>OV121132.1:98109379-100797055 GCA_921294245.1 Brassicogethes aeneus | reverse complement strand
CTATTTCCGTCTGGTACATCCCGACGTTTCTGTTGAACACTTGGCGGCCATCTTTCCTCCACAAAGCCCTTTTATCCACGTAGCCTTTCTTCCTGTAGGCCCTCGGGCTGCCCATCTGGCTCTCGTCGCTCGAATTTTTGTCGTCCCTGACTTTTTGCCTCAACTTCCGCCGCTGATACAGAAGATCCTTCTCGCTCTGCTTTAAGTACCTCGTGGGCGGTCTGTTAGCCCCCCATTTGGGTCTATCCTCCACGTCTTCCAACCTGCTCCTCCTGTCTTTTCTGCTGCTTCTGTTATCGTAGGTCAACTCCAAGTTACCGAATTTTTCCCTGACGCTCGACTCTCCCGTATATTCGGGGTCAGTTTGCGTACTGCTGTCGCACAGTCTGGAATTTTTGTTTCTATATTGAGTTGGTGTGAGGATTCGATTTTCCGTCCTTGACATACTAGTCCCGATATCACTCAAAGGTACAGCGTAGTTCATGGGTGTTGATGGGACTAGAACGGCGTAAGGGAGGCTTTGCAGTATTTCCAAAGGCGATTGGAAGATGAGAGCTTGGTAGTCTGTTCTGGGTGTGTTGTAATTTTTTGCGTTGCTTTGCCTTGGTGTCAACGATTTGCATTCGGTCGTATCGTTAAGGATGTTTGTCAGTTTTGGTATTGTTTCACTGTTGTTTTCACTGTCATTGTTGAGAATTTCTTTTTTAGGTTCAGCAGGCTTATTATTATTATTATTATTATTATCAGGGGCAGCATGACTGTCTGTTATTATTGTACTTTTTAAAGCCTTCTCGTCAGCATCAGTTTCTTTCTTTTCCAGTATGTTTTCCGTCATGTTCATGTTCACAATGACTTCTTCGTTATTATCAGCAAATTTCGACATCTTTTGCCTCATCTTCGCCAGTTTTGCCTCCCTTTGAGCCACCTCTATAGCTTCCTGTATGGCCTCTTTCCGTTTCCTCTCCCTTTCCAGTTTTTCTTTCAGCAGTCGTTGCTCGTGTTCTTGCCTTTGCCGTTCAACTTCCTGCTCTCTTTCGATTCGCAGTTCCTCCTCTCGCTCTTCTTGGATTTTTCGTTCCCTCTCCTCCCTTCGCTTGCGTTCTCTCTCCTCCAACTGTTGCCTAATCGCTTGCTGATGCTCCAACGCTATATGACGTTTACGTTCGCGTTCGGCCAGCTCTAGAGAGTCGAGCGGGATGTTTTGACCTCTTATGTAGGTTCTAGAACGATATGTTAGCACAAAAATCTAAAAAAAATGTATTTTTACCGGTTAATGTTGGAGCTGCACCCCGTAGACGGCCTCTCAGGGTCCTCGTAAGTTTGTTCAGGCGATTCGGCAGGTGACTGGTTCGAAACGACAATCTCCCCGTCTTTGAGACCCCTCTTCACCCAGTTGGGGGGTTCGGAGAGGTTCTTTTCCGGCACCTCCTCTTTGGGCGTCCAGAATTTACCCCCTACCACCCCCTTGTCGCCCCACTTGGGCCTGTCGTCCCGGCTCGAAGACGATTCGTACCTGGTGATGAGCAAAAGGTTTTGGTCATGCTGGTTTAGTCTTGGTCTTGCAGATTGCAAGATCAAGACCTCATAGTAGATGAAAAAGCAAAAGCAGGAGCAAGTCCCTATGCATACCCGGACTGGCTCCAGGGCACCTGGTGAAACTCCGGGCTGTTATCGCTGCCGTAACCGGAAGTCTCCCCGCCTTGCTCCTTCTCTCTTTCGTAGTGCTCGCGCGAGTTGTACTGATTTTTGTAGAGCGGGGGTAGGCTGCTTCTTCTGTCCGGACCTTTGAGGGATCTTCGATCGTATTCGCTGCTCGGCACCATAGTGTTTGAGGCATAATTATTTCTAGAATGGTACCTTGATTACGCTATCTGATCAATGGTTAAAAATTAATCATATAATACATTATGTCTATGGGTAACTCCAGTAGGTCCTATGTCTACCTATGCCCTAGTAGCAATGAAATTGGACAAGATTCTTTGTCAAGATACTTGGAGAAACACTTTGTAAAGAATTCTATCCAGACTGGTGGCAGACTTGGACAAGTCTGTGACCAGAATTTGACCAGATTCTTGGCCAAGAATTTTTACACGATTACACGTTAAATAGGAACTTTCAATTCAAGATTTTTGGTCAATACAAAATTTTGTTGAACTTCAAAAGTTAAGAATGTTACTAAAAACATTAATTTTCCACGATTTCTTTCCAGTAAATTCGGTTTTTATCCATAAATCTGGTAAACAATAGAATTAAAAACGAAACAAATTTTGAAAGAGTTAAAGTTTTTAATTTTCTATGTTCTAAGTTTTCTATTTTCAGAGCTGACACACACTTTTTGTTTTAATTTTTGATTTTTAAAAATAACAATTTTTATTTTTCAAAAAATCAATTTATTTCTCAGCTAGAAGACGAATCCAATAAGCTCTTATTCGTATTTTCACATAAACAAAAAAACTACTCATTTCCTACAGAGAACTCACTTCTCGACTAGTATACATTATTGTGAATGATACTACTGTAGAATGAGAACCTCTACTCTATAGGATAGTCCCAAAGTTTAGCAATAGATGGCCTCAGATTTCTGGTCAAATTTTTGTCAAATTCTGGCCACAGTCTGGCTCAAGTCTTGCCCAATAATCTTGGCCAAGAATCTGGAACAATTCTTGTACAATTCTTGAGCAAAAATCTGTCCAAAGTATCTTGACCCATGCTGGGCCAAGACCTTTCCGGAATTGCTACTAGGGTGCATGGGTAATTGTGTATTTTTCAAAATTAAATTTATCGATTTAGAGCAGAGCGGTTCTCAAACTGTGGTGAGGCATCCATGGATGCCTCACCACAGTTTGCAAAGGTACAACGTGGTACGCGAGTAGATAATAGATGTACTTGCCTTCAAATAAAATTATCGGTGGCTCAATTTTATTTAAAATCTATCATTCCCCTCATTTTATATTGTAAATGGCAACACTGTTGTTGGTGTTTATTAAACGGGTAATCCCCTGCTCGTTTTAAAATCGTGAAGAGTCATGCGGATTTTGTTTTGTTCTGACAAATTGTTGTTTTAATACTATAAAAATTGGTTCTGTTTCACGGTTATCAATATTTCTTCTTAAACTACAAGTTCAATAAATACGTACACGCAGCACAACTTGTTTTATTTAGTTAGGTGGTATTCGATTAATCCACATTGCACATGAATGGTACGCGAAAAAAAAAGTTTGAGAACCGCTGATATAGAGAATTTATTTGCAAAAAATAATAGTTAATAAACGAAATACAAAAATGTAAAAAAATTATACAGGGATGTCTGTCAAAAAAACATTTAAAATTTTACCCAATTTTTAAAATATTTAACCATCAAATTTTTGTTTTTTATTTATTAATATTTAATTATGCCTTTTAAATATATTTTTACCTGTCAAAAAATCCTTCAATATGCTGTGGCTCAGAACTTTGTCTCCAATATCCAGATATTCTAGCAAGTTCCTCTATAATTTAAAAAATGTTTAAAATGTACCATAAAAAAACATAAAAACTGCAAACATGTCTTGTATTTTTATTATAATATGGTTTAGGTATCTAAGTTTACCTAAATTAATTTATTTTATTTTTTACCTCTTTCTTTGGCCCATTGCTGCTTCTTTTTTTCCACCAATGAAATGGATTTTTCTATATATGTAGTAGACATTTCCAAAAGAAATACAACATGTTACTAAAGCTTTGCAATCAATTATTTAACTTATAATTCTTGAAAGCTTCAACAAAAAAATAAACAAATTAAATTAAATAATGACAAATTTATTTTCAATTAATTTTGAAATCAATATTTTTATGAAAAAATACTCAATAATATTATGTTAATCAATATAAAACGTTGAAGGTCATAATATTTGTAGGTATATACATATACCTATAATACAAAGCAAGTAATATATATTTATAAATGTATAGGTAGGTATATACCTTGTCTAATGTAGATATCTACATTAGACAAGAATTTCGTTTTGACTTCATAATAACTTTTGATTCAATGAATTTAGCCAAAAATGTTAAGAGGCTTTTTTTGTAAAGCATTTGATTTCTCATAAGAATATTTATCGGTTTTTTATGGGTACTGATTTTTACATGAATTTTAAAATTCCAAAGTTAAAAGATCAAAATGTAAAACTATACCAATGTTTAGGGCATGATTTTAAGGAAACGGTTCATCTGACGAAAAATTTCATTTAACCTTTTTTGTAGAGCATTTAATTTTCTTAAAAAAATATTTTTAAGTAAATTTTGTTAAACTCAATGGTTTTGGAGTTCTAAAACAAAAACTTGATGAGGGAAAAAAAATTAAAATTGCGATGATAGACCTCTTAATATTAATATTATGGACTCAAACTTTTACAATAATTTTTTTTTGTCGCCCCAAACCATATTTTCGATATACTTTTCAAAAAAAAAAAAATAGTTGATTTTTTTGGCCTAGTCTAATCTACATAATATTATTATAAAATAAAATTTTATATGAAAATTTTAAAATTAAGAATTGAGTTTATGGTTATAATTATAATGTAAGTATTCAAAAATAATATCGCCAAAAGCACTGAAAAAAATTAACTTCTTGACTAAATTTAATTTAGAAACTAGAAATTTAAAACTATAATATAAGTTTAATATTATTTTTAGATTGGACAATTAAAAATATAACTTTTTGTCTTTTGCATTTTTCTTGATAATTAATTAATCTTTTTAATTGATCAATCTAAATGTATAATATCAAACTCATACAAAAGCAGTGGAGTGACCATACTTTTTTTTATAATATTTAAACTTAAGTTTAATTAAATCTCAAAAACAAAGCGTAAGCTTTTTAAATTTAAAAGTTCATATAATTTATTTTTTTCGTAATTTTCTTTATAAAACAACCAAACCAATGGATTACGAAAAAAATAATAAAATAAAGGTTTATAACTCAAAAACTTTTTGAAATATGTTAACGCAAAACAAAAAAATCTTTTGTAGACTTTTTTTTATTTTCGACTTACCTGTTGCCTCGTATATACTCCACAATATATCCGTGTGAAATAGTCACAGTCACCGTATGGCAGTCAATTGCAGACTGATTGGGGGTTCTAACCAACCACACTGGTCTCGAGAGAACCATGCGGGAAAATAAATTTTTATCTGGTATTTGATCAATTCCATTTCTATGGTAACCGCAATCCAAACAACCGACGGGTGAATAACCCGGGTTGGCTGTGAAAAATCGCGCCCACCTCCACGAAATCAAATTGCCCCGGAGACAGTCTTTTGTTATCGTAACGGGGTAACTATAACGTCACCTATGAATTATTTAACGAAGGTAAGGTTAAGGAGGACTCGTTAGTTTCATTGGATGACCTAATAATAAATGGCATAGAAAACCCCGAAATGGGGAAATACCTATATATATATATATATATGCAAAACGGCTAATACACATCCGAAATAGATACTTTTGTGAAGAAAGCGGCTCCGAAATCGGAGCCGCATTCGAAAAATCGGAGGCCAAATGGTAAGCACGTGTATCTCTTTACTATGGGTAGTCAAGGTCATTTTAGGACGTGTGGCAAATTTTAGCCTGGAGGTCAATTCCACTTGGATACATCTACAGTTACACAATCGGGTTCACCGTTCTTCCGATGAGGGCGCCACTGTTATATACAGATGTATATAAAAATAAGTATACCAGTTGATATACCTCAGAATATTTTCTAATCAACTAGTCTCCGAAATTTGGCAACAGTGTACGGAGGCCATTTAATGCCACGAGTATGTATTTCTGTAAATGTACTTTATTCAGAGAAATCTTATATTTTTAATACGTTAATGAAATAATGATATAGGAATATGGTATAACTGGACTCCTGAATAAAGGTATTATTAAGAATAATAACCTATCTATGGGTATACAAATACAAAGTGTAAGTCATAGAAAAAGTGTAAGTAGATGTAATGTAATGTAGACCTGAATAAATATTAAATAACAGATGGTAAAAAGTAATCTACTAATTGCAGGTTAATTATAATTTTGTTTTTTTTGTTTTCAGGCTTAGCGCGGTTGATTAGAACTGTCGTTTTTAGGAAAATAATATACATACATATAAATAGTATTTTATTTTAAAAGAAAGAATTAAACGTTCACCTCGCCAGAGTTTTTATTTTGAGTGCGTTCCACTTATAAATAATACCATTGGATTTAAAGAAACTAAGAAAATTGAATGTTTAGTTAATTTTAACATTAGTAATTATAGTTATATAGTTTATTATAAGGCATTAGAATGAATACCTGTAGAAATATTTTTATAATAAACTGTTTATTAGATACTAAGACATTTTAGCAGATAAATAAATACTACACAGAAGTTTTAAAAATATAGGTACCTATATATATATTTATAATATTAAATTAAACTGAATTTGACAAAACATTAAGTGTATATATAAAATATATAAAAATTATACTATACTATTGATTTTTAATAAATAAAACCAACATAAATATATAATGACTGCGTTTATTTATAAAATAATTATTAAAAATTATAATTTAAAAACACATTTATAAAAAAATTAAATTAAAAATTACAGACTAGTTGTTGATTTTAAATAAGAATATACCAGGTAATAAGAAGTTAAAAAATAGTGGCATATTTAGGTACCCAGTATAATTTTTCACACCACATGAATAAGTATGAATAAGATATACACAGGGCTCGATTTAAGGCGGAACGCACCGAAACGGCGCGCCGCGGCGTTCGCTACCTCTCTCTAGAAAAAAATTTACGAAAAGTAACTTAAACAATAAATAATTCACATAATTTACCTTGATGCAAATTATTTATTAAATTTAATTTACTAAAATTTTATTTATTACAATTATTTTTAATGCAAGGATGGTTCTTGCATTTACTAAATAACATAATACACTTTTGTTTTATTAAAATTAACGAAAAAACATATAATGCCGTAGTTACTTTTAAATTTAAATTAAAGGTGCTGTTAGTGTTTTTTTTTAATTTGGTGATTATTAAAATTATTACGCACTATTTTAATTATCTACTTAAAACTTCATTTATGGCAAAATGTTTAAACTACCTAAATTACATTCTTAAAACATGTTTTTACCTCTGATCGTTTAGTTAAAAGCAAAAAGAAAATTTTGTAGTTTTCCAAACCAAACGATAGATATGTAGGGTATGAGTATGAGTATATGAGTATAAGAGACGTATAACCAGTCCCATTTCCTCTTGACTCTCGAACCCCGTACAGGCCTATGTTTACTTACGCCGATTTTTGTTCTTCCCCAGCAACTTCACGGCTTCACCCGTGTTTGCTGGGTGCGAATGTCCATTGCGTTCCGTACTGTCCCCTATTTGGAGCTCGAGAGCAAGAGGCGAATGGTTATAATAGCCTTTCCCGGGTTCGCCGAGCCTATGCTATACGCTCAGTGGGGTATGGAGGAGGGACGGGAAGGTGTTGGTTTTTGGGGGACAATTACGCCGACTTAAAACTAAGTACGACGCGGAATCCCCCTAGACCAGTCGATTAATATTACTCCAAACATTTGGGATTACTATTTGGAGTTGGGGAGTTGTTATTACGCTGCAGGGTGTAGTTTCCTAGTCGAGGTCTTCGTCTTGTTCATTATTGTCATTATCCGTGTCGGATAGTTCCTGAACTTGGTAAAGTGTGTCGGTTGTTTTTTTATTTTGTTTTTATTGTTGCTTAGTTGCTCCCAACTGTTCTTGTTAATTTGTGAGAAGTGCATGTTTTGTGCTAACGTGTCATGAAATGTGAAGCGTGGTCTCCCGACTTTTTTGTCTTTAAGATCTAGTTTAAGGGTGGCTTGTAGTATGTTGTTGCGTTGTATACGTCTGAGGCGGCTAGTATTGTTTCCAGTCCGGCCAAGAAGCCGTAATTACCGTGGTCGTTTAGGTACGCATTAATTTGTCACCGTGTTGAACAGCTGGTGTGCAATCGCTGCGATAAGGCAGTTTCCAGTGGGGGGGTATTTTTTTACTTTTACTATGAAGTGAAGTGTGTTTACAAATTCCATGGAGTTTGATTAGAGTGCCTTTTTTACTTTGTTTATTTTTCTTAGTTTATGTGTTGTTTATGTCTTAAGTGTCAAATTTATTTGGTCTCGGTTTGTTTTACTTGAATTGTTATGTTGACAGCTTTATTGCCCTGTTCAACTTTGGTGCGTGTCCGCGATCGGCTGTTTGGTTTTTCTTGGAAAATTGACTTTTATTTATTTGATGCCGATGATTATTGTTTTTTTTAGTAGGGATTAGGCAATGTGCCTTGTTTAGTTCAATTGCAAATTATATATTAGGTCATGCGGAAGAATTTGAGGATACTTAGCAAATATTTGCAGGTGGCCTGTTCCTCCCTTGTATGTCCTCTTTTGTTTGGCCTGTGGAAATCGACCTGTTAACCGATGGTGCGACCGCTCAGGCACTGACACTTGTCACTCAACACTTTCTTGTCACTCAACATTTAACTCTTTTGACCGTTTCACTATGTTCGCCTGCACCTGTCACTTCACTCCTCCTTTTCACTTGGCCCTCAACTAATTATTGACCGTATTGTAGTCTGTACTCACTGTATTTTTTTACACTATAGGTAGTAGTTTGCACTATGAAGGTTTATTTGTTGGTTATGGTTTTATCGTTTTACGTTTACTCTTTGCCTCTGCTACGTCAACTTGACCAAACGATAGATATGTAGGTTCACAAAAATTTCAATTTTTTGTGAATTTATAATTTTTGTTTAAAAACCCTTTTTAAAGAACAAAATTGATGTATCTATAGATATACCTACCATTTATACCTAAATATAATTTATATTAAATATTATAATATTATTATTAAATATTTAAATTTTAAAAGTCAATTAAATGTGTACATCCAAATTACCACTTAATCGCATCATTAGATGCATTTTTAATGAAAGAAACCAATCCATACCTTAAATGTTAAATTATAAATGTATTCATACATTTTAATGAAATAAAACATTTAAAAAATTTGTTTCACCGAAAACAGCACAATGTATAATTTTTATTTATTAAAATAATATTAGATGTAAATATATTTTGGAGGAGTCCAATTAACCGATAAACGCAATCATCGAAATACATAAAAAGGCTTAAAATGAAAAATAATATAAAAACATGTGAGGGTCAGTGCGGCAACGTCGCTGGAGGCAAGTTCAACCGAGGCACCTCTGGAAATATATTCACAGGAGGCAAAAAGATTTTCTACTGTGTGGAGGCCACTTCACCTTAAGCCGTATCAAAAATGTGTATAAAAATTCTTTCTTTATTTTTAAGAAAAGTTTTCCCCTCTGAGGTTGCTCATATAAAGAAAGAGTTTATTAATTTATTTCTATAAAAAAAACTCAGAAATTCCTATTCCTTCTGGTGGAGGCCAGGTCTCCTTCGAACGTATGGAGCCGAATAAGATAGGGGTGCACATATATATATATATATATATATATATATATATATATATATATTTCTTCATAGAAAAAGGAATTTTATACACTGAAAAAATTGTTATAAAAGACTGTAAAATATGCAAACACACTTATGAAAAATATAAAATCGATATATCAATAAGTAAATTGGGTACCTAGGTATTTAGATGTTATAATTTCCTATTTGCTAATTCGTATTACCAAAGAAATATGCTGGTATGAAAATACAAATGTTCCTACCTATATAGGTACCTAATTATGTATAAATAATTTCAAAATTTACCCACTTTGCCTTGATTTAATGTAGGTAGGTAATGATGTAATATTATATTATAACATTAAGTACCTACATTATAAATAATAGTACCTATATTTCTTAATATTTCAACATATACATAGATAGGTACATAAGCATAAAAACTAGACGTTGTGTTTAATAACAGTACCTACAGGTAAAATATGACGAAGATTTAATTATTTTTGCGTTTATGGGATATTCGCGTGACTATTTTTGTTAATAGGTATACGGGTTGAAGTTTTATATTCAGGTCACCCCAATGAAAAGTATTTACAAACGAGCAGTATCAATAAAACTTACAAGTAATAAATTATGAAACGTTATGCTGTAATCTGGGTTGCCTACAATAAAGTTCTCCGAATGGATTTCCCGCCATTCTTTATTTACATTTTTTCATCACAAGAAAGAGGTTGTGTTGTGCCGAACGGTTAATTTTACTGAAATGTATATTAAAATAAGGAAATTGGGGGCCCCACAAGGCGAAGGCGATGCCATTATAAACATTTCAAAAATGGCTCTAATTCAAGAATTAAAAGAAATGATTTTACAAGAAATGAATGTCGAAGCAGAGCAACAACTTCTATTGTACAAAGGAAAACAGGTGGTTTTATGAATTATATAACTAATTTCAGTAAACTTATTTATGTTTAACTTTTTAGTTGATAGACGACCATAAAGTTATGGATTACGATATACAATTAAATGATGTGATACAACTAATGATACGGAAGCCTAGGGAACCCAGTGAGGAGCCAGAAAAAGAGAAAAATAACGAAAAAACTAAAGATAAAGAAAATTTAGTGGAATGCGAGAGTTTATACTACAAAAAAGGTGATTTTGTTGATGTTATTCATGATGGAAACGGTGCTTGGTATGAATCTGTTATTGAAGAAGTTTTAATGAAAGAAAGCGATGAAACAGAGAAAGAATTCGTGTATAAAGTAAAAGGGTGGGTTTTAAATTTAGGTATGTATTTTTTGCTACATACATGTTATTTTAGTGATGATGATGTTGCTACTACCTTTGAAATGAATGTTTCTGATAAAGAAATCAGACCCAGAAGCTTTTACACATACAAAACGAATGAATTAAAAGAAGAAATGATTGTTTTGGTGAACTACAACATAGAGGAACCTAAAACTCGAGGACCATGGTAAAAAATATTGTTTATGGTTTTGTTGATCTTTTAATTTGAATTTCAGGTTTGATTTTAAGATAGTGACAGTTAATAATAAAACAGTAAATGGGACAGTTTTTGTTGGCAAAGATAAAACTCCAATTGAAAATTGTACTTTGAAATTTATCGATGAAATTATGAGAATTGAGGAGAAAGCTTTAATAACAGAGAGAGAAGAAAGAAGGGTGCCCAAAAAGCCTCCAGTCAGTAAGTAAAAATAATTTGTAATTTTTTTTTGTTTACTTTACCTTCTTGCTTTTTTTTAAGTGTTTAATATTAAACATAACTTAACTTAACCTCAAAATTGCCGCTTTTTTCATCTGGTATTGCGAAGGCTTTTTTAATAAACAAGCATGCGCAGTTCTTCTTCTTCTTCTTCTTAATTCTGAACACAATTCTGTGTTCAGAGGAATGACCTTTAGCTTAATTTAAAAGCTATTTGGCCAGCACATTATATTATTAAATTTTCTTTATTATGATCAAGGGTCTTATTTAAAAGAATTTGAGATTAACTCATCCCTTGAATCATTTATATATTGTTAATTATTTATTAAATTTTATAGAACCATGTCATCTTTTCGTTTCACTATGTACACATGGCTTCATACACAGAATTTTCCAATTATCTTTAATCTTCAATCATCCGATCCATCTCTTAATTATTTCCATATATTTTTGCAAATTCTTGGTTAAAACCAGTTTGTTTTTACACTGGGAGTCCTCTCCTGGGTCGAGAAGTCACTTATTTTTCAAATACTCTTTCATAGAGCAACCGACAGACACGAGGACCAAAACCGAACTGAGCATGCGCAGTTAATGTAAACATTAGAAGACATAACCTCTAAGATATAAACAAATTTTAAATTAAGCCGGCCATCTTTAAATTACGAATATAACAGAAATTCTTTCCGCTATAAATGTTGGTGTTTTAAAGTGGAATAAAATAAAATTTCTTATTTAATGAACTAAATCAAAACCCATAATGCGTAAAATGCAAAATTGTTCACTAAAATTACGTAAATGCAAAATTTTAAATTTGCCGCATTTTTTCAACGGAAGTGCGCATGATTGGTTTGTGTTAAGCTCGGCCATCTTGAAATAAGCTACGCAAGCGTCGTGAGGCAGCAGGCTGTTTTCCTTGTTTTTTTCCTCTGGAAAGTGATTTATAGAAGTTATTTCCAACAATAAAACAATTTGGTAAGTATATTTTAATAGTTTAGATGTAAATGTTTTACGAAAAATTATAATTTGCTTCTGTACAAAGATAACTACGTTTATTACAATAAGGTATTTTTTAGTGTTAAATTGCAGACTTAAAAAATGTCTATAGACGTAACAAGACATTGCATTTGCAGAAATAATTTTAACAAGAGTAAAATGGTTCCGTGCGGAGGTCCAAATGTAAGTTTTTAAAACGTGTTTTATAGTATGCTTTAAATTGTAATTTATTTATTTTAGTGCAGAATAAAAATGTTTCATATGTCTTGCATTGGTTTGCATTTTGAACCACCCAAAAATTGCAAATTTTTCTGCCACGTTTGTGCCAAAAATCAGAACCAAAAGTATAAAGTATTAAGTCTTAAGTATACTGTGCCCATTAAATATTAGGTAGTAAGTACAGCAGTTGTATGGGAATATTTTACATACCTAGTGGTTTTCAAAAAAATAAAAATTCCCTTAGTTTCAAAATGCAAATTTGTATATCTACCTGTTTTTTAAAAATTGTATTGCAATATTTCGATTTTACTATGTTTTAAGTATTTAAACATCAAAATTTTGTAAAATAAATTAAAATTTCCACAGAAAAGTTTTTTATTGTTATTAAATTTTACTCCCAAGCGATTTTCAGGAAATAAGACGAAATTAACATTAAATTGAGATACCTACATAACCCTAATTATTCGACTACATTCCTTATTAAATGTGAGTGAGATTTTTTATGTAGAACAGTTTTTAATTTTTTCTATCTATTTTGCGTTCATAGTGACTTCATTATAACACCGCTTTCGGTACTGTAATGAGATACTTTACCCCACCCAAAATTTTGATTTTATAGGTTGGCTATATTGTAAATAAGTAAATTAAGGACGGCATGGCGAATCGATTTTGACATTAACTGTCAAACCTATGACTGTGATACCAACTATATGTAAAGTAAAATTCGACCAAATTAAATTTAAGGTATAAAATTATTCTTTTTTTAAGAAAATTTGCAATATAGATATTCATGTCATAAGAACTTTTGTGACAAAATGACGTCTTGTGACATTAGTTCTTTATTAAATTAGCTACAAAAAATTTTTTGTTAGTTTTTTTTTTAATAAGAAGTTGATTTTTTGTTAATGTTTTTGAATTTTATAAACTTCAATAAAAGTTTAGTTCTTTAATTAATCGTTATAATTCTCCACCAAGAGAAAAATTCAAGTAGGTATTACATAAGCACCAAAGGGGGTAGTCTTTGCTTGATTGCTTTGATTTTTTTGTATATTTTTAATGATAAGCTTTACTTACTATTGCTGACAAAGGAAAGGGGGGGTTAAAAATGACAAAATTACTGCTTACGTAATACTTGAATGGCCCCATACTTAAAATTTTAAAAACCAACACTCAAAGTCCAGTTAAAAAAATCATTGAGGGTGAGGAAACCAAAAAGAAAACACATTTTGTCTGGAAAAAAAATCAGGGAAGGTCAGGGAATTCCTGGAAAAGTCAGGGAATTTGGTTTAGACAAATCGGCGGCAACCCTGTTAAATTAAATACACTATAGAGATAATCTTTCAGTTATCTCTCAGTTAAGACTTATATGTTTTAAAAATGCAAAATTATCTATTGATACCTTTCGCTTTGTTCTGAAAACTGAATTCCTTGAGAAGCAAAATGCATAATATATTTATTCTTTTTTATTTTAATTTTTTTTTGTTAAGAATTTATTTTTCACTATGATTTGTTCTTGATTAAACTATTTTTTTGTAATTTTGATTTTTATTTTTGTATTACACAATATCTTATTTTAATTATTAAGTTACCATGTTTTATTTTGTTTTTGTTTTTTTATATAAATAAATATAAATTTTGAATAGTAGGGTTAAGTGGCGATTCGCCCTTTTGATGTAATACTTTTTATGTCAAATAAAGTCGTTTTATTAGTATTATTATTATTATACAGTAGAAACCACGAATATATGAACGTGACTCATCGGGTGCCGAACATATCTCAGACATGCTAGCAGTAATTTTTACTTGTCTTGTACATTCGATGCAGCGGTAAATGTACTCACACGTAGGTTTTTAAGCATCCGGTCTAAAATGCGCCATCTGTGATGTAAAACTGCCTAGGTGTTAAACAAAGATGGACATATGACGCGTGTCCTAGCTTGTTACTTATTTTTGTTGGAATTCAGTAGAGTTCGTGTTTTAGGCAATTTATTTTATTTTATTACATAGTAAGGCAACCAACTCTACCGTCGGCCATTTGTTTTTATATGTCATATGCATATGATCTTTGTTTGTGCATATCGTGTTCCTCTTGTGTGTTTACGGATTAATAATCGTTTTAAACGTTGTAGTGCCAGTGGTTTTTATTGCAATTGTTATTGCACGTTTATTGGACTTTATTGCAATTGTTATTGTACGTTTTTTGGACTTTAAATAAACGGTGTGTGTACGGATTAATAATCGTTTTAAACGTTGTAGTGGGAGTGGTTTATATTATGTAACACAGGTAGATGTCGTATAAAAATCCTTACCTAGAAATTCTAGGCTAGAATACAAAAATATTTTTATTATATGAATTTTGTACTAGTATTAGTTTAATACATTCTGAAGAAGCTACTGTGTAGCGAAGCAATTGTCAATATTTAATAAATTTCGTGAAACTAACGCAAGTTGTTTTTATATCCACACAATTTAAATATCTTTCACTTTGTACCTGACCTGCGTAAACATTTTTGCTTTTTGTCACCAATTCTGAAATATTTAAAGTTAAAAGAAAAGTTTATTTATTAATTAGTTTCTAAGAAAAATACATTTTATTTAATTATCGTAGATGTTAATTATTAAAATTTAACTTTACGGCCATTCCAAGCCCATGGACAGGACACATCAGAAACATGTCTAAATATATTCTTGTTACTTCCTTAAGTTTACTTATTTTTTCTACGAGTATTTATGAGAAGTATTAGCCAAATTTGGCTAATACTTCTCATAAATACTCGTAGAAAAAATAAGTAAACTTAAGGAAGTAACAAGAATATATTTAGACATGTTTCTGATGTGTCCTGTCCATGGGCTTGGAATGGCCGTTTAAAAGCAAATATATCAGAAGTATAGCAACCAACATTACACTCAAGATTTTTTACAAATACTTATGCCCCCGTTAGAACAGCACTGCACTGGACCGTGACCTTCGATAGATTGCTTCGTACGGTTGTGCCTGATGAGTCACGTTCATATATTCGTGGTTTTTACTTTAGTTCTCTGTATGCTCATCTGGTATCTTTCTAAGTAAAAATTGCATTGTCTCAAAAAGTGGAACTCCTCCTTAAAATAGGCGATTTGTTTAGGAAAGTATCCGTTCAACTGCGATAAATGCAAAGACGCGAAAGGCCGCAAGTGCCGCGAGTGCGGCTGCCGCGTATGCGCGGGCAAAGACAGCTGCGACACGATCATCCTGTGCGACGAATGCGACTACGGCTATCACATAGCGTGTCTGGACCCGCCGCTGGAGAAGGTGCCCGAAGAGGAGGAGTGGTACTGTCCCGAGTGCAAGACCGACGACAGCGCCATCGTCAAGGCCGGCGAGAAGCTCAAGGCCAGCCAGAAGAAGGCCAAGATGGCCAGCAGCAAGGGCGACGCTAAGCGCGACTGGGGCAAGGGCATGGCCTGCGTGGGCAGGACCAAGGAGTGCACCATCGTCTCCAAGAACCACTACGGGCCCGTACCCGGAGTAGAAGTCGGCACCTGCTGGAAGTTTAGGCTGCAGGTGAATCAGTACTTGCGGAAATCTCAAAGAAATGAGAGTTACTTCATTACCCTAGTAGCAATGGAATGGGACAAGATTCTCCAACAAGATACTTGGAGAAGCACTTTATAAACAATTTGACAATTCTTGATCAAGACACTTGACCAAGATTCTTTATCCAGACTGGCTCCAGACTTGGGCCAGTCTTTGACCAGAATTTGACGCGAGAAACTGAAAAGCCGACAATTGTGAATTGTGAATGAAACTACTGTAAAATGAGAACCTCTACTCTATAGGATAGTCCCTAACTTTAGTAACAGATGGTCTCGGACTTCTGGTCAAATTCTTGACAAATTATGGCCACAGTCTGGCCCAAGTCTTGCCCAATGATCTTGATCAAGAATCTGGACCAATTCTTGTACAATTCTTGATCAACAATCTGTTCCAAGTATCTTGACCCATGCTTGGACAATGCTTTTCCAAAATTGCTACTGGGGTAAAAATCATATACTCGGCAAAGACAGCTGATGTTGGGTTTTGCTTAAACTTTAACACAACTTAAGCTACATTTTTTTTTGGTGATCTTATTGAAATGACTTTTATATATATATAGGTATCTGAAGCTGGCATCCACAGGCCTCATGTGGCCGGTATCCACGGTCGCGAAACAGATGGCGCTTACAGTTTGGTGTTGAGTGGGGGGTACGAGGACGATGTCGACAACGGGGAAGAGTTTTTTTATACCGGGTCGGGAGGTAGAGACCTGTCCGGGAATAAACGAGTCAACGATCAGAGTTGCGACCAGAAACTCACCAGAATGAACAAGTAAGTCATGTGCAGACACATTTTTTGGATCACTTCTTCTAATTTCTTTAGGGCCTTTCCAACTCAAATCGGTCGGTATTTTTCAACGAAATTTTTTTTACAGTTTCTCCACCGAAATCGATTAGACCGTATTTTTCTTTTTTTCTGAAAAATGGACAGAAAGATCTATTTTTTTACAAGTGACATTTTTTCTTGAAAATGCGATAACTTGTCCAAAAATGTTTCGATCGTTACATTTTTTGTTGAAGTTGAAGTTAATAAATATGAACAACTTTCACCATTAGTACCGAGTTGGCTAAATTCGTCGTTTCGGAATTATTATTTTTTTATTACTACGCATTTTTACATATTTCGATTCAAAATAAAATTCTGAATACATACATATGTCATTTGTCAATTTTTGACAGGTAAAATCATTTTTGATTAAATTTTATTTCTATATCTAGAGTGCCTTGAATTGGCTTTTCTGCTTCATGTTGGGGCAAGTAGTCTGGAAAAAATACATTTTTTTCTTTTTTTGCAGGAGCTTTCAAAAATTGAAAAACCATACTTTATGCCAAAACTATTTTTTTATAACGAACCGTTGGTCATAAAAGAAACCCACTTTTTATTAAATTTGATACCAAATATTAATGCATTTTTTATAATATCGCTTTCAAATTCTTAATTAAATTTTAATGTTTATTAAGCTTTAAAGTGGGTACAGAAGTAAATAAATTAAGAAGGCTTTGAAACCATTGTGTTTAAAAGATGTATTAGATTTGACAGTTCTTTAGTTTGTTTTGATGGTAAGTGAATAATTAACATTTTATTTTACTATGAAAACATACGCTAAAACTTTAAATAAAATAAAAATAATAATTGAGGTGGTTAGAATCAAAGGGGTGTAAGTAATTGCTCAACATTTTTTGGTTTTAAAACTACTACATATCTAACTGCTCCATAGTGTGGCCATTGTAGGGTATCTCTGGCCATAAACAAAAAAACGATATATGGAATCAAATAAAAATTTGGCAAATATCGGAACTGGTTGTTTATTATTGCCCTGGGGTTAGATCTCCAGGTTTGCCCCCACACTCCTAAAACTAATAAAATTCCTAAAATTTGACTTAAATCTTAAGAACTTCTAAAATTGCTATCAATCTCCTAAAAATTAAATATGAATAGCCTATATGATTCAGAATAGGCCAACCTGACTGCGTTTAGGTAGTTGTGCTCAAAAAATCTTTTTAAAAAAGTAATTTAAAAAATATATATTTTTAGGTTCTAGTTTATTAAATTCTTTTTAAAATGATATATCACAACCTATGTACATTTTTCTTAGAAAACAACAAAATATTCCTAAAAAACAAAATTCATGTAGTAGCTCCTAGACTTCTACAAAATTGTCATTTTTAGCCATATTTCGTTTGTTTACGACAAAAATATACCGTGTTATATATCAAAAAAAAGGATTTTTAATTTTTTTTAAATGATAGCTAAAATAGTAAACAATCTAAAAAATGTTTATCTGTATTACGCAAACTTTATATTTTTTCTATTATGAGATTTTTGAGTAACAAGATCCACATTACAATTATTGTTAGTTATTAACTAAACAATTAACATTTTTTTCCTCAAAATATAAATATATTATCATTTGACTTTGGCCTAGTTTTTTAGCAATATCTATCGACGTTTTTTAAATAAAATTAAACGTGTGGTGAAATACTACTTTTGTATATACCTCAGATATATTTTTAAATAAAATTTGTAATTTAGCCGTGGGAGCTCTGTTATTCACCATATTCACTTGTTAAAGATTGCTATTTAATTAAATGTTTCTATTAACAACAGGTACACTGGTTTTTCTTGCACTAATTTCGCACAGTATTTTTCTTAAACTACACTGTATGTTTCAGTAATGTTTCTTTAAGACTTATTATTATTATTATGGTCCAATTTCTTTAGTATTAAAGTAATACCCAAAAATTTGTTTTTACTAAATTTTTGGCAAACATTTAAAGCAAGTTTTTTAGAGCGCTAGCTTTAAATTGCTACGCCAAATTCAACGATAAGGAAGGCGCCGAATCTGCAGATTGGAAAAAGGGTAAACCTGTGAGGGTGGTGCGTAATTATAAGCTGGCCAAACATTCCAAATACGCTCCCAAAGAGGGTAACAGATATGATGGAATTTACAAGGTTTTAAAGTATTATCCGGAGAAAGGAAAATCGGGATTTATCGTTTGGAGGTATTTACTTAGAAGGGATGATGCGTCATCAGCGCCTTGGGAGCAAGGTGGACAAGAATTTGACTTGATTGTAAGTTATTTTTTTATTTTAAATCGTTAGTTTATATTGAATGGCAGTATAAAACAAAATACATTTTAGTATCCTCCCGGTTATCTGGAAGCCCAGGAGGCGGCCGAGCAAAAAAAGGAGAACAAATCGAAATCCCCCGCCAAAGAGGCGGCCAAAAAGGGGACGAAACGTAAGGCCCAGAAGGACGCCAGCCTAAAAACTATGACGGACTTTTTCAATTCGACTCCGAAAAAATCCAAAGTATCCGAATTCAAATTAACCCCCGAAGTTTCGGGTTTGATCGCCAAAGACGAAACAAACCGAAAGTTGTGGGACGAATGCAAGGAAAACGTTAAGGATGGCAAAGTGAAGTTTTTGGAGAAAGTTGAGGAAGTTTTTATGTGCATCTGTTGCCAGGAAGTTGTCCATCAGCCATCCACAACAGACTGCAAACACAACATTTGCAAGGTAAGGTTAAAGCAATCAAAAACTTGGTTTTAAATAAATAATTTTCAGGCTTGTCTGAAAAGATCTTTTTCGTCAAAAATTTACACTTGTCCTTATTGCCGATTTGATTTGGGAGAAAAATATATAATCAAAGTAAATGAGCCATTAAGTGAAGCCCTTCTTTTATTGTTTCCTGGTTATGAAGCCACCAGATAGTGTATTACCTTCATTTAATTTTTAACGTTTATATTTGTATTATTATTATTATTGTTTTAGAATTGATGACATAATATTTTTAATAAAATCTTATACAAAACTTTGTTGAGTTTTTTAAGGGGTCTTAAAACAACACGCGGGATATAATCACCTGAAACCAATAATGTGGTATTAACGTATTAAATTTGGTGCGGCACTAACCTGAATTATTTGTTTAAAACTCCACAATTATTTTCCATAGAAAAAGGATATAAGGTTATTTTCCTACAATGGCGATTATTTGGGAAGGAAACTTTAAAGTGGTAAAGTAGAAGTACCAATTTTTAAATACTAAATCAAACTGGCATAAACTACCAATTTAATAAAAAAAAATTAACTGTATTTAATCAAGTTTTGCCACATTCAAGGTTTGGGAAAAATTCAGGAAACTTTACTACTACTACCACTACCACTTCAAGTAATAATTAGGTGATGTAATTTGATATTGCTATTTTAACGCAATTGTCACTCATTTGAAGTTGTGATATTAGTTTTCGTGACTATAATGCTACTTGGGTTGTAGGAAAATAAAAAACATACAAAAACAATTATACTAGATAATAAATAATTTAATTACACACCCATATATTGACATACATTATAATACTTTCTTCTTTTCTTAGGGTTGTCAAAACAACTATAGAGATCGTTTAGTTTCAGGCAATCGCCTTTCGACATGCCTTTCCTTTGCCCTATCCTCTTGCCTCCAGGCATTTTTGCTGTGATGGTAGGTTTTCCTTTTTCTTTACTAAAGAAACCTGCACCGTAATGCATTATGGAGTCGTAGTCGTACTCAAAACTGTAAGTCGTGTTTTCCAGGCTCTGCTTGTCAAAATTTGATTTGAATTCTAAAAAAGAAATAACCATTGAAACCTTGACTTTGTGGGAAAGTCATTGATAACTCACTTGGTATGATGTTTTCTTCATGTATTTTAACAAATTTATCTCTATCCCACCTGGATTGTTCGTGAAACACACCCAGTGCGTGCATTAACTCATGTATTGCTCTTCCTGAAATATGAAATACAATTACTTGAAAAGGAAATTGTTCCGACGAGTTAAAAAAGTTTAAATCTGCCCATACAACACAAGATGTCAAATGGACGTCAAATGGACTTACATTGGACGTTTGGATGTACAATGGCCGTCCACTGGACGTCCAATGAATATATCGTCGTTTATCTGACAAAGAGGCGTAACTCAAAAAAAATCGTTTTTGAGTTATACCAGAATGATCACCAAAATCGACTTTATAATCTCACAAACTGGCGTAGCTCTATAATAAATAGGTACAAATAAAGTTTTAGCATAAATCAGTTTCGGCGTAACTAATATTTTTGCATTTTGTGTGCCGTACAAACTGGCGTAATTCAATTCACACCGTTTTGTTTAAAAATGAGATACGCCTCTTTGTCAGATAAACGACGATATGTGCTGTGTGGGTGGTTTAGTTTACTATACACACCCTCTGTTCCAAGGCAGTTCGGCCCTCTTTGGTTTGGAGGCTCCAAACTGACAATTTGGGCCCCGCCGAACCGGCCCACAAACGACCAGCAACCCCTCGGGTACTTGATGGGCCAAATCAGCAGGTAATCCTTGCTTTTTCCGTTCCACGGCACAAATTTCACGCACGTCATGAAATTGATGGTACGGATGGCCTGGTATATCGTCACTGTATCGGAAGCGTCTAACCAAAATAATTTTTGTAAACGTTTTAAAGTTAAAATTCGAGAATATTTACCATATAGGGGACTAATCACGTATGGTACAGTCCGGTTTTTCCACAATTTTTCCGGAAATGTGTCCCATCTGATCCCGACACGCCAGTAGTTATAAATTTCGTCGTTCATCGCCATGTCGCCTTGGAACAGACCTGGGGCCACCTCGGGATCGAAGTAATCGTCAGGAACATCGTCAACATCGTTTTGAAAGGCCGCTAAAAATATTCAGTAGTCATATACGCAGAAAAAACGCTTTGATATAGTCAATAACAATGCTTAACAATTGATTGTTTTTTCATTTCTCCAATAAAAGTTAAAGTTTATCCAATCAAATATGTTTGGAGCAATTGAGGAGCAATCAGACAAAAACAGAAAAATCCATTTTGACTTCTTGAATGATTCCTATTGGAAAAGTCAATTTCAAGTTGAAATAATTATATTATATAAATACTAATAATTATTATATAATATGATAACAAGTTTAGCTTGAAATAGATATTTCCAAAGGATTTATAAAAGAAATAGGAATCATTCAAAAAGTCGAAATGGACTCATCTGGTTTTGTCTAATTGCTCCTCGATTGAGGGTAAGGGATTGATGTTATTACAAATATTATATTAAGCCCATAACAAAATATTATCAAGTTAAAATTACTTGTTATAGAGTGAAATGCTCTTTAGATTTAAACCTAATGGAAATGTGTACTTCCTTGATTTTAGAAATGTTTGCATTCAAAGTTTATCTCATCAAGGTAAAATTAACAATATTTAATTAAATATAACATTGATTTATATTAAAAGTTATAATGCTTCAACCAAAAATGAAAAACAAATTAAATAAGAATAGTCTTTGTTTCTTTTAATGTTTATGATTTTTATTCCAATGGAAACTAAGGTAAAGTAAGTTATTACTGTCTTACAGTGAATACCAATGTCTTCACTGTCTTGAAAAATACTTGGCATTTGCCCAATTATCATTCCCATTTTTTCAATGCAGCCTATAGATATTCAATTTAATGATTGCTAAAATTCAGACAAACGCGCCAGGGCATCCCCTACCACACCACACATCGGCAACCTGCAATCGCGTACGTGCCTATAGTTAAATATGATCAACTGATTAATCGGTATTTCTGGTAACGCCGATTGATGTAAGTGTATGGGTTATCTCTGGGTGTGGTAGTGTTTGGTTGTTTGTTATATTTGCTAATTTCTTGGGGGTTGTACTTCCTAATCCCGAATTTTCAAGGTAAGTTGTACATGTTTTTTAATTGTATGTCCGCCATGCATTATCCAGTAATTTAATTACTCAATTACATCTAAATAATAACAAAACATGTGCACATGTACTCATATAGGTATATACCATGGACACAGTTTATCTTGATATTCGGTGTCATGCCTTTAAATTTCTATTTTGCTTAAATAGGCGAAGTTTTTATTTATTTATAAAAAAACTTCTCATAGTCTTTTAGTACCATCATGATATCCTTGCAGGGCGTCCTGAAAGTATATATTGCTTTAGGACTTTCAGCAATCTTTAGGATTCGCCTTTAAATACATAACATTAAATTCCTATTTCGTTTTAGAATAACCATGTGCCATGGCAGACAGATCCTGCACATCCAGTACAGTAACTGTTGCTAGTGATGGGTCAGCAACTTTCTTAGAGCCTAATATCACCAACACTTCTAGTGGGTTCCTAATAGTTCCTACAGAAAACAGAACAATTTCATTTTATGGATCGAAAAAACTTTGTACAGAAGACTACCAGAAGCAGTTTCCAGAATTCATTTTATTTAAAGTTCATATTAATGTATTATACAACTAATATTTGCACAAGAATATACATATTTAAAGGAAAGAGCTTTGATTGCATTTAATGTAGCCATTCATTACAAACCATAAGTTTATTTAGGCCAATGATAGTTTTTCATTAAGATTCATTAAATAACAATTTAATTCAATAATATTTTATGTTTTAACTAACTAAGTTTTAATACGGATTTAATAGAATCACAATTTTATTCAATGGCTTCTTATGTTTAAACTAATTTTAAGCAGGATTGCATAAATAAAAGTAAGACAATAATTCATTTGATCATAGCTGTAATTCAGGTATTGCAAATACAGTACACCATTAGCAAAAGAAAAAGGGGAAGACAAAAGAAAATAAAGGAAATTAGCGCAAAAAGAGGAAAGGCATTAGATGAACCATGGAAAATGGCTAGGAATAGACCTAACTCTAATAGACCTAACCATTTCATTGTTGCCCAAAGTCTTCATCGTTCAAATTGCTTACTTAAGGAAAATTCAGCTTCAACCCAAATTGCGCAAACTTATTCGTGAGGTTTTTTAGTTCATGATTTTTAAGAACCGTTTTCTTACTTTACTTCAGTTGAGGACATTAATAAACAACCAAAACGAGGAAAATTTTCGACGACTTCTTGACCTTTTAATTTTAAATCAATTCATTGTGATATAATATTATATGTTTCTAAAAAAAAATCTTGTTTTTCCGATCGCCAAATCAAAAATTCCCCTTAATTTAAAATAAACCTTTACTCACACAAAACCATTGTTTGAGATGATTAAAATTACCTATCTGCTGTTTATAGAGATTAAAATGATAATTAATTGATAAAGCCTTTATTCTTGAAAAAATATATTATTGCAATAATTTATTATATTTAGATAATATGGCGAGATAATCTTCTTTTATCAAAGCATGCAAAACAATTAATATTTAGTGTCAATGATGAATTTTGTAGAGTGGAGTGTGTTTATTGTATTGGTAATTGCAAAAAAAGTGAATTCTCAAGTTGAAGATAATCCAATTAAATATTGTCCGGAAGATAAAAATTATACCAAAAACTGTAATATACGTGATAGTATTATAAATTTTGCATATTGGAACCATTGGGCAGGATATTATTGTTATAAATATACTAATAAGGATAGGTTTAAGGTAAAAAATAAGCTACTTGTTACTTATTGTGAGGAACCATATTCTGATCCAATCTATCTATTGGAAACGCAACCAAAATACGCATCTTTTGATTACAAGGATGAAGTAAGCCTAAATAGAATAAAATCCTTGTTTAAAACCGCCGAATATTTCGATATATACCTGGACTGTGTCAAATCTGCAGAAGCATGTTGCGAAAATGAAATGAACAACATTAATATTGAACCCACGACGGAGTACTGTCCCGTCATCTGGGATGCGTGGGATTGCTTTCCGCGAACCAAGGTCAACACCACCGTAAAAAAATCCTGTTCCCAGCAGGCTTTTTCCTCATTCGAAGCGCATTGCGACTTAAACAGCGAGAAGACCTGTGGCTGGGACGAAGAAAATCAACAAGCAAAATGGGTGGATAAAACAAACTACGACACGTGCGTTTTGGCGACGTACTACAAAAAACGGCACGAATTCAACGTTTACACGCTGTGTATCACCAACGCGATATCCTTTCCAGCGATTGCGATATTTTTGGGGGTCAGCAAATTACGCTCGATGACAAAAATGAACTTGCACTGCAACCTGCTGATCGCCATCGTCATAAGGAACGTGCTGACGATCATGTCGAAGGAATTGATACTCATCGATCAGTTGGTGCCGGATACCAAGAATGTTATGGTTGAGAACAGCGTTGGTTGCAGAGTGCTGACTTTTCTGGAGAACGTTTTCAAGAACGGCATCTTCGCGTGCATGCTGGTGGACGGGTTTTACATACACAAGGAAATCGTGAGGAATTTCGCCAGGGAACCAAACAAGTACGTCTTATTCGCCATGTCTGTGGTTCTCTCGGTAACACCATCGTTGGTATGGGCCACGGTAAAAGCGGTTAACAACAGGGACTTTTGCTGGCTGACAGACTCCAACAACGAGCAGTGGATCGTCGACGGGTTTAGAGTTGGCGTGATGACGATCAACGCGATAATCCTATTGGACATTCTTAGGACCATTTTCACGAAGATGAAGCAAGGGGGCGCTTCTAGGCAGGCCAAGGCCGCCCTACGAGCCACCTTCATCCTCATATTTCTCTTTGGGTTGCACTTTGCCATCACAGCCAAAAAGGTGGTGTTCGACGACAGTTGTTTGGCTGAAGATGTCTATGAGTACTTCCGGTACGGCATGGAAGCCCTGCAAGGCATCATGGTGGCCATACTATTTTGCTATGCAAACGTTGAGGTCCACAGGGAGTTGAAGAAAACCTACTTGAGATTCCAACTGTACATGGAGGAGAGGTTTGGTTGGAAATTTAAGATACGAGGAGAAGTTAGAAGACCTACCTCAGCGACCTATGTGGGATCTTAACATGTTTACTTTGCACTGTAAAATGTATAAATAAAATAATTTTTTACTGTCGCATTCTTATTGGTTTCCAAGCACTCCACGCTTTTGGCATAGTGATTTCAAATTTATATTTTTGATTCGTTATACAGCGTGTTTGTATTTTTAGCGCTTTAGTGCTAAAACTAATGCAAGTTATTTAAACTCGAGAATTCAAACTTTTGATACAGAATCAATATAAACCCCAAAATAATAAAGGTTACTTCTGCACTGAAAGAAATATATGTTTGTTATGTGGTTCATTTATGGACTACCACATGCATTGCTAAAACAAACATATATTATATTTAGTTTTAACATAATATGTTAAAACTAAATATAAAAATGGTTAAGGTAAATATATTTTATGTTTCATATATGGACTACCACATGCTAAAACAAACATATATTTCTTTCAGTGTGGTGTACCACTATAGTGGTACACCAGAAGTAACCTTGTTTATTCCTATAGGATGTCATATTTCCCCATTACTATTTAATTTATTTATTAATGATATTGCGAGTGGTATTAAAAATTGTAAGTTTTTGTTGTTTGCCGATGACATAAAATTATATAAAAATATTAAATCTTAAATCAACTACAATTATGGTGTGAAGAAAATTGTATGCGCTTAAATAATAATAAATGTAGAAGTAGGTAAACCACATAGTTGTTGGATATAATATTATTTATTTAAAATTTATATATGCCGTTGTTTTAAAGATTTTAGTTTTTTCTTATAAATATATAAAAAGGATAGTTTGTTTGTTTAAACTTTATTTACGTTTACTTAAAAATAAGAATATTTGAATTTTTTAAATTAGTTTTAACTCAAGTGTTGGTAAAAAATTACCTACAGAGCCCGCCCTTTGCACGACAGTCATCTTGAAAACAATACAAGCGGCGAAGTTGTGGTGAATGCACGTATAGTTCCAGTCAAAATTTCAGTACTGTGGTGAGTAGTTATTTTCTTGTATATATATTTCATTGTAATTTATATAAGGTTATTTGTGATTTGTTGATAAGTAGCATCCACCAATAAAAAATTTCAGTAAAATACTTAATTCGGAATTATAATCTCAAATTTGTATCCCATTCATCAGTACCGTGTCGTCAGTTCCATGTTCGATGTTTCTGTTTTTTTTTCGCAAACTTCAATTTAAATTCTGCTTGCGCAGAACTAGTTTATTTAATGTCATTATAAACTCATATAAATTTGGTGTGGGTCCCATATCTAATAATTGAGATATCGGTATACCCAAAATCCACCAGCCGCCACTGATGTGTGGTATTATTTGATTTTAAGATATTTAATGTATAATATGCTTAAAATTGCAATAATTCTTATATTTTCCAATAAATTATGTATTTAATTAGTACCCTGGTATACTCATGCATTCAAATTTAGAAAATACAGATATTTTAAAAACTGTTTGAAAAAGTGACTGGCCCGGTCTGGAACAGTATATTTATTATATTATCTATGTCCTCATAACAAAATACTATTTAATTTTCTCCTAAAACTATTTAAACAAAATGAGGTCAAAAGTTGCCCAAATTTTGTAGAATTACCCATATATATCATGATTAATTAAAAAAAAAACAGAAATATTTAACTCAAAAAAAATTACCGGTATTTTGAAAACCTAACCTTAATTGAAACTCAATACGACTTGTTGCTTAATAATAATAATAATTCTACCTGTGTAACGTTTATGTACCCCCCTAAATCACAATAATAAAATAATAAATTTTACTAATCGAGACAAAAACTATAAAAGATCAGACAACATTTTTAAATAATACAATCTGAATGAAAACAAAAACACGCGCTCTACATAAACTGCCATCCACCACATCCTTAGTCACGTGATATAAAATAACCAATTAGAGCAATCCCAAGCACAAGGGTAAGGCGCGTCACAATTTTTATATTTATGGGAATTTTTGCTACTGGCGCTTTATTATTATCTATATTAATTTAATAACTGATACAATGATGTACTTACGGTCTTGATAGGGCAGAGGCGGATCGACGTTTTCCGGCACATAGGGCAAAATAAACCTGGCAAAGGTGGCGTGTAAAGAGCATAACAACGCTAGAATAACGAGGCAAGAGTCGCGCATTTTGTCATTGACACAACTAAACGTAGAACTGGCACATGAAGAGCAGCCGTAACACTTTTATTAAAAACATTCGTTTCTTCTGTATTCGCCTCATATCGGCAAAAAGAAACTGATAGTTTGGCTTGCGATTAGCATTCCTGCGCGTGCCTTTCTATTGAACTTTTGGTTTCAGTTTTTGTTTCAACAAAAAGTTATTGACGACCAACAGTTTTAACGTAATTTGGTCAGGTAAAATTTTCCACAAAAATATGCCTTGTACATTATTGCATGTCTATTTATAACCGAGTTATCAATTTTTTTTATGTCATTACAATAAAAAAGTACCCATCATACCCAAGTAGGTTAAATTAATGCCTGGTTAATTCATTTAAGTAATATTGTACTACAATTGTTATTGTTAAGAAATTTGATTAAACATTTTTCTATTAGTTAAATGGATGCATACACAAAAATTAAACGAATATGTAAAATTATTGAAGCGATGTTGTTTGGTATTTTGCCTTTACAAACTTAGAATATTGAGTCAACATATCTTAGTAATTATTCTAAAATTTAAAGGTATTTTGTTAACATTTTTATCTTATTACTTTTATGTAAACATAATTCAACCGAGAGTACAGTGTTGCCAACTTGCGGAAAAACAATAATCGTACGGAAAACCAAAAAAAATCGTATTTTAACTGTAAAAATCGTACACCACTTTTTATCAAATAAAAGTTTTATTTGATAAAAAGTGGTGTATAATTTTTACAGTTAAAATACGATTTTTTTATAAAACAGAATTAAAATTTAAAAATATAAAAAAATTAATTTTTATTTAAGTTTTTCGTCCTGGTATTTAAATTTATTGTTTAAAGTTGGGAAATTTCAAATACTTAAAAATATGTGTAATAAACAATGGTTTACCTACTTACGATACGTCCTATCCTATCCTGTCTGTTTATCAAAGGCGTTATTCAGTGTGATAGAAACAAGTTATTCTTTGTAAAGTCATTTTATTAAGTACTACAAAAAAAAGACACTTAAGTCATAGAACGAGGAACATCAATATTGATGAAGTAACTGGTGAACTTATTGATCTTAATTTAATATTTCAATTTGCAAATAGTATTTCTTAAGAATTCTTCGTCACCTTTATTTATTTTTTTAATCTTCATCACGCGCAGCGCCAAACCGCTGGCGAATAAGTTCTTCAAACCAGTTTTTTTTGTAGATGCAATAAAATACTTTTTACAGGTGGTGGAAGAAACATAAAATGGTATTGGTCATAGAAAACCCCGAAGGGGTAAATTTTATTTTTTCACTTCTTGTTGGCAGCACTGAAAATCTAAACATGATCGCAATGTTGCCTAATTCATTTTCGGGGCAAAATAATTCGGTTTTCAAAGATGCAACTAAAAATAGTAAATTTATTAATTTTTGAAAATACAAAGAACTCCTATAAGACAAAAAATCGTATTTATGCGTACGATTTGACATAATGAATCGTACATCGTACCGACATGAAGATAATCGTACAAATACGATTAAAATCGTACGGATCACAACACTGCGAGAGTAAGACTGTTAATTTTAACTCATACGGAGACTTAAATGAATTGCCTAAATTTTGTAAATTACGTCGTTATATAGCGCAGTATGTTCTGTCCTTCTTCTCTATCTCTGCTACCACGCCATTGCTCGTTCTTGTGTCGTTTGGGTGCAATTTTACATTGAAAAAATTTGGTAAGTGTGATTCTTTTACAATACAGAATGCCTCTATGTTTAATATTATTGTTTTCTAATAATTGAAGACGAAGCTAAGTTTATAGTAATATTTTCTCGCGTTACCATGCTTGTGACATGATTATTAGTACCTAATAATAATAATAATTTATTATCTACTTACATAATAAACTAAGTGTTTCATAATTAACTTTTATAGCAATGAAATCATTATAATATTATTTTACCATAAAAAAACTTTATTGTAAGACAAGATATCGATGAGGAAAAGCTTTTAAATATTAACGCCAAAATTTTAAAAGCAGGTCCTGAATAAGGATTTTAAAGAAATAAGAGAAATACAAAAAAACTATTTCGGTTAAGTAGTGTATACATATCCAGTATTGTATAAGTATTTAAGTGGTGTATAGTATACACTGTATACGTATTTAATTTAACTTTTGTTTGTTGTTATAACCAAGGTTTAAAAAAAATCATGAATTTTTAGAAAAATTAAAAAAAAATCGGATTTTTTAAATTTGGCCTACAATAATTAAAAAAAAAGTAAAAAAAAATTGATTTAAATCTATTATGTTTTATTTTGTGTACAAATGAATTTGTATTTATCTTATAAAGTTTTTTAAATAAATTTGATATTGTATTCAATCTTTCTAGTTACATTTATATTTGGTTTAATTAATCAATATTTTAAATAAAACTTTTTTAAGTACAATTTTTTGAATCAATTTTAATTATTTGATTAAAGTAACAATTCATTTTTTTAACCTTTAAATTTATTAATCCAAGTAATTTTAAAGAATAAAACTGCTCTCATTTTTATTATTTTACTACTAATTGTGCACTAAATTAATATTTATAATAATTTGATTAAATATTACCTACGATAAGATTATTTTAATAATCCGTGTATTATATTTAAATATTTTTAGTGGTTGGGCCAAAAACAGGTTTAAAGGTTAAAATAAATTTCTGAAATTTATATTTAATAATTTTAGATTGTTAAAACAACATTTATATTTTAACTCCAAGTAAACGTTGTTTGTATTGAATGTGCAAAAAATGTTGATTTAACCATTTATTAGTTAATTTATTTATTTAACTACTAAAATAACCTACTTTTTAAGTTATAAGTAATATTACTAATTAGTTAAATATTTGGTTTATTTATAGTCAATTTATACTTTTGAAATAACCTTTATTTATCTATAGGTAAAATATTAATGGTTAAATACCTACAACTAATTGGTTAAAAAATAAGTTTAATTATTTAAAAATATTTTTATACTGTAAAAAATAATAAAAGAACAACTGTGACTTAAATAAAATATTTATGCGATATATTTCAATCAATTTAAACACTTTTACAACGCTACCTAAAATAAAACCGTGTTTTTATAAACTTGTAAAAATTTAACCTCCTCATTAACATACTGACCCAACAAATATAAGCGAATAGCATATTTTAAAAAACAGTTAGATGTATTAACATATTAAACAAAAAAACATTAATCGAAATAAAAAAAAAACAGCTAACTGTCTTACATTTGGATCAAGATAATTTAATAATTCATAATTTGCTGGAAAACACATTTCACCTAATTTGCAAGTTGTGTACGTTTTGATAAGTCTTGGACTTGATCCAAAATACTTAATCAAAGTTAGAAATATCACTTAAATAGAGAACTCCAACTACATATAGTGTAGTTTCAAGAAAACTGGATTTAAACAAAAAAATACTTTTGTGACCAGTAACCCAAGTAGCATTATAGTTACGAAAACTGATATCGCAACTTCAAATTACGTTAAAATAACTAAATCTACCGCGATACAGTTGAAATATATTTCATAGTTCTCTTTAATGTTTAGTCAGAGAAAGCAAAGATAAAGAGATAAATAAATATGCTGGAAAGAGACGGCGATAGAAATAAAGATTAGTAAAGTTATGATTAAGTTTTGGCTACTAGGTATACCTCCACGTTATAGTAACGTAATTACAACGTTGGATAAACGTACACAGAAAAAACGCTAGCATAGCATGAATGGGTGAGCCATTAAACCAATGGGATCTTGTAATCCGTATTCCTGAATAACAGTTCCTATAATACCAATAGGTAGTTAGCACTTGGTTTATAATCGTTTACTGTTTTTAAATTAACAACAAAAGTTATCGCTCCTAAATCTATTGATATTTATTTGTTAGAATGTTAAATTGTTATTGCATTAAATACTAATTTGATTTATTTAATAACGTTACTATTTTATTTATACTATGTATACATTTAACCCAATAAAATCCTTGATATTTAGGCAAAATATTTCCCTATTTTGGTTTAATAGTAATTAATTGAGCAAATAACAATTTAGATTGCTTTAATTTTAATGCATTCAATGACAGCGCTGTTCTTGGTACTATGTTAGATTTTTTTCTGTGTATATGTATACAATTCAAAAACGTCGTTGGAACGTAATTAACACTAAACAAGTGTTCCCCATTTTAGTCTTCCACGTCATAGAAAGTTTCTACCACGTGGCAGAGATTTTGGCAATACACTTACAGTTCCAAGTATAAGTGGCCAATACTAAAAATTCTACATGGGTTGGATTCTTCTTATAACTTTTTTGCCTTTTTAGTGAGCGACATGGTATCACTTCCCACTTTGTTTAATCAATATCTAAACCTTTGTTTACCATAACAACTAATACTTTTGACAGACAACTTATACCAAGAAGGTTATTTCTAAAAATGCCCTTTTCCCCAGTAAAGCTTAGTGTTTTCAAAACTGAACAAATAATTGGTGTCAAAGAACCCAAAAGAACGACGCTATACGATGTGGTCCTTAATAATTTCAAAGCCTTAAAAAGAGTAAGTAAATATAAAATATTTGGTAATCTTATTTGACTGATAATTTTAGGAAACCTTCATACATCGTTTAATTTATATTGGAGAACATTGTTTTAAAGAACCAGACGAATTGGCAAGCTTGTATGAGAAGATTATTTATGAAATAAATACTAGTAATCTTGTCGACGAAAGACAGACAGGGTTTCTCCTGTTCTATCCCAAATTTTTTGTAATTATCATCGATGTAAGTTATATCGGACTTGTAAGCCCATGTACTAATAATTCTTTTAGGGGTCTGGAAACTCCATATGCAAACATTTAAAAGATATTGCAAAATACAGGGAAAATTTACCAAAATTAAAAGTACTGGTTTTTATCCATAATGTCAACCAGGTTTGTAGCAAATATCAAAAATATTTATTTTTTTAAGACGTTTCCCATATAAACCACTTTCTAATGTAAAGCATGGTACATACAGGATCTATTTAAACAAATTCATTAAAAAATGTGCTAAATGGCATCGGGACCTCCATTCACATTGGGAAACATTTCTGCTAATGTAGGAAGAAGAGACTTCTTGATTCTTGTCAAAGAAGAAAGGACTTATGATCCGATTTTCCACCATTTCTGCCCAGACATTCACTTTTTGCTGGTATTGGGAATTTGCCTCTACTACCCAATGAGGATTTTTTCAGCTCCAGTACCTACAATTTTGACGGTTGATTGTACCATTCAAACAGAAGGTAGCTTAGTAGGATAGTTTCACAAAATTGTAGTCTACGGTCCGGATCATCTTGGTTAAGTTCCTGCACTAGTCCAATTTTGTATGGATGCTACTTTTCTTTCTTCATAAGACGTAATACTGAGCGTTGGCTGACTTGACTTTCAGCTGCGACTAGGCTAGAAGCACTTTAAGGATCTTCTTCCACACGTAACAAAATGTAAATTTTAGTGTCTTCACTAATACTCGGACGGCCAGGTTTGGAAATATCTTTGACATGTCCACACTGTCAGTGTGACACTGAAAGAACAGTTTATTTACAATAAATGATGTTGTTTAACAATAAATAAAGGATTTATTCGATAATGGCGGAATATAGTATATTATATTATGTATCAAGTTTTATAAACGCCATTTTAGTTACGAGTTTAATTAAGCACGAGGGAAGCTTGCGAGCGAGTTTTTAATAAAAACGAGTGTCTAGAGAAGTTTATAAACTAGTTGCATACTATACTTTATCTACGACGAACACAAAACAGAATTTAAAGCTAATTTTATTTGTTAAAATTTTGACATCTGTCAACTGTCACCCGAATTTAACCTCACTTTTTCCCAATTTATAATAAAGCTTACTTCAGCCCGTGACGTAAAATGTCGAAAAGCCACTGTTGTTAACTTCAGCCCGTCAATAAAACGCCATAAAGTTACAGCTCGTCAATGTAGGAGTAGATAAAATATTTTTTATAAACAAATAATTTATTAGTATTACTTTAATATACTATAAAATTATTATTGTTTATATCTGTAATTTTATATGTTAATCGAAGCATATTGTTAAACCGAATATTGCAGTAATTTTCAAAATACTTTTCTGTAAAATTATAAAAATGGGATTGTAAGATTGACGACTATAGGTATGCTAAATTGGGTAGCGGGTTAAGGGGGGTCTGGCGGCCCCCACCGAATCTGGTAAAATCGTTCCAAAAATCTTGAAGAGGGTCGAAAAACAAGCAGTATAAGCTTTTTACCGACATTACAGCCCCAAACGAAAACACAGTAATGGCGAAAAATATGATTTTTTGTGATTTTTATTTTTTTCAACCAGTTTAATTTATTTTTAAATGGTTTAAACGCAATTAAAAATTTGTTTTGGATGTATGGTAGTCCCCTGAATTTTTTCAGGTTTTTTGGTCAAGTAAAAACATGTGAATTTTAGGTTTAAATGCGAAAAAATCGTGAAAAACGCGTCATTTTCAAGATTCAGCCCTCTAATTTTTAAAGTTGTTTTCATTTTCCCGAGGGGTGCTGTATAGTATAGATAGCGGCAATCGTCCTCTTTTGAATGCAGGCAACTGGACTCAATTTGGTCAATTCTGGTGAGCGGGGCGATTTTTTGAAAAAAACTCGAATTTTCAACTTTCGGTAAATTATGGCGCGTACTTGGTATAATGCGTCTTTGCTATAAAAAATACATCTCTATAGAGGTTTTTGAGGTCGCTGATCACGATGCCTGCGTTAAAAGGAAAAAAGAAACAACTAACGACTCAAGAGGCGAATGACAGTCGATTTGTAACTAAACTAAGATGGGTAGTAGAGGCTGTTCATGGGATCATTGGCAGCAAATTCCAACTCTTGCATTATGAGTTTGACAATAAACGTTTGCTATCAGCTAAAACTTATTACAAAATAGCGAATTTTCTGGTTAACTTGTTCGGAAAACGACTCAATTGTGATAGCGAATTACAAGATGAGATCACTAACGAAATGTTGCTCAGAAAAAACGTTAATAATAATTTAGCGAAAGTGGTAGAAGAAAAAAACTGGAACAGAAAAAAAAGGATCTTCAGACCTCTAACGTCAAATGATGTTGTAGACTTTCCGGAGTTAACAGAAAGAGATCTGAAGATACTTTTTACAGGGTCTTACCAGTTATCACAGACCGTTTCTTATTTAGCAGAATTATGTACTGAAGATGGAGTTCTTAATATGCATTACTTGTTGGAAGATAAATTAATTTTGAAATGCGAAGTTCAATCGAGGCACATAAGTCGGAAAAAGTACAGGTGTTACGTAAAATACGTTCCTAACGCTATTGGAAGAAGTGGTATAGAAGAATACGTATGCGATTGTGCGAATGGCCTCAGAACTGTCGGTTGTTGTGCACATGTGGCCACTATCATTACTTCTTAGGGCATGCGAGATATTTGTCGCGAATTATTCGTCCAGCACAGATTCTCACAAATCTTTTCTCTGTTCAAAGCGTTGAACATGTTATTGAAGAAGATAGTGACGAGGATTAAAACTGTAAAATTGTTAACTTAGCTCTGTAAAAAAGTATTATGCTCATTTATATTACTGTGTGACTATTACGTAAGCTTGAATAAAATATGGTTTATACCAGAAAATTTAGTTTCATTGATTATAATTATATGATTATAATTATAATTATATTAGTTGAACACGATATTAAAATTGTTTAAATGCTGTGATTCAATAATATTTTTTACATTATCAAACCTGTGTTAATAAATATTTATGGGCGAATTTGTTGTCAAAAAATTAATTTGACATCAAATTCGTGATCAGCGACCTCAAAAACCTCTATAGAGATGTATTTTTTATAGCAAAGACGCATTATACCAAGTACGCGCCGTAATTTACCGAAAGTTGAAAATTCGAGTTTTTTTCAAAAAATCGCCCCGCTCACCAGAATTGACCAAATTGAGTCCAGTTGCCTGCATTCAAAAGAGGACGATTGCCGCTATCTATACTATACAGCACCCCTCGGGAAAATGAAAACAACCCTAAAAATTAGAGGGTTGAATCTTGAAAATGACGCGTTTTTCACGATTTTTTCGCATTTAAACCTAAAATTCACATGTTTTTACTTGACCAAAAAATCTGAAAAAATTCAGGGGACTTCCATACATCCAAAACAAATTTTTAATTGCGTTTAAACCATTTAAAAATAAATTAAACTGGTTGAAAAAAATAAAAATCACAAAAAATCATATTTTTCGCCATTACTGTGTTTTCGTTTGGGGTTGTAATGTCGGTTAAAAGCTTATACTGCTTGTTTTTCGACCCTCTTCAAGATTTTTGGAACGATTTTACCAGATTCGGTGGGGGCCGCCAGACCCCACTTAACCCGCTACCCCCTTTATTGTAAATATATACATATTTAATCCAAATACAGTTCTGTCTTAATTATTTACTATAGTAATAATAATAATATATTAATCATAAAATTTGTTAACCTGAATATTGCAAAAATCTTCTCCTGTAAAATTATAAAAAAATCTCTAAAATTATAAATCACTTTGTGAGGTTGACGACGATATGTTGATATAAAATTTGCTTCAGTTTGGGTGATTTTTAAAATATAATACTTGTTCAATCCAATATTATTTAAACTTGTAAATTATATTCATAGACCTATTATTTAAAACACAAAAATAAACTTAAAAAATAAATAATAATATAACCTTTAAAACTATATTCATAGCATCGTCACATGCGATATCTGCTAATACTTTAAAAGAATCTACTCATTTATCTGAAAAAATTTGTTAATAATAAATATAACCTGATTTTTTTTAAAGTCATCTGATTAATAATCAACAAGTAAATTTATAGTAAATATACTTTATTTATTATTAATGCATCCCATGGGATAGTCAACACGTGGAAACATCTTGAAACAAACTGCGACAAAAATCAGCCAATACTTAACGAAATAACAAGGCATCAATTATTTTTTTTTTTAATAACTCATAACCTTTAAAAGTTTAGAATCTATTATGTCCATGTCAACATCCATGTTTAAGGATCTATTTCTATTTGTTAGCATTCAACACCATAGAAAAATATTATTATGTACTTACACAATCACTGCAACAGTTTATACGCAATACAAATTTCCTTATTATATAAAAATAATGCAAAAGCACAAACAGAGCACAAACCACCACCACAGCATGCAAAGATGTAAACCACCCACTACGTGACATTTTAAAGTGAAGTGAATCGTCCGAGGTAAAACGACGCGTTACGATATTCCATTTGTTAATTATTAATATATCATATTTATTACAAACAATATGATTTAAATGTGATTTATTTATAATAATCATTATTTACGAAATGAAAATTTGGCAACTATTAATAAACAATATTTATTATTAATAAACTGTGAACTAAATACGAATATAACGTCTATATTTACAATAAATTAATAAACGATTTTATTTGACACAAATTTAGTATATTAATAACAAATAAATTCGATCCAAATAAATAATTTTTTTATAAAAAATATATTAAATTTCAGAATATATTGTTAGTAAATAAAATTGATTTATAGTAAATTTGCAGTATTTATAATAAATAAAAACGTCTCAAATAAATATTTATTAATTATTAACCCTAGTATTTCTTTCAGTGTACAGTATAGTATAGAGCATTGCTCGTTTCTAAATAGACACCTTGTATAAATATTTATAAATTTTAATTTCGAAATATTTTATTTATTTGTTATAATTTTAAACTTAATTACAGAGAGTTTGCGATACATTTTATACCTTCACCAGTTTACCAAGTCAACTGGTTGACAAGATAGATCATATGAGTGACCTACAAACAACTATGACCTTGACAGCTAACTGTATTAAAAAAATGTATGAGTTGGTGACTGCTTTTTTGAAAAATCTTGAAGATATTGAGCTGCAAAAAGAACAAGAACTCAAAAACCAAATGCTTGAGATGTCCATGGAACAAATAACAAAAGATTTAAGAGTACGTATATGGATTCAAAAATATAAAAAGTGTTGGTTAATATTTTAAAAATGTATATATAGAACGAAAAATCAATATTATTTAAAAAAATTTTAGGGTAGCAAATCATCTTCGATACTTGTGGTACAATTTGGTATGTTTAGAGAGTTTCTCCCTGAGTATGATCTTCTAGATTTTTTATTAAACACGAAACATCTAATGGATTATGGTAGTTTTCAATATATGTGGGACAAGCCTGTGCCTTTTTCAATCCATACACGTAAATATACATATACATCTTATGTAAGGTCTACTTATTAATTCTGGACCCTAACTTCTACTATACTGATTATACTGGTCAAAAGCAATTTTGCTGCAAACCATCCAAAATTTATCAAGTCAAAACCGGCAGAATTTGTGTATAAAGTGAAGTAAAGATGAAAATTATTTTTTTATTTAGAATTAATCTGCAGATCCAATACATACCATGAAAACTGCATTTCTAAATTTAATTTTTTAGATGGAATCTTTCCTGTCCCATACCCAGTGGACACTATCGATATTTTTGAAATTCCATATAACCCGGTTTGCAAGTTACCAGTATCCAAAGAAGAAGAAATTAAGGATGAAGAAGAGGTAGCTTCTGTTATTACGCAATCCTCTATTTAATTAATTACACGAAATAAAATTATAATGTTATTTATGATCGTAACGAATAAAAAAACATTTTTCTGATATTATACAAGTAGTTTCAGATAATATATATATACATATACAAATTGTTTACAATATTTTTACATACCTGTGGAGCTGTAGCTTTTTCTTTGAATACCTTTAGAAGACAAATCTTGAAATCTTGTTTTTATAGGTATAAATTAATAAAAGTCGGTTACCTATACATTACAAAATACATTTAATTAAAATAATAACAAATAATAACAAAAAAAAACAAAAACTTAATAAAACTGTCTTAAGAATGTCAAAATCATCTTTGTAATATAATTTCTACAGTCTTTTTACATAATATAGGACCAAAATAGGCAGAAAGACTTCGGTCGATAGCCTTTTGGTTTTTCCAATAAATATATTTACTACTACTAGGACCAAAACAAACACATTGGAAACCCGTAATCAGGACATGTGAGTGGTGCGAAATATGACTTGTGTATGATAAAAATAAATATTTTGGTGAAAAAAAAATATATGTTTACTGCCTTCTTCTGCCCCAGAGCTATCCTTAATATAAAAATTATAAAATTTAGACGAGGGTAAAAAACGGCTATTAGTTTTTTTTGAGACAAGATTTTTTAGAGTATAACTTACTTTTAAAAAATTGGGCAAATTGATTTAAAAAAAACAACCCAAATGGGCCTCCCGGTCAATTTTAAATATACAAATATTTACATATATATATATTTTTTTTAAATATTGCTTAACTGTGTAAAAGTTAATTATGTTCAAAATAAGCAAATTGGCTCAACAAAAAAATTATATTTATATTACTACATATTACTATAATTTTTTATGTTTGCCATGGCTCTGTGAGAATGAGAGAAAAAAACAAATTCGTGTATAATTCATTTATTTAAATCGTAAAAGCAATAGCTTTAAATACGGCCCTCTTCAATGCCATTGTAACGGGTGCGACACTAAAACTGCGTTTTTTCATGATAATAAAGTGTTTGTTCATATATATCAAGATACGTTAATATAAAAAATAGTATAAAAAATTAGGTATTTAACTCAATGTCAATGTCAATGTTGTAACGGGCGCGACCTTAGAAAATTGACAAATGCGACCAAGTTTGCTTCTAAAGTTGATACTGTAAAATTTCGGATTAAAGCATATAGTAATAATTTTTAAACAAGCACGTATTTTAAATGCACAAACATTGCATACTTTTTTTTCTAAAATTATTCTTAATGTTAGCTTTTTAGCATCACAATGTACGAATACTTTAAGGTTATAAATTACGTCGCAATTAAACTATTTGACTTCAGATATAGTTATTATTTTGTAAATAACACATCTGATTTTTTGTCAAGGTGGGGTAAGGTTTCATGGAAATACCCAAAAGCAAAGTGCTTAGTGCGTGATTTTAATAATTTTTATTCATCTGTTAGGTGAAAAGACTGTAAAAATATTTGTATTTGAAATTATTAAGCTTATAAGGGTACAATTTATTATTTACTCATTTTTAGTATATAATCTACATAACCTTCTTTCAATTTTTCCCATTCTTCTTCATTTTTGGCTTTTTCAAGCCAATCTTCTCCCAAATATTTGTTCATATCATCTGCCCATCGAGTTGGGGGTGGCCCCTGAGGTCTTCTTTCAGGAGGTGTCCATTCGAAAAAATGTTTTGCCCAATCTCCGGGCAATCGTGCTACTTGCCCTGCAAAATTCCATTTTCGGGTTGCTATTATTTTTACAATATCTTCAAGACCGGTTTGTTGTATGCTTTCCTCATTGGGATTATCTATTCTCACACCAAGCATAGCTCTTTCCATTGCTGCTTGGTTTCTTCTTATATTTAGTTTTGAATTTTTATTGAGGCTCATGGTTTCCGTTCCATACGTGATAACTGGTAATATGCACCTTTTAAAGATATCCCCTTTTCCCAGTTGGCTTTCTCTTTTGTCTTCAAGTATTTTACCATAGAATCCAAAAACAACCCATGCCTGGGCGATTCTTCTCTGAAATTCGTTTTCGTCGATATTTCTTTCAATTTGTAATTCGTGGTCTAAGTAAATATAGGACTTTATTACTTCCCATTTTAAATTGGTTTTAAGAGTTGTCATTACTTTAAAATTATCATTTATTGTAATACTTTTATTTTTAATTTCGTTTTCTAAATCTTCAATCATTCCCATTGCGTCAGCATTTTTTTGAGATATTAGAACTATATTATATTTAAACCTATCAATTAACCTAACTTTTAAATTTTGCCCTTTTTTTATTTCCCATTTTTCTTTTAATGCATGTATTTCATCATATGACTCAATTTTAATAAATACTAAAACAAGGTTACTGTTAAATTCGATGATCCTATTTATTATAACCTTTAGTATTAATAATGATTTTAAATCGTAATTGAGTTTAAAAATAATTATTAATATATTAATATCTATTATAATAGATGCTCTGACGCATCTATGATCGCTTCCCTTAAAGGAATCATCAATTTTAACGTCAAAAACGATGTCCTTTTCATCTGTAATAATAAAGTCAATTTCTTTTTTTGTTTTTTTGTCTGGACTTACATATGTCCACCTTTCCTTCTGTTTATTTTCGAAGAAGCTATTCATAAGGTAAAACCTTTTTCGATGAAGAAAGTTAAGAAGCATTTGTCCTCGATGATTTCTTCTTCTATTTGTTAGCCCCCATTTGCCTATGCAATTTTCCGCTTCATCATTTTGTGCACCTACTTCTGCATTAAAATCTCCCATTATAAACGTACGTTGGCAGTTTGATTTTTCCAGGGCTTTATTTATATCATCATATACTATTTCAACATCATCATCTGTGTATTTGCCCCCATTATGGGGGAAGTATGCGTTAATAATTTTAATTTTACATGTTGGACTTAGTTGCAGTTCCAGGCATAAAACTCGGGGGGATATTGATTCAATGGTTATTTTATCGGAGTAGTTTTTACGAATGAAAAAACCTACTTTATCAGTATATTTAAATATCGCAGATTTGAATTCTTGGGTTTTCATGTCAATTATTTCTTTCTGTTTTATTTCTTGAAGTGCAATGATGTGCCAATTTTGGTTATCTTCCAGTTTTAATTTTTCAATTAACATGTTACGTATATTCCATGTACATATTTCTAGTTTAAAATATTTATCCCGATTATCATCGGAAATACTTAGATTTTCAAGTAGGGCTTCTTCTATCGGGCCCCCAGCTGCCATATTTTCGCCTGCTTCTTAAAGGTAATTATTTTGATTTTAGGAATGATTTTTCTAAAAAAGAGATACATTCTAAACTCGCTGTTTTTATATATATATATATATATTTATTTGTTTATTTCAATTACAAATCCAACAGGCTAGTGCCCAATTACAGGATAGGTGAGAATGTAAATATAAAAAAAGAGAAAACACAAAACCAAAAAACACAGAAATAAAAAAATATAAGTTTTAAAAACAAACAAAATATAAGATATGAATACTAAATAATAATATTGGGTAGAATTCTTAATAAATTATTATAACTGCAATGAAAAAATCTAAACTCATACCAACTTTGTTTCCATAGTAACACAATTGAAACAAAGGTGACATAATAAACATATTAGTACTGGATTTTGGCAGATAAAATAGATCGCAGTTTCTAGTGGCTTTTTGTGGTACTCTGAATGGAATCTTAGATAAAAAGGCTGAACTATCAATTTTGTTATTTAACAACTTATATAAAAATATAACAACTATATTCATTCTTCTTTTTTTCAATTCGATAAAGTCATATTCATTAAGTAAATCCGAATAATGTGCTAAATAATCAAATTCAGAAGTCTCTTTGTATTTAAGGTAACGTAAAAATTTCTTCTGGACTCTTTCAATAAGTTCGACTTTATTACTATAAAAAGGTGACCATACTAAAGCACAATATTCAAGTTTAGATAATATAAATGAGTTAAATAACTTTTTAATTGCTGTAAGATCCACAAATTCACGAGTGTTACGAACGATAAAGCCAAGAGTTTTCAGCAAGCGTTAACCATATGGATTATATGTGAATCAAAGGAAAGCTCAGAGTCACATATAACTCCAAGATCTTTAAATCTATCCACCCTTTTTAAATGTATGTTATTAATAGAATAATTAAAGACAATTGGTGTCACTTTTTTTGTAATAGTTAGAACATTGCATTTGGAAATATTTAATTTTAATTTATTTAAATCACACCAAATTAATATTAAATCCAAGTCCCTTTGCAATTTAATGCAATCGTGCTCGCAATTAATATAACTGTATATTTTCAAGTCATCAGCATACATAAGATTTAATGATTTTATTATTAATGGCAAGTTGTTAATATATAAAAGAAAAAGTTATGGGCCCAGATTTGAACCTTGGGGTACACCTGAGGACTGAGAAAAATCACAAGATGTAAAGTTATTGACTTTTACAAAAAACTTTCTATCCATTAAATAAGAATGAATTAAATTAATTAGCGACTTGTCCAAATTTGTATCGTGCAATTTGTCAATTAATAGCTGATGGTCAATTTTATCAAAAGCTTTACTCATATCAGTATATATAATATCTAGTTGACTACTGTTGTGAATGGCTTCCTTTCCGTCTTGCACAAAATTGATTAAATTTGTGGCTGTTGATTTGATTGATTTGGCGAAATTGTAGACTTTACAGCATTAAAAACCTAATTATAAATAATTATTTCGAAAAGTTTTAAGAAAGAATTTAAAATTGAAACTGGCCTATAATTACTGAGAACACTCTTATCACCACTCTTAAATACATGAAAAACCCTGCTGATTTTCCACAAATTCGGATATGATCCTTGACTCAATGATAAGATAATTTATTATTAATTAAATTTCGATGAAAATACGATTAAAGTAAAAGTACTATTTTAGGCAGTTTTGATGAACAATTTTACATTTATAATAAAAATTCTTAATTTTCCTGTAAAAATCGATCAAATTTTGGACATATGTTTGCAAGTGATTCCAGAATTGAATATATTTTTTTAACCTTGTTTCTACATCTAAATGGTACATTTAAAAAAAATCATAAATTGACCGCTGTGGTTTTTAGGCCTTAAGTCACTCTACTGTGTTAAAAACAGATAAATTTCGATATTTTGTAATAACATTTTTATTTAAAAACGTATCGATTTAAAATTAAGATAAAATGTAGACCTTAGTAGTGGCAATAAATCCACGTATTTTTTTTTTTTAGATTTTAAAATACAGGGGGCACTGGGGACAGTTTAATTTAAAATTTTACCACTTTTTAAGGGTTAGAAAGTCGAAGAAGCAACGTTGTTTTATAATTTTGAGTATATTGAGTATATCACGTTTAAGTACTGATAATTAACATATTTATTTAAAAAAATCGCCATAGATGGAGCTAAAATTAGTTTTATTTATAAATTTTTTCAAGTTTACTAATTTTGATCATAGTAGGCATCATAGACTTTTAACCTACCATTGGAAGCATGAAAGATAATTTGACAGTTCAGTTTATAAGTTGCAATTTTTAAGTTTACTATAAACTCAAAACATTAATTTATTAAAATGAATAAACTAAATAATAATTATAGGCAGTGTCAGCAAGTTAGAAATTATATACTGCAACTACTTTAATTTTATTTTTTGCTCCACAACCAAGCTTCAATTTATTTTTTACTCTATAAGCAAGCTTCAATTTTAATTCCAAACTGAGGAAAGTAATATTTACCCAATAAATAAATTAGAATAAAGACTTTATTTTTTAGATATATCTATACTTTTTATTCAGTTGTTTTTCGATTTTTTGTAATTAGTTATTTTGCATTTTTTTATATTTAATATAATGCTTTACAGGGTGTTTTTGCAGAAACGCAAACGATATGGATTTGAAATTTTAATAGCGTATACAATTTGATTTGGACTATACCTAAAGTCAATAGTTTTCAAGATATTAATTTTTTTCGTTAAAATTTTGCTAAATGCACGTTAATTAAAAATAGCCTCTAATTTTTTTGTTATTATGTTTGCTGACATGGGGTTGGAATTTTTGGAGCATTAAAACATTGTTTAAATAATTTTTTAACAAATAGCTTGAGAAAAACCACTTGAAATTAGACAAACTTCAAACAATATTAACGTTTTTATTATAAATGTAATAAAACATTGTATAACATAATCAAATAGAACATTAAAGAATCTTTCGATTGGTATTATAATAACTGTTTCCTAAAGTTAAAATTTCAGAGACATTTAACAATTTCTAATATTTACAATACTTTTTTGTATCAATAAACCTGTGAAATTCTACATGTCGTTTAATGTGACAGTATCCATGGTTACCACCAAATCTGTCATTGTTTAAAATTAATTAAAATATTTGATTGAAAAATTGTTATATGATATGGTATAGCCATTTTACTCAGAATTTTATATAGAATTAAAAAATGTAAAAATATATGAGGTGTGCTGTTTAAAATAACAAAGTTAAAGACATTTTCGGTAAAACAGGAAGTATTATTTTGTTCAAAATAGTTTAGGAAAAAAGCGAATAATTTACGCTATTAAAATTTTAAATCGATGTCTTTCGCGATTCCCTAGAGACTTCTAACAGACTACGTACGTGAAACACCCTGTATATTAAACGTCATTTATGTGTTATGCTATACTTATAAGTATAATTATAATTATTATAATTATAATTATAATTATAATTATTAATAAAAGATACAACAATATTTGTACAAAAATGACAAAATGTACTAAACTAAACATTTATGAATACTGCTACTGCTTATTCAAAACTGATTCTGGCCACAGAAACATCATTTCCATAAAAAAGTTTATATATCAAATACCAATGCTTTAACGTGTTATACTTAAATTTATAAAACAAAGTTGCTTCTTCGATCATTTACCCTTTAAAAATTGTTAAATTTTAAACTAAATTATCATCAGCGCCCCCTGTACGTTAAAATGTAAACAAAATTTTTGCATGGACTAATTGTCATTAGTAAGATCTACATTTTGTCCAAATTTTAAATCGATACGTTTTGAAACAAAAAAGTTAGGTATTTAAAAAAAATTAAATTTCTTAATTATTAACACAGAGAAGAAAAAAATAAAAATGTTTAATGTGATAAAATAAAATTTTTTAATATGACATTTTCATTTATAGTTACCACAGATTATACAACTTATAGTTATAGTTACTTTTATATTTTTGTATAAAAAAAGTAATGTTTGTTTCCATGGATTAATAAATCTATAGATATAACATATTTTTATATATAAAAATATGTTAAATTATATAGTGGGTTTAATTAAAAAAGATTTTTTTTAAATAGCCTTTTTTAAGGAGTATCTCCCTTTATAATGTATTAATAATAATAATATTAATATGATGCCCTGCTATTTTCAATTCAAAATGATAATTCATGGAAAAATATTAAAACTTTGACAATACGTTTCATCCAAATGCTACTTGGGATGGGATCCTGCAGAAGAATTTAACGTATATTTAAGTTTTATTTTGTCAAAAATGTAACTTCTCCACTTTTATTCTACATGAATCATCTCTAAGTTAGTAAAAAATATTTTACATTTTTACATACCTGTAGAGCTGTAGCTTCTTTCTTCAAAGACTTTTAGAGGACTACTGTAGAAACTAAAAATCTTATCAGATAATATAATCGATATTTTATTTTTTGTGAAGTTTTAATATTTATTAGTGCGATTTTTTTACTATTAGTTGTCAACTAATATAGATAGATAACGCTTTAATCGCTGCCACTTAGACTCTAAATAACAAAAATGGTTACAAATGAGTCATTATCATGAACTTGTTGATTTTTCCGGTATCAATTTTTAGATTTTTCCTTAATAATCATGATTATTAAGGAAAAATCTAAAAATTGATCTGCAGATATGTATATCATTGTATATATGTATCAGTTACCCGAATACTCTAAGCTTGAAAAAAAAAATCTAAGAAAATATCTGTAAAAACTATAATTCGATATTAACGGAGGAGTTAATTAAGAAAATTAGTTCTTTAATATACTATTTTACTGCACAGTTTAACTACCACAAAATCGTCCATCGGTTTTCCTTGTCACTGATTGCTAACCCATGAAGATACAGGAAACTCGTCATCACAGTAAGAGTATACATCTCAATAATGAAGACCTGATTATATTTCAGGTGTTAGGAACTGAAAATTTCAGATTAATTTAACAGAAAACGTTAACGAACTCCTCATTATACAAATATACCAGAATAGGTACTATAAAACCTCACTTACGTAAACATGTCTCACCTTCGTTATAAAAGCTTTTAACAGCAGTGAGATTAACGGGTGTGAGGTTTTTATTCAAATTTCCCGCTAATGACCTGTCTACTGGTTATAAAGACCCCGGTCCCAGACAATATAAACGCTTGCCTGTTCATATTATTTAAATATGTAATTATATTTATTAATATCTAATTGCTTACCTGTTGATAACCACTAACAGCAGTGACAATTATGCTCCACGTTAGAACACTTAATACTTGACATTCTCGAAAATGTTACAAAAAACCTAAAAATAATATGTTACGCACCAAGAATCCAACTAAACAGTAACTATTTTTTTAGATTAACAAATAACTGGCAACGTAAGAGCAACCTAGGATATTTTATTACAATTTAAGTCTTTATTAACGAAGGTGAGAAAGTCATCCAGGGACACTTACTGTTAACTAAAATTTTTATAAGATTTTAAAAAAATTTGTCAAAATGCATGTGGACTAGCGTTAAGACAGTAAAATTCTTTAATTTTACTACAAAAAAATATATATTTTGCCGTAAGTATGTAAATTATTAATAAGGGACAGTAAATTGAACATTTTCGTGAGAATGACCCAAATAGAATATTAAACTACAACAAACTGTATACCTGACCAAAAACCTGATAATGAAGCTGATAATTATACAAAAGTTTATACAAACGTGTTCTTTTAATTCCACCCTTATTTCCTAAGAAGTCCCAGAAGCCAACTGAATGGCTTAAGCGGGTTAGGGGTAGGAACGGACCGCAGGCTTAAAGTCATCTCCGAAGGACTAATACAAATTGGACTTAGATACTTTGCATTTCGCTATTTTGTTTTAATTAAAAATCGGAAAATGCTGTGACACCAAGTGCCAGTAACACCAAGTGCCTATCTCCTGTTATGACTTCAAGACCAGGTTTTTGCAGTTACAATAATTGGACGCTTTTCTGCAGAAAGGAACCAACCCACAAAACCAAAAAAATCGAGATATTTAACCTATGAACTAATTAAGTATGTATAACTTATCTGCAAAATAGGTCATAGCCAAAATGCAAGTGTAGTGAAATCTATTAATCATTGAACCAACCAACATTCAATAATAGTGTGGATTACTAATCCAGAATTAGAATCTGTAGAATATCTGCAAGTGGGTTGGATCTTTTTTGTAAAAAAGCAGGCTGGTAGACCCACTACCAAAGTCTTTAAAGATTTCCTGCTTCTGCAAAATATAAAGTCTTGATGCATTTTTTTGGTAGCTTACAAGATGAGGTGGGGTTGGAAGATGATGTGGACGAATTTCAAATAGAATCAAAATTAATTCATATTACCATTATAATAGTAATATCAGTTGTATTTTGTTTGGAAATAAATAATTGTCGCTTTTCTTTAAATACATACATACATCAGATAGTAGTTTTCGTAAATTGCAGAAAGGAACCAACCAACAAAAGCCCATTTTTTTCGTCACCCTTACACATAACATCACAAAATCCACCTGATGAAATTATTAAATTGTATCCGTAAGTCCAAAATCGGCATAAAATTAACAGGTAATTTTAAAATTATTAAAATCTTTGATAGCTTTTTTCTCAGTTTCATCATGGTGTGGGTTGGTCCCATTCTGCAGAAAGCCGTCCAATTATAATTATTTTTAGAAAGTAGTTATAAATCTTTTTTGTTGAATCTTTAAATAAATTAAAAAATTTTTTTTAGATATTTTATCATTATGAATTTCTTGCAATTAGTTTAATATCCTATAAAATAATGAATTATACAATGTATGCCTGCATTGAAATATGCAAAAGAAAATTATTTTTCGATATTCTATATAATGCATGATTTAAAAAAATCATTCTTTGACATTTCAGTGGCGCCTTTGAAATTGTCCAGCGATACAATGTAACAGTTAAAATGTATTAAACGTGCAACAACTGAAAACACAAATTTTATGTGTGAGAAGGCCGAACGTGGAAACGTGCCAAATATTTAATTTGATTACAATTTTAATGTTTCATTTTTTACATCTTTTAAAATTCAATTTATAGACTTTTTAACTTCTAATGCAAATTAAAAAAAAATACAAATACAGGATTAAAAAAATAATCTTGTGATACAAAATCAGGAGAACGTGCTGGCCAGACCGTAGAAAAAGTGTTCCTCCAAATCAATATTCTTTAATAATTAAAAAGAACGTCACATTTCATTGTCGGGTCCTGTATAAATTAGGCTTATTATTAGATGTGGGCTTCCGATTTTAAATATGGTCCAATGAAGTATGTGGATTTCAGAACTTTGTAAGCAATTAAGACACGTGGAAGTGATATTAATATAAAAATAGAGCGATGAACGCGTTTCGGGGAAAATTCACGACGATTTTTGCTGCAGCACTCGCTTCTTGCGATATTTAACTATGATGGCAGTGCAAGTTTACACATGTACCAGGGAATTTGCACTAGTGCTTTCACCTAATCTATTCCAGACAATCTTTATTATGCTTAGCTAAAGGTATAGTAGAGCAGTGGATTTCCAGGAGGAACAACTTGTAGTGTCACACCAAAGCAAAGGACTACCTGAGCTTATATACTCTTCATGTAAGTCAACAGAGGCGAGATTTAAGAACATCACGTGATCCACACCGCCTTTGCCGCGATCGGTACACACTATGCAACCGGGAATGCTCGACAAATTGTTTTAATCGTTTTAACAGAGTGCTTTAGCTTGAAGTAACTCTTATTTTACAAACAACATATTTAGTAAACTGAACCATACAGCGGTTTGGTTTCACTAAAGTTTTCTGGGTTAATTTAACCAATTAAAAAAAAATAACTATCTGGTTTAGTACCGTCAAACTAATCTTTGTTTATATTAACCTTTCCACCTTTGATTTAAATAAATACTTATGGGTCAACTAAATTAATATACACTCACGTGCAAAATAATCGGCCCACACAAATTTTCGATGAATTTCAATCGCAAATAACTTTTTTATTTGATGTCGGATTTAAACGAATATTAAAGAATATTGTAGATAAATTAATGGACAATCGCTCACATTTTAAAAAAATACTAAAAAATAGACGTACGTTTATAATATACAGGTTTAAACAAAAATATGTTTTTTTACCATGAGTTTAAGACACTCTGTAGAGTGGCAAAACCGTATATTGTTTTAAATTAAGTTTTATTTATCAAGTCACATCTATTCTCAACAGTTTTGTTTTTGGTTCACCTCGATATATTTATTTTTGTGGAAAATATGGATTTTTTTAAAAAACATTGCAATTTCCAATATTTTTCCTGTATGAAGAACTAAGGTTGCTATGGTCCATCCATAGCCTATGGAGAATGACAGTGACAGTTTTGTTGAATCATCCCATACTTGGACATGTCACATACAGCTTTCAAAAGCTATCAAATTGTTTTTTGTAAATTAATGTGTTAATTTTGAGGTGTCTTCTTACTTTTAAAAATGACTCCGACTGATATTGCCCTTTGTACTTTACTTCTTATGACGTTTAAAACACTTGCCACGTAATACTGTGACCGTCCATCCTGGATTAAATTAATAGCTCTGGCAACATCAGTCGGAGACATATCCTTTTTATAAAGTAAGAAGACACCTCAAAATTTAAACAATAATTTGCAAAAAACAATTTGATAGCTTTTAAAATCCGTGTATAACATGTCCAAGTATGGGATGATTCAATAAAACTGTCACTGTCATTCTCCATAGCCTATGGATGGACCACAGCAACCTTAGTTCTTCATACAGAAAAATATTGGAAAGTGCAATGTTTTTTAAAAAAATCTATATTTTCCACAAAAATAAATACACTCGCGTGCAAAATAATCGGCCCACACAAATTTTCGATGAATTTCAATCGCAAATAACTTTTTTATTTGATGTCGGATTTAAACGAATATTAAAGAATATTGTAGATAAATTAATGGACAATCGCTCACATTTTAAAAAAATACTAAAAAATAGACGTACGTTTATAATATACAGGTTTAAACAAAAAGATGTTTTTTTACCATGAGTTTAAGACACTCTGTAGAGTGGCAAAACCGTATATTGTTTTAAATTAAGTTTTATTTATCAAGTCACATCTATTCTTAACAGTTTTGTTTTTGGTTCACCTCGATATACACTCGCGTGCAAAATAATCGGCCCACACAAATTTTCGATGAATTTCAATCGCAAATAACTTTTTTATTTGATGTCGGATTTAAACGAATATTAAAGAATATTGTAGATAAATTAATGGACAATCGCTCACATTTTAAAAAAATACTAAAAAATAGACGTACGTTTATAATATACAGGTTTAAACAAAAAGATGTTTTTTTACCATGAGTTTAAGACACTCTGTAGAGTGGCAAAACCGTATATTGTTTTAAATTAAGTTTTATTTATCAAGTCACATCTATTCTTAACAGTTTTGTTTTTGGTTCACCTCGATATATTTATTTTTGTGGAAAATATGGATTTTTTTAAAAAACATTGCAACTTCCAATATTTTTCTGTATGAAGAACTAAGGTTGCTATGGTCCATCCATAGGCTATGGAGAATGACAGTGACAGTTTTATTGAATCATCCCATACTTGGACATGTCATACACGGCTTTTAAAAGCTATCAAATTGTTTTTTGCAAATTAATGTTTAAATTTTGAGGTGTCTTCTTACTTTATAAAATGGATATGTCTCCGACTGATGTTGCCAGAGCTATTAATTTAATCCAGGATGGACGGTCACAGTATTACGTGGCAAGTGTTTTAAACGTCATAAGAAGTAAAGTACAAAGGGCAATATCAGTCGGAGTCATTTTTAAAAGTAAGAAGACACATCAAAATTAACACATTAATTTACAAAAAACAATTTGATAGCTTTTGAAAGCTGTATTATACAGCCTGTATATGACATGTCCAAGTATGGGATGATTCAACAAAACTGTCACTGTCATCCTCCATAGGCTAAGGATGGACCATAGCAACCTTAGTTCTTCATACAGAAAAATATTGGAAATTGCAATGTTTTTTAAAAAAATCCATATTTTCCACAAAAATAAATATATCGAGGTGAACCAAAAACAAAACTGTTAAGAATAGATGTGACTTGATAAATAAAACTTAATTTAAAACAATATACGGTTTTGCCACTCTACAGAGTGTCTTAAACTCATGGTAAAAAAACATCTTTTTGTTTAAACCTGTATATTATAAACGTACGTCTATTTTTTGGTATTTTTTTAAAATGTGAGCGATTTTCCATTAATTTATCTACAATATTCTTTAATATTCGTTTAAATCCGACATCAAATAAAAAAGTTATTTGCGATTGAAATTCATCGAAAATTTGTGTGGGCCGATTATTTTGCACGTGAGTGTATTTGTAGATTATGAATTGTTTTTATTTTTTCTTCTTTAAATGTACAAGAATTTTGAAAATGACCCATTTGAAGGTGCCTATTAGGCACTGCCTAAATTTTTGGTTTTCCTTTTTAATATATTGTATACAAACCAGTTTTAAAATTCTTTGTCGTTTTTTTAAGTATGTATACGATCTTATTCCGATTGCCATCGTCTTCAAAACAGCGACAGCAAAGCGGAAAAAGACATGTCTACAAAACTTATTCATAATCGTCCTGTGCCTGTCCCACCTCACTTAAGTCTAACACCAACTAAAATAAAAAATAGGTCAACCCAGGGAATCCAAATCAACGTAAAAAAAAAATAAACTTGAAACTAAAACCACCTTTGTGTTTTATAAAATTAATAACGAAATTTTATTTACATTTTAACCACTTTTTTCAAATAAAATTGAAAGTTTATTGGCCTTTTTAAAAACACTGAGTTAATCTTAAAATAAGTTAAAGTCTCTAAAAATGTTTTTATTTGATTTACACATGACTCGAATTAAAAATACTATAAATACCCAACGAGCCCACTAAAATATAACCTGCTTTATATTTTTTTATTAGGAGGTAAGCACTGAAGTCCACAGATGATTCCAGCGAGCAGATAAAAATGACATGTCTAAAAAGTGTAACTACAACGTAACTTTGACAAATGTATTGTTCTATTTTTGTATAACAAAATATAAGATTTTCTAGATAAATACATTGAAGCACCGCAGGCTTTTAGTTCACACACAGTCAAGAAAAAAAACAAAATTTTATCTAAAAATATAATCAACTAACTACATTATCGATATACCCACTAGTGCTACTCTTAAAGTTACTTAGATCACACTGAGTTGGAAATGGCTTTTCATCCACATGCGGTCAATTGCACCTAAAAGAACAAGCTAAAATTGAATGTTTTTTATTAAGAAATTTTCTTTATAAAAACAAAGCATTTGTATGTTGAGAAATTAACCTTAAACTAAATTTTTATAAATAATAAAAATCAAGTGATGCTCCAATTAAAATTATTTGCCAAATTTACTTACCTTTTTATTTACTTACCTTTTTATTTACTTACCTTTTTATTTACTTACATTTTTTATTTAAAATAAAGTTTTACTGGGTACGTGAGTACATTTTGATTTAGCAACAAAGAAGTTTCTTTAAAATAAAGACGTTTTTGTTGAATAAATTTTTTTATTGCAAGAGAAATTTAGGTACAAATAATATAAACCTGTGGGCTCTCAAGAGGTTTACAAAATGCTCTTTCTAAAAAGTTCTAAAAACATTATGCTTTCCTGTAAAAAGCAAGATTAAATATATAAATAATTTTAAAACATATATTAATTACATGAAATCCTAAATAATTATATTTAAAATATTACTTAGATAAAAAAAATATCCAAAAAAGTCAAAACTGTTTAAAATAACTTTACAAGCTCACACACCTCGGTTTCGTCAATGTCCACTCCGTATATTAGGAACAAAACCTAAACATTAATCCAAAAAGGTCAAAAATGTTTAAAATAACTTCACAAGCTTACACACCTTGGCTTCGCCAATATTCACTCCTTATATTTATCACAATTTTACTAATAAAGTTTTAGGGTTAAACGCGGAACTAACCTTTTAACGCTATAAGACTAACTGAAGATAAAAATTGCATGTAAAAGTTCGCCACCCAAAAGTAATAATAATGTTTATGTTGATTGATTTATTGAATTGAATGGTTAAGTTTGTAAAATCAATGTTAAGTGACCGTTGGGACAATGAAGACGGTTTATTATTATTTATGTTTGCTGTTCATGGATCAATGACGAAAAATTTATTGTTTTAAAAATAAAGAACATCGTTTAATGATCGTCATTTTTACATTATATTAATGAAGGAAATAATTAGTTTTTATGTTTTGCATTGATTGTTTATAATGTTGGCTAGTTAATTATTTCAATGTACTTATGTTATTAATCTTTGATCAAAAAGCATGGATATAATTACCAATACATAATATTAGTGTACAAAAATTTGACGACAGCAGTTTTTTAATTTTACGTACAATTTTTCTTTCTGTGCATAAGATCTTTTAGTTTATCTTAAGGTAACTTTAAAAACCAATATCGTTTTATTAAACATATTTAGGCACTTTTAAACACTAAATAAATCAAACGAATTTTACAATTGTTACTTGCCAAAACTATACCAGTGTAATTTACACCATATTAAATTTAAAAAAATACAAGCAAAAACTGAAACAAGTGAGGTTTATGATAACCTTTTGGGCGACCAACTTTTGCAAATTTGTGCATTAAAAAAACAACATTAAAAATACCTGTTAATTTCTTTTGTATTTAACTGATATTGAAGTAATGCAATGCAATAAATAAAACTTTTTACATAATTACATCTAGTTTTCATCACTTACATATTTGTTATATTTTTCTAAGATATTATTTAGTAGTATCATTTCAGGATGTTGCTTTATTTTTGTTTAGTTTATTACCGTATTTTTACAACATTGTCTTAATTTATTAATGTGTGCGCATGTGGGGCTTTCAAGTAGCATTAGCCAATGCGGAGTTAACAGGCTTATAAATAAACTGAGAAAACATTAAAATAAACAATGACGGATCAATTTTCAAAGCTCGTTTCACTCTAAGTGCCCGAAAAGTGTTTCAAGATTTGTTCCAGGTCATGCGGTAAATGGTATGGAATGCAAAGAAAAGTTTCCACAAAAATAGAACTTTTGTTGTTTTGGAAATGTATTTTATAAAATAAGTAAACGAATATTTTTAAGAAAGGGGATTTTATTTTAATACAAAAGGGGAAAGGGGATTTTATTTTAATACAAAAGGCACTATACTATAGTGAAAAAAAATCGAATATTTGTTTTTACTTCCGACACTGAAAAATTGGTTTTTAGGCACCTCTGGAAAATTAAAGCTCTTAATATTTATATGAAGATTAGGGTGTGTCATTTTTGAGCAACTTTTTTTTTCAACTAACCTATACTTATTTGGATATAATTTCAATGTTAGGTGCAAGGGTAAACTTTTTCTTATTTCAAGAAAAACTATCATATTATTTTAAATGCAAGCACCCTCAAATAAAATATACACCAAGTATATTTAATTTAAGAATAAGTATTTTTCGATACAAATGTTATAATTCTTGGCGATACAATATTTACTTTTGGATTAAATATATGGTATCTTTATGTTAGTTAAGTAATAATTGTTTTAAATATTGTCTATTATTTTTTTTAACTTTTGCTCGACTTTAAATAAAGGTTAGGATATAATGACCATGTTTATTTTAAAAGGTAAAGAGTGAATTATGCTATCTCTTTTTTTCTAAGATAGGATAGGATTTTTCTAGATAGGATAATCCACTCTACCTTTTAAAATAAGCATGGTCATTATATCCTAACCTAAATTTAAGCAAAAGTTAAAAAAGGAATAGACAATATTTGAAACAATTATTGCTTAACTTAACATGAGAAAATGAATTGGTCTATAGCATTGTCTTTATTAAATAATTTTTTTACAATGTTTCAAATACCTATCTACCTTTATATATAATATATACTGCAATGATTTTTTCAAACCTTCAGACACATTGATTTTGTTTGCGAGACGGACATTTTTTGGCTATATTAGCCTGTTTAACCAAAATTTTTATTCGTACCTATAATCTAGAGGTAAAATATACATAATTGTTTTTTATGTGATTCTTCAGCCAACCTAATATCACTCCAACATCTAAAATTCAATACATAATACTACACACATAAATATTATTGTGTAATATTATCTTCACATACATTTGGTGATTAATTCTATTAAATTCCACTAATTTAGCAGCTCTTTCATAATTCCAAACCAAATATTAACACAAGAAACAATCTTCCAAATTGTCGGACACTTTCGTGAGTGGGGGATATTTTTAGGAATAGGTCAGTCGTAGCAATATATACTAATCTTAGAATAAATATAATTATATTTATATCCAGTATAGTTTTATATCTTTAAGAACAGAATAGAGGGAATTTCCCAAAATTTGGTCCAATCGATTGTTAATAAAATTAAGAATAAGATAATTTCATTTAAAGTCTTTTTTAACATTTAACAGGCAAGAATAAGATCTGCTTATTTAAAGAAAGATTAATATTTAGTTTAATATTAGTTTTAGCCTTGACAATATTAGGTCAATCATCTTGTTTCAACTGTACTTGAGTTTAAGCTAAGAAATAAAATCTTTTTAATTTAAGGATAAGTTAATATTTAAAAGAAATATAATGTATTCGTAGCCTAAGCAAATTATACTTAAATCAAGTTTTTTTTAAGAATAAAGGTTTTCTTACATTTAGAAAACATTTTTATCCGTGTAAGAAAGGATTTTTTGTAATTGGGATACAAAATTCAGTTTTAATTTATCCCGGAGCATTCGCCATTTTTGACTGTATGGAACGGTCTACACTCTTAGAAAAGACCTAGTATTTGCAATGAAAATTTAGTTCCCAGAACCAATTTTATTAGTGAAAATAGGCACAACAAAAAAATATGTTGTGGGAACTAATACAAATTTGTTTTTACAGTTTGTTGTCGGAACAGCCAATATTGGTAGCTCCAACCAACAAGTTTAAGTGCATCGAAATTAGTTTTTTTTTCATACAAATAATTGATATTTAATACAATCACATTAGTCTGTCATTTTAGCAGCGTCTAAGTTGTAACAACTGCACTTGCTATTTATCGCAACAAACATTGTATCATGCAGGAATTTATTTTTTAATTGAAATTACATGAAAAAAGGTACATTTAAAGAATTTAATAGTTGATATAATAAAAGTTTGTTTTGTACTGTAACTAAGATATATTTAATATTAAATGATTGCATTAGTAGCAACAACAAATTGGTATTATTCCACAGTACATACCTGCTTAGTAAATATAACACTTTTTGTATATATTATTAAAAATAGAGAAAGGAAATTCATGCCCGTTCGTTTTATAAATATTTATTATAAATTAAAAAATAACAATATAACTGAAAACACCAAATTTTGGTTTAAACATTATAACAAAAATTAATAATTACTCTAAGAAAACATTTATAAATATTTTAACAATGAAACAAAAACGATTCTTTGGTAAATATACACAGATAGGTACATTAAGATGAAAGTTGACTATACTTCTTCAGTAAACCGTGATGTTTACGTGAAGTGCAAGGCTTTGTTTAACAACTTAACAATGATTCTTAGGTACAACGTAACATACTTGCATGATAACAGGGGTAAGCATTCGATAAATTTTGAGTGTGAGTAGTATAGGCCCTATACCAAAAATGCGACTTGAGCTGTAACAAAACAAAACAAAAAAATTCTCGAAATTCCGACGTGATGGAGACTTTTGGTGGGCACCATTGGATTCAGGAGGCCATTTTCAGTCGGAATGGCATTTTCACATTTTTGGATTTTTTTTCGGACCCCAAAACTACAATAGTGTAATTAAAGGAGTGCAATAATAATACCTAACCTTTAAAAACTGGAACCAATTAAGGTAAACCCCATGTTCCTAATAAATCTGCTACTTCAGTCCGCTCATCCATATTATTTGTTCGAGATATCTATAAGTAACCAACACATAAGAATATATTAATATATGAATAGTTAAAAATTATGTCGCCACTGAATTTACAGGGGCAAATGACTATAGTCAATTATAATTGTAATAAACTAGTTTCTTACCTAAAATATACACTACACACGAGCTGATACACAAATACAAAAGAACAAACACCACCGAAGTCTGGACGCCGTGCAACACCGTATGTTTACAGGTTAAAAGTAAAGCACGCGCCGGGCTGGACAAATCGCGCGCGAAATGCACAAAGTTTGCAGTTGCATTAACCTACAGAGACAACATCCCCAACTGACACTTTGTGTCACACCGCTGGTGTCTTAGCTGTGTGAAAAGTGACGCCTAGTTTATACAACCGAACCGTTAGTTCCACGGACTAATTTCTGTCAGTTGAGAATGTTACTTAAATATTTGGTCCAACAAAACCATTTTACCGCCGAAATGATTTTTTTGAGATAATGTTGTCAATACTTCTAGCCAACACAAAGTTTTAGTTAAAATAACTTAATCGCCTTTTTGCAGTAAATAATACTCAACAACAAAACTAAATCTTTTCAGGTAATGATGCAAGCAGTTACACATATAAAGATACTGATTACAAAAAACAAAAAATTTTATTTTCTGCAACAGTTTTACCCCAACGATAATAAGTTAGTTACAAATACCAGGTCTTTTTTAAGAGTGTAGGAACGTAAACGGGACAAACAAAGAAACATGACTTTTTCTGGTAATAAATACTTAAATAATATTAACAGCACTTTAAAAATATTTACGTTACTTACTAAACTGGTTTTCTCAGAAATTGCAATTTTTACACTAGAACAATAGTTGATAAGATAAGGTAATTTCTATACGTGGGTATTTAAAAGATAAAAAATTGCGATAATTAGTTATTTATGAATTTACGAAAAACTAACCAATTCTTGTGGGACGTACCCGTTTTTTTGCTTCAACCCGAAAATTACTTAGAATATGCCTGAATAAAAAACCAAGTAAAAATCCCATCCCTTAATTTTATTTTCAAGAAGTTTGTCATTAATAGTATATTATTATTGCTATTATTTTGACGTTTTAAACACTAACACAAAGAAAATCAAAACACAATAGTATTTTCTGCGGTGGATAAGTATACTATAGTAAAATTTTATGATCCATTGTAAGACCTAAAAGCATTCGAATGAACATGCCAATATGCCAGTGGCGGCTCGTGGGTGTAAAGGAAGGTAAGGCTACATGAGGTTAATTTTTTCTTTTGAACACCTAACCTTAATTGAAACTCAATACGATTTGTTGCCTAATAAAACTGCTAATTCTAGCTGTGTTTTTAAGTTTTAAATAATTTAATCTAAATCAAAACAAAAACACCCGCTCTACACACACACTGCAACAAAAACTGCCATCCACCACATCTTCAGTCATGTGATATAAAACCACCAATTTTAGTAAGCTCAAGCTCCAATTCTCTCTCCTCAAGAAGCGTTAAGCGTTAAATAAACGCGAACTCGTCTGATATATTAGAAGGTAAATAGTTTACGCTATTTGCTGGTAAGTACACTCAGAAATTTTTTTAATAAATATAACAAAAAAAGTAATTTTTCTTAATAAAGTAAAATCCCTATTAGTCCAACAATTGGTTTTGTTACGGCAAAAAGATAATTTTTATAAAAAATATTTATCTACAAACGCTGCTTTCAGTAAAGCATTTGCATTAATTATAAAGTAAATTTACGTTATGTTTATAAAAATAACACTCTTCCAGATGCAGAAACGCATTGATAAATATAGTTATTATTATTTGTCCAAAAAAAAACAGTTCTATACCGTTTACAAAAACGTTTTGTATACAAAAGTATACAAAAGTATAGTAAGTAACTATAGTAATAATGAAACCCTAATGGTATATTATTCACAAATCTTTTTTCGTTTAAAATAAAACTTTTTTTATAATATTACTAAAATTTATGTAAATTTAACAACAAATTAATTGTTAATTCAATAAACTATTTTCATTGTAACAATGGTCTCATTTTCAACCTACTGTTGGGTGTGGAGAGTTTTTTATAAAATGCATGGCATTAAAAAAAATTATTTATTATATAGGTATAACAAACAAAATTACTTATATTATATGATTATTACAAGATAAAAAAAATATTAACTCACTTTTTAAACAACAAGTCTGCTTCGTTTATAGAAAAGACCTTAAATATTTCTTTTAGAAAACGTCGAAATTTTATTTTCTTAGTGATCTTTTTGATATTTTTATCATGCTAGATTTTACCACACTTCACTCGCACAAGTGAAATCAGAATGTGGATTATAATTTATAAAGTTATGTTCACCAAGGAGAGCGCTGGCCCTTTCCCCCTCTTTTTAGGGGAAATAACAAAAATTTTGTGTAGTGGGTTGACGGAGTTTGAGCGTAGATTTTAATTTTCAGATGCCTACCCTGACGAGCCGCCACTGCGATAAACTAATTACAATTTTAAAATTTAAACGCGAATATTGGCGATAAACCAGTTTGCATTTTTTATTATTTAAACTGTGTTGTTGTAATTTATTTGGAAAAAATAACCGCAATTGTGGTGACTTACTGGATTTTACAATAATTGTTGAGTAAAATCTTGCAATAATTTAAATATTCCCCGAAAAACATTTATTTTGTCGGCCAGTGTTAGTTTGGTAATATTCCTTACCAGATAATAACCTTATTTCCGAGATATTTTAAACACGTTTTTTTTTCGATACCTATATATGCAAAAATTCAAATTTGCATAAATATTTTTTTAGTCAAATACTTTAACAAAGGCTATGATTAATAATTTAATTAAAAAAAATATTATTATTATTAAAATTGTTATATGCTTGACAAAAAAATCTTTTTTAGCAAAAATTCGATAATTTTTTTAAGTCAAAAATATTTAAAAAAAACGTTTTTCACAATATCTCGAAAACAAAGACTAATTAAGCAAAATGATTTTTGGAATCAGGGCATCTAATTTACCCTAGAAAAGTTGGCACCCCTGCGCCAAACAAAAATGTTTATTTTGTCGTGTTATAGATAGTTTATCAATAAAGGTTTATTACATACAAAAATGTCTACATGTTTATTAATTTCTAATATATATTTATTATTTTTCGTAATAGTTAAAAAATGTTTAAATGGATTTTTCTAAATACCTATAAATACATATAAACAATGAGAAGGTTTTTTATTTAAAAATAATAAATAAATAAAATTATTACAAAAAATTCAAATTTCTCTCAATAAATTAGAATTTAGGAGGAAATTGCTTTAACCTTATCCTTAAAGTTCTCAATTGGGTTAAGATCCGGTGAACAAGAAGGCCACTTTAAAACAGTCACACTTTCCATGTTTTAACAGTTTTTGACAACTTTGATTATCAGCGGTGGTGCATTATCCAGCATAAATAAAAAAAAATCTCAGAACACAGTTAAAGTTTCCAAAAATATTAGTGCAAAATAGAAGAAATTGGTATTTAAGCCATTTAAACTGGACCAATGAAGATTAGAGAAATGTCTTATTTTCGGATAAATCCAGAATTGGCCTTAATCAGAAGCCAAAGAAGGAAGTGCAATGTTTTGGGGCGGCTTTATGATTGGTGAAAACATTCCTTTGATTCCCATTGGACAATCCCTAAGGTCCAAGGTATGCAACTTGTGAAATAAGGTTAAAAGAAGGTTTTTTTTAGAGAAATTCACATTTTTTCAAAACAAAATTTGTTTTTATTTTCAATTTTATTTACTGTTTCTAGTTTTTACTGGGTGATTCCATCCAGTATGTATATGTATTATATTTTTTTGCCTAATTGAAAATATTTTCAATTATCACAATAATTCTACTAAAAATCCGAAGAGTCCCAGTAGGGTACCCTGAGGAACTCAAATAAATACCACAAATTTGTTTTATTCGCTCATCATTACAGTATGTATGTAATTGATTCTAATTATGGAGATGCGATTTATTGCAATTAAGTGCATAAGATCGAAACGAACGACATTCAAAGTAACCTTGTCTCACCTGCTCGTACATCACATCACATGCACAACAACGCACCAAAAACACAAAAAAATGGTTGATCGATCAGTTTTTTTAGGTGAGGAAAAATTATGATGATTTTCCGACGGGTCCCGAGACTTAACTGAGCGAGTCTGGCGCGCACGTTTGAGTTTGTGTGGAATCCGATTTTGTATGGAAGTCGGGAAATTTTAAACGCGCGCGCGCGTCTTTTTCCAAGCTATCCGTCTTTTCTCACGTCGACACACGTGAAAACCGAGAGTTTTTTATAATTTGGAAAAATTACACTCAACACGTCGCGTCGACAAAATATTAAACTGGAAAAAAACTATTTTATTTCGTTTATTATCTATCTCTATAAAAATTAATTAGTCAAAAATTACTAATTTAATAATTATAATTATTAATAATTATTAGTACATTGAAAAAAATAAGCTGTTGAAACAACAAAAAAAATATTAATTCGACTCTTTATGCACTTATGGTTTTTGAACGTTTACTTAACCATCTAAAAATGTCAAATTGTATTGTTTAAGTGAACAACAAATATAAGTCAAATAAAAAAAATGAGAATATTGTTCTAATCTGCTAATCTGGTTAATTAAACATTCTTAATATGTCGGAGTAATATTTCGAAAATGGTTGTGCTAACATTTTTAAGATTAAATTAATTAAGGTAAATTCCTTGAAATTTTCCAGGTAACCTTTTTAGCATATTCACTTAACACCAATAAAATGTTAAATTAAAATATTTTTTAAAGGTTGGTATTAGGGGTGTGCGAATAATTCGAACTTACGAATTATTCGTTTTAAATCGAATATTAATATTCGATTCGGAACTCGAATCGAATAATTCGAATTTTCTTCGAATAATTCGAAATTTTTTTTAATTATTCGTAAACTATTATATTATTAGCGAATTTATTTTGAATTCAGGGTTTCTTATGTTCAATATTCAAATATGAATTTAACAGTTGTTATACATTTTATTCAAACCATGAAATATAGTTACATAATATAATATGAGTTAATTTTTTTTTTTTATAATAAATAATTTGTTTTAATACCTTGCAATTTTTAAAAAAAACTACCCAACACCCAACAGTAGGTTGAAAATAAAAATAGTTTATTGAATTAACAATTAATTTGTTGTTAAATTTACATAAATTTTATTAAAATTATAAAAAAAGTTTTATTTTAAACGAAAAGGGATTTGTCAAATTTACAAAATTTCTATGAATAATAATAGGGTATTATTAATACTGCAAAACGTGTTTGTAAACGGTATAGAACTTTTTTTTTGACAAATAATAATAACTATATTTATTAATGCGTTTCTGCATGTGAAAGAGTGTTATTTTTATAAACATAACGTAAATTTACTTTATAATTAATGCAAATGCTATTACTGAAAGCAGCGTTTGTAGATAAATAATTTTTATAAAAATGATCTTTTTGCCGTAACAAAAGCAATTGTACGAATAGGGATCTTTACTATATTAAGACAAACTACTTTTTTTGTTATATCTATTAAAAAAAATGTGTAGGGTCGTTAGTTTTAAATGGAACACACTGTATTTTAATATTTAAATGTATAAAGAAATTTAATAACTGTAAAAAGTTTTCATGATGCACTTTTTTTGTAAAAAACTAAATCTTTGGAAAAAATCGAAATGTCCACTTCTTGCATTGACCCCTTTAATTATCAATAGATATATTTTAAAAATATATTGTTTTTTTCATAACAGTTTGAACTTTACGTAGATAATTTAAAAATTGGGATACCTTGATGATTTTTATTCATCCTGGGCAAAGAAAATGATGTTGCAAAAAACTGACTGATATTTGAGCCCATCGCACTTAAGTTAATTAACTGATTGAGAACTAAGAAAGTGATATTTTCGGCGATTCGAATATGTCTAATTTAACACTTTTTGCAACCAGATTGTCCATTTCTAACCCGAGATATAACCCAAATTATAAGGCTGCATTCTTTAATTCATTTTTAAAGAGTATATTTTTGTACCTATAACAAATTTAAAATAAGAAAATGTATAAAAATCATGGGTTTTTGCTATCAGTTGTGGAATTATCAAGTGAGTTATGTTCTGGGAAATATGATGATAACAATTGCAAAACCTTGTTTGTAAAAAAAAGATAATAATAATTAAAATTTAGAGATTCTCTGTTGAAAATCCAGATATTGGAAAATTATTTTCACTTTTTAAATTTGGCGCTAAATTGCCTGAGCATTTTTAAATTAAACTAAACTTATTTAAAAGTGCTAAGGAGGGTGTCAGAGCACAATTTCGCGCGCGCCGAATAAGTAACCTCACTTTACGGAGTTTAGAGATTTATCAACATAACTAACTTTTTAAGTTAATTAACTTAATTAAGTAATGTTTTATCAGGTAATTTGTTGAAAATATTAAAGAATTGACAAGGAATTGTTTAAACAATGTCTTAAGATACCAAAAATGCCAACCCCCCATTAAAAAACCTAATAACAAAAAAGCTATTTTTAAATGACTATTTTTTTAAAATTAAGTACCTATTAGAAATATTTGATAAAATAATTAAAGACAATCGCAGACCAGCATGTCTATGTACATATATAAAACAATTTAAATTATTTATGTCATTAACATAATTAAATACCTAGCACAACCTTCCTGATTTTTTCGATTGCAAAACACCTAAGCATCATCTTTGTTTATTAGCAATAAAATGTGTGGTAACTGTATTTTTTTCTCTCATTCTAACAATATGGCGAGACGGGTACAAAGTCCAATCGTACCTAGATCTTCTTCTACTTTCAATACTTTTAATTGCTAGTGGACAGGAAAATTATTGTGTTTATTCGCATTACTTTTTATGGTAGGTAATGATAAATATTTATGAGGAAGATACGTAAATTAATAGATTTATATTTGGCGCCATTTTTACGTTTTTTCCTCGATAGATTTCTCCTTGTGTAGTTTTATTTTCGGCGTTTTTTCTCACAAAAACTCGCGCTGACAGGTTTTATAATGATGATAATCCAAAGCGACACTTCCTCGCTCCCGAAATTCTCGACATCGGCTATCAAAAGTTCTCTTCGTACGGTTGGTGATAATTTTAGAAACAAAACAAATATGCTGCCTAATGCGTGGTTAAATCCATCGGCACTAAGACTATTCGTGTGTGTTCTTGGTGTCTTTCCTACGTTCTAAAGAAGGATTAGGAATTCAAACGTATGTACAAAATTAGACCATTGCGAATACACAGACCAAAAACTAGCACTTTAATGAAGTTTTAAAAGAAATTAAGTTAAATTTCAGTTTTAAATTTTAAAGTGATTATTTCCCTCATTATAATATGAACCAATCAAAAGCCTTGAATTTTCGAATAAATTTCGTTTAAATAAGCGATTAAATCACTAGAACTATTTAACAGCGATTAAATTTTAGCCTCCAAATTGGATTTTTGTTTACGATTTTATGGTGTTATTTACAAGTTTTAACAAACATTTTTTAAAAAACAATAAAAAATAAGTTATCTAGTTTACGAAATATCAATTATTACTTATTACATAGGTACCTTAAATTAATGGAATTCTTTAAAGAAATATTTATAAATTTTGACACATACGTCAGATTTTATGAATTGTCAAATTCGAGAAATAATCTAGACGTATATCACTCAACCTATAAATTTAATCTGTCAAACTATGCTCAGTAAGTTTTTTATTTGATTTTTCTTTTTGGAAAATAGTTTCATGCAAAATAATTAAAAATAAAACCCCTCGACCGTTACGCGGTCTCGTGATTTTATTAAATTATTTTGCATTCAACATTTTCCAACAAAAAACAAACAAAAAACTACTGAGCCTAGTTTAACCGATTAAATTCATAGTTCTCGTGATATAAAGTATGATAATTTTTTGATTAAAAATGTATCGACTATCATCTTTATGGTTGGTTTTCAGTAACTTAAGATAACATGTCCCTGGGGTATTAAAACTAAAACCTTCACATTAGCCAACATTTTTTTTACATTTTACTTTACCAAAAGTTCAATAACCTTAGGATGATTATTTAGGTTTAGGTTATTTTTTTTGGTTTTAAAACTCCTGTTTCACATGACCGTCATATGTCCCTAGAGCATATTCTAATATTTGCGATCTTCTAAAAATTTAATTCAACTTTTAAGTGGCCAAAAAAATAATATTGAACAAATGTTGGGTTTTTTGTGTTATAAAATTATCTTAAATAGCCATTATTGTTAATGTTTAGGCTAAAAATAATAACTGAACGTTGTCCCGACGTTTTTTCACATGACCGTCTATTTGCCGCTAGATGGTACTGCATGTGTGAATTAAAATATTTTATTTTTGCAAATGGCGGCAGTTAATTTTGCAGTTCAGTTAGCGATATACATATTTACAGTTCCTATTTTGATATAGAAAAGGTAAGTTAAAGTTCTTAGTATTTTTTTTATTAACATGACCGTCTATAGTGATAAAATAGCAACATAAATAGTTATAAATTGCTCGAAAAAAAAAGATATGCAACGGTCATGTTAAAAATTTGTTTATTTTTTATTTAAAAACCTTTTAGGTTTTATTTTTATGCACATATATATATACATATATGTGCATAAAAATAAAACCTAAAAGGTTTTTAAATAAAAAATAAACACATTTTTAACATGACCGTCGCACTTTCTTCATCATTCTGGCATATTTGACCAAGTTACCTAAAATAAAAAAGTCAGTTAAACTAAATCCGAACAATTTTTTTCAAAATTAAATCAGAATCTTAAAAGATACTGAAAACCACCCTTATACCTGTCTGAAGACATAATTTTAAAATCATCATCATCATCGCCTATTTTATTAGTGATTAGTGATTAGTTATTTAAAGATGTTACAACACTTTTTTAGTGAAAAAATGATGAACTGCCAATTGGCCTTCAACAAAGCTGTAGGATGTTAACAAGACGAAGCTCATTGGCGACAATAAAATATAAAAAAAATATGAAATATTTTAATAACAAAAAGAAGACAATATTTCAGTCAAGAAGAGCAACGTCAATACTTATAAAAGTAAGAATTAAGAAATGCTTACATGTAAATGGAGGACACTTTAGTAATACAAATTGTTAATTAAAATATTGTTTGTTTAATAAATTGTTACAGTTACGTTACAGTTGCGCATTCTTATTGTCTTCAATGAGCTAGTGCTTTATCTAGTAGACATTCTACAACTTTGTGTTTTAATGTTTGGCTTGTCAATGTCACTGACTGCTATTTGTATCAGTAATATTGTTTAAAAAACACTTAATTAGTCAACAAATTGTTTATAACAACCTGAAAACTTGACGACAGATTATGTGGTAACCATAGATACCGTCAATTCACCCGTCACAGGTTTCTTGATACAAAATAATATTTAAAATTTTATAAATTGTTAATTATCTCTGAAATTATTAACTTTGGGTATAGGGAATAGTAACATCAATCGAAAGCTTTTTTAATTATCTATTAGATTATGTAAAAATATACCGGGTGTTATATTTCAAATAAAAAAGTTATTAACCTTTTAAGTTAGCCCTGGGTTTTCTTAGGTAATTTGTTAAAAAATGTTAAGTAATTGATGGAATTTTTTAAACAATGTAACCTAATAACAAAAAAGTTATAGGATATTTTTGATTAATAACTCGAAATCTATTTAGTTAAGGTAGGTATAGGACATGGTATAAATTAATAACTTAAAATCGTTTATTTTTAAGTCTATAAATCTTATAATCATAGACTATGATTCATAGTTCATTTATTTATAAAATTTGTTCTGCCTAAAAACTTCAAGTTTTTGTTTTTATTGCTTTGTTTACTGGGAGTAAAATGTTAGCAAGAGATGAATATCAACTGGACCGCCTTGTTTCAGGCAATTAAAAATATATACGGAGGAAGGGAACTTTCCTAAAATAATGTTTATATTAAAGATGCTTGATAAATTTCGTGTTTATTTTTGTTTGTGCTGAAAATAGATCATCTCTACGCCCTTTTCTATTTAATAGGCGCTATGTTACATTCTTTAATGCTTAATTTTTTGAACGTTTCATTTTTAGCCTTTTCACTGAAATTTCACATAGTTTATTGCTATTCGAAACAAGTTTAAAACAATTTAGTTGCATAAAACGGAAATAAATCAAAATAGCGTCGGTCCTCTTTCTATGGTAACTGCGATCAAGGTGAAACTGTCAAGGCTTGAAAACAATTTTCTGTTAGTACTTATATATTGTTGTACGAATGCAATGTAACATTACACCATTGCGCAAAATAGGTAGGTAGGTAAATAGATTTTAATTGCAATAATTTTTATCACTTGGAAAATCATATTTCCCCGGAGATTTATTAATAAAACCACATTTTTAAAAACAAATTTATATCTGGAAATACTCGATTGACGCAAAGGAATTCAGTTTGTTTGAAATAGTTTCATTTTTATTCAAAATAAAATCTTTATAGAATAATTTATTGCATATTAATTTTTTATTAAGTTTACTGAAATATTAATCATAAATGATTATTTTTTATTTTTGGTTGTTTCACTGTTAGTCTAGAATGGGGTTTTTGGGAAGCCACCAGGTCTAGTAATAACATAATGCAAGAATTTTAAGAAATCATATACATTTTGAATATTAAAGCTTCACGGAAGATAGCTTCACGGAGGTTAGGATTTCGTATGTTTTTTAAAACATCCCTTTGTATATTTGAAATAAGTTATTGTATCTTTTTAAAAAATACAATTGTACATACATAAAATATTTATAAAAAAATCTACTTACTGAGATATTACACTTCACGGTGGATAGGTTTTTAAATAGCAAATTAATGAACTTAAACTTTTGAATTATAAAACAGCAACACTCTCATCTGCATATAAATTCTAACTGACCTTCAGGAATCACATGCATCTGTAGGGAATGTCGTGAAAAGGTGTTTTGCTTATTTAAAATGATTAAAGCACCATCCGTTGCATAAAATTTAAAGCAAAAACAGATTCACGGAGGATAGAATCAATTTTTGTAACACCTACATAAATGGTTACAAAAATTATTTCTTTTCATTTTTATTAATATTTTATATTTGATTCGATTGCTTTGGATGTGTTTAATTTACTTAGTGAACTGATATTTTTAGTATGCTTTTACTACCTCAGATATTTGAAAACATATAGGTTAACCTAGAAAGAGTAACAGTCACGGAGGATAGGTTTTAGACTTTTAAAACATTGTAAAAAATAATTAATTGCGGTTAAAAATCTGGAACTTGAGGTGTAATATCTACTTAATTATGAAAGATCAAAACAGAATAAAAGTGTAGGTCAAACTAATTTAGTTTTATTAAATATCACGGGGTAACACCATCGTGAGATTCACCCAAATACAGTATTTATGAAATTACAATTCTTAGATAAAAGTTTTTGATGTTTGAAATCAAGCAAAAACTTTTGACAGGAATTAAATTTTCTGAGAAACTTAAAATATGTTGTTTCTTTGTCAGCTAATTACCACTTGCTCTCGCAAAAAAGCAAAAATTTTGAAATGATTTTTAGATGCAGATGCATTCAGTTTTATTTTCTGCGTATCGAAGTGAGCGTGGCTCCTCCCCTTCGATCCTATATTTAACACTTGTTTTCGTATTTAATAAATTTATGGTCTCCAGAGCTATTTCCTCAAATGCGAAAATTATTATTAGATTATTATATTATTAAATCGGAACGGTAGTTGGCAAACATGGAGCCGCTGCTGTTTAATGTCCCCCGACCTAATTTTAATACGCCATGTTGCCGAGCAATAAATCGGTGGGAAATTCAATTGGTACGGGACATTTAACGGTAAATTGGCGGAAAATGCACTTTTTATTTACTAAATATTTAATATATTAAATATTTAGTAAATAAAAAGTGCATTTTCCGCCAATTTACCGTTAAATGTCCCGTACTTAAATTCAATTGGTACGGGACATTTAACGGTAAATTGGCGGAAAATGCACTTTTTATTTACTAAATATTTAATATATTAAATATTTAGTAAATAAAAAGTGCATTTTCCGCCAATTTACCGTTAAATGTCCCGTACCAATTGAATTTCCCACCGATTTATTGCTCGGCAACATGGCGTATTAAAATTACCAAAACTCCTTGATTTCTTGGTATTTAAATTTAAAAAAATATATGTACATCTCACGAAATGTGGTTACCTACTCCGTGATATTTAATAAAACTAAATGAGTTTGACCCACACTTTTATTGTGTTTTGATCTTTCATAATTAAGAAGATATTACAGCTCAGGTTCCACATTTTTAACCGCAATTAATTATTTTTTACGTTTACGTTTTATGTTTTAAAAGTCTAAAACCTATCCTCCGTGATTGTTACTCTTTCTAGGTTAACCTATATGTTTTCAAATATCTGAGGTAGTAAAAGCATACTAAAAATATCAGTTCACTATTAGTGAATCACTAAGTAAATTAAACACATCCAAAGCAATCGAATCAAATATAAAATATTATTAAAATTAGAAGAAATAATTTTTATAACCATTTATGTATGTAGATGTTACAAAAATTGATTATATCCTCCGTGAATCTGTTTTTGCTTTAAATTTTATGCAGCGGATGGCGCTTTAATCGTATTAAATTAGCAAAAACCTCTGTTTCCTGAAGGTCAGTTAGAATAATATATGCAGATGAGAGTGTTGCTGTTTTATAATTCAAAAGTTTAAGTTCATTAATTTGCTATTTAAAAACCTATCCACAGTGAAGTGTACTATCTCAGTATGTAGATTTTTTTATAAATATTTTATGTAGGTATGTACAATTGTATTTTTAAAAAAATATGAAGGTGTCAAAAGATACAATAACTTATTTCAAATATACAAAGGGATGTTTAAAAAAACATACGAAATCCTAACCTCCGTGAAGCTATCTTCCGTGAAGCTCTACTATTCAAAATGTATGATTTCTTAACATTCAGAACCACTTATGTTATGTTATTACTAGACCTGGTGGCCCAAAAACCCTATTCTAGACTAACAGTGAAACAACCGAGGGGTCACCCACACCTGGGAATCCCTGGACATTTTAGAGGGGGAATACCATAGGAATACAATGAAAATACATAGGAATACAATAAAATACAATGGGAATACATGGGAATCCCTGGACGTTTTCACTTTGGGTGGTTGACTCCTCGGAAACAACCAACAATAAAAAATAACCATTTTCACCCATATAGCTATATTTTTTTAATCTATGGTTTTGTAACCATTTAAATCTTCAGTTTTTGTCAAAAACTTAAATAATTTATAAAGTTTACCTTTTAAAAATATATAATTTTAAATAAAATTATATAAAATAAAAATAATTTATGTATATAAATTTTATAGGTAGGTATAAACTGGTCACTCTTGCCTATTACGACACTGTTCTATGGAATTTTTAAATTACCTATCGTTTTTTAATATAATAATTGTATGATTTCCAGAATTTTGAATTCATAGCCAGCTTTATTTTATTATTTATCGTCAGTGATATAAATTAATAGTTTTGGCAATGAGTCAGCCAGCAAGATTCAACTATTAATTAATACATTGTATAGTGCCATTGTATTATTAGATCCACATATTTATCACCGATGTAAAGATCGTTCGTCTTATCTTAACAAACTTTAATTCAGAAGCACCTTAAAGAAAAACCATTGTCTATTTTTAATGCGTAGGCCGCAGGGCCTATTTTACCTAAAGGCCCATAAGGCCTGGGCCTTGGGCCCGGAGGAAAATGGGGCCCGTAAAAAGCCCTTGAAAAAAATTATAAACCATTTCAATTTAAATTTAAAATAAAGCCATAGGTACCTATTTTTAAAAACTAAATTACCATTGGTTAAGAAAATATGTGATACAAGATGGTCAGCACGAGCTGATGCTATAAAATCTATTGCGCTTGGTTTTAGTGAAATAAAAACAGCGTTAGTAGAGCTAAATGAAGATGCAAGCCAAAAAAACTCTACCAGAACAGAAGCTGGAGATTTACTTAACAAATAGAATACATTTGAATTTGCTTTGATGATCGAATTTGTCGAGAGTTTTAGAGAACAGTTTGATAAAATTGAAGAGGAATCCAAAAAAATTCAGCCAAATAATAATGTTTATAAGGATGAAATTTCAAGAGTTCGTAAGAGGAACAAGTTCTTTGATGAAGGCCCTGCACAAGACATTACTTTAAGCGGTGCTGAAAACTTTAAAATAAATAGTTTTTTTCATATATGTGACAAATTGATTTTTGAATTAAAAATGAGAATTCAAGCGTATGATTGTGTAAATGAAATTTTTGGTGTATTTTTTGTTGAACCCTCAAATTAAAGATTTAATGTAAGTATAAAAAATATAAAAAAATATTACAATATGGATGTGGATGCTACTGAAGATTTAGTGGATGAAATTATACAATTTAAAGCACTTTGTAAATCAAATGATATTTCCTCTAAAGACCCCCAGGAAATGTTAAAATTTTTAATTGATAACAATATTTTGTCAACCTTCTCTAACGTTAAGGTATTGTTCCGTATATATTTAACTATTCCTATTAGTAACGCATCTGGAGAGAGATCATTTTCTACGTTAAAACGGGTAAAAACCTATCTAAGAAACTCATTAAACGAAAAAATGTTTCATCGTTGGCTATTCTAAACGTAGAAAGCGATATTCTAGATAAATTAGAAAAGTTTTCGGAAATGAAAATACGTAAAAAAAAAAAAAATTAGTTGTTTATTTTTATTAATTATTATTTATTTTGTTCGCTGTTCCTTAGAAGCTGCGTTTTTTTTATTTTTTTGTTGTGTTATTAATTTCAGTTAGAAATTTTGTTTAAGTATCGTTTAAATATATTTTTAGTTGTTTGTACCTACTAAATAATTAATAATGTAGGTATGTTTTTTTTTAATAAATATTTATTTATTTTTTTAGATTTATTATTAGAACAATTATCTAATTGATTAATTAAAAATTAAATTTTTTTATCATAAACCTGAAGGTGTCAAAGGTAAGTAGAAACATTCTTATTGAAAAGTTATATAGGGTATTGATATGGGGGGCGAAGTTTTGCATGGGCCTTGGGGCCCCACTAAGTCAAAAATAGGCCCTGGTAGGCCGTCTAAAATATATAGCTTTTCAACAATGATTAATCAAGGTAGGTACTTAAAACCACTTTTATTTCCATACGCCAAAGAAGTATCGCTAGTAGCGCCACCACTCGGCTGTTATCATCGTAACTTTTAATAATCAGCTGTCAAACGCTTATGTTACAAACGAGTGTTTTTGAGAATAAAGCCGGGAAATGTTAAAAAATATCGAAAGAAAACTGTGGCACGATTTGTTGTGTTGTTGGGTGTATTTCGAGAGGAAATCCTGGGTTGAGTTTTTACCGGTTTTCCAATAAACAGTGTTAATCCGAATGAAGAAATAAATTTCATACAGTCCCTGTAAATATAAATTATATCTATAGATACCGAAAAGATACAATAAATACACATTTTAGTAATGATTAACGTGAAAAGTATAAACATGTCAATTCAGTAAAAATCGTCAAACAAATAAGTCGTCTAAATTTAAACAGCATTTAGCATTAATAATGCTGCATTATTAAAAGCGTTGATTAAAAGAAAGTCTCCTCTCAACGGTAAAATACCATTATGTATTATATATATATAATATATATATATAATATTATGTTGCCATGAATTCGTATGAATATTTTGTTGTTTAAAATGCAGTTAACGGCGTTTTTTAGAGAACTCAAACATAAAAATGGTTGATTTTAAGGTTATGTATGTGCAAAAATTACTTTTTATAATTTATTAAATATGTCCAAACTTAAATATGAGTTATATTAGTTACTAGGGTTGCCAACTTTCGGTTATTGAAATAAAGGACAAATCGGGATTTTTTTTTACAGCTTTTCCGATTTTTTTTTTTCGGACGAGGTGATGTAGAAGGGGCACCGCTTGACGTAGATGCATAGATAATAAATCATATAGATACGCCACTGTCACATATTTGACGCTCCTTGTTACGCACACTCGGCCCGCTATGCCGCTAGTGTACCCGCCTGACATTTATTGGTTTTAGGTTATGGTTTTAATTTAGGTTATCCTGTCAAATTTTGACAGTCAAAATAGTAAAAAATAAAAGGCCTGATAGTTTATTTAAATTGTTTATTTGAAAAGCAAAAATAAATGTATTATATTTTAAATTATTCAAGGTATTTACTAAACTAAACCAATTAACAATATAATAATGTATTCAAGTGAATTTTATCTTATTAAAGAACACAAATCAGTATAAAGTAATAATATTATGTACCACATTTGTGTAAGTACCTTGTTTTAATAAAATAGTTTTAATTGAATAATACAATACAACCTTGTCATCATTGTGAAAAGTATGCATCATAACTTGACTGTTAGAGCAGCCCACAGCACAGCACAACACCATGTTAATGTTCAAATAATGTAGCAATATATAAAAAATAGAGTACACAGATAACGATAAATCGCAATTATAAAAGTTTTTAAGCGTACAGAACAAACCAAATAAACAATATGAATTTACAAAACTTTACAAAATTTATCAAACTGAAGTTTGTTGATTTCGTTACCAAGCAACCGTCAAGATTAACCGCCGCTCCTGCCACATGCAACTCGAGTGTAAACTAAAACCAAAGTCGACTAGACAAAAATGTGGATTTTGTTTGTTTAAGGCGAGTGCACAGGGCATGCGTAGATGTCTGTGACTTTGGGACATCATCACTTGCATCGACGACTTTATCACTATTCATGATGATTTGATTGATGATGTTTAGCAAAAACCTGCAAATAAATAATGATTTGGCATTTAGGCAACTACTTGTTTAAAATAGAAAATGCTACTTTTTATGAATCTGTTTAATTTAATTTTCAATTAAAGTTTAAAAATATATTGCGACAAAAAACTGAAATCTAATAATATAATTTTAATATTGTATTTTCCACTTACCGTTTCCTGTTAAAAAGTTGTAAAATAAGGTTAAAAAAACACCTTACACACAGGGACTAGTCGACTACACACAAGGGCTCAACACAATGAGGAACAAAATAAAAATACAAGGTATGCTGGATAAATTGGAGCTCGGGGATTTACCAAAATATTTCAAATGTTGCCAATTTTACATTTTATGGTATTTGTATGGGCCTTTTTTGAAATAATTTTGGATTTATCTGTATTTCCGGATTTTAAAGGACATTTGCCGTCCTTTGACACCTTTCAAAAGGACAAAGGACAGTATTTAGAAATAAAGGACTGTCCTTTGAAATAAAGGACGGTTGGCAACCCTATTAGTTACATTAAAGGTATCATTAGTTAATTCTGCACCAACAAATGTACTTACCGAAATGGATCCTTTGGACCTTTGGATCTTGAATTTTATTTACAATTAAAAACACAATAATTTACCACGATCCCTTAGATAAAATACACACACTAAGGTAACTATATAAGCATTTAAGCGTTGAGTTTCTTAATCAATGATATAAAGAATAATCAATCGAAATCGAGTACTAAACCAGTTTTTTAGTTTTTTCCTTGCAATGTAAAACACAAATAGCGATTTAGATGTGCAACTGAACAAAATGTGTCAAGTAAGACTTCTGCCTTCCTCTCTTTTGTGAAAAAACTACCTATTTATTTGAAAATGATGTACAGTTCGTATGCTTTAAATGTATTGTTGACAATTCTTTAATGCTTTTGAAGTCCACCAGATGGCGCGCGCGTTGCGAAAACCCGATAGTTCTTTAGCATATCCTTTTTCTATGGTATAGCCTTTTATCATTATCATCTTACACAATGCTTTTATTCTCAAACAATACATGAAACACAGACAAACACTGTTTGTCTGTGACATGAAACCAGGGTGGAAGAACCCACCCTGCATGAAACGTACAATTGTGTACAAAGTGAGGTTATAGGTAGTCGAATTTTTTTATTTGTCCAAGCGGATTTTTAAAAAAACTATCCGATTGCTCCATTGGTTCAAAATTATTTGTATTGTTGACAATAATAATAATTATAAACCGCCTAAAGATAAAATATAAATAGATAATGAAGATAATTTTTGCATCAAATCGATTTCATTGCTATGAGTAATCCAAGTAGGTATTTTTAGAGATTGCAATTTATTTACTGATAAATATTGATACAACCGTTTTTAACGACCTCCGTGAAGTTGGCACAACAAATTTCAAAAAAACTAAAAAATGTGGCATTCGTTGGTCCAAGGTCCTTGGACCAAGGAGTGCCCATACATGCCCATCAATAATATAGTTTGCCTATTTCCGCAACAAAAAAGTACCTTTTACTATAAAATTAAATATAATTTCTAACATATTTTGTTTATTCTAGTATTGAAAGAATCATTTAGATTTTTGGTGAACTTGAAAATGCATTTGCCCTAGGTATTTATTGCTAAAATGGGTACTTTGATAATTACCTAACTTAAATAAAAGGTTTAAATAAAAATACCCCACTAATTACTTCAAATAATTTTTATTTTATAAAATCTTCTTATCAATGATAAAACTCGAAAAAAGAAAAACTGTTTTAAAAAACAATGCATGTTAATAATGGATATGGAAATCAAAGTCTATGATTCATAGAAAAGAAAAACTTTTCAGTGTATAACAAAATATATTTTTTCTTTGTTTTTAGTATAGGCAACTATTATTGCTGCGCTGTATCGTCAGTTGCCTTATATCATATAGTTATATTTTAGGTACTCAATTTCTAAGTTATAATAAAACATCGAATAATTTTTTAATTTAAAACAGATACTGTATGTAGAGGGTAATTATTATTATTTTTTAAATCTGCTCATAGATAATTTGCAATTTTTTTCTCAAACCAAATTTGTTATATAAACCTTAAGCTATAATACCTATGAAGTTAGAGGGCTTGTGAGGAAATAAAACAACATTTAATGAAAGTGATTTATTTTTCTTACGAATGATCATGGTACTTATAAATAAATCACAATACACATGATGTATGTCTTTTAAACAAAAACTAGTTATAGTTGAGAAAAGAAACCAAAACAATTTTTTTACAATTTAAGTTGTTTTAATGATTCACTAATATAAAAACATTTTAATTAATTTGTTATTTATTTTATAATAATAAAATTTAATTATAATCACAATTTTCTTGTTGTTATGAAGACTTTTTTGGCTTGGGCAGCATACATGTAAATTATTATAATATTTAATACGCGAATTAAATTATATTCACAAAAGTTACTAACTATAATTTACAAATATATAAAAAATTAAGCTTTTATATAAAAATAATTTTTTTAAATTATTTATACAATATTAACAAAATCTCCTTTGGAGTAAATCAATTTAATGTTGCAGATCTTTGTAAAAGAAACAGGCTTTGCCTATGACAACTAAAATTGTGGTAGGTACATTTTTTTTAAATAAGTATAAGACAAAATAAATAATTTCAGTTGGATCCGTTACATATATAAAAAAATATACAACATTGTGACTTAAAATATATACAAATAAAGCAATATTGACAGTTTATTAAACAGACGATCTTAAAAAAATCACACTTCAACAATACATTTAAATTTAAAATAAATACTAAACAATAAATTAAAATGAACACAGTTCCAATTTTGATTGCATAGTGTGGAATTTTCGTAAATCGCCTTTAAGTTACATTGAATGTAAAAATTGCACCAGAGAAACAAAAATATAGCCGGTATTAGTAGCAGCAGTTCGACTGCCATCTATGGCCAAATACTGAACGAAAAATACGTTAAATTGCCCGGATATATTTTTGCATTGTTTTGTGATAAAGATGTTTCACATATATGTTCCCAAGCACCTTATTATCATCACATATGCTTATGTCTTGCTATTTTTTACGGTTTTCCTACCATATACAATATTTTGTTTCTTTAAATATAATAATTATATAATTTTTTAACATTGGCTAGGATATTTGGCGTTTGACATACGAAACACAGACAATTTACAAAATTCGTCTAATCTAAACTATGTACAGAATTTTCAAATCATAATTTACACATTTATTTAAAACGTAAGATTGGCTACGAGTAAGTTTGAGAATTTACTAGATTTCCGAGACAAAATACTAAAATTTATGACGGTAGATGGGGCTCACCGCAATTAAAATTGATATAGTCTCGATTTTGCAGATAACATCGATAAATATTTATGTCGGCGGTTCGTATGTCGCTGTACCAAACGTGATGATTAATATTATCTTGTTGTTTCTATTTATTTTTACGACGGTTGACTATAAGATGAACACTTTTGCATAAAAAAAGAAATTTCTTTCTTGCTCCTTTTTGTTGCACTTCTTAATCCCATGTTTCCGTTCAATAAACAATATTTAAAAACAGAACAATGTTCTAGTTAATTGTTTAATTCGTCGCTGGAATATCTCGATTAATGCCAAATATCATTTTGATTAATTTAATTATCATTTCAACGCGGCAACATTCTTTTTAACACATTCAATAAATAATTTATTCATATTATCGGAAAAAAATTTGCTAAATTTACCATGTTGCCGCGCCTCGCAAAATGTACACAGTACACAATCTTTCAAACAAATTTGGCACCATTGCGTTTTTATTTATTATTTTATTGGCGACTTGATCGATATTCCAACGAGAAAAGCTCGCGCAATTTTTAAAGTCCGTTTGTTTCTTTATTACACAAAAAATTGGAAAACACAATAAAAAAGCGTCCCATCGCACTGCTTAAATATTTTTTTTTTCATTTAATGGCTAAACGTCCATGTACGCGAATGATGCCGGCGTGAACTTGCACGTGTGCGTCTACACGTGGAAACCACGAACTCCAGATATTGATTTTTCCTTATCCTATGATGATAGCAATATTACGCCGATATTTTGGCGTCAAATGACCTTAGACCATTTATTTATTGACACTAAAACCCCGACACTATTATATCCATGTATTGTGTACTCTGAGACTACCTTAGAATATATAAAACGTGGATATACCTTAGAGCATACAATACGTGGAATATTTTAAATTAAACCACATTAAGTATTGAAGAAAACAATTTGTTGCTACATTCAGAAAGATATGTTTTTACAATGGTGAATATTGCAAAAAAATTTTGAACGATATGACGTAAGTCGATGGTTGTTGGAAAGATCAAGGTCTAGAGTTTTGGTCCACGTGGGTAGAAGAGATAGGTTGCGGCGCGCCGGCGTCGTATGAGTGGGTGGTGTGGTGGTATATAGTCCCATCATCTAGAAATTTCCCAACCCAATTTTTTATTACCCAAGGATTAGGGGTTGTATGCACTCCCCAAAAATACCCTCGTATCTAGCGATTGCCTTGACCGAATTTGTTGGGGTTAGGCTTATTGGGTAGGTAATCGTTCAGTGTAGTTTTTCGAATACTACATATTTTTTGCTCTGAGGCACTGGAAAAAAGTTAAACGCGTTCAAAGTCATAATTAAAGTCGTTGCGTATAACTTTTGTCCCGTTGTTCGGAGCATATTCGAAAAAATAGATTAAACGATTATCCATTTGAGCCCTTTTTCATTTTGAATTTTTCCCATTTAAAAAGCATGTATTTTCAATCACTTGTGTCTTGTAAACTATGCACTTTAGCGATATAAAGGTAAAGACTTTTTTGTAGAGAATTAAATTTTCTACAATCTTTAAAATTTTTTAGTAAGACAAGCCATTCTCTTAATATCTTGAAATATGTGAAAAAAGTAAAAAAAAAATACTTTCAGAGCTCAAGGTGAATCAATGGTGAATAGATGGAGAAAAATTCTTAAAAGCGCTTTTAAAAAGCGTTAAATACTCTGTACTGTAATACTAAGTAGGTAACAAGAAATTACAATATGATAGCTTTAAACCCGGCAAAGATATAGAAACTTAAAAAAGTGATTGAAAATGTGAAAAATTCAAAATGAAAAAGGAAGTACCTACTTAAAATCAAAATTAAGGGCTCAAACTTTGAGGGATTTTTTTTGTCGATCTTTTGAACAATATTTGGAGGTTTCGGTGAAAAACAAAAAATAGCCGTGTTAAATTACCCATCCAAAACAATTACCCCCAGCAAATTTGGTTAAGTCGATAGCGATAGCTAGATATAAGCGAAACAAACAAAATACATTTTTAAAGTGTTGGCAAAGGGGCAGTTTAGGGGATGCGATGCCACTTTTACCTTCATACAACCTCTAATGGATTGGTAAAATAAAATTTGTGGGTACATAGGGAAATTTCTAGATTCACTGGACTAGTAAGCCTGAATGAAGATAGGATGCCTGATGTTTGAGGATTCCTTCTTGATTGTTGGATAATTTTGACTAGAATTTCTGCGTAGCTGTCGTTGTGGTGGGGTGTGGGGTGGGGGGTAGTTTGTTCCTGGGCCGGTGTACCGCGTAATTATAATAAAAATGGAATCGTTTCGTTAACTAATAATAGTAATAATGATAATTAGAAATTCACAAGTAATGTCTATCGACGTTGACGTGTGGTCAGACGCCCGGGTGCGGCGGCGTGGATGGCGGCGAAGGCTGTTTGGCGGCGCATTTCCGGGGCACCAGCACGCCGGGCAACGTCGGCGCCGGGGGCGGCTGCTGCTTCTTGCCGCCGCCGGTGAAAATTTTAACAGTCCTTTGTAAAAAATCAGTCTTTTGGGCCGCCGCCGACGACGATGACGACATCGAGTGGCATCGCACGACGAGCGCCGCTCCCCCGCCCCCGCCGCCGCCGCTCGACCAGTCGCTGCAGCCGCCGACCGACGAGGAAGAGGTGGACGAGGAGGAAGAAGACACCAAAACGCCCGCCGACGAAGATCGGTACGGGGGCGGCGACTCGGACACCAGCACCGTCCGATTGGGGGGCGGTCGAATGCACTTTTGGTAGATTTCCGATTCCTAAAACACAAAAAACTACAATAGGAGAGGGAAGTGGCCGAAGGTGGAATAATTATATATTATTATTATTATTATACCAGCCTTTCTCTAAAACAAACAGTTGAAGACGCAAAACAAGATAGACTACAGTTTAGTCTGGACCACAATCCACACAACAAGGTCTGTTCTATCTCGTACTAAAAATACAAAAAATCACTGCAACACTGCACAGTTTAACGGCGGCCATTTTTGTTGTTTACAATTTTTGTGCTTTGGGTTTGTGCTCTGTTTATACAGATTAATAATCGTTTTAAACTTCGTGTTTCTCATAGTAAGCCTTAAAAGAGTCCTTAAAGTGCTAATAACAACCATTTTACTCCTCTATTGTAAAAAATAAACTTTATTCTATCAGGGCTGTCATAAAACTGTCAAATGTCAATTTTAAGGTTAAATTATAACACACAAATTAATCTTCAAATTGTCATTTGACAGCCCTGATAGAATAAGGTATATTTATTATAAAAGAGGAGTAAAATAGTTGTCCTTAGCACTTAAAGGCCTTATTTGAGGCTTACAAGTGCCTCTGTAAGAAGCACAACGTTTAAAACGATTATTAAACAGCACAAACCCAAAGCACATGAATTGTAAACAACAAAAATGGCCGCCGTTAAACTCTGTGCAGTGTTGCAGTGATTTTTAGTATTTTTAGCATAAGATAGAACATACCTTGTTGTGTGGATTGTGGTCTTGACAATATTTTAAAAATGTATAAATGTAAATCAAAAATTAAAGAAATAAAATTATAAATTGAGATTTAACATTATAATATGCGTAAATATGTTTTATTAATATTAACACGAAGTTATTTATATTTCCGTAACATTTTTAGGATGTCATAATATATTCTTGGTTGCATACGCTACGGGCGGTTACTAATGAAATTAGCGTCTTTTCACATTGACGATTGGTAGCACTGGAAAAACGATGATCTGACAGTTGTTTTTTACTATAAAACAAAAGTGCAACAAGTGTTTTACGTAATTAAGCGAGTTTGTGATGTGTTTTTTAACGCATTGGGTTTATATCACAGATACATCACCATTTTTCCAGTGCTGCCACTTGAAAAGACGATAATTTCCCGCTGCGTATGCAACCATCAATATAATATATTAATGTATTATGGCACATGTTAAAAATATATAAATATATAACTGTTGGGGAAATATAAATAATTTTGTGTTTAAATTAATAATATATATTGACGAATTTTTTAATGTTATTTGACAATTTATAATTTTATTTCTTAAAGAAATGATTTATAATTTGTATTTACATTTATATATTTTTAAAATAGTGTTTTTCATTTACATATTTTTTATTTTTTATTATGGCACAAACGGCGCCTTATCATTTTCCCCCCATGAAAATTTTTAACAGATTTGTATTTCGTAAATGTGCAACACCCTGTATATAATTAAAATAATTTTATCTCCACGCGGTCTATAATTTAAACTTTATTGTTGTCAACATTCGATAAAGAAACACCTTGTTATGGCCTAGGCCGATAAAAATTTTTATGAGGCAAGTAATTAGTTCGATTTTTTCTCGCTAGGGGTATTGTTTTGACAAATTAATCATTTTCTAAAAATTAACGTACTAAACTGGTTTAATTTATTTATAATAAGCACTAATTTGTTTGTTTTACTGTTAATGTTTAATATTTTTCATTAAATTAAAAGTAAAAGTAAAATTAAATATGAATAATAAAACAAAAAGTGAGGTTAGGCAACCAAGAAAACGCAAGATTCTTTTTCTACGATTTAAATTATCTTTAAGTTTTAATTTGCTTTAAGTTTTCAGTGAAATTAAATGTTAAACACAGCTTAAACATTCCAAACTACCTATTTTTTAAATAAAAATCCAAACAAATTGAAATTAGATACCTACCTAATTATTAAACAATTAATTGAATTCAATGTAATAGCAAAAATCCATTTCTACTTAAATCATGTAGCTAGCTATTGTCGAACTATTACTGCTTCTAAAAGCAATAATAATTATTGTACATTTAATGTAATCTTTAGCTAATAAATAAATGAGATTCTAAAAAAGTGAGGTTAGGCCGCTTTGATGGTGAATTAAATTGACCCATATAAAGTGCTTTGAAGATAAAATGTTGTATGCCATTCGGCCAAGAAGTGCCTTTTTGTGCTTAGCACAAAAAGCCTTACTTCCTACCTAATGACATAAATAACTATTAAAATGTTGCTTTAATGGTTGTTCATTTATTCAGTATCAAAAAACGCCGAGACACGGGTGTCATTTTTTTAAAGCCTATTTTCAAAATCTATAGGAATTTTTCATGGGAGGAAATTTTTTTTGTCGTACTTTGATATAGAGAGATATCTACCTGTTCGGGGTCCCTAAGATGCAGCAGCCTGGAGCTGGAGCCGTGCAGCGACGAATGGTGGTGGTGATGGTGATGGTGGTTGTGGTCGCTAGGATGATGGTGATGGTGGTGGTGTTCGTTCTCGCCGTCGGGCAGCGCTATGCCCGGCGGCAGGTCCAATCCTATGTCCGTGCGCACCGAATGCAGCCTGATCTGACGATCGCGGCCGGCGGCCAGCTCGCGCGCCGCCGACCGGCCGCCGCCGCCGCCACCGCCTCGCAGCCGGTCCATGCCGCCCATCCCAGCAGCGGCACCGGCACTCACCACCGACAACATCTGCAACCAAAGAGAAAACACTTAGTTAAATACTGCCGATTTGATACTACTATCGTAGGCAACCCAGTATACATTTAAGATGTGCCTAGCAGCAAACGGAATGGCAAAATCCATTTAAAACAAAACTAATAAAGATATCATTATGAAATTTTAGCACCATATTTTTGGGGTATAAAACTTGATCCGTTACTAATTATAATTCAATTAGTTTAGTGGCGGCGGTTTTATAAGGGTTTAAATGATTGAAATGTTTTTAACACAATTTAGTTATTTTAGAAACTATTAAAAATATAATTTTAAAATTTTAAGAATAGTTTCATATATTATTATTCTTAATTCTGTACAAATTTTAATTTAATTTGATCAGCAGTGGCAATTTTATACTGGTTTAATATGTAAATACAATAATCTTGCAAAAGTACGGAATAATAATTTAATAACAAGTGATCTTAGTTATTTATTATTAAAATAGTTTAATATTATTGTTAATAATAAATGAATCATATCAATTATAATTTATAAAATTGCAATATCCTATTGATAAATAAAATAATAGATATATAAAAATAATAATAATAATAATAATAATCTACCTACACATTTATTTCAATAAATTTAAATACAAATAATGCTCATAAAATAATATACTCAAGAAGTATTTTGTTTGTATACAGTAAAACTTATAATAACAACTCTGTATATTTAGAATCTAAATCCGTTTTTTTCTTTTATCTATTTTGCGTTTATAATGACTTTATAACACCGCTTTCGGTGCTGTAATGAGATCCCACCCAAAATTTTGATTTTATAGGTTGGCTATACTTTAAACAGCATAATATTTTGCAAATTGGTTATAATATTTTTATGATTTTTCTAGTACCTACTTACTAGACTTTTCTGGCAATAAATTTTGTTTAACACCAAAGAAAATCCTTTTTTTATTCCTTAACATTAACAGCCGCTTATTGTAATTAAGTAAATTAAGGACGGCATGGCGAATCGATTTTGACATTAACTGTCAAACCAATGACTGTGACCAACTATTTAAAGTAAAATTAAATTAAATTTAAGGTATAAAATTAATTTTTTTTTATAGAATTTTTGCAAAATAGATAAAATAGCATAAAGAACTCATGTCATAAGACCTTTTCTCGCACTCGTCCATAACAAAACTCGCTCCTTCGTATAAATTGTCCGCGTGCGACAAAATATACTATTTTAAAATTATTCTTTTTTTATATAAATGGATCGGAGGTTGATAGAAGTCTTTAGTCGCAGATCTTGATATTTTTCTAGTAGGATGTTCTCTAGAGCATTTAAAGTCCTTGTTCATAGACTTCTTTTATTAAAAAAAAATATATTACAAAATCTGTTAATACAGGGGTGATTTAAATAAAATACCTACATTAGGAAAAACCGAAAGAAACAGCCAGAAAATCAAAAAAATCGAAAATTCGTACAACTTTGAATTAATTTGAATAGATGGCGTTCGTAACCCCGCTTCAAATTAAATGAAAAAACATAACCAGAAAATCATTCGTTCAGTTGTTTTAGCGAGAAATTAGTTTAAATAGTTAAGTTTTTAATTGTTTAAATAGTAAAGTTCTCAAGGTAAGTTTGACAGATTTGAGCGACTGTGAAAACAATTTCGTGTCGTTTTACAGTGTTCAATGAATGTATATAATTAGAGCAGATAGATTCACAAAGAAAAAGACTTTTCCCTACTTTGAGAATTTTTCACCACTTTACATAATTTAATACACGTCTATTTTTAACTATAAAATTTTAAATAAACAAACGCCTTAGCTTTAATTTAAAAAAAGATATATTAAAAAATTTCTATTAGTTTTAAAATTACAGCCATTTAAACTTGAATAATGTTAAAGAAAAATTGTCAATTTTGCTTAATTGTAAACTTGGTTCACTTCAATGTTCTAAAACTTGTTTTATTGGTGTTATTGGTAGTAAAAATGTAGACTAGAAAATCAAGCATTGTATTTCCTACGGCTTATTTGACCTTGCCAAGGTTCAGGGCGTCAGCATATAGCACTTAAAAAACGTTCCTCCGATTGCTAGACGACCCAGAGGGACGCGAAGAGGCCAAAGACCTGCCACCTGGCAGACAAACACCTGCGTTTGCCTTATCAATATTTCGTCTTCGACTTGTAGTAGTAGTAGTAGTAATAGTAGGAGTCGATTGCACCTGAGGCCGCTGCATTCGGTTTTTTCACGTTAATTAATGCATTAATTTTATTTATATTAAGTAATATTTAGTAACCAGTAGCGTTTTGTGAATAAACTTTGGTGTAAGGAAGGTTAAAAGTAGAAAAAACGCGTTTAGTTTTTACGGTCATCGAGCCTTTGATTAAGATCTTTTGTTATTTCAACTGTCAACGTGATAAAATACAAGCGCCGACTGTCGGTTAAAAAAACGTTTTAGGTCGAAACACACGGTAAATTTACTTTAATAGACAAAGGCAGTTGAACAGTGTTTTCTGTGTGCTAGCTTTACGCGTTGCCTCGTTTAAAATTCTTTTGTAGATTTTTTTATCGGCACGAATCTTACATTACACATTTACATATTTATGTGCGTATTAATTTACATTTAATTACGATAAAAAATAGCTTTACCTTGTGCCGCTTGTGTCGATTCACTTTGAGTTAGAATGGCAATAGCTTGGAAATGTCACGTTTACGTAAGGACCGGTGCTACAGATAAAGGTTAACTGTTTTTGACAGCCTCTAAACTTTAGAGTCTAAAGGTTCATCAAATATTGTTGAATGTTTGTCATAAATATGGGCAATATTCATAATACATACTGGGTTGCCTATTATATTATATCATAATATTGGTAGGACTGGCGAGTTGGTACTTGTGATAACTCATGAGTGTGTATTGTGGTTAAAATTAACAAACGTGTTTTGTTAATTACGATGATTTCTTAGTGTTAATAATAGGTTCATTCATTCATAGTACATTATTAAGTTTGATAAATTCCATTTTAGACGCGAATTTAATGATTTAAATTATTATTTGTATAGAGCGACATCTATAAAATAATAGGGTAAGCAACTTTGAAGTTTCTATTATGTCAAATGTCAATTTTGATGTGTAAATAGAAATGTATTCCTTGAAAATTGAACGGATATAGAGGCAGTTAGGTATTCACAGTGAAAGTAAGTTAAATGTATTTACTGTCGGCGAAATTAAAAGGTCAATACAAAACTTTTCAAATATTGGCTTTGAGATACTATTAATTACCTACTCTTGTATTTTTGTATTGAGATAATAAAATAATTTTTATGCACGATGACATTATAATATGACAATTATAACAAAAATTCTTTGACGTAAACGTCTTTTTATAGCCCGCGGGCGTTATTATGGCCCAGCGGGCTATAATGAAACGTCAAAAATTAAAAACAACAATGTTACACCATTTGATATATTCGAAGTAAGTTTTTTCGTATAAAGATTTTGATTTTACCGGCAGCAGGCCGCAATTTTTCGCCTTTTCAGCTGCTTCCTCAATTTCATTTATCTTTAAACTTTAAAACTGACTGATGTCAGTTGACATTATAATATGACAATTATAACAAAAATTCTTTGACGTAAACGTCTTTAAAAACAATAATATATTAAAAATAATAATATATTAATCGTGCATAAAGTTTTGTATGCATTGCTGGCATAACTGGTTTTTATGGTCCTACGACGCTTTTCTAGCCCTCGCGCTAACGCGCTCGGGCTCGAAATAGCGCCTCAGACCATAAAAACCTTATTACATAAATAACTATTATATTTAGTACCTACCTATTAGTTTACCAGAATAACACTTTATTTTAACGATTGTATGTTAACAATGTTGTTAAAAAGGTGCCGTGATTTTTTGGTATTAGCATTTTAAAAGCCTACTGAATAAAACATAGTTTTACCAAAACCATTGGCCTATAAAAAATACAGTTAGGTTTTTGTCCCGGCAATAAAAAATAATTACTTAGTAGGTAGTTCAAACAAAGCAGTAGCCGTTAAAGGTTATATTTGGACGCAATTTTTGTCCGATTTTAATCTGTATTCCCATTCAGCCCATCATTAGACAACATTTTAGCTTTGCATGTTTGGAATAAGAAACCAAAGTGATGTTATTTGTAACGTAAAGCAAGCTATATGTGGGACAGTTGGTATGGGAAAGCGTCCATTTCAATGAAAATTTTTTTATTGCGGTTCTTTGTGGCTAAAAAAACCGGTAGACAAGCGTTGGTGTCAAAGTCCGCTCATTGTGCACTCGAGTTCCGCATATCTCTTTTTAAACAATAAGACATTTGCATACGGAAAATGGGACACGACCTCACGCACTTTTTGTACGCGAAACGGTCGCTCGGTTTTTGTTTCTTTTTCTCTGTCATCCGAGATTTTGTTGCGACCAGGTGGCCCATTGCTGTATTGCGCAGACCTTATTTTTCCAAAATACAGTAACGGAAATAATTTTTTTTTCCTGCCAACTAAAAATTCCCCCAATCAAATCATCATTATTAACATAAAATTAGGTCTTACCTAGTTATTCATGAAATGTAAAGTAATTTAACGCTTGTAAATTTGGGCGAAAAAAATTCACACCCAATAAACAGCGTGTTATGTAACGTGTTTCCCATTCAATTCTACGAACCGTGCAGCTCTATAATTTTACAATTTTGGGCCCGTTAATTGGGTCTATTGAAAGTTTAACACGTGTGTAGTGGGGGGGGGAGAACAAAGCATCTGTATGTATGTTAATTAATATTTAATTGGGCACTTGCGCTACATACTTAAATGTTGCAAATTTGTTGGATGGTAAATACGGGTGACGTTCACAATATCGAAATTCATTATATCGAATTCAAAATATCGAACACTTTTTATCGAAAATCAAAATATCGAAAATACAAAATGTCGAAAATCAAAATATCGAAAATTCAAAATGTCGAAAATGATAATATCGAAAATTAAAATGTCGATTTGAAAATGTCGAATAATTAAAATATCGAAAATTAAAATATCGATTTGAAAATATCGAATAAATAAAATATATAAAATATCGTTGAGTAATTAATTTTATTTTATTATAGGTTAATATACCAAACTAACCCAAACTTAACAACCCAACCCAACCGACCCCGCCCCATTGGGCCCCTCCCGCCCCATTGTCACAATCCAGCCTGCCCTTAGATATATTATACCTCTATTGCTCAATGGGGCGGGAGGGGCCCAATGGGGCGGGGTCGGTTGGGTTGGGTTGTTAAGTTTGGGTTGGTTTGGTATGGCACAATGCAGTGTACCTGCATAACCAAGATGACAGCTATTCGTCATAACCTTGTGGAATACTTTGCCTCTAGTCCAATTATTACTTGATTAAACCGGCAACACTGTCAACTTAATAATGACCGACTGTCGCCATCCGCTAGTGTGATATTTTGCTCTTTCGATATTTTAATTTTTAATATTCTGTAATTTCGATATTTTATATGTCCATATTATTATAATCGATATTTTAAGCAGTCGAGATTTTATTTTCGATAAATTGAAAATTCGATTAAATAAAATTTCGATATTTTCATTTCGACATTTTGTATTTTCGATATTTTGATTTTCGACATTTTGTATTTTCGATATTTTGATTTTCGATAAAAAGTGTTCGATATTTTGAATTCGATAAAGTGAATTTCGATATTATGAACGTCACCCGGTAAATACGAGGGTTAGTCGATTAGTTCCTAAACAACTAAAGAGATGGCGCTAGTAGTTATCTGTTCAATTTTATATTGTTTCGAGAGAATCTATCCTACAAATCGACCAATAGAACTAGGATTAGCTCCGGTCCTTTGGAATTAAACCCCGGAAACTTTAAAGTGTTACATTCAGTTGGCTAATTAGTTTAAGCGAGGCCAGAAATGCATGCTTTCGAGAAACTAGTTGCTAAATAGGTTTAACTGGAAGATTTCTCCAAGGCCAGCTTCGAACTTTTGCTTTAATTTGATGGTAAATGCTTTCGGGTTGTTAATATTTAAATATTGTAAATCTTTTTATAATTTGCTTCACCATTATAACTGTCAAAGAAGTTGTTATAAAAAACCTAATTTATTCAGTAGACGAAATAATTGCGTGTAGATAAAAAAAATGTAGGAAGTTTTCAATTTCCCCGAGAATTTTTACAATGGCCGGCATTTTTAATAACTCCATCAGTTATTTCTAAGGCAATTACGTGTAATGAAATGTCGGAAAATAAAAAGTGCATGGCTAAATAACTCGTGCATTTTCAGTACAAATATGTTCTGGTCTGTTTCTCGAGAGAAATGCACTGGTATAAATTACCTTTGTGGTATGTCTCTCTATGCATTGAAAACAGTATTCATATGCAGCCTTGTTTTTTCCAAATTCCTCAGACTGTCTATCTACTTATTCATTTTAAAAGCATCTGGGATTTTTTTTTCAACTTTTTTACAGTTAGATAAAAAAATATTTTTTTATTAAACATTATGTTTAATTAGCTTTAATAAAGTTTTTTGATATTTTAGATCTTATTTATTATTACAGAGACTAAAAATTTAAATCTGTGTTAAAAAACAAAAACCCTTTTTACGTCCCTTCCGGTCAGCGATGACGGGCCGCGGTTTGCTCGGGGCTCCCGTCCCCCCCTCCCCTTGTCCCCCCAGGGGGCCATTCGAAACGCATTCTGTCTGCCCTTGTGGGGATATTAATTGCAACTTGATGGGCGGGTGGCACCGCTAGACAGTACACCTGCAGCCGGCTTGAAGCAAGGGTAAAACGCCATGTTGCCAAGTTTACCGGGATATACCAAAAATAGGGAAAATGTAGTTTTTTACGAAAAACATATTTTTATTTATAATTTTTATAAAATTTATTTAAAAATTAAAATTTTATATTTTTTTAATCCAATCTTATATTTTATGCAACTTAAATAAATTGAATCAAATTACTTTACTAATTACCAAATTTCTATAAAATTTGTTCTTTTTAATCCAAAATTCTAATGAGTAAGTATTTTTTAATTCCCATTCCAATGAATTCAGTGATTCGTAAACTACTCACAAATTAATTACTTCTACTTCAAAATAAAATATAAATAATAATAATAAATGATGCTTTGCCCCTTAATTCATAAAATTATGATTAACAATTAATCAGAAAGATTTTGTTACGTTTTAATAATATTTTTCGTAAAATTTAAGTAAAATAAACTTAACGAGAATAATGAAAATGTCGCGATCTGATTGGCTTACAAAAAAGTGTAATATACATATCTCGCTTATTATTGGGAATTTTGAAAATTGGTAAGGAAAAAATTTATATAAGATTATTTATAATTCATATAAAATTTATTGAAAAATTATTAGATATATAAAATTTGTTCTTTTTTCAATCAAATCCAGTATTTTTTTCAATTTAAATGAATTAAATCCAATGGCTTTACTAATTACTAAATTTCTATAAAATTTGTTCTTTTTTTAATCCAAAATTCTAATGGACTTTTTTGAGTAATTATTTTTTCTATTGATTCTTAAACTACTTAAAACTTAATTACTTCTATCAAAATAAAATATAAATAATAATAATAATTAAAATAAGTGATGCTTCTGAAGGATTTTGTTACATTTTTCGGAAAAATTTATATAAGATTATTTATAATTCATATAAAATTTATTGAAAAATTATTAGATATATAAAATTTGTTCTTTTTTCAATCAAATCCAGTATTTTTTTCAATTTAAATGAATTAAATCCAATGGCTTTACTAATTACTAAATTTCTATAAAATTTGTTCTTTTTTTAATCCAAAATTGTAATGGACTTTTTTGAGTAATTATTTTTTCTATTGATTCTTAAACTACTTAAAACTTAATTACTTCTATCAAAATAAAATATAAATAATAATAATAATTAAAATAAGTGATGCTTCTGAAGGATTTTGTTACATTTTTCGGAAAATTTAAATAAAATAAACTTAACGAGAATAATGAAAATGGCGAAATCTGATTGGCTTACCAAAAAGTGCTATATCTCCTGAATCATTGGGAATTTTGAAAATTGGTAAGCAGAAAATTTATAAAAGATTATTTTAACAAAAAATAATTTAAATAATTGTTTTTTTTGTTAATTTCAGAAATTTTTCACAATAAAAAAATTAAACTTTTAATAAAAAAACACAAAATATAAATTGAATTAACTATATTTTGTTTTAATATAAAAAAATCTTACACTAATACACTAATCTTAAAATGTAGTTTAATCGAAACACCCTGTGGATATGTATTTAGCAGTGAATTAAAAATTTAAAATTATATTAACCGAGTATTTCGGTAATTTTCGGTTTACTTCCGTTATAACCTGTTACATTGTCGCCCGAACGGCCGAATCGATCTGGCAACGTCGCAACGCGAGCAGACTGCAGCCAGACAGAGCCAAGGACGTTCGGCGCGCCCTCCTCCCCCTCTGCGCCCCCCACCCCAATTGTCGTTTTCCCCTTCTGACGACAATGTGACCCTTCGCGAGGCAGTGACGTGCGTCTGCGGGGGGTGTATCCCCCCCACCCCTGGCGGCTAGACGAGCGCGATCTTTTGGGGGGCGGCAGATGATAAGGGCCGATAGTCGTTTAAACTTTGGTGTCTAGATGAGGCTCTCTGAAAGCCTTTGGCGGGTTTTTTCGGCCAAATTTGAAACTATTTTGAAACATTTTTTTTAATACACTTTACAACGTATATAGACCATCAAAAATTATTTTTTAACTAATATTTTGATGGAAAAAACACAATTATTAAACCTTCAAAATCATCACTTTATTGTAAAATTGTAAAATCAAGACTATATATATTTTTTGACTTGACATTAAATAGGATTGATATTCTGAAACTTATCAATCTTCTCCAAAGTTGTTATGTCTATGAACACGCATAATACTTATTAATAAACCCGCTCCAAAAACATGTTTACAACATTCATTCCGCAGGTTTTAAGAGATAATAATAATAATAATAATAAAAATAATAGGTGAAACTCCCGTCTGCGTTTTTCAGAATTAAAATTCAAGACAAAACAAACTGAGTCATTTTTATGCAATTCATAAAAGTGATTCGAAATTTTCAAGGAAACTTTGCTCTATAGACAATGAATCATTTGCATCAAAATAAAATTGTAACACGGGTCTAAGGTCAACATTAAATGATAATAACAGTATAAAATGGGTTTCAGTGTAAAATTTCATTTTTAGGTTTTTTTTTACTTTAATTAGTACATAATATTCAAGGAATTTCGACTAGACGACATGAAAGCATTAAAAAATGATAAAAATTCTGTTAAATTTGTCATTAGTTTTAATTAAAAGGCACAATGAACCTTCACATTGCATAAATAACTATTTATATATCAATTAAACTAAATTTTTATTCTATTGACGTAAACATGAATAATTTAACCATTTCGTAATACTATATTACCTATGTGTCAAGTTTAATTAGGCACGAGCGAGTTTTTAATAAAAACGAATTACTTTATCTGCGACGACCGAATTAAAAAAAAAATCTGCTACTAAGGATGAAAAGATTCTTTAATCTTGTGGGCAGAACATTTCAATGTCAAATATAAATTACATAAAAAAGAATAGAAAATCAGTTTTATTTTTATAGTTTTGTTCCAGCCGTAGCAAAGATCTCGAACCTGTTTTAAACTACTCTTACTAGTTTTTCTATAACCTGTACAGCAAGAAATAACGTCAAAAATAGATTCAATTTTAAACGGTTTCAGGAAATATAGAAAGCTGGTTTTTTATTGTTAATTTAGCTCCATTAGCCGGTATTTTCCCACAATAATCAATGTACTCTCTAAAAATTTATTAGTCAAAAATGACTAATTACTACAGTTATTAGTGGCTGCTTTTTCACTTATACCATGGGATAGCATGTTCTTATGTAAAATTATCCGCATAATCCGAAAAAGTTATAAAAGTAAAACAGTTTTTGAGATATAGGTAGTCAATTTTCCATATAATATGGAATTGACTATATCTCAAAAACTGCCCTACTTTTATAATTTTTGACAGTATTTTCTGATTTAGGGGAAAATTTTACACACGAATTGACTATTATATTATGCTATCCCATGGTATACCATGATATAAGTAAAAAAGGAATTAGTCGTTTTTGACTAATTCATTTTTAGAGAGTATACAATAAGTATTGAAACTTGTTTGGGTTAATTCGGCACATTTTGGCAACACGGCGCATATTTGGATCCAACGTGCATTTCAGTCAAGGTGATTTGGTGTGATTTACAGTATTTCAGATGTGTAGTGTCTCACGTAATTTGAATTACATTGTGTCTGTGTTATTGCGCGATTTATTTATAAACATTATTACAAGAACAATAGTGTTTGCGATAAGATTGTGCTTTGTTGTGGCTGGAAAAATGACAGTTGGCGGTGAAGAGAGAGAACCAGGAAATTTGATTGGTCGTTTCTTAATTGGCTTTGATTGCATAGCAGAAATTGGCGCTATAAATGTTTCAAGGGCAGGGACTTTCATTTGTCGCGATAATGATTGGTTTGCGTTCACTTTCTAGAAGAATATGCCATATTTTTGTACAGGTTGCTTCATCACGCCAGGTTTTCAAGAAATTGTCACAAACCTGATGTGATCAGCTCATTAAAAACCTTTGAAGATTTCAACTCATTAAACAATAGGAAGTTGTTCAAATTTTGTGGACTTATTCGAGAATGGTTGTTGTATTTAGAGAAAGTAAGATAAAGGAATGCGGAAATAAGAGGTGTCGACATACCTTGTAAATATAACAATTGTTTAAGTTATAAATGTTGTTTTCACTTACATGGGTCGGTATTAACAAGTCACATAGCATTTAGAAAGGATTAATCACTAGAATCACAGCCACATAGATTTTGTTTTGATGACTTGATAACACACCAGTAGTAATTTTAGTAAATACTTCGTACCTTTTTGTGGTTAATGGTAAGTTTTTGTCGCATGACAGATATACACTTGCGGAGAGCCCGTTTGAGTAGTCTGTTGGTACCGGAAGGATGGGGACATTTACCGCGCACTTTATGAAAATCACAGCAACTTTGATTATCGCGAAGAACGGTCATCGGGGATCGTAGTCGACGTAGACCGAGTGTGTACAGCGTTGCCGAGCCGATGTTCGCTTGTCGAGCGCGCTAGCGTAACTGGCGATCGGGCAAACGCTGAGCCGTGTCAAGTGTAGTGGCGAGGATGTCTAGACAGTTGAAAATCGCTCTCCCCGCCGCGCCGCCATCACGGCTGTCTGTGATAACACCGTCGACCCTGACTGATGCACACGCAGTACGTGGTTCTCCCATATGGCCCACTTACACGGCCCGACGGCAAGACCCACCATTACATTCGACTACACAAACTTCTTCTTCATACTATACAAGGGATGTTTCAGAAGGTCCAGAAAACCAGAAACCACTGAAGACTCAACTTTACTTGATGGGGGTGGCAAATAACCAAATATGCAGAGGATCTGAAGAAGGGACAAAACACCTTCTCACATTAAGTGTGGAAGACACCCAATTCTCATAAGATGCAGAGAAGCAGAAACCACTAAGAACTCAACAAAGGAAAACATCTTTACATGATGGGGTAAAGAAGGTACAAAACACCTATTCAAATTAAGTGTGGAAGACACCAAACTTACACCAGAATATCACATCACTTCCATTAAGTATCTCCAGTCGTCATCAGGTCGGAACGTCGTGATTAAAAATACCAAGGAAATGGTCCAAAACCATTCTTCAATTCAACAAACAAACATCATTGTCCACAACCTTCCAACACATACCTTCATACATAACTTACACAACGTAACTTCATAATAGAACCACTGCATAGAACATGGCCAGGCTAGTTTTAACTTTCTTGTTCGTAGGTTGATAAACTTTCCTCTTGGTAACAGTAGATACAAGAAAGAGATCACTTGGCTCATGCTAGATTTGGTAGGACAGAGAAATCGAGTTGCCCAACATATACTTCAAGATGATGGTCATAGAATAAGATTTGACAACCTTAAACATATTAAGGAAGTTAGGGAACCAAGTCTGCTGGATAGTTATTAGAGCTTCATAGGGAAGTGAAACCATTTGTTCCTAGGTTGCTAGTTGTTGCAGTAAACACAACAAAAAATTGGTGTATGTTTATTGTTTTAGTCGTTGAAACAACTACAAAAACTTATGTTGATGTTGCTTTGGTGAAGACAGAAAGTTTCCTGATGCAGCCTCAAGTTTCGATATTGTGAAACAAACAGAAACAGATGGTAACAAAAAGTTCCTTATTGTTCCTCTGGTAGAAACAAAAACTGTTTTTCCATTTTTAACTACATTTCGAAATACTTTTGATTTACCACCAAGTCAACTCGAATACACTCCTATAATTTTGTATAGAAATAGCGACACTTCCCAAGTGCCACAACTGGTTAAATAACTAGCATTTTAAGTAAATTAACCAAAATGTAATAAAATACCATGAACTAAAAACAACCTTTAAATTTACCAACCAGTAGCTATAACCTTAAGGTAAATTCAAAGGTTCTTTGTTAGTATAATTTAACTGGTAAAAAAACCTTTTGGTAATATTACTAACTAGTTAAATATTTGGTTTATTTATAGTCAATTTAAACTCTTAATTTACCTATGGGTAAGTAGTTAGTAATACTTAAGTAGGTTATTTTAGAAGTTACATAGCGTTATATTAACTTCTAATTTTATCCTTTGAAAATGGTTATTTTTTAGATATATTTTGGTTTTGATATAACTTTTTGGTAAATTAATTTGGATATATTTTTTTAACCAACAAGTTATATTTTACCATATATATTTTAACTCGCTGGTAAATTGACGTTTATTAATAAAATGGTTAAAAATGTGATGGTTTTGCAGTTTTTATTGTTACCTGCATAAAAAAAAATAGTCTCAATACAGCTTTATGTATAAACCTATAGGTTGTGAGTTTTGTGTGATAATGGAGCCTAGGTTGTAAATAATTATATATCTACAAATCTACACCTCAAATTTAATTAATTTGGTAAACATCTATAAGTTTTATCAAAAAACATATGCATTTTATAAAAATAAAGCATGGATGTAACTTAAGATGGGCGGGAATGTTTTTTAGGTTAGTTATTTTTAAAATAACAAGTTACTTTAATTTAACTAATTTTGGTAATTATTAACTATTAACCGAATTGAAACCAAAACCAAAGAGTTATAAATTACCGATAGGTAAATAAAGTAGTTGATTAAAAACAATAAAATAACCAAATGGTTTAAATAAACTTGCAGGTCAATTTATATTGGTTATATAACCAATAAGTAAAAACATCCTAAAATCGCCATATTAAGTTGACTTAAGAGTAAAAAAGGGTAAAATAAACCAAAAACCACCAAATATTACCTTTATTTTAACCAAAAGGTACATTAACCAAGAAGTTAAATTTAAGTAACATAAGGTTAATTTTACCATAATTGAATTCCCCACTTATAACAAAATACAATATTACTTAAATGAATTCACCATATTTCTTGTATTTTTGACCATATCAGAAAAAAATATTCATAATTTGTTTTTTATAACAATTCATCCAAACTGTATGGGTATTACCCATTGGGTATGTAGGTATACTAAAACGTGCATATGTGACAATATTTCCAATACTTATGATTTTTTATTATCAGTCGCGGGTATCCCCCACTACAGTCGTGTTATAAAATTCAGTTCGGCTCGACAACATGCAAATTTTAAATTACTTTTTTTCCAGACGTAAGAAATCCCATTTTTTAGGTATAAATGAATATATATAACTTGCTAATTATAATAAATGTCTAAGTGTTAATTTTGTAAATCATTTTAGCGGATAAAACAATTTTTTCATCAAACAATTTACATATTTTAATACGTAATATTTAGCGCGAGCTTTTGAGTTTTTGATGAACGCAAAAGGGAGATGTCAGACTGCTTGTATGGGGTGTAATGATGGAAGGGTTAGGGTAGTCGCCGGCAAACGATCAACTAAAAGGGGTAATTTAAAAAAAACATCCTTGTCCTTGATCAACCGACAAAATTTAATAATTTTTTTAAATTTAGCCATAAAACTGTTATTCTCTAACTAAACTTGTTTAAATAAACAATTTGTACTACTTATGGTAACGATAAATTATATAAAGGTTATATAAGAGTTATCAAATTATATAAGAGTTTAAGAAGGTTTTATAAAATCGCCATTTAGTTTACTAGTTTTATAATGGTCATATAAGGTTACTGTAAACTCTAGGTATTTAATTAGGTTATATTATTTTTTCTACAAATATTTTATACAACCTTTAGTAACCGTTACCAGTAGTTTTATAAAGGATTTTATATAGATTGCGGTTACCTGTTTTATAAATCTATTGTGTCTTTAGTTATTAATTATATTTGTACTTAATAAACCAAAAATGTTTAGTAATTGAAACAGAAATTAAACATAGTATTAGTTTTCATAATTTTAATTAAAAATTGGTTAAAAAGAAAAGAATATATAAGTAATTAATAATTACCTATATATTCTATTATTCTATTACTAATTATTAACATAAATATTACAATGGATTAAATCGAATGTTGAATGGTTGCCTATTAAAAGTTTTATAACATCAATTGTAGTAACGACAGTTACTACAATGTATATAAGAGTTTTAAAATTATATAATAACACTTTGAGTAATTTAGACAGTCCTATAAAACTGAAATAGTACCTTAGGTTATATAAAATTACCATTATAAAATATATTTATGTTTTGGTATTTTGATGTCCCTGCTGTTTTTAGTATTGCGTACATATTTACAATAAAAATTACTTTGCACTTTAAGTCGTATTGAGTAAAAAATTTTCAAAATATTCACGTGGTTTATACAAGTTAATGAATAAGATGACAATAAGAAAGATATCCTACCTATGAAGAAATATATGTTTTAAATGTGCCTAAGGGAGAAATAAATAGATATTAAAAGAAGGAAAAAAGCCGGTAGCAGTTCTTTAGGAAGTTATACAGTGGTTTTCATAATATTCCTGTTATCTCTAGTTATAAAACTTGGGTTTTATAGTGTTACTAAAATAGGTACCGATAACCTTCATAAACTCCCCAAATAAGCTCTTTAAGGGGTATATAAGAGTGATCTAAATATTTCTGTAACCAAATTAAGAAATTTAGGTTTTATAATGGGATTATGAAAACCACTATAAAAACAAAAATGTTTATTGGGATATTCTCTGGACCTCTTGAAAGTTGTATACATTTTTTCATATCGATGTTTTACATGGTAATATTATGTATAAAATACAGACTGGATTGCTTGGGTTTTATTAAAGCACCTAGACATCTATTAAGTGTTAGATGAAACGAAAAAAAAAATCAATAGCATCCCTTGTAGAGCCGACAAAGGAATTATTTGCATCGTTTTGTTAAGGCCTCGTTCGCTGGTATCGACGTGATCTCGGGCATTAACAGGCCCGTTTTCGGCGTTCCGCAAGGGGTGAGCTTTGGACACGTGTCACTCGCAAACAAAATGCGAGCGAGATATGTTATGATGGCTCAACGGAGCCTTTTGTTTTCCCGGTATCTGACTCGGAGTTGTACGTCTATAAAACCATTGTCCGAGAGATTTTATTCGTTAGGAGGTCTAGACTAGCTATAGCTGTAGCTAGCGCGCTACTGCTTCCATCTAAACGGGTTATGATTTTAGATGCACGCTTGGAACAAAGAAGTTGAAAAAACGTTAGAAGGATGCTGAGATTTTCCGTTAGAACTTTTTATTGTACGTACGGTTGGTCTCAGCGATAAAAAATAAAATAAAGAATATGAAGCAAAAGCGTTACAGGATAATATATCTACCCCAGAACCAAACTGTATTAAGTACATATTTTTTTAAATAACTTTGCACATATTTTAAAAATGTTTGTAGAAAACCAAGGTTTGTAATTATTTTAACAAAGGAAAATATTTTACCGAACGTTTTGTAAAGGTAATATGCAATTTTGTAAGCATTTTGTTAATTCCAAAGGTTGGAATACATTGGTATGGGTGATTCTACAAAAGTTGGGCAACTTTTGACATCATTTTGTTTATATAGTTTTCGGAGAAAATTAAATAGTATTTTGTTATGAGAACATAGATAATATAATAAATATACTGTTCCAGACCGGGCCAGTCACTTTTTCAAACAGTTTCTGAAATATCTGTGTTTTCTAAATGTGAATGCAAGGGAAGTGACAAGTATACCAGGGTACTAATTAAATACATAATTTATTGGAAAATATAAGATTTATTGCAACTTTAAGCATATTATACATTAAATATCTTAAAATCTGGTGGATTTTGGGTATACCGATATCTCAATTATTAGATATGGGACCCACACCAAATTTTTATGAGTTTATAATGACATTAAATAAACAAGTTCTGCGCAAGCAGAATTTAAATTGAAGTTTGCGAAAAAAAGATAACCGAAACATCGAACATGGAACTGACGACACGGTACTGATGAATTTGATACAAATTTGAGAATATTATTCGGAATTAAGTATTTTCCTGATATTTTTTATTAGTCGATGCTACTTCTCAACAAATCACATATAGCCTTATATAAATTGCAATGAAATATATATACGAAAGAACTACTCACCACAGTACTGACATTTTGATTGGAACTATACGTGCATTTACCACAACTTCGGGCTCTGTAGGTAATTTTTTACCAACACTTAAGTTAAAACGAGGACTTGACGTTTAAACTTCAATATTTCGCAGGAATTTTGAATTTTAACATTGGACACAGAACTAACTGACTGGTAAAAGTGAGTACAAAGATTATCAATTTTTTAAAAATTGCTATTATTCGAATCTATGATAAAATATGAAAAAATACAATATTTAACGTTTTATAGTTTGTAGTGAAATTGAAAAATTTAAGATAAATTGGATATATTTAAAAATAAAATCACTCAAATATTTGATTCAGGAGTTGTGACACGCCAAGGTACTGATGTTTTGAATATTTATTATATTTTTCTACAAACGTGCTTTTGAAAAAATACATTAAAATTGGGTGGACAAGTTAAAAAAACCTGGATCTTTTATAATATAATAAAATATTTACAAAAAATATTAAAATACCTACTCTATTGACTGATGACATCAAGTTGTCCAACTTTTGTAGAATCACCCGTATCCCAAAATTTAACAGCAAATTTTTATATAAAATTGTCCCCTCAATCCGAAAATGTCGTCAAATTTTAAAAAAGTATTACAGTTTTTGAGATATAGTCAATTTTACATTTAATATGGAATTGACTATATCTCTAAAAACTAATTCATTTTTAGAGAGTGTGTTTTTGTGTTGATTTATGTAGGGATGTGTTTTCAACAAATACTTTTGTTAATGGGCCTACAAAAAGGTTTGTAAAAATAAGGTCCTTTTTGTTTTGTTGTTAAATCTACAAAATGTTTGTTATGATTACAAACAACTTATTCAATTACTTAACAGATTACAGTTGGTTGTAAACTTATTAACATATTATTATTATTATCTGGTTAATATTTGGATAAAATTAACAAATACTTTTTTATTTTGTAGTATACTACAGTAGTACAGTAGTACAGTAACTGTATACAAACATGATTTTCTAGAAAAAAAAATTCTTTAATTCTTGTTAATTCCATTATCCATTCATAAAAAAAATCAAGGGTATAATGACGTCGACGCGTGCAGTAAAATCAAAGGTTAGACCGATTTCAGTCAAAGTTGGCGTCGGCTGATATCTACGAGGGCAACGCGATCAAGAAAAGAAAACTATGGAAGGCTAGACGGCTGAAAAACAAGTGAGCCTCGCCGCCTTTCGAGCGAACAACCTTCTGAATTAATCATAAGGAGACCATCTCGAGAGAACAAACCCGAAGTAATTCCTCTATGTACGTACCAGCGTTTTATTACGGAATATTAAAATTTCTGCAAAAAGGCAAAAAGAAGCCGAAATGCCCCAGTCGACGGGCAAAAAGTCCACTCAAATGTTTCAGCAAGATTTTTCTCGATTAACTCTGCTTTTTTAAGTTTACGAATCTTTTGTACTAGAATTTTTACAGTTCTCTATGCACATTAGGTTTAGGGTTAAAAGAGCACTGTTATATTTTTGTAGAAATATAGGGTTGGTAATAATTTTAACAAAGGGTATTTCCATTGTAACGGGTGCGTTTTTTATGATAATAAAGTGTTTGTTCATATATATCAAGATACGTTAATATAAAAATAGTATAAAAAATTAAGTATTTAACCCAAACAAAATATCAATAAAAACCTGTATAGAAAACCTTTTATAACGTCATGAATAGCGTAACGGGCGCGACCTTAGAAAATCAGCAAATGCGACCAAGTTGGCTTTTAAAGTTGATAGTGTAAAATTTTGGATGAAACCATAAAGTTATAATTTTTTGTGTAAAACTTGAACGGTAACCTTAAACAAGCGCGTATTTCAAATGCACAAATATTGTTTACTTTATTTTCTAAAATTTTCTCAAAATGTAACGGGTGCGACATTTGAACATTTTATCAAGTATTGAAACTCTCCGTGTTTATTCTTAATGTTACCTTCTTAGCATCTTTATTTTGTAAAATAACACATCTGATTTTTTGTCAAGGTGGAGTAAGGTTTCGTGGAAATACCCCAAAGGAAAATATTTCTTGAAAGTTTTGTAAAGCATTTTGTTAATTGCAAAGGTTACAGATTATTTTGTTAATGTTTAACAAATTATTTCGTTGAAAAAGTACACGTGATTTCAGGCAGTCAATTAAAACATTTCCGTCTGCAACTTATGTTTCTGCTTTTATTGCGTTTATAATATATTGCCAGAAATCTGTTATTATTGTTATTCGGATTCCTTTTACCTGTACGGTTAAAAATTTGAAAAGTTGTCAAATCTTGAAATTTTTGAAAATTAAAAAAAAAATAATGTAAATTTTAAGAACCTACACTGTAAAAAAGGATTTCTTCAGCCAAGTTAAATTAACTTCATTCAAGATACTAAATGATTCCTATCTCTTCGAAACAATATTTTCTTGCCAGCAGTAAAAATTATTCTTGTGTTACATGTTTTCCTCGAAGAATATATTTTCTCCTTTTTAAGAACATAAGCAGTCTTAAACGAATGATAAAAACTCTTGTTATTAAAATTGTCGCATTTTGGGTCGAGAATAAATATTCTCGAATAAAAAATAAAATTACTTGAGGAAAAATGAACAAAAATAATTGAGTTTTGGTGGAGTAGTAATTATTCTTCATTCAAGACATTATTCTTCGCATTAATCAAAGGAATTCTTCAATGAAACCGTTCTTTTATCTGTAGAAAGATTTTGTGTCTTGCGTTAATAAAATGTATTCTTGGTTAAAGATAATATTTATTTCATTTAAGACGAGTACTTCTGCATACAAGTATTTGAAATTTTCTTCAGTATAGTTAATATTTAAGCTACATTCGGGATTTTTAAGAAGCAGAAGGGGGGTAAACAATTTTGAACTTTTTTGACACAAAGATTTATTTACAAATAAATAAAAATAAAAATGTACATGGTGTCAAAAAAAGTTAAAAAATGGTTTACCCCTACTTTCTGGAGTATTCCATTCAGTCAATAATGACCTAATGTCTACGGCACTGTAATCGTTCGAATAATCACTCATTTTTAAACATTTAAGTAAACACAAGCACGGTTACTTTTCAAATGAGGGTGTAGGACGTATGAATTTCATACTATGAAAGTTTCATAATGAAACAAGTTTATCCCCTCCCCAACGGACAGCTCGTAAATACAAGAAATTATCTAATAGTTATTCTTGAAACGAAAAGTCAAACGATCAGATTTTCTTAATACAAGAACAATAAATTTTAATATTCTTCAAGTAAAATTTACAAGCCCTGATTCTCTTGTCCCAAGAAAAGGGTAATTTTTAGAAAATAAGAAATATTTTACTTGAATTAACGCAATCCGTTTCTTCAATGAAGAAAAATTCTTGAACCAAGAGTTTTTTTCAAGAAATATATTTACTATTTAAAAGAAATTGAACATTCTTGTAACAAAACATTCGTCTTAAATCAAATCAAATTAACTCTGTTCAAATAAATATTTTTAAGAAAAATAAAATTCTATATCTAAGAAATCCTTTTTATCCGTGTAGTAAATTTCAAAAATTTTGCAAATTTTTTGTAAATTTTAAAGTTTTAAAAATTCAACAAAAATTTAAAAAATCTAGTAAATTCGAACAGTTTTGCAAATTTAAAGATTTTGTAAATTTTGTAAATTAAAAAAAAATCAAAATTTGTATTACTTTTTAATTTTTTAAAGAATTTGTGAACTTTGTAGTTCTAAAATTTAGGAAATTTAAAAAAGTTCGAAAATTTTCAAGATTTTGGAATTTTGAAAATTAAAAACAAAAAAAAATAAAAAAAATTAAGATTTTGTTTTGAAAAATGTAGAAATTGAAAAATGAAAAAAAAACAGTCATTTTAAAAATTATTAATTAATCAATTGTAAATAATGTAAATATTAAATTCAAAAAAAAAAATTTAAAAATTCAACATTTTTTTTCCATTTAAAAAATCTATGAAACTTAATTCACAATTTTGCAAACTTAAAGATTTTGTAAATTTTGTAAATTTTTAAAAAATTAAAAATTTTGTATTACTTTTTAACTTTGTGAATTTTGTAGTTCAAAATTTTGGTAATTTAAAAAAATTCGGAAATTTTTTGAAAATTAAAAACAATAATAAAATAAAAATAAAAAAAAAGTAGTAAATTTAAAAAAAATTAAATATTTTTTTTGAAAAATTTGGAAATTGAAAAAAACCAACAAATTTAAAAAAAATTAATAAAAATCCAGTCATTTTAAAAATTATTAAATTAATCAATTAAAAATAATTTAAATTTTAAAAATCTAGTACATACATATCAAAAATTATGCAAATTAAAAAAGTTTGTAAAATTCAGCAAATTTTTTTTAAATCCTGCATATTTTAAAATTTTTGTAAATTTTAAAAATCTTTCAAAAATTAAGTATGCAAATTTTAGTAGTAGTATCCGAAAAAAGGGGATACAGTGAAGTGGGTTAAAGTTACGAAATACATCAGTAAGTGTTGTAGTAGTATACTAATAATTATATTGTACAAAATTTCTTTATAATGATGATTTCAGAATGGTGTTATTATTTATTGTGTGTGTTATTTTTGTGTTTATTTATGAGGTTAAGTGTTAATTTTTTTATTTAGGAAATTGATTAGTATTTGCTTTAAAGCAATATTTCTTATCAAAATTCTTTTTATTTAAGTTCCCAATTTCCAACAAATACTTTTGTTACTGGGTCTACAACAAGGTTTTTAAAAATAAGGTCCTTTTTAAAAATTATAAGAATTATGGTTGAATTACTGATATAGGATTTTGTTATTAAATCTACAAAATGTTATAATTACAAACTACTTATTCAAATAGTTAACAGGTTACAGTTGGTTGTAAACTTAACAAAAAGTTATGTGGACCTGGGTTAACATAAAATCTGGTTAATATTTTGTTAAAATTAACAAATATTTTAATTTTTATAATGAAAGTATTTTTTATTTGATCCCTCAAATATTTTATATAAATTTGCGACTCAAAGGGTAAACGTGAATTCCTTATAAAATTTAAAAAACACGCCAACCTTAATTTTTTGTTGGTATCACACAAATAAATCCAACAGGGTAAGGTCTGAAGATCCACTTAACTAGCTAAAAATTATTTTTTTTTTGGTAGATAGACTTTCAATATAATATTCGAAAAGGAAATCATATCGACACCATGTTTAATGGATGGAAGCCAAAAGTTGACATTTCCATCAAAACCGAAGAATAAAAGTTCCAGCCTTGTTAAAAGTCTTTAAAGTAAAAGCTGATTTGGGTAATAGGCTTTTAATTAAATACCCAAATAATTTAAGGCACAAAAGACCAAAAATGGTAGGGTACCTAAAGTAAGGACGTTGATTGGTTTTCCTTGTTGAAACTTATTAAAAGCTATTCGGCCTTTTCATCTAAAATAATAAGCAAATTATCTTTTCAGCGGCTAATGCATATTATAAAAGAAAAACGGCAAACATATAAATTAATTTGTTCTCGGGAGATGTCGACTAATTGATTTTGTTTTCTTTTGACGTGAATAAATAAAATTTCGGTATTTTTTGCATCTTGTAATCAGAGAGACTCGGCTTTTAAATTGGGTTTTTATTAGGTTTGCTTTAGGCCTAAAAGCTACGTAAAATTAATACTAAATATTGTTATGGATTTTTTGTTGAGAATGAAATTAGGCAGACAAAATTTTAAGTATTCCCGAGTAGGTTTAATTTTTTATCACTGCCTACCTTTTTAATTTTTTTATAACCTACATTTACATTGTATCATTTAATGGATTTATAATAAAAATAAGCCTCTCACTTTTATACCTTATCATAAAATTATCTGTCTGGATCTATCATATACTTATAAATGAAATTTAATGTAATTTAACTTAATAAAATAATGTTGATACGTCTCCACTTTCTTCCAGAAAACATTTAACAAAACACTTGAAGTAAATTCAAATAATTATATTGGGCAATGAAACTTTTTAATAAGAAAAGTTTCGTTAATGAAAAGTTTGCAGATAGGGAAGTATCCGAACAGTTTTAACATTTATTTCGAAATTAATTTTGAAATATTTAATCTTTGTTGAAAGTTATTTCAAGTTAATAATTCTTTTTTCTTTATTGGTCCCACCGGAATTCAAAGGCTTTAAGAGTTTTGCTTTTTTTAATCTTGGTAAGGTGTTATTTTCACAAGAGTAACTTTTTGAAGTTGGCGAATAAATCAGGCATTAAAAAATTATCAGTAATAATTTAATAATAATTTTTTGTTCCAAATTTTAATAAGAAGACCGTATTATTCGATAGCCCTACTAAACCATTATAAATAAAAAAATAAAACTAAAAAAAAAGAAAATATCAACCCAATTTGCGAAACATCAAATCGTTTTTTTAAACTTTCAAATATATTTCTGGAAATATATTTACATGGATGGATAAAAATATATATACATTTAAAACAAATAAAATATCAGAGCAATCGGAACTTCAATTGCCTAATAAAATACAATGCCAACAGAATAAGCTTTGTTTATAAATACTTCCGCATAGCCACTTATGGGTTTCGTACCAAGATATTTGAAAATAATAAATTTTACTAATCGAGACAAAAACTATAAAAGATCAGACAACAGTTTTAAATAATTTAATCTGAATCAAAACAAAAGCACCCGCTCTACACACAATGCTACACAAACTGCCACCCACCACATCTTCAGTCATGTGGTTGTGTGGTGAGCTTAATTAAGCATTACATTTTTTGGATGAACTTATTTAAGATCTATTTTGAGGTTATAAAATCGTACTTCCTACTTAAAATAATGAAAACTATTAAAAAAAAAATAAAATCGATACAAAGCGGCAAATCTAGGCCAATAATTTATTATTTACAATGGTCAGCATGTTTATATTTAACGAAAGAAAAACGGTCCCCAAATTCAATAAGAAATCGTTTCAAATTACCTGGAATCTAAAAATAGTAATTAAATTTAATATTTAATTAGAATTGGTTTAATAACTTGCTAATTTGCGTAAATTAACGAATTATCTAATCAACACCTACAAATTCAATTTTGTCTGCATGACTGACGAGTTTAGGTAATTTATTCAGATTTTTAATAACAGGAAATATTTTTGAGTCGGCATTAGTATGAGGATTATCTAATTTAAAATTTAATTTTAGGTTTTATATAATTTTAGTTTATTTTATTGAATGAACAGACAACCTCAAAATTAACCGTTAAACAGCTTACTTTAATTTCTTTATTCTTATCTTTGTTTTGCTGCATTCAAAATACTGCATGTTTTCTGGTACTGAAGTACTTGATCGCAATTTTAATGGTCGCTGGCATGGTAGAGCCGTCCGGTTAGTTGGCCTGCTAGATCACCTGATCTTACTTCGCCGGATTTATTTGTGGGGCTATCTCAAAGACCGTGTGTATCAACTCGGGAAAATATGATGAACCAACAAGTATATTAAATAAAATGTACTACTGAACCTTCCTAAGACCGTCCAAACTCTCTAAAACTACAAACATAAATATCAATAAAACAATCAGGTTTAAATCTTAATTATTTCGAGGGTAGATATGGTTTACAAGTGTGTCCCTTTTGTTGATATTAACAACATTAAAACCGTCTGTAGTCTACATTCCACGAAAAACTATTAGTAACTACATACTTCGGTTCTATCTGCCTTCTTACTCAAGTTGTTTTTCTTTCCTGAAGATGCTCGTTAGCTACAGCCTCTCAACCATGCTATTTATCTCGGATAAAATATACTAATAAAATTTTATGTTATTCCTTTTTTATTTTAGACTAATCTAGCCTAACCTCAAAGTCGTTACTGGACAAATTTTAATTTTTTACAGTCACTTTATTAATTTTAATTTATTATAAAAACGTTTATAGTTTAAAAATGCGTTTTAGTCGATATTGGTAAAGTGCCTTGGTAATCTCTCTAAATGTCATCTTAAGCATATTTGTTTTTTTGTGAAACCAATAAATGCACTAGATAGAACGAACATATTCACTAGAACAGACGCGATTTGTTTACAAAAACCATTTCAGATGTTTCCCGCTAATCTAATCCTAATTTATTAAATAAATTACGTCTGGCTCCCGAGTTGGAAAAAATGTGCGCGCCCGTAGCCCACCTTGATTTTTCTCCCTTCTCAGCAGGCAAAAAACAATCCCAAAAAAGCGGTCTGTTCCTGCTAGGAAAACAATGAGCTCAACCGAGCGACGAACATTTTTAATAAGTAAAAACAGTTATTTGCGTAGGTAGCCGTTTTCATTAACCCCATTGAATATTCAGATTGCTTTACTTATAAATCATTAATTTAATGTTTATCTTAAAATTATAATATAACTAAAACTTTACAAAAATTTACCTTAAAGTAGGTATATAAAACATGGATAAACTTTAGAGCATACAATACAATACAATACAAAGATCTTCACAGTTTTCCGAAATTAATAAAAAAAATTATAAACAAACAAAACAAATCTCAGCTAAAAGGTTTAAAATGTCAAAAAAATTAGAATTAACGGAAGTAACTTGTGGTCAGAGCTGGGCAAAGCACTCAAAAAAAGTGCTTCGAGCACCAAGCACCAAGCCCTTTGGAAAAGCAATTGCCAGCACCAAGCATCAAGCACTTTGAAAACTTTAAGTGCTTGCAATTACCAATTACCGAGAAAAGTAATTGAAAAATTCAATTACCAAGCACCAATTACTTAAAAAGTGCTTGCAAGCACTTTTTTCTTAAATAAATTACCAATTACCAAGCACTTTTTAGTTTTCCAATTGCTTCCTACCCAATTAATTAACATTTTTATTTTAAAAATAAGAAACATTTTTGGATGATCGTTATATTAAAATAGAGACCCTGTTAAAACCGATAGATATTTGTATCGGAATGTATGGTGTTTCTATAGGGTGTATCGGTATGTATAGGACCCATAGTTGGGATTTATGGTTGTTCTATAGGGATATCCACCCTTGATTTATTTGATATTGGTTTTAATGGGGAAAATACACATAAATATAAAAATTAGTATTTCCCCCATAGGACCCCATAGGTTTTAATAAAATTTTGTCAAATGTTTTATGATTGTTCTATAGGGATATCCCTATATATCCTTCATTGAATTATTTTCTATCGGTCTCTATAGGGAAAATGTAAAAGTTATGGTGTGCCTATAGGTAATTTCCTATAAATTTTCTATCGGGCCTTATCCGGAAAAAACCATGGACAAATGCACATATTGAATCCGGTAGCGCCCGATAGATTATTTTGTATGGGGTATTTTAAGCAGGGAATTAAAGTGAAGAAATCATCAAAAAATAAGTACAAATTATCTGCAAGAAGGAGAAAGGTACTGGCCAAGTCGGCCTTCAACCAACCAATCACATTAAAGCTTATGCTGCACCGCACACCGCATTAGATGATGATGATGAAACCACAGGGTTGTTACTAAGGGCATTTCCCTCTAGAGTCTAAAGTGCTCGGGAGCACTTTAAATGCTTGCAAGCCCTCAAATCTGATAGTGCTTGCAAGCCCTTTAGTGCTTGCAAGCCCTTTAAAGTGCTTGCAAGCCTTTTAAGTGCTTGCAAGCACTCAAATGGCTTGAAATGCGAAATTCAATTACCAATTACCAAGCACTTTTTATAAAGGGCTTCAATTACCAATTACCAAGCACTGTATTTTAAAAGTGCTTGCAAGCACTGTGCTCGAAGCACTATTGTGCTTGAAGCACTTTTTCAAGCACTTTCAAGTCAATTACTGCCCAGCTCTGCTTGTGGTCAATGTGGTAAATATTTTATAACAAATATTTTTATGACAGGAAGAATTTTGCATTAAAATGTAATGCATATTTGTACAGATTTCCCAATAATCAGTAAACACCTTACTCAGTTTAAATGGTAAATTTATTGCAGTACTTTGCAATGTTGATGATTAATTTCTGTTTATGTCAATATTAATTTATCTGTAGAAATTTTAACAAAATTGTTTGTGATACAATAATATAAGAATTTTTTTTTATTTCCTCTAGTACCTACATGATTTTTTTTGTAGGATTTATTACTTAGTTTAAAGTAACATAAAAGTAACAAATTTTGTCAATTAATATAATAGTAATAATGAAGTATTTTAATGATGTTTATTTAACGTAACATTTACGATAGAAAATTACTTAAAGGTTATTTTATTTTAAGGGATATTTAACGGTAAATTTAACGTAAATATTTACTTTACTTTTTGAAATATAAATTTAAGAAATAAAAAAATATAAATGTTAAAGGTTTAGAAAAAAAGAACAGACATGAAGTAATTTTAACGTTATTTTTACGTAAATATGTGGTATTTAATTTGATTTTATTACGATGTTCTTTTGGTCGTATAGATAATTAATTTGTAGTGAAAATAACATATTAAATCATTTTCCATATTTGGTAATTTTTCGTATTTGTACCGTTACTGTTGTTTATCGTAAAAATAACTTAAGTCAACATATAAGTAAAAATTTGGGTATTTTAACTAAAAATGCTTTTATGAATCTAAACAATTCCTTAATTTGTTTTTTAAAGTTATATTAAAAAAGTTATTGTTATATTTTGTTAAAGGTTAAAAATGATGAGTTACATGCACAAATTATTGTCTAGAAAAAATGCAATTTTTTTTCACACTATAATTATTTAAAAAAATGTCCTATGCACATTATTTTTTGTAATATTTATTTAATTTAATTGTTTTACAAATTAACCCACTTTAGACTGTTGTTTTGTCTATCATCCATGTAATAATTATTAATTTTAATTATAAATATTTATATTTCATAGATAATTGTGTCACACGGTAAATTTGCGTCAGTCATATTTATACTGCAAAAATGCAGTAAAATAAAAAAAAATAATTCAAAATTATGACATATTTTTCTGACATAACAATAAACAATAATTATAAGGCATAATTTATATTACTAATCTTTTAATTTAAAAATTACTAATTTAATAGTTATTAGTGGCTGCTTTTTCACTTGTACCATGCTTAACCAGGAAATACCATGGTATCCCAAAATTTAACAGCCAATTCTTATGTAAAATTGTCCCCTGAATCCGAAAATACCGTCAAAAATTATGAAACTAATCAGTTTTTGAGATATAGTCAATTCCATATTAAATGGGAAATTTACTATATCTCAAAAACTGTTCTACTTTTTTAACTTTTGACGACATTTTCGGATTCAGGGGACAATTTTAAATAAGAATTGGCTGTTAAATTTTGAGATATCATGGTATTCCATGGTTTACCATAATACAAGTAAAAAAGCAGCCACCAATAACTATTAAATTAGTAATTTTTCACTAATTCATTTTTAGAGAGAATCTTTACGGGCGAGCTGGAAGTTTGTGGGGTGAGCGACGCAGCAGCTTTATCTCTGCGACGCAGGAGCGAACACCATAATCCAGTGAGTCTAGTAAAGATTAATTGCAAAGCGTGACACGTACAAACTTTTATTTTCACCTTTAGATACCTAACGATTTTCAAATTTAAAATATTAATTAATATGTCAAATGTGACATTTCATTACATAAATTGCTTTTCTACAAGCCTGTAAAACTTTACACTGTAAATACACTGATTATATGTATATAAAAGCTGAAGGATTTCGTTCATATTTTGCAAGTATAAGCATATCTTATATATATCTTTTATAAATACGGCCTATTGTTTTGATTTTTAAAAGAATACATATTTTTATTATGTAAATCCAAATAAAGTTTTGTTACATTAAAAGTTATATATATTTTTTGTATAAAATACGAAAAAAAGTCATAAAATATAAAAAAATCCGAATTATTTGATTAGAAAAAGTAGGAAAGGGTTAATTATAAATTTTCATTTTGAATTGATATAAATTTCCCTCATGGACGGCCTTTTCTAAAAATATTTCCCTTTTTCCCATTTGTCTCAATTTAAGGTAAAATTTCCCTCAAAATGGGAAATTTCCCACGAGTTGGCAACACTGCTTTACAGGTCCTTTATACAAGCCCGTAAAATATTACAGGTCTGTTCCCATAATGTATCGTTTACATGGATACAAAAACAACAAAATTAACCCATAAAATGTCATTTACTATGAAGGTGGAAATAAAATAATTATAAGGCGTTAAATCATTTAATTTAAAAATTACTATACCAAGTTTTAATGAACATTTTATTTAAATTAAACAGAAAATAATGTTATTTTAAGATGAATACTGCATTATAGATATAAAAAATAATTTATGATTTTTTCGTGGTACAAAATTTAATTATTTTCATAATCAATTTTTTTAATTCGATTTTTAAGAATTTACAATTTTTGACCCTAAAATCTGCTATTCATATTAAAGTCAAAGGGGTCACAAGAAAATGTGACAAGCTCGTGATTTCTTGGAACTTTATCTACATATTCTATAAAATAGTTTGTTAAAATTGATAATTGATAATTAATGTGAATCACGTTAATTATAGTTTAAAATAAATGCAATGTCTTACCTACTGTTGTTCATTAAAAGACGTATTATCTTACCTGAAAAAAGAAAAACCACATTAAATTTTCGGGTCAAAAATAGGTTAACAGTGTTTTAGTTTTAACAATGTTGTTTTGTTTTCCTTAATTGTTAATAAAATATAAGACAAAGTTCATCATAAAAGGTTGCGCCGAAATTGTGTATTAATTAAATTAATTTATCATATATTTTTACTATTAAATAAAAACAAATTCTTTCTTATTATGCATTTGATTAAAAAGGTTATCGAAATAAACAACATCATTAGAAGAGCAAATGGCTAATTCATGTTTGGATGTTATGTTCTATTTTTAATAGCAATGACTCCTCCGTTACAAGCGAATGATTAAAGTTTTAATATGTATTAAAAATATTTTTTTGTAGACATAGATTAAAATTATCATTTAGGCAGACAATTCATTATCTAATGCATTCGAAAAAAATATCACATATCATATATCACAAAAACTACATGATTCGTTTTGTACATTAAATATTGCATCATAAATTTGATAAAGATCCAAATTTACCAAATTTAACCAGACAATTTTATCTCTCTTAATTAATTTAAAAAAGTACTTTGAAGGTTTTGTTTAGATAAGTTAATGACACAACTTGGCAACACGGTAGTTTCCCAAGTTGTTTGAAAACATGTATTTTTTTTACAACGGTTCCAGCATTATTTGACACTACAAAATGCTTTTTTAAGTGAACCTACAAGTAAAAGTCTAGCATCTTTCAGGATACCTTTAAATTTAATATTTTTTTATTATTTATGATTTGCCACATCTTTTTATAAACTAAAACCACTTAATCATAGACAAAAGCGTTGACAACCTAATAAATCATGGAGAACATTGCATTCCAATTTTTTTTAATTAAGCCAAAATTAAATCCCGTCGTGACTGTTGATTGCGTAATGATTTATTTTATTTTTAATATAATACACCGTTACTTTGGTCTAGTGCATTTCAAGGTTTTTGCAGTTACCGAAATAAATTTCCAATTAATTTCGGATGTAAAGCAAAACCAGCAGGGTACACCTTTTAAATTTAAAACGGGAAAAAATTTCGCATGCTCATCACGCGTTTAATTTTTTTTGCTACTTGCTTGTCCGAATTTGTCATTGCGGTCCAGACGGCTTAGTCAGCAAATATTTGCGAATTGTTTTATTAAAAAAGGAAGTGTTTAACATGTTTTTTATCTTACTTATATAGGAAGCGTTAAATTTTTGTTTGAATGCAGTAATTAACCTTGCCTTGTCGAAAATCCTAATTTTTGTTTAACTATGTTAAGCAACTAAAAATCAAATTACCCACAAGGTTAATTTGAAACTTTTATTAGTCTAGCCGGTTGTGATAAGGAAAATCCCTAATAACAAACAAGCAAGCAAACTTAGACTTGTTTCGATAAAAATTACACTACTGATAAAGTGGTAAACGTTACCAGAAATGTTTGAACAAAATTATAAATGAAAATGAAAATCTAATACAGTGTGTCCCAAGTGTAAAATATCAATTTAAAAAAAAATAGACCACGGATTTTAAGTGACTCCATAAAAAAGTCTAAAGGTATCAGATCTGGAGATCTAGGAGGCCATTTTATTGTTCCTCTTCTACCAATTTGCTTTCGATTGCAAACAAATCCCGCACAGAGAAAAACATTGAACAATTTTTAAAATAATTCGTATAAATATAGTATAACTTTGAGTTGGAATATAAATTTTACAATTTTGGACAATTTGTTTGGGTGTGAAGCATCACACCACCTAAGATATCCAATGAAAGGATTTCCTGCTTAAAATAAGACAACTGCAATCTGCATCATCAGTTTGCAGTTTTAGTTAGTGTTAGGAAGTGGATCATTGTGCGTAGTACCACATTTTTGGTGAGTAATTATTGAATATTTTGACCTGGTGATCAAATGAAGATAAAAAGTGTTTCTATGTTCCTACTGTGCTACATTCCTGATCAGCTTACTATTTACTTTAGTTTGTAATTTATGTTTTCAGATTATATTGACATTTGTACTATTATAAGTGGAGAAGCACTTTATGTTGAATTATATCTCAATATTATTAGAATTAGCTAAACGAATTTTATTTTTCAGTCTGTATACTATAGTTTATGTATTGTTATGTTTATTTTATGTTGCCAGAGTCAGTTTGTATTAAGTTTAGGTATTCTATTTTCCATATTTTTTTGTATAAGTCGCTATCTAAATTAATAATTTAGTTACATTTTTCTTTTTACCACCCAAAAATTTTTAAAAATTATAAATAAATTGGATAAATTATTATAACAATGTTTTGTTATTATGTTCCACAATTTGTGCAATTTTAAAATTAAATTATTAAAAAGTATTTTATTAATACTTACATAGAATATACATCATAAATTATTCATATAAAATTTATTCACATTACACTTTAATGTAGCAAAAATAGGAAAACATAAAATAAGAATACTCGTCAAACATGTATATTGAAAACACTTACGTATTTACCAATATTCCTGTATATAATAAAAAGCAAAAATAATTCTCCAAAGCTACGTTATTATTCCGTTCTCGAAACTGTAAACGAAGGTACTTTTAGCAGATCTAGACACTTTAAAATTTAGATTGGTATGCATTTAACAGATTCAGACGTGATTCGATTGAAATCTTGAAATATAAAAAGGCTAGACAGATTTTATAGCCTCGATCATAATAGATTAATGGAATCTTTGTAGAAAGCTTAAAACGTCTTCTAGCATATCTAAATATAGACGTGTACGTTATTTCCCAATTTTTTTAATCACGAAACCGCAAGGTCACACACGCAGTTTTTTAATCAAGGAAGTCTTTTTGCGATTAGTAGAAAGTAGTAATGATATTAAATGACGTAATATGTATGGATCGTTATTTTTTAACTTTAAAACGAAAACTCGTAGAGAATAACTTTATAAGAAAAAACTATTATTTTTTTTACCATATGATTTTTCATGATTTTCAGTAATTTTACAAGATTTTACATTAAACCCAAACAGCTTCCAAGGCAACTAATAAACCAAGAAAGCCAACTAACAATAAGCCATTAATCCTGATCCTTTCGAAAGGGCTTAGGTTTTAATAAGAAATTCATCAGGTACGCCTTGCTGCAAAATCCCGTGCAGTTTTATCAAAGCGACGCACAGACACGTATTTTGAGCTAAAACGTGGCCAAAACTCAATTTTGTTTATTTTTAATACTAGATCAAAGCAGATAGATAACATGGCTATCTTTTGGTGAAGTTGCTACCTGAATATGTACAATATTTTGAACAACATTTTATTTGTGTTTTATTAAACTTCAGGACATCTAGAATAACTGTACAAAAACATTCACAAGTTTTCATATCACGGAAAAATGTACCCTTGAAAACAGACCCTTTAGTGCGATCTCATAAGATTTTTAGGTAGGTGGATATTTATTATATTATTATTACCTACATATTTTTTTATTTTTAGTAAAATATTACTTAATTTAAGTAAATATTTGGTTAAATTAACCTTAAAAATTTACTTTGAAGTAAAAGTTTTATTTATATAATAATCCTTAAGTTTAAATTCTTTAAAGTATTATGAGGGACGTAATTTTTATGAAAGAAAATTACTTATAAGTATATTTTACCTAAAGGAAAATTTAACGGTGATTTTAACGTCAGAATTTTTACTTTATGGTAAATGTTACTCATGTCATACCTACATATTTTTAGTAAAATACCTATACTATTACTTGTCCCAAGCAACATGTTAAGTAAAAGCGTAGAGCTTTGAGGCAATTACTTAATTTAAGTAAATATTTTGTTAAATTAACCTTAAAAATTTACTTTGAAGTAAAACTTTTTTTTAAGTTTTATTTATGTTATTTTTACCTATTTTAATATCCCTTAAGTTTCAACACTAAAGTATTATGAGGGACGTAATTTTTACTAAAGAAAATTAGTTATAAGTGTATTTCACCTAAAGGAAAATTTAACGGTAATTTGAACGTCAGAATACAATGGTAAATTTTACTCATAAGTCATAATTTTACGATATTAAGACCACTTTATAACCAAAAATAATTCCTATTCGCCTGGTATTTGTTAGGGTTATTAGTGCTAATAAATACTATTAATATTGACTGAACAAGAAAAAATTAAGCTTAAAGTGAAAAATAAAACTTTAAGGGAAAATTTTTTCAGGTCGCCATAATGTTTTTTTAAGATGGCATCCATTACTAAAATTTATATAATATTTTTTCATAAATATTTTTATAAAATATAATAAGGAAAGTTTTAGTTATTAAAAAGTTATTAAAACTAAATAATTTTCAAAAGATTTTATAAAATTTCGTAGGTTTTAAGTTTTGTTGAATTTTTACCCAAGCAATAATTTTTCTTAAAACCGTAAAATATTTAGAGGGATATAATTTTTAAGATGTCTCGTGCCTATTTTTATCAATAAAATAATGTGCGTTTGAGTTTTAATGCAAAATATTATTAGTTTTGACAATTTAAGTTATATTTCTTAATTTTACTCTAGGGTGGCCTTTATTACTTTGTAAGTACCATTTTGTAAAATATAAATTAAAGGAACAAAGAAATTACGAATGTCAATGTTTTAGAAAGAGAGAGCAAACAGTTAGTAATTATAGCGTTAAATTTACTTAAATTTGTGGTATTTATATTGTTTTTATTACGTTATTCTCTTAGAAGATTAAAAAGGTTATTATGTAGGTAAAATAACGAAATAAACCATTCCCCAAATTTAGTAATTTTTCGTATCTATAACGTTATAAAACCGTTTTGGTTAATCGAAAAAAATACTTTGAAGTTAACTTAGTAGTTATTTATACCTACTTAAAATGCTGCTTGGGGTATACCTTTAGAAATATGTTTTTATTCATTTGATAACCTTTTGATACTGAAAAAGTGCCCAAATATTTTTTTAGAGATTTCCTCGGACCCAAAAGTCTGTTTGGAGTATTAGGGTGAAATAAACTCAAAATGAATTATTCAGTGAAAACTATTAAAAAATGACCCAAGATTTTTAAATTGGTCCATAATAAATGTTTATAAAAACTTTTTAATCAAACCACTGTGCTTTTTCCTCTTTGCAAGCTAAGAAGGTTTTGCATAAATTTTGTTCTTGTGGTAAACAATTTTTAAATCAGAAAATAACCCGACCTCGAAGACAACAAAATATCTAGACAACAAACTTTATTTCGAGCTAAACACTTTACTGAAAAGATAATCTTTTCGACTTGAAATTTGACTAATCGCTCTCTTAGTTATTTTATCGAGAACACAGAGTAATCCTGGATTTCCGCCCGTAACGCCTTGCGTAACGTAAATTTGTAACAATAAATTACACCTGCATCGAGTTGAAATTTTTGACAAACAGACTATGCATTCAGCTACTCTTTTTCTAATCCTGATAAATATTTATTAGAGGATTAGCGTTTTAAAAATTTATATAATTTATCTACAAACGTACAGTTGCAGTCAGTACATATATTATTTGCAAAACTTTTTAAATTTTCAACATGGCAGTTTTATATTTAATTTATTAGTAAAAATATTGGTATGCATTTGTATTTTAAAAGGGATTTAAATAATAATTTAATTATTTATTTTAATTATTTAACATTAAACAGATTTACATATGGGTGATTCTACAAAAGTTGGGCAACTTTTGACCTCATTTTGTTTATATAGTTTTCGGAGAAAATTAAACAGTATTTTGTTATGAGAACATAGATAATATAATAAATATACTGTTCCAGACCGGGCCAGTCACTTTTTCAAACAGTTTCTGAAATATCTGTATTTTCTAAATTTGAATGCAAGGGAAGTGACGAGTATACCAGGGTTCTAACTAAATACATAATTTATTGGAAAATATAAGATGTTTTGCAACTTTAAGCATGTTATACATTAAATATCTTAAAATCAAATAATACCACACATCAGTGGCGGCTGGTGGATTTTGGGTATACCGATATCTCAATTATTAGATATGGGACCCACACCAAATTTATATGAGTTTATAATGACATTAAATAAAGAAGTTCTGCGCAAGCAGAATTTAAATTGAAATTTGCGAAAAAAAGATAACCGAAACATCGAACATGGAACTGACGACACGGTACTGATGAATGGGATACAAATTTGAGATTATTATTCGATATTTTTTATTAGTGGATGCTACTTATCAACAAATCACATATAGCCTTATATAAATTACAATGAAATATATATATACGTAAGAAAATAACTACTCACCACAGTTCTGACATTTTGACTGGAACTATACGTGCATTCACCACAACTTCGCCGCTTGCATTGTTTTCAAGATGTCGTGCAAAAAGCGGGCTCTGTAGGTAATTTTTTACCAACACTTGAGTTAAAACAAGGACTTGACGTTTAAACTTTTGAATTTTAACATTGGACACAGAACTGACGGGTAAAAGTGAGTACAAAGATTATCAATTTTTTAAAAGTTGCTATTATTCGAATCTATGTCAAAATATGAAAAATACATTATTTAATGTTTTATAGTTTGTAGTGAAATTGAAAAATTTAAAATAAATTGAATATATTTTAAAATAAAATCACTCAAATATTTGATTCAGGAGTTGTGACACGCTAAGGTACTAATGTTTTGAATATTTATTATGTTTTTCTACAAACGTGATTTTGAAAAAATACATTAATATTTTATAGTTCTAAAAATAATGTTGATTACGGTTATGAAACATGAAAAAGTTAAATAACTAACTTCTAAATAACGAATTTTTATTTTTCAAGTCACAGTGTGATATAAAATGTTCTATTTTAAGCGATTTTTTTTTTACTATAAACCATATAACCCACATACAAAGAAAACCCAGCAACAAAAATCAATTTTTTCCGACCTCACCCTGTCATAAAATACGCAATACACCCCCCGAACAGAAAAACAAAAAAAAGTGCGGATAAACCTCCCTTTCGTTTTGCGAATTCGTGTGCGTACGTGGGCGGTCGTCTCGTCTAGGGGCGCGGGGGGGAGTCGACCGTGGGACGCTGATGGGGGGGTCGAGACGCCGTCGACAGCAGCGAGAGAGTGAAAGTCGGCAGACGTCTGTTTGAATGAGGCTGCAACGGATGAGTCACAGTGGGCGCAGAAGGGGATCCCCCCTCGCACAGTGGCACAAATAAATAATAAAAAAAAATATTTAAGAATTAAAAAAAAATGTTTTCAATCAAATAATTATGATTTTACACTGTTATAAAAATTTTAACATAAAAACCAGGGTTTGTAATCAAAGGAAAATATTTTGTTAATTTCAAAGTTTACAGATTATTTTGTTAATGTTCAACAAATTATTTCGTGGAAAAAGTACACGTGAATTCAGGCAGTCAATCACAACACAAAACTGACTTCAGCATCTGCAACTTATGTTTCTGCTTACTTTATTCTAATTCGTAACGTGCTCGTAACAACTGTCCAGAGTGTTTATAATACGAGCCCTGTCTCAGTGAAGTTGGCCCAACCACTCAAAATATAAAATTTGTAATTTTATGGGATGAACAGCCAACAATTTTTTATCATATGTCAATCTTCATGTTGTAAAATTTTTTTAAAAATATGTGTATGTATATTATTTAGTTTTAAGTTGGATGTTTGGTTACAATACAAAAAAATCGACAAAAATCCATTAACTTGGATGGCCAGATTTTTTAATGCAAGTCGGCTGTGCTAAAAGTAAAGATAATATTTGACATTTAAATAATTGTAAGCAAGTCGGTAGTGACATTTCAGTATATATTTATGCTTTCGGTGTGGTTGACAAATAATAATGTCCCGAGGAAAAGCTGTTTCTGAAGAAATAAGAAAAGTGATAATTCACTTGCATTTAAAAAGAAAATCCGCTACACAAATCGTTGAAACTGTTAATTTGTCACGATATACAGTGCGAAATATTATTAAACTGCACAAAACTACAGGATCTGTGGCGCAGAAACCAAAAAAATGGAAGTCGTCCTCGCTATTCTGATAAAAATTTAAGGGCTTTAAGAAGAATTATCGTTCAAAATCGTAGGGCTAATTACGGTGAATTAAAAGTTTTGTGGAATTAGGCAACGAGTAAATGTTTTTCAAGAGCAACCTGTCATAGAGCTGCTCAAAAACTTGGGTTTAAAACTTACAAGGTTTGCTTGCTAAATGTATACGATTTTTATTTATATTTAATTTTACTATCTGTAGGCAAAGGAAAAACCTTTATTGTTTGCGTTGGTGATAATCGAAGCCGAGTCATTAGAACTAAAGCAGAAGTCTGTCTTAAGAAAAAAGTAAAGTTTCCGGCCTCTGTGATGATTTGGGGATCTATGTCAGCTAAAGGGATCGGTAAATTACACTTTGTAGAGGGCATTATGAATGCTGATAAATATATTTACGTCCTAAAAAATAACTTAAAACCGCAAATTGAAGAAATGCGTTTAAATGATATTGAATGCATCTTCCAACAAGATGGTGCAGCGTGTCAAACGGCTAAAAAATTGAAAGCTTGGATGATAGAAAATAATATTTCACTTTTAAAATGGACATCTAGTAGTCCAGATCTTTCGCCTATAGAAACTTTGTGGCATATTATGAAAAAGAAGCTCAGAGAACAGTCCGCAAGAACCGTCTTAGAGTTGCGTGCTCGCCTGCAAGAAATTTGGAATAATTTTAAATATTTTTTTAACGGTAGAAAATTTAATAAACGTTATTTATTTAATTAAAACAATGTGTTAATTTTAATTAATTACCGTATAATATTCTAAATATCTTCAAAAAACTATTTTTGTTAGTTGGGCCAACTTCACTGAGACAGGGCTCGTATATTACAAGAAATCTGTTAATATTGTTATTTGGTTTTCAAACTGAAATTAGGGGTACAGTGAAGTGGGTTAAAGTTACGAAATGCATCAGTAAGTGTTGTGGTAGTACTGATAATTATATTGTGGACATAAAATATAGTTAATATTTGGTTCAAATTAACAAATATTTTTTTACTGTGTACTCCTTACTATTGATGTTTATTAGTGTAATTTTTTTGCGATTTTAATTTTTTTTTGCTTTTTTTACTGTGCGCGTTTGATACACAAGACATTCGATCCCGTTTCACAGATCACGCGATCCATTTCTTTGGCGGCTAATGCGATTTTCCGATGGGTTTATAGCTTGATTGTAGTTTTTGTCTTTAAGTCGTTACTTGAAGCGCAAAAAACTTTTGCTAGTTTGGGTGAAGGTTTATTGTTCTTCAACTCGAGCGAAAGTGAAAAAAACGCTTCGGAATCTTGCACGTGCCTTCGAAAATTTGCTGTAAAATACCCCGATAAAAAATTCGTCTAGTAACTTCTGTGATTGACAGTCCTAAGTGGATAAGATTTTTTTTAAATACAAAAAATCATGCAGTGTATAAGTCTGCAAATAAATAAAGTTTGCTTTATACAAATGAACGTTATAATTATTTATAATTATTTATGTTAAAAATGCTTCAAAACGTAAAATTGTTATTTTTTTGCAATTAAACAAATGAGCTAATCTAAAGTATAAAAGTGCTTCAAAAGATCACAAAATCAGAAAAATATGCTTCGAATGGGCAAAATATCTTTAAAATGCTTCAAAATCAAAAATTAAATTTTTTTGCAATTAAATATATAATCGAATACAAAGTAGTTAAATAGTGCTTCAAAGGAGCAAAATATCTTAAAAATGTTTTAAAACCAAAAATTGTATGTTTTGAAAATAAATAAATGAGCCAATTCAAAGTACCTAGTTAAAAAGTTCTTCAAAAGATCACATAATTAAAAAATATCTTAAAAATGCTTTAATATCGAAAATTGTATATTTATGCAATTAAATAAATGAGCTAATCTAAATTAGTTAAAAAGAGCTTCAAAAGACCACAAAATCAGAAAAAATTGCTTCAAAGGGGCAAAATATCTTAAAAATGCTTCAAAATCGAAAATTATACTTTTTGCAATTAATTAAAGACCAATTAAATAAATGAGCTAATCTAAATTGGTTAAAATGTGCTTCAAAATATCTTAAAAATGTTTTAAAACCAAAAATTGTATCTTTTGAAAATAAATAAATGAGCCAATTCAAAGTAGGTAGTTAAAAAGTTCTTCAAAAGATCACATAATTAAAAAATATCTTAAAAATGCTTTAATATCGAAAATTGTATATTTATGCAATTAAATAAATGAGCTAATCTAAATTAGTTAAAAAGAGCTTCAAAAGACCACAAAATCAGAAAAAATTGGTTCAAAGGGGCAAAATATCTTAAAAATGCTTCAAAATCGAAAATTATACTTTTTGCAATTAATTAAAGACCAATTAAATAAATGAGCTAATCTAAATTGGTTAAAATGTGCTTCAAAAGACCACAAAATTAGAAAAAGTGCTTCAAAGGAGCAAAATATCTTAAAAATTAATTAAAAACCGAAAATTATATTTTTTGAAATTAAATAAATGAGCTAATTCAAAGTAGTTAAAAAGTTCTTCAAAAGATCACATAATTAAAAAATAACTTAAAAATGCTTCAATATCGAAAATTTTATTTTTTGAATTTAAATAAATGCGCTAATCTAAAGTAGTTAAAAAGAGCTTCTAAAGACCACAAAATCAGAAAAAGTGCTTCAAAGGGGCAAAATATCTTAAAAATGCTTTAAAATCAAAAATTGTACTTTTTGCAATTAAATAAATGAGCTAATCTAAAGTAGTTAAAAAGTGCTTCAAAAGACCACAGAATTAGAAAAAAGTGCTTCAAAGGAGCAAAATATCTTAAAAATGATTAAAAATCGGAAATTGTATTTTTTTAAATAAATAAATGAGCTAATTCAAAGTAGTTAAAAAGTTCTTTAAAAAGATCGCATAATTAAAAAATATCTTAAAAATGCTTTAATATCGAAAATTGTATTTTTTTGCAATTAAATAAATGATCTAATCTAAAGTAGTTAAAAAGAGCTTCAAAAGACCACAAAATCAGAAAAAGTGCTTCAAAGGGGCAAAATATCTTAAAAATGCTTCAAAATCAAAAATTGTACTTTTTGCAATTAAATAAATGTAGTTAAAAAGTGCTTCAAAAGACCACAAAATTAGAAAAAAGTGCTTCAAAGGAGCAAAATATCTTAAAAATGATTAAAAATCGGAAATTGTATTTTTTTTAAATAAATAAATGAGCTAATTTAAAGTAGTTAAAAAGTTATTCAAAAGATCACATAATTAAAAAATATCTTAAAAACGCTTTAAACTCGAAAATTGTTTTTTGCAATTAAATAATAAGAATTTTTAATACTTTGTGATAATATTTTGCAATTATAGTAATAAAAAAATAAAAGGATAACATATCTTAACATAATCATATTTTAAAGTTATTTTATTATTTATATTTAATATTATTAATATTATTATAATTATATTAATCGTTTATGTAAATAGGTATGTATAGCAATTTGTATATGTAATTAGGTATGTATAGAAATAAAAAGTAAGGTTTTCGAAATTATAATTCCAAGACCACACAAAAAATTAGTTTAAAAATGTGTTTCTTATTCCGGATTCTATATTACAAGATAATTAATTCTGCCCCCAAAGCTATAAATCTGTACATTGTAAACTGTACAATTTTCAAAATCTAATTTAAAACTTAACTCGGTGATCTTTATTATTAAATAAGTAGTAGTAAATAATGAACGTCTGTTGTTCCAGTTTCAGACCTCCCTTAGGGTAAGTTAATTACTACGGTTACCTAAATCATAAAACCATATAAATAATAATTAACAAACTTCCAGCAAAGTAATCAAGGTAAAATATTTTGATTTAATTTCAATCGAAAAGTTTTACAAATGCCACGTCGAGTCTGTTTTTGCCTTTAATTAACGTTATTGTTTTAAACCAGCTTTCGCCTATATTTCAAAATGGTTTTTTATGCCTAACCTAATATAACAAATTATGTTGAACTTACATAGAGGTTTATTTATCCATACAATGGTCATTGTAAGGCACATTTATTAATCTATTTGAAAGTCGTAAATTATAAATATGCTTTCATATTTTGGAAAAAACAATTTTAAAGTCCACAATTTAAAAAAAGTGCTTAGAATGAATAAAATGTAGTTAAAAACTGCTTCAAAACACCACAAATTTGGAAAAAAGTGCTTCAAATGGGCAATTATCTTACGGCTATAAAATAGAAAATTGTATTTTTTTGCAATTAAATAAATGATCTAATCCAGTGGTTAAAAAGTGCTTCAAATACCACAAAATCAGAAAAAAGTGCTTCAAAGGGGCTAAATATCTTGAAAATGCTTCAAAATCAAAATTTGTTTTGTTATGCAATTTAAAAAATCAGCAAATTCAAAGTAGTTAAAAAGTGCTTTATAGGACCACAAAATCAGAAAAAAAGTGCTTCAAAAATATCTTAAAAATGCTTCAAAATCGAAATTTGTTTTGATATGCTATTTAAAAAATCAGCAAATCCAAAGTAGTTCAAAAGAACACAAAATCAAAAAAATTGTTTCAAAAACCAAAAATTGAATTTTTTTCAATTAAATAAATGAGCTAATCCAAAGAATTTAAAAAGGTCTGTAAAAGACCAACAAATCAGAAAAAGGTGCTTAAAAATTTTCCTAATATCGCTTAATTGAATATTAAATAAATTAGTTAATACAAAAATCACAAAATCAGAAAAAAGTGCTTCAAAGGGCAATATATCTTAAAAATGCTTTAAATTGCAATTAAATAAATCAGCCAATCCAAAGTAGTTTAAAATTGCTTCAAAAGAACACAAAATCAGAAAAAGTGCTTCAAAAGGGCAAATATCTTAAAAATGCTTTAAATTGCAATTAAATAAATGAGCTAATCCAAAGCAGTTAAAAAGTGTTTCAAAACACTTCAAAATCAAAAAAAATTGCTTCGAAAAGGGCAAATATCTTAAAAATGCTTCAAAACCTAAAATTGTTTTTTTCTTTAATTAAACAAATGAGCCGATCTAAAGTAGTTAAAAAGTGCTTCAAAAGATCACAAAATCAGAAAAATATGCTCCGAATTGGCAAAATATCTTTAAAATGCTTCAAAATCAAAAAATGTATTTTTTTGCAATTTAATATATAATATAATTCAAAGTAGTTAAATATTGCTTCAAGAGAACCACAAAATCAGAAAAAGTGCTTCAAAGGAGCAAATTATCTTAAAAATGTTTTAAAACCGAAAATTGTATTTTTTAAAATAAACAAATGAGCTAATCTAAAGTAGTTAAAAAGTACTTCAAAGGAGTAAAATATCTTAAAAATGATTAAAAATCGAAAATTTAGTGAAAATAAATAAATGAGCTAAATCAAAGTAGTACAAGGTCTTCAAAAGATCACATAATTAAAAAATATCTTAAAAATGCTTCAAAATTGAAAATTGTACTTTTTGCAATTAAATAAATTAGCTAATCTAAAGTAGTAAAAAACAGCTTCAAAAGACCACAAAATCAGAAAAAAGTGCTTCGAAGGGACAAAATATCTTTAAAATGCTTCAAAATCGAAAATTGTACTTTTTACAATTAAATAAATGAGCTAATCTAAAGTAGTAAATAAGAGCTTCAAAAGTCCACAAAATCAGAAAAAGGTGCTTCAAGGAGCAAAATACCTTAAAAATGATTAAAAATCGAAAATTGTATTTTCTGAAAAGAAAAAAGTGAGCTAATTGAAAGTAGTTAAAAAGTTCATCAAAATACCACCGAATTAAAAAACAACGATCTAAAATCGAAAATTGTTTTTTTGCAATTAAATAAATGAACTAACACTTGTTAGCCAAGTTATGCCAAGAAAATGTTGCAACTTTAATGACGGGACGCTTGTTATTAAATAATATTGTGGATAATTATGGACAATTAATTTCAAATAAATTATTTCTATAGTGCTTCGTACGAGCTGCTGCTGTTTATTGCACATTTATCCTTAAGGATAGTTAATAAGAAATTGTGCATTATTCACTGTATATTTCACGAATTACCAGCTGTAGCTACTGAAATTACTGCTAAATTTAATTCATAAACTAATTTATTGAAGTTTTTGTTGTAGCAAACGCTTTAGAGGTGGGACTACCTATCCACGCACCTTTTGACAGCCAGACACATCACCACATTTGAGCTCTGTGTACACATTGTTTTTTATATTATTTACGGTTTTTTATATTAGACTGAGACTTCTTAGGAAGTAAGGGTGAAATATGCGTCACTAAACAAAGTTTTTGACCACGAAACATCCAACATCTAATATTTAGTCGATTTTGCGTATACGCTGCCTTTGTTCAAGATCCAGTGTGCGTAATTAGGCAACCCAATTAAGACATAAAGCTATAAAAGCCGAAACTTCGAACTTCAACTGGAGGGTCTATGGCTCGGCATAGTTGCCGCTAATGATAGTTGTTACAAGCAATTCCGATTGGTTTAATGGAGATATCAAGCAAAATGCCATTAGCATGAGTTTTTGCCGAACCCATATTTACAAGAACTTCGATATAATTGTTTTAGTTGGCCGATCGATAAGGCGACCTCATTTTAGTTATAAGGAACGTATACTAACTTTGATCTAAGTTTTATTAACCTATACAGTGACAACTACCATCCCTTTTGCTTCAGTGCTACCTTTTTTGAATAAAATATGTCATAAAAAGTTACCTAATTAGTAAGGTTTCATTTGGCACGACACTGGTTTGTTTTAATCATGACCTACCTAACGTTAAAGCAGTTGAGGTCAACGCACAGACAGGTATTTTGAGCTAAAACGTGGCCAAAACTCAATTTTGTTCATTTTTATTGCTAGATCTAAGATTGCGTCTCAAAGCACATAGATAACATGCTATCTTTTGGTGTAGTTGCCACAATACAAACAGAAATTTTCGCCGTGTTGTTTCTTATGACAAAAGTGATTTTGGTGGATAGTGGATTTGGATATCGTCAATCAAGGTATGTACTATGCTCCACACCTCAAATCCCACCACGTGACCACGTACGGAACGCAGTCTTTTGAAAATTTGGCATTTAAGGCTTTTCAGGTTATGTATCTGTCAAAGGATAGTCAACGAAAGAAGTAATATTATGTTTAGGCGTTAAAAATGTATAAATCTTTATAACATCAGAATAACAATGGATGGTTTAAGAATTTAAGAATATAAATACTGTATTTAATGAAGTTCTAAAGTGTATGGTGCCAAATAAGTAATATTTTTCTGCATTTGGTCCAAATATCTGGTTGTCTCCATAAAATAATTTTAACTAAACAGCATTTATTTAAAAAAATCTAGCTTCTCTATTATGGAATAAGAATATCTGTATTAAAGGTATGTTAATACATTATAACAAAAATATCATCTAATTTTGTAATTTTAAGGTTAGAAAAATTTATTTTGACCAAAATAAATAAGTATTTTGGATTATTTAAAAGACTGTATAATATGGTATTTAAAAATGTGGTAGTTTTTCTTATCCAGCTTAAAGTGTACCTACATAAAGTTTTGTCAATACAAATAGTTAAAAAGCTTCGACTGAATTTGATCTACATCAAAAAATCATTATAATCATTATAAAGCTCTTTACAAATTTTAATAAATCACATGCCATGGGAGTATTAAATATTTTCACATTGCAAGTTTCTCTAAAAATTGTTTGTTTTCTTATAATCTAACCTAAAGTAAGTATGCCGAGAGGTATGCACAAGTTTTGTCGTTAGAAGTATAAAAGCTTCAATTTAATTTGAACTATATTCAACAATTATTTAGTATACCTATATTTATTTATGACCATATTAACACACTCTTTCAAATAATCCATTTATTTATTTTGGTCAAAATAGATTTTTCTAACCTTAAAATACAAAATTAGAAGATTTTTTGTTCTTATACATTAACCTACCTTTGATACAGATATTCTTATTTCATAATAGAGAAGTTAGATTTTTTTAAATAAATGCTGTTTAGTTAAAACTATTTTATGGAGAAATGTAGACCCAATGCACAAAAATATCACTTATATTGCACCTTACACTTTGGAATTTCATTAAATGCAGTATTTATATTCCTAAATTCTTAAACCAACTATTGTTATTGTGATACTATAAAGATTTATTAACTTTTAACGCTTAAACATAAGCGGTAACACTATAAATATTATTTCTTTCATTGACTATACTTTGACAGGTACATAACCTGAAAAGCCTTAAATGCCAAATTTTCAAAAGACTGCGTTCCGTACGTGGTCACGTGGTGGGACTTTGAGGTGTGGAGCATAGTACAATATTTTGACTAGTGGCTGCCCCATCAATTGCCTAAGAATTTCGTTAACTTCCATGATTTTTCTATTCAAAAACAGTATGTAATTAATTAAACTATGAAAGGCTGTTTTTGAGTTTTAATAAAAAACAGAATATTTTTTTAATTTTTTTTTTGCTAAAAAAGTGTCATATTATAATATATGACTACCGAGTTGTCAAGGTGATAACTCAGCCTTGTCTCTTTTATTTCATTTGCACTTTTTTGCGACTTTTCGGTTCTGTCTGTAAATTAAGGAGACAAGCGAAGATAGCGAGAGAAAAAAATTGGCCAATAAAAATAAAAGCCTAGTCACGTCAATTTATTAAGTGAGCCCGGTCCGCATTATACGCTAAATTAGAGAATAGAGACTAAAACAATTTACAGTTATTTTAGTCTAGACTGTGAAATTTAAAATTTGATTTGTCAGCATTCCCATAATGTTGAGCAATTAGTAGGTACCGTAACAATTTAGCCATTGCAAACGTTCAATGTATAAAAAGGATTTATACTGTGGTATGTACGCCTGTGTGTGCCCCTCATATTTAACAAAGAAAAAAATACTTTCAAAAGGGATTTATTGAACATCAGTGGATTAGTCTGTGTTTTTTGCTTTGATTTTTTTTCATACATTTGCTTTTGAATGATTTAAACATTAATTTACTTTTTAATGCTCAATTCGTTTTCAATTTTAGCGTTCTTTGTCAAAGTATGTATTCTGCCAAGTAATTTTATTAAATTTACCAATAATATAAGATTATTTTTAATATCAGACATGTTTCCATTTGTTCACGTGTATTTTTTTTTGTAAGAAACAATAATGTAAAAAATTCCTTCTTTAAATCAATATCGATAAACTACGTACTTTGTTATTATCTATAGGTATTAAACTTATTTGTTTAATAGAAAACAAACATTTTCTCTACAAGCTTCGCGTGTAATTTAATATCATTTTAGTTAAAGAAATACAAGAAAATTAAATTAAATTTTTTTAAGAAAAATATGCACATACCCAATAAAAAATTTGCACTACTTATGGTAACGATAAATTATATAAATGTAAATATTTTTTATAACCTTTAATAACCGTTACCAGTAGGTTTATAAAGGAGTTTTATAAAGTTTGCGGTTACCTGTTTTATAAAACTATTGTCTTTAATTTTTTTAAATAAAAATTGTGAGTTTATTAATTATTTATTTATGTGCTTAATAAACCAAAAATCTTTAGTAATTGAAACATAAATTAATCATAGTATTAGCTTTCGACGCAATGCTTTTTCATAATTTTAATTAAAAATTGGTTGAAATGGAAATATTTAGCATAAAATACATAAGTAATATAATATTATTAACAAATATTTTAAAAGAGGAATAAATCGAATGTTTAGTGAAATAAATTCCCCAAATAAGCTCTTTAAGGGTGATATAAATATTTCTGTAACCAAATTAGGAAATTTAGGTTTTATAATCTGGATGATATAACATTTATGGAAACCACTATAAAAACAAAAATGTTTATTGGGTAGGTAAATATGTGGCTTTTCCAAGGATAAAATTAACAAAAAATCAAAAAATAATGTAACATTTTTTGTGCAATAAAATATACTGTGTGATTCTCACTTATGGAATAAAATTCGTTATCCGATTCCTGTACGGAATTATTTAAATTACACCTTTCCACACAGGTGGTTTGGAATAAGTGGTTTCATAGAATGGCCAGCAAGATCACCAGATCTAACACCTTAAGACTTTTTCCATCTAGAAAACAGGGTGTTTAAAACACAACATTTTGAACATATATAAATATTTATTATCTAACTATCTAGACACAAATAATTCAATTGAAAGAAAAATAAAAAAAATCAAATAATGCACCCTCCAAATCATTACAAATCAACCTTGGATCTAAATTCGTTATAACTTCTTTGAGATAAATTTCTTAATAATGAATAACCCAGCGTATACGAAATATTCAAATTGGGAATGTTTATCCAAAAAAAAAAGGATTAAAATTACTTTAAAAGTAGCAAAAAATTAATTACATGCTGAGGTATGTAAATAAAATGTATGAGATCAATTTTTTTCGGATTGTTCGAGTTCTTACTTTAATAAATTCTCTGTTTTTGTTTTTGCATTACAAAAAGTTTATCAAATGAAAACCCCACCCAAAAACCGAAACAATGTACAAAGTTATGGAGGCAATTAAATCATCAAAGAAAATTCATGCATTGTAATATTGATTGCAATTATCAAATTATCATTTGGTGCAATAAACTGGGTTATTCGTTACTGTGACATAATTTTGTAACAACTTTAATATTCTATTTCCTGCACTTTGAATTTAGATACGATATTTTTCATAATTTTTACAATTTTTACCTAGAATTATAATAATAATAATAATAATAATAATCTTTATTTTCTTTGACCGATAATACACCAGTATAGAAATTGTCAAAAAACATTTAGTGTATAAACAAAACATACAACTTAAATTTACATATTAAGAATTAAAAATTAAAACAGTTAAAAATTAATTTAAAAAATAACTATATATATATATATATAGCTTACAATACTAGCATAGTTATAGAACAAAAGTATTACATTTGACATTTAAAGTATTCATCATAAGAATAAAAGGAACCGGCTTGCAGTAAATCAATAACAGTTTTTTTAAATATTTTGAAACTGCTTATGTCGTAGAAAGCCATGGTTTTGTAGCATAAATATCGCAAAAAGACTTGGTTACCCAGTCCATATTAAATTCGAAAAAAAAAACAACGACTCACAGGAAAACAATTGGTGTTATTCATTTGTTTTATTAAGGCCCTCGCGTTGTTCGTTTGTCTGGCGTATTGCAGCGCCTACTGCCATAATCCAATTTCGGTCCAGGGTTTGGGAAAAAATTTATTTCTGTCTCGACAATGTTAATGTAATTCAGAATGAAAAGATTATTAGGAGTTTCAAGGAATGGTAAAGTCAAGTAAACTTTTGCACAGAAGAAAATAAATGGATTGGATAACTGAATTATTCATGGATTAATTTTGAATAAAGAAAACTTTTAGACGTTTTAACGAATTAAAAAAATTACATTACTGCGTTTTGGAGACCGAAATTGGCCGCCGGGAAGTCGTGATTTAACTCCTCTCGACTTTTGTGTCGGGATTGTCTTACCTCTAAAAACAAAACAAACCTTTCCTATTTTGGCATGTACATTTTTTTCAGTGTACTATCATCTTTTTAAAGGATGACAACTATTTGGTGACACCCTGTATGAAACTTGTTTCCAATTTAATGATTATAAATATTAAAAAAAGTAATAGCGCAATCGATTTTTTTATATTCCATATAATCCATTGGATGTAAATTACATACATTACGCTTGTCAGGTGCGTAAGGAGTTTTATTTTTTTGTTCGCAGTGTCTTGCCGTGGACCTTGAGTCGGCAATTTTGCATCGAGCGTATTTCCATGGAACTAGCTAAAGTTTATTTTTTATGGTAATTGTCGAGAAATTATTTTTATCGTTGCAATAATTTACTTCGCGGTACCTTATAAATATGTATTTTTACCGGTTTAACACGATTTTCTCCATATTTTCCCATACAGTGTTGTGGCCATCTATTTATTGAATATTAAGGGCCGTATGCAGAAACTTTGATTATATCAACTGATTTACGCATACCCACTGATTTAAGTTTGAACCAATTTGGCAACATAGCAAATTTTAAATGACAGTAGATTTGTAGGTTATCTTACGTATACTTAAATATGTGTTTATTACATTATAAGAGTGATGCATTTTTAAAATGTATTATTAAATATTCACATAAATACATTTATAACTGACTAAACCTTATTATTGACAAAAACTAGGGTTTGAAGAGGATTGCGGAAATATAAAACACAACAATTGGGTTATGTTCGCAGTTTGCAATTTATTTTGTACCTAAATTTGCATTAAAAGGTATGAAAAACGAAACTTACGGCTTAAAGTCTCTGTTATTGAAGGAAAATGTAAAAGTGAAGAATTTCTGAAAGTACCACCTCGGCATTGGCCATCTGATGCGGTTGTCTAAAAATTTCGTGAAAAGTTTGTATTATTAAAAAATACTACCAGTTACTGACCAAGGAAAATTGAAAAATAAATTGCAGAAAAAACGGAAACTATTTTAGTGTAACCTTTTTAATTTTGGAGTGTACATACACTGATAAAAATGGTATCCTTGTGGCAAAAGAATCCATTCATTTGAAAAATATTGATTTAATTCAAAGAAACTGTATTTATTTTAAATGCGTTTCCCTTCGGATAAGATAATTGCTGCATTTAGGTGTAATTCTCGATTCTTTTGACATTTAATTACTTTAAGGCAAAGTAAAGGCATTTAGACAAAAGAAATCTTCAATTCATGTCTTTCTGTCAAAATTTAATGTTATTGCTAGAAATCCCACGGTTTTGTGCCAAACTACACTGATAAACATGGATTATTTTAGGCAAAAGAATCCATTCATTTGAAAATTATTCTTTTAGTTTAAAGAAAGTTAACTTTTTACAAATTCTTTGGCATTTGACTATAATAGGTGATGCATTTAAGGCAAACTCTTGACTCTTTTGGCTAAATCCTTTTTAATAACTTTATTTCAAGAACAAAGCATTTGTCGGAAATCACTCGGTAATTTGATAGTTCTTGCAACAATGAGTGTCCTTCAGTATCAGTCCACGCGTCGCGTCCACAGTACTTCGTCAAAGGTGTTAATCTCGCGCGAATAAATAACTAGTGTGATACTTTTTCTATGGCTATAAATCAAGATTATTTGTACCATAGTGTTATAGATCGAGATTATGGGTACCATAAAGGAACTGCTTAAACTTTGGGATTATTCATTTATTTCCAAAATTTGGAGGTTTAATTTTATAGGTAATGTATTCTTATTTTTAAAATTTTAATCGATTAGGAATGTAATAAAGAAAAATACCTAATTAATAAGCTAAAATCGACTAAAATATAATTATTTCATGCAAATATTATCATTCTGTAAAACGCTTTCTTAGAACAGGAAAATAAAAATGGCTACCTATACCTTCTCCCAAAGATTAAAATTTTGTAAGAAAATATTAATACTTTAACACAGAAGCATCATAATATTAAATGAATCCCCGTGCATTTGAGCCAAAACCTACATGTCAGCAAGTCATGTCCTCCATAGATAAAACACACATATATGTAGGTTTTGGCTCAAATGCACTGGGATTAATTCAATATTAGGATGGTTTTGTGTTAAAGTCTTAAAACATATTGACAAATAAGTACTTACGGCATTATTTTCCAAAAAAAATAATCTTTGGGAGGAGAATATATCCTTCTTATTTCTTGACAGATATCCAGAGGCGGATTTCTAAAAAGGCCAGCTAGACCATAGCCTACGGCTGCAAGGTGGAAATTTATTTGAGTTTAAGAATAATCAGTTTTTTGTATTTTGTATAAACAATGTATTTTATGTTTATGAGTGAAAGAATAATCAGTTTTTTGTATTTTGTATAAACAATGTATTTTATGTTTATGACTGTATAAACAATGTCTTTTATATTTTTAATAAAAATATGTTTTTAGTAAAAATTATTGTAGTTTTTTTTAATTTAGGCAGGCAATTTTCTAAAATCAAAGAGTTTCAGCTTAAGACATTCGGGCTTTGGTTCAAATGCCCATAGATTAAGAGCAAGAAATCCGAGTTTTGATACAAATAACAAAAGTTTTTTAATCAAACGCTTATGGATTTGAAATAAAAACTCGGATTTTGTATGAAAAAAATAAATCACTTAACTTAAATGCCAATAGATTTAAATCCAGACATCCGACTTTAGCTACAAATTCCTAATTCTTTAAGAACAAGAACCTAAGATTTTCTAGTAAGCCCGCTTTTCTTTATTTCAATTTACTTAAGCCTTTGATCCAAATCAGTACCGGGTTATTAATAAAAGCACGGCATTTAAGGACCTATAACGAAGATCTTCTTCTAAATTCATGTTTCTTTGCAACAAAGACAAATCATGAAATGATCTCAAAGAAATGACGTATTTGCTTTAAACCCTTCATTCATTTGGACCTATCCAAAGTCCCCATTCCTTTGAGGGAATGGCAGATTTCTTTGGGGCAAAGGTTTCTTTTTTTCAGTGTAGTAATCATATATGCGGAAGCAGAACAGTTTCTATGCAGGAGGTCCTGCACTTATTCTGTTCTTCCTGCTAAACAATAAGTCATTGGAAACCTAAAACTCGTAATTCTATCACTTTCAGAACAAAGCTGCTTTTTTCAGTATACTTTAAAGATTTTACATACGAGGTGGGTTCAAAAACAAACAGGATCTTATAGTGGCGCTATCTATTGATGTTCTGTAAAAGTTTCATGACATTTGGGTCATTATATATACAGTAAAAAAAAAATAATAAAAGCTACGACTTCACTGTATACCCTTATTTCAGTTTGAAAATCAGTGATGGCATCTTTTTTCGGATACTTCGCACTTGAAATGAAAAATGTAGATGCACTGATAATCATCATAAAAAGTAATTTTGTAAGAGATTAATAAAATAATATTTAAATTAAATTTAAAATTGTAATGGCTATAAAAAAGGTACCTTTTTTATAAAATGGTTAAACTTAATGAGATTATTTTTATTTACAGAATAAACTTTTTTTACTGTTAATAAAATTCTCATTTACTATAAGGAAGCAGCGATGTTGAGCTTTTATAAAAATAATGTTCATCCAACAAAGTAATAGTTGTTATCATATTGTCATGGCAATAAGAAATACTTCATGTTTATATTAAATCTTTGTCGAACTTAAAATGTGCTTGTTAAATTTATAGTTGTGTGTGAATTGCGCTTAGATAAAGTAATGCGCAGTTGTTATAATAAAATTTGTTGATTTTACTATGGCATATTTGTCTTTTCAAATTAATTTTATTTCAGTTAAAAAATCTTTGTTAATAATAGCTTACGTTAAGATCAATAACAAAAATATTTTAATGTTATAAAAAGACTTTTTTAATATTTACTATTCTTTTGCAATGGTAACAAAATTTTAAAAAGAGGGGGAAAGGGCCAGCGCTCTCCTTGGTGAACATAACGTTATAATCCACAGTCCACAGTTATAATCTAATTGATTTCACTTATGCAAGTGAAGTGTGGTAAAATCTAGCATGATAAAAATATCAAAAAGAACACTAAGAAAATTAAAATTTCGACGTTTTGTAAAAGAAATATTTAAGGTCTATTCTATAAACGAAGCAGACTTGTTGTTTAAAAAGTGCGTTCGTATTTTTTTGTTATAATAAATAATTTGTTTTAATGCCTTGCAATTATTTAAAAAAAACACCTAACAGTAGGTTAGTTGTTACAATGAAAATAGTTTATTGAATTAAATTTTATTAATATTAAGTTTTATTTTAAACGAAAAGGGATTTGTAAAATTTACAAAATTTCTATGAATACCATTAAGGTTTCATTAATACCACAAAACGTTTTTGTAAGCGGTATAGAACTGTTTTTATGGACAAATAATAACTATATTTATTAATGCGTTTCTGCATCTGGAAGAGTGTTATTTTTATAAACATACCGTAAATTTACTTTATAATTAATGCAAAGCTGATACTGAAAGCAGCGTTTGTAGATAAATAATTTTTATAAAAATGATCTTTTTGCCGTAACAAAAGCAATTGTGTTATTTATTAAAAAAAATTCTGAGTGTACGAGTATTTTTATCAAGTAGGCAAATTTTCCATCGATTCGTGAAATGGACGCACCCAAGCATTGATTTTAAAACAACACACTGTCTGTTTCAATGTCACCTTATAGACTCGGCCGAGTTAATTTTAATGAATTTAACCTAGTTTTTATGGTTCTCGCTGAATTTATTACCCTGCGAGGGTGGTGCTAGACGTAATTTTTCACGAATTTGTTTAAGAGACGCGTTGAAAAAAAACAAGTTTCTGACAAGCTGAATTTACTGCCTAACGGCTAGGAGAATCCTAATTTAAAGTTTACCACAAAAAGGACTCTTATCATTAGGTAGACCTTTTTTTTGCTAAACGCGGTGCTGTTCTGAGAGGTGATTTTTGGACTTTCTGTGAAACCTAATTTTTTTTATATTCTTGTTAATTAGGTCATAACTAAAATTTTAAGAGCAAAATAAAAAAAAATTGACGGTTTGAATTGTTTTAATTGGCTGTTTATTAAAAATATTATGCACTCTTTCAATTATCCAATTAAAACTAGCGATTTAATTTAAATCTTTAATATTTGCATAACTAAAAAAAAGGTTTTTACAATTTTTTTTATATATTTTACTGTTTGGTTGCAATAAACGTTCAAACTTTTAATCTAACCTTTGACGTATACATTTATGTTCCCTTAATTAATATATCCTTAAAGGTTGCCATGAAACTTAGATCTATTCAAAATTTATTTGACGTTTGAATTGTCATTTTCAGTATACGTATTCTATAATTTTTGTTTAGTTTTTTAAAGTGTTTTTTTATAAACAAAAATGAAAAATTGTAGTAACAGTAACAGTAGTAACGAAGAAAGTCATGAAATTTAACTAAGGACCGGTTTATTCATCTTTAGTAAAGTTTATCGGGCCGATAACTTTCATGTCTTGGCAATATCTAGTATCCAAAGAAATTATTCGTCAAATAAATAAAAAATTAATAAATCTGCCCTAAATAAAATGTAGCACCCTTAGAATTATTGTTTAATAAACGTGTATTACAACAAAACAGTAAAAGATATAAAAAATGTATAGAACTTTTTTTAGGAAATTAACTAATCTTTAATCTGATTTAAAAAGTTATGATAATATTTAAATGAAATCGCAAATTTTAATTGGAGAATTGAAAGTGTGCATACATATTTTTAATAAACATCCAATTAAAACAAAATTAACCGTCAAATTTTTTTTATTTTGCTTTTAAAATTTTAGTTATGACCTAATTAACAAGAATATAAAAAAAATTAGGTTTCACAGAAAGTCCAAAAATCACCTCTCAGAACAGCACCGTGTAAATGTATAGACTTATATTTATAAACTTAAACATTTACTTTAACTGAAAAATTATAATTTTCTTTATAAAATCTTCCAGAAGAATTTACCTTGATGATCTAAAAAACGCGCCGAAAATTTCCATACCCATAATATTAAAACGTTAATTAACCCGGTTAACAATTTTCGAGCTAACCCAAATCCCCCAAATCCCCCTTTTGCAATTCAAAATTCTCAATTCCTTTGGAGACACGCGCTCATTGTCCCATCGCATAGCCTGCTAAATAAATCCCCCCTCAACCCCCCCCAGCAGTTTCGCCCCGAAAAAAACCGCCCGATGCCGAGCCTTAGCGAAGAGCGAAAAGAACGCACTTAAGGACGCCCGCCGGGGGGGTGGGGGGCGCACGGAAACCCCTTTGTCTGGAGGGCACGAGGCCACGTAATGTCTAGTCGGGGGTGTCAATTCCCACCCTCCCACGTTGCCGGGTCTACCCCGAATTCGGGCATCTGGGTACCAGTTTTTGTTTGTTAAAATGTCATTTAAAATATACAGGATGTCACCAAATAAATTGTCATCCTTAAGTTAAGTAGAATTTTTGGGCCGACACTGGTTGTTCCTGACCTATGACAATGACGCAAAATATGCACCTGAAACTTTTTTTTCTAAATTCTTAAGACAAAAAATAATTTATAATAACCTTTATCCTACCAAAAAGTACGCCACTGATCGACTAGGAACTTTAGGCTAATCTGGTTGCCTAATTTAACACAGCTTGTGTTAGAGTTTCGAAAAGCATTTGCCGACGCAAAAAATGACTGTTGTAAATAGGGTTGGGAAAATTTCACTTTTTGCTTGTACTTGAAATTTCACTTGAAATTTTCACGACATTTATGAGATTTATTAAAATTTCCTAAATATCTGTAATTTCATGAAATTTATGAAATTTATTGAAACTTTCAATAAATTTCAATCACTTTAAGTGTAATATATTAATATTGAAATAAGCCCACTCGGTGACCATGGCAAATTGCCTCTCTTACCTCCTACCCCACTGTGAGCCCCTCCACCAATGATATAAATAGTAAATACCTATGTTGAGATTTCCTTTTAAAATATTTTTAAAATTATTAAAACTAAGAGAGATATAGCACTTTTTGGTAAGCTAATGAGATTGTGCCACTTTCATTGTTTTATATTTATATATATTTATTATTTTTATATATTTTACTGAAATTTTACAAAAATTGAAGAAACTTCATCAAAATTTTATGAGCCAAAGGCATTTTTTATCCGTTTTCCGATGCAATTATAGCAAAAGTAAAAGTTGACTTTTAAAAAAAATTTAAAGTCCGAATTAATTTACAAATTAAATTGGTAACTGAATTCAATTATTTAAATTAATTTATGCAAATAAGTAACAATAATTACTTATAGTGCACTATACATGTATTCATACCAAGCCGAACTAAACAAAAACGCCCAGACGCTTGATAACTCGTTCTTATTGGTCGATTCGGAATCTGTTGTAAATTATTATTAAAGGTACCAGGGGAGGCCGCATGTGAAATTTATGCGAAATTTTCAGTAAATTGCGAAACTTTCAATGAAATTTCTGAAAGTTTCACAGGCAATGTTAAAATTTTCGAATTGAAAATTTCATTTGAAATTTTTAAAAATTTCATTTGAAAATTTTAACTGTCCCAACCCTAGTTGTAAACAATTTTTAAAATACCAAAAACCTAATTATCTGGGTTTTATTTTGTATATTTTTTGCCATTTTAACTATGTTACGTTCTTTAAAAATGAATTGTTCAAAAACAATATAAAAATCAACGATGTGGCTCCCGTCCCGAGGCGGGACTTAACTTCAATCCCGACAGACGTCACACACTGTAAATCCGTTTTTATTCCCCGAGCTTTTATATATGGTATCAAGCTGGATGGCTTAGTTGGTAGGGCGGTCGCTTGGCATGCGAGAGGTACCGGGTTCGATTCTATTTGAAGTTGTCAAACTTTTTTTATTTTTTTTATTTTATAAATTTGTTGTTTCTTTGTTAAAAAGTGTTTTATTTTTATCGTAACATAAATTTGCCCATTTTAGTTGGGTTTTTTGCTCAATGGGGCGGGGTCGGTTGGGTTGTGTTGTTGAGTTTGGGTTGGTTTGGTTTTATGACGTAACTATCGTGCCCTTAACATGTATACAGGTACAATTTATTATTATTATTATTTTATTATAACATAACAAATCTTAAAATTATGACGTCAATCGGGACTGAACTTAAGTCCCGCCTCGGGACGGGAGCCACAGCGAAAAATCAATTTCATTATTTACATAATTGTAATTTTGTACTTTTCTAATGTTGGTGCTCCCTAAATATCTTTTAGGGAATCTTAAATTATTTGTTTTATAAAACAAATAATTTAAGATTGCCTAAAAGATATTTATTTAGCACAACATTAGAAAAGTACAAAATTACGTTTCAAAACATACTAATTATGCATTAAATGCAAATTAACATATATTATATCACGATAACTATAAATTTAATCGGTTAAACTAGGCTCAGTAGTTTTTTGTTTGGTTTTTCTTGGAAAATGTTGAATGCAAAATAATTTAATAAAATCACGAGACCGCGTAGCGGTCAAGGGGTTTTATTTTTAATTATTTTGCATGAAACTATTTTCCAAAAAGAAAAATCAAATAAAAAACTTACTGAGCATAGTTTGACAGATTATATTATATATTATATACGTCTAGATTATTTCTCGAATTAAAGGAAACTATTTGACAATTCATAAAATCTGACGTATGTGTCAAAATTTATAAATATTTTTTTAAAGAAAATTCCATTAATTTAAGGTAGGTATGTAATAAGTAATAATTGATATTTCGTAAACTAGATAACTTATTTTTTATTGTTTTTAAAAAAATGTTTGTTAAAACTTGTAAATAATACAATAAAATCGTAAACAAAAATCCAATATGGAGGCTAAAATTTAATCGCTGTTAAATAGTTCTAGTGATTTAATCGCTTATTTAAACGAAATTTATTCGAAAATTCAAGGCTTTTGATTGGTTCATATTATAATGAGGGAAATAATCATTTATTATACGAAAACTATGAATTTAATCAGTTAAACTAGGCTCAGTAGTTTTTTGTTCGGTTTTTGTTGGAAAATGTTGAATGCAAAATAATTTAATAAAATCACGAGACCGCGTAGCGGTCGAGGGGATTTATTTTTAATTATTTTGCATGAAACTATTTTCCAAAAAGAAAAATCAAATAAAAAACTTACTGAGCATAGTTTGGCAGATTAAATTTATAGGTTGAGTGATATACGTCTAGATTATTTCTCGAATTAAAGGAAACTATTTGACTATTCATAAAATCTGACGTATTTGTCAAAATTTATAAATATTTTTTTAAAGAAAATTCTATTAATTTAAGGTATGTAATAAGTAATAATTGATGTTTCGTTAACTAGATAACTTATTTTTTATAGTTTTTTAAAAAATGTTTTTTAAAACTTGTAAATAACACCATAAAATCGTAAACAAAAATCTAATATGGAGGCTAAAATTTAATCGCTGTTCTAGTGATTTAATCGCTTATTTAAACGAAATTTATTCGAAAATTCAAGGCTTTTGATTGGGTCATATTATAATGAGGGAAATAATCACTGATATTTTGTTTTTTATGACATTTTCAATAAAATAACAATAATAGTAATAATTGAGCGAAGAAAAAAGACCTTACAATGGACATACATGAATTATTTTTTTTGTTTAAAAGTACCTTATTTTTCCTTCATTCCCTTAAAAAATTAGAATTGTTCATTAATTATTAATGATTTTATAAAATTATTGCGTTTTAAAGCAAAAATCCTCTATATGAAAAGCTGTAAGTAATAATAGAGCGAAGTAAAAAATACCTTAGGATGAAAATACATTATTTCTTTTTTTTGTTTAAAAGTAACTTATGTCCTCTACTTTTTTATAGATTAAGAGTAATTTTAAAAAATTAATACATTAAAGGCAAAAATCCTCTATCTGGAAAACTTCTCGTTATTACAGGCAATAGAAGGAAATAAGACATTTAAATTTGGCATACATTTTTTAAATATTTTTTAAAAACAAATGAGTGGCGGCACGATTAAAATTTACCGATTTAAAAACAAATTTCAGGACAAAAACAAACATTGAACGTTTCTTATCAGAGTAGATATTTGACATCCATCTATTGTGGCAAACGCAATAAAGCGAAGTCTGGTGTCCCATTTCTGGGAATGTGGGCAATCGGATCGCCATATAGAAATATTTTATGAACCGAGCAGACGGGGTGCGAAAATTTATGAACGCCTGGTCATCAAGGACAGCGATGGCGAGCGAAAAGGGCAGGCGGCCTTAAAATCCTTTTTTTCTCCTCCACGCTCGACGTTATCGTAGTCAATGAGTTTTGTAATTTACGAGCGGCCATTTCCTTTTTAGAACGCGAGATTTGCTCGCCTTTTTTTCGGCGAAATTGCTGGGTATTGAGGTCTCTGTTATGTTAGAAAAATCGATGCTTTGTGTACATCAAGTCAAATTTATTTTATTATAAAATAAACATCAAGGGTACAGTGATCATACATCAAAATATTTAATGTTTAATAATTTGACTGCCCATCAAATCTTAACGATCGTTTGTGCATACGTCCCTAACAAACTTATTAAATGAAAAAAATGTGTTTTGCTGTTGTGGTTTTGAAACAAACCTTTATAAGGATTAACAACGGTTTCAAACGACAATAGCTAAACTTTAAATTTATCTCTGTAATGTTTAAAACGTTGGCTTTATCTGTACGTGTATGGTTTCCTAATGGCTGAATAAATTACCTGAAATGTGCGTGTACTATAATTTTGGTCACGGCTTTGCTAATCTGGGGCAGGTTAGCTTAAACCGATTGATGCACAATGACACAACGGAATATCCACTTATAGAATAACATAAACGTAATAGGTTTAATATGTTGTGTCCCATGTAACAGGTTATTGTTGAGATATTAATTAGAATTCTATTAGATGTTATACATTTGAGAAAAGTACCCGAATATAGCACATGTTGCTAAAAAGGCACACCAAAGGCAGTGTATGTATAGGAGGGTGGGTATATATCTGGAACTTCGTTTTTTCTCAAAAACTATACAAAATAAAAAAAAATACGAACTCACTTTTTATACAACAAGTCTGCTTCGTTTATAGAATAGACCTTAAATATTTCTTTTAAAAAAAGTCGAAATTTTAATTTCTTAGTGATCTTTTTGATATTTTTATCATGATAGATTTGAACACACGTCACTCGCACAAGTGAAAACAATAATATTATAACACAGACTCTGGATTATAAAGTTATGTTCACCAAGGAGAGCGCTGGCCCTTTCCACTCTTTTTAAAATATTTTTTTTATTGTTCTTAACGTAAGCTATTAACGAAGATTTTCTAACTGAAATAAAATTAATTTGAATTACAACGATAGTAATTTAAAAAAGACAACTATGCCATAGTAAAATGAACAAATTTTACTATAACAACTGCGCATTACTTGTATGTAAGCGCAATTCACACACAACTATATATTTAACAAAAATATTTTAAGTTCGACAAAGATTTAATATAAACATAAAGTATTTCTTATTGCCATTGCAATATGATAACAACTATTACTTTGTTGAATGAAACTTTTTTTATAAAAGCTCAACATTGCTGCTTCATTATAGTAAATGAGAATTTCATCAACAGTAAAAAAAGTTTATTCTGTAAATAAAAATAATCTCATTACTTTGACAAATCGAAGGTTTTTGTCCCAATAAGACACTGAAAATTTAATAAAAAAGGTACCTTAGGTGGTATATTTTTTATAGCCATTACAATTTTAAATTTATTTATAACTAATATTTTTACACAAAAATGAATCTCAACTGCCCCCAAAAACTTCCGAGGATAAATAATGTTGCGCTGACACTGGCGAGATGAAGTAATTTGTTCGGCGTCAGAATCAAACGTCAAACGAAAGGATGAACGAAAAAAAAAGCGAATCGGCGATCGTAAATCGTTACCTGTATTCCGTTGTTTTTTCCTAGTTGCTCTTTTGTTTTGCGGTGACGCAGCGAATTGGGCGGTTGAAATTTTTCGAATGCCTCGCGAAAATTTATGGCCGCGGGAACTTATTTGTGTGTAAAAAAATTGAAAAAATATTGGCACCGCAAGATTGAGCTGTTTTTAAATGCGATCTGGACGATTATTAACAGTTACAATTTTTTTTCGACTGTTTTTTATTTGATTTATTACAAGTTTCAATCCTAACAAAGATTCCAATTAAATGGTTTTTTGAGGCTTTATACAGGGTGTCCTAATGGACATTACAGCAACTGTAGAAATAGGAGGTGAGTACGCAAATATGGGTGATTCTACAAAAGTTGGGCAACTTTTGACCTCATTTTGTTTATATAGTTTTCGGATAAAATAAAACAATATTTTGTTATGAGAACATAGATAATATAATAAATATACCTACTGTTCCAGACCGGGCCAGTCACTTTTTCAAAGAGCTTCTAAAATATCTTTGTTTTCTAAATTTGAATGCAAGGGTAGTGACGAGTATACCAGGGTACTAATTAAATACATAACTTATTGGAAAATAAGTTTTATTGCAACTTTGAGCATATTATACATTAAATATCTTAAAATCAAATACTACCACACATCAGTGGCGGCTGGTGGATTTTTGGTATACCGATATCTCAATTATTAGATTAGGACCCACACCAAATTTATATGAGTTATAATGACATTAAATAAACAAGTTCTGCGCAAGCAGAATTTAAATTGAAGTTTGCGAAAAAAAGATAACCGAAAAATCGAACATGGAACTGACGACACGGTACTGATGAATGGGATACAAATTTGATATTATAATTCGGAATTAAGTATTTTACTGATATTTTTTATTAGTGGATGCTACTTATCAACAAATCACATATAGCCTTATATAAATTACAATGAAATATATATACGGGCATTCACCACAACTTCGCCGCTTTCATTGTTTTCAAGATGACTGTCGTGCAAAGGGCGGGTTCTGTAGGTATACCTACAGAACCCGCCCTTTGCTTGTTGGTAAAAAATTATAATTTTTTACCAACACTTGAGTTAAAACGAGGACTTGACGTTTAGACTTCAATATTTCGCAGGAATTTTGAATTTTAACATTGGACACAGAAGTGACGGGTAAGAGTGAGTACAAAGATTATTTTTTTTTAAATTGCTTTTATTCGAATCTATGATAAAATATGAAAAATACATTATTTAATGTTATAGTTTGTAGTGAAATTGAAAAATTTAAGATAAATTGAATATATTTTAAAATAAAATCACTAGCCAAGGTACTGATGTTTTGATTATTTATTATGTTTTTCCACAAACGTGCTTTTGAAAAAATACATTAAAATGGGGTGGACAAGTTAAAAAAACCTGAATCTTTTGTAATATACTAAAATATTTACAAAAAATATTAAAATACCTACTCTATTGACTGATGACATCAAGTTGTCCAACTTTTGTAGAATCACCGATATTATATGTCAAATTTTGATTTTGATAAACTGAATGGTTTTTCAAATAGGTATAACAAATTTTTAAAAATCAGATCTCACATTTATCTCCCTGTATCTCGTTTATTATTAACATTTTACTAACACAAACAGGGTGACAATATTAAAACGAACCGCACTTAATATTTCTTTAACTGATGATTCTATAAAAATTTGGCGAAACACGTCAATTTACATATCAAGGGGGACAACTGTTGAGGTATTTGGTGTTGTATTACATTTAACCCCCTGACCTCCAGATCACCTACCCCTAAAATTTTAAATGGCAACCCCTATTTATTTCGCCATTTTTGAAATAAGTCTAGGTAAGTAACATTTCTTTATAATTTATTTTTACTAAAATTTAAGTGAATTACCTTACGAATGTATGGGTATTAAATTTTAATCCATAAAGTTTTCAAACCACAGCCATTCATTTTAATATTTAGGGTGAAACTACCTTTATTTACATTTTTTCTATTAAAATCCAATTTTTTAGAAGTTATAAGTGCAGTTCGTTATTATAAAAAATATATGGTTCAGTGTACACCTTCTACTTAAATGGCAAGGTGAACAAACAAAACTGCCGTTATTGGAACGACTTCAATCCTCACATTATTAGAAAGGGGCATACAAAATATCCTCAAAAAATAAATGTTTGGGCGGGCATATTAGGCGATACTATCATTGGTTCTTTGTTTATAGATGGAAATTTAAATGGTGAAATGAATGCGGAAATGTTAGACAGAAGAATTCATAAGGTGGAAAATCAAAGAGACGTCCTTGAATATAACTGGGCTAAGTTATTGAATAGGTGAAAATTCGCTATACTTTCCCACATAAATGTGCTTTATTGCTGCAAAACTTGGGATATTAAAAAGCCACAAAAACTAAAAGCACCCACTTTTTTCGCAATACCGCCTAAAAAATAGACATAAAATTTAAGGGTCCGTCTATAGACGCAAAGCTTTAACGCCAAACCCATTTATTTTATAGCATTTTTTACACCTTTTACCACTTTATCAGTGCCGTGACAAAACGCGTTTTTTCTCGAAAACATGTTGGCTTATTTTTTTTTATTTTACCTTACACACCCCCACACGCAGGGCCCTGATCTGTACGCTCGTCTATTAATCTTAACACTGTTATTTATTAAGGTTACACTGGCCGGGCGCCAAGTCAGTTTCACAACATAGTACAGTAAAAATATTTTAATTAATACAAAGTCTTGTATTTTTAATTTCCAACAGTTTTTTCAACAACATCCATAGATGATTTGAGTGGAATTTTCACGCTGTAATAAATCCAGGTGTTTGTATTTATTTTTAAATAGAAAATATATTTTTTAATTATACTTAACTGATAATTTATGTATATTTGTTAATTAGAGATGTAATGTTACCAAAACTTGTAAACTCAAAAGTAAATACATCTTTTCGAATCTCTATAATATTCATATTAATAATGTTTGTGACAAACACAATTAAAAAAAATTTGAATAAGTTTCAATATCTCAGTCCTGCTATATTTTTAAGGGTTTTAGTACGTTTTGTATTATACGACGAAAACATGTTTTTGCACCTTAGTGTATTTATTTGATTAATATTAGTAATATTCTATAAATTAAATTAATAAATATTTATCATTATTATCAGCTTTTGACAACACATTGTAGCAATGATTTGTAAGTAAAGACTGTTTGTCCAGACAACATTGTAAAAAATCTATTACGAAGTTCTTTTATACAAGGTGTCCCTGAAATAATGAGCTGTAAAAATATACCGAGTGTTTAAAGTAAAATAAGAATTTTTTGAAGTTTTTTCAAGCCTACTTTGCCCTGAGTCTTCTCAGGTATTTTGTTGAAAATATAAAAAACTCGAAATATATTCACCTAAGTTGTTCAAAATATTTTAGAAAAATAGACTTAAATAATATATGGATTATAACCGATTTTAAAATTTTAAATATATATATATATTTTTCTGTTCCTCAAAGACTATATTTTAAAAGAAAGGAAATAATGTTTTCGATTAAAATAATAAAAAATATATAGGGTGTTAAAAAATATATAATTTACTTGTAGCTTAATAAAAATATGGATACTATATAAGATAAGAAACACTTATGTTTAGTTGTTCATTTTTAAGTTTTAGCGAATTAAAAAAAAATACTCAAAATGTATAAACATTTTTATAGAAGTGTGTAAAATCCAAAAAATAAAAAAATACAGGGAAAACCAAACACCCTGTATAAATGAAAGTATAATATTAAACAATATATATTAAGATCATAAAATTGGTCCACTTACAACTCTCTAAAAATGAATTAGTCAAAAATGACTAATTTAATAGTTATTAGTGGCTGCTTTTTCACTTGTACCATGGTTAACCATGGGATACCATTGTATCCCATTCTTATGTAAAATTGTCCCCTGAATCCGAAAATACAATCAAAAGTTAAAAAAGTAGAACAGATTTTGAGATATTGTCAATTCCAAATTAAATGGAAAATTGACTATATCTCAAAAACTGTTCTACTGTTTTAACTTTTGATTGTATTTTCGGATTCAGGGAACAACTTTACATAAGAATTGGCCGTTAAATTTTGGAATACAATGGTATCCCATGGTTAACTATGGTACAAGTGAAAAAGCAGCCACTAATAACTATTAAATTAGTCATTTTTGACTAATTCATTTTTAGAGAGAACATATGGAATATCAATGATAAATTATTATTAAAAATTCTTGCATTGACCAATTAACATTCAAAAACTAGTTTCTAAATATGTCTATAAGCTCCTGCGTTACGCTCTACTCGTTGTTTAACATTGAACAACATTTTCGATCAGCTTTGACTTTATTAAATTGAATCAAGTATAAATATGATTTATCGGATTGACAAAGGTTACATGAGCTAATTACCAATTATAATTTACAGAGACCGGATCTACAAGCTCTTAAAATTTGGAATTGGGCGATGGGTAAAAATGCACATTTTTAAGGTTGAAATTTTGGGTATGAATTCCTAACTAGTAAAAATTAAAAAAATAAAAGCCAATTAATAGTAGATAACTAGTACGTACTACAATTTAGTAAAATTTAAAAAAAATTGCAAAAGTACACATTTTTGCCTATAATCAGGTCTCTAATATTAAATATTGATAATTTAAGTCTTCCTTATCTAATTAGATACATACTACTACATTATGTTATGGTAAAAATTAGGATAAGTACAATAAACAAATATTTTGATTATATCATTCCAAAGTTATTTCAAATATTTATAATTTAATCATTGTTTTTCGATAATAACTTAAATTTAATTAAATACAATAATTATAATTGGTGCTTTCATCCAAAAAATATACTGTTCCAAATGTTAATAAATAAAAATTAAAAAATAAATACAAAATATTTTAAAATGTATAAAGCCGAATTTATTTAAAGGATTATTTGCAATAAAATTGACGGCCATCGAATCAAAATCGAATTTGAAATTTTATAAATTTTCATTAAATGTCCACCGACCGCAGATAAAAACCAAAATGAATACTTTGTATAAATAAATACAAAAGGCGATAACCATTCTGAATGATTTACGAGAAGAGCTTTTGTTTTTATACGAATTTTGTATATTTTATTTAATTCGGTAAATAGATTGGCAAATAAAATAAAGATAAATCATTGCTGTCTGTGGCCCACAGGGTCCTACCTTGGGACCACTTAAATGTTAACCTATTATAAATGACTTTGGGCCGTGCTCTTCTGTTTCTATTTATATTCATTTGACATTTTACTTTGGAGTTAAAAAAATTTACTTTATTGGATAATCTCTTGTATGGATAACAGTTTTGTTAATTAATTTTGGGCATCATTTTTTCGCCGATGAAAAACTTGTTCTTCGGTTTAGTTTTATTTTTTATACGCAGCAGAGATTAATTAGGTAGTTCAGGATCTTGCAACAAAGTAAGCTAAGATATTAATCTCTTGGCGCATATCACTGGCAGTTTCTCTTTCGTATAACATCATACAGTGATGCCAATGTAAAAAAACGTAGCAAGTATTTTTTTAAATTTTTTCGAATGTCAATAATAATGATGGTAGGCCACCATTGGTAAAAAGCAAAACTCAGTCAAACTTAAATATTGAAAAAAGGACATTTTGGTATAGGTAGATGTTTTCTGGTGGTACTTTTTCTTGCCTTCTAGGGGGCGGAGAAAAAAGTGGCCCAAGGCGCCATAGTTGCTAAAACCGGCACTGTGTGCGTGTGTCTGGTGGAAATATGCACCCAGACACAACAACAACGGGCTGCTACACAATAACAACGGCTGGACTGGCAGACGCACGACCTCATTACAGGTTAGCAACCGTCTGACGATCGCCTTGCTTGCTAGTTACTTGTTACTTACACAGTGTATTGCACTGATTCACCTTTCCAATTTTCGGTTTCGAAATTTATTGCCGCTTTTAATCGGCGATTTTATTGAATACGCTCGCAATTTTCTTACGTCCAGTCTTAAGCCCGTTTCACTTACATGCGAATTGCGAATTTTGTTGTAATTAGTACATTTGACTTGAAATTGATGGCGCGGAAGCCTTTCCTGCGATCTGCGAATTCGCAAGATTTGAAATCTGGGGATGGATTCAACATGACGATATCTGGACCATCAATTTCCCATCCGATGGGACAGGAGGTCGCATAGCCTGGCCTGTGCGTTCGCCACTAGATTTTTTCCTCTGGGTTATCTAAAAAGTTTAGTGTTTACCACACCTATTCTTAATAAGGTATCTGGGATCCTTCATAGGGTCCGCGAGTTAATGAACTGACGGGTTCAAGTAAATGGCGAAGACTTTGAACAATTATTAAAGAAATAGTGGAGTTTTAACCTTTCCCACCCCAAGTGTTATTGTCAGTTATGATGAATTGATTGATTGGTTTGATTTTTAATATATAGGGTTGAGAAAATTTCACTTTTTGCTTGTACTTGAAATTTCACTTGAAATTTTCATGAAATTTATGAAATTTATTAAAATATATGAAATTTATTGAAACTTTCAATAAATTTCAATCACTTTAAGTGTAATATATTAATATTGAAATAAGCCCACTCGGGGACCATGGCAAATTGCCTCTCTTACCTCCTACCCCTCTGTGGGCCCCTGCACCAATAATATAAATAGTAAATACCTATGTTTACCACAAATTTCTTGAGATTTCCTTTTAAAATATTTTTTAAATTACTAAAACTAAAAGTGATATAGTACTTTTTGGCAAGCTAATGAGATTGTGCCACTTTCATTGTTTTATATTTATATATATATTTATTATTTTTAAATATTTTACTGAAATTTTACGAAAATTGAAGAAACTTCATCAAAATTGTATGAGCCAAAGGCATTTTTTATCCGTTTTCCGATGCAATTATAGCAAAAGTAAAAGTTTAAATTAATCATGACTTTAAAAAAATTTTGAAGTCTGATTTAATTTACAAATTAAATTGGTAACTGAATTAAATTATTTAAATTAATTTATGCATATAAGTAACAATAATTACTTATAGTGTATTCAAATCCAAGCCGAACTAAACAAAAACGCCCAGACGCTTGATAACTCGTTCTTATTGGTCGATTCGGAATCTGTTGTAAATTATTATTAAAGGTCCCAGGGGAGGACGCATGTGAAATTTATGCGAAATTTTCAGTAAATTGCGAAACTTTCAATGAAATTTCTGAAACTTTCACGGGCAATGTTGAAATTTTCGGATTGAAAATTTCATTTGAAAATTTTAAAAATTTCACTTTTCCAACTAAATGAAATATTTCAAGTTTGAAAGTTTCAAAGTTGAAATTTTCATTTAAAAATTTCAACTATCCCAACCCTATATCTGACACGTCTTCACAAATCATAAATGGGTCAATGAAAACTAAATTTGCAAACAATCTAAAACTAAACAGATGGTTCTTATTAGGATCTTCATCTCCAGAAAAGGATAAGAAAAAGCAATGATGAAACAAACTCAATCATCAAAACTGATATCCATATATGATACTATCTAATATATACTATCTAATGTGATACTGTCTATACTATACTATATACTCTAATAAATATAGATATATATAGTATTTATTAGATACATTACATTTATATTATTTTTCCATGGAATGTAATTTTTACTTCTTATGAAGATGAACATCCCAATAAGAATAATCCTTCTTCTTGTTCTTCTTAATTCTGTGCTTAGAGGTATGGCCTTTAGCTTTATTTAATTGTTAATTGGCCAGCACAGTGATCAAGGGTCTTAATTAGAAGTGCCTGAGTTGATTCATTAACGCACCAAAAATTGCTTATTACTGTGGACAAATAACACAAACAAAGGTAAGACTGACGCTTGCGTGGTAAATTTTCAATTTAACAAAAAACAGAAGTAGGATGGCGCAGTGGGTTAGGCTACAAAGCTGTGCAATCTGCGTCTAACGGTACCGGGTTCGATTCCCGGTCACAGCCCTGGGTGTTGTGATTGTTTATGTTTATTAAGACAAAAATACATATAATTTGCTGGCTAAATAGGCTAAAAAGGCCTAAAAGCAAATAAAACTGAAAAAAAAACTAAAAAAAAAAAAACTAAAAAAAAAAGGTACTTACCGGTGAATCGGTTGCCGGCGCGGTTGTGGCGGCGTGGATTGAAGTGGGCGCTGGGGCCGGTCCGCTGGCGCCCCCCGTGACCCGCCGCTGGGTGAGCAGGCACGTGACCAGACCCAGTGCCGCCGCCCCGCTCACCACTACCACCACCACCGCCAACACCGTGCGCCACTTCACCACGCCGCCCGCCTCCTGCTGGTGCTGCCGCCGCCGGTGGACCGTTGTAGTCGTTCTGGTTCTTGTCGTTGTCGACGGATGATCTTCGTCTATGTCGACCCCGCTGCTTTGCCCGATTTTGCCCACACTGCTTATTGCTGAAAAAAAAATGCCATTGAAGAAATTTTGTCAAGAAGCTGCAGTAGAACTTGTGTCTCCAAATTCAATAAATTGAGGGGGCCATTTATGTCATTATACACCATATCACATAAAATTTTACTGGAAAAACTATGGTTTTATGGATTTAACGGAACACCGGTTAAATGCGGCGTGCCTCAAGGCTCAATCCTTGGGCCCATCCTGTTCATAATTTATATAAATGATCTCGCCTGGAACCTGGATACATATGAAATGTGTTGCTATGCTGATGATACTTTCTTCCTGGTTAAGGGTAGGGTTGTAACTTTTCATGAAAATTTTTGAAAAGTTGGGATTTATTTTTCGGAAAAGTTGGAAAAGATGGAAAAGTTAAGTTTTTTGTAATGTAAACGTATAAAACATAAATAATGCTTGACAATGTATTAAAATAATTAATTTCTTATATATTTATACAATGTATGTATAATATACATACGTAACAAGTTGTTTTATAAAAAAATAACAAAAAAAAATATCAAACAAAATAATATGAACACACAACATAATCACAACAAAAATAAACTAGGTTTGAGTTAAAAAAGAATAGAAATTTAAACACACCTTAAAAAAACACATACGAAATAAAAAATAATTACAAAAAAATATGAAGCAAAAATTATTAAATTTATTGCTGTTAAAAATTATGGAAATTTACAAGTAAAAATTAAAAAAAAAAAGAAAAGAAAACGTTCTTCTTTTCCACTTTTATATTTTTACTTGCAAATATTTTTTTCATACACTGAAAGAAATATATACTAAAGTTAAATAAAAAAATAATTAGGGCAAATATATTTTATGTTTCATATATAGACTACCACATACATTGCTAAAACAAATATATTCGTTTGGTTAGCAGCCTATTGCTGCCCTAGCAATATAAATGGTGTTTCTAGCAATATTTTTTTGCTGTAATTCACTTATAGTTTACATTTTATAGTAAGGGTAAGTTTATTTTTATTTAGATCTAACATATCTTCTTTACAATAAATGTATTACAAAATTTACCATACATTCATAATAAACAGTAGTATAAATGTGTAAAGCACTAGTATAAAATTTTTAGTATAAATTTGTATTTACTTTTAGCAACAAATTTCTTTCAGTGTACCTTGTATTCATTTAAAATACGTATAATAAAACAATCTTTATATAATAGAAAATGCTGTTAGCAGACACCATTTTTGATAAAGTTTGACAGAATGTTATTCCAAAAAACAATGATTTTAGCACGTTTTACTAAAAACACTTCAAATCTAGCGATTTATATCGAATTTTGACCAAATTATCTACCGAAAAAAATTTATGGTAGTAGAAACACTGGTTAGAAGTCAACTCATTGTTCATTGGCTCCTACCTATTAACTTTTCCAACTTTTCCAACTTTAGGGGGTGCCGAACTTTTCCAATTTTCCAACAACTTTTCCAACTTTTCGACCGAACTTTTCCTTGTTTGCAACACTAGTTAAGGGTACGACAAAACAAGAAGCAGATGAGAAAATGAACATGGCTCTTCATCAATCAAAATCAACGAGAACAAACCCCAAATTCCTTGGTATTCACATACAAACCAAATAATCTATGAAGAAACTTTCGACCTCAATATACTGCATAAGAAGAATGAAGAAAATAACTACCTTCCAAATATATATACATATATATATATTAGGGTGGCCCAAAAAAAAAATATTTTTTTTCTTCTCGTCTCTTGTGAAAATATGTTGGTTTGTCATGTTTTAAGAGCCCTTTCAAAATATCAGCTCGATTAAATATTTTGTAGGGGTCGCTCAAGATTTTTAAAAATTTTCAAAATCGTCAAAAATTGAATTTTTGTTTTATTTTAATTCTTTTTCTCGTCTCGATATTATTTTTTAGGTTGAAAATAATAAAAATTCTGTAAATTTCAAATCAATATTTTGATTTCTAAAGAAAAAAAATTAAAATAAAAAAAAAATCCAATTTTTGACGATTTTGGTAATTTTTAAAAATCTTGAGCGACCCCTAAAAATTTTTTAATGGTGCTGATCTTTTGACAGGGCTCTTAAAACATGACCAACCAACATATTTTCACAAGAGACGAGAAGAAAAAAAATATTCTTTTTTTTTGGGCCACCCTAATATATATACATATTTATACATATACATATTATAATAACCTTTTTGATCTACTAAGAGAATAACGTAATAAAAAATATAAATACCACAAATTTACGTAAAAATAACGCTATAATTACTAACTGTTTGCTCTCTCTTTCTAAAACATTGACATTAGTAATTTCTTGGTTCTTTAATTTATATTTTACAAAATTGTACTTACAAAGTAATAATGGCCACCCTAGAGTAAAATTAAAAAATATAACTTACATTGTCAAAACTAATAATATTTTGCATTAAAACTCAAACGCATATTATTTTACTAATAAAAATAGGCTCGATACATCTTAAAAATTATATGCCCTCTAAATATTTTACGGTTTTAAGAAAAATTATTGCTTGGGTAAAAATTCAGCAAAACTTAAAATCTACAAAATATTATAAAATCTTTTAAAAATCATTTAGTTTTAATAATTTTTTAATAACTAAAACTTTCATTATTTTAATTTAGAAATATATTTATGAACAAATATTATATAAATGTTTAGATAAGTAATGGATGCCATCTTAAAAAACTCATTATGGCGACCTGAAAAAAAATTTCCCGTATAGTTTTATTTTTCACTTTAAATTTCCGTTAAATTTCTTTCGTAAAAATTACGTCCCTCATAATACTTTAAATTGTTGAAACTTAAGGGTTATTAAAATAGGTAAAAATAACATGAATAAAACTTAAAAAAAAAATTTTACTTCAAAGTAAATTTTTATGGTTAATTTAACAAAATATGTACTTAAATTAAGTAATATTGCCTCAAAGCTCTACGCTTTTACTTAAAATGCTGCTTGGGAATAAACATAATGTAAACACATTATGTACATAAAACCCTAAACCAGTTCACAAAAGGAATTACGAGACATGAAAAAGATACGAGGTTTAAGAAAGATCTAATAAAACCATATCATAGATTAAACAAAACACAAAAATAAATTAATTGGTCGTTTTATATCACATGACTGAAGATGTGGTGGATGGCAGTTTTTGTTGCAGCGGGTGTTTTTGTTTTGATTCAAATTAAATTATTTTAAACTGTTGTCTGATTTTTTATATTTTTTGTCTCGATAAGTATTATTTTATTATTGTGGTACATACACGCTAGACAAGTATAATTAGCAGTATTAAGTTTTAATTAAGGTTAGGTTTTCAAATTACCGGTAATTTGCTTTGATGATATTTTCTTTGTATTTTTTTTATTATAATGGTTTATAGGGCCATTTTAAAAAAGCAAATAATACTAAATTGGTTTCAACTTTTGTATTTTTATTAAGGATATTAAAAAGTGGTAAAGAATTATCGAAAACTTGATAATATGCAAAATAAATACAGTGTTTTCTTTTATTTTTATTGTATGTATTTGCCCACTGAATTATTTATATTCCCGAAATACTTACAAGCTTTTTATGACAGAGGCTGAATCATAATTGCGACGTTTTTATTTAAAAATTGGTCTCTTTGTCAATTCAAAAGTAACTGAATACGAATGAGATTTTTAAACAATATAATTTTAATAAAACATACATACGTATTAATTGTATATTTATAAAATAAAATTATTGTTTACTCGTCTGGCAGATATAATAAAATGTTAATCAAAACACGTATAAGTATCTGTATCATATTGACGAATAAATAACGTGAAAGGTTAACTGCTACAATACAAATAATTGGGATTATGGTTTATTTTTGTCTGGAACAAGCTTTTAAAAATTCATTGAATTTTGGTAAAAACCTCGGAAAAAAATTATCCGCAGAATAAAAAAGTTTTTTGTTAATTAATTGTTCATTAAAATCATAGAGTATCGAATATTAATGAACATCAACGAACATCAATTTGATTATTTATAATTTTATACATACAATATGGTATATTATGTATTAAGTTTGATAAACGCCATATTAGTCAATAATTTAATTAAGGCACAAGATTTTAAGGTTATGTTTGTGCAAAAATTATTTTTTACTAATTTCTTAAAAATGTCCAAACTTAAATATAAATTATATTAGGTAAAGTAATCATTAGTTAATTCTGCACCAACAAATGTACTTGCTGAATTGGATCCTTTGGCAAAACATGAAAATGCAACGATTTAGTTCTTGAATTTTATTTACAATTAAAAACACAATATTTCATCATGATCCCTTAGATAAAATACACACACTAACGTAACTATACAAGCATTTAAGCGTTGAGTTTCTTAATCAATGATATAAAGAATAATTATTATAATCAATCGAAATCGAATACTAAAAAAGTTTTTTATAATTTCTTACTTGGGAATCTACCTGCGTTAAAATCTCAAATTTTTTGATTCTTTTAAATTTTTGGATAAAAAAATATTACTTAATATTTGAAAAATAAATATTTTTTAATTTTTTTGAAGATCGTCGAATTTTCTTGTAAAAATCAAAATTTCTTGATTTTAATTTAAATTATTAAAATATAAAAGATTTGGTTTTAGTAGGCTAGACTAACTTTATCTATATAGGGAAATCGTTATTATCCCCCACAAAATTAGATTAAAGTAGTATGGTAACAGACATATTTCCTGTAATTTTATCTGCTTCTATTTGTTAACCAATGATATCATTTTGATTAAACTTGTTCTATGTACATATAATTAAATTTGTACTGAAATATAATTCACATAACATCTATAACTATAAATCCTATCGATCCTCTTGGATGTACTTATTTCGAAAAAATTGTTGTAATTAAATCAATCCAGACGAATATTAAGTAACTGAAAAAAAACTCGAGTTCAAAGTTTCGTAATAAAAAGTGATTGACTGAAATACGATACATACGAATGAATATTTGAAAGGACGTCAGGGAATCCCTCTGAAAATATCGAATTACACGCATAAAAACTTTTCTCGCTTACAAAAATTGGAACGTGTCATGTCTTGCCATGTTGTTTTTGTAATGATAAAATACGATGTAAAAATAGGTTTTACTGTTAAAAAAATAAAGCGTTCATCAATATATTTTTAATTGGCTCTTTTAATGCTAATTGATCTTCACTCCGTTACAGACAATAAATAACCAAAAAAGATTTATCACTTCTCTCGAAAAACCCAAGGGACCTTTTATTTTTGTTAAACTTTCGTAATATAATTTATTAGGAAAGGTGCACTTTAAACTTGTGAAATTCTTTTAATTAGACTGAAGTAAAAAAATCATGTTTTTTATCTACTAATTAAAAGCATGTTCAAATTAGTCTTTTATATTTTTTAAAAGCACGGCTTTTGAACGAAAAAAGGTATCGACATTGTGCAAAAAATCACTGTCGAGGATATATAGTAAACTACTTTTTGATGTCAAATTGATAGGTGTTTCCAGTTTCAGTTCTCACATTTGTAAAATTGCTTCTGTTTTTTGTTCCAACGGTCGAGCGAAATAAAAAGGCACAACTGATAAATAGTGCACTCAGAAATTTTTTAAAATAAATACGAGGTGAGTTCGGAAAATATCGGGAATTTTCGTTTTTTGAAACAAATATTTATTTATTCGTCTTCATTAATGTTGTAGTCTTCAAAATAGTCCCCATTGGATGTTATGCACATGTGCCAGCTCTTCTTCCAATACTCGAAATACTTCTAAAACTCGATCTTTGGGATAGCCTTTAGTTCTTTCAGCGATGCGCTTTTAATGTCATCTATGCTTGCAAAACAACGGCCCTTTATTTTTGGGAATAGGAAAAAGTCAGACAGAGGCATGTCTAGCGAATATGGAGGCTGGGGCATCATTACAGTATTATTTTGGACAAAAATTTTGTTCAAAATTAAACAATTTTGGAACAAATTTTTCTGCCACGCGTTTCATACCCAAAACATTCGAAAAAATTTCATGGCATGAGCCAATCGATATACCAACATCATCAGCGACTTCTCTGATGGTTTCTTCCACTTTTTCCATGTTTTTATCGGTTGTTAATGTGCTTGGGCGTTCGTCATCTTCAACGTCTTCACGGCCATCTTGGAAACTCTTATACCACTTGTAAACTCTTGTTTTACTTATAGCACTCACTATAGGCCTTTGTTAACATTTTACAGAATTTATTTCATTTTTGAAGCAAAATTGGATACAAATTTCTTTGATCCATTTCTTTAAACAAACGAAAATCGCCAAGCTCATAAAACACGTCTAACCTTAGCAGCTGCCACAGACAAAGTAAACGATGAAAACATTTTTTATAGCCATTACAATTTTAAATTTAAATTAAATAATATTATTTTATTAATCGATTACAAAATTAGTTTCATTATCAGTGCATGTACATTTTTCTGAGTGTGTTACACTAAAGAGTACAATTATTTTATAAAGAATTGAAATACCTTTTAAATAAGCTTTCACAATCCATTTAAATCTTTGAATGTTGATAACTTTTTTTGTTTAAAAAAGTGAAGAACGTTGACGAAAAAATGTTTCTTTAAAGACAGAAAAGAAAATTAAATAAAAAAATAATTAGAGATGGGAATCGGAAAGTTTCCATTTCAAGGAAACTTTCCGCTTTGGAAAGTTTCCAATTGGGAATTTATTTTCATTTTGAAAGTTTCTTTTAAGCTACCGGAAACATTCCATGGAAACATTCCTTGGAAACTTTCCTTGTTTTTTTCATTTAAATGTCAATTGTTTAACCGCTGATTTTCGTTAAGGCCCATGAATAAGAATTTAATGTGTGTTAATTTAAAGCAGAAGAAGAAGTATAAATAATGTATATGTTACATAACCTCAATGAAGCCGGATTATTCAGCATCATCACAAAAAACTTTTTTAAAAAAAGGTAAACAAAATAAAAACAAAGTTTAAATCATTCTTACATTTTTGTTGTTTATTTATAGGCATAGCACAATGCCAAGAGAAAAATCTAGTGTTTGGAATTATTACAAAATAGTGCAAAAAAACAAAAAAGAACATGCTCAATGCAAGTTCTGTAAGAAAATCTATGTCGTTAATGCAACCCTTAAAAGTTAATGTGTTATATATTTTTGCAAATCTCTGGCATAAAAAAAATATTTTGGCAATAAAAAATGTTTTTTGAAACTTTCGGAAAATTTTGGGAATTTTCGATGGAAAGTTTCCGGGAATTTTCGTCAAATGGGAATTTTCCCATCTCTAAAAATAATTTAAAAAATCACAAACATTTGATCCGCATTTTGGTGTCCCATCAAATGTAAACAATCATCTCTGAATTATAATAGGCCACCTCGAGTAAAAGATAATTCTGGGCGCAAAAGTTTGAGGTTATTGCACCTTCCCTTCACGTAGGTATACGAAAAAACAACACGAAAAAACGTTCCTTAAGTGCATAATTCTGAATGTTAATGCAATTGAATTCTCATGTAGCACGTCTCGGAGTCAGAATTTTTGTCGATTTTTTTTTCGTTCGTTTTTGGTATTTTTCGAGCGAATACAAAAAGAACACGTCGACATTTGCATATAACAGCGGAGTGCCACCCGGGCCAGACAAAATAAAATTTCGTTTTTATTTCGTACCGTACTCCTGTCTCAGTCGCTAGGTGGTTTTAAATAAGACGAGGCCAGACGAAAACAGAATTAATAAAAATAAGAAACTTGCTGCTCTTACTTTACCATGAATTTTAAGTTTTTGATTATGCTTTAAACATGTTTTTTTAATGCTGCAAAATGAACAAATTTGCAGTATTTGTTTAGAAACATCATAAAATGTGTAAATTTAAGTTTGGCAAGCCTCGCTTTAATTAAATAAATTAAATACACGTCTGAGAATCTAAAATTAGCGGATAGGAAATTAGGAAAATTTTACCATTACATTTTGTAATAAAGGTGGTACTTCAATAATAATAATAATGCACAAAGTCACTTTACCTTAGAGTATATAAAACATGGATGTACCTGAGAGCATACAATACACTGTTCAAAATTTTATGACCATTTTAACACCAAATTAACACCATACATGGTCTATATCGATTCAAACCAAAATGGTGTTAAATATGGTTCGTTGGTCCAGTGTAAATTCAAATACTAAAATGGTGTAAATTGAAGTCCTTTTCAGTGTTAAATATAATGTGTTTTTGGTCAAATTAAATCATACTACACAGAAAAAAAGGAAAAAAAGGAAAACGGAAGTTCCTTGACGCATTACAAGTATATTAACAGTGGTATTATTCCAGAAAATTGAACCTTCAACTCGCTAGAGATAATGTTTTTAGTGCGTTCCACCAACTTAAAATACTTCAAATATTGACAGCTGTTTCCATCTATTTAAGGTCTCTTTAGTATTGAACAATATGTAGTGTCACACCAAAGCAAAGGACTACCTGAGCTTATATACTCTTCATGTAAGTCAACAGAGGCGAGATTTAAGAACATCACGTGATCCACACCACCTTTGCCGCGATCGGTACATACTATGCAACCAGGAATGCACGGCAAATTGTTTTAATCGTTTTAATAGAGTGCTTTAGGTTAAAGTTACTCTTATTTTACAAACAACATATTTTTTAAACTGAACCATACAGCGGGTTGGTTTCACTAAAGTTTTCTGGGTTAATTTAACCAATTAAAAAAAAATAAAATAACTAACTGGTTTAGTACCGTCAAACTAATCTTTGTTTATATTAACCTTCCAACAGTTGATTTAAATAAATATTTATGGGTCAACTAAATTAATATAGTTAAATGAACTATTCCTTTTTTTCTGTGTAGGTGCACTTCTCAAATATTTTTAGATAAACACCGTTTTGGTGTAAAACATTTTCAACCATAATTCATGGTGTTATATTAACACCACGGTGTTGGATTTTGACACCATTTTAAGATTACTCTTCACACCACAGATATTTTAAACAGTGTACCCGGATCCTCGCTGAGTGTTAAAAATTTACTTGGTATAGATTCTGTTGAGTAGTGTAACCAACCTTAGTGACATTTTTATAGACGTTAGTGAATAAATAAACGTCTGATAAACTAGTTGTCAACACAAACTAACAAAGTAAATAAACGACTTGGTAAACATAGTTATTGGGGACGTACTGAAATACTGACATTTGGCTGTATATTTGTTTTGTGATTAGGCCTATAGTTAATTAAATGAAAATGTACAAAAATCTTTTGTCTTTACAAGTTTATTTTTCTTATCAGCGTGAGAAGTTAGACGTTACGTATAATAAAAGACACGGAATTTTTTTAAGGTTAATTTAAGGGCACGATATACCTAATAGTTTGATTTTCGTCTTTTATTAATGTCTTGAAATCTACCTACTTACTTATAATTATTTGTGGGATTTTTCTTCAAAAGAAAAGAGAAGATTTTTCAAGTAGCATGAGCAGAGAAAAAATTGTTGGATTTGGATTCACAATTGTATGAATTTGTTTAACAAATTTGAGACAGGAACAATTATGGCACCTAATAACACAACATTGTTAAAATATTTTCTTCAATTTATTTAAAATTTTTAATAATTTTTGGGATGTGAGGGCGGTAAAAAGGAAAATGAAACTAAATTATTAATTTATGTATTTATGTAATATAATTGAGATATAATTCAATATGAAGTGCGTCTCCACTTATAATAGTACACATGTCGATAGATTAAATATGTATTCAGCGACCAACACAAAAATTAAAGAATAAAATTAAGTTTATAAACTGAAAACATAAAATAATCATAAATTACAAACTAAAGTAAATGGTAACTTGATCAATAATGTACTGTCACTGTAGGAACATAGAAACATTTTTTATCCTCATTTGATCACCAGGTCATAATTATTGATTTATCCCAGTCCCTGAACAATTTTGCAAATACACCGAAAAAAATAATGTAGTTGAGTTAACATTTGCCTAAATGTCATTTTTAAAAATGTTGTTTCAACAAAAAACCTATTGGATTAATCTATATTTTGGTGTTAAAGCAAAAGTCAGAGTTTGTCAAAGTTTATTTGTTCATTTGACAGTTTAAATATTAATTTAACATAAACTAATATTTTGAATTAAAATGTTTATCGTACTTTGATTTAATAGCTGGAATTTGTTGAATCAACTACTGAAATTTTTAGGATTACCTAAAAAAACTATTAAATTAACGTTTAGTTGCTCTTTAATCCAAAACTTTAAATTTGTTCATTTAACAAATTTAAAATGTTACTTTAAAATTTAAAATGTAAAATTTGCATTCATAAAATTGCCGAGAATGGCGCTTCGAACACTCACGCCACGTCATTAGACAATGACGTTTTCTTACATCTCGCCTTAGTTAGCTTACGATTAGGTGTATATAAGATCAGATATCTATTTGTTTAAGGTGTGTTCCACAGTAGAACTTTGTAATGAATCATTACTAACGATACACATTACGACATCTAAGAGACGATTTCCTAACTACCCGACGTCAAGGAAAGAGTTGGACTACCAGAAACCTGCAGTTAGACGAAACTCTAACAGATGGCGCTTGAACAGCTGTCAACCGCATATGTTGTCAACAATTGTTGCACACGGCCCATGTGAAGGATTTATTGCACGCGGCCCCAATTGTTTTTCATCAAGTCTGTCATCAGAATTTCGTCTATAAAACCGCTGCATTTTTCAATGGACAATCAGTCGTCTGGTGGCTCAGTTCTAAATGGTGTTATCAATTGTGAGCCCAAAACCAACCACTTAATCACAGAGAATTCTCAGTGGAATATTAACAGTAAGTTAACCTGTTTTTAATATCAAAGGGCTTTAAGCCGTATAATATTAAGCTTTAATAGCAGAGTTAATGAAACTGTAAATCCTGTATGCATATAACATAACCTAACAACATGTATTTTTCCACTAGAGTCCAATTGCAAATCTGCCCTGTCTCTCTGTAGGACTGAAAACTACACCCGTGCCTGCCAGTTGCCTGTGAAAAGCCCTGGAACATTTGCCTGTCCTGATTGAAGGCTATGCAAGAACCTTTGTGTGCAAAGTCTACGATACTTTTGTAAATACTGTATATAATTTTAATATAATTTTGTACATACTTTTACCTTGGTAAATAAACCAGTTTAAGTTACTTTTTGCATTTTAAATTAAACCACCAACCCTAACTGATTCTTATAAACCCTACTTTCTCCACTGAATAAAAGCAACCCGAGGTAGGTATTCCTCCATATCTGAAGAGTCAATCGGAGAGGAACCTTGTATTTTTCCACTAGAGTCCAATTGCAAATCTGCCCTGTCTCTCTGTAGGACTGAAAACTACACCCGTGCCTGCCAGTTGCCTGTGAAAAGCCCTGGAACATTTGCCTGTCCTGATTGAAGGCTATGCAAGAACCTTTGTGTGCAAAGTCTACGATACTTTTGTAAATACTGTATATAATTTTAATATAATTTTGTACATACTTTTACCTTGGTAAATAAACCAGTTTAAGTTACTTTTTGCATTTTAAATTAAACCACCAACCCTAACTGATTCTTATAAACCCTACTTTCTCCACTGAATAAAAGCAACCCGAGGTAGGTATTCCTCCATATCTGAAGAGTCAATCGGAGAGGAACCTTGTATTTTTCCACTAGAGTCCAATTGCAAATCTGCCCTGTCTCTCTGTAGGACTGAAAACTACACCCGTGCCTGCCAGTTGCCTGTGAAAAGCCCTGGAACATTTGCCTGTCCTGATTGAAGGCTATGCAAGAACCTTTGTGTGCAAAGTCTACGATACTTTTGTAAATACTGTATATAATTTTAATATAATTTTGTACATACTTTTACCTTGGTAAATAAACCAGTTTAAGTTACTTTTTGCATTTTAAATTAAACCACCAACCCTAACTGATTCTTATAAACCCTACTTTCTCCACTGAATAAAAGCAACCCGAGGTAGGTATTCCTCCATATCTGAAGAGTCAATCGGAGAGGAACCTTGGTGAAGTACTTAAGGCCATAACCAGCCTAGGTACGACACAACTTTCACTACACCATATTGCCCGACACTGTTAAGACCCTCAATACAGGGCGAAACACTCTGTCGGTATTTGAAGTAGGTGGAACACATGATACAAAGATGTATCATGGGTGGAACACGCTCAAAACAAAAACTCTGGGCGAGGTGAAGGTTCAATTCTTTCTATTTATATATAATAATATATTATTTCCATAATTTTGTTTTGGATACCAACCTTTAAAGAATTTTACATTTTCAGAATGTTAATTTAACATTTTATTGGTGTTAAGTGAATATGCTAAAAAGGTTACCTGGACATTTCAAGAAATTTACCTTAACACCCTAAGAATGTTAAATTAACCAAATTAGCAGATTAGAACAAATATTCTTATTTTGTTCATTTGACTGTTATTTGTTGTTCAATTAAACAATACAATTTGACATTTTTAGATGGTTAAGTAAACGTGCAAAAACCATTGCTTGTATTTAAAGTGCATAAAGAATTGAATTAATATTTTTTTTGTTGTTTCAACAGCTTATTTTTTTCAGTGTACCTACCCACCTGTTCGGAAAAATAATATTCAATAATTACTCACCAGAAATGTGATACTAACCTCACAATGATACACTTCCTAACACTAACTAACTAAAACTGCAAACTGATGATGCAGATTGCAGTTGAGCGACCGGCGTCTTATTTCAATGGGGAAATCATTTCATTGGTTATCTTAGGTGGTGTGATGCTTCACACCCGAACAAATTGTCCAATATAGTAAAATTTATATTCTAACTCAATGTTATACTACATTTTTACGAATTATTTATGAAATTGTTATAGTATTGATTCTTGACAATATTATGCAAATGGTTAAATATAAAATCTTACTGTTTTCAACAAATTAGGTATAGAAAATTGACTTAAACAAACTAATTAGAAAAACCAATCCAACTAAAATAAATATGCTGACATTAAAATTAAGCTACGTCTGAGACAGTTTCACAACCATCTACTTCTTCTTCTAAAAACTTCTGAAATAAAATTGTTAGCTTGGTTTATGTGACATATTAATCATGACATGATAATCAGCTCTTAGGTATACTGAAAAGTTGAAAAACAAGAATATCGGGGTTAAACGTAGAAGGCTTCAAAGAGGCATCATTGGTTTCTTTTAAAACACTTAGTAGACAGAGTTTCTAGAAAAACTATATACGAGGTCTGTTCAGAAAATAACGGGAATTGTTAAATTTCGCGGGTTCGGAGGGTCCGGTTGTCATAAAATGTTCTTTATTATGTTGGTATACATGCCCCCGAAGTATGATAAAAACTTTAGCTGTTTTCATTGTTTACTTTGTCTGTGGCAGCCGCTAAGGTTAGTCGTGTTTTATGAGCTCGGAGATTTTTCGTTGGTTACAAGAAATGGATCAAAGAATTTGTATCCAATTTTGCCTAAAAAATGAAATAAATTCTGTGAAATGTTAACAAAGGCCTCTGCTATAAGTAAAACAAGAGTTTACAAGTGGTATAAGAGTTTCCAAGATGGCCGTGAAGACGTTGAAGATGACGAACGCCTCGAACGTACAAGCACATTAACATGGAAAAAGTGGAATAAATGGTTATAAACCATCAGACAAGTCGCTGATGATGTTGGTATATCGACTGGCTCATCCCATGAAATTTTTTCGAATGTTTTGGGTATGAAAAGCGTGGCAGTAAAATTTGTTCTAAAATTGTTAAATTTTTTGGCCAAAAACAATACTGTAATGATGCCCCAGCCTCCATATTCGCCAGACATGCCTCTGTCTGACTTTTTCCTATTCCCAAAAATAAAGAGAACCTTAAAGGGCCGTCGTTTTGCAAGCATAGATGACATTAAAAGCGCATCGCTGAAAGAACTAAAGGCTATCCCAAAGATCGAGTTTTAGTGTTTCGAGTATTGGAAGAAGAGCTGGCACATGTGCATTATATCCAATGGGGACTATTTTGAAGGCGACAACATTAATGTGGACGAATAAATAAATATTTTTTTCAAAAAACGAAAATTCCCGATATTTTCTGAACACACCTCGTAGATGATGGTAAAAACCTAAAGGGTCCCAAAATGACCTAATTGTCCATCAAGTTGGTTATTGCCTAAAATGTGGACTGGACACTGGACTTTTTAAAATAAATACAATTTTTGTTGTTTCCTAGGAAAAATTCTAATATTCCATATTTTGGTACCTTTTTGCTACATGGTTTTTTTGTAGAATTTTGCCAATATTACAGGTTAAATTAACGTTAAATTTACGTTATGTCTGGTTAATTCATTTTATAAGTAACATTGTATACAATGTTAAATTAACTTTCAATACATAAATTAATCTGCAAGTTTATTTAAACCATTTGGTTATTTTATTGTATTTTAATAATTATTTACAACTTTGTTAACTCTTCTATAATAAGTTGAAGAAAGTCTATATTTTATTAAATTATTTCTTTTAGGCTTCATTATCACACAAAACTCAACCTTTATATATAAGTTTAAAAAACTTTGAATTTGGTTAATTTACTTGGAATGCTAGTTATTTAACCAGTTTATTGATTAAAAAAAAAACAAATATTTGCTTACTTTTCTTTAATAACAGGTAAGCAATGCATGGTTAAAAAATATCTGTTAATTTATAGATTTCATAATTAATTTACGAACAAACTTGACATAAAACCTCGTCTAACCTTCGGATTCCTCCGACTGCCCGATTTTTTCCTTGCCCATGGAATCATTTTAATTCGCAGACGGCAGAATACGTAATATCGCAAATCATTTTAATTGTGTCTAGCCGGGGCACGTTTCGAAATAGCACGGCGCGGAGGCGGCGGCAGGAGGCGGCGGCACCGTCCACGGACAGCGGTGTCCTAGTTGCAAGCCGCCGCCGGGACACAGACGAATCGATCCCGCCAACGATCTGGAATGCCGCCTCCAGAGGTACGAGTAGACGAAACTATGGAAAGGTTGGGTTTCGTGAAAAAGGATTTGTCCTGGATGCGCAGTGGCGGCCCCACTGGGGATGGGGTCCACACCCCGGTTTATATCGTTTTTATTTGAAGAAATGTTTGTACAGTCGAATTATACCGAATAGAGTAGTCAAATTCGTAGTTTTAAATTAAAAAAAGTTATGTGACCCAGCTGGGGTTTGAACTCGGGTCTTCCGATTGTCAAGCGGATGTCTAACCGATAAGCTAAAGTCACTTTTATAAAAATTATTGTTATTTGTCTATAAATATTCTTAATAATATAACCATGGAGTCTATATGCATTTAAGTTAAATGATTTAAATCTAACAATAATTTGTTGTTGGTTTCAAACGATTAAACTCTCTGAAACGTTCAAAGACTGAACTATTTAAAAGTAAAAACTATTTTATGAGTAAACAATGATGGTACTAATTTAAATTGTGAATTTTGACTATTTCATTTTAGGAGAGTTTAAATATTATGCCCACTTTTCTGGAAAGTCTGGAAAAGTATCAAAAAAATTATATTAAATTCTTTTCAAAATGGGACAAACTCCCAAAGTGCGTCTGTCTAATCAATTTTAATCCTGTGAAGAATTTATATTATTTTTTGCTTCTTCTTACAAATGTTATTCATGCTTTATCCAATTTGCACGACACTCAATAACAACATCAGTGTGGGGTTTATGGATGGGGAGCAAAAAATACCATTAGCTTATGGTATGTTTCGTCGGGATAGCGAAGATCGATTTGTCTGGCCAACTAGGACATCAAGTCCTAAGTCTACCCTCCCTCCCACAGGCTAGACAATATAACGCTCGTGTAGATATTACTTAAACAAAAAACGTCATCTACTGTAAATCATACACGGTTTTTTTGCCACGGATAATTTGTCTTCCTATAAAAACCTTTTTGTTGTGGGTTTTCCATTTTTCTATTGAGTCGAGATAGTTTTAACTCGAACAAATCGATTTAAGTGTATGGTATACGTGCAGAGAGATACAAGAAAAAGAAAAAGTATGTCATCGTAATGATAGTGTTGAATGAGAAGCAGTGGCTTCATGGTCTGGTCTAGGTCACATCGTCTGGCTCAGCCGCAGCGTTGCCAAATTGTTAACTAACCTTTGAAATTTACTTTACCTAAAAAAATCCTCTACTCTCTAAAGATGACTACAGTTATTAATGGCTGCTTTTTCACTTATACCCTGTTTAACCATTGGGTACGATGGTATCCCCAACAATAATAGCCATTTCTTATGTAAACTTGTCCCCTGAATCCGAAAATACCGTCAAAAATTATGAAAGTACGGCAGTTTTAGAGATTTACTCAATTCCATATTATATGGAAAATTGATTATATCTCAAAAACTTTTCTACTTTTCTAACTTTTGACGACATTTTCATGGAACAATTTTACATGGAAATTGACTGCTAAATGTTCGGGATACAAATTGATATTGACGAGGGTGCTTTTTCGTTACGACAATTAGTCATTTTTGACTAATTCATTTTTATAGGGTACATTTATTATTCTATGTAATTTACTTTAATCTATGCAATAAATAGGGTATTATGATTTTGGTTAACTATTAACTTTTAAACATAAACAAAAAAAATTGTGTTTTTCCCCAAAATTATTAACCAAATAGATAAATTTCCTGTGAGCATCTTAAATTTGGCAACCATGTTACATCCTTTACCTCTATCTGTCCCGCTTGCTCTTACGTGTAAAACCACCCTCTGCCTTACTTGTGACGTCAATCGTTCCCCTCTACTCTAATTCATTCCTTTTTCCCCATTGCTGCACATTACTTTTTTGCCACTTTTTGCTTTTGGTCATAATTGTTTATGAGAGTGGCAACATCTTTTTCATTTCACATGTGGTCGTATGTTTGAGCTAAAGTATTTTATTTTGACATGGCTTTCAATTAAAAACTAGCTACACAAAAACATGGTAAAAAAAATTGGGAAAACTGGATCAGTGTTCAACAGAAAACACACTGCTCCCAATTTATTAAAAAATATTTAATTTAGCGATGAATCCACTTTTTTACTAAATGGATGTGTCAGTATTCTCAAAAAATCAATGGTATTCTTGGCAAGGAAATAATTGGACCACTTTTTAACAAAAAAAACTTGACTGGACAATTATAACTTGATCTTCTTGAAAATGTTATAGACCCACTTATAACTCATTAGAAAATCAGATGTAGGAACAAGGATGTTGCTTGATGATGTGGTAGAATAGGTGCTCAAGAATGGCCGGCAAGATCTCCAGATTTAAGGACACTTGATTTTTTTCTTTGGGGTCATGTAAAACACCAAAACATTCAACCTGTTTTTGCTCAAGATGCTATACTAGTTATTAATATTATTATACTAGTTTTTAATTATCTAAATATTGTGTTTTCGTAAAACCCACACGTGTTAAAATAGATATCAAAACTATTATCAAAATAGGAAACTGGTTAAATCGAGAAGATTATTTGTTTTATCTGATTCATAAATATCAAAACTTATACTTGGGGAGAATTTGATTATAAAACTGACTGGAGGTACACGAGGCAGATAAGGTAAACAAAATATTGTTATTACTATTTTGAATAGTTTTTTTGCAATTCTAATATCAGATTTTGAATACATTCTGCTAATTAACAAAATGATGGTTACCAGTGTTATTGGTAAAATTTAACCATATATTAGTTATGGCTTTTCATACCCACACTCTCTGGAAAGTTCCTGAGTTACCATTGAAAATAAACAATCTTGATAAGTAATTACCCTTTTATCCAAGTTTTGACATATAATAATTATCCACGAAATAAAGTCACGACATATCAATCAAAAACCTCGAATATCAGACTAGTTTTTCCTATGAAATATAAAAAATTGCTTAATAATTTCGACACGTTTATTACCGAACTGGAACGCACAAAATTAACTCGACTTGTGTGCCTCAGGGTACGGAATTATGACCGCTGATTAATTTATTTTAATATGCAATTAAATGATAGGCATCGGCTTCTGGTATTAATTTAAATTAGCCGATAAATAAACAAACAAATTTCTCGGAAACCCAAAGAAAGCCGGCGATGCACACTGGGACAAAACTGAAGAAATGTACTTTTGGTAAAAGTAATGGATATAATATAATAAATATATCAACATAAGTTTTGTATTTGTATGTTAGTTTATAGAATACTCTTAAACATGAATTAGGCAAAAATGACTAATTTAATAGTTAGTGGTTGCTTTTTAACTAGTACCATGGTTAACCATGGAATACCATGGTGTCCCAAAATTTAACAGCCAATTCATATGTAAAATTGTCCCCTAAATCCGAAAATGTCAAAAGTTAAAAGTAGAACAGTTTTTGAGATATAGTCAATTTTCCATTTAATATGGAATTGACTATACACCGATAAAAATAATTCTCAATTATTTTACTTTTTGTAAAGTTTTTTAAAGTAAAAATAGCGAAAACAATGGTAAAAAAGGTACTAAGGTAGGCATTTAAAACTACTACAAAAAAGTAACATTCTTTAGTAAAATTTACCATTACAATTTGTCATCTTTTGTTGTAACATGGTGGTTACTAGTGCAACTCAGAAAAATTACTTAATAAATACCTAAGCTGTTTTTACCACTACAAGTAGTACGTTCCAAGATTTTACCACAACATTCGTTGTTTTAAAAAATTAATTGGTTATTAATCGGTAAGAACAGTTTTTTTGTGGGTTAGAACCCGCTTGAATCTAGATATTACATCCATTGTCTCAGTTAAAGCAAAGCAAAGTGGACGTGTTTATCTAATGAAAAACTTACTGGAAAATGGGATTTACAAGAGTTAATTCCTGTATTTGTAGGTGAGTAAATATGTAGAATTCCTTAAGGTATAAATTAATCTAGTTAGAGGTTATTATATTTTAATATGCACTTTTTGATTTTTATAGCTTTATGGAAAAATTGGAAAATATTGTGCTATCCGATGATGCAATTATATTCATTTGCAAGAAATATAGGTTTTAATAAGCACTATTGTGCTTACAAAGTTTTTAGAACCAATGACTGTTTTTGCATAGACATAAAATCTATTTATGCACAAGCTGTAATTTTTCTAAAAAAAAAAGGATTTTGTTAGTATGCATGTATGCTAAGTTATTTTTGTTTTGTAATGTTTTTAATTTTTTATAAAAAAAAATTGTATTTTTTAAGCATTTTGTGGCGGCTAGTGGATTTTGGGACCCACACCAAATTTATAAGAGTTTTTAATGACATTAAATAACAAAGTTCTTTGAAAGAAGAATTTGACTTAAAATTTGCGAAAAAAGTTAGGTTTTTAGACAGAAGCCCCCTGCTCTCCCTTATTAATTTAAATCAAATTAAATTGGTGTAATTTATAATTTACTACAGTTCATCAACAAATTTAAAAAATTGTTTAATCCAAGTAGGTATTACAGATTTTACACCATTTCAAATTTTTATTATTTCATTACCAAAAAAATTAAAAAAATATATAAAATTTTTTTGTTTAATAAATGAGATATTGATATACCCAAAATCCTCCAGCTGCCACAAAATGTTTGTTAGTATTTAGCATTAGTTATTTTTAATGTGTGTTAAATTAAATTTTAACAAATAAATCATTTTTAAGGATTATTTTTGTTTAAATGTAACTCCTTAATCTTTTAAATAAACACCTACATAGACCATATTAATTGCAAATTAAAGTACGTAGAACAGTTAATCTACTAACTTCTACCAAAAAAAAAGGTGACATTTAACAGGAGCACTGGTTTTTAAAACCAATACCATAAAACTAAATTTAACTACTACTGTAGTGGTCAATTAAGCCATTTATTAAAATTATAAAAATAACCACTACACAGTGGTTTCGCATAACAACAGAAGTATACTTTTTTGTAGTGGTATGTTTTACTTGATGTCTCAGTTGGCGCCTATTTAACCACATTTTGTAGTTAAAGCAAACTGTCTTTTTTATCGGTGTATCTTAAAAACTGCTCCACTTTGATAATTTTTGCCGGTATTTTTGGATTCAGGGGACAATTTTACAAAAGAATTGGCAGCCACTATTAACTATTAAATTAAAGAGTAGGTCAAAAATGGGAAAATTGAAAAAAACATAAATTCAAAGTGAATTTACTTATTATTGAAGAAATATACAAGAATGAAGAATTCCTAGTTGTATCACCTGGCCAATTGACCATCTGATTCATTTGATTTTTTTAGAATTTCGTGAATAATGTTGTTAGATGAGAGTGCTGTATCTTCATATAAAAAATTAAGATTATTATTGCACTGTGGCTTGATCACTTTTTATTTTGTTATCTAAAAACATGACCCAATGTGCGGAAATGACAAGTAATTTTCATTATAAGTGGTACGTGGTAAATCACCACGGCTGGTATATAGCGACCGAATAAAATTATGTGTAAAAATGTAAAATATTTCTATAAATAATTATTGAGTTATTTATAGCCTTTTCTTGGAAATTACATTTTATACATTACAGTATTATAAAAATTACTAAAAAAGATATTGCAGTATTTAATTGCATTTTAGTCACGAATTTTAATTCGACACGATCGAGCTTGCGAGCGAGTGTTTAATTAAATGAGTGTCTAGAAAAGTTTATAAACGAGTTTCATACTATACTTTTTCTACGAAAAATCTTAATATTATCTAAAAAATGATTTAAATTAATATTTGTTTAAGCGACGTCTTTACGAAAATAAAGTAACCATCCCAATAAACATATTTGACGTAATTGTCACCATTAACGTTATTAATTTTAATTAAACTTAACAATTATTGATACTGCCAAATATTAAAATAACCTTAAAATAGGATTATGTTAAGAAAATATTTTATTCTTTGTTTTTTTATTACTATTATTGCAAAATATTATCACGGGAAATGTTGAAGGTACAAAAAGTGACAGTTGTATTTATTTGAATTCCCGTTAGAATTTCTAACTAGGGAATCTACCGGCGTTAAAATATCAAATTTATCAAAATGTATATACGATGAAGAGAATGTTTTATGGGCACTGCACGCAAATCCCTTTAAAATATACGATAGAGAAGCAATTTTTCTCAGTAAAAGTGAAGAGAATGTTTTATGGGCACTGCACGCAAAATTGTTAATGCTTTCTCAGTTAAATCTAGTTCTATGCAACGTTCATATAATCTTGAAAATATTGAAAAAAACTATTTAATACTTTTGTATTTTTGTAATGAGATAATAAAATAATTTTTACATTTAGTATTATTTCTCAAAGATTAACTTGTTGCTTTCAGCCCGTGACTAAAATGCCATAAAGCCACGCTTGTCAATGTGTATTTAAAAGATGACTTAGTGTCATGGAAACATGTACGATAATGGGCGTTTTAAAGGTAGGAGTAGAAAAAAAGTTATACAGAGTTTCACAAAAATACAACAAAATAATACACAAAAACCATATTTTTTTTTAGTATAGCCATTGAGTAAAGTGTCTTTACTCAATGGTATAGCTTTAGTGCAAAATTCCCATGGTTAGACAAAATAAAGAAAAGTTCATGGAAAGGAAAAGTAATTATAAAAATACAAAATATTTTTTGTGAATTGCAAAAAACAACTTAAAACATTCATTAGGTTCAGTCTGCTTTGTTTTTCGGCGTTAATTTGACGATTTACCAGAGATCTTGGTGAATTATAAATCGGTTGCGACTAATTAAAGCGAACTGAATTAATTAGGGAATTTTAACGCCAGTTGTTTGTTCACCTTTTCGGCTGTTAACCCCGCCTGGTGTTTAACGAAATATCAGTAATTGATGTTTATGTTTTTCTGTAATTCATTTTGTTGTTTTATTTTTTTAAATTTTATTAAAAAAATTGTTTTTGCCCCTACCATTTCCCACCCGCCACATTATGCACATTTATCTTAATTAACAACCCCACTATATTTTGTCGAAAATTGATAGTGTTCTATGCTCCACACCTCAAAGTCCCACCACGTGACCACGTACGGAACGCAGTCTTTTGAAAATTTGGCATTTAAGGGTTTTTAGGTTAGGTATCTGTCAAAGTATAGTCAACGAAAGAACTGCGTTCCGTACGAGGTCACGTGGTGGGACTTTGAGGTATGGAGCATAGTACATTTTTCTGACCAGGGCGATACCTCATAAGTAGGGTTATAATACAGAGTAAATATTTACAAGCACCGTCTTGAAAAACATTGAAAAACAGTTTGTTTTTTCATTTTTAAAACTTTTAAACCACTGTTTATGAGTTTGGGGAATGATTTTTTTTTCCTAGTCAGTAGACATCCCACAAAAACTCAATACCTTTCAATGCAGGGGCACGGTGGGGTGGAAGGGTTAATTAACGAAGATGTATACAATTTAGTTCTTGATCGTGCGATATGTTAGTTGAGGTACAAGTCCCTCGTGTATGTAGCGCGCCGGTAGCGATCTAGACAAAACATTGCAACGACCACCACACATTAGCGTAGCGACGCCGTAGACGCCCGCCGTCTCCCCGACCCGCTTCCGCCGCCCCATGCCCGCCGCAATAACTCAGCAATATGATTAACCAATAACCATAAAATATATATTGCGACAGGGGGCTGAATTTCCTATTTATACGTTTAGTATACGACGCGAAGTCTAGACACAGTTTTTCCCAGACCGCTTTTTAATTGACCAATATTTAAATTGCATTACATTTTTAATACAGGGTGTCCCAAAAGCTATGCGAATCACATTCTTGAAAACTAAAATTATCTAACGCTAAGGATAACCGATATAAGAATAAAAAACGATAGCCAATCTTATAGGAAATTTTTTATTTTTAAATTTGGCATCCTCATTTGTTCTTGGACACCCTGTATACACAATGTTTTTTTGTAAATTTAATACATCTTTACTAGGTATTAGAAAATATCGGGACTTTTCGTTTTTTGAAACAAATATTTATTTATTCGTCTACATTAATGTTGTCGCCTTCAAAATAGTCCCCATTGGATATTATGCACATGTGCCAGCTCTTCTTCCAATACTCGAAACACTTCTAAAACTCGATCTTTGGGATAGCCTTTAGTTCTTTCAGCGATGCGCTTTTAATGTCATCTATGCTTCAAAACGACGGCCCTTTAAGGTTCTCTTTATTTTTGGGAATAGGAAAAAGTCAGACAGAGGCATGTCTGGCGAATATGGAGGCTGGGGCATCATTAGAGTATTGTTTTTGGCCAAAAATGTTGTTCAAAATTTAAAAATTTTAGAACAAATTTTGCTGCCACGCGTTTCATACCCAAAACATTCGAAAAAATTTCATGGGATGAGCCAATCGATATACCAACATCATCAGCGACTTCTCTGATGGTTTATAACCATTTCTTCCACTTTTTCCATGTTTTTATCGGTTCTTAATGCGCTTGTGCGTTCGGGGCGTTCGTCATCTTCAACGTCTTCACGGCCATCTTGGAAACTCTTATACCACTTGTAAACTCTTGGTTTACTTATAGCAGACTCGCTATAGGCCTTTGTTAACATTTCAAAGAATTTGTTTAATTTTTTAAGCAAAATTGGATACAAATTCTTTGATCCATTTCTTTTAACGAACGAAAAATCGCCGAGCTCATAAAACACGTCTAACCTTAGCGGCTGCCACAGACAAAGTAAACAATGAAAACAGCTAAAGTTTTTATCATACTTCGGGGGCATGTATACCAACATAATAAAGAAAATTTTATGACAACCGGACCCTCCGAACCCGCGAAATTTAACAATTCCCGTTATTTTCTGAACACACCTCGTACTAAGCAGACAGCTAGCTCTAAAATTCTGTTTACCCAAGTTTTGATGAAAAAGCCCAAAACAGAATTAATTAACCAATTTACAGACCACCTTAATCAATAAAGTATTTTATTTGTTTATTTATTTATAATTTCGTGTTTTTCGTTCATTACGTAGTTTTTTACAAGGCAATTCAGGGTGGCAGACGAGACCAAGGTCGTCTGAAATATAAAACAAATGATTCAGACACACCGGTGAGTGTGTGTCGAGGAAAAAAATACAATTCGGTGGAACAATGAAAAATATTTTTGGCAAATTGCTAATTAATTGCGACAACAATTGTATCACAGTCAAAACAAGTACGGGTAGGTACCCGTAAATAAACAAATAATCGGTCTGGGGTTTGTAAACAACCTATTATACCTGGTGTCTGCTGAATATCTCTACCTTAAATTTCGATAATCTCTATTACCAAATGATTTTTACCAAGATACCCAGATCTTACCATTTTAAACAGTTTTGGTAATTATTTTAGTACATTCTGTTATGTATTGTTTTTTTCTTGATTATGAAACATTTTTTTTATTTTTTCGACTTTGGTAAATTATAAATTTAAATGACAAACTCAAACTATGATTTTTTTTAATATATCAATTTATTAAGTCTATAGCAACACAAATATTTTTTTAATTATTTTTCTCTACAACGTGATAGGTACGTTATTTTCTTTACACCCTGTATATGTATAATTTATATAGTATATATATAAAGATGGAAAGTTCCTTGTAACTTTTTTTAAAGTGTAGTGAAATTTGTGGATCTTAAAAACCAATTTTATTATTTAATAAACACAATCGAAATGTCATAAAAATTATTTTTAAACATAGTCGATTGGCAATAAATGTTAATGAAAATAGCAAAAATTTATCGATTTGTTGAGAGTTGAACGACCACAAATGTGTGTCAAAGTTACTTTACAAATTCACTATAACGCAATAACGCAAAATGTCGCGCTTTTTTGCTATAACACACCAACCCAAAAATAATTGTTTATCCATACGTTTATAACTTATTATTTTATTAATATGCGCATTTATCAAAAAAAACAAAAACTATTTTTGTGGTTTGAAATAGTGTTGCTTATCATAAGTAAAACTACTTAAAATGCGATCTAAGCATTTTGCTTATAACTGTTTCTTCGTTATTTCTAATGTTTTTGCATCAGCTCACGTATTTTAACCTCGATTTTAACAATTGCTTTGCGAAATTTGCGATTTGTAATTACAAAATAAAAATTTAAATCGTTATATATAATATATACCTATACAGGGTGAACTTTGAAATATATCAGTCAGTATGCATTTTGTTTTAATATTCTGCTAACACTGCTCTGGGATATTCCCAAATCTACAGATAATTCTCGTGTGCTTGCATGAGGATTAGCGGCCGTTGCTGCTAATACATTAATTTCATTATTTCCACCTGTGGCTGTTTCTCGACGAAGCCTTTTGTTTCGGTTGAACACTCCCGTTTGTAGTAAACTGCTTGACTGTACGGTGAAATGAAGTACGTGATCGAATTTTATCCGGAAAACGCTGAGCGTAGATATTAACAGCATTATTAAGATTCCTGCCTGATTCTCCATAAATCAAAATCATTTCTATTTTTTCTTCCACTGTTAAAAAATCCATTATGAATAACTGCTTAACGAAAGGAGGTCTTTTTGTTTGCAAATTAATCTTCGAACTAAATTGATTAAATAATGCTAACATAAATACTTTCTTTATACCTCAATAATAATTATTATTTATAACTAAATACCATTTTTTTATACTTCAATTAGGATTAAATTAATTAATTGACAAAATAATGTTTTTTTACCTTAAATGAGGTATTTTTATTAAAAATAGTACAATAATCCTTTAAATTAAAGGATTTAATGCTGGCAGGTAAAAAGTGACCATAGTGCGTAATTGATAATTACCCGTCACCGAATGAAATGTATAAAACTTAAACCAAATGAAACTTAAATATTAGTTAAAAAATCGTGGGTACTAAAAAAATCGGATTTAATTTACCAAAAAAGTGATATATTTATAGAAAAATTATTGCAGAATCGTATACAGAAGAAAAATCGAACAAAATTGATTTTTTTTCATTGGAGCGCCATCTATTACAAATATGAAAAAATGTTTTAGACAAAATCCACCTATTTTTAGTCGAATGATCCGAATCTGCAATAAAAAATAGGGTGTTGGAAATTTCAAAGTTACCCCCTGTTCCTCCTATAAGGAGGAGAGTATGAGGACCAATTTTAGTACTGATTGATTTCCCCACTCGAATCATTTAATTTTTATTTTCAACATTTTTTCGTAAAATGCATAATAAAGTTTCAAATTAAATATTTTAGTTATTTAAAGTATTTACAAGGACTTGACACTTATTGAAGACATTTTTTTTAGTGATTTGCTTAAAAAAAGACAATCGCATAGTTGCTTGCTAATTCGCTAATACTTAAGTTAGCAACATATATTTTTTATTATTAATTTTAAGAAAAAAGTTATTCTTCATAAAAAGTTCTGCATATTCTAAAATCTAAAATACAATCATCAGATATAAAAAAATTTCAGTCGTATATGCGATTTGTCAAAAAATATGAATCTTACTCAAGAGTAAAGTACCTTTATATTTGACAATATCGAAAATACTTATTAAAAAAAGTTGATCATAACTAAAAACCACGTTCAAATATGCATTTACATGGAAAAATATTTTTTTCTTTTTTGTTTACAATAACAATACAAATGTAACATGAAATCTAGGATGCACTGACAAACAAATGATTTGTTGATAGCAAGACATTGAATGTGAAAACATTAGAATTTGCTTATTACTTTTTGAACGGAACGGAAAGGTTATCATGTTTGTAATGAATAAAAAAGATAAATGTTCTTTATTGGTAGTTTGAGAAAAAATTGTAAATTTTTTTTTTAAAGTAGAAGGATGTAATTGCATATTAAAACATAGTTTTTCATTCCGGACAACTTTTCATAATTACAGTTTTCGATATTTTCACAAATAAAGGTACTTTACTCTTGTACCAAATTCGTATTTTTTGTCAAACCTCGTATACGACTGAAAAAAATTGATATCTGATAATTTTATTTTATATTTTAGAACATGCAGAACTTTTTATAAAGAATAACTTTTCTTCGTAAAATTAATAATAAGAAAGTTGCCAACTTAAGTATATGGCAAATTTTAGATCTACCGGACTACGTAGCAAGTCCGTCTGGATCGGTATCGCCGCGTCGGGCCCGTCGCGACGCCTGATGACGAAAGCGCCGAAGGTCGGGTCGGTCGGCTTGACTGGCACAAACACGTGCCAACAACAAACTCGCGAAGCGATGAAATTTTTTTAGAGGCGCCTGCGTTTGCCTTATGAGCGATTCCACCGAAACAGTGTTCCATAAAAACATCAAAAATCCCAACTGGTTAAATTAACGTTAAATTTACGTTATTTCTGGTTAATTCATTTAAGCAATATTTTACTATAACGTTAACGTTATTTTGTAATAAGTTCAAAAAAGTATATCTTTTAAAATTATTTGTTCTTCTAAAATAACATATTTTTTTTAACCAAGTAATTTTACTAACTAGTTATATTATATTATATTATATTATATTATATTATATTATATTATATTATATTATATTATATTATATTATATTATATTATATTATATTATATTATATTATATTATATTATATTATATTATATTATATTAATTAAATATTATTTGGTTTATAGTCAATTTAAACTCTTAAAATAACCTTAATTCACATATAGGTTTCTTTTATTAGTTAAATTATACTAAAAAATAATCTTGGAATTTACCTTAAGGTAAATTACCTTAAGGTTAAAGAAACCGATTGGTAGATTTAAAGGGTTATATTTTAGTTCATGGTAACCTTAAAAAATCGTTATTTTACAAGTTTTAATCAATTTTACCCCCAGCATTGACTTATAACTAAAGATGGGATATTTAGGTACTAAAAACTGAAAAATAGGTAACTAAAAAGGTACTAAAAAAAACATTTTAGGTTAAAAAAACAGCATTTTAGGTAAAAAAAATATTAAAAGTTTAAGTTTCGTTTATTTTTATAAAATAAGTAACATAAAATATTTTTTTATAAACTGACCAATAGTTAATTAAAGCTATAAGGAACTGAAAATATAACAGGGAATACCTGATATTTACCAAATTTACTACTAGAGTAACAAACAGATAGCTAAAAAAAGATGTTTTAACATAACCTCAAAGTTCTTACAATTTTACAGCAAACTCTACAAAATAAGTTTTTTCCTTCAATAGAAAATATCTTATTTTTCCCCTCTATCCAACTGCTGACTTTATTTAGAGGATTTTATTTGGTTTTGGGCATTTTTTATAATTTCGTTTAGCCGCATACCCAAATACAGAACATACCCACAATAAACTATTTCTATGCAATAAACTGTGTTTCACTGAGTGACACTCACTACACAGAAGTTCTATGACTCACTACAAAGAAGGTAACTGCAAAGAAAGTTACTGTTACAGTATGACCATAAGAAAAAAATCTATACCGTTGATTTGCACGCCCTGGATAAAATAATGGCGCAAAATTTAAAAAGAACACAAAAAAATAAAATAAGTAAAAATATGTAAAAATAGATAACAAATAGGTGAAAATAAACTGACAAATTAAAAAATATGTAACAAAAGTATAAAAAGGTAGTTTAAAGCAAAAACCTCCAAAAAAGGTAAAAAAGGTAAAAACAAGTTAAAAAAATAGGTAACAAAAGTATAAAAAAGGTAGTTTAAAGCAAATACCTCCAAAAAAGGTAAAAAAGGTGAAAACAAGTTAGGTTCATATAAAAGAAAATCTTTTAAAACACATTTTGGCATTATTGGTTTTCAAATAGTTACATCGGTTGAAAAAAGGTAAAATAACTAAAATTCCATCCCTACTTATAAGTTATTTTTACAGTAAAACAAAACGGTTACATACAAAAAATTACCAAGTATGGGGAATGGTTAATTACGTAATTTTTACCACATAATAACTATACCGCGGAACTTTTCCAGCGATGACGTCAAAATGTTTACAAAAATCAGATTTAAAAAAGTAAACACTTATCTAAATACATGTGCAAAAAATAATTAAGTATAATATCACAATATAATCATTATGTTGTAATCGCTGGAAAACTTAATTTTTCGTGATATTTTTAGTTTTCAATGAAAACGATGTTAACACAAAATAACTATTGATTAGTTGACTTTGTTTTGTTGTCACCTGCTCAAAATTTGTCCTTGCAACCTCAAAGTTAAGTAGTTTTATTATAGCCTTTCTCGGAACGAAATTCCTTTTTTTGCTAACCTTTTTGGCAAGTGCCAAAAATACAGATGTGACCCATTGAAAAACAAACAATCGGTCCATTAGCGCTTGGTATTTCCGGGGATTCTACCTACTTTTTGTTACTGCTTGACTTTTTATAGCAACATGTTTTTTTAAGGTGGGACTTTTATAATGTAACCGGAGACGAGGCAGTAACGCGATATTCGGGGCGACAAGGTCACTTGTAAATTTTTGGGAGACAGAAAGCGTGACCATGCCGATAAACATCTGATCTTTTTTTCGACCAGTCTTGGCGTTAATTTATTTTAGTGCATTTTGTATTTTGACAACCTAATGGATTGTTTAGACTAGTTGCACGGACATTTACCGGATCATAATTTATGCTTTTTGCATGTGTAATAATATTAACAAGAACTAGAGGAACATATTATAATCGTAAAAAATCTCTAAAAATAAATGGGGTAGTTAAATTTTTTCTGACCTATACTTTTTATGGTTTTATTCAAGGCGTTTTGTAATATTAAACATTTCTGTGAAATCTGAATTTCAATTGAGTTTACCGTTTTCGAGATATTTACAAAAAATATAAACTTTTATAACGTCACAAACCTCGCCATGTGACCAACATTCTAAGATTTCTATTGCTTGAAAATTACCCTGTTGTCAAGTTGTCTTGTTAATGATTTCATTCGGTTATGTCAGAAAATACCCGAAGAGGTTATATACAAATACTGCCACTGTCAGTTGAGTGAAAGAAGAAGAGGAGGTTAAAGAAAATTCTGAAATTAAAAGTTTTATTGATAGGTTTACACATTGAAACACCGTGTGAAACCTAATAAAATGTAATAAATAGGTACCTAATAACTGTCTAAAGCATAGAAAAAAGTGGCAAAATAAAGCTGAAAATGAATAAAATAAATTTACAAAAAATAACAGTAAATGTAAGTTAACAATGGTATTTATGATATTTGTGTATAGTTTTTATAAAACTTGCATCCCTGATGATGAGCATCAAAACCTTTTGTAAGATTAAAAAAATGTATGACAAACTTTTGGACTGTTTGAAGATACTACGCTCTAGAGTACATTTTTGTACTTTTCGACAATTCTGGTTTAAATATTGCTGCAATAACGTACATAGTAGGTAAAGATAGTGCAGGGTCTACAAATAGACATTTTGATTAAAATTATTCAAACAGATGTCACCAAATTCATTAAGTACCTATCTTCCTTATTACGAGGTATCATATTACTGTTTGATATTTTAGAGTCCAAGATACATCTAAAAGAATATAAAGAACTAGGCATTATACTAATGAAATGCATTTACGACAAAATATGATTATAATTATAGGTACTTACTTTATTTGTTTAAAAGCTCCAATGTTCAATGTAACCAACCATTCCACAAGATTCCTCTGCTTTGGAGTCCGTTATTAATAAATCACTTATCTAATATCAATTACAAATAAAATAACAATAACATTGATTTTCAATAATCTAAATTTAAAAACAACATAACCCGAAAAAAAAAACGTCAAAAAATCAATTCTTCTTCTTCTTTTCAACTAAAATTATAGATCAAGTGGTTTTAAAACTAAAATATTATAACGTGGCGTCATCTATCGTAAGAATCTTAAACTAAACCCACTGGCAACCATAGAAAAAGCTGGCAACGTTGTCAATAGCCTAGTGACTTAATTAGGAGATTTTTTTTGTAAATATCTCGAAAACGGTAAACTCAATTGAAATTTCGATTTCACAGAAATGATTAAAATTACAAAACGCCTTGAATAAAACCATAAAAAGTATAGGTCAGAAAAAATTTAACTACCCCATTGGTCAAAAATGACTGATTGTCATAGCGGAAAAGCAGCCACTAATGATTCTCGTCAATAGAAATTTGTACTCCGAACATTTAGCAGTCAATTTCTATGTAAAATTGTCACCTGAATCCGAAAATGTCGTCAAAAGTTATAAAAGTAGAACACTTTTTAAGATATAGTCAATTTTCCAAATAATATGGAATTGACTATATCTCATTTTTGCAAAAACTGCTCTACTTTAATAATTTTTGACGGAATTTTCGGATTCAGGGAACAATTTTACATAAGAATTGGCTGTTAAATGTTGGGTATACCATGGTATAAGTCATTTTTAGAGAGAATGTTTACATGTTTTTATAGAATATTAATTATGGGTATTTTAAATTTAAAAAAGCTGCTCTTCCTGAGGGATTTAGTGTCGATCGTAAAACGAAGACATACATGTTTAAAATTGGGGTTTATACGAAAATAACTACCTTTAAATTCTCATATAAAACCAATAAAACTAGTGATCATTTGTCTTAACATAGTAATCCTCCAAAAATAACCAGCGATATAAAAACACTCACCATTGTATGCTCAGTGTATTTTATTTATTGGCCATTAGTACAGTGTGTTTCGTTTTTTATAGTTTTTGACGAATTTTTACGGGCGTTTTTGTGTAAAAATGCGACTGCAGGTCGTAAATTAGGATGGGATTTAATGATGGGACGAAAATTAAAATTTTTATTTTCGTGAGGAAAATATTTACTTGTTTTTGTGAAAGGTCCACGACACCTTAATGAGCAAGATGCACGGAATAATTCAATCAGCTTTAATGAACAAAAGAGTTAATATTCTTGTGCATCCATTACTATAGATTGCATGATCAGCAAAAAAGGTTCAAGTGCACCAAAACATGCTTTTACTTCATTTTAATAATCTATATAAATATTTATTTGATTTTGTTTGATTTTACGGTATACTTAATAGTACTTTATGAATGTTGTTCAACAAGGCCAATAACACCAAACTATTCAGACCAATCTAATTATCAAGCAAGCACCTAGATAAATAGACGGCCCTCACTATAACGTTGTCAAAATTATAAAGCTCAACAATTGTGTCTGTGGGTTTTTTGTTAAGTCTGGCGTTCTAATAATGAAATTCTGAGATTACTGAGATTAGTGCCAAAATTATGACTTGACTACAAAAAGTGAGTATTCACTCTACAGAATTAATTCAAAATAGGTAAAAGAGCGTAAACTCTCTAAAAATGATAATAGATTAGTGGCTGCTTTTTCACTTGTACCATGGTTAAATTTAACAGCCAATTCTTATGTAAAATTATCCCCTGAATCCGAAAATCAAAATCAAAAATTATGAAAGCGGAGCAGTTTTTGATATATAGTCAATTCCATATTAAATTGAAAATTGACTATATCTCAAAAACTATTCTACTTTTTTAACTTTTTTATTTTCGGATTCAGGGGACAATTTTACATAAGAATTGGCTGCTAAATTTTGGGATACCCTCGTATTCCATGGTTAACCATGGTACAAGTATAAAAGCATCCACTAAAAACTATTAAATTAGTCATTTTTAACTAATCCATTTTTAAAAAGCACGAGCCGCCACTGCTCGCACCAAATGTTTACAGAAAATCGAGGGTAACATAACTTTCATAAGCGCGGGAGTAAATTTCACTTTGAGTTTGGGTATCTTAATTTTGAAGGCACTATAAAATTAAGAACAAAAAACTATAAATAGTGGTACGAAAATAGAGCAGACTAATCAACTGTGAGCTCATAATTTTATGTTGTTACGTCACCAGACGTTTTTTTCATTCATAAAATTGCATTTTATACCAGATGGATAATGTTTAAGAGGCAAAATATTTATGTAGACAGACAGACATGGTGTTTCTATAATATTTAAATCAATTAATAAATGTATTCTATTTTAAAATCTTGTGGTTTTTTTTTGGACGTCGGATTTTTGAAATTGACAAAAAATTTTACAATTTTTTTTGGTTTTTAGGTCCCACGACCCAGTTTTCCGACTTTTTCTTTGTCCTAAAAAAACAAAGGAAATCATTACTGCTAGAAGTAAAACAGAAAGGATTTACTGGTCATTAATTCCTTGCTTTAAGTAGGGTACTTCTTTCTGATGTTTAATTGTCTATGCCTATTCCTTTCTGAATGAATTCAATCAAACAAATGCAAAACAATATTTTATCTTTACCATTGTTTATCTTACAGGTTAATACTTCATCACTGAACATTGTTATGATTAAAATTTAATTTTTCATTTTAGTTAATTTAAAAAAAGACTTTAATGGTGTTTTGATAAAATTAAAAAGTGTTTATAGAAGAAATGTTTATAAACTTTTTCAAAATTTTTCATTTGAAAATCAAACTTTTTCAGTTTATTATTGTTTTTTGTTATTCTACAAATAGCCATGACGATATGTGAAAGTTTTTTATTTTATTTCTTTGTTATTAATAAGCATATAATTTAGAATAAATATTCACTACTAGGTGTAAAAACTTTTAGTTGAGCGTTCATTATCTGTCTCTTAGGCATTCTCCAAATATTTAGAAGTATTTAATTATAAACCATTTAACGGAAGCACAGATAACACTAGTTACTAAATCGAAAAAAAATTCTACCCACCATATCCCATTATAATTTTTCCATGTATTTTGTCCCAATAAACACGAAAATCACACTCAATTTTTTTTTATGGAAGCGTTTTTAAAATATGAATTTTAAGTTTTTTTATTGATCAATTTGTTCAAACAAGCCCTTAAATTGAAGGTATTTCAGCCCTCTAAAACTTTCTTTTGCATACTTTTGATATCGTATAAGTATTTTGACGCTAGCGATTTTAATAAATTCGTTTTTATGGCAAAAATTGAGGTCGAAAATTTACATATCGTCCTGGGAAGGGTTTAAATCAAACAGATAACTCCAGTTTGAATTTTTTTTCGTGAAGCTAACATTTTTACAAAAAAACAAGCTAATGTTTATAAAAATACGTGGAAAAATGGCGAAGTAACGATTTTTTTAGTGGAAGACCAAAACTCAGCTTTTTGACGATTTTTATTTTATTTTGTTCTTTTATTTTGTTATATGTTTATTCTTTAATGAAAACCTAAGTAAAGTGCATGATTTAAGTTTTTACGTACTTTTTTAACCGAAAACATTATTCAAAATTTAAATTTGACATGACTCCGCAAACGTTGTTTCTCGTGTTAGTATAGTGACATTTTACTGCTATTTTTTAATATTTCAACAAAGTATTTTTATCATGATTTTATTTAGTTAATAAAAAGTGTAAAATGAGTAAAAGAAGTAGAGAGTTCGAGTGCGTAAATAACCTGGACAATCTGAGTGACGTAAGTGATGAGCACGGAGAACGTTTTCACCAGCAAATGAAGGCTATGGAACGGCGGTATCACGGCTTCTGGGATGCAGCCATGATGGGTGATTACATTTGGTCTCTCATACGAGAAACGGAATACGAAAGCAACAAAAAACAAAGAAGGAGCCAACATTTTTTTAAACCTATTCTTATACAAAATAAAAGTATATCTTCAATGTTCAATATTTATTGTTTAATATTCAATATATTTTAATTTCAATATTTAATGTTTAAAATAAAAATCAATGTTCAATATTTAATTTTATATAATTCAATAAATTGAAGAAAAAACGTATGTAAAGCTTCTCAAAAAACTGAATTTTGCTCTTCCACTGAAAAATTCATAACTTCGCCATTTATCATTGGATTTTTATCAACAGCAGCTTATTTTTTTCCTTCCGTAAAATCTATACGTAAAATAAATCAAACTGTACTTATCTTTTCGATTCATATCTTTTCCAGAAAGATATGTAAATTTTAGACCTCGATTTTTACAAAAAAAACTTTTTCAACTTCATAAAATTGTTATCGAACTACTGAGCTGATACCAAAACTAAACAAAAGAAAGTTGATACATTTTGATTTAAGTGCTTGTTTGGTCAAATCGATGAATTAGAACTCGAAACTCTAAAACGTCAAAACACCTCAGAAAATTAAAAAAAAAACAATTGAAAATTCATATCTCGAAAACGCTTCCATGAAAAAAATTTTAAGTGTGATTTTTGCGTTTAGTGAGCCATACCCACAAGAAAATCATAATGAGACATGGTGGGCAAAATGGCTGTAAAAAAGTGTAATTGAGCTTTTAATTCTCATATATTCTCCTATAGGATGTGGCAATACAACTAGAACAACAAGAAGTTTGCAGTTTATTTAATGCAAAGTATCCAGCTCGAAATATTACTCGTGCTACGGTTAGTAAAATTAAACTGAAATCCAGAGAGACTGGACATGTCAAAGATATTCCAAAACTGGACGAAGCTACCTTCTGTTTGAATGGTTCTAAGTCGGATGCGACCTATATAACTTAAAAAGATTTTTCAGAATAGAACTGGACTCTCTGATTGTATTGTTAACCCAACTCTTTTTATTATTATTTTTACAAACTTTTGATAGAAAAATGCAAATTAAAATAATAGACAAAATGTTAGGAAAAGATTCAAAAGCCTCATTTGCAAAGCAAATTGACATAAGTTTTTCAGGGGTATACAAACGACCTCCCAATAAATTTTGGTGGTCAAAAAACAAAACCTGCCACCCAACTATTATTATTTCAATTCGCAAAGGTTAAAGTTTAACGTGGCGCAGCGAAACAATATTCGGGCATGTTCTTTGAAGTGGGCTCCCTTCGAAATAAATTGATTCGACCTGAGAGCAAAACTGAATTAGTCCCGCCGTACGTGACGAAGAATCATAGCTTCGATCTTATTAACATGATGAACGCGCTACGAAATCAACGGAAAAACGTTATGAGAACGTGAGCTGGGTTCGAACGGATTAAAATTGCACGGCTTTCGAAAGGAGCTCCATTTGGAGATGACATAAAACATCAACAAAGAAGCGGAAACTTTCGATGAAAAAATGTCGACAACTTCTAAAATTCAGGGTTGCTTTAGCTTGGATCACCTAGGAAATAAATATTTATTTTAATTCAGAGTGTCCAAAAAACATACCGACAAACTTACAAGACTGATAAAAACATTTTTTTAAATGACTTCCGCACTAATAAAGGGACATTCTTCACAAATTTGATTTTTCAAGTCTTCTAAATTTTGTCATATTCTTGTAAAAGAATGTCTTTCTATCTATCTATAGATAGATAGAAAGACATTCACTTTTTGCCGGTATTGGGAATTTGCCTCTATTAACCAATAAGGATTTTCTCTGCTCCAGTACCTACAATTTTGACGGTTGGCTGTACCATTCAAACAGAAGGTAGCTTCGGAAAAAAGTATTTTACGAGGAAAGTGTGGATTTTTGTTACATAAATTCCTCATGGTTTCACAAAATTGTAGTCTACGGTCCGGATCATCTTCGTTAAGTTCCTGCACTAGTCCAATTTTGTATACAAAGACGTAATACTTTACTTTTAGCTGCGACTAGTCTGGAATTTTAGGCTAGATATTTTGAGAAAGTTTATGAACATTTTTTCTATAAACACTTTTTAATTTTATCAAAACTACATTAAAAAGTCTTTTAATAAAAACTATAAAAACTCAAAACCTTAATAAAAACTATAAATTTTCCACTTTTAATAATTAATATCTCCGAAACTATCAGCCCGAAAGCCTTTTTGGCAAAAGGTATAAATGATAACATTGCTGAAATCACAATTTCATAATAGATTCTATAGATATTCAAATCTACAAAAAAAGAAGGGGTACAATTTAAAAAAATGGCCGATTACGTCAAATTTGTATATCAAAATGTGACCTGTTTTTTTTTTAGAAAAACTACATACTTTTTCCGGTATATAATTGACGTGTTATCAAGCTTCATTACTTCCGCTTGGTATCGTTTAATTCTGCACCATAGACAGTCGGACCTTCGAGTTTTATCTTCCTGCCTTTTGCGTTTTAGGGCCCGGGACGATATTAGCCGGAATTTACGCAGTTGCGTAATAAAGGACGAAAGGACAAAGGATCTTACAGGAAGCCGTACGATCGATCTTAACGCATGGCCGGTTTTCTTCTATTTGAATAAAAGATGATAAAGGGAAGCAGTTTTATCCGCCTCGATGTTTCGCATGTTTAATAGGGAGGACCAAAACGAAGTGGATAAATTATCCTTTATGACTTATAGGGCCATTCCCAAGAAGACAAATTATATTAAAAATTCTATAAATCTTCTATTTCAATCTATTGTGTTGGTTGTTTTAATATTTTTGATTATTCCACAAATATTTTTTAAAACGATTTTGTGTCTATACAGGGTGCATTAAATATACTTCTATAGATATATTTTTTAAAAGAGTTCTCTTAAAAACAAATACAAAATCTCTTGAATGTTTCTTTTTTCAACCAACTGCAAAGTCTACCTTTGAAAGAGTACACATTTGTACACCGATTTTTATAATATTGGAGTATATATACAATAACAATATATTGTTAACAATATATTGTTAACGAGACTTGGAGAATACTTTTTATACTGTGCACATCATTTAATATATACAGGATTAGCCAAAAATCGCTTCTTTTAACAAAGCAAAAGCGTAACTTCATGATTTTGGCATAACACGCAAAAAAGATATTTACCCACCCATGTTTTTTTAGATATTTTTATGTTTATCAGGCTACAAAATGGGATTCTTATTAAGACTTAAGAAAAATTGATTTTGAATAAAATTAAATAAAATAACATTTTTCGGAGATAAATCTTGCATTATGCTTTTTACTATATAATAATAATAATAATAATAATAATAATCGTCTTTATTTAAAGTAAAATTATTACAATAATATTACAATATATATTGTAAGTAGGCGGCACATACGGCGAAGTTTAGCCTAAGGCTACTCTTACACTTAACCGTATGTGATGAATTAATTGGTGTTAAATAGTATTTACAAAAAAATATATATAAACAAAATAAAAAATAATTACATATTTCTTGTTGTCAACGTGAAAAATAACAATGGGCAAAAACAAAAAGTATTACACCTAATTCTATATAAAAAAAATAAAAATAAAAAACAATAAAAAAATTAAATAAGTAAAGAAGCTCTTGCATGTTTCCTAAACTTATATAGAGACATAGACTTTAAATGATTGTCAATTGCATTATAATACATTACTGCATTGAAAGAGAAAGAGCGAGTAAATAAAGCCGTAGAGTGTTTAGGTAATGTTAGTAGGTTTAGATGTCGAGTTTGGCGATTGTGAATGTTATGTCTAAAAATTAATTTTTCTCTTAAGTATGAAGGGGTGGAAGTTAATAGAATTCTATGTACAAAAGTTAGATAATGAAACTGTACAATTTTACTTATATTTAACCATCTAGTGCTGCTAATTTGGCTGTTACATGGTCATATTTTCTAAGATTATAGATAAATCTGACACAGGTGTTTTGGATCCGTTGTATACAAGTTTTGGTTTGCAGGTCTAGACATGGGTAGTACAAAATATTGCAATAGTTAAATATAGGAAGAACTAGGCTTTCTGTCAATTTTTTGCGCATTTTAAAGTTTAAAATATGTTTGTTACTATAAAGCAATTTAAGGCGTAGATATGTTTTTTGCAAAAGGTTTTTAACATGACTGGTAAAGCGTAGATTTTCATCGATTATAACACCCAAATTTTTAGCCTCTTCTAAGAATTTTATGTTTTCATTATTTATAAAAAATTTAAGATTTTCTTTTAATTCTTTGCGATGATTTTTAGAACAAAATATCATGGAAACAGATTTTTTTGGATTAACGTTAAGATTATGTTTTTCTGAAAATAGCTGTAGGGAGTCAAGGTCTTCATTTATTTTTTGGTTTGTGTTTAATATGTCATATAAAAAAGTTATTTTTGGTTAACCCTGTATAAATCTTCTAATGATGTGCTCAGTATGAAAACAGTATTCTCCAAGTCTCGTTAACAATATACTCCAATATTATAAAAATCGGTGTACAAAATGTACTTTGTCAAAGGTAAGATAAACAAAAATTTATTAAAAATTAAGAATTTTTAAAAAAATTCGAAAAGAGGAGCAGAACAAGAAACTGCAATCAATAAAAAAAATACAAATGTGTACTCTGGCAAAGGTAGACTTTGCGATGAACAAATAATTTAAAATAAATGATTTTTTAACAAATTTAAAAAAGCAGTTAGAATTTTGGTAAATATCGTTTTTAAATCTCCAAAGTGTGCCGATCAAAAAACTTTAACCAGTTTTTCGTTCAAAATTGAAAACTACTAAAAAGCCTAAATTAAACAACATTTTAAATTTTCTTTAAGCGTTATTTTATTCAATTTTATTAAAAATCTATTTTTTTATAAAAGGTTAATAAGAATGCCATTTTGTAACCTGATAAACGTGGAAATATCTAAAAAAATGGAGATAAATCTTTTTTGCGTGTTATGCCAAAATCATGAATTTACGCTTTTTATTAAAAATAAGCGATTTTCGGCTCACCCTCAAATGATGTGAACAGTATTAAAAAGTATTCTTTGTCTTCTCAATAATATACTCTAATTTTATAAAAATCGGTGTACAAATGTGTACTCTGTCAAAGGCAGACTTTGAAATAAACAAAAATTAAAAAAAAATCATGAATTTTCAAAAAATTTCGAAAAGAGGAGCAGCTAGGATTTTGGTAAATATCCTTTTTAGGTCACCAAAGGGTCCCGAACAAGAAACTGCAATCAGTTTTTGGCGGCATTTTTATGTGACTTAAACTTCGTTCAGGCACACCGTGTTTAATAGACTTGTAATTACGCAACTGGTGCACCCTGTATATTCGACAATTTACAGTAGACAAAGTTATATAAGTTAGATACAATCCAAGTAATAAGCTCACATGGTATGCAATGAAAAGCCCGTTAATCCCGGATTATCTTTATTTCTACGGAACGTCAGATAAGTTATATAAGATATTCTGCTTTGTGTCTTACAAAGTTAAGAAAATCGTTTCATTACACAAAACACAAACAACAAGAGAATCTCGAAATGTCATTGGTAGCTAATATAAACCGATTGAAGCAATATTTACCAAGCAAACTTTGGTAAAAGTTGTGTGATTGTTAAGTTGCTAGCAGCTTGTTTGAACGGGAGAGCATTTGCGAGCAGCTATTTAGTTGTTCGGGACTCTCTGTAAATTAATTTTATTTATCACGTCAATTTGATTTAGTTTGGATTCAGGGTAAACCAATTAATTACCAAAACCCTGTGAACTTATAAATTACTATGTACTTAGGGTTGGGAAAATTTCACATTTTGCTTGTACTTGAAATTTTCATGACATTTATGAAATATATTAAAATTTCCTAAATTTCTGAAATTTCATGAAATTTATTGAAACTTTCAATAAATTTCAATCACTTTAAGTGTAATATATTAATATTGAAATAAGCCCACTCGGGGACCATGGCAAATTGCCTCTCTTACCTCCTACCCCTCTGTGGGCCCCTGCACCAATAATATAAATAGTAAATACCTATGTTTACCACAAATTTCTTGAGATTTCATTTTAAAATATTTTTAAAATTACTAAAACTAAAAGAGATATAGCACTTTTTGGTAAGCTAATGAGATTGTGCCACTTTCATTGTTTTATATTTATATATATTTATTATTTTTAAATATTTTACTGAAATTTTACGAAAATTTAAGAAACTTCATCAAAATTTTATGAGCCAAAGGCATTTTTTATCCGTTTTCCGATGCAATGGGGTAGTTAAATTTTTTCTGACCTATACTTTTTATGCTTTTATTCAAGGCGTTTTGTATTTTTAAACATCTTTGTGAAATCGGAATTTCAATTGAGTTTACCGTTTTCGAGATATTTACAAAAAAAAGTCTCCTAATTACGTCACTAGGCTATTGACAACGTTGCCAGCTTTTTCTATGGTGTTTAGTTTAAGATTCTTACGATAGATGGCGCCACGTTATAATATTTTAGTTTTAAAACTACTTGATCTAAAATTTTAGTTGAGAGGAAGAAGAATTGATTTTTTGACGTTTCTTTTTTTCGGGTTATGTTTATTTTTTAATTTAGATTATTGAAAATCAATGTTATTGTTATGTTATTTGTAATTGATATTAGATAAGTGATTTATTAATAACGGACTCCAATGCAGAGGAATCTTGTGGAATGGTTGGTTACATTGAACATTGGAGCTTTTAAACAAATAAAGTAAGTACCTATAATTATAATCATATTTTGTCGTAAATGCATTTCATTAGTATACTGCCTAGTTCTTTATATTCTTTTAGATATATCTTGGACTCAAACAGTAATATGATACCTCGTAATAAGGTCCTTATTATAAGGAAGATAGGTACTTAATGAATTTGGTGACCATCTGTTTCTCTACACAGAAGATATATTTATTGTACTGGTTGTAAGGTTTTGATGCTCATCATCAGGGATGCAAGTTTTATAAAAACTATACACAAATATCATAAATACCGTTGTTAACTTACATTTACTGTTATTTTTTGTAAATTTATTTCATTCATTTTCAGCTTTATTTTGCCACTTTTTTCTATGAAATATATTAAACTCTGCTTTAGACAGTTATTAGGTACCTATTTATTACATTTTATTAGGTTTCACACGGTGTTTCAATGTGTAAACCTATCAATAAAACTTTTAATTTCAGAATTTTCTTTAACCTCCTCTTCTTCTTTCACTCAACTGACAGTGACAGTATTTGTACATAACCTCTTCGGGTATTTTCTGACATAACCGAATGAAATCATTAACAAGACAACTTGACAACAGGGTAATTTTCAACCAATAGAAATCTTAGAATGTTGGTCACATGGCGAGGTTTGTGACGTCATAAAAATGTATATTTTTTGTAAATATCTCGAAAACGGTAAACTCAATTGAAATTCTGATTTCACAGAAATGTTTAATATTACAAAACGCCTTGAATAAAACCATAAAAAGTATAGGTCAGAAAAAATTTAACTACCCCATTATAGCAAAAGTAAAAGTTTAAATTAATCATGACTTTTAAAAAAAATTTAAAGTCTGATTTAATTTACAAATTAAATTGGTAGGTAACTGAATTAAATTATTTAAATTAATTTATGCATATAAGTAACAATAATTATTTATAGTGTATTCAAATCCAAGCCGAACTAAACAAAAACGCCCAGACGCTTGATAACTCGTTCTTATTGGTCGATTCGGAATCTGTTGTAAATTATTATTAAAGGTCCCTGGGGAGGCCGCATGTGAAATTTATGCGAAATTTTCAGTAAATTGCGAAACTTTCAATGAAATTTCTGAAACTTTCACAGGCAATGTTGAAATTTTCGGATTGAAAATTTCATTTGAAATTTTTAAAAATTTCACTTTTCCAACTAAATGAAATATTTCAAGTTTGAAACTTTCAAAGTTGAAATTTTCATTTGAAAATTTCAACTGTCCCAACCCTATATGTACTGGACTCTTTATTAGCTCTTTAGATATCCAGGAGCCTTTTAATTTTGATAAGGCACCCAAGTAGCACAACTTTTGTCGATTGGGACCACGGTGCGTTGGCACAAAGAATTTTTCTCGCAGACCAGGATGAAGGGAGCAAGGACCTTGTTCCTGGTTCCCTACTTGTCCTTTGCCAGGATCAATAATGGCCGACCTTACACGCACCGATCGCGTGCGTGCGCCAAGCCATTCATGAAAATTTCAGCTTCGGGATATTGCCAAAACGGCACTTCCAAAACAACTGCCGGCGATTTTATTTACGATTGTTCTGTGCCACGTCCGCCCTGCCATCCGCATTCATATTTTATTTACTCATTCCAGAAGTTTACTTTTCAAAGTCGATAAATATGTGTATTAGTGGGTTTTTTGGTCCAAATCGATTGCTTCAGTTAATGCCTTTTACTATGAAAAATATTTGACATTTTAATTTTTTTTGACACTTTTGTGTTTTTCTTTTGTCGCCCGTTTTTAATTATGCTGAATGTTTTAAATAATTCGTATAAATATAGTATAACCTTGAGTTAGAATGTACATTTTACAATATTGGACAATTTGTTCGGGTGTGAAGCATCAATTTTGCCCGTGTAAATATTAGAGTTTATTTGTAAGTGCAAAAGTTACACTACAAAATAAACTAGGTAGTATTTAGTGCTTATTAACTAACACATTTAAAGAATATGAACATTATTCATTGGTACATTCACACTATTTATTATTAAAATTAATCAAAAGGGTAGAAAAACTTAATGCGAGTGTTTATTACCCCTTAATGTGTTAAATAGTGACAAAATGTACACTACAGTACATGCCAATTTCTTTGTCTGTTTTGATTTTACTAAGAGCACTTTTTTCTTTACACTACTAGTGCACATTGTATCATAATTAAAGTTAAATTACACCAATAGTTGCAAAATAGACTGAAAAAACTGGTAATAACTGAAATGCGTTTTAAAATGTTTGGTTGGGATACCGCGTTGTGGAAGTTTGGCATTTTTGTTCAGTTAGATTTTAATTACGGTGAATCCATAAGAGGACATTCTTATTTTTTGGTAAGTATTATACTTCCTTTTTCTTTAAGCCTTAATACTCAATAAATACCAATATGTTAAAAGGATGTCCATACCCGACCTATATTATATATCAATAATTTACGGCAGTAGGTCGGGTCAGGGGCGTACCGAGGCACACTTTTTTGGGGGGTGGAGACGATAAAAAAACCAACTTATTTTTTTATCGATACTTTAGTAGTAATAGTAAAAATTTTCAGTAGTTTTATCATGAATGTAAAGTGTTGTAAAGTGTAGATAAAGAATGTCTTTACCTACCATTAGCATGCTCTTTTGAAGTCTCTATTTTTTTTATTTGCTACCAATGTAAGTGGATTATCCGGAACAGTAACAATTTTAATTTTAACCAAATTTCCACCGTGAATATTTTCCTCCTGCATTTTTTTCTAGTCCTTGTTAAACACAGATCCACATAATAAGCATTTTACTAGAACTCGGCCCGGTCTAGCTTTCTTTTCCTTATTAAAAAAAATTCCTATTTTTTGACACTAGTTTTACTTAGCTTAGATAAGCTTCAACTAATTAATAATTTAGAAAGACAAAGCCGTGAGGCGGTGCCGACTTTGTACATGCCGCTTGTGTGAAATATAATGTCCTTTAATAAAAATAAGGTTGAAAAATACAATTTTCTTGACGGTAACGATTATAGGAGGTTACAATAGATTAAAAATTATAATTTTGTAATATGTAGGTAAAGTTTAAAAATTATATTTCATTTTATTTATTGTGATGGGTTGGTTGGTAGGGTAGGTATACCCAACCAACCGACCCAAATACTATAGATTTTGCCAACCGTGTTTGGATTTGGAACCAACTGCCAAGACTTTGGGGGGGTGACTCCCCCCCTACACCCCCCTTAGGCCCGGCCCTGGGTCGGGTTCTTGTAACATTAATAATATAAATACATACACACTTGATTTACTTTTTATTTTCAAGCGTAATGGTTGTTATATTAACCTATACTTACCTACATTTTTATTAATATTATGGAAAATTTGTACACGTGTGGTAAATCCCCGACATACAGCCGCCTGACGCCTCTCTACCAATGGGATCACCCATTTTTTATAACATAAAAATGAATTACTGATGAATTCTCAAGATAATTCATTGCTTACAAGTTGACAGCCAGTAAAACTTTTACGTTTTAATGAACCATTTTGCTTTAGCCAGCCATACGACTCAAATATAATATTATATTAGGCACCGATTTTGATAATTGTCATAGATTTTTGTTCCAAATGTTTCTCTTTATTTACCTTTTCGTTTTATTCACTACCACCAATAGGTTTTACTCAAGTAAGAAGTTTACACTAAAAGAGTAAAAGTACCTTTCTAAAATTAGAACACAATTTTAGGTAAATTAACACTTTTTAATACAGTGTAAAATTACTGTATCCTCAGTGCTAAAGTGTTAAATCTTACTTGCTTACTTGGGAAAAATTACACTACAAATTAACTCTAATTGTAGTGTAATAAAATAACACTATTAGTGTGGACCTGTGGGAACTCTAATTTACTTACACAAATTATATGAGCCGATTAGATAATATGTTTAAATGTCAAATAAATTATGTAAGTTTTTAATATAATATATTATATTTCTACAATTTGTTGAACAAATTCATACAATTATAAAACCAAATCCAAATTTTTCTCTGTGTAATTGAAAATTTATTGCACTTTTTAAGTTGATACTGCCCTCTTGGCACGTATTAACTTGACGTCAAAAAGTAGTATACTTAATATCCTTGACAATGCCCGATGTTGATACCTTTTTTCTTTCGAAAGATAACAAACGCAGAGACTTAGCAAAAATTAAGGCAACATTATTAAAAACCGAACTTTTTATGTTAAAAAGTAATATATCACTCGGGGCTGTCGTAGTAAATTTAAAAGTTTTCCCAAAAGTTTTGTATAATTTCCGCAACACTGGAATTTACACAAGCGACAATGAAAAACTTTACGAGCCCCTGAATAGACATAAAATGTTATTTTAATTAAAAGATAACATGAAAAGTTTGATAACGCAATTCGCACCCCAGTTTTACTAATCAACGCATATTCCGATTTATCTACATCTCACCTCTGTTTTACGCTGAATTTCGTATAAAAGGATAATCTTTTTGTTGTTGTTGAGTCCCTTAAATTTGGAAACTCCCTGTACATATTGTTTGTTTGTGCGTGTATGTCACCGATTTTTGTGAATTTAAAAATACCCGAACGTTATTTTTAAAGATAACTATTTCATGTCTCGCTAATTCTGCATTGTGGCTTCTAAAAATAACTCGCAAAAATTCTTAAATATGCGAAATATTTGTAAATACAATTTACATTATGATTTCGTGGGCGCTAAATGTATGAATGGCTTTAATTTTTCCTTTTTTTATTTTTATTTGTACACAAAAGTGCTAAGAGGACTCTTACAATTTGGGTAATCAAATTTAGGTTTTTGTTTTAAGAAAATATACATTCATTTAACTTGAAAATTTGAAATATCTCAGTTATTATACATTTTACGAAAAAATGTTTAAAATAAAAATTAAATGATTCGAGGGGGGAAAACAATCAGTACTAAAATTGGTCCTTATCATCTCCTCCTTATAGGAGGAACAGGGGGTAACTTTAAAATTTCCAATGGAACACCCTATTTTTTACTGCAGATTCGGATCATTCGACTAAAAATAGGTAGATTTTGTCTAAAACATTTATTCATATTTGTAATATATAGCGCTGTAATGAAAAAAAATCAATTTTGTTCGATTTTTCTTCTGTATACGATTCTCCAATAATTTTTGAATAAAATACTTGGTTTTATTTTTTAATTTTTTTTTTTAATTTTAATTAAAGTAGGTGCTCAAAATGGTGGCCTTCGACTTCAATGCATTTATTAAATTCGCATTTCGTTTTAATATTCTGCTTCATTATTTCCACTTGTGACTGTTGCTCGACGAACTCCTTTTATTGGTTGAACACTCCCGTTTGTAGTAAACTGCTTGACTGTACGGTGAAATGAAGTACGTGATCGAATTTTATCCGGAAAACGCTGAGCGTAGATATTAACAGCATCATCAAGATTCCTGCCTGCTTCTCCATAAATCAAAATCATTTCTATTTTTTCTCCCACTGTTAAAAAATCCATTATGAATAACTACTTAACGAAAGGAGGTCTTCTTGTTTGCAAATTAATCTTCGAATTAAATAATGCTAAACTATAAACTAAATACTATTTTTTTTACCTCAATTAGGATTAAATTAATTAATTGACAAAATAATGTTTACTTATGAAGTAGCTCGTTATCACGTTTGAAAAAAAAATGGCCATGTTATTTAAATGGGAAATAGAAAATTATTTTCACAGGGTCGTTTTCTAGAGATACTTTGACGATTTTTCAATGTTCTTTGAAAAAAAATATTCGTTTTTTTAGACACTCTAATGTATGTATATATATATATATATATATATCCATCAATATAAAAAAATGTGTAACTCTAGATGATATTGTTTTTCTCATATTTCAAATGGATAAAACATTTGGATTGAAAAATCGGATTATTTAGACGTTACGTAGACTGTAAAATGTCACAGTTTACCTTACAGTGTCGGCATTTGTTTATGCCTGAAGATGATCGTTAAGCACTTAAGATAATAATTAGACTCTCATTCATCGAACGAGCCGGGCTCTATTTTCGGTTCACAACGACAAAAGTATACACAGACGGAATAATAAACTTTGAGATGTGAGGCTAAAATAATCAAACACATTTTTGCGCCATAGCGCTTATGAAAACACAAACAGAAGATGTTTCGAATTTTTTGGGAATTAACTGTTCGGCGTCTCACGTTTGAACCCAAACATACATACACAAAATGAAACTTGTATGGAATCACTCAGTAATTACAAGAAACATTTCTTATGAATCTTACCGGTTGGGCTAATTAGTATTTGTGATACAATTTGCCGTGTGCAGTCTTGGTTGCATATTATGTACCGATTGCGGCAAAGGTGTGGATCACGTGATGTTCTTACATCTCGCTTCTGTTGGCTTACCATCGCAGTATATAAGCTCAGGTAGTCCTTTGTTTTGGGTGTGTTCCACTACACCAAGTTGCCCGACACTGATGAGACCCAATATATGTCGAAACAGCAGTTGGTATTTGAAGTTCGTGGAACGCACTCAAAACAAAAAACTTTGTTTTAATATTTTGTATCTTTTTTTGTAATAAAATTGGTTTTTTTTAGTAAAAGTAAGGAGTTAATAAAAAAAAATCGTTAAAATGATATTTGTAAAATGCATGCAGACCTTAAAAAAATCAATAGACTGTTAAGTTGATAGGTGCGAATGCAAATAAACAAAACTCAGCAGCTAGAGACCGTTCCTGTCCATTTATTATGGAAATTCTTTATGTTGTCGCATTAAAAATTGTGTCGGTGGTAAAAAACAAAAGAAGGGCATTTCCCGGAATGTCAAGTCTAGACGATCGACAAACTGTGTTGTGTTTTGTTTCAGGTCCGTCTTGCAGTCTTGATAAGATAGCAAAAATGCATTAACGGGGTCGTTCCAAATATCTCAATTTCAATAATATCAGGTTTATTTGCAGATTAAAAAAAATTGTGTGCAAATTCATATACGGGTCATTCCACCAAATAAATTTTTTTTTGCCGCATGACAAATTGCGTCCCTTTTCTTAAATAATGTTTTTTTAACTGTTTATCTAACTGTTACCTAATACTTTGGGACATTTTTTTCTGATGAAATATTACATAATACTTTCATATTTTATATGCACTTTTTTATATAATATGGCAATTTTAGGATGCTTTTACGTATTGGTTATATACCCAATATAAATAATATAACCTGCAAGTGTGTTTAAACCATTTGGTTATTTTATTGTGCTTAATTTAACTACTTTATTTACCTATCGGTTATTTTGGTTTTGGTCTAAATTCGGTTAATGTAACACATTATAGTTAATAATTACCAAAATTAGTTATATTAAACTAATTTGTTATTTTTAAAATACCTAAAATACACAGAAAAAAAGGAATAGTTAATTTAACAATATTAATTTAGTTGACCCATAAGTATTTATTTAAATCAACCGTGGGAAGGTTAATATAAACAAAGATTAGTTTGACGGTACTAAACCAGATAGTTATTTTATTTTTTTTAAATTGGTTAAACTAACCCAGAAAACTTTAGTGAAACCAACCCGCTGTATGGTTCAGTTTACTAAATATGTTGTTTGTAAAATAAGAGTTACTTCAACGTAAAGCACTCTGTTAAAACGATTAAAACAATTTGCCGTGCATTCCTGGTTGCATAGTGTGTACCGATCGCGGCAAAGGCGGTGTGGATCACGTGACGTTCTTAACTCTCGCCTCTGTTGACTTACATGAAGAGTATATAAGCTCAGGTAGTCCTTTACTTTGGTGTGACACTACAAGTTGTTCGATATTAAAGAGACCTTAAATAGGTGGAAACATCTGCCAATACTTGAAGTATTTTAAGTTGCACTAAAAAAATTATCTCTAGCGAGTTGAAGGTTCAATTTTCTGGAATAATACCACTGGTAATATACTGGTAATGCGTCAAGGAAGTTCCTGTTTCCTTTTTTCTGTGTAGTATGATTTAATTTGACCATGGAAAAAACACATAATATTTAGCTCTGAAAAGGTGTTCAATTTACACCAGGTAAAATTTATTTTAATACTGTGTGAAAGTTAAATTTACACATTTTAGTATTTGAATTTACACCGGACCAACGAACCATATTTAACACCATTTTGGTTTGTATCGATATAGACCATGTATGGTGTTAATTTGGTGTTAAAATGGTCATGAAATTTTAGATTTTGTCCAAGGAGGACAGCTTCTTTTTAGAGGTGGACTGCGCCCATTGTATTTATTTTAAATTATAAAATATTTGGAACAACTCTTGCCATCGCAATGGCAGTGCAAGTGCATGGCATTGTTTGCAATGACCGGACATCTGTTTGTTGTCAACAATAACACTCGCCCTGCTTAAATAAAACTTATTATCAGTTCATAAAGGTTTATTGACATTGAGGAGCATACGGAGAGTACGGCCAGTACGTTTAGCGAACACACATATACATACTGCACACGTTCGCTACGGGCTCACCTTTTTTTTCTACTTCTTTGCTTTTTGCCCTTTTCTTTGCAGACACGGACGAGATGTGCATGCACTCCATGAACTTGCCGCTAAATGAGATTTATTGGTCTGGTTATTAAAGAGGTTTTTATTCGATTAGATGATAATAGAGGTACACTGATTTTTATTTGTGTAGGTATGCTGAAACATCGTTACACCATTGATTAAGTTCACTCAATGCTTGGAGATAATGAAATTGTGATATCAGTACACTGTTCAAAATTTCATGACCATTTTAACACCAAATTAACACCATACACACGGTGCTGTTCTGAGAGGTGATTTTTGGACTTTCTGTGAAACCTAATTTTATATTCTTGTTAATTAGGTCATAACTAAAATTTTAAGAGCAAAATAAAAAAAAATTGACGGTTTGAATTGTTTTAATTGGCTGTTTATTAAAAATATTATGCACTCTTTCAATTATCCAATTAAAACTAGCGATTTAATTTAAATATTTAATATTTGCATAACTAAAAAAATGGTTTTTACATTTTTTTTTTATATTTTACTGTTTTGTTGCAATAAACGTTCAAACTTTTAATCTAACCTTTGACGTATACATTTATGTTCCCTTAATTAATATATTATAATAAAGGTTGCCATGAAACTTAGATCTATTAAAAATTTATTTAACGTTTGAATTGTCATTTTCAGTATACGTATTCTATAATTTTTGATTAGTTTTTTATAAACAAAAATGAAAAATTGTAGTAAAAGTTACGAAGAAATTCATGAAATTTAACTAAGGACCGGTTTATTCATCTTTAGTAAAGTTTATCGGGTCGATAACTATCATGTCTTGGCAATATCTAGTATCCAAAGAAATTATTCGTCAAATAAATCAAAAATGAATAAATCGGCCCTAAATAAAATGTGGCACCCTTAGAATTATTGTTTAATAAATGTATACTATACATTTAACCTTAAATTAAAACTTTAAACGTGTATTACAACAAAACAGTAAAAGATATAAAAAATGTATTGACCTTTTTTTAAGAAATTAACTAATCTTTATTTTGATTTAAAAAGTTATGATAATTTTTAAATAAAATCGTAAGTTTTAATTGGAGAATTGAAAGTGTGCATACATATTTTTAATAAACATCCAATTAAAACAAAATTAACCGTCAATTTTTTTTTATTTTGCTCTTAAAATTTTAGTTATGACCTAATTAACAAGAATATAAAAAAATTAGGTTTCACAGAAAGTCCAAAAGTCTATATCGATACAAACCAAAATGGTTCGTTGGTCCAGTGTAAATTCAAATACAGTGGACTCTTCTTTAAGAACTTTTTAAAACAAATTTTAATTATTAAGTCCTGCTGCCACAGCCTTGGTGCACTAAAAGTACTTAAAATTAAAATGCAAACTACAAAGCAACTGTCAGACGTCGACTTGATTTTTGGCAAAGCCGCACTTAAAACTTTGGCTTGCCACAATGGAGCGGCGAGCGTCCGTGGTATTTTTTAATATCATTTCAAATACTGAGTTTTGCGAGGGCTTTCGTTCATTCGTTCTTCCAACAGCTTTGCGGTGGTATTTGTATTTCAATTGTTTCCGTATTGTTTCGGGAAAAATTACAAAGCTTTGTCGGCGATCGCGAGACCGTTCTCAAAAACGCCCCTTCTACTTTTAGGGGTCTGGAACCTTTAACTGCCCTGTACGGCCGTTATACCCTTTAGTTAGCCACTACAAATAATATTTGTCAAATAATGGGAAAGAGGTTTTAATTCTATATTTTACTATAGTATACTTTAGTATACTAATACTAACTTTTCACAAAAGAGAGGAAGGCAGAAGTCTTACTCGACAAATTTTGTTCAATTGCACAACTAAATCGCGCACGTTTTTTTGTGTTTTACGTTTCAAGGAAAAAATTAAAAAACTTTTTTAATACTCGATTTCGATTGACTATTCCTTATATCATTGATTAAGAAACTCAACGCATAAATGCTTATATATAACGTAACTGTGAGTGTATTTTATCTAAGGGATAAAATTCAAGAACTAAATCGTTACATTTTCATGTTTTGCCAAAGTATCCAATTCGGTAAGTACATTTGTTGGTGCAGAATTAACTAATGATACTTTACCTAATATAATTTATATTTAAGTTTGGGCATTTTTAAGAAATTAGAAAAAATAATTTTTGCACAAACATAACCTTAAAATCAACCATTTTTATATTTGAGTTCTCTAAAAAACGCCTACAACTGCATTTTAAAAACAAAATATACCTACGAATTTATGGCAACATAATATTATATATGTTATGGCTAATGTGCAAACTTGGATAGTTTATAAACTAGCCAAACTGTCAGCTATTTTAATTGAAAACATATTTTTAACTAAATTAGCGGCTAGTTTACAAAATAACCAAGGATCTTGGCTAATTTACTTGAAATTATTAGGGAAACTAAAATAGCTGGATAGTTTGTATCTCTAAGGTTTGTATACTATCCAATTCAGTTTGGCTAATATGAAAACCAAAATTTCTAGTAACACAAAATAGCCAAGCTTTAGCTAGTTTGTAAACTAACCAACCAATTCTCTGGCTAATTTATTAAAAAAGTGAGGTTACTGCATTGTTTGTAATTTTGCCGGCTTAACCGGATTTGTTTTGTGCATTTTAACGTTTTTAAAATGAATTATAGGCAAAATTTTAACGCTTCCTTGTTAGAAAAACAACACAACCATACCGCCCCATTGAGCAAAAAACCCAACTAAAATGGGCACTAGCCAGAGAATTAGTTGGTTAGTTTACAAACTAGCTAAAGCTTGGCTATTTTGTGTTACTAGAAATTTTGGTTTTCATATTAGCCAAATTGAATTGGATAGTATACAAACTATCCAGCTATTTTAGTTTCCCTAATAATTTCAAGTAAATTAGCCAAGATCCTTGGTTATTTTGTAAACTAGCCGCTAATTTAGTTGAAAATACATTTTCAATTAAAATAGCTGACAGTTTGGCTAGTTTATAAACTATCCAGCTAGTTTATAAACTATCCAAGTTTGCACATTAGCCGTAACATATATATAATACATAATATAATGTGTTAACGTATTCAGTTTTTGGTGGTCTATTCCTTGAAATCGGAGAAGTCCCTTGCTACGAAGCGTAGGTGTTTGTCGCTGGACATACGGAGCGAGGGAATGGCGGGGGCATTCAATATTAGACGTTCGGCGAGAGCGTAGATTGATTGATTATAAATTGTTCCTGTTTAGTTCGAAATATATGTATTGCAACATTTAATGTGTAGCTTCATTTTAAATAAGTTAACATCAGAAGTGAGATAAGTAATCCAGTGCGCCAGTATTGTGTTATTTAGTTTTTGTGCCAATAACTAACAATGCCTCGCCGTTATTCACGGGAAAGGTCTGTGGAACGTGAGGAGAGAAATCATTGTCCCCGAAGTAACGGCGATGACAATAACAGCTATCAAAGGTCCCGACAGATGGAAAGGTATGATGCGGGGCTCCAACATAGCTCTGGACAGTCCAGATCACGGCGCTCCAGATCCAGATCTTCAAGTCGCCATCGCCAGCGAGGTGCTTATGAAGAAGGATCTTCCCTTGCTGCGTCTGACAGTGTTCAGGCATCTTTGGAAAACATGGGTAAAGCCATAGTTAGTGGAATAGGAGAATTGGTAAATAAAGGTATACGAGGAGGTAATGTAAGTATGTCTTTAAATAATAACATTATTCAAAAGTTTAATCCGCTGACCAACAATATTATCGAATGGGTAAATTCAGTTGATGAATACGCTATTATGCATGAGTGGGACGATAAAACAATAAGCTATTTGGCGCTTAGTAAATTAAGAGGGCCAGCAGAAATTTGGTACCGGGGTCTTCCCACACGTATGTTTACGTGGCCGGAATGGAAAGATATGCTTTTAACAAATTTTAAACCTAAAAGAAACTTATATAAATCCTTACAAGACATGATGGGGTGTATTCCTGTTCAGGGTGAAAGTTTATACGAATATACTTTTAAGAAACTTACGTTTATTCATAAATTAAAAATTCCTTTAAACGAAGAAGACAAAGTTAATTTAATAATGGGGGGAATTGAAGATACCCAAATAAAATTCTCCGTAGAAGCGGCGGGTGTTAAAGACCCATATACATTAGCACAACATTTTAGTATAGTAGACGAGAGTAAAAAAAATGCACAAATAAAAAAACAAAAACAAGACTCAGTATCGTTTCCTTCTTCAAGTAATGGCATAGCTAAGGGTTTGGGTAAAAATGTTACTTGTTTTTTATGTGGGAATACAGGTCACGTTAAACGAAATTGTCCGCGGAAATCACGATTCGCTGGTGTCAAACCCCAATATCAAAATAAACAATTGTCAACAGAATGTAGGCGCGTTAATTTTATAGGTAACACCGCAAACAATAAATTCTTTAAAAATATTTATTTAAACGATAATGCGACGAAATGTTTTATCGATTTCGGCAGTGAAACCTCTCTTGTAACTCAATCGGCGGTTCGGTCATTAAATTTAACACCGATTCAGCTAAGAAAACAAATATCGCTGGTGATGTTGGGAGATTTTACGGTCAAGGTTAGTTCATATGTAAACGCGAAAATTAAAATCGATGATGTTGTAAAATATATAGATTTGCTGGTTGTTGACAAATGTGTCATGGGCGTAGACATTTTAATAGGACAAAATTTTACCGAACAGCAAGACATTACTTATTGTAAGTCTGGAAATTGTTTACAATTTTATCTAAATTGTACAATGGTGAACCAAATTAGCAAAGCTAACATAAATATTGGTACCGACGACACGCAAAGCAGCACCGAAATTATCAGGTTGTTGAAAGAATACCATATGTGTATTGCTCAGCAAATGTCTGAGGTTGGTTGTGTTCTTGCTACGCCTATGAAAATCGAGTTGTCAACTACTCAGCCAATCTGTCAGAGGCCGCGTCGATTTGCTGATCCGGAAAGAGCCGAAATACGCGCTATTATTAACGAATTGTTATGTAATGACATTGTCCGAGAATCTAACTCACCTTACGCGAGTCCTGTTCTCTTAGTGGGAAAGAAAAATGGGAAAAAACGGTTGTGCATAGACTACCGGGGGTTAAACAAAATTACTATTAAAGACAAATATCCAATACCTTTGATTGAAGACCAACTAGGCCGTCTGTCTGGGTACAAATATTTTACTTCATTAGATCTTTTCTCAGGGTATCACCAAATTCCTGTGCACCCAGAATCAATACCTTATACAGCATTTATTACGCAGGATGGTCAGTATGAATTTTTAAGGATGCCCTTTGGCTTATGTAATGCGCCTGCTGTTTTTCAGCGTACGATTAATTCTATTGTCGGGCAGTTAAGATTTACTAAAATCCTTATTTATTTGGATGATATACTGATTCCTGCTAAAACGATTGAGGATTCAATGTCGATATTGCGCGAAGTTTTGAATTTATTCAAAATTAAGGGGCTTACAGTAAATCTGTCAAAGTGTTTCTTTTTAAAGACTAATATAGACTACTTGGGGTACGAGATAAGCGAGTCTACAATAAAACCTACTTCCACAAAATTAGAGGCTGTACAACATTTTCCCGTTCCCTCAAACGTTCATGAAGTCAGACAATTCCTGGGACTAACAGGATATTTTAGAAAATTCATTTCCAAATACGCGTTAATTTCCAAACCTTTGGTTTTGTTATTGCATAAGAACCAGGATTGGAGTTGGGGAAGGGAACAAGATATTGCATATAATTTATTAAAACAATATTTAATCGAAAAGCCTATTTTACAGTTGTTTGTTCCAACATTAGAAACGCGCCTCTATACCGATGCGAGCCGAATTGGTCTTGCTGGAATATTAGTACAGATCAAAGACGGAAAAGAACATGTCGTCGCTTATTTTAGTAAAGTTACAACTCCTGCTGAACAGAATTACCATTCGTTTGAGCTGGAAACATTAGCAATTGTCTCGAGTGTAAAAAGGTTTCGCCAATATTTACTGGGTAGACATTTTACAATATTCACAGATTGTGCGGCCGTTCGAAGTACTTTTCAAAAAAAAGAAATAAATGCTCGCGTGGGGAGATGGGTACTAGAACTGTCTGAATATGACTTTGAAATAAAGCACAAAAGCAATCAACAAATGCGGCATGTTGATGCCCTTAGTAGAAATTTACCAAATTCAGAACGAGGCGTATTTTCGGTAGCGATTGCGGAAGAAGATTGGATGTTAGCGGCACAACAGAGTGATTCAAAAATTAAAAACTTGAAAAAGAAGTTAGAATTCGGTAAAACAAATCAAAATAAAGATATTTTTAATAACTATTCTTTAAAAAACGGTAAGGTTTATAAAATTACGGGACGTGGATTAAGGTGGGTCGTTCCAAAAATGGCACAGTTTCAGATATTACAAATGGCGCATGATGAATCTGGGCATTTTGGGTTTGATAAAACATACGAAATTATTTCAAGTAAATTCTGGTTTAAAAATATGCGCCGCTTTGTGCAAAAATATGTGAAGAATTGTTTAAATTGCTTATTTTTCAAATCACCATCAGGAAAGAAACCTGGTTTCCTTCACCCAATACCAAAAGAACCAAAGCCATTCCATACGATCCATATTGACCACTTAGGACCTTTTGTCAAAACCAAGTCGGGTAAAACTCAAATTCTTGTTGTTGTCGACGCTTTCACAAAATTTATTATGATCTATCCCGTAAAAGATACTTCCTCTAAATATGCAATTGTATGCTTAAAAGATATGTTCCAGATTTTTGGTGTACCACGAAGGGTAATAAGTGACCAGGGTAAGGCTTTTACTTCGAAAGCCTTTGCTGAATTTATGGCATCGATCGGAGTAATGCATCATTTGACTGCTGTTGCTGTACCTAGGGCAAACGGGCAGGTAGAGCGTTACAACCGAACTCTTCTGGAATCGCTTGCTGCCATGGGAGCCGACGTTGATGATGATGAATGGGACACAAATATCGGCAACATTCAACTGGGATTGAATGGAACCATAAATCAATCAATTGGTGCTGCACCCAGTGAAGTTTTGATGGGTTTCCGAGTTGTTTGCAAAGGACAGCTGGAAGTAGAAAATCGGGAAGTTGTGGATGTCACGGAGTTGCGAGAAAGAATTATTCAGAACATGCAGGAATATCAGGAACAACAAAAACGTCAATTTGATGCAAAGCGATGTTCTGCAAAGAAATATGCGGTTGGCGATTTGGTGCTAATTAGGATAACAAGTCTGGCCGCCACTGGCACTAGTCGCAAGTTATTGCCAAAATGGCGAGGACCTTTTAGGGTTAGCCAGGTTTTGGATAACGATCGGTTCGAGGTACAGGACATTCCGGGAACTGTTCGTTCCAGGCGTAAGTATTGTGGTGTGGCTGCAGTGGACAATATGCGTCCCTGGATTCGTTACTAAAGGTAACGGCAGGCTTGTTGCCTGGCAGGCTTGTTGCCTGGCAGGCTTGTTGCCTGGCAGGCTTATTGCCTGGCTTTCTTCGGTCCAGAAGAAAGGTTAAGGAATGCATTCCGGTGGAAGAGCACGGCAAGTTCTATCTTGGGGTACAATGCAGAAAATACCTGGAGGAACTTCAGTATCGTGAGGTTGCAGGTATTTAGCTGGTCGGTACTGTGCTTCTGACTTCCACTTTAAATAACTATAAACATGGGGCCCCTTATCTTTTATTTCTTTTATAAAATACCTGTTTTGTTTTGTTTATGTTGTTTTGTTTATTTTTATATTAAATATACTTAATCATACTTTAATTACAGAAGGAATCTATGAGTTGCTTCAGCCTGGTTGAGGACAACCGGTGGTCAGGAAAGGCCGTGTTAACGTATTCAGTTTTTGGTGGTCTATTCCTTGAAATCGGAGAAGTCCCTTGCTACGAAGCGTAGGTGTTTGTCGCTGGACATACGGAGCGAGGGAATGGCGGGGGCATTCAATATTAGACGTTCGGCGAGAGCGTAGATTGATTGATTATAAATTGTTCCTGTTTAGTTCGAAATATATGTATTGCAACATTTAATGTGTAGCTTCATTTTAAATAAGTTAACAAATGGTATTTTACCGTTGAGTGGAGACTTTCTTAATCAACCCTTTTAATAATGCTAAATGCTGTTTAAATTTAGACGACTTATTTGTTTAATGATTTTTACTGAATTGACTGTATGCAATTTATTTCTTCATTCAGATTAACACTGTTTATTGGAAAACCGGTAAAAACTCAACCCAGGATTTCCTCTCGAAATACACCCAACAACCCAACAAATCGTGCCACGGTTTTTTTTCGATATTTTTTAACATTTTCCGGCTCTATTCTCAAAAATACTCGTTTGTAACACACGCGTTTGACAGCTGATTATTAAAAGTTATACTTTTGTTACGATGATAACAGCCGAGTGGTGGCGCTACTAGCGATACTTCTTTAGCGTATAATTAAAAATATTTTATTTCTTACCTTAAAATTAAGTACAGTTGAAACAAGATGATTGACCTAATATTGTCAAGGGTAAAAGTTTTAGCCTAAAACTAACATTAAACTAAATATTATTCTTTCTTTAAACGAGCAGATCCTATTCTTGCCTGTCAAATGTTAAGAAAGACTTTAAATGAAATAATCGTATTCTTATTTTAGGATTAACAATCGATTGGACCAAATTTTGTAAAATTCTCTCTACACGGAGAGAAAAATTTTGCTAAAATAACTATCCAAAGTATTGTTAAATGACGTATCGTGAATTTAGTCAACTGTTTTATTAAACTGAGGATTTGTATGGCTAAATTAGCTATACAGATCCTCAGTTTAATAAAACAGTTGACTAAATTCACGATACGTCATTTAACAATACTTTGGATAGTTATTTTGGCAAAATTTTTCTCTCCGTGTATTCTATTCTTAAAGATATAAAACCATACTGGATATAAATATAATTATATATATTCTAAGATTAGTAAATATTGGTACGACTGGCCTATTCTTAAAAATCACGATTTACCCAAAATATTTTTTGTTAATAAATTGTGTGATGATGTAATTTATTTATTATAAAATGCCATGCTGACACTAATGATTATTAAAATAAACATCCTGTACATTACAATGCGAATAGTAAATTGTCAGCAATTTAGTCCTAGAAATAAATAGTTTTATAACAATGCAAGTCCTTGAAAATTATTGTTGCTAAATCATTGTTTACCTCTCTAAAAAACCAGCCAAGTTGCACTCAATGCAACAAATAAAAAAGTAGAAATCTAAATTTTCGTATGGCGACCTTCGGTTGTTTTAAATTACATCACACTCACACACACACACGCTCACATAGATACAAACTAGTAAAGTAGCATTGAATCGAGAGACAAGTTGCAAACGCGCTAGACTAGACACTAGAAAATTAAAGTGCATAGAAACGTCACAAGACACGATTTTTCATGGAAATTCGACCTCGAACACAAATTGCACCGTGAGCCAACAAAAAAAATATCAGATTGCATTGTGATGTGATTTTTTATAAAAATCTCGATGATGATAATAACCATTATTGAGGGTTTGGTCTGTATTTTTCCTATACGAAAAGTTTTATATATAAATTACAAATTATGCTTTTAATTATTTATTTCTTTTTGTTGAACTTTTTTCCACACCTATAAAACCACAGTTGCTCTGTGTTGCCGAGTTGTTTTAACGTGCTCTAATCCTTCTTTTAACCTTATTCCTTAAGATCTCAATTGGATTAAGATCCGGTGAACAAAAATGCCACTCTAAAACAGTCGCACTTTTCATTTTTCAACAGTTTTTGACCACTCTGCTTATCAACGGTGGGGCATTATCTGGCATAAATTAAAAAAAATGCAGAACACAGTTATACTTGGGTGAATCTCAAGAAATGTTCCTCGATGGTGTTACCCCGTGATATTTAATAAAACTAAATTAGTTTTACCTACACTTTTATTGTGTTTTGATCTTTCATAATTAAGTAGATATAACAGCTCAAGTTCTAGATTTTTAACAGCAATTAATTATTTTTTACAATGTTTAAAAGTCTAAAACCCATCCTCCGTGACTGTTACTCTTTCTAGGTTAACCTATATGTTTTAAAATATCTGAGGTAGTAAAAGCATACTAAAATATCAGTTCACTAAGTAAATTAAACACATCCAAAGCAATCGAATCAAATATAATATATTATCAAAAATTAAAAGAAATAATTTTTATAACCATTTATGTGTTACAAAAATTGATTCTATCCTCCGTGAATCTGTTTTTGCTTTAAATTTTACGCAACGGATGGCGCTTTAATCATTTTATATAAGCAAAAACCTCTGTTATATTATATTATTATATTACATTATAGATGCATGTGATTCCTGAAGATCAATTAGAATTTATATGCAGATGAAAGTGTTGCTGTTTTATAATCCAAAAGTTTAAGTTCATTATTTTGCTATTTAAAAACCTATCCACCGTGAAGTGTAATATCTCAGTAAGTAGATTTTTTTATAAATCTTTTTTGTATGTACAATTGTATTTTTAAAAAATATTAAGGTGTCAAAGGATACAATAACTTATTTCAAATATACAAAGGGATGTTTTAAAAAAACATACGAAATCCTAACCTCCGTGAAGCTATCTTCCGTGAAGCTCTAATATTCAAAATGTATGATTTCTTAAAATTCTTGCATTAGTGCAGAACCACTTATGTTATGTTATTACTAGACCTGGTGGCTTTCCAAAAACCCTATTCTAGACTAACAGTGAAACAACCAAAAAATAAAAAATAATCATTTTCACTTGGGGGACATCTCAATATATTTACCCACTTATTATTTAATTAACAAAAACCTATTATTTCTTCTTAAATTTTAATTTACCGTAAAGTTTATTTTCAGATAAATAAAAAAAATTGTTTTTTGTTCAATATAAAATTTGTTTTAATATTTTTATGTTTTTTTGTAATAAAATTGGTTAATTTTCAATTCACTTTTTTTAAGTAAAATATTTTATGAGAAACTGTTTCTCATAATTAAATAGGCAAAAAAGGTGTATTGTTTTGCCTTTTATAAATACATTATGCGTTTGTTTTTTCATTCAATGATAGTCTCACTGTGCGTCATTAGAAAGTGAATAGACGGCCGCGAAACATAGCCTACTTATCTAAATCTTCGCGGAGCATGAAGTAAAAAATATGGAAAAGGCTACTGCTACCTTTATTGTTCGTTTGTTTCGAAATGACTGATGATAGTTGCTGAGTTGGCTGTGAGAAACTGGTAATCCGACACTGTTTTGTTTTTAATCACCTGGGAATGGTTCACCTGTCACTTAAATTAAGGATGTAAATTTTAGTTTAATAAATATGGTAATTTTTTGAAATAAATACCATTTTATGAACTATGAACTATTTTTTAAAATTATTTTCAATGCGTTATAACTTCCGGTTAATTTTTTTTAAATAAAAATATGTATTTATTTGCAATAAAAAAGTTATTGAATGATAACGATTGCGAAAATAATTATTTTCGCAATCGTTTTACCGCGAAAGGGCATGTAAAAAATAAAGACCCTTATTTTTTTTATTAAAATATTATAGTTAATTATACCTATTAAGTCTTATTTAACACAGTAAAAAATAAAAAAATAATTATTTCTTAGAAAAAAAGTTTTTTGATTATTTCCTCAATTGATTATCTAGACAATCTAAAACGCATTTAAAAAATAAAACCCGTTATTTTTTCGATTAAAATATGGTAAATTATAGGTTATAAGTTTAACAATGTAAAAAATAAAAAAAAATATAATTTTTTGCAATAAAAAAATTATTTGGTTATTTCCACAATTGAGGCTCTATGAACATCTAAAAACACATTTAAAAATTAAAAACCTTTATGTTTTTTAATTGAAATACATATAGTTAATTATACGTAATATTCCTTATATAAAACAGTAAAAAAGAAAAAAAATGATATTTATTTTTATTAAAAAAGTTTGTGAAATATTTCTCCAAACAGTGCTTTATGACAATCTAAAAACGCATTTAAAAATAAAAACCTTTAAAATGTTTGATTAAAATATAGTTAAACATACGTAATAACTATTTAACCCATTAAAAAAAGAAAAGAAATAATATTTATTTCTAATAAAAAAGTTGAACGCTGCTTTTTGACCATAGTGCGTCGCAAGACACCATTAGAAGTTATTCTCAAAATTTCTTTATGGGAAAATTCCGAAAACGCTTGTCTTACATGCGTGGGGTTAAATAGGGATACCTGTCATTAAAAGTTCTAATTTTTTTTCTAAAACTTTTTCGCACTAGCCATGTATGGCGTTGGAATGTCATTTATTTCGCATTTATAAAGTAACCTCAATGTCAACGTCTCTGACAATTGTGTTATAATGGGTGATAATGATTCCACTAATCAAGATATTCTCAACATGTTTTATACATGGCTTTTGATAGAGTGCTCCTTAGTTAATAAGTACACAAAAAACTAACTTTTTAAAATTACAAGACGTATTAGTAAGACCATCTGTCAAAATTTTTGAAAAAAATTATATATTTCAAAAACTAATCAAATTTTGTTGTTTTTAGAATTTTACGCAGAATTTAAAAATATAATAATAATATTTATATGGGTACTAGGGTGTGTCATTTTTAAGCAACTTTTTTTTTTCAACTAAAAAACATGCTAAAAACTTTCAGGAAGGTGAAAAAAGAAACCTTTAAAAATTTGAGCTCTTAATATTAACATTAAGTGGTGCCTGTTTCTAACTTTCCATTTTCCATTTAAATAACATGGAAATTTTTTTTTCTTTTTTGTTATTTTTGTAGCTTGACATTGGAGCATTGTAAAAACCAACTGAAAAATTATTTTGGTAGGAAATTGAACGCTCTACAAAAAAGTTTCAATATATTTTTTCATAGAGTGAGCCGTTCTGAAGGTATTCAAACTTAAAGTTCCCTTTAACATTTCGAATCGCGGCACGTTAGCGTGCCTCTAGTCACTGTGTAATCCGAACGGTAATATACCGACTGAGCCGATATAATCTTTTATCAGAGTTATCGACTTTAAAATTATAAAAAAAAGAAAGATTAAAAATTCAATACTATAAAAAATTCATTGTTTTATTATAATTATTGAACAAATTTATTGAACACAAATAACGTTTTTTGATAGTAAATAAAATAAAATGGAAAAAAAATTGAGATGTAAGTGTTATTTTCTTTCTATACGAAAATAATTATTTTTTCTTAAAATAATTTTTAAGACATAAAAAAGTATTAGTTTATTAAAATAAAAGTCATAATTTCATACATTTGCAAGTTTGAATACCTTCAGAACGGCTTACTCTATGAAAAAATAAATTAGTACTTTTTTGTAGAGCGTTCAATTTCCTACCAAAATAATTTTTTAGTTCGTTTTTACAATGTTAAATGTCAAGATACAAAAATAAGAAACAAGAAAAAAATTTTTTTCCATGGTATTTAAATGGAAAATGAAAAGTTAGGACAGGCACCACTTAATGTTATTATTAAGAGCTCAAATTTTTAGAAGCTTCTTTTTTCACCTTCCTGAAAGTTTTTAGCCTGTTTTTAGTTGAAAAAAAGAAGTTGCTCAAAAATGACACACCCTAATGGGTACATTTGAAAATCCAAGTTGATATAATATAAAAATAAAAAATCCCAAAATGTTTGCTGCCAATCAAAGATTCAATGACTTGACAATGTATTCGAGGCACACTCGAGTTGAACCTGGTGGTAAAAAAACAATGGGACTTTTTAAGGAGCCTGTCAAAATGCAAAAATTTCCAGCACCGAACAATAACAATAATGAAGGCTGGACATCGTTACGAAGAAGACTTTAAACCGGTCGCTGACCTCACAGAACAAACAACGCTATTTTTCAGTCATGTGTCCTGTGCCTCATTAGCATTCTTTTTATTTTTGCTGCTTTTATACTCCTGCTGCTGCTGCTGCCTCGAAAAATAAATCAACTTCAAGATATTTTACGTGGTGTATCAAGCGTGCCCACTAATTTTAATCATAGGAAGGCTATTATTTAGAATAAAATAAATAAAAGATTTTTTAATTTAGTAAATTTTTAAGAAAACCATACGCTAATCTATTAGATACAATAAATACACATTTTAGTAATGATTAACGTGAAAAGTGTAAACATTTCAATTCAGTAAAAATCGTCAAACAAATAAGTCATTAAAAGCGTTGATTAAGAATTCTTTAAGTTTCCACTCAACGGTAAAATACCATTATATTATGTATTATATACAATATTATGTTGCCATGAATTCCTAGGTATATTTTGTTGTTTAAAATAGAGTTATCGAAGTTTTTTTAGAGAACTCAAATATAAAAATGGTTGATTTTAAGGTTATGTTTGTACAAAAATTATTTTTAATTTCTTAAAAATGTCCAAACTTAAATATAAATTATATTTGGTAAAGTTTTCATTAGTTTTCTGCACCACCAAATGTACTTACCGAAATGGATCCTTTGGCAAAACATGAAAAAGCAACGATATAGTTCTTGAATTTTATTTACAATTAAAAACACAATAATTCACCATGATCCCTTAGATAAAATACACACTCTAACGTAACTATATAAGCATTTAAGCGTTGAGTTTCTTAATCAATGATATAAAGAATAATCAATCGAAATCGAGTACTAAACCAGTTTTTTAGTTTTTTCCTTGCAACGTAAAACACAAATAACGTGCGCGATTTAGCTGTGCAATTGAAAAAAATTTGTCGAGTAAGACTTCGGCCTTCCTCTCTTTTGTGAAAAAACTACCTTTAATTGTATTGTTGACAATTCTTAAATTCACGCAATGCTTTTGAAGTCCACCAGATGACGCACGCGTTGCGAAAACCCGATACTTCTTTAGCGTACCTATAGTTTAAAAAAAATGTGTGAACCAAAAAATTTACAGTATTTAAACAAATAAGATCCCAAGTAGAACAACTGGTTAAATTAACGTTAAATTTGCGTTGTGCCTGGTTAATTAATTTAAGTAATATTGTACTACAACGTTAAAATATCCTTAAATTAACGTTATTTTGTAATAAGTGGAGAATTCAATTATGCATAATTGAATTCCCATGAATTACCATGGTAAAATTAACGTTATGTAAGTTAAATATAACTTCTTGGTTAATGTACCTTTGCATACCTTTTCTACGAAAATACCTAATATTATCTAAAAATGATTTAAATTAAATATTTGTATAAAGCGACATCTATAAAACAATAGAGTTACGAACAAGGTAATGTGTAATAATGTCAAATGTCAAATTTATATGTGTAAATTGCAATGTATCTCTTAAAACGGTCGTTTAATCCAATAAAGCAGTTTTCCACAAAGTATACTTTATATATATTTATAAAGAAAATGTTTTATTGACACTCCACGGTTGAGTCTCCTGTCAAATTAAGTTAAATATAGTTTATTGCCTGCGAAAAGGTCAGTTCAATGTTCTTTTTTTAAATATTTAAACTAAATATTTAAACTAACTTCAGGAAGTATTGTGACTGGGGTAGGTAAATATTAACTCACACAAATTAACATTTAAGTTAAATTAACATTAAGTTAACATTAAATTGATTTAGATTAAACACAATACTCATAAATGCACAGATGTTAAAATTGTGGAAAGAGTCCATTATTTGCAAATTTAGGGGCGGTCGTTATTACTCATGTATTTTTTTAATTTGTTGAACAACAAAGCCAGCTGAAAACAAGCTTTTTAAGCAATTTTTTTTTAATAACTGATAGTGTTTTTCGAAAAATTAGCAAATTTCTTTTTTGTGTTTTAGAAGCAGCTAAATTTTCCATAGAACGATAAAAATGATTTAGACAACTGGAGATACCACCAAAACCTTTCCTTCATTTAAAAAATCATTGTCTACAACCTTTAAACACATGTTTAATAAATACTTTGTAAAAAAAAGTATTTGTGGAGTTTTATTTATTATAAAACTAACGTTAGAAAGGACATTAATATGAATTTAAATATAACGTATAGATAAACGTTATAAATAAAGCAAAAACAATCTTTAATTTACGTTATTAATAGACTTATATTAAACGTTTTAAAAGTAACATTTTGAAACGTGTAATGATCGTTTTCTTAACGCCAAAATTAAACGTTTATTTATTAGTATTGTTAAACGTTATAATCTGCGACATTTTAAAGTTGATTGTACGTTAAAAATATATGTAAAAACAAAATGTATTACAGGTTAAAATAGGTGCTCAAAATGGTGGCCTTCGACTTCAATGCATTTATTAATTTGCATTTCGTTTTAATATTCTGATAAAACTGCTCTGGGATATTCCCAAATCTCTAGATAATTCTCATGTGCTTGAATAAGGATTAGCGGCCGTTGCTGCTAATACATTAATTTCATTATTTCCACCTGTGACTGTTGCTCGACGAACTATTTTTTTCGGTTGAACACTCCCGTTTGTAGTAAACTGCTACGGTCAAATGAAGTACGTGATCGAATTTTATCCGGAGAACGCTGAGCGTAGATATTAACAGCATCATCAAGATTCCTGCCTGCTTCTCCATAAATCAAAATCATTTCTATTTTTTCTTCCACTGTTAAAAATCCATTATTGTTTGCAAATTAACTAAATTGATTAAATAATGCTAAACTATAAATAGTTTCTTTATACCTAAATAATAATTATTATTTATAATTAAATACAATTTTTTTATACCTCAATTAGGATTAAATAAATTAATTGACAAAATAATGTTTTTTTTTACCTTAACTGAGGTATTTTTATTAAAAATAGTACAATAATCCTTTAAATTAAAGGATTTAAGGCTGGCAGGTAAAAAGTGACCATGGTGCGCAATTCATAATTATCACCGAATGAAATAATGTATAAAACTGAAACCAAAGAAAACTTAAATATTAGTTAAAAAATCGTTTTAAACATTTTTTCGTAAAATGCATACTGAGATATTTCAAAGTTTCAAGTTAACCCTGTATATTATTAATATTATCTGAAATTTAAGCAAGGAAAATTAAAATTTAGCGTAAATATGTACTTAAAACGTATTTATTGCCGTTTATCGGACGAATTTTATTAGAAATTGCTCATTAGTGGTTTTATTTAGTCTAGGATATAAATCATGGCGGTTTTATGGAAATTGTGCCGTACAGACAAAACAACATATTTATAAGTTATTTGTTAAATAAACATTTTAATGGGTAGGTATACACTGAAAAGGGCAAATAAAGTACCCTTGTAAATAATACTAAATATGGAATTATTATATTAACCAAATTAAAAAAGACAGCATTATTGATCTTAATTGATCTTTTGATTTCGCTGGCAGTAAACTAGTAATGGCCTATAAAGCAATAAAAACTGCTTCTAAATCGGTTTTAAGCGGTTGTTAGTCCATGTTCAAGGGAGAATTTTTACAGAAAAATTTATCAAACTAACACTGTCATTCGAAAAGCCGGTAAAACAGATACCTAACTTTGATTCGGTTACTTTTGTATAGATGTCGCTTGAAACAAATATTTAAATTAATTAATAATACATTATTTTTATATATACAGGGTGTTAGTCAAGTATATACAATAAATTTAACAGACGATTCTTGGGGCATTTTATGGCAAAAAATTTAAATAAACATGGGTCCGCAAATGCTACGTTTTCAAGATACAGGGTGTTACACTTTGAAAAACCTTAAGAAATATTTTTGACAAAAAAATGTACGCCACTGTAATTTTTATATTTTTTTGGGCTTAAGCAACTAAAATTTTTGTCTCTTAAATGCATATCTTTTGTGTCCAGGGATATTGGACTGGGCCAAAAAAATCAACTATTTTTTTTTTGAAAAGTATATCGAAAATATGGTTTGGGGCAACAAAAAAAAATTATTGTAAAAGTTTGAGTCCATAATATTAATATTAAGAGGTCTATCATCGCAATTTTAATTTTTTGTTGTTAAGAGGCTTTTTTGTAAAGCATTTGATTTCACATAAGAATATTTATCGGTTTTTTATGGGTACTGATTTTTACATGAATTTTAAAATTCCAAAGTTAAAAGATCAAAATGTAAAACTATACCAATGTTTAGGGCATGATTTTAAGGAAACGGTTCATCTGACGAAAAATTTAATTTAACTTTTTTTGTAGAGCATTTAATTTTATTAAAAAAATATTTTTAAGTAAATTCTGTTAAACTCAATGGTTTGGGAGTTCTGAGACAAAAACTTGATGAGGGAAAAAAAAATTAAAATTGCGATGATAGACCTCTTAATATTAATATTATGGACTTAAACTTTCACAATATTTTTTTTATCGCCCCAAACCATATTTTCGATAATACTTTTTTAAAAAAAAATAGTTGATTTTTTTGGCCCAGTCTAAGGGATATGCAATTAAGACAATTTTTTTTCTTTTAATTAAATAACAATTTTTTACTGTTTTTGATAAAAATTAAATTTTAGTATCTACATAAAAATCTTAAAGTTCTAAAATTTGAGTTCCTCAAGGCTCTGCTTATGGAGGATCTAGTGAGTCATGATGCACAGTAGAGCAGTACCTTGACACAAAGTTGCCATCGCTATCGAAAGTGCATTAATCACTTGCACGTGTCAATGTAATATTTAAATTCGACCTTTGTTAATTGCAATTTCGTAGACAAATAATAATGAGGTCCGATGACGTGTCCTGACGTTACCCGACAGCCAAGGACAGTACAGGAATTCGCAATTATTACAAAAAAATTAATAGTTATTAAGATATCCCCAAGACTTCATATTTGTACAGGGTGTCCCAAATTGGTTGTCCGTATATGCTATCTCAGTATATATAAATGCCATAAAAAATTCGACCACGCATCCCCGTCGTCTTTTTTAAAGATTCATCGGATGATGTCTTTGAATTTTCCCGATTCGCATTTGTTTAGGAGATATACCTATTTTTTAAATTTTTGCCAATTTTGACAAATGCTTGTAGCTCCGTTTATATTTGAGTTACGAATACAGGTTTAAAATGTTATGTAGACACTTTTTATCACATAATTCATTAGTGTCGACAGATTTTTTTTAGCTCTGTTAGGTTAAGAGATATGACCCTATACGGACAACCAATTTGGGACACCCTGTACGCAGTTCAAAAGTCAAATTATTATTATAATAATTATTATACACTGCGCTAAGGCTGGAAATCGATTACGAATAATAAACATTTTAAATCAGTATACGTAACGTTGGCACATAAAAAATTTTTTTGCATATGTTAATTTGTCATTTTTATAAAAAAAAATTAGAGCTTTCATCAAAAATAAGGTGGCTTACGAATTTTAAAAGTTATCTAAATAATCAAATTCAAATTTAAAATAATAATTTTTTGGCCACAGTTAAGTTTTGCACACAAAAAATTAATGAGTTACAGCTTAAAAAATTCATTTTTAAAGATCGCTCACAAATTTTTAAAAATTTCGAAAAAAATCGATATAGTCGTTTCGTTTTGGACAACGTAATTACTAATTAATAGGTAATTTTACGAAATATAGACTTTCTTCAACTTACAAAGTTGTAAATAATTATGTTTCTACAAATATTAAAACAGTCCCCTCACACTTAATTAATTTGATAAGTAAATAAAGTAGTTAAATTAAACACACAAAATAACCAAATGGTTATACAGGGTGTCCTGAAATTAGTGCACCATACTTTAACAGCAGATTCTACGTGCAAAAATAAGAAAAAAAGTCCCTATAAACATAGGTCAAGAAATGCCTCTTAAGGGAGCTACAGCCCCCAAAAGGAAAGCCCCTGAAGATGGTTTTTATTTATTATCTCCAAAACCGTTAAAGATAGAAAAGTGAAATTTAGGGAATTAATTAAACTTTTTATGACCAATAAGACGTAACAATAACAATTTAAAAAATTTAATGAGGTTTGGGTCAGATTGATAGAAAGTGGGGTTAAAACCACCTTAAGGTTAATTAACTTTTTTGTACGTATCTTGTACCAGAATTTGATGTCAGATTATGAAATTTTGGAGTTTTGCACATAAAAAAGGTCATCTTGTTGAACTTCGTTAACATACACCGTTTTCGCTTAAAATCGATTTGAAAATTATTTTTCATAGCATAAAAATTCACAATTAAATTACAACCATAGAAATAGACTCGCATAGCTGTAATCTGCACCTGTAGGGTGGTACGGGTCACTAAATCTTATTTTAGTTAAAAATTATCATATTTTGAAGATATTTTAAAAGTGACTGGATTCTTTGAAAAAATGTAAAGGACAAACTTGTAGAAAATTTAATTTTATCTTATCAGTTGAATCGCTAAGGTTGATATTTCTTGAGATATAAAGCGTTTACATTGACATTTTATGAAATTTTCAAGATTTTCGTACCAAACTTTTTATAAATGATGATTTTCAATTGTTTATCAGTACAATTTCATGTAATTACTTTTTTCTATAGTCGGGTGATTAGAGAAAAATAAATAACTAAAACAATCAAGCATAATTATTAATAAAATAACATGTATGTAATACACCTCGGTATATCATTTTTAGGTAAGATATATATTTTCTCTTTAAAGTTATGTCTATATCTATCTATATGTATAGAAATACATAACCATATATGGTAAATTATAATTACATAGAGTTAAAATAAACTTAAACCGCTTAATTATAGTTTGAGTTGACTTAAGAGTTAAAAATTAGTTAAAAGGGTAAAATAAACCAAAAACTGACAAATATTACCTTCTTTTTAACCAAAAGGTACATTAACCGGTGTTGCCTGTTAGATAATATACTTTTATAATTTCATATATATCTGAAATGTTTTTTTTAATAGTAACGTTAATGGTCGCTATTAACTCGTCCGATGCCGCTACTGGTTTTGTGTGTTATTTCCTGGTATCGCGTTTATATTAGTTTGTATATAATTTGCACGAAACATACATAATAACATTATAATTGCACCAAAGTAATTTTTTATGACTGCACGTGCGACCTTGCATTATGTAATGGGTCAGTGACGGACTTGGTTGCTTTTGTAGACGCCTAAAAAATCATGATGTCATTGACTATTAGAACTAGTTTCTATCGAAGGCAACAACAAAACATTATAAACTTGAATTTTAAATTAATTTTATATTTGCCTAATAGTTTGCTTTAATTTTCCTTTAATATTTACATTATAGATAATGGAGGAAATCACTCCTTTCAAAGTCAACTTTAAAGTATTTTTTACAGTTAACCAAAACGGTTTTATAACGGTATATAAACGAAAAATTACCAAATTTGGGGAATGGTTTATTTCGTTATTTTACCTAAATCTACTAAGAGAATAACAATATAAATACCACAAATTTATGTAAAAATAACGTTCTTTTAATTTATATTTTACAAAATGGTACTTACAAAGTAACCCTAGAGTAAAATTAAAAAATATAACTTAAATTGTCAAAACTAATCATATTTTGCATTAAAACTCTACGGTTTTAAGATTAATATTGCTTGGGTAAAAATTCAACAAATTTACAAAATTTTATAAAATCTTTTAAAAATCATTTTTTAATAACTAAAACTTTCCTTATTATATTTTAGAAAAATATTTATGAAAAAATATTATATAAATGTTTAGATAAGTAATGGATGCCATCTTAAAAAACTCATTATGGCGACCTGAAAAAATGGTCCCTTAACCCTTTCAATACTGCGGGGATATATACGTCCCAAAGAAAATTAAAAAATGTCTCTACTTAATTAAGTGCGTTTAAATAAAACAGGGTCGGGACAATTTAGTATTTCTATGTCTTGACTTGGGATATCAGTAATAAAAACTTAATTTATTTAACGTCACGTGAACAATAACCAGCTGTTTTTCGGCCATTGCATGCTCTAAATTGAAAAAGACCAGTCACATATCCTATTTTGTGCAGTTTTTGTGTAAATTTTGCTTGAATTTTTGTGATACTTTATGGGCATTGTACGTCACAACTCATTCCTCAAAATATACGTTGGGACAAAAATATCCCTGCAGTAATATGACAGGGGATAGTTTTATCCCATCAGTGTTTTTTGATAATAAACATTTTCAAAAATAGTAGAATTTCTTTAGTGTGGGGATAAATATATCCCAGGGCATATTACTGCAGGGATAAATCTGTCCCAGGCCTTTTTTTCAGATACCACCAAAGTTAAAAATCTGTCATTCAGTCAATTAACTATTTTTAACCTAAATATAGTTTTAACACTAAAAAAAAAGTTTTAAATTAATTTCCGAAAAGTCGTATTGAAAGGGTTAAAGTTTTATTTTTCACTTTAAGCTTATTTTTCCTTGTTTAGTCAATACTAATAGTATTTATTACCACTAATAAGTTATTAGTAATAACCCTAAAAAATACCAGGCGAATATGAATTATTTACGGTTATAAAGTGGTCTTAATATCGTAAAATTATGACTTATTAGTAACATTTACCATTAAGTAAAAATTCTGACGTTAAAATTACCGTTAAATTTTCCTTTAGGTGAAATACACTTATAAGTAATTTTCTTTCGTAAAAATTACGTCTCTCATAATACTTTAAAGTGTTGAAACTTAAGGGTTATTTAAATAGGTAAAAATAACGTTAATTTAAACTTTAAAAAAAGTTTTTACTTCAAAGTAAAGTTTTAAGGTTAATTTAACAAAATATTTACTTAAATTAAGTAATATTGCCTCAAAGCTCTACGCTTTTACTTAAAATGCTTACTTGTTTTTTTAGGAAATTTAGTCCTCTACAAAAAAGTCACATAAGTCTAAGTCAACACAATGAGCTGGCCAAATAGCTTTTAAGCAAGCTAAAAGCTATTACCTCTATAAACAGTACTCTCTGTTCAAATTGATTATGATGAAGAAGAAGAAGTCAAAATCATCCTGTGAAAATCACTTTTTTAATATTTAGGTTTATTGCTTACTTCATAAGAAACAACAAAAATTTGATCGAATCACGATTTAAAAAAAATCGTAGGGCGCCTGTTAATATTCTTATCGCTGAATAATTTTGAATAATTTTCGGGTGATGATCCCAAATCGAAACGCGCGAAAAACATTTGTTATCGGTCCAGTTCGTCGAACTGTCAAATAACATTGCAAATGGCATTGAATCGAAAATTGTAAATAGTTCTCGTATTTTTTAATACTTAGGATGTTGATCTTCAATCGGTCTTTAATTTAAACGTTATCGTTGCCAACACTAGTTAATAAAGTGATTGATTATGGATGGCCACTTTACACCGATTTATCTAGTCCAATCGAGTTAATTAACTTAAGTTACTTAAAGCCTAGGCTGTAAACATTCATTACATACTAATTTGGACCAATAAAAAAATTTGACTTGTCAGATATATATGTTCTTAAAAGAACCGTATGTCTGAAGACGTTTTAGTACAATCTCATGTACCATCTTCAGGTCTTATCTGCTGGGCTGCTGTTGCTGCTCTGCTGCGAGTTATACGTGGAGTCCATGTAACCAGAGCAGCCTTTTTACGTAAAATTATCTGGAGAATTGTATTAATAGATCGAGAATTCAATAAAACCCCACAAAAAAGTAGCCTACGAATACGAGGTGTGTTCAGAAAATAACGGGAATTGTTAAATTTCGCGTGTTCGGAGGGTCCGGTTGTCATAAAATTTTCTTTATTATGTTGGTATATATGCCCCCGAAGTATGATAAAAACTTTAGCTGTTTTCATTGCTTACTTTGTCTGTGGCAGCCGCTAAGGTTAGACGTGTTTTATGAGCTCGGCGATTTTTCATTCGTTAAAAGAAATGGATAAAAGAATTTGTATCCAATTTTGCTTAAAAAATGAAATATATTCTGTGAAATGTTATCAAAGGCCTATAGTGAGTCTGCTATAAGTAAAACAAGAGTTTACAAGTGGTATAAGAGTTTCCAAGATGGCCGTGAAGACGTTGAAGATGACGAACGCCCCGAACGCACAAGCACATTAGCAACCGATAATAACATGGAAAAAGTGGAAGAAATGGTTATAAACCATCAGAGAAGTCGCTGATGATGTTGGTATATCGATTGGCTCATCCCATGAAATTTTTTCAAATGTTTTGGGTATGAAACGCGTGGCAGCAAAATTTGTTCTAAAATTGTTAAATTTTGAACAACATTTTTGGCCAAAAACAATACTCTAATGATGCCCCAGCCTCCATATTCGCCAGACATGCCTCTGTCTGACTTTTTCCTATTCCCAAAAATAAAGAGAACCTTAAAGGGCCGTCGTTTTGCAAGCATAGATGACATGAAAAGCGCATCGCTGAAAGAACTAAAGGCTATCCCAAAGATTGAGTTTTAGAAGTGTTTCGAGTATTGGAAGAAGAGCTGGCACATGTGCATAATATCCTATGGGGACTATTTTGAAGGCGACAACACGAATAAATAAATATTTGTTTCAAAAAACGAAAATTCCCGATATTTTCTGAACACACCTCGTAAAGGGTTGTAAACCCCTTAATTCAATCAAGGTCTAAAATTTTAAAAATACCTTCCTTGGGTAATATATGCCTGGCATGGTCAATTCTTGAGCGAAATTTTAGCCACAAACGCCATCAACCAAGTGGCGATTTATTTCCGTATTACAACGTTGTCAGATGGTGTATTTAATCATAATAAAACAGCCTAGCAAGTAAATGCTGCACTTGCACACACTGAACGGTTATTGCATAACGACCCATCTATACGTAAATTTGGCAACAATGTCAACGCTGTTGAAACATTATTTGCACAATTTGGTTTTATTTGCGAAAATAACGAATGCAGAATTTTAAATAGACAAAAATTTACATATAGTTGGTAAATATTGGTTAATATTCGTCCTTCTTAAATAGGACATTGCACTGTGTTAGCACGTGTGAAGTGAAGTTCGTTTTAATATTGAAATATTTGCTAGGATATCGAACTATGTATTTTAACGAAAAAACGCTTTTTTCCTCATAACTAGAGATAGCAATATACAGGGTGAGTCATATAACTTGAAATATCTCAGTTAGTATGCATTTTACGAAAAAATGTTTAAAATAAAAAATTAAATGATTCGAGGGGGAAATCAATCAGTACCAAAATTGGTCTTCATACTCTTCTCCTTATAGGGGGAACAGGGGGTAAGTTTAAAATTTCCAATGGAACACCCTATTTTTTATTGCAGATTCGGATCATTCGACTAAAAATAGGTAGATGTAATAAAAAAAAATCAATTTTGTTCAACTTTTCTTATTATACGATTCTGCAATAATTTTTCTATAAAAATATCACTTTTTTGGTAATAATTATCTTATTAAATTAAATGTGATTTTTTTAAGTACCCACGATTTTTTAACTAATATTTAAGTTTTCTTTGGTTTAAGTTTTATACATTATTTCATTCGGTGATAATTATCAATTGCCAACATTAAATCCTTTAATTTAAAGGATTATTGTACTATTTTTAATAAAAATACCTCATTTAAGGTAAACAACATTATTTTGTCAATTAATTAATTTAATCCTAATTGAGGTATAAAAAATGGTATTTTGTTATAAATAATACAGTAATAAACTAGCATTTATTTAATCAATTTAGTTCGAAGTTTAATTTGCAAACAAAAAGACCTCCTTTCGTTAAGCAGTTATTCATAATGGATTTTTTAACAGTGGAAGAAAAAATAGAAATGATTTTGATTTATGGAGAAGCAGGCAGGAATCTTAATGATGCTGTTAATATCTACGCTCAGCGTTTTCCGGAAAAAAATCGATCACGTACTTCCTTTCACCGTACAGTCAAGCAGTTTACTACAAACGGGAGTGTTCAACCGAAAAAAAGAGTTAAAGTTACAGGTGGAAATAATGAAATTAATGTATATATAAATGTAATAATACCCAACACTATTATCCCAAAAGGTATACATATGCATATTGCTAAATTCAGAATTTCATAATCATTTTAAATCTTATATTTGAAATTCAAATTTTGAATAGCCAGAATTTTTGCGCTTTATCCAGGTCCCCTTAACGTGTCTAAGGAGTTTAGTCCTACAATGGAACAATATTCTAATATCTCAGCGCACCTTACCTTTTAAATTAAAGAAATAAGATCCTGGATAATTATAACACCTTTAGGCAAGTTCTTTAATTAAAGTTGTCGGCGTTAAAAGCAAAGTGAGGCGGAATTTTTTCACAATACGTTTTAAATTTAACGTGCCATGGCACTTTTTTTCGTTTGGCAATTAAAAGTGTAGGAGCACTTTTAATTTTGCAGTCGATATTTTTATAATAAAATTTGTTTTAATTACTTTATCAATGCAATTATTGTGTTTACAATTCCATGTTCTATTTTTAACTTAATTGCGCTTAATATAATTTATTGATAAATAGTAAGTACTAATTTTAATTGTATTGCTCACAAAATACCTTTTGTGTTATATTGGTATTTTTCCACTCTCTCCTTTAAAACGCCCATTATAGCACATGTTTCCATGGCACCAAGTGATCTTTTGACATTGACAAGCCCTGACTATGGCGTTTTAGTCACATGCTGAAGTTATTTGACAGTTGTCAAATTTATGCCGAAAATGATTAAAAAATTCACTTTTTAAGAGTTCTATGATTCCATCTTAGTCTATCAAATGTTTAAGCGTATGTGGGTTTATTAGTTATCAATAAAATTATGTATATACATTTTTCTAAACAGATACATACCTACAAGTTTAAAATAAAGTGTAATCATTGACATATAACCTACGCATATGTAATTATAAACAATTACAAAAAAAGTGAAAGTACACTGGATAAACCTATTTTATTTAAGTATTAAAGTTCAGTTTTATAAAAGACATTGCTAGAGACAATGGTTTTGAACCTACCCTAGTAGATAAGTTAGTAAATTAAATTAAATTGAAGTCTCGCCTTTCTAGGTTAAGGACTTTTCAAGTTTATGATGTTTATGACTATTCCTTTCGAACCTTAGTACAACCCAGGTCTGGAAGGGATTTTTTGAAAACTGGACTTCACAGTTGCTTTTAGTTCAAGCAGTAACACACTTCAGACGTTTTTAGGCAACCCCAAAGATAAGATTTCTAAAATTGAAAAGTCGGGGATCTACGAAATAACTGTCAAGATTGTGACAAGAAATATGTTGAACAAACTTAACGATCCATCCAAGTAAGGTTCAAAAAGCACTTGGCCCATGCTAGATTTGGTAGGACAGGGAAATCGAGTGTTGCCCAACATATACTTGACGATGGTCATAGAATAAGATTTGACAACCTTAAACTTACTAAGGAAGTTAGGGAACCAAGGCTGCTAGATAGTTATGAAAGTTTATACATCTACAGGATAGGTAGAATTGGTAGAAGAGGTGCTCAAGAATGGCCGGCAAGAACTCCAGATTTAAAGCCACTTGATTTTTTCTTCGGGGTCATTTAAAAACACAAGTCTATAAAACACCACCCGAGAACATTCAAGAACTCAAAGGTAGAGTAATTTAAAAGTGTAAGCATGCAGATAACTCCTAAAACGTTTTAAAAAGTTCGACAAGGATTTTAATTTTTAATCTTTAATAATAAAATGATGTATAGCAAAGTATAGGTGCCATTTTATTGTATTAAATATAGAGGGCCATGGAAATGAAGATAGAGCTTTTCAAGTACTACAAACAATTTTGAAAATAAGTAGCAAATTGTCGACAATCAAAATGAAACACACTGTATATGCAACTATTAATTAAAACTGCTCTTTTCATCATTTCCAATGAAAGTCGCATGGAATGCTTTCTCATAACCCTAATACACATAAGTTCGTCTACAACATGCTACATATTTCCCTGGAGAAAGTTCGGAATTTAAAAAGCTTTTCTTCTTCGTAAATCTCGATGGGAAACTTTTGTGTGTACCTACGTCATTCATATACATAGCTAAGCGGACTTGTTAGTCTAAGAAGGGCATGTCTATGTATATATTAAGGAATTTGGGCTCGAGAAGGCGGAAAAACGTTAGAGAATAGGAATTGAAGGAAGGGGCGGCATTCCCAAGCGACTACCCCGAAAATAAAATATGTGTTTTGTAGAAATAATTGTTCAAATGAAATAAATAATAGTATTTTATTATGTATCAAGTTTTATAAACGCCATTTTAGATTTATTAGGCCCTTGAAAATAGACTAACAATCAATCTGGAAGCAGTTTCTCATAGTAAAAGAGAATGTTTAATGGGCATTGTACGCAATTGTTAACGCTTTATCAGTTAAATCTAGTTAACTGCACTACCACTAATCATTTAATACTTTTGTATTAAGATACTAAAATAATTTTCACATTTAGTATTATTTTACAAGAAAGGCACTTTATTTTAACGATAAAGGGCGTTTTAAAGGTGTGAGTAAAAAAAGAGTATAATGAATCTTAGGAATGTAAAATTTGATCGTAATCAACTAAGCTTTAATCTCGTAAATTTAGTACATGGACCTAATCTGGTCCCACGTAAAATATATAACAAAACTATACCAATATAAAGTTTTCTCCATGTTCCTTTCCACCTTTTGCCTTCATAAATATCGTTTAATGTGACGTTTCGTATTTCGTTGTCCCGAATATCCCAGCTATAAATATGCTTATAATAATAATGTTAACTTCGGCCAGTATTTTGCGAACACAAGGGATTTCATCCCATTGACGTTTCTTGCGATATCGGTCGATTTATGAGTTTCAAGTAATTGCAAATATTGTTTTTAGAAAATATGACGTTGTAGCCATGGAAATCAAGGAAATCATCAACATTCTAACTGTGCATTGCTAGAGGATGTTGCAATAATAATAAAATTTAAATAGAGATTGTTCCAAGGCCCCAGTACTGCAATAAACCTTATTCAATAAAGTTAATTATCATTTTATACAGCGCGATAAAAAATACAATTTGAATAAGCGTTCAAACAAAGAGTTTCCTGCTTGCATACATATTTTTTGCAGTTTCCCCAAAATTACTCAAACTAAATAGAAACAACAGATTAGACTAGTCTGTTACGTAAAGATTATCCAAGTGGTAAATATGATCAAACAAGGTTTCATAGACATAGAAATTATGTAAACAATCTTACGGAAACAACCATGTAAACCTATCTTAGTTTCAAACAACCTTTACACTCTAAAGCATACAACTCACCTTAATTAGTCCTAAGGAGGGTTGGGTACTATATCAGTCGAAATGAGAAAATCTTAAAAAAATTTGAAGTTGTAGTAGAGTCTATTTAATAAGTTTTAGAAAGATTGTCCATCTGGTTTCCGAGTAAAAAATTATTAAAGTTGCTAAGACTACACGGGATGTTATCGTTTATTATTGCTAAACAGTGTTGTGAATGTTTTCAAAAATTTATATGCCAATTCTTCAGGTATACGTGCATAAAAGAAAAAAAAATCATCGATTTATCATTGTCATTTTATGATATGCATTAATTAATGAATATACTTTAACGTGACATTGAAAAATTAATCAATTTTTTTCATGGCAGAGTTTTGCAATAATGTAAAGTGTGTCCAACCAAAATTATCAATCTGTCATTTTCGGCAACACTGAATTATCTAGGGATATTTGGTTTGATTTATTTGGTGACTACCATAATTTCGTTTCTACCTTTTATGGTTTTCTAATCCTTGTTGCATGTTTTTGTTGCTTTATTTTTGGTTCCCATACCTTTTTTAATATTTTTCTTTGTAGTGGACTTAATAATTCGTTTTCACGACTCATTTTAAGATTTTAAATAACACTGCGTATAGAACTGTCACAGCCACTGTTAAAAGCGAAAAGCGTTACCAAATTATCAGAAAAATGCCTCACGTAATTAATGTCCCCTTCTCTCTAAAAATGAATTCGTCAAAAATTACTTATTTAATAGTTATTAGTGGCTGTCTTTTCACTTGTAACATGGTATCACAAAATTAAACAGCCAATTCTTATGTAAAATTGTCCCCTGAATCCGAAAATACTGTCAAAAATTATATAAGTGGAGCAGTTTTTGAGATATAGTCAATTACATATTAAATGGAAACTTGAATATATCTCAAAAACTGTTCTATTTATTTAACTTTTGACGACATTTTCGGATTCAGGGGACAATTTTACATAAGAATTGGCTGTTTAATTTTGGGATACCATGGTATCCCATGGTTAACCATGGTACAAGTGAAAAAGCAGACACTAATATAGTTCTATTAAATCAGTCATTTTTGACTAATTCATTTTTAGAGAGTTTGTCTATAAAAGGTTTAGTTAAGTTAAATATATTTTTTTAATAAAACAAATTATAACTGTTGTGTAAAGTTTACAAAACTACTGTATATATTATGCAAATTTTAAACAATCGCTAAAAAATTAATTAAGGGGCTCCTTATTTGAAGAAGTCGTAAAAATCGTGCTGTTTTATAGCCCGAGAACCTTGTTAAATATAAAAATGCTCATTAACATTTAGGACTCCCACCAAATAAACAGATCGTAAAACTGATAGCCATTAACAATGAAAAAAAATCATAACGGGACACGAAATTACGTCCATTGTATACCAACGAAACAAGTTGAAGATTGTTATTGTCTGAAATTGTCCCTTTATGTGACGAAAATTTTAAAATATGGAAAGCAAACAACTTTAAAGTTTTAGACGTCGATCTAAAAAAGGTACAGTTGGCAACGTGTTTGAAAATACTAATTAAAATTTTGCAGCAAGCGTGGAATCTTGTTAATTGGGAAGTCATTGCACCCATGGCGATGATATAACCAAGTGATGTGTATCCATTGTCAGTCTTTCGTGCGGCATTTTGTTGTTAATAGATTTATCGTTTCATCGACACCTAAATCAGTCTTAAGGATCCGCCGTTGCTTGTGATGCTACCTCCGCTTATTAATCTTTGCAAGTCGAATATACATAACTCTTTCACCTTCAATCTACACTAAAGATCAATGCAATACCATGGTATTGCATAGTTTAAAACATCGATTCTTAATCAGCTACAGAAGCTCTTCATATAAAAAAATATATCTACCATAGATATAGTAGTGTTATATCTTTAAGAACAGAATAGAGGGAATTTTCCTAAATTTGGCCTAATCGATTGTTAATCTTAAATTAAGAATAAGATTATTTCATTTAAAGTCTTTCTTAACATTTAACAGGCAAGAATAAGATCTGCTTGTTTAAAGAAAGATTAATATTTAGTTTAATGTTAGATTTAGCCTTGACAATATTAGGTCAATCATCTTGTTTCAACTGTACTTGAATTTAAGTTAGGAAATAAAATCGTTTTAATTTAAGGATCGGTTAATATTTAAAAGAAATTTAATGTATTCGTAGCCTAAGCAAATTAAGAGGTGTGTTCAGAAAATATCGGGAATTTTCGTTTTTTGTCCCCATTGGATATTATGCACATGTGCCAGCTCTTCTTCCAATACTCGAAACACTTCTAAAACTCGATCTTTGGGATAGCCTTTAGTTCTTTTAGCGATGCGCTTTTAATGTCATCTATGCTTGCAAAACGACGGCCCTTTAAGGTTCTCTTTATTTTTGGGAATAGGAAACAGTCACACAGAGGCATGTATGGCAAATATGGAGGCTGGGGCATCATTACAGTATTGTTTTTGGCCAAAAATGTTGTTCAAAATTTAACAATTTTAGAACAAATTTTGCTGCCACGCGTTTCATACCCAAAACATTCGAAAAAATTTCATGGGATGAGCCAATCGATATACCAACTTCAGCGACTTCTCTGATGGTTTATAACCATTTCTTCCACTTTTTCCATGTTTTTATCGGTTGTTAATGCGCTTGTGCGTTCGGGGCGTTCGTCACCTTCATCGTCTTCACGGCCATTTTGGAAACTCTTATACCAATGGTAAACTCTTGTTTTACTTATAGCAGACTCACTATAGGCCTTTGTTAACATTTCACAGAATTTATTTCATTTTTTAAGCAAAACTGGATACAAATTCTTTGATCCATTTCTTTTAACGAACGAAGAATCGCCGAGCTCATAAAACACGTCTAACCTTAGCGGCTGCCACAGACAAAGTAAACAATGAAAACAGTTAAAGTTTTTATCATACTTCGGGGGCATGTATACCAACATAATAAAGAAAATTTTATGACAACCGGACCCTCCGAACCCGCGAAATTTAACAATTTCTATTGTTTTCTGAACAAACCTCGTATACTTAAATCAAGTGAATTGTTTTAAGAATAAAGGTATTCTTACATTTAGAAAACATTTTTTCCGTTTAGCAACCCCTATTTATTTCGCCATTTTTGAAATCCTTATGTAATTCTAAATAAGTTACATTTCATTTTAATTTATTTTTACCAAAATTAAAGAAGATTACCTCACGAATGTATGGAATGTATTAAATTTTAATCCATAAATTAAAATAATGCAAGTTTTCAGAGACTTGTTAGAGAAATTAAATTTTAACTGAATTTTTCCTAATGTTTTACAAACATCCATAGATAAGATTAGAAAACAAAAGGTGATATAATATAAAAAACTAAAAATTATATGTTTATTTGTTAAATTATTTAATTTGTATATATACATGTATATATATATACATATATGATAGATATAAAGCCACTCGAACCAATGTGATAAACAAATTAATAAGAAAAAACAGTTTTTTTTGTGTTGTCTGACTAATTACAGTAACATTATTGTTGTAGACAAGGTCAGATATGTATCCCTGTTTTTACGACAGTCATGCGACATTTTCAGCGATTATTATGCATGCAGATATTTTTATTAAGTCTAGACGCAAAACAGACGAATTAGACCTGTTCCACAATGCACCTCGCCAGTTTTTTATTTTTCGTTTTGTTTCGTTTTCTTCAGCTTGTCCCGTCTCAACATTTTCTTCTTTTTACCGTATTTTTGCATTGTTTTAGCCAAGCGAATCGTAAATTTTATTTTAAATAAACACGGAAACCCGTCTAGGAATTTTACTTTTGTGTTTTGGCACCCATGATTTATGAGCGGGATTATTCGGTTCGTTTTATGGCATCATATAAATCAAAATTTTAAAATATTCAATTCAATAATAGGATATTATGTATCAAGTTTGATAAACGCCATTTTAGTGACGACAAAGTATTAAAAATTCTTACATGGGAAATGTTAAAGGTACAAAAAGTGACAGTTGTATTTAGTGGAATTCCCGTTAGAACTTCTAACTTGGGAATCAACCGGCGTTAAAATCTCAAATTTTTCTGTGTTAATCAAAATTTATTCCTTGAAAATAGACTAACAATCGATATAGAAGCAGTTTTTCGAAGTAAAAGAGAAGAGAATGTTTTATGGGCACTGTACGCAAAATTTTTAACGCTTTATCAGTTAAATCTGATAAACTGATATTTACATCTCGTAGAAATATTATTAGGATCTGTGAAATAGTTTGCAAGTTTTTTTCATTTAATATGCTATGAAGCCGATTTTAAAACTTATTATGTAATGCTGACCCCCCGGTAATTAACATTTTATTGCAATTCGACTGTCGCAAGTTCTTGAAGATTAATACCTAATATAAATTGCACCCGAGATTAATAACCACTGCGCCTTGCAAAATGGAAGCCGAATCTCATAAGAGATAGCAGGAACTTTGTTTTCAGGATTAAGTTCTCAAATTTTGAGCTGAGGAATTTCTCTGCTATGACGTAGTTTGCAAGTGACAAACTTTCATTAGATCAATCAGCTGCATCCGGAAAACAATTTATGAAATTTCACTACTTTGCATGGATATTAAAAAATGTTTTTTAACGCTGAAGTATTACTTTTGACAAGACACCAGGATAATTACCTTTACTACAGTTCTATACAATAACATTTAAAGAAACTTGGTACAACACTTATAAAATGAATTGGTCAAAAATAAATAATAATAAGTCATATTTGACTAATTGTCATAGCGAAAAAGCAGTCACTAATAATTATTAGTCAAATTCTACTGAATGAAATAGTCAAATTAGTAGATTTAAATTTAAAAAAAGTTTTGACCCAGCCGGGGATTGAACTCAGGTCTGTCACTTGTCAAGCTGTTGTCATAACCCATTCGGCTATCAGCTGCTCTTATAAAAATCAATTTCTTTTGTCAATAAATATTGTTCATAATATTTTAAACTTGTGTTGCTGTTTTGAGCTAAACTTTTTGCATCTTTATTTGTTTGTATGGGTCATTTAACCATTGGGCTTAGGTGTATGCATTTAATTCAAATAATACTTTGTTGTTGGCCGCAAACGATTAAAGAAATTAGTTACTTTTAACTCTCAGAAATAGTCAAAGATGGTGACTAATCTTAAATTAGTAAAACTTAAACTATTTACGTAGTAAAAATTATCTATTTAAAAGTGAAAACGACTATTTTATTAGTAAAAAATGCTGGTACTAATTCAAATAGTAGAATTATTAGAGAGTATTTTGTAAAATTTGAAAATTTTTGAGAATATAATCCCGTGAGGTTTTATTAGAAATTGTATTATTTCAAATAGCATTTTCTCCGTATTTTTTTTTAATTTATGAACAACTGGAAAAAATAACGGTTGATTAAATTTAATTTTAAGTAAAAATAAAATGTTAAATAATTTCTTTATCATATTTGACAGTATAATAATCTTCTAAAGCAAACTTATTACATCCAAAAGTCTAATAAATTTTGATAGACTGACAGGTTTAAATCGATCTATCTATTCATCTACTCATAACGTTCTAACGGCAAAATTAATATCAATTTTGTTTTCGTGGAAAAATTCTAACGTCTTAAAGGATATGGCCGTCAAATTTAATTAAAAGTGACCCCGTAAAACTTAAATCTCGAATATGTAAATGGATTTTGCGGAATGGAGCTATTATGCAATAGACCTGTATTAGGAAACGGATTAATACGCAAATAATTTATAATTAAGTTAAAGCGAGAAAATTGTCCTAAAAACCAAAATAAATCACAGGATTTTATTATTTTTTTACGTTAAAATATTTCCGAAATATTCAGTACATATAAATAAATAACAAAGCCCTGCTATTTAACAAAGGTGTCGATGTATCTGACATTTCGATTGCGTAGATGTCCGCGTTAGATTCTAGTTTTAAAGGTCCGTTAACCTTTCACTTTAGCAAATGTTTGGTAGTAGAAGAGCATAGTAAAGAGAATAATTTTAAAACAGTCCCCTCACATTTAATTAATTTGTCAAGCACCTATTATAACAGAACAAATACGTTTTATAATAACTAAAATCAGAACGTAAGATCGGGGGGACTTTTTTTAGGTTAGATATTTTAAAAATAACAAGTTAAATTTAACTAATTTAGGTAATTATTAACTATAATGTGTTACATTAAGCGAATTTAAACCAAAACCAAAGATAAAATAACCAAATGGTTTAAATATCCTTGCAGGTTAATTTATAATGGTTATAAGCAGGAAGTAATTTAAACAAACCAATAATAAAACATTATATTATTTTATGTTTGAAAGTATTTTAAATCAATTTCAAACGAAAATAGACAAAAGACATATTTTTTTAAAATTTTTATTATCTTGATTTCTTATTTTTTTTTTAAGCGCATTTAGAATATGGTTGATTCTACAAAAGTTGGACAACTTGATGTCATCAGTCAATAGAGTAGGTAATTTAATATTTTTTGTAAATATTTTAGTATATTTCATTGTAATTTATATAAGGCTATATGTGATTTGTTGACAAGTAGCATCCACTTATAAAAAATATCAGTAAAATACTTAATCCCGAATTATAAATCTCAAATTTGTATCCCATTTATCAGTACCGTGTCGTCAGTTCCATGTTCGATGTTTTGGTTATCTTTTAATTTCGCAAACTTCAATTAAAATTCTGCTTGTGCAGAACTTGTTTATTTAATGTCATTATAAACTCATATAAATTTGTTGTGGGTCCCCCATATCTAATAATTGAGATATCGGTATACCCAAAATCCACCAGCCGCCACTGATGTGTGGTATTATTTGATTTTAAGATATTTAATGTATAATATACTCAAAGTTGCAATAAATCTTATATTTTTTAATAAATTACTGTTTGAAAAAGTGACTGGCCCGGTCTGGAACAGTATATTTATTATATTATCTATGTTCTCATAACAAAATACTGTTTAATTTTCTCCGAAAACTATATAAACAAAATGAGGTAAAAAGTTGCCCAACTTTTGTAGTTTCACCCATATGAAAATATTATATAAGAAAAACAAAAGATATGAATTAATATACAATGTATATTATACATACATAATAATAATAATAATAATAATTTATAATTAAATAGTTAATATAAACTTAAACCAGTTAATTATAGTTTAAGTTGACTTAAGAGTTAAAAAGTACTTAAAAAAGGGTAAAATAAACCAAAAACTACCAAATATAATTCCTTTTAACCAAAAGGTAGGTACATTAACCAAAAAGTTAAATTTAACTAACATAACGATAACTTTACCAAAATTGAATTCCCCACAAAATAACGTTAATTTAAGGTTAATTTTACCTTGTAGTACAGTAAGTATTACTTAAATCAATTAACCAGGCATAACGTAAATGTTACGTAACAATGAAATGGCTGTAAATTCAAAACTAAGCGATAAATCGATCTAAAATTTTGCATGACGTCTTTTGAAAGATTGTAGGACATAATGGTAGTGCCAACTTTCCTTAGTAACGCCATCTGTCTGTGTTCCCCCGTATAAAAACGATTTCCTGTTTTTCGTATCAAAAGCATTTGTTTTGAGACGATCTAGAATTTCGCGGACTTCAGTGTCTAATGGCACAATATAACATTACAAAATTAATAGTTTTTTAAACACCTTCATTCAAAATCAGTCTGATTTGCTCTCTTATTTCAGAATGACCCTTGATTAAGGCTTTCATGTGCGGTGTCCGGTGCAGACATGAGTTAGCATACAGTATCGTTTTTTCCCTTTTTTTTAGTTGTGGTCATATCGTATTCCAGTGCTTCTTAAGTTATGTCTGAGGATCTGATTTCATAACAGATAAGCTGCAATTAAAATTGTAGACACGAAGTTGAAATTTTTTAATAAATGCTGGCGTTTATTAAATAGCTATATTTTTGCACGCGTATCTCTAAAATATTTCAGAACAACTGCTTAGTACTAGTTGTGTTGTTTTTACTCTTTTTTTCTCAAAATTTTTCATTTCAAGGTCAAACTTTTTCAGTTTATTATTGTTTTGACAAGAGATTCCAATAAATTAAAAAAATGTTATTACATTAGTGTATAGAACAGTTTATAAACGAGGTGCATACTATACTTTTTCTACGACAAATACTTATTATTATCTTAAAATGATTTAAATAAAAAATTTGTATACAGCGCCATCTATGAAACAATAAAGGAATCTGTGTGTCACCGTCAAATGTCAAATTTTTTTATTTTATAAACACAGATTATAAAGGTTATAAATCGAAATTTATTTAGAACAAAAGAAGAACAAAACAATCAAATTAATTTCCTTGATCTTACTATACAAAAAAGTTATGGCTATCATACATTCAAAATATTTCATAAACCTAGTTACACAGACATAGTTATTCATAATTCATCCTCACACCCTTGGCCCCAAAAAAGAGCAGCCTTTAATTCAATGATTCATAGACTTTTAAATGTACCACTGTCAAAAACAGATTTTGATCAAGAATTAAATCTAATTAAGCAAATAGCCGTCAATAATGGATATCCAGCACAAATAATCAATGAAATTTTAAAAAACAAAAAACAAAAAATTGCCATTAACCAAATATTTCCAATACAAAAAACCCATACTAATACGTACAATAGTTTTACATACCTAGGTTATAACATGAGACACGTTTTTACCTTGTTTAAAAAAATCAACAGCGAACTCGCTTTTAAAACTAACAATAACTTAGGTATTTTAATTAAAAATAATAAAGATAAATCTAACAAACATAAGAAGTCAGGAGTTTATCAATTAACATGTTCTGATTGCCCCAAAACCTATATAGGACAAACAGGTCGGAATTTTAAAACTAGAATCAACGAACATAGGAGATCGTTTAATAATAATAAAATAGATTCAGCTTACGCCAACCACTTAATTCAAGAAAACCATACTTTTAATCATAATTTTAAAATTTTACATGTAGAAAGTAAAGGCTTAAAATTAAATTTACTAGAATCACTGGAAATCAATAAATTAAAGAAACAAACTGATATTGTATTAAATGATCAAATCGAAACCAATAATTCACCTCTATTAAATTTATTTTAATTATTCAGGAAAATACTGTACTGCAATAAATTAGGTTTTTCCACTATTACTCTCTTTCAATGTATTAAGCAAATATTATTCAGGTAGACCAAAAAATTTTTGTACCATAAAACATTGTGTTATATAAACTCACTTAATAATAAGTTATAAATACATTCTGAAGAAGTCACTGTGTGACGAAACAATTGTCAAAAGTAAATAAAACACGTGAAACTTTCAAAACATATTTGTTTTTATATCTACATAATAACGAAATTTATTTCTTGAAAATTGACAGTTTTTCATAGTAAAAGTAAAGAAAATGTTTTATGAGCACTTTACAGTGGAGTCCGTGTCCGAATTTAAGTTATAGTTTACTGCCGGCGAAATTAAAAGGTCAGTACAATGTTTATATAAACTTTTCAAATATTGGCGGTGAGAAACTATTTAATACTTTTGTATTTTTGTATTGAGATAATAAAATAATATTCACATTTAGTATTATTTTACAAGAAAGGCACTTTATTTTAATGATTGTATGACATTTGACAACTGTCAACTAACTTCAGTCCGTGACTAAAACGCGATAAAGCCACAACTTGTCAATTTGTATTTAAAATGTCACTTAGTGTCATGGAAACATGCGTTTTAAAGGTGGGAGTAGAAAAATACATTTAACTTATTTGAAAAGGATAATTGGTATAGCGGAAATGTCTCATACTCATGACTAAAGTAATAATTTTTTATTGTATAATAATTTATAAAATCGTATAAAATTCCACAGAAATAAAAAGTACCAGGTGTACTAAATGTAATAAAAAAAATAATTTATCGGAATCTCTTATCAATAATTTTTACTTGTGTCTTTTAAATAATTTTTACTTTTTTAATAATACAATAAAATCACATATTTTCAAAAATAAACAATTCATTTTCATAAAAATAATAATAATTTTGCAGTCAAAGTAAAAAAAAGTTTAACTTTAAGCTTAAATAACTTTTAAACAAGTGATTTTATCAAAAAATCATAAGAAAGTTTTTTTGTACAGCGTTTAATTTCCTATAAAAATATTTTTGTTTTATTACTGTATATTAACTTGCTCTGAAGAAAAAAAATTAAATGTAAAACGTGCCGAAACCCCATGTTATTTAAATGGGAAATGTATCGTCTTTGTGGCAAGATTTAATATGAATATTAAGGGCTTATATGAGTCTCATAATTTTTTTAGGTCATGAACTAAAAATTTAGGGCGAAAAAAAAAACCAAGTTGGTTAAATAACTGCAGTTGTGATTCCACACGACTCTAATGGGAAAGCAAAAATGCCTTGGTCACAAAGTATTTACATATCTTTTAGCTCAACATCAAGGAGCGAATGCGAACAAAGCCATGCTCATGATGATTCATTAGAATGGAGTCGTCTATTTGGCAATTGGGAAAGTAGGTGCATTAAAATGCCTTTGAACGTAAAAAATCGCGGAAAAGGTCTAACAGTGCAGTTGCCTATTTAACTAGTCACTTGGAACCGTTAATAATCATTTCGCAAATAGCTATGTTGTTTAATGAATTTGTACCTATTACATTTTTTATAGGGGTATTATTTTTTATCGACATGACGTAAAACTTAGCATCCAAATCCAAAAATGCAAAACTCCCAGATCTCACGGAACAATATTTTAACGATATAAATTGTTTCTCTTTGTATTTAGGTTTCAATGTTATTATATTGGCAACACTTGGCCCGTTTCGCTGTGTTTATATCCGAAGAAGCGGTGGCTGAATACTGTTGTCATTAATTATTCAGGAATATGTGGAAATGCTTAAGCCCGTCGCACAGTGAGACCGTACGTAACTTGATGAGTTCAATTTAATATATTTGCTTTTTGGTTTAATAGATCAAAATTGCTTCAATTTTTGGGAAATGTTCTTCCCCGATATTAAAACTTTGATTTATATTCTTCTTCTTCTTTTAACTACTTTCTTATAAAGATTTGTTAACATGAGTCCTTCAAACTCTTTCACAAGCAAGAGCAAACTCCGATGATTTATGTTTTGACTCAAACCAAACGTGATCTTGAATGGGGAGAGTGTACTAGATACAGTTGGCGTAGTTTTGTGGTGAAGAATATCTGGAGGTTTTTCCGAACATTTTCTTGGATTTTGCGTTACAGTGCGCGATGCGATGGCTTAAACGACGTCGAGTCCCAACGATCGCAATTTTGTCCAGCGAAGCGCATTCCTCTCACGAGCAAAAAGGAGCCTGTTTACTCTCCATGCTTGCCAACTACGTAATACTTGAATTAAAGGTTAACTGAACTTGGTGTGGTGCGTTATAGGTGTGTTATTATTGTACAAACTTTTTGTTTTTCGCCTTTCTCCGAGTGATAAATTCGTCCTTTTTCACTTCTCGTTGATAGTTGACAGACAATTGTTCATCTGTCTTGGTTTACTTTACGTCTACGTCAGTTACGCGCCCACCTGATTTATGGTTATGGCTGGGAGGTAAAAACAAATCGAGTTTTTTAGTTTTCACTCTAATTTTTACATTTTTCAATTCGTTGAGCTATTAAAATGAACACCTTAAATTTTAAGTTGCCCATTCCATTTCACTATTTTTATTTTGACAGCGTGATAGTAAATGATATGTCGTCCACCTTCATAAATAATATTTCGTAACATTAACATTTAAGGCATTTTATTTGATAACAATTTTTTCTTCATTACCAAATATTCTTTATCATTTATGAACATAATTCCTCAAAAATTTTTTTTGAGAAGACTTGATTTTTATTTATGTTTCTATGATTCAATACACACCTACTTATTTTTTTATATGTAATACAGATTTTAAACATTTTAACGGAAAATTTATTACCAAAAAATAGCATGTAGCGAGTTGCAAAAATGGCGAATGCGCCGGGACGAAAACGCCAATATTTATTGATTTCACAAATACACCTCGTATACAGGGTGTCCTATGTTTTACTTACAAGAATATACAGGGTGTCCCATAATTAGCGTGCAATACTTTAACATCAGATTCTACGTACAAAAATAGTAAAAAAAGTTCCTATAAACATAGGGGGAGAAATTGTTCCTAAGGAAGCTACAGCCCCCGAAAGAGGAGCCCCTGATTTTTATTTAATATCTCCAAAACCGTTTAAGATGGAAAAAAAAAATTTGAGAATTGATCAAACTCCCTGTTACATTGCATAACATGTCACCTGTCTTGAATAAATTTTCCTTCTTTAAAATTGTTATTATATCTTATTGGCTATAAACAGATATTAAATAAAAAAAATCTTCAGGGGCTACTTTTTAGCTCCCTTAGGAAGCATTTTTCGACCTATGTTTATAGGATTTTTTTTCTTACTTTTCTACGTAGAATCTGCAATATTGCACGTTAATTATGGGATACCCTGTATATTCCAATATTTCTACTATCTGCTACTATAAACCTAATATAAAAACTTTTAAAGTAAATAAAATATAGTTTATTACGTATTAAGTTTGATAAAAGTTTGCTATCGAGTGTTTAATTAAATAAGTGTCTAAAAAGTGTCAAACTATACTTTTTCCACGACACATACTGGTGGAGTCTCCACCCGAAATTAAGTTTAATCTAGTGTACTGCTGGCGAAATTAAAAGATCAGTACAATGTTCATATAAACTAGGTAGTTAATACAATAATTTTCACATTTAGTATTATTTTACAAGATTTCACAACATTTGACAACTGTCAACTAACTTAAAACTAACTTTAGCCAGTGACTAAAACCTGTTGCTAACTTTAGCGCGTGACTAAAAAGCCATAAAGCCACAACTTGTCAAAAAGGTGGGAGTGGAAAAAATATATTAAAACTAACAACATACTGATTTATTAAACTTTTTCTACAAATCGTAGATTCCTAATACTTTGTGCCAACATAAGGAAGATGGAAGAATTTGATAAAACTCTCATTTCCTCTACAAACGATTATATAAAAAGATATCTGAATAAACCTATCCACAATACAATATATGCTGGTATAATTATATCAATAAATAAGGCAACACGAATCCCGTATAACGTTGTTTTATACCGGGTGTTATCTTTATAGCTAATTTTTGTTAAAATCTTTTTCATTCAGAACAAGCACATTCTCATAAACAATCGCTATTAACATAAATTTGTGATAAGAACACGCGTAAGAATGTTAAACCTGTTTTCGATTATTTTAGTTTCGTTAATAAAATTAATTTTACAAAAAATGTTTAGATACTTTAGTTATTTCGCAATATTTAAAGATCTAAAACTTTAGTATAAATACCATTTCCAGAAAAAAAAAATTGTAGAAAAGGTTTTGTAATTATTTTAACAAAGGAAAGTTTTGTGTAGGCAATATTTATTTCTGTTTATTGGACCATAAAACGATGCTTGTGTTTGTTTGATGTTGTTGTATTGTTGTATTGTTGATTAAAACCACAATAGTGTATGGTTTTTAAGTAGATATTTATTTACACATAACTTAAACTAAAACTATTTAATCAAGTGAAATAAAAACTAGATCATTGGCGATCAATTTGGGTAGTCGATACTGCCCATGTGTTTCAATGCTGCTTAATTGAGTGAATGTATTCGAATGAATGTTGCGATTGTCGTCCTACAGTTCGGGTAGTTTTTACCCCCCTCGCCTAGACATATGATTGGCTTGCCTCTACAGTGGGAGTGGCAATATAAGCCTGCTTAAATTATACTTAAAACTATACATTTACGTGATAACGAATTAAAATTGAAACTTTGCTTTAACATAAGCCGGCCACCTTGAAAGGTGTACCTTTCAAAATATGAAATATTCAACTAAAGTATATATAATATTAATTACTGGTAAACATGGACAAAGAGTGTACAACACTAAATATGTCAAATTGTTGACGGTACACTAATTACTTATAAACTACTTAAAGTTATAATAGTATGTATGACAAAAAAAACTAAAAATAGAAACTATTACTTAAATTATTCAGTTCATTCACTGTTATTGTCCTCTTCACTTTTGGGGAAAAGGCAGATTTTATTAATTGCACGTTTCACTATTGCACCGCTCGGTAACTTGAGAGACACTACGCGAACTAAATTATCAGAACCGGGATGAAGTTCGATAATCCTGCTCATTGACCATTTTTGCGGTGGTGTTTTGTCCTCCTTGATTAAGACAAGTTCACCGACATTGACATTGTCGGCCTTTTCAAACCTCCATTTTGTCCGTACCTGGAGATTCGACAGGTACTCCTTGGACCACCGTTGCCAAAACTGTTGTAGGCAATGTTGGGTCCTTTGATAACGATCCAGTCGATTTTCGTGAATGTTGGTGACGTCATGTTGAGGTAACGCCATCAAAGAGTCTCCGATGAGGAAATGACCGGGAGTAAGGGGAGCATAATCGTTAGGGTCATTGGACAAAGGGGTTAGAGGACGGGAGTTTAAACATGCTTCTACCTGTACTATGACGGTATATAATTCTTCATAGGTCATTTTTGCATTTCCCAAAATTTTAAACAAAAAACCTTTTGCTGCTTTAACCGTGGCTTCCCAGAGGCCACCCATGTGTGGCGCCTGGGCAGGGTTAAAGTGCCATGAAATTCGATCGTTATGTAAAAATTTTATTATTTTACTCTGCGTGTCACTAGACGCTAGACACTTATATATTGCTTTAAGTTCGTTATTGGCACCAGTAAAGTTGGTGCCGTTATCTGAAAAAATGTCTGAGGGTTTTCCTCGCCTTGCAATAAATCGTTTAAGTGCATTCATAAATGCATCTGTTGACAAATCTTTGACAAGTTCCAAATGAACCGCCTTTGTTACAAAGCACACAAAAATACACAAATATGCTTTTACAAATTTTGCCTTCCTTGTTGTCCCATCTTTAATTATAAATGGGCCAGCAAAATCTAGACCGGATTTTAGAAAGGGTCTACTTATTGTTACGCGTTCGATGGGTAAATCACCCATCTTTTGATTTATTGACCGAGGCTTGTTTTTAAAACACTTAACGCACTTTTGTACAACTCTTTTTACTGCTCTATTGCCGGACAGTGGCCAATATTGCAGCCTCACATTTGATAACGTTAATTGACAACCGCTATGCAAATTTCTTTCATGAATATGTGAGATTAATAGTTCTGTAAGTTTGTGTTTGGTGGGAACGATTATAGGATGCTTTTGATTGTAATTAATTTCTGCGTTTCTCAGTCTACCCCCAACTCGCAATATACTATCATTATCTAAAAACGGACTTAAATTTGATAATTGCGATGATGGTTTGATCGGTTGTTTTTTCGTTAATTGCGAAATCTCCTCAGTAAATTGTTCATTTTGACAAAGTCTAATTAATGCCTTTGTGGCGTTGTCTAGCTCATTTACTGATAGATTTTTCGTAAGTTTGTGTTGTTTTTTACAATTATTTATGAATCTTAAGATATATGCTGTTACATTTCTTAATTTCGAAAATGTTGAATAATTATTAAATATCGAGAATTTTTCTGTTGAAATTGTAGCAATGGCTGTACGTTTAATTTCCGGAATGGCTATTGTCCTATTTTCTTGATTGTAAACCGGTATATCGCACCTTGTATGCAATATTTCAGGTCCGTACCACCACAAGTTGGAATTAATTAAAACATTTGGATTGACTCCACGCGAAACGATATCTGCTGGGTTGTTTTCCCCTCGTATATGATACCAATCAGTGCATTGCGTTATTTCTGTAATTTGTGTGACACGGTTGGCTACAAAAGTTTTTAAATAACAAGGTTGTATTCGGAGCCAAGCTAAAACGATTTCTGAATCGGACCAACAATAAATTTTGTCGATTTTAATAGCCAGTGCTAGTTGCACCTTTTTTAATAGTTTTGTAAGCAATAGCGCCCCACATAACTCTAATTGAGGAATTGATACTGTTTTTAAAGGAGCCACCTTTGATTTCGCGCAAATTAAGTTTGTACTATAGTTAACTTGATCATTTGTCGATCGCGCATATATGCAGCAGCCATATGCAGACTCGCTGGCATCGCAAAAGGCGTGTAATTCTATCGAAACAGGATTTTCACAAAGTAAAGGCCTGTTTGTAATTATTGAATTAATTACTGGAAGCTGACTGATATAATTCAGCCATTCGCTATTTAATTCTTCAGGAATAATGTCATCCCAATCAATTTTTAATAGCCAGAGTTTTTGCATAAAATTTTTTGCTTTAATGATTATTGGGCCGACTAAACCCAAAGGATCAAAAATTTTTGAAATTAAGGATAAGACTTGCCGTTTTGTATATTGTGATTTTACATTTAATGTTGAATTAGAATGAAATGAAAAGTGAATTGTATCTAATCGTGAATTCCATATCAAACCTAACGTTTTTATTACTTTGTTTTCACTAAATTGACTTTTAAATAAATCAGCTGTATTGTCCGTGCACGAGTCTGTAATATTATTGTTGTTTGATGACCATTTGCTTAATTCAAAACCATATGACCGTAATAAAGTATTTAGTTCGTCTTTTAATTGTATTGCGTCTTCAATGCTGTTAGTCCCGGTTAGCAAATCGTCAACATAAAAATCCCGTAATATGGTATGGTATATGGTAATTTTTTAAAATGTATATTTTGATATGCAATTTCGTGTAGACACCGAATTGCTAAAAATGGTGCACAAGATGTGCCGTACGTAACTGTATTTAAATTGTAAATTTGAATAGTCTCGTTTTGATTGTCTCGCCAAAAAATGTTTTGATATTTTCTGTCTGACTGATCAACAAGGATCTGTCGATACATTTTTTTGATGTCAGCAGTCATAACATACTTATGACTTCTAAATCGAACAACGATATCAAAGAGATCGTTCTGAATAGTTGGCCCTACACATAAACAATCGTTAATGTTTAGACCGTCGCTTAATTTTGCAGATCCGTCAAACACAACTCGAATTTTGTTGTCTTTATAAACTGCATGGTGTGGAAGATATGAAACAGGTGTAATGGCATTATCAATGCCCATATGTTGGAGTGAAATATATTCGTTCATAAATTCAATATAAGAGGCTTTTAACTTGTCGTCGTTTACAAATTTTGTCTCTAATGACTTAAAACGTTTGATAGCTATGGTTTTTGAATCACCAAGATTTATGACGGAGTTTTTAAAGGGCAATTTAACAATAAATCTCCCGTTGACGTCACGTGTTGTGGTGGATTTAAAATAATCTTCGCAATATTGTTCTTCAAATGATAAGGGTTTCTTTATGTTAATTTCTTCTAATTCCCAAAATTTCGCTAATTGTTCATTTAGACTTATACCGCAAATATTGTTGGTTTGATTGAAGTTTAAATTTATTGAGCCTGTTACTATCCATCCGAGTTTAGTTAAATGTAACATTGGTTTACTGTCACCTAATTGTATAGTTTGTGACTCTAATAGATTATAGTATATACCTGCGCCTAATAAAAGATCAATCTGTCCAGGTTTATTGAAAGTTGGGTCAGCTAATTGAATGTCTTGACCTATATTTAAATTGTCTGTGTTAAATGGAATTGTCGGAATTTTGTTTGTAATAGTCGGTAGTACTAAACATCGTAATTTAGTGTTAAAATCATTATATTTAGATTTGATATGAATTTCAGCAGATGCGTGAACCTGTGTTAATTTCTGATTAATGCCTGTAATTGATAATTTGAAATCTTGTAATTGAATACCTAACCTTTTTACCAAATCTGCCGTAATAAAGTTACTTTGACTACCTGAGTCCAAAAGCGCTCGACAGCGCTGCGGTTGACCGTAAGAATCATAAATGTCCACAATGACGGTGGATAATAAAACTAAGTTATCATTAATAGCGGTATGATAACAATTGGCTTTTGTACCTTTTATTGGCATGATACTTAAAGATTGATGACTGCTCTGTGTTGCGTTTGGCATATTATCAATTTTAGATGTAGATGGTAAAATGGTAATTGAATCGTTTTGCGAATTTACGTTATTAGATTTATCGGTAGAAAAGTGTAAAATCGAATTGTGTTTATTTTGACACTTTCTGCAGTTGCTTGATGTACACTCGTTTGTGATATGACCCGGCCTTAAGCAATTAATGCACAATTTAAGTTTTTTGACTTCTTTAAAACGATCTTCGGGTAAGAGGTTTAAGAATTGTTGACAATGATAGATGGCATGTGATTGTTTACAAAAATAGCACACGGGTGAACTATGATTTACTGCAAATGAATGTTCCGTTCGTTTCTGAAACGGTTTTGTAAATTTGGATTGTTTGTTGCTAATATTATTAGTGAATAACTTTTTATCGGTTCTTGCAGCGGAATTGTTTAATACCTTGCTATACTCTAATATAAATTCTTTTAATTGCAAATATGATGGTAATTCGACTGACTTATATTGCAATTCGAATGCTTTACGAGTTTCGACATCGAGTTTTTGCAACAAAATATTGAATAAAGGAAAATCCCATTGATCTGTCGGAAACTTTAACAATTTAAGGGCTTCAATATTTTCATCAAATGTATTGACTAATGTTTTTAGATTTTGATTTGTAGCAAACGGTAATTTTGTAAACGTAGCAACCTCCTCCCAATAGGCAGTTGCGAGCTGTCTTTTATTGTTGTACTCGTCCATTAACTTATTATATGCAATTATGTAATGATCATCAGCTACTGGTATAGATTTTATAAATGCCCTTGGTTTAGGGCCTAACGACGTGAGTAAATATTGAAATTTGTCAATATTTGACAACGAAAGATTGTTGTGAATGAGGCTATTGTACAAATCGCGAAAATTGAGCCACGTTTGAAAACTGCCTTCAAACCTTGGTAATTGAAGTTTTGGTAATCGCACATTTTGTTTATCAACGAAATTGTTACTGTTGCTGTGTATTGATGGCGAATTACACTCACTTCTTTCTGGAGGAAATAAGCTTTGATATGACGTTTTAATGGCATAAAATGTATTGTCAAAGTCTGATCTTATTTTTTCTTGAGCTGCAAAGTCTAATGTTTTAAGTTCCAATGATTTGGAAATAATTTGCCCATGCAAGGCTTGAAATTCATTGAATAAAATGTGTACTTGTTCATATCGAACTTGGAATGCGCCCTTTTGATCTTCATCTTTTTCGGCCTTAACTGCTATCTTTTTGATATCTTTTAAACGATTTATTGCAATGTCACGAGTAAATTGTAGATTTTCTAGTTCCATTATAATTGAAATGTGTAACTAGCTTATTGATTTGGAAAATGCAAATGCACCGTATTATATGAAATAATAAAATAAATCGTAGTACATGTAGAAAACACTCTGATATGAATAGAAAGGATGGTAAATGGAATGAGACTTACTGCTTTGTCGTAATGGGCGACCAGGTGTTGTCCCAATCTGAAGACTATAGGAAGCTGTGTAGGCCTGAAGACGGTGGCTTGGATGGTCTTCCTATAGATGTCCAGTTCTTGTAGAAATGCTGATTGTGTTGTCGTCTAGGATGCGATAAATTTGATATCCATAGATCAAACTCTCCTGTATCCGGCTCGAAGGACCAAAAAATGTTTATTGTTTGGTAATTGTTGTTAAATTGTTGCTCGAAGGACCATAAAACGATGCTTGTGTTTGTTTGATGTTGTTGTATTGTTGTATTGTTGATTAAAACCACAATAGTGTATGGTTTTTAAGTAGATATTTATTTACACATAACTTAAACTAAAACTATTTAAACAAGTGAAATAAAAACTAGATCATTGGCGATCAATTTGGGTAGTCGATACTGCCCATGTGTTTCAATGCTGCTTAATTGAGTGAATGTATTCGAATGAATGTTGCGATTGTCGTCCTACAGTTCGGGTAGTTTTTACCCCCCTCGCCTAGACATATGATTGGCTTGCCTCTACAGTGGGAGTGGCAATATAAGCCTGCTTAAATTATACTTAAAACTATACATTTACGTGATAACGAATTAAAATTGAAACTTTGCTTTAACAATTTCCAACAAATACTTTTGTTAATGGGTCTACAGGTTTGTAAAAATAAGGTTTTTTTGAAAATTACAAGAATTATGGTTGAATTATTGATATAGGATTTTGTTATTAAATCGACAAAATGTTTGTTATAATTACAAACTACTTATTCAATTGGTTAACAGATTACAGTTGGCTGTAAACTTAACATAAAGTTATGTGGACATTGATTAACATTAAATATGGTTAATATTTGGTTAAAATTAACAAATATTTTTTACAGTGTGACAAAAAAATACAATAAATTAAAAACTAAACCTAATAAACTAAAAAATAAAATGCTTTTGTCTGGTCAAAAATTGACTTTGTGTGTGGATTTTACCATTCGAAACTACTTATTCAATTGGTTAACAGATTACAGTTGGTTGTAAACTTAACATAAAGTTATGTGGACATGGATTCAGTGCAGCGCCGGATTTAGGGGGGGTCTTTGGGGGTCTATAGACCCGGGGCGCAAGCTTACAGGGGGCGCAAAATTTTTGACTGGTAATTTTTTTTTTACTACAACCTAAAGGGTTTTCCCCTTTTTTTATTTTTTGTGTATTAATCAGTTTTAATAAAAAAATTATTTAAATTATAACCGTGATTGTTGCCATATGTAGTATTATTATCTATGCATATATGCGTATACTATAGTATACGAAATACAGCCTGTTTAGAATAAAACCGAATATATATATATATGGGGCGTGGCCTCGCCTCCCTCCAAGGCGCGTCACAGTTGCTTGTGTAATAAACGACATGAGGAAAGGTCGAGCAGGTAAGGACTTAAAAAATTAAATGATAATGCAAAAAATCTCATTAGCGATGCAGTCTATTTGCTTAGCTACTGTGTCGCGCGTTAGAGGGAGGCGAGGCCACGCCCCATATATATATAGATATATTCGGTTTTAGTATGAAAGAGCTGTATGTCATGTCACGTATTACGTAGGGCGCCCGACAAGTTGTTGGGCGACAAGAACTTTAATTTGCAGAAATTGATTATTTCCACCGATGCGATGCGTATGGGCGTAAAGGTTTTTTAATATAAGAATATTTTATTACACTACGAACAACTATTAATTTAAATTAGTTTAAAACTATAGTTATATACAGTACCAGTCATATATATATATATATATATATATGTATGTATGTATACAGTATAGGTATTAGCCTATTGAAAGATGATTGATAGATATTTGTTTTTTATATAGTTTTTGGTTATGTTTTTAGGGTGGCAATATTTTTTTGACATTTTTTTTATTTCGGAGCTCACATGAAACAATTTAAGTTTAAAGTATTCAAGTTTCAACTAAAAAAAATAAACGTCGCTCAAAAAAATCAACTAAATTCGAAAAATAGTAGTGGTTACAAGTTCAAAATTATTAAAAAAATCAAGAAATGTATTTAAAAAATATTGAGCGACCAATAATATTTTGACTTAAAAATGTATTATGTTCCTATACGACCTACAAAAAAAATAGTGAGAAGCCAAAGATTTTGAGAAAAAAGGTTGGTTTAAAAAAGTTTTGAGCGACGTCTAAAATTTTTTTATCTGTTGAAACTCAAATACTTTAGACTTTTTTTTTATTTGATCTCCAAAATCAAAAAAATTTCGAAAAAATACTACAACCCTAATGTTTATGGTTAAATAAAATCCTTTTGTTAAGAAGTGACATTTCTTTGAATTTATTATATAGGTAGGGGCGGAAAATTTTTATTAGACCCGGGGCGCAAATTTTTATAATCCGGCGCTGATTCAGTGCCGGTTTAAGTTAGTTCGCCGCCCGGTTCTGGCAAAAACACAACGCCCAATGCTTTAAAATATTACTTTTTTAAAAACATTTTTAAATTTTTAAGTTTTACTTTCTCACGTCAAGTGGAAGATTAGGTTGGTTAGGCTGGTATCTAACAGTAAACTTAGTATCCTATAAAATATAAAATGAGCCTTTATAAACAAATTATAAAAACTAGTCAAAAGCACTAACTAAAAAATAAAACATTCTTTGGTTTATATAAAAATACTAAGTACTAAGAAAAACTAATCAAAAGTTATAAATAAATAAAACATTATTCTTTGGTTTAAATAAATATTGAGAAATCCTAATACTAATAATTAAAAGGTTGTTTTCAAGTCTTTATAGTAGCAAATTGTTTTATAACAATTTACATTTATTTCATCTAGCAGGTCTTGATAAATGGACAGAATTGCTAAGGAGTTAAATCTTTCTTGGGGAATTGTATTTCTTAGGTAGTTTTTTACCCTTTTTAGAGCAGAAAAAGATCGTTCACCACTTGCATTTGAAACCATTATAAAAAAAAAATCGCAGACAATTATTAATATTCGGAAATGAAGATATTAATTTATTTTCGTATAAAACTTATATATAACTCCATTGGAATTAGTATACTAATTCCAATGGAGTTTCTATTTTTATTTCCGAAAGGGAAGTTATCAGTTTCTTGAGTTGGACACATTTTTGAAGAAAAAACTCATCCAAATCCTCCACGAAGATTTATGCTTTTAGATTAAACAAAAATTCAAATTTGTTTGTGCCAGATTTCTAGCTATCATATCGACAAATGATTTCGGATTATAGATTGTCAATTATTAAAATAAAACATATTGTTCACATTGTTTCTTTTTTGCTTGCTCTGAATTATTTTTTTCAAATTGTAATATTCTTATGATTATCCGCTTCTGAGCATAATTTTCGTTTCCTGTTAATTTCCTCGTAATGATCAAAATTATATCACGTAAAAAATCACAGTTCTCAACTAAAAATGACAAAAGATGAGCATTTGTGCTTAAATCCATATTTTGTTTTTGGACTGCTTTAGTGGTTTCATTAACCCTTTGCAAAACGTCTATCCAAAAAGTTTAAATTATTCCGTTTCCAATAAATCAAGTTTTTCTGATGGAGAAGCTGCTTTAACTCTAACAACATATTTCTCATTTGTATCCGTTGTATCCGCCGACGCAGTGTCGCAATAATTTTTTTCCTTAATTCTAACGATTAAGTATTTTTTTTAAATTATGGGCGGTACGCGGTACCGCCCCAAAAATATTTACCGCCCGGTGCTATAGTCCCCAAAAAACCCCTGTTAAACCGGCACTGCATGGATTAACATTAAATATGGTTAATATTTGGTTAAAATTAACAAATATTTTTTACAGTGTGACAAAAAAAATACAATAAATTAAAAACTAAACCTAATAAACTAAAAAATAAAATGCTTTTGTCTGGTCGAAAATTGACTTTGTGCGTCTATTTTACCGTTCGAAAGGCATAAAAGTAAACAATAACTTTGTTGTACAACGACGTGCGCGACATCTATGGGCCCATAAGGCCACCAAACGAGGTTATTCACTGGATAATGCAGAAGAGTTTATGTAGCACCGATGTCAGTAAAATCGGCTAAGTACATAATGGACCGTGTATGGAAAACACTAAAATTTACATTTTACTGGCAAAGTGCGCTCAGAAAAAATGCACTTTTACGCTACATTTTGCTAAATTAATATACGAACACGAAATGTTTCATTACGATTGCTGTGTTGGTAATTTTCACACATTCTGGCTTTGCCATAAAAATGTTAGATTATTATTAGGATTTGCCTTAATATGACAGTCCTATTTATTAGGGTTACAAATCATAAAATATGACATGTGTGTATTAAACATATCTTCTTTAAGATGGATGATCTTTTAATTTAGGATAAACAGTGAAATAAAAAAAATTCTACCATCCATCAAAAAGCGTATATTCCCTTTCTCTTGTTTCTTTTTATTAAAAAAAAACGAAATAATTTTTATTTCATCATAAATAAGATTCCATGAATGGTTTTAAAAGCTTTACAATGTATTTTTTAATTTGGAACAGTGAATTGTAATCTGTTTTCGATTGGCTTGGTAATCAATTAAATTAAGGCCAGTCTGCCACGCAATGCGTAAGCTCGGTCTAAATTAACAATTTTCATTAAACCCAGCTGAATTGTATTTAGAAGGAAAACTAATTTAAAATTGATACCTACACTGCTAAATTTATAATTCTCCTGTTTGGGTTAGTGTTATTAGGTTTAAAGTTCAGTCTATTGGATAATCCAAAATGAATTACGTAATTCAGGCGATTTAAACAATCTACTTTTTTTGTACTTTTTTTCTGAACTGACATATTTCTTTTAGGTAACGGTTAAATATGACAGAATGATGAAGAAAGTGCGTTATGTGTATAAAAATAAAAATAAAGGGTTTTAAATAAAAAATAAACAAATTTTTAACATGACCGTCGCATACTTTTTTTTCATGTGATTTCACACATTTCGCAAATATTGGATTTTGCTCTACGGTCATGTGAAACAGGAGTTTTAAAACCAAAATTAAAAAATAAATTCATAGGATATGGAACTTTTGGTATTATAAATCGATAAAAAATATGCCTTCTTAGTAAAATGTAAAAAAATGGGAAATGGTATCTTAAAAGTTATCTACTAAAAAACAATCTTATATCATTGAAAGTGCTTCGTGCATAAAAATCATCATTGCTCATCATTTTTGGATTTATAAATTTAAGGATATATTCTTTCTGCAAATTTTAGTAATCATTATTTAAGTGACGTACTTAGCGTGAAGCGTAAACCGTATTTCTAGAGGGTGCAGCACGAGACTCAGTATGCATAAGTCATATTAAATGGCGTTCATTTTATAATAGCATCTGAAAGTAATTTACACACTGTTTCTGGTTTAGGATTTCAGACACGTCCTGAATTGCACCATTGCATACTAATTTAGGTAATTTGACCGTAAAAATGTGCGCAAAAATTAATGACTTCTAACTACTAGTTGAACGTTATGTAATATTGTTTACACACCATGAATAAGAACAAGCTTAAAGATTATGTTTTGTAGGATTATTATCTCAAAAAATATATATTAAAGTTAGTAAAATCACTCAGGGAAATATATTTCTAGAAATTCTATAAAATCCCAAATATTTTGACAATAGTTAAGTCTGAATCTTGTGTAGGCCAAAAATTTGGAAAATTCCTACACTTTTTTAATAAATATAACAAAAAAAGTAGTTTGTCTTAATAAAGTAAAGATCCCTATTCGTCCCACAATTGCTTTTGTTGCAAAAAGATCATTTTTAAAAAAATATTCATCTACAAACTCTCAGTAATAGCAATTGCATTAATTATAAAGTAAATTTACGTTATGTATATATATATATGTATAAATATGGTTATTCGTTTATAGAATAGAACTTAAATATTTCTTTTAGAAAACGTCGAAATTTTAATTTTCTTAGTGATCTTTTTGATATTTTTATCATGCTAGATTTTACCACACTTCACTCTTTTTAAGGGAAATAACAAAAATTTTGTTACCATTGCATAACAATAGTAAATATTAAAAAAAGTCTTTTTATAGCAATAAAACATTTTTGATATTCTTAACGTAAGCTATTAACAAAGATTTTCTAACTGAAATAAAATTAATTTGAATTACAACGATAGTAATTTAAAAAAGACAAATATGCCATAGTAAAATGAACAAATTTTACTATAACAACTGCGCATTACTTTATGTTAGCACAATTCACACACAACTATAGATTTAACAAAAACATTTCAAGTTCGACAAAGATTTAATATAAACATAAAGTATTCCTTATTGCTATGACAATATGATAACAACTATTACTTTGTTGGATGAACATTATTTTTATAAAAGCTCAACATCGCTGCTTCATGATAGTAAATGAGAATTTTATTAACAGTAAAAAACGTTTATTCTGTAAATAAAAATAATATCATTACTTTGACAAATCGTAGGTTTTTGTCCCAATAAGACACTGAATATTTAATAAAAAAGGTAAAGATAAACATTATAAATTCCGTACGGGAATAATAAACTAATTATTCATGTTGTTATCAGTGATTGGCCGATTTCAATATTCACTGCGATTTGATCCAATCGGGTTTTGAATTGGGAGAAGGCGACTATAATTACTTCTTCTTCTTCTTCTTCAAGTTGGGCGGACTTACGGCTCAACCACCGCCCTTATGGTCGTGGACAAAAATCCTTATTAACCAGCTACTAGTTTTAACGTCCAATGATTTCAGAAGAACCAAAAACCATTGGACAACGGTTGTCTAACAAACACGTGGACACAAATAGGTTATGTAACCTTGAAATTTTAAATGATCATATAAATTCCTCTATTCCTTTAAAAAAGGACAAAACGAGGAATATTATCTAGGACTGGAATCCGGTCTTGTCCTCCCTGAGTCAAAGTCAACAATTTTTCACACTTTTTCATGGAGCAATGCAGGAGCGATACGCTTCTCACCGAGGACAAAATCGAACTCGACTATAATTACATTTAAAAGTGGTTAAAAGTGAGGTTAACCATTTGACAGATGTCAGATCTTATTTATTAATTAATTAAAATGTCAGGTCACGTTACAAAACACAGTTTTCAGAGATATGCTGCATTTAGACTGAAAGGCACTATAAAACAACATAAACTTTGTATTTGGCAGTTGTCATTAAATTTTTTAGTTTATAACACGATAGACACGCCCATCATCATAAATTGTGTCGTGAAATTCAGACGGTAATTTAATTTTTATGTAGGCTGCTCGCTGCTGCTGATACAAAGTATCATGTTTGCTGCCTTTTACGAATTACCCTAACATAAACGTAGGTATATGTCGTGTTTGCTATGGAAATGTTTAAATTTCTACTCTGAACTGACATAGTCTCTTTTGTTTTGTTTCAAAAATAATAAAAACATTGTTTATTAACTTACACTCCTAGTCCAAACCAATAGATAAATATGTTATGTCGGATGTCGGGACAGTATTATAATATTTAGCCAAGCCAAGATAGGGCGCGGTTTTATAATTTTTTGACGTTTTTGACCTTTTTGACGTTCAATTATATCCGTAGTTATCGCATTTTTGTAAGATTTTGTGTATTTGTGTGTATTGTTTCTAAGGTTTGTATTATAATAATAATTTATAAACGACACTTTGACTGAATCATAATCTTTCAGATGGTAGGCATGTATTGTTTAATAAAATTTATGGATTTAACAGTATTCTTCAATTTCAAAATAATGATTAATGAGAATGTTACTTTTGGTAGACAATCATAAATAACAAAAACAATATCTGCGAATTTCTTTAGTTTATAAAAGTTGCTTGAGAATTACTAAACAGCATAACCACAGAAGTACCTTAAATACATGGTAGAAAACAAAGTTATTGTTTTCGTTACTAATTACATTTAAAATCTAACCACAAAGTCATCGGTAGATAAATGTCAATTGAATTTTTTTTTTGTTTCATTGTAGCCTTATACTATAGTAGTATTATATAAGGGATATTAAAGCACTTTTCTGCAGAGAAGTGCTTTATTAAAAACAAAAACTAAAATTATAATGGTTTTTTTTGCTAAAAAGTATCATTTTTTGAAATAATAATAATAATAATGTATTTGTGTCGTTTTTTTAATTACTAATTAAATTGAAAAGGTTGGTTTCGGTATAAGCACTACTCTTCGACTATTATTTGATTTTTTTTATTCACATTATGCCTAAAGTACCCAAAAATTTAATCTCAATCTTATTTATTAAGTCTTGTCAAAATTTAATATCGAATTGAAGTATAAAAGCGCCTTTATCTACTTTTTCGTTCAAGCACATTAAAGTGTATCTATTAATTATTGACAATTAAAATTTAAACTTTAAATTGTATTTTACTTGAAAGTGATTTTAAGAACCAAAAATGAAAAAAGAGCAGGAAATGGAAGTGGTAATGGAAGTGGCAGAGACAGAGAAAGGAGACGAACATTTATGTCGTCGTTGTAAATTTGTTTTGTTTTTGTTGCGGTACCTTTACGCCCAAGAAAAACCAACGCAATATTTCATTACAAAATTTTATGAGATATACCTACTAATTTAATTTTGCAAGAATATTAAATGGCAGTGTTAAAGCTGTAATTGAAACTGAAAATACATTTTCTTTTTTTTTCATCCTGATGAACATGGATTCATTGCTAGGAGACATTCGCTGGAATTTTCAACAAAAGATGTACGACGATGATGAGGATTAAGCACAATAATAAATAATAGTTCAATTCGATATTTGATACCACTTAATAAATTTAGTGTTGAAAAAAGCAAAATTATGCAATGCATTAAATTTTAAGGGCTTAATTTGGATACAAAATACTGAAACTTGTTTACTTTGTTGCCCTTTCAATTTAATAATAAAAATAAACGACAAAAAATGTCAAATAATGGTTGTTTTTTTTTACATAAAATACATTAAAATTTTAGTTTTAGTATTGTTAAGATAAATATAATCTGGATTTTTTAAACCATGGTCTATTGGTGTTAACAATATTTAATCTGTGTACCCAATGTTAAAACTATTAAATAGTTTAATCCTAAAAATAAAACTATTTTGTTTTCCCCAACCAGACTAGATTATCACAAACTCAATTGCTAGGTTTAAACTGGTTATTAAACATAAAAACAGACCATTTTAATTTTGCTAATAAATTACTTTAACGTGTTTTTGTACAGCGAGAGCGTGTTCGTATGAGCACGCGTTTTTAAAAACGTTCAATTAAAGAAGTGCAAGCAGAATTTCTAATTAAAAGCACAAACAACGCGCTGTTGGAGCCGTCACAATTGCCCCGGACCGATATTTTCATTAAAACGAATTTCGCGAATACCGCGACTGTAGTGTCGTTAATTGGCGCCCAACGTCCGGTTAAACACTGTTTTTTTCGTTAATTTCCAGAAATATTAATCGTATATAGGGTTGGGACAGTTGAAATTTTCAAATGAAAATTTCAACTTTGAAAGTTTCAAACTTGAAATATTTCATTTAGTTGGAAAAGTGAATTTTTAAAAATTTCAAATGAAATTTTCAATTCGAAAATTTCAACCTTGCCTGTGAAACTTTCAGAAATTTCATTGAAAGTTTGGCAATTTACTTAAAATTTCGCATAAATTTCACATGCGGCCTCCCCTGGGACCTTTAATAATAATTTACAACAGATTCCGAATCGACCAATAAGAACGAGTTATCAAGCGTCTAGGCGTTTTTGTTTAGTTCAGCTTGGATTTGAATACACTATAAGTAATTATTTTTACTTATATGCATAAATTAATTTAAATAATTTAATTCAGTTACCAATTTAATTTGTAAATTAAATCAGACATTAAAATTTTTTTAAAAGTCATGATTAATTTAAACTTTTACTTTTGCTATAATTGCATCGGAAAACGGATAAAAAATGCCTTTGGCTCATAAAATTTTGATGAAGTTTCTTCAATTTTCGTAAAATTTCAGTAAAATATTTAAAAATAATAAATATATATAAATATAAAACAATTAAAGTGGCACAATCTCGTTAGCATACCAAAAAGTGCTATATCTCTCTTAGTTTTAGTAATTTTAAAAATATTTTGAAAGGAAATCTCAAGAAATTTGTGATAAACATAGGTATTTACTATTTATATTATTGGTGCAGAGGGGTAGGAGGTAAGAGAGGCAATTTTCCATGGTCACCGAGTGGGCTTATTTCAATATTAATTTATTACACTTAAAGTGATTATAATAAATTTCATAAATGTCGTGAAAATTTCAAGTGAAATTTCAAGTACAAGCAAAAAGTGAAATTTTCCCAACCCTATTTGTATATTTGAAATAAGTTATAATATATTTTGACACCTTAATATTTAAAAAAAATACAACTGTACATACATAAAATATTTATAAAAAATCTACTTACTGAGAAATTACACTTCACGGTGGATAGGTTTTAAATAGCAAATTAATGAACTTAAACTTTTGAATTATAAAACAGCAACACTCTCATCTGCATATAAATTCTTACTGACCTTAAGTTACAAGTTTATCAAGTCATCAAAGCACTAGTACTTTTCCTGACCGCCCCTTACCTTATTTATAAAAAATGGCAAAAATCTTTGATATACGCAGAAATTTGCTTCTTACTTATAATTTGTAACTGTATTTGTGATGCCTTAAAAAGTTTGTCATGTAAAATTAATGTTATTCTTACTTTTCAAAAAGTCAAACCCACATAAATTGGAATGCAATTTAAATTAAGAGTTTATTTTTTGACTGGGGAGTTTTTATAGAATGTCTTAAAAATTTAATATATGATTTCTTGAGGCATCAGACACTTAAAATGAAAATTTCAGATTTAACAGCACATGTTTCATACAAATAATTTTTAAAGTTACACGCCATTTCTTTTAATTTGCACCTAATTTTCATGAAAATTAATAAAATCTTTCAATGTCTATTTTTGAATGGTGTCAAAAAGGATTGGTTAATTAATAATAGTAAATTAAACAAACGATAAAGGTAAAACTGGGTAATTAAATCAGGAAATAAACGAGCAAAAACCATTTAAAACTGTCAAAACAAGCTGTAACCCGTATTTAATTAACCCTCGACCACTACTTAGCGTTCTCGAAGAAATACCGTACACGAAAAACCGAAACCCAAAATTACGAAATTATTCAAGTACCTAGTAAATAAGAGGCAATTATGTGTTTCATTGATTAAAATGGTCGTGGATAATTGGGCGGTTTTCTCCTCGAAACCAGCAATTACTCCGCTACAATGTTACAAAACTACACGATTAACACGATTTATTGGAAAAAATTGCAAATTTATCCTGACTTATGTAACTGAAAATTAAATTAAATCACTCATAAATTCCAAACTAAATGTATATAATCAAAAGAGAGGAAGGCAGAAGTCTTACTCGACAAATTTTGTTCGCAAAGTTTTAATTGCACTGCTAAATCGCGCACGTTATTTGTGTTTTGCGTAGCAAGTAAAAACTGCAAAACTCTATTTCGATTTAATATTCCTTATACACGAAAAAAAAATGTTTTCTAAATGTAAGAATACCTTTATTCTTCCGTATCAAACGCCTTTGAGTAGTCTAATAAAATTAGGAAATAAACTTATTCTTAATTTAAGATTAACAATCGATTAGACCAAATTTTGGAAAATTCCCTCTATTCTGTTCTTAAAGAAATAAAACTATACTGGATATAATTATATTTATTCTAAGATTTGTAAATATTGGTACGACTGGGCTATTCTTAAAAATATCCCCCACTCACGAAAGTGCCCGACATTTTGGAAGATTGTTTCTTGTGTTAGTTAATATTTGGTTTGGAATTGTGAAATAGCTGCTAAATTAGTGAAATTTGATAGAATTAACCACCAAATGTATGTGTAGCTAATAATTATAATATTGTGTATATTTGTGTAGTATTATGTATATTACACTTATTTGTTTTATGATTTTTACTGAATTAAAATGTTTACAATTTACACGTAAATCATTACTTAAATGTGTATTTATTGTATCTAATAGGTACAGTAGGTTTATAAACCTATATATATTTGCAGGGACTGTATGCAATTTATTTCTTCATTCGGAGTTCCAAAAATTTCAAATCGCTGGCTCTTGCCGTTCCTCAGAAACTTCTAATGGACCAGGAATGTGAAACACCCTGTATGCTAATTGTTATATATTTTTTTACAATGCTTCGTATTATTTATAAAAAAATGAAATATTAAATTTACCCAAATTCTTAACTTTCAAATTAAATTCCACTTAAATATTTATGTACACCATCAAAATTTCTTTTGAAGTTAGCTGACTTTCCTACGCATTGCTGTTACGTAGGCTGGCTGGATCCTTGGTTAATCCAGGTGCAGTTGCAATTTTAAATGTGGCCTGACATAAAGCCGTGTCCCAAGAGATCCGGGATTTTTTTACTCCCCAAACCAGTATGCGAATATACATTTAGTCCCTCCTACATAATTTATATTTTATTATGTTGTCGTAAAACGTTATGGCTTTGCTGCGTCCCTATTTAACTGAACAATTGCCATTATATCAAATAATTTCACTCAATATGTTATTTAGGTTTAAATGTATTTTGATATACAGGGTGTCACCAAATAAGTTGTCAACCATTTTTGAATTAGTGTCATTTTTTTAATTAAAAAATCATTAATTTTTTTTTTAATTTTTGGCCGACACTGGTTGTTCCTGACCTATGACAACTATGAGGCGCCGTTTGTGCCATAATTATGATTTATAAAATATATAATTATTTGTAAAAATATAAATATTTTTTAAAAAATATAAATAATTTGTTTGAAATATATATATTTTAACTCATTTTCTAAGATATATATTATTTTTACTAAAATATATAATATTTTAACTAAATAATATATATTTAAAACAGTAATACTAATAATATAAACTCAATACTAATAATATAAACTAAGCTTACAAGACGTAACGCTAGGAGGCGCTGGCAGCTTTATTTAACTTGACAACGCAGCCTTTCTTTCATTTCATGTGAGAATTACAGTGGTGTATATTAAATAACTTTTTGCCGCCTTTGGCTTTTTGTTATTTATTATATGTTTAACTGGATGTTTATTGTCGTGACTCTCTTTTTAAACAATAATTTTTTATTCCTTAATTCTGGGCTACGCAAAACTATGTCGTCGATTTGGTTCCATTACTGCGGTGAAATTTTAAATGACCTATTAATCAGTTAGATTTTAATTTAAACTTATACCCAAGTGCTTTATTACGTACCAGAGGTATTATTATTTTTAATGTATCTTCTAGTTTTATTTAATTTACACCACAGTAATTCCGACATGCAATTACAGACAGGCTGCGTTGCCAAGTTAAATAAATCAGCCAGCGCCTCCTGGCGTTACGTCTTGTAAGCTGAGTTTATATTATTAGTATTAAAATTATATTATTAGTTCAACTGTCCAAATATATAAATATTTTAAATATATATTATTTTGTAAAAATATTATTATATTTTAGTAAAACTAATATATGTTATAAAATAAGCTAAAATATATATATTTCTGATAAAATATTTATATTTTAAACAAAATATATATATATTTTAGAAATTATTATATATTTTACAAATCATAATTATGGCACAAACGGCGCCTCATAGACAACTGACGCAAAATATGCTTGCAAAGTGGGCAATATCTACATTCATAAAAAATTTACATTTGTGTTATCATTGATTACAAGTTTTTTGTTTTGCATACTGCGTCGATTTTAAATTTCACCTTTCACTTTTTACGTCGATTGATGCTCATGTGGCTATTTTTTTAAGTGTTCCACAAAAAACAGTAGCTATAATGCAAAAAATATAGAAGAAAAACTTTCTTGTATTAGATGGCAAAACATATTGTTCTTAAACACAAGGAAGAGGAACTAAGTGGTGCTTTTATAAAAAGTTTCATTTTTGCACCTCCACTTGTGTAGTTCGAACGCTGATACTGCAATGTCATTGCCCAGTTGTTTACCAAAAAAATAGGTAATTAGTGACGAACTAAAAAGTTTTTTTGCGGTTTTTCTTGTTTCCAAATTTCATCCTCTATTTAAAGCGCGACAATAAAAAATCGGCGACTCAAGGAAAAAGAAAGTTTCTTAATTTAGACCAAAAGTGGGTGCCAACATTTTTCGGAAAAAAATTATCACAATGATTTATCGATGTATGCGCGGAATGCGGCTCGCATCTTATTTCGGGCAGTGTTTAACCAAGTCGTAACCAAAATGATTTACATGGATTCGTTTAACGTTGTAAAAACGCCCGTCCGATTTGACAAGCCCGCGTTGGACCATTAATTTATTGCCAACCGCAAAAAATATACAGAATAAAACTTAAAACCCATATGCCAACTCAAAACCAAATTGGAGACAGTGGTATTGTTATTTGTTATATCTTGAGATAGGTCAAATGCATAGCTATATATTGCGCTCTTTTTAAAGTGCTCTTATAATCTTAACAATAATATACATATGTTAATTTTTTAATATTACATATAACATAATTTAATAATAAACTTTGTTATGAACATTTTCTTTGTTTGAAATAAATTATTAGTTTCTTAAAACAAATCAGAAATAAAAAACCTAAAATAAGGTAACGTACCTTTTTTAGTTATAATTATATATAATTATATATATATACATATATGCGAGCGGGTGCTTAAATTAATAAGTGTATAGAAAAGTTTATAAACGAGGTACATACTATACTTTTTCTACGACAAATACTTATTATTATCTTAAAACGATTTAAATCAAAAATTTAGTATTTATTCCTAAAAAAGGCTTTAGGTCAATTATCAAGGTCACAAATTAGTTTTGACCAGAAAAGTAGCATTACAACCCACCGTGCAAACGTACTGTGAATTTTATTTTATTTAAAACATAATTTTAAAAGCTAATGGTTTTATAACAATATGGCAATATAAAGTGGAACAAGGATGGCTAGATTTTTCTATTGCAGTAAGTTAACTATAAAACGCAAGTAAATTGAATTCGATTGTATTATTTCGCTTCGAACTGTAAAATAATGTTGTTATTTAATATAGCCTTTGACTACACTGTTGCAAAATTGATCGTAAAACTGCAAAAGACATTAAAATTTACCGTCTTGTAATGCGCTGTTAAATTTTTATTAATCTAGATAATCGAAATGAGAATTATAGTTTGTAATCATTTTTTAATGACATAATCTGATGTTGTCGACCTGTGATATCACCATAAACAAACGTTAACAGTTTAACCAAATTTAAAAGAAAACCAAGGTGCAAAAAAATATGTTCCAATATCTTGGATGCGATCAAAATTGCATAATTTGGCAACACAGTAGTGGTGAACTACAAAACAATAAGAACGTAAATTTGAACACACGGAAACTTTTAACGACAAAATCCATTAGTAAATCAAACCCAAAAATTTACCTATTATAATAATTACAATATGATAGTTTTACAAACTTTTTCTCTTTAGCAGTACTCCAGCTTAGTTTAACTAATTTTGGTCCACTGATTTCAAAAATGTAATTAGTTTTTCTCTAGGACGTCTAGGATTTAAAATAATTTTGTAATAAAATGCTTTGCTCAATCACCTCAAGTTTTTTGTTGGTATTTTAATTATTTATTAAATTATTTTGGCCCAAATTTATCTTGAATGTACTAATGTAATTGATATACGGCAAATAGATCATATTTATCTTAACAATATGAAATTTTAAACTAAAATTTTAATGTAGGTATCTTATATAAAAAAACAACCATTATTTGACATTTTTTGTAGTTTATTTTAATTATTAAATTGAAAGGGTAACAAAGTAAACAAGTTTCAGTATTTTTTATCCAAATTAAGCCCTCAAAATTTAATGCATTGCATAATTTTGCTTTTTTCTACCTTAAATTTATTAAATCGTATCAAATATCGAATTGGATTATAGTATTATTGTGCTTAATCCTTATCACCGTCGTACATCTTTTGCTGCAAATTCCAGCAAATGTCTCCTAGCAATGAATCCAACTTCTTTCCGCTATACCCATAGATATCTACCAATGGTCTAGTTTTGCAATTACTTGGAGAACGATTTCACCATGGTGAAATCGTTCTCCATGTTCATGAGTTCGGCAAATTTATCAGGAAGAAAAAAAAGCAAATGTATTTTAAATGACATATTAACGCTAATTTTAGGCCCGATATGAACCAAGAACATTTTCAATAACAGCTTTAACACTGCCATATGCGACAAGCTCGTCAACTTTGAGAGCATTTTTGAATGCTTGATCTTTCATTAAACATCTTATATCAGGTCCATTTAATACTCCTGCAAAATTAAAGTAGTAGGTGTATCTCATAAAATTTTGTAATGAAATATTGCGTTGGTTTTTCTTGGGCGTAAAGGTACCGCAACAAAAACAAAACAAATTTACAACGACGACATAAATGTTCGTCTCCTTTCTCTTTCTCTGCTACTTCCATCACCACTTTCATTTCCTACTCTTTTTTCATTTTTGGTTCTTAAAATCACTTTCAAGTAAAAATACAATTTAGTTTAAATTTTAAATGTTAATAATTAATAGATGCACTTTAGTGTGCTAGAACGATAAAGTAGATAAAGGCGCCTTTATACTTCAATTCGATATTAAATTTTGATAAGACTTAATAAATAAGATTCGATTCGATAACTTTGTATGGAGTCCCTGTATATTTTTGACAAAAAACGTCAAAAATATACTGAACATCCAAAATAGATTTAAGGCAAAAAATATTCAAAATATTAAGAAAAAACTTAAATTTGAGATAATTGGGCAGAGCATTTTATTACGCAATTATTTCGAATCCTAGACGTCCTGGAGCAAAACGAGTGGCATTTTTTAAATCAGCAGCCCAAAATTAGTTAATATAGGTGGACGTACTCAATGTTAGTAATTCGAACTATCATATTATAATTATTAAAGGCAAGAGATTCGTTGCAGTTTTAGACTTGGTATAGTTAGTATTAAACAAAGTTCAAAGTCGCAGGTCTTGACCCGGTGAATTCCTAAAATTCCTTGTTATAATTTAATTTCCGTTATGATTTTATTAAACTTTTGATATAGCTGTTAAATTGCCCCAAAAAGCAACGTTAATGGATTTATGCATTTTTAATAAGCTAAACAGTTTAAGTGAAATTAACACGCAACAACCTTAAATTGACTAATAAGTGCAGCATTTTATTAAACGATTTAATAATCTGTTGGTGCCGACAAATCAACAACAACCAACATGGGTCATTGTCAGCAATTTGTATTTTAACCTAAAAGATGTTCTAAATGGTTTTATCTATTTTGCGTTCATAATGACTTCATTATAACATCGCTTTCGGTGCTGTAATGAGATACTTTATCCCACCCAAAATTTTGATTTTATAGGTTGGCTATACTTTAAACAGCATAATATTTAGCATATTGGTTATAATATTTTTATGATTTTTCTAGACTTTTCTGGCAATAAATTTTGTTAACACCAAAGAAAATCCTTTTTTTCTTCTTTAACATTAACAGCCGCTTATTGTAAATAAGTAAATTAAGGACGGCATGGCGAATCGATTTTGATATTAACTGTCAAACCAATGGCTGTGATACCCACTATCTAAAGTTAAATTCGACCAAATTAAATTTAAGGTATAAAATTAATTTAATTGTAGAATATTTGCAAAATAGATGAAATGGCATAAAGAACTCATGTCATAAGACCTTTTGTCGCACTCGTCCATTATAAAACTTGTGTGTATAAATTGTCCGCGTGCGACAAAATGACGTCTTATGACATTAGTTCTTTAATATACTATTCTTGAACTGTCTTTTTTTTCAAATTCATTTGGAGACTCCAAATTGGAGTCAAAATCGACTTGATTATACTTTCGATAACAACAAAAAACGCAAATTTCTCGAAAAAAAAGCGGGCAGTTGTGGTGCATTACTTTCTCTGGTAATTGTTTAGTCGTGTCGTGGAAGGCGGGGGGTGGCATTGGGAACGGCTAAAAGTGAAGTTGATTGGGTTCGCTGACCGATACCACTCGAATCAATGGCTCTTCTTCTTCTTCTTCTTCGCTGCTTCCACTCTGCTCGCAACACAACGAGAACACAGCAACTGCATGGGGAAAAACAGTTTAATACGTTTGTGCATGTGTGTGGTAAACTGAAATGAAATGAACAAAACTAGATGGGAAAATTTATTTGTAAAGGCTTTTCATTTCATTAACGGCGCAATTATTTGTTTGTTCAAGAGGAAGTTGTTAAGCTAAGGGAAGCTATATGGGTAATTCTTCCATAAATTTAATATTTATATTAAATATGGGTGATTCTACAAAATTTGGGCAACTTTTGACCTCATTTTGTTTATATAGTTTTCGGATAAAATTAAACAGTATTTTGTCATGAGAACATAGATAATATAATAAATATACTATTCCAGACCGGGCCAGTCACTTTTTCAAACAGTTTCAGAAATATCTGTGTTTTCTAAATTTGAATGCAAGGGAAGTAACGAATATACCAGGGTACTAATTAAATACATAATTTGTTGGAAAATATAAGATTTATTGCAACTTTGAGCATATTATACATTAAATATCTTAAAATCAAATAATACCACACATCAGTGGCGGCTGGTGGATTTTGGGTAAACCGATATCGCAATTATTAGATATGGGACCCACACCAAATTTATATGAGTTTATAATGACATTAAATAAACAAGTTCTGCGCAAGCAGAATTTAAATTAAAGTTTGCGAAAAAAAGATAACCGAAACATCGAACATGGAACTGACTACACGAATATAAGTATTTTATAAAATATAAGTATACTGATATTTTTTATTGGTGGATGCTACTTATCAAAAAATCACATATAGCCTTATATAAATTACATTGAAATATATATACGTAAGAAAATAACTACTCACCACAGTGACATTTTGACTGGAACTATACGTGCATTCACCACAACTTCGCCGCTTGCATTGTTTTCAAGATGACTGTCGTGCAAAGGGCGGTCTCTGTAGGTAATTGTATACCAACACTTGAGTTAAAACGAGGACTTGATGTTTAAACTTCAATATTTCGCACGAATTTTGAATTTTAATATTGGACACACACACAAAAAAATCTAATATCAATTTGAACAAATAACATATTTTCAAATAATTAGGTTTAGGTTAATACAAATAAGGTTTATTCTGTTACCAAAATTAATTCATAGCAAGTATAATATATTGTTAAATATAATCATTAAATTGATTATAAAATTATATATTTTTATGTATATCAAAGATAACTAAATTTAGCTATAACAATAACAAAACATCCCCACTTGCTTTATACTTAAAACACCCTTACATGTAATCATTCCAATAATAAAAAGTGACACTATCATTATTTTAATAATAAAAACGTACTCTATCTTCAAAATACGTTCTACAAAGAGGGCGGCATCAATCTTCTTTGGCATAATTAAGTAAACTTCCGATGCGCGTGGACCTGTTTTGTGTAATTATTGTGCGTGTGGTTTGTTCTGAGGTGGCGATTGTGTTATTTTTTAAAGAAATAGTATTTCTAAAATACCTATTATGGAGGAATTGCTTAGAACATGGGGGTATCCTGACGAAGTAATAAATTCATTTCTACGTAAGTACCATAGTACAAAAAAATATTTGATATTTTTTCACATCATAAAGTCATTTGTATTGCTTTACCCCTTTACAACAAAGCATAAATGACATTTGGTGGCTATACAAATATTTTGTATCATTGTGTACTAAACATGTATAGTCTTATTTTGATGTATATTGCAGACTGCAATTTGTAGTAGGTAGTTTAGAGTGTATAAAATTTTACTTATTATCAGAGACCCTTTATAAATGTATTAAGAATTTGTATTTTTATTTAGAAAATATTGTATTTTTATTTAGAAAATAAATCGTTCCATAGTATTTTTTGTTAGTTTTCATTTAAAAATAAAAATAGTAATCTAAAAATAAAGAAGTTTAAAAAAAAGATAAGTATGATAAGTGTTACACTTACAGTAAGTATAATTCAATTTAACCTAAAGCAAGACCTAATTTCAATATTAACATATAATAATACAAGCCCAGGCTGGGCTTGTATTCTTATATGTTAATATTGAAATTGGGCTGCCCAGCATATTCTTATTTAAACCTTAAACTACATATGTCTCAATTAAAAAATAGTTTTACTCCGATAAAAGACAAGCTATATTAACATATATAATAATTATTTTCAATTTGAACTTAAACTATATTTAAACTAAATAAAACCAATTCTAAATAGACCCATAAGATAGTTTTAAATTGAAGTTAAGGCTAATATTAAATCGAGTTTAAATTTAAATTTACACCTATAACATAAGTACTCTCAAGTTAAATACAAAGTAGGTATACATTTGGTATAAAAGTTAAAGAAAAGATAATTTTAACGTAAGCATACACTAATCTTGCTCCTATTCATGACTATGATAGTTTCATACTGATGCTAATAGTTTCAACTCGAGATTAGATTTTTTTGTGCAGAACTGACGGGTAAAAGTGAGTACAAAGATTATCATTTTTTTTTAAATTGCTATTATTCGAATCTATGATAAAATATGAAAAATACATTATTTAATGTTTTATAGTTTATAGTGAAATTGAAAAATTTAAGATAAATTAAATATATTTTAAAATAAAATCACTCAAATATTTGATTCAGGAGTTGTGACACGCCAAGGTACTTTGAATATTTATTATGTTTTTTTACAAACGTGCTTTTGAAAAAATACATTAAAATTGGGAGGACAAGTTAAAAAAACTGGATCTTTTGTAATATACTAAAATATTTACAAAAAATATTAAATACCTACTCTATTGACTGATGACATGAAGTTGTCCAACTTTTGTAGAATCACCCATATATTTTTGCGGCAGTTAATTTTGTTTAATTTATAGGCTTCCTTAATTTTTGGTTTTGTTTTTTTAATTTAAATTGGCTAAATACCTAACATTTACACACAAAATTATTAAGCTGTACAAAACTTGATAGTTTTCCTGAATTACCCATATAAGGCCGAATCTTAAATAGAAAAATATAAAATCTAGTCGGTTCATATTTATTGTTTTCGCACCATTTAATTTGACCCACCTTAAAAAATTTAACAATATTTTATCTCAAAAATAAAAACTTTTGTTAATAAAAAAACTCCATTAGCACTTTTATAAATTTTTTTCATTATATTTTTTATGATCCCACGCTGTACAGTTCGGTACAGTAAAAAAATATCGCTATAAACTTCAGGATTCCACATTTACCCTAAACATAAAATTCAATTTTGATAAAAACATAAAATATTTTTTGACTAAAATTTTGCTTTTATTACTTTTTTTATAACCTTTTTAAGTGCGAAACTTTTATACAAAGGCCTTAAATATTGTTTGTGTTGCGTTATTGATTATACAGGGTGTCACTTAAAAACTAGGGGTTGTTTTTTATTAAAAATAAATAAATTCAGACAGCTAATACGGAACTATATTAATAAATAAAAACATAAAATAACAAAAATTAATTAAAAATTTTTCAGTTAAATAAGATTTAGATTTTATCTAAAACATTTTTTCAAATGTGAAAAAATGTTTTAGACAAAATCTACCTATTTTTAGTCGAATGATTCGAATGTGCCATAAAAAATAGGGAGTTCCATTGGAAATTTTAAAGTTACCCCCTGTTCCCCCCATAAGGAGGAGAGTATGAGGACCAATTTTAGTACTGATTGATTTGCCCCTTGAATCATTAAATGACCCACCCTGTATAAAAAAAAACTCTGTAATCGATGTAGTTTATAATTGTTTCACGAGATGGCGCCGCTGCTACTGCTATTTTGCGCGTTGCAAACAATTTTATTTTTCATGCAAAGTCAACCAATTTCTTTTTTTTTTTTTTGAATTAATGCAGGTCATAGTTTTTCATAATTGGCTGTATACTAAAAACCTTAGGTAAATTCAACATTGGAAAACTTTTTATTATTAACGGCGGCCATTAATTAATTTAACGACTAATTAAAATTAAAATGGCATTTGGCATACGAAAAAATACCTGTTACATTAAAAGTCGAAGCGTAAAAAAATTGCCGAGCATAAAGTGGGCATTTCAATGCTCCCGATTAACATAACTAATCACCAGTTTTGTTACATAATTCATTAATGTATACGCGCGCGGCAAATTTATCGGGTTTGTTGTTTTTAACGTCCCTTGATGGATTTTTATTTCTCCTCTCGTATAATAAATTGTAATCGAACACGCGATTCTTCATTCTCGGTATGATGAACCTAATTAAAATTAAAATTTTAATTATTACCCCGCGCGACAAGGTTTTGATAAATAGGTAGGCAATATATTTACTTGAGCATCCCAAGTACAACTGGTTAAATAACTATAGTTATAACTAGCATTTTAAGTAAATTAACCAAAACCTAAGTAAAACAACGTTTTTTAAACAATTAGTTAAATTTAACCATTAAGGTTACTATGAACTAAAAAACCATAAAGTAAATTTAAAGATTATTTTCAGTATAGTTTTACTAATAAAAGAAACCTATTGATAAAATAACTCCTGAAATAACCTAAATTTACCTTAACTAAGTTTAACTTTTTATGTAACTTTTTGGTTAAATAACCACAGCTTTGGTTAATTTGGATATATTGTCTTAACCAACAAGGTAAATTTAAATCGCTGGTAAATTACCGTTAATTAATAAAATGGTTAAGAAAGTGATGATTTTGCAGTTTTTACTGTTACCTGCATAGAAAAATTGGTCTCAATAAAGCCAAAAAGATATTATTTAAAAAAAAAAAATTGACTTTTTTTATCTTACTATAGAAGAGTTAACAAAGTTGTAAATAATTACACTATGATAGTTTGATTTACTAACATTAAGTACGCCCACCTATATTACCTAATTTTGGACTGCTAAATTCAAAAATGCCACTCATTTTGCTCCAGGACGTCTAGGATTCGAAATAAGTGCCTAATAAAATGCTCTGCTCAATTATCTCAAAATGTCAGTTTTTTGTTAATATTTTGATTATTCATTAAATTATTTTGCCTTAAATCTATTTTAGATGTTCAGTATATTTTTGAAATTTTTTGTAAAAAATATACAGGGACTCCATACAAAGTCATCGGTAGATAAATGTCAAATAGAAATTTTGTTTGTTCCATTGTAGCCGTATACTATAGCAGTATTATAGTATAAGGGATATTTAATAAAGCACTTTTCTGCAGAGAAGTGCTTTATTAAATACCAAAACTAAAATTATAATGTTTTTTTGGTAAAAAGTATCATTTTTTGAAATTTTTGTGTCGTTTTTTTAATTACTAATTAAATTGAAAAGGCAACAAAGTAAATGGGTTTCGGTATAAGCATTACTTCGATTATTATTTGATATGTTTTTATTCACATCATGCCCAAAAATTTAATCTCGAACCTTATTTATTAAGTCTCAAAATTTAATATGAAATTGAAGCATAAGTGCATCTATTAATTATTGACATTTAAAATTTAAACTTTAAATTGTATTTTTACTTGAAAGTGATTTTAAGAACCAAAAATGGAAAAAGAGCAGGAAATGGAAGTGGTAATGAAAGTAGCAGAGAAAGAGAAAGGAGACGAACATTTATGTCGTCGTTGTAAATTTGTTTTGTTTTTGTTGCGGTACCTTTACGCCCAAGAAAAACCAACGCAACATTTCATTACAAAGTTTTTTGAGATATACCTACTACTTTTATTTTGCAGGAATATTAAATGGACCTGATATACGACGTTTAATGAGAGATCAAGCATTCAAAAATGCTCTCAAAGTTGACGAGCTTGTCGCATATGGCAGTGTTAAAGCTGTCATTGAAAATGTTCTTGGTTCATATCGGGCCTAAAATTGGCGCCAATTCATTGAAAAAATGGTAGTCGTTTTGCAAAGAATTTGCGTTAATGTCATTTAAAATACATTTCTTTTTTTTTTCTTCCTGATAAATTTGCCGAACTGATAAACATGGAGAACGATTTTACCAAGTAATTGAAAATCTAGACCATTGGTAGATATCTATTACATTAAACATTTTCTGTAATTTTCAGCAAAAGATGTACGACGATGATGAGGATTAAGCACAATAATACTATAATTCAATTTGATATTTAATACGTTTTAATAAATGTTGTGGAGAAAAAAACAAAATTATGCAATGCATTAAATTTTGTGGGCTTAATTTGGATACAAAATATCTAAACTTGTTAGGAAAAAAAAGTTTCTAAAACTATCAGTGTTATTTATATACAAATATTAAAACAGGATCCCCACATTGGATTAATTTGGTTTTAACCAAAAGGTGCGTTAACCAAGAAGTTAAATTTAACTAATATGATATAAAAGGGGTTCTAAAATTTGTCGCACGGACGCCTATGGCCGTCGATACGAAGGGTTCACGTACGTCGCATTGACCTACATTCGTCACCCGACGCGTTCATTATTGCAGCAGAGTTGCTTGAACTTTTTTTGTTCGCAATTATAATAATAATACCTACAACGAACGTTGTGAGGCTCGCAGAGGAGAGAAGGCGCTGGAGAATCGCGTAAACAAATGACGTTAGAAGGAGGCGGACAATTCCAGGGATGGCCTGATTTCGTGAAGCGTCGATGACGTAATGTGACCCCCTAGTATTCCCGTTTCCTAGGCAACTGGTTGCCCGGCACATAGCAACACCGTATGGTTGCAGAAACGCGAAGGCTTCATTATTTTTTAGGAATGAAATGGGTTTTTACCACATACTTATATTTTCACCACTACTTCTTGGTTGCATAGTATGGATAAAGTGATGTTCTTACATCTCGCCTCTGTCGGCTTACTTGGGCAGTATATAAGCTTAGGTAGTCTTTTGTTTTGGGTGTGTACCAGTATACCAAGTTGCCCGACACTGATGAGACCCAACATAGGTCTAAGGCATTTGACATTGTAAATTTTTATCTATGGTTACTTACATTCTATAATGCACACTGTTATAGTTTAGAATCAATATAAGTCTAGAACAATTAGGGTTACTTTGGTGTACCACAGGGTGGGCATATTTCCCCCTGTTGTTCAATTTATTTATTAATGATATAGGCTGTGATATTCAATGTTGTTTGCAAACGACCTAAAATTATATAAGGGCCTTTCCATCTCCAATATTTTTTTTTAAATTGTAGATAAATGTTTAAAACATACAAAAAATATAAAAAATTAATTAATTTTTTTAATTGTATTTTCTAAAAAATTTTGAAATTGTCACTTTTTTTTTACTTCATATTTTTTCGATTGAAGTTGATAATATGAACAACTTTCACCAAAAGTACCGAGTTGGCTAAATACGTCGTTTCACAATTATTATTTTTTAAATGAAAATAGCATTTTCTAGTAAATTCGTGGTTTAGGGTAATAAAACGGGGGTGTGTAATTTATAACTTTTTGACATATTTTTGTCACTTCCGGTTTCACCGGAAATGGTCTTAACTTTTTATTTTTTAATGAAACACCCCATACATTTTTACATATTTGGATTCAAAATAAAATTCTGAATACATATGTCATTTGTAAATTTTTGACAGGTCAAATTATTTTTAAATTTAATTTTATTTCTATATCTAGAGTGCATTGAATTGTATTGTCTGCTTTATGTTTAAACAAAAAAGTATCAGATTTGACAGTTGGTTAGTTGTTTTGCTGGTAAGTGAATATTAACAGTTTATTTTACTATGAAAATATACGCTAAAACTTTTTATAAAATAATATAAAAATAATAATTGTGGTGGTTAGAACCAAAGGGGTGTAAGTACATGCTCAAAATTTTTTAGTTTTAAAATTACTAATTAAAATCATTCAAATATTTTGAAAAGACCCTAAAAGAAATTAAGTCTTTTAAGGATTTTTGGATCTAAATCAAATATTATTGGGTGTGATTAAAATTGTGTAAAAAGTGTAAATATATTAGTTTTTATATAATTTGAAAAAATAATTTATTTTTGCACTCTTTAAGTAATATTGTTTTAAAAAGAGTCACTAATATAAAAGATTTAGGTGTTTATTTGATAGTAAACTATCATTCTCCTAACACATTGATTTTATTGTAAATAAATCTTTAAAGATGTTGGGATTTGTCAAACGAAGTCTAAAGTATTTTTATAACATTCAATGTTTAAAAAATGTGTATATGTCCTTCGGTCACCTTTTTATGTTAACCATAATATTAAACTAGAAAGGGTACAAAATAAATTTTTGCTATATTCTACATACAAACTAAACATTGAATGAATTCTTTAGATTGTGTTGCCAATTTAGATCAACTTAAGTAAGAGAAGAACTAATTTGAAATTTTTATATAAATAATTTTATTAGTTGTCCAGGATTGTTAGAGCTAACAAATTTTATTGTTCCCTAAAAAAATACAAGGCAGTTGATTGATATGGTTCTGGACCTCAACATTTCATAAGCTTCTGTTCCTAAAGAGCAGAATTTTCTAAATTATTATGACCAAATTTGTCACAACGAATACAACAATTTACCTTGGCATTTTTTGGATATAGCTCAAGATGACTACCTCTTTTCAAAACTGATATTACCACAACAAAATGACTCATTTGACCATTCATTTTTTCACTTCAGAAGTATTATTACTACTTCGAATGAGATAAAAACAAATATAAATTTTTATCATTTACAAACCTCGTATTGCTACGCCTATGGACCCACCAAGCAAATAAATCGAGCACCCTCCTTTCTCTCCTGCCTCTCAACCCCATGGAAACGACTACACGAGCCACCACCATGCACTTTACGATCAAACTGCGTGTGCTCCTTTCCTTTGCTCGCAAATCTAAAAGGAGAAAAATAGGGGAGACTTATGCAAATTGCACGTCAACACAACAAGTAATATGCGGGACGACATTTGAATATCAAAGCGCAGTGTTTAGAAGTTATCGGTGAAACGAAGTGTGCCACATGGTGCGGACTTGGGACCCTTTATAGATATTGTTGGAACGATCTGTTTATTCGAACTTAAAAGAGATTTCTCGCTTCACTAATTTATGCTGGAGAAAACAATCCATGGGATAAAATAATCATCTTAGCGACAACCTGTCTGATGCAGCAGCAGCAGCGTTCGCTTTTACTTTCGTTATCAGTCTGGCCGTGGCTGCTTTCTCAGCCGCCTCTATCCGAGTTCGACGAACTCTTCGCAAAGGGTCGATCTCCTCTGTCTTCTTCAACTGTTTGGACTCCTTGCTTTCTTTTCTTTCTTTGGCGTTTGTCCGCTTTGTTGCTTGCTTTTTTCTCGCCTCCGACGAGGTGCTGCTTTGAAAAAGCCAAGGCATCGGTTCTCTATTTTATTGTTTATATAAAACAAAACGTCAAGACGTTTAGTCATGCTTTAGGTTAACGTCGAGGGAACAAGCAACTTGATACCTATCATTGTAAAGGGTGTTTTTTAGAACTTGTGGAACTAAAGCGTTAATATCGACGCTATTTTTAAAATTATATCCTGTAAAGGGGTACACTGAAAAAACTGATGCTTTAATGGCGAGTGAATCCGTGCATTTGCCATTTTTGCTTTTGTGGCAAGGGAGACTCCTTAATTTCAATGGTACTGCTTTTGCGCTAAACAAAATTACTGCAATTGGGTCAAATTCATCGTGCATTTGCCCTGTTATGCATTCGAGCCAAATGAGATGCTTTTATGTCAAATTTTGGATTTTCAGGCTTAAGCCATGCTTTTGTTAGAAAGTCGGTCTTCAGCACAAAACTACTGAATTTGGCCCAATTTCTGCGTGTTTTTCCCCTATGCTTTCAGAGTTAAATGAGATGCTTTTATGTCAAATTCGGAAATTTACAACTAAAGACCATGCTTCTGGTAGAAAGTCGGTGCTTTTGGCATAAGTACATTCCGAGAGGCGTAGTTTCGTACCCGGCGGCCACCATCAGTCTCGCTTGAACATCGATACCGAACACAGATGCGTGTGTTTTTTCCGTTTTTTTTTTTGGTTTCACGGTCAGAGCACAGAATAAAGGTCAGAGTGCATGATGAATAGTGACAGTATAGAAGAATTCTTGGCGGGGTGTCGTTTGAGCCACTTGTTATCAAAATTTCGAGGTATGTATATATATATATGTGTCTATTGTTAAGTTCTGTTTGTGATATTTTGAAATGTATATACATTATAGAAACAAACAATGTTGGTTGGTTGATCAAAATCTTTCTCTAAACTAATCTAAGGGTTTTAAATCACGGCATATAATATCTTAAAATTACTGTATAATACCGCTCTAAACTAAGACTAAGATTATATCTACATATATGTAGAATCTACATTGTAGATATTATATGCCGTGATTAAAACCCTTAGATTAGTTTAGAGAAAGATTTTGATCAACCAACGATTATAATCGTACTACATTTGTAGCGAAATGATAAGGTATTAGCTCAGAAAATTCGTAATGCCATCAGATAAATTGCAAGCCATGGCGATGGTCTTGGGCGTCCATTTTTTTTTTCAGTAGAATCCTGGTCCTGGTGTTTTGGAGGAAGGTTTTCCAAAAACCTTGCTTTTAGGCTAAATGCACGAGCATTTGTAGTAAAATCTTATTATTACACTAAAGCCTTAAGATTTTGTTACAATTTCGAGAAAATTTTGCCTCCTTATCGCTCATATTATATATTCATGTCTTGTTGCCAAAATCAACGGCGGCTCTAGGCAACTTTTTAACTTTTCTTGGGGGGAGAGCGCACATGATACTTAGCATAATACTTACATCCTGATCCAGGAAGGGGGTGCAGCCCCATTTTGGGAAAAAATTAAAATACATTGTTAAGATTTTTTGAATTTTTTTTTGTTAAAATTTTTATCCGTTTGGATTATCCTTGGATCAGTCTGGGGTGGGAGGGTAAATTTAACACCCTTGGCTAAACTATGCTTTTGTTTTCTTGCAGAGCAAAACATTGACGGATTAGACATAATAAAATCATTATCAGTAGAAGAAGTGGGCATTCTCACAGAAAATATTCTTGGGGATAAAATAAAGCTGACAAAAGCTATCCAGAACCTAAAAGTTGGTGATGATGAGAATTATGTATGTATATTTGTACCAATCTATAACCGTCAAATGACAATTTTTGCACATTTCTGACATCAGTTTGCAAAATGCCCCTTTCATCCCAGAATCTACAACCGAGCGCAAAGTACAAATTTGCGCCAAAATATTGTAATTTTGCAAATTATGTTTCAGGGTTCTAGGGAACCTCTCCTACCATACCACATTTTTAGTTTTTTGGGGTGTTTCTACCCAAACTTAAAATTGGTTGAGGGACACCGTGTACCAGAGAGTGATCTTTTTATTTTTTTCTACTTTCAACAAGGTACCTTTTTGTCAAACATTTCAGTTCTTGTTAGTACCTAAGTTTGTTGATTTTTAATAATTAAGGTGTTTTTGTTATTTAGTATAAGTTATGTTTGAAAGACTTTTATTTTTATATTATAAATATGTTACGATGAAAACCAATAAATCTTTTTTTCGATACTTTTCTTGTTTATTATTTTTATTTTCAGATGGACTTTTTTTATAATTAGTGTTTCTAGTTTCTTTGAGACGTTGCGATGGAATAAAACCCCGGCGAATTTCTCCTAAAAGCACGCGAACTTATCTGCACAGGGCGATCAGTTATGTGTACCCCAAAAACTTCTTTGCTAGTCGGTTAAAAAAGTTTTTGAGGGATTCGCATATCTGATCGCCCTATATATATACAGATAAACTCGCATGTTTTCAGGACAAATTCACCTGGCCATTTTGTTATAAATTCGCAGTGCTTTTGTCGAAAATTCCCAATATTTTTGTCCCAAATTCCCAATAATTTTGTAGCAAATTCGCAATACTTTTACCGCAAATTCGCAGTGCTTTTGTTGCAAATTCGCAGTGGTTTTGTAGAAAATTCACAGGCCTTTGTAGCAAATTTGCAGTGCTTTTGTCGCAAATTCGCAGTGCTTTATTAAAAAATTATAATGGACCTTGAAGACAGAGTTGAGACTTTGCCTTAAAATCCTGCAAAATGCTGTGCTTTTATGACAAGAACATACGCTTTTGAAATAAGGAATTTTAGGCGTTTATCCCAAATGCGCCTTGAATTTTCCCCAATTGTGCCATGCATTTGGCATATATCAAATGCATGACGCAATTGGGTCAAGTGCGTACACGCTTGGGCCAATCGGTTTATTTTTTCAGTGTAGTCCTTGAGCATATCAGAAAACGTGTAGTCATATCTTCCATATGAGAAAACCAAAAACCACTTCACATGTGACGCTTGGCTTTTACCTAAATATTATATTAAAGCTTTATCACACTCTTTGAGAAGATGTTTGGGTTTATGGGATATGTCACAAAGGTTAATTGTTTATAGAACCACATTACTTTAATAAAAATGTAATACTTGGGAATGCGTTTCATTCACAGATAATCAGCTAATTAGCTTATGGAATCCATTGTTTCATAGCCTGATATATTATTTATTTATTTCATTACGTTTAGATTAGTTCACTTTAATCACGATTAAAGACCACTAATCAAAACGACAGTTCAAAACAACCCAATCAATCATTGCATTTGGTTGGACATCGGCAATTTCAATGGCAAAATTGGTTGAAGTATAATTCGAAATTCTTTCTTATGCACCTTAGAGACTATGTCAAAAAATTGAGTTAAAAAACTCTATAAGCACATCTTAAACAAACATTTCTCGATGCGATTGTGTGAAGGCACGGTCGTTTGTTTGGTCTGTTAAATCAGTATACCGCTTGTCGTAACGATCAATTGTGTTGAAAATAATTCATACGTAGATTCAAGTAAGTGCAGATCTATTTTCGGAAATGACTAGAGAGCACCGGCTAGTCTAGCAGAGGACAGGAGGCGAAATATCCCCCCAAGTCTACACGGCAAGCCGCAATTGCCAATTTGCAATTACGGTTATTGCTCATCAGGCATTGTTGCCAAATGACGACGGTTCGTCGTTTGTCCGCATTTTATTGTATCCGATCTCGGCATTAGTATGCGGTGCATCCGAAACATTTTAGAATCGGCCGGCCATCGGATACGCAGATGTTTAATTTAGATGTTTGTTTGTTTGTTTGTTTGTTTGTTCTCTGCTACCAGTCGCACACTGGGATACTGGACAAACTAATGTGGCCAAAATTATATGAAAAAATGTATTATATGGAATTTCTTCTTGGGAAACATTTCCTCACCCCTCTAAAACTGCTCTTCTCAATTCAATTAAAATGGCTACTCTAAAACAGTCACACCTTCCCTTTCCAATCAATTTTTGGCAAGTACTAGTAAATGGAGGTGCATTATCCTATTACCTTACTACATGTTGTAGAACTAAATTCTCTTAGGGATTATCTAATGGAAATCAAAGGAATGTTTTCACCAATCATAAAGCCACCCCAAAATATACACTTCCTTCTTTGGCTTGAGGGATCGATCGTCCAGCTCAGAGTTTAGCTTGTCTACCCTTTTAAAATACGAATTCTGGATTTATCCAAAAATAAGACTTTTCTCTAATCTTCAGTTGTCCAGTTTTAATGCTCCAAATACCAATTTAAATGGCCAACTCTATTTTGAACTAATATTTTTGAAAACCTTTACTACATTACTAGATTACAAATATTTCAGATAAAGTGCTTTTTATTTCTAAATCACTGTTTTTAAAGTGACATAATGTTTCTCGTATTTACTGGGTGATTACATTACTCCATCAAGAAAAATTTTAATTCAAGATGTCAAGTCAAGAATGAATTGGTTAACAAAATAGTTATAAACAGCTAAGACTTATCAGAAATGTTGACTCTATATGAATACCTATTAATACAATTAATATAAATATTTTTGATAAATTCCCACCAATAAACCAATGTCTAAATAGCATAAAACTGACCCAGTGTGCGCATAGTTGCAAGTTACGTAGCAACGTATGCAAGTTTAAGGACGGACTGACGTTGAAAAATGTATTCGATTTGATTGCGTAGTCACTTCATTTTTGATGCAGCTCTAAATAAAATCTGACATCAGTTAAATGGTTAGGTTAGGAAATGTTTATAATTATATACCAAAACTAACAAATAGAATTGGGTAGCTCTACAAAATTTTTATCCTGTGCTATTTGTTTGACTCTTTAATCATTATTAATATTATTATTATTATAAGAATTTGTACAAACATGTTAATATATTGTTTTTTTTTCACGAAAATTGTTGGTCAGCGAAATACAAATTTTATGGGTTCGTTAATTGTTGCGAAATCGAAAAGGAAAATAAGTTTAAAATGACAAACGAAAAAATAAAAACTAGGTTAGTTCAGCCTTAAAGTTGCGCAACTTCATTTATTTCTATTATTAATAGAAAATTTAAATATGATTTGTTAGAGTATAAATAGATCAACGCTCCGCGATGTTTTGAAAGTGTTTTTGAATAAAACTAATAAATATCAAAATAAATAATATAAAACATAATATGTATATTGGAAACACTTCCCAACTCCAAAACAAAACACAAAGTGCTTAACGTACTTTTCGCCAACGATGCTGGCATCTTCAGAAGCTAAGTGTAAATAAATCTAACTACTTTATACTAATTATATGCTAAGATTGACTAAACCGTAAACGGACACAGTTTACTAAACCGTGGACCGTAACCGCTTTAGTGAACACGTAAAGAGAAACTAACAAACTAATTTATACAAACTAGAGTTGGGTACCGATATTTAAAGATTTATTTATATTCTTATAGATGTATAAACTTCCTTAATAAGTTTAAGGTTGTCAAATCTTATTCTATGACCAAATCTAGCATGGGCAAGTCCTCTTTAGCCTTACTTTGATAGATCATTTAGTTTGTCCAACATATTTCTTCACTGCTTGAACTGAAAGCAATTTTGAAGTCCAGTTTTCTTAAAATCCCTTCCAGACCTCGAGTGCACTGGAATGGTCATAAACTTGACTTTTGTGGGCTCTGTTTCAAAAAGACGTTGGGGAATATTTCGATTATTTGTTTAACATATCACCAAAGTTGTCATTTTTCAATTAAAATAAAACATGCAACAACAATAATGACGGTTCATTGCTTCCTTTAATTGGATATTGCCTGTGTACATAAAGCAAGTAAAAAAGGCTTATTTCCAAATCCAAAAGTCCAATTGATAGTTAAAATGCAAGCGTCGTAGCGTCTACGAAAGAGCAAAAGTCACGTACATCGTCAGTACATGTGTTAGAGATTCAGTAGTTGCACTGTCTTCTCATGAATGCATTATCCAACAGTCACGTCTATTCCTTTGCAGCTCTACTGCTACTACTACTGCTGCTGCTGCTGGTTGTCTCGTTCCATGCTGTGCCTGCAGGAGCGTATCCAGGTGACAACCTGTCAGGTTCTGATCTGTGAATGTGGAAACGCATTGAATCTCAGTCGGCCGTATCCAGACATTTCAAAATTATGTTTTAAATAAATTTGCTGGCACGTATTTAGTAATTTTTGATCTTCACTATGGATCACTTTATCCAACGTAGTAGAGAAATTATTTTGTTAAATCAAAAGTTTAAGATATGCTATGCCTTTTGATATTAAAACAGTAAACATTTTGTTGACATAAACTTACATTTTACTTTCAATTAATATTATGAGAATGTCAAATTAAAAATGTTAAGAAATTTGATTAAATAATTTTTTTTAGTAATTAAATACACATAAAAATGTAAAATTATTGAAGCGATCTTCTTTTGTATTTTGCCTTTTCAAACTTAGAATGTTAAGTCAACATATCTTAGTAATTAATATTATCTTATTACTTTAGTCGTTTGGGTGCAATTTTACAGTGAAAAAACTTGGTAAGTGTATTAATTAATATTATTGCTTTGTAATAATTGAAGACGAAGCTAAGTTTATAGCAATATTTTCTCGCATTACCATGCTTGTGACATGATTATTACCCACCTACATGTTTAAATATAACATTCATAATAATAAACTAAATGTGGATTTGCCAACCTAATTATTATTATTATTATTATTTAATTGTAATATTATTTAATCATAAAATAAACTTTATTGTAGGACATGATATAGACGAGGAAAAGCTTTTAAATACAAACAACGCCGAAATTTTAAAATACCTAATTTTAAAAGCAGGGCATCGAATAAGGTTTTTAAAGAAATAAGAGGAATACAAAAAAACCAATACGGTTAAGTAGTGTATACATATTCAAGTATTCTATACATATTTAGGTAGTGTATACGTATTTAATTAAACTTTTTTTGCTGTTAAATCCAGGTTTTTTTTTAAATGGAGTATATTTTTTTATAAAATTAAGTTTTTTAGTTTTGATTAAATTTTGGATACAAAAATTTAAAAAAAAGTGAAACAAAATATTTAAATCAATTATGTTTTATTTTGTGTTTAAATAAATTTCAATTTTTCTAATATTTTATTTAACCTTTTAAGTTAGTTACATTTACATATTTTTAAATTTGGTTTAATTATCCAATATTTTAAATAAAATATTCTTTTGTAAGTAAAATTTTGTGAATCAATATTTTAATTATTTGATTTAAGTAAAAATTAATTTTTTTAACCATTAAATTTATTAATCCAAGTAATTTTAAATATTAAAACTTCCCCTATGTTTATTATTTCTTTACTAATTGTGCATTAAATTAATATTTTTAATTATTTGATTAAATATTACGATAATATTATTTTAATAATCCGTGTATTTTATTTTAATAGGTGAAAATATATTTCTGAAATTTTAATTTAATTATTTTAATTTGTTAAAACAACATTTATATTTTAACTTTCATAAATGGTTCTTTTAACTCGAAGTGTATAAAGTCTAGGTAACAACAATAATATCAAATGTTAAAAAAGATATTGACATCAGACAAAAACCATTGTCATTTTTGACTAGGTATTTTTATTCCCTATTTAACGCTTATATAAAATCTAAAATCTGTTCAATGGTTGCTATTAGGTATTTTAAACGTTTAAATAAAATTAATTATCGAATCAAATTTTGGTTTTCATCAAATAAGATGTTCAAAAGTTGTGTATTATTTTTAATTTATAGGGAAGAAATTTTTTATGTTTTATAGTATATTATGTATCAAGTTTGATAAACGCCACGAATTTAATTTAAATTAATGAGTGTATAGAAAAGTTTATAAACTAGGTGCATACTATACTTTTTCTACGACAAATACCTATTATTATCTTAAAATGATTTAAATCAAAAATTTGTATAGAGCGCCATCTATGAAACAATAGGGGAATCTGTGTGTCACCGTCAAATGTCAAATTTTTATATTTAATAAACACAGATTATAAAGGTTATAAATCGAAATGTATTTCTTGAAAATTGACAGTTTTTCACAGTGAAAGTAAAGAAAATGTTTTATGAGCACTTTACAGTGGAGTCCGTCTCCGAATTTAAGTTATAGTTTACTGCCGGCGAAATTAAAAGGTCAGTATACAATGTTCATATAAACTTTTCAAATATTGGCGTTGAGAAACTATTTAATACTTTTGTATTTTTGTATTAAGATAATAAAATAATTTTCACATTTAGTATTATTTTACAAGAAAGGCACTTTATTTTAACGATTGTATGATATTTGACAACTGTCAACTAACTTAAAACTAACTTCAGCCCGTGACTAAAAACCTGTTGCTAACTTCAGCCCGTGACTAAAGCGCCATAAAGCCACAACTTGTCAATGTGTATTTAAAAGGTCACTTAGTGACATGGAAACATGTACGATAAAGGGCGTTTTAAAGGTGGGAGTAGAAAAAATATATCACAAGATTTTTGGGCTCTACTTGATGAGTAAACAATGTTTTCCTGGTGCTTTGGTTTTAGAAAGAAGTTTATATAATAGTTTAAATTGAGTTCTTATTGGTATACTGGTATTTTATTTGTTACTTGGTATGCATAAGTAGTAGATATAGAACAAATAAAGACTCGTCTAGAATAAGAAGATAGTTATAAATGTTTTGTAGTAGGCAGCAAGCAGATACCACACCATTCCGTCACGGTCAAAGAATGATTCATGTAATTTAGAACAATTCCAGCGCACTGCGATAAAATCTTAATTTCCAGCATGAGATGCAATCTTTCCCTGTAGTGGTCTGCTTTTACCCAAAACGAGACACAGCCAAGCATCGTAAAGAATACTAAAAAACGACGTGGTTCATTACCGTATATTTATGCATCCGTGTTGTATCAGAATTTTATAAAAAAGAACTGGTCGAGATTAAAAGTTTGTGGGCTCGATGGAGGTAGAATATGGCAGATCTGCGAGATAAAATCTTGATGGCTTCTTTTTGCGAAATAACGAGGTTATTATGAAAATTTAGCAGGACAACTTGATAATTTTATATTTTTCCGTTTGTGTAGTCGTCTCTCTACCACGTATGTAATCGAAAGTTGGCAGTCTGGGCTTTTGTTTTCTGGCTTGAAGTGTCTACGATAGCCAGGTGTTGTGTGGCCAATTAGAATACAAAAATAATAAGTCCTGAACTCTTAGTATTATTATTTCTGGCAGTAGCATTCCTCTTTCAAATTACAGAATATTATTCTTGAAACAATGTATTATACAAACGCGTTTATTATATACAAAGTATGAAACAACTTTATTTAAAAATTACACAATAAATCCTTTAATTTTTCTACAAAATCTGACGTAATCGGCCATTTTTTAAATTGTACCTCCTCTTGTTTTTGAGATTCGAATAAATTATGAAATTGTGATTTCAACAATATGCATTTATACCTTTTAAGCTGAAAGTTTACGAGATTATTTAGAGTGGAAACTTATAGATTTTAATGATGTTTTGATATTCTATAGAGTTTTTAATTTTCACTACTAGATATAAAAACTTTAAGTTCAGCGTTCAGTAAAGTATCTGTCTCTTAAGCGTTCTTTAAATATTTCAAGGTTTTTACATATCGGCCATTTAACGGATCCACACACAGTTTTAATTCTTACAGGATGTGGAAATAAAACTAGAACACAACAAGAAGTTGGACATGTCAAAGATATTCCAAAACCTGACAGTCCGAGTATTAGTCAAGACACTAAAATTGACATTTTGTTACGTGTGGAAGAATATCCTCACAGTGCTTCTAGCCTAGTCGCAGCTGAAAGTCAAGTCAGCCAAAGCTCTGTATTACGTCTTATAAAGAAAGAAAAGTACCATCCATACAAAATTAGACTAGTGCAGGAACTTAACGAAGATGATCTGGACCGAAGACTACAATTTTGTGAAACTATGATGAATGTATGTAACAATAATCCACACGAAGTTTAAATGGTACAGTCAACCGCCAAAATTGTAGATACTGGAGCAGAGAAAATCCTCATTGGGTAGTAGAAGCAAATTCCCAATACCGGCAAAAAGTGAATGTCTGGGCAGAACTGGTGAAAAATAGGTCCTTCCTTCCTTGACCAGAATATGACAGGACGAACGTATTTGGAATTTTTGCAAAAATCTCTTCTTCCCACATTAGCAGAAATGTTTTCCAATGAGAATGGAGGTCCCGAGCTACCAAGTGATACCATTTGGTTTGAACAGGCGATGCTCTCGATTATTTCTTATGGGGCTACCTCAAATCAACAGACCACAAAATTTAGAAGACTTGATTTTTTAATGAATTTTTTACATAGGTACTTTTGCCAGTCACTGTATGTTGTTAAAAATGTCATATTATTTTTGACATAAAACAAATTTTGGTTTTCATTATATTCATATCAACTTATGGAAATTATGAGTTTCGTAACGTAGCAGCATATTCCTGAGAATCAAAAAATATTTGGGGACTTACTTGAATTTATGTCGTGCAAATGAACTGGCTGCATGAACTGTACTTCGTGCTGTGGTCGTTTGTTGGTCGCTTGGTGGCCCGAATTGTCGTTGATAGTTTTAATTGAGTCGCTCGTATCACTAAAACCCGCACTGTTTCCGCTACCTGATTCGCGCTGACGGCTATTAAAACTGGAGGTGGAATTTTCTTCGGGGTTCGGTTTCCAGGGTTTCAGATTAGCAAAGCGTTTAGTTCTAAGAGAATGGTTAATATCACTTGCGGTTCGTGGAGGTGGAAGCAGCTTCCTTAAAGCTAGGCTGGAGGTGCGGGGGACATTGGAATACGGTAATGGTGGTGGTGGGTGGTTGCTGGGAGGCCTGTGGTAGTTCGCGGCAGCATGACACTTTGCCGCAATGGTCAAAGTGGCCAGAAAGAGGAGGAATCCGGCCAGTTGGGCAGTTGAAGTCCAACAGCGTGGTCCGCGTGGGCGGGCCGTTCTCACTCTGAACACCACCAAATTAATCACCAACACTATATTCACCGCACCGATCCAGAATTTCAGTCGCCACCGCAGCAGGATCCAAAAGCTCAACACCGCCAGACAAAATGTCCTATCGCGACACTCCTGCACTCTACCGAATGCAGGATGCACCCTTCGATTCCCAGGTTGGCGCGAATATATTTTTTCGATGGCAAGCCGTGGCTTGGACATTGCATCCCGTCGCGGACACGACCAGAACCATTTTGAGCACCGGTTGTCTCATGCGATCTAACCTTCAAAGCACCTGTATCCTCGCCTGAAAAAAAAAAAACAACAATCATTTACATTATTAAGAAAGTAAACTTTCTTCAAGAAACTTTTTTGACCCACACAGAGAAAAATCCGTTTAAAAAACTGCAAAAGTTGTGCATCATGCCATTGGAGCATAATTTTCTATAAATGTGCTACGTTATCCAAGATAGTTGGATTGGTTTTCAATTTCCTATATTTTCTTGGAAACAGTAAGATTTTATATTTAACCATTTGCAGAATATTGTTAAGGGAAAAAATTGAAATCTATTTCAAAAATAAATGTTACTCTTTTGTACAATTTTTTAAATAATTCGTATAAATATAGTATAACTTTGAGTTACAATATTGGACAATTTGTTCGGGCGTGAAGCATCACACCACCTAAGATAACCAATGAAATGATTTCCTGCTTGAAATAAGACACCGGCCGGTCGCTTAACTGCAATCTGTATCATCAGTTTGCAGTTTTAGTTTGTGTTAGGAAGTGTATCATTGTGAGGTTAGTACCACATTTCTAGTAAGTAATTATTGGATATTATGTTTCCGAATAGGTAGGTAGATATTTGCAAAATTGTTCAGGGACTGGGATAACTCAATAATTATGACATGGTGATCAAATGAGGATAAAATGTAGTATGTTCCCACTTCATTAGCTTACTATTTACTTTAGTTTGTAATTTATGTTTTCAGTTTATATTAACTTAATTCTATCCTTACAAAATTTTTGTGTTGGTCGCTGAATACATATTTAAACTATCGACATTTGTACTATTATAAGTGGAGACGCATTGTATATTGAATATTAGAATTACATAGCTATACAAATTTTATTTTCAGTTTGTAGTTTATGTTTTGTTATGTTTATTTTATGTTGTCAGTGTCAGTTTATATTAAGTTTAGGTATCCTATTTTCCATATTTTTTGTATAAGTCGCTGAATACATTTTCCTTTTTTACCACCCTCGCATCCCAAAAATTATTAAAATTTTTAAACAAATTGGAGAAATTATTAGCTTGTAATTTATGTTTATTTTATGTTTTTAGTTTATATTAAGTTAATACTTTTTGTGTTGGTCGCTGAATACTTATTTGATCTATCGACATTTGTACTATTATCTTAAGTGGAGACGCACTTCATGTTGAATTAAATCTTAATATTATTAGAATTAGCTATACGAATTTTATTTTTCAGTTTATAGTTTATTTTTCATATTTTTAAATAAATTGGAGAAATTATTGTAAAACAATTTTGTGTTATTATGTGCCACAATTTGTACAAAGTCTCTATAATACTCATTTACTTACACAAATTATATGAACCGATTAGATTAAAATATGTTCAAATGTCAAATAAAGTTTGTTTTAAATGTTTTTAATATAATAAGTTTACTACAATTATTTGCTACAACTTTGCACAAATTGTTCCTGTCACTTTTTTATCGCCAATTTTCTGAACAAATTCATACAATTATGAAACAAATCCAACAATTTTTTTCTGTGCAATACTGGTAATATTCATAAAAAAGAATTAAACCTTCACATTTCTGTTTTGAGTGCGTTCTACCAAATTTAATTACCGACAGACAGCTGTTTCGACCTATATTGTGCCTCATCAGTGTCGGGCAACTTGGTGTAGTGGAACACACCCAAAACACAAGACTACCTGAGCTAAGGTATTTGAAGTTGGTGGAACGCACTCAAAACCAAAAACTCTGGCGAGGTGAAGGTTCAATTCTTTCTTAAAACATTGTAATTGAAGCTAGATAAAAGTCTACCAAAGTAACGTATGCATCTTAAGTTTTGGGAAAAAATTAAACACCGAAAAAACAATTTTGAAGAATATATTTAAGTACACTGGAAAAAAATAACCTCAACGAACTGTTCAATTTGGCGGCTTAGTTCAAACTTGTCGCATTAGTCTGTGGACTTTTCAAATTTTTTGATAAATTCTACGACCACACCCAACATCTGTTCTTACGCGGCTTCCCAACCATTGTCATAGACCTTCTTGCTTCGTAAGGAACAAAAAGCTTCAATTGGGCGAGCTTAAGGTATGTTTGGAGGATTGTCTTTCTTGGGCACAAAAAGTATGTTATGTGATGCTAACCAATCTCTGGTGATTCGAGCATAAGGGCATGATGCTAGGTCAGGCCAAAACATTATTTCATCTCTAAGGTGATGTTCGTTAATAAAATCAACTAATTTTGGAAGACATATTTGGGTAGGTATATATATATTAGCATCAACATCTTCCCCTCTTACCCGCCCAACATACGGTATAGAGATACCTCTATCTGAAATGGCAGCAAACTAAAACTTTATCTTCGCAATGTTATCAGTGTAAAAACCATCATTTCCTTTCATTTCCGAAATTGAAAGAGTAAAATATTTTTCGTCATCCAAAATAATGCGTTTGTTGTTCGCGAAATGTCTTCTGCAGCATAACGGGATTCTCTGTAATTGATTCTGGGTGTATTTTGGGCATTTCCATCTCTTGCGATATTTTAAGTTTCTTCTTTTAAGTGTTCTTCGTATTATATATACTATAATAGTGGCACTTGATGCATGAAATCTCCTTGACAGTTTTCTATGATATGTACCCACATTATGTCTTGCGCTTTCAACCACTCTGTTTTCACGAACTTCACTAAGAACTATGTGTCGTCCACTTTTTTGTGTTTTGGAGATATTTTCGTTTTCGAAAAATATTTACAACTTTACGTTTCGATAGCCGTTCAACAAGGTTGTAGATACTTTTTCGAATTTCGAGTTTTTGAGAAATTTGAAACAAATGCTTTTTGACATATCAAGATTGCTTAGCAATGAATAATTGTGAACAATGGTAACTTGTTTGTTGCTCATCATAAATTCATGTATGAAAAAATTCCCAAAACTTTAGATACCTAGAGATTTTAATTTCTGCTGGGCAATTTCATGACCATTTTAACCCCATCGATATATATATATCGATACAAACCAGTGTAAATTCAAATACTAAAATAATGTAAATTTAACTTTCACATGTGCACAGTATTAAAATAAATTTTACGTGGTGTAAATTGAACTCCTTTTCAATGTTAAATATTATGTGTTTTTGGTCAAATTAAATCATACTACACAGAAAAAAAGGAAGAAAAAGGAAACAGGAAGTTTCTTGACGCATTACTAGTATATTACCAGAAAATTGAACCTTCAACTCGCTAGAGATAATGTTTTTAGTGCTTTCCACCAACTTAAAATACTTTAAATATTGACAGCTGTTTCCACCTATTTAAGGTCTCTTTAGTATCGAACAACTTGTAGTGTCACACCAAAGCAAAGGACTACCTGAGCTTATATACCCTTTATGTAAGCCAACAGAGGCGAGATTTAAGAACATCACGTGATCCACACCGCCTTTGCTGCGATCGGTACATACTATGCAACCAGGAATGCACGGCAAATTGTTTTAATCGTTTTAACAGAGTGCTTTAGGTTGAAGTAACTCTTATTTTACAAACAACATATTTAGTAAAGTGAACCATACAGCGGGTTGGTTTCACTAAAGTTTTTTGGGTTAATTTAACCAGTTTAAAAAAATAAAATAACTGAAATAACTGGTTTAGTACCGTCAAACTAATCTTTGTTTATATTAACCTTCCCACAGTTGATTTAAATAAATACTTATGGGTCAACTAAATTAATATAGGTAAATGAACTATTCCTTTTTTTCTGTGTAGGTGCACTTCTCAAATATTTTTAGATAAGCACCGATTTGGTGTTTGCTGTATATAACATTTTCAAGCATAATTCATGGTGTTTATATTATCACCACTTGGTGTTGGATTTAGACACCATTTTAAGATTACCCTTTACACCACAGATATTTTCAAAGTGCATATTGCTCGTCGACATGCATGTTTGGCTTGTAGCTACTTATCCCCATAACTTTCGGATGTATGGAAAGTTCATTACAGACATATTTCGCGGATGGCGCTCTAAAAATACGGACACTAGAAGCGTGATCCGCAGAGGTGAGATAGAAGAGCGGCGGCTATACGTATTGTCGAAGTATTTTTGTACGCGCTTGTCGGTATGCAGAAAAGAGCAAAACCTTCATCGCCCGCCACTACTACTACTGTGTAAATTGGATCACGCGTCTCAGCGTTCGCTCGCTCGCGAGTAAAATTCAGTGTTGCCAAAATACAAGATTTAAACTATTTAAACCGCATTTAAGAAAATAAAAAATACGAGGCAAAGTTGGGAAAGGTGATATTTGGGCCGCAAAAGGTTCTCAGGGTTCTTGTGTTCACTCAATTATGTATTTTATGTTCTCAAGCTTTTGGCGTTGTTGTTGTTGTTGTTGTTTTGGAAAATTGAAATGGGATTAATAATTTGGCAACATTGTGGTGTTGGTTGGAGATGGAGGAGAAGGAGGTTGACGGAGCTGTGTGTTTGTTGTTGCATGAGGCATACGGCCATCTGGCTTTGGGCCAGCGCCCGATTTTAGAACACAACCAACAGACTGTGCCACGCAGGCCGTTTTTACTTTTCCTTTGCTCTTGTGCTCTGCTCTGCATAAGCCGCCGCTCCTTGCTACGCCACGCCACCGCCAAGGACCACATAGGGACGGACCAATGTCTACATGGCCAAAAGTCTTTTTAAATTTAAAGCATAGTCTTATAAGACTATAAGGGTGCTTCATTTAAAACGACTATTTTTTGGTTTTCACAGAAACGCCAAAATATTATTTGAACCCTTTATTTTAATTCTAAGCACTCCCTTTTTTATTTTGAATTTTGAAGCATGTATTTTTAATCAATTTCAACTTCTATATCTGTGCCGGGTTTTAAGCTATCATATTGTGGTTTATTGTTACTTACAGAGTATTTAACGCTTTTTAAAAGAGCCTATAACAATTTTTCTCTAACTTGATTCACCTTGGTATCAGCTCTGAAAGTAATTGAGGAGCATCCGTGCAAAACCGGTTAAATCCATTTTATTCAGTTTTTGTTTTTTTTTTATTTCGCATCTTTAGGTTCATTTCTATCGACAACCAAGATAATTCAGTTTAAATCCGACTAAATCCATGTTAAAATCACATTTAAAAGGTAGCTTTAGGAGCAAAACCGGCCAAATTTAAACGATTGTATTACATTTTACAACTGTCAACCAACTTTAAACTAACTTCAGCCAGTGACTAACCCTGTTGCTAACTTCATGGGCCAAATCCACGTTTTTATAGCAAACCCGGCTATATCCAATAAATAATAATATGTGGCTTGGATATGTCGATACTATAGTATACTACTAAAATTTGTTCTGTTTTTTCATGTTTGCACTAAATTTATTTTGTTAATATTTTTGAATAATAAAGGTTTTTTACACATTTTATTCGGTTTTCGAGCAAACCCGGCTAAATCCAATTTTTTTTTGAAATATAAAGTTTTTGAAAACGAAAGTATGTCTTATAAATCAAGTACCACAAAGCCCACAAAACTCAAGTTTGCTTTTTCTTTTATCTGTAAAGGCCAGGAAAGCGAGAGTTTTTGCCATTTTCCCAACATTTTATTAAAGTGGATATAGCCGGTTTTGCACGGATGCTCCTCAATTAATATTAGTAATAAAAAAATGGCTTGTTTTACCAATAAAATTTAAGGAAAAAAGTTGTAGAAAATTTAATTCTTTACAAAAAAGTTCTTATGTTTATATCGCTAAAGTGTACAGTTTACAAGATATTTAATTTTAATAATAATAATAATAATAATACGTTTATTTTCAAAAACATCTAGGGTTGTACAGAAAAATAGGCAATTCCTTACAATATTATAAAATGATACCTTATAAATAAAATAAGTGCAAATTTAATAAGAATCAGCTAAGAATTACAATGAAAATTTCTTATGAAACACTAGTTACCTACTCCACACTAAAAATCATCATTCAAGTATTCATGATATTTTATTTTATTTTATTATTATTATTATGTGCTTCCAACAGGCACCAAGCCCAATTACAGGAGTACACACTGACACACACAAATAAACAGCCATACCTACGACCTCTCGGCTTGTAGTCCGCAGTGCTAACTACTACACCACCGAGAGCGGTAATACGATTTGGTAATAAGAAGTGGTTTAAATGAAGATTTGAAATTTCTTAAATTTTAATATCTACGATTATTGTGAATAGACTTAAACTTATTGTAAAATTTTTGGCTCAAATACAGAATACTCTTTTTGAATAGGTTATAGTGTTATTTGCCTCGTATATAAAAGTCATGGAATCGAATTTAACACAAATTAATCTCAAGAAAACACAATTTTTTTAAATTTTAAAATATTAAACTGCTCATATCTTGTAAACTGTGCACTTAAGTAAAGAATTAAATTTTCTACATTTCGACAAGACAAGCCATTCTCTTAATATATTCCAAAATATGTAAAAAAAAGTAAAACAAAATGAGTTTCAGAGCTAATACCATCAAGGTGAATCAAGTTAGAGAAAAACTCTAAAAGGCTCTTTTAAAAAACGTTAAATGAAAAAGGAAGGGCTCAAACTTTGAGGGAATTTTATTTTCGATGTTTTGAACAATATTTTGGAGTTTCAGTGAAAAACAAAAAATAGTCGTTTTAAATGAAGCACCCTAATAGTCTACTATCAAAATTATAAATACAGAGCAAAAGAAGCAAACCAGTCCCAAGCTATTTTTCTCTTTGAACAATTAAACTAAAATAATAATAATATGTTATATTTTTCGTTTTCGTCATAACAAAGATCCATTTTTTGAAGTGCAAAAAATTTGTAATCAAATTTTATTTAGGCACCATCAAGCTTGCGAGCTAGTGCTTAATAAAATGAGTGCCTAGAAAAGTTTATAAACGAGTTGCATACTATACTTTTTCTACCACAAATACTTAATATAATCTAAAAAACGATTTAAATTAAATATTTGTATAAAGCGACATCTATACAAAAAAGTATCCATCTCAATAAACATTTTTGACGGTATTTTTACCATTGTAATTATTTTAACTAAACTTAATATTATAGATATTTTAAAATATTAAAAGAACATGAAAGAATATGATTATGTTAAGAATAGTATATTATGTATCAAGTTTTATAAACGTCATTTTAGTTACGAGTTTAATTAAGCACGAGCGAAGCTTGCGAGCGAGTGTTTAATAAAAACGAGTGTCTAGAGAAGTTTATAAACGAGTTGCATACTATACTTTATCTACGACGAACACAAAACAGAATTTAAAGCCAATTTTATTTGTTAAAATTAACATCTGTCAACTGTCACCCGAATTTAACCTCACTTTTTCACAATTTATAATAAAGCTAACTTCAGCCCGTGACGTAAAATGTCGAAAAGCCACTGTTGTTAACTTCAGCCCGTCAATAAAACGCCATAAAATCAAAGCTCGTCAATGTAGGAGTAGATAAAATATTTTATCGTTTGATTGATTTTATTACTATAATTGCAAAATATTATCACAAAGTATTAAAAATTCTTACACAAGAAATGCTAAAGGAACAAAAATTACAGTTGTATTTATTGGAATCCCCTTTAGAATTTCTAACTTGGGAATACACCGGCGTTAAAATCTCAAATTTTTCTGTGCAAATCAAAATTTATCCCTTGAAAACAGACCAACAATCGATATAGAAGCAGTTTTTCACAGCAAAAGAGAAGAGAATGTTTTATGGGCACTGTACGCAAAATTTTTTTTAACTGCACTAATACTTTTGTATTTTTGTATTGAGATAATAAAATAATTTTCACATTTAGTATTGTTTTCATTTTAACGATTGTATGACATTTTACAACTGTCAACCAACTTTAAACTAACTTCAGCCAGTGACTAACCCTGTTGCTAACTTCATGGGCGTTTTAACCCTTTCAATACGACTTTTCGGAAATTAATTTAAAACTTTTTTTTTAGTGTTAAAACTATATTTGTGTTAAAAATAGTTAATTGACTGAATGACAAATTTTTAACTTTGGTGGTATTTGAAAAAAAAGGCCTGGGACAGATTTATCCCTGCAGTAATATGCCCTGGGATATATTTATCCCCACACTAAAGAAATTCTACTATTTTTGAAAATGTTTATTATCAAAAAACACTGATGGGATAAAACTATCCCCTGTCATATTACTGCAGGGATATTTTTGTCCCAACGTATATTTTGAGGAATGAGTAGTGAAGTACAATGCACATAGAGTATCACAAAAATTTAAGCAAAATTTACACAAAAACTGCACAAAATAGGTTATGTGACTGGTATTTTTCAATTTTAAGCGTGCAATGGCCGAAAAACTGCTGGTTATTGTTCACTTGGCGTTAAATAAATTAAGTTTTTATTACTGATATCCCAAGTCAAGACATAGAAAAACTAAATTGTCCCAACCCTGTTTTATTTAAAGGAACTTAATTAAGTAGAGAAATTTTTAAATTTTCTTTGGGACGTATATATCCCCGCAGTATTGAAAGGGTTAAAGGTGGGAGAAAAAAAAATTATAAATTTTCCAAAAACGTTTTTTTTTCTTCTAAATCTGTCCCAATGTGCGGCTATGGCAGTCCTGCTCCACACTTAACGTATCACCTTTAATAAATCTCTCCCGGTGCATACATTGTTGCGAGCAGATACTATTTTAATAAGCGTTCTCGCATTTTTTATTTTATTTTAAAACACTTATAACCGTGTTTTCGACGTGTTTTGTTCATCGTTTTCGGATGATGCAGACTGAAAACATACCGAACCGCGAGCGCGAAAAAAGATGTTTGTAAAGCTTGATGCATTCTCGAGCAAATCAAAACAAATTTTGGCTATGTAGTTGCATTACAAAATATGTGTATTTTTCTCTATATTTCATTTTATTAAGTTCAAATTAAACTGATTTGATTTATTTTTATCAAAAACAATTTTTTTAATTAAAATTTAGTATCATACAGGGTGTCCCGAAAATATATCAGTATTTTTAGATAAATGTCAAAAATCAATGATTTAATATGTTTTATTCTACAAGAGTTAACTCAGTTATTAGTGGCTGCTTTTTCACTTATACCATGGTATCCCAATACTTATGTAAAATTGTCCCCTGAATCCGAAAATACCGTCAAAAATTATAAAAGTAGAGCAGTTTTTGAGATATAGTCAATTCCATATTATATGGAAAAACTGTTCTAATTTTCTAACTTTTGACGACATTTTCAGATTCAGGGGACAATTTACCATGGAAATTGACTGCTAAATGTTCGGGATACAAATTGCTATTGACGATAATTATAATTATCGTCAAAAGCAGTCATTAATAATTATTAATTAGAGAGTCTATTATATAAAATTAAAAAAAAAAACTTTTGTGTATATCGATAAAAAAATTACGTACAAGTTTTTTCCATAGAAATAACATGACAAATTTAGAATTTATATAGGTGCGATTTGAATATGCTCTTTAAAAGTATTTTAGTACTGCAACTTATATGTTTCGACCTGTATACGTCCAAAGTAATAATAATTTTAGTAAATAAAACTGTATTTTTGCATTTTGCAAGTTAAAAAATTAAAAATGTCATAGACATTAATGACATAAAATGCATAGTTTATAATGGTAGATTTATCTACTAGTAAAGAAAAGTTAGAGTTTTCTAGTGAGTGAAAAAGGTTGGTTTCAAGAGCCTTGGCAAGTGAAACCAATTTTCACGAGCTGGAAAACTAATTTTTCTTCCGAGTTGAACATGCTATTTTTTTGTATCCTTAATGGAAAAAAAAGAAATTCAAACATCGAATAAAATTTTTAGAGGCGTTTCATTAAACGAATTTTCCAAAAGTACAAATGGAATTTCATTCCAAAATATATATAATTGTACATTTAATATTTATGAACATAAAAATTGTGGATCATTTTTTTCGTTAAATGTCAGATTTGTGTGTATGGTTGTGTTGCTAACTAGTCAAATGTTGCTAGCTATTAAAGTGTTGCTAATTAGTAAAATAAAACATTTCTTTACTGAATTGTAGCTACTCAAATGGCTGTTTTCCATTAAGGGTACAAAAAAAGAATTTTAATGACGAATATTTATAAAATACCTAATTAGTAATATATGACAAACGCTTTATCTTTTAAACTATGTGTTATATTGCTATGATGCATAGGACCTTCTTTGTAGGAAATTAAATTAATAGAAATATCCTCCTCATTAGTTTTTCATTTTTTCTTTCGTCCCTTATAAAAAAGACCATAAAGGACAAAGAACAAATTTTCGAATAACCTAAACGAAATTACTAAGGAAAATGATATATTATTTAATTATTTATAAAATTCTGCCAACCAAAACCAGTCAAGCTGTGACATTTCCATAATTATTTAATAACAAATAATAAACTTTACGATTTCCTACTTAACATCTTATTTATCAAGTAAATAAATTCATAAAAGTGTAATTATCCACGATGGTAGCGCTCGGTAAAATTCTTTTATGCCTCCATAAATATGACATCTGAAGGATACCTATGCGTGAACGTTATCTCATCTCGTCATTACCTTTTTTCCTTTGCATAAAACAAGTTAATTTTCATCATTAAAACTCGCTGCATTTGTTGCAATTAATTAATTTAGATTTATTGCTGTGCGGTCGCCGCGCTTTAGGTCGTTTACTAACTAATAAAAAAACTACAACTAATTATGCGATTATGCCTACTGGAATGCTATAAAAGTAATTTTTATTTATAAAATTTCACTTGATAGTTAATAGTATATTATGTATCAAGTTTGATAAACGCCATTTTATACATGAATTTAATTTAGGTAAGAGCAAGCTTGCGAGCGAGTGCTTAAATTAATGAGTGTACTATCGCTAACAAAAAAAACTCATACAGCTATATTGTGGCTGTGTGAATAAAACTTTTCCGTCAATGTCAAGCTGACATTGAGCTTTGTCACATTAGGACTTTTTTAACAACATTTTCAACCAAACAATGCAGACTAGATAAAGCAAGACGGCGACTTCCATGCTTTGCCGTTTGCGGGCAGTAATTGACAAAAACAGAGGGATGACGAAATATTATTTTTTTTTCAAACTTCAACCTAACTTTGTATTTAATTATAGACCTTTCAAATGTGACATATCATGTTAAAAGCCATAATTACGCCAACGAAATGATAGAAAATCAGGAACACTAGATTTTTAAGCTGTATGAGTTTTTTTTGTTAGCGATAGTATATAAAAGTTTATAAACGAGGTGCATATATGCTAGATATACTTTTTCTACGACAAATACTTATTATTATCTTAAAATGATTTAAATCAAAAATTTGTATAGAGCGCCATCTATGAAACAATAGGGGAATCTGTGTGTCAAATTTTTATATTTAATAAACACAATTATAAAGGTGTATTGTATTTCTTGAAAATTGACAGTTTTTCACAGTGAAAGTAAAGAAAATGTTTTATGAGCACTTTACAGTGGAGTCCGTGCCCGAATTTAAGTTATAGTTTACTGCCGGCGAAATTAAAAGGTCAGTTCAATGTTCATATAAACTTTTTAAATATTGGCGTTGAGAATCTATTTAATACTTTTGTATTTTTGTATTGAGATAATAAAATAATTTTCACATTTAGTATTATTTTACAAAAAAGGCACTTTATTTTAACGATTGTATGACATTTGACTGTCAACTAACTTCAGCCCGTGACTAAAAACCTGTTTCTTACTTGCCAATGTGTATTTAAAAGGTCACTTAGTGTCATGAAAACATGTACGATTGCGTTTTAAAGGTGGGAGTAGAAAAAAGATTTCTTGTAGAGTGCATTAACTTATTATTATCAACGTGAAGATAGAAAGAGAGCGAAACGAAATAATAAAGTAAAAATATGGCTATAATATCGAACTAATTGGCTTGGAGTTTGATTTGATTGCTGAATGCCATTCACGTTAATATGCGGACATTGAAATAGACTGGTAATTATGTATCTTTCGATGTATCGTAATTACCTTACCTATGAAGGATAATTAGCCGGGTTCGTTTAGATTTTATTAGGGATAATAAAATTATATTCACTCGTTAATTAATTTACCTTACATTTAGATTGAAAATAACATTTTAATGGTTAAATAATATGTTTATTGGCTTAAATGTAATGTTTGCAAATGATTTTGAAAAAAAAATTATCCTTTATATACACCGTATGATACGGTCCGTATCCAAAGTTATCTTTATACTTAAAGAATAAATAGCGATAGGTACCAACAAAAACAAAATTTACTTTCTATTTTATGTCCGATTTACCAAGTTGGCTGTTTTTACTTGGGTATCGTTTAAATTGTTAGTTTATAGCCCAATAAAAATTTTGAAGAAAAAAAATACCGATGCCGCTTAACCCTGCCTAAATGACGATACTTTTTTAATTCATTTTTGCACTTTTTGGAAATAATTTTTTCTTGTTTATTATTTATTTCAATAACTCACCAAATATTGTTAATTCTGCTTCTATTATGATCCCTTTGGGTAAATAAATTTTGATTTTTGGCGTCAAAAGTTTATTCCCAAAATTTTGACCGTTTGTTTCAATAATTTTGTTTAATTTACTGACCATTTAATATTTATTCTGCAGTTAATGTTAAATTTTATTGTATACGCTTTTAATATTGACTTTATGAAGATTGTAAATCATAAATCATTAATAGTTTATTTTAAATTACCTATTATAGCCTAACACCATCTATCGCTCGACCATTAACTTTTAAGTTATAGGTTGGCTATACTTTAAACAGCATAATATTTTGCAAATTTGTTATAATATTTTTATGATTTTTCTAGTACTTGCGAGACTTTTCTGGTAATAAATTTTGTTTAACACCAACTTCCTTTTTTCTTCTTTAACATTAACAGCCGCTTATTGTAAATAAGTAAATTAAGGACGGCATGGCGAATCGATTTTGACATTAACTGTCAAACCAATGACTGAGATACCAACTATCTAAAGTAAAATTCGACCAAATTAAATTGAAGGTATAAAATTATTTTTTTTATAGAATGTTTGCAAAATTGATAAAATAGCATAAAGAACTCATGTCATAAGACCTTTTGTCGCACTGGTTTTATAAATTGTCCGCGTGCGACAAAATGACGTCTTATACATTAGTTCTTTAATATACTATTAAAACGTTTATATTATACTTAAAGAGTTGATTTCTACACATTGACATTTTGAATTAGACATAAAATTTCATCAAGATATATTTGAAATTTGTAACATTTGCTTTTAACCATAGAAAATAATTTAAATAATATGTTTCATATTTATTTAATTTAGAAAATTCGGATAAAATGATAAAAAGCAGATAATTAAAAAAATCAAAGTTTCTTACATTTTTGATAATTAAAACTGTTTTAAGATTTTAATTAACACTGCATATAGAAATGTCACTGCAACCAATTATCAATATACCTATATATTAGGGTGGTCGTTAAAAATTAAATTTTTTGCGACGCCCCCTAAAACGCTTCGTTTTGATGAAAAAAACACTAGGAATTTTTTTTTAATTAAAAACAACCAACTTAGATCGTCTTGAAACACGTTTTCAAGACGATCTAAGTTAATTTTTTTGAGATTTAAAAATTATTATCAATAAAATAAAAAAAAATAATTTTTAACGACCACCCTACTATATATATATATATATATTTCGCTTTTGACAGTTGCAGTGACTTTTCTATATGCAGGTTTAGTTAAAATCTTAAAATGAGTTGTGAAAACGAATTATTATGTTCTGTGAATCGAATGAAGTTCACTACAAAAAAAAATATTAAAAAAAGGATGAAAACCAAAAATAAAGCAACAAAAAACATGCCGTCTCGAGAAGTGCAGAAAACAAAGATAAGAAAACCACAAAAACCTTCTGGATTGTTTAATTGTTAAATTTTTTTTTTATTGATAAAAAATTTACGTTTTCGTAATCCAGTGTTGACGAAACTTCTAGACGAAAATGACAGATTGATAATTTTGGTTGGACACAGTCAACATTATCGTTTATTATTGCAACAAACATGAAGTAACGTAGACACGTCAGAAAAAACGAATGATTATTTAGAGAAGTAAAACATGATTTAAAAAAAAACATCCAATTTAATAATATAAAAAATTCCTTGTCTTTAAAACAATGTCCCTGTCAAAATAGTTTCGCGGTTCGATGATATTTTTTTACGCCAGAAAAAATTAACGCAATCAATAAAAATTTTGTAGTAAACTACCTGTCACAGTTCAAACATTTTGGCACAGATTAACAAATAGCTTTCGAGTCAAAAATATTTGATATGCCGCCACCTTATTTCGCTTACGTTTGCGAAACGTATTTAAACACAATAACGTTTATTTTATTTGACAAAACCAATTAAATGTAGCTTCAGTAAACGTTTTAAATTTAACTACATTTTCTAGCTGCGGAACTCCACACAAGCCTAATAGCTGAGAGCATGCAATAGGGCAATAACAATTATGAGTAATTTGGTGTATAGTTGTGAATAAAATCTCATAAACGTAATTTAATTTTTATGTGAAATAAACTGTCAGAATGTATAAAAATAAGAGCAGCAGGTTGCATTTCCTGTGGAAAAAAGCAGCGAGTAGCGGCAGCGATTGCGAATAATAAATAAAACGTGCAAACTTTGAGGTTAGGTATCGAATTCCACCAAGGTCATAGAACGCCATGTGAGATTTGTGTGTATATAAATGTGTGTGTACATAGTAGAGAGAGGAAAATAAGCATAAATAATACATAAAAAATAAAGGGATGCGTGCTCAACGTACTTATAACGTGCCTATCCAAAATCCCTTGCCGTCACTAAAAATCTTCAGTGCACTAGTATGGTTAGTATACTGTAAAACGTTTTTGTCTCTGTCTCTCCCGGTCGTGCTCAATTTAAGTCGACGCCAGATGTCGATCGTGGCTGTCGCATTACTTTGCCCTTCGATAGTTTCTCGCCCTTGGTGTGCGAGACGTTGCGTGCGTTTTTTTTGGTGCACCACTTTTGGGGGAGGGTTGTGATTGTGTCGGTCGCTGCGACGATTTCGTACGTGCCCCTTTGGCGTGTCGTCACACACTGAGCCCGTCGGGAGACATTGCGTTCGGCCAGACGGCGACTCGACCGCCGCTCGGCTCGTCTCGTGCGCGACACGATTCGCGCACGATGGGGCGCGACTATGTTTCGTTATTTTCTCAAAGAAATTGCTCGTCATTATTTCCCTCATTAGAAAATGAACCAATCAAAAGCCTTGAATTTTCGAAGAAATATGGTTTAGTTAAGCGATTAAATCACTACAACTGTTTAACAGAGATTAAATTTTAGCCTCCAACTAGTTATAAAATTTATAACATTTAATGTAATCATAATGTAATTGTGGTTATGTTTAAATTATTGTGGTTTAGGATTGTAGGTTACATTGAACGGTTGTCGAGTTGAGTTATATCAAAATTCGTAGTTAAAAATGCAATTAATTTGGCATTAATGATGCGCATATGAGTAAAATCATATAAAAAGTAGTTAAATATAGGTGACTAGGGCCCAGGAGAGACAAAGTATTCCTAGCGGGTAATAATCTTCGCTTTGAAAAGAATTTATATGAAAGAAATTAAAATTTTATCTGAACACACGTGAATGTTGTCTAATCATTGGACTCCAATGGCGAATGGATATTTTGTTAAAGCCACTGGACGTTAATACTTGTTTTGGCTTGATAATAATTATAATGTATATATTGTCCAGGACTATTAATGATTAGTAACTTGCAAATTGAAGGAAGAAAAAGTTTCGTGATTATTGCTTATCTTTTTAAAACCAAATGGATGCTATTTTCAAAGACAGGAAAATTAACTACTAGATTTTTCACGAACCTAACAGCAAATAAAAAAAAATAACCGTACGTATTTACGCTAACTTTAAATTTATGAAATTTTGTTTAAAAAAATGTTCATGGGTCAGAATTTCTCAAACGGGCCACCTGAATTAGGTCAAAATTAGTTTTTGTTTGTAGATACATTTTTTTGATAGTATTTTACATCACTAACACAAATCCTAAAGGAATTTGTAAAAAAAAAATTTTCAATTGACATATTCATGATATTAAAAGTCAAAGTTTTTAATAATTAAAAAATAAAAAAATTCATTATGGCTGAACTAATTATCCGATTCCAACGATATAACTAGCGTTGGAATCTTGTTTTGACATAGATTCTTTGTTATTTTTTTCAAATGTCCTATTTTCATTTAGGTCGATTTTTTTTGTTTTTTTTATACCAAATTCGGAAATAATTGCCTTCTGCGCCAGCAATCGACTCGAGAAAAAAAAACACATATACTCCAATCATTTCTCGAAATTATGCTGCTGAGAAAAAAAATGGCCCGCAGGTTGACAAAAAGTTATTCGTCCTTTTGTGGCCGCGCGCGGTGTCAGCTCACGCTCCGAACCGTGTACGCTGTACGCGCTTGTGACGCGACGTCTTACGGTGGTCTGGAACCTGCGGGCCATTTTTTTTCTCAGCAGCATAATTTCGAAAAATGATTGGAGTATATGTGTTTTTTTTTTCGAGTCGATAGCTGGCGCAGAAGCCAATTATTTCCGAATTTGTTATAAAAAAAACAAAAAAAAATCGACCTAAATAAAAATTGTACAATTGAAAAAAATAACAAAGAATCTATGTCAAAACAAGATTCCAACGCTAGTTAAATCGTTGGAATCGGATAATTAGTTTAGCCATAATGATTTTTTTTTATTTTTTAATTACTAAAAACTTTTACTTTTAATATCATGAATATGTCAATTGAAAAATTTTTTTTTACAAAATCCTTTAGGATTTGTGTTAGTGATGTAAAATACTATCGAAAAAATGTATCTACAATCAAAAACTAATTTTGACCTAATTCAGGTGGCCCGTTTGAGAAATTCTGACCCTCATAAATTTTGACATATTTGACATAAAAACCAAAGAAAAAAAACTAAGCCTAGTTTAACCGATTAAATTCATAGTTCTCGTGATATAATATATGATAAATTCATCAGGCGCATTCGCCATTTTGTGTAAGTGTTGAAATATTTTGAATATTTTAAATATTAAAGAAAAAATACAATAAAGTAGATTAAAAAAATAAAAATCTAGAACAAAAAGACTACTGTGTACTTTTATAAAAATCTAATATGTTTTAAATCACAATTTTCACTTGAAAAACTAAAAAAAAACTAAAAATACATAATTTATAAAATTACTGGAAAATAACCATTAAAATATGTTTTATTAAATATCACTTAAAAGACTAAAAAAAATAAAAAAAGGAGATAAATAATTAATATAACATTTTTAGACAAACAATTTTCTCCTGAAAGAATTTTTAAAATTAGAGTAATAAAAAAATCAAAGGATAAAATATTTTCTTGATATAATCATATTTTGCAGTTATTTTTATATTTTAAAGTATCAATAATTGTTAAGTTTAATTAAAAAATTAAATTTTTCGTACCTACATATTTACTTTGTTAACTTTAAAAATTAACTTTAAATTTAAAAGACTTGACCAAAAATGACTTTTTTAACTATTTGTTTTTAAATTAAATTATCTTATCATTTTTTAGAATACTTATTTTAATATCATTATAAGTATTTTATATTTAAAATATACAAAACAATCAAGGGATAAAAAAATATAGTAAAACAATTTTTATTGGGACAAAAAACCAAGAAGCATGATAAAAGATTTAAAAAAAGTGAGTTTTGCATATCAACCACAGACCTAGGTCTAGGTCTGTGATATCAACAAACTTTTTTAACAACATTTTTTTATATAGACAACAAGTAAAAACATGAAGGAAAAATTAATACTGAAAGTAATTTTTTTATATTAGACATCAAATTATTGGATCTATGTTTTAGCAAACCCTTGCTGCCAATATATTTATTTTTCCCTCCATAGTGCGCGCCACTTTGTAGAGTGTAGGCAACCTACGTCTACGGGATCGGTTATGTAATACACCTCTACCTTATTTACAATGAATTACATTTAAATATAGACAAAATAGCTTCGGTCAGCAGGTTCCGTAAACAGATAATTATGACGATGCGGGAAAATTAAATAGGCACGAAAATAATGAAAAAATGCTCGCGGATCAAAATAGACTATTAACGTGCGAATTAAGCTTTTCAGTTTTTTTACCGGCGCATCCGCCATTTTTGCAAGTTTCTTGAAATGATTCTTTAAAAAGTTATTTACACTAAAATTATGTTTAAAAAAATGATTTATTAATAATATTAATTACTACACAGGGTGTTTTACAATCGTGGTCAATTAGAAGTTTCTGGGGAACCGTCAAAGATATTGATTTGAAATTTTAAAAGCGTTTTAAAAATATTTTGAACCATATTCTATACCTAAAGTAAACATTTTTTTGTTATTAATTTTTTTTTCGATAAAATTTGAAAAATACGCGTCAATAAAAAAAGCTTTTTTGTTGGAATCTTAAAAGATTCCATGTCAATTCTTTAACATTTAAATATTATTTCGTATCAACAAACCTATGGCGGGTGAGTTGACGGTTTCTATGGTTTCCACGTAATCTGTCATTGTTTAAAATTTAATGGCGTACATTTTTCAGGTTGTTACAAACAATTTTTTAAATAAATAAGTTTTTTGTAAAAAAATTACTAATAAAAATTGCAGTCAGTGACTTATAAAAAATAGACATTTTTAAAAATTAAAAGTAATACAAACAGTATTTTCTAACTTTGAAAAAAAAATCAACAGAGATGTAATTTGTTAAATAGATGAAGCACTATCTCATTCACAATTTTTTTTATGAAATACTTTAATAACAAAAATAATGCGCAAATGTATTCTCTAAAAATGAATTATTAAAAAATGAATAATTTAATAGTTATTAGTGGCTGCTTTTTCACTTGTACCATGGTTAACCATGGAATACCATGGTATCTCAAAATTTAACAGCCAATTCTTATGTAAAATTGTCCCCTGAATCAGAACATGTTCTACTTTTTAACTTTTTACGACATTTTTGGATTCAGGGGACAATTTTACATAAGAAATGGCAGTTAAATTTTGGGATACCATGGTATTTCATGGTTAACCATGGTACAATTATATTAGTCATTTTTAACTAATTAATTTTTAGAGAATGACTATTTAATAAATCAACAATATTTTAGTGAAGAAGAGCAACGTTTAATGAAGAAATAAGAATAAGCTTTTAAATGTAAATGGATGACACTTTAAAAATTTAGTAATAAATTAGTAATAAAAATTGTTAATTAAAACATTGTTGCTTTATTAAATTGGTACAGTTACGCATCCTTTTTTTAATTAAAATATAATCTATAAAATAAATTTAATATTTTATTGCCTTAAATGAGCTAGTGCTTTATCTCAGTGGCGGCTGGTGGATTTTGAGCACACCCTTACCTCAGTTATTAGACATGGGACTCACATCAAATTTATATGAGTTTATAATATAATTATATAGACAAGTTTTGCGCGAGCAGAAAGTTTGTGAAAAAAAGTTAGTTTTTAAGTGTGCCCCCCAGCCTTCTGCCCCTCCCAAAATAAGATAATTCAAATTAAAGTGGTACAATAATTAATTCACCAACTTTCAAATTTTATTAAAAAAATTCAAGTATTACAGATTTTATACCATTTCTATTTTTTTTTAATTTAGTCAAAGAAATAAGTTATAGTTGACATCCTATAGCTTTGTTAATTTTTTTTCAAAATTAGCAAATACTGTTTATACGAGCCCTAACCACATAATGTTCGGACACTTCATAATTTATACAGAAATTTTTTTCGTGAATACTATCTCAAAATTATTAGAAGTTATGAAAAATTCAGCTTATTTTGGCATATACCCCTCGAAGCGATTTTTATTTTTAAAAAGTTTACCTTTTATTTTTAGCATTTAAAAAAAGGCTAACTTTTTAACTTTTTTTTGCATGAGTAAAAAAAGTTATAAATGGGCCCATTAAAAAGAACATAAAATATTATACAAACCCTAAAAATTTGGTAAAAATTGTATAAATAATAAGAAAGTTATAGCGATATATATATCTGCAAAATCTCCCGTTTCCTAAGAAAATTGCAAAAACTCTTTAAAAATAGCATTTTTAAATTACTTATACTTTTTTATAACTTATTTATTTTTTACCAAATTTTCAGGGTTTGTATAATATTTTATGCTCTTTTTAATGGGTCCATTTATAACTTTTTTTACTCATACAAAAAAAAGTTAAAAAGTTAGCCTTTTTTTAAAAGCTAAAAATAAAAGGTAAACTTTTTAAAAATAAAAATCGCTTCGAGGAGTATATGCCAAAATAAGCTGAATTTTTCATAACTTCTAATAATTTTGAGATAGTATTCACGAAAAAAATTTCTGTATAAATTATGAAGTGTCCGAACATTATGTGGTTTTAAAATGTTTGGCTTGCTTTTTTATCAGTAATATTGTTTACAAAACACTTTATTAGTCAAAAAATGTTTTTAACAACCTAAAAAATTGACGCCATTAAGTTATAGGCAATTTATCAAATCAATTAATAAATGGCCTATAACTTAATGGCTTAATACTATCTAAAATTTACTATAAATTTCTCTCCGTGTAGTTTTCAAGTAATTAATATTTTGATCATTTGATTCAAATGATAACGAAAAAAATTAATTACTCGAAAACTACACGCAGAGAAATTTATAGTAAATTTAAGATAGTAAAAAAAATATAGTAAAATTTACTTTAACAAATTTTTAGGGTAACAATATTATATATTAGTCAATACAATATTAAGATTGTAATACAAAATACTATTTTTTATTATACAATTTTAGTAAAGATTACAACGCCAATATTACTAAATCATAAATGTATAATATATATTTTAATTTTTAATATGTTCGTATAGTAAATTGATTTTACTATCTACAAATAGTAATATTTACTATATGATTTAATGAAATGTATGGTGTACATCTAATATTATAATATATTACACAATAATAAAAAATATAGTAAAAATAAAGATACTTTTATGTTTAAGGTAAATAAACAATATATTTAAATATAATATACAATATAGTAACATTCAGTTTCTTCAATAAACTTTCTTGACCCATTACTGGTAATACTTATAAGAAAGAATTGAACCTACTTGGTTGCATAGTATGTACAGATTGCGGCAAAGACCACGTCGCGATGCGTCGTTAGACGGTGTGGATCACGTGATGTTCTTACATCTCGCCTCTGTTGGCTTACCAACTATGTTATATAAGCTCAGGTATTTCTTTGTTTTGGGTGTGTTCCACTACTACAAGTTGCTCGACAGTGTCGTGTCGACACTGATGATACCCAATATAGATCAAAACACCTGTCTGTCGGTATTTGAAGTTGATGGAACGCACTCAAAACAAAAAACTTTGGCGAGGTGTAGGTTCAATTCTTTCTCATAACATTTTTGTATAATAAAAAGTACAATAAATATGTTACAATTTTTAATTGTTAACATATAAAAATATTAGATTTTAAAATATTTTATATTTAAAATGGCAACATAATATTTTAAAATTTACTATACTTATTAGTAATGGAAAAAATCTAATTATAATAAGAATTTAAAACAAAATTGGTTGGGAATAATAATATTTTACCTTAAGGTTTAACATACATGGATATTTAAAAATTACTAAATATGCATAGTATCTGGCAATGTACAAGATAGTTGTCCCAAATAGTAATATAAATTATAGTAAAGGATATTACAATTATGGTCATCAGCATTATACTTTTCTCTCCGTGCATTCACTTTAGGTAAAGGACATGTTATAGTAATTTACTTAGATAGAATTTTATGTAGAATTAAAAATCGTAAAAATATATGGGAATTTTCATTTAAAATAGCAAAGTTGATGTATAAATAAATAAAAATTTTAATTTGCGTATTCATCATAATTATTATTTTAAATGAGCATTGGATCCTAAAAAAATATTTGTGAAAAATAATTAAACGATAATAAGTGTGAAGTGGTAGAAAAAGGGTGACCCTTCGCCATTTTAGCGGTTTTCCAAATGAGCGTAAAAATAGTAAAAAAGCACTCGTTTGCGGTGAGGCTCGGTAAGGAGACTTGATCCTGGAAAAAGGACGAAAAAATCCTAATGAGGTCCCAACGTAAAAAGAGCCGGTAACTTGAGCTGGCAGACGAGGAGCGGGTTTAAAATCACCCCGCATACATAACGCAAAAGACGGTCACTTGTCAGGAACTTATTTGAAGTTACTTCCTGTGATTTTTTCTTACAAAATTTCTTTCTAACCAAAGTTAGCAGAGACTTTTATTGCAGAGTTAAGGGTAGCAATTTTATGATGGGTCAAATCAAGGGCACATTTGCCATTTTCCATGTATAATTTAATTTCAATTTAATTAGGTATTAAAAATACAGAGAAACTTTAAATTAATTAATTTAATCCTAATTGAGGTACAAAAAATGGTATTTAGTTATAGATAATACTTATTATTGAGGTATAAAGAAACTATTTATACATAGTTTAGCATTATTTAATCAATTTGGTTCGAAGATTAATTTGCAAACAAAAAGACCCCCTTTCGTTAAGCAGTTATTCATAATGGATTTTTTAACAGTGGAAGAAAAAATAGAAATGATTTTGCTTTATGGAGAAGCAGGCAGGAATCTTGATGATGCTGTTAATATCTACGCTCAGCGTTTTCCGGAAAAGTGTAATAATAACTCTAAAAATATTATATTTTTTACTCGAATGTCTAATACAATCGCATTAGTGTTAATTTAGACTTTGTAAAAGGTAAAACATTTACACTATAAATTAGTATTTTACAACCGCTACACTGAGAAAAGGCGGTTGGTAATATATACTACTTTAATATAGTAAGAATAAGTTACTAAATAAAACTATATTTGTAGTAATATTTTTAATAATTGCAAGATTTTTTAGATGCATATAAAGCGCAAAACACTATAAAATTATGGCAATAATATTTGGCAAGGATTCCTACATTTTTTATAAATATTAGTACTTATTGCAGCAAATATAACTTAAACAATTGTATTACATTGTAATATGGGTTTTTATTAAAATTGTAGCAAAGTCTACTATTTATCAATAGCATATTTAACGTTATGTATTGTTTTGTAGTAAATTTTACTACAATTATATGTTAATTTTGTCCTGTGCTTTACCGCCTTCCAGAAAGTTCTTTGTTGTAGGGTGGGGTCATTTATTGCGTGGCCATCACCCAGTGACGATGCAATACGAATCTTATGCGGGTGTGTTTTAGTGCAAAGTGTTCGTTGACCATTCCATAAAATAGTTAGGTACCTACTTAATTATTTAACTTGCCTGTTTTAACTGTACCTGTTTCCGATGGATAACTTTGTAAGAGAAAAACTTTTAGAGTGGAATCTTTTAGATAAATTGAAGGATAAATTTGATGGTAAGTCAGATTTTTGTATTGTTTTAACTTTTAAGAAATAAATAGTTTGATGAACACAAATATATCTCCTTAATAATTTTAATCTCCTAATTGGCAACATCTATCTCACCTGAATAAGTTCTTGGGCGACGAATGAAGAGCGAGGGAAGATTGTTTACGCCGCGGCGGCGAGCTTTGATTTTAGCAAGTCATAGGCGTCCTGTTTTTTATTCGAATATACAGGGTGTGTCAACAAGGCGTACGGCTAAGATAGCTGATAAACGGTAAGAAATATAAAAAAGTTTTAAGCAAAAATGCAAGGTTAACAATGATCTATAAATTAAAATTAGTTTTTTGTCCACAGGGTGAGTCACAAAAAATTTATCAATAAATTATATATTTTTTCAATGGAACACCCTGTATATTAATTAAGTGTCTATCATCTGACGCGAAAGAGCTTTACTCTAGTACGTAAATTCCAGTACCGCCGTAATTAATTTTTTTCTGATTAGAAAAAACGTGGGGAAACAAGATTTGTATATCTCACTTTCACGAATTATGTCCTCTAGTTTTTAAGATATTTCACTTTATTTGTTAACTGCAAAATAGCGGACTCTTAAATGATTAAAACAAGAATCTAGGAAAAACTATTGTTTACTATTATGGTATTTTAATAATTAAATAAAACTAAGCCTGAAACACTTTAAAATAAAGCCTCAAAATTAATTAAACACTATTTATTTTTAAGACATAATTTTATCGTGATTGTTTTAATGTTTAGCAATTATTGCTAAAGATTAGAAACAATCACGTTCTTATTTAATTATGGGGCTTAATTTTAAAGTGTTTTAGGGTTTAATTTATTTAATTATTAAAATACCATAATATCTAGTAAAATATCACATCAGAAAATGCAGGGTCCAGAATCCATTTCAAAAAGTTTTATTAGGTTATAACATATTTAAAAAATATCACCCTTAATTATGTATCAGGTTTTTTTCAAAACATCAGAAAAAAATTAATTACGCGGCTATGCCTCACTGGAATTTAACAAACGAAGTACTAGTGGAAAGCTCTTGCTCTGCCGCGTCAGATGATGAGATAATATACAGGGTGTCCCATTAAAAGATTTATTTAATTTAATCATAACCTTTTTGTGACTCACCCTGTATACTTAAAACTAATTTTAATTTATATATCTTTGTTAAACTTGCATTTTTGCTTAACACTCTTTTTATATCTCTTACTGTTTATGAGCTATCTTAGTGGTACGTACGTACGCCTTGTTATTTCAAAAAAATATATTTCCCTTTTAGGTCCTTAAAAGTAAACAAAAAATAATAAATAAGTAATAATGGGTTAGACGGTATAACACCAATTGGTTTTTATATGTTTTATTAATTTTGTAACTGATTTTTGGATTTTAACCTCACAGAATATATAAATATATTTATATATTCTGTGAGGTTAAAATCCAAAAATCAGTTACAAAATTAATAAAACATATATATTCAATAAAAAAGTTAAATTAACTAATTAATTGGTTCTGATTAGTTGGTTAATAATTAATATTTTATAATTAAATAAGTACCTTATTACTTTATATTTATTTTAAGAAAATGAAATTGACGAGGAAACTTTTGAAAGTTTAAGCATTGAAGATATAAAGGAATTAATTCCAGTTTTGTCAGTAAGAAAAAAATTTCAAGAAAAACATGACCATTATAAAATAATTATTAATGTAGGTATTTTACTTGGAACCTTAAAAAACTTTTTAAAAAATTCATTATTTTTAGGCATCTGCAAATGATGTTTTGTTCATGTCAACAGACACAGTTTCATTAACGACCGAAAATACTGATTCATCTTTATCCACTCCAAGTTCCGAGGTTTCTAACAATATCGGTAAATTTTATATTTATTTTAAAGCTTGCACCATTAATATTATTAAATCACTGCTTGCACCAGTGGCGGCTGGTGGATTTTGTGTATACCAATATCTCATTTATTAGAGATGGGACCCACACCAAATTTATATTTAAAAAATCCAAATATTACAGATTTTATACCATTTTAAATATTTTTTTTATTTTAATAAAATAAATATAAAAATTTAAAATAGAATAAAATCTGTAATATTTGGATTTTTTAAATAAAATTTTAAATTTGTCGATAAATTATAGTAGATTATAAATTGCACCACTTTAATTTGAATTATCTCAAATAGGGGGCTGGAGGCGGGTGAGGCAACGGGAAAAACAAACTGTTTTTCGCAAACTTCAATTTAAATTCTGTTTGCGCCGAACTTGTCTATTTAATGTCATTATAAACTCATATAAATTTGGTGTGGGTCCCATCTCTAATAACTGAGATATTGGTATACACAAAATCCACCAGCCGCCACTGGCTTGCACCTTTACTTTACTTTACTTTTTTAGAAGGCCTTATACCCATTACATATCCGAAAAAAGCCACCGTTGGAGTTCCTTATATATTGACACCATATCAAAATGTGAGTACACTGTTCTCCAAGTTTAAGGTTTGTTTAATTGTTTTTTTTTGCCAGAGTGTAAGCCATTTATTGGATTCAGATGAGGGAAAAGTAATTAAAGCTAGTTACGGAAAAAAATTTTTGCGATCGAAACTTTGCGATCTTATAATTAAAAATGAATTAAAAGGTGATTTTAACAAACGGTAAGCAAACAATATTTTTTTTTTTACATATTAAATTATTTGTTTTAAGGATTACATCCGACAGATTTCGGGCTTTGGCTATTGAAATTAATGATATTTTTCTACATGAACCACCGGAATTATATTATGTTTCATATGTACGAAATGCCAATGGAAAACCAAAAGCTGCCAGAGGAAAACTGTGGTCTACGTATTGCTACTTAAGAAAAACATATAAGCAATTAAATTTAATATCACAGCCTAGCACATCAACAAGTAAATTAAATACAGGTATGATTATAATCATATAATTATTAATTAATGCTATTAGTACCTATGGGGAATTAATATTTATTTATTTTTACAGAAGTAGAAGAAGACTGTGAAGAACATATTCAATGGCTCAAAAATAATTCTTTGCCATTTCCTATAGTCATAGAAAAGTGGAAAGCGACAACCAACTACAGAATTGCCCAATTTCCAGAATCAATTGATCACTATTTAAATACATATAAGTGCCTACGATCTCAGACAGGTTTTCTTTTATTGGAAGTGGATTTTGAAAATATATTTGGGGCTAAACAGCATCATTTAATTAATAAATGGCCAGAGTTGTTTAAATATATTTTACAAATTGGAAAAGCAAAAAAAGACTCCTATATAAATAAATTTTTTGAAAATTACGACACTCAATCAGGTCTTTGTGGTACGTACAGTTAATTTTAATTTTATTTTTGTAATATAGCAAAAGTATATTTTTAGATAATTTTGCTGCCTTACTTATTCTTCCCCTGCTATTTTCTTGTGTCAATTTAAAATCAAGCAAGCCTGGATTACACTGGCGACCTTCCAAAACCGAAATTCAAAACGGTTTTTTGTTGCATCTTAAGGTAATTTTATTTTTTTTGTAACTATTATTTGAATTTTATCGTTTTAGAATATTAATGACCTCGAACCAGAGTTATCTTTAAGGGCTAGTAAATACGCCAATTACAAACTGACTTCCCAACCAATTCCAGTTATAATTGGTGAGTCTCTGTCTAATATAGAGGGATGTTACGTGTGTTTTAATGATATCAGATATCGAGTGGATACGCCTTTAAAAGCAGTCGATTTATGTTTTAAAGTTTATCACACTCTAAATGCAGAATACCCAAAAGAATGTGATTCCGTTTGGATGTTTATTCAAACTTATATTTATGAAATAAAAACAGAGTATGACAGAAAATATGTTGCCACATCATCTTTAATGGCCGACATTGAAAAGTTGAAAAGTGAAAAAATAGATTAGGTTCTTAGTTCTTTGGTACCTGCCACATTTTGTTTTTAATATTTATGATAAGTTATTGTTCAAATATGATCACTTGCTATTACTGTTCAGCAAGTTTTGATACTTTGCAAAGTTTTTTTTGTCATTTTAAACTATACCATAAATATTTAAGCAATTATTCATGTGGAGAAAAAGACTGTTTTCGTGTTTTTTCAAATCTAGATTCGTTTAAGAGGCACGTGAAAACTCACATAGGTAAGATATTTGATATTAGTTTGACAGGCATTTGCAAAAAAGAAGTTTTAGTATATAGGCACTCTAATGATAATATAGTAAACAATTCTACTATACATTGTACATCTGAAGTATCTTCCTCATCTAAAAGTAATGACTTTTTAATCCTCCCAAATGACTTACAAAGACAAGTATCTACTGATATTCAAAACTACATTTCGGAAATTTATAACAATCCTTTAATTCCAAGAAATTTTGTTCAATTAATTATAGATAAAACTAAAAACATTTTCTGTTTAGATGGTTTACCATTTCTTAGGTCTATTGTTATAAACTTATTAAGAAATCTAAGTTGCCCCAATGAAAGCATTACCACACTTGAATCTTTTTTTGAAATTTATGAAAATGCATTTCATGACTTAGACACAGAGCATAAACGATTTAATTACTTTCAAAATTGTGGACATTTTATTCCACCTGTTGATATATTGGTTGGGCATAAAAATGTATTTAAAACTTCAAAAAACGGAGTTACAACTTTGGAATCAACCCCAATTAAAGGAAAAATGATACCTTTAAGAAAAGTTTTAAAGGCGATTTTTGAAAAAGAGGGCGTGTTTAATGCTGTTCAAAAAAATGTTGATGACATTAAGTCTTCTGACACTTTTATGAATTTTATTCAAGGTAGTTTATGGAAAGAGAAGTCTCGACCGTATCTTGAAAAAAATCAAATTGTTTTTCCACTATTCTTATTTTTTGATGACTATCAAGTGGGAAACGTTTTGGGTTCACACTCTTATGCAAATAAACTGGGCGCAGTGTACATCTCAATTCCTTGTTTTCCGTCTAATCTTTTTTCTTCTCTTGAAAATGTATTTCTTTTTGGTCTATTTTATTCAAAGGATCATAAAGAATTCGGTAATCAAGCAGTTTTTTCTGATATTATTAAAGAACTAAAGTGTTTAGAAGAAAAAGGTGTTGAGATTTGTGTAAATGAAAAAATCACTATTTTTTTTAAACTAGGTCTTATTTTAGGTGACAATTTGGGCATCCATTCCCTTTTGGGGTTTTCTGAAAGTTTTTCCTGTACCTATAGTTGCAGATTCTGTAAAATTTCCAACTACGATTCATGGCAAATGTGCACTGAAAATTTAGACATCATTAGAACCCCAGAAAATTATCTAAATGATCTTTCGAAAAATAATGTTAGTCTTACAGGTGTTAAAGAACGGTGTGTTTGGCATTCTCTATCTGATTTTCATGTTGTTTCTAATTATATGGTTGATATAATGCATGATTTGTTTGAGGGGGTCTGTATATATGATATAACAGCTCTTTTAAAAATACTAATTTTGGATTTAAAATTGTTTAGTTTAGAAATTTTAAATTACAAATTAAGGTCATTTCAATTTGGCAAAGAAAATTCAAATGTACCACCCGCTAATATCTCTGTGGAAAATTTAAAATCAAAAATAAAATTTTCAGCTAATGAAATGTTAACATTTGTAAGGTACCTTGGTCTTCTAATTGGAAATCTAGTCCCCCATGGTTTGGAAGTGTGGCAAATTTGGGTTAAACTTAGGGAGATAATAAATATTGTGACAGCTCCCAACTTGCATTTTTCAGAGGGTATCAGGTTAAAATTAATAATTGAAGAGTATCTTGAATTAGTTATTAAATATCTTCATAAATTAAAACCAAAGCACCATCATTTATTACATTATGCTTCTGTATTTAAAATGTCTGGCCCCCTGATTCACTTGTGGGGAATGCGCTTCGAACAAAAGCACCGTCAATCAAAACTTACCTCCAACATTTCTGGATCATATACAAATATTATTCACACTCTTGCTGTTAAAGCTCAGTTAAGACTATGTCATCAACTAATAACTGATCTTAAGGATAATTTTATTTGTATTGGCCCTGAAGAAGCAATTACTTCAGATCTACAATATTTTTTTCCCTTCTCTGACCACCAAGAGGTTGTTACTTTGAAAAGTGTGACGATAAATGGTATTTTATACAAGCATAATGTTGTAGTCGTTATAAGCGCTGTAGAACTGCCAATTTTTGGAATTATTGATAAAATTTTCATTGAAAATAAAAAAAATATTTATTTTTCTTATAAAGAGCTTATCTCTACATGTTATAACTTTCATGTTCACGCGTATGAAGTTTTTTATGCAAATGACAATAGAAAACATCTTATATTACACAATTTATTACATGATTGTACTCCGTGCCTGTTGACGAATCTAGACGAAACAAAAGTAGTGGCTATCAAATACTGTTTGTAATAAACCTGTAAAAGCAACTAAACAAACTTGTATCTTTATCTTAATTTTAATACAGAATTATTATTATTTTTGTAATATTTTAATAAAATTATTTTTTCAATAATATCGATGTTTTAATAATTTTCAAGCTGATAAATTTCACTAGAAACATATTTCTACAAAAGTATAGGTTTACGTAGTAAAAAATAGCTTCATTTTGTACAAGAATTTTCTACAAAAATATATAGAATTTACTACATTTTTAGTGGCAGTTAAAATAGTATTTATTTCATGTTTCCATTAATTGTAAAAAAATTACCATTTCTTTATTTAAATTAACTACAATTTATACTATTTTTTAAAAAATTTTGCTACAAAAGTATAGAAAATACGTAGAAAAAATTGCTCCATTTTATTGAAGAATTTTCTACAAACATATATAGAATTTACTACAATTTTAGTGGCAGTTAAAATAGTATTTATTTCATGTTTCTATTGATTTTAAAAAAAATAACCATTTTTTGTATTTAAATTAACTACAATTTATATTACTTTTTAAAAAAAAATTTTTGAACGAGCACCATAAAATTATTTTAATTTTGACTACAAAAAATATTCAATAGGAACAGCAATCTTTTTTAAAATGTCTCGTACAAAATTGTATTAAATTTTACTACAAATCCTTTGCTACAAACGACTATTAAAGGCCACTACACTGTATGTCTAGTCGTATTTTGGATACAAATTGTGGTGTAAAGTTTGACAATTGTAGTTAATATTACTATAAATTTTTCTCAGTGTATTTGCGTTAAAATTTCCCTAGTTTTCCTCTTGCTAGTGTATTATTTATTGTTTTGGATTAGAGTAAAGTAAACAGTAAGCGAGTATATTTTTACACTAAAAAGAGTTAAATCTACACTATTAGGGTTATTTTTTGTGGTGGGGATTGCAAAGCGTCTATAAATTTGTAAACTAGTTTAGTGCTGTTTCCAAGGGCTGTTTAATGGTTCGCTTGTGCGTGGGTGCCGCTGCATAATACGTATAAAATAGGTACATTATTATTATTTATATTAAAGATATTTTATTGTAAAAACTTGAAATGTGATTAGGCATTATGTCTAAAAACCGATAATAACAGAAACGAGCCAATTATATACAAATCCCATTTAAAATGGATGCATTGATTTAAAAGAAACATTTGTTCGAGTTAATTTAAATATTTTAATTATACATTGTTTTTTTTGTTAACATTAGTTAGGTAGGTATATGATTTTTTATTTTTGTTATTTTTCACAAAATATACTTTTGAATTTAAATATGTTTTTAATTTTCCTCTCTTTATAGCAACCAAGGATAGAGTAATTTTTACTCGATTTGAATGTAAGGTTTACTAATCGGAGTAAAAAAGGTATGCATATTAACTAAAAAAAAAGTAGTTTGTTTACTCTAAAAGATTAAATAACTCATTAATAAGAGTCTAAATGTTATAAAAATAGTGCAAAATAATACTCTAATTAACAAAACTATTTTTTCCCGGGTCACTACCCAGAGTACCCTTAACACACAGGAGTGTTAAATTTATGCACTACACAGAGAAAAGTAATCTCTTGATTTAAGAAAATGCATTTATTTGAAACAGTTTTTCTTGTATGAAGTAAAATTGTCTTGTTCGTAGTAACTTCTTGTTTACAATAAGAAAATACTATTATTTGCTTGTAAATCATGAGTTTCTTGAAAACAACTTATTGTTGTGATTAATTGTAAAGAAATATTTATTTAGAGCAATTAATTAAATTGTTTGGATATAGGTTGTATGGATTTAGTTTTATCAAATGTTAATACAAGCATATAATATCTTATTTTAACAAAATAATAGAATTGATACGTATGTCATATAATTAACGTAAACACGTGATTTGTTTGTTTCAAAAATACATTTACTTGAAGCAAATACATATTTATTTGCTTTTATGTCCACGTGACTCGCGGAGCCAATTAGAGCATTTGACTCCAAAGACAAAGACGCTTGTCCGGCTGCCGGCAGCATTTGCAAACAAACTCGCAGAGCGTTAAGACTCTTAACTTAAGAGAAGGAGGTGTTTAATCAACGGTTATAGTTTTGTGTTTAAGTGCTTATGATTAATAGTATGGAAGAATTCTTCAAAGAAAATAATTTAGCCCATTTGCTTTTTAGTTTTGTTGGTAAGTAAAAGTGATTTAGTTAATTAAAATTTTGTGTACCTAGGTAGTTTGGAAACTACAAAGTTATATGATAATATGGGTACCTATTTTATTTTGGATCATGCATGTCTCAGACTTGACTTGTTACTTTTAAATATAATTGCACATTTTACTTACAGGCCATAAACTAAAAATAAACCGTTTCTTTTTGTATTTGACAAGTGCAAGTAATTTTGGTTGGCAAACTATATGTATTTGTTTTTAAACTATAGGTACCTACCTAGGTAGGTGTTTTCAACAAAGATATCTATCTGATAATAATAAATTAAGTTTTTGAAAATGTTCAAATGTCCCATAAATAAATTTCCTGAATTAGTGCGAACACGTTTAAGGTTCTGCTGAAAAATTGCTTGTTTTGACTTATCCTCTTATGACTTTTACCCACAGACTTGGTGTATTTTATTAATGCCGTGCACTAATATTTACACTGAACTTCAGTGACTGAAGGATTTTTTGTTACTATTTTTGTCCGCTCATATATTATATGTTTTGTTTATTGTTAATTTTATATTGTGTATTTTTAATGTTTATTGTAAATAGATACGTATTTACAACAAAACAAGTGTACACTTGTTTTGTTCAAATAAAAAATATTGGAATAAACGTTTTTTAATTTAATTTTCCCGACCCAATATCAAGTAATTAACAACATTAAAATAAATAAATCATAGTATTAAAACAAGCAAACATTTGTTTGGTTCAATCACTATATATTTCGTGAAATTATAATATTAAAAGGTACTAATTATTTGTCTGAAATAAATTGTTTTCTTCATGTAAGTAAATATTTTGTTTCTTTAAGAAAGCTTCAAATTTAATTTAAAAAAATGAATTACTTACTTCAAGTAAATGTTTTGTTTCTTTAAGTAAGATTCTACTAAACCTGAGATAAAAAGTCAACTAAATATTTACTTGTATTAAACAAACCATCAGTTTAAAAAGTCAAATAAACCCAAGTTTTCCACTAAATAAATATCTTCTTGTATCATATCGAAATAAATAATTTATTTGAGTCAAGACAGATATAGTAAAATCAAGAGATTACTTTTCTCTGTGTAGTAAATTAAATGTAATATATATTATATATATAATATTTACCCTAGAAATATGAATTATTACACTATCAGTGTGAATATATAACTCTAAAAAAAGTTTACTAGAGTTAAATATCTTCACTACTTTTTTTACTGTGCATGGTACAAGTGAAAAAGCAGCCACTAATAACTATTAAATTAGTCATTTTTGACTAATTTATTCTTAGAGAGCATATTTAGTTTTGTGCTAGAAGCAATTTCCTTATTTGTTGATAAAAGTACAGCGAAAGGGTCGTCTAGCATGAAGAAGCCGTGTAACGCATTCTACGTCAGACAAAATAAGAAAACAGTTTCGGTGCAGACACTGTAATGGTTAAATTACGTGATGGTCAAGCCGTTTTAACTAAAGAAAGAAAAAAGTGCGATGCTGCTCGTTTTTTTGCAACTTTTTCAGCGTCTGATGCGTCAAAGGACATGAAAGGTTTTAGTGATATGAATGGGCTTATTCTAATTTGGTTTAATAAAAAGTTAAACGTGTATTTGTTAGAGTTTATTTTGATTTTTTTTGCTTGTTTATTATTAAATCTGCGTTTAGACAATGTATCAAACCACCAAAAGTGTCGTACACATTTTTCTATATTAAACTTTGTCCAAATTTTAATTTTTTATTATAACAATTTATATATTTTTTTCTGCAGCCCCTATAATTTTAAGTCCTGGGAGCCAAGTCTCAATAATAATAAGTGGTCATAATAATGTTATTGACTATTAAATTTTCCTGCCCAACCTGATAATTAGATTTAGATTGAAGGATCTCAGTGCCCACGAATTAGCATATTATATTGTTTCCTATTATACCTCAGAGCGTTTGCAGTATGTATTGATGCATAGATAAGCTGTCAGATCCTATCAAAATAGTGCATAATACGAACACGAAGTTTGTACTTTTTTTTTTATTTCCTTGAGTTCACAATTTAGCATACAGGCTTGTTAAGATAGTGAACAAACTAGATGCAAAGTGTAAATTAGTTTTATATTTGCAACACGTAAAGCATCATACAAAATTATATACAGGGTGTTTCACATTAGAAGTTTCTGGGAAACGGAAAAAGATATCGATTTAAAATTTTAAGACAAAATACCACTTTTGGTTTTACCAAATGTGAATTCAAATTTGTTATTTTAAATATAACACCCTATATATTTTAAAATTACTATACCATGTCCTATACCTAAAGTGAATAGTTTTGGACTTAATTTTATTCTTTCAAATTTGATAAATGCCTATAACTTTTTTGTTATTAGCTTTGCGAATATTTGGGTTTTAGGACTCTTAAAATATTGTTTAAATGATTTACCATTTTTTAACAAATTACCAGAGAAAACCCAAGGCAAATTAGAATAACTTAACTTTAAGTTTATTTTGTATCCAGAAACCTGTGACGGGTGAGTTGACTGTATCTATGGTTACCACGTCATCTGTCATTGTTCGAAATTTAATGACGTCACTTTTTCAGGTTGTTATAAACAATTTGTGGACTAACTAAGTTTTTTGTGAACAAAATTACTGATAAAAATAGCAGTCAGTGACTTATAAAACAATATACAAGCCAAACATTTTTAAAATTTAAAAGTAATACAAACAGTATTTGATAATTTTGAAAAAAAAATTAATAAAGCTGTAGGATGTCAACTAGATAAAAAACAAGCTAATTGAAGACAATATATTCACTGAAAGAAATATTAAGATTAATAATTAATAAGTATTTATTTGAGACGTTTTTTAAAAAATATTGGATTTTATAAAATATTTAAATATATATACTTCGCTTTCTTAATAAAATCCTCTTAAAAAAACCAGTATTTTATTTTAAAAATCACCCAAACTGAAGCACATTTTATATTAACATATTGTCGACAACCTCACAAAGTGATTTATAATTTTACAGGAGAAGATTTTTGCAATATTCAGGTTAACAAATTTTATGATTAATAGTAAATAATTAAGACAGAGCTGTATTTCTATTAAATATGTATATATTTACAATAAATTTAGCTTACCTATAGTCGTCAATCTCACAATCCCATTTTTATAATTTTACAGAAGAGCATTTTGAAAATTACTGCAATATTCAGATTAACAATAACATATAAAATTACAGATATAAACCATAATAATTTTATAAGTTTATTTTATACTATAGTATATTTTTAACCTGCAGTAAGTTTTATTACCTATATGTAAATATATGCTCTCTTGTAAAATTATAAAGAAAATACGTCCCTTTGTGAGGATATGTATGAGGCGCCGTTTGTGTCATTAATAAATGCTAAAATATATATAATATTTACTGATATATATTTATTTTTATTAAATATATATATATTTTTTGCAAATATATATTTTTTTGTTGAAAATAAATATATATATATATTTACTTTTTAAACAAAAATATATATATTAAAAAATATATATATATATATTAAAAAATAAATATATATATATATTTTTAAAAAATAAATATATATATTTTTAGTGAACTTACATATTTATATAAAAACTGAGCTTATGCGAACAGTCGCTTGGTGGCGTTCACTTCGCAAACGCAACGCTGCAACAGCTGACCCAAAAATATTGGTGCAAGGTTATGTCAAAGATTAAATATACTCTTTCTCCAAGATGCGACACTAGAAAAGGAAGTTTAAATGCAAGACAGTGATAGAAGAGAAACGTTTTTAAACGCCTTCGAGACTTAGGCCGTAGGATTATTTTATTACTTTAATTATTTGATAAGTTATTTTTGATTCTAAAATTTAATATTGATCCAAACATAAATTTAGCCCAATTTATTGTTTTACCGGTATTATAATAATTGGAGTAATGTTTTTACCAGGCAAAATATTTATTTGCATGAATCTCATTTGGAAGGTAAAATATTTAATTTAAAATTGTTATTTCCTCCAAAAATTATTTAAATAGAGTAATGTTTTTACCAAGCAAAATATTTATTTGCATGAATCTCATTAGGAAGGTAAAATATTTAATTTAAAATTGTTATTTCCTCCAAAAATTTCTAAATTCCAAATTATTTAGATTTAGCCCAATTTATATATTTAAGGATTTAAGGATTATAATAAATGAGGTAATATTTTTAGCGACAAATATTTATTTGCATTAATCCTACCATGCAAAATACAAAATCAATTTAATTTTATGTAAATTTTCTTTTTGTTAGGTATAAATCCGCACAATATAAAACGGCCTAAAGAGGAGTAGGCCTTTATTCCAAGCGAACAAGTGTTTCACAGAACTGTTTACCATCAATTATTTGCGACGTTGTAAAATTTCGAGTTTTCAATTGATTTAAAGTGTTTTCTTTTAAAAATGGCAAGTTTACCTAGTGGTAGTGGAACAGTGTGTGCTCAGAAAACATGTAAAAATTCTTATTATAAGAATAGAGACCTTAAGTTCCACCTTTTTCCGAGAAATGAAGAAAGGTATGTACATAACCTCAAATTTTCATTAAATGTAAACACGATTAATTTTGTTAACAATCTTTTGTTAAAAAGAAATTTGTTTTTTATAATTTTATTTTTCGATAAAATTAAAGAAGATAAAAGGTACCTACCAAAAACACAACCTATGATAATGTATGAAAAGTAAACAATTTTTAATTTCTTTATTTTTCATATAATAAATATTTAAATCAATAAAATAATTGTTATTGTTATGCTTTACAATGTTAATTTGTTTTTTAGGATTTGCAAATGGTTAGACGCAATTGATCGACAAGATTTAAAAGAGAAATTTTTAGAAAAGAGTATTAATATTAAAAACTACCGTGTTTGTAGTGCTCATTTCTGCAGAGAAGATTATAATCCCAATAGCCCCAGATTATTATATAAGGCAGTTCCATGTCAATCTGAATCCAATAAACGTAAGTAAATCTTTTAATGTAAAAAATTAATTCCATCATCAATAATTAAACAATTTTTTTTTAATATTTTAGAACAAGAGACGGAATCTTCTTTGGATATTGTTATCCCTCCAGAGGAAGAAGACTTCCAAGAGCCTTTGAAATCGCCTGTGGCAGCAACTCAAACCCCGTTATTTTTGACTTCAAACAGCCCACGAAAACTTAAGTTAAATAAAAAAGTTGTTGAGCTGGAAAGGCAATTAAAAGAATTAAGTAGAGAACTTGAAAGAAAAGATAAATGTGTTTCTAAACATTCATGTGGGGTCTGCCATAATTTTTCAAAACAGAATGAAGAACTTGATAATAGTAATTTATTTATTCACTTTGCCGCTTATAACACACGTTATAATGATTTTGGTAGTTTAAAGACGTCTTTAAACTACCAAAATCATTATAACGTGTGTTATAAGCGGCAAAGTGAATAAATAAATTACTATTATCAAGTTCTTCATTCTGTTTTGAAAAATTATGGCAGACCCCACATGAATGTTTAGAAACACATTTATCTTTTCTTTCAAGTTCTCTACTTAATTCTTTTAATTGCCTTTCCAGCTCAACAACTTTTTTATTTAACTTAAGTTTTCGTGGGCTGTTTGAAGTCAAAAATAACGGGGTTTGAGTTGCTGCCACAGGCGATTTGGGGTCTAGACCCCAATGAAAGTTTTTATAATTACATTTATGCCTTGGAAAAATCCTTTTTTGAAAATTTTTCAAAATTTGCTACAGAAATTGGGGTAGGTAGAAGTTTGTTTAATATTATGTCAGAAATTAAAGGTTTTTCTCATCCCTGTCCCAATTTTTCATTGGATCATCTCATAAAATTATTTATTAGATTAAGAATTTATTATATAGCAAAATATAGTAATAGGGATTTCAAAAATCAAACAAAAAAAAAGAAAACTATGTATATTAATGAATTTATAAATAAAAATGTAATCAAATTTAGTATTTTGTATTTTATTATTTTTATTCCAAATAGTGCCCTTACCTAGTTTAATAAATGAAAATAGTGTTTTACAGGTACATGACCTAGTACATACTCATAAAACTTGAGGGATAAACTTGAATTGTCATTTTATTTATTTTTAAATTGCTGTTATATTAATTAACACAATATATACACAATATGTTTAAATATTGTTATATTATATTTTTTAATATATCTAATAATAAAAAAAGGAATTTGAATCACTAAAGCGACATTCCATTTTATAATTTTTTTATTTTAATATTTTTTTATTAAATTTAAACTACTTAACAATCCGCTCCACCAACCGAATGCATACAAATACACACTTTCAAATATTCCCTTGATAATATGCAACGTTGCCGGTTTTAGAAACGATTTGTGGGCGTGCAAGGTCAAATATTCGGCTTTGCCAACTTCAAAGGTTCCGACAGAAGTGTCGCATCTTGAAGAAAGAGTATATTTAATCTTTGGTTATGTTATAAAACTAGATAAAAAAGGGTTATGAACAAGAAATTGCCGGTAGGTAATTGTGTTTGATTTGAAGTAAATATTTTATGTAGTGCACATATCTCTAAATATGTGATCCAGTGTCTACATAATAATAATAATAATTTATTTGCAGTAACTAAAAATATACATCAATGATTTACAATAAAACACAATTACACATTTCTGCAAAAAGGACTGAAAGGCAGTAATTACTGATACAAGTTTTAGCCCAGAAACAACTATAAATAATTTACAAAATAGACATTTAAACAATTTAACACTATGGCATTATCCTAAATAAAATAAATAAATAATACGCCCGCAACAGGCTTTCTGCGAGCCAAAAATAGCTAACCAATAAATTTAAGACAACATCTAGATATAAATAACACTAAAAATGAACAAGCCTAAACCATAACTAATCTAAAGTAATCTAAAGTAATCTAGTATTTATATTTAAATACAAACTTAATAAGAATCCTAGACCAATAACAATAAAAATGTGGGAAGAAAGAAAGCGCCAAATGTAATGTTTTGTCACGCGTCAGCTGTTGCAGCGTGAACGCCACCAAGCGACTGTTTTCATAAGCTCAGTTTTTATATAAATATGTAACTTTACTAAAAAATATATATATATTTTTTTAAATATATATTTATTTAAAAAAATATATATATGTATATAATATAAATTTGAAAAAAATATATATATATATATTTAATAAAAATAAATATATATCAGTAAATATTATATATATTTTAGCATTTATTAATGACACAAACGGCGCCTCATAGATATGCCATATTTATTGCAAATATAAATATTTTTTAAAATACAGTTATATGCTAATTATTAATTATTAATAATAAAATTTGTTAATTATAAATAAACTTATTTATAAAAAATAACTCAAAATTAAATATATTAATGTTTATAATTACTTCCCGGGTTATTTATAATCAATTCAGTTTACTTATAATAAATAAGATGTTTGTTACTTTAAATAACAATTTATTTTTTTAAATTATCAGTTTGTTAATTTTTAATAAATTATTAACTACTTATTAAAACGGCATATTTATAATAAATGGTTGTTTTTAATACAATTTTATTTCTCACAGATAAAGTATTTGTGTATAATAAATACATTTTTATTTACCACCAAAAAGTGTATTAAACTAATACTAATAAATTATTTGTTTTAAAAAATAAATATTTATTACGCCATTATCGAATAAATACTTTATTTATTGTTAAACAACTTTATTAATTGTAAATAAACTGTTCTTTCATGTAAACTTTATTTTATGAAATATTCCAATAAAAAAAGAACTGTAACTGTAACAATTTAATAAACCAAATCATATGTGATATTTATTTAGTAATTAATATTTTAAATTTTAATCCATGTTCTTTCAAAGTCTTTCAAAGACCCACTCTGATTTCATTAATGTATTGTATTATATTTATAAATTTTATGATCAAGATTCCAGCAGCCTGTACCAACTCATATTCAATTACTTTTATCAAATACCTATTTTCTTTTTATAAAAAGTGACGCTGCTTCCAATAGAATGCACTCAGCTTGTAACAGCAGCAGTAGCAAGCAAAGCGTCTCCTATACGCTTATGTTATACACTGTAGGCCAAAAAAAACAAAAATTTGTATTTTTATTTAAGAAATCACGTTTAAATTCAATTTCATATATTCTATAAATTTATAAGTGTACACTGTTATAAAAAACAGATTTGTCAACATGAGTTTGTAGAAAACCAGGGTTTGTAATTAAATTAACAAAGTTAGGGGATACAGTGAAGTGGGTTAAAGTTACGAAATACATCAGTAAGAGTTGTAGTACCAAATTTCTTTATAATTTGATAATTTACTACTACTTTTTAAATTAATTAACAGATTACAGTTGGTTGTAACATTCAACATCTATTAAAACTTATTTTGGCCCCACCGTGTATATGGAGGGACAGCGGGACGGGCTGGGACGCCCGGGACATACGCAGACACCCGGACACATGCATACGGCAAAGTGAACTCGAATCACTGGACAGCAGCAGACATATTGCATGCAGAAATTGCACCTGTCACTTGTTAAAGGTGTCTGTCTGGTATAGATACGTTCTCGATCGAGCAGAACTTATCCTTCTCCTTGCGTCTTCGTCCGCTTCTTCTTCTTCTTATTCTTATTCTCGAGGCCTGATGTTGCTCTCGATGATGCCGATCCACCCTGTAATTAGACAAGAAGACCTTCGAAGTATACACGGTTAATATAAATGCACTGTGTCGAGCAAATGTCTAAATCCGTAAGTTTTGTAAAGGTAATATGCAATTTTGTAAGCATTTTGTTAATTTCAAAGGTTACAGATTATTGTATGTTAAAATTATTTCGTTGAAGATGTACACGTGATTTCAGGGAGTCAATCAAAACATTTCCCACTGACAATGCCCAAGCAACAATTTAAGTATTTGTTACGTATATATTGAAGAAACTTAAAAGTGTTTTGCGACAGTCGCCGGTCTCTTTATATAACTCTTTCATTACTAAGTTACGACTAAAGTGGGGAACAATTATTGAGTTCCAAATATGTCACTAGCTATAAACCCCGCTACTATTTGGAACGTATACGATATTGAAACGTTCTAGAAACGTAGCAGCTATAGCTGCTACGTTTCTAGAACGTTTCAATATCGTTGCTAGAGCGTTATAATTACTTTTATTTATTTGTTTTTACTTCTATATTAACTGTCTTTGTCAAACTTAAATTAGATTATACTACCCCTCCTTTTTTAAATGGAACCACTACGGACTTGGCTTTTCAATGTCGTCGTTTATTAAATATGTACTGGTAGTTTATAACTTCCAGAATAACAATATAATGTTTAATTAGCCAGGTAAATTTATAAACCCTTTAAATTTTACTGTTGAACTTATGAATTTAGTTTTTGTAAAATAAATGCGCTTCGTCAATATTTAAGTATAAACAAATTATTTAATTAATAATGTTTATAAATAAAAAAATCTTAAAGTAAACAACCATTTACAAACAATTAAAATAATTTATTATTTACATTACCACGTGTTACTGTACAGTAAAAAATGGCCGATAAGAAGCATTTTCCTTTGAAGTAGTTTTCGCTACTTTAAAGTTTTTTCCACCTTTACGGTGTAGTTAGTATGGTTAATACCATCAACGTTCCAAATACTAAAATAATAACTTTTAAGTCATTAACTTTGTAGTTTTTAACTCATGTTCCAGTTTCGAGATTTTAACTTGCAAAGGGACTACAAAGTAAAAATAATTATAATGTTATCTTTAGGTAGCAACCAAAAGTAACTGCTACAAATTAAATTTACTTGAAAGTTTGTTTTACTTATAACACCTTTTTTAAAGTTGCAAAGTCTTCTTAGGGGCAACAATTTAAGGAAAGAATGAAGTTTCTGTTACAAAATATTTCTATTTAAAAGTTAGAATTAGTTTTAAGTAAAAATTAAAGTAGCTGTTTAGTATACTTAACTAATTTAAAGTTATCACCACTTTGGTAATGGTTTTTGGAACCAAAAATGCTGCTTGGTACCAAAACTTCAGCGTCAGCAACTTATGTTTCTGCTTACTTTATTCTAATTCGTAACATGTACGTAACAACTGTTCAGAGTGTTTATAATATATTATCAGAAATCTGTTATTGTGAAGATGCCATCACTGGTTTTTAAACTGAAATTAGGGGATACAGTGAGCAGAGCTGTCAGAAAAAAGTATCTTAGTTACTTTAGAGTAACTTAGTTACTTTAAAGTATCTAAGTTACTGTATCTTAGTTCCTTTATTTTTTTAACAAAAAGTATCTAGTATCTTAGATACTTTTTAAAAAGAACTGTATCTTGTAACTTAAAAAAAGTATCTTAGATACCGAAAAGTATCTTAGATACCGAAAAGTATCTTAGATACCAAAAAGTAACTTAGATACCAAAAAGTAACTTAGATACCAAAAAGTATCTAAGATACCACAAGAAAAGTTCCTTTAGTCAAGTTGTTCGAAACGGCCGCGGCCATCGAAGTTATTATAATAAGTATACTGGCGACTTCAGCGACTGGCGCCAATCGACTGGCGGCGATTTTTGTTATAACTACTTAATTTTTATTCACCTATACTCCTTTTATAATCTGTGACTTCGCCACCCGCTCTGTAGAAGGGTGTTTCCGTTCGTTGCGACTTGAATTTATAGTGGTAAGTCTGAAATAAGTTAGGTTAGGTAAGTACTTGCACTTGCTTCTTTATGATGTACTGATTTAGGAGATTGGTAGTTACATTGTACCGTACATTCTATAATGTTTAATGTATGTTTTCCATTTTAAATTTAAAAAAAAATGTTAAAAAAGATTAAATGAAAAGTGTGAGATAATTTTTTTATTTTTAGAATTAAGTGGTGTTTAATTAACGATTTTATCTCTTTTTATTTTTAAGATAATTTAAAAGTGCCTAAGTTAGACACTTTTTGCATTAGACCCTTCAATGGTTTTAATCAACTAGATTTTATTGAAAAAAATTGTTAAAAAAGTAAGCTTAAAATTATTTGAAAAATCAGGGTGGGGTTGGAACGAATTTTTGTTGGGCGGTTTATACGAAACTTATTACATAATATACAAAGTAACTAAAAAAGTATCTTATTAAGTATCTTAAAAAGTAACTTAAGATAAGTATTTAAGTTTCTTTTTTTAAAGAGTAACTAGATACCCAAAGTAACTTCGGAAGTATCTTTGACAGCTCTGACAGTGAGGTGGATTAAAGTTATGAAATACATAACTAAGTATTGTAGTAGTATTAATAAATATATAATTATAATTATAATTATATTATATAGTTATGTGAACCAGAATTAACATAAAATCTGGTTAAAATTACCTAGTACCTGGTTTTTTCCAAATGGTGCATGTATTTAATCTTTAAAGGAGTTGGTTTTTTGTGTCACACAAATTACCCCTAAAGCGGCTAATCGTTTTCGAGCTAATTACTATTTAAAAATAATTCGGTGTACATTAAGGCAATCGAGAAGGACTAGCGCAGGGGGCAGGCGGTAGACGGCGGTAGTTATTAGTTCGCATGGGTAAAAATGCAGTCTGGGGTCGGCGGGACGAGCATATGTAATTGCAATTTGCAAAACACCGCTTCGCTGTGCAGTGACGTTGTGCAATCTGCAGTCTAGACGATGCCTGTCTGCGCACTGTTGCCAACCACTAAAAGCCCAACTACACTAAAAACCAGCTTTATGTCCTGAACAAACATTTAATACGATACGTTCAATATTTCTAAGACTAAGACTAATCGAAATAAATTTACAAAATTTTTTACCCCACACTGTTATAAAAATCAGATTTGTACTTTGTTTATTTTATTTTGTAAAATTTTAACATTTTTATTGTAGAAAACCAGAGTTTGTAATTATTTTAACAAAGGAAAACATTTTACCGAATGTTTTGTAAGGGAATATGCAAGATTTAATAACAAAATCCCATATCAATAATTCAACCATAATTCTTGTAATTTTCAAAAAGGACCTTATTTTTATAAACCCTTTTGTAGAGAATTTGTTGAAAATTGGAAACTTAAATGAAAAGAATTTTGATAGGAAATTTTGCTTTATTAATCATTTCCCAAACAAAAAAATTAACACATACCTACATAAATGAACACAAACATAACATACACACAATGAAATAACACAAACTAGAGGTGATAAACTATCGATAGTTATTATCGATATATCGGTTGTTAAAGGCTATCAAAGCGCTATCGATCTATCGATTGGAGGTGATAAACTACTCTCTAAAAATGAATTAGTCAAAAATGACTAATTTAATAGTTATTATAATAACTATTAAATTAGTCATTACAATTTTAATATTTTTGATTAAAAAAAACCTCTATAACTTGGTTATTTATTATCGCATTTTAAAAAAAAACGCCATTTTAAATCCCTTTAAGAAAGGTTGAAAAAATGACAATTTTATTATTAAAAAAACCTCTATAACTTGGTTATTTATTATCGGATTTCATTACAATTTTATTATTTTTCTTAAAAAAACCTCGAGGTCTATAACTTGTTTATTTATTATCGGATTTCAAAGAAAGGTTGAAAAAATAACAATTTCATTGTTTTTGTTAAAAAAACCTCTATAACTTGGTTATTTATTATCGCATTTTAAAAAAGTTTACGTCATTTTAAAGCATATTAAGAAATGTTGAAAGAATAACTCTCTAAAAATGAATTAGTCAAAAATGACTAATTTAATAGTTATTATAATAACTATTAAATTAGTCATTTTTGACTAATTCATATTTAGAGAGTAGTTTATCACCTCCAATCGATAGACACTATAGTGTCTGCTTTTTCAGTTTTTGAGATATAGTCAATTCCATATTAAATGGGAAATTGATTATATCTCAAAAACTAATTTTCTAACTTTTGACGACATTTTCGGATTCAAGGGACAATTTTACATGAGAATTGGGTGTTAAATTTTGAGATAACATGGTACAAGTGAAAAAGCAGCCAATAATAACAATTAAATTAGTCATTTTTGACTAATTCATTTTTAGAAAGTATCAATAGTTAGTATCGATATATCAAAATGCCCAAGCCAAATCGATCTATCGATGAAATAACAAAAATATCGCTAGTACAATGCCATCTGTGAATTTGATATTATCAAAATTTTTTTTATAGTGATCAGATGTAACATAATTATCGAATTTTAACATAATTTTTCCTTAAAAAAGGGTAAAATAATTATTCGTACCGTAATAAATTTTTGCATATTTTATGAGATTACAATAATTATAATAACATTATTATAAAAAAAACTTGTTTACGTTATGTATGTACTCGTATTATGTATTATATTTATATAGTATGTGGATATGTGGATATTATTTTAAATTAAATAAACGTTTTTGAAACATTTATGTTAATTTTATTTTAGTGCAAAAGCAAAAACCAAAATTGTAAAAATATAAAATTACATAAGTGACAAACGATAGTGATATCGATATATTGATATTTTCTCTTCCCAGACTATCGATAGTTTTATAGTGGGTTACATTGATAGTTTATCACCTCTATTACAAACTACTTATTCAATTAGTTAACAGATTACAGTTGGTCGTAAACTTTACATAAAGTTAATTTATCTTTTCGCAAAGAAAAATCATTTTGACCCATATGGCTATTTATTATTGTATTTGTGTTTGTTTTTAATTAAAAAAATATATATTTATATCCACTTGTAAGCAAAAAACTGATTCAAATGTAATAAAATCCTTCCCTCGCTCGCTTAATAATCCCGCAAAATGCGAAAGTGAAAAAGGTAGAAGACAAAAAAATGCCTGAATGTCGTAGGGACAGGTCCCTCAATTTGGCAGACCGCATGACGTGTTCATTTCGTATTGCGACGTCGTACAGGATTACCTTCGACGTCCTTCGGCCGCGGCAAGCCCAAAAACCGCACACATCACCTACGCTGGCCGGGCCAGACCGCAGCGGCTCGCCAGAAAATGCTGAAACGGTAAAAGGGTCCTCACGTTTAGTATATTTTCCTAATTTCGGCTAATGAATAAATTCTCAGGGTATACGCTAAAAAAGTAACGCTAGAAGCGCCACCACTCGGCTGTTATCATCGTAACAAAAGTACAACTTTTAATAATCAGCTGTCAAACGCTTATGTTACAAACGAGTGTTTTTGAGAATAAAGCCGGAAAATGTTAAAAAAATATCGGAAAAAAAACCGTAGCACGATTTGTTGTTTTGTTGGGTGAATTTCGAGAGGAAATCCTAGGTTGAGTTTTTACCGGTTTTCCAATAAACAGTGTTAATCTGAATGAAGAAATAAATTGCATACAGTCTCTGTAAATATAAATTGTACCTATTAGATACAATAAATACACATTTTAGTAGTGATTAACGTGAAAAGTGTAAACATTTCAATTCAGTAAAAATCGTCAAACTAATAAGTCTTCTAAATTTAAACAGCATTTAGCATTATTAGCGTTGATTAAGAAAGTCTCCACTTAACGGTAAAATACCATTATATTATGTATTATATATGTTACGGCTAATGTGCAAACTTGGATAGTTTATAAACTAGCTGGATAGTTTATAAACTAGCCAAACTGTCAGCTATTTTAATTGAAAACATATTTTTAACTAAATTAGCGGCTAGTTTACAAAATAACCAAGGATCTTGGATAATTTACTTAAAATTATTAGGGAAACTAAAATAGCTGGATAGTTTGTATACTATCCAATTCAGTTTGGCTAATATGAAAACCAAAATTTCTAGTAACACAAAATAGCCAAGCTTTAGCTAGTTTGTAAACTAACCAACCAATTATCTGGCTAATTTATTAAAAAATTGAGGTTACGGCATTGTTTTTCGTTTTGCCGGCTTAACCAGATTTGTTTTGTGCATTTTAACGTTTTTAAAATGAATCATAGGCAAAATTTTAACGCTTCCTTGTTAGAAAACTCAACAACACAACCCTACCGACCCCGCCCCATTGGCCCCCCCGTCCCATTGGTCAAATGGTCAAAAATGAGAGAAAAACACCCAAACTCAACAACACAACCCAACCGATTCCGCCCCATTGACCCCACCCGCCCCATTGAGCAAAAAACCTAACTAAAATGGGCAATAGCCAGAGAATTAGTTGGTTAGTTTACAAACTAGCTAAAGCTTGGCTATTTTGTGTTACCGTAAACTGGGGCTACTTTGAACGGTTTTTACCCTCAACTGCCGATATTTCCTTTACCGTTACTGTTTTTTAATTATTTTTTTTTTCTATATTGGGGGGACTTGTGCCATCTAGAGAATTGGAATTTATTTTTATTTTTCAATAATTAATAACATATTTTTTTAATTTTTTTTTAGGTGTTCAAAGTAACCTTACGAATGGGGCTACTTTGAACACGCATATAAATGCCGTATTTTTTCAATGTAGCCCCATACAAAGGGGCTTCATTGAACAGTATTCCAAAGTTATCAAGTCAATAAGTCATTGGAAATCAGTCAACTGGTCATAATTAATGGACAGCTTCTGAACTTTATTATTTTATGTTATATTACTGATCTGTCCAGTACTACCAACATAACAACAAAATTGTTAAGCCATGTTGCCAACCTATATTCTAAGCACAGCTAAACAAACCTACAGCGGAGTTAGACTTAAGTGATTATTATCTTAGGTATATTGTTACCTTAGAACAAAATTGTTATTTTGTTCAATGTTACCCCGCAGTTCAAAGTAGCCCCAGTTTACGGTACTAGAAATTTTGGTTTTCATATTAGCCAAATTGAATTGGATAGTATACAAACTATCCAGCTATTTTAGTTTCCCTAATAATTTCAAGTAAATTAGCCAAGATCCTTGGTTATTTTGTAAACTAGCTGCTAATTTAGTTGAAAATACATTTTCAATTAAAATTGCTGACAGTTTGGCTAGTTTATAAACTATCCAGCTAGTTTATAAACTATCCAAGTTTGCACATTAGCCGTGACATATATAATATTATGTTGCCATGAACTCGTAGGTAAATTTTGTTGTTTAAAATGCAGTTGTCGGCGTTTTTTTAGAGGACTCAAATATAAAAATTTTAAGGTTATGTTTGTGCAAAAATTATTTTTTACTAATTTCTTAAAAATGTCCAAACTTAAATATAAATTATACTAAGTATAGCTATAGCTAAAGTTATCATTAGTTAATTCTGCACAAACAAATGTACTTACCGAATTGGATCCTTTGGCAAAACATGAAAATGCAACGATTTAGTTCTTAAATTTTATTTACAATTAAAAACACAATAATTCACCATGATCCCTTAGATAAAATACACACACTAACGTAACTATATAAGCATTTAAGCGTACAGTTTCTTAATCAATGATATAAGGAATAATCAATAGAAATCGAGTACTAAAAAAGTTTTTTAAATTTTTTCCATGCAACGTAAAACACAAATAACGTGCGCGATTTAGCTGTGCAATTGAACAAAATTTGTCGAGTAAGACTTCTGCCTTCCTCTCTTTTGTGAAAAAACCACCTTTTTATTTAAAAATGATGTATAATCTGTGCTTTAAATGTATTGTTGACAATTCTTAAATTCACGCAATGCTATCGAAGTCCACCAGATGGCGCGCGCGTTGCCCCTTTTTTTGTAGATTGGAATAGATTATGAAATTGTGATTTCAGCATAATGCACATTTATACCTTTTGGGCCGATAGTTCATCAGTTATCGATTAAAATAACCATTGTTTTTTCTCATAAATGATTTTTACTGAATTGAAATGTTTACAATTTTCACTTAAATCTTTACTAAAATGTGTACTATGCTCCACACCTCAAAGTCCCAACACGTGACCACGTACGGAACGCAGTCTTTTAAACATTTGGCATTCAAGGCTTTTCAGGTTATGTATCTGTCAAAGTATAGTCAATATTTACAGTGTTACCGCTTATGTTTAAAAGTTAATAAATCTTTATAGTATCACAATAACAATGGTTAGTTTAAGAATTTAGGAATATAAATACTGCATTTAATGAAATTCCAAAGTGTAAGGTGCAATATAAGTGATATTTTTGTGCATTGGGTCTACATTTCTCCATAAAAAGTTTTAACTAAACAGCATTTATTAAAAAAAATCTAACTTCTCTATTATGAAATAAGAATATCTGTATCCAAGGTAGGTTAATGTATTAGAACAAAAAATATCATCTAATTTTGTATTTCAAAGTTAGAAAAATCTATTTTGACCAAAATAAATAAGTGGATTATTTAGAAGAGTGTGTTAATATGGTCATAGATAAATATAGGTATACTAAATAATTGTAGAATATGGTTCAAATTAAATTGAAGCTTTTATACTTTTAATGACAAAACTTGTGCATACCTCTCGGCATACCTACTTTAAGTTAGATTATAAGAAAACAAACAATTTTTAGAGAAACTTGCAATGTGAATATATTTAACACTCCCATGACATGTGATTTATTAAAAATTTTAAAGTTATAATGATTTTTCGATTTATATCAAGTTCAGTCAAAGCTTTTTAACTATTTGTATTGACAAAACTTTATGTAGGTACACTTTAAGCTGGATAAGAAAAACTATCTCATTTTTAAATACCATATTATAGTCTTTTAAATAATCCAAAATACTTATTTATTTTGGTCAAAATAATTTTTTCTAACCTTAAAATTACAAAATTAGATGATATTTTTGTTATAATATATTAACCTACCTTTAAAACCGATATTCTTATTCCATAATAGAGAAGTTATATTTTTTTTTAATAAATGCTGTTTAGTTAAAATTATTTTATGGAGAAAACCAGATATTTGGACCAAATTCACAAAAATAACTTATTTGGCACCATACACTTTAGAATTTCATTAAATGCAGTATTTATATTCTTAAATTCTTAAACCATTATTGTAATGTTATAAAGATTTATACATTTTTAACGCCTAAACATAATATTATTTCTTTCGTTGACTATACTTTGACAGATACATAACCTAAAAAGCCTTAAATGCCAAATTTTCAAAAGTCTGCGTTTCGTGGTCACGTGGTGGGACTTTGAGGTGTGGAGCATAGTACCTATTTATTGTATGATACAATTTGTATCTAATATGTACAATTTATATTTATAGGGACTGGATGCAATTTATTTCTTCATTCGGATTTCCACTGTTTATTGGGAATAAAATATGCGTTTGACAGCGTATTATTGAATGTTGTAGTTTACACCAAAACGGCCGGAGACATTTGCTTCCCCTCGCAGAATAAGTCAAGCCTTGTTGTAGTAGTTGTTGTTATTCATGGCGTTTGGCGGGGAAAACAGATAATGGCGAGTCGAGTTGTTCATCCGCAAGTGGCAAAAAGATCCGCGTTATCGTTTTTGCGTGCAAAAGTTGGGAAATGCAATCTCTTGCATTCTGCGGCGGGCGCTGCCCATGGACATAAAAAGGACGCTGTTCGTTTGTTAAAAGCCGCCTAATCGATTATGCGTGTATTGAGATTTTTATTTGTCAATGCTTTTATTGATTTTTTTTTAATTTTCTTACCAACACATTTTTAACATTCAAAATTAAAGGATGTAGTATGGCATATTTATGGTGTTTACTTTAAAGTGCTCTTTAGTATAATTTAACTAATAAAAATACCTAGTGCTAATATTACTAACTAGATTAAAAGAAGGTTATTTTAGAAGTTACATAACATTTTATTGACTTCTAATTTTAATTTTTGAAAATGGTTAAGACTATTTATTTTTTTAAACATTTCTTTGGGATAGTTATTAAAAAAACATTAACTTAACTAATTTTGGTAATTATGAACTATAATCGAATTTAAACCAAAACCAAAGAGTTATAAATTACCAATAGGTAAATAAAGTAGTTAAATTAAACACAATATATTTATAAAACAACCAAATAGTTTAAATGAACTTGCAGGTTAATTTATATTGTATAATCAATGAGTAAAAGCATCCTAAAATCGCCATATTGTTTGTTGTCTATTTTAACAAAAGAAAATGCCATTAATTTTGGTAATTTGTTTTATTCCAAAAATAAGGTACCTAATTTAAAAAAACCAATAATAAAGCAAAATAATATTTTATGTTGAATAGTATATTAAAGAACTAATGTCATAAGACGCGGACAATTAATATTTTTCTTGTTATACTGGACGAGTGCCACAAAAGGTCTTATGACATGAGTTCTTTATGCTATTTTATCTATTTGCAAAAATTCTATAAACAAATTTTATACCTTATATTTAATTTGGTAGAATTTTACTTTGGATAGTTGGTATCACAGTAATTGGTTTGACAGTTAATGTCAAAATCGATTTGCCATGCCGTCCTTAATTTACTTATTTACAATAAACGGCTGTTAACGTTAAAGAAAAAAAAGAATTTTCTTTGGTGTTAAACAAAATTTATTGCCAGAAAAGTCTCGTAAGTACTAGAAAAATCATAAAAATATTATAACCAATATGCAAAATATTATGCGGTTTAAAGTATTTATATAGGTTATAAATAAAATCAAAATTTTGGGTGGGATAAAGTATCTCATAACAACACCAAAAGCGGTGTTATAATGAAGTCATTATGAACGCAAAATAGATAATAGTATATTATGTATCAAGTTTGATAAACCCCATTTTATACACGAATTTAATTTAGGCACGAGCGAGCTTGCTTAACTTAATGAGTGTATAGAAAAGTTTATAAACGAGGTGCATACTATACTTTTTCTACGACAAATACTTATTATTATCTTAAAATGATTTAAATCAAAAATTTGCATAGAGCGCCATCTATGAAACAATAGGGGAATCTGTGTGTCACCGTTAAAAGGTTATAAATCGAAATGTATTTCTTGAAAATTGACAGTTTTTCACAGTGAAAGTAAAGAAAATCTTTTATGAGCACTTTGCAGTGGAGTCCGTGCCCGAATTTAAGTTATAGTTTACTGTCGTCGAAATTAAAAGGTCAGTACAATGTTCATATAGACTTTTCAAATATTGGCGTTGAGAAACTATTTAATATTTTTGTATTTTTAAATTGAGATAATAAAATAATTTTCACATTTAGTATTATTTTACAAGAAAGGCACTTTATTTTAAGGATTGTATGACATTTGACAACTGTCAACTAACTTAAAACTAACTTCAGCCCGTGACTAAAGCGCCATAAAGCCACAACTTGTCAATGTGTATTTAAAAGGCCACTTAGTGTCATGGAAACATGTACGATTTTAATTTTCTTATACATATTTTTTTAAAAGCGCACTTAAAATATGTATTATGTACTTCATCAAAAAAAAATTCTATTTGTTTTTTCCTTAAAACTTATAGTTGAAGTTAAGTTAAAAAGTAGTTAAAAAAGGATAAAATAATCTACCAAATATTACCTTCTTTTTAACCAAGAAATTAAATTAAACTAACATAACGTTTTTTTACATAATTGAAACAGTTTCAAAATATTTTGTACCATCCTAATAAATATTTAGGTTGGTAAAATGAAATGTAAACTTCGAAGTAAGCATTTAATAATTTGAACATAAAATCCCAAATTCCCCTAAGTACTTTTGATTCCAACAAAGGTATGTAAATCAAAACAATTTTAATGCCTTACGAATTGTACCTAAGATGTAAATAATAAGACCATGTCTTTCCCTTTTATATTATTTGTCGTCTTTATCCTCGCTTTTGTGTCAACGTGCTTGATTTACAACCTAATTTCGGTGATTTACGTTTTTGTTTGGGTTATTGTTTACCGTAAGTTGGTGTAACTGTTATCAAAACGAATAAATCCCAACTGGCAGCAAACAAAATATATCTACTGTTTAGATTCTCTACTATAGAAAGGTTAATGCAAAATCAAATGGTAATATTTTTTACAAAATTGACGAAGCTATTTTTTTAATCCCATACGCAGTGTCTACACTGTTTAAAATATCTGTGGTGTAAAGAGTAATCTTAAAATGGTGTCAAAATCCAACACCAAATGGTGTTATATAAACACCATGAATTATGGTTGAAAATGTTATATACAGCAAACACCAAAACGGTGTTAATCTAAAAATAGTGCACCTACACAAAAAAAAGGAATAGTTCATTTAAATATATTAATTTAGTTGACCCATAAGTATTTATTTTTGTGATTTTTTTATTTTAACAACTGTGGGAATATAAACAAAGATTAGTTTGCTGGTACTAAACCAGATAGTAATTATATTTTTTTTTAAATTGGTTAAATTAACCCAGAAAACTTTAGTGAAACCAACCCGCTGTATGGTTCAGTTTACTAAATATGTTGTAAAATAAGAGTTACTTCAAGCACTCTGTTAAAACGATTAAAACAATTTGCCGTGCATTCCCGGTTGCATAGTGTGTACCGATCGCGGCAAAGGGGGTGTGGATCACTTGATGTTCTTAAATCTCGCCTCTGTTGACTTACATGAAGAGTATATAAGCTCAGGTAGTCCTTTGCTTTGGTGTGTCACTACAAGTTGTTCGATACTAAAGAGACCTTAAATACTTGAAGTATTTTAAGTTAGTGGAACGCACTAAAAACACTATCTCTAGCGAGTTGAAGGTTCAATTTTCTGGCATAATACCACTGGTAATATACTAGTAATGCGTCAAGGAACTTTCTGTTTCATTTTTTTTCCTTTTTTCTGTGTAGTATGATTTAATTTGACCAAAAACACATAAAATTTAACACTGAAAAGGAGTTCAATTTACACCAGGTAAAATTTATTTTAATACTGTGTTAAAGTTAAATTTACACTATTTTGGTATTTGAATTTACACCGGACCAACGAACCATATTTAACACCATTTTGGTTTGTATCGATATAGACCATGTATGGTGTTTATTTGGTGTTAAAATGGTCATGAAATTTTGAACAGTGTAGACTTAAATTATTAAGGGTCGACACCAATCAGCATAAAGCTAGTCGGAAAAAAGGTGACGCGAACTGATTGGCTTGAATTAATCTTTTTGTAATTATATCTACCGACTTTTATGTGCGACGCTTCTAGTCACTTAATGAGGAAGTCAAAATCACCGGGTAAAGCTGGGGTGAATACAATAAATGAAATTTACAAGATTACAAGCCAAATTTTTTTTTTATTCAAAAGAATTTTAACTTAAATTTAATTTAGAAAATCAGTGGGCCACCTCAAGACGTTGAGTAAAAAAATTTTCTTTTTTTATAGGCTACAAATTCCACCCCCAGGCTAAGGAAAAAAAAAATTTCTTCGCTCCACCCTATTAGTTATTTATCTACATTTTTTTACATCTTGCAGAGAGTCTTAAGAATCTTAAGTTAAGATTCAATAACCTTGTGGCCCCGACCACAGTCAACAAACGAGGCAACATGAGTCTGAGCGGCTACAACGGCAGCATCGATGGCGTGTCTTCGTGAGCATCAGGTTGACGACCCGAAGAGTCCATCGAACGGCGCAGATCTGTTGTGTCTCCGACGTAGAAATCTCCACGTTCATCTATCAATCTTAATAGATTGCCTGTGCCGCTTGTACCTGCCCGACCGACTGCTGCTAGTCTTTCTTTGTACTTTGTTGCTAACATTACACTGGTCCACAGAAATTTTCGCTACACGATAGGTTTATAGACATACAGGGTGTCCCAGAACTCGTTCCACAGAAAAAAACGTGCTGAAAGTACTCGTACTATACTCCACACCTCAAAGTCCCACCACGTGACCACGTACGGAACGCAGTCTTTTGAAAATTTGGCATTTAAGGCTTTTCAGGTTATGTATTTGTCAAATTATAGTCAACGAAAGATATAATATTATGTTTAGGCGTTAAAAATTTATAAATCTTTATAAAATTACAATAACAATGGATGGTTTAAGAATTTAAGAATATAAATACTGCATTTATGGTGCCAAATAAGTAATATTTTTGTGCATTTTGTCCAAATATCTGGTTTTCTCCATAAAATAATTTAAACTAAACAGCATTTATTTAAAAAAAATCAAACTTCTCTATTATGTAATAAGAATATCTGTTTTAAAGGTAGGTTAATATATTATAACAAAAATATTATCTAATTTTGTAATTTTAAGGTTAGAAAAATTTATTTTGACAAAAATAAATAAGTATTTTGGATTATTTAAAAGACTGTATAATATGGTATTTAAAAATGTGGTAATTTTTCTTATCTAGCTTAAAGTGTACCTACATAAAGTTTTGTCAATACAAATAGTTAAAAAGCTTCGACTGAATTTGATCTACATCGAAAAATCATTATAACTTTAATATTTTAATAAATCACATGTCATGGGAGTATTAAATATTTTCACATTGAAAGTTTCTCTAAAAATTGTTTGTTTTCTTATAATCTAACTTAAAGTAGGTATGCCGAGAGGTATGCACAAGTTTTGTCGTTAGAAGTATAAAAGCTTCAATTTAATTTGAACCATATTCAACAATTATTTAGTATACCTATATTTATTTATGACCATATTAACACACTCTTCCAAATAATCCATTATTTATTTTGGTCAAAATAGATTTTCCTAACCTTTAAATACAAAATTAGATGATATTTTTTGTTCTAATACATTAACCTACCTTTGATACAGATATTCTTATTTCATAATAGAGAAGTTAGATTATTTTTAATAAATGCTGTTTAGTTAAAACTATTTTATGGAGAAATGTAGACCTAATGCACAAAAATATTACTTATATTGCACCTTACACTTTGGAATTTCATTAAATGCAGTATTTATATTCCTAAATTCTTAAACCAACCATTGTTATTGTGATACTATAAAGATTTATTAACTTTTAACGCTTAAACATAAGCGGTAACACTATAAATATTATTTCTTTCATTGACTATACTTTGACAGATACATAACCTGAAAAGCCTTAAATGCCAAATTTTCAAAAGACTGCGTTCCGTACGTGGTCACGTGGTGGGACTTTAAGGTGTGGAGCATAGTACATATTATATAATCGTTATATATTATAACATTTATGGGTCAGCTGCAGTCAATTCAATGTTACCAAATGTAAATTAATATTATTAATATGTTTTGTTTGGAGAGTAAAAACCTAAAAAATATTAGTCTAACTTCTTTAATAATAAGAGAATATTGCAAAATTTAGTCCAGGCTACTTATACGATTTTAAATTTAACATATAGGAATTTGTACAAGGCTTTTGAGTGTGGACTTTTGGCAAGTTCTAACCAACCGTGCCAGAACTTGGTTTTGGAACAACCATAAGTAGCCTGGACCAAAAGTATTATCTTTGGCCTGGACTTGGCCTGGACTAAATTACCATTAAACAAGCAATCCTAAATATTTCATAATTAACAAGCCAAAAAGACGCATCTTAACATTTTTACTTTATTTTGCGCTTAATTGATTTTTTCAATTTAATTAGCAATTTTTAAGAGCTATATATATATATATATATAGTACCAGTGGCGTAACTACCGGTGTTCCATGTATTCCAGGAACACAGGCCCCCAAAATTTGCGGACAAAGCAAAAAAGATGAATGTACAAAATTTAGTGTCAGCATTTGCGAATGCAAAAGCTCGAAAAAAATCTTTTTAAATAATAAAACATGTAATATGAAGTTTTTTTGACGTAGTTATCTTACTGTATAGTACCACTGAACTCCACTATGTGCAGTTCAGTGTATAGTACTTAAAAATGTATGTATAGTTAAAATTCAGCCTTTTTTGCTAATTTAATAATGATAATATTATCTCATATGAGATGCGTCTTTTTGGCTTAAGACGGCAGGTTAGTCAATACAAATACAATACAAATTGGTTACATTTCCGCACCCAACAACAATACATTTCACAACCATTAACACGTTTTAAGGCGCAAAAATGTATTTAATAATTCAATAATTATGATTTACATTGACATTTGCAAATAGCGCTTGTACAGATGTCTGCCATTTACAAATAGATATGTATTGTTTAGGTATTGCAGCTCTAGAGGGCAGTGGTGGGAACAGCGGAAAATAAAGAACCTATTTTCAATCAGCTTGATGCAAATAGTAGGAAGAACATAAGGAAAGTTGCAAGGGGGTTGTTTATTTTACGCGATTTAAACAATGTTCGTCTCCTAGCAATTTTTAAAACTCCTACGATTTTTTTTTTTAATTTGGCATCTCCATTGCTGGAGTCGATAAGTGTGGCTTAGTTTATTATTGTTGCAAATATCCAGTAAAAATTTAATTGCGATAACAGGTGCGATTTGGCGTGTATTTCCAGTTTTCGAAGTATAATAATGGGTAATTTAACTAATCCGCCAATTACCGCGACCAATTCGAATGAGTTATAGTAATAATTATATAATTTATATCCGATTAGGATATACTTTGGAAGTGGAAATAACCCATGAATAAATCTGTAAATTGTAATAAAGTGTAGTCCATTAAAGGCCGTAAATAAATTGGCGTCTTTAAGTAATAATTTTCAACTATGATTTTCACGAGTTTATGGACCCATTAAACGTAAAATATGTTCAATTAAAATATAACTTTTATGAAATCATTAAAAGTGCACAACATGGCCGGCTTAATCGAATCTTTTAATTATGTTTTCAAATTGCATTTCTTTAGTGCCGCGAAGCAATTATTATCTTAAATTGTAGCGTATATTTGTAATTTAGTTGAGGAAGCATAAATTTTTATAATTCCAATTTACGGGCTCACGATGACGCTACTTTTTTCATATCGACGAGCCGAGAATTCATTTTTAGTATGATTGAAGTACTTTTTTACTACATTAGTTATATTTTTAAACCTTTTCTATAAAAAATTTAAGGACGATATAAAATAATGCATTTTTTAATAGGTTCGGTTGATACCACCACACTTATTATTTTCTATAGAAAACTAGATGATTTTTTTTATCGAACATTGAGTGAACGTTTTTCTGAGTACGACAATAAAAATAACCAGGCTATTTTTGAATTTTGAAGTAATTTTAAAATAAAAATTAACGTTTTTTAATCTATCATTACATTTTACACTGTATTGAAAATTATATTTACTAAACCCTAGTAATGGAGATCGTTGTACTCAGAAAAAAATTAATTACAATTATAAGATTTGAAATAAAAAAACTAAAGTGTATGTGTTCGAGCGTTTTTCATAAAAATCATTTGAGAACACACTGTACATTATAGAACCATTAGTTGCAAAAATGGCGAATGCTCCGGGATACTGATTTAGATAAAGTATTTTTACTATTTTGATGATATAATTATTAGAGATGGGATTTTAGTTTTATTACCTATTTGTCCACGCTAAACATAAATGGGTAAATATATTGAGATGTCCCCCAAGTGAAAATGATTATTTTTTATTTTTGGTTGTTTCACTGTTATTCTAGAATAACATAAATGGTTCTGCACTAATGCAAGAATTTTAAGAAATCATACATTTTGAATATTAGAGCTTCACGGAAAATAGCTATTTTTTTTAAACATACCTTTGTATATTTAAAATAAGTTATTGTATCTTTTGTCACCTTAATATTTTTTAAAAATACAATTGTACATACATAAAATATTTGTAAAAAAATCTACTTACTGAGATATTACACTTCACGGTGGATAGGTTTTTAAATAGTAAATTAATGAACTTAAACTTTTGAATTATAAAACAGCAACACTCTTATCTGCATATAAATTCTAACTGACCTTCAGGAATCACATGCATCTATAATGTCGTAAACAGAGGTTTTTGCTTATTTAAAATGATTAAAGCGCAATTCGTTGCATAAAATTTAAAGCAAAAACAGATTCACGGAGAATCAATTTTTCAATCAAATTTAGGTGCAATGAAATAAAATCCGTTTTGAAAAACAAAAAAGATTTCGTTTGACCCTGATTTTATTTTACCTATTTTACCTAAATTATAATTTTTAAGATAAATGGACCTAATTTTTAAATTTTCCATCTAAAATAGTGTTTTACCTATTTCACCTAAATTCTTATTTTTAATGGAAATGAAATTTTCGAACTGTACCATCAAAAACATGCTTTTGTTTAAAATTGGGTATTTGGATGACATAATTCTTATGCACTATGTAGTTATTTTTGTTGGTAATGTAGGTAATTGTAATTTCATTCTCGTTTAAAAAAACATCTTGTGCCGCTGCCTAAAAAATTATAAAATTTATAATGATATAAGATATTTTTACAAGATATATTCTTGAGTTATTTTTAAATTTTTTAAATCATAAAAATCTTGTTCAATAAAATTTTGTACAATATAGTATAGTATATTATGTATCAAGTTTGATAAACCCCATTTTATACACGAATTTAATTTAGACACGAGCGAGCTTGCAAGCGAGTGCTTAAGTTAATGAGTGTATAGAAAAGTTTATAAACGAGGTGCATACTATACTTTTTCTACGACAAATATTATTATGATTTAAATCAAAAATTTGTATAACAGGGGAAACTGTCAAATGTCACATTTTTACATTTTATAAACACCATTATAAACGTTATAAATCGAAATATATCTTGAAAATTGACAGTTTTTCACAGTGAAAGTAAAGGAAATGTTTTATGAGGACTTTACAGAGTCCGTGCCCGAATTTAAGTTATAGTTTACTGCCGGCGAAATTAAAAGGTCAGTACAATGTTTATATAAACTTTTTAAATATTGGCGTTGAGAAACTATTTAATACTTTTGTATTTTTGAATTGAGATAATAAAATAATTTTCAGATTTAGTATTATTTTACAAGAAAAGCACTTTATTTTAACGATTGTATGACATTTGACAACTGTCAACTAACTTAAAACTAACTTCAGCCCGTGACTAAAAACCTGTTGCTAACTTAAGCCCGTGACTAAAGCGCCTTAAAGCCACAACTTGTCAATGTGTATTTAAAAGGTCACTTAGTGTCATGGAAACATGTACGATAAAGGGCGTTTTAAAGGTGGGAGTAGAAAAAATATATTAATTAAATTTACCACCTAAAAGTTGTTTTCCAGTACCTATTTTCAAAAAGAACGTACCTAATTTAAAAACTTTCTCACCTAAAACAAGAAAAAAGTAACATTTAGGTAACTATTTTTATAAATTTTGAAACCTAAAATCCCATCTCTAATAATTATAGATTTATTATTTCAATATAAATAAATAAATAATAAATAAATAAATTAATAAAAATAATTTATTTAGCCAAGCTATTTTTAACAATTGTTTTTTTACAGTTTTTAATACACTAAGGTTAAAACATATTTTTAATGTAATCAATTATCACAATATTTAATATTTTGCGGTAAGTTTTAAACCATTGAAAAAAAAGACTTTTATGTACTACTTTTTTTACAAGTTTTAATATAAAAGTCTTTATTTTGTATAGTTTTATACAAATGCACAGAGTTTAAATAACAAATATTACAATACAAATATTCAGGTACTAATTTGTTTTTAATTTTAAATGCTTTGAACTTAGTTCTTTGTTTAACACTCGTAAAAAAGGACTAAGAAAATTTAAACTTTGATCTTAAATAACTCCTAAGTATTTTATTTCTTTTACCCTGCCCAGACTAATATTATTAATTTTAATATATATATTTATATTGGAAATTTTAAAATGTAAACCAATTACCATATATTTACATTTTTTTGTATTAAGACAAAGATCATTATCACACAACCAGTTATTTAAATTATTACTCATGTCGTTGACATATATGATGAATAATAATGGACCTAAAACAGAACCTTGTGGTACACCTTTTTTAACAGACATTTTGGTTGATAAACTTTACATTTTGCCTTCAATTTAAGTACATTTTCGGATAGTAAAAACAATATTTATCCCTGTCAATAAATAAATATACAGGGTGGTTAAAAAATATAAAAATCTTTTATAGTTTTTACATTGTAGATCTTTGAAACAAAACATCAACTTTAATATATTTTTTGTTTTTTCAGCACCGGCATTCTTCTTTATGATCTGTCCGTACTAACTGCGTCCGAAATCTAAAAAGTGAAAACTCAGAGGTGGTTGTCGTTGGAGACGGCAGCAGAGGAGCGAATAGCGCAAACAAACGAGTCGAGCAGCGAAGGTGGAGTTGCCTTATCAAGCCATATATTAGAAGTTGCAGGCAGTTGTACCAACTTACAGCGAACAATAAAACCAAGCAACGACGTAAATTACTCAACCGTGCTTATAAATCAGCGACGGCTGGCATTAGGGCTCCGATGATGTTAGAATGGGGAAAGAGGAGAAATGCAGATCATTAAAATATTCATTTGAAACTGTACCTTTTCATAACAAAATGTTGACTGGAAGCCATTTTTTTATATAAAAAATACCCATAGCATATGACAAAAATCATTTGACTATAGGCACAGAAAAAACGTCCGTCTCGAGTAGAGACGTATACGTAGGGTAGACGTCTTCTTCAAAGGAAAGCAAGCGAAAAAGACGTAAAGTTTCGTCCTTAGTCAAGTCTCATATCCGTAGTCGCATCGGCGTCTAGACGTCGTTGTCAGGCGCCTGTTCACACACGTGTTCGTGTCGGGCCCATTTCTCCTTTTCACCTATGCTAACCAGAACCGTAACGAGAATATTAAAGAAAACTTTTAAGAAAAAATCATTTGATCATCCCAAACATTGATCATTAAACTTTCTTGGATGAGTACACATACAGTTGCAGTGACATTTCTATATGCAGTGGTGTGAGAACTAAAAATAAAGCAACAGAAAGTCTCTAGAATAGTAGAAAGCAAAGACAAGAAGACCATAAAAGGTAGAAGGATTGTATAATTATTTAAAAAATAAATAACTTATAATAAATAACAATACCATAGTGTTTTTTTAAATAATTTGCAAAAAACCAAAATTATGTTGGTCAAAAAATAAATCAAAACAAATGAGGCCTGTCAGAGCAAAGTCAACAATCTCCCGTCAGACTAAAACTGAGTAAATTGAGATAATTGATTTTGGTATTTTAAATTCTAGATTTGTAATTTTTTGTATATATTATATTGTTGTTGTTAGTCTAGTAGCCAAGGATGCATAGTATAGGTGAAATCTGTAATTATAAATTGGAGATTGCTGACTTTGATATGAATTGCTCATTTTGTTGTAAACGTTTAAGGAGATTTAGAAAAATAAACTAAAAAATAATTGTATATTTATTCCTTTAATGGTTATAAAATTTAACTTTACAATTAATGTGGGAAAATTCTGAACTGGACCATATAAATCTGGAGTTTCTTATAAATCTGGGACCAGGTTGCCCCGTAAAAAAAGTTTTTATGGTACAACTCATCATCTTCTTCCCACTTTACTCCGTAATGTTTTACTTGCAATGTTTTGACATCATCAGCCTTTTCTTGCTTTACCTTTACGTCTTATTATGGCATAATATCACAAAATAAACAAGATAACTCTTTTTATAATTCTTAAAACAATAAAACGTATATATACCTATTTTAAATATATTTTTAAGTGCAATTTACTGCAATAGAACTTAACAGTATGTACCAGTAAAAAAACACAAAATTAAATCTCTAAAATACGTTATAACATCAAATGTTAGGATATCAGGTGACACAAATTACTAATTTTTAATGGTGGAATTGGAGATTGTATACTTTGCTGCAAATCTATCAGTGGAGATTGTCGACTTTGCACTAAATGTCATTTTTAAGTTTTTATGGTACAACTCATCATCTTCTTCCCACTTTACTCCGTAATGTTTTACTTGCAATGTTTTGACATCATCAGCCTTTTCTTGCTTTACCTTTACGTCTTATTATGGCATAATATCACAAAATAAACAAGATAACTCTTTTTATAATTCTTAAAACAATAAAACGTATATATACCTATTTTAAATATATTTTTAAGTGCAATTTACTGCAATAGAACTTAACAGTATGTACCAGTAAAAAAACACAAAATTAAATCTCTAAAATACGTTATAACATCAAATGTTAGGATATCAGGTGACACAAATTACTAATTTTTAATGGTGGAATTGGAGATTGTATACTTTGCTGCAAATCTATCAGTGGAGATTGTCGACTTTGCACTAAATGTCATTTTTAAAATAGAATTTTAGGCAGGATTTAGCTCCTTTTGCAGCACATAAACTTTATCATCTTATAGATAATTAGTTGAAGTACAGTCTCCGCCAAAAATCTAATTTTTGACCAAAAGTGGAGATTGTCGGTTTTGCTATGACAGGCCTCAAATATCCCTATAATCAGGTGTTTGTAATCCAGTGTTGCCAGATCTTCTAGACGAGAATGACAGATTGATAATTTTAGTTGGACACAGTACAGAATTAATACCATTAAGACAAAAAAACAATATTCATTGAATTTCTAATTTACAAACTTGGGTCCGGTTCTGTCTGGATGAAATGTAAACATTGGACAGTCGAGCGAGCAATCGATTATTAAAGGTGATTTTAAAGCTTTTATATTATACTTAGAGTGACCGGCAAAAGTATGAAACAAATTTATTAAAAGAGATGGTTTTGGATAACTTTCCCACAAATAAAGCGACATGCTTCACAATTTTCATTTTTAAAGTCAATTTTGTGGTCTGTTGATGTAAGATAGCCCCATGAGAAATAATCAAGAGGGGTGAGATCTGGAGAACTTCCTGGTCACTATCGGTCCTCGTCTGTCAATCCACCTCTTATGTGGGAAGAAGAGAGTTTTGTAAAAATTCCCAATACGTTTGTCCTGTCATATTCTCGTCCATGATTAAAGGACCTATAATACGATTTTCCACCATTCCTGCCCAGACATCCACTTTTTACCGGTATTGGGAATTTGCTACTACCCAATGAGGATGTTCTCTGCTCCAGTACCTACAATTTTAAAGTTTGACTGTACCATGCAAACAGAAGATAGCTTTCTCCGAAAAAAGTATTTTACGAGAAAAGTTTGGATTATTGTTCGTAAATTCATCATAGTTTCACAAAATTGTAGTCCGGATCATCATCTTCGTTAAGTTTCTGCACTAGTCTAATTTTGTATGGATGTTACTTTAGTTTCTTCATAAGATGTAATGACTTGACTTTCAGCTGCGTATAGGCTAGAAGCACTGTTAGAATCTTCTTCCACAGGTAACAATCAAAACAGTCAATTTTAGTGTATTCACTAAATATTACGAGCCCTAACCACAAAATGTTCGGACACTTCATAATTTATACAGAAATATTTTTCGTAAATACTATCTTAATATTATTAGAAGTTATGAAAAATTCAGCTCATTTTAGCATATACCCCTCGAAGCGATTTTTATTTTTAAAAAGTTTACCTTTTATTTTTAGCTTTTAAAAAAAGGCTAACTTTTAAACTTTTTTTGTATGAGTAAAAAAATTTATAAATGGACCCATTAAAAAGAGCATAAAATATTATACAAACCCTGAAAATTTGGTAAAAAATAAATTAGTTATAAAAAAGTATAAGTAATTTAAAAATGCTATTTTTAAAGAGTTTTTGCAATTTTCTTAGGAAACGGGAGATTTTGCAGATATATATATCGTTATAACTTTCTTATTATTTATACAATTTTTACCAAACTTTCAGGGTTTGTATAATATTTTATGTTCTTTTTAATGGGCCCATTTATAACTTTTTTTACTCATACAAAAAAAAGTTAAAAAGTTAGCCTTTTTTTAAAAGCTAAAAATAAAAGGTAAATTTTTAAAAATAAAAATTGCTTCGAGGGGTATATGCCAAAATAAGCTGAATTTTTCATAACTTCTAATAATATTAAGATAGTATTTACGAAAAATATTTCTGTATAAATTATGAAGTGTCCGAACATTTTGTGGTTAGGGCTCGTAGTATTATACTCGGATGCACAGGTTTTGGTTAATCTTTGACATGTCCAGTCTCTTTGAATTTCCGTTCAATTGTACTAACCGTAGCTAAATACTTTGCATTAAATAAATTGCAAACTTCTTGTGTTCTAGTTTTATTACCACATCCTATGAGAATTAAAACATAAAATTTCAATAATAAACTGAAAAAGTTTGACCTTGAAATGAAAAATTTTGAGAAAGTTTATGAACATTTCTTTTATAAGCACTTTTTAATTTTATCAAACCCCCATTAAAAAGTCTTTTAATAAAAACTATAAAACATTAAAACATAATTAACAACCTTGCTGCAAGATGTTTAGTTTTATAGAACAAAAGTACTTTTTAAGAGAAATAAACTAAATATCTTGTAAAAATTAAACACAAAGCACATAATTCTGATTATTACATATTTTTTTAGTAATATGATTATATTTATTCATTTTATTTATTGTCAGTATATTCGACTCCACCGTTATTATAAGCTTGGTAGAATGTTAAATTTTCATAAAAAGGTAAATCATTCTTGGGAACGTATTGTCTTGCCAATACGTGGTCATATTTCAATTTTTTAACGGTAACTTTTAGTTAAAAGAACAATAAAAATTTAAAATGGTATGAAATCTGTAATATTTAGGTTTATTAAATAAATTTTGAAATTTGCAGATAAAATTTAATGAATTTTGAGTTGCACCAATTTAATTTGAATCATCTTAATTAGGGGTCCCCTGAGTGTTTTTTTTTTCAAAATTCAATTTAAATACTGCTTGCCCAGAACTTATCTATTTAATGTCATTATAGATATCGGTATAACCACACTGAAAAAAAAGGTGCCCTTAAACCAAAGTAGTGAACTCTCTTGATTTAAAATTATTAGAGGCAAGAAACAATATTTTAGGATAAAAGAGTATTTATTGCTTGAAGAAAAAAGTTCTTAGCGCAAGAACTATAGTTCTCTTAAAAACAAATACAAAATCTCTTGAATGTTTCTTCTTTTAACCAAGTGCAAAGTGTTTTTGTTCAAAAGCTATGAAAATTATTTATATTTGCGCAATTCATTCAAGATACATCACAATTATCCCAATGGCATGTCAATTTTCTAACAAAATCTGGTAGCTTCTAATACATGGGAGGGGATGCAGAACGCGAACTGTTCGCGGCGCACACGGTTTGCGGCACACGCGTGTTTAGTACACAGATGTTTGGTATTATTGAACTTGCAATTCGACAATAGGGGTAGTGATATATTATTATAGGTATTTCTAATATACATTTTGTGTTGTGTTGTGTTGTGGCGTGTTGTATGACTTTTAAATATGGAGTTGGAATCATTAAAACTATTTTTAAATAAATGGAATTTAATTCATTTGTTTAATGTTTTTGAACGTAAGGTATTAATTAAAATATGTAATAAAAATAGCACATGCACAATATGCATCTGCCACATACTCATTTCTCTTATATTTATCTATACATAGTAAATAAACCTATTGCCGATATTCTTTTAAAACAACCGTTTAGCTACATTAAAAATGGAGGCGTTAAACCGGTTTGCTTTATTTCAATGATTAAATATTATATTTTATTTTATGTTATTATTGGTATATGTTTTGTGCAATAAGATTGATTTATTTTTTTATTTTAAATATTTTTGTATGTTAAATCATATTTATGTTATTAATATTAGTATAGTATTTGTTGATATCAAACAATAAATGTTTTATTTTATTTAAATAATTTTTTTTTTGTAAACCTTATTTTCAGTCAATCTTCTAGTTTTCAACGATGCCAATATTTAGGCTTAAACTCCCATCAAAAGGAAGGTCCTTGATTTTAATTGTTAAATGCATGTTTTATTAATTAAAATCAAAAGCCCTACGTGGTAAGGGGACTTTAAGCTTAAATACTAACAAAGCTGGTAGTTTCAGTGAAGATCAGAAGCTTTTGAATAAAGCAATACATACTATTGGACCAAGAGATATTTGCTCTAAAATCAAAATAAAATGTGGTTAGGTCAATAGTATATGCTTTTGTAGCAAGACAAATTTTCTTTCTTAGAAAGTTCCTAAGCTTTTCAATTAAGAGATGCAGTTTTCTTGTTAAAATCCCATGTTTTTGCGCTAAAAAACGTGTTCTTAATTCAAAAGAGAAATATCTTTCGAAGAAATATTTTTGGTTCTTGTACCAAGAAATCGCTTGCTCTTGATTTAAGCTAATATTTTAATATCCGTAACGATGTGGCTCCCGTCCCGAGGCGGGACTTAAGTTCAGTCCCGATTGACGTCACACACTGTAAATCCGTTTTTATTCCCCGAGATTTTATAATTTGCGTCAAGCTCGATGGCTTAGATGGTAGGGCGGTCGCTTGGCATGCGAGAGGTACCGGGTTCTATCCCACTAGAAGTTGTCAAACTTTTTTTATTTTTTTTATTTTATAAATTTGTTGTTTCTTTGTTAAAAAGTGTTTTATTTTTATCGTTACATAAATTTGCCCATTTTAGTTGGGTTTTTTGCTCAATGGGGCGGGGTCGGTTGGGTTGTGTTGTTGAGTTTGGGTTGGTTTGGTTTTATGACGTAACTAAAGTGCCCTTAACATGTATACAGGTACAATTTATTATTATTATTTTAACAAATCTTAAAATTATGACGTCAATCGGGACTGAACTTAAGTCCCGCCTCGGGACGGGAGCCACAGCGTATCCGTAAACGAATAGATTAATCTTTTCCCTCAAGTAATTTTAAAAAATTTATGTAAAGATAGTTTCTGACTTAGATTAAGAAACATAGCTCTTGGCCCTATTCAAAAGCGCAAATCTCTTGAATCAAAGTGATTTTCATTTCTTTTAAGAGATTATTTTTTTCAGTGCAAAATTGGGGCAAGGCGTAACTCTTGGACCTACGTCTTTCTTGCTCCAATCACCAAGTGGCGTATATTGCAATTTTTTTGTTTAGGCATAACTGTTATTTGGGTCTGCGTCGATTTTGCATTAAACCATAGAAAACATTTTGTAGCCTAAAATGGGCAGTGCCCATTGGGCACACAAGCTTAATTTGTGCAAAAATTGGAGCTGCATTCTTTTTGCAGCAAGGTCGTCAACTAAAAATTATTAAAAAATTTCTTACTTACTCTCTAAAAATGAATTAGTCAAAAATGACTAATTTAATATATATATATTAACTATAGTTATTAGTGGCTGCTTTTTCACTTGTACCATGGTTAACCATGGAATACCATGGTATCCCAAAATTTAACATCCAATTCTTATGTAAAATTGTCCCCTGAATCCGAAAATGTCGTCAAAATTTATAAAAGTAGAACAGTTTCTGAGATATAGTCAATTCCATATTAAATGGAAAATTTACTCTCAAAAACTGTTCTATTTTTTTTAACTTTTGAGGACATTTTCGGATTCAGGGGACAATTTTACATAAGAATTGGCTGTTAAATTTTGGGATACCATGGTATTCCATGGTTAACCATGGTACAAGTGAAAAAGCAGCCACTAATAACTATTAAATTAGTCATTTTTAGAGAGTACTTTTATCTATTTTGCGTTTATAATGACATTATAACACCGCTTTTGGTGCTGTAATCATTACAGTGGTGCTGTAATAATTACAGTGTAATGAGATTCTTTATCGCACCCAAAATTTTGATTTTATAGGTTGGCTATACTTTAAACAGCATAATATTTTGCATATTGGTTATAATATTTTTATGATTATTATCATAATAATTTTAAAAAAGTTCTTAGTGTAGGGAAATATAATGATAATAAATAGAAAAAATCAATCTAAATAACATTATGGGTTGGTATTTATCAATTTCTTACGTTTTCAGTTATAAAAATGGCAGTAAATTCATTAAATATTGGTTGGATAACTTTTTTTTTATGAATCAGCCCTTTTTTCTCACTACTTTTGGCGATTTGCTCGAAAAAATAAAAAAAAAACGATTTTTTTCAAAAACTGTCCTTTGACGACTCCTACTGGTAAACCAATGCGAGTTACAAAAAAAACTCAAAAGCAATTTTAAAGAGCCTGAAATTCCCCATAAGGTGTATTAAACCTATTTGCAATATTGTCAATGGTGGGTAAGCATTAGAAATTTGAAAAAATATATATATTTTAAACGGTAAAACTTGAAATTTAAATAGTAAGTGCTTAAAATTAATATTAAGAGCTCAAACTTGGTGAGAATGTTTTTTCCTATATGCAGATTAATATTTTGCTTGAGCACCGAAAAAAACCAAAAACTTTGCGGAAATGAATTACCCTAATGTACAACTATTATATGTACTCAAGGTAATCTTAGATGTTGGAAAAACGTTGTTGATAGCTATTTTTTTTGTGTTGTTTAAGATTTTGTTAATTAGTTCTTTAATATACTATTTCTAAACACTTTATATAATACTGAAACTACAGTATCCTACGATACAGTAATCATTAAAATAAACCAAAAAAAATATAATCTTTTGGCGGTAGTCTAGCATTACAAAAGCGATTAATTGAAGGGAATCTCCTGGGAATTTTTAATAATCTGTAGTCGATAAGACGGATGTAAATGAGACAAATAATAAAAAGCCGGGTAGTCGTCGGGCGAAGGGCGAATGGCGAATGGAAAACGCGAAATCAGCGCGAACACAACAAATAATAAAAAGGAAAACAGTGTGCCGGTTGTCGGAAAACTTGAGATAAAGTTGTCTAGTGAATGCATCTCGTCGTTTGAGCGTGTACAAAGCAGATTTGCGGAGCTGCAGCCTCTAATAACCTCCCTTTGAATGTTCAGAATCCATACAAGATTGATTTAAATTAAATTGACGAAGACGAACCGAAAACGAGGGCTTTTATTTATCAATATTCGTTCCATGGAAATTCTACGCTCAGCCGGACTTTTTTCTCTTCTTCTCGATTTTTATTTGCATCTATTTTTCGCAGCCGGCTTCGGGCTGTTCTTGCAGTTTTATTTATTCATACGCACAGTGCATCTGTTCTAAGTTAAAAAATTGTGTGTCTCTTCTTATAAGCACACCATTGGAGTAAAACTATTGAATCGATAAATGGTAAATCATGCTCCAACGTCGAAATAAAAAATTCACAAATTTTTCAGAATTTAACTTTTTGTAATTTCAATTTTTTTAGTTACTATACAGGGTGTTTTACACAAGAAATATATCGAATTGAAATTTAAAAAGCGTTTATTCGTCACCTGAGTATTGATTTGTTCTATGTCCATTATGTTATAATAGAGATGAACAGGTTTGAAACTTTTACATTAAATATCTTATTTAATTTTTAATAAAAACTTAATTAAACATTAATAACAATATTCTTGTTTGGCCTTTAATTAGTTCTATTGAACAACTCTTATCTCAAATTTGGATTTATGCCTCAATATTGTAAAAAACGTTTTGGAGATAAAAACAAAAAGTTCTATTTTTGGATTTTAGAAACAAAACTGAATTAAAAAACACTTTATTTAATAATAATTTACTTTAATAATAATAATTACAATTATTGTCAAAATACAATGTCATTTATCATATACATGTAAATAGGTGAAAAAAAGTGTACCCCAAAGTAGGATGTCAACTAGATGAAGCACTAGCTCATTGAAGACAATAAAATATAAAATTTATTTTATGAAATATTTTAATAACAAAAAAATGCAAAATTGTAACAATTTAATGGACCAAAAATATTTTAATTAACAATTTTTATTACTAAATTTTCAAAGTGTTTTGAAGCATTTTTAAATTCTTACTTCTACACATAAAAAAATATAACATAGTACCAAGAACAGCACTGTCATTGAATGCATTAAAATTTAAGCAATCTAAATTGTTATTTGCTCAATTAATTACTATTAAATCAAAATAGGGAAATATTTTGCCTAAATATCAAAGAATTTATTGCGTTAAATGGAGTAACGTTATTAAATAAATCAAATTAGTATTTAATGCTATAACACCTAACATAAAATGAAAATAAATATCAATATAAATATCATTAAATTTAGGAGCGATAACTTTTGTTGTTCATTTAAAAACAGTTACATAAACCAAGTGCTAACTACCTATTGGTATTATAGGAACTGTTATTTAGGAATACGGATTACAAGATTCCATTGGTTTAATGGCTCACCCATTCATGCTCTGCTAGCGTTTTTTTTTGTGTAATTAATAAAATGTTGCAATATTTTAGTAACTCCAGGTAGTAACTGGAAATTTTGAAAACTGTAAATTTTGTTAAATAAATTTTTTTTTAAGATTTTTATAATCCTGTAAATTTAAAGAAATTTGAATTTTTTAAAATTTTACCCATGGGTGCACCTCATTAATTAGTCAAAAACCATTTTATTTGCAAAACATCTTATTGCGCATTGATTTACTTATTTCCACCCCTCTTTTACCGTTTAAAACCTAAACCTAAGAAATGTAAATTTTATTAGTTTTAAAAATTTTTAAATTTTTAAAAATTTTGATGATTAAAGATTTTTAAAATATTTCAAATTATAAAAAAATTAAAATTGTCGTAAATTTAATTGTTAAAAAAGTTTCACTGTTTCTTGATAATATACCTTGAGAGAAATATAAGGACCAATCCAACATATTTTTCATACTCCATGGGAATTCAGCATAGATGACATAAAACAATACATTTTAATACACAGTAAAAAATTTTGCCCGTGTAAATTTTTTAGTGTAGGGGTAAAAATATTAGAGTTGATTTGTAAGTGTAAGTGTTACATGTAACACTTAACACTTAAATGCTACCTATTGCATTTTGTAGTGCACTGCATGCAATGCAATAGGTAGCATTTAGTGCTTATTACCTTTATTAAACACATTTAAAGAATATGAACATTATGCATTGGTACATTCACACTATTCATTATTAAAATAAATCAAAAGGGTACAAAAACTTAATGCGAGTGTTTATTTCCCCTTAATGTGTTAAATAGTGACAAAATGTACACTACAGTGCATGCCAATTTCTTTGTCTGTTTTGATGTTACTAAGAGCTCTTTTTTTAAAACTACTAGTGCACATTGTATCACAATTAAAGTTAAATTACACCAATAGTGGCAAAATAGACTAAAAAAACTGGTAATAATCGAAATGCGTTTTAAAATGTTTGGTTGGTTCCTATCTACCTACGCAGTGCATATCCGGAGATACCGCGTTGTGGAAGTGTGGCATTTTTGTTTAGTTAGATTTTAATTACGGTGAATCCATAAGGGGACATTCTTATTTTTTGGTAAGTATTATACTTCCTTTTTCTTTAAGTCTTAATACTCAATAAATACCAATATGTTAAAAGGATGCTGGGATTCAAAAGTTCTTTTATAGAGCATATCAGCATCAGACAAAATAAAAAGGTCGTTCGCTGTCCCTGTTTAAAAATTCCCGGACAAACTTAATTGACACAGTTGTAAAAATCGTACATAAAATTGCCCATAAAGCGTGTGTTTTAATTCGCGAATAAAACAGACTCAGTTTAAAGTCGCACCGATAAAAGTAATGGTCATAATTCAATTTTTTTATTTATATATTTAAATTTCATGCGCCATCATAAAAATACTGAAAACCGCGTTTTATGTTTTAACGGTAAATCAGGGGCGGCTCGTGGTGGTATATATATAGGAGGGTGGGGCTACATGAGGTTAATTTTGTCTAAATACAAATAAAAACGAAACAAAGAAAATCTTAACCCTAATTTGCTTAGGCTACGAATATTAACCTTTTCTTAGATTAAAAAGATTTTATTTCTTAGCTTAAAATCAAGTACAGTTGAAACAAGATGATTGACCTAATATTGTCAAAGCTAAAACTAATCTTAAACTAAATATTAATCTTTCTTAAGAAAATTTAAACAAGCAGATCTTGTTCTTGCCTGTTAAATGTTAAGAAAGACTTTAAATGAAATAATCTTATTCTTAATTTAAGATTAACAATCGATTAGGCCAAATTTTGGAAAATTCCCTCTATTCTGTTCCTAAAGATATAAAACTATACTGAATATAAATATAATTATATTTATTCTAAGATTAGTAAATATTGGTACGACTTGCCTATTCTTAAAAATATCCCCCACTTACGAAAGTGTACGACATTTTGGAAGATTGTTCTTTGTGTTAGTTAATATTTGGTTTGGAATTATGAAAGAGCTGCTAAATTTGATAGAATTATTTATGTTTGTAGTATTATGTATTGAATTTTAGATGTTGGAGTGATATTAGGTTGGCCGAAGAATCACATAAAAAACAATTATGTATATTTTACCTCTAGATTATAGGTACGAATAAAAATTTTGTTTAAACAGGTCAATATAGCCAAAAAATGTCCGTCTCGCAAACAAAATCAACGTGTCTGAAGGTTTGATAAAATTGCAGTATATATTATATAATATATTATAAGTATAGATAGATAGGTAGATAGGTATTTCAACACTGTAAAAAAGTTATGTAATAAAGACAATGCTATAGACCAATATCATTTTTTTCAGGTTAAGCTAAGCAATAATTGTTTCAAATATTGTCTATTTTTTTAACTTTTGCTCGACTTTAAAGGTTAGGATATAATGACCATGTTTATTTTAAAATGTAAAGAGTGGATTATCCTATCTATTTGTTTCTATCAGTTTAAGAAAGAGGTAGCGTAATCCACTCTTTACCTTTTAAAATAAATGGTCATTATATCCTAACTTTTATTTAAAGCAAAAGTTAAAAAAAGAATGGACAATATTTGAAACAATTATTGCTTACTTACATTAAGATACCTTATATTTAATCCAAAAGTAAATATTGTATCGCCAAGAATTATAACATTTGTCAAAAAATACTTATTTTTAAATTAAGCATAGTGCTTATCTTATTTGATAGTTTTGCCCCCTAGCCTCCTGCTCCCCCAAATTAAGATAATTCAAATTAAAGTGGTACAATATTTAATTCACTGCAGTTTATCAAAAAATTTAAAATTTTATTACAAAATTTCAAGAATTACAGGTTTTATACCATTTTACTTTTTTATTATTTTTTTTTACTAAATTAAAAAAAAATAGAAATGGTATAAAATCTGTAATACAGCCATTCCACGCTACTCGGGAATTTTTGTAGCGTCCGTTGCAATCAAAAATTGTGATTAAAAGCTAACGTAATTAAATTAAATACTGTTACAATGGTTAATATTGAAAACATGTTTATTATGCTTGTAATAATTAGGCTTAAACTTATAAGCATAATAATTACGGTAGTTTTACTCACAATTTTTGGTTGTAACAGACGTTACAAAAATTACCGAGTACCGTGGAATGGCTGAATACTTGAATTTTTTTAATAAAATTTGAAATTTGTCGATAAACTTCAGTGAATTAAATATTATACCACTTTAATTTGAATTATCTTAATTTAGGGGGGCAGGAGGCTGGGGGGACACACTTAAAAACTAAATTTTTTTCGCAAACTTCAATTTAAATTCTGCTTGCGCAGAACTTGTCTATATAATATCATTATAAACTCATATAAATTTGATGTGGGTCCCATGTCTATAGACATGGGACCCACATATAATAACTGAGATATGGGTGTGCCCAAAATCCACCAGCCGCCACAAGGGCCTTGCACCTAACATTGAAATTATATCCAAATAAGTATAGGTTGGTTCTTGCATTCAATTCCCTATATCCTTCAAATAAGTATTAATTTAAATTACAAAAAAGAATAAATCTAACCTTAAATAAAAAGTATCTATAAGTGAGAATCTCACCGTGTGATGAACATATAGGTACTTGGACTGAGAAAATTTTACTAATCGAGACAAAAACTATAAAAGATCAGACAACAGTTTTAAATAATTTAATCTAAATTAAAATAAAAACACCCGTTCTACACACACTGCCACCCACCACATCTTCAGTCATGTAATAGGTTGTAATATTTATTACTATAAATATTTTAGTTAGCTCCTTTACAAGATGCAAAGAACTGCAATATAGTCAAGCTTTAAAAATGATTGATAAAAGCCATAAATCACAAGTGCCGTAACTCAAACAAAATGGATGATATTAGGGTTCGAAATTTTGAACAATTAAATCGGCGGCGGGCACAAGTTGCAAAATTAATTAGCAGTTTCGTTGGTTGAGGACGGTAAGTGTTGGATTGCGGCTTGCATTAGGCAAGTTGTTAGAGTGGTGTCTCGTTAATAAAGTTAATTCAGAATCCGCAATTATAATCAGAGCGATGAAACTTAAATGCATTAGCGATTTCCCGTGTACCCCCCTCCCCCATCGAGCCAACAACCTTCAGACGTGTGCAGAACCTTCACAACCACGTCGTCGTTCGTTAAATAATCGATAATTTTGACTTCAAAACCGTCACAGCTTATTTGCTCTCTAACATACTTGCCTTAAGGTTATTGCATTGTTGCATCAATTATTTACAGGATTATTATTCAGAAATTGGACGCCTGGTGACGAAATATGTCATTTATGCAGTGGAGTTCCCACTAGAAAGTTTTTAATAAAAACAATTTATCAATTATTGAGATTATACAGACAATACATACAAAATTTTTAAGATTGACGAGAAACTTTTTTGGAAGAATTTGATTGCAGGAGTATGGTTATGTATATCTATAGATATGACTTCCCTGTTAGCAAAATTTGATTTTAAGAATCTTCTAAGAAGATATGACCCGGAATAATGGAATATTCTTAGAAACTTCCCTAATTGCTAAGAATGTTCTTAGGGACTTTTAAAACCTTCAATAGATACAATTAGATTCTTAAAAGCTTCTTAAAACCTTCCTAAAAACCATCCTAAGAACATTTTAAGAATACGTTTTTGGAATGTTCTTAGAAGGTTTCTTATGGAGCCAGGGCCATATTACCCATTAGGCAGGAAAGGCAATTGCCTTAGGCGCCACGTAGAAATAGGCGCCTTGTCCCCAAGCAACTTAAAAAAAAATAAAAATTGTTACCAAAATGTTTATTTTTTTCCAAAAATAAAACAAATAAACAATTGTAATAACAGAATATTTTGTACTGTTTTTATTATTTTATAAAAATTTACCTTCCTTTGTAATAACGAGGTGTAAAGCCGACAAAAATCGTGCCGAAAATTCACTTCTGTATAAACATATCTTTAGCACTCTTTAAACTATTTCAAAACCCCCGTATGCTCCAAGCACACGGATTCCTCTTGCATCGGGTACCCGCTGTGATGTGCTGCTCACCCTAGCGGGTACGAGCTACTAGAGGAAACTTCTGCCGGAGGGACTTGGGTGTTTTCGCGTTTATTCAAGAGTGGCACTTCTATGTGTTGTGTGTTTGGTGATAGCAGTCTGTGTTCGATAGTTAAGGTTGATTTAGCCTGGCTTTTAAATTAAATTACGTTACGTTAGATTACGTTACAAAAATGCCGGCTAAATCCACTGTGGATTATCCACATTTAGATAGTGTTAATTTTTCTGTTTGTTTTAAGGTATTTCTGAAATTTTAATATTAACTAATTACAATAAACCAGCAGTACATCTAACATACAATACAGAAAATTAAAGTAGATTTTATTTTTTTTAAATACTTACTAATGACATCTTGCAGAAAAACGCAGTTATAAGTCCTAACACTTTTTATTTACATTATATTTGTTATTTTTGTATGTTATTTATGTTTTTTATGTAGGTATTTTTTTAATGATAAAAAGTATTCTAATTCATAGGGAATAATTAGGTTATAATGCTCGGGCGCCCTTAAGCTAACAGTTTGGGGTGGCTCTAATAAGCTTTTTTAAAATTTGCCCCGGGCCCCGTAAGTATAGTATCTAGTTATAGGAGCCAAATTTTTAAGTGCCTAAGGCGCTCAATTGCCTTAAGCCGGCTCTGTATGGAGCTTCTAGGAAGCTTTTGAGAATATTTCCAAATATGTCAGATACCCACGTTCTAATATGTTGTATTCTACATTCGTAAAATTCTTCAGGAGACAAATACGCCTTACTGTCATAATATGACAGTGAAATGTATTTGTCGTCCCCTTAAATTTTGCGACATATTATATATTTATTTAAAAATATTAAATAAACAATTTCACCTCTAAACCATAAGTTTTATGACATTATTTCATAAAAAGTAAAATTGGAAAATTTTGTAGGATAAGTCAGATTAGATTGAAGTTGAAGATAGTTAGGATTATTATACACAAAAATGTTAATTCAGAAATAAAAAATCGGTATACAAATAAATAAATATTTATTTTTAACATAAAATAAAATACCTATAGTAAAAGTATTTTTGTTATCGAATATTGTTTTAATTTGACAAATAACTATAAATATTTTGGATTGTGTTTTTTACTTAGTATTTAATACTAATTACTAATTAGGTACTTACCTTTATACGTAGTTTATGGTATATTTTACTATTATATAGGTAACTGAACTAAATATGCTTAATAGAAATATTCCTAAATGAACTTTCTATAGCAATTACTTTCTTAACATTCTAAGCATATGTTTAGAGTAGACTAACTTTTACCAAGAAAACTTTGCACCTTCTAAGAACCTGCCTATAGGCCAGTAAGAATATTCTTAGAATCATGCTATATGTCTTTTAAGCATGTTCTTTAGAAAAAATATAAACATTCTTAGAATAAAGTGTGCTATCAGGGTTACAGATCCTGAATAATAATACTCATATATCTATATATATAAATATATCAATTGATATGTTAAAGAGATAGTTGTAAATAAAAAACCAATGGGAGATTTTTTTTCTGATAAAGTACATACAAAATGTTATTCTAGCGATTTTTTGGAAAAGGTAAAAAGCTAATGCTTTTAAAAAATAAATTTTTTTTTATGTTTAGTCCAAAAATTTGAAGGCATCGTCACTGTGGTCAAAATTTTCGATGTTGAAGAGTACGTTGCAAATATATGAAGGCAGTGACATTTCAAAATGCAAGCAATTAATTGCATTTTTGAAGAAAACAGAATGAAAAAGAAGCGAGTTTTTATCATAACTTCGGAAGCGAACGGAATTGAGTTGTATCGGAAGTATCGTAAATTAAGGCTACAAAACACGAATCATTCCAGATTTTTCGCTTGTTACCGGAATGGTAAATGCACTGTGCAACCGGTGGGGATCAACACATTTTATAGTTTGCTGAATATTTGAAGCTTCTTGATTCCAATAGCTACACAGGGCATTGTATGCGAAGGAGTGCAGCTACCATGTTGGTTGATAATGGGGTCAGTATCCCTGATTTTAAAAGACTGGGGGGATGGTCTTCAACATCTTCTGCTAGGGTTATATAGGAGAAAGCATTCAAAATAAAATTCAAACATCGAAGAAAATTTTTAGAGGCTCCAATCAACAGGAAGCTTTAAAAGATTACTCTTGGCAGCACTTATCCTCATCAAGTTCAACTATCATGGATGTTTCATAAACAAATTTTCCAAAAGTATCTAATTGTACCTACATTTAATAAATGTCAGATTTGTGTGGATGGTTGGTTTGCTAACGAGTCAAATGTTGTTAACTATTAAAGTGTTTCTAACTATTAAAGTGTTGCTAATTAGTAAAATAAAACATTTCTTTATTGAATTCTAGCTACTCAAATGGCTGTTTTCCATTAAGGATACAATTATTTTTTTGTTTGAAATTGATTTAAAATACTTTTAAACACCAAAAACAATTTGTGATTTCTTGCGATCAAAACCAATGGTACTCTTTGAAAAAATCTAATGAAGAGACATTTTAAAAACTAATGTAAACATTTTTTTATAATCTCGCAATGGAGCACCGCTTATTCTATTAGCTAATTGCATGGTTGCATCAATTATGTAGCGAGAAAACTTTATATTTCGCAACATCATCGCCAGACCGTTGTCGACTCGATTAAAAGTGCATCAGGATCGTTATTTAAAAGACGTAAAAAAGTGGCTTCAGCTATCCGAAAGATGAAAAATGAGTTGTACGCGTAATCAGAACGTCAAAAAAAGTCGACTTGAACTGTGCACTTTTTACCGCGGACTCAGATTGATGACGCGGCCTGCAAAGAGCAGGAATTAGCAAAGCACAAGTCATGGAGCAATCGTTTGTCTGTATTAGGTACAGTTTCCGTTTGATGCATATCACAACGTCCTCTCGTTATAAATCGGTCTGTTTTGCTAATGATTGCCAAAACTGCATTTCATCTTATTCATCGGTGATGTTATAGAACGATCTGAATCAAAGATGAGACTAAGATTTACAGCTTCAACTGAATGACCATTGATAAATGAAGGCACGTTTTAACGTTGTAATCAAGAATTTTATTCAGTGTTTCCTGGTTTTGAACATGTTTTGTTTTGGTGTTAATATTTCCAATATTATATCACTAAAGTTGCCATTTTTTTAAGGATTAATGACTCTTCGTTCTAATTCGTTCTAAATCAACTCAAAAGTTTGGAGAGCTTCATTGATAAGTTTAAATGCATCCATCAGACAACATTTGTTTTGTTATCCAACTTAATGGTGCAAAGCTTGTGAAAAAATCTTTATTGAAAAAACTCCCCACATCCAAAAAAATAACAAAAACAACAACGCAGTAAAATTGATGATGGTAAATCTATTTACTTTACATAAAGCTTCACCTTATTCTTTTTGTTTGGTAAACAATTTGCTTCTTTACGTTGGCTATACATCATGCTCTACTGTTTCATTTTCACTTTATTTTATCGAAATAACTTTTAAATTGCATCCAAATTGAATACACCGCCATTACCGAACACCTTGTGGAACAAAACGTGGCGTGTTATTTTGTCGAGGTTTCTCTCGCTTCACGGCAACAAATGAGAAAGCATTCGAAAATGTATTATCCGCTTGTGAAACAATGGCTGGGGAAAATGTTATGAAAAATAACATTTTTAGAGAACATTAAGGTTAATGGAAAAGTTTTCCGCTTTACACAGACAATCAGTTGTAGCGCAGACTTTTAAATAATTATGTATCATAATAAAGTTTGTATTGCATGCAAGTTGTATCGGAATCATACACGAATATTTCCTGATGTATATCTGTACTTAGTGACTTTTAACTTAATTATTTATACGCTTTGGGATATTGGGTTGTGCATTTTACTTAACAACTTCCGGTAACTATTTTGCGCATTAAAGAAAATAAAAATAAAAAAAATATGTTTTCTTTATTTCGTTTGAAATTGATTTAAAATATGCTTTTACTTATTAGTTATATAAACAATATAAATTAACCTGGAAGTTTATTTAAACCATTTGGTTATTTTATTGTGTTTAATTTAACTACTGTATTTACCTATCAGTAATGTATAATTCTTTGGTTTTGGTTTCAATTCGGTTAATGAAACACATTATAGTTCATAATTACCAAAATTAGTTAAATTAAACTAACTTGTTATTTTTAAAATATAACCTAAAAAAATTCGACAATTTTAAGTTTTGATTTTAGTTGCAGCCCTTCTTTATATTTATAAAACGCATCTGTTTTGTGATAAAACCTATAGATGCTTACCAAATTAATTAACCAGTTTCCGGTAACCTTTTTTGAAAAAAATACCAGCAACTGTTTTATTTTTTGACCTTTGACCTTTGGGGGACCCTTTCTTCCTTAGTAAATGTAAAGTACTTATTTCAAGCGAATCAGTTTAGTTTTAGTTAATATCGTCCATCTTAGAATATTAATTATTTTTTTTAAGTTTTCTAGGTTTTGTTACAATTTACAATGTTTTTTAAAGCCTAAAAAGGCGGATTTTGAGAACAATAATAATTTTTTAACGTAATATAAGTATTTTCAATATTTTTTAAACCAATATTTTTTAATTTCAATTTCATTGTAAAAATGTGTTTTCTCGTCCGGAAAAACGTTTTTACAAGATTCTATTTATAAAATTAGTTTTGTTTCGATTTTCTTCCGCACCCAACAACTTTACACTTCACCACAGTTTGCACGGTACCCTTTTTGGGGTTCGTAAGCGACCAGAGGGCTAGAGGATCTAAAAACTGGTTTTCAAGGGGCCTAACTTTTGCTGGTTAGCTTTTACGAAACAAGCAGCTGGATTCAAGAAAGATTCAGCTACTCTTACCAAATACTGACTTCAAAGAAGATTCAGAAGTTTCGGCATGTCGCGACATGTCGCCTTTTACTAGGCTGAAAATAGAAAACAGATACACATTCTTTTTCCCCACTGTGCGAAATCCGTTAAATTACCGACAAGGCCAAATCTTGCCCTTTATACTGGTGTGAGTGAGTTTTCGATTTCTCGTTCTCATCTGGTTGGTCAAAAGAAGCAGCTGGCTGCAAGGAAGATTCAACTACTTATACTGAATACTGACTTCAAAGAAGATTCAGCCATTCAACAAGTTGTTATTGAGTTAACCTGACAGATTTAAACGCGTTTTTTGTAGAATCAAACGATTCATAAAAAAGGTACACAGTAAAAAAATATTTGTTAATTTTAACCAGATTTTATGTTAATCCAGGTCCACACAACTTTATGTTAAGTTTACAACCAACTGTAATCCGTTAACTAATTGAATAAGTAGTTTTAAGTAGATTTAATACCCAGTAACAAAAGTATTTGTTGGAAATTAATAACTTAAATGAAAGGAATTTTTATGAGAAATGTTGCTTTATTAAACAATTTCCTAAACAAAAAAATTAACACATACCTACATAAATGAACACAAAAATAACATATGGTACTACTTCAACACATACTGATGTATTTCGTAACTTTAACCCACTTCACTGTATCCCCTAATTTGTTAAACATTAACAAAATAATTTGTAACCTTTGAAATTAACAAAATGCTTACAAAATGTTAAAATTAGAAACCCTGGTTTTCCAACTCTTAAGAATTAACTAATCTGATTTTTATAACAGTGTAGAACCCCATTTTCTTTATTATAATGACAGTGATAATATACTTGCCTATGTAATTTAATTGAAACTTTACAAAAAAAACATAAGGTAATTGAATTGATATTGTTTTTACACACTAATGAAAAGTTTTCGCTTAATCCCGAGCGCGATAAAGGTCCCAGCCACTTTCTAAGACCAGTCACATTATTTGTCATTTACTTCGCGCTGCAAATAGAAAAGCACGAGGATTTTTCCAGGCATCGCCGACGACGAATATTTTCTTGTTTATTTTGAAAGAACGGATTTCTTTTAATTGGCCCGGAGAAGAGTTTACAATTACTGCATTTTATACCCGCCCGTCCGGACCGGATTTATAACGTTAACTCTACTTCTAAATTGTCACTACGTCTGGAATAATAAAGTCATTTATCAAGTTGCCAATGTATACATAAACACAATGTAAGCCATGCTTTAATTAATTGCATTGGTTTACAAATATATTTAAAAAAATGTTCATTCGAAGCCTCGTTATTTAAATTTTTTTAAACAAATCGAATTTATCTTCAGTAAAGTACTTGATGTGGATAGTTCGTTATTTCTGTAATTCAATTTTCTTTAGATTGGATTTTATAGAAGATTGTTCTACAAGTAAAGAAAAGTGAGAGTTCCAGTGAGTGAAAAAGGTTCGCCAAGGCTCGTGAAACCAATTTTCGCGAGCTGGAAAAGGAACTTTTCTTGTGAGTTGAACATGCTATTTTTTTGTATCCTTAATGAAAAAAGTGGAAAACTTAAAACAGAATTTTATCGGAAGATGAGGATATTTTGGAAGCCGCGAGAGAAGCGACCAAAAATCTGCTTCCATCTAAGTCAAAAGAAAAATATGATAAAACTTTTGAACAATTCTGTCAATGGAGAAACAATCAAGTGAAAATGTTATGCTAGCGTTTTTTTGAGAAAGGTAAGAAGTTAATGCTTTTAAAAAATAAATTTTCTAATTTTTTCTTGTATTTTTAGTCCAAAAATCTGAAGGCATCGTCACTGTGGTCAACATATTCCATGCTGAAGAGTACGTTGCAAATATATGAAGACAGTCACATTTCAAAAAACCAGCAATTAATTGCATTTTTGAAAAAACAGAATGAAGGATAGCTAAAAAGTCAGAAGTGGCATTAATTTTTATTTTAAATGGAGCAATGCGAGGTGAAGAATTACGAACACTAACAATTAACGATATAGAAGAGAATGAATCAGTTATTATTATAACACTACGTAATACAAAAACGAAAAAAAAGCGATAACTTCGGAAGCGAACGGAATTGAGTTGTATCGGAAGTATCCTAAATTAAGGCCACAAAACACGAATCATTCCAGATTTTTCGTTTGTTACCGGAATGGTAAATGCACTGTGCAACCGGTGTAGATCAACACATTTTATAAATTGCCGAGAAAAATTGCTGAATATTTGAAGCTTCCTTATTACAATAGCTACACAGGGCATTGTATGCGAAGGAGTGCAGCTACCATGTTGGTTGATAATGGGGGCAGTATTCCTGATTTGAAAAGACTGGGGGGATGGTCTTCAACATCTTCTGCTAAGGGTTATATAGGAGAAAGCATTCAAAATAAAATTCAAACATCGAAGAAAACTTTTAGAGGCTCCAATCAACAGGAAGCTTCAAAGGATGACTCTTGGCACTTATCCTCATCAAGTTCAACTATGATGGATGTTTCATTAAACGAATTTTCCAAAAGTACAAATGGAATTTCATTTCAAAATATATCTAATTGTACATTTTGTTGCTAACGAGTCAAATGTATGTATGGTTGTGTTGCTAATAAAATGTCTTTTTTTCCTTAAGCATACAAAATACAGATACAGAGGCATGCAAATAGGAAAGTACATCATGATTTCTTCCTAGAATTAGTAGCGAAATTCCTGCAAACTGGTTCAGTGGCAAATGGCCCGCGAGATCACTGGATATATCTGCCCTTGATTTATTTTTGTGGAGACATCTGAAATCCAAAATTTATGCCCCCCAGCCTAAATCCTTATAATAGATAATAACTTATTATTAATAAGTAAGTACTAATCAATAAAATTGAATAAAAATTTAAAGAAAATTTAATGACGTTTTAAAGGATGTATCACAACACACCCTTTCAATTATTGTTTAATATTCTTGTAAAGCATTTCATATTCAGTCTAGTTTGGTAGTTTATTTGAGAAACATGGCGAGACTTTGTCGAAGGGAAGTTGGCATAACTGAAAATTCATGACTAGCAAAGTGCTGTAACCAAACTTTTCATCTGCCGCCGTTACCGCCGCCGCCTGGTAAGCTGGTCGGAAGTTAAAACTTTATACGTGCATATCTCTGGTGGTGAAGTAATAGTTTCCATCTTAGGTAGACTTGGGTTTTGGGATGCGAATGCATGCATTTTTAACTAACGTTTTTTTAATACTGCCCCTTAAAATTCATGTATTTTAATAAATTCCATACACCAAAATGAGAATAATCCGGCTTCGGATGCCCGTATTTAAAACTAAATTAAATCGCGTAAAAAACTTGATGTAAATTTATTTCGGATCTGTTGGTTTTGATGAATATTCAATAAATCGGTCGTAAACTCCCTTCTCCCATTGGTGCGTCCGTTTGGTGAACTTTAAAGAGGATTTCGACTAGTTGTATTACTTGCGGCTGATAGAATCCGCAATGTTGACCATTTTTATATTATTTACCCGGCTAAGAAGAGGGAAATTGAATTCGCGTCGTCGGTCAAAATACACACAATTTCTGGATCTATTGAAAAATTCCCGATTCAACCGCCAGTTTACTTAAGGCTTACTTACTACTTCTGATGTCGCTTCCAAGGGATGAGCTGATTTCACTAAGTACACAATTTTATAATCCAATCTTAGTTCGTTCAATTTTCGAATTCCCAATGCTTTCCATCCACGTTTTTTCTTATTCGTTAAATTGAAATTTACATTCGACTGCAAAGTTGCACTTACTTAAATAGCCGAAAGCTTGCCTCTAAAAAATCGATTTTGCTTTTTAATTTCACACATTTTAATGTAAAATTTGCCCCCTCTTTTGGGATAATATGTAAATTTAAAAGTGATTTAAAATTGATATTTTTAAATGGATACATTAACCAATTAAATGTTTGAATGAAAGCAAGCCTATCTGAAAGTTCTCTGAGAACGTTTTGGTAACTTTCTCACTAATAAAGCAACATTCTTCAAGAATTTGATTTTTTAGTCTTCTAAATTTTGTGGTATGTTGATGTAGACCTTTGATTAAAGGTAGCTCCATAAGAAATAATCTCAGGAAAACATTTGTCCTGTTGAAACCGAATGGTATCACTTGGTAGATCGGGACGTCCATTCTCACTGGGAAACATTTCTGCTAATGTAGAAAGAAGAAAGTTTTACAAAAACTTGAAATAGGTTTGTCCTGTCATATTCTCGTCTAAGAAGAAAGGACCCATGATCCGATTTTTATCATTTCTGTCCAGATATTCACTTTTTGCCGGTATTGGTAATTTGCTTCTACTACCCAATGAGGATTTTTTCTGCCATTCAAACTGAAGGAAGTTATAAAGAATAAAATATACTACAAAATTACATTAACATAGATTATAAAAATTATAAAAATTATTAGATAAACACATAAGCTTATAAGTAGATTGGTATAAAATTACAATTTAAAGAGGTTCAGGTACTCATCTTTGGTGTATATTACGTTTTCAATTAAAATTAGTTTAACAGCCCTTTTAAAGTCTTTTTCTTTTAAAGCTTTAATTTTTTATGGTAGTACATTATAAAATTTAATGCCCCAGTATTTAGGTCCATCTTGACAACTTTTCAGGCGGCAATATATTGGTGCTACATTATTTCGTTTCCTTGTGTCATATTGGTGAACGTCTCCATGAGAAACATATTGAGAACCATTTTTGTGTATGTGGATTAAACACTCGTAGATGTACAATGACGGGACTGTTAAAAGATTCATGTCCAAAAATGACTGCTTACAATCATCCTGAAAGCCTAAACCAGCCAACAGTCTAATAGCCCTTCTCTGTATATTAAACAACCTTTCACTTTGAGGTGCATGGCCCTATGCCAAAATGGCGTATGAAAGGTGGGCTTGGAAAAGTGAGAAGTACGCCACTTTTAAAACTTCAGCGGAAACACAGTTCATGAGATTTCTTAGGACAAACAAACTCCTACCTAGTTTTGAAGCAATAAAGTCTATGTGTTGATCCCACAGCAACGTGGGGTCCAGATAGACTCCTAGAAACTTGTTTTTTTCTACTTCCTGCTCCATCTTTCGCATGGTAAACATCATTTTGCAGGTTTTCTCTTTGTTTAATAAGAGTTTGTTTGCCCTAAACCAATTTTCTGCCTTTTCCCGAGCTATTGACAATCTGACGTCTGCATCAGTTTGTGTATTTGCACTGAGAGACAGTGTGGTATCATCAGCAAAGAGAGTAAAATTTATACTCGGGTCGCTTCTCGGCAAGTCATTAATAAATATTAAGAATAGCAGCGGTCCTAGAATAGATCCCTGAGGAACGCCTACCGTGATATCTCTCTCTGCTGATGACACACCACTGACTCTCACCACTTGGCAGATTTATGCTATTTTCACTAAATCTGTAACAATAGAGCTTTTTAATTAATATGTTGTGGTCCACACAGTCAAAAGCCTTTCTCAGGTCGCAGAATAGGACAGAATTATACTCCATGTTTTGGAAAGATTTTTGAATGTTTGATATTAAATATATAAATATGTTTGACATGTCCAGTCTCTCTGAATTTTCGTTAAATTTTACTAACCCTAGCACGAGTAATAGGAAAAGCTGGATATTTTGCATAAAATAAATTGCAAACTTCTAGTTTAATTGACACATCCTATGAGAATTAAGACTTTAATTCTCTGTGTTTCCGTTAAATGGCCCATATTTAACAGATACTTTACTGAACGCTCAACTAAAAGTTTTTACATCTAGTTCTATAAACACTTTTTAATTTTATCAACACCCCATTAAAAAGTCTTCTACTAAAACATCAGAAACATTATTAAAAACTAAAAATTTTCCATACTTTTGCCTTCTACCATTCTTTCCTTCATGTAGTAGGGTATCAGTTATTTTTAGTATCATATATATATAGTTTTTTACAATTTAAAAACAATAAAAAATGATGATATTTTTCTAAATTTAAAGGTAAAAGAAAATATACAGCTTCAAATGCAGACGCCACTTTTTCAGGCAACATTCTGTAAGAAAACTCCCTCAGACATCAGGAAACCGAGCTCGACGTGGCGGGGCGGGAGGGGCGGCGCATCATGGCGCACCGCCGCGGCGCGCCCACGTCACGGCTCCCCTCCCCCGGACGGTGGCGGCGCGCGGGGGCAGACCGCGGACCGGAGTGTATTGCCGATAGGTGGATACGGCGGGGCAGAGCTCGCCGTCTAGACACTACGTCACTGTAGATCGAATACCCCGGCCACTAACTGACATGCCCCCGCCTACCGCCAGCCCGGCAACGTTGCCTACTCTTTCGAAGATTACGCTTGTTCAGGGAAGGCTAAAGGTAATTTTTTCTAAACTTAAGATTTAACAATAAATTACAAATCAAAGAAAATTGTTGGGACGTCATTCGTCTGCCAAATTTAAATTTGAATTTGCTACGTTTTCAATTAACGCGGAAAACGAAAAGGCGGCGTAAAGATAGGTATCCATGTCTGTAATTGGTTGAGAGAGAGAGAGAGAAAGGCGTAAAGTTTACACACTTTGTCATTTACCTGTGTGGTAATTGGTAAAGTTAATAATTCTGTCGTAAAGACATTAGTCTAACAAATTAAGCTTAATTTTCATGTATCCGTTTGTCCGTCATCCGTATGTCAGTTTTTCAATAAAATCGTCCGATAAGAAATGTTCTAATTTTCATGCATACGTTTTTTAATGACGTTTAACGGATTGATTTTGCGACAAATAGAAATTAATGTGTCAGTATATTCACTTACTAAATTTACCTAATGCTTAATTGTCATAGTTACAATTATGTCAACAATTGTAACTTTAACAGTTAGCTGTCTAATAAATTTAAAGGTAGGTAAATATACCTTATAAAAAAAATATACTAGCCCTAATATACATTAAAATATATAATTTTAAAAAAACAGGTTCTTTTAGTTCTAGTTCTAGTTCTAGTTTTAATTTTTTTTTTTGTTTGTCCTTTCTTTTTTTTTCGTTATTCTTATTTAATAAAAACTTAACAGTAAAACATTATTCACATAACGAACGTAATATTTCTGTTTTACAATATTATTGAAAAAATATGAAAATATTTGAAAATAAATTATCTTAAAATATCTTTAGGCGTCAAAAACAGATTTGTAGTGACGGATGAGTTAAAATAATTTTATCTATGCTAGTGAGATAAGAACTTCTTATCCCACTCATTTTGAGTGAGATAAGAAGTTCATTAACGCACGCGTTTTTCTCTGCTTTTAACCAATCAAATAAAAAAGTCAAAATGTCAAAATGTCAAAATAACCCTAAATTAAGTCTTAGACAAAAATAATTACCGTTTATTTTTTCATTTAGAGGCGTAGATAAAAATTTGTACAATATACGTGTGATAAGGCTTTATTAACGTACTTTTGCGATTGCCCAACTCGTGCTACGCACTCGTTTCGCAAATTTCGCATGCGTACGTTAATAAAGCTCTTATCCCACTTATATCGTAAATAACTATAACCTTTCTCTGTCAGACGTACGAAGTTGAAACTTGACGGACCGATAAAATGTCATAATTTTCGAATTATAATTGGACCAATAAGAGCGCTCCCGGATGAACGGACTGACGGACAAACGGATACATGAAAATTAAGCTTTAAATGCTCAAAATGACTCTACAGTCTATTTTTAAATTCCCTTCAAAACATTTTGAAACGTTTGTCGTGGAATATCTCGGTATTCTTGAAGAAAAAGTCTAATGAGAGGGTGGTGCCCCATCTTGTTAAAAATGTAATTAATTTTTATCCGAAGTTCATCATCCTCTCCTCTTTGATTTTCTAGTTTATTTATTATTAGTGGCTGTATTGTTTCATCTAACATTTCAAAATAAATTTGACCATTCAAATTTTGGTCAATAAATAAGGGACCATTAATACATTCTCCCAAATTTTCTACCCAGACATTAAGTTTTTTAGGATGCTGTATATAATTTTCTCTGTTGAGATGAGAATTTTCATTTATCCAACAACGACAATTTTGTTTGTTAACATTTCCATTAAAGGACACCATCGCTGAAGCAAATGTTTTTTAATATTTAGAGCTGAATTGTTATTTTATTGGTCATGATTTCACGAAATTCTAAACTCCTCCCTCCATCATTATCGCCAAGTTATAGTGATATATGCATTTTGAAAGGGTGAAATTTGTGATGTTTTAACACATTCCTAGACCCAGGGCGAAGCCCTGTTAAAATAGATGCCAAACGTGAGTGATATTGTGCGATCTACACCAAACTGACCAAGAACCTCAATATGGGTGACATCCTGCAAACAGACCCCGTCTGCTCAAATTTTTCAACCAGCTCTTGAACATAAACAAAAATTAGGGGAATATTCTAACTGAGGGGCTCGGTGCAAGAACCGGGTATCTCCATATTTTTGCTAAATTGAGTTGAGGTATATAAATACACCCTTCAGTAGTCCCGCATCGTTCGGTGCACAAACCGTGTAGATCCACGTTAGCGTTAACTAAATATATCAGATGCAGGAGATACCGCAGAAATTATACTGTATAAAATAATTTTTAACAAGGTTTTTCTTGTCTCCTCAACATTTTTCGAATATGGAGATACCCGGTTCTTGCACCGAGCCCCTCAATTGGGGAATCCCAATTAGAAATATTCCCCAAGTACTTTTTGCTAACGTTGTTGATATCTTCAGAAGCGAAGTGTAACTTGTTTGCTTTGCAAACAAAAATATTGTTTTAATAAAATTGTCCGAACAACCTTGCCACTCTTCTCTCTCTAATAATGATAAAATTCGATAAAGTTACTGAAGGAATTATAAAGCTTCTAAATTAATAATTAATTTTAAAAGTTTTTATAGGCACCATGGCAAAAAAGAAGTAAAATTTGAATAGACTTTAATTAAATTAGGGTTGTTAGACGTTAAGTCCACGCGACAAAGTTAATAGAATAGGTGGGTGGGTATTAGAGGCAACAGTGTTTGCTGAAGTTTAATATAAATGCAAATTATCGGTGCGTTATGCACCCATATCTCCTTCACGTGTATAAAACAGAAACGAGGAACAACGAAAAAGTTTAAATCCTTCGAAAAGTAAGGATTTATATTCAAATTGGCAATTTCTTTTAAACAACAGACCGAACCGTAAGCTCCTCTCGTCGGGTACTAACTCAGCCACTCTATATGGAAAACGGATACGCAATTCGTCTCTTCCTTGGTAGCTATAACCTACCCATATCTACACGTATCGCTCGCCTTTTACTTCTTCTTTTCTACCAATTAGATTTACATGCATTTTGATCCCTGTGCATCCGCCAAAATTGCAAATTGAGAGTCTACTGCTTGACCCAAAATGAATTTTTGACGAATGACATTTTCTACTAACAGAGTTGTTTTATTACAAAATTATAGATGAAAATCCTAATTTACACTATTTTACTGTACCGGCAAAAGTATGAAACAAATTCAATAAAAAATTCGGCTCATAAAAATAATAATAATAGCAATTTATTTAATGAAAAGTATCCAACTAGTGCTCAGGTTAGTAAAATTGAACGGAAATTCAGAGAGACTGGACATGTCAAATATATTAGTGAAGACACGCCAACACTCAGTATTACGTCTTATGAAGAAAGAAAAGTACCATCAATACAAAATTAGACTAGTGAAGGAACTTAACGAAGATGATCCGGACCGTAGACTACAATTTTGTGGAACAATGATGAATTTATGTAACAATAATCCAGTTTCCTCGTAAAATACTGTTTTCGGACCTTTTGTTTAAATGGTACAGTCAAGCGTCAAAATTGTAGATAGTTGAGCAGAGAAAATCCGTATTTGGTAGTAAAGGCAGGAATGGTGAAAAATCGGATCATAGGTCCTTTCTTCTTTGACGAGAATATGACAGGACGCACGTATTTGGAATTTTTGCAAAATTCTCTTCTTCCCGCATTAGCAGAAATGTTTCCCAATAACATTTAATTGGTTAATGTATCCATTAAAAGAATTTTCACTAGTAAAACCACTAGAGGTCAAATTATTTCCGGAAATTTTTTCGAGCTCATGAATATTTTGAAAATGAATGAATAATTTTCTAAAAATATTCATGAGCGAGAAAAAATTTCCGGATTTAATTTGACATCGTGTGGTATCCGGTAAGAAAATTCCACATCAAATTGTGTTTAAATGGGTAATTAAAATTTATTTTTTGATTTAATTTGACCTCGTGCGGTATTCGGTAAGATATATATTTCATTAGACATAGACATTTAATTCATTCCATTCCAAGTCCTGCATTTTCTCCATTAAGAAGAAAGGAGGTGTCCAAAGAATCTAGAAAACATCTTAGCTTTGTAATTGAAATGTATCAAAATTATCATGTAAACAAATAAAAACTTTTACTTTTAAATTTAATAATACCCAAAACTATCATTCCAAAATTTTATTATCTATTATAACTGCAAAAAAATGGATAACAATTTAATACTTTTGTCATTCACTGTATATCTTGTTTTTATTTTAAGACATTAAAAGAACAAAGAAAAACGTTTTCCAGCCAAACTCCTAATTTCCGTGGTCTATTTCCGCTTTAAGTGGTTTGCCGATATAAAGAGAAAGAATTCCTGGATGTGCATTCGAAGCAGTAGCAGCGCAGACCATTGTAATGGAAATTATTTATAAAGCGTAATTTCCCTTGAAACGTATCGTGGAAATATCAATTTTTAAAGTTGAACAACACTCGACTTGATGGCCACTGTCTGAAAGCTCCGGAAAATTATAACACAGGTGTCGTAATTCCAGGCGCTTTTACTTACGTTTTACTGCTATTTTTCCACACACACACACGGTTGGTTTTGTTTTTCGTCTGACTATTAAAGAAAATGTAAAAATATTAACTACCGTGGCATTTTTAAAATGCTGCATTATCGTTATATTTTTATAACATTACTAATATTTACTTAAACTAACTTCTTGCTTCTATGCCAGACGAAGATTTAAAGATGGGTGCAACTTTTTTGTTTTTGTTTTGTAAAAAAATGTACTAGTTTAGTTTTATGCTGGTTTCATATTTTATTGGATTTTAATTGAAATAAGTTGATATTGGGCAGTTATTTCATAAAACAAATATGGAGCAAACATGCAAAAGCCGATAAATCAATTTTAACTTATTATGAAATATTGGCCAAAAATGTGTACAGCAGATTGCCCCAAATGTTTAAAAACTAGATTATTGCATAAAAGCTTAATAGTCAAATAAAATGTGCCTAGAAAGAATGAAAATAGCAGGTAGGTAGAATTATTTAGTTTAAAAATAAATATGTTAATTTAATTAACAAAACCCGAATGTGTACGAAAAATTACAATGAAGCATTCAAATGGACATTACTATTGTCCTTAACTGTACATGTACCTCAGTGGATTAAGCAGTTTATTAACTCAGCGATTTTATTATTATTTTGTTCTTTTTCTTTATTAAATATGGATCATCATCATAATATTATTTATCATTCTTTAGCCAAGACAACAAAACAAACTTAACTTTACGATACATACATATGTATACACATCAGCAGTATTGAATGATTTTTCCTTTTTCTACGAGGTAAAATATTCGGCAAACAATAGTCCAGCAGCGATAAGCCTAGAAAGAATGAAAATAGCAGGTAGGTAGAATTATTTAGTTTAAAAATAAATATGTTAATTTAATTAACAAAACCCGAATGTGTACGAAAAATTACAATGAAGCATTCAAATGGACATTACTATTGTCCTTAACTGTACATGTACCTCAGTGGATTAAGCAGTTTATTAACTCAGCGATTTTATTATTATTTTGTTCTTTTTCTTTATTAAATATGGATCATCATCATAATATTATTTATCATTCTTTAGCCAAGACAACAAAACAAACTTAACTTTACGATACATATACACATCAGCAGTATTGAATGATTTTTATCTTTTCTATGAGATAAAATATTCGGCAAACAATAGTCCAGCAGCGATAAGCTAGATTGGTTTGCTATAAAAGACACCAATTTATTTTTACTGCTAAAGAAATGTGTAAATAACAACTATACATTGTATAGTATACAATCAACGTAAACGCTGAAAAATTGAATATTCGAAGAAAAAAAATTGAAAGAGTAACATAATAAAAAGGACTAGACACACCACGTCTGCATATTTTCTTTCGCTCGGCCTCATTTCTTTGACACAATTGAGAATTTTCAAGGTCAAGGACGCCCTCTGTCTGCCCAAAAGTTGTCCAATAACCGATTTGTTTTGGAAGAGTCTCTTATGTAAATTGAACTCGACAGAAATAAGCGAAACGACTGTCTTTATTTGCCCAAAATGAAACTTCACTTTATTTATTACTTATTCGAGCCCACCCCTAAAATTTTACTACGTTTGCGTTTAAATTTAGGAGTATATATTAAAACACTGCTTCATTTATTATCTTAATACAAAAATAACAAGTATAAATAGTTTCTCAACGTCAATACCTATTTGAAAAGTTTATATGCAAGTTTGTACCGATTTTTTTTTATTTCCCCGGCAGTAAACTAGATTTTACTTAATTTCGGGTGGGGACTGTACCGTAAAGTGCCCATAAAACATTCTCTTCACTTTCACTGTGAAAAACTGCTTCCATATCATCATTTAAACGGTAGTTAATCCATTTTCAAGGGATAAATTTTGATTTACGCATAAATATTTGACATTTTGACTGTCGCTCTATATAAATATTTGGGTCATTTTCAAAATTCTTGTACATTTAAAGAAGAAAAAGTAAAAACCAAATCTACAAATCTGGGTCACAAATTTACTAACATTTTGAAAAAACTTCAATATGAAAATATATTTTTTTGCTTGCAAGCATGTTTTAGGTTTTATTTACACTAGGAACAAATTTATTATTTATAAAAAAAATTTGAGTACAAAACTAAGTAAAAGCCAAAATGTTCTATTTCTCAACTTTCTTACATACATAAGTATTTTTAATATATTTTCTGTAGGTATTTAAAAAATGCCCATTAAAAAAAGTGAGTTTAAGAAATTTTCTTTTAATGCGTATTAAAAACGTTTTTTCTCGTTTTTTTTATATATAAAAAGTTTTAGTTATTAGTAATATTAATAAAATAATAATAAAAAGTATTGACAATGTTTTGTTGAACTATGTACCAAATTTTTTTTTATAGAATTGAATTTAAAATTTTACAATTTTGCTAATATATAGTCGCTAAAAACACTTAAACCAATTGATTTCGCTTAGTAAAGTTCCAAGTGGCGTTAAACTCAATTTATTATAAAATATTAAAGTTGAGGGACAGAAAATGTACAAGAAATTTGAAAATATTTTAAACCATTTTTAAATAATAATAAGTATTAAGTTAGGCACTTGCTCTCAAATATACCATTACATCACATTCATAGTTTTAAACAGCGTAAATAATTAATTATCAATTACTTCGATAAAGTAATTAGTTAATTCCATTAAAACGTAATGCTTAAAGTTGGGAACGTTACATGAAATTAGTCCGTCATTCGATATGATAAAGTACAAGCAGTTGGTTGTTAAAGAATTACCATGAGCCAGACGTGCCCATCAAAATCCATCATCTGTAGTCACATCCATCATTCCGCAGTCGAGCCAACAAAATAAACTAAACTTTACCAAGCACACACACATTCAGCAGCGATATTGAATGGGCATTAGCTTCTTTAGTAGATCAGATTTTTTGGTAAACAATAGGGTGATCAGTAGCGGCTCATGGGTGTATGAAGGGATACTAATAAAAAGAAAAACCCAAAATAAATTTGTTTTTTAAAACTTTAAAATATATATCTAGAACTTAAATATATTAACTTAAATATATTTAAATATATTAAATATATATATTAAATATATTTGGGTAAATCTTACGAAATGTCCCCTGTGATATTTAATAAAACTAAATGAGTTTGACCTACACTTTTATTGTGTTTTGATATTTCATAATTAAGTAGATATTACCGCTCAGGTTCCAGATTTTTAACCGCAATTAATTATTTTTTACAATGTTTTAAAAGTCTAAAACCTATCCTCCGTGACTGTTACTCTTTCTAGGTTAACCTATATGTTTTCAAATATCTGAGGTAGTAAAAGCATACCTACTAAAAATATCAGTTCACTAAGTAACTTAAACACATCCAAATCAATCGAATCCAATATAAAATATTATTAAAAATTAAAAGAAATAATTTTTATAACCATTTATGTAGGTGTTACAAAAATTGATTCTATCCTCCGTGAATCTGTTTTTTTCTTTAAATTGTATGCAACGCATGCTTTAATCATTTCAAATAAGTAAAAACCTTTGTTTACGACATTATAGATGCATGTGATTCCTGAAGGTCAGTTAGAATTTATATGCAGATGAGAGTGTTGCTGTTTTATAATTCAAAAGTTTAAGTTTATTAATTTGCTATTTAAAAACATATCCACCGTGAAGTGTAATATCTCAGTAAGTAGATTTGTTTTAATAAATATTTTATGTAGTTTTAATAAATATTAAGGTGTCAATAGATACAATAACTTATTTCAAATATACGAAGGGATGTTTAAAAAAAACTAGATAACTTATTTTTTATTGTCTTTTAAAATATGTTTGTCAAAACTTGTAAATAACACCATAAAATCGTAAACAAAAATCCAATATGGAGGCTAAAATTTAATCGCTGTTAAATAGTTTTAGTGATTTAATCCCTTATTTAAACGAAATTTATTCGAAAATTCAAGGCTTTTGATTGGTTCATATTATAATGAGGGAAATAATCAAGGAAAATATTAAATCATATGTAAGGTACAAAAAGAAAACTTTATTAAATCTGTCGTCTAAATTTATCTTCATTTGTGTTTTAGACTACTAACTATATGACTGGTACACAGACCATAAAAATAAATAAAACGAAAAAAATATATGATTGTTTCAAACCTAACGAAAAAAAACTGCAGACGTAAGCACAATCAATCTTGCTAAAGAAAAAACTCAATTATTCAAAATTTGATTAATAGACCGGAGTGGACTGCGGTTTCGGTATAACAAACCAACTAGCGGACGAATAATAAAAACAAAACAAAACAAAAAACAAAACGGTCTCGATCGTTTGTGTGACTTTTAAGATTGCATCTGGGCAGAGAATTAATTCCAGCCCGGCCGAAGTGAATTAATTTGCCAGTCTAATACGAAATACGGCATTTCGCTCCGGTAACAAACGACTTTCATCTCGGCTGCATTTTTGCCTCATCTCTCTTCTTACCTTTTTCGAGCTTTTCTCTGTCCCCGCCGACGCCGTCATGATTGGCGGCCGCCCGGCCTCACACAAGATATATTGCAATTGCGTCGCCTAGCTCGCAATTAATTATATTTTGGTGATCCAGTGAATAGGTAAAAATTGCTAAAAAAAATTAAAATTCTAAAACCTATCCTCCGTGACTGTTACTCTTTCTAGGTTAACCTATATGTTTTAAAATATCTGAGGTAGTAAAAGCATACTAAAAATATCAGATCACTAAGTAACATCCAAAGCAATAGAATCAAATATAAAATATTATTAAAAATTAAAAGAAATAATTTTTATAAACATTTATGTAGGTGTTACAAAAATTGATTCTATCCTCCGTGAATCAGTTTTTGCTTTAAATTTTATGCAACGGATGGCGCTTTAATCATTTTAAATAAGCAAAAACCTCTGTTTACGACATTATAGATGTATGTGATTCCTGAAGGTCAGTTAGAATTTATATGCAGATGAGAGTGTTGCTGTTTTATAATTCAAAAGTTTATGTTTATTAATTTCCTATTTAAAAACCTATTCACCGTGAAGTAAGTAGATTTTTTTTTAAATATTTTATGTATGTCCAATTGTATTTTTAAAAAATATTATGGTGTCAAAAGATACAATAACTTAATTCAAATATCCAAAGGGATGATTTAAATGATAACACCTAAAAATTGTCTTAATTGCTGTGATAGAATGGATTTAGCTCTTGGTTGGAACAGGACGTTGAAGGAATACAATGAGTATTATTAACCGGATGTTTTGCCAACAACACAGAAGAACAACTTTTAACAGCTCTTACAGGAGCCAACTTGGTTTTTCTATAAATATTTCCACTTTTTTCGCTTTTAACCACTGCTCTAAAAAACTTCTTATGCATGGTGACATATTGACAAGAGTTATTTTATTTGCGATTATCAAGACAACAATGTTTTAATAATGAAATAATAGCAACAAAATGGTTTACACTCATACAAATTTGCAAATTGGAAATCAAATTGGTTGTATTAAAGACGTATTGCTGCTCTACTAGGAACAATCATAAAACCTTTTTACTGTTTGGTTCTGTAACATTCTTACATAGAGGAAAAGTAGTCCTAAGACCAAATGCTCCTATGATTTGGCTTTAAAGCCAACGTTCCGAGCACCATTAAAACCAATATGAATCTTCATAAAGCCTATTGGACTATAGGCGTTTCCTAGGGGCAAGTTGTCCTAAAAAAAAGTTTTCTGGTACTTAATGTAGGGTTAATTTTAATTTTTTCAACAAATTTTTTGCTTTACAAAATTTGTAAATAAGCGGTCCAGTAAAATGTTCGGAATTCCATTAACGATAACATCCCGTGTAGTCTTAGCAACTTTAATAATTTTTTACTCGATAACCAGACGGTCAATCTTTTTAAAACTTTGTAAATGTCTTTTATGTAGACTCTACTACAACCTTCCCGAACCTTCCAAACACATTTTTCATTTTATTTTTGTAAACTTGGCAACAGTGCGTCCATGTAAATGCTTTGTATTTAATTAGGCTTTTTCTTGATTCGCAGATGAAGCGTCACTCATCACGGACGAACTGCGAATAGCTAATGAATTAAAATTGATTGTAGCAGCTACGATGTAGCTGCTGCGTCTGGGAAATGGAAATGTCTCCTTGCCGTAACCACTTTTGTGTTGATATAACGGTTAATTATAAATTCCAATCCTAAATCCCTCTTCCCTAACATGAGTAATTACTCATTCATTTGTTTACGCCATATCACGGCACTTTCCGTTTTCTTGTACAACTTTTTCGGCATCCTCGATTTATTATTTTAGATGTTGCTGCGAAGGACGCTCTGACGAAAATAAAGAACTTTGACGATAAAGTTTTCCTTCAATTGCAAAGATTTTTTAAGTGTCATGAGAAGTATAATTTTATAATCAGTATATATATATACTATATACTATATACAGGTTATAACCTGTAGCAAATTTTAATAATTCTTACAGAGTAATATATACATTTTTGCGTTTTTATTTGCATAAAATAAATCTCCTTGCTACTTATGCACAAAAGACAAACACGGCGCAGAATGATTTGTCTTCTTTGATTTGCAAATATCGGGAACATATGGATACTTTTGCGATGATATTTCTTCGAATAAAATTTGCAATCCCCGTAACAAATCGCCGTGATCCAGACTGCAATCTAGTCATCGTCTTTCTACATACGAACGACCGGTTCTCCTGGGCTTTACAAGTCTGAACTTCTGAACTCCCCATGGGGAAAAAATCGTAGACTGTACCCTCCAAATGCATTTGGAGGGTACAGTCTACGATTTTTTCAATTTTTAATCACCTAAACAAACATTGTTTAATGTTATTTTTTACTTTAAATGTAAATATGTTGTTTTAGGAATATGCAGTTTTAGGAAAATCATTATTATACAGGGTGATCTGATTTAAAATAACTTTATGTTTACTTCAAAATACAAACTATTATTTTTAATAAATTATATTTAAAATAAGTTTATTTAGGTTCTAAACGAAAATTTACCACCGTTCATCCTGTATTTATATGATGTAACCTTACCAGTTTATTTTTTTAGTAAACATGGGTCTGGTTGTTTAGGATATGACTTTAAGAAGCATGGCGTAATAAAAAGTGTCTGGACAGGGTTTTTTAAAGCCAGACAGGCCATATAATTTTGAAACACAATCTAGGAGGATTAAGTTCAGACCGGTGATGTGATGTGCATGTTGCTTTTGATTTAAGTGATAAACATAATACGATTTTGTACAATATACGAAATACGAGCTCATTTTTTAGAGTGCCAATTTTTATTATACAGTGAACGGCAAAAGTATGGAATAAATTAACTAAAAAAAAATTGCCTTTTTTCCAAAAAATTCATTGAACACGTCCTTACAAATCCCAAGTGAAAAAATCATAACTATTTTTTAAACGAGGTTTTTTCTTACTGTTTCCAAAGTTTCAGATTTTTAAATTAATGTTTAACCTGAGACCCGACCACTTTTAAAAACAAATCTGAAAAAATTTTAAAAAAAATTGTGAAAAAACATTTTTTTCAAACGATAAATATATAGGATTTTCAATTAAAAAAAACAAGATTTTAAACTTTTAAAATCGCTATTTTCAACGGAGCATAGAAAACACCCTGTATAAAATTTTATAAAAAAAAAGATTTAACTTATAGCTTATAATAATTAAAGAGATGAATACTACATAATATAAAAAGTTTTAGTGAAAGTTTTAGCGAATGTCTACATTTAGAGAAATTTTGATAAATTTTAATTTTACTCAAAAAGTATTTACAAAGTATACCTAAAATAGTGTGTAGAATCTAAATATGCAAAAAAATACATGGTGTTCCATTGAAAATAAGAAAGTTGGTATTGTCCCACGGAAAACCGAACACCCTGTATAAATGAAAAAATAATATTTTAAAAACTTTTTTACTACGTGAATATTTCTCCCTTACAATTTTTTGTGACTCCAGTAGTTTCTGAGATGGTCCATCCATAGGCTATGTAGAATGACAGTGACAGTTTTGTTGAATCATCCCATACTTGGACATATCATACACGGCTTTCAAAAGCTATCAAATTGTTTTTTGCAAATTAATGTTTAAATTTTGAGGTGTCTTCTTACTTTAAAAAATGAATATGTCTCCGACTGATGTTGCCAGAGCTATTAATTTAATCCAGGATGGTCACAGTATTACGTGGCCAGTGTTTTAAACGTCATAAGAAGTAAAGTACAAAGGGCAACATCAGACATTTTTAAAAGTAAGAAGACACCTCAAAATTAACAAAAAAACAATTTGATACCTTTTGAAAGATGTATATGACATGTCCAAGTATGGGATGATTCCACAAAACTGTCAATGTCATCCTCCATAGGCTATGGATGGACCATAGCAACCTTAGTTCTTCATACAGAAAAAATATTGAAAATTGCAATGTTTTTTAAAAAAAATCCATATTTTTCACAAAAATAAATATATCAAGGTGAACCAAAAACAGAACTTTTAAAAATAGATGTGACTTGATAATTAAAACTTAATTTAGAACAATATACGGTTTTGCCACTCTACAGAGTGTCTTAAACTTATGGTAAAAAACATCTTTTTGTTTAAACCTGTATATAAATGTACGTGTATTTTTTAGTAATTTTTAAAATGTGAGCGATTAAAAAAGTTATTTGCGATTGAAATTCATCGAAAATTTGTGTGGATCGATTATTTTGCCTGTGAGTGTAGATAAAATAGCATAAAGAACTCATGTCATAAGACCTTTTGTTGCACTCGTCCATTAGTTCTTTAATATACTATTAAAGGTGGGAGTATAGTAGAAAACACTTGCAAAATTAAAAAGTTTGTTGGACAACTTTAAAATTTCCGTACCAAGGCGACGTGCTAAAACTGTACTATCATTAAAATTGACTGTCCAGATTAAAGACTTAATTCCCAATTACGTAGTCAAAACGAATTAATTCCATTCTTTGGTCGTTTTTTCGTTCGCTGTGCGGCTAATAAAAGGATCAGGCTAATCGGGCCGACGCCATTGTTGGAAGAAATATGAGATATTTCACTTGCAAATCGAGATTAACTTAAACGGCTCCGATGGCGGCTGCGGCGGCGGTTTTTTGTCATCCGCGCGGCGTGATTTAAATTGCCTTAAATTCTCTTATGCGAATCAACTTATGAAGTCTAGACAGGTTCGCAGACAGACAGACACGTATAAAATGGCTCAATTGCTCCGGCAGCCCGCTGCACAGGCACAACTCGAGACACCGCCGCTTCATTCTTCATTGCCCCCTTTAAGTTTTTATTTCCATTTTCTTTTCGACATCTGCTCTCTCGGTGTCGCTTTATACATCCATCCCTTTATTTTATTTATTCATTATGGTAATATTGTTACCGTCAATCTCAAAAGGAGAGGACTACTACCAGAGCTGGGAGTATCTTGACAAAATATACTTAAAAGTAACTTAGATACTTAAAGTATCTTTAACTTAGTTACTTTGGAAAAGTATCTTGTAACTTGTATCTTAAAAAGTATCTAATTTACTCCGTAAAGTAACTAAGATACATTCAAGTAACTAAGATACTTTTTAAAGTAACTAAGATACTTTTTAAAGTAACTTAGATACTTTTCAATGTAACTTAGATACTTTTCAGTGTTACTTAGATACATAGAGAAAATTGGGGGAATTCCAGAATGATTCAGTTGGGAAAGTTACTTCTGAAAAGTATCTAGTTACTTTTCTAAGATACTTTAAAGAAAATAACTTAGTTACTTTGAGTTAAAAGTATCTAGATACAAGGTACTTTAAAAAGTAAATAAGATACTATCCGAAACTTTCATATAGTATCTTAGATACTTTTAAATAACTAAGATACTTTTAAGTAACTAAGATACTTTTGAGTAACTAAGTTACTTTTAAGTGTGAATAAAAACTATAAAATTATAAAAATTCAAGAAGTTGTAGGTTAGGTAAGAACTTTGAATAATTCTGGAATTTCCCCAATTTTCTCTAATAAAGTATCTAAGTTTCTAGTTACTTTAAAAAGTATCTTAGTTTCTTTACCGAGTAACTTAGATACTTTTAGATACAAGTTACAAGATACTTTTCCAAAGTAACTAAGTTAAAGATACTTTCTGTCCAATATAAGAAGTATCTAAGATAAAGTATCTTAGATACTTTAAGTACCTAAGTTTCTTTTTTTCAAGATACTCCCAGCTTTGGAATAATTCAAAGTAATTACCTGACCTACAACTTGTTGAATTTTTATAATTTTATAGTTTTTATTCAAACTTAAAAGTAACTAAGTTACTCAAAAGTATCTTAGATACTTTTTAAAGTATCTTGTAACTAAAGATACTTTAAACTTAAAGTATCTAGTTACCAGAGGTAACTAAGTTATTTTGTTTAAAGTATCTTAGAAAAGTAACTAGATACTTTTCAGAAGTAACTTTCTGTCAAAATTTTTGAAAAAAATTAAATATTTCAAAAACTGATAGAAATAAAAAAACAATGAAATTTTAGTATTTATAGATTTTTACGTAGAAGTTAAAAATGCAATACTATTTTGTATGGTTTCATTATACAAAAACCAAAATTGATATCACAGTAATAAGGCATGAAAAATAATTTTAAAAAAATAGTTTGCATTGCCTTATAATTGTTATACAAATTTCAAATCCAAATTTTTTACATTAAAAAAATGAGCATTTTTGTCCACCAGTGTATTATTTTAGAGAAGTTACTTCGTTATCCTAATGGCTGCTACTAATTTAAAATTGTGTTGATGGAATAATAAAATATTCCGCAGAGCGAATTAATCTTAAATCGGTCTTAATTGGATCGATGGCCATAAAATCAATTCTAAATTTTTCCGCGCGCGATAAATTCCAAAATTAAATGAATTTAGTCATTTAATTTATCTAGAAAGTGGCTGGTGCTGCGGCGGCGGCTGCGGCGGCGGGGAGCGGCGAATCTGAATTGTAAAACGGCGGCCGAGCGCCGGTGGCGGCATAAATCACCCGCTCCCGGACAGCAAAACTATTGCCTGCCACGTAGACACATGGTCGCATTTATTTCCTGTTACTGCTACTCTTGCCGCCACCGCCGCCGCCGCCGCCGCCGCCGCCGCTCCTGCAGACTCCTGATGCCGCCCGGCATCCTCTGCTTTTTCTTCGACGGAAAATGCCTCACCTGAAACCCGTTTAATTTGGAAAATTTTGACAAGAAATCAGCACTAGGCAACTAACGATTTGCTTTCTTAAAATTAATTAGTAGGCTGGTTAAAAAAAATCAACTATTTTTTTTCCTGAAATTTCGCACTGAAATATCTTCACGGTACCAAAAAAGACGCCTGTGAAAACCGAAACTCTTAATTTTAATATTTAGAGGTCGCGCATCGAGAATTTCTATTTCCCATTTAAATAACATGGGAAATTTTGTTTTATTTCTTAATAATTTTCTAGCTCACAAACTAATTAACAGATTTGTATGCGCGATATATTTTGTGGGAAATTGAACGCTCTACAAAAAATCTCTCCTATCATTATTTGATAAACCAACTAGTTCAAAAGTTGTTCAAAGTCGAAGTTAAATTTATGTCATAAGTGCATTTTTTACTTAAATTTTAGGCAAATTCATTAAAGTTATTATCAAAAATCAAAATTACTATGTTCAATAAGCCTTTTAAATTAATTCCACTGAAACACTTACTATTACTGGAAAGAATTCATTAAAAAGGATTTAAATCAATAAAAAAGGATTTTAATCAATCAAAAAGAATTTTAATGAATTTTTTCCAAAAATAGTAGGTGTTTCAGTGGAATTGATTTAAAAGGCTTATTGAACATCGTAATTTTGATTTTTGAATGATTTTTTTTATATTTGATAATAACTAACTTATGAATTTGCCTAAAATTGAAGTAAAAAATGCAATTATGACATAAATTTAACTTCGACTTTGAATAACTTTTGAACTCGTTGGTTTATCGAAAAATGAGTCTTTTTTTGGTATCGTTAAGATATTTCAGTGCGAAAATTGAGGAAAAAAAATAGATGATTTTTTTGAACCAGCCTATTAATTAGTCAAAAATGACTTGTTAGTCATTAGTTATTGGTCAGAAATATTTTCCTTAGAAACGATTTTTAACATATTTTAATGAAATTAGGGAACTTTTGTATGGATAATGGTGGTATAAAACATTGTTTAAAAGATTCCTTGTCAAACCTTACGACAAAAAAGTTATAGGCTATTTATGAAACACCTTGTATATGCTACTAATAAGGTAAAAGTTGGAAAATAAACAAAAAGTTTGCCACTTGCACATAAACTCTCATTCATCCTTGGGGTTTGTGAAAATTGCAGCAAAAATGCATAGGAAAGGTGCAAAGAATTCCACTTGCTGCTCGACTTTGGGTGTGACACGAAGGTGCGAGTCCGTGCACCATTCGTCTTGTTGTCGGTTCTGTGTATCCTTTAAGAGTGTTTTATTGGCGAAATGTTAACAAACTTGCGTTTGCTCAGCGCGAGCGGTTTTTGTTATCTCGAGAGCGACGAGTCCGCCGTCTAGACCAGACCGCTGTTAATGTTTTAGACATTAGCCACCACTGTAATGCAACGGTACACCTATTTGCACCGGTCATTACGCTGAACAGTCGCCCGGTATTTAGGGAGGTAAGGGAGGAGAAATGGAGGAATTGTTTGTCCCAATCGATTTCAAATGTTCTTACAAAAGAACGCTTGTTTCTCTGAATATGATTATTTATTCTGAAAATTAAATTTATATATTTTTTTTCATTGTAAAGTTTACATGTTTTCATATGCAAAAAGTTTAACATGTCTTCGAGCATAAAAAATATAACATTATACTATTTGACTACTGAGTACAAGTTAGGGTGGCGCAGGTCATTTCATTTCATTTCATTTTTCATTTCATTTTTCATTTCATTTTTCATTTCATTTTCATTTCATTTTCATTTCATTTTCATTTCATTTTTCATTTCATTTTTCATTTCATTTTTCATTTCATTTTTCATTTCATTTTTCATTTCATTTTTCATTTCATTTTTCATTTCATTTTTCATTTCATTTTTCATTTCATATTTCATTTCATTTTTCATTTCATTTTTCATTTCATTTTTCATTTCATTTTTCATTTCATTTTTCATTTCATTTTTCATTTCATTTTTCATTTCATTTTTCATTTCATTTTTCATTTCATTTCATTTTTCATTTCATTTCATTTCATTTCATTTCATTTCATTTCATTTCATTTCATTTCATTTCATTTCATTTCATTTCATTTCATTTCATTTCATTTCATTTCATTTCATTTCATTTCATTTCATTTCATTTCATTTCATTTCATTTCATTTCATTTCATTTCATTTCATTTCATTTCATTTCATTTCATTTCATTTCATTTCATTTCATTTCATTTCATTTCATTTCATTTCCTTTCGTTTCGTTTCGTTTCTTTTCTTTTCTTTTCTTTTCTTTTCATTTCATTTCATTTCATTTCATTTCATTTCATTTCATTTCATTTCATTTCATTTCATTTCATTTCATTTCATTTCATTTCATTTCATTTCATTTCATTTCATTTCATTTCATTTCATTTCATTTCATTTCATTTCATTTCATTTCATTTCATTTCATTTCATTTCATTTCATTTCATTTCATTTCATTTCATTTCATTTCATTTCATTTCATTTCATTTCATTTCATTTCATTTCATTTCATTTCATTTCATTTCATTTCATTTCATTTCATTTCATTTCATTTCATTTCATTTCATTTCATTTCATTTCATTTCATTTCATTTCATTTCATTTCATTTCATTTCATTTCATTTCATTTCATTTCATTTCATTTCATTTCATTTCATTTCATTTCATTTCATTTCATTTCATTTCATTTCATTTCATTTCATTTCATTTCATTTCATTTCATTTCATTTCATTTCATTTCATTTCATTTCATTTCATTTCATTTCATTTCATTTCATTTCATTTCATTTCATTTCATTTCATTTCATTTCATTTCATTTCATTTCATTTCATTTCATTTCATTTCATTTCATTTCATTTCATTTCATTTCATTTCATTTCATTTCATTTCATTTCATTTCATTTCATTTCATTTCATTTCATTTCATTTCATTTCATTTCATTTCATTTCATTTCATTTCATTTCATTTCATTTCATTTCATTTCATTTCATTTCATTTCATTTCATTTCATTTCATTTCATTTCATTTCATTTCATTTCATTTCATTTCATTTCATTTCATTTCATTTCATTTCATTTCATTTCATTTCATTTCATTTCATTTCATTTCATTTCATTTCATTTCATTTCATTTCATTTCATTTCATTTCATTTCATTTCATTTCATTTCATTTCATTTCATTTCATTTCATTTCATTTCATTTCATTTCATTTCATTTCATTTCATTTCATTTCATTTCATTTCATTTCATTTCATTTCATTTCATTTCATTTCATTTCATTTCATTTCATTTCATTTCATTTCATTTCATTTCATTTCATTTCATTTCATTTCATTTCATTTCATTTGCCTTGACTTTAATTTCATTCCTTTGACAATTTGTATTTGAATTGACTTGATTTGACTTGACGTGATTCTAGTAAAAAACTTTTTATTTTTCAGAATATCCCGGAAAATAAAGAGAAATGTCATTAACAAAAGAAACGTAATTTGGTAAAAAAAATGCCACAAATTTGTAGAGGGATTGGACCCCCTAACCCCCCCCTTAAATATTTTTTCATTTCAAAGTCTCTTAATATCAAAAAATGTGTCAAGATTTTAAAATAATATCAATTTTGATTAAAATTTAGCTAACCTCATGCTTTATTTTTACACGCCTATACACGTATTTATATTTATTTTTTATTATTTGCTCGTCATATGAAAAGGTTTGAATAATATAATTTGAAAAAGAGTGATAAGAGAGCGGGCGCGATAATGTAGAAACGCATCCTCGTCTACGTCTGCAGATTGTCGACAATTTTGCACTGACACGATTCATTATTCAAATTGCAGTTCGGAACTTTGGAGCGAGCAAATTCTATACACTGACTGACGAATTTATCACTATTATAAACGGAGAAGTGCCTCCAAGCCCGGCAGACGACTTTTAAAACACGAACGCTAGACGAGACTTATCTTTGTTGAATAGTTTTGGGAAGATGAAATGCGTTTTTTATTTCTCTCTTCTTTAATTAAAAGATTTCTGATTATTAAACGAACCGCGCGTTGCATTTGAATTTTTAATTCTTTAATTGAGATCATTTCGTTTGATTAACTAATGAAATCAGCGACGTCAGAAATAGTTAACTATTCCCATTCCCTTCTCGATTTTTTTTTAATTTTGCATGTAATTATTAACTGTTGTATTCATATCTAGACTCCAGACCACTAGGATATATGTATACATGTTAGTAAATAAAATTGATTTACAACAAATTGTCTGTATTTATTTTAAATAAAAACGTTTCAAATAAGTGTTTATTAATTATTAGCCCTAGTATTTCTTTCAGTGTAAGAATAAATTTAAAACAAAAGTAGACACCAAAAAAGTCCACAAACCTTTTAAATCCATTAAGAAAGAATGAGTTTGGCCGCGTATGATATTTTAAAGCCCGCAATGGAAGCAGATAAGCAGCTCAGTAGTTCTGCTTAAAAATGGCATCGTTTCCTCTCTAATCGGTTTCTCTCGGACTTTATAGTGGACTATTTATCTGTCTGAGTCACTTGTCCTACCGGACATATGAACCTCTTCCTCTTATCTTGAATATTTTAGTTGACACTTGACGTCGTTTATTTCAACTTTATTATGATACACCTAATCGCTTGCGCGCAATAAAAATAAATATACCGGGCATAACAGTCAAGCTGAAAAAGTATAATTGCTGCTGCTACAGCGTCGATAATAGATTATTCATGGAATAAATTTGTTTTCATTTATATTAAAAAAAATATTTTTGCTTTCCATATTATATTAAAATTGTTTCAAAAGCATGTTCTCCTTCATGTAAAGTGCGGTCGTAAATAAAACGCTGGAGTGTCTTATGTTTTATCAGGAACATTAAGCTGGATATTTGTGTTTGCGCAATGATCGAGTCCATCTCGAGCGTATGGATTTTTCGACCTGTGTGCAATATGAATAATTCATAGATTTTTCACGGTACCTTTGTCGATACTGAGGTGCGAAACGGCATTTCGCTACGATGTTTAATGGGGCTTTTATACCATCGAGATGGACCGACTTCCACGCCTCCAATCTCGATCGCAGTGCACAGTGAGGCAGAACGCAACAAAAATCTAAATTCTTTCGGGTTTTTACTGATTCTGATGAGGAGAATATTTGCAGGATAGATTTTAATTTGTTTCTGTTTTTGTTTCTGTTTTTGTTTCTGAACATACTTGTCTTCTTTCTTCTATCGCCTGTGTTTCATCTTTCATCTTCTATCTTTTATCCTTTGTTTTCTATCTTCTGCCTTCTATCTTATAAAATTTAAGATTTACATAATCCATCTTCCATCTTCTATCTTCTGTTTTCTATCTTCTGTCTTCCATCTTATAAAATTTAGATTTTTATTACCCATATTAAAAGAAAATTGTCTTTTCTTTTCTGTATTTCTTATGTTTCTGTTTCTGTATCTGTTTTAGTTTTCTGGAAAGCATTGGACACTTTCTGTTTCTATTTCTGGGTTTTATTGATTCTGATAAAGACAATATTTCCAGGATAGATTAAAATTTGTTTCTGTTTTATTCCCTTAACCTACTTGCTCCAAATTTGACACATTGATATTAGATTGTCTTTTTTCTTCTGTCTTCCATCTTGTATCTTTTATATTCTGTTTACTCTCTTCTGTCTTTCATCTTATAAAATGTAGGTTTTAATTACACATATTAAAAGAAAATTGTCTTTTGTCTTCTGTTTCTGTATGTGTTTTAGTTTTCTGGAAAGCATTCGACATTTTCTGTTTCTGTTTCTTTTTCTGGGTTTTTATTTATCCTGATGAAGATAATATTTGCAGAATAGATTAAAATTTGTTTCTGTTTTCGTCCCTGAACCTACTTGCTCCAAATTTGACATATTGAAGCTCGATTGTTTCTTTCTTCTGTCTTCTATCTTTTGTCTTCCATTTTCTACACAGAAAAAACGCTAGCATAGCATGAATGGGTGAGCCATTAAACCAATGGGATCTTGTAATCCGTATTCCTATAATACCAATAGATAGTTAGCACTTGGTTTATAATCGTTTACTGTTTTTAAATTAACAACAAAACTTTGCGCTCCTAAATCAATTGATATTCATATTGATATTTATTTGTTAGAATGGTAGAATGTTATTGCATTAACTACTAATTTGATTTATTTAATAACGTTACTATTGTATGTATACTATGTATACATTTAACGCAATAAATTCTTTGACATTTAGGCAAAATATTTCCCTATTTTAATTTAATAGTAATTAATTGAACAAATAACAATTTAGATTGCTTTAATTTTAATGCATTCAATGACAGCGCTGTTCTTGGTACTATGTTAGATTTTTTTATGTGTATCTTTTATCTTCTGTTTTCTATCTTCTGTCTTTCATCTTATAAAATTTAGATTTTTATTACCCATATTAAAAGAAAATTGTATTTTCTCTTTTGTATTTCTTATGTCTTCTGTTTCTGTATCTTTTGTAGTTTTCTGGAAAGCATTGGACATTTTCTGTTTCTGTTTCTATTTCTGGGTTTTTATTGATTCTGATGAAAATATCATTTGCAGGATAGATCAAAATTTGTTTCTGTTTTTGTCCCTGAAAGCTTGATTGTCTTCTTTATTGTGTCTTCTATTTTCTATCTTTTATCTTTAATCTTTTATTTGTTTCTATATCTATTTCAGTATTTTAGTCTTATTTTGAACCTACTTCCTCAAATTTTTCCATATTGTAGCTCGATTGTCTTCTAGCTTCTTTCTTCTGTATCTGCTGTATCCATCTTCTATCTTGCATCTTCTATTTTCTATCTTCCATCTTCTGTTTTTTATCTTCTAAAATTAGGATTTTATTACCCATATTAAAATTTAAAAAAATATATATTTTTTGTGAGATCTGATTCAATGTGCATCGGGTGGGCTCATTTTTATAAAGCTCTCTGTTATCGCATGCCGAGATAGGACCTCTTATCCGCCTCGCCTATAATGGATTATTTATCAACAATAAAAGTTATTCCTTTTTTTGCTCTTCTCCTATTGCCATAAAACGCGCTTCGCTAGGCTTACGCGATTTATAAGATAAGAATCACGAAAACATCCTTCATGAAAGATGTGTTCTCAGAACTTAACTTTCAAATGTCTACAAGTAACCGAATATCGCACAGTAAGTAAGGGAGAAGCTTTTTTCAGAAGGAATGTTATATGATGATAAAAGTAAAGTAAAGAGCCAACACAGTTTTAATTAATTTTCCCAAAAATCTGGTAATCGGTATAAGTTAGTGAGTAATATTTAAATTCCTATTAATATTAGACGTGAACGTTTACCTGAACAAAACAGGCAGGGAGCTAAGATAAATATTATTCAGAAGTTTGATACTGCATAATGGAAATGATGAAATATGAATAGTATTTGCCAAAACTGTTGGAGATAATTTCGAAAGTTACTAAGACAATTTATTATGAGTAATATAACATCCATTTAGGATCTTGTTCGAGAAATTGGATTCACTTTATTAAATTTAAACGGCAGAATGTTTGCTTGTTTGCTTTTGTTTCCTTTGCATTTTAGTGGGTCAAATTAAAGGAAAATAGAATTTATTCAATATTGCTAAAATTTGATACTTAATATATGTACTATTAAGCGTTATATTCTATTTTCCAGATGTTACAAAACTAGGATGGCTAGCAATTTAAATTTAATTACTGCATAACACATAAAACTTTATACCCCCATTAAAGCAAGCAAAATCTGAAGTATCTAATTGTTATATTTAATAAAACAACTCAGTTAAATTCGTAACTTTGGTTGGTTGTATGCAAACGCGTGTAATTTACTCGGTTTAAATGAAAAAGTTACTTCGTAAAGCGACATAATCCAGTCGAAAATGCATAGAAATGGCCTATTTTAACCAAAAACTTTTATTGTTGGGGAATGTTGCTGCTTCAAGACTAATACTGTTTTATAAACCAGTACACTGTTAAATATTTTTGTAAAATAACAATTGTTTTGCAAAAACAAAGGATGAGTAAAATTACAAATCAGTGTATACCAATGGAAAATTATATTACAATTTGAGTAATCTTCCAAGACATGTTGGGAAATCTACTAAGATAAGTTGTAATTTTACAATCTATATGTATAATCCTACACGCATTGTAATATTACTAAACTGTTTGACAGTTTCTAATAAAAAGCATGTGTGAGACTCAGATTTACAAACGTTGTTTGTAATTTGATTTGCTATAATGTTATGTAAAATCACAAAAAAATATTGTAATTCATATTACAATAAATTCATTGAAATTTAAAAATGTTTTTATTATTTTTACAACTTTAATTGTAAAATTACATCATAGTACATTGCTATTTTACCAAAAATTCTAGATTCCTTTAGGCCATGTAGTATCTGTGATACAATTTGCTGTGCATTCTTGGTTGCGTAGTATGTACCGATTGCGGCAATCACGCGATGTTCTTACATCTCGCTTCGGTGACTTAGGTGGGCAGTATATAAGCTCAAGTGTCTTTTGTTTTAGGTGTGTTCCAATTATAAGACTCGTCGTTTGACGGTGTGTATCACCTGATGTTCTTACATCTCGCTTCTGTTGGCTTACCAACCGAGCATATAAGCTCAGGGAGTCCTTTGTTTTGAGTGTGTTCCACAACTCCAAGTTGCCCGAAACTGATGAGACCCAATATAGGTCGAAACAGCTGTCTGTCGGTATTTAAAGTTGGTGGAACACACTCAAAACAAAAAATTTTGGTGTTGGTTCAATTTTTTCTTATAATTATATAGAGTTAAAATAAACTTAAACCGGTTAATTATATTTTAAGTTGACTTAAGAGTAAAATAAATTAAAAACTACCAAATATTAAGTTACCTGGCCTTATTGACCTTTGTAGTATTTACTCTCTAAGAATATAACCAATCAAATTTAATTTCTTAGAAAGTCATCATGATTGTTGCATGAAAAGTGCAATGTATGGCGTCATGAATCGAATATTTGCGGTTGACGGTGATAATTAAAGTGGGAAAATAAAAGTGCATTTTGCCGTCCAGACAATAATAATCATTTAGACATTTCCTGACATTTGAACACCACCGCCGAGATACTAACAATAACGTACGGGTGCGCAGAGGTGATGACGTGTCATTGACCAGGACAATGCTTTTATCATACAAACAACCAAACTTATATGGAATCACTTATTATACCAGACACATTATTTTACTTATGAATTCCTTCAATTTTGTTTTATATTATTAACTGAAACTTTATTAATTTGACTAGCCTCAATATTGACATTTAATAATTTATCGTTATCAAAATACTTGCTCCCACAGTAATTGCCTTAATTAATTTAAAGAAACTCAACCGCAATTATATTTAATATCCGTAGTAACTTTAATCATTCCTTACGATTATCTTTCGATTTAACAATTTCCAACATCCAATCTTGTTTCTAATAAGCTGGAACGACATCATTACATTCTATTACTGGCAATTTTGTTGCACTAGATTGAATCAGAAGATGCCGTCTAACCTGACTTTCAACCAAATTAATACTGAATACCAAATTTCTCCTTGTATACTCAATACCAAACCAAATTAAAATCAAAAGCATTAAGTACGTCTTGGGGTTGCAAAGGCACTAATTGAATTACTAAACAAAAGTGATTATTTGAAACAAGAATATCCGCGATGAACCCAATTTTACATTACATTTTGAATAACTTGATAGAAATACTGATGAGCCTATTTCAGTTCCGGATCCATCTGTAAAGACTTTTTTGACATTCTAATAATTTTAGATTTAATAATTGCATAGATCAATTTAATGAGATTTGCCCAAAAATAAAAAGAATTTCGAAAAAGTAATCTTAATCTTTAATCTCCAGTGGTATCATGACGAGACCACCTACTCTAAAATTTGGTCGAATTTTAGCTTTAGTCAGTCATTGGTTTGACAGTTAATGTCAAAATCGATTCGCCATGCCGTCCTTAATTTACTTATTTACAATAGGCGGCTGTTAATGTTAAAGAAGAAAAAAATAATTTCCTTTGGTGGTAAACAAAATTTATTGCCAGAAAAGTCTCGTAAGTACTAGAAAAATCATAAAAATATTATAACCAATATGCAAAATATTATGCTGTTTAAAGTATAGCCAACCTACAAAATCAAAATTTTGGGTGGGATAAAGTACCTCATTACAATGAAGTCATTATGAACGCAAAATAGATAAAATATTTTAAGCAACATTTTATTTGTGTTATAAACTTTATTTATTCATATCGAGTACTATATCCATAAAACTAAAAATATGAAATTTTTCTCGTTTTTTTAAACAAACATTTGTATTTTTTTTATAAATAAATTTTTGAATACATATATTGTTTATTTCTAGTAAAAATTACTACTATAACTTGTATACGAAAAAGTTTATTCAAAAGTGCTCTTTTAGTTTCATCCTTACTTCCTAAGAAGTCCCAGAAGCCAACTGAATGGCTTGAGCGGGTTAGGGGTAGGAACGGACCGCGGACTTAAAGGACTATTACACAATAGGACAAACACAAGCCTTTAGAAATATGTTTTCTAGTAATTTTGTACCCTTTTGATACAGAAAAAGTGCCCAATTATGGCAAATTATTATCAAGCAAATTAATTAATTATTATTTGCATGTCCCAGTGGTTACATGTGTAAGACATGTCTATATTTTATTAACAAAAATATATATTTTTACCTATAATTTTTTTTCTGCACTAAAGACAATGTTAAGGCCGTTAAACAACAATAAACAAAAATCCAAAGGGTTTAAAAATTGTATTAAAAGTTTTGAGATTAACAAAATTCAAAAATACGAGGTTAATAATTAATTAATTAAATAAAAGGAGCATACAAAATTAATATTAAAAAAAAATGGTTAAAAACCATGAAACAATAAACAGGGAGCGCATAGAGCAGATGGTAATTTAATAAATTAACTAAAATGTAAATTTATTTGTCGCGTTAAAAGAAACACGTCCCTTTTGAAGTCGCTGCAGTGTGGAAGGGGGCGGCGGCGGCGGCAGCAGAAGCTCGCTGAAAACTTGTTTGATTATCAAACGTAGCCCGTCACCAGTCTGGTAAAAACGAGCTGATAAACAAAGCTTTTGAAGCTCTCGGCATTGCACACAAACTACGAAACTTGCGTCTAATATTCGAAATTCCGAAATTGCCGTCTGTTTCGTTTCTTTGCACTGCGACAAAAACTACTTTTTAACGGGAAACTGCACTCATGTAATTTTAAGAATGTGAGAAGCAAAATTGCTAATGGATTTTGCAATCATTTAGACTTGGCGGTGTTTTGTCGTTGGCCTAGTTTTGTCAAATATAAAAAATATTCCCCAACGCCAAAATAAAACACAAAGTGCTTAAAGTACTTTTCGCCATCTTCAGAAGCGAAGTGTAACTAAATCTAACTGCTAAATCTACCATATTTATACTAATTATAAGCTAAGGTTGACTGAACTGGAAACGGACAAAGATTTATTTTATTCTAATAGGTGAATAAACTTTTATGACTAACTTCCTTAATAAGTTTAAAGGTGTCAAATCTTATTCTATAACCATCATCAAGTAGGTATATGTTGGGCAACACTCGATTTCTCTGTCCTATCAAATCAACATATTTCTTGTCACAATCTTGACAGTTTATTTCGTAGATCCCCGGCTTTTCAATTTTAGGAATCTTATCTTCTGGGTTCCCTAAAAGAAGGGCCTGTAGTTTGTAATATTTCTAATATTTGTTTAACATATCAACAAGTTGTCCTTTCTCAAGTCTATACATGGTTATCTAGTTTTATGTGTCTAGTATTTTGTTTAGTTCTATTTTTTTAATCTTGTCTTTATAGTATTATCTTGTCTTGTCTGAAATCACTCCGTTTGCTCACCAAGGTCAACCTTGACTCGAGGTATCAAAAAAATGAGGAAGCAGACCAGCTGGCTCCTGAAGACAGAGGCATCGTCTTTAGTGGATCAGAACCTGCTCTTGGTCTTGCCTCCTTTCTGTTGAAGTGAGTGAAAAAGTTTTTTTTTTCAATCTTAAAATATAAATTTTTAACTCCCACCTTTAAAACGCCCTTTATCGAATATGTTTCCATGACCTTTTAAATACACATTGACAAGTTGTGGCTTTATGGCGCTTTAGTCACGGACTGAAGTTAGCAACAGGTTTTTAGTCACGGGCTGAAGTTAGTTTAAAGTTAGTTGACAGCTGTCAAATGTCATACAATCGTTAAAATAAAGTGCCTTTCTTGTAAAATAATACTAAATGTAAAAATTATTTTATTATCTCAATACAAAAATACAAAAATATTAAATAGTTTCTCAACGCCAATATTTGAAAAGTTTATATAAACATTGCACTGACCTTTTAATTTCGCCGGCAGTAAACTATAACTTAAATTCGGACTCCACTGTAAAGTGCTCATAAAACATTTTCTTTACTTTCACAGTGAAAAACTGTCAATTTTTAAGAAATACATTTCGATTTATAACCTGTATAATCTGTGTTTATAAAATACAAACATTTGACGGTGACACACAGATTCCCCTGTTGTTTCATAGTTGGCGCTCTATACAAATTTTTGATTTAAATCATTTTAAGATAATAATAAGTATTTGTCGTAGAAAAAGTATGGTATGCACCTCTTTTATAAACTTTTCTATATAAAATGGCGTTTATCAAAGTTGATACATAATATACTATTTTCGTCTAAGTGCGATGGAATGATAGTAGTGTTCCACATCAATCTAACTTTACACTTAAATATTCATTTAACACTAGCCAAGCTCTGGCAGTGCACATTAGTGTAAATATGCAATCAGGGGGTGTTCAGTTGACAAAAACGTAAACTTGTTTTGTTCATTGTTCTCTCAGAATTTGTGTTATAAGAGTGCACCAAGCTGTTTAGTTGTGGTTTATAATTATAAACTAAAGGTAAATCAATTTCAAAGTAATATTACTTTTCATGGTTTATAATGGCAAAAATTACATTTTTTTTGTTCATAAGGTCGAAAATCTGTCGAAAATTTCATGTACAGTTCTTACATTAGCTCAGTTTAATGTATATAATAAGTAAATCGTTTTTTTTTTAATTCTTAGATGTTTTTCCTAACAGTTAAAAATATCCATAATGCCAAGTTTAATAAAAACTTTAAAAATTCAGCCAAAATGGCATTTTATGATGACAACTTTAGCACTGAATTGCGAAGAGGACCTTCAAAGTTTTATTTTAAGATTATTACTGCAAAAATATGGTATAAATAATTTTATAGCAGAATTTCCTGATTCGATAGAAATTTTTGCCACAAAATGGGTAAGAATTGGTTACCTGTATAAAACTACGAGATTTTAAGCTTGCTTTGCCATACAATTTACATCAATCTAACAGTGTGCCAAAATATTATTTGGTGTTTTGAAAGTATTTATATTTTAAGTAATTGCCAAAGATTAGTTTTATATTTTGTAGCGTAAAACTTACAATGGACTGTATTTACGTATTTATATAAAGTAATTATTGCCAAATATTGTAGTTTAATTTTTTGTAACGTAAAACTTACAATCGGTGTCCAGCAGCGCTAGCCAAAAGTAATTCATATAATTAAAAATAAATGAATATATAAAAAATTAATAAGAGCATAATCATTGCAAACCCTCATTATATATTTTTTTCAAGCGTACAGTAATTTTTATATTATAACACTTCAAGTCTATATAAAAAGACTTAATGAATATTAATACTAGTTCAAAAGTCAAATTATAATTAAACTTTCTACCGAAATAAAGCTAAAATGTCATCGTCAGTTGAACCTTGCCTAAAAATGATGTGACAGAATTTAAAAAAATTTAAAAATGCAATACTTAAAAAAAATAGTATATAAAACACGGCAGCGAAAGCTTAATAATTGCCTCGCACTCAATCTACTGCCTCAGCTGACGCCTCAGCAGTGAAAAGTATGCTCTGCGATAATAAGTGCTTTGTCCGCTTGGTCTTTAATATACTAATATTATATTATATATTATACACAGACCTACAAACAAGTAGGTCTGTGATATTATACCATTTTTATCGACATTAAATGAATATTATGTATGTAACTTTAAGGGCGCACTGCAGACACCAATCTTAAACAATATTGGTGTACAATTTTTAAATCTATTAGTGTTAGGATAAACACTACTCTCTAAAAATGAAACAGTGGATTTTCACTGATTGACAGTGCATATTAACTATTTGCCGCAGTGATAATTATAATTATAATTATAATTATAAGTATACCACTAGCAATTAGTGAATACTCACTTTTTCATGTAGCGATTTCTTTTCACTAATTTATTTAGTGGAAATTACACTGTACAAATTAGTGAAATAGGTTAAGTTCAAAAAAGTTAAAATTTCACTATTTTATGTCGAGAGTTCCGGAAAAGTAGTAATAATAAAAAACACTAATTTGGAGAAATTAAAATTTCACTAATTTATATTGAAAAACACTAATTTTACAGTGAATAATAACTCACTGACGGAAATGAAAATTTCACTGTTTCACTTTTAGAGAGTAGATAGATTAAATTTCCATCACTATTAGAAATAGAATTCACACTAAAAGTGAAATAAATGCAAATAAATTAGTGTCAAACTGAACACTTTTAGAGAGCTACCGAACACGGTAAGTATAGTAATTTTCAATAGTCGCACGAACTGGGTTAAATGTGTTACACTACAAGACTACAACCTCTAGAGTTAAAACAACACGAAAATTCACACTTAATTTAAGGTGAAAATTTGAACTCTATAATAATAAAGTGGACCTGCTCAAGCTAACTAGTGTTCTTTAGGAAAGCCTAGTGTGAAGTTTTTTTTTGCTGTGCACGTAGTATTATTATTCTAAGAATAATTTCTCCTCCACGGTGCAGGGTATTTTATTTGGTGATGCAAAACACCCTGGCTATGACCGCAGTGAAATTCGAGAACAATACGCGTGACTTTACATAATTATTCGGTAATTAATTAGTTTTTGGGACTGGATTCCCCAGACTGCGCCAGACCCAATATGGATTTGAACAAATGAAATTTAATTGTTTTATTTCGGCTTAGCAATTTTGTTGCAATCTAAAAGCGCCTGGGGAGAATTGCCGTAAAAATAAATAAATAAATAAAATGAAAGCAAGCAAGAGATTGCATTAAAAGTGTAGTCGGTCGAAGAGGACGGTAATGCAGCAATTTAGGTTTTGTGTTTGCGGTTGGGCAATCGCTTTATCTTTTACTAAAAATAACGACGGCGAAAGCTAACGTCGTTTGGGACGCAAACGGCCGAAAAGAACACAATAATGAATCGAATTATTATAGAACATCAAACCTGAACTCCGGAAACAATATTAAAATTAAAGGAAAATCGCAAATTCGGCCTGAAAGCTGAAATAGAAAAGAAGACACCGCATCCGACTAAAATATACATTAAATTTGCAGTCGACTAAAACTTTTAACAAAGCCGAAGTGAACATTTTCCGAGTTTTAAAGCCCCGAATATAATTTAATTCAAGAAATATCCCACAAAATATTTCAAGACTAATATTTATTTAACTCGAAACTTTAAAAGCTCTGTTTGCACAAACCAACCTGATTAAAAACAATGAATTTGAAGTACTCTGTCACGATAGAGCCGACGCGACGTTCTAAATGAAAAGATGGCCATGCGATTCCCAGGCACGATTGAGGTAATATACTTCGCACCGTTACGAAAATACTCAATTTTAAATTCTTTGAATTTCAGCACATGTACATACATATACTGAAAAAAATAAGCTGTTGAAACAACAAAAAAAATATTAATTCAACTCTTTATGCACTTTAAATACAAGCAATGGTTTTTGCACGTTTACTTAACCATCTAAAAATGTCAAATTGTATTGTTTAATTGAACAACAAATAACAGTCAAATGAACAAAATAAGAATATTTGTTCTAATCTGCTAATTTGGTTAATTTAACATTCTTAGGGTGTTAGAGTAAATTTCTTGAAATGTCCAGGTAACCTTTTTAGCATATTCACTTAACACCAATAAAATGTTAAATTAACATTCTGAAAATGTAAAATTCTTTAAAGGTTGGTATCCAAAACAAAGTTATGGAAATAATATATTATTATATATAAATAGAAAGAATTGAACCTTCACCTCGCCCAGAGTTTTTGTTTTGAGCGTGTTCCACCCATGATACATCTTTGTATCATGTGTTCCACCTACTTCAAATACCGACAGACTGTTTCGCCCTGTATTGAGGGTCTTAACAGTGTCGGGCAATATGGTGTAGTGAAAGTTCTACTGTGGAACACACCTTAAACAAACAGATATCTCATCTTATATACACCTAATCGTAAGCTAACTAAGGCGAGATGTAAGAAAACGTCATTGTCTAATGACGTGGCGTGAGTGTTCGAAGCGCAATTCTCGGCAATTTTATGAATGCAAATTTTACATTTTAAATTTTAAAGTAACATTTTAAATTTGTTAAATGAACAAATTTAAAGTTTTGGATTAAAGAGCAACTAAACGTTAATTTAATAGTTTTTTAGGTAATCCTAAAAATTTCAGTAGTTGATTCAACAAATTCCAGCTATTAAATCAAAGTACGATAAACATTTTAATTCAAAATATTAGTTTATGTTAAATTAATATTTAAACTGTCAAATGAACAAATAAACTTTGACAAACTCTGACTTTTGCTTTAACACCAAAATATAGATTAATCCAATAGGTTTTTTGTTGAAACAACATTTTTAAAAATGACATTTAGGCAAATGTTAACTCAACTACATTATTTTTTTCGGTGTATATACTCTCTTAAAATTAATTAGTCAAAAATAACTAATTATAAGTCATATTTGACTAATTGTCATAGCGAAAAAGCAGTCACTAATAATTAGTCAAATTCTACTGAATGAAATAGTCAAATTAGTAAAATAAAATTTAAAAAAATTCTATCCAGCCAGGGTTTGAACTCGGGTCTGTCGCTTTTCAAGCTAATGAGCCATCAGTCACTTTTATAAAAACCGTTTTATCTGTCTATAAATATTGTAATATTTTAAAGTTGAATATATTTTTTGTGTTGCTGTTTTGAGCTAAACTTGTTACATCTTTGTTTGTTTTTAAGGGTCATTTAACCATGTAGCCTATATGCATTTAACAATAAACAATAATTTGTTGTTGGCCGCAAACGATTAAAGAAATTAGTTACTTTTAACTGTCAGAAATAGTCAAAGATGGTGACTTATCTTAAATTAGTCAAACTTTAACTATTTAAAAGTTAAAACGACTATTTTATTAGTAAAAAAATGCTGGTACTAATTCATAGTAAAATTTTGACTATTTAATTTTAAGAGAGTAGAGTGTACAAAAAATGATGGTAAACTCTTTAGTACGTTGCACGGTGGGTTGGAATGCTACTTTTCTGGTCAAAACTAATTTGTGATCTTAATAATCGGCCTAAAGCCTTTTTTTTCATTTTATTCAGAAATTAATACGTTTTATATTGGTGTCAAGAAACATAATTTATGTTCATTAGGGAGGTCGTTAAAAATTTAATTTTTTGCGACGCCCCCTAAAAAGCTTCTTTTTGATCAAAAAACACTGGGAATTTTTTTTTAAATTAAAAACAACACGTGCCTCAAGACGATCTAAGTTATTTTTTTGGTATAATCATGTTTTTTGGGAATTTTTTATGAAAAATAAAATTTTATTCGAAATATAAACAATTATAGAACCCAAATCATTATAAAAACTATAGTTAATCGAAATAACAATAGACAAAAATTTAAATTCAAAATTTTTTCCAGTTGATATTTTTATTTTAAAACTAAATAAGTACAAACGTAATTTCGATATCTAGATTTCTTTACTCCAAGGTGAAGTTATTTCATTGTTAATAATTTTAAAATCCCAAAAAATTTATTATTTCATATTTTCAGAAAAGATATGATTATACCAAAAAATTAACTTAAATCGTCTTGAGGCACGTGTTGTTTTCAATAAAAAAATTCCCAGTGTTTTTACATCAAAACGAAGCTTTTTAGGGGGAGTCGCAAGAAATTTAATTTTTAACGACCACCCTAATGTTCATTATATTTTGGTTTATAAAGCGTTAAACTTAAAAAAAAAATTATTACACTTTGTAGAAAAATAATCATTTTGCTCTTATTAATAAACGTAAAGTCTTGTTTTTTATTTGTTTTAATAATAAATAAATAGGCTTTGCTGTCAACTATTTTTATCTGAGGTAGTAAAATGCAAAAGATTACAAATAGCCACATGAAACTAATATTTTATTTAAAATCAAGAAAAAGTTCATATAAAAATTATTATTAAATGATTTTATCAACAATTTTAAATACAAAATTCTTAGCGCGCGGCCTTTTATAAACCACTATAACTTTCTTGTCGAAAGATGTATAAATAACCATATATATAGCCTTATTTGTTATTCTTTGGGCTACAATTTGGTGTAAACATTTTTCTGGACCTACTTGGACCGCATAACTTATCCGTAGTTAAGTGTAAAATTTTATGATTTTACCAGGTATTATAATATTTAATATAACTTTATAAGTACAATTAATAAAATAATTTTACAAAACATACAATATCGTATTACATACATCTTTAATTTAAATCATTTTTTTTTTAATTTTTGTTTTGTATAAGAAGTAACAGCGCCTTAAAGGCAGAGAAAATTCCGTTCAAATCTAAAATGTGATTTTTTTTCGTATTGCTTTACTTTAAACAGCTGTAACTTTTGTAAATAAAATGTTTTTCAACTTTTTCTTTCGGAATCTTACAAATTAAGGTTTTTTCTTTACATTGGTGTATTATTTTTTTGATCAGATAAAGTTGACTTTTTGGACTTTTGGCCGTGCGTTGCAACGCGTTGTACAACAAAAAATATTTTAAAAAATCTGGTCTAATTTAGTAAGATAATAAAATTTCGGGATTTTTAAAAACTTGATCTAAAAATAGTTCTTCAATCGTTATCAATTTAAAAATTGCTCATAGTTTTGTATGCTGTACAATTTTTACTAAAACGGTTATTGTCAAATGCTTTTTACAGTAAAAAGCATTTTACAATGACCGTTTTAGTACCTTATCATTGTTACCTGGAACAAAATTTAATAATCAATTCAACACTTTGTTTTGACTTTGGTTAGAAATACAAACATGTTTCCAAATCGTGGCTTTTATTTATGTCGAAATACCCACTGTGCTTTGTGCAGTGTCTGGTAACGTGACCTGTCGTGAAACGGTGCACTTTCTGATGGATCTCTCAGTTATGCCTCTGTGGATGCAAATTTAATATATCACAATCTACGAAACTGATTGCGACTCTCTTTGTTGCAATATTCAACTTTTTAAGACCTTATATTTTTTTTATTTTTCTGTTGCTTTAATATCATATTTACGATTTAACATTTCAGGTAAAAAAAAAGTTATATCAATGCTTGTCATGAACAAAATGTGTAGTGAAAAAGTATTTTTTAAAAATTAGACGAAATTAACATTAAATTGAGAAACATAACCTTAATTATTCGACTGCGTTCCTTATTTAAATGTCAGTGTGATGAAACATAGCACAATCCACACAACAAGGTCTGTTCTATCTCATGCTAAAAATACTAAAAATCACTGCAACTCTGCACAGAGTATAACGGCGGCCATTTTTGTTGTTTACAATTCTTGTGCTTTGGGTTTGTGCTGTTTAATAATTGTTTTAAACTTTGTGTTTCTTACAGAGGCACTTGTAAGCCTCAAATAAGGCCTTTAAGTGCTAAGGACAACCACTTTACTCCTCTTTTATAATAAATATACCTTATTCCATCAGGGCTGTCAAATGACAATTTGAAGGTTAATTTGTGGGACATAATTTAACCTTAAAATTGACATTTGACAGTTTTATGACAGCCCTGATAGAATAAAGTTTATTTTTTACAATAGAGGAGTAAAATGGTTGTTCTTAGCACTTTAAGGACTCTTTTAAGGCTTACTATGAGAAACACAACGTTTAAAACGATTATTAATCTGTATAAACAGAGCACAAACCCAAAGCACAAAAATTGTAAACAACAAAAATGGCCGCCGTTAAACTGTGCAGTGTTGCAGTGATTTTTTGTATTTTTAGCACGAGATAGAACAGACCTTGTTGTGTGGATTGTGACTTATTAAATACTCTGACACTGTGAAATTTACAGTAATATTTATTATTGATAATTTACTTTAACGATATAACAAGATAACTATGCTAAAAATAATATCAGATACTAAAGTAAAAGAACTTTTAATGGCAAAACATAATTTCGATGAAGTTATGACAAATGCCTCAATGGCAGAAAAAGTACACCGCCTTATGGACATTTTTGGAGTAAAAAAGTAACGTTTTTGGTTTTACAAGAATTAAATCACACATTATTTTCAGCTAGGCAGATCAAATTTTTAAAAAAATAAAGTTTCTTAACCATATTAAAAAGTATTATTCTTTGACCTCGTCCTATATATTCTTCAGATTTATTTTTTTGGACAGAGGGTTGTTTTTTCCCACATTATTCATATTGTCCATATTGTATCCCAAAAATTTAAAAATATTTTTCTTTGGTTATGTTAAGGGATTTTAATGTAATCGACTTACTTGTTGTTCAGTAACAAATTATTAACTTATAAATAAATAAGAGGTCCTCAAATTTGGGCATGTATAAATAAAACCACAATTTTAAGGGTCGTGATTGGTCCAAAATAAATCATATTTAACTCAAGGCTTTATTCTTAAATGGAATACACTATAAACGCTTTCGCCGCTCTTATAGTAGCGAAGCTACAGGAACAGCAGTGACAACACAGTAAACGAGAGTTCCTAGCGACATCTATTTAATTAATAAAATAGTATAAAATCGCCGAAGAAAAATAATGTTTCTACAATATAAGTCTCGTAAATTAAATTCTGAATTGCTGTCGGGTGTATGAAAGGGGTATATGAGGTCGTCTATATTAGATTGAAGTTAGAGAGCGCTCGCGTCTGGGCAAATACTTCTTGTTTAGAAACCTGCTACAAAAGTGGAAATAAAAGTGCACTACAAACAAGAAAGACAACCGAAAACTATGCGCGATGCTGCGAGTTGTAAAGTCTGCAGTAAGTAGTTCCCGGCTCATCGTAAAATTGATTTTGTTTGTTTTTGTAGTTTAGCCGGTGCAGCAGCGAGAGCCGAACAAACAAAACAGAAGTTTTCGCGTCTCCAGACTCAAGTTTCGCCAAAGTGTCTGTCTTTAGACGTGCCCCGAGGCTTTACTTCAATTTGCCTCGGATGTGACAGCACATAGAAACCCGAATTACGAGATGTAAAGGGCCGCGACACTTCTACCACCACTGCGGGCTTAATTTTCTTTACGCGAACTCGCTGCTGCTTGCCATCATTATTTTACTTTTAGAACTTACTTAACATTTTTCGTTTTGTTTGCCCAGTACATTTTACCTAGTCTCCCCACAAAGAAAATCAATCAATATGAGATAAATCCGTTGATATCGAGGGCCATTCGATCCCAGATAGCACACATACATCTTAAAGATGTTTATGACATCTCTAAGACGTCAAGTTTACAATGACTATAGTCTATAACCAAGACGTTTTCAATATGTACTATGCTCCACACCTCAAAGTCCCACCACGTGACCACGTACGGAACGGAGTCTTTTGAAAATTTGGCATTTAAGGCTTTTCAGGTTATGTATCTGTCAAAGTATAGTCAACGAAAGAAATAATATTTATAGTGTTTCCGCTTATGTTTTTAAACATAAAAGCGTTAAAAGTTAATAAATCTTTATATTATCACAATAACAATGGTTGGTTTAAGAATTTAGGAATATAAATACTGCATTTAATGAAATTTCAAAGTGTAAGGTGCAATATAAGTGATATTTTTGTACATTGGGTCTACATTTCTCCATAAAATAGCATTTATTAAAAAAAAATCTAACTTCTCTATTATGAAAAAGTATATCTGTATAAAAGGTAGGTTACCTAATGTATTAGAACAAAAAAATCATCTAATTTTGTATTTTAGTGTTAGAAAAATCTATTTTCACCAAAATAAATAAGTGGATTATTTGGAAGAGTGTGTTAATATGGTTCAAATTAAATTGAAGCTTTTATACTTCTAATGACAAAACTTGTGCATACCTCTCGGCATACCTACTTTAAGTTAGATTATAAGAAAACAAACAATTTTTAGAGAAATTTGCAATGTGAAAATATTTAATACTCCCAGGACATGTGATTTATTAAAATTTTTAAAGTTATAATGATTTTTCGATGTAGATCAAGTTCAGTCGAAGCTTTTTAACTATTTGTATTGACAAAACTTTATGTAGGTACACTTTTTAAAGTGTACCTACATAAAGTAAAGCTGGATAAGAAAAACAACCACATTTTTAAATACCATATTATACAGTCTTTTGAATAATCCAAAATACTTATTTATTTTGGTCAAAATAAATTTTTCTAACCTTAAAATTACAAAATTAGATGATATTATTGTTATAATATATTAACTTACCTTTAAAACAGATATTCTTATTAAAATAATAGAGAAGCTAGATTTTTTTTAATAAATGCTGTTTAGTTAAAATTATTTTATGGAGAAAACCAGATATTTGGACCAAATGCAAAAAATTTTACTTATTTGGCACCATACACTTTAGAATTTTATTAAATGCAGTATTTATATTCTTAAATTCTTAAACCATCCATTGTTATTGTAATGTTATAAAGATTTATACATTTTTAACGCCTAAACATAATATTATTTCTTTCGTTGACTATACTTTGACAGATACATAACCTGAAAAGCGTTAAATGCCAAATTTTCAAAAGACTGCGTTCCGTACGTGGTCACATGGTGGGACTTTGAGGTGTGGAGCATAGAACCTATACCTATTAAAAACGTCTTGGTTATGCATTGCTATTTGGTATACTGAATACCTTAATTATAATTAAAATGAAGCTTATAATGTAATAGAAGTATACATTATTTTTAGAACTTTAAAAGCATGCTTTTAAAGTTCTAAAAATAATGTATACTTCTATTACATTACATTTCTGCCTATTAATTCAAATCAATAGAGTCAAAAGTTCTTCTGTCTGAAGCTCTAGTATTTTCTGGGAAAACACCACAAAAATAATTGTTATGTTTGTTAATAATGTTTTTATTACAAATGGATATTGTAAGAAAAATAACCAACAAGAATGTCAGATATATATATATTCAATTACCCTACCCATCATCGTTGTCAAAACTCAAAATCCTACATTAATGTTGTTTCTATTACACCAAAATAAGATGGTATGTAATTATATCTTACTATAATTTCAATTTTGTCACTATTTTATAAAAAAAAATTAAAAAAAATAAACGGCGGTGTCAGGCATTTATAAGATGTCTTTAGAACATTAAATGAAGATATCTTTAAGATGTCTAGACGCGTCTATCAAAAGACGTCTTTCAGACTTTACTGAAGATAAAGTAGATTTGTCGACTAATGTTTGTTAGTTTAAAACAATTTTTACAACAAATGTTTTGATTTCGAATTTTAAAGAAATATTATACTGTATAAAAACTAAATACACTCACGTGCAAAATAATCGATCCACACAAATTTTCGATGAATTTCAATCGCAAATAACTTTTTTATTTGATGTCGGATTTAAACGAATATTAAAGAATATTGTAGATAAATTAATGGACAATCGCTCACATTTTAAAAAATACTAAAAAATAGACGTACGTTTATAATATACAGGTTTAAACAAAAAGATGTTTTTTACCATAAGTTTAAGACACTCTGTAGAGTGGCATTGCCACTGTGGCAAAACCGTATATTGTTCTAAATTAAGTTTTATTTATCAAGTCACATCTATTCTTAACAGTTTTGTTTTTGGTTCACCTCGATATATTTATTTTTGTGGAAAATATGGATTTTTTTAAAAAACAATTCAATTTCCAATATTTTTCTGTATGAAGAACTAAGGTTGCTATGGTCCATCCATAGGCTATGGAGAATGACAGTGACAGTTTTGTTGAATCATCCCATACTTGGACATGTCATACACGGCTTTCAAAAGCTATCAAATTGTTTTTTGCAAATTAATGTTTAAATTTTGACCTGTCTTCTTACTTTATAAAATGGATATGTCTCCGACTGATGTTGCCAAAGCTATTAATTTAATCCAGGATGGACGGTTACAGTATTACGTCGCAAGTGTTTTAAACGTCATAAGAAGTAAAGTACAAAGGGCAACATCAGTCGGAGACATTTTTAAAAGTAAGAAGACATCTCAAAATTAACACATTAATTTACAAAAAACAATTTGATAGCTTTTGAAAGCTGTATATGACATGTCCAAGTATGGGATAATTGAACAAAACTGTCACTGTCATTCTCCATAGGCTATGGATGGACCATAGCAACCTTAGTTCTTCATACAGGAAAAATATTGGAAATTGCAATGTTTTTTCCACAAAAATAAATATATCGAGGTGAACCAAAAACAAAACTGTTAAGAATAGATGTGACTTGATAATTAAAACTTAATTTAGAACAATATACGGTTTTGCCACTCTACAGAGTGTCTTAAACTTATGGTAAAAAATATCTTTTTGTTTAAACCTGTATATTATAAACGTACGTCTATTTTTTAGTAATTTTTTAAAATGTGAGCGATTGTCCATTAATGTATCTGCAATATTCTTTGATATTCGTTTAAATCCGACATCAATTAAAAAAGTTATTTGCGATTGAAATTCATCGAAAATTTGTGTGGTTCGATTATTTTGCACTTGAGTGTAGATTTAAAGCAAATCCAGGCAAACTAAAACCAGTAGAACAAAAATAGAGTACAATCTATCCGACATCGAAGTCCATCGGATTGCACAGTCTATCGGATTCGGAATTGCGGAGGCAGTTGCTACTGCAAACCGCAAACGTATATATCACGCGACCAAACAGAAGCAGCAGCAGCAGGAGCAGCAGCAGCACAAAAACAAGAACCCCAACGTAATCGATCAATCACTTTTTATCCAGGGTTCCATCGCGATTTATCCCAACGATTTTTACTCATACGTAGTTCTCGAATGATCATTATTTTAAAATTAGTTTTTTATAACAAAGCGATGTTTCAGAATGCAAGGCTTGGACGTATCAAAAACTAAGTAAGCCAGGACTTAATCCTCTTTACTTCCAATGGTAGAGCGGAAAAACGTGATTTTAATACAATTTGGCTCTGTGGCCAGTGGCGGCCAGTGGGATGTTTAGTAGGGTGAGGCTACATGAGGTTAATTTTGTCTAAATACGAATCTTAACCCAAATTGCGAAACTCAAAAACATAAATTCGTTTTTTAAAACTTAAAAATATATATCTGGAAAAAAGCACTTTATATAGGTCAATTAAATTCAACATCAAAGCGGCCTAACCTCACTTTTTTAGAATCTCATTTATTTATTAGCTAAATATTACATTAAATGTACAATAATTATTATTGCTTTTAGAGGAAGTAATAGTTTGACAATACATGATTTAGAAATGGATTTTTGCTTTTACATTGAATTCAATTAATTGTTTAATAAATAGGTGGTATCTAATTTCAATTTGTTTGGATTTTAATTTAAAAAATAGGTAGTTTGGAATGTTTAAGCTGTGTTTAACATTTAATTTCACTGAAAACCTAAAGCAAATTAAAACTTAAAGATAATTTAAATCGAAGAAAAAGAACGCCCTTTATCGTACATGTTTCCATGATACTAAGTGACCTTTTACATACACATTGACAAGTTGTGGCTTTACGGCGCTTTAGTCACGGGCTGAAGTTAGCAACAGGTTTTTAGTCACGGGCTGAAGTTAGTTGACAGTTGTCAAATGTCATACAATCGTTAAAATAAAGTGCCTTTCTTGTAAAATAATACTAAATGTGAAAATTATTTTATTATCTCAATACAAAAATACAAAAATATTAAATAGTTTCTCAACGCCAATATTTGAAAAGTTTATATGAACATTGTACTGACCTTTTAATTTCGCCGGCAATAAACTATAACTTAAATTCGGGCACGGACTCTACTGTAAAGTCCTCATAAAACATTTTCTTTACTTTCACTTTGAAAAACTGTCAATTTTCAAGAAATACATTTCGATTTATAACTTTTATAATCTGTGTTTATAAAAATGTGACATTTGACGGTGACACACAGATTCCCCTATTGTTTCATAGATGGCGCTCTATACAAATTTTTGATTTAAATCATTTTAAGATAATAATAAGTATTTGTTGTAGAAAAAGTATAGTATGCACCTCGTTTATAAACTTTTCTATACACTCATTAATTTAAGCACTCGCTCGCAAGCTCGCTAGTGCCTAAATTAAATTCGTGTATAAAATGGCGTTTATCAAACTTGATACATAATATACTATTTATTTAAACATTGAATAAAAAATATATTTTATTAAATAAAGGATTGTTCCTAAAATTAAGTGAAAATGTTTTCTTTTTAAATCCATTTTATTTTTTCAATTAAAAACTTAAATAAGATTTCAATTTAATTTGTAACTATTGCAATACCACTAAATTATACTTGTATAATTAGATTACTTAAGACAAGTACCATTTATAAATTTCTATAAATGTTTTGTTTTTTTGTACATACCTAGCTTATTTTACATATTAAGTGTAAATACTGATTTAAGGGCAATTAACTTTCATCTTTTATTATATTTGAATAAAAAATAAATTACATTTTATTTAAAATAAATTTTACCCATAGGTATACTTAAAGGGAACGATCTACTACTTAAAGCTACTATTTTCAGTAAAAGTATTGTTTACATTGAAGCTACAATATTTTTTAAACAAAAATAAAAAATACTTCAGAGTAGTATTAGTAGTTATTAAAACAATCAGGGGTTATTTTTGAAATAAGTATATGAAATATTTGGAAATAAATTGTAGTTTTCCCAATAATAAGTAGTTTTTTAAATAAAAATAAGAATACTTGATTATGAAATCTAGCTTAATCTTAAAACAATGTTTAGGCTATTGTCAAATTCAACACTGGCGTAGGTATTCTGAATATAAGTAAAACTTTCCTAAATTTTTAAGAATGTTTTCTTGTGGAATAATAAAACAGCAAACGCTACTATTCTTTAATATAGTGCAGCTTTTTTCCGTGTAGGTAAATAGTTTACGCTCTTTGCAAGAAAAATATACCTATGTACGTTAAAAGTGTACCTAGAACAAAAATGTAAAATTTATCTAGTGTTCTGCTGTATAAAGTGTAATAAATAAGTGGAGGCAACAGCAGAATTTTAATATTTTCACGATGTACGTACGTATTATTTGGAAAAACTTTTTCGTAAAATCTCATTTTGTTTTTATTAGTGACAAATTCTGCTAGCGCAGCATACTTGAAAATTTCTCGCTTCCAGCTGAAACCAGCTAAAAGAAAGTTTTGTTACCGTCGTTGAAATAAGTAATATTTTATGTATGATGACGTAGCAGGAACCCACGTAATAATTTATGGAAATTTTAAAGTACACAAAATGAATTTTAGCTCGAGCTATTTTTAGTGCATTACCTGAGATTTTTGCTCGGGAAATGCGTTTTTTAAGAACCCACGCTGAAACATCGTTCGTTGGTAACTTATGGGCCAATAAAGTCGACTTTGTGGTAGGTTACGGGTCGCAAATACAACAAACAAGATGATTTTAAGGCACTTATTTTATCAGCAAGGCTCGTTTGCGAAAGGAAAAGTCTAATCTACGAGCCTGAAATCGGCCCAAAATGCAAAGCTGCTTTGTTCAAAGTCAAATATAAATTTACTTTGTCCATAAATTTGCAATTTAACTCGCTCTAATCCTGATTGGTTGCCTTTGGAGGTGGCAACCAACAAACCTGTGCGTAGCTATGTCAAGCCATAAGTTTTCTTCCCGACAAATTTACTAAAACAGTTTTTGATTGTACAGTTACATGCAGTTCCAATCCAATACCTTACTTAAGGGGGTCTTCTGGCCTGGTCTGGTGGGTCAAAAAAAATATAAATTTTGGTAATCGATCTCTAGTCTCTTTTGTAGAATCTCTGACGTAATCGGTCATTTATTAAAATCGGTTTTGATGTTTTATAGTTTTCTTAATGTGGTTTTGATAAAAATTAACTTTCTCAAAATATTTGATTTGAAGGTCTAACTTTTTCAGTTTATTATTGTGTTTTGTATACAAGGGCTCCATAAAACTACTCTTAAGGGTAATTTGCATTGCTTCGTTAAAACCTATTTGCCTTAACAGCAGCTATACAGCTTCGATAAAACTAAAGAGGAGAATCGCTGTCCTTAGGAGCAATTTGTGTCAGCCAAGAAGCAACTTTGCTTTATTGTATTACTCCTAAGGCACATGTGTTTTATGGCTGCTGTAAGGTGCACCTTACAGCAGCCATAAAACCTACCTTACAGCTGTCATATAACCTGCTAAGTACAATAGGTCTTAAGGAGGTAGTGTGCTTTTGTCGTAAACACATTTAACCTGTCAATTTGTACTTATTGATATACCTTTTTACTTTATTGTTGTACTTTGTAAATTCCATATTGCTATTTAAATAGCTATTTACATACCATGGGAGGAAAATAGTGCTTTTCCTCCCGCGAATAGTTTGATGCCCGACGCGAAGCGAAGGGCATTAAATATTCAAGGGAGGAAACGCATTTTCCTCCTGAGGTATGTATGTAGTTTTTTCTATTACCTTTTAACAGTTTTAAGACATTTTAAGCGTTCCGGTTCCTTTTACTAACCCGGTATAGGGCTATAAAATTATGACAAAATATTAAGTAGGTGTTGCGTCGCCGACGTTATGTTGACAACGCTTTGTTGCTAGGGTATTTTTGGTAATAACAACATAACAGTTTTTATAAGCTGTCAGAATGTTTATCATAAATTTGAAATTCTTCCTACGTTTTGAAAATGAGTTCTAGCGAAGAAGACCTGCCGCAAGATCTTGCTAAAACAGGCAAGAATAGTTGCAATTAATTTCCTTCCTTAAAAATCGAAAGAGCGATATGAAAATGAATACCTATAGTTTGTTAAAAGAATGGTTGGACAAGCGCGGAGTAAATCTTTTTCCTACAAAATGAAATAGGACTAGACAAGGTACAAAAACTCTTGATAATGTAAAATTGTTAAAAAAAAGAGAGTAAATTTTTTTCCTTCCGGGGAGGAAAAGTGGAATTTTCCTCCCTCGCTCGGGGGGTGGAAAATTAAGTTTTCTAGTAAGGTAGTAGAAAAAAGCATATTTTTTAATGAATTCGATCCATGCTTTTTCCGGTCACTGTATAAGTAATGAATTAATCTTGGAAATTCGTGTAGGGGCGTTTATTTTAACAAACAGAAAATAAATTTCTATTATACGTGTCTTTGGTCATAATAAATTCATTGAACAAGAAGAATGAGCCGGGTGGGCGAGTGGGGGATTTGTAAGTGTGGCTCAGACTGATTTATCTGCTCGTCTGGGAAAGGTTTCGGTGCACTTTTGCACCTCTACCATTTTCGTTGGCCACGTATAAATTGCTACGTAGTTTTCCCGTAATGCCGACATGATTTACGTTACACGGGTGTCTTCGGAATGGGGTGACCTCAGACACCTTTTTACCGGCACCGGTGCTCGCGAATTCCGTTGAAATATTTCCTCCGTACGAGTTAGAAGAATCCTTTTTTTTGAATGCTTGTGAAATGACACTTTATTGACATTTCACAGAATGTTTACAGACAAACAGCGATTTTTACATGTTTTAGAACAATAAACCAGTTTTTGTCTAGTGGGAGAAACGCACGGTGGGTTGGAGTGCTACTTCTCTAGTAATAAATAATTAATAATTGACCTAAAGCCTTGTTTTTTATTTTATTCATAAATAAATGTTCTACAAAAAAGTATTTATTTTATAACTCACAGAATAGTTAGGATTTTGAAATGAGTAGTACATAGGAATTGAGGAATAGTTTTGTTTAAATAAAGTATCACTTATGGTATCCCTGATAGCAAAATTTGATTCTAAGAATCTTCTAAGAAGATACGACTCGGAATAATGGAATATTCTTAGAACCTTCCCTTATTGCTAAGAATGTTCTTAGGGACTTTTAAAACATTCAATAGATACCCCTTTCATGATGCAAGTAGATTCTTAGAAGCTTCTTAAAACCTTCCTAAAAAGCAATCTAAGAACATTTTAAGAATACGTTTTTGGAATGTTCTTAGAAGGTTTCTTATGGAGCTTCTAGGAAGCTTTTGAGAATATTTCCAAATATGTCAGATACCCACGTTCTAATATGTTGTATTCTACATTCGTAAAATTCTTCAGGAGACGACAAATACGCCTCACTGTCATAATATGACAGTGAAATGTATTTGTCGTCCCCTTAAAAAATTTTGTGACATATTAATATATATTTATTTAAAAATATTAAATAAACAATTTGACCTCTAAAACATAAGTTGTATGACGTCATTACATAAAAAGTAAAATTGGAAAATTTTGTGGGATAAGTCAGATTAGATTGAAGTTGAAGATAGTTAGGATTATTATACATAAAAATGTTAATTCAGAAATAAAAAATCGGTATACAAATTAATAAATATTATTTTTAACATTAAATAAAATATAAAAAAACAAAATATTTACTTAAAAAATAATTCTTCATAAAAGAAAAAACCAAAAAGTTCTTCATAAAAAAACATTTTTCATTGTATTTAAGTTGGATAGAAGATTTTATGTAAAAGCCGGATAATTTAGATACCTAGAGCAAAAGTATTTTTGTTATCTAATATTGTTTTAATTTGATAAATAACTATAAAAAATATTTTGGGTTGTTTTTTACTTATTATTTAATACTAATTACTTTCTCAACATTCTAAGCATATGTTTAGAGTGGATTAATTTTTACCACTAAACTTTGCACCTTCTAAGAACCTGCCTAGAGGCCAGTGAGAATATTCTTAGGATTATGCTATATTTCTTTTAAGCATGTTCTTTAGAAGAAATATAGGATGATCCTAAGAATATTCTCACTGGAAGATTTAAAAAACATTCTTAGAACATGACTAGAAGTAATATAGCACGATCCTAAGAATATTCTCACTGGAAGGTTTAAAAAACATTCTTAGAATAAACTGTGCTATCAGGGATAGTGGTTAGGATACCAAGCTTTTAATATGACAAGGGTTTTTTAAAACTTTTCCCCTAAATAATTCATTGGTATAAATGTTGTAATGTAATTATATATAATATATTATATTATGACAAATAAATGTTTTAAATGTCTCATATTTTGAAATAAAATTTCAGAACAAAATGTAAAATAGTTAAAAGCTTATTTTAATTAATAAGAAAGAAAACAAATTTATAATAGTTAAAGAACTAATGTCATTTTGTCGCACGCGGACAATTAATAAAACGAGAGCAATTTTATCTATTTTGAAAAAATACTACAAAAAAAATTAATTTTATAACTTAAATTTAATTTGGTCGAATTTTACTATAGATAGTTGGTATCACAGTCATTGGTTAATGTCAAAATCGATTCGCCATGCCGTCCTTAATTTACTTATTTACCATAAGCGGCTGTTAATGTTAAAGAAGAAAAAAAGGATTTTCTTTGGTATCAAACAAAATTTATTGCCAGAAAAGTCTCGTAAGTACTAGAAAAATCATAAAAATATTATAACCAATATGCAAAATATTATGCTGTTTAAAGTATAGCCAACCTATAAAATCAAAATTTTGGGTGGGATAAAGTATCCAATTACAGCACCGAAAGCGGTGTTATAATGAAGTCATTATGAACGCGAACTTGCGAGCGAGTGCTTAAATTAATGAGTGTATAGAAAAGTTTATAAACGAGGTGCATACTATACTTTTTCTACGACAAATACTTATTATTATATAGTATATAATTATATGTATAGAGCGCCATCTATGAAACAATATAATAATCTGTGTGTCACCGTCAAATGTCAAATTTTTAAAATTTAAATTTTAAACAGATTATAAAGGTTATAAATCAAAATGTATTTCTTAAAAATTGACAGTTTTTCACAATGAAAGTAAAGAAAATGTTTTATGAGCACTTTACAGTGGAGTCCGTGCCCAAATTTAAGTTATAGTTTACTGCCGGCAAAATTAAAAGGTCAGTACAATGTTCATATAAACTTTTCAAATATTGGCGTTGAGAAACTATTTAATACTTTTGTATTTTTGTATTGAGATAATAAAATAATTTTCACATTTAGAATTATTTTACAGAAAGGCACTTTATTTTAGCGATTGTATGACATTTGACAACTGTCAACTAACTTAAAACTAACTTCAGCCCGTGACTAAAGCGCCATAAAGCCACAACTTGTCAATGTGTATTTAAAAGGTCATGGAAACATGTACGATAAAGGGCGTTTTAAAGGTAGGAGTAGAAAAAAATATTTAAAAAATCGAAGTAAAATTTATATTTTTTAAGGTACCTAGTTATTAAAAAAAGTAAGGTGAATTTTGGTTGCGATTATATTTAAAAGGCTTACATTTATAAAAAAACTAAAGAAATTTTTTTATACATGTAGATCATTTAATTTTCAACAAAAATTTTAAAATCCTAACTACATATTCTGGGAGTGATAACATTTAAAAAAAAATGTATATTTTTTCAAAATCTTTAAAATTTTGTCCCAAGATATCTTTTGAATGTATTGGTTTACGAAAAAATCATAGGAAACCTTTATATTCATTTGTGAGTGAGATTCAAAATGTTTTTCATAGGGCTAATATTAAAATGGAAAATTGCAATAAGGATGCTCCTATTAATAGTAAGAACTTATCGTGGATAGGCTTCCAATATATATATGTTCTGCTTTAGGTGTCCTCGGGCGTTATATGTATTAATGGTTTTCCGGGATCTGCTCCGTGTTGTTGGTTTTTGGTTCTTAAAAGAACCGTATGTCTGACGACGTTTCGGTACAATCTCATGTACCATCTTCAGGTCTCATCTGCTGGGCTGCTGTTGCTGCTCTGCTGCGAGTTGGACGTGGCACTTAAGGATGGCGTTTGTGAGAGCAGAAACTTTACACGAATGTTCAGCAACAGTAATGACAACTTTCTAGCACTAACTAAGATCTTACACTATTTTTTAAATTTTGATTTGCGTTAACATAGAATAACCTGTATCAGCATAACTACCGTCCTCATCAGCCAAAATAGAAATTGCATAGCTTAACAAATGCAACAAAAATATTCCGTATCTTGATTCACCCTGTATATAAAAATAAAACTTGTTCAGATTTGAGGCCCCGAGCTAAGCAAGGTTTTATGTCGTTTCCAAAATTAAACCGAGAGTGAGTTTTGTGGACAGACACGAAAAAGCAAATTAGCAATCCTCCAAATTTGCAAATCAAAGTCTGCATCTGCGGCTAGTTTAATAATTCAGCAAAGGTTTGCCCGACTATTATTCAAATCCGAGTTATCTTGTTGTCATCTCGTTAAAATTGCTTCTCCCCAGGGTAGCCGTTGTCGCCTCCGTAGTTATGACCACTGGTGATAAGTTGCTGCACCTGAGCTATGCAAATAAATCGTAAAGGTGTAACGACTGGACACGAGATTTATAGTGCGAGATTAGGCCTGGGATACGAACACCTCTTTTTTTAGTTTTTAGTTGTGTTCACAGGGTTTGAATAAAACAGTAAAAATGTTATGTTTTTCCACATTCATTTTTTTGTATGTACAGTTACGGAAATAAGTAATGTCCATTTGAATGCTCCATTGTAATTGTTCGGAGGCGTTCGGAAATAGTCAACATCTGCCTCTTAAAATTTATTTAAAAATATGTCTATATATATATGTCTATATATATATTTACTACCTGCTCGTATTGAATTAATTATTTTGGGTATATTGCATATTTAACTGTATTTTTATTAAATCGTTAATTTTTTGATATATTTTTGTATAGTTTTATAAACATTTATTCTATGAAAAAACTTTAATAACAACTTTTTAGGCCATAAATAATATTATCAAGTCGTAGTTTTTTAAAACTTTCTTTACATTTTTCAGAACTAGCAATGATTCAATACACTATTCTACATCAAAGGAGTAAAAAACACATTTTATTATTTGTTGCACTTTTATGTGTTAAAATTAAAAAGATATATTTAAAAATTTTATATTTGGTATATTTTTAAATTAAATATACTATGTTTTATCAAAAAATGTTTAATATAATTATAATGTAAAAGTTAACATAGGTGCCTATAAAACTATAACATACATATAAAAACTATAAAACATATAAACATAAATAGGTATAAAACTATAAAATATATATTATATAAATATATACATATTATAAAACTATAAAATATATATTATATATGTCTTCATATTTATTTATTGCTCTTTTATTATGTGTAGATTAATGTGTATTTTTATTTGTGTTTATTTTTTAATTATTAGACTTATACAAAAAAATCGAATATTTATTTTTTAAGTACCTCAAAAATATTGTTCAGAATCTCAAAAAAATGGTCCTGTTAAAATGTAAGCTCTTAATATTACATTTACAGGTCCCTCATCGGGAATTTTTATTTCCCATTAAAATAATATGAGATTTTTTAAAATACTTTAAAATTGTATAACGGATTAGTGGACCAATAAAACTAAAACAAATTTTGGTAGGGCTTTTTTAAAAGGTATTCAAGGTAAAAGTTAAAATTATAGAAATTCAAGATTTTTTCAGCGAAACAAAATTTATGGTAAAATTTAGTAGGACCCTTTTTTAGGAAAATATTATCCAAAACCATAAGCAAAGAAAGCGGCCTTTTTATTTATAAAGAAATGGTAAATAATTATATTAATAATTATAGTTAAAGCATGGTATTCCCAAAGGGTTTGGACCCAATTTGGTCAAATATTTAATTATCATTCAAAAATAGTCTATGTGCCATGCAAATATTAATAATAATAATATTAATTTTGTATTTTAAAGATGGATGGATTTTCATTGATTTCTCACAATTTTGTGTAATACTATGTTTTTTCATTGATAATAAAATTTATTATAACCTCACTTTTCTCCGATTTTAAAATTAAATTAAATTTTATAGTCGCCCCTCGTATATTTAAATATATCTGACATCTGTCAACCTTACTTTTTTCTAATTTAAAACCCGATTTGTTCAAATAACAGTGAATATTGAAATAAACCAATCACTGATGCCTAACAACGTGAATAATGAGTTTATTATTCACGTTGATAGGCCGGGCGGTTATATTGGTTACCATTATTTACGGAAAAAAATGTCAATAATATGCAATAGAAATAGAAAAACGTATTAATAGTGCATTTCTTTTTATAAGCACAAAATGCATTTTAGTTTTAATTTTAATGGCTTTAATTTACATAGAAAGAATAAATATTTTAATTTAAATTGCCCAGGTAACAAAAAATCCCACAAACAGATAAATACATTAAAGAGGGTTATTAACAATTTTATTTGCAAAATTATGCAAAAGTTTATAATTATTTTAATATTAAATGTCTATATTTCATTTAAATATATTATTTTATTAATAACAACTTATTAAATAATATATAGTTTATTTAATAAGTTATAGAACATAATATATTATAATATATATATAATATAACATAATATGTTATAGTATATTATATTATATTTAAATTATTTCAGAATCAATGTTATTCCTTAAATATTTAATTATTGCATAAAAGCTTAAAATGAAATTTGCGTAGAAAGAATGGTAAATAGCAGGTAGGTAGAATTATTGAGTTTAAAAATAAAAATGTTAATTTTATTAGCAAAACCCGAATGCCTCCGAACAATTACAATGGAGCATTCAATTGGACATTACTTTTTTCCGTAACTGTACAATGTACAGTAACCGACAAAAGTTATTAAAAATTCGTGATTTAAAAATTCTTCATGAAAATTATTTTCAAAATGCTTCTGAAGCACAGAGAAAAATCCTTTTGAAAACCATGCAACATGCTAGTTGTTTTAGCCAATGTTCTATAATTTGTTGTAAACAGTAAAATTTTATATTTAACCATTTGCACAATATTGTCAAGAAAGGAGTTGAAATCTGTAGTTAAAAATATTTCAAAAATAAATGTTACTGAAGCATCACACCACCTAAGATAACCAATGAATAAGACCCCGGCCGGTCGCTCAACTAAAATCTGCATTAGAAATTGTACAAAATAGTAACATTTATTTTTGAAATATTTTTAACAACAGATTTCAACTCTTTTCTTGATAATATTGTGCAAAAGGTTAAATAAATAAATTTGTTCCATACTTTTGAGGGTCACTGTATATTAGAGTATTACTAAAGCAACCCCCACAAAACTGTTTAACCCTTAAAGGATTAATTTTCTTGTCCAGACGCATTGGATTTAGAGTGTAGGTTGTCATGTCGCGTATGAGGAGACCATCGTGCACGCGAAATCCAATAAATAACTGCCAAGGAGAGACACGTATCATAACGGTGGACTGCCGAACGTATATTGACAGTTCAATCTTCATTCTTTAATGCTACGTGCCCCAGAATGTTCACTGGCTTGCGTTATTATGTTCGGTTTAAACGTAAAAACGCCTTGTCGGCAAGTTTTTTCATGTTTTATTCCCGTTTTTAATGGTCATTTTCATGTCTACTCCAGTCAAAGGATCTTTTTTGTGCTGCTGAGAATTTTTATATTTTTATAAGCATCATGTCCAGTAGTAAATGGTTCCTTAGATTAACTCAGCGACTTGTAGTGTATTCCATTTAAGAATAAAGCGTTGAGTTGAATAGGATTTTTCCTATACAACAAACCATCTAGACTTGTTATAAAGGGTGGGCCATCTATAAGTTGAATTTTAAACTACGTGCTATTAATGAAGCTTTCAACTTAAGCGCCATGAATTGCTGATAGTTGTTTAGTTTTAACCTTCCGATTACAAAATATGCACCGAATAAATTTGGATCAACGTTTCGAAATACTAAAAAACTTACTTTGAATGTGACTGTGATCGCAGAGACGGCAAGAAAATTGCGTTTGAAAGAAATGAGGCGCCGTCAAACCAAAGTTTTACAAATTTGATCAAAAAATTGCGCAGAAATGGAATGCTGGTGGACATAAAACATGTTTCGCATGCTCGTCCTAGACGTACACCTGGAGCAATCACTGCTGTGGCCAAAAATGTACGCATGAACGCGTCAACATCAACTCGGCGCAGATGTCAACAACTCGGCCTTTCCCATACCACTCTGAGGATGATTCTGCACAAAGACCTCGGTATGTTTGCATACAAAGTCCAGGAGTTAAGCAAGTTGACCATCCACAACGTTTTCGCTTTGCTGAGTGGGCTTTAAACCAGTTGAACGATGACCCTAATTTTGCAAGAAAAATCATCTTTTCGGATAAGGCGCATTTTTACCTCGGAGGTTATGTCAACAAGCAAAACTGTAGGATTTGGGCCACGGAAAATCCACACGTCGCCGTGACAAAGCCTATTCACCATTTAAAACAAATCATTCAAGCTCAAAATGCCTAAATAGAGCAGCAAACTTTTGACAAAGTGCTCGAAAATTGGTGTTCCAGGATGGGCTACTGCCGAGCCAGCTGAGGTGGCCACTTAAATAAAATCATTTTCCAAACTTAATCGGAAGAAACATTGTATCAAATAAAGCAAAATTCGTTAAAAAAAAATCAGTTTTTCTTGTTCTCATTGCTATTTTATAATTCAACATAAAAATGGCCCACCCTTTATTATTAAAATTATAATATTATATTATATTAAGTTTTGTTGTCAATTTGTCAAAAATATTTTAATTATAGAAACAATTATTGTTTTCAAAAGGTTTGATTCATTGCACATTGGCAACGTAGCATTTAATTTGTTTTAAATGGCAGCAGTAGCAACATAACCAAAGAAAACTATTTTTAAATTTTTGAGAGACAATATGAACAATATGGACAATATAAACAATGTGAACAGAGTGAAAAAAAAACATCTTTCCTAAAAAATAAATATGAGCATTATATTTTACGAGGTCGAAGAATAATACTTTTTAATATGGCAAAGAAACATATCTATAAAGGAAAATTAAAAAGTGTCAGTGTAACAATAACATCCAACTTCTAACTTATTTTCAGCAACTTCAGGTGTGCCTCAAGGCTCTAATCTGGGTCCACTTATGTTTTTGATATTAATTAATAATAATCTAAAAGTGTTTTTGCAAATTAGCTCAATTCAGGATTAAGTACGTTAGCAAAAAACTTTAAATCATATTGAACATTGGTGCAATTTAAATAAACTTTATCTTAACATCGTAAAATGTAAAATTTGTACATACACTCTAAAATTTAGTCTCCTAAACAACAATAGTCTATCGCGTTGTACCAATGTAAAAGATTTGGGCATCACATTTGATCATAAATTTACATTTTCTGACCATATTTTTAACATAAATAATTCATCTTTAAAAATGTTGTATTTTTTAATCAGAAATTGTAAATCATTTAAAAATATGGACAGTCTTAAAACATTATATTTTACTTTGGTTATTAGGTATACATTATGATGCATGTGATTCCTGAAGGTCAGTTAGAATTTATATGCAGATGTGCAGTCTTGCTGTTTTATATTTCAAAAGTTCAAGATTATTAATTTGCTATTTAAAAACCTATCCACCGTTAAGTGTAATATCTCAGTAGATTTTTTTATAAGTATTTTGTGTATGTAGTTGTATTTTTAAAAAATATTAAGGTGTCAAAAGATACAATAACTTATTTCAAATATAAAAAGGGATGTTTTAAAAATCATACGAAATCCTAACTTCCGTGAAGCTCTAATATTCAAAATGTATGATTTCTTGAATTAGTGTAGAATCACTTATGTTATCTTATTACTAGACCTTGTGGCTTCCCAAAAATCCCATTCTAGACAACCAAAAATAAAAAATAATCATTTTCACTTGGGGGACATCTCAATATATTCGCCCTTTAATAAAGTCTCAAATTATTGGAATCTAAATAATGATTCTTTAAAATGTATTACTAATGTTTATGTTAACAATTGGGACAGTTGAAATTTTCAAATGAAAATTTCAACTTTGAAAGTTTCAAACTTGAAATATTTCATTTAGTTGGAAAAGTGAAATTTTTAAAAATTTCAAATGAAATTTTCAATCCGAAAATTTCAACATTGCCTGTGAAAGTTTCAGAAATTTCATTGAAAGTTTCGCAATTTACTGAAAATTTCGCATAAATTTCACATGCGGCCTCCCCTGGGACCTTTAATAATAATTTACAGATTCCGAATTGACCAATAAGAACGAGTTATCAAGAAATTTAGGAAATTTTAATAAATTTCATAAATGTCATAAAAATTTCAAGTGAAATTTCAAGTACAAGCAAAAATTGAAATTTTCCCAACCCTATAGGGTATAATAGTAATGAGTATTTTCCCAACCCTATAGGGTATAATAGTAATGAATAAATCTGCAATTTTTCATCTAATGGTCTATGGTCTAATGGTATATGTTTTCATGATTTTGTTTGTTTTATTATTTTTAGTTTAGGTATAATTAGGTAATGATGTATTTGCTATTTGTCCTGTAATTGGAGTTTCTTTGCTGGGCAATAAACATTATTATTATTATTATTATTATTCAGGGTTACTATGATTTGTCCATATTTGTTGTAACATAATAATTTAGATTTTTATAATTTTTTTAGTATATTTGATAAACTCAAAAGGTTAAATAAATAAATTTGTTCCATACTTTTGCTGGTCTCTGTATATTAGAGTATTGCTAAAGCAAACTAATGTTTATGTTAACAATTGGGACAGTTGAAATTTTCAAATGAAAATTTCAACTTTGAAAGTTTCAAACTTGAAATATTTCATTTAGTTGGAAAAGTGAAATTTTTAAAAATTTCAAATGAAATTTTCAATCCGAAAATTTCAACATTGCCTGTGAAAGTTTCAGAAATTTCATTGAAAGTTTCGCAATATACTGAAAATTTCGCATAAATTTCACATGCGGCCTCCCCTGGGACCTTTAATAATAATTTACAGATTCCGAATTGACCAATAAGAACGAGTTATCAAGAAATTTAGGAAATTTTAATAAATTTCATAAATGTCATAAAAATTTCAAGTGAAATTTCAAGTACAAGCAAAAATTGAAATTTTCCCAACCCTATAGGGTATAATAGTAATGAGTATTTTCCCAACCCTATAGGGTATAATAGTAATGAATAAATCTGCAATTTTTCATCTAATGGTCTAATGGTCTAATGGTATATGTTTTCATGATTTTGTTTGTTTTATTATTTTTAGTTTAGGTATAATTAGGTAATGATGTATTTGCTATTTGTCCTGTAATTGGAGTTTCTTTGCTGGGCAATAAACATTATTATTATTATTATTATTATTCAGGGTTACTATGATTTGTCCATATTTGTTGTAACATAATAATTTAGATTTTTATAATTTTTTTAGTATATTTGATAAACTCCCTAAGCTCCCACTTTCCTGAAAGCTAAACCTGTGTTATTTAAAAAGTATTTAACTCCAAAAACTTTTCTATTTTTATTTTCCCACGCTCTCTGAGCAATTTAAAGTTTTAAACGCGTTGATCAGACCACACTAACGTTAAAGTTTCGGTCGGCAACTTTTCACGTCGATTTTCGTTCCGGTTTTTCTTTTAACCCCTCAAAAATTACCGCCATTTCCTTCGACAACTTCGCGCTGCGCTGTCTGTGTACGTGAGATAAAAATATCCACGTCGAATAAGTAAGCTTTTTAGAGTTCGTCCTCATCAAACTTTACTATTTACACTTGCTCGAATTTCGAGATAAAAGTGCATTTTTTGATGGTTTTGCTCTCTCATGTATAAAATTAGCCGCGATCATATACATAAACCAATGTATTTTTACTTCACCGGCTCCATAACTCTATTTTAGCTTTTTGTTTAAAAGATAAAGGGAGCTATTTGAATAAATAAAACTACACTTTGTAGATAATTCTAAAATGGTCATTTATTGATTATTTGCACTCGTTCTTGGCGAAAAGTCAAATTTAATTTAATTTTATTGATTAGTACCTACGTATTATATTATTAAATATTCACATCTATACAATAGTACAGCTGTTCATATAATTTGTGTAAGTAAATGAGTATTTTAGAGACTTTTTTAATATAATATTTTATGGTGAAATTGCACAAATTGTGGCACAAACTAACACAACATTTCTCCAATTTATTGATGGGTTGAGAGGGTGGTAAAAAGGAAAATGAAACTAAATTATTAATTTAGATACCTATGTATTCAGCGACTTATACAAAAAGTGGAAAATAGAATATCTAAACTTAATATAAACTGACACTGACAACATAAAATAAACATAACAAAACATAAACTACAAACTGAAAAATAAAATTCGTATAGCTAATTCAAATAATACTAAGATATAATTCAACGTGCGTCTTCACTTATAATAGTACAAATGAGGAGTGATTTTTCAAAAGGTCGTATTTCCATTTGCAACAATTTTTCAAAAAAATGACTATAACCTGTATAGGTTAGTATAGGGCAATATACACTCACGTGCAAAATAATCGATCCACACAAATTTTCGATGAATTTCAATCGCAAATAACTTTTTTATTTGATGTTGGATTTAAACGAATATTAAAGAATATTGTACTAAAAAATAGACGTACGTTTATAATATACAGGTTTAAACAAAAATATGTTTTTTACCATAAGTTTAAGACACTCTGTAGAGTGGCAAAACCGTATATTGTTTTAAATTAAGTTTTATTTATCAAGTCACATCTATTCTTAACAGTTTTGTTTTTGGTTCACCTTGATATATTTATTTTTGTTGAAAATACGGATTTTTTTAAAAAACATTGCAATTTCCAATATTTTTCTGTATGAAGAACTAAGGTTGCTATGGGTTATCCACAGGCTATGGAGAATGACAGTGATAGTTTTGTTGAATCATCCCATACTTGGACATGTCATACACAACTTTCAAAAGCTATCAAATTGTTTTTTGCAAATTAATGTTTAAATTTTTTTAACTTTATAAAATGAATATGTCTCCGACTGATGTTGCCAGAGCTATTAATTTAATCCACGATGGACGGTCACAGTATTACGTGGCAAGTGTTTTAAACGTCATAAGAAGTAAAGTACAAAGGGCAACATCAGTCGGAGACATTTTTAAAAGTAAGAAGACACCTCAAAATTAACACATTAATTTACAAAAAACAATTTGATAGCTTTTAAAAGCTGTATATGACATGTCCAAGTATGATTCAACAAAACTGTCACTGTCATCCTCCATATATCCTATAGGCTATGGATGGACCATAGCAACCTTAGTTCTTCATACAGAAAAATATTGGAAATTGCAATGTTTTTTTAAAAAAATCCATATTTTCCACAAAAATAAATATATCAAGGTGAACCAAAAACAAAACTGTGAAAAATAGATGTGACTTGATAATTAAAACTTAATTTAGAACAATATACGGTTTTGCCACTCTACAGAGTGTCTTAAACTTATGATAAAAAACATCTTTTTGTTTAAACCTGTATATTATAAACGTACGTCTATTTTTTAGTATTTTTTTAAAATGTGAGCGATTATCCATTAAATTATTTACAATATTCTTAAATATCCGTTTAAATCCGACATCAAATAAAAAAGTTATTTTCGATTAAAATTCATCGAAAATTTGTGTGTGTATTATCGTATAAAAAATTCTGAATCTGTAATTATTATATGCTAACATTAATATTTCACTAACAAAAAGTTAATAATACGAAAATGATGACTTTATATGCCTGTAACTTTTAGAATATTGACGATACAAAAAATTCGCCAAAAACTTTTTTTTGTAAGAATAGAATTAAGTTAATATAAACTGAAAACCTGAAATAAACATAAATTACAAACTAAAGTAAATAGTAAGCTGATCAATAAAAGTAGGAATATAGAAACACTTTTTATCCTCATTTGATCACCAGGTCATAATTATTGATTTATCCCATTCTACATTACTAAAGATAAAGTATATTTGTCGACTGGCTAATATAAAATCTTATGCATAAAACGAGAGGTATATATATTTCTTTATTTTTTTGTTAAAAGTTGAAGGAAACTATTTGAATATCAATTGAACTGAATTTCTCCAGGGCTTTAGAAGACGCGCCAGGATAGCTTTAAGTTGACGCCCTAGGTCAGATTCTTTTGATAACATGTTTTATAAATTCAATATCTTTTTTGTTAATAATTACTTACTATATAGTAAGAAAAATATACTCAAAATATTGCTTTAAAATTAAGGGATTTCAAATAAATATACATCTCTTTTATTCAAATAAAACTTTATATAGACAGTACATTTTATCAAAGTCATCTATGTGGTAATCCCCATACATAAAAGAAATATTTAAGGTTTTGTTTTCGTTAATATCCAACAAGTCGGTCTTCAAAGTTATAGTTTGAAACGGTTTCTTATAAAAACTCTTCATGTAAAAAGTAAGGCTGATTCTACCAAGTCTACTGCAAGGACTTTGCGATAAAGTTTCAACAACAAACTGATTAAGATTTTTGGTGTATTTAACAGTAACACAAAAAATATTGTTTTGATTTGCGTGTAAATATTTTGTTGCATGATTACCGGTTAGATCCAAAACAAACGGTTTATTTGTTATGAGTAAATGTTTGTGATTATTTTTGTAGTGTTGAATAAGTTGTGTGCCTACTCCTAAATAATCACAGTTCAAACATTTTCTGTCAAAACCGGCACAAATTTCCTCGTGTTCCCTCATTCTACAAAACGGTATTAATTCATTGCAACCCTCATATCTGTTAACACAAGGGAATCGTATGTTTGGGCTGCTGGCGTATGACATTAAAGTCATTGGAATCTGGTTCTCGAAATCCAAAGGGTTTCCGGAAAATTCCATGAACGAAAAAGTTGACCTTTTTTCACAGAGACATCTACCGCAAGTGTTGCCACCCTGTCCATCAAACCCTATGGGTCCCACTGTCAAATATTTTTGACATTTGACACAACATAAATCTTTCAATATGGAGTCCGAAACTTGATAGTAATTTCGCGCCATCTATAATTAGAATTATCGTTGATTTTTACTCAAGATATATTAATTCTTACCTTATGAATATGAAGATCTTTAAATGAAACACACAAACAAACAATAACAGTCACGAGAATGCGAAGAGATAGTTTACAAACGGCATTGTAAACTTGTTGTTTGTTATCATTGAACTTTTTTGTTTATATATATATTTATAAATAGATTAACTTAAAATTAATCTCTTGCCAATGCCCGATAATGTTTTTTACGGAAATGAAAAGCGTTTTAATTATTGTCAATACTAAGTAGTTTAAGTAGTTTAGATAAGAATCGTTATACGAGGTCAAAATAGATACTAGTAGGTATACATGACCGGTTTCACAGAGAAAGCAAAGTATTTAATTTGTTACTTATTAATCAAGAAAGTTTTTTTTACATGTAACCCTAGTAAAATTTAAAAAAATGATTATATATTATACGTAACATTTTTCTATATAATATACAGGGTTTTACCTTCGTGTTCAATAAGAAGGTTCTGACTCAGTACACCAGGGTACTAATTAAATACATAATTTATTGGAAAATATAAGATTTATTGCAACTTTGAGCATATTATACATTAAATATCTTAAAATCAAATAATACCACACATCAGTGGCGTCTGGTGGATTTTGGGTATACCGATATCTCAATTATTAGATATGAGACCTACACCAAATTAATATGAGTTTATAATGACATTAAATAAACAAGTTCTGCGCAAGCAGAATTTAAATTGAAGTTTGCGAAAAAAAGATAACCGAAACATCGAACATGGAACTGACTACACGGTACTGATGAATGGGATACAAATTTGTGAATATAATTCGGAATTAAGTATTTTACTGATATTTTTTATTAGTGGATGCTACTTATCAACAAATCACATACAGCCTTATATAAATTACAATGAAATATATATACGTAAGAAAATAACTACTCACCACAGTACTGAAATTTTGACTGGAACTATACGTGCATTCACCACAACTTTGCCGCTTGCATTGTTTTCAAGATGACTGTCGTGCAAAGGGCGGGCTCTGTAGGGAATTTTGTACCAAAACTTGAGTTAAAACGAGGACTTGACGTTTAAACTTCAATATTTCGCAGGAATTTTGAATTTTAACATTGGACACAGAACTGACGCGTAAAAGTGAGTACAAAGATTATCAATTTTTTTAAAAATTGCTATTATTCGAATCTATGATAAAATATGAAAAATACATTATTTAATGTTTTATAGTTTGTAGTGAAATTGAAAAATTTAAGATAAATTGAATATATTTTAAAATAAAATCACTCAAATATTTGATTCAGGAGTTGTGACACGCCAAGGTACTGATTAGGGTGATTCAAAAAAAGCCTTTTTTTAAAAATGAACCCGCACTGGCCTAAATTATAAAGATTACATTAAAACTAAAAGATTAATACCAAAAAATCCAAATTCGATGAATATTTAGAGGTCGCTCAAATCGATTTTCGTATTTTTGCACATTCGAGCCGCGAAATTATTACTGCGCAAAATAGTAAATAACTCCGTTAGTTTATATTCGATATTATTAAAAATTTAAGGGTTACCTAGTTTTTTAATACCCTCTGAGACAGTAAATTAAACTTTACGGAAAAAAATTTTTTTCATGAAAAAAAAAATAATTTGTTAATAAAAACGTATCATCTTATAAAATAAGCAACAATTGGAGTCGCACTATGATGGTACCGTAAAAAAACTAAGAAAATAACACTTAAATTATTTAGCATACATAAAACCTGCCGAAAGAAATATTTTATTTGATTTATATAAAACATAACCTAATAATAATTAAGTTATTCAAATTTTTCCCATTTTCATACGATTTTATAAATAATTTATATCCGTTTTATTAATTATGACGTATTTTTATAAAATTTCTTTATTTTTGATACCATATTTAATTAATTACATTAAGTAGTTATTAATTTATGTCCTTTTTATAATTAAAATTAAAAAAATCCACTGCTCTACATCTTTTTCTTTGCAATGATTGTTTCTAATGTTAATTTTTTCAACCATTTTTTCTTTTGTTTCAGTAGGTACTCTTTTATCAAAAAATGCCAAACAAATTAGCTCTTCTATTTGCAAATCTATATTTTTGTAAACATGAAGTTCATGAAGTGTTTTCAAATCATTTATGGGCGCGCAAGTTGCATTTGGAGCTTGGAACCAGGCAAATATGTAAACGAAATAATAAAAATACAAATTCTACGCAATGACTTATTTTCATTGTTAGTGAGTTTAAATTGATCCCGAAATAAGAAAATCTTTAGAGAGTATATAGCCATGTTCATCCATCTGGGACTTAGACGCTTTTGAATTAAGTAAATAATAATATATATATATATATAATTATGTATAATATACATTGTATATATATATATATTTATATTTATATAATTTATCAACTACCTGGTAGTAGGTCCTACTATCAAAATTTAAGAATAATAATTATTATTGTGGTATGTCAATTTAGCAACATCTAGACAGAATCAAATAATGTTGGTATCAAAATTTGAGAATTGTTGTATGTCAATAATTTTAATAAAATTTAAATTTCTGCTTAAGCCATATCAATGCAGTGAATAATTTTGTAGTTAACGTTATTTTATTTTTGTTGTAAAAAGGACCTAATTTAATAACTACCTAGTGTAATTAATTAAATATGGTATCAAAAATAAAGAAATATTATAAAAATACGTCATAATTAATAAAACGGATATAAATTATTTATAAAATCGTTTAAAAATGGGAAAAATCTAAATTACTTAATTATTTTTAGGTTATATTTTATATAAATCAAATAAAATATTTCTTTCGGCAGGTTTTCTGTATACTAAATAATTTAAGTGTTATTTTCTTAGTTTTTTTACGGTACCATCATAGTGCGATTCCAATTGTTGCTTATTTTATAAGATGATACGTTTTTATTAACAAATTATTTTTTTTCATGAAAAAAAAAAATTTTCTGTAAAGTTCAATACATTGTCTCAGAGGGTATTAAAAAACTAGGTAACCCTTAAATTTTTAATAATATCGATTAAAAACTAACGGAGTTATTTACTATTTTGTGCAGTAATAATTTCGCGGCTCGAATGTGCAAAAATACGAAAATTGATTTGAGCGACCTCTAAATATTCATCGAATTTGGATTTTTTGGTATCAATATTTTAGTTTTAATGTAATCTTTATAATTTAGGCCAGTGCGGGTTCATTTTTAAAAAAAGGCTTTTTTTGAATCACCCTAGTACTGATGTTTTGAATATTTATTATGTTTTTCTACAAACGTGCTTATGAAAAAATACATTAAAATTGGGTGGACAAGTTAAAAAAACCTGGATCTTCTGTAATATACTAAAATATTTACAAAAAATATTAAAATACCTACTCTATTGACTGATGACATAAAGTTGTCCTATTTTGTTGCTTGAAACTGACCTAAAAATGTTAATTTTAAAAACACTGTGACCCTTTTAGTGTCACAGTAATATGCAACGTGTGCTGTTTGCATATTGTAGTCTTATATATGCATGTTTAATGCGAAAAACAACCCCAAAGGTAAGTAGCAAGAAACGTTTGAATAATGTACTTTGATGTAGCCAGAAGACATGGCTCCATTCCAGATTTATTTGATACAGTTTATGTACATGCTTAAGCATGATTTGCATAAAATTGAACTAAGAATGTAAATAATGAAATATTTTGTGTTTATAGTCAAAGAATATACTGGATCTGTTCTTCGTTCTTATTTAGTAACTGGTTGTATTTTTGAATAACACTGATTTCCCGTTTAGCAGTATTATTAACCACTCTTATCAAAATAAACTACAGTTTTTATTATCTTCGTTAAAGACCTACTTTACCAGAAGCTAGGTACCTTCAGCAGAAGTTCTTATATTGGGAAACAGTCGCTGGGATATAATATTAAAATAACATCGTTTAGTTTTCATATTTTATCAAATTTAAACTGGAATTTAAAACACTTTATGCTTAAAACTAATACCAATCAATCATGATGAAAGTTACATTTTGATTCTAAAATTTTCCCGAGGTAGCTCGCGGTGGCAAGGTTGTAATAAATATTACCTAGAAGCAATATAAACTTTATGCACTCTTTGTTATTCACTTTTACCAACAGACTAAGTGTAACTTTATCGCTTTATGTTCAAAGTTATTTAAGCACACTTTTTTCTCCACTATATTGTTACAATTCTGCGGTTCTAAGGATAAGGATATTTAGCTAATTAGAAAGGGCCCTTTACCGGTAGATCATACTTATAAGTTTGTAGTATAGTTTTAATAAGACCCTAAAAATATACCTAGAACATATAATGGCTTTAAAATATTGACTTTGAACTGATCCTATGGATGCATTGCACCCATTAGCGAATGTTTTTCGAGGATAAAAAGCTGGATGTCGCACTTATTGGATTCGCTTGTACGTCATAAAGTTGTCGATGTAACACAACCGCTGGAAGGTTTTATAATTAATTCAATCTCATAGTACATATCCCGTCATCTCAGTAAGCCGTAATCCGAAATTGATGTTCGCTGTTTTCCTTTCGATATTCAAATCCCGCCGCCTTTCTAATGGTCGCTTTGTGTTCCTTCTTGTTTTGATACTCTCGGGTGCATTATACTCGATGCTACCCCCACTACGCTGCACTCTCTGAACTTTCAGCACATACAACATAAACAATTAAGAGGTTTATCTCTTAATTATACGTCGTCGTGCGATTACCGAGCCGAGCAAACAGATTTCGCCGTGTTTATTGTTCTTCACTTCATGCCTCCCTCTTGTCGTGCTTGCATTTTGACGAGGAATGCAAACAACCGCGAGATTTATATCTTTAACATCGATCTACTCGTATCTTCGTTTGTATAGCGTCAGAAGGTGATGTGCCAATCAAAACAAAGGGACAGAACCTTGTAAACCCAAGACGTTTCAAAGAAACGTTGATAAACACTCAGAGAGCAGTTTAATCTTTTTGCATCCCGTTAATATAATTTGCAGTGTAACGGCATCAGTGTCAGAGAAAGGGATGGGAGGAAGGATAAGGCTCAGTTGGATGGACTCCCTTTAACGCGGCTGCCTGTGTAACAGACTGTTTAAGTCTTAAGGCTTAGGTTGTTACACACTTCGACACACAACACTGGCGCTCACGCGAGAGAAAATACCGAGACGTCGCCGACATGGAAACTTATTAATTTCGGAATTGCACCTATTCTCCAACGCTGTATAGTCGTCTCAATGAATAAAACAATCCTCTTTTAAATAATAAATAGTATACTCTCTTAAAATTTTCAGTAATAATGATTGATATTATTATATTATTACTAAGTACGTATCAGATTTTGCAGATGATGGCCCCTTCCACTCTTGGTTAGACTCGTTTCTTCTTTAAACAAGGTGATTCATTGACCTGTTGTTAGTCCGCCAGGTATGCGTTACTTATCACTTAAATACTTCCGTGTCCGTATGGCTTTATTCACTGTATTTACTTGTTGAGAAATTGCTTTTTAATGCACTGATTTATTTAATCATTCTATTAAGACTTTGGATTTTACCTTGCACTAATTTAGCACAATATTTTCCTAAGAGCGCTAGAGTTCGTTCAAGAGCACTGAAATTAATAGGCGTATTTGGAGATATTGCAAAATTATTTACAAAATTGTAAAGACAACTTTAATAATACTTTGGAGAGATTAAAAAACAAAAATACTAATGTGATCATACTCCTACCTCTTGAAAAATGTCGTCTCCAGCATTTATAACTATTTCAACATTTTCGGTGTTAAAAACCTTTAAATGGGTACTGCAAATGTTGTTGCATACCTTAAAATGATTTTAGATGTAAATTAGTAAATTATCAGCAATGCTCGGAAAAATAACTCCTTAAACCAACAAAAGCGTTTTCTCTATTCAAACACAGACATTTATAGTCTGTTATTAAACGAAGCGTATTAAAAATTCCGACAAAGAATGTAATAAAGGAAGAATAAATGCGCCGTTTGTTGAAACTGTTAGTTTTCCAGGGAGAAGGTGTAAAAGTCAACGTGGCTTCGTACATTCAATGCACAATCATGTAAATTAAATTGTAGTGTAAAAGTTTACTTCGCTGGTTGGTGTGCTTTCTTTTTATACTTATTTATTTTGCTGGAATACATTTCAAGAAAACGGGTAGACTGTCACTTACCACATACAATGAAAAGAGTTTATATAAAACACCGTTAGTTATTATAGTTGGATATGAGTTACATCAAGAAAATTCAATATCAATACAGTTTTCAATTTGTGCTTTATACTTTTTGTTAGATCGTTTATCATAGTAACCACGTAAAAACACAATATAATTTTAAATGGATTTCATAGTTTGCTAGATAAATGGCTTTTCCAGAAAACAGAAACTGAATTACAATGTCCCCGCCATGGCAGATGAAAATATATATCCAATAGGTAGTTTTCGGATAGAAAAAAACGACAGTATAAATGATTCTCTCTTAAAGCTTCTTATGTTTTTGTACAAAGACCTTCAGGCATCAGGATCACCCTGTATTTTTGTATGCACTATTAGACCAATAATTTTCGTTATATCCAGCCGGGGTTGCATATTGCAACATGACAAATCGTTAATTATTAGCGACATCTGAAGCTTTTAAATTAAACCAAACGGGCGCCAAATTGTTCCCACTATGCCTATTGTGTAGTATACAATTGACAGCGCGAAATTCATTTTATAAAACAACCCTAACGTTTTATATAACGCGTCGCACATTGGTCAAAAGGTATCGTTTTGCGGAAAAAAATTAATACCTTTTTTATTACAAATAGGCTTAGGAATTGCACCTATTCTCCAACTCTGTATAGTCGTCTCAATGAGTAAAAAAATCCTTTTTTAAATAATAAATAGTATACTCTCTTAAAATTTTAAATTAAATTTTCAGTAGTAATGATTGATTATTATTATATTATTACTTAGTACGAATAAGATTTTGCAGATGATGGCCCCTTCCACTCTTGGTTAGACTAGTTTCTTCTTTAAATAAGGTGATTCATTGACCTGTGGTTAGTCCGCCAGGTATGCTGTCACTTATCACTTAAATACTTCCGTGTATTTACTTGTTGAGAAATTGCACCTCTTTCGATTATTTCTTATGGGGCTACCTTAATACTTTATACTTTAATCAATAAAAAATAACTTTAAACAAATGCAATATTTTTAATAGTCTTTAGCTGATAATTTCTACTAAATAACAATAATATTTGTAATAAAAGGGGAGAGTTAAATATTTAATAATAATAATTATTCCTTAATTATCTGAAGAACTTTGCCTTGACGGAGCAGTAATTATGTCAAATATTTCCCAAAGCAATGCATTTCCTGAAAGTAACATTTCCGGTATTATCCGGAGACAGATTAAAGTATCGGATATTGCTTTTTTGTTTGGATGAAATAAACTGAAGTAATCGCGTATACGGTGCTCGAGAGTCGGCCGCTCTCGTTTTATTTTTAAATCCAAATCCAATCAACGCTATTGTGTCAAAATCAACACAATTTCTCCAAGGAATGAGCACTTTTTATGACCGCCATCCGTTAACTTTAACACTGCGACTAGACTCGCTAGACGTTCGTTCTATTGAAGGAGATATCCAGCTTTTCATTTGAAAAGTATTAGTTTTGTGTGCATGGCTCGGTGTTGGAATTAAGGGGTACTTATTGCTTTATTTTTGTCCCAAGGATTTTTATAATTGAGACGCCTTCAAATATTTTTTTTCTTAATCTTCAAAATAGTATACAGGGTGGAGTACGACGGTATCACCCGTCAGAGTATATCTCCAACAAAAAGAATAAACAGTAAATTTTACACTAATCAAAATATCATGACCATTTAAACACCAAATTAACACCATAAATGGTCTATATCGATACAAATAAAAATGGTGTTAAATATGGTTCGTTGGTCCAGTGTAAATTCAAATACTAAAATAGTGTAAATTTAACTTTCACACAGAATTAAAATAAATTTTACCAGGTGTAAACTGACCTCCTTTTCAGTGTTAAATATTATGTGTTTTTGGTCAAATTAAATCATACTACACAGAAAAAAAAGGAAACAGGAAGTTCCTTGACGTATTACTAGTATACCACCAGTGGTATTATTCCAGAAAATTGAACCTTCAACTCGCTAGACATAATGTTTTTAGTGCGTTGCACCAACTTAAAATACTTCAAGTATTGACCGCTGTTTCCACCTACATAAGGTCTCTTTAGTATCGAACAACTTGTAGTGTCACACCAAAGCAAAGGACTACCTGAGCTTATATACTCTTCGTGTAAGTCAACAGAGGCGAGATATAATAACATCACGTGATCCACACCGCCTTTGCCGCGATCGGTAAACACTATGCAACCGGGAATGCACGGCAAATTGTTTTAATCGTTTTAACAGAGTGCTTTAGGTTGAAGTAACTCTTATTTACAACATATTAAGTAAACTAAACCTTACAGCGAGTTGGTTTCACTAAAGTTTTCTGGGTTAATTTAACCAATTAAAAAAAAAATAACTATCTGGTTTAGTACCAAAGTAATCTTTGTTTATATTAACCTTTCCACAGTTGATTTAAATAAATACTTATGGGTCAACTAAATTAATATAGTTAAATGAACTATTCCTTTTTTTCTGTGTAGGTGCACTTCTCAAATATTTTTAGATAAACACCGTTTTGGTGTTTGCTGTATATAACATTTTCAACCATAATTCATGGTGTTTATATTAACACCACTTGGTGTTGGATTTTGACACCATTTTAAGATTACTCTTTACACCACTGATATTTTAAACAGTGTAAATCTAAAAGAAATCAATCACGAGGAAACAAGGGGTATCTGCGAAATTCGGATAAGTGTTTGCACGCAGTACTAAAAACTCGTAATTCCGAAATTCACCAAGCCTACCAAGCTAGGTTTATAACTATCACGTAGAAAATACGTAGGAAGAGCAAAAAACATTAAAAGAGGGAATAAACTATCATCTTAATAGACCAAAGAATACCTAATGCCTATTCAGCTAGGCAAGTTCGACTTAAAATTAAAAACAAGCATAAAGTATCTAAATTATACCCAAGTAAAAAAAGCCAACTTAAATAACAAACCGCAAAGTTCGCTTCGGTTCGTTTAAATTTTCTTAAACACGTGCACTCTTAGAAAAGACCTGGTATTTGAAACTAACTTATTATCGTTGGGGTAAAACTGTTGCAGAAAATAACATTTTTTGTTTTTTGTAATCAGTACCTTTATATGTGTAACTGCTTGCATCATTACCTGAAAAGATTTAGTTTTGTTGTGGAGTATTATTTACTGCAAAAAGGCGATTAAGTTATTTTAACTGAAACTTTGTGTTGGCTAGAAGTATTGACAACATTATCTCAAAAAAATCATTTCGGCGGTAAAATGTTTTTGTTGGACCAAATATTTAAGTAACATTCTCAACTGACTGAAATTAGTCCGTAGAACTAACGGTTCGGTTGTATAAACTATGCGTCACTTTTCATACAGCTAAGACACCAGCGGTGTGAAACAAAGTGTCAGTTGGCGATGTTGTCTCTGTAGGTTAATGCAACTGCAAACTTTGTGCATTTCGCGCGCGATTTGTCCAGCCCGGCGCGTGCTTTACTTTTAACCTGTAAACAAACGGTGTTGCACCGTGCAACTTGCACGGCGTCCAGACGGTGGTGTTTGTTCTTTTGTATTTGTGTATCAGCTCGTGTGTTGTGTATATTTTAGGTAAGAAACTAGTTTATTACAATTAGTCATTTGCCCCTGTAAATTCAGTGGCGACATAATTTTTAACTATTCATATATATAAGAATATATTCTTATGTGTTGGTTACTTATAGATATCTCGAACAAATAATATGGATAAACGGACTGAAGTACCTAGCAGATTTATTTTAAAGGTTAGGTATTATTATTGCACTCCTTTAATTACACTATTGTAGTTTTTTGGTCCGAAAAAAAATTCAAAAATGTGAAAATGCCATACTGACTGAAAATGGCCTCCTGAATCCAATGGTGCCCACCAAAAGTCTCCATCACGTCGGAATTTCGAATTCTTACCCCTGTTATCATGCAAGTATGTTACGTTGTACCTAAGAATCATTGTTAAGTTGTTAAACAAAGGCTTGCACTTCACGTAAACATCACGGTTTATTGAAGAAGTAAAGTCAACTTTCATCTTAATGTACCTATCTGTGTATATTTACCAAAGAATCGTTTTTGTTTTATTGTTAAAATATTTATAAATGTTTTCTTATAGTAATTATTAATTTTTGTTATAATGTTTAAACCAAAATTTGGTGTTTTCAGTTATATTGTTATTTTTTAATTTATAATAAATATTTATAAAACGAACGGGCATGAATTTCCTTTCTCTATTTTTTATAATATTTACACAAAAAGTGTTATATTTACTAAGCAGGTATGTACTGTGGAATAATACCAATTTGTTGTTGTTACTAATGCAAGCATTTAATATTAAATATAACTTAGTTACAATACAAAACAAATTTATATTATATCAACTATTAAATTCTTTAAATGTACCTTTTTTCATGTAATTTCAATTAAAAAATAAATTCCTGCATGATACAATGTTTGTTGCGATAAATAGCAAGTGCAGTTGTTACAACTTAGACGCTGCTAAAATGACAGACTAATGTGATTGCATTAAATATCAATTATTTGTATGAAAAAAAAACTAATTTCGATGCACTTAAACTTGTTGGTTGGAGCTACCAATATTGGCTGTTCCGACAACAAACTGTAAAAACAAATTTGTATTAGTTCCCACAACATATTTTTTTGTTGTGCCTATTTTCACTAATAAAATTGGTTCTGGGAACTAAATTTTCATTGCAAATACCAGGTCTTTTCTAAGAGTGTGAGTAATCTAATTCGGAGTAGTTTTCCTTCAGGACGCCATTCTTGATATTCAAAACTGAAAGTTCACGAGACAGACATAAATCCTGCTATCGCACGTGTTTCATGAAATTATGATTCCGGCGCTTTTTCAGTCTAATTTTGCATTATGCAGTCGCAACTTTTCTTATCCGGTGATTTAGTGGAGATGAAACGAATGCATTTTGTTTCGCACCTCCTGATAAGCGAAATTTATAACGGACCGTCTCATAAGGCGGCATTGTATTTTTATATTGAAATAAATGGGGCTCGAGATATAAATTGTCTGCCTTAAAAGAAAACGATGTTTTCGGTTTTTCTTCTCTAACGGAGTTTAAGTATCTCATTTCGGATTAAATCTTTTATTAACTCTTACCTGAATTAATAGTGTTCTTTTTTATATAATTCATTTACTTCGTAAATTCCATTAAAAAGGGGAAATTCTTAACAGTCCGTTCTTGTAAACTAAATTCCCTAACAGGGTTAAATAAATTGCCGTGCAGGTTTACCCTGCAATTGCTAAATTAAACTTGGCAGGGCAGGTAGTTTCAGTATTATTGTTTACTTACGGACCTGAATGATGATTTCGGATTTAATTTGGGGGAGTTAGTTAAATTATAGCCATTTATTTCAAGCGCATCTTCTGTTGTGCCGTTGACAATATACAAATGAGTTTGTACGACTATACATGCTGAAAAGCCCTTTATACATTTTTTGTTTTCAGTGTGTAATTTACGAAATAAATGATTATGACGTTAAAATAGTCAAACAATGGATGAAATATACATTTTGCAAATCTACAAATTTACATAAATAAATATTACGCCAAGCATCGGCTTTTGCCAAAAAGATGAAGGCAGAAGTCTTACTCGACAAATTTTGCTCACAAAGTTTCAATTTCACAGCTAAATCGCGCACGTCATTTAATAAACAATTTGTATTACTAATGGTAACGATAAATTATATAAAGAACATATGGGTGATTCTACAAAAGTTGGACAACTTGATGTCATCAGTCAATAGAGTAGGTATTTTAATATTTTTTGTAAATATTTTAGTATATTACAAAAGATCCAGGTTTTTTTAACTTCTCCACCCAATTTTAATGTATTTTTTCAAAAGCACGTTTGTAGAAAAACATAATAAATATTCAAAACATCAGTACCTTGGCGTGTACCAACTCAATCAAATATTTGAGTGGTTTTATTTTGAAATATATTCAATTTATCTTAAATTTTTCAATTTCACTACAAACTATAAAACATTATTAAATAATGTATTTTTCATATTTTATCATAGATTCGAATAATAGCAATTTAAAAAAAATGATAATCTTTGTAGATACTCACTTTTACCCGTCAGTTCTGTGTCCATCAAAATTCCTGCGAAATATTGAAGTTTAAACGTCAAATCCTCGTTTTAACTCAAGTGTTGGTAAAAAATTACCTAAAGAGCCCGCCCTTTGCACGACAGTCATCTTGAAAACAATGCAAGGGGCGAAGTTGTGGTGAATGCACGTATAGTTCCAGTCAAAATTTCAGTACTGTGGTGAGTAGTTATTTTCTTACGTATATATATTTCATTGTAATTTATATAAGGCTATATGTGATTTGTTGATAAGTAGCATCCACTAATAAAAAATATCAGTAAAATACTTAATTCCGAATTATAATCTCAAATTTGTATCCCTTTCATCAGTACCGTGTCGTCAGTTCCATGTTCGATGTTTCGGTTAGCTTTTTTTCGAAAACTTCAATTTAAATTCTGCTTGCGCAGAACTTGTTTATTTAATGTCATTATAAACTCATATAAATTTAGTGTGGGTTAGATATCGGTATACCCAAAATTCACCAGCCGCCACTGATGTGTGGTATTATTTGATTTTAAGATATTTAAGGTATAATATGCTCAAAGTTGCAATAAATCTTATATTTTTCAATAAATTATGTATTTAATTAGTACCCTGGTATACTCGTCACTTCCCTTGCATTCAAATTTAGAAAACACAGATATTTCAGAAACTGTTTTAAAAAGTGACTGGCTCGGTCTGGAACAGTATATTTATTATATTATCTATGTTCTCATAACAAAATACTGTTTAATTTTCTCCGAAAACTATATAAACGAAATGAAGTCAAAAGTTGCCCAACTTTTGTAGAATCACCCATATAAGAGTTTAACAAGGTTTTATAAAATCGCAATTTAGTTTACTAGTTTTATAATGGTCATATAAGGTTACTGTATGTTATATATAATTGTTTCTACAATCATTTTATATAACCTTTAGTAACCGCCACCAGTAGGTTTATAAAGGAATTTTATAAAGTTTGCTGTTAGGGTAAAGTGGGGTGAGATGGCCAGCCGGGAGAGATGACCAAGAGCTAAAACTCAATAACTTGTCGATCGATGGCGCTGCGTGTCCTCCCCGGCGACAAACGTTTATGTCTAAGCACGGCCGGTGTGATTTCGACCACGTCAAAGTGACATTAAAGCACTCAGAAAATAAAAATACTACCGAGTCCTTGTGAAATTATATGATAGTTTCTTACTACCTACTACTGTGAATGTGTAGAATTAAATTTACCGGTGATTTTAACATATTAGGTGAGTACGATGTTCATTCGATTGTTTTAACCTCTAAAAACTATTAAAAGGATGCAGTGGATTTTGTTTGTCACGCTGGCCATCTCTCCCTAGCATTCGGAAGAGATGGCCACCAAATTGTTGGGATAGGTGGCCATTTAATTTTTGCTTCTATTTCTTTACAGTTTAGCGTCCTTTCGGCTTTAATACAAAAAAATGCCAACAAAATATATCACAAAGAATTTAAATCGTGGAAACTATACTCAAGAAAATTTAACGCTAGCAATTGAAGATGTTAGAAACGGTTCTTCTGTAAACGGAACCTCAAAAACGTATGGCATCCCTAGGAAGACCCTTGAAAGAAAAGTGAAGAATAATGTTTCCACGACTGGTAAAATGGGACCTGACAGCATGTTGGGGTTTCCCTTATGGCATTGGCCAACTAACCCCACTGAACTGGGATAGATGGCCACGTACGACATATTTTTATAAATAATAAAACAAAAATTTTAAAAGCATTTTGACCCTATTTATTTACATACCTGTTGAGATGATAGTTAAGCTGTTGCAAAAAAAATATGTCATAATCCTAACCATTATAAAAAACTTACAGGCACATATTTTGCAAAAGGGTGGCCATCTCACCCCCCTACCTGTTTTATAAAACTATTCTGTGTCTTTAATTTTGTTAAATAAAAGTTGTGAGTTATTAATTATTTATGTGCTTAATAAACCAAAAATTTTTAGTAATTGAAACAGAAATTAAGTATAGTATTAGCTTTCGACGCAATGCTTTTTCATAATTTTAATTAAAAATTGGTTGAAAACAAAATATTTAGAATAAAATATATAAGTAATATAATATTATAAACATAAATATTTTAAAAGTGGATTAAATCGAATGTTCAGTGAAATAATTTTATACCCGTTTTTAGTCTTTTACTGTTGAGTTGAGACTTTCTCAATCAACGATCGTTTATAACGCGTTTGACAACTGTTGTATACAACTCTTAATAATCAGCAAACTATAGTTTGTTTACGCCACGAGGTGGCGCTACTAGCGATGCTTCTTTACCGTATAAACCACAAAATCGTGCATTTACAGGAAGTGATTAGAACAAAGACTCGTAATTTATAAAGACTGAAAAGTTATGGCATGGCGCGTCGGCGGGATAAACGTAAGTGCCTGTAACGACCGTAACCTCAAATATGTAATAGCCACAAATCGCGGTAATAAATTAAACCATTTCAGGATGCGACGTCGGACATTTTTGCCGCTGCCACGCGCTTATAAGCTCACCTAACAATACAAAAGCGTTGCCAAGTGTACCAAAAGTTGGTACTGTTTTTAATTTGGCTCCATTGCTATCAGCAAATCCATGGCGCGAGTTCTATAATTCTTAAATTTTCTAAAATTTACAAACAAACCCATTAAGTTTTCCAGCTGAAACTTTCAGTTAGATACACGAATTTTTATAAGACAGAAAATTTATATCTCGAGGTCCATTTATTTCAATATACAATTCCACCACCTTATGAGGCAGACCACCTCAGTTAGTTATAAATTTTGCTTATCAAGGAGGTAAGAAACAAAATGCATTTCATTTACACTAAATCACTGGATACAAAAAGTTGCGACTGCATAATGTCAAATTAGACTGAAAAGAAACCTCGAATAAGAAAACCATAATTTTATGAAATACGTGTCGTGTGATAGTGGAATTTGTTTTATTAACTTTATAATTTATATATTAAAAATGGCGTTAAAATTTAGGTACATAAAGTTCATTATTTTATCTGGATTGCGGCAACGTTGCAAATTTAGGGTTTTGGTTGGTAAATACAGTTGTCAAGTTGGTCGCATTGATTAAAACAAACTAAGCTAGTTATAAATCTAATTGTGGTTATGTATAAATTATTGTAGGTTACATTGTGCAGTTGTCAAGTTGAGTTGTCGAAATTCGTAGTTAAAAATGCAATTAATTTGACTTTGGTGGTGCTTGGATGAGTAAAATCATACAAAAAAAATAGTAAAATATAGGTTGCTTTACGGCCCAGAAGAGAAAGTATTCCTAGCGAATAATAATCTTCGCTTTGAAAAGAATTTATATAAAAGAAATTAAAATTTTTTGTGAAGGTAAATGTTGTCCAATGGTGAGTAATGTGAAAATAATGTGTGATGTAATATTTATAAAACCAAATTCGTTACTTTTTTACTCCAAAATGTCCATAAGGCTAGGTACTTTTTCTTCCATTGTGGCATTTGGCATAATTTCATCAAAATGAAGTTTTGCCCTCAAAAGGGCTTACCATTCGAATTCGTTGCTGTTATTTTTGGCATAATTATCTTTTTATTTATAATTCACAAGTAAATTATCAATAATAAATATTATTGTCAATTTGACAGAAGTACTATTTTTAAATACTAAAAATACCAAGTCAAATTGGCATAAGCCACCAATCTAACAAAAAAACACGAGTCCGGATAAAAAAAAATAACTTTAAATAGTTCTTCAAATAAAACAACGCGTCTATTTTACTTGAGACATGAGACTTGGCAACAGGGCGTTATTTAACATTGGACTAATTTTATTGGCCAGAACGATATCGTAGTTGGTGTCTGCGTCATCTGCATCCTAGATTTTCCTTTGTTTAGAGGACAAAATGTATTAAAGCAAATAAAGATCCGAGTTTGCGTTCGGCGATATAAACTAGTTTTTATGGGTTTCTCATAGTTAAAATGTGTATGAAACAGTGGCGTGCAGTGCCATTTAAAATGGGGTATGCAACAGATTTGAGAATTTATTTCTTTGTCCAAGAGGCCAACAATACATTTTATTTTTATGACTTCACTCGCAGAGCCATTTATAGTTGTCATACACTGTTATAAAAATTAGATTTAGTTAATTTTATTTTGTAAAATTTTAACATAATTTTTTGTATAAAACAAGGGTTTGTAATTATTTTAACAAAGGAAAATATTTTACTGAAAGTTTTGTAAAGGTATGCATTTTGTAAGCATTTTGTTAATTTTAAAGGTTACAGATTATTTTGTTAACGCTTAGCAAATTATTTCGTTAAAAAATACGTACGTAATTTCAGGCAGTCAATCAAAATATTTCCCATTTAGAATATTTATTAACAAGTTTAACTAAAACTAACTGTATGGTTCGGAACACTAACGAAATTATGATTCCTCGTCCTTATATAAAGGGTGATTTTTTAAGTGTGTCCGAACTTCTGACAAGTGTTGCTGTCAAACAAACTTTTAATTTTCATGCATCTAGAAACTAAGTTACTCAGTATAGTCTGACAAATCATCATGGAACGTTTAACGCTTACAAATTGTCGAAATTTACCATCAAAACCATTGTTTTGTGCCCCAAACTTATCGTGCTCTTCGTGAATTTTATGGTATACATACGCCCAATCGAGCGATGTATTCGCCGAATCATCAACAAATTTCAAAAGAACTTCACCCTGTTAGATATTAAAATAAAGACAAGAACAAAAACAGTGCGTTTACAAGAAAATATCATCGCTGTTGTCGACAGTGATAAGAAACACCCAAATGTGTCAATTCGTCGACGTTCGCAGAAAGATGGGCTTTGTAATTGAACTACGTGGGAAATTTTGTGGAAATATCTTTATTTTCTTTGGGAAAATATTAAATCTTTGGTATATGTAAATAAACCAGGAACTATTCAAGAGTTGGAAGCTAAAATAACTCGGACAATTGCGTAAATAAGAACTAAATTGCTTGATAAAGTGGTCGGAAATTGGATTAATATAATTCGCTTTGTTACAAGTAGCCGCGGAGGACATTTGTCCGAAATTATTTTTAAACAATAATGTCATTGAATGTTATTTCATATAAAATAAATATTTTTAAGATATTTAATTTGGTTGTTATTTAATTTGAATTTAAAGTTCGGACACTCTAAAAAAATCACCCTTTACATAGGTTTTGGAATCATTCACTGCGGTGAGAAGAAAGTAAGTGGTGCCATCTACCGTATTTTGACAGGTTCTTTATGTTATATGTTTAAGACGGTAGATGTCACCACTTACTTTCGCCTCACCGCAGTGAATGATTTTAAAACCTTTATAAGACGAGAAATCATAATTTAGTTTGTGTTCCGCACCATACAGCAACTCTGTACTGATGTTCCAATAAAGCGAAACAACTGTTTATCGATGCTGGTGAGAAACACGAAAAAAATTAAAGAAAAGCGGAGACGAAATAATTATATCCGTAAGTGTTGTAGGTATTAGTACTGATAAATTATATTGTACCTACCAAATATCTTTATAATTTGATGATTTCAGAATTATGTTATTTAATTGTGTATATGTTATTTTGTGTTCATTTATGTAGGTATGTCTTAATTTTTTTGTTTAGGAAATTGGATAAAAAAGCAACACATTTCTTATCAAAATTCTTTTCATTTAACTTCCGAGAGTTACAAAAAATACTTTTGCTACTGGGTCTACAAAAAAGTTTGAAAAAATACAAAATTACAAGAATTATGGTTAAAATATTGACATAGGATTTTGTTATTAAATCTACAAAATGTTTGTTATACGAGCCCTAACCACATAATGTTCGGACACTTCATAATTTATACAGAAATTTTTTTCGTGAATACTATCTCAAAATTATTAGAAGTTATGAAAAATTCAGCTTATTTTGGCATATACCCCTCGAAGCGATTTTTATTTTTAAAAAGTTTACCTTTTATTTTTAGCTTTTAAAAAAAGGCTAACTTTTTAACTTTTTTTTGCATGAGTAAAAAAAGTTATAAATGGGCCCATTAAAAAGAACATAAAATATTATACAAACCCTGAAAATTTGGTAAAAATTGTATAAATAATAAGAAAGTTATAGCGATATATATATCTGCAAAATCTCCCGTTTCCTAAGAAAATTGCAAAAACTCTTTAAAAATAGCATTTTTAAATTACTTATACTTTTTTATAACTTATTTATTTTTTACCAAATTTTCAGGGTTTGTATAATATTTTATGCTCTTTTTAATGGGTCCATTTATAACTTTTTTTACTCATACAAAAAAAAGGTAAAAAGTTAGCCTTTTTTTAAAAGCTAAAAATAAAAGGTAAACTTTTTAAAAATAAAAATCGCTTCGAGGGGTATATGCCAAAATAAGCTGAATTTTTCATAACTTCTAATAATTTTGAGATAGTATTCACGAAAAAAATTTCTGTATAAATTATGAAGTGTCCGAACATTATGTGGTTAGGGCTCGTATAATTACAAATTACTTATTCAATTAGTTAACAGATACATAAAATCTAGTTAACATTTGCTTAAAATTAACAAATATTTTTTTACTGAGTAGATTTTTTTATTAAAATATCGTTTCTTTTGTTGCTCCACGATTTTTAACTCATTAATTTTTTTTTTGTTTTTCGGTAAATGTCATACAAACCTTAAGGTTAATAATTATTATTAAAAACACTTTTTAATGAAAACTATAAAACATTATTAAAAACTATATATAATTTAATGCCAAAGTGTCATTGAACAAAAATATGTTTTTGTTAATATACAGGAAAAATGGCAAGAGCAAGTTAAACTACCCCATTTTTTTGTGTTTTTTTCCACAATAACAAAAATAAAAGCTTTTAAAGTGCAAAACTTTTTATTTAATATTTTTTCAGTCGAACAATTTCGAAAAAGAATATTTCTAAAAGCTGAAAAACTTTTACTCGGGACATAATGTCTCGATTAAAGTGTAAAAACCAGCGTCGACGTGGTGAATGGGGGGGCGACAATGGGGGGCGGCGTAAAAACGTGCGACGCTACAGTATCTGTCAACTGCTAATGAAAAATACCACTTAGACGAAAAGCAATCGGCAATCGACTAATGGAAAAACAATACAAACGTATTGAACAGTAATTCATTTTATTTACAGGCTGCAATTTTTCTCCCCGCACTCTTTTCACTTTGCCAACTTGGCAAGATATTTCACGTCATAAACAATACGACAGAAATTTGGAGAAATATTAAAGGAAACATTCGACAGGAATAGAAATCGCTTCCATCCATCGCTAATGGATGAAAGCGTGGATTTTTTACAATACGTTTTAACACCGAGTTTTCTTCTTTTTTTCTTAGGTTTTAAGGATTTGCAGTCATCATTTATTCACGTTTTTTATACGGGTACTTCCAGAACAGAGAGAGAATGCATTATAAATAAAAAAATAAACTAAAAAAAACAAAATAAAGAAGATATCAAAGCAACCTTAACCCAAATTGCAAAACTCAAGAACATAATAGTATAATAAATAAAAATTCTATAAAAAAATTAATTTCATTCCTTAAATTTAGTTTGGTCGAATTTTACTTTAGATAGTTGGTATCACAGTTCTTGGTTTGACAATTAATGTCAAAATCGATTCGCCATGCCGTCCTTAATTTACCTATTTACAATATCGGCTGTTAATATTAAAGAAGAAAAAAAGGATTTTCTTTGGTGTTAAACAACATTTATTTCCAGAAAAGTCTCGTAATTACTAAACTGTTCAAAATTTCATGACCATTTTAACACCAAATTAACACCATACATGGTCTATATCGATACGAACCAAAAATGGTGTTAAATATGGTTCGTTGGTCCAGTGTAAAGTCAAATACTAAAATAGGGTAAATTTAACTTTCACAAAGTATTAAAATAAATTTTACCTGGTGTAAATTGAACTCCTTTTCAGTGTTAAATATTATGTGTTTTTGGTTAAATTAAATCATACTACACAGAAAAAAAGGAAAAAAAGGGAACAGGAAGTTCCTTGTCGCATTACTAGTATATTACCAGTGGTATTATTCCAGATAATGTTTTTAGTGCGTTCCGCCAACTTATTCCACCTATTTAAGGTCTCTTTAGTATCGAAAAACTTGTAGTGTCACACCAGAGCAATGGACTACCTGAGCTTATATACTCTTCATGTAAGTCAACAGAGGCGAGATTTAAGAACATCACGTGATCCACACCGCATTTGCCGCGATCGGTACACACTATGCAACCAGGAATGCTCGGCAAATTGTTTTAATCGTTTTAACAGAGTGCTTTAGGTTGAAGTACTTAACTCTTATTTTACAAACAACATATTTAGTAAACTGAACCATACAGCGGGTTGGTTTCACTAAAGTTTTGGGTTAATTTAACCAATTTAAAAAAAAAAAATAACTATCTGGTTTAGTACCGTCAAACTAATGTTTGTTTATATTAACCTTCCCACAGTTGATTTAAATAAATTAATATAGTTAAATGAACTTTTCCTTTTTTCTGTGTAGGTGCATTTCTCAAATATTTTTAGATAAACACCGTTTTGGTGTTTGCTGTATATAAAATTTTCAACCATAATTCATGGTGTATTAATATATTAACACCACTTGATGTTGGATTTTGATTACTCTTTACACCACAGATATTTTAAACAGTGTATAAAAATCATAAAAATATTATTACCAATATGCAAAATATTGTGCTGTTTAAAGTATAGCCAACCTATAAAATCAAAATTTTGGGTGGGATAAAGTATCTTAAAGCGGTGTTATAATGAAGTCATTATGAACGCAAAAATAGATAAAATATATTTAAATGGATGAATAAAAATATATATGCATTAGGCTGCTTTTTTTCATGACTGTTTTTATTTGTTAGCTTCGCACTCAAAATCTTGTTAAAAATGTTCAAAAAAAAATTAATTAATTAACTCTAAGTACTCTCCCAAAGCGTATAAACATTTCCCATTTAAAATACAAGTAAATTTTGATATATTTTTTTTAAATATCTATTTCTCAGCCGCATTTTATGCTATTCGACTGTTCCAAAAAGGGATTTACTTGGAATGAAAAGTTCTACAAAAATGCTTTATGTGCCATAGCTGCAATCTGCACCTGTAGGATGGTACGTTTCGAAAAAATAAAAATAGTCGTGAAAAAAAGCACCCTAATAAGCATGGATTTTAATTTACCATTTATGCTTAGTATGATTGATTGAGTATTTAAAAAACTATATCTTATACACTATGTTTGAATCTAAAGTGTCTACTTTTAAAAATACTAAATTAGTATTTGAACAATGTCTATATTATTATTGGAAAGCTTAGAGTAAAGTAAATTCCATTCGGTGTTGGCCTTCCCCCCTTGGGGAGTCCTGGAGGATGTTGAGTGGATTATTTGGAAGCGGTGCAGACTAATAGAAAGTGCACACTTGGGACTCCCCACATCGATCACATCTGCACGTCCCATGGTGACTTATTCTTCATTTTGTTCATTTCCTACTACAAATCCGCCTGTGCGTTTGGATTTGCTTGGATTGTATTTTTCATATTACCACTCGAAAAATAAAATTATTTCGTTTTTGTATCGACGAAAAATATATTTTTATAACATACTTTAACGAATCCAAAATAGTATGTCTATAGACATACTATTTTGGATTCGTATACAGCTCTCATACACTGAATGCCATGGCTTCTAAAAACAAATTTATCAAAACTGACATAATATTATTATAAATAAAATAAAATAATATTATATTATATTAGCTTTTGTTGTCATTTTGTCAAAAATATTTTAAGTATAAAAAGAATACAGTTCATTTTTTTTATCTGGACTCGTGTTTTTTTATTAGGTTGGTGGCTTATGCCAGTTTGACTTAGTATTTAAAAATGGTACTTCTGCTAAAGAATTTAATTACATTCTTTGACACTGTCAAATTGACAATAATATTTATTATTGATAATTTACTTGTCAATTATAAATAAAAAGATAATTATGCCAAAAATAATAGCAACGAATTCGAATGTAAAAGCCCTTTTGAGGGCAAAACTTCATTTTGATGAAATTATGCCAAATGCCACAATGGAAGAAAAAGTACATCGCCTTATGGACATTTTTGGAGTAAAAAAGTAACGAATTTGGTTTTATAAATTACATCACACATTATTTTCACATTATTCACCATTGGACAACATTAACGTTCACAAAAAAATTTAATTTCTTTTATATAAATTCTTTTCGAAGCGAAGATTATTATCCGCTAGGAATAGTTTCTCTTCTGGGCCGTAAAGCAACCTATATTTAACTATTTTTTTATATGATTTTAATCATCCAAGCACCACCAAAGCCAAATTAATTGCATTTTTAACTACAAATTTCGACAACTCAACTTGGCAACTGCACAATGTAACCTACAATAAATATATACATAACCACAATTAGATTTATAACTAGCTTAGTTTGTTTTAATCAATGCGACCAACTTGACAACTGTATTTACAACGTTGCCGCAGTCCAGATAAAAAAAAGAACTTTATTTCTTTTCATCGCACTCTGGCAACGCAGCATTCAATTTGTTTTAAATGGCGGCACTAGCATCAGCTGTCATCAGGGTTGGGTCAGTAGAAAACCTTAGGTAATTTACCTTGGTAGAAAAGGGTAGAAAACTTGTTTTCGACTTGCGTCGAAAACCTATAGGGTTTTCTACCTACGTAAATTACCTTATTCGACCTTCTCCTTCCACTTCTCTATAATTGATAAAAATTTGCCCTCATGCCAAAAATTATGTTGGGGTCTCCCAACCAAACGTGGCCCTTTTTTTCCCACCATAATAATGTTAAAAAACTCCAAATAACTTCAAATTTATGGTAGGTGTCTGATTTTTCACAACATTTAACAAATCATAATAAACAACAAACTTGCATAACCTCACATTTTTTGATATTTGACAGTATTCTACTTTTTTACGTTTTCTACCGTCGAAAACGTCGAAAAAGGTTTTCTACATGTCGAAAACAAAAATGTAGGTAGATACCCAACCCTGGCTGTCATCATAAAAAAATTTATTTGTAAATTTATTGTTTGTTTTGTGTTTTGTGATTTGTGTGTAATTTGTTACTGAACAACAGGTAAGTCGATTACATTAAGATCCCTTAAAATATTTTTAAATTTTTGGACAATATAAACAATAAATATGAACAAAATTAGAAGAGAACAGTATTATTGTAAAATGTAAAACACGTACAGACTGACACGCGGAAGGTATGACGTCAATTCTGTCTCATGTCGGTCGGTTTTCCTATGCTGAATAAAATGTGCATTTTAATCAAAAAGCATATACAATTTCTTTAAAATATTCTGCACTTTTCAGTTCAAGCAATATATAACTTTTTACTCAAGGTTTAATGTATTTTACATGTTTGCATAATGGGTTATAAATTTAAAAATAATTTTAAAACTTTCATAAATTATACAACATTACACATATGCAGCTTGCTTCCATATTTAATATCAAGCTCTGTTAATTTATGTAGTCTGCTAAGTTTGATATTTAATAATATTTATATTTCATTTATTAGTTTTTGTTGATAGTTTGTCTAAATTATGGTTTATAATGGTATATTATGTACTAAGTTTAATTAAATGAGCGAAATCTATAAAACAATAGAGTAACCAACTTGAAAACCTGTATTACCGGCGCGCCAATGAAAATGTCAAATTTTTATGTGTAAATCGAAATGTATCCCTTAAAATGGACTAACAACAGTTTTTCACAGTAAAAGTGAACACAATTTTTATGGGCACTTTACGCTGAAGTCTCCACCCGAAATTAAGTTAAATCTAGTCTAGAGAAGTTTATAAAACGGGTTGCATGCTGTACTTTATCTACAACGAGCACAAAGAAGAATTTAAAGCCATTTTTCATTCTTAAACATTTGACATCTGTCAAATTTCAACGGATTTAACCTCACTTTTTTACAATTTATAATGAAGCTAACTTCAGCCCGTGACTAAAACGTCATAAAGTCAATGTGTACTATGCTCCACACCTCAAAGTCCCACCACGTGACCATGTCTTTTGAAAATTTGGCATTTAAGGCTTTTCAGGTTATGTATCTGTCAAAGTATAGTCAAAGAAAGAAATAATATTATGTTTAGGCGTTAAAAATGTAAGTATAAATCTTTATAACATTACAATAACAATGGATGGTTTAAGAATTTAAGAATATAAATACTGCATTTAATGAAATTCTAAAGTGTATGGTGCCAAATAAGTAATATTTTTGTGCATTTGGTCCAAATATCTGGTTTTCTCCATAAAATAATTTTAACTAAACAGCATTTATTAAAAAAAATCTTCTCTATAATGGAATAAGAATATCTGTTTTAAAGGTAGGTTAATATATTATAACAAAAATATCATCTAATTTTGTAATTTTAAGGTTAGAAAAGTTTATTTTGACCAAAATAAATAAGTATTTTGAATTATTTAAAAGACTGTATAATATGGTATTTAAAAATGTGGTAGTTTTTCTTATCCAGCTTAAAGTGTACCTACATAAAGTTTTGTCAATACAAATAGTTAAAAAGCTTCAACTGAATTTGATCTACATCGAAAAATCATTATAATTTTAAAAATTTTAACAAATCGCATGTCATAGGAGTATTAAATATTTTCACATTGCAAGTTTCTCTAAAAATTGTTTGTTTTCTTATAATCTAACTTAAAGTAGGTATGCAGAGGTATGCACAAGTTTTGTCATTAGAAGTATAAAAGCTTCAATTTAATTTGAACCACATTCAACAATTATTTAGTATACCTACCTATATTTATTTATGACCATATTAACACACTCTTCCAATTAATCCACTTATTTATTTTGGTCAAAATAGATTTTTCTAACCTTAAAATACAAAATTAGATGATATTTTTTGTTCTAATACATTAACCTACCTTTGATACAGATATTCTTATTTCATAATAGAGAAGTTAGATTTTTTTTAATAAATGCTGTTTAGTTAAAACTATTTTATGGAGAAATGTAGACCCAATGCACAAAAATATCACTTATATTGCACCTTACACTTTGGAATTTCATTAAATGCAGTTTTTATATTCCTAAATTCTTAAACTAACCATTGTTATTGTGATACTATAAAGATTTATTAACTTTTAACGCTTAAAAATAAGCGGTAACACTATAAATATTATTTCTTTCATTGACTATACTTTGACAGATACATAACCTGAAAAGCCTTAAATGCCAAATTTTTAAAAGACTGCGTTCCGTACATGGTCACGTGGTGGGACTTTGAGGTGTGGAGCATAGTACCTATATTATGACAAAGTTGAATTTTACTACCTCCATAGGGGAGAGAAAGTAGATCCAGAGGGCTCTGCACTAATATGTTAAATTGAAGTTAAATTAAAAAAAATACGATTTTAATTAACTTTTTTGGTTAAAAAAGCTGTATTATGTATATCTGATCCCTTGTGTAGCATACTAAAAGCCAAATGTACATAAATCACTGTAAAAATAAATAGAGAAAATGTGTACGTCAAAAAAAGGAATAATTGACTGGTTTGATGGGTAATTTTCGCCGCCAGGGCCGCGATTGAAAATCCATAATAAGAATTGCGAAGCTAATGGGCCGATTGCAGCCTTATAATTCGGTTTCGCGTTTCGGTTTGATTTCAAAAGCTTCCTTTTTGCGAAAGCTCTCGCATACCTTAATCCACAAAGAACCTGCAAAAGCCCGAAACCGAATTACCTACACGGTTTGATTCGGCCGGTAAATAAAAGACATCCAATGCGAATTTAAGCGTCACGGCTTTGAAGTCTAAAGGTTGGCGAGACTGATGCTTGAGCATGTGTGTGTGTGTGAAAGGGTAGGAAATAAAAGAAAAACACGGTACGGGCTTAAAAGTCTTTTATTGCCGTCACTAAAAATTATATTTTTATTTATTCGGCTTGAAGGAATGTAAGGTATACTTATTTTTTGTCAGAGGGTTTTTGATTTGCCTGTAAATCTCGTTTTATTTTTACTTTATTTTTATAATAACCTTAATGAATTTAAACATCAAAGAAAAATAAAGTGCTTATAGTTGATGTTATTATTAAAGGAAAATGCAAAAGTGTTGTAAGATGAGAGTTGTTAATATTCAAAAATACCAAACGACCTCTAAATATTATTCGATTCCAAAAAAGTTTCAATTGCACAGCTAAATCGCGCACGTTATTTGTGTTTTGTGTTGCAAGTAAAAACTAAAACTTTGGTTTACTACTCGATTTCAATTTATTATTCCTTATATCATTGATTAAGAAACTCAAAGCTTATCTAAATGATCATGGTGAATTATTGTGTGTTTAATTGTAAATTTAATTCAAAAACTAAATCGTTGCCTTTTCATGTTTTGCCAAAGTATCCCATTCGGTAGGTATATTTGTTGGTGCAGAATTAACTAAAGATAACTTAACCTAAAATAATTTATATTTTTAGGTTTGGACATTTTTAAGAAATCTAACAAAAAATAGTTGTACAAACATAACCTTAAAATCAAACATTTTTATATTTGAGTCCTCTAAATTTAGAGTGTTTTTAAAAACACTCGTTTGTAACATGAGCGTTTGCCAGCTGATTATTAAGAGTTTTAATTTTGTTGAAGACAACTTTATTTTTTTGGACCACCCTATCCCCTATGTATCCATATTTTATTATCCCAAATATAAAAACTTTTGTGCTAAATCCTGTGGAAGTGTGTTTTTTGGATTTATATGATATGGAGCAGCTATTTTATCCATATTGAATTTGCTTCTGAATCCAATAATTCCTAAAAAATACATTAAAAAATAATATTGAAATACAGGGATTTTAAATTGTACCCCCTTCTTTTTTTGGTGCTTCAAATAGATTAAAAATTGTGATTTTAGAAATATGCACATTTATACCTTTTGGGCTGATAGTTTCGAAGATATTAATTATTAAAAGTGAAAAATTTATAGTTTTTAATAATGTTTTAATGTTTTATAGTTTTTATTAAAAGAATTTTTAATGGGGTTTTGATAAAATTAAAAAGTATTTATAGAAGAAATGTTCATAAACTTTCAAGGTCAAACTTTTTCATTTTATTATTGTTTTTTGTTATTCTACAAATAGCAAGTGTCGATATATGGAAGTTTTTTATTTTATTTTTTTTTTATCATATAATTTAAAACAAATATTCACCACTGGATGTAAAAACTTTTAGTTCAGCGTTCAGTGAAGTATCTGTCTCTTAAGCGTTCTCCAAATATTTCGGAGTATTTAAATATGTACCATTTAACGGAAACACAGAGAATTGAAGTTTTAATTTCCAAAGGATGTGGCAATAAAACTGGAACACAACAAGAAGTTTGCAATTTATTTAATGCAAAGTATCTAGCTTCACCTATTACTCCTGCTACGGTTAGTAAAATAAACGGAAATTCAGAGAGACTGGACATGGAAAAGACATTCCAAAATCTGGTCGTCCGAGTATTAAGGAAAACACTAAAACATTCTAGCCTAGTCGCAGCTAAAAGTCAGCTAATGCTTTCTTATGAAGATAGAAAAGTACCATGGATGCATCCATACAAAATTAGACTAGTGGAGGAACTTAAAGAAGATTATCCGGACCGTAGACTACAATTGTGTGAAACTATACTACTAAGCTACCTTCTGTTTGAATGGTACAGTCAACCGTCAAAATGGTAGGTACTGGAGCGGGGAAAATCCTCATTGGGTAGTAGTGGCAAATTCCCAATACCAGCAAAAAGTGAAAGTCTGGGCAGGAATGGTGGAAAATCGGATCATAGGTCCTTTCTTCTTCGAGAATATGACAGGACAAACGTTTGCAAAACTCTATTCTTCCCACATTAGCAGAAATGTTTCGCAATGAGAATGAAGCATCTACCAAGTGATACCATTTGGTATCTTCGTATCTTGATAATTTCTTATGGATCAAAATCGACGTGTTCCAGGAAGGAAAGGCACATTTTTTAATGAATTTGTTCCATACTTTTTCCGGTCACTGTATAAGTGGTATCGAGTTGAGAAGTGCTTGTGCCTGATAAAACCAACCGCATTTGTTTGATTTAATAAGCGTGTTCTTGTGCACAATATCCAATAAACAATTTCCCCGTTATTCATCCCTTTATAAAATGATTACATAAATTAGTTCTCAACGTAACGAAATCCCTTCGCATTGAATGTGTACCGTGCACAAAAGCCTTAAATTACACGGCCGGGAGTAAATAGAATAGAAAAGGCGCGTCGGCAATATGATTCCACTGAATAGAGTGCAATATTTTAAGCTCATTAGATGGTTTTCGCGTTCGCTGTATCCTTTCATTAATTATTTCCCATTTGAAAAGGAAAACGGCAACGGCAACGTGTCTCAGCCAGACCAACAAAACAATAATGCCGCAGCTACGGTCGCCATTGCTGCTGCTGCTGCTGCTGTTGCATGCTGCATTCTAAATGCTACTCATACTCGCAACGCTTGCATTCGCCTTTTATGCTTTAAATCCATTTATTAGACTAGACCACTCAAGACCAATGACCGTTTATATGCATGACTATGAATATATGAATCTTAGTGTGCAATGGGGTCTTTCATTTAAAACGACTATTTTGTGCTTTTCACCAAAACTCCAAAATATTGTTCAAAACATCGAAAAAAATTCCCTTATCTTATCTTATCTTTATCATTTCTAATTTTTCCCATTTAAAAATCATGTATTTTCAATTACATATTGTAACGTTTTTAACTGTTCGTAATGTGAATAAAAACACGCACTGGTTTATTAACAAACTAAACGATTTATTTTTATAAATTAATTACACTTAAAACACTAAGAAACTATAAAACTAACTAAACACTTAACTACTAATAATTTATATATCACTACTGTACTAGAGTCTATTTATTTGCACGTATATTTATTTATTTCGACGCGAGTACCAAAGCTTGACAGAATCTTCGTAATGCGTCGTTCCTTATATATTCAGTGCCTACGTTCCCGAATATTCCAGCGAGCTCCACACAGCTCTAGATCGCTCGAGCGCTGAATCACCGGCGATGACTCATCGGCGATGAGTCATCATTCCGAGATCCAGAGCCGTACTCGCTACAATATTTTTGAAGATATTAAAGCAAAAAGTTGTAGAAAATGTAATTCTTAAATAAAAAGTCCCTACCTTTATATCGCTAAAGTGAACAGTTTACAAGTTATGAGCAGTTTAATATTTAAAAACTTGAAAAATTTGTGTTTTCTTGAGATTAATTTTTCTTAAATTGAATTCCATTAGAATTAAATTTTCTACAACTTTTTTCTTTAACATTCTCCTAATATTTTTAAAAATATGTGAAAAAATAAAAAAAATGACTTTTAGAGCTGATGCATGTTTTAAACAATATTTTGGAGTTTCGGTGAAAATAAAAAAATGTTCATTTTAAATTAAACACCCTAGTTTGCAAATGGGTGAATCTCACGAAATGTCCCCCGATGGTGTTACCCCGTGATATTTAATAAAACTAAATAAGTTTGACCTACACTTTTATTGTGTTTTGATCTTTCATAATTAAGTAGATATTACAGCTCAGGTTCCAGATTTTTAACCGCAATTAATTAGTGTTTACAATGTTTTAAAAGTCTAAAACCTATCCTCCGTGACTTTTACTCTTTCTAGGTTAACCTATATGATTTCAAATATCTGAGGTAGTAAAAGCATACTTAAAATATCAGTTCACTAAGTAAATTAAACACATCCAAACATGGGCGCCGCTACATAGGGGCAGGGGGGGGCCCGGGCCCCCCCCTGGAATTTCATACCCAGAAATTCCGGTACTCCATAATTTGACGGTAAGTGCTGATCGTTATCATTTCTTCATTATATTTTAATTTATCATAATTTGTATAGCGTATACATAAGATGGCTGTACTACTAGAGGAGATTCCTCGGCGATACAATTTATTTTTATATTTATATATTTACCAAAAAACTGTGATGTATTTTTTGCAATATGTACCAATATAAATAAATAGGTAAATATACATATAAAGATGATATTTTATTTGACTTAAGTTTAATGTGAACTTCTACAGTACAACTTGATTATAAATAACATCTATCAAAATTGTAAAAAACTTTAAGGGCCCCCCCCTAGACGAATTCCTTCCGGCGCCCATGCATCCAAAGCAATCGAATCAAATATAAAATATTATTAAAAATTGAAAGAAATAATTTTTATAACCATTTATGTAGGTGTTACAAAAATTGATTCTATCCTCCGTGAATCTGTTTTTGCTTTAAATTTTATGCAACGAATGGCGCTTTAATCATTTTAAATAAGCAAAAACCTCTGTTTACGACATTATAGATGCATGTGATTTCTGAAGGTCAGTTAGAATTTATATGCAGATGAGCGTGTTGCTGTTTTATAATTCAAAAGTTTAAGTTTATTAATTTGCCATTTAAAAACCTATCCACCGTGAAGTGTAATATCTCAGTAAGTAGATTTTTTTTATAAATATTTTATGTATGTACAATTGTATTTTTAAAAGATATTAAGGTGTCAAAAGATACAATAACTTATTTCAAATATACCTACAAAGGGATGTTAAAAAAACATACGAAATCCTAACCTCCGTGAAGCTATCTTTCGTGAAACTCTAATATTCAAAATGTATGATTAATGCAGAAGCACTTATGTTATGTTATTACTAGACCTGGTGGCTTCCCAAAAACCCCATTCTAGACTAACAGAAAAACAACCAAAAATAAAAAATAATCATTTTCACTTGGGGGACATCTCAATATATTCACCCAAATAAGAACCTGCACTAAATAAAAAATTCATTGAAATGAAAAAAAACAATGATTTACAAACCTGAAGATTTTATAGGAATTTTTTCGGAAGGTTGTATGTCGACACAGTGCATATATTTCATTGATTTGTCCTTTCGTTTAGTTACCATTTTCTTGTATTGTTCTTCAGAATATCCATGTTGTTTTGCTTCATCCAAAATAATCTAATAATAAAATTATTTTGATTAAATTGGTAAAGTTAAATTTTTTAGTATTTAGATATAGTGTCGAGACATTTAAAATAAAAACTTAGATAAAACATTTTTTACCAAAATTGTTTAAAAGGTTAAATTTTTTAGACTCAAAACCATTGATAATCAAAAAATATTCTGCGTTAAGCCAAACTTTATTAAAAAGTACAAGTCAGCCATTGAATGAATTAACCTGTTTTACAATTAATTCAGAAAATATTAAGAAAAAATATTGTTCCTAACATATGCGCAAAATAATTTTTCCCTACTAACTATTTACAAATTTAAATCAATAATTTTGAAGAATAAAAAATTTGTACTAAAATTTTAAAAAATCAATATTTTTAAGCTTAAAGTTTTACAGTTGTATTTTATATTTAATAGTACATTATGTATATTATGTATTAACTTTGATAAACGCCATTTTATACACGAATTTAATTTAGGCACGAGCGAGTTTGCGAGCGAGTGCTTAAATTAATGAGTGTATAGAAAAGGTTATAAACGAGGTACATACTATACTTTTTCTACGACAAATACTTATTATTATCTTAAAATCTTTTAAATCAAAAATTTGTATAAAACGCCATCAATAAAACAATAGGGGAATCTGCGTGTCACCGTCAAATGTCAAATTTTTATATTTTATAAACATATTATAAAGGTTATAAATCGAAATGTATTTCTTCAAAATGGACAGTTTTTCACAGTGAAAGTAAAAAAATGTTTTATGAGCACTTTACAGTGGAGTCCGTGCCCGAATTTAAGTTATAGTTTACTGCCGGCGAAATTAAAAGGTAAGTTCATATAAACTTTTCAAATATTGGCGTTGAAAAACTATTTAATACTTTTGTATTTTTGAATTGAGATAATAAAATAATTTTCACATTTAGTATTATTTTACAAGAAAGGCACCTTATCTTATGTATGACATTTGAAAACTGTCAATTAACTTCAGCCCGTGACTAAAAACCTCTAACTGTAAGTGCTAAACTTTAATCTTTAAACAATTATCTAATAAATGCTTAAACGGCGTGCCATAAGTTAACCTTGCTGGTCTGTTTTGGATGGGGCACCATGTATTATATATTATTAAATTTAAGCGAATATTTTTGTGTTTTAAAATTTTAAAAAAATAACTAATTTGCAAAAATGGTGAATGCTCCGGGATACATGCAAATAATAACATTTTCTGTAATATTTTTAACGATTTCTTTAAACATTCTAAACTTTTATTTATTCTTATCTTGTTATTTCAAGTTTTAAAGAATAATTTAAAAAAAAATACAAAGTATTGAGTATTTGCTTGTATTGCGGGCGTGCCTGTTCGCGGGTATTTTTTACACAAATGCAGTTTAAAGGATCTGTCAGACAATAAGGTACTTAGTTATGTCCCCAATTTCCTTTCCTTTGGTTGTCTTGACTTTGAGACGCGCTTCTCATGCCGCCGCCGCCGCCTTTCCTTGCCCGCCCCCGTCCTCGCCGCCGCCGCCGTCTCCGCTTTCTCTTTACGTTCACGTTCCGATTGAGACGAAGTCCTGATGCGCTCGTTAAAATTTAAATGCGATTATTAAGAGACAAATGCACTTTTTTCGCGTCAAATCTATTGTGGGCGAAGTAATTTAAGTCTAAGTAATAATTCGAAATTCCTTTTTTTATTAAAACGATCTTGTGGGTTTTATTATTGATTATTTTAGGTGACAGATTTACGGTAAAATATATTTCACCCTATATCTAAGCGGTTAAACTTTGAATGTACTATGCCCCACCACGTGACCACGTACGGAACGCAGTCTTTTAAAAATTGTATCTGTCAAAGTATAGTCAATGAAAGAAATAATATTTATAGTGTTACCGCTTATGTTTAAGCGTTAAAAGTTAATAAATCTTTATAGTATCACAATAACAATGGTTGGTTTAAGAATTTAGGAATATAAATACTGCATTTAATGAAATTCCAAAGTGTATACACCTTATAAGGTGCAATATAAGTGATATTTTTGTGCATTGGGTCTACATTTCTCCATAAAATAGTTTTAACTAAACAGCATTCTCTATTATGAAATAAGAATATCTGTATCAAAGGTATGTTAATGTATCAGAACAAAAATATCATCTAATTTTGCATTTTAAGGTTAGAAAAATCTATTTTGACCAAAATAAATAAGTGGATTATTTGGAAGAGTGTGTCAATATGGTCACAAATAAATATAGGTATACTAAATAATTGTTGAATATGGTTCAAATTAAATTGAAGCTTTTATACTTCTATCGACAAAACTTGTGCATACCTCTCGGCATACTTACTTTAAGTTAGATTATAAGAAAACAAACTATTTTTAGAGAAACTTGCAATGTGAAAATATTTAATATTCCCATGAAATGTGATTTATTAAAATTTTTAAAGTTATAATGATTTTTTGATGTAGATCAAATTCAGTCAATGCTTTATAACTATTTATATTGACAAAACTTTATGTAGGTACACTTTAAGCTGGATTAGAAAAACTACCACATTTTTAAATAATCCAAAATACTTATTTATTTTGGTCAAAATAAATTTTTCTAACCTAAAAATTACAAAATTAGATGATATTTTTGTTATATTATATTAACCTACCTTAAATACAAATATACTTATTCCATAATAGAGAAGCTAGATTTTTTTTATAAATACTGTTTAGTTAAAATTATTTTATGGAGAAAACCAGATATTTGGACCAAATGCACAAAAATATTACTTATTTGGCACCATACACTTTAGAATTTCATTAAATGCAGTATTTATATTTTTAAATTCTTAAACCATCCATTGTTATTCTAATGTTATACAGATTTATACATTTTTAACGCCTAAACATAATATTATTTCTTTCGTTGACTATACATTGACAGATACATAACCTGAAAAGCCTTAAATGCCAAATTTTCAAAAGACTGCGTTCCGTACGTGGTCACGTGGTGGGACTTTGAGGTGTGGAGCATAGTACCTACCTACATTATTATAAAAAAATGTAAATTTAAATAGTTCATTCTTTGTATATATTTGAAAATAAATAATCTTAATCAAATAACTTTCTACGCAAAAAAAACGCTAGCATAGCATGAATGGGTAAGCCATTAAACCAATGGGATCTTGTAATCCGTATTCCTGAATAACAGTTCCTATAATACCAATAGGTAGTTAGCAATTGGTTTATAATGGTTTACTGTTTTTAAATTAACAACAAAAGTTATCGCTCCTAAATGTATTGATATTTATATTGATATTTATTTGTTAGAATGTTATTGCATTAAATACTAATTTGATTTATTTCATAACGTTACTATTGTATGTATACTATGTATACATTTAACGCAATCCATTCTTTGACATTTAGACAAAATATTTCCCTATTTTGGTTTAATAGTAATTAATTGAGCAAATAACAATTTAGATTGCTTTAATTTGTTCTTGGTACTATGTTAGATTTTTTATACATACTGCTGATTTTGTATACATACTGCATATTATACTATCTTGAATTGTAAATTACTGCATATTATACTATCTTGAATTGTAAAAAATATCTTCTTACCTTATCAAAATCCAAGAGGAATCCCCATTTATCATGATATTCTTTAATGGCCTTTTCTTCCAAGACGTTTTGGGCAGCCCTTAAACAATATTCAAATAAATAAATACAAGTTAAAGTTTAGTTAACTCACAAGATTTGATATTTTACTATTAAATTCGGAGGCATGTTTACTGCTGCTAAGTTTCTCGAGTAATGCGGGAATTGTTCGGATAGTCTTGTTTGGTCAATAATTCAAAGCATGTCTAATGTTCTTAGAGAAGAATTTCGGTATCAAAGGTTTCCATGCAAAATAACAGTGGCGGCTGGTGGATTTTAAGTATACCAATATCTCAGTTATTAGACATGGGACCCACACCAAATTTATAATAGTTTATATTGACATTAAATAAACAAGTTCGGCGCAAACAGAATTTAAATTGAAGTTTGCGAAAAAAAGTTAGTTTTTCCTGTCGCCTACCCTGCCTCCAGGCCCCCCTATTTGAGATAATTCAAATTAAAGTGGTGCAATTTATTATCTACTATAATTTATCGACAAATTTAAAATTTTATTCAAAAAATTCAAATATTACAGATTTTATTCGATTTTAAATTTTTATTATTTATTTTATTAAAATAAAAAAATATTTAAAATGGTATAAAAACTGTAATATTTGGATTTTTTTAATAAAATTTTAAATTTGTCGATAAATTATAGTAGATAATAAATTGCACCACTTTAATTTGAATTATCTCAAATAGGGGGGCCTGGAGGCAGGGTAGGCGACAGGAAAAACTAACTTTTTTTCGCAAACTTCAATTTAAATTCTGTTTGCGCCGAACTTGTTTATTTAATGTCAATATAAACTATTATAAATTTGGTGTGGGTCCCATGTCTAATAACTGAGATATTGGTATACTTAAAATCCACCAGCCGCCACTGCAAAATAATAAGCCTTATAAAAAATTATACAGTATGGTTTTCACTTATGGAATAAAATTTTAATGAATGAGGAAAAAATATTTTCTTATGTTTCTTATTATAATGCAGTTTTAAACACCCTGTTTTTTTAGATGTCCCCATAGAAAAAAGTCTAGAGGTGTTAGATCTGGTGATGTTGCTTGCCATTCTACTAAACCACCAAATTTTTTAATCTTATAATCGATTATACGTGTTATAAAAATCAGATTTGTTAATATGAGTTTGTAGTTTATTTTGTAAAATTTTAACGTATTTTTTGTAGAAAATCAGGGTTTGTAATTATTTTAACAAAGGAAAATATTTTACCGAAAGTTTTGTAAAGGTAATATGCAATTTTATAAGCATTTTGTTAATTTCAAAGGTTACAGATTATTTTGTTAATTTTTAGCAAATTATTTTGTTGAACAAGTACACGTGATTTGAGGCAGTCAATCAAAACATTTTCCACTGACAATCAAAACATTTTCCACTGCGTCTGCAACTTATGTTTCTGTTTACTCTATTCTAATTCGTAACGTATTCGTAACAACTGTCCAGAGAAGGTATACTTTTGTTACTGAGTCTACAAAAGAGGCGGCTCGTGACCTTTGGTGAAGGTTTCAAGCAAAGACAAAACAATATCGTGAGAGAGATTCATTTTTACCTATCTTACAGTGATTATTTTAAGATTAATAAAGGCACAACCGCACTACAACAAAGACTAAACAAAAAAGAAACCTTGGAAATACTGTATTAATAAAATAAAAAAAAAAACAAATCGGCTTACTTACTTGATGTAAGGGCTTTTGCCTTACATTACCTTCTTTCTGCTTTCAGCAACAGGCAACACAACAATAAGTTTTTTAACTCGCAAAACGAAAACCCGCTTCGAAAATTAAAATCACAATATACGGTGCTGCGATCCTTGGTGTTGAGGGGCGGTCGGGGTAGACAATAAAACGTTGTCATGTTTCAGATAGGCACCCATGAAATCGGACAAGGGATTATAATAATCCATTGTTCCATGACATATAATTAAAAATTTAACACCCAGTAACAAACAATAAATAAAGATTACTTTACTACAATAATTTTAGTATAGTAATCTTTATTTGTTTTTTGTTGTTGGGTGTTAATTATATAATAATGTCGTAGAACAATGGAATCCTTTCTGACAATTTTTTTTATATTTTTAAAAAATAAACATTTAAATAATAAATGTCCTTGTTCAAAACCAAAGCGAGCATTTCACAACATGCAAGTTACTTTTAAAAATAATAATGTGGGCCTCAATGTTTACAAAAATTCGCGTATTAACCCTGTCCTTTATTTTAAACTTTGATGGTTATTCGATGTTTTGAACTTTTAATGACTGGAAATTAGTTTAATAACGTAAAAACCTATATCCAAACAATTGCTCTAAATAAATATTTCTGTACAATTAATCACAACAATAAGTTGTTTTTAAGAAACTTATGATTTACAACCAAATAATGGTATTTTCTTATTGTAAACAACAAGTTACTACGAATAAGAAAATTTTACCTCATACAAGAAAACCTGTTTCAAATAAATGCATTTTCTTAAATCAAGAGATTACTTTTTTCTGTGTACAATTTTTTGTTGTTGTTTTGGCCTGTCATTTTTATCTAGTAATTTTAAGATTGTATATTGGCACTCCGATATCACCAAGTGCGTAGAAGGCACATTTTCGAAGTATTTGTATTTTCTTCAGTTACTTTTGTGATTACTCTTTTATAAAATAGAAGAAGAAGAAGTGTTGAAGTATCAGTGGCAATATGCATCGAGTTAATTAGTAGATTAAAGTGCGCACTTAAGTTTCTGTAAAGTTGGGCGGCTGAAGTAGCAGAGAGCAAGCGGCAGCAGTAAGTAGAGAGTTGTGATTTATTTCCGAGCAAGAGTCGAGATAGTTAAACAGTTGCAGAGGGAGCAAGTGGAGTTTAAAACGCGATTAGCGAATTTTTATCGACTGTACCAACTGCCGGAGCAAAAAAAGCGCGCACAGACGAACTGATTGCTGAAGTTCGGCTCTTCGGCGAGAAGAATAAAGAGAAGAAGTTCTTGTTTTATCCCGGGGAGGTTATTTATTTCCAGAAAATTTGTGTAGTCTGTTAACTTTCAGAGGAGCGGATTTGTTGCCCGAAGACATTCGACTTTTAGTTCGGAAACTATGGTTAAGACTCCTACGCCGGTTTTGTGTTATTTTTGCGCCTGCAAATTTGATTTCGCAGATGAAATATTAACTTTTAGTTGACAGACGAAGTTCCGCGGAGAATTTAATGAGGAAACTTGCATAATTTTAATTGAACATAATCAAAAGTTTCGCATTTTTCCCGACAAGATACTCGGCCCGCTCTTACGTAAACAAACTTCCAGTTTTATTGCCCCTAATGCAATTTTAAATTTCGTCTCGACTACGATGGTAATTACCATCTTACTTAAAAGCCTTTTGCCTACGATAATAACTTTTATCAGCCTTATTTTTTTACATCAAAACCTTTGTTTTTGGGATAAAATTTCTTTAAAACCTGACGTAATCACAATCCACACAAAAAGGTCTGCTCATGCTAAAAATTACGAATTTAACATAACCTACAAATTAACCTTAATATTGACATTTGGAACGAGATAAAACAGACCACAAGGTATTTTCTTTAGTAGAACAAATTATTTTTTTGTATCCTTAATGGAAAACAGCCATTTGATTAGCTAGAATTCAATAAAGAAATGTTTTATTTTACTAATAGAAACACTTTAATAGTTACCTAGCAACATTTGAATCGTTACCAATACATACAAATCATTTAACGACTTTTAGATATATTTTGGAATGAAATTCCATTTGTACTTTTGGAAAATTTGTTTAATGAAACATCCATGATAGTTGAACTTGAAGCTGCCTGTTGATTGGAGCCTCTAAAAATTTTCTTCGATGTTTGAATTTTATTTTGAATACTTTCTCCTATATACCCCTCAGTAGAAGATGTTGAAGACCATCCCCCCAATATTTTCAAATCAGGGATACTGCCCCCATTATCGACCAACTTGGTAGCTGCACTCCTTCGCATACAATGCCCTGTGTAGCTATTGGAATCGGGAAGCTTCAAATATTCAGCATTTTTTCTCGACAAACTATAAAATTTGTTGATCCCCACCGGTTGCACAGTGCATTTACCATTCCGGTAACAAACGAAAAATCTGGAATGATTCGTGTTTTGTGGCCTTAATTTACGATGCTTCCGATACAACTCAATTCCGTTCGCTTCCGAAGTTATCGCTTCTTTTTCGTTTTTGTATTACGAAGTGTTACGATAATAACTAATTCATTCTCTTCTATATCGTTAATTGTTAGTGTTCGTATTTCTTCCCCTCGCATTGCTCCATTTAAAGCAAAAATTAGTGCTACTTTCATAAATAAATACGATTCATTCGAAGCGTCATTTGGAAACTTCATAATTTGTTCAATTGACTCTTTAGGTTCATATCCTTCATTCTGTTTTTTCAAAAATGCAAATGTCACTGTCTTCATTTTGCATCGAATATGGACCACACTGACGATGCCTTCAGATTTTTGGACTAAAATACAAGAAAAAATTAAAAAATTTATTTTTTAAAAGCATTAGCTTCTTTCTACCTTTCCCAAAAAAAACGCTAGCATAACATTTTCACTGATACCTTTATTGTTTCTCCATTGACAGAATTGCTCAAAAGTTTTATCATATTTTTCGTTTGACTTAAATGGAAGCCTATTTTTATTCTTAAACTATCTAATGTATGTGCAAATTACAGGTAAATCTTCTTATTAATTTACAGAAATATTAATTACAATGAACATTCTTTAATCGTCGATCAATTTGCTCCCCCAAAGGCCATTTAATACTGCAGAGATGTACAGCAACTCCCATCATGCTATCAACGTATCATTGTCAATTTAATACCCTGTAATTGAAGTCTGATTGCCATTAAAGGGTTTAATATTTGATCAAGATTAACTGCCTACGTAATGAGCGCAAAGGGGGAGGTAGCCCGATATTTAATTCACCGTTTCAAATCAAAAGAATGTTTCTTAAAGATGACAGCTTTTACATCTGAAGATCTAGTTCCAACAGTTAAGAGTTCAGAGGCTGTTTCAGCGAGCAAAAATACATAGGAATATTATGGTGTTATTAATACTCGACGCAGACCACTTGTTTTTTGTGTTACATTGTAATTATCATTATTAAATGGTCTAGAACAGCAGCAGCATAGTCCAGATAATAAATGGCGAAGGGTAATAGATAGTGGTTGGCTTGCAAATATTTTTCATGGAAAATAGACGGAACGTCCAGTTGATTAATGACTGGTTGCGTTGTCCGAAATTACAAATTTCAATTTCGTCTCGCCTATCACGTGACTTTTGCAACAATGGCCCTGCGTAATGCATGCCGAAATGATTAATTATTGGCGACAATTTATTTGGGCGTTTTTTTTTGCGGATTTCCAAATGCGACACTGTAAAAAAATCAGCATAAACAAATTTAACACACCTCTAAAAATACCATTGCTCTTGAAAAAACTACTCATACAAACGTAAAATTCTTAGAACAAGACAAATTTATGTAAAATCTGTTTCGTCTAGGAAAGTTTCTGAATTAACTTTTAGTACCTTTGTCTTCGCAAAATGTGGTCCGTATAAAATACAGTAAGAAGTTAATAATCCCAAAGTTAAACTATCTCTCTCGACAAATGTAGTTTTGTTCATGAGCACGTACCGTTTTCATAGAAATCGTCCTGGATCCAGGATCACCGTAAATAAGCTGACTAGTGTCCTTAACGGTCTTCTTGGGAGTCTTGGGACTCCCGACTACGGGCAAATTTCGAATTAACTTTCCAACTAAAAACTTTGTCCACGTCCAGTTAAAGGATAGACAATTCAAGAATTCTAGCCAATATTTCGAGTTCACAATAATTATTACTAAACCTGATTTTTAAGGGGATTCGATGGTCAAAAATAAATATTTGAACAATATTGTTTAAAGGAAGATGTATAAAAGTAAGTAACACTAAAATACGGGCTTTAAAAATGACCAAAGGACTTACTTGCTCTCTTAAAATAAAATAGTCAAAATTCTACTATTTGAATTAGTACCAGCATTTTTTACTAATAAAATAGTCGTTTTCACTTTTAAATAATTATTTTTCACCACTTAAATAGTTAAAGTTTAAATGCATATAGGCTCAATGGTTAAATGGCCCATAAAAACAAATAAAGATGCAAGAAGTTTAGCTCAAAACAGCAACCCAAAAAATATATTCAACTTTAAAATAGTATAAGCAATATTTATGGACAAATAAAATTGATTTTTATAAAAGTGACTGATGGCTCATTGGTTATTACATACGCTTGACAAGCAACAGATCAGAGTTCAAACCCCAGCTGGAACAGATTTTTTTTTTAATTTAAATGTACTAATTTGACTATTTCATTAACGCTAATAAGAGATTATTACAAGATAAAGATTTTGTGACGAATCTTTTCCCTAGTATTAACAAAGCTGTAAAAATTGAAAAATTGCCGGCTTGGAAAAATTCGTAAACAATAAATTTGACCCATCGAAGCTTATTCCTCAGTCCTGTTTTAAAAATAAAAAATACCATATTATTATAAAAGTGACGTTAATCTTCTTTATATGGAAAAGGCAATTAATTTAACTTAACCACGTTCACGTATTCAATTTTTTGCGCGAAGGATTAAAACATCCTTCGTTTCATTTTGTTGGCTTGTAAACTTTTCCAATAAGAGAAATGCACCGTTACAATTGCCATTAATTCAGAAGATAACAACAACAGAGCAGCGACCACAATATCTCATTGTCTCGGTGACAAAATATGCCTATATTTTCGTTTTCATACCCCGCAACGGCTATTACTCAACTTGGATTAAGCCGAAACAACCCGAATGTGGATTAAAATTTTGTTTATTCTTTTCCGCAAAAACAGAACCTGCGTACATTGATACGACAGTTTTTCAAGCTGAACTTTTAGACACTGCAGGTAAACTATCTTCAAAGTAATTTTTTTAGTAATGTAAACCGCCAATAAAGACTTAACTGGCGGGCAGTTGCAAATTCTATTGATTTGGTTTATGTTTAATGCATATCGGCGGTCGTAGGATGTCAGTTACATCCAGACTGGACCACAACAAAGTCTCAGGACGTGCATTTGCATCCAATACCGTAACCGATTATGTAGTTAAGCTTCGGGATCGGTTTAGTTTGGCCGAGCTTCGGTCCAAAGGGACACGTTTTCAATTACAGGCCAACTTTAAGATAAGCGGTTTGCAAGGAGGAAAAATTAAATTACTACCTTCCCCCGGCCAACACAACCCATCACTTTGTGCTGCGTAAAGCGAATTAACCAAACGAATTACATTCGAATGCAAAAACACAGTAATTACAAATAAGGGATATGTCTAAATCATATGGTATAAGGTAGGTAAATTGCCTAAAAACCGTTTCTAGGATATGTGAAGGGAATCATTACTACGAAAATGAAATGTTTGTCGTGGAATAGCTTGTCATTCTTGAACTAATAGTTGTCGCAGATCTTTAATAGAATGAGTTGTGTAGACAACATATTTTATGTGACCCTATAAGAAAAAGTCTAATGGTATCAGATATGGAGATCTGAAAGGCCATAACATTGGTCCTCTTCTACCAATCCACTGTTCTGGATAATTCTGATACAGCAAAGTCCCAACAGCTACTACATAATGAGGTGGTGCACCATCTTGTTAAAAATGTAGGTAATAATTTTTCATCCAATGCTAGTTCATCATCCTCTCCTTATTGATTTTCTAGTTAGTTTATTATTAGTGGCTGGATTGTTTTATATAACATTTTAAATTAATTTGACCATTCAAATTTTGATCAATAAATAAGGGACCAATAATACAATCTTCCATCCCAAACATTAAGGATAGTATGTATAATTTTCTGTGATAAAATAAGGATTTTCATTGCTCCAATAAAGACAATTTTGTTTGTTAACATTTCCATTTAGATAAAAAGTACACTCATCTACCTCAATATGGGTGGCTTCATTGAGTATCCTAGTCTATTCAAATCCAAGCTGGACCAAATGTAAACACAATCCTCCGAATCGTCCAATAAGAGCTCACAATCCGAGTCGCACCATCAGAATCGACCAATAGAAACGAGTTATCACGCGTCTGGGCGTTTTTGTTTAGTCCAGCTTGGATTTGAATAGACTTTAGGTTGGTTTCTTTTTCTATTGCAAACAGATCCCGCTTGTTCAAATTTTGCAACTATAGTTGAACTTGAACATATTTATGACGCACATTTTTGCCAGGGTGTACTTCAATAAATACCACTGTAGTTCGTGGAGCACAACGATTTGGTGCACCATAAATAAAAATAATTTCAACACGTTGTGTAAACTAATCAATTCGTACTTTGGGGACCTATCAATAATTATCTAATAATAAAAAAAAACAAGAAAAAATAACACTTATTTTTCATAAAATAAATGAATAGCATAAATAAAACATTCCAGCATTTATACAAGGTGTATAAATAAAAGTTATAATCATTTTAGTCCATTAATCCGTTAACAAGTTATATAATTTCAAAATAAAAAAATCTCATGTACCTAAAAGTAAAATCGCGATTAGCAACCAATAATATTAATATTTTTGGTGGATATTTTGTGTCAGATTTATAAAAACTTACAAAAATGACTGCTATTCATACTGAAATTTATAATGTAATTTTAAAAGCTTGAATAACTTTTTAACAAGTAGATTTATTATAAAATAATAAGAGACCTCTTTGTATCTAATTAATTAAAATTATATTTTTAAAATATGTTGTTTTCATTAAAGTCCATTAATCCGTTAAAAATAAATATAAATCCCAAGTTAATAATAATAACTCTGCAATAATAACTCTACAGTTTTAGGCATTATTTTATATTATTAACAAAATTGAATAAAAAGAAAAGTACCTATAGGTTTCCTAAAACCCATAGTAGTTATTTTAAAAATAGAAATGTAATACTTGGGGCGACATCTGCCCAAAATTCTCTCAACCCAACATAAAACACTTGGAAACCTACAAAAAACAAATTTTACTTCCGAACTTAAATTTAAATAGTTAGATTAGTTTCTTAATCAATTTATGCGGTTAACTTGCACCTGGAGGCCACGCCACTGGCGTGTCACAGGGACCACATTATTAATCTTTTATTGCGCCGAGTCTCTGCTAATTGAATAGCCGGTAAACCTAATTAATCTGGAGCAATATCACATGAAGTTTGCAATGCAACATTTCCCTTTGCATTGCTCACATCCGCACACAACACGCCTACCTACACCGTTCCTGAATTTCCTAATTAGCACGTCTTTCAGCACACATAACCACAAACATAGGTATGTATACCTACAAGTAATAATTCAATGATTTAACATCCCTGATAGCACAGTTTATTCTAAGAATGTTTTTTACCTTCCATTGGGAATATTCTTAGGATCATGCTATATTTCTTCTAGTCATGTTCTAAGAATGTTTTTTAAACCTTCCAGTGAAAATATTCTCAGGATCATGCTATATTTCTTCTAGTCATGTTCTAAGAATGTTTTTTAAACCTTCCAGTGAGAATATTCTTAGGATCATGCTATATTTCTTCTAAAGAACATGCTTAAAAGTAATATAGGATAATCGTAAGAATATTCTCACTGGCCTATAGGCAGGTTCTTAGAAGGTGCAAAGTTTAGTGGTAAAAATTAATCCACTATAAACATATGCTTAGAATGTTGAGAAAGTAATTGCTATAGAAAGTTCATTTAGTAATATTCCTGGAACATTCTGTTAAGCATATTCAGTTCAGTTTGGTACCTAAAAAATAGTAAAAAATACCATAATCTACGTATAAAGGTACCTATACTTAGTATTAAATACTAAGTAAAAAACACAACCCAAAATATTTTTTTATAGTTATTTGTCAAATTAAAACAATATTCGATAACAAAAATACTTTTACTATAGGTATCTAAATTATCCGGCTTTTACATAAAATCTTCTATCCAACTTAAATACAATGAAAAATGTTTTTTTATGAAGAACTATTTGGTTTTTTCTTTTATGAAGAATTATTTTATAAGAAAATATTTTGTTTTTTTATATTTTATTTTATGTTAAAATTAAATATTTATTAATTTGTATACCTATGTTTTATTTCGGAATTAACATTTTTATGTATAATAATCCTAACTATCTTCAACTCCAATTTAATCTGACTTATCCCACAAAATTTTCCAATTTTACTTTTTATGAAATAATGTTATACAATTTATGGTTTATTTTTGGTAATATTTTTAAATAAATATATATTAATATGTCGCAAAATTTTTTAAGGGGACGACAATTTCAATGTCATATTATGACAGTGAGGCGTATTTGTCGCCTCCTGAAAAATTTTACGAATGTAGAATCCAACATATTAGAACGTGGGTATCTGACATATTTGGAAATATTCTCAAAAGCTTCCTAGAAGCTCCATAAGAAACCTTCTAAGAACATTCCAAAAACGTATTCTTAATATGTTCTTATAATGCTTTTTAGGAAGGTTTTAAGAAGCTTCTAAGAATCTAATTGCATCATTAAAAGGGTATCTATTGAATGTTTTAAAAGTCCCTAAGAACATTCTTAGCAATAAGGGAAGGTTCTAAGAATATTCCATTATTCCGGGTCATATCTTCTTAGAAGATTCTTAGAATCAAATTTTGCTATCAGGGATTGCATGAATTTCTTTTTACTTATTATATGTAAGCTTATTGTAGGTAAATAAATAAATAAAATTGTCGTTTGTGTATAACATTTATTTATTAAGCACAATCGGCATCAACAGGCCAATCACACACATTAAAATTCTCATTGAAATGCAGCCCAGCGGGGCAAGAAAACAAAAACGGCGCACCATTAGAACACTGGCAGAATTTCGTGCAGTCCGGCAACGCGTAATACACCGATCCCTGTCCATCGTACGCTGGACAGCTGCCGTAGTCGAAGCAAATCGAAGAGGAAGTGGGCGTTGGAGTTTTTTTCGCCGGCACCCCGCACTCTACGTTTTCCGGTAAATCGCATACGTTGTAAGTCGAGTCGAAATAGAGCCCGCTGGGGCAGTTGTACAAATACGGGGTGCCCCAGGAACATTCGCAGTACTGATTGCAGTTCGGGAGGGGGATGTACACGGGGTAAGCGCCATCTATCGACGGACAAGTGTTGTACACACCCCGACACACTGCAACTAAATATGCGTTTTTTATTTTTGCTTCAAAAACGTCAAAATTCTAATCTATATATGAGGACCCTAGAAGCCAAGGTGTATAAGTACATTTTGTTTAGTTTTAAGATAATCATGTTTAAAGTAAAAAACACTGCTAATTTGTTATAGATAATATAATACATTATAATTATAAACTTACAGAATTGTCCATTCGTTTTACAAACTAAGGAAATTAAAACGAGGAAAACACACAACATTATAATGTAGTAGAAGAAATATAATGTCTTTTGTAATTTTAATTTTTGTTATCTTGTAGACAACTTTAAATTCAAAATAAATTTTGCATATTGTTAATAAAACATATTTTTAAGATAACATATATAGTTCCTGCGCCATTTATTGGACTACACAAATTGTTTTTAATTTTGTAAATTTGTAAAATAGTTATAGTTTTTGAGATAACTCATCACAAAAATGCATTTTTGAATGATTTATGAATAGAATCGCTTTAAAAAGCGCGTGAGAAGATAAACCAATCTTTTTATAAATTATTAGAACTTAATAGTATACTATATGTAGTATACTATATATAAAGTTGGATAAACGCCATTTTATATACGAATTTAATTTGGGCAGCGAGTGCTTAAATTAAATTAATTTAAATGTCACATTATTATTAGATTATAATGGTTATAAATCGAAATGTATTTCTTGAAAATTGACAGTTTTTCACAGTGAAAGTAAAGAAAATGTTTTATGATAACTTTACAGTGGAGTCCGTGCCCGAATTTAAGTTATAGTTTACTGCCGGCGAAATTAAAAGGTCAGTACAATGTTCATATAAACTTTTCAAATATTGGCGTTGAGAAACTATTTAATACTTTTGTATTTTTGTATTGAGATAATAAAATAGTTTTCACATTTAGTATTATTTTACAAGAAAGGCAATTTATTTTAACGATTGTATGACATTTGACAACTGTCAACTAACTTAAAACTAACTTCAGCTCGTGACTAAAGCGCCATAAAGCCACAACTTGTCAATGTGTATTTAAAAGGTCACTTAGTGTCATGGAAACATGTACGATAAAGGGCGTTTTAAAGGTGGGAGTAGAAAAAAGTTGCTTACTATTATTTTTCTACGACAAATATTATAATTATTAATTTAAATATTTGCATAGACCGACATCTATACAAAAATAGAGTAACCTGTAGATCTGTTTTACCGCCTTTTAAAATCCTAGACCAAACTTGGTTTAAAATGGCAGTCAGTTGACAAATTGTTATGTAAACATCGAAATTTATTTCTAATGGACTAACAACCGTTTAAATACTATATAGAAGCAGGTTTTTTACAGTAAAAGTGAAGAGGATATGTTATGGGTACTTTACCCGAAATTTTAAATGCCGGCAAAATCAAAAGGTCAGTACAAACCTTTTAAAGATTGGCGTAAAGAAGCTGTTTAATAATTTTCTATTGGGATAAGAAAATAATTTCCACATTTAGTATTATTTCACAGGAGAGGCACTTTATTTTAAATATTGTATGACATTTGACAACTGTCAACTAATGCCAGCCTAGTTCGAATATTACTTACCTTATTATCTCCTTTTTAAACATTACAAGTAAAATAATTGGTTTTATACAAATTTTCCATGTCTCCATTATTGCAGAAAAGATCCAGTGTAGAAGAAAACAACTTTATTTTATTTTAAAGAAAAGGTATTCCTATAAAAAAAAATATTTATTAAACTAAAAATCACACTTTCTTGGCAACAATAGGCTTAGGTCTAGTCTTAAAAATAATCTTCCTGGTGACAATACACTTGACCAAATATTCAGTCCCGTCTCCTTTGGATTTTTTCTCCATTAAAGCAAACGGTTTTTCCAACTTGGCCTCCTTCCCGTACATCAAATGGTGTCCTATGATTAAAACCGGGTTGTCTTGCTTGGTGAAATGCAGATCACCTATAAATTGGCCCTCGAAACTCGAGTCTGTTTGCGATTTTAGATCGCCCTGTAGTTCTATGATGGCCCAGTCACCTGTAAGGCCTTCTTTTGAAGGGCTGGATAAATACGCATTAAGAATTAAAATAAAGCAATTTTGTATGTGGTAATAAAGATAATTTCCCGCAGATAGTAGTAGTAAAACAGTACCTAAATTATATAAAATATATTGAAAAACAATTAAGGTAAAACTAGTATCTGAATTTTTTGAATAGAGGATGCTTATTTCCAGAGTTAGCGTTTTTCTTGTACTCATAGTAAACTGCATCATCAGCTCCCGACATTGAGCCCATATGCCCGGATTTTCTATTGGCCCCAGGCCTAATGCCACCCTCCCCTGGTACTCTTTCATCCTCACAATCTATATCACTTGCAGCCAAAACCTAAAAGAATAATTAAGCAAATAATGTAAAATAAATAAAAAAATATATCTAACTTGTTGCAATAATTGACCTTGCTCTTCTCTAGTCTTATACATCATATCTGGTTCGTCGTCCATACCAGCCAGTGATGTGATAACCTAAAAAAATGATGTGTAATATCCCCAAACACACCAAATTACTGTTATAGATTAAATTCTATTTTAGAGTAGAAATTTCTCAAATGAGACGATAAACGAAAAATTAAAACAATATTCATTCCTTTTGGTAAAAGTTGGTCAATAAGTGGCTTCACTTGAAATATTTTTTTTTGGTCTGTAAACACTTTTTTAAACCCGCGTAGCTCGATAACAAATGAATGTAAAAATATAAAATTTGTATCTTTTTTTTTGTATCAACAAGACCTATCTCTGGAACAAACTTTGTTGCTGTCACAAATGCACAAGTACATTTTTTCAATTTTTTTTTAAATGCACGTTTCCATGAAATCGCTTAAAAAGAGAACGAGTCGATATTTTTTTACCAAATTTGAGAAGAAGTTGCTTGGCCACCGTAATTCGTTCCCTATTAAAAATGGGCCGGATCCGTCAACAAATTTTCGAGTTACAATTTTTTGTCGATCTTTTTGGAAAATTAAAAAAAAAATTACAACCAAAAGAAAAGGAAATTGGGCACACGAAAACCGTGAATTGAAGGTTAAAAGTATGTAGTTTAACTTACAAAAATATAATCTCCATCAAATAAAAACAAAATGGCTGCCAGACCATTTTTTTTAATTTAAAAAAGATAGTTAGTGGGTTCATATTCCTTGAAGTAAATAAATTTGATTGTTTTTTGTATCGAAAAAAGGTTAAAAAGGCAATATTTAAAAAAAATTAAATATTTTCTTCTTCTGAGATTTATATTGGTAATTTTTTTTTCTGTTAGTCTGAGCATTTATTTAAGCCCGCGTAGCTCGAAAACCGACAAATGTAAAAACTTGAAATTTCATCCTTGTTTTGTGCCAACGACACTTGAACTCTGGACCAAATATTTTTAGTGTCACAAAGGCACAAGTGCATTTTTCCGAATTTTATTTTTTCGTCAAATTTTGCACGTTTTCATGAAATCGCTTACGAAGAGAACGAGTCGTTATTTTTTTACCAAATTTGAGGAAAAGTTGCCTGCCGACCGTAATTCGTTCCCTATTGAAAATGGGCCGGATCCGTCAGAAACTTTTCGAGTTTCGATATTTTTTAGATTATTTGGAAAATTAAAAAAAAATTACAACTAAACGAAAAAAAAATTGAGTGCACGAAAACCATGAATATGTAGTTTAATTTACTAAAATATAATCTCCATCAAATAAAAACAAAATCGCTTTTAGAACAATTAATTTTTTTTTAATTTAAAAAAGTTACTAAATTGGTTCACATTACTTTAAGTAAATAAATTTGTATGTTTTTTATCGAAATAAGGTGAAAAAGGCAATATTTCAAAAAAAATTGAAATATTTTCTTCTTCTGTGACTTATTTTAGTAATTTTTTTTTGTGTTAGTTTTTGAGCATTTCTTTAACCCGCGTAGCTCAAAAACCAACAAATGTAAAAACTTAAAATTTTATCCTTATTTTGTGCCAACGAGACTTGAACTCTGGACCAAATATTTTTAGTGTCACAAAGGCACAAGTACATTTTTCCGATTTTTTATTTTTTCGTCAAATTTTGCACGTTTTTATGAAATCGCTTACGAAGAGAACGAGTCGGTATTTTTTTACCAAATTTGAGGAAAAGTTGCCTGGCGACCGTAATTCGTTCCCTATTGAAAATGAGCCAGATCCGACAGAAACTTTTCGAGTTACGATTTTTTTTCAAAAATTAAAAAAAATTGCAACAAAACGAAAAGGAAATTGGGCGAACAAAAAACATGAATAGAAGGAAAAAAAATGGCTGCCGTTACAATTGAAGGGGTTAGAATAAAAAGGGTATAAGTAACATTTTCATTTTTTGGAGATATTTGAAGTTAAAGTTATGTTACCATAAAAAAGTGAGGAATTTTGTTTAGTAATGTTTTTCTACTGGATAATAGAGGTCCCTAGAAGTATGAAAATTACTTAAATCCTTTTCATTTCGATACGTCGGAACCTTATCTTTCACAAAACGAACTTATCTCCTAAATTAAAGAAATTGCACTTATACCCTTTCTATTCTAACCCCTTCAATTTTTTTTTTTTTATTTAAAAATTATTTCTTAAATGGTTTATATTCCTTTGATGAAATAAATTTAAATATTTTTAATCGAAAAAAAAAGGTTTAAAAAGGCGATTTAAAAAATTGTACCTTGTAGCTGTAACCTTGGTTGACCAAGAACCGCTGCCTCTTCCTGGAATAATTCATCTCCATGGTGTCCTGCGACACCAAAGTGTAGAAAAATGCGTTGTATTCCTCGGCGATGGCGCCTTTTTTCGCACGCAAAATACGCCCCAAACGTTGGGCCTCCTGCCTACGAGAACCGCCGTGCGAGGAAATCTGGATCAGCACGTTGGCTTCCGGCAAATCGAAAGAAGTATCGGCCACTTTACTGACGAAGATTGTGTTCACCTGCAAAGAAGTCGTGAAAAAACCGCGGCAAAAACGACATAGAAAGTTGTTCTTGCCTTGGGATTGAACTTGAAGTTTTGCAGGATCTGAATCCTCTCCCCTTGCGAAGTGGGCCCGTAAATGTAAGGCTTGTTCATCTTGATCGCGTAGTGCTTCAAAGCGAACACGTTGTCGGAGAAAACGATGGTTTTATCTCCCCTTCGTTCGTGGTATCTGATGAGAAACTGCGTGGCTCTGAACTTGTTCGGGTTCATCACGTACAGCAGCAGCCGCTTGCTGGTCTTGCACACCAGGTACTCTCTGTAGAACTCCGGCGTCATCGGACACCAAACTTCCGCGCACTGCACTCGGGCGATGTAGCCGCGCTTCTGCAGCTCCAACCAGTTCGCCTCGTACAATTTCGGGCCGATCAGGAAGTTCAAATCGGCGATTTTGTCGTCCTCTCGCAGCAGCGTGGCGGTCAAACCTAGTTTGCAATGAGATTGCACGATCGTCAACACCCTCCTGAACATTTTGGCGGGGATGGTGTGCACCTCATCAAGCACCATGATGCCCCACTCCTGCTCTTGCAGCCACTTCATGGTCTGCTCGGCCTCCCAGGATCTTCTTTGCGTGTGGGTTATCATGGAATACGTGGTCACCAAAATAGCGCACCCCTTTGAACGTTAAATAATGTTTTACTCACCCAAATTACGATGATGAGTTGTTCTTACCATTGGTTTGTCTTTCGCCTCAGATGTGAACCTACAAATCAGGCTGTCATCAGCTGTGGACCACATTTTGAATTGCTGCTTCCACTGTTCCACCGATACGCCCGAGTTGCAGAGCACCAAAGCCCTTTTCCTCACTGTGCAACAAGCGGTGACTCCCACTAGGGATTTACCAGCACCACAAGGTAACACAATAACACCAGATCTAAATAAAATATTTTCTAATTAGTGATGTAAATAAAAAACACTGCATGGTGGTTTTTGTAAACGCACGGAGCTTTCAAAAGTAGCTGCAAATTTTCTTCAGCTAAAAATGTAGTCATCTACTTTTTTTGTAAAAATATTCCTATTCTACTTTTTTACCTAGAAGTTATACTCGATTATTTTAGGTCTTTATAAAAAATTTATAAAAAGTAGTTAACTACTCATTTTAACTACTTTTACATATTTTAACTACTTTTGAGGGATTTAACTACTTAATAAAATATTCGTAAAAAGTATTTAAAAAAGTAAAAAACTACTCAGTCGTAATCACTTTAGTATTCAGCCAACCTGAAAATGATTTCTTTGATTTTAAAGAGGTAGAAACTGTCAAAAATGATAATAAAAACCATACAAAAATGGAGAAAGATTTAATAAAAAACAACTTGGAATTAGAAATATTACAATACTTGGAAGACAAAAGAAATAATATAGAAATGATCCATGACTATAAGTTAATTAAACAAATATTTATCAAATACAACACCAATTTGCCATCATCGGCTCCAGTCGAACGCATGTTTTTTAAAATCAAAATATTTAATATATTATAATGTTATTTATAATTCTGATTATTAATGTTTTGTTTTTGATTTATTTTTTTATATTTTGTTAAGTTCTACCACAAAGTAACTATAAAAAATTCTATTTTTGTTTTTTTATCCCTAAATCCTAAGCATACATATTTATTATTTTTCAATAAAATTGAAATAATAATAATAATAAGGCGTCTTTCATGTGTTTTATTAAATTTAATAGCTTTGAGTCATTTTGCCATTTTGGTAGCTGTAAGATGTCGGAGAGAGTAGTTAAAAAAGTAGTTACATTTTTAAATACTAACCACTTGTTAGTATTGATTCTGATTATAGTGATTTTGAATTGTATACTATACAGACTGTATAGAATCAAGTAAGTAAGGCTGGAGACAAGGATGACAAATTATATTCTGATCAGAGAAAAAAAAACAAACTTTAATTGGGCGTGGTTTAAACGTGGTTGTTTTAAATCAGAAGAGTTCAGAAATAGTTAAATAGTTCAATTTTATTTGTTTGAAACTTTAAAAATAACAAAAAAATTAATAATATGTCAAAAATAATTTGATTTAGTTAATTTTATTACTTTTAATATTAAAAAATAAGAAAAACAACCCTTTTAGGAAACAATAATAGCCTATGGCAACAGCGCGGCATGCAGCCAGATACAAGGGCATGCAGTTTAATCTACTGTGTTTGTTCAGAAGCTCCGACGCTGTCGTAGGGAAATGTGTATAGTTTTTAAGAAATACATTTTCGTCATTAACTGGAATTTAATGGATTTTAAACAATACTTAGTTTTTATTTGCAGAAATGCATTAAAACAAAACAAACGAATTCGATAAAAATAAAACCTATAAATTTTCAAACAAAAATAATTCTAAAATAACGAAAATAACTTTTTTTCTAAATTAAATGTTCAAATAGACCACCAGCAGCAGTTAAACAATACCCTAGCCTATCATAAAAATTCCTGCGCACGTTAAACAGCATTTCAGGACTAATATCTCCCAATGTATTAAAGATTTGCACCCTTAATTCATTGAGATTATTAGCCCTGAGCTCTTGAAATCCATAAATACTTTTTTATTCTTACAAAGACGTACGCAAAGTCTCAGTGCACTTCTTAAACTGACGCACAGATCATACGACAATGATACGGCAAGCAAACAAATTCAATCAAAGTGGGCGGGGTTTGGCACTTGTTTTATTTAAGTGTATCTATTCGTTTTAATACACACTGTATATAAGGTTACCAACTTTCTAAAATGAAAAACCAGGACACAACATGCCCCTCCTCGCCCTTCCAAAAAATAAACAAAATTTATTTTATTTAATGCTTATTATTTTAAAAAAAGATGTGCTAATAATGTCAATAATTATCCTGAAGGTAGGTACTTCCCAAAAATTCAGATTTTTAAATTAATTTTTAACCTAAACCACAACCACTTTTTTAAAAAATAATAGAACAAATACTAAAAGTGAGAAAAAGTCCTAATTTTTTATAATTTTTTTTTCAAACAGGTTTTTTCTTACTTTTTTACTCTTCTAAATGTGTTTTCAAAGTTTTACATTTTTAAATTAATATTTAACCTGAACCCAACCACTTAAAAAAAAATGACATGTAAGATTTAGATGCTGCCTATTTTTTTTCTCATAAATAAAAACCATTTTAGTTGTGTAATTTTCATAAAAACTCATGTATATTTATTTTAGAAGCATATAAATAACAATTATTTTAAAAAGTTTCAAAATTTTTCTCTTCTATTTCTAATAACTTACCTTGCTCTCCCATTTCCAAACATCTTCCTTAAACTTTTCTCCTGATACGGCCTCAGCACAGCGGCGGGCCTCAGATCGATGTTAATGTCGGGATTATGAGTGTCGTGCCTGAAATCGTACTCGGCCAATAGGGGATGCTCCAACTCGATGCATCTCTTCTGTATGACTTCGATTTTCTCCTGATTCACTTCGAACGACACCGTTTCCAGGTTCGTTTCTTCCTCGTCCTCCTCGTTGTCGATTTTTTCGTAGAAGTTTGTGATGTCGTCCGGCACAGGGGCGGCTTCTGCTGGAGTTTCGGCGCTACCACTGGGTTTTGCGCCGAAAGACGGCACGATCTTTTTGTCTTGCACCTGCGTAATTAACTCTTCGCTCTCCCCTTCCAAGTTTCTCCTCAATCTGCACTCCTGTATGACAGGGTCTTTCAGCAACTTCTGGAGAATGTCGGGAAATGGACTCTCCACGAAATATTTGTTGTGTTTCAACACCAACTTAACTTTGCCATATGAGAGGGTACAAAGCTGTATAAACTCAATAATACCATCCGGAACTGTAGTTTTACTCAATCTAAAATAACAAAAATCAACAATCCATATTTAACTAATTATTATTATTAAGTATAAAAAGCATTGCTCTATTGAACAAATGACAGATATATTTTAGCTTAATGACATTGTCTAGCTTAACTACAGATTCTTAAGTTGACATTATTAATGCTGATTTAACTAGCTTAACTGGACATTATTAGGACTGTTATAGTCTAGCTTAAACTGATAATCCTAAAAAAGTCAATTTTAGCTTGTTGACATTGTTAATGCTGATTTATGTAGCTTAAATTGACATTCTTAAAACAGATATAGCTTAACCAGACATTTTTAAGACGTATATAGTCTAGCTTAAATTGACATACTTAAAAGAGATATATCTAGCTTAACTAGACATTATTAGGACTGTTATAGTCTAGCTTAACTTGACATTCTTTAAACAGTTATATCTATCTTAACTAGACAATCTTAAGACTGTTATAGTTTGGCTTAAATTGATATTCTTAAAAGACATAATTCTAGCTGTTCTAGTTCTAGCTGTTCTAGTTGACGTTATGCTGATTTATCTAGCATAAATTGGAATTTTTTATGCTGATTTATCTAGCTTAAATTGACATTCATAAAACAGATATATCTAGCTTAACTACACTTTATTAGAACTGTTATAGCATAGCTTTAATTGATATTCTTAAAACAGTTAATTTTAGCTTCAGTTGACATTGTTAATGCTGATTTATGTAGCTTAAATTTACATTCTTATAACAGACTTATCTAGCTTAACTTAACATTCTTAAAACAGATGTCTAGCTTAACTAAACTAAATAAATTGACATTGTTATGCTGATTTATCTAGCTTAAATTGACATTTTTAATGCTGACTTATCTAGCTTAAATGTCATTCTTAAAACAGATACACTTCGCGTCAAAATTAACGCATAGTAAGTAAAAAAATTTGAACTATAAAACATTTTTACCAATCTTTATGAAATTTTATATAAAAATACTTTAACTTATATTTCGAGGGTTTTTCGAGAAAATATTTTTAAAGCCCTTTTATTTCATAATAAAAAAACGTTTATAGGGAAATTTGTTTTGGAGAAAATAAAAAATATGCTGTTAAAGACCGTATTTTTGTTAGTTTACCCTGAAAATTGTGTACAAATCAAACGAACAGTAACTAATATACAGCGCTTTAAGTCGGTAAAAATGATCCCTTTTTGATTATTTTGCTAAAATGTAGTCATTTTTGACGACTTTGAAGCGCTGTATTTTCATTACTGTTCGTTTGATTTGTACAAAATTTTCAGGATATACTAACAAAAATACAGTCTTTCACAGCATTATTACCTTAAAAAAAATCCCTATAAGGGCTTTAAGGATATTTTTTCAAAAAACCCATCAACACGTAAACTAAGATATAAGTTAGTATATTTATTCAAAATTTTATAAAAATTGGTAAAGGCGTTTTACAGTTGGATTTTTCTTACTTTTTTTGCGTTATTTTGACGCGCAGTGTATATCTAGCTTAACTAGACATTAATACTTCTATAGTTATTCTATAAATTTATTTATTTATTTAAAAGAGTTAATTCTAGCTTAAGTTGACATTCTTAATGCTGATTTATCCAGCTTAAATTGTGATTCTTAAAACAGATTTATCTAGCTTAATTAGACATTTTTAAGACTGCTATAGTCTAGCTTAAATTGACATTCAGACAGATATATCTAGCTTAACTCGACATTTTTAGGACTGCTATAGTCTAGCTTAAATTGACATTCTTAAAAGGGGCCATTCTAGCTTGACATTTTTAATGCTGACTTATCTAGCTTAACTAGACATTCTTAACACTGTTATAGTTTAGCTTAAATTGATACTCTTAGGGCCGGTTTATCAATGCCCAGTTAAAGTTGCAGTTAGTTATCTAGCAGATAATCTCCATGGATACTATTGTTCTCATAACAATCGAAATAAAATTTAACTGTCAGATAGACTAACTGGAACTTAACCAAAGATTGGAAAACCAGCCCTTAAAAGAGTTACTTCTAGCTTACGTTAATATTTTTAATATTGATATTTATTATTAAAACATATGTATAGCTTAACTGGACATTCTTAAGACTGTTATAGTCCAGCTTAAATTGACATACCTAAAACCTAACTTATCTAGCTTAAATTGGCATTCTTATAACTAAGATTAACTAGAATTTCTTAAAGGAGTTAATTCCAGCTTAAGTTGACATTCTAAAGGCATTCTTAATAAATTTATATTTTGGGTTTTTTTGTTCAATTTTGTGTTTAACAAACATTTATTTTTACCATATACAGGGTGTCCGGGAAAAAGAGGTCAATTCGTTAACCATATATTCCTTGAGTTAAAACAATAAGACTTTCATAATACCATTTTTCAATTTAGAGCTTCATGTTCGATATACAGGGCGACAAAGTTTGAAATTTAAAACTGATTTTTTTTAATAATTCGAGTAATTGATAAGATATTAAGTTCAAATTCGGTACACTACTTCAACATAAATAGTTACATTTTTTGAGACCAACAAAACAAAAAACAATTGTCAAATAATCAAAATAGGGGGGGTCCAGTACTCACTGACTAACCCTATTTTTTAGTACGTGCGCCAATGACTTCCAAACGGTATTTTTTCAGGTAATCATTTATTGTTAAAAAAATTTTGTATCTTATAAAATTTTGATAAAATGATTTGTTTTAGAGATAATTTGTAAAGTATGGGTCAGTCCATATCAAATCAACCAAAGGTTCTTCCCCCACCATCTCCGATTTTGATAATTTTTGGTAAATTTGTTTACCTCACTAAAAAACTCAAAAATCCCATATATGAATTTTTTTCGATAGGTGGTTTTTGTTTTATTATCTTTTGAAAATCAAAAAAATTCCGATAAATTTGGGTCTTGCAAGTACTTACAAAAATAACGATATCTCGTAAATATTAAGTATTAAAAGTTTGATATGGACTGACCCATACTTTACAAATTATCTATAAAACAAATCATTTTATCAAAAATTTATAAGAGACAAAAAAATTTCAACAATAAATGATTACCTGAAAAAATACTGTTTAGAAGTCATTGGCGCACGTACTAAAAAATAGGGGGAGTCAGTGAGTACTGGACCCCCCTATTTTGATTATTTGACAATTGTTTTTTGTTTTGTTGGTCTCAAAAAATGTAACTATTTATGTTGAAGTAGTGTACCGAATTTAAACTTAATATCTTATCAATTACTCAAATTATTTAAATTTCAAACTTTGTCACCCTGTATATCGAACATGAAGCTCTAAATTGAAAAATGGTATTATGAAAGTCTTATTGTTTTAACTTAAGGAATATATGGTTAACGGATTGACCTCCTTTTCCCAGACACCCTGTATGTAACATGATTCATGTTCTTTAAAAAACAACAATGCTAATTATTTATTAGACTACACGTAAAGCATAAAGCCACATAATTACAAAACATACATACCTCTTAAGATACTCGACAATATCATTAGTTTGCAATCCAACACTAACAGCAGCGTACAACGAGTAAGCTGTCAATTTATACTCGTGAATGTGCTCAGGCCGGCAAACCGGCTCGGAAATGGCGATCAAAAAATCGTGCGCGTGCTTGTAAACCGGTGAAAACGACTCCAAAAAGATGTGCCCGTTTGGGGCGACCCACAGAGGCCTCGATTGATTGTCCGGCTTCAAACTCATCTGGGATCTGTAATCTTTAGCGCCGAATTCGTCCTCCTGTATGTTTTGGTCGTTCTTTTCCGCATCTCTAGCTGCCGCCGCAACTACGGCGGCCCCTTCATTATCGTTTGTGTCCTCCTCTTCTACGTACGCCCATTCTTCTTCCTCCTTCTTGCGTTTCTTCGATTTACTTTCGCCTTTGCTGCCGTAACGTTTCGGCGGACCCATTTTAACAGACCCCGGTTTATTTATTAACAAGGAAAAACCACAGATTATAAAAAACCATGGAAAGCATCCCCAAAATACAATGACGTTTATTTTAAGGTTAGAAAAAACAAATTACCAACCTAAACAGACATTTTTCTCTGTTACCAACACAATAATATGACGTTTGATAATAATTGCGGGAAATTACCTTTAAAATCGAAAATTCTAGGCTAATTTAAAATTTCAACCAATACTCACACTTTAATAAGAATAGTCATATTTTAATAAATATAATTAACAACAAACAACACAAAATAACACAGATTTTCCTCGTTAAAAACACTTTTTATTCGTCACAAACAATAAACAATCCTTTGATTTGAACAGGGATATTTAATTGGCAACAGTGATTATTCAGTGACGCACGTGTTTATGACAGGCTTGTTTTTTGAGGTTATATTGGTTGAATTTCTTGTTGTTATTCTCTATTTTTGTTGTTAATTGTCCGGTTTTAATGTAATTTAGTGAAATGTCTTTGTGTAAGATTCATAATGTGCGGTTCTACAAGCCGGAGGCGCGTGCCATCTACAACATGGCTTATTTAAAGTCGAAAAGTAAATTGGCTGTGTCAAGGTGAGGTTTTTAATACTTTTATGTTTCAAACAGAGATTCTTAAGTAAAGTTTTGTAGATCCGATGCTTCCCTGGAAATCTGGGATATAAGTCACAACGCTTTCATTGAAAAAACCATAGCTTCAACTGTAGAAAATTACAGTATCGAAGGGTTAACTTGGAGTGACAATAGACTTTTCTCGGTTGGTTTGCATGGGTTTTTAGTCGAATATGACCTGTATAAATTGGAGGTTAAGCAAAAAACCACTGTAACTGGAGAGGCAGCATTTTGCATGGACAGCAATAGTAAAAATGAGATAGCCGTTGGTACTGAACAAGGGTATTTGAACGTTTTTAATGTTGATAACGATGAAATTATTTTTGAAAAGTTTTTGGACAAACAGGAGGGAAGAATTATAAGTTTAAAGTTTGATCCCAGTGGTGAATTTATTGTTTCTGGAAGTATTGATGCTATTAGGATCTGGAATGTTGCCACAGGTACTGTTTTTTTTTTATTATAAAAATTTGGGGGGTTTAGCTGGCAAAGGGACCCTAAATTTATAATTGGCCACAAAACAAAATAATTTAGTGGATTTATGCAGAACAAATTAATTATTTCATCAAAATGCTGGTTTGTTTTAAAAAATGATTTTTGTTTAGAATTTTTTATCTTTGGTGTTTTTTATAATTCCTAAAAATTATATGATAAATTAAGGCATTGGACAGGAGTATCAATTTTAAATATTAAAAATAACAAAATATATTAAAATACAGTACCAACATAATCAGATACCTCAAAAAACTAAAGTAAAAGCTAGATCAAAGCTGGTCAAAAAAATTATACACCAATGTAAAGAAAAACGCTTAATTTGTAAGATTCCAAAAGAAAAAGTTAAAAAAACATTTTATTTCAAAAAGTAAAGCAATCAGAAAAAATTCAGATTTTAGATTTGAATGGAATTTTCTCTGCCTTTAAGGCGCTGTTACTTTTTATACATAACAAATATGTATTAAAATGTAGTTTAAATTAAAGGGTTTGTAATAAAAAATTGTGTGTTTTGTAAAATTATTTTATTAATTGTACTTATAAAGTTATATTAAATAATATAATACCTTGTAAAATCATTATTTTACACTTAACTAAGGATAAGTAATGCTATCCATGTTGGTCCAGAAAAATTTACACCAAATTGTAACCCAAAGAATAACGAATAAGGCTATATAATATATAATATATATATATATATATATATATATGGTTATTGATACATCTTTTGACACCTAAAAAAGTTATAGTGGTTTATGAAAAGCCGCCCGCTATGAATTTTGTATTTAAAATTGTTAAACAGCTATAGATTGCGCTCTTATAATCTTAACTATAATAAATATAATTTATTGTTAATTTTTTAATATTACATATAAAATCATTCAATAATTAATTTTGTTATAAACATTTTCTTTGTTTTAGTTAAATTATTAGTTTCTTAAATCAAATCATGTAGCTATTTGTAATCCTTTACATTTTACTACCTTGAGGTAAAATTAGTTTACAGTATTAAAAACCTAATGATAATCTTTTAGGTAATATACCTTTTTCTGTATCCCACTAGACCATAAGGGATCTATGAAACGCTTACATTTATCAAAAAAAAAAAAAAAAAAACTTTTTTGTAGATTAGTTAATTTCCAACAACTTTGACCTAAGATATCTTTTGAACGGATATGTTTACGAAAATATTTTTTTGTAGAGCATTTATTTCTGAATAAAATGACAGAAAAACAAGGCTTCAGGTCAATTAGTCACAAATTAGTTTTGACCAGAAAAGTTTTTTACCCAGTGTTGCGAATTTTTCCCTAGTTCTAGGATTTTAATATTTTGTATCATAAAAAATATGCACTGTTTGTTTTATTAGTCTAGTAATATAAATAAAAACATTTTTATTTATACTCTTCAGTTGATTTATAATCTGGGTTGCCTACCTACATTTGATAGAGCAGAAATTCTGTGGCAGCTTTAAAAGTAAATTAACTCTTGAAATTTACCTTGACCCTTTGGGCAGGCTATTTTAAGACACCCTGTGTAATATTTTTAGGTCATGCCTTGCATAAAATGTCCACTGGTAGGACGGAAACGAAAAAGCCGACGATAGTATGGTGTCTGGCGATCACAAACGATTTTACGGTTATCAGTGGGGATTCCAGGGGTAAATTAACGTTTTGGGATGGTAAAGTGGGTGCACAAATAGAGAGTTATCAGTCCCATAAGGCCGATATTTTATCTATTTGTTTATCGGAGGACCAAACGTCGCTATGTTGCGCTGGAGTGGATCCAAACATTATAAATTACGTTCAGGTGAACGTCAAAGGTGGAAGTCAGAAGTGGGTGAGAAGTATACAGCGTAAAATCCACGAACACGACATTCGCTCGCTCTTGCTGGTCAATCAAAAACTGTACTCTGGCGGAATAGACGGGTATTTGGCTTGCAGTTACCACCCGCCTAAAACCCTACTGAAAAACCCGCCACTACAAAATTTTTGCTCTCAAATAAGCTCAGAATCCAGGCACATTCTGCTGAGGTATCCTAAGCATTTGGAGATCTACAAGTTGGGTCAAAGTGAGGAAGACGTAAATAACGAAGTTTTAGGGGTCGTTCCAATCAAGAATAAGCCTGTAAAATGCATGGTTTTGCATAAATTGGTTGAAGGGTATGATGGGGAGAAAGATAGAGAAGGAATTTGCACTTCTTGTATTTCAAATAATGGAAAATGGGTGATGTTTAGCACCTGCAGTGGTACTAGATTAGTCAACTTAAATTTGGTAAGTAAGTTGCTCAATTATATTTTCGACTTCGAATTTTTATCACTTTAAAAATTCAAAGTTCTGTAACACGAACAATCATTGTCACAATGCGTTTCTTTGTAGCTAGCAAAATTCCGCGCGCGCTCTTAAAAAATTCAGTCTTGCATATATAAAAAATTTAACTAAAAATATAACATTTTCTACAAACACAAAACAAAATATAAATAAGAATAATACAGAAAGCTAGATAAAACTATCTTAAGAATGTCAACTAGATATGCCTGTGTTAAGAATGTCAATTTAAGCTAGACATTAACAGTTTTTAGAATGTCTAACTAAGCTTAATATATCTGTTTTAAGAATGTCCATTTAAACTAGTTAAATCAGCATTAGGAATGTCAACTTAAGCTAGAGTTAACTATTTTAAGAATGTCAATTTAAGCTAGACTATAAAAGTCTTAAGAATGTCTAGTTAAGCTGGATTTATCTGTTTTAAGAATATCAATTCAAGCTAGTTAAATCAGCATTAAGAAGGTCTACTTAACCTAGAATTTACTCTTAAGAATGTCTAGTTAAGCTAGATTTATCTCTGTTTTAGGAATGTCAATTTAAGCTAGTTAAATCAGCATTAGGAATGTCAACTTAAGCTAGAGTTAACTATTTTAAGAATGTCAATTTAAGCTAGACTATAAAAGTCTTAAGAATGTCTAGTTAAGCTGGATTTATCTGTTTTAAGAATATCAATTCAAGCTAGTTAAATCAGCATTAAGAATGTCAACTTAAGCTAGAATTTACTCTTTTAAGAATGTCTAGTTAAGCTAGGTTTATTTGTTATAAGAATGTCAATTTGAGCTAGTTAAATCAGCATTAAGAATGTCAACTTAAGTTGGAATTAACTTAAGAAATGTCAATTTAAGCTAAACTATAAGAGTTTTAAGAATGTCTAGTTAAGCTAGGTTTATTTGTTATAAGAATATCAATTTGAGCTAGTTAAATCAGCATTAAGAATGTCAACTTAAGTTGGAATTAACTTAAGAAATGTCAATTTAAGCTAAACTATAAGAGTTTTAAGAATGTCTAGTTAATCTAGATATATCTGTTTTAAAAATGTCAATTTAAGCTACTTAAATCAGTATAAGAGTGTCAATTTAAGTTAGAATAAACTCCTTTAACGATGTAAATTTAAGCTGGACTATAACAGTTTTAAAAATGTTTAGTTAAGCTAGATAAATCTGTTTTAAGAATGTCCATTTAAACTAGTTTAATCAGCATTATTAATGTCAACTTAAGCTAGAATTAACTCTTTTACGAATGTCAATTTAAGCTAGACTATAGCAGTCTTAAGAATGTCTAGTTAAGCTAGCTATATCTGTTTTAAGAATGCCCTATTAAAATAGTTAAAAATCAGCATTAAGAATGTCAACATTAGCTAGAATTAACTCTTTTAAGAATGGCAAGTTAAGCTAAAATATCAACTAAAGCTAGAATTACCTCTTTTAAGAATGTCAATTTGAGCTAGACTATTACAGTCTTAAGAATGTCTAGTTAAGCTAGTTAAATCAGCATTAAGAATGACAACTTTAGTTAGAATTAACTCTTTAACAATTTCAATTTGAGCTGGACAATAACAGTATTAAAAATACTTGACAAAGGACAACTTTGGTATTAAGAATGTCTAGTTACTTACACTAGAATTATTTTTTTAAGAATGTCAATTAATAACAGTCAGCATTAAGAATGTCAACATTAGCTAGAATTAACTCTTTTAAGAATGGCAAGTTAGCTAGTTAAATCAGCATTAAAAATGTCAACTAAAGCTAGACTATAACAGTCTTAAGAATGTCTAGTTAAGCTAGTTAAATCAGCATTAAGAATTTCAACTTTAGCTAGAATTAACTCTTTAATTTCAATTTGAGCTAGACTATAACAGTATTAAAAATACTCAAAAAAGGACAACTGTGGTATTAAGAATGTCTAGTTACTTACACTAGAATTATTATTTTTTTAATAATGTCAATTTAAGCTAAACCATAACAGTCTTAAGAATGTGTAGTTGAGCTAGTTATATCTGTTTTAATAATGTCCCATTAAAATAGTTAAATCAGCATTATGAATGTCAACTTTAGCTAGAATTAACTCTTTTAAGAATGGCAAGTTAAGCTAGTTAAATCAGCATAACAAATGTCAACTAAAGCTAGAATTGCCTCTTTTAAGAATATCAATTTGAGCTAGACTTTTACAGTATTAAGAATGCTTGAAAAGGAACAGCTTTGGTATTAAGAATGTCTAGTTATTTACACTAGAATAATTTTTTTTAACAGTCTTAAGAATGTCTAGTTATGCTAGCTATATAATGTTAATAATTTCCTATTAAAATGGTTAAATCAGCATTAAGAATGTTAACTTTAGCTAGAATTAACTCTTTTAAGAATGGCAAGTTAAGCTAGTTAAATCAGCATTAAAAATGTCAACTAAAGCTAGAATATAACAGTCTTAAGAATGTCTAGTTAAATCAGCATTAAGAATGTCAACTTAAGCTAGAATTAACTCTTTTAAGAATAGCAATTTAAGCTAGTTAAATCAGTATTTAAAAATGTCAATTTGAGTAGTTTTAAGAATGTCTAGTTAAGCTAGACTATTACAGTCTTAAGAATGTCAATTTGAGGTAGACTACTACAGTTTTAAGAATGTCTAGTTAAGCTAGATATATCTGTTTTAAAAATGCCAATTTAAGCTAGTTAAATAAGCCTTAAAAATGTCAATTTAAACTAGAATCAACCCTTTTAAGAATGTCAATTGAAACCGCGTGCGCGGAATTGTGCTTACCCAGGTTTGATTCATGGTAGCGTCGTTTTTTTTTCTCTTATTTCAAAAAATTTATCAAACACAACTTTTGAATTTTTTCTTTCTCAAAAATACTTCATTTTAGAAAAAATGTTTTATTATTATACTACTTTTTAGGACGTTGAAAAGCCAAGTCTAAAAAAAGTATCCATTGATTGTAAAGATGTAAAATGTGTAAACTCAACTTTCACCCCTGATAATAAACAACTAATAGTGGCGCCTTCCAATGGCGGTCTGAAGGTCTACAATGTAAATGAAGAAAAAGTAGAGGAAGCACAATTTATCCTGTTTAATTCCTCAGGTATTCACATTTTACAATAAATTTATGTTGTTTCTGAAAATTGTATATTTTAGAAATTGTGGACAGTATAACTCACCTAACTGTGTCGCAGTGCAATAAATACTTGATAGCTGGTGACTCCGATGGAAATGTTGTTGTAATAATAAATAAGAAAAATGACGGTTGGAAGTTCTACTGCAAACTGCCAAAGTACCACGTTCCCTTAACGGCTCTAGCAGTACACCCGACTTTGTTAAATATCGTTTTAACATATGCAGACAATAAGGTGAGTTTTTTTTAGTTTACTGAAATTTTCTCAAATTTTTCTTTCAGATTATAGAATACAACATCAAGAAAAAAGAGTTCACGCCATTCAGTAGGTTCCTCCAAAAGAATCCACCGCGACATTTGACATCGAGGAATTACCCAATAAGAAACGTTTCCTTCGATACAAAAAACGAAAACGTCATTATTTTAAACGACGATAGCGTCATAAACATCATTAAAAAAGATGATGTCATGAAAGGTGGTGTGGAAAATGAAGCCAAAGTCCCCAAATTGGATTCATCAGTGTCGCAAAATTCCAATGGATTTTATTCAATTTCTAAGTATAAGGTATTGGCAATTAATTTATTATTTTATTTAGGTTGATACTATATTTGTTTTTTAGCACTTGGTTAACTTAAGTTGGTTGTCAGATGATGAAATGGTTGCTGTAGAGGTAAGTCCATTGAGTCTAATGGAAAATCTACCGCCGGCTTTTGTGCAAAACACTTTCGGAAGAAAATAATTAATTTTAATAAAAAAACATACCAAGAACGCCTTTTTATTTTGAGTTCAACTACCCTTAATCGTTTTTAAGGCACTTAAGACAACTTTTTACTTTAATTCTCGCCTTTTAAAAAGCGATAAGAATGAAATTAGCAGTCAAAAACTTGGGGGAGTTCATTCTAAACCCTTTTTGGTCCCTTTGTTTTTTAATTCATTAAAGGGGTGATGTTTCAATTTTAATATTGATCATTGTATACAGTAACAATATTTATCAAGTTAAATATTTTTCAGTTGAGAAATTTGCTGACTAACTTAATAAGACAGCGACCGTAGCAGTGTTAAAAGTATCGCGTTTCAAGAAATATTCTTCATGTTCTTTTGTAACCCTAGATGTCGCGACACCTGTTATTTTTCGATACTGCTTCTTTTACGATTTCGCCAAATAGCGTTTTCCGTTGTAAAAGTTAACAACATCTAACAAGATTTTCGGAATCTAGTTACTACAAAAGAAGTTAAAATTGGATTTAGATTTAAAGTTAAAGTGGAGAAATATAAGAAATTAGTTTTAATAGTTGTCCTATAATAGAATAGAAACTTAAAGTTCTGGGACACCCTGTATAAAATTTGGATAATTTAACAATTTTTTTTTGTCAAATTTTATACAGTAAGGTGTAAGTGCGGCATTTTCGTGAATAAAAATAATAAAATAACACCATAGTTAATGTACAATTTTTGACGAGTTCACGAAAATGGTTGAAAAAAAACTAATTTTAGAAATTAAATCTAGAGCTCTAGAAATAATAAAACTTAAAAAATATTTTTAAAATGTTTTTTTAAGAAACAAATTTATAAAATTAAAACTAAATCGTTTATTTTGCAATTTTTTAATACAAAAAATGTTAATGACCTGGAAAGTTAAAAAATAATGCACTAAAATATGCAAAGTAGACAAAATTAATATAATAATAATAAGGTGACATTCTCAATTAAGCTAGAATTATTTTTTTAAGAATGTAAATTTGAGCTGGACTATAACAGTCTTAATTATGTGTAGCTAAGCTGGCTTTATCTGCTATAAGAATGTCAACTCAAACAAGAATAATTTTTTTTAATGTCAACTTAAGCTAGAGTATAACATTCTTAAGAATGTCTAGTTAAGCTAGTTAAATCTATTTTAATTTTGACCTATTTAGATAGTTAAATCAGCACTAAGAATGTCAACTTAAGCTAGAATAAACTTTTTAAGGAATGTCAATTTAAGCTGGACTATAAATAACAGTTTTAAAAATGTCTAGTTGTTTAAGAATGTCAATTTAAGCTAGACTAACAGTTTTAAGTATGTGTAGTTAAGCTAGCTTAACTTAAATTTGAAATATTTTTTTAATAATGTCAACTTAAGTTAAGCCAGTTGTATCTGTTTTAATAATTATTAATGCCCCATTAAGATAATTTTAATAATGCCCTATTAAGATATTTACTTAAATTAGCATTAAGAATGTCAACTTAAGCTAAAATGAACTATTTTAAGAATGTCAATTTAAGCTAGTTAAATTGGCATAAAAAATGTCAACTTAAGCTGGAATAACCTCTTTTAAGCATGACAATTTAAGCTACACTATAACAATTTTAAGAATGTCTAGTTAAGCTAGATTTATCTGTTTTAAGAATGTCAATTTGAGCTAGTTAAATCAGCATTAAGAATGTCAACTTATGGTGGAACTCTTTTAAGAATGTCAATTTAAGCTAGACTAAGTCTTAAGTATGTGTAGTTAAGCTAGCTTTATCTGCTTTAAGAATGTCAACTCAAACTAGAATTATTTTTTTTAATGTCAAATTAAGCTAGAGTATAACAGTCTTGTCTAGTTAAGCCAAGTTATCTATTGTAATATTGTCCTATTAAGATAGTTAAATCAGCATTAAGAATGTCAACTTAAGCTAGAATTAACTTTTGTCAATTTAAGCTGGACTATAAATAACCGTTTTAAAAATATCTAGTTGAGCTAGATATATCTGTTTAAGAATGTAAATTTAAGCTATAGCTAACTATAGTTAAATCAGCATAAAAAATGTCAACTTAAGCTGGTTTCTTGTTTTAAGCATGACAATTTGAGCTGCACCATAACAATTTTAAGAATGTCTAGTTAAGCTAGCTATTAATTAACCTTAATAGAATAAAGTTTATTTTTTACAAAAGGGGAGTACCGCCTTTGCCATTTTTTGCATTAAAATGTATTCACTACTCGACTGATTCTAATTATTCTTTTTAGTAATAATAATAATGAGAATTCGAATAATTATTATTTGGTTCTTCTTAGAAGTAGGCTCATATAATTTGGTCTACTTAATCCTAAAAATTTCTCGAGAAACTTGGACCCCCGTCCGCGCTCCCGCGTTCAAATTTTTTATCTCCTCGCTAATAGCCGCTCCAACGTGACAATATATTATTGACGTCGCTAATGCGCGCGCGCGAGCCGCCGCTACGTCGGGGGTTGGGACGCATCATTCCACCCCCAGTTACGTCGCGACGGCCGTGTCCTGCTAACGCCGCTCTCTAGATCAAACGTCACCGTCTCTTCTGCTGTTATAAACCTCATGCTTTTAGTGGACATGTTATTGTAACAATCGAGAAAAATCTAAACAGCGTTTTGGGATTTTTTTCACCGTAGCATCAGGACATCTGCTACCGTAAGTACTTTGTTTATTTACGTTTTTAAATTTTGACAGTTGAAAGGTTTCAAAAGTTTTATTGACATTTTATGTTTGTGTTATTTTTAAAATATATATATAATAATAAATATAATTAAAGTTGTTTTAAATAAATAATTTTATGATTTTACTACAACCATTACAAATATAAACAATATGGTTTTAAGATTTTTATAATAAACAAGCATTGCACATAGGTAGAATTCGGTCACTTAGGCGGCCAAAATTATTTTATTATCTCTTTTAGTAGGAGACATGATAAAAAATGTCTAATAGGTTAAACTAAATAGAAAAAGGTATTTTTACCAAGTTTTGTCGACATATTGGTTTACGTAGTAGAATTTTCACATTTTTTTAAATTTAAAAGTTGAACTCACTGGTTTTTTCGTAAACTAATAAGTTTTTTTATTGATCTACGGCACGTATTTTTAGATGAGTCCACGCTGAATTTAATCAAAATTGGATGAGTACTTTTTGAGATACAGAGCAGTGAATATTTAAGGGAAGTAAATGATACAAGATGTAGTAATTACATGGAATTCATTATTTTTCCAAATTCTTACTATGCAATTTACATTTTAAAACAAGTTTAACAAAAAGTAATTAGTCATAAATATGATTGAAAACATAATATAAACATAATATATGACACAAATTAAAAAAATCATATTCTTAATAATAAATACTGATTAAAGTTACACATATAAAAATTAAAGTAATTTACGAGCCAAATGAAATGTCTTCGTCATCGCTTTCCATACATATATCACAGGCTACCTCTGTGTTCGTCTCTGCAGAAACCAAAAGTCGTAAAGTTTCCTGCGAAAACGATTTTGAAATTTTTTTTTTCTCAAAGAACTGATGAGAGGGTCGGATGTCATAAGTAACCTGTGATATGTCTAGATTGCATTCTTCACGTGAAAATTTACGGCAAAGTTAAGGCGGTACGACCGGAAATGCGTATTCCGGGCTTCGGCAGCTTCTTCTGAAAACTGGCCAATAGGTAAAATGGCATTTTCGCAAATTATTGCCCCGTGTAATAAAATTTTATGCATTGTTGGGCTCATACGGTGCCACCCATACAAATCCACGTACAGTTTTGCCGTTTCCATTGCATACTCATCAAACTTTTGGATGCCGCTTGTGATGGCCTCTAAAATTGTTTGGATTCTACAAATAAAATTTTAATTTAAAAATCGTTATCTAAAGGTGAAAATAAAAGTTTGTACGTGTCACGCTTTGCAATTAATCTTTACTAGGCTCACTGGATTATGGGGTTCGCTCCTGCATCGCTCACCCTACAAACTTCCAGCTCGCCCGTAAAGATTCATTTACAAAGCTTGACACGTAAATAACTATTATAAGATTTTTAACGTAAATTATAAATTTCTTGATTTCTGCCCAAATTACATTCAAGTGGAATTTTTCGCAAAGTGGACCAAAGTGGACCGTAATTTTTTCTCAATTTTTAGCTAAATAAATTATTTATCAATTACAAAAAGAAAAAATACTCGGACGGGCCTGGAAAGGTAACATTTTTACTTTTGAAACGGAAAAAAGTATAAAAAGTATGTTAAAAAAGGGTGTATCTTTAATGGCCTATAATTATGCGAAATATTGACATTTATTATAGTATTTCTTTAAGAATTATAAGTAACATACCTGAATTGTCGATATCCATCACATTCACTTAATAATTGAACTTTCATTCACTAAAAAATGACTTTGTAAAATAGTGTTTGTAAGGGTGTCGAGAACGAGTTTAAGCAGCTTGCGCGACGTTCAAGTATCGACTGATTATTGGGAACGCACATGTTCTGCTGGGACCGTGAAAGGGGTCGTCTATTGTTCTTTCGACTTTCTATTTTTCCCGTAAAGGATTAGTTTTCTTATTAATTAACTTTGAAATAAACCCTTTTTGTCTCCCTAAATCCCCGAATTCTACCTATGTGCATTGTTTGTTTTATTTTTGATAGCTTGCGAGAGAGTGGTTAATTAAACGAGTGCCTAGTAAAGTTTATAAGCGAGTTGCATACTTTACTTTATCCTCGACACATATTATCTAAAAAATTATTTAAATTAAATATTTTTACAAAGCGACATCTATAGTTTGGATTTTTAATACTGCCAGAAAGTAAATCTTTCAATCATGTTAACTTTCATGACACCCTGTATAAAGCAGGAATTTATCAAATTTTGTTTTACACATTTTGGTTACACAAAATAAAGATATTCTGTGTTATAAATAAGTTATCGTCGGGTTTAGAGGTTGAAATAAATACCTACCCTTATATAGTATGCACCCTTTAATAGGTCCCATTTATAAAATAAACAAATTTTGTTTGCTTTTCCGTACACCTTTATTACTTTTGGAATTGTTTTGTTAAAATATTGACAGCTTCTCCCCATATTTTCACCAGAGAAGTTTTTAGTTTACTTTATATTAGGAATGAAACGCCGACAAAAATTAAATTTGTATCTTTGTATCAATTTTGTGAAACGCCACGAATTTTAATTAGGCACCAGCAAAGCTTACGAGCGAGTGTTTAATAAAATTAGTGTCTAAAAAAGTTGCATAGCTACTACTAATATTTTTTAAAACGAAAAACAATATTTAAAATAAATAATTTCTTACTAATAAATTTAAATATAGAAGCAGTTTCTTACGGTGACAGTGAAAAGAATGTTTTTTGGGTACCCACCTAAAATATCAGTGCTTTATCGGTAAATACTAGTTTGCTGCCGGTGAAATAAAAAGGTCTAAAGGTTTTATTATTAGAAATTCTAAATATTGTTGCTTAAAGACATTTTAAATTGAATTGGCAGTTTGATTTGGTTAGGGATTTGGCATCCCAATGGAGTAAGGAAAATTCAGCCGGTTAACTTGATTATAAAGCATTTTTGCGAATCGATGGGATTTATTTTAATTTTGAGGCAGCTATACCTTAAATTTGGTTTTACAGGTTATTTTTATTCAAATATATTGACAATTTAATTATAAAATATACCAATATTTACTTTTCCCGTCATGATAACGAATATTTATTTATTTTTGATGAAATAATTTATTTTATAGGTGATAAATAAATACTGAAATAAATTTATATTGGTGGAATATTTAACAAAATTATTTTATATTTATTTTATATTAAACATTCATTATTAGATTGGGGGCCTTTATTAATTTAGCAAAAAAAATTATTTAAAATGGTCTGATTTAATTGATGTTGTTTATTTTAAATTTTAATGTTTTAATCAAAATAACGATAACGTACTGTCAAGGGACCGTTTTAGAAAATTACGGGTTTATAAGTTTACATATAAACTTGGGCTTAATTAAGCTGAAAATTCGCCATGCCCTTCAGGTAAGGGCGTACATAATGGGATTATTACTATGCTACGAAAATGTTCGCAAATATTAATATTTAGTTTGCCGTTTGTAAACTGAACTCATAAATAGTAATATAATTTTAAACAAAATGAGTTGTACTGTAAACCACATAGTTATTGGACACTTAAGGAATATTATTTATTTAAAATTTATATTTATATGCCGTTGTTTCAAAGATTTTAGTTTTTTTCTTGTAAATATATAAAAAGGATAGTTTGTTTGTTTAAACTTTGTTTACGTTTACTGAAAAATAAGAATATTTGAATTTTTAATAATAGTTTCATAAAAACATTTAAAAAGTATAGTAATTGGACATTTTATATAGTAATTGGACACATGGACCATAGTTATTGGACATACAATTTTTATATAAACATAACAACTTTACATCAAATAACATAAATTGTTAAATATTTTTTAAAGATAAACTGCTGTTTTAGGTAATTTTTTTTATTTCGTTTTTGTAAATATCATATATTTCTTTCTCTGATTCCTCATCTCTTTTCTAGATTCTGAAGGTAACTACTAATTCCTTGGTCTGACTTCTGAAATAGTTTGTTGCAAATATTATTAAGTGTGGTATCTCTAGTTAGTGAAGCATTTATAATGTTTATGCCGGAACAGGATAATTTATATATATCTAATATTTTTTCGGGTGGTATGTTAAAAGTATTTTCCGAATTTATTAATTTTGTTGCCATTAGTTTTTTATGTTCTCTATCATGAACTGTATTCTGCAAGATGTCCAGTGACGAAGAAATCACTATACAGGGTGTCTCATTTGGTTTTTCACTTTTTGAATTTAAAATTAAAAAAAACCAATCGATCAATTTTGACAAATTTTTTATTAAATTAAAGAAAAAACTTGGGAAATTTATTACTTTTAAATTATATTGTCCAAATGTTGCCCATTTTTTTCCTGGAACTCTTGAAGTCGAGCTCTAAAATTTGCAATCACGCTCCGAAAAGTTTGCTCACTTATGGCTTTCATTTCTGCCCGAATATTGTGCTTCAAGTCCTCCAAATTAGCAGGGTGGTTACGATAAACTTGACTTTTAAGATATCCCCATAAAAAGAAGTCGCATGGAGTCAAATCCGGGCTTCTGGGGGGCCAATTTATGTCACCTCTTCCGGAAATCAGTTTTTCAGGAAAAAACGCCTGAACAACGGGCAAAGACCGATTTGAAGTGTGACTTGTGGCTCCGTCTTGTTAAAACCAGCTTTCTGGGTAAATTCCTTCAAATTCTTGAAGAGCAGGTGTCAAAAAATCACGTATCATGTCGACATAACGCCTGCGAACCGACAAGTTTTGTTCCTGCCGCACAGACGCTCTCACCATCTCAATGTTTTCAGGGCTTCTAATTGTTTTTAAACGGTTGGTTATGCGTTTATTTGTCGTTGAACCAGTCTCTTTAAACTTACGAACCCATGCCCTAATTAAATTAATGCCTGGGCATTGTTAAATGTCGTGTAAATTGTAATGGCGTCTAAACAAACGTCGAACGAGAGTGCAAGAATTGTTATTTTTATAAAACTCGCGCACACAAAAAGTGCGTTGTTTTCCTGTGTAACGCTGCATGTTGACTAAATTTCCCAATACCAAGCGTTTGTTTACGACTAACCCCACTCTTCCAACCCACCTAACAACTTTTTTACAGGGCCACAAAAAGTGAAAAACCAACTGAGACACCCTGTATAACTTACTCTCTAAAAATGAATTAGTCAAAAATTTCATAGCGAAAAAGCAGACACTAATAATTCTCGTCAACAGCAATTTGTATCCAGGATATTTAGCAGTCAATTCCTATGAAATATTATATATATATATATATATATATATATATATATATCCGAAAATGTCGTCAAAAGTTATAAAAGTAGAACAGTTTTTGAAATATAATCAATTTTACATATAATATGGAAATGACTATATCTCAAAAACTGCTTAACTTTTATAGTTTTTGACGGTCTTTTCAGATTCAAAGGACAATTTTACATAAGAATTGGCTGGTAAATGTCCGGGATACAAATAGAGTATGATATTGGACATGTCCAATATTAGAAATTTACATTTTTTACCAACCAGTAATTGGACACTGGCCATTTTACTATGTTTTCAGAATTAAAATTAAAACGCATTAAAGTGACAATGTTTAAAGCATGAGGAACACATTTATACCACACACTGATATGTACTTTTTGGAAATATTTTTTATTCTAACTCAAAATATCCTGCGAACTTTCTTGTCCTATATTGAACCCAAAATAAAGTAGTTCTATATTATTACCGACTGAGGTAGTTATAATTGTATACAGCGTCATCTAATGATTTGACTTTAAGGTAACTATTTACAGAACTCTTGTTTTTACAGGATTAATGTTAATTGTCCAATAACTATAAAGTGTCCGATAACTGTCTACTGATACCCTGTATGTAAACCTTTTAATGGCTAATAGAGTAGGTCTTAAACTTATTATTTTCAAAACAGTAGAACGCGAAATCTTCCCGTACAATACTTCATAGTTATAATAGAAAGATCAACTCCATTAGACTGTTCACTTTAGTGTTGCTCTACGTTATTAAACACCAGTATTTACCGTCCTTTGATCCCGCGTATTATAAACAGGATTGTATGAAATCTCCCCCCAAACACGACCAATGAAACCCCAAACTTGCCTGTAGGTACGTAATTTTATAAGGGAAATTACAAGGGGAAAATCGCTATTTACACAAACTTCTCCTAAATACTGAAATAAAAATAATTCTAACAAAAGTATAATGAACTAAAAAAGCATATGTAAACAACTTGTTTAACAAACATTAACTACTCAAAATGACTCCCATTCAAACATTTTGAAATGTTTTTGTGGAATAGCCCAGCATTCTTTAACTATTCGTTCTCGCAGATCTTCAATAGAATGAAGCTGCTGTATAGACCACAGATTTTAAGTGACCCCATAAGAAAAAGTCTAATGGTCTCAGATCTGGAAATCTAGGAGGCCATTCTATTGGTCCTCGTCTGTCCATCCACCTCTCAGGAAAACATTGGGAATTTGCCTCTACTACCCAATGAGGATTTTCTCTGCTCCAGTACCTACAATTTTGACTGTCCGAAAAAAGTATTTTACCAGGATTATTGTTACATAAATTTATCATACGTATTTGTGTGTTAAAATAATAGTATATTAAAATAAAAATGATCTTTTATAATTATTTGAATTATTTTTACATGAATTCACAACGCAATAATGTATTTTACGCTTGCATTTTTATCACAACTTTCCATTTTAATGCTAAGGCAAAGTCTATACTGAAATAAGAAACTATAAACACGCATAGATCTAATTAATAAGCTTTTTTATTATAACATTCCACGCCCCGCCCAGTCTTTTACAATGGCTGATAAGCGAGCCGCGCAGATCTCGGGACTGACTCTGCTGTCTTCCATATACTGTGGTACAAGCCCAACTTTGTGGGCCTCAATGTCTACAAAAATTCGCGTATTATCCCTGCCTTGGTGGGGTGCCGGCGGCACCGTGCAGCGGTGGGGAGCATGATGTTGTATCGGCAATGTGTGACCTATATGAAGCGCAAATTTATGGGATTACTATTTCCCTATTATGCGGTCGGGCAATGATTTAAGCGTTTAGAATTAAAGTTGCGTGCTAAATTTAAAGGAAATATTTTTGATGGTTATTCGATGTTTTGATACTTTTAATGACTGGAAATAAGTTTAAAAACGTTTTATATTTAAATAGGTTTAACATGTGAGGCCCGGCCTCAGTTGCTTTATACGACGAGCCGCCACTGTCTTATGTGTTTCCGTTAAATGGCCCATATTAAAATACTTCCATATATCGACACTTGCCATTTGTAGAACAACAAAAAATAATAATAAACTGAAAAAGTTTGACCTTAATATGAAATATTTTGAGTGTATTTGCTTACCCTTATATTATATTATTATAAATTCGTTTAGATTAGCATTTCAGATTTTCAGTTGGGGAACTACTTCAAACTAAAGTTCATTATTAAATATTTCATATACAAACATAAATAGCTGAAAACAGTAGCAGTAGCGGCAGGATGAAGATAAAAATAAACGTTTGAACGGTGAAAAGGCAGACAAAAGGAAAACCAACAGGTACCCAGCAAAAGTAGACCGTATGTGAGGGCCATGTTTGTGTGTACATCTCGATGAAATGTATAAGCTCGAGGCGCACAAAGACTAAACATTTATTTATCATCCTTTTACTAATATTTCTCTCGTTACACGGCGTCTTGTTTTTTGTGTTCCTGCTACTCGTTACGCAAAACGTAATTGCTAATTTTCCGACTGGGATTTGAAATTTATAATTAGGTTGCGGGTAGGTATATCTCGACTCGTTATAATTTTCCCATTTTGTGTTTAATTGGCCCAATAAATTAGCTCATACCTTGGTACAAATTTAAATAAACTTTTCAACAAAAGTACATACTATATACAGTAAAGTAGACAGTTATGGGAAACTTTATAGTTATTGGACAATTAACATTAATACTGTAAAAACAAGAGTTCTAGAAATAGTTACCATAAAGTCATATCATTAGATGACGCTGTATACAATTATAACTATCTCAGTCGGTAATAATATAGAACTACTTTATTTTGGGTCCAATAGGACAAAAAAGTTCGCACGTTACTTTGGTGGTAAGATTTTTGTTTTTTTGTTAAGAGCAGGGCTGTGTTTAAATTACAATAAAAATATTTCTAAAAAGTGTACAGATCAGTTTGTCGTATAAATGACATTTATACCACAAACATTTATTAAATGTGTTCCTCATGGTTTAAACATTGTCACTTTAATGCGTTTTAATTTTAATTCTGAAAACAAACAGTAAAATGGCGAGTGTCCAATTACTGGTTGGTAAAAAATGTAAATTTCTATTATTGGACGTATGTCCAATATCATACTCTATTTGTATCCCGAACATTTACCAGCCAATTCTAGTAAAATTGTCCTCTGAATCCGAAGACATATAAAAAATATATAAAAGATATAGTCAATTTCTGCCCTACTTTTATAACTTTTGACGACATTTTCGGATTCAGCGAATAATATTTCATAGAAATTGACTGCTAAATGTCCTGGATACAAATTGCCGTTGACGAGAATTATTAGTGGCTGCTTTTTCGCTATGAAATTTTTGACTAATTCATTTTAAGAGTAAGTAATATAGTGATTTCTTCATTACAGGACATCTTGCAGAATAATAGTGATTTAAAATTAAAATTAATTTAAAATTAATAAATTCGGAAAATACTTTTAACATATCACCCGAAAAAATATTAGATATATATAAATCATCCTGTTCCGGCCTAAACATTATAAATGCTTCACAAACTAGAGATACCACACTTAATGATATTTGCAACAAACTATTTCAGAAGTCAGACCTTGCAAGGAATTAGTAGTTACCTTCAGAATCCAGAAAAGTGATCAGGAATCCGAGAAAGAAATATATAAGTTATAAGATATTTACAAAAACGAAATAAAAAAAATTACCTAAAACAGCAATTTATATTTAAAAAATGTTTAACAAATTATATTATTTGATGTACAGTTGTTATGTTTATATAAAAATTGTATGTCCATTAACTATGGTTCATTTGTCCAATTACTATATAAAATGTCCAATTACTATACTTTTTTGCATGTTTTTATTAAACTATTATTAAAAATTCAAATATTCTTATTTTTAAGAAAACGTAAATAAAGTTTAAACAAACAAACTATCCTTTTTATTAATTTATAAGAAAAAAACTAAAATGTTTAAAACAACGGCATATATAAATTTTAAATAAATAATATTCCAATAACTATGTGGTTTATTTTTCTATAAGTAAGGTTCTGATAATATAAAGTGGACCACTCTAAATATTTGCAAAAATGGCGAATGCGCGGGGATATTCGTACTTTAAAATTAAAATCCAAATTCCATTTAAAAAAGCAAAACTGAAAACCGATTCACAGTGAACGTCTCTGTTTGGCGAGACACGCAAGAATGTGGCAGATTTTTAATTAAAAATGTTAAGTACGAAATTCCTAACCATCCATCAGCGTTCGAGTTCACTCATGCAAAATGGTTGACCCAGTTGAACAACCGATAAAAAACAACACCGAACGTTTATTAGAAACGTACAAGTTTAAAATGCGCGAAATTTTTTGAGTTGCCTCAGAAAAACGAACGTGCTGAAAATTTTAATTTTATGACGAATTTACGCCGCGTTTCATAAAAATTTAATTTCACGTCAACATATTTAAACGTGTAAATATATTGCGGCTGAAAATTCGTCAATTAGCGGTTTATGTGCAAATTTTGTTGCAGTGTTTTAGTATATTAATATATAGAATATTTTTATCTTAAATATTAACATTATAATGTTATTTTTTTTAGACACCCTATACTATTTTAATATGCTAATTAAAGTAATAGCAACGTTTTAAATAATACTTTCCCTTTAAACTGAGATTAAACCACCGCTTAGCAAATTTGTTTAAAACAGTCTGAGCTTATTAAAATCTTTAATTATCCCTTCTATGCCTATTGAGTAAATTTGCCGGCCTACTCATTTAATTTCTTACGGAGGAGGGTTCAAAATCCCTTGCAGGCTTGACATTATTTAAAGTTAAAATAGTTGGATTTGGAACTTTGGATATCCAAATTTGCGTTTATTACGGGAAAGAAGTAAAAACCACTTAGGTAAATAAAAAAGTTGACCAAATCCAGTGGTAGCCTTTACATTTTGACAGGTTAAAGTTTGGTTATAAATTTTTTGCTTTACGAAATTTGTAAATAAGCGGACCAGTAAAAGGTTTTATAAAAGCTTCTCTGATGACCATTAAATGGAAATCTGTCATGACCATTTGGATACATTACACTATGATAGTTCGAATTACTAACATTGAGTACGCCCATCTATATTACCTAATTTTGGGCTTCTGATTTCAAAAATGCCACTCGTTTTTCTCCAGGATTCGAAATAATTGCGTAATAAAATGCTCTGCCCAATCATCTCAAAATGTAAGTTTTTCGTTAATATTTTGATTATTTATTAAATTAATTTGCCTTAAATCTATTTTGGATGACCAGTATATTTTTGACGTTTTTTGGCAACAAAGTAACTGGGTTACGGTATAAACATTACTCTTCGACTATTATTTGATATTTTTTTATTCGCATTATGTCCAAAGTACCCAAAAATTCAATCTCCAATATTATTTATTAAGTCTTATCAAAATTTATTATCGAATCGAAATTGAAGGCGCCTTTATCGTTTAAGCACATTAAAGTGCATCTATTAATTTTTTACATTTAAAATTTAAACTTTAAATTATATTTTTACTTGAAAGTGATTTTAAGAACCAAAAATGAAAAAAATCAGGAAATGGATGTGGTAATGGAAGTGGAGAGAAAGAAAAAGGAGACGAACCTTTATGTCGTTGTAAATTTGTTTTTGTTGCGGTACCTTTATACCCAAGAAAAACCAACGCAATATTTCATTACAAAATTTTATGAGATATACCTACTACTTTAATTTTGCAGGAATATTAAATGGACCTGATCTACGACGTTTAATGAAAGATTAAGCATTCAAAAATGCTCTCAAAGTTGACGAGCTTGTCGCATATGGCAGTGTTAAAGCTGTCATTGAAAATGTTCTTGGTTCATATCGGGACTAAAATTTGCGCCAATTCATTAAAAAAATGCTCTCCGTTTTTTAAAGAATTAAAATAGATTTTTTTTTTCATCCTGATAAATTTGCCGAACGATGGAGTCATGGAAAACGATTTCACCAAGTAACTGCAATTCTAGAGCATTGGTAGATATGTATGGGTACAGCGGAAAGAAGTTGGATTCATTACTGGAATTTGCAGCAAAAGATGTACGACGATGATGAGGATTAAGCACAATAATACTATAATTCAATTCGATATTTGATACGATTTAATAAATTTAAGGTATAAAAAAGCAAAATTATGCAATGCATTAAATTTTGTCGACTTAATTTGAATAAAAAATACAGAAACTTGTTTACTTTGTTGCCCTTTCAATTCAATAATTAAAATTAACGATAAAAAGTCAAATAATGGTTGTTTTTTTACATAAAATAAATAAAAATTCTAAATCATATTTGATCTATTTTCCGTATACCAATTACTTCAGTACATTCAAGAAAAATTTAAGCAAAAATAATTTAATAAATAATTAAAATACTAACAAAAAACTTACATTTTGAGGTGATTGTGCAGAGCATTTTATTACGAAATTATTTTAATTAGTTAAACTAAGTTGGAGTACTTAATTTTAGGAAAAAAAGTTTGTAAAACTATCATAGTGTTATTTTTAAATTTTATAACAATTTGTTAAATAACAAATGCGAAAATTTGGAATAATTAAAAAAAAATTCTTAAATTTCATGTCTTTTCAATGGTGGTGTGGGGGTGAAAAAAAATTGTTCGTTTAAAACAAATCACCCAAATATACATATAGTTTAATCAGTAATATATCAGTATTAATGCAGCAATTACATAATACCACAATAGATTGTATTAATTTTGGTAGGTATATTCGAATATGTACTTAATTTGCATCCAATTTTGATTACAGTCTGTATTCTGAGCCTACGGGAATACCATAATGGCATTACATATATATGCATCCCAAAACTAATAAAGTTTGTCCCAACAAAACTTTTTAAATCGTTAAAATGTGGCCTATGAGTTTTCAGGATTTTTTAAAGTGACAAGTAGTTTCTTTTAATTTTTGTATTGGAATATATATATAAACCTACAATCTAAACTACTTGTGGGCAACAATAGTTAAGCAATAGTTGAGCTGCCAACCTGATAAATTCTTCCTAACATTAAAACCACATTAAAACTTAATCTCGCAAACAACAACAACCCCTTTTCTGAAACCATATGTTCTGTTGTTGTGCGGTGTTGCAAAGAACTGATAACGCGGTTGCCAGATAAAAGACAAAAGGGTCCGACGGAATGTATCGCATATTTGACAGCTTTACCGCCCCCTACGATAAGCACTTCGGCCATGTGGGGGAAATATTATGAAGGAGGATGGAAATTCCTACATCGTTGTGGCCATGTTTTATTACGTGCGCTCCTAAAGAGTTAATTAAATTTAATATGAGCGCACTTTATGGGAAAACTACTTTCCTACTAAATATATTTAAATTTATTTTACCCTAACTATACAGGGTGCTCATCAAAAATAGTCCAGCAAGGTTTACGACTCTATGTAGATTAAAAAAAACCACATAGATTTCAATTTTTTTCTTATAAATATATAAAAAGTTTTGTTTGTTTAAACTTTATTTAAGTTTACTTAAAAATAAGACAATTTGATTTTTTATTAATAGGTTTATAAAAACAAGCAAAAAGTATAGTAATTGGACATTTTATATAGTAATTGGACCATAGTTATTGGACATAACATAACTTTACAAAAAATTACTTAAATTGTTAAATATTTTTTAAAGATAAATTGCTGTTTTAGGTATTTTTTTATTTCGTTTTTGTAAGTATTATATAATTCATTCTTGGTCTGACTTCTGAAACAGTTTGTTGCAAATATCATTAAGTGTGGTATCTCTAGTTTGTGAAGCATTTATAATGTTTAGGCCGAAACAGGATGATTTAAATAAATCTAATATTTTTTCGGGTGGTATGTTAAAAGTACACTCCAAATTTATTAATTTTGTTGCCATTAGTTTTTTATGTTCTCTATCATGCACTGTATTCAAATCACTGTTATTCTACAAGATGTCATGTGACGAAGAAATCACTATATTACTTACTCTTTAAAAATAAATTAGTCAAAAATGTCATAGCGAAAAAGCAGCCACTAATAATTCTCGTCGACAGCAATTTGTATCCAGGACATTTAGCAGTCAATTCCTATGAAATAATATTCGCTGTATCCAAAATGTCGTCAAAAGTTATAAAAATAGAACAGTTTTTGAAATATAATCAATTTTACATATAATATGGAATTGACTATATCTCAAAAACTGCTTAACTTTTATAGTTTTTGACGGTCTTTTCGGATTCAGGGGACAATTTTACACAAGAATTGGCTGGTAAATGTCCGGGATATAAATAGAGTATGATATTGGACATATATCCAATAATAGAAATTTACATTTTTTACCAACCAGTAATTGGACACTGTCCATTTTACTGTTTGTTTTCAGAATTAAAATTAAAACGCATTAAAGTGTCAATTTTAAACCATGAACACATTTATTCCACCTTCCGATCTGTACACATCTGTACACATTTAAACACAGCCCTGCTCTTAACAAAAAAACAAAAATCTTACCACCAAAGTAACGTGCTAACTTTTTTGTCCTATATTGGACCCAGAATAAAGTAGTTCTATATTATTACCGACTGAGATCATTATAATTGTATACAGCGTCATCTAATGATTTGACTTTAATGTAACTTTTTATAGAACTCTTGTTTTTGCAGTATTAATGTTAATTGCCCAATAACTATAAAGTGTCCGATAACTGTCTACTTTACCCTACCTACTTTTGTTTTCAGGGGAACATATTTGCACACCGCAGCACAAATTTAAAAACAAAAGATCCACTTTCTTTGATTCAAGCACACACTAAAACATTTAGAGGAGTATATTGAAAAAATGAAAAAGCTTCATTAATAAAACATTTCCATAACAAAACCACTTATACCTTGATACGAATATGTTACGGTCCAAAAAATGGCAAACTTGAGTGGACAGGGTAAATAAAACATAAAATTTTATGCGACCTTTTGCCGTTCAATAAAAAGATGTCCATAACAATTTCACGTTCACATGGATCCTCCAGACTTAAGGAAAAAAATGAAAAGGCCTTCAGGGCAAATAAAATTTAAAGGTTTACAGCGTCCGTAAACGTAGCGCCAGTTCATCGAATATATTTTTATTTGTTGCATATATTTCAAGAAACCCGGACGAAATTTAAAAAAGGAAGAAAAATGATATAAAGTTGGCAGAAATATGAGTCATCCAATACTAAAGAATTATTCCAAATTTTATAAATCCTTGTATTGAACAATTTTGTATTTTTACTGCTTATGTCATTTACAAACCATTTAAGTAAATTTCTGGTTGGTGGGTAGTATGTACGAGGTGTGTTCAGAAAATATCGGGAATTTTCGTTTTTTGAAACAAATATTTATTTATTCGCCTACATTAATGTTGTCGCCTTCAAAATAGTCCCCATTAGATATTATGCACATGTGCCAGCTCTTCTTCCAATACTCGAAACACTTCTAAAACTCGATATTTGGGATAGCCTTTAGTTCTTTTAGCGATGCGCTTTTAATGTCATCTATGCTTGCAAAACGACGGCCCTTTAAGGTTCTCTTTATTTTTGGGAATAGGAAAAAGTCAGACAGAGGCATGTCTGGCGAATATGGAGGCTGGGGCCTCATTACAGAATTGATTTTGGCCGAAAATTTTGTTCAATATTTAACAATTTTGGAACAAATTTTGCTGCCACGCGTTTCATACCCAAAACATTTGAAAAAATTTCATGGGATGAGCCAATCGATATACCAACATCATCAGCAACTTCTCTGAGGGTTTATACCCCCCGAAGTATGATAAAAACTTTAACTGTTTTCATTGTTTTCTTTGACTGTGGCAGCCGCTAAGGTTAGACGTGTTTTATAAGCTCGGCGATTTTTCGTTCGTTAAAAGAAATGGATCACAGAATTTGTATCCAATTTTGCTTAAAAAAATGAAAAAAATTCTGTGAAATGTTAACAAAGGCCTATAGTGAGTCTGCTATAAGTAAAACAAGAGTTTACAAGTGGTATAAGAGTTTCCAAGATGGCCGTGAAGACGTTGAAGATGACGAACGCCCCGAACGCACAAGCACATTAACAACCGTTAAAAACATGGAAAAAGTGGAAGAAATGCTTATAAACCATCAGAGAAGTCGCTGATGATGTTGGTATATCGATTGGCTCATCCCATGAAATTTTTTCGAATGTTTTGGGTATGAAAAGCGTGGCAGCAAAATTTGTTCTAAAATTGTTAAATTTTGAACAAAATTTTTGGCCAAAAACAATAGTATAATGATGCCCAAAAATAAAGAGAACCTTAAAGGGCCGTCGTTTTGCAAGTATAAATGACATTAAAAGCGCATCGCTGAAAGAACTAAAGATCGAGTTTTAGAAGTGTTTCGAGTATTGGAAGAAGAGCTGGCACATGTGCATAATATCCAATGGGGACTATTTTGAAGGCGACAACATTAATGTAGACGAATAAATAAATATTTGTTTCAAAAAACGAAAATTCCCGACATTTTCTGAACACACCTCGTACGTTATTTTCTTGAGGGTGTTCCCTAATGAATCCAATTTTTCAAGAGCCCTTCGCAATAAACAATGGGGAAGAGGCTGGAGGCAAAATGCCTATATCCAAGCAATAACCTGTGGAATGCCTGTTTAACATATTTCGCATCGCCTTCATTTAGCAAAGACAATGATCGACGTGGACGGAGCAGGATAAATTTAAATAACTGGAGTAGAAGGATACACATCGACGGGGCAAACAAATTTGCTGCTAGCAACCGTCTGAATACGAAATCAATTTCCAGCTCAGCTATAAAAACCTATCACGCTATTTCAGTTCGAATGCGCGAAACGGTTTCCGGGTTTTTTTCACTTTAAATTTCAGTGCTGCTGAAAATGCCATAAATAATGATACAGGGCGCCAATCGCCACACCATTGTTCGGAATAATAGAATTTATTATCCATGATTTTTTAAATTTTTGAATTCAAACTTTATTTTATTTTAAACATATTAAAAAATTTTACTAAATGCTTCAAAATTTAATGTATAACGACCAAATCTTATTTTTGTTGAAAACTAAAAATTTTCTCGATTTAAATTTTAAATTTCACCCGGAAACTAATTATTAATTCAATAAAATAGTATGGAATTCTTTTGAGGACACTGATTGCATGTATAATCAGAAACGGGGAACGATATAATTTAAAATTTCTTTTGTGTGAAAGTTTTATATTAAAAAGTTCTTCCTACTACTAATTTGAATTTTTGCTACGCTTTTTAGAGCATAGTTTTAATAGACTTTATTAAGTTTATTTATTATATGCATGGGTTTATTTATTAACCCTGGGAAAAAAACCTTTATACAGGGTGTTCTTAAAATGGCGCTGTAAGCAATTTTTTAAATTTATTAAATTGGAATTTTAAAACATTGTTTAAAAGATTCCTTGATTTAAACGCGACAACATTGCGAGTTGTTGATAGTTGGTTTCTATGGTAACGCTTTTCGCTTTTGACAGTTGCAGTGACATTTCTTTATGCAATGTTATTTAAAATGTTAAAATGATTTGTGAAGACGAATTATTATGTTTTGTTAAACAAAGAAAAAATCTACAGAATACGATTTTTTTTAAAGCTCCAAACATAATAAATAGAAATGGTTTGAAATTGCTTCGGTCTGTTTGACTGAATATTTCCTATATAAAGAATGACACTTTAGCTATTTTTGATCTCTCTCCTGAAAGCTTTAAATTCGCTCGGCATTTTTGACACGTAGCCGCTTACAAAATAAGCTGTTTTTAAAAAAAGCAACCCTCGAGTTATTTTGTCGGGATCTTTTTCATATTTGGCCGCTTTAACGCATAGTGACAAGGTTGAAATTCAAATAGGACAAATGTCTAATCTTATTTATTATATGAGAGTTTTTATTTTTTTGTAATTGTTTGTACACTGAAAGAAATTTGTTGCTAAAAGTAAATACAAATTTATACTAAAAATTTTATACTAGTGCTTTACACATTTATACTACTGTTTATTATGAATGTATGGTAAATTTTGTAATACATTTATTGTAAAGAAGATATGTTAGATCTAAATAAAAATAAACTTACCCTTACTATAAAATGTAAACTATAAGTGAATTACAGCAAAAAAATATTGCTAGAAACACCATTTATATTGCTAGGGCAGCAATAGGCTGCTAACCAAACGAATATATTTGTTTTAGCAATGTATGTGGTAGTCTATATATGAAACATAAAATATATTTGCCCTAATTATTTTTTTATTTAACTTTAGTATATATTTCTTTCAGTGTATATTTATTTTTAATATACGAGTATGTATGGGTAATTCTCCTAAAATTTTAATATTTAGATCCAAAATTTGTCAGATTTCCTTGTAGAAATTATTTTTTGACTCTATGCATTAAAAAACTTGTCATTTAAAATTAATGTTACTCTTACTTTTCAGAAAGTTAAATCCACATAAATTGGGAAGCAATTTAAATTAAGGGTATATTTTTTGACTGGGAAGAGCCGTGTCTTACTAAAACCCAGTTAAGACTACATTTTTTTTTATATGAACTGGTACTTTGACTATATAAAATGAATTCCTGCACTCGCCTATCGGCTCGCTCGAAAACTTTCATCTTCGGGAGTAATTGCTATGATTCCACGCTCGGCAAACAATATACTATTTCTTCAGCAGTAATTTATTCTGCTCTCTTAAAATGAATTTGTCAAAAATAACTAATTATAAGTCATATTTGATTAATTGCGAAAAAGCGAAAAAGCAGTCACTAATAATTAGTCAAATTCTACTGAATGAAATAGTCAAATTAGTAGGTTTAAATTTTAAAAAAGTTTTGACCCTTGTCAAGCTGTTGTCATAACCCATTCGGCTATCAGCCGCTCTTATAATAATCAATTTTATTTGTCAATAAATATTGTTCATAATATAAGTTGAATATATTATTTGTGTTGCTGTTTTGAGCTAAACTTTTTGCATCTTTATTTGTTTTTATGGGTCATTTAACCATGGAGCTTAGATATATGCATTTAATTCAAATACTTTGTTGTTGGCCGCAAACGATTAAAGAAATTAGTTACTTTTAACTCTCAGAAATAGTCAAAGATGGTGACTAATCTTAAATTAACTATTTACGTAGTAAACATTAACTATTTAAAAGTGAAAACGACTATTTTATTAGTAAAAAATGCTGGTACTAATTCAAATAGTAGAATTTTGACTATTTCATTTATAGAGAGTGTGTTTATTAATTTAGTTTCAAGTTAAAAATGGGTATGGGTATATTTAAATTTGGTCATAAAATGTTTTAATAATTGTAATAACTCTAAACCTAACCAAAGTTAACTTATTTGGTGATTAAGGTAAAAACATTACCAGCAAGTGTTGCCAAAGCACAGCGTGTACAAAATACAAAAGCATAAAATTGCTGTATTTTCATGCATAAAAACATAAGGTTTGTGTAAACACCATACTCTTGACAATCTGCCTGGTGGTGTTTTCTTTTTTCTCCGCCGTTGAATATCATCCATATCACATGCCGGAACGTATGGACTCTGAAAAACCGAAATTTCAACGTAAACAATGTATAATGCATTCGAATACGTGACTGGATTCCGTTCCAAGGCGCTCGATCGGCCCTGTTTTTCTTTTTATTTAGATAATGGCGACCGAGTTAAATTTCGGTCTCATCTGGCACAATGCTGCTTCTCTAGGCATACTTTGGCAACTATGTACAGTTCCGGCCTTAGTTCTCAGTGGAATAATTGTCCTAAATTCAACTGTCTAAAATACTATTTACAATATCAAAAAAGTAATAATTCATTATATTTATTTTGTCTTAAAACTCTTAAAATCATCTAAAACTATCTTAAAGTATTACAGCTGTTTTAGAAATGTCTAAAACATTTCTTGAAATTCTATTTAAACAAAAAAACACTAAATTTAGCACAAATGTTACTAACGTCCTTTTGAAAGGACACTTTATTTGTAACAATAAATCTTGTTACTTGTGACCTGTTAGGATACAATTTAAATTTAATAAAAAAATTAAATAAAAATAGTCTTTTTATTAAATATTATTAAAAAATAAAAAAAAATACTTTTAATAATTATTCTCTCCGAAAGGTATAAATGCTAAAATCACAATTTCATAATCTATAGATTATAGATTGAAAAACAAAGTCGACCTGTTCAGGGTCTTAGAATCATCCAAAACTATCAAAAAGTATTACAACTGTTTTAGAAATATATAAAGTATTTCTTAAAATTGTATTTAAACAAAAAATCTCACTAAATTTTGCACAAATGTTACTAACGTCCTTTTAAAAGGACGCGTTATTTAATAATAATAATAATAATAATAATATTTATTTATTTAATACAAATTTTGCACAAGTAACAATAAATCATGATAAACCTCCATGTTACTAGTGACCTTTTAAAAGGACACAAGATTTTTTAATTTAATTAAAAAATTAAATAAAAATAGCCATTTTTTACATATGCCAGTTTAAATAATGATGTCAGTGTCAGTTAAAATTAGAGTGTTTTGTCCTTGTCCTTCATTCCAGGGACTTCCGTTATGGGCCAGTATCTCCGTAGGTGGAGCCGTGAGAAAAAATTATAAGAACTTTTTATGTTATTTTTATGTGTTCTATATAAATCCGGAAGATTGCCCACATATTCTGGGACACCCCGTTTAATATAAACTTTTCTAGACACTCGTTTAATTAAGCATTCGCTCGCCAGCTAACTCGTGCGTAAATTAATTGCCTGTCTAAAATGGCGTTTATAAAACTTGATACATAATATACTATTAAATAAATGTCTGGGTTAACCCAGGCTTTACTAATTCATTAAAAAATACAAAAACATTGTGGATCCGGCACTGGAAATATAAATTCTACTGTCAGAAATCCCTTTCGCATTATTTTAGCACAACAACAAACGTCAAAGTTTAGCGAAAGTTTATCCAAGATGCCGAAAACAATGCTCTCCATTTTGAATAAAATTTAAGTCTGTTTTAAAGTTTCGATGTTTTAGACAATACTTTTAACGTTTAGGAATATATTGGTCCCATTTTAATGTCAATTTTTATTTATTATTTTATTCAATTCTTGTTTTTTCACTGCCCTAAAATTATTTTAAAACTACTATTCCGGAGCATTCGCAGTCTTATCATAACATTATAACTTAAAGTCAAATATATTAGGGTTTGGCTTTATACTAAGTTCCTACCCTACTCTAATAAGTAGTGATGGTTTAATGAACTTTGCAGGCTAAATGGACTAAACTAAGTTTAATTTCGATGTTTGAATTCAAAGTTTTTGGGGTTAATCTATTCGTTTATTTGTTTGTTGGCAAAATGAAATTCTGTTTTTCTCGATCAAATCTCATATTATCTTTGTTATTTTGTTAAAAGTATTTTTGAGCCATTTAAACTTTTGGTATCTGGATTTAAAAGAAATTTATATTGGTTTAGTGGTAAATAGTTATAAAAAATATAACAACAATTTAAGAAATATTATTACCTAATAATACTAGAAGTTCTAGTATTATTAGGTAATAATATTTCTTAAATTGTTGTTATATTTTTTATAACTATTTACGTCTAGAACCTAGTTATGATGAAAAATATTTAAAACCATAAAACTTTTGTAAAAAATTTAATGTTAGTTAGGTTTTGTAATAAAAGCTTTAAAATTTTTTGATGTTTGATGTTTGTGGTTATAACTGATAAGTTTCGTCCTTGGTAATAAAAATATGGGCCTTTTTCGTCGCGGGGTGTAATAAAACGGAATTGGAACGTCCGAAAAGGAATGTAAGGATGATGTAGGTAACACCGAAGACCGACAAAATTTCAGCAATTTATGACCTCCGGTGTAAATTGAAACTGGATTTTTGTCATTTACGAAGGGTCGAGAAAAAATATTTATTGTTATGTTATTTAAAGGAATAACATGTTTTCGGGAAATCCTAACATCAAAAGGCGTCCCAATTGTGTTTCCTTATACTCAACAATAATAAATAATCATAGAAATTCTATTATAGAATATCAAGTTTGTAAATCAAAGATACTGAAAACAAACTTTTTTATGAAATAAAGTAGTGTAGCTCACTAAAAACTATAACACATCATTTTTTAATTTCTTATTTGTATATTTATAACTTAATACGTTAATAATTGTCTGGCGCCCACTAAACAATATCAAAGTTAGCCTTATCCTAACCCAATGCCCGACTGAGAACAGTTAGCCATTCGCGCTACTTTATTAATAAGTCTCAGAACTGTATATTTTTGTTTTATTTCAAATAGTATGTTATGTATCAAGCCATTTTAGACACAAATTTAATTTAGGCACAAATGAGTGTCTAGAAAAGTTTAGAAACGAGTTGCATACTATAGTTCTTCTACGACAACCAACTAATATCTAAAAATTAAAAGGTCAGTAAAATTTTAAACTTTTCAATTTTTGTATTGGGATTATAAAATAATTTTTACATTTAGCATTATTTTACAAGAAAGGCAGTTTATTTTAACGATTCTATGACATAACTTATAACTAACTTCAGGCCGTGACTAAAAACCTGTTGCTAACTTCAACCCGTGACTAAAACGCCCTAAAGCCACTACTTGTCAAAGTCAAAGATCACTTATATATATTTTCTTTGATTATACAGAGGAAAGATTCTTCTCAAGGAAAGTACAAAGTAAAATATCACTGGTATTTTTCTATTTTTCTATATGCCAATTCCATTGAAGGAAAAAATAAGGTTAAAAATTGGAATGTTGCCCCGATACACAAATCTTCGGAAACCTATCCAACTTCCCGTTAAAAAAGATCAAGTAAATCTGAACTAAATTTACCAGAAAATTGAATTTCATCATCTGTGTAATACACTTCTTTTGAATTCGCTTTAAAAATTGTTCGGCAGATAAGGGGCCAATATAGATTTATAAACAAAGAAATCGATAGCAACTATACGGGGAAAACGGTAAACTTTGATATTTGATATGTATTGTGAACAGTTTTAATATGACTTAAAATAAATATTGTTAATGTTTCTGGTTTAGTGGAAGTAAAACTAAAAAAATGCATGTCCTGTCGTTCACATTGTTTAGCTTAAAATTCCCCTATGAATCGAAAGTCGACGTCTTCACTTTGTAATCGCATTTTGAAGTACGTCTCTCGCATAGTAACGAAATTTCCTCAGAACGAATCTGCAATTTTTATTGTCCTAAAATGCAATAATGCAATGTTAAAGTTTGTAATTAAATAAGAAAAACAATTAAAGGCCTTGCGTCACGATAATACAAGAAGAGAACCCTTTAGGGATTGCTTACCAAAAAATACGGTTTCAATATTATAATACAATGGTGGTTTGCTCCGCAAAAAAATAATTTTTGGATACTTGAATACTTGATTACTATAATAAAGGATATTGTTATGAAAACTACCATAAACGTCTTGGCAATTTCATGGATCATTGCCCCGAAGGAAGGTTATTGGAGCCTAATTTTTAAATGTTTTACCCTTGTCATCGACATCTCGTTGCTAAAACCCCTAAGCATTGTCCCAAATTCCCAAATCCCATTCGAACAATATTGGAAAATTTACGTACACCCTGTGGACTTTCCTTATAAATTCTGGAATAATTATGTTTATCTCCACGCGGTCTGTAATTTAAACTTTATTGTTGTCAACATTCGATAAAGAAATACCTTGTTATGGCCTAGGCCGGTAAAAATTTTTATGAGGCAAGTAATTAGTTCGATTTTTTCTCGCTAGGAGTATTCTGCCGTGCTTAATGAAAACGCCGTAACCAACAATTTTGAGATTTTTGTTTTACGGCATTTTCTACTAGAACAATTCATCCTGCGTCTTCCCCGGTACTCAAAAAACCGTATATATATAGATGCGGTTTTTTGAGTACCGGGGATAGTCGCAGGATGAATTGTTCTAGTAGAAAATGCCGTAAAACAAAAATCGCAAAATTGTTGGTTACGGCGTTTTCATTAAGCACGGCAGTATTGTTTTGACAAATTAATCCTTTTCTAAGAAATTAACGTACTAAACTGGTTTAATTTATTTATAATAAGCACTAATTTGTTTGTTTTATTGTTAATGTTTAATATTTTTCATTAAAGTATTGTAAAATTAAATATGAATAATAAAACAAAAAGTGAGGTTAGACAACCAAGAAAACGCACGATTCTTTTATCTTTAAGTTTTAATTTGCTTTAAGTTTTCAGTGAAATTAAATGATAAACACAGCTTAAACATTCCAAACTACCTATTTTTTAAATAAAAATGCAAACAAATTAAAATTAGATACCTACCTATTTATTAAACAATTAATTGAATTCAATGTAATAGCAAAAATCCATTTCTACTTAAATCATGTAGCTAGGTATTGTCAAACTATTACTGCTTCTAAAAGCAATAATAATTATTGTACATTTAATGTAATCTTTAGCTAATAAATAAATGAGATTCTAAAAAAGTGAGGTTAGGCTGCTTTGATGTTGAATTAAATTGACCTATATAAAGTGCTTTGAAGATAAAATGTTGTATGCCATTCGGCCAAGAAGTGCCTTTTTGTGCTTCGCTCAATTGTAGGCCTCCGCTACGCGTGGGCCTTCAAACCTTGAGCTTAGCACAAAAAGCCTTACTTCTTAACCTAATGACATAAATAACTATTATCATCTCAATACAAAAATAATAATAATTAACCACTAAAGTCCAAATTAAATTCGTGCCTAAAATGGCGTTTATCAAACTTAATACATAACAGCAAAAAACTGTGATTTAATGAATTTTATAAAAGAAGCACAAAAACAAGGTAAAGTTTCGATCGTAAATTTTCAGGGGAAAGCGGTCACACAAATTTGTCGAACTGCGAAATAAACGACCATGAAAATGTATCCTGAATGTTGTATTTTCGTACTCTCCAACGATATATCTCTTCCGAGTGGAAGAATTTTCAGAGGGCCTAAATTAAAACCTTCATTTTGAAAATTATCTCTAAATGGACGCCCTTCACTATTGTATTTAGTTAGTTATTTAGTTAGCGGTTGGTAACAATACATATACCCTATTTTTGCGCTTCAAACGCCCGAACGCCTTAAAAAAGAGTGGGGATATTTTTCAGTCGCGACGCGCACACCGTTCAAGCATTATTTGCGTTTTTCATACTTCGAATCGTTTAAAAAAAAATTTATATTAACAGTTTTAGCACTAAAAACTGATTAACCACTTCGTGGTGTAGACTACACTAAACCTTGCTTAACCTATAAATTAAACATAGGTGATCTTGATACACTATAAATGCAAGAAGCGTTAAATTTATTGGGTAGAATTTCCATACTAACAGTTTACTAATTCAATATTAATTTATGGTTAAAGCGGTTAACATCGTTAGTTACGTATACGTTAACATATATTAAATGCATAAACTTTAATCCAAAGTATTTGACATGTTTATGCATATAACAAGTATATTGTTTGAAGTTTAAATTTGAATGTTTAATGTTCATCATTTAATAAATTCAGGATTTACATTGTAATTATGTTTGTTAAGGCTTAACATGTGGTATTGCTTGTGGGGTTTTGTGTTATTTTGGTTTAAAATTGTATGTGATGCTTCATATAAAAACTAAAAAGAAACAACACTTTACGCTGTGGGAATGAAAGCATTGGGGTCAAAAAGGTAAAGGTTAAATTTTTGAAGAGTTCCCCCTTTGAGAAATATATCCTTAGACTGGTACGTTAGCAATACAAACACTGTGTCTGGAATATATTAAATTTCAAAGTAAATTTCATTTCGTAAATGGTTAATCCCTTGGTTAAAGGGGAAGGTCGTCCCAATAAAGCAATTATAATTTTATAAACCAATTTTATTTCAATATTTTAAGTACATTTCGTTATGACAGTACCAAAATTTTCTAATAAAACTCAACATATTCAAATTAGATCCTCACAGTGCTTCTAGCCTATAGGCTATAGTCAGCCAACGCTCAGTATTACGTCTTATGAAGAAAGAAAAGTACCATCCATACAAAATTAGACTAGTGCAGGAACTTAACGAAGATGATCCGGACCATAGACAACAATTTTGTGATGAATTAATGTAACAATAAATAATCCTCGTGAAATACTTTTTTTCTAGGAAGAAACCTTCTATTGAATGGTACAGTCAAGCGTCAAAATTGTAGGTACTGGAGCAAAGAAAATTCCCAATACCGTCATAGGTCCTTTCTTTTTTGACGAGAATATGACAGGACAAACATATTTGAATTTTTTGCAAAACTCTCTTCTTCCATATTAGCAGAAATGTTTCCCAATGAAAATGGAGGTCCCGATCTACCAAGTGATACCATTTGGTTTCAACTCGCGAGAGTAGCCAGCAAGATCTCCAGATATCACCCCCTCATCCAAAACGTTTTCAGAAAAATCATCTTTGAATAATTTGACTTCTCGCCAAAATATCTTTTTTTACTTTTCTACAATACCCAAATGAAATTTGCTTAGTAACCAGTGATCTGTTTTATAAAAACATATATTTTTTATGAGACCTGGTTTATTTAACTTTTTGATAGGTTTTTCATTATTATAGACATCGGAAAACCAATTCGTTTTTATAGTTTTAGAGCTTGGAAGGTGGTTAAAGTTTATCACTTAGGAAAAAATTCGCTAAAGCTCCATAAAGTTTTTTGTTGAAGGTAAACCCGAAAGGTCTATATGAGAAAGCTTGTATAGGAGCTTTAAAAATACAAAATTTGTAGAATATATTTTCATATAAATTTTGATTTCTGTAATAGATAAATAAGTTTCTCAGACAAAGAAAACGCTTCTTGGAAAATACATTGTAATAACTTATTTATAAAATCAATAACCTCCCTTTGGTTAAAAACTTTATTGTGAAGCCAACAGAGGATGTTTATGAGAAAAATAACTTTATTAAATGAGTTAAAAATTTTGAATTTACTTCATCATAGAATAGCATTCATAAAACATAAAATTCTGAAAACAAATATTTAAAAAGTATTTGTTCAAATCACAGGCGCCGCCGCTGGTTTCCTATTTAGAACAGCGGAATATTACCCATTTCTTATTTACAGATTTATTGTTTTTCCCCGATAGGGATCATATTCATTTCATTCGAGAAATATTGACTTGAAATCTGATTTTGTGTATTTTGCGTTTGCAGTCTTTAATATAGCTATTGGAATTTATTGCGCTGGCTTTGTTCATTTATCTTTGTAGGTTTTCGGTTATCGTTCTCTCGGATTAGCTTCTCGAATATTTAATAAAGATATTTCATTTCGGTTCGAATTCCAAACATAACAGCGGTTCGCTTTAAATTCGCTTTTTGCTCTTTTGACCCAGTTTACGATGACACTCTGCTCTCAGGCCCCGTCAATGATTAACTGCAAATTGCCAAGTCTCATGTCATGTTAGAGGAAATGGTGTATCCGTTTTTAAGGTATGGATATGATTCGTAAAAACCTCGGTTTAAGCCTTAAAACCAAAGTGCTGCGTTATCGAAAATAAATTAGTTAAATAAGAAATGGATGGCATACAGAGATCGGATGTCTGATAAATGAAACGGATAAAATTGAATAGATCTCGATTGGATATCTCATATCCTTTGCAACGCCTCGCTTAAGCCTTACGCTTTTTATGCGACGTATTAAAGAGAATCCATTTTAACTTCTCCACACAATTCTTTAATTAGTAAAAGAAGTCTGGTTTTAATGGTTACGTAAGATTCAGTTATAGCCATATGGGTGAATCTCACGAAATATCTCCCGATGGTGTTACCCCGTGATATTTAATAAAACCGTGTTTGACCTATAGGTACACTTTTATTGTGTTTTGATCTTTCATAATTAAGTAGATATTACAGCTCAGGTTCCAGATTTTTAACCGCAATTAATTATTTTTTACAATGTTTTAAAAGTCTAAAACCTATCCTCCGTGACTGTTACTCTTTCTAGATTAACCTATATGTTTTGAAATATCTGAGGTAGTAAAAGCATACTAAAAATATCAGTTCACTAAGTAAATTAAACACATCCAAAGCATTCGAATCAAATATAAAATATTATTAAAAATTAAAAGAAATAATTTTTATAACCATTTATGTAGGTGTTACAAAAATTGATTCTATCCTCCGTGAATCTGTTTTTGCTTTAAATTTTATGCAACGCATTTTAAATAAGCAAAAACCTCTTTTTACGACATCTAGATGCGTGATTCCTGAAGGTCAGGTAGAATTCATATGCAGATGAGAGTGTTGCTGTTTTATAATTCAAAAGTTTAAGTCCGTGAATTTGCTATTTAAAAACCTATCCACCGTGTAGTGTTATATCTCAGTAAGAAGATTGTTTTTATAAATATTTTATGTATTTAAAATTGTATTTTTTAAAAATATTAAGGTGTCAAAAGAAACAATAACTTATTTCAAATATACAAAGGGATGTTTAAAAAAAACATACGAAATCCTAACCTCCGTGAAGCTATCTTCCGTGAAGCTCTAATATTCAAAATGTATGATTTCCTAAAATTCTTGCATTAGTGCAGAACCACTTATGTTATGTTATTACTAGACCTGGTGGCTTCCCAAAAACCCCATTCTAGACTAACAGTGAAAAAATAATAATTTTCACTTGGGGGACATCTCAATATATTCACCCATATATGCATCCAGATCAATACCACATATCTAATTCAATTCATTTGGTCTTTAAAAACAAATAAACTAAATTATATGCAAAATAAACTAAATAATGGTTTATTGACGATTGAGCCGGATAAATTTATGCAAATTTTCGTATAAAACTAATTAAAACAATGATGTATTCATGTAGTAGTTTTGGCTAATTTTGGATAACATTTGCATTATTATTGCATTCTGCATTTATGTATAATCAATTGTCTACAAAATTCAAACTTCCCATTATTGTTGAAATCAGACTATACCCTTCAGCGTTAAGTGAAGAGATGGTTTCCAAAAGAAAAGGGTTTTAAACGAAACAGTAAAGATTGACACTGCTGCACTACTACATTTCCACCTACCATTGTCTAAGGCTCGAGACGTCGCGACGTCTTTTTCATCTACAATAAGTTTAGCAGATTTTCTGTGGATTTGGTAATTTCAAAAATTGAGCTACATCTTCAGGCACACGACCTATTTTATGTTGTCTTATAAGAGAACGTTGATATTTTACATTTTTTTGTTTTTGCGTCACTTAAATATAGATAGGACCTCCATTTTTATTGGAAAACATTCCTGGTAATGTGGGAAGAAGAGAGTTTTGCAAACATTCCAAATACCTAAGTTTGTCCTGTCATATTCTTGTCAAAGAAGAAAGGACCTAAGATCCGATTTTCCACCATTCCTGCCCAGACTTTCACTTTTTGCTGGTATTGGGAATTTGCCTCTACTACCCAATGAGTATTTTCTTTGCTCCAGTACCTACAATTTTGACGGTTGACTGTACCATTCAAACAGAAGGTAGCTTCGTGTGGATTATTGTTCTATAAATTCATCATAGTTTCACAAAATTGTAGTCTACGGTCCAGATCATCTTCGTTAAGTTCCTGCACTAGTCTAATCTTGTATGGATGGTACTTTTCTTTCTTCATAACACGTAATACTGAGGGTTGACTTGACTTTCAGCTGCGACTAGGCTAGAAGCACTGTGAGGATCTTCTTCCACAGGTAACAAAATGTTAATTTGAGTGTCTTCACTAATACTGGGGCTGCTAGGTTTTGAAACATGTCCAGTCTCTCTGAATTTAAATTTGAGGTAAAAAAGTCCCTTTAATTCGAATAACTGTTTGTTTACCCCTTTACCCTAAAGCTTTTAAAAAGTAAATACAATACGGCAATATTATTGTACACTAGGGTGGGCCGAAAATCCGCTTTTTTAGAATTTCGTTTAGTAATAGCAAAAATTTTGTTCATTATGTTGTAAAAAAATTTTGTGTAAAAGATTACAATTTTCGATCAACATCCTAGGCTCGCCCAACGCAATTAAAGATCAAAATGTTCAAAAAAAATTTGATACTAAAATCGGGTTTATTTCTAAAACTATCCATCTGAAGTAATTTAGTGTAAGGACCTTTTTTGTAGAGCATAAAATTTCCGATCGAATTAAGTTAGGAACATTTTTTTTTTGAACATTTTGATCTTTAATTGCGTTGGGCGAGCCTAGGATGAGGATCGAAAATTTTAATCTTTTACACAAATTTTTTTAACAACATAATGAACAAATTTCTGAAACTATCCATCTGAAATAATTTTGTGTAGAGCATAAAATTTCCGATCGAAATAAATTAAGAAAATTTTTTTTTGAACATTTTGATCTTTAATTGCGTTGGGCGAGCCTAGGATGTTGATCGAAAATTTTAATCTTTTACACAAATTTTTTTTACAACATAATGAACAAAATGTTTGCTATTACTAAACGAAATTCTAAAAAAGCGGATTTTCGGCCCACCCTATTGTACACTCAATTAAACATCAAACGTAATGGAACCAACAAAAATATAAAAACACACACAATCAACGTCCGATGTAAAACTCGTATTGACTGCCAATTAACGCGACCCGATGAAACAACGACAAGAGTATCCAGATTCTGATTATATTTCCAATCCAGACTGATGGAATGAAGCGGAATCCCGATAATTAATTATGCCACAAGTGCTGCCCGGCTCTGCTGCCGATGACGGGCAACGTTTTGTCGTGAATGCGAGCTTTATGTCACCGGGATGAATAAAAACCTTTAAACAGTTCTCAGTCATTAATATTAAGGATTCAAGTTGGCTCAAAGTGCTGACAGCTAAAAACTAATTATTTAATAACAAAAAATTATTTTAGGAGGTTCGAGAAAATGTTGAACAATTTCTAGAGTCTGCTTAAAAGACATTTAAATAGTTTTAAAAAGATTGAACGTCTGGATTCCGAGTAAAAAATTATTAAAGTTGCTAAGACTACAAGGGATGTATTTATAAGTAATGATTTAAATGTGACAAACAATTAAAATTAATTAAAACAATCGGAATTGTTTTGTTCTAGCTTACCAACAAGTAATTACAAGCGAGTAGGCGGTAAGTCTTATAAATTAAATTTCAGCGTGTTTTCTTGTTTTACGTTTCGTACGATCGGTGTAAATAACGGAGAAAGGCAGATAAGAAAATGGAGTCGGCATCACGTTGTATTGTTAAAACCGAAGGCAAACGTTGGAATTTATTCGCGTTCGAAATTAATTGTTGCGAATTTACTAATTAAACATTTGGCAACGCGTAACTGAGCCAAACTCGGTGCCTGCTTTTAAACCTCCCGCCTCGCGCTTTGAAAGTATTTAAACGATTAAATTTTCTCGCCATTAGTTTAATCCATTTTGTTGTTTGCGTTCGCTACACAGCAGGTTAATTGATTAACGGGAGTGTTTTATTCAATAAACAACATAGAATTCATAGAATGATACAGGTTATTTTCACTAAATTATGTCACCACATTTTTGTTTCATGTTTTATAGGTTGTTTCTATTGATTTTAAGAGGTAGTAAAGGTACTTGAAAAAGGACCTTTGGTGTTGGGGAATATTTCTAATATTTGTTTAGGTAGTAAGTAAATGAGAGTTCTGGTGCACGGTTGACCAGAACCCTCATTTCTTGACTACCACTTAAAAACCATAGAAACAAAATTACCCTTAATAAAAGTACAAACCAATTACTTAGTTTGAAGCTTTAGCGGCGAATAATTTGGGTCAGTCAGTTCGATATAGTTTATCCGGAAAATTAAATTTTAAAATGCCATAACGTCCCACTATATCCGACTTAATGTAATATAAATTTGAACCGATATATCGATCCGCAGACCAATTATCTTTGCTAGTGATTTATTTACAAGTTTATTTCGGTCAAAACTTTAATCAACATCCATTAGCTTTAATTTTGGAGTAGGTATTTGAAGTTAAAATACATCAAGGGCTTTTTATGAGTGATAAAATTATTTTGTTTTATATTTTAAAATGTACTTGAGTTAGTATCCGCCAGATTGGTTTATAATTAAGTTCGTAGAATATTTTTTAAATTCATTTTTTCGCTAGCTAAATTAAAATTAATTATGGCAAACATTGGGTAATAGAATCGAAAACAATCGTATCAAATTAAACCGCAACAACATCTCGGATCTCGCATCTCTGGCAACATCGCGACCGGAAATGACCCGAAAAGAAAAAAGCGTCGGTCTAAATGTTTCTGTTGCTCTTCTCCGGAATTTCCGGTCTCCACGCTAGTCGCAAGCTGTGTTTAACTTTTAACGTTGATGACCCTGTTCTCAGATCTCAGATCAGGCTAATTGGGGTTTTTAATGAAACTTTTTTGGGATACTGCGAGTGTATCCATTACATTTTTAAATTAACTCGTTTTAAGATAAGAATAAATAAAAAACATTTTAATTTAAAAATTGAATTTGTTGTTCTTGGATAAGGAAAAAGTTTCCTATTAATGTTTACAGGGCAAAGAATTCCAAAACTCTGATGAGTATTAAAATCTGAAACTCTGTTGATACTTCTAGAAACGGTTGTTTTGGACAAAAATACAATCGTCATTTAAACCTTAATGGAACACGTCACTTCTTAAAAATGACTAACAAAACCACGCAATTAATTCCACTTTAATCGTGTAAAGGCAGGCTTAAGCGACGTCTGGCATAACTCGAAGCCGTTCATTAATAACGGCGGAATGGCTGTGAAGTGTACAGGGGAACGAGATGATCATCAAGCGGCCGTCTAATGCCATTTTCGACTCCACTAATTAAATTTATGGCTCCACTATTAGCGATAACATATATGGGGAGAACGCAAGGGTGTCTCACAACTCAAAAACAAAGAGCTCGATCACGTGGAGTTTCCACGTTAACAACGCTGCGTGACAGCAATATTGAAATAATAAAAATGTTAGCAAGAAGTAGGCATACGCCAAGAGAGCTACATATAGTCTAGTTTCTACTAGAACTACAACTTGTTCTATAATTGCCAAATAAAGATAATTTGATTGATACTTTTTAATGATTTGCAATGTAATGGATTTTGAGTATGCACTCATGAGTATGAGTAAATACTTCCGAATTTCGCAGATACCCCTTGTTTCCTCCTCATTGATCTCTTTCAATTTCCCACCAAAATGAACCACCTGTTCAGGTGGATGGCAGGGAAGACACTATGCACTTTGCACTTTAGTCCTGGCCCGTGATTTGTTTATGCACATTGGGATTGGCGGAACTATACACTGTTGAACGAAACCTTATAGAATAATTAAACTATGATAGTTTTCCAAACATTGAGTACTCCAGCTTAGTTTTACTAATTTTGGGCCGCTGACTTCAAAAATGCCATTTGTTTTTTTTCTAGGACGTCTAGGATTTAAAATAATTTCGTAATAAAATGCTCTGCTCAATCACCTCAAAATGTAATTTTTTTGTTGATATTTTAATTATTTATTAAAATAATTTGCCTTAAATTTATCTTGAATGTACTGAAGTAATTGGTATACGCCAAATAGATCATATTTATCTAAACGATATGATATATTAAATACTAAAACTAAAATTTTAATGCATTTTATGTAAAAAACAACCATTATTTGACATTTTTTGTTGTTTATTTTAATTATTGAATTGAAAGGGCAACAAAGTAAACAAGTTTTGGTATTTTTTATCCAAATTAAGCCCACAAAATTAATGCATTGCATAATTTTGCTTTTTTCTACCTTAAATTTATTAAATCGTATCAAATATCGAATTAAATTATAGTATTATTGTGCTTAATCCTCATCATCGTCGTACATCTTTTGCTGCAAATTCCAGCAAATGTCTTCCTTCAATGAATCCAAATTCTTTCCGCTATACCCATAAATATCTACCAATGCTCTAGATTTGCAGTTACTTGGTGAAATCGTTCTCCATGTTCATCAGTTCGGCAAATTTATCAGGATGAAAAAAAAAGAAAATGTATTTTAAATGACATATTAACGCTAATTCTTTAGGTCCATTTAATATTCCTGCAAAATTAAAGTAGTAGATATATCTCATAAAATTTTGTAATGAAATATTGCGTTTGGTTTTTCTTGGGTTTAAAGGTACCGCAACAAAAACAAAACAAATGTCTCTTTCTCTGTCACTTCCATTACCACTTCCAATTCCTGCTCTTTTTTCATTTTTGGTTCTTAAAATCACTTTCAAGTAAAAATACAAAGTTTAAATTTTAAATGTCAAAAATTAATAGATGCACTTTAATGTGCTTGAACGATAAAGTAGATAAAGGCGCCTTTATACTTCATTTCGATATTAAATTTTGATAAGACTTAATAAATAAGATTGGAGATTGAATTTTTGGGTAATTTAGGCATAATGTGAATAAAAAATATCAAATAATAGTCGAAGAGTAATGTTTATACCGAAACCCATTTTGTTGCCTTTTCAATTTAATTAGTAGGTAATTAAAAAAACGACACAAAAATTTCAAAAAATAATACTTTTTAACCAAAAAAACATTATAATTTTAGTTTTGGTATTTAATACTACTATGGTATACGGCTACAATGAAACATGAAAATTTCTATTTGAAATTTATCTAACATCCAAAAGAGATTTAAGGCAAAATAATTTAATAAATAATCAAAATATTAACGAAAAACTTACATTTTGAGATAATTGGGCAGAGCATTTTATTAAGCAATTATTTCGAATCCTAGATGTCCTGGAGCAAAACGAGTGGCATTTTTCAAATCAGCAGCCCAAAATTAGGTAATATAGGAGGGCGTACTTAATGTTAGTAATTTGAACTTTTAGGTATTCTGGATTTAAAATGCACTGTTCATTCTTTTTGTTTGTGGAGCGATAGAGATATAATGTTATCAATTTTCCCATATATTTATTCAGAAATCTAGAAAAAAGAGATTTAACTATCTTTAAAAAGTTTTAACAAAACGCGACCTAAAAACTTGCTGCTCGTTATTACAACGTTTCCGGTAGATTTTATTCAGACAAAAATGACAACACTATGCGTGTTATATTGAAAAACTTCTTGTTATTCTTCGTCGTAGTTTCTTTTTACAAATAACAAGACCGTGATTCTGCTTATCGACCTCTATCAACCCATTCATTTGATACTCGGGAGATACGAAACTTTTCCTGAATGACTTTTAAGGAACATGTTGAAAGTTTTATACGGAAAAGTTATCTCGTTAAAATTGTTTTTAAATAAATATAAATATTCTCGGGATGCGATTTGACCTACTAATACCGGAACGGTTTTTGTGATGTTATATTTTATGAGATATTTATTTGAGTGTTAAATAATTGTTTATAATTTTTATGATTTACAACCGACTATCCATTTTAAGTTGACATAATTTGAACAGGATAAAAGCTGGATTGCAATTATATAGGCCAACGAGCTCGAGCTCACATCCTTTAAATTTAAATACCAATTCATACGAAAAATCTTTCTGTCCTTTTGGAATAAAAGCGGGTTATTTTATCCTACTTTTTCATATGCAAAGCCAGCTATATTATTCTGTTTTAATGCTAGTTAAGCCATTTTTACTTGCACAAACATTTCATTTGCATTTTTGATTGCACCACATCTATTCTATTTAAAAAACTTTACCATAAACCGTTTAGTTAAGCCTATTTATTGTGATGATTTTTTTTTTTAATCAGAATGGTTATTGTTGTATTTTTAAGACTGATTCCCCGTTGGAAAGACATGGCATCTTGCAACACCTTTCACGAAATTATAAAACTGGATCACATGGAAACTTTTTAGGTGGTGCTTTCAGATTTTTCTTTACTTTTGCATTTTCCTTCAGTAATAAGAAAAAAGCTGTTTTTTTAGTAACAACGTTTTCTATAGTAAGATTTTTTTTAGTTTAATAATGCGAAGTGGACAAACAGGCAATTTTGCACGCCTTGGGTCTTTTACCATCATTTATTTAGTTTTTGTAGACACTGTCGTCAAAAATTCCAAATCTATTAAGTTTTCTGAAGGAAACCAATGATACCTCTTAAAAGTAGTTAACGATTTTTAACGATCTTTTTCAGAATACCCATAGTCCATTCCATTTAAATCATCAGTCAATCTTCTAGTTTTTAAAGATGCCAATATTAAAGGCTTATACTCCCCTCACTACGAAAATATTTTATTTGAATTGTTAAATGCATGTTTTAATCATTAAAATCAAAAGGCCCATGTGGTGAGGTGAATTTAAGCTTAAATACTAACAACGCTGGTAGTTTCAGTGAAGATCAGAAGCTTTTGAATGAAGCAATACATACTATTAGACCAAGGGATATTTGCTCTAAAATCAAAATAAAATGTGGTTAGGTCAATAGTATATGCTTTTGTAGCAAGACAATTTTTTTTTCTTAGAGCTAAAAAACATTTTCTTAATTTAAAATAGAAATATCTTCCGAAGAAATATTTTTGGCGCAAATCTTTTGAATCAAAGTTATTTTCATTACTTTTAAGATTAGTTTGCAAATTTGTTTTAAGCAGCCATGGTTTGTGTAAAATACATTTTGGACCACCCTTCACTGAACAGCCTTGTGAAAAAACAATTAATTTCCCTGCATGATAACATCAAACATCAAATTTAACAATTTCGTACAAAATGTAGCACATAAAAATAAAAAAAAACTACCATTAAATGCCGTAAATTAGATTTATAACAGCTGTACGTATGTACAGCAAAAAAGAAGAGCAAAAAACCCAACACCCTGGGGGGTTGGTTTGTTTTTCCAATAAATTTTATGCGATACTCATTGGGGCGGTTAGCCTCGATATGAATTATCGATTCGCGATTTGATTTATCGTCCTCAATTAAATGGGATACCCCGGTAATACTCGATTTATTCATATAAATCTCTGTACTGCCCGGTTTTAATCTTAGACAAATCACCAACAAATTTTTGATTTATTTGAGAGAATTTTCTACTTTCTACACTCGATTGATTTAGTAAAGTTTCAAAATACTCTTTGCAGAATGCATTGAGGTAAACCACATAGTTATTGGACACTTAAGAAATATTATTTATTTAAAATTTTAAAAATTTTAGTTTTTTCTTATAAATATATAAAAAGGATAGTTTGTTTGTTTAAACTTTATTTATTACGTTTACCTACTTAAAAATAAGAATATTTGAATTTTTATTATTAGTTTTATAAAAACATGCAAAAAAGTTTAGTAATTGGACATTTTATATAGTAATTGGACACATGGACCATAGTTATTGGACATACAATTTTTATATAAACATCAAATAACATAAATTGTTAAATAATTTTTAAAGATAAATTGCTGTTTTAGGTAATTTTTTTATTTCGTTTTTGTAAATATAATATAATTCATATAATTCTTTCTCGGGTTCCTCATACCTTTTCTGAATTCTGAAGGTAACTACTAATTCCTTGGTGACTTCTGAAATAGTTTGTTGCAAATATCATTATATGTGGTATATCTAATATTTTTTCGGGTGGTAGGTATGTTAAAAGTATTTTCCGAATTTATTAATCTTGTTGCCATTAGTTTTTTATGTTCTCTATCATGCACTGTATTTAAATCACTGTTATTCTGCAAGATGTCCTGTGACGAAGAAATCACTAATTACTTATGTTACTTACTCTCTAAAAATAAATTTGTCAAAAATGTCAGCCACTAATAATTCTCGTCAACAGCAATTTCTATCCAGGACATTTAGGCTAAATGATTTAGCAGTCAATTCCTATGAAATATTATTCGCTGAATCCGAAAATGTCGTCAAAAGTTATAAAAGTAGAACAGTTTTTAAAATATAATCAATTTTACATATATATATATGTAAAATTGATTATATTTTAAAAGTTAAGCAGTTTTTGAGATATAGATATTATATATAATATGGAATTGACTATATCTCAAAAACTGCTTAACTTTTATAGTTTTTGGATTCAGGGGACAATTTTACATAAGAATTGGCTGGTAATTTACACAAAATTTAACATTTGCCGCCGGTAATACAGATTCCCATTCTTACGGTTAGTCTATTTCTGTATAGATGTCGCTCTATACAAATATTTAATTTAAATCATTTTTAGATAATACTAAGTAATATAATATTTAATAATATTATAACGTTTAAAATGTAGTCCCAAAATTAAAAAAAAACATTAAAAAGGTTTTGTTACTGGTTTTATGACCGTAAAAATTTTACATAAAAGTCAACATATGCGTTTACATAATTGTAAACACATTGTTGGTGCTCCATTTTAATTTTCTGCATGACCGGAAAATTCGATGAAAAAATTGTTGATTACGTGGCTCCTGAATTGCTTGATTAATATTTAAAATTAATTACGTAGTATTTCCCAGCTGTGTTATAAACTTCCACATGTGCAATTAGTTGCCTACCTAATGCGTGTGTTCAAACTTATATAGGTTATTATTCCGGTTAAGTACATAGTTTAATTTGCAAAATTTAAACTACAACCACCGTTACAGTTACCTAAATTGCACCCGGTGAAATTCTGCATCGTGTTTGCAATAATTGAAAATAGATGGGAAGCAACTTCTCAAGTGTTTACTAATGAGTAATAGTTAATAAATTTTATAATGTGCTTAAAATTTGTGCACCATACAGTATGTACATTATACATGGTGCAGAATATAACTGCAAGTGATAAAGAGCCAGGGGACTGTTTTGAGGCATCCAAATGTTCTAAAAGACTAAAATTAAGTTGGTTACAAATTGTTGGAAAGTTTATAAAGCAAAGTTTGCCACACCGCAGCGCTACTTTCAAGCTAAGTATATAAAAGTGGAAGAAAAGCGAAGATAATAAAAAACGGAAGATGTTAAAGTTTAACGGTATCCTTATGAATTAACTTTAACAAAGTTAGATTTAATTTAAAGCTGTTCTTAGTTTATAACCTCGAGACAAAACCTGATCCACTTATATATTTTATATTTTTTTACTAATGTATAATGTATACATTATACAGTATACAGAATACATTATCAAATGAAAACATTTTCTTTTCGTAAAACATTAGTTAAAAAAATTGGAAAACACAAAATAATACAGGGGGGATTTTTAATGTGCTGTACGTGTAAGGAGTACCTACTTAACTATAAACAAACAAATATTATCGGTGAATTTATGTATGATTAATTTAATTAACACTGAAAATTATGAACTCGCAATTGGATGATCCTGTCAGGGATATTATCGAAAATTTAATCATAATCAGGGCGGTTCTGGTTATAAATTAACATTAACTGGTGCATCTCTAGTGTCTATATATCAAGTACATTTCAGTAACCATCATTCCAGGATGTTACCAGTCAAGTTATTAGTGCATTAGTCAAAAATTTTTGAGAAAATTTTTCAAATTAAACATCGAATTAACTTTTTTAAAGTTGACGTGCTGAAATGGTTTCAAGTTATTTAGGTTAAATGCTATAACTTGATTATATTAGTATCAATAAATGTACCTAAAATATTCCAAAATCAATGCTCAAACTTTAAGGAATGTTAGGGAAGTGTAAAACTTTAATTTTGCACAAATAAACAGACCACAAATAGCGCAAGTTTAAGGTGAACTTTCGAGAGCTTTCAGCTTTTATTACCGGAAGTTAATATGGCCTTTGTTGGAAGCCAGGTCACCCTAATTGACAATTAAATATTCATTTTAACAATCGATTGAACCACCCACCTTAAAAATATAATGAGAGAGAAACATCCATTAGGACCTATTAGGTTTTCCAGAATGGAAGTTATAAGTTTCATTTGTATGGTAAAATTAACGTTTTTCCAATGGTGGAATGGACCATATTTAAAATGTCAAAATTTAAATTCTCGAAATACATTGTTAGTAAAAAATCACATACTGTTTGTTAGTTAAACTGCTTTCATATGCAAATTTTCTGCAATTGATTGCGGCGCTATATTTAGAGGTTTTTAGGTCTCCGTTAATCGGATCATGTTCGTGTGCTTAAGTTAAATTAGGTCACGTATTTGATAACAATGCTCAGGAGGTTCGAAACCACAACTTAACTTTGGAGACAAAACAAATCAATTAAGCTTATAAGGAACATGACGAAGAAGAGATAAATCATTTACATAAAACTTTTTGTCCCATTTTGTTACATCGATTTTAACCTCTAAAAAGTTTATTCTACGCATCAATAAACGCGAAAAAGGGCAATACTGATGGCAAATGAATGCGTTAGGCACAGTGGGGTAATAAGTTGTGTAAATCTGTTTCCTAAATCTGGCTAATATGGCTAAATCTTCTTTAAAGTCAGTACTTGAAATGAGCGGTTGAATTTTCCTTGAAGTCAGCTGCATATTATGTCTTCGGTACTAAAGACAACGATTTTCGTACAGTGGGGCAAATAATTTGTGTAAATCTTCTTTAAAGTCAGTACAGCATCTTCCTTATTATGTATTATGTCTTCGGTTGCAACGGTTTTCGCACAGTGGGGCAAATAATTTGTTTATAACTGTTTCCTATTTTTTCCTGGTAAAATAACGATTGGCTAAATCTTCTATGAAGTCAGCACTAACAACGAAAGACAAGATGTAGACTACGATTATAATAATTTGTGTATATCCGTTTTCCACATTTTTAAAGAAATAACAACTGGCTAATATGGCTGTCTTCTTTAAAGTCAGTACTTGAAATAAGCAGTTGAATCTTCCTTGAAATCAGCACTGACAACGAAGGACAAGATGTATTCTATGATTATAATAATTTGTGTATATCTGTTTTCTTCATTTTTAGCTTAAAGAAATAACAACTGGCTAATATGGCTGAATCTTCTTAAAAGTCAGTACCTACTTGAAATGAGCGGTTGAATCTTTCTTAAAGTCATCTGCATATTATGTCTTCGGTACTAAAGACAACAGTTTTCGTACAGTGGGGCAAATAATTTGTGTATAACTGTTTCCTATTTTTTTCTAGTAAAATAACGATTGGCTGAATCTTCTATGAAGTCAGCACTAACAACGAAGCACAAGATGTAGAATACGATTATAATAATTTGTGTATATCTGTTTTCTATATTTTCAGCTTAAAGAAATAACAACTGGCTAATATGGCTGAATCTTCTTTAAAGTCAGTACAGCATCTTCCTTATTATGTATTATGTCTTCGGTACTAAAGACGACGGTTTTCGCACAGTGGGGCAAATAATTTGTTTATAACTGTTTCCTATTTTTTCCTGGTAAAATAACGATTGGCTGAATCTTCAACGAAAGACAAGATGTAGACTACGATTATAATAATTTGTGTATATCTGTTTTCTACATTTTTAGCTAAAAGAAATAATATCTGTTTCCTACATTTTTAGCTTAAAGAAATAACAACTGGCTAATATTGCTGAATCTTCTTTAAACTCAGTACAGCATCTTCCTTGAAGTCAGCTGCATATTATGTATTATGTCTTTAGTACTAAGTACAACGGTTTTTGCACAGTGGGGCAAATAATTTGTGTATAACTCTTTCCTATTTTTTTCCTGGTAAAATAACGATTGGCTGAATCTTCTATAAAGTCAGCACTGACAACGAAAGACAAGATGTAGACTACGATTATAATAAGTCGTAAATATCAGTTTTCTATATTTTCAGCTTAAAGAAATAACAACTGGCTAATATGGCTGAATCTTCTTTAAAGTCAGTACAGAATGCTGCAGCATCTTCCTTATTATGTATTATGTCTTCGGTACTAAAGACAACGGTTTTCGCACAGTGGGGCAAATAATTTATTTATAACTGTTTCATATTTTTTTCCTGGTAAAATACGATTGGCTAAATCTTCTATGAAGTCAGCACTGACAACGAAGGACAAGATGTAGACTACGATTATAATAATTTGTTTATATCTGTTTCCTACATTTTCAGCTTAAACAAATAACTGGCTAATATGGCTGAATCTTCTTTAAAGTCAGTACTTGGAATGAGCAGTTGAATCTTTCTTGAAGTCAGCTACATATTATGTATTATGTCTTCGGTACTGAAGACAAAAGTTTTTGCACAGTGAGGCAAATAATTTGTGTATAACTGTTTGCTATTTTTTCCTGGTAAAACAACGACTGACTGAATCTTCTTTGAAGTCAGAACTGACAACAAAGGACAAGATGTAGACTACATTATAAACGTTCATGCTACACTTACTTGCTTATAACCTTAAAATATCTTAAGTAAAAATATCCGCATTACACGGACCATATAACATAAACTTATCTGCGCTGTGTCTGGGCGTATGCTCGTACTTTGTAGTAAGTCTTATATCAAGGCATTTAGCCGGTGCAAAGCTCGTTCCGTCTGGCTCGTCCCCTTTGTCGCAGGAAAAACACACAGACGAAATTAAACAGGCAAACCTTATAAATAAAAGCAGATGACTGCCAGTTTCTCACGTGAAATTAAAGTGTACCAGCAGGAAGAAATCCTTTGCGATTGCTGCAGGACGGTTTTATTTTTGTATTTGCTCGCTTTGTTTCAATGCTGCAAGTCGGGGAGACGGGATTTAGGTGAACGAAATTTCACTTGATGTTCATGCTAATTAGTTTTTTAATTTTCTGTTAACAGCTGTATTATGCCCTTGAGGTATTACCAAAAATATTGGCCATTACGTTCTTTGTCTGCATCTGAACAGTGCAGTGTACTATACAAAATAATAACTTTTATAAGGGTGCTATCTTGTCCAGGTATGGGGCTTATGCGAGATCAATTCCAAAAGCAAATTGTGTTTCCAGGCAGCAAAACGATCCTTCTAATCCTTGATGGTAGGTTCGGGTTGTAAGATATAGCAAAGTGTGTTCTAAGATTACAGGACTAAGAAAGGACTAGACTTTACATTGTACCAGTTATCTGTGCGTATAAAGGTTACTATTGTAATGTAATGAATCGGCAATTTACTCGGATAACCCACTGGATTTAGTTACTGCCTAGAGTTTTATGAACACATATTGTGTTTGGTATATGAATGCCATTGGTTGACAAATTTTTACTAAGTTTTACTGAGAGAATACCAACGAATTTTGAGATAATCCGGTAATATATATTTTAAGTCGAAAATGATTACTTTAAAAAAAATCTGAGCTCTATAGCCTATTATATATATATATAACAATAACAATAGCCATAAACAAAACCCGAAGTAAACAACCAAAATACTTTCATGAAGTTAATGGCTAAATGCGGTCCTGGAGAAAATCTCGGAAAAAGTCAAACACTGAACACTAAATTCATCAATAAGGACCGCGCTGGCCACCTGAAAATGTCTCAATTGGACCAATTGAATTGGTTCGTTTGTTAAATGAAAATACTGTAGATAAATAAAAAATAAAAATAAAAACTTAACCAACAAAATTTCATTGAATCTATCGGAAACGATTGGGCATGTAATATTTTCACTTTATGCATTTTTGCAAATAATTTTAGATGGGCGCTTTGTACGTCGGTTCGCTTTGAGTTCCAATAAAAGCAAATGTAGCGTTCAGCAGATAAGTAGATCAAATCAGCATTGAGGTTTAACTTGATGGAAGAGCAAAGATGCGGCCAAAAGGGGAGGAATTTAGTGAATGTTCCGCGATATCGATAATTACTTTGCGGGGAATCACCCGCCGTGGGGCGGCGACCATGCGTTGCGAATTTTGATATAATTTACCGGGCACAGGGCCGGCTTTAGAAAGGTGTTAAATTTCATCTACCTGCGATGAAAATATTGTTTGCACAGTCACCTTATATTTAGCCATAATAAATCTTTCACATTTTCATATCCATTGTGACAAAAGAGGCATGTGACGAAGGAGACATTTTTCACAATAAAAAAATCTATTTTCCGAGTGACACAATAAATGCACACAAAATATTGCATTAATTAAAAAGAAAGAAATTGGTTTACATTACATGAAAAAGAAGATAACCTTCAAAATCATACGATGCTTGTTTGTAACGCGCAAAATAACAATAGCGAAACCATTGTCTGCAGGGGCGCCATCTCGTGCCAGAGTTATAAACTACATGGGTTACAGAGTTTTTTTATAAGTAGGTAATGCTAAACTGTGTATTTTATAACAAAGCTGTTTTTATTTAGGCGTTTGGTTAGGCGAAGTAGACATTAAATATAAAGACAAGGTTTGGTCACTGGTTGATAATACTGAGGAGCTACTTATTTGTTATTCTATTTTAGTTTTAGCATTCTGTTTCATACAAAACATATGACATAATATGTGAAAACTTGGATATATTATATCCAAGTTTTCACTATTGCAATATGATGGGGACATGGGGTTATAGAGTGTGATGCTAACTTTCAACCTTAATTAAGACATTAAAAATATTTTTATATTTAAATGAAATTTTTTTTATTAATTTTTGTTATTTTAAGTTCTTATTTATGAATCTAGTTCTATCCTAAGCAGGATTTTAAGTTTAAATAACTACAAATTTACCACTAAGTCAACTTTAAAGTATTTTTTACGGTCAACCAAAACGGTTTTATAACGGTATAGATAGGAAAAATTACCAAATTTGGGGAATGGTTTATTTCGTTATTTTACCTACATAATAACCTTTTTGATCTACTAAGAGAATAACGTAATAAAAACAATATAAATAGCACAAATTTACGTAAAAATAACGCTATAATTACTAAATGTTTGCTCTCTCTTTCTAAAACACAGACATTCGTAATTTCTTTGTTCTTTTAATTTATATTTTACAAAATGGTGCTTACAAAGTAATAAAGGCCACCCTAGAGTAAAATTAAAAAATATACCTAACTTAAATTGTCAAAACTAATAATATTTTCCATTAAAACATAAACGCACAATATTTTATTGATAAAAATAAGCACGATACATCTTAAAAATTATATGCCCCCTAAATATTTTACGATTTTAAGAAAAATTATTGCTTTGGTAAAAATTCAACAAAACTTAACAAAATTTTATAAAATCTTTTAAAAATCATTTAGTTAGGAATTATATACGATTATAAAGTGGTCTTAAAGTAGTAAAATTATGAGTAACATTTACCATTAAGTAAAAATTCTGACGTTAAAATTACCGTTAAATTTTCCTTTAGGTAAAATACACTTACACTTCCCACATAATACTTTAAAGTGTTGAAACTTAAGGGTTATTAAAATAGGTAAAAATAACATAAATAAAACTTATTAAATAACTTTAAAAAAGTTTTACTTCAAAGTAAATTTTTAAGGTTAATTTAACGAAATATTTACTTAAATTAAGTAATATTGCCTCAAAGCTCTACGCTTTTACTTAAAATGCTGCTTGGTATATTATCTGTCACAATTTATTATTTTTTTAATAAGAAATGTTAAGGACAACTGAAAAATGACAGAGAGCATTAAAAGTAGGTATAATGACCCATAAAATTATCTATTAAATTTGTAAGAATTTATTTTAATTTTAATTACTTAAACCTTCGTTTTATTAACCTGTTAATAAATAAATCCATCCCCAAGACACTAAAAAAACTACCGTCAACCCGTTTAGATACTTATTTGTTAACCAAGATAGATATATGTATACAGAGTGGTCAAAGTGAAGAGAATTAACTTAGGTACCATAATCTGTCGTAAACTCCAGCAGATTTGATTAAACCAATAAACGCTTAAATAATTTAAATCCAAAGTGGTTACATTGGGAATTTTTACGAATTAACTCATTTGAATTTCATTAGATAGGGTGAAATTTATTTTAATGGAATCATTAGGAGATTGAAAAAATAGTCAATAAATATGAAAAAGTTCTTTAAAATAATAATAAATTTGTATTAAAAATTTCTTGATTAAGTTTAAAGATATAAAAAAATAAAAAAAAAGTTGTGCTCCAGGTGAGGCTCGAACTCACAACCCCGGCATGGCTCACGACTACTGTCTTATAAGTACCGTGCGCTAACCAATTGCGCCACTGGAGCGATGGTTAAAAACTCGCTTACGACCGTATTTAAACACCACATATGCACCACTTACGGCTTATCTATGATTTATTGGAATAATTTTTGTCAATGACCCTCGTAGACAAAATAAACAATTGCTCGTCTATTTGCTATTTAAAATTTCAAATTTCGTTCAATTTACTCCCGCACAATTAACGTCAAGCGGAATTGTTGTTCATTATTGAGTATTTTTGGAGCTGCATCGTTAATAGCAATTAAATGAATTAAAACCGCCTTAATTACCCGAAAAATTTAATTTAGCGCCAGGCAAGCGCAAATTAATGCCTTCTCGCTGCATTTTGCTTCGATTTTCTTTGCCAAGAAATTTTAGGTTTTATGGGTATAAAATGCACCATTTTAAATGAACAATTAAATTTAATTATCGAATAAATAAATTACATATGTCTAACATTCATTTAATTTAAGGTTTATTTAATAAAATTTTGTACACTGCCAAGTTGGTATTCAATGTAGCATTTTTTAATAATTAGTAATTGGCATTACTGTTTTCCAGTTTTAAATATTTTGACAGTTTGAGAATGAATTTTTGTGATTTTGTAATTTCTTGATAAACCGTTAACAATTTTAAATTGAAATGTCTAAGATTATGACAGAACATAAGAAAATAAAGTAAGAATAGTATATTACACTACAAGGGCAGAAAGTGTGAGATTCCTGCACTGCGCGCCATGATGCCCGAGGCGAAGCCGAGGGCATCATGGCGCGCAGTTCAGGCCTCTCACACTTTCTGCCCGTGTAGTGTATACTATTTTTCTTGCTACCCCGCAGAAAATACGGGAAAAAATTAAATGTATATAAAAAAACTTGTGTCAAAATTAAAATCTGACGTTTAATTTAATTCTGACGTTTACATTCAAAATCAATCAAACTGTAGCGTTGTCATGGTAATTCAGCGGTGCCAATACAGTAAAAATAAAAGGTTGTATTTTAATTAAAAAATTACTACTTTATAACAAATACAAGTATCATTAAACGCTTAAAACAACATAAAAAGTAAAAAAGTAAAAACATAAATTGTTTATTTGTTGTTATAATTGCAAAATTATGGTTTAAAACTGTCATATTTTTGTGTTTCTCATGTTGGCAGTACGAAATTTGAATGTTAAGCACACGACTAAAAAATTTTTACTCCCGCTATTAGAGTGTGCGCGTATAGCTTGACCAATGCAAGAAACGTAAACTTTCTGCCGTGAAATCGGGGACGAAACAACGTATTTTGAGTCGAGGTAGTAAGAAAAATAATTGTACACTTATATTTTACAAAATAAAAGATTTATTACTGACTTAACCTATATTTTATCAAATGTCAATCTTATTTTATTTGTTTTTTTTGTTCCAAACTGTTTGTATTTATCACAACCGCCATGAGAATACATTATTTTGTCTCGTGTGGTACACAGTGTTGCCGATTTATATTTCTACAGCATTTTCCTGCATTTAATAATATTATGTCTTTTTTTCAGATGGAGAGAATACAAAAAGGGTTGATAGTCATTTTCGGCGTGATTTTTATCATTACGCTTCAAGTTGGCTCTTCAAGTTTACATTTAAAGGTAAGCAGTTATAGACATACCTACCTATTTTAATACCAAACTAAAGAAAATATTTAATTTAATCTTGAAATCTATTAAAATTGATTTTATTATCGCAGATCGCTTTATTCAATATGCCACGGGCTGTTGGAGCTGTTAAATCATCGTTTTATAGGAATTTTTAGAATGGAAATGGATATTTCTTGTCCTGGGCACTTAATTTTAAAAGGATTTTAAAATAATTTTATATATTACCTATAACCTACTAAAGTGCTTTCGCAAATCCTTAAATGTACATTTCTAGAATTGTTTTCGTTTCTTGAAAATATTTTTTTAATTTTTTATGGCCAAAGCAGTATTTGAACATTTTGCTAGATTAAATGCATTAAGTAAAATAAAAATTATTAATTTAACAACTAAAAACATCCAACAACGCAATAAATATTTAATTTAAACTATTTTTTATAAATCAAACTTTTAAATTTTATATTTTTACATAAATTTTTTATTAGCCTTCCAACTATAAATCAAACAGCAGATATTGGCGTTCAAAACGTAAAATATTTTATGTTTCCTGTTTTTAAACCATTACAAAAAATAAAAGCGATTTTTCAAACAGCGGGTATCAATTTTATGAAATCCCAACTGGGAAAATTTTTTTTTTTAAAATACAAGCAATTTAATTGTTAAGTTGCTGAAATTGATGACAATTTTTAAATACCTAAGAAAAATTTAAATATTTAAATTTATATGACTATTTGAACTCTAAATAGTACCTAATAACAATTATTGCAATGTTAGCTAAGCACTTTTACATGATGAAGAAGATGTATTTGTATACCTACCTACCTACATAAAATTTCTTCTCACAAAAAAACCTTTTAAAAATAAATATCAAGTATTTGAATAAAAATATAACAATCCAAAAAACCATTTAAAGTGTTCTGACATCAAAAGTTTTTTAATAAAAAAATTAACGAATATTCAAAGTTTTATTCCGCCAAGGGTTTTATATTTAAGTCATTTAATGTTGTAACCAGGGGCGTGCTGGCAGACCAATCCAGGCCTGGACTGGATAGTAGAGCAGTCCAGACTCAAGCCAGTTTCAAATATATACTTTCTAGCTATAGCTAGTAAAAAATGTAATACCTATAAAATAAAACCACATTCACCTACCTATGTAGTAAAAGTAATATTATAAAAAATTCTTACAAGATTAGATATTACGAACACTAAAGGCACATACCCGATTTGAAAAGCGGTTATAGATTTGTTTTTTATATATTATACCCACAATCTTTACAAAAAAAGTCGATAGAAGGCGCCCTACCTACTGTCGATCTCTTTAGAATGCGAACAAAAATCAACTGCTTTGCGCACCACGTGAGCAATCTTTGATTTAGGTATTTTCCGCGTTAATGGTTTTGTTTTGGTTTATGGTAAGTTCTGTATAATAAATGCAGGCATGTAAGAATTAAAAATAGTTGTTTTAAGTTCTAAAGTAAACGCAAATGTTTTTAAATATAAGATTTAACAGTTTTAAAGCAAACGCACAATATTTGTGATTTTTTTTACTGGTATCGCCATCTGTCAATGAAATTATGAATAAAATTTGCTATAAACTATAATAAAGCTAGATTGTCAAATTCAATGTATAATTTCGTTGTTCGTAGTGTACATTAATAATTAATGAATAATTATGCCCAAGCTTTGTTAAAATTTGTCATTTTAAAAGGGAAGATAAGCAGTCCAGCAGGCCACCAAGTGGTGCAGGCCACCAGGTGGTGCAGGCCACCGGGCATTCGCCCGGTGTCCCGGCGGCCCAGCACGCCCCTGGTTGTAACGAACATTTATGTAATTTCTAGATGCTTGAAAAATTGAAACCAGCAACATTATGATGTCTGTCTGTAACCTTTCATTTAAACACTAATTGCATTACAATTTTTATGTTGTTTATGTTTGTTATGTTTGTGTTTGAAATATTAAAAGGGATTTGTCTATTGCATATAATAAACAAAACAATTTTATTTTATTTTTGTGAAATTTTATATGGATTTACGGATCAAATAACCAATTTAAATGGATAACATAATTCAATAATATTATGAGCTTGAATCCAACAACAAGAAATAAGAATTTTCATATCTTATTCAGTTTGGTAGATTGGCTTTTGCATTAGAATAGTATGTCTTGCACTAAAAACCAAAAAGACTGAAAGTGTTTTATTTCACCTTTTCAGCATTTTACCGTATCAAATATAAAGCTGCTATCCATCTATAAAACGCTTTGAAAGGTGGAATATTTTAAGAGTTCTTCAAGCTCGCAGCCAGTAAAAAAAGTTATAAAACATTTTACGCGATTTTACAAAAAACAAAATTAATTGATTTTAGGTACGTGGGTAACGTATAGGTACATTCTAAGAGTTTTAGATTCAACATAAGTAATTACACTCACAGGCAAAATAATCGATCCACTCAAATTTTCGATGAATTTCAATCGCAAATAACTTTTTTATTTGATTTTGGATTTTAAATATTAAAGAATATTGTAGATAAATTAATGGAGAATCGCTCACATTTTAAAAATTACTAAAAAATACACGTACGTTTATAATATACAGGTTTAAACAAAAATATGTTTTTTACCATAAGTTTAAGACACTCTGTAGAGTGGCAAAACCGTATAATATTTTAAATTAAGTTTTAATTATCAAGTCACATCTATTTTTAACAGTTTTGTTTTTGGTTCACTTTGATATATTTATTTTCGTGGAAAATAAGGATTTTTTTTTAAAAACATTGCAATTTCCAATATTTTTCCTGTATGAAGAACCAAGGTTGCTAAGGTCCATCCATAGCCTATGGAGGATGACAGTGACAGTTTTGTTGAATCATCCCATACTTGGACCTGTCATATACAGCTTTCAAAAGCTATCAAATTGTTTTTTGTAAATTAATGTGTTACTTTTGAGGTGTCTTCTTACTTTAAAAAATGTCTCCGACTGATGTTGCTCTTTGTACTTTACTTCTTGTGACGTTTAAAACACTTGCCACGTAATACTGTGACCGTCCATCCTGGATTAAATTAATAGCTCTGGCAACATCAGTCGGAGACATATCCATTTTATAAAGTAAGAAGACACCTCAAAATTTAAACATTAATTTGCAAAAAAACAATTTGATAGCTTTTAAAAGCCGTGTATGACATAGCCTATGGATGGACCATAGCAACCTTAGTTCTTCATACAGAAAAATATTGGAAATTGTAATGTTTTTTTAAAAAATCCATATTTTCCACAAAAAGAAATATATCGAGGCGAACCAAAAACAAAACTGTTAAGAATAGATGTGACTTAATAAATAAAACTTAATTTAAATCAATATACGATTTTGCCACTCTACAGAGTGTCTTAAACTTATGGTAAAAAACATATTTTTGTTTAAACCTGTATATTATAAACGTACGTCTATTTTTTAGTAATTTTTTAAAATGTGAGCAATTGTGCAATAATTTATCTACAATATTCTTTAATATTTGTTTAAATCCGACATCAAATAAAAAAGTTATTTGCGATTGAAATTCATCGAAAATTTGTGTGGATCGATTATTTTGCCTGTGAGTGTATTAATTAAAAGTAAAATAAAAAAAATAACAAAGCATTTGCACTGAGAAAAAGAAATATTTAATATTAAGAAATTAGAACAGTTGCGATTTTTTTAAAATATTTGTTAACTATTAAAAAAATTCTTAATCGTGAACAAATTATATACTAATTATTAAAACATCGTCCGGTGACTGTGTTTCAGACAAATAAAGGATAAAGTTGTCTTAGAACTGTGATATATTAACAGTTAATATACCTAAATTCGAATAAAACGTTTTAACATTTGTCAACATAATTTTAAATGCAATATGCGCAAGCATGTGACGTTGCCGTAGTTTTTTACAAAATGGAATTTCGATATATTAACAGTTAATATATCTACATTTGCTAATACGTTATAAGCTTCTTTAATTCAACTTAACCAGTTCTTAGACCCAAATTAATATTTCTTTCGCCATATCCAACTCAACGATATGTTAATAGTTAACGTGCCTCGTTATTAACAAATATTTCGTTCTCTCAGTGTGGGTGTCACCTAATCAATTTTCGTTTAGAAGAACATGCGGCACTAAAGTGTTCTACTAAGTGCCACAGGTTCTACTAAGTGCCTCATGTTCTACTAACAATCTAACCTTTCTTAACCTAAAATTTGGACTGAAGATTCAGTGAAGAAGTAAATGACAATTTAAATTTTTATGTCGAAGTTCTTGATACTCCACTAGAGAAGAAAAGATTCCACCCGAAAAAAAAAGTTAACTTTTACCTTTAGGAAATCTTGTCACTTTAGTGTAACACTTCGTTTAAATTGTTATGTCTGTATTAAAATTCTTTGAGTCGAACACAAAACAATATCGTCTCGGGCGACCGATGTTCCAGTTATTGATTTTGGTTCATGTCCAACAAAACACCATTGCGGATGCAAAGAAACGCTTCCCAGAAAGGCTGAAAGCATTAGTACTTTTATATTGCCATCTCCGTCGCCAGCTTTAACAAATCGCGTCAGATAAAACGTCGGGGGAAAAGTTTTTAGGCCCCGCATAATTAATTGGGACTTCCCCGGTTATATGCGACCGACATATCGCGTTCAAAGCCTACTCGTGTTTTTTGATTTGGTTGAGAAATGTTTTGATGTTTCCCAACTAAGATGAGATGAATCAAAAATATATTTCAAACTAAATTTTAATGTTTTCTAAATGTAAGAATATTCTTAAAAAAATTCACTTGATTTAAGTATAATTTGCTTAGGCTACGAATACATTAAATTTCTTTTAAATATTAACCTTAAATTAAAAAGATTTTATTTATTACCTTAAAATCAAGTACAGTTGAAGCAAGATAATTGACCTAATATTTTCAAGGCTAAAACTAACATTAAACTAAATATTAATCTTAAATTCTTAAATTAATTCTTCAAGCACGCAGATCGTATTTTTGCCTGTTAAATGTGAAAAAAGACTTTAAATGAAATAATCTTATTCTTAATTTAAGATTAACAATCGATTAGAGGAAATTTTGGAAAATTCCCTCTTTTCTGTTCTTAAAGATATACTATCTGGATATAAATATAATTATATTTATTCTAAGATTAGTAAATATTGGTACGACTGGCCTATTCTTAAAAATATCTCCCACTCACGAAAGGGTCCGACATTTTGGAAGATTGTTTCTTGTGTTAGTTAATATTTAGTTTGGAATTATGAAAGAGCTGCTAAATTAGTGGAATTTGATAGAATTGACCACCAAATGTATGTGTTGGAGTGATATTAGGTTGGCCGAAGAATCACATACAAAACAATTATGTATATTTTACCTCTATAGATTATATAAAAATTTTGGTTAAACAGGCCAATATAGAAAGATAGATAGAAAAAATTTCCGTCTCGCAAACAAAATAAACGTGTCTGAAGGTTTGAAAAAATCATTGCAGTATATAATATTATTATATATATAGGTAGATAGGTTGATAGGTAGATTGGTATTTGAAACATTGTAAAAAAGTTTTTTTTTTACTTTTGCTCGAATTTAAAGGTAAAGAGTGGATTATTCTATATATATCAGTCTTAGGAAAAAAAGAGATAGCATAATTCACTATTTACCTTTTGAAATAAACATGTCATTATATCCTAACCTTTATTTAAAGTCGAGCAAAACTTTAAAAAATAATAGACAATATTGACAATTATTGCGAAACTTACATAAAGATACCTAATATTTATTTAATCCAAAAGTAAATATTGTATCGCCAAGAATTATAAAATTTTTATCAAAAAATACTTATTCTTAAATTAAGCATAGTGTATATTTTATTTAAAATAATGTGATAGTTTTTCTTGAAATAAGAATAAATTTACCCTTGCACCTAACATTGAAATTATATCAAAATAAGTATAGGTTAGTTCTTGCAATAAATCAGTCCTTAAATAATAAGTATCTATACTTGCGGAATGGTGAGATGAACATATACTTGGACTGAGGTGATTAATCTTTAATATAGAATAACTTTTTTCCGTGTAGAGGGGTTGGAATTACAAGGTTATAAAAACCTTGAAATATTCATTATATTTTGTTATTGATTTTTCTTAATCAACATTAATTTTTACATCTTAACACCCTCAGTATGACAGGCCACTTTCCCCCAAGATATTTTTCACCCTTTAGAATTTCGCCAAGACTAATTACTTTTTAAAACTTGTTTGTCACAGTTGGTATTTGCTACATCAGAAGGAGGCCTAAATGATTAAATCGATATCTTGAACGCAGTACGGTTTTTTCCGAAATTATATTAAAATTCGGTTACTTGCCCAAAATTGATTCAGTAACAGATGTCTGGATTATAAATTACGATTTGAATTTAATTTAATTTCTCGGTTTAAATGATTTTTCCATGTATACACTCTTTTTAAATCTTTTTATATATCTTCACTAGAAACCATTTATCTTTAAGGCCTAAAACTGTTTATCATTAAAAAATAATACGTTGAAGTGGCAGCAGTGCTTCAATAAATTTTTCTCGATGGTTATGTAATTTTCCCTAATGTACTATTGCGGCCGATAAAAAGTAATCGACTAATTTTCCCGTTGTAAATATGGTTGTCACCAGTGGCATTTCAAAAATATTTTTATAAAATTAAGTAACGTCATCTTAAATTAAGTAAATCTTAAATTAAGTAAAGTCATTATTTAATTATGCCTTACCATACTTTAAGTGAAGCAGAGAAAGGCTATATTATCGCTAAAATTGGAGAAGGATGGTCTCAACAACAAATAGCAGATGAAATAAACTGCAGCAAAAGCGCTATTCAAAAATTAAACAAAAAGTGGGTGGAAACTGGTCACCTGAGTAAGGTAATGGGTTCTGGGCGTCCAAGAAAGACAACTCCAGTAAACGACAACGAGTTGGTTGAATATGTGAGGCAAAACCCATTTTCTAACTCCATTCAAGCCAAAGACTTCCCAGCAACTGTTAGGACGGCAAGAAAACGGTTGCGACAACAAGGTTTATTTAACTGCGTGCTAAAAAGCCTCGCTTGACGGATGTTAATTAAAAGGCAATAGTGGAGTTTCCAAATAATTTTTTAAATCAAAACGCTGAATATTGGGAGCGAGTAGTCTTTTCAGATGAAAAAATATTTCAATCCTGCTACAATGGGCAACTGCGAGTTTATCGTCCCAGAAACCATAAGTTTGATGAAGAATACCTCCACAAAACTGACAACAGCGGAAGATTTTCTGTCCACGTGTGGGCGTGGATATCATCTTCAGGGGCTGGTATAATTCATATTGTAGAAAGCCGATTAACTGGGAACCGATACGTGGAAATTTTAAACGATGTAATGCTTCCGTCAGTGCAAGAAGGATTTGATAATGATTTTGTGTTTCAACACGTAACACTTTATGATTTATCTTTCCTGATCAAAAATTTTTTTTTTCATTTTAAGGATAACTCGCCAGTTCGCACTGCTTATGTGGTTCATATTTGGTTAGAAGAAAATCACATTACAACGCTTCCTTGGCCGTCAAGAAGCCCCGATTTAAACCCAATCGAAAATATTTGGGGATATCTCGTAAAAAATATATATAAATATGAATTTAGACCAATAAATAGAGAAGACCTTATTAATGCAATTCAAAATGAGTGGAACAATTTGGAAGAAAATTACAATATGCAAAATTTAATTAGTTCCATGCCTAGGAGATTACAAAATGTTATAGAGAAGAATGGTGGTTTTACCAAGTATTAATTATTTTTTTTTAAATGGAGTTTTTATAGCATTACAAATGTGTAAGATTATGTAAGATAATGCCCGAGGGAGGCTGAATGAAAAAATTGCCAGGGCCGGTTTTTCTGAGCCCATCCAACCCTGGTTGGCTCATCTTTTATAATTGTTATAGTCGTAGTATACTATTTCTTTTTAAGTTTAAATTTATTTATTTTGGTCGCCCAATAAATAATTTGTTCTTTTTGTTTGTATTACGAATAAACATGCTTTATATATAATTTAAGTTTTTTTTATTAAAAAATTAAATATTTCATACACCTATGATTACTTATTACTTGTTCTTTACCACCAATACGAGGTGTGTTCAGAAAATATCGGGAAATTTTCGTTTTTTAAAACAAATATTTATTTATTCGTCTAAATTAATGTTGTCGCCTTCAAAATAGTCCCCATTGGATATTATGCACGTGTCAGCTCTTCTTCCAATACTCTTCTAAAACTCGATCTTTGGGATTGTCTTTAGTTCTTTCAGCGATGCGCTTTTAATGTCATCTATGCTTGCAAAACGACGGCCCTTTAAGGTTCTCTTTATTTTTGGGAATAGGAAAAAGTCAGACAGAGGCATGTATGGCGAATATGGAGGCTGGGGCATCATTACAGTATTGTTTTTGGCCAAAAATTTTGTTCAAAATTTAACAATTTTAGAACAAATTTTGCTGCCACGCATTTCATATCCAAAACATTTTAAAAAATTTCATGGGATGAGCCAATCGATATACCAACATCATCAGCGACTTCTCTGATGGTTTATAACCATTCCTTCCACTTTTTGCATGTTTTTATCGGTTGTTAATTTGCTTGTGCGTTCGGGGCGTTCGTCATCTTCAACGTCTTCACGGCCATCTTGGAAACTCTTATACCACTTGTAAACTCTTGTTTTACTTATAGCAGACTCACTATAGGCCTTTGTTACCATTTCACAGAATTTATTTCATTTTTTAAGCAAAATTGGATACAAATTCTTTGATCCATTTCTGTTAACGAACGAAAAATCGCCGAGCTCATAAAACACGTCTAACCTTAGCGGCTGCCACACACAAAGTAAACAATGAAAACAGCAAAAGTTTTTATCATTCTTCGGGGGCATGTATACCAACATAATAAAGAAAATTTTATGGCAACCGGACCCTCCGAACCCGCGAAATTTAACAATTCCCGGTATTTTCTAAACTTACCTCGTATATAAATCAGTTCTTTCATCTAAATTAGAGTTGTGACAGTTTTTTAATGAAAGATAAGATTTTGGATAACAAAAATATAAAAACTGCTTAATTTATTTTTCATCGTCATTTCCGTAACATTTAATATTTGAGGTAAAGTTTTCTACTACCATCTTGCTTGATTTCACCGTAAGCTAGCTAGTATTTGCCTATAAAACTGCTTTTATATCGGTTGTTATCCCATTTACAGAATTCAGGAAATACAATGTATCCAGAATCGTTGTATGAGAACTATTTTGTTGTGTGATAGATATACTCCTATTAGGCTAATGTTAAATGTACTTAATTTGATGCCAGTAAAAACAAGAATTTTATTTAATACATTGATATTTTTATTTAAAGTTAAAAACAAAATCTTACCTGATTATTTATGTAATAAATTAGAGTATGTGTCCAACCCATACAACACCAGAAATTGTAATAATTTTAATGTTAAAATTTGTCGTACTGTTCAGATGAGCCAGTCTGTTTTTTTTAATGGTTTAATTCAATTTAACAAACTACCCCCAAGTGTCAAAGAATGTACTAATCTCAAAATGTTTAAAAACCTTGTTAAAACTCATATACCTATTTAATGGGGATAATGTATAAAAACTAGTTGTAGGTACTCTTATTGTAAGAAAATGTTATATGTATAAATTATTGTTATTATGTATGATATTTATAGCCTTTGCTAAATAAACACTTATTATTATTATTATTATATTTTCAAAGAAGAAATTTAGATTTGACAGGATGATTTTAAAAACTGACACTGACATTTTTAAAGCCGGTAAAAGAGATTCCTAACACCAATTTTGTTTTTTTCGCTCGTGCTTTATTAAAATTCGTGACTAAAATAGCTTTTATTAAACTTGATACATACTAGACAAGTAAGGAGTAATTTCAAAGTTCTTGGAAAAAAATTTTTCAAAAAATATCTAACTTTATTTCAGTATAATTGCTATGGTTGAAGTTTTCTTACTCGGTTTAAATAAAATATGAACATTTTTGTTCCTTTTGCGGTGCTTTTTCGGTTTAGTGGAAGTCATAAAAAGTGTTGGACGGGTCTACGACCTCTTAATCTGCCCGGATTCGAAGGGCCTTAGTCGACAAATACGGAAAAACACACCAGAAAAATGTAGAAACAGCCTCAACGCATTTTATTTCCTTTTTTGTCAATATATATAACATTTTAAAGTATGTTTTATTTTTTGTAGAATGTTTTGAATAATTTAAGACCTTAAATATAAAGAGCTTCCCAGATATAATCTGCACTAAAAGAAATACTAGGGTTAATAATTAATAAATATTTTTATTTATAATATATACAGAAAATTTGTTGTAAATCAATTTTATTTAGTAACAATATATTCTGAAATTTAATTTATTTTTATAAAAAAAATAATTTATTTGGGTCAAATTTATTTGTTAATAAATAAAATCATTTATTAATTTAATGTAAATATATATTATATTCGTATTTAGTTCACAGTTTATTAATAATAAATATTGCTCATTAATAGTTTCCAAATTTTAATTTCGTAAATAATGATTATTATAAATAAGGCACATTTTCTAACCATTAAATCTATGTTGTTTGTAAAAAATATGATATATTAATAATTAACAAATGGAATATCGTAACGCGTCGTTTTACCTCGGACCATTCCCTCCACTTTAAAATGCCACGTATACTATAGTGGGTAGTTTACATCTTTGCTGATAAGGGTGGTGCTGGTTTGTGCTCTGTTTATGCTTTTGCATCATTTTTTATATAATAAAGAAATTTGTATTGCGTATAAACTGTTGCAGTGATTGTGTAACAACAGAATATTATTTTTCTACGGTGTTGAATGCTAACAAAAAATAGGTCCTTAAACATGGATGTTGACATGTTGACATAATAGATTCTAAACTGTTAAACGGTTTTGAAGAAAAAATAATACTTGTAAAGGTAAGTTTATGAGTTATTAAAAAAATAATAATTGATGCCTTGTTATTTCGTTGAGTATTGGCTGAATTTTGGCGCCGTTTGTTTCAAGATGTGTCCACGTGTTGACTAACCCATTAATAATAAATAAATAATTTTTACTATAATCTCACTTGTTAATTATTAATTAGATGAATTTAAAGAAAATCAGGTTATATTTATTATTAACAATTTTTTTCAGATAATGGAATAGATTCTTTTATATATAAATATAATATAATATAAATATACTATAGTATTATTATTTATTAGTAATATTTATAGCAGACATCGCCTACTATATCTTTATTTTTAAGTTTATTTATAATAATTAGACCTCGAATATAGTTTTAAAATTTTAAAATATTAGATTTTACAAAATATATAAATATATACTTGGCTTTCTTAATAAAATCACCTTAAGAAAACTAGTATTTTATTTTAAAAATCACCTAAACTGAAGCACATTTAATATCAACATATCGTCGTCAACCTCACAAAGTGATTTATAATTTAGAGGAAAAGATTTTTATAATTTTACTGGAGATTTTTGCAATATCCAGGTTGACAAATTTTATGATTAATAGTAAATAATTAAGACAGAACTGTATTTGTAATAAACATGTATATATTTACAATAAATTTAGCATACACCGAAGTAATTACTTAGTTTGGTAAAGTTGGTTTCGAACAAACTGATATTAATTTGACGTAAATGCATACATTTCTTTACAATTAGCAGATTATGTTCTTGCAACTAAATATTTATTTCTAACAAATTTTTCATTTCTTTGTATTACATGCACCTATTTGGGATGCTCTATTGCAACACAACAATAATTTCGTCACAAAAAAACAAACTGGTTATCACAACAGAATTAATTTGCCCAAAACGAAGATTTTATTGTCAGGAATAAGCCCTTTATTTGCAATAAAAATATTTTAATGTTGGAGAGGCTGGTAATTGAATATCTAAATAAATTTAATAAAACAATTTTATTTTGTAATATTAAAACAAAATACAGAGTATAATATAGAGTATAATATGTATATACAATGTATATTATACATATAAAAATATTTTTAACCAAAAAAATAAAACAAGAATACAAAACAAAATCTTAACTACCTAACTCTTCTAAACAAAAATTATTCAAAAAGTTATCTCATACTTCAGTAATCATGTACAATCCGTTCAGTCTAAGTTGAGCGGTTTGGTGGAGGATCATGTTGCCGTTGATTAAATAAAATATCGAATTCTTGCGAGATTTCGGTAAAAAGAAGATGATTTATCAGTGCCGCGGCTTGCAGTTTGTTCGTACAGAGCGGCTACCGAAATACATGAATTTAATTTTGCCTGAACATAAAGATGTTGGACGGGGTGAAATTCCTTAGACCGCTCAACTTAGCCTGAACGGACAGTCCATAAAATATAAAAAGGTAACAAAAGTCAATAAATTAGTCCTGATTAAAAAGAATATTAGTTTTTTGTCCTCCTGTAATTGTATGAATTTTACTTAAATATCATTTTATTATAAATGGGATAATTATACATTTATTTATAGTTAATAAAAATTGTGGCAATATTTTTCGATGGTTAAAAACAATACAAGATCTTTTGCCCTTTTTATATGGATTATATGAACATGTGACATTTAAATAAATAAGTACTTACCATTAATACTTCACTCAACACACACTGCATTTTTATCTGCATAAAATTATGTACTGAATGTATTTCATACACTTGTTTTCTGGTTCGTAACAAAGAACAGTTCTTTGGTTCACAATGTCTGCCTTGCGTTTGCTAGCATCCCTGACAAAAAATATTTTAAACAAATAAATATTTGGTAAAAACTGATTTCTTTGTGTCAAAATGATATATTTCAATAATCTTAATCAAAGAAAAATGTTCTTATTTCTAACCAATTTACGTAGTTTGTGGCAAATACATAAGATAGAAACTAAGACCCATGTTTCTAATGACCAAACTGTTTTATCGGTGTATCGTCGTCAATCTCACAATCCCATTTTTTTAATTATACAGAAGATCATTTTGAATTCCATCCAATATTCGGTTTAAGATATTACACTTCACGGAGGATAGATATTTAAATAGCAAATTAATGAACTTAAACTGTTGAATTATAAAACAGCAACACTCTCATCTGCATATAACTTCTAACTGACCTTCAGAAATCACATGCATCTATAATGTCGTACACAGAGGTTTTTGCAAAAAATTTAAGTCTCGATAACTTTTTATCCCAACAGTTCAATTTGAATGTAAAATAGCATAAACTGGGAAGGTTTTTTTCTTTCTACCCCACTTTATCTGCTTCAATGAAAAATCCGGAATTCAAGGATTCGTACTATATACACTTTATCCGGCCTTTTGGACATCAATCCGCATTTCGTGGCATTATCTAGCTGCCCCCGGACGACAGACAGCGGCGTAGTAATTTAAGGGGATCCCCTACGTCACCCTTCCGATCCCTCGGGCGCATTGTTTTGCGGGGCACGTACCTCGCTGGACGATAAAAATGCCTTGGTTGCGCTACGCGGGAAATATTATACGACCGCCTAAGGATCAGGACTCAAATTTATTGTTAGTCACTTCGGGTGATAAGAGCGCCGTAACGGTGGGTCAACGGAACATTTTATGGGACATTTATCTTTGACGAAAATGATTTTTCAAATTTTACGAAATTGACAACATTAATAACACAGATACGCATGTGTATACTATTTGTCCAGTACAATATACATTGACCGAAACAAATTCATCGAATTTGATGTTTTATAGTTTTTATTAAGACCTTTTAATGGGGTTTTGATAAAATGAGAAATTGTTTTGTGTTTGCGTGTGAAAGAAGATCCTCACAGTGCTTCTAGCCTAGTCGCAGCTGTAAGTCAAGTCAGCCAACGCTCAGTATTACATCTTATGAAGAAAAAAAAGTACCATCCATACAAAATTAGACTAGTGCAGGAACTTAACGAAGATGATCCGGACCGTAGACTACAATTTTGTAAAACTATGATGAATTAATGTAACAATAAAACACACTTTCCTCGTAAAATACTTTTTTCGGATGAAGCTACCTTCTGTTTGAATGGTACTTTCAACCGTCAAAATTGTAGGTACTGGAGCAGAAAAAAATCTCCATTGGGTAGTAGAGGCAAATTCCCAATACCGGCAGAAAGTAAATGTCTGCAGACAGGCAGGAATGGTGAAAAATCGAATCTTGGTCCTTTCTTCTTTGTCGAGAATATGACAGGACAAACGTTTTTGCAAATCTTTCTTCCCATTTTAGCAGAAATGTTTCTCAATAAGAATGAAGGTCCCGATCTACAAAGTGATACCATCTGGTTTCAACACATGTTTTCCTGAGAGGTGACCAGCTAGATCCCCAGATCTCTCCCCTCTCGATTATTTCTTATAGAGCTACCTTAAACCAAAGGTCTTCAGATCACAAAATTCAGAAGACTTAAAAAATCAAATTCGTGAAGAATGTCTCAGAGAGTTTCCTGATAAGCTAGCTTACTGTCAAGAAACCAATTCAAACATTTATTTGGTGAATATCCGTTAAAAGCATTTTCAAAATAATTTTCATGAAGAATATTTTTGAACTTTTAAATCTAATAATACCCAAAACTATCATCCCAGCATTAGCTATATATTGCTGAATTCTGAACTTCATAATCTAATCGAACTCAAAAAAAAGTACAATTAAAAAGACCGCCGATGACGTCATAGCTTCGACAAAAGTGGCATCAAAAACGAAAATTTTACATTAAACTGTCCGGAATTCAAAAGCATAAAGCCTCATTCAGAACCTCGTAATTAGTGGAAAAAATTAGTGGTTTCAATTATACTTATAATTAACACAAAACTATCATTCACAATGCGCAAAATTAACATCTAAAATTAAGGGAATTTGCTAAAATATTGTCAATTTTTCTTAACCTGACATAAACAATATTAATTATATTAAAATAATATTTTTTACCACCATTACAATAATATTTATATAACCTTACCTTCACTGGCAAATCTTCAAACTTTTTGCTTTTGACATAAAATATCCGCGCACATGCGCAAAGCCGCTTTCCAATTAAATTAGTGGTAAAACTTAGAAGTTTTTTTTCCACGAATTAAAAAGTACTACCACTAATTTTTTGGCTGTGAACAACACTGTGTATATTCTAAGACAAACTTTTACGTTAATTGAAACCACTAATTTATTCCACTAATTACGAGGTTCTGAATGAGGTTTAATGGACGTGTTCAAGAAATTTTTTGGGGAAAAAGGCACATTTTTTAATAAATTTGTTTCATACTTTTGCCGGTCACTGCAGTAATATACATGTATATTAAGGCTTAAAAAATGTTTATTTACATCCAAATTGTTTGTGTAGATTGCTTTTGATGGAGTGGATTAAAACTGGAATAAAAAGTATTACCGGTTCATGCTATTGTAGATTTAAATTGGTGTGGCAATAAAAATAAAAAGTGCCTTTATTCATTCAACCGAGTTATAAAACACGAGTGTAATGTAATGTAAACATTGGTTTGAAGTTTTAATATTTAAGCTATTTACTTTCTATTATAATTAAATGCTGTTGTTATGGTGTGTTGTAATTTATTTTGTCTAATCCAGATATTTTTTCAGCAAAAAACATCACAATACGATATTTCGGGAAAGGGATTACACATTTTGTGTTTAAAGGATAACAAAAACCAAAGTACTTGTTTAACATCAAGAGTAAATTTTTCATTATAACAAGTACATATAAATTCAAAATATTATGGAACACACCCACATTTATTTAAAAATAAAAAATGTTTTAAATTCATGCCAAGCGTTGGATATAAAATAATCCGGGAGCGTATTTAACGGAATTTGCTGGCCCTCATATTTTATAGAATCCTGAATGTAATAAACTAAAGGAAGACATCCTTTAATACCCTGAATATCATCCACTCAGGAATGTTATTAAGTTCATTGCTATAAAAGTGGTTGAGCGGGCAAAACAACTTTGTTTATTACACTTACTCTGGTGAAATTAAATTTGTATTTAAAAAAAGAAAGTAAAGTTTATTTTCGTTTAACATTCTTATTGTTAGTATTATAATAATTAGATTGGTTTCTGTTTGCCTTAAAATAAAAAGGTAGTTTAAGGAATTTAGCATGATGTGCCAAAAAATTTTTCTCATGATAGAATATCATCGTCTTTAAATATACATAAAGTAAAGTTCCACTGAATAGTAAAAAATGAGCCATATTTGACTAATTGTCAAAGCGACAAAGCAGTCACTAATAATTAATCAAATTCTACCGAATGAAACAGTAAAATTAATAAATTTAAATTGAAAAAAGTTTTTGACCCAGCCGGGGTTTGAACTCGGGTCTCTCACTTGTCAAGCGGATGTCTAACCGCTGTGCCACTGCTACTTTTAAAAAAATTAGTTATATCTGTCTATGAATATTGTTAATAATATTTTAAAGTTAAATATCTTTTTTGTGTTGCTGTTTGGAGCTAAACTTTTTGCATCTTTGTTTGTTTCTACATTGTTATAAAAATCAGATTCGTTAAAATCAGTTTGGTATTGATTAATAAAGCAACATTTCTTATCAAAATTCTTTTCATTTAAGTTACCAATTTCCAACAAATACTTTTGTTACTTTGTAAAAGTAATTACAACAATTATGGTTGAAATATTGATATAGGATTTTGTTATTAAATCAACAAAATGTTTGTTTTAATTACAAACTACAGATTACAGTTGGTTGTAAACTTAACATAAAGTTTTGTGGACCTGGATTAACATAAAATCTGGTGAATATTTGGTTAAAATGAACAAACACTTTTTATTGTGTAGTTACTTTTTACTTAAAAGCAATCAAAGATGGTGACATATTAAATTGGTTAAACGTTAACCATTTAAGTAGTAAAAATAACTATTTAAAAGTGAAAACGACTATTTTATTAGTAAACAATGCTGGTACTAATTCAAATAGTAGAATTTTGACTATTTTGTTTTAGGAGAGTTCAAATGAAGAGTATATTATAATCACTTTGACATACTATTAGAAAGGGTCATTCAGAGTGTGTAATATGCTTTATCACACTCTTGTGAATCAAATTTAATTTAATTTTTTGTTTCAAATGCTCCGGAAGAATTTTTCGAGTTGCATGTTTCAAACGAATATCGACAAACTTTTGAACTACTGAGGGCTGTATAAAACTTTTAATTTCCACCGGTTCCTTATAAGTTCTTGGTAATCATTAAGGTTTTAGATTAGTTTGCGAACAGTCGATAAAGAAAATACCTACAATGTACGAAAGATTATTTGAACGCCAGATTTTGTATAAAGCTGTTTGATAAGCTAGAACATTTAAACTTTTGTGTAAAAGTTTTTTGCGGACCGGCTGAATGTATGAAGAAGATATTTCATTGGCGAGATTTCGTTTTGTGCCGGAGAAGATCTTAATAAAACGCTCAAAATTCGATTAACCTTTTAGTAAAAAGGCTATCGCAGCGGAGCCGGTAGATATTCGAGTCGTTGTTACGCAGGCAAAGATTAATGTTGCCTGAGGGAAGACGTTTTCATTAATTGGAAGCTTGCGCTGCTAATCCCCGGGTAGATTATTTTAAGACGATTTCACAATTCTTTAATTCGATGATTTAGGAGCCTCCATTCCGCCCTATTTGCTTCGTTAAGTTGCCTGCATTGTGCCGAATGCCGGCCGTAAATTCTCGCTAATAAAGTTTTTGACTTATTATGGCCAATGGACACTTACTTTGTCATCGGCTAAACGGAGGATTTTAAGTGGAAGAAAAATGAGAAATTCAAAAGGAGGTTTTTGTTGGCGAACAAATGTTGAAAACAGTTTTAGAATTGTAAGTTTAGTTTTCGTATTTTTTAATATATTTACATTTTTGGGTAGCTATGGAGTTTCTGGACCAGGATGTTATATGTCAAATCAGAGAAGTAAAAGTAGCCTACTTCAAGTAGGCCACCATCTTCCAAACAATACCTGTGGGGAGTATTGTCAGCATCGATATTTTATGCTTGCTACTTGAAAATATGTATATATGTATATGTGACAATTTTAAAGCAAACAGCACTTAGTATTTCTTTAACTGATGTTACTCCATGACACTCCAGAGCACCTACCCCTAAAATTTTAAATAGCAACCCCTATTTATTTTACCATTTTTGAAATCCTTATTATAAACTGCGCACCACTCAATGTGTCGCGACCAAAAAGTTCGTCCTTTTTCAAAACGGCATAACTTTTTTGTTTCTTGAACGATTTTATTTTGGTCTATGATGTCTGCTAACCCCATCCTCTGGCAATTCATGCTATAGATATTAAGCCCGCGGCCGCGGTTCTTCAAGTACATTTCCTACAGGGTGATATGTAAAACGGTGAAAAATTTCAATAACTTCATCCAAGCCCCGTTTGAAAAAAGAAATATATTTTCTCGTTTTTACTTTGAAATAATAAAGAATTATGTCTTACCTTGAAAAGGTTGTCAAATTTTTCGAATTGGAATCTTACCAACGAAAAACTGATTTTTTTTACAAAAGAGTGCATTTAAGGCTTTTTGGTAGGCAATACACTCAGTCTTTTTAAGAACAAGAAAATAAGATGGTGAAAGATTTTTCCTTGAATAATTCTGAACAAGCGACAAGCAACAAACTTCCATGATTTTCAAAGGGGCCTAAGTAAAGACCACTTTTTCAAAATGACATAATGGTAAAAATTTGCGAAAACTAAACCTGAACCGATATTAACGTTCGTGACATGTTTTCTTTATAATTTTGACCTCCTCATTGTGATTCAGTTGTCAAATTGAAGTTTCAGATAAAACCAAAATTACCAAGAATCAAAATTCGAAAACAATTCCCGGCTGTTAAATGTCTTAATAAAATCCGAAAAAAAATCATATCGGCGTTGCTAAGATTCCAATTCGAAAAACTTGAAAAACCTTTCAAGGTAACACATAATACTTCATTATTTCAAAATAAAAACGAGAAAAAAATTATTTTTTTACAAACGGGGCTTGGATGAAGTTATTGAAATTTTTCAGCGTTTAACATATCACCCTGTGGGAAATTTACTTGACGAACCGTGAGATTCATATTTATAGCATGAATTGCCAAAGGATGAGGCTAAGAGACATCACAGACCAAAATAAAATCGTTCAAGAAACGAAAAAGTTATGTCGTTTTGAAAAAGAACGAACTTTTTGGTCGCGACACATTGAGTGGTGCGCAGTTTATAAGAATGGAAATAAATCTTTAAATAGCGATAATGGACCGGTACCCCACTCTAGTTTGTTTGTTTCTCTTAACGTGTTCACTGAACTGTTTACGGTCCACGGTTTAGTAAACTGTGTCCGTCCACGGTTCAACAGCAGTATTTTAATTTATAGACTAAATACATTCCATACATTTGTGAGGTTATAGTCACTTTAATTTTGTCAAAAAAATGTTACTTATCTAAACTGCGCACCACTCAATGTGTCGCGACCAAAAAGTTCGTTCTTTTTTAAAACGACATAACTTTTTTGTTTCTTGAACGATTTTATTTTGGTCTGTGATGTCTGCTAGCCTCATCCTTTGGCAATTCATGCTATAGATATGTATTAATACTTTATTAATTTTTCAAAATGGTTTCCTTTGTTTTGTAAGCACAAGTACAGCCGATATTCAAACTGTTCGTCTCTGGTAAAATAGCCCTACATTCTTGGAGTTGTTCAATCGAGTCCGGTTGGGTTTTGAATACAATTGATTTAAAATGATCCCGTAGAAATAAATCGAGCGGTGTCAGATCTGGTGACCTAGGTGGCCATTCAATGGGTCCCCTCCAATCCATTGCTCCGGATAATGATTATTAGGTGCATCGTCTTGCTGAAAGTGTAGCAAATGTTCATCGAAAACAAGGTTTCCATCGACGTCTCTTTGATTTTCCACCTCATGAATTATACGATGCTCAATTCTTTTATCTGACATTTCCGCATACATTTCACCATTTAAATGTCCATCTATGAACAAACGACCAATGATAGTATCGCCTAATGTGCCCGCCCAAACATTCATTTTATATTATATTGTGTATGCCTCTCTCTAATAATGTGAGGATTGAAGTCGTTCCAATAACGACTGTTTAGTTTGTTCACCTTGCCATTTAAGTAGAAGGTGCACTCATTACTGAAACAGATATTTTTTTTAAACTGGGGCTGAGCAATAATCCTGTTAGTCATAATTTCGCAAAACTCAATACGTCTGTCTAGGTCTTCATCCCCTAATTCTTGAGTAATTTGTCGCTTGTATGGGTGAAATTTGTGAAGCTTTAATACTTTTCTGACTGATTTTCGCGACAGTCCAGTTTGTTCTGCAGCTTGACAAAGCGACATAGCAATTTGGCCAAGAACTTCAATCTGACGATCTCATTGAACAATCTTGGCTCACTCCTCTTCTTATTGCAAACAGATCCAGTTTCTTAAAATTTTGCTACTAAATCTCGGATGTACTTGTGTCTAACATTGCTTTCTGGATGTCGATTATTAAATATGACCCAAACACCAAAACAAAACACAAAGTGCTTAAAGTACTTTTCGCCAACGATGTTGGCATCTTTAGACTTTTGACTGAACCGTAAACAGACACAGTTTACTAAACCGTGGACCGTAATCGCTTCAGTGAACACGTAAAGAGAAACTAACAAACTAGAGTTCGTACCGGTCCGTTATCGCTATTTAAAGATTTATTTGTATTCTTATAGATGTATAAACTTTCATAACTATCTAGCAGTCTTGGTTTCCTAGCTTCCTTAAGGTTGTGAAATCCTATTCTATGACCATCATCAAGTATATGTTGGGCATCACTCGATTTCTCTGTTCTACCAAATCTAGCATGGATAGTTTAGTTTGACCAAGTTGTTTCTTGTCACAATTATGCACTGTTGCCACAGTTAGCATGTCCAATTTTTTTGTTATTGTAAAAAACCTTTTAATTACCAATATTTCACAAATATTGACTCTTCCGCCTATGGTTGGGGCACTTTTTAACAACAAGGCATAAAGCAAACAAACAAAACAAACTTGCAGGCAATAGTGGAGCTGCAGCAGCCGGCACAAAAACGGAAAATATTTACATGGTTTCGTTTCAATGGACGTAAAATAAACAATCGGTGTGCGACGCAAATGGCCGCTTTATTTGACCACAATGGCAGCAGCACAATAAAGCGACGGATTCCTGCAAAAATGAACTCCTGCAACTCTCTCCTGCGAAACCGCCGCCACACGTGATTTCTATTCGGATCTCGTGCCGGCTTAGCGGCCGCCACCTCCGCCGCCTTTGCACTTTTTGCCGCACGAATTTATAACCCGCGTGCTTTTCCTAAAGCCATAAAAAAGATTTATCTCGTTTTAAATTATACTTTGATATATATTTATGCGATATAGAGGCAACTTCTGGGTAACAGGTGGTGACTAAAAGACATTTACAAATTTATTTCTAGTTCATGATATATTCTCCAAACCCAAAATTAATTTCTACGCTAATTCTTAATCGTATGTTGGATAGTGCTAAAGTTCCCCATCCTGTGGGATCCAATAGGTGGCGCAGTAGTCGAATTCTGAATATATTATTATTAAATTTAAATTTATAACCAATTGGTATAATGATTCCAGCTGAGTCTGGCAACAACGTCACCCCCGTTGAATATCTTAATCTGTTTCGCTAAGCCATGGAAATCTGGATCATCAATCATAAGTGTTGGGCTTTTGAGCGAGCGAAAGTGATCGGTCGGCCTTTTGCTTGCTCTCGGTTTATTTATGCGGCCTTCGAGAGCAGTTTTTGTCCTTCCCCGGGCCAAAAAGGATGCGTAAGCATTCGAGTTTTCCCTTTTCGCAATGTTTAATGCGAAACCAATAACGAAGCGTGTTCGGTTTTACTTTAAAACCGCGACCGGCCCCTATACACTGTATATACTATATTTTTTACGATAAGTAAGTAAATAAATTGCATTTAGTGGGGAGTTTGCAAGATACGTGAAGTTTTGTTTGGTTTGCAAATATTCTGCTTTTTTTCTCAAAAAAATCCTTGAAGGTCGATTTTGTTTTTCAATTAACATTTTGATGTACTATTTTCATATTTTTCGCCATTTTTCGGGCTACGGTTAGTAAAGTTGAACGGAAATTTAGAGAGACTTGACATGTCAAAGATATTCCAAAACCTGGCCATCCGAGTATGAGTGAAGACACCACAGAGAAAAAGCTTTTATATTGTGAATGGGTTAACCATTGAGCCAATGGTGAACTGTATTTGCAATACCTGAATTAGAGCTATCAAAGCTCAAATGAATGATTGTCTAACATTTATTTGTGCAAACCTGCTTAAAATTGGTTCAAACATAAGAAGTCATTGAATTAATTTGTGATTCTATTAAATCCTTATTAAAACTTGCTTTAAATTGTTATTTAATTGAAGCCACAATGAATCTTAATGAAAAACTATCATTGGCATAAATAAAGTTATGGTTTCTAATGAAATGCAATCAAAGCTCTATTTCCTTTAAATATATATATTCTTGTGCAAATATTAGCTGTATAATACATTAATATGAACTTTAAATAAAATGAATTCTGGAAACTGCTTCTGATAGTCTTGTGAAGGCATCCAAAAAATGAAATTGTTCTGTTTTCTGTAGGAACTATTAGGAACCCACTAGAAGTGTTGGTGATATTAGGCTCTAAGAAAGTTGCTGACCCATCACTAGCAACAGTTACTGTACTGGATGTGCAGGATCTGTCTGCCATGGCACATGGTTATTCTGAAATGAAATAGGAATTTTATGTTATGTATTTAGAGGCCAATCCTAAAGATTGCTGAAAGTCCTAAAGCAATATATACTTTGAGGACGCCTTGCAAGGATATCATGATGGTACTAAAAGACTATAAGAAGTTTTTTTATAAATCCCTTTAAGCAAAATAGCTATTTTAAGGCAAGATACCGAATATCAAGATAAACTGAGTCCATGGTATATACCTATAGGAGTATACATTTACCTTGTTGTTATTATTTAGATGTAATTAAGTTATTAAATTACTAGATAATGCATGGCGGACATACAATTAAAAAACATATACAACTTACCTTGAAAATTCGGGATTAGGAAGTAGAACTGCCAAGAATTTAGCAAATATAACAAACAACCAAACACCAGAGATAACCCATACACTTACATCAATCGGCGTCACCAGAAATACCGATTAATCAGTTGATCACATTTAACTATAGGCACGAAAGCGATTGAAGGTTGCCGATGCGTGGTGTGGCAGGGGATGCCCTGGCGCGTTTGTATGAATTTTAGCAATCATTAAATTGACTATAGACGACATTGAAAAAATGGTAATGATAATTGGGCAAATAACAACAATTTTTCAAGACAATTTTTCAAGACAGTGAAAATATTGGTATTCACTGTGAGACAGTAAAAACTTACTTAACCTTAGTTTCCATTGGAATAAAAATCATAAACATTAAAAGAAACAAAGACTATTCTTATTTCATTTGTTTTTAATTTTTGGTTGAAACATTATTACTTACTACCTTGATCAGATTAACTTTGAATTCAATCATTTCTAAAACTTATTACATCGCCTTTAAATAAATATTTATTTTGTTAATATAAATTTAATGCAAAACGCAGTGGCCTTAAACAGCAAATCTGATTAACTTCCATTATAACCCTCAACTTTTCAAATCCAATTAACAATAACGCGAAAAGTACGTCGCATATCGAACAGCTAAGATAATTAAAAAGTCCGACATGTTCAAGCTTCACATGTTTACTTATTCAACTCGATGGAAGTAATCCCATTAGACGTGGAACGTTGAACAGATATCCTTAAATATTTTCGACTGGCACGAGAACGCTTCCATACGATATCTAGACGCCAATTTCAAGTAATATCGAACCAGATAAAACTGATACGTTTTCTTATTTGATAATAAATACTCCTGTATTACTTAGTGCATTTTATCGGTTTAAAAGAAATTCTGGTACTTTTGAGATTTTTAAAACAAAGCATTTAATAACTTAGTAAGACAAAATGATGTCTATAGAACTGCTTTAAAACCGAATGGGACCTGCTCATAACACTCCTTTATTGAAGTGACGATATAAATCGTCGTTTTGCCGTCTACAAAAACGATAAACTGGCATTTAATCCTGAACAAACAGACGGGAAACTCCTTTTAGAGTTTAGTGTATCAATAGACGTTTCCAGCGGCCATTAAAAATTACTGCCACACTAAAACGGTTCCAAATTAAACACGCTTTTCGGGCTGCAATCTCAGCTAATAGTAAAGTTGATAATTACCCGTACTTAAAGCACTGGCTTACTGATATTGTTTACTAATTGAACTGGAAGAAATAAACGTCCAACCAACAAAATGCCCCATTTCTTTAGTAGGAGTAGTAATTTTTGAGTGATACCTCATCATATGATAGATTTTGCATTGTTTCTTTATGTTATTTACAACGACAGTGGTAGTGGATCTTGCAACATAAATATGTAAATTTGGAAGCCGCAAGGAAATAAATACTCGACAGTTGGCAGCACTGCCAGCTCCCCAGCGTTTCGACCAACCGATTATCCCGAATTTTTCTTTTCAAGAGTTTTTCGTCTTGCGACTTTTTCCACTTTCTTTAATCTTTTCAAGGCGATTTTTTATATTCCCGACACGCATTCTTCTGATATAATTAATTCGAATTTTACCGAGCTGAATAAATTTTGTTTACTTTTATCAAAAGAATCGAATCAAATCGAATTTGGCTTTCATTTACTTGTATAGGGTGGATAACTTTTACTTCAACTACCGATAAGAACAACCAACCAACAACAGTCAAACAACTGACCGACTCTACTTAATAACAGATTTCTGGTAATGTATCATAAACACTTTAGACAGTTGTTACGAACACGTTACGAATTAGAACTTATTACATGCATATTATGCAATGAAGAAGAACCTTTTTAGTGTTAGATTAAACCATGTGCACATTTGGAACAAACTATAATTTTTGCTCCCCTCTCACATTACAAAGCTTTGCTACGTCCCTACGTGCCTAATGAGTGCGAATCCGAGTCAAAATTGTACTTTCGCCCTTTCGACGGCAGCAATAAAATTTTTAAGTGGAAATATTTTCATAACTTTTCGCTACGCGCGACTTTTGATTAAAATTCTCAAATTTAACGGCCCGCGAAAGCAACGGCTTTAATGTATCCCTGAAATGAGTGTTTGAGATAAAGATTAATTTAAAAATGGTCTTAAAGCTAAAGTGAACTTCTTCATTTTCATATTTTAAGGGTTTCACATTGTAGGTAAAAGATTTTTTAATCGGTGCCTACAAAGATCCTTTGATGCATTTTTGAATGAAGCTATTATGTTAAAAAATGTATTCATAAATTTTTAATACAATTTCCTCTGGCAAAATAAACTTTTTATTCTTAATAAGTCTATAGTGCAATATTCAGTCTGGTCTTTTGGTCTCATCAGTGCTGGGCAGCCGATTACCTTGCGCTCACCGCTGTTAGCTGTATTGAATTACTTTATAGCGTCACAAAAAAATATATGTATTGTATTGTTTTCAAAAGATATATCTTATAAGACGAAATTCTTCAGATGTTAATGTTACAATTTTTTATTTTCCTTTATTGATATGTTTCTTTACCACATTAAAAAGTAATATTCTTTGACCTCGTCCTATAGATTTCTCAGATTTATTTTTTAGGACAGAGGGTTGGTTTTCCACATTGTCCATTGTCCATTGTTCTCATATTGTATGTTGTATATAAACAATTTTAAAATATTTTTCTTTGCAAAGACCATGGTTATTTTAAGGGATTCTAATGTAATCGACTTACCTGTTGTTCAGTAACAAATTTTTAAAAAACTTGAATGCGTTAAATAAAACCAATAAATCACAGAACAAACAATAAATTAACGAAAAAAAACTTTACCTATATAACAGGTGATGCTAAGGGCGCCATTTAAAATAAATTGAATGCCACGTTGCCAATGTGCGATGAATCAAACGTACTGAAAAGAAATATTTGTTCTATAATTAAAATATTTTTGACAAAAGCTAATATAATAATAATAATAATATAAGTCTTGCTGGTTTGTTGTATAATAATATATAATAATATTAAAGTTAAGTTTAAAAAATTGTTTTTAGAAGCCATGGCAACGCTGTATAAGACAATATTCAATCTATGAGAGCTACTTTTTAAATTTGGACCTGTATAAATAAATGGAATAGGTACTCTATAGTGAATTAATTATAATATAACAATAATTATTGTTTTAATGCCAAAAGCCGTATTTTGATTAATAGGGGAACATTGCTATTTTTATGGGATTTACAGCCTTATCGCTTTTCACATGAACTATTGAATCGTTAAACAATCTATTGTGCCAGTTATACAACCGATTTCAAATGTTTACCATTGTTATATTGGTATAATGGCATGAAATTATGTTTGGGCGATTTTTTTACACATTATTATTTTAGAAAATGATTGTGGTATTAAAATAATAAATTGAATTTTGCTAATTAAATATATCATAACGAATTAACAAACTGATTTAATTTAAATCATTAAAATAGTCTCATATTTGAAATTTTAAGCCTGTTATATTAAATATGTTTGTCATTATCGCTCTAAATCCGCAGAAATATGAATTCGCAGCCGAAATGTTGGTTTAAATCGAATAAAAACGCTTTTGTTTTGTGTTTTGCGCAAAATTCGCTTTTGTGATGGATATGAGATATAAAACATGGGCTTTTCTGTTTTCAGCTGACGGATTTGGTGCAATTTTGCGAAGGAAAAAATGCTACCTTTTAATCCCCCCGAGTAAAACTACAATTCTATTTCACGCTTACCGCAAAAGTAGTGAGGAGCTTGCTTGAATTAAATTATTTGTTTTATTTTTTAGAATTGCGAAACATGAGCTATAAATATTTTAATCGTGTAGTAACCATTGATGCCCAGAACAGTATGAAAATAAAATCAGCAAAGAACATGTAAACTTATGTACATAACCGAGATAAGAATAAAAACGATAGCCAATCACAAAACATGGCCATAGGGAACTCTTTAAATTGCTGGGATACTTAGGATGCATTGTTGATATTATAATATGTAAAATATTTGGTCGACTGGAATCCACTTCATTGTGACACTGCTGTCAATTTTTGTTCCTGTCATTATTTATCATTTTAAGTTATTTCCTTCTCTGATTATGCCGAGCTTTTTCCCAGCGTTTTCCCGATCGCCAGGGGACTGTAAAGTTGTTTTGCGTTGTAACGAAATTGAAGATGCTCCTTCTGTTTACTATAATTACGATACCTATAAAGATCAAAAAAACGATTTAAACCCATCAGTCTTCAAGAAACGGTGTTCGAGAACAAATCATCTTCGTCAGCAGAAACAGAAATCTTTAACATTAATGTTATCAAATCGCCTATTTAGACATTCTTTGGGGTACAATGTCGTTTACAGCAAAAATGTTTGATATCTATCGAAAACCACAATTTATTATAATTTGCTATATTTATTGAGGGTAAATTAACTAAAACCATGGGGGCTGGTGACATAGGCTTCGTTAACAATGCTGGAGGCTTTTTATTCGATCGGATTTCATATGATCTTAATAGCAAAGAAGTCAACAGTGTCCGCAGAACTAGTTGTTGAATTTTTACTTTAAAATATTGACATTCCTTTTTAAAGGTTAGTAAACACAGTCAGACAACTTATTTTTAAAAGTTGTAAGACAACAATGCTTTTTTGCTCTTATTTGATTAAGATTTTAAAAGCAAAATAAAGTAAAAAAAAGTCGAAAAAAGTCGAAAAAATTCAAAAAATCCTTTTCTTCTGTGGTGCCACCAACAAACGCACTTTTTAACAGCCTAGGAGGTAAAAATTCTAAATTAATTTAACGGCCTAGAGAATAATCAATCACTTTAGTTTAAATTAGAATTATGGACCGGCTGAAAATAAAATACTATTTTAAATTTTTAAACTTAAAATTGTCATAAATCAGTCTTTAGCGTTTCTTTCTTAAACTCTTAAAAGAGTAATATTTCTGAAAAGTTAAAAGTATCGACTACTTGCAAAGCAATATGAAATAGCTCATTAATCTCCTTTCGCCTATCTGAAACCTTTATAAAACCGTTTTTCCAATGTTTCCATAAAACAGAGCGCCTATTCCTATAAATAATGACCCTCACTGACAAGCCATTTATTTTCGCCACTGCTATAAGGTTAATTACTCTTGAAGCGCCGATTAAAAGTCAGCTCCTAAATCAACTATCATACTTAGCTGGAAATAAATTACGCTTGATCTCGCTTTATCAAGCTTAAACTTTTCAGTTTATTTAAAAACAACACCAAATGACAATGCAGCTTTTTAAAATTCCAAACGTAATTAAATTTAAGTCAGGAGGAGAGATAATTTCCCATTTTAATTCAAAGGGCGCACCAGCTGCTTGTACAGTAAACCACTCAATATTCCGTTAATTAAATATGTATAATTGGATGCTAAAATTTTTCACCTACACTGATTTTAGGTAAATATTTCACAACAAAAAAACTAAAATTAAATTTGTTTGTAAATCTTTAAAATTATCAAAATGCTTACAAAATTGCATATTACCTTTACAAAAGTTAAAATAATTACAAACTTTGGTTTTCTACAAATCATCATGATAAAATTTTACAAAATAAAATTAACAAACTACAAACTCATGTTTATAAATCTAATTTTTATAACAGTCTATGTAATGTATCGGATCTAATTAATAATTCGAAATTAACTATTAAATTCTCTAAATTCGACGATAACCTTCTATAGCTTATAAGCTGGAATTAATATTCAATTTCGGTGCCATCTTAGGTAATCTCCAGACATTATCTAGAATTTAGCAGGACGTCATCTAAGTCTAATTAACAACGAGCGGTTATTAAAGTGCATATGTCCATTTCCTACTATGCTAATAAATGCGATAACTATTCAACCTTATCTAGCGGTTGAATTAATATCCAAGGACAGATGTATCCTTGTATAAGTGTGGTCAAAATAAAATCTGTGAATATGTACCCCAGACCCTTTCCAATGTTCCAAAACTATTTTTTAGGTTATATTTCTTTGTTAGCATATAATTTAAAACAAATATTCACTACTAGATGTGAAACTAGTTCAGTGAAGTATCTATCTCTTAAGCGTTTTCGAAGTATTAAAAAATGAGCCATTTAACGAAAACACAGAGAATTGAAGATTTATGTCTCATAGGATTTGGCACACAACATGAAGTTTGCAATGCAATGCAAAGTATCCAGCTCGACCATTGAACGGAAATTCAGATACTGGAAATATCAAAGTTATTCCAAAACCTGATCGTCCGAGTATTAGTGAAGACACTGACATTTTGTTACGTATGGAAGAAGATCCTCACAGTGCTTGTAGCCTAGTCGCAGCTTAAAGTCAAGTCAGCCAAAGCTCAGTATTACGTCTTATGAAGAAAGAAAAGTACCATTCATACAAAATTAGACTAGAGTATTAACTAAACCAAGATGAGGCTACAATTTTGTGAAACTATGATGAATTTATGTAACAATAATCCACACTTTCCTCGTAAAATACTTTTTTCGGATAAAGCTTGTGTTTGAATGGTACAGTCAACCGTCAAAATTGTAGATCCTGGAGCAGTGAAAATCCTCATTGGTAGTAGAGGCAAATTCCCAATACGAGTAAAAAGTGAATGTCTGGGCAGGATTGGTGGTCCTTTCTTCTTTGACGAGAATATGCAAAACTATCTTCTTCCCACATCATCAGAAAGTGATATCACGAACTTTTAAATTTATTAATACTCAAAACTATCATCTCCAAAGGGAAAAAATGCACATTTTTTAATGAATTTGTTTCATACTTTTGCCTGTCACTCTACAATAAACTTTGTTAAATAGAGCCTTTACATTATTGTGCACTTTACTTGACTCTTGTAACGAGTAAATGGAAAATTCCCGGTGCCAGAATTATGAACAGGAAGCCTCTGAATATTAAATCGCGATTGTTTTAAGCACTTGACCCAAAATGAGCGCTTGAATGGCAAAGACAGAATGTTCAGTAAGAATTCCGAGTGCTTTTATTCTACTCCGGACCTCGCATAGTTTTAGTCTTTGTTATTAAGGTGATTAAACCGAAGCAACATTGTTGAGATATAATTATGCAGTAGTCGAGTTGTATTTTTGATATCAACAAAGCCTGACAGGTTGCTTTTTACTCTTCTTGACAGGAATTTAATAAATCTTGTATGGATCTTTTTCGGGGAATTAATAACTAAAGTTTCCGCTTCTCGTGGTCTTAGTTTTGAAACTGTCACTTTGTCCTGCTAGTGATTATCCTTCTTAGTCGCGGCCCAGGTTGTACGTCTTAAAAGGACGTGCTCGAGCATAGTAATTATCCCCCTTCGGCCTGCGTTAGGGCGCTCCTTAAAGAATAAGGCCGAGATCGTAGGGACGCTGATTTATTACTTATCACGCTGGCGGGATAAGGATTTAGATTCTCTTAGCCGCCGTCAATGCTGCCTTCAGGCCTCAGCAGCTCGCTTTATAGTGTATTCCATTTAAGAATAAAGCATTCAGTTGAATATGATTTAATTTAGACCAATCACGACGCTTAAAATTCTGGTTTTATTTACACGGGCCCAAATTTGAAGACCTCTCTGTCTAATACTCTCATACCCTGAATATTTTCTAAAAACAAATTTACAATCTGACATAATATTATATTATATTAGCTTTTGTTGACAATTTGTCAAAAATATTTTAATTATAGAATAGTATATTCTGCAACAAGTTTGGAATACAGCATATTCCGCTCGAGTTTGTCACACGAGCCGAAGGCGAGTGTGACGGTTTAAAATTGCCCTATAGAACCCATATTGATCCAGATAAGGAAACTAATATGGATTTATATGGTTCTATATGTCCTATATGGAATGACCTGGTTTACACTTTGGAATCTATATGGTTTAATATGGAATTTCATTTTAAAATGTACAACTTATGGATTTTTATATGAATTTATCTGGTTTCTGTTTTATGTGTCTTTCCATATAGGTTTCCCTATATGGTTGAATATGGAATTCCATTTTAAAATGTATATATATATTTAAACGAAAATTGCATATTAAACCATATAGATTCCCCTATATGGTTAAATATGGATCTATATGGTAATAATTTTTTCATACCCAAACTATATTGGATCAGATAGAGCTCCAATATGGTTCAATCTGAACCTATATGGCAATCCATAAGGAAATCATTTTTCTATATGGTTTTTCATGTATGGAATTCTACCTGGTTCAATAGTGCAATGCCTGTTTTAAATTCCTATATTGAACCAGATAGAACCATATAGATTTTTATTTTGTGTTTCTATATGGCATTTTTAATAGGGGAGAGCGAAATATGCAATTCCAAACGTGTTTCAGACTATACTTTTTCTACGTTTCCAAAAAATACCATAGAAAAATAATTTAATTGGAAGAAAGTGAGGTTGGATCGATCTAAAATTTGTTAGATATTAAAAACAGAGATGTCGCCACGAGTGTTTATTCTGTGATCAGATGATAGAATATTTCATTCTGTAACACTTTACGGAATATATGTCATTCCATAGATGAAAGTGATATTAGAACGGTCATTATCCATAATAGAAGTAGAAAAAAAAAATTCTTTTCTGAAGGTTTAATTCATCGCACATTGGTAAAGTAGCATTCAATTTGTTTTAAATGGCGGCAGTAGCATCATAGCTGTTATCATAGAAAGTTTTTATTTTGTTAATTTATTGTTTGTTCCGTGATTTATTGTTTTTTTTCCCCATTAACCTTTGTTAATTATTTGTTACTGAACAACAGGTAAGTCGATTACATTAAAATTCCTTAACATAACCAAAGAAAAATATTTTTAAATTTTTGAGAGACAATATGAACAAAACGCCATTGCTCCATTTTCATCAGTTTTAGATCTCCTCCGAACTCGTTTTTTGGTTTTAAACTGCCTATAGTACGACTCATCGCTTCCAGTCTTTGAAATGCCCACACTAGTACAGCTTCTCTGTAGTATTTTCTACACTCCCCCAAAATCAACAACATATCAACTTGCACATTGAAATTATTGTTCATGTTTAATTTCACAAAAAAACTTTAATCTTCAAAATGTCAAAATTCTTGACTAACTTATATCAAAATACCGCGTTTCCATGGAAATAAACAACAAAAAAGCCAAAGTTACCTCCGCCCCTTAAAATGGTCTGGGGGGTAAATTTCAAAAATATGTCCAAATATGTCCCTGGGTGTCCTCATTACTTGACCAAAATTTCACAAAAAAATATTGAAGTGTTTTCAAGAAATTGTCTTGTAACACTTTAAAAAACTCACCCTGTATACTATATTATATTTAAAAATGAAATGCATGGATATATGCTTAAACCATTTAATTTTTTTTACATTTTTAATAAAACTCAGTCTATTTGTTAATAACTGAATTTTTGTATTATAAAATCACAAAAATTTGTTAAAATCTCACTGACATTTAAATAAGGAATGCAGTCAAATAATTAAGGTTATGTCCCTTAATTTAATGTTAATTTCGTCTTATTTTCTAAAAATAATACAATGCATATATTTTAAAATAAAATAATACTCAGTCTATTTGTTAATAACTGAATTTTTGTATTATAAAATCACAAACATTTGTTAAAATCTCACTGACATTTAAATAAGGAATGCAGTCAAATAATTAAGGTTATGTTTCTTAATTTAATGTTAATTTCGTCTTATTTTCTAAAAATAATACAATGCATATATTTTTTCTGTGTCTAAAGGTCTTAATTAGTATGTTATATTATTTTCCATGGTTGCTATGATTTTTCCATATTTGTTGTAACATAATAATATTTTATCACTGATAAATTATCAGCCACAACTGCCATTATATTTAAATTTACCGCGTTCTCCTGTCTCGTTTTGCAGCGACATCTATTCCATTCTTAAATGGAGGTTAAAACCTTAGAAGATGAAGCGAGTAAATAGATTTTTACCTGTCAAACGCTATTTCAGTTTTCCATAACTAATATAACTTTTACAACCGAATGCAGAGCAAACCACCATTGTATTTTAATATTGAAACCGACGTTTTTAAATAGTTTAAACAAACAAGCTCATATTATCTAGTCCATCTAGTCTATATTACATTTACTTTATCAAACAATCTTAAAACAAATATTAATTATAGCCTGTGGGGTATACCCTACAGGATATAATTAATATAGACCTGCCGAATCCGGCACTGCTAAAAACAAAGCCGCACACATTCGAGGGAATTATGTTTCGTCTTCAAAGGAGAAGGAACGAAATTTTAAGAGATGTTTTGATTAACCCGCCGCCAGATGAGCTTTCCAAACTTCATTAGTCATCGAACAAAGCATTCGAATAAAACGCTATCTTTCGCCGCTTTGATGGATGACGTAATAAGTCAGGATTAATATTATTATTAAGGATTAACTTCGAAAATAACCATTAACTAAAGAGATTGGAAGAAACCATTTAATCTTACTTAATTTAACTAAATATTAAGTTGGGGAGTTTGGAGAAGAAAACTTGCAAGAACATTTTAAAAGATATAGGAGTTTATGTAATTAATAGTTATTTGGGTGATTGTATTTTTTAGCTCTATCTATCTCTAAAAAATAAATTTATATATATTATATATATAAAAAGTATTTATACTTGCGGAATGGTAAGATGAACATATACTTGGACTGAGATGATTAATCTTTAATATAGAATAGCTTTTTTTCCGGGTGGTAGAAATAAATACCGAATTGCCCAATTTGCTTATTATTAAACCCCCTTGTATAGTTTAGCCGACTGGACTATAAATTTTTACCCGCATTTCGAAATCCCGGATACCAATTTTAAAAATAGAACTGTGCCATCTGATAGCAGACCTAAGAAATAGGTTTATTATCTGAAGTTTAAAGAGGATGATTTCAAAACTACCAATATTGTAAATCGAACTTTTAAAACCTAAAGTAAGCAATTTTCTTAAAAAATATTATTGCCGATTTATTTTATTGATTTGATAATGATAGTTTTAGATTACATTTCCAACTATACCTATCACATTAATATCTTTTACTTGGATGATCTTTTTTGACCCGGAGATCGTAATTATCCACTGGACCCGACTCACTTACATCTCATCGTTTATTTGCCAAAATGACGTCATGAATACGTTTCGTCGCTTCTGGGTTACCACATACGCCCCGATAAATCTAGTCGCCCGTGCTTCTTGACAGTTGCAGCCGAATCGCATGCATCACCGCCATTTGACAAGCAGGAACGCGCCGCACGAAATTTAAATGCCGAGCGGAAATACGTCACGTCACTTTTAAATTAAACACATTTTTCTATCGCGGCGACTTGTTTAGCAGAAAATATATATCACTCGCATTTCCTCCAATCCTTCTTGATACTTAATATGATATTTTCTTCCTTTACATAATGGTACAACCTTACTGAAGTAAAATCATTCCAGGTTTTCATATTACCATTCTCTCTGTAACTTCACAAATCTGCTTACGTTGCAATGATCTTAAGGCTGGGGTATTTTATTTCTGTGAGGCATTATTTTCCGTTCAAGGGGGAAACAAAAAGGCGGAATCAAAAGTAATGTACAAAGCGCGCGTGAGTGCAATACCGAACGGACACTTGTCATCGCCTGTGTCGGCATAGAAGGGATCCAGTCAAACGACCATTTGAAACTTATGAAAAAACGCCATTACTATTACGAGATATCGCCGCCGACTGTGTGTCGTAGTTTTACGTCGACGAATCGATACCTACGTTTCGGGTATTTATTCCGGAAGTGGATGTTCTTTTTAACCCGGAAATCGCATTAAAACTTGCTGGAACAGGCCACTGAGTCTCACAGTGATATCTACTGATTGGAATATACCTACACTGCCTAAAGATATTTGAAAGACTTTTTGGGGTTTATTACCTCAGAGCTGTCTACACAGAGAAAAAGCTTTTATATTGTGAATGGGTTAACCATTGAGCCAATGGTATACTATATTTGCAATACCTGAATTTCAGCTATTATCAAATGAATGATTGCCTTACTTTTATTTGTGCAAACCTGCTTAAAATTAGTTCAAACATAAGAAGTCATTAAATTAAATTGTGATTCTATTATCCGTATTAAAGCTTAGTTAGTTAAAACATAAGAAATTATTGAATTAAATTGTTATTTAATTGAAGCCACAATGAATCTTAATGAAAAACTATCATTGGCATAAATAAAGTTATGATTTCTAATGAATGGCTACATTAAATGCAATCAAAGCTCTATTTCCTTTAAATATGTATATTCTTGTGCAAATATTAGTTGTATAATACATTAATATGAACTTTTAATAAAATGAATTCTGGAAACTGCTTCTGGTAGTCTTGTGTACACAGGTTTTTCGATCCATAAAATGAAACTGTTCTGTTTTCTGTAGGAATTTTTGGGAACCCACTAGAGGTGTTGGTGATATTAGGCTCTAAGAAAGTTGCTGACCCATAACTAGCAACAGTTACTGTACTGGATGTGCAGGATCTGTCTGCCATGGCACATGGTTATTCTAAAATGAAATAGGAATTTAATCTTATGTATCCTAAAGATTGCTGAAAGTCCTAAAGCAATATATACTTTCAGGACGCCCTGCAAGGATATTATGATGGTACTAAAAGACTATGAGACGTTTTTTATAAATAAATAAAAACTTCGTTCATTTAAGCAAAATAACTATTTCAAGGCATGACACCGAATATCAAGATAAACTGTTTCCATGGTATATACCTACCTATATGAGTACACATTTACCCATAATGCATGGCGGACATACAATTAAAAAATATGTATACAACTTACCTTGTAAATTCGGGATTAGGAAGTACAACCCCCAAGAAATTAGCAAATATAACAAACAACCAAACACTACCTCATCCAGAGATAACCCATACACTTATATCAATTGGCATCACCAGAAATACCGATTAATCAGTTGATCACATTTAACTATACGCACGTACGCGATTGCATGTTGCCGATGTGTGGTGTGGCAGGGGATGCCCTGGCGCGTTTGTCTGAATTTTAGCAATCATTAAATGGAATATAGGCCGCATTGAAAAAATGGGAATGATAATTGGGCAAATAAAAAGTATTTTTCAAGACAGTGAAAACATTGTTATTCACTGTAAGACAGTAACAACTTACTTTACCTTAGTTTCCATTGGAATTAAAATCATAAACATTAAAAGAAACAAAGACTATTCTTATTTCATTTGTTTTTAATTTTTGGTTGAAGCATTATAACTTTTAATATAAATCAATGTTATATTTAATTAAATATTGTTAATTTTACCTTGATCAGATAAACTTTGAATGCAATCATTTCTATAGTTTTCAAGGAAGTACACATTTCCATTAGGTTTAAATCTAAAGAGCCATTTACTCTATAACAAGTAATTTGATAATATTTTTTTATGGGCTGAATATAATATTTGTAATAACATCAATCAAACATATTTGATTTAATAAACTCTAACTTTTATTGGAGAATTATAGCATTGTTATTTTCTGTGTACGGCCGACCGTGGTGCGGTCTATCAAGCATATCCTTCGAGTCCTCTATCGTATTAAGGTCCGGACTCATTGCAGGCCACTCCATCACCTGTGTAAATGAATCCACCTCCAGGACATCTGTAGACCCTCACACTCATCAGTAGCACGGGCCTCCTGTGTTGCCATTGCTTATGTTTGCAAACGCTAAAAAACTAAAAACCTGATATTTTTATTCTGGCATGTTGATAAATGAACCTTGCACAAAACATTGTTGTTTCGCCCTAATCGGCCCGTTAATTTAATAAATAGCATTTTATATTAGGTCTCATTAGGGCGTCATTAGAGCTAACGACAGTTCGGTGTTCTTGTTGCCCGAGGCGAGTGCGGAAAAAGATCCGGAGATCGTGGGAGGTGTTCCCTTCGGGGCCGTATTAGTTTATCGGATGTGACGTTTGAAATCGTCGTCGCGCAATTTTTATCGCCCCAAGACAACGCTCCTAGGGATACAAAAACGCGCGCATTGCATTGTTCTTTATTTCTTGTCGGTAGGTTCTTTGTACGTGGTCCGTGGGGATTTCAATTTTGCTCTGGAGGAAGCGCAACCGTTGATAGATAAAGCAAACGTAGGTTTATATTCGTGTTTTTATATAACTGCAAACCGAACATAGTTACTCCTGCTTTCCTCCCATTCAATGCCGAAATGGGTAAGAATTAAGGGCAAGGCACGTGTAAAAACTTGCCGTTAAAGCCGGCTTTACATCGCTCCGAATTAAACAAAAACTAATTGCCTTGTTTTTTGTCGTTTGAGTGGCCCATTACCGCAGATTACTCCTTTCAGACTTCAGCACACTTAACTCATTAACCTCGTGTCCGGAGTTTATTCCGGTTGCGTTTTCATGCAACCGGCAAAGAATCCCTTCTTCCGTTTTTGCCTCGTTATTTGCAACCACTTGAATTCGGTCGATCGCACGCCAACTGCGATGCATTGCACTCTTCCTCTACTAATTGCAGCGTCTTTGAAATACACCACGCGTCTTGTTATTTTTACATGTCAAAGGAACAAGATTAAAATTATTTTTTTAACAACCACGACTCTTTGTCATGTCGTTGACAATTTCGAATTATTTTATAGAAATAACTTCTTATGTGAACTTTTGACTTGTGTAATTTTAAAACAAACTTAAGCTGTTAGAGTAAGGTATCTAAATTGTTTTCTTATATTATCCTCGAAATCCTCCTAATATCCTAGTGCTCGAATCTTCTTGTTTGGTTTTCGATGTTTTCCTTTCAAACTGGTCCACAGCGAGACGATGGGCTTTGCAGGATAAAGTGCAACTATCTGAACGTCAAAGTAAAGGCAAAGATAAAAGTCGTAGGTTTCAGTTAAAAAGGATATTTCTACTTTCACGCTGCTTACATAAGAAATGGAGAATGATAATTCGACTTTTAGCTCTTAATATGTTAACCAATCAGAAATTTCGACCAATACGATTCTTTAAAAGCTTTAAAAATGCATCTTAAGAGGTGGATAAAATCGATAAAAGCCCTGTTGGTATGTCAGTGACAGTTTGTTCTACTAAAAATGAATTCCAAGCAAATATTGCAAAAAGCACAAAAAATACAAAAAAATCCATATGGAGCCAAATTTTTAAGGAAAATGGTATTGTCTACAAGAAACGTCAACGACAAGTGACCTTGCAAATATTAATACCGATTTGGAATTTAAAAAGGCAAAAAGCGAAAACAAAGCTCACTTGCCTATAGACAAAGAAAATGTAAAAAAAATTGATACAGGTTTGGGACGAAGACACACCTGAAGGGTTGCAAAAGAAATGTTACCATGTTGCAGCAGTTGAACTTGCTTGGAGGTGGAGGAGCAGCTAAATGTACAACAGAATATTTTTTTTCGAAAAAAAATTAAATGTAATTTTAACGAATAGATTAGAATATAATTCAATTTTTTCAAAGACTTCACAAGAAGGTGAAAATAAGCTTAGCGATAGTAAGTGGTTTACCCCTAACTTAGATGATCCTTCTAAGTGTCCAGTTCGTTTATTTTCAAAATTACTACTACATCCTACTCCAGGTATAAAAATGTTCCTGTAGGAAGAAATACACTTGGTAAATGGATGTTAAAAACAATAACATTACAAACCACTCAAATAGGTGCAGTACTGTTTCGAATTTAGCCAAATCTGGCGTTTCTACTGAACGCTTAATTAAAATAACTGGGCATGTTAATGTTAAATCTATAAATCCTTCTTACAATTGGATGATTACCATCATTGAAATTTAATTTCCATTAAAGAGATCCTACAAACCCAAATCAAGTTTCTAGAAACACTGTCAATAATCAAATTTCAGAATCCAAGGGTGACAGAACTATTACATTAATTTTATTCATGTATTTATCTTCCCATAATACACTCGAGATCAATTTTTAACCTAATATTTTTTTTTCAATTTATCTCAAACCTTTTTCCATTAAAAAATTACTCTCGAATTAAGAAGGATACGGCAATATTTTCGACAAAAAAACCCCGAATAGATTATTGTTATTTTAATTTACACAGACTGTTTTTAGTTAAAACTATCGTTAATCCCGCCCCTTCAACTTTAGGCGGGTAGCCTCCGTCTCTTTACCTACGGGCGCTAAGTTGGCCCTGGTCGGCGCCTGGTTAACTAACACAGCTATTCTTCTGAAGCAAATTGTCTGATTGAGTATCAATAACAAAATAATAAAAATAAAACCTAGCGACCGGTAAAAAAGGAAACTGTAAACAAATTGCGTTATTGCTTCTCATTCTCGTTTCTGGTTTATTTTTGTGCGCTGATCTTTCGATGTTAAGAGACGTGAGGGTCCCCGAACGTATGGATTCGGTGATTGAAGACAAATTGGATCGAAATAAAAGGGAAATAAAGAAAAATAAAGGGCGAAAGTGTAACGCAGCAGGCTCATTAGATTTTCCCTTTCGTTCGCCTTTTGCAGCAGCGATAACTCGATGCCGCACCATTACGCTACGCTACTGAAACAAATGACTAACGTCTAGGCCAATCTTTTGCTCGATAAGTTTAAAGGAAAATGTATCATATACAAGTTTATGGAAATGTCTATTGTAGCTGTATATTACAGCTCCCAGAATTTAGCTGCATGAATTATTTAGGAAGGATCTGGTAACGTTACGGCTGGAATACGATTTCTGGACGTACATAGGTACATAATATAGGTAGTTATGCTACTTACTGCAATAAAAAAATTAAAAACTCCTAAAATAAAACTACGTATATCATGGATCTTTAGGATTAACTTAATTGTTTTTGAATGTCTGCGAAAGATAAATTTTGTCGGTCACCGTTATTAATCTTTTCATACGGTTCAAACGTAATCCCTTAGGTCGTCCGGCCGGATATCCGGTAATCGAAAAACGCGCCTCGGACTCTTTCTTCCATTAATTTTGTCGAGTGCATCGCTTTTGTATATCAATCATGTCATCTGGTCATTCGGTTATCTCGACTTTTGCCGTCATCCGTTTTTCTCTTCCCTCGCTCTCCAAATTTCCCACCTTGCTGTTATTTTGCACTTATCGAACAAACTTCGTTATCTACATCACGCGTGCCATCAAACTCGCACACATCAAGACAGCCCTGACTTCCTTTATCCTGATAATGAGATTTGTTCACAGGTTTTTGTTTGCTTTATCCTGTCAAATATTAATTTTGACTTCCGTTGCTTTTGAAATATACGACTAAAATATAGTAAAAAATTGCTATACATTGGGAAAAACAAATTGTTCTGTGATTTTAAATTTAGCCGTAATGTAAAATTTTTATTTGTTCTATTTATTCCATTGCATTTGTGATTATTATCCCGATGCATTTGCCGGCTATAATATACTTTCTCCGCCGTGTTTTATGTACTAGTTTTTTCCAAGCATTTAATTTTATTTTTATGTAAACCATATTTTTTCTAAATAACATGTTTTATTTTCTATTTTTGTTTCAGGTAAGTCCGTGACCTTATAAGGTATGCTGGAAAATCTGGGTAAACAATTTTATTTTTAATTTTAATAGTTAAATATCATTTAAAACTCCATTAAGTCAGAACAAAAAACTTTTTTTTATCCAACAGAAACTTTTATATTTAACAGAAACAATGTCTTTTAGTTCCTCAAAATTAGTTGCAAGTAACGTATTCTAAATTGACTGTGACAATGTTTTATTTAACTGAAACTTTGTGTATTGAGATTGGGTGTTAAATGGCTAAATTAGTCAGAAGTTGCTAGATTATTTAACGTCCAGAATTGCCTCCTATTTTCTAAGGGACTGTTATTAAAATAGAAGCAAAATATCGCAAAAATTGTCATGTAAGAAATGTTCCTAGGCAACGTCAACCTATTGTTGAAGATGATTCGAAGCTTAATTAGGAATCCTGCTACTTAAGCTTGACAAATTTACAAGGTTAAAAAATTATCCATTTAAGCCTGATTGCCTTCCTTTCTTCCTTCCTTCCTCCCGTAGAAGAAGAACAATACAAAAACTTGTTGTCCCGTACGGAAATCTATAAATGGCACTACGATTTTCGTATTGTTCATCTTCTACGGAAGGAAGGAAGAAAGAAAGGAAGGCAATCTATAATTCAGGCTTTAAGATGCAGACAATACAGGAACTAACCAGTATACAGAAAAGGTAAATGTGTGGGCTGGCATAATTGGTAATGAGTATATTATAATATGTCCCGCCATTTTAAACTAAACTCTAAATGGCGAAAGATACTTAACTTTTCTTCAAGTAGATCTTGTACCAAATCTGGTAGTTCAGTTTCCAAACCAAGATGATTCAGACTTACCAGATAAAAGACTCTGGTTTCACCTTAAAGAGAGTATCTGACACGATAGTCGTTTAGTATCACCAAGTGATATTCTATAGAAATACAGTTTTAAACTTAAAACTGATTTATTTTAACTTTCAGTCTACTGTTTTTAATTTAAAACTTTTAATAGTCCCATATCAATTTACAAACTATTCAACGTATTTTGTAGCGTTACTTACTTAGTGGTAGATAGGTAATTTATACGGCTATTGCATTACATGTTGCACCAAATTATATGTTCAATATAACTTAGAGCCCTAATTGGTGGGGTAGGTAGAATATGGCCATGTTCGGTATTGTTAACATACCGCCGTTCCACAGACATCTGCCTTGTGGACATTGTCTAACATTTACCGAAGTTACTCAATTTAATTAATTACCAGCATAAACATGCTCCACAAGAAATTTTTCCATAACGTAACCAACCATATTGGCTTAAACTTTTTGCTAATACACGTGAAACAAGTTTGCGTAACACGATACAGAGAGATGGGCTATGCAAATAATCCCGAGTACATAAAACGTCGTTATACGTTGGCGATGAAGAACATCTTTTCCATGAATATTCAAAAGCGATGCGGCTGCCAAACATCAAACTTTCCCGACATATTTTGCACGCCAATGCTCATATTTCCGTATCTATATTTCCCTTTTCCGCTATACGCGCTTAATTTACCAAATATCCCGGAATAATTGGTAAACTTCTCGGGCAAAAAATTTCTGAAATTCACCTCATTCTGTATTGCATGTAGATGGTAGATGAATGTCGTCTTCAGGTGAATACTGATTGAGTTAAGTAGGTACGGGTCTTTTTATAATTAAGCCGGGTGCACTGGGTTAATTTCAAGGTCACATCTGGTCATAGCGGTGTTCAGATGGTAGATGTTTGTTTTTTACTCATTGAATTGACAACACTTTTTCCAGGATGAATTAAGTTGCAAATGTACAAAGTGCATTCATAAAATAGGCAGGATCAGGATAATCTGGGCGATAAATTAGACGAGGCGGCGGCATCTTAAACAAAAACATATCGAGGTGGAATTAAATTTGCCGAGACAGAAACATAAGCGCGCGATGATATACGCGGTGAATTTTTCATAAGGGCAGCCCCAAGTAGGCTTAATCGCTGCTCGAGAGCAGGTATTTTATGTCCTCTGAATATTTCAAGGCGTTCTCTCTCCAGCGGTTTACTTTTGTTCTCTCCGCGCGTTTATATATATAAAAAAAGAAACTGAAGAGGTTTGAATTATGTCCTTGTTATTATTTTCCGCTCCACGGTTTTCCTTGCTCGAGAACCAATATTTATACACCCCGGGATAAGGGAGAATGATATAAATACTCCTTTATTACTTTATTGGTCTTTCTGATCTTTCGCGATGATTCAATAGACATTTTTCTCATTTTATACAATACGTTCCTTCTTAGGCATAGGTGGCATCATCTCTCTAGCTTTCGTAGAAACTGTAAACACGTAAGCAATTCCAAATCTATTAAGTGCTCTAAAAGAAACAATGCCTTTTAAAAGCAGTGTACGTTTTTTTGCCGATCTTTTTGTTTGGATATCTTTTCAGAATACCCAAGAGACAAAGATTCTTAAAAGAAGTAGTAATAGCTTTTCATTGTGGGCACTCGGCAGGGAGGTTAACTAAAATCGCCTTTAAAAGATTCACCCCATCAGACCACATTACCACCTTGTAAAGCTCTTAGGCCGTCTAAACTATTCGAAACGCCCATCTTTGGCAAAAGTATAGGCGTGTACGAAAAATTTCCATACTCTGGTAAAGGATAAACTATAGTAAGTCAAGTTTATAAAAATCGCAATATGGAGAAAGGCAGTAACTGCAAAAAAATGCAAAATGCGTTTTCTTGTGCTATGGTAAAGCTATGGACATTTTGTAACTGAATTCAACACAGAAATGCAGTCAAATATCTCATAAGTTAAAAAAATCAATTAAATACCTACTGCTTTTTATAAAAATGTAGTTTATGCTAATTTTCCACAAATTTCTTGTTTAGCAGTTACTGCCTTTCTCCATAGTAGGGCAGTATAACTCTTACCCTATTTTTTACGAGGGTCAAGCTAAACGCCCGACGGATAGGCAACCCATTATGGCAAACAGCTTTTAACTTTAATTTTAAACTATTAAATTTATCGCTGTTTTATTTTTGTTACAAAGTACGATTACGATTAAACTGGATGAAGTGTTCTAAAGAAGTGTGAATACTGTTTGGGGGATAGACTCACCAGTATTTTTCATCTAAAGTCATAATGGGTCGCCTATCCTACAGGCGTTAAGTCAGACCCCCCTAAATAATAGGATTAGTTATGAGCCCGTACAACTTTTGCAATTTATGTTAAAAAAGCAGATTTCCGTATAAATATTTCATAAAATTTATATTTTTTATCATGTAAATTATATGTAGTAGAATAAAAAACGCTACCCCCCTGAAAAGGTCCTATGCGCGACCATGGCGTAATAGCTATTCCTAGGAAACGAAAATACGATACGCATAAACTGCAACAATACTCTGGAGAGCCCCATACCCCCATAAAACATACATAGAAATTGCCGCGTAGGGGAAAGACTGATAAATAAAACGGGGGATAGAGTGGAACTGCAACAACAGACATCGCCAGTGAAACAAAAAATACAGTATGGTATGTTTTCGACTTCTCAAAAAGGCATAATGAAATACGATATTTTAAATAAATTAAATTTTACAATATAAAAAATGTTATTTCTAAACATTATTAGGGTGGAAGATACCTAGAATCGTATCTAGGTTATATACTTACAGAAACAAAAATGGCAATAATCCTATTGGATTCTATTCAATTCAGAAGTTGTTTTTTAAATGCAAAAATGGACACGAAATGCCCATTGTCAGTGACGGCTCGTCAGGGAAGGCAAGGAAGGCTTAACCTCCTCAAAAATTTTAACAATTGGGGATTAATTAGTAAAATTGTAATCAAATTTCCGATCATAATTATAATTGGACGCCTTTCTGCAGAAAGGAACCAACCCACAAAACCAAAAAAATCGAGATATTTAGCCTATGAACTAATTAAGTATGTATAATTTATCTGCAAAATAGGTCATAGCCAAAATGCAAGTGTAGTGAAATCTATTAATCATTGAACCAACCAACATTCAATAATAGTGTGGATTACTAATCCAGAATTAGAATCTGTAGAATATCTGCAAGTGGGTTGGATCTTTTTTGTAAAAAAGCAGGCTGGTAGACCCACTACCAAAGTCTTTAAAGATTCCCTGCTTCTGCAAAATATAAAGTCTTGATGCATTTTTTTGGTAGCTTACAAGATGAGGTGGGGTTGGAAGATGATGTGGACGAATTTCAAATAGAATCAAAATTAATTCATATTACCATTATAATATTAATATCAGTTGTATTTTGTTTGAAAATAAATAATTGTCGCTTTTCTTTAAATACATACATACATCAGATAGTAGTTTTCATAAATTGCAGAAAGGAACCAACCAACAAAAGCCCATTTTTTTTGTCACCCTTACACATAACATCACAAAATCCACCTGAAGAAATTATTAAATTATATCCCGTAAACCTCCGTCCAAAATCGGCATAAAATTAACAGGTAATTTTAAAATTATTAAAATCTTTGATAGCTTTTTTCTCAGTTTCATCATGGTGTGTGTTGGTCCCATTCTGCAGAAAGCCGTCCAATTACAATGATATATTTTCGTTATAAATGAAAATGCTGAACCGCGCGCTTTATAATATAGTGAACTACGTCACAGAGGAGGCTACGCGTTCGGAGATTCCGTTGCTATTCAAAATCCATTTATTAAGTTCTTTACTTGTGACGTCACAAACAGATTAGTTTTTTATAGCGACGCGTCTTGAAAAAAGTTACACCACTTGCACTTTATTAGCCTCCATACTTCGACCAATAACGAGCCGCCACTGCACAGTACGTACATTAAAGTCGAACTAACAGCCGTCGACTGTTAAAATAACAGCTTATCGAGTTTACGCTAAAACGTATTTTACCCATCAAATTATTCCCTCGAGAGATACGGAAGAAAACACATTTAAGTTGCGGTAATCTGATAAAAACATTCTCGGAAATAGTTCTTGTCATTTAGCGACCGTTTTAATAGAACTAGGCCATAATGGTTTTTATCGGCGTAAAAACTCAGTAATAAATATAGAAATAGTAACAGTAAATCAGGAATGAAATCAATACTTTTGTTTATCAAATACAGAGATACAAATATGCTAGCGCAAAAAAGGCCTCTTAAAATGTACAAAACAGTAAACTCAATAACTTAAATACAAAGCAAAAGCCATACCGGCAAGCACTTCAATTTCACCGCTTGACATTTTGCAGCTCTATGGATATGTAAATACGGTCTATTCTCATTTGCACCCTCGTTTTATTTTCATTTGTCATTGGTCAGCTCAAGGTCGGGAAGTGTAAGAAATATATATTTCCAAATATAGTGTCTACTAGACAAGTCTACAATTTTCAATGTCTAGAGTATTTAATTTTATATTTTAATCAGACAGATTATTCCAAAGAAGTGCATAAAAATTTAGTACGCGAAAACTTTGCTAAATTAAAACATAAACTAAACCATTACCATAGCTCTTAAACAATTTATTAACCGTTGTACGTCTTATATAAAATTCAAACCGGTTGTTTTTATGGTATTAATACAATTTTTATACTATTACCGGGGCTATAATAGTTAAGTGGGGCAATTTATATTCGAATCTATTAAATTAAGGCTTACGTTTTATGAGGCCGACATTTAATAGGATATAAATTATATAACAAATTACATTTTGGAGTTATTGTTAAAATTGTGATGGCCAATTTCACAGAAGATTAATTTTGATATTCTTGAAATATCCTTTAAGAAACTTTATATAAATATTATACAATGTTTCTATATAGCGGAAATATTATACTGTAAAGATTTCTTCTTAAACCAAAATTAATACATGAACTATTTTGTGACTTTGGCTTCTGATAGTCTTACCCAAATTTGCACCTCTACATTGCTTAAGGAATGGCTTTAGGCTAGGGGTGGCTCTTAGGAAGATATGACCAGGATAAAAGAGCTAGGGAAAAACCCTGTTCACGATTATAGATAGAAAGCTAAAAAAAGGTGTAAATAACGAGTAAAATTTGCTAAACGTTGTTAGTGCAAAAAAACTAATAATCAATTAACTTAAATCGTTTTACGTTCAGTGGACTTTACTACATAATTTGGGCCATTACACCGAAAAAAATAATGTAGTTGAGTTAACATTTGCCTAAATGTCATTTTTAAAAATGTTGTTTCAACAAAAAACCTATTGGATTAATCTATATTTTGGTGTTAAAGCAAAAGTCAGAGTTTGTCAAAGTTTATTTGTTCATTTGACAGTTTAAATATTAATTTAATATAAACTAATATTTTGAATTAAAATGTTTATCGTACTTTGATTTAATAGCTGAAATTTGTTGAATCAACTACTGAAATTTTTAGGATTACCTAAAAAAACTATTAAATTAACGTTTAGTTGCTCTTTAATCCAAAACTTTAAATTTGTTCATTTAACAAATTTAAAATGTTACTTTAAAATTTAAAATGTAAAATTTGCATTCATAAAATTGCCGAGAATGGCGCTTCGAACACTCACGCCACGTCATTAGACAATGACGTTTTCTTACATCTCGCCTTAGTTAGCTTACGATTAGGTGTATATAAGATCAGATATCTGTTTGTTTAAGGTGTGTTCCACAGTAGAACTTTCACTACACCATATTGCCCGACACTGTTAAGACCCTCAATACAGGGCGAAACAGTCTGTCGGTATTTGAAGTAGGTGGAACACATGATACAAATATGTATCATGGGTGGAACACGCTCAAAACAAAAACTCTGGGCGAGGTGAAGGTTCAATTCTTTCTATTTATATATAATAATATATTATTTCCATAATTTTGTTTTGGATACCAACCTTTAAAGAATTTTACATTTTCAGAATATTAATTTAACATTTTATTGGTGTTATGTGAATATGCTAAAAGGGTTACCTGGACATTTCAAGAAATTTACCTTAACACCCTAAGAATGTTAAATTAACCAAATTAGCAGATTAGAACAAATATTCTTATTTTGTTCATTTGACTGTTATTTGTTGTTCAATTAAACAATACAGTTTGACATTTTTAGATGGTTAAGTAAACGTGCAAAAACCATTGCTTGTATTTAAAGTGCATAAAGAGTTGAATTAATATTTTTTTTGTTCTTTCAACAGCTTATTTTTTTCAGTGTAAAAGTAAAAACCAACCTTGGGGAATTCACAAAAACTTGTCACAATTATTTAAACAAAACTACAATAAACTTCGTTTTAGCAAAAATTTATAAGAAGCGATGCGTTCGATACCAGTTTTCTTGCTTCCTTTTACTCGCTTCGTGTACCTGGACCATCGTTTTTTGTATCATCTGTACACCAGATTTTTAGGCAAAGTTCGAAAAACTTGTAATTTCTTTCTTTTGCAGTGTCTCTTTTGCAAAGCTTTTTGCCTTTAACACCATAATTTAGAATTCCCAAATTTATTAGCAAAACATTTATCAATAATAAAAAGTAATTTTTCTTTGTAATTCCATCTGTGGACTACTGTATATATGCTTTATATACGTATATCTGTTAATGTAGTTAATTGTGGATTCCGTTTAATATTCAACAACGCCAAGTTTCATGCATATATAGACACGAAAGATAGCAATTTTAACCCTAAATTCGTTAATATAATTAAATTATTCAGGATAGTAAACCCAGTTAATGAAATTAATGCCTTTGTGTAGGCTTTGCCACTATATTTATTAACTATAATTTTCACAAAGGGTTTTTGATACTTTGAAGCAAACATCGCAGTTGACTTTGAAATGATACATTTGTATTTTTGTATTTTTTAAATTTCAAGGATTCTATCCCCCGCAAGGATACGAACACGCTTTGTTGCTAAATTCGTTTAATTTTGTATCTTTATCCAACAGAAGGATGATCTTGTCAGTGTCTTTTTTGTATAATCTTGTAAATTATAAAATAGATTGTTCTGATCTGTTAGGTCAAATTGATTTTTTGATTCCCAGAACCAGTAGTCGCCAGAACCATACCTTCAAGTGTCCGATTGCTCGTACCAATGTACTTAGTAAATCACCTTTACATGTTATGTTTAATAACTTTAATAAAATATCAACTAATTGCGATATTAACTATTGTTCACTAAAGACTATTCACAGGGCCATTGTAAATTCTAACGATGTATAAATCTGATTGAAAGTTTAGTTATAAGTTTGTTCACATTTTTATTTAATATTTTTTTTTTGTAAACCTCTTTGTTATATAATATGAATGTCCTACTATGGTGTAAACTGTTGGGCAATAAACTCTATTATTATTATTATTATTATTATTTGTGGATGACCTTGACGATTTTCCAGAACCCTCTTTTATGTACTACTTGGTATAAATACAAATATGTAAAACTGGATTTTTTTTAAATAATTAATGTTCAAAATTTTATCATTTTAACGTCTCAGTATTTATAAACCAGTATTTAATTAAGAACGCCCGATAAAAAGTCATAAATCGGCGGTTGTTAAACACAAAAAAAGAATGAGTGATATATCGCAGCTAATTTAGAAGGCGTTCCGTGTTTGAGGGCGCAGCTACTGCAACTTTAATTAAACTTGTAAATGATGGCTCTTTATCGGAATTTCGCCTTGTTTATTAACGTTTTTCTTGGCGGCTTCGACTTTTTGTTTTCAAAAAAATAAACCGCCGCGGCGTGCCGTGGGTTTATTGAAAAGGCGGCGTCGAAAGATTTACGGCATCGGCATAATTAGCTTCGAGAAAACAATGTATGAGGATTTTTAATCCTTTAATCCCATAAGCGTGTATATTTTATTATTACCTCCATAAACTATAAGGTCGTAAAGTTGACAAGAGCTAACCGACAGTTTTGTTTCACGTAGTAAAAAGTCCTTACGGTGCAACGCGATGCTCATACAAAAAAGTTTGATTAAAAGTTACTTCTGTGCATGTACAAAAAAATATATGGGGTGTTCTATTTGAAATAACAAAGTTGATTTCACTTCCAGTTAAACCGGTATAACGGACTAAGGGCCGGTTTATCAATATCTGGTTTAGTTCCAGTTAGTCTATCTGACAGTTAAATTCCATATTGATCGTTGTGAGAACAATGGTATCCATGGAGATTATCTGCCAGATAACTAACTGCAACTTTAACTGGACATTGATAAACCGGCCCTAAGAAACTAAGAAACTAAGAAAATTGAATGTTTACGGACTATATGAATTATGAATGAATTTTTGAATGAAAGTTTTATTAAATTTTTTTTAAGATAAAATCGCAATTATCTCTGAAACTTGTGGAAAATGAAATTTATTAACAAAATATATCAAAACATTTATTTTTATTAATAAAATAAGCAAGTTGTGCCTAAAAAAAATAAAAATTATAGCGACTTTTGTTGTAGATATTGTAACGTTTTTACTGTTCGCAGTGCCAATTAAATAAAACACGCACTGGTTTATTAACGAACAAAACTATTTATTTTATAACTTAAGTATATTTAAAATATTAAGAAACTATATAACTAACTAAACACTTAACTACTAAGTATTTATAAATCACTACTGTAGAAGAGTCTATTTATTTGCACACATATTTTATTTATTTCGTCGCCAAAGCTCAACTGACTGCTCCATGCTGCGCTGTTCCTTATATATTCAGAGCCTACGTGCCTTCCCGAATATTCCATCGAGCTCCAGATCGCTTGTAAACGCTCGAGCGCTGACTCACCGGCGATGAGTCATCATTCCGAGATCCAGAGCGGTACTCGCTTCAATATAAAAATTTTCCAACAAATTAGGTATATCAAAAAACATTTTTACATTTAAAAAACAAACAGAACTTTTTGTAAGAATTATTTTTTGTCGCATGAAATGAAATGAATAGTAATTTTTTTACGATTGTGAACTCCATACACACTTTATGTAGGTATATGCAAAACAGACCTGGTCTTTGTTCCAGGTATTTTTTAATTTAACTTGAAATAAAATGAAATGAAAATTCATGCAATAATATTAAGGATAAAAGCGCATATTATAATTAGAATGCCGTGTATTTACCTAAATACGTTTATTTGAAAAATACCTACAAGTTTTTAAAAATCTTTTGCACTCTTTATGTCATTATTTTTGTATGCAGTTTTACTTGGTCATCTCGTATTCTGCGTCTCTTACGTTTTGCTTGTCTTTTAGCTTCGTTAGTCAACTTGTTTCGTGGTGTTGTCGTTTTAATTAATTTCCCACTGAAATGAAATATTTTAAATTGATACATGTAAGGGACATGACAATGACGAGCACGGTAATGATGATTTTAAGATTAGAGTGTTTTACAATGTTTATTCGAAAATGTAATGGAATTTTCAAGTTACCATTTGCTTTTTGTTAATGCAAGACTCCTTTGTATTAATGTAATTATTTTGTATGTCCATAAACTTTGAAATAAAACTTACCCCGACAATGACGGACTTGGACGTAACAAGCCGTTTTCGTTTTCATTTGGCGCACGTCGCAACTTTATGGTTTGACATATGCTAGTGGACGTTAGACAGGCAGGATATTTCCATATCAGACGTTCGAAAACTTCCGGCATTTTCCGAATGTATCGCGTATTTAAATATGAAATTAGACAGATTTAAAGTAGCCACGGCAATGACGCTCATGGGCGTGAACAAAGTTTAAAGGCATTAAAAGAAAAGTTATCATTTTTAAATGCAATTTCTTGTTTCCATTGTATTCTTTTGTATTTTCTTCGTCTGTGTTAGACAGGGTATTGCAAGATTTCATTTGTAAATAAATGTAAGAAAATAATATGTTGTTGTTCTTCGAATGTGAACAAGGCACGGTAATGACGTTTGCGACACAAAAATTAAAATATATTTTTTACTATGCTCGTTTAGACTAAAATAAGTAAGGAATCAAGTAAAAATAGTTAATTAAACTAGACATCAAGTATTTTATTTTCAGTGGGATATTAACTTTTGAAATAACAAGCCATATGGGTACTTTAACTAAAACAACTTTCTTTAACCTTATTAAAAATACCATAAACCATTCAGGATCCATCAGCTCGAGCAAACATAAGACAGACACAAAATCAGAAGGAGCGACGTAAAACCTTTTAGAAATCCTTCTTCGTGTTTCGCTTCCCGTCCCTGCAATTTCCCTCGTTCAATTAACCCCGCAGGAAAGGCGGGCCAACCGATGGCAGAAGAAGATAGAAACAATAAAGCGTACACGCAACATCGATGTAACTCCCGCTGTGATAACTTTGGGCATTTACATATTTTAAATTATCTCTTTTAAAAGCGCCAGGTCTTCCTTTATCTCCTGTTGTGATAAATTACCATCCCCGAGTTTTAAGAGTAATAAATGATTTAAAGCGCTGCTAAACTGTTTGAAATTGTATTAAGGCGATGTCTAATTTTCTTCATCTTTTCAAATCATTGTTTGCTGTTTTAGGTTTTCCCAGAAGTAAAAATGTAGTCCAAAATCTACCAATCCATGTTTCTCCTAATTATTCCGTCAATTATTATAATAATAATAATTATATATTACTAATTACTCTTTTAAAATAAATTGTGACAAAAATGACAAAAAATTAAATTTAAAAAAGTTTTGATCCAGCTGGGGTTTGAACTCGGAATTATCGCTTGTCAAACGGATATCTAACCGATGTGCCACTGCTACTTTTATAAAAATCTGTTATATATGTCTATAAATATTCTTAAAGATAACTCTTAAATTAGTCAAAGTGACTTTTTAAGTAGTAAAAAATAACTATTTCAAAGTAAAAACGACTTTTTTATTAGTAAACAATGCTGGTACTAATTCAAATGGTAGAATTTTTGGCCAAGTTATCGCATTTTCAAGAAAAAAGAAAAATCGATATTTCTGTCCATTTTTCAAAAATTTCCTACGTGTAAATAAAACAAATTCAAGCAAAAAGAAAAAATACGAGTCTAATGCAAAAATGAATGAAAAAATTTCTTGTTTTTGCGTGTACTATCATTTCCTCCAAGGATGACAATTTATCTACCGCATTTTCATTTTACATGTAGACAGTCTGCATTCGGTTTTTAAGAGTGTGATAATATTTGGGAGACCCCGAGAGACAGTTTTAGTAATTCATCAGTTGACCCTTCACCGGCGTTAGGTTATAGTCGAAGTTTGCTCTGGATTAATAATACGAATTACGTATTATTAAGTTAATTTACTCTTAAAAATGATTCAGATACTTAAAATATAAAAGGTGTAAAATCATTATTTGTTTTGTATTTACATAACATTACATTACATTATAATTCATTTGGCCGCTTCATATTTACAGAGGCACCAAACTATACAACCACAAGCTTTTTTGGTTTTTTTTTTATTTTATTTTTTTTTTATTTTTATCGGAAAATATCGACCGTGCAATATTAAAATAAATTGGTGCCCGTGTAGCCGGCATCTGTCTCAATTTTAACATACATTTTTTCACAAGCTAATTAAATGAGACATTTTACATCGGTGACATGTACTATAGCATACAACGGACATGAGGTAATTCGCTCTAATTGAAATTAAAAAAGTTTTTTTTTTTCAAATCAGGCTTGGGTTAATCACGTATACAATAGGGTGTGTCATTTTTGAGCAACTTTTTTTTCAACTAAAAAACAGGCTAAAAACTTTCAGAAAGGTGAAAAAAGAAGCCTCTAAAAATTTGAGCTCTTTATAATAACATTAAGTAGTGCCTGTTCCTAACTTTCCATTTTACATTTAAATAACATGCAAAAAAAATTATTTTTTCTTATTTTTGTATCTTTACATTTAAGCATTGTAAAAACGAACAGAAAAATTATTTTGGTAGGAAATTGAACGCTCTACAAAAAAGTACTAATTTATTTTTTCATAGAGTAAGCCGTTCTGAAGGTATTCAAACTTGCAAATGTATGAAATTATTACTTATTTTATTAAACTAATACTTTTTTTATGTCTTAAAAATTATTTTAAGAAAAAAAAAATCATTTTCGTATAGAAAGAAAATAACACTTGCATCTCAATTTTTTTTCCATTTTATTACTATCAAAAAAGTTATTTGTGTTCAATAAATTTGTTCAATAATTATAATAGATTAAATAAAACAATGAATTTGTTATTGTATTGAATTTTTAATCTTTCTTTAGTTTTTATAATTTTAAAGTCGATATCTCTGATACAAGATTATATCGGTTCAGTCGGTATATTACCTTTCGGATTACACGGTGACTAGAGGCACGCTAACGTGCCGCGATTCGAAATGTTAAAAGCAACTTTAAGTTTGAATACCTTCAAAACGGCTCACTCTATGAAAAAATGTATTGAAACTTTTTTGTAGACCGTTCAATTTCCTACCGAAATAATTTTTCAGTTCGTTTTTACAATGCTCAAATGTCAAGCTACAAAAATAAGAAAAAAGAAAAAAAAATTCCATGTTATTTAAATGGAAAATGGAAAGTTAGGAACAGGCACTACTTAATGTTAATATTAAGAGCTCAAATTTTTAGAGGTTTCTTTTTTTACCGTCCTGAGAGTTTTTAGCCTGTTTTTTAGTTGAAAAAAAAGTTGCTTAAAAATGACACACCCTATAGTATACAATTCATTAAATGTCTTTTTTTCTAAACATATCTTCACTAAAAATCCCTGTTTTAGTGTTTAAAATTCCGTTGTTGGCGCCATTTATAAATTAAGGGAATCACAAAGGTTGACGATCAAAACTCAGGTACACTGAGAAAAAGAAATATTTATTATTAAGAAATCAAAACAGTTGCGATTTTTTAAAAATATATGTTAACTTTTAAAAAATTTCTTAATCGTGAACAAATTATATACTAATTATTAAAACATTGTCCGGTGATTGTGTTTCAGACAAATAAAAGATAAAGTTGTCTTAGAACTGTGATATATTAACAGTTAATATACCTAAATTCGAATAAAACGTTTTAACATTAAATTTTGTCAACATAATTTTAAATGCAATATGCGCAAGCATGTGACGTTGCCGTAGTTTTTTACAAAATGGAATTTCGATATATTAACAGTTAATATATCTACATTTGCTAATACGTTATGAGCTTCTTTAATTCAACTTAACCAGTTCTTAGACCCAAATTAATATTTCTTTCGCCATATCCAACTCAACGATTTGTTAATAGTTAACGTGCCTCGTTATTAACAAATATTTCTTTCTCTCAGTGTAATTTTGCGAAAATACGGTCCATTACGCGTAAAGAGTACAACGTTTGCTGCGGTGTTTGAATGTTTGTTCGTTTATACGAACACGGCATTTCAGCTGTTGACTTTCTCTAATTGCGGTTAATAAATTAATTAATTTGTGTTATATCGTCGCCGAACCGTCAAATGTTTGCTTTTGCTGCGGGATCCGCGGAAAAGGAAAAATACATTTTACAACGGAAAAATATATCGGTCAAGTCCTAAGCAAATAAAACCCTAACGAATCCAATTCGAAACGAACGTTTTTTCTTACGAACTTTCGAAAGCGCTAACAGTATATGGTAAGCTTTGCCAAGAGTGCAAAGAAATTTGTTGTCAAAATTTTGGGAATTTGGGAAGTTTTTTAATGGAATTTATTTACATTGGGTAAATTATACTTCTTAGATCTTAGAACCTGAAAACTCCTCTTTTTTGTTTTATATAGATAGTCTATATTTTCAGGACCCTGTATAATAATTGTACAATTATCTTTGTCAGAAATACCAACGCTGTTACACCAGGGAACTGCGGCCTCTTGGGGTACACTACCCAATCTGTCTAAATTGGATATTGTATATGTATCCCAGTCGTAATTAAACATTTAAGATTGTCCATTTTATACAGTTTGGGTCATTTTATAAACACGTTACCCAATTTAATAGTATATTATGTATCAAGTTTAATATCTAAAAATTATTTAAATTAAATATTTGTATAGAGCGACATCTATAAAACAATAGAGTAACCAACATGGGAATCTGAAAAATGTCAAATTTTTATGTGTAAATCGAAATGCATCACTTGAAAATGGACCGTTTAATCCGATATAAAAGCAGTTTTTCACTATGAAAGTAAAGAAAATGTTTTATTGGCACTCCACCCGAAATTAAGTTAAAACTGGTTTACTGCCGGCGAAATTAAAAGGACAGTACAATGTTCATATAAACTTATCAAACATTGGCGTTGAGAAACATGTACGATAATGAGCGTTTTAAAGGTGGAAGTAGAAAATAGTATATTATGTATCAAGTTGATAAACGCCATTTTATACACGAATTTAATTTAGGCGCGAGCGAGATTGCGAGCGAGTGCTTAAATTAATGAGTGTATAGAAAAGTTTATAAACGAGGTGCATACTATACTTTTTTTACGACAAATACTTATTATCTTAAAACGATTTAAATCAAAAATTTGTATAGAGCGCCATTTATGAAACAATAGGGGAATCTGTGTGTCACCGTCAAATTTCAAATTTTTTATTTTATAAACAGATTATAAAGGTTATAAATAGAATTGTATTTCTTGAAAATTGACAGTTTTTCACAGAGAAAGTAAAGAAAATGCTTTATGATCACTTTACAGTGGAGTCCGTGCCCGAATTTAAGTTATAGTTTACTGCCGGCGAAATTAAAAGGTCAGTACAATGTTCATATAAACTTTTCAAATATTGGCGTTGAGAAACTATTTAATACTTTTGTATTTTTGTATTGAAATAATAAAATAATTTTCACATTTAGTATTATTTTACAAGAAAGGCACTTTATTTTAACGATTGTATGACATTTGACAACTGTCAACTAACTTAAAACTAACTTCAGCCCGTGACTAAAAACCTGTTGCTAACTTCAGCCCGTGACTAAAGCGCCATAAAGCCACAACTTGTCAATGTGTATTTAAAAGGTCACTTAGTGTCATGGAAATATGTACGATAAAGGGCGTTTTAAAGGTGGGAGTAGAAAAAATAACTTATAAAATAACAATGAGATCCATTACTTATCTGCTTGCAAAGCCGATTCTCTATACTATCTATTTTCGAAACTCATTTGAATAGATTTATTTCCTTCGAAACATTGTAGAACAAACCAAACAAAGTTAATATAGTAGTCATATACTTTGCTCAACGTAAAACTTTGTATAAAAGGCAATTTAAAATACATTTGTCTCGAACCTTTTGAAAATTGTCTGTGTTATTTTACTAGTCACTATCGATATACATACACGATGATACATCCAACGTCAAAGAATATGATGCACAAGAGATGGAATAAAAGAAAATCGAATATTTGAGTGTGCATCTTTAACGAGCATGTCAAACAACGTAAGAATATATATAATTTAGCTAGAAATTAAAGTCACCTGGCTACTACAGTGTAATGAGACGTTTGTTAGCATTAGTTTGTAATTTGTAAATTTTATTTTGTAGAAAAACTCTGTTTGTTATACTTTAACAAGGGAAAATATTTTACTGAAAGTTTTGTAATCACACAGAAAAAACGCTTTTATATATTCAATAACAATGCTATAATTCATTGTTTTTTTTATTTCTCCAATAAAAGTTTATTCAATCAAATATGTTTGGAGCAATTGAGGGTAAGGGATTGATGTTATTACAAATATTATATTCAGCCCAAACAAAATATTATCAAGGTAAAATTACTTGTTATAGTGTGAAAGGCTCTTTATATTTAAACCTAATGGTAATGTGTACTTCCTTGAAAATGTTAGAAATGATTGCATTCAAAGTTTATCTGATTAAGGTAAAATTAACAATATTTAATCAAATATAACATTGATTTATATTAAAAGTTATAATGCTTCAACCAGAAATTAAAAATAAATTAAATAAAAATAGTCTTTTTTTCTTTTAATGTTTATGATTTTTTTTTCCAATGAAAACTAAGATAAAGTAAGTTATTACTGTCTTACAGTGAATACCAATGTTTTCACTGTCTTGAAAAATACTTGTTATTTGCCCAATTATTATTCCCATCTTTTCAATGCGGCCTATATTCAATTTAATGATTGCTAAAATTTAGACAAACGCGCCACACCACACATCGGCAACCTGCAATCACGTACGTGCGTATAGTTAAATGTGATCAACTTATTATCTATATTTCTGGTGACGCCGATTGATGTAAGTGTATGGTTATCTCTGGTGTAGGTAGGAGATGGGATATTAAGGTACTAAAAACTGAAAAATAGGTAACTAAAAAGGTACTAAAAAAAGCATTTTAGGTTAAAAAAAACAGCATTTTAGGTAAAAAAAACATTACAAGTTTAAGTTTCGTTTATTTTTATAAAATAAGTAACAAAATATTTTTTTACTGAATTAATTAAAGCTATAAGGAACTGAAAATATAACAGGGAATACCTGATATTAACCAAATTTACTACTAGAGACAGATAGCTAAAATGTATATACATTAAAGAAATATGTTTTAAGATAACCTCAAAGTCCTTACAATTTTACAGCAAAATCTTATTCGTCCCCTCTATCCAACAGCTGAGTTTATTTAGAGGATTTTCTTTGGTTTTGGGCATTTTTTATAATTTTGTGAGTTACACTCACTACACAGAAGTTCTATGACAGAACATAAGCTCACTACAAAGAAGGGAACTGCAAAGAAAGTTACTGTTACAGTCTGTGACCATAAGAAAAAATCTATACCGTTGAGTTGCACACCCTGGATAAAATATTGGCGCAAAATTTAAAAAGAACACATAAAAATAAAATAATTAAAAATACTTAAAAATAGGTAACAAATAGGTGAAAATATACTGACAAATTAAAAAATATGTAACAAAAGTATAAAAAGGTACTTTAAAGCAAAAACCTCCAAAAAAGGTAAAAAAGGTGAAAACAAGTTAAAAAAATATATACCTATAGGTAACAAAAGTATAAAAAAGGTAGTTTAAAGCAAAAACCTTCAAAAAAGGTAAAAAAGGTGAAAACAAGTTAGGTTCATATAAAAGAAAATCTTTTAAAACACATTTTGGCATTATTGGTTTTCAAATAGTTACATCGGTTGAAAAAAGGTAAAATAACTAAAATCCCATCCCTACTAATAATATACTAATATAGGTATATACCATGGACACAGTTTATCTTGATATTCGGTGTCATGCCTTATATGGCTATTTTGCTTGAATGGACGAAGTTTTTATTTATTTATAAAAAACTTCTCATAGTCTTTCAGTACCATCATGATATCCTTTAAGGGCGTCCTGAAAGTATATATTGCTTTAGGACTCTAAATACATAAGATAAAATTCCTATTTCGTTTTAGAATAACCATGTGCCTTGGCAGACAGATCCTGCACATCCAGTACAGTGACTGTTGCTAGTGATGGGTTAGCAACTTTCTTAGAGCCTAATATCACCAACACTTCTAGTGGGTTTCTAATAGTTTCTACAGAAAACATTTTATGGATCGAAAAACCTGTGTACACAAGACCACCAGAAGCAGTTTCCAGAATTCATTTTATTTAAAGTTCATATTAATGTATTATACAACTAATATTTGCACAAGAATATACATATTTAATGGAAATCGAGCTTTGATTGCATTTAATGTAGCCATTAGAAACCATAACTTTAATTTATGCCAATGATAGTTTTTCATTAAGATTCATTGTGGCTTCAATTAAATAACAATTTAATTCAATAATTTCTTATGTTTTAACTAAGTTTTAATACGGATTTAATAGAATCACAATTTAATTCAATGACTTCCTATGTTTGAACTAATTTTAAGCAGGTTTGCACAAATAAATGTAAGACAATCGTTTATTTGATCATTCAGGTATTGCAAATACAGTACTTATCTCTCTTAAAATGAATTAGTCAAAAATAACTAATTATAAGTCATATTTGACTAATTGTCATAGCGAAAAAGCAGTCACTAATAATTAGTCAAATTCCACTGAATGAAATAGTCAAATTAGTAAATTTAAATTTAAAAAAAGTTTTGACCCAGCCTGGGATTGAACTCAGGTTTGTCAGTTGACAAGATTGTCAAGCTAACGTCATAACGCATTCGGCTGTCAGCCGCTCTTATAAAAATTAATTTTATTTGTCAATAAATATTGTTCAAAATATTTTAAAGTTTAATATATTATTTGTGTTGCTATTTTGAGCTAAACTTTTTGCATCTTTATTTGTTTTATGGGTCATTTAACCAGGGAGAGGTATGTGCATTTAATTCAAATAATACTTTGTTGTTGGCCGTAAACGATTAAAGAAATTAGTTACTTTAAACTGTCAGAAATAGTCAAATATGATGACTAATCTTAAATTAGTCAAACTTTAACTATTTACGTAGTAAAAAATAACTATTTAAAAGTGAAAACGACTATTTTATTAGTAAAAAATGCTGGTACTAATTCAAATAGTAGAATTTTGACTATTTCATTTTTAGAGAGATGATTCTGCTTACTTTATTCTAATTCGTAACGTGTTCGTAACAACTGTCCAGAGCAGGGCCGGCGACAATAGCGGTGCTCGCGGGCTCAAGCACCACACGTAAAGGAAAATGGTGGTGCTCAGCACCACACATATCTTCAGCAGAAAAATTGCATTTCTTTTGCGGTCTCTAAATTTTTCCTCCAGCTAGCCTGGGATACACACCAAAGCCCTCTACAAATTTACGGTGGAAGCTGAGGAATCCAAAGTATCAAAGTCGGTCGGTATAGTATGTATAAGCAGTGGCGGCTGGTTCTAAAGTGCACAAGGGCACGTGCCCACCCAACCGCCCAGATAAAAAGTAATAAAAGTTATTTGTTGCATTGTGCAGTATTTTAGTTTTACGTAACACCATTGTAATTACTATAGTAATTACAATGGTGTTACGTAAAACTAAAATACTGCACAATGCAACAAATAACTTTTATTACTTTTAAATATATTTAAGGATGGTCTCACACCTTCCTTTCGTCAGCTCAAACGGTTGGATTTAAACCTTCTTTACGCAACGCTGCAGCGAGCAAAACGCTGTGCCGGCCAGATTGCGAATCTGGCAACACTGCGCCGGGGCACAATTTTAAATGTTCCCATTCCAAGCATTATTCGGTGATCTTCGGTTATCCTCGCAGTACGCGAATATATCGTCAATTTGGGGCACCGAGGCTCGGTGCCCGAGCGCCTCGTCTCTTGAAGCCAGTTTGCAGAGAGTTTTTGTCGGTTGGTTTGATTTATAACTTTTTTGTCGCCGCGCGCTGTTGTGTTTTTTTGAGTTGTGAATTACGTGTTTTGTTTTTTAAATAAACTTTATTTTTTATTAACAATAATGGAACCAGCGGAAGTAAATTGTGTGCAGAAATCTTTTAAAAAGCCCGATGTCACATGAAGATAAACTTTTAAGGAAAAAGGAAGACCTATTCCCGATCTTCGAATAAACTACACTTCCACAGGTAAAGGCCGATCTTACAATAGAGTATTCAACAGAAATATACATATGTATGTATATGATAAATACGAGTGGATATGCGGTTGTTCAGTAACAAGTAAGCTTTTTTGTTTTATGTGCTTAATTTTCAAAAAAGAGATTAGTGCGTGGACTCAACATGGGTTAGATGATTTAAAACACAAAAATTAGTAGGTAAGTTTTTTGTGCCCACTCTCTTTCAAAACCTACGAGCCGCCACTGTGTATAAGTGTATGTATCTTGGTAGTAGGAATAACACGTCACGAAATGTATTTAGGGTATTTCTACTATACAGATAAATTTAATCATTACGGGGATATATAAACTTTCTCTGTATATAAAATGTGACAGAGTTTGATAAATAAATTGACTAAAAAACTATTCCAATTTTATTTTGTTCTCCTTTCCGCAACCCCCAAGGAAAGAAATACCCACACCCCCCATCCATTAACCACTGCTACCAACCAACTGTAGATGAGCACCACACGTCAAAATGAAAAGATGCCGGCCCTGGTCCAGAGTGTTTATAATTGATTTACATGACAGCTGTTTATTAGTTTTTTCACAGCAGTCTCAGGATCAAACTTGCTCTACTACTAGCCATCTCTTTGATTTAGTGAGAACTTCTTTATAAAGATATACCTAGCATTTATCCATAACCATATCCATACAAATTATACCTTTAGGATTTAACCCACCTTTGGTCATAGCTAATGTAAAGTACCTACCTGCTAAGTATTGTGCACATTTTAGGGATAAACATACATACTTAATATGGTTGCTAATACATTTCTAAATATTCCATCAACTCCTTCAAAGGTCACGTCGTTTGGGGAAGCGCCTGGTCATTAACTGTTTCCCCTTAAAACCGCAGGATTACACCGAACAAAAAGAGAGATCCTGATTTGTAAATAACTTTCCTGCCGAACGAGGCAGGACTTCAACCTTTGGCATTTTATTTTAACCGCTAAAGGTTGCGCAATTTTAACTCGAGAAACTTATAATTAAAAGTTTGATTTTCTTTGAAATGATAAAGTTTAGATATCTTTAGATTCTATCTATATAACATTGATTTCTTTACTTTTTACGAAGATATATTTGTAGAACGCGAAGTGTTCTATACATAATTTCTAGCATTCTTGATAACATTAATTTGGTAAATCAAATGCCAAACATGAATGTAAATGACATTTAATTAATTAATAATTTAATGCCAAAATGAATTAATAAGTAGGTATATTGATAAAATGAAATTTATTAATTAATAAATTAATGAGCTTTATTCGACATATCGACAACACAACAATGTTTATTAATGTATTATATTTGTATAAAGTTATTGAATCGAATGTATCAATTTTATTTATGGAAATATGAAATATAATGTTTGGATTAAATTGGACAAAAATGATTTTTGCTAAATTAATTAAAATAAGTAATTTCTTATAATTATCTAAATATTCATAGCCACTTTTTGTTTTTGTTAATGGTTTTGTCTGTCATACATTTTTAGTATTTTTTCAGTAATTTTAGATTCGTACCTATTTACAACGTTTTTTATTTTTTTTTTAATTAGTTTTGTAATTACTTCGTACCAGTCACACTGTAATAAAAATCAGATTTGTTAACATGAGTTTGTAATAAAATTTTAAAGCTGGATTTTTAGTAACCACTCCCAAAACAATTTTAAAATATTTAAGTTAAATAATTGAACCAACTAAATTAGTAAATTATATTTTCACTTATTCAGACGCTGGCAAATATTTTCGAGTGTCAAATTAATAAGAAACAATTTGAAACTTTGATATACTTAAATTGCTGGCATGCAGTTCTAGACAATAGACCTAATGCAATTCTGCTTTAATTATTTAATTACACCCATTACTTCGCCGCGAAAACTTTTTAACTAATTTAGTCGACCTCATAAAATATAAATTTTAATTTAATAACATAGTTTTTCCACTCCCATAATTTTAATTCGTTTATCAGACATTTTCCACCTAACCTAATGAGATCTATTATGATATACATTTTTAATTACGATACGATTTTATTTAAATAAAATTTATCAATTTAAAATACGCAAAAAGGTACGAAACATTTTAGAAATAAAGTGTTAATTTTCTACTTTATGATGATAGTCGTAAAAAAAGTGTATACAACTCCCATTTTGCATTATATATCATATTATAAGTTGCAAAGTCAAAGATACGAAAAAAGTGGTATAACATGAATTCAAAAAGAAAACTTCTTATTTATGTATAAATCAAATGTCGAATTTGTGTGATTTATTTACGAAAGTTGAAGTTAATTTACCTTTTTCACAATTTTGCCTTTAAAAGTCAATTTGTCAGTAAAAAGGACCCGAAACACTCAAATATTAAATATGTTAAATTTATTGGGTTTCTTTAAATATAAATACGATGCGGATTTCTAATATTGAGAGTTTTTATATTGAGAGGGTTTTTGTAAATACTCAAATATATATTTTACTAGGACAATAAATACTCTACAAAAAAGGTTACCTATGGTTTTTTCTTAAACCTTGGCATTTCAAAGATATCTTAGGTGAGTTTGAAAAGATAAAAAAAATGAATAGTTGGGATTTTAAAAGAAGTAGTAAATATTTTGTTAGTTCGTTATATGGGTGAATATATTAAGATGTCCCCCAAGTGAAAATGATTATTTTTTATTTTTGGTTGTTTCACTGTTAGTTTTTGGGAAGCCACCAGGTTTAGTAATAACATAACATAAGTGGTTCTGCACTAATGCAAGAATTTTAAGAAATCATACATTTTGAATATTAGAGCTTCACGGAAGATAGATTCACGGAGGTTAGGATTTCGTATGTTTTTTTTAAACATCCCTTTGTATATTTGAAATAAGTTGTTGTATCTTTTGTCACCTTAATATTTTAAAAAATACAATTGTACATACATCAAATATTTATAAAAAAATCTACTTACTGAGATATTATACTTCACGGTGGATATGTTTTCAAATAGCAAATTAATAACCTTAAACTTTTGAATTATAAAACAGCAACACTCTCATCTGCATATAAATTCTAACTGACCTTCAGTATTCACATGCATCTATAATGTCGTTAACAGAAGTTTTAGCTTATTTAAAATGATTAAAGCCATCCGTTGCATAAAATTTAAAGTAAAAAAAACAGATTCACGGAGGATAGAATCAATTTTAGTAACACCTACTTAAATGGTTATAAAAATTATTTCTTTTAATTTTTAATAATATTTTATATTTAATTAGATTGCTTTGGATGTGTTTAATTTACTTAGTGAACTGATATTTTAGTATGCTTTTACTACCTCAGATATTTGAAAACATATAGGTTAACCTAGAAAGAGTAACAGTCACGGAGGATAGGTTTTAGACTTTTAAAACATTGTAAAAAATAATTAATTGCGGTTAAAAATCTGGAACCTGAGCTATAATATCTACTTAGTTATGAAATATCAAAACACAATAAAAGTGTAGGTCAAACTCATTTAGTTTTATTAAATATCACGGGGTAACATCATCGGGGGACATTCCGTAAGATTCAGCCATATGCAATATCGGCCGTATCTTGTACTATACTTTTCATAATTTGTTTAAATTTAACATTGTAGCTATTGGTGACGGTTGTTTATTTGTAAAATTCGTTAAAAAACGTGATGGACATTCAAGATAGAAGATAGTATTGTTATTTAATAATCCACAAATAAAATAACTAAATTATTTATAGTTTCGGATTATAGACGATCCAGACATCAGGAACAGCTTGCTCGTCCCAACCCCATTTTCCTAATTTTGTACACAGGCATTTATTAGTTTATGACTGAAACACATATTGAATTTCCACTTGAAATATTGTAGAATCAATTTGCATCATTAAAATACACTGTTTCGCCGGCCGTAGTGGCTTCGGGTCCCTTAAAACCGAAACACACTTGTGTTGAATTGGAAATTATCGTCGGAATTTGTGCGCCAATTGCAAACTTGAAAACGTGTTTGATCGTAACGGCAACCATTACAATTGTACACACGCCGAAACTTACGTACCATAGTTTGCCGGGATTATTGTGTGGATCCAATCTATTCGAATCCTTCGGGAGATGACCATTAATTAATACGATAAACCACATGTACCTACTTTTTTCAATAATATAAGTACATATTGTATTATTCCACCAAATAAGTTAGCATCCTTTATTGAGGGGATACACAGTAAAAAAATGTCCCCGTGTAATTTTTTTAGTGCAGGGGTAAAAATATTAGAGTTGATTTGTAAGTGTAAAAGTTACACTACAAAATACACTAGGTAGCATTTAGTGCTTATTAACTTTATTAAACACATTTAAAGAATATGAATATTATTCATTGGTACATTCACACTATTTATTATTAAAATAAATCAAAAGGGTAGAAAAACTTAATGCGAGTGTTTATTACCCCTTAATGTGTTAAATAGTGACAAAATGTACACTACAGTGCATGCCAATTTCTTTGTCTGTTTTGATGTTACTAAGAGCTCTTTTTTCTTTACACTACTAGTGCACATTGTATCACAATTAAAGTTAAATTACACCAATAGTGGCAAAATAGACTGAAAAACTGTTAGGTAATAACTGAAATGCGTTTTAAAATGTTTCTACCTAGGTGGTAGGAGATACCGCGTTGTGGAAGTGTGGCATTTTTGTTCAGTTAGATTTTAATTACGGTGAATCCATAAGGGGACATTCTTATTTTTGCGTAAGTATTATACTTCCTTTTTCTTTAAGCCTTAATACTCAATAAATACCAATATGTTAAAAGGATGTCCATACCCGACCTATATTATATATCAATAATTTACGGCAGTAGGTCGGGTACTTGTGACATTAATAATATAAATACATACACACTTGATTTACTTTTTATTTTCAAGCGTAATGGTTGTTGTATTAACCTATACCTACATTTTTATTAATTTTATGGAAAATTTGTACATGTGTGGTAAATCCCCGACATACAGCCGCCTGACACCTCTCTACCAATGGGATCACCCATTTTTTATAACAAAAAAATGGATTACTGATGAATTCTCAAGATAATTCATTGCTTACAAGTTGACAGCCAGAAAAACATTGCATTGATCTAAAACTTTTACGTTTTAAGGAGCCATACGACTCAAATATAAAATTATATTTTAAAAGGCACCGATTTTGATAATTGTCATAGATTTTTCCGAATAAATGTTTCTCTTTATTTACCTGTTCGTTTTTTTCACTACCACCAATAGGTTTTTCTCAAATAATAGTTTTAATTTACACTAGAAGTTTGCACTAAAAGAGTAAAAGTACCTTTCTAAAATTAGAACTTTTCCAAAGTAGTGTTAACTCACACTGAACAAAAGTGGGATTTTACCCAGGAAGTGTAGAAGTACACGATTTTAGGTAAATTAACACTTTTTAATACAGTGTAAAATTACTTTATCCTCAGTGCTAAGTTAAATCATACTTGCTTACTTGGGGAAAATTACACTACAAATTAACTCTAATTGTAGTGTTATAAAACAACACTATTTAGTGTGGACGTGTGTGAACTCTAATTAGTGTTGCTTAGAGTAGATTTTTTTACTGTGTAATTGATTTTAGAGGTATAATTTTATCCATTCCAATCATTAAATGAAAAATTTACATTATTGTTTTGGTCGAAAAATTCGTTTATCCAATTTTCAAGCCCCGACAGGTAAAATGCAAGGCAGACGCGTAATCGAATATCCAAGCCCGCTATTGTTCCGTATTCGATTTTCTCGTTGCATTTTTCAGAAGCAGATATCTGCCTTATCGACGATGCAACAGCGCACCGACAGCCTCGGGGATGCGTCTCAGCCTTCTAGAAAAGGTTTTCCTAAAAGGTCATTCTTGTTCGGGATAACTTTTAGTTTTATATATTGAGTAGTTTTTCAAATTGAATACATTTTCTAAAAGTGAGTATGAAGTTTCAACTAAAATATATAATAATTAAATGTTCAAACGAACAGCAATTTTGAACCTTAATACGAGTTCACGACCTTTCCTCTCGAGTGGGCGACGCGTCGATCAAATTTAGAAGATACGATTTCCGAAGCAAAAACCATTTCCCATATATTTCAAATATCATATATACATATATTCATTTCTAAATATTGTGAGCCGAACTTTTTGCTGCCTATACGAGCTGACACCTTTGAAACGTGAAAAAGTCACATCAATTGCATTTTAGATTTTGATCAATAAAAAAATTATTCTGCTATTCCGTCCTAAGAGGATTTTGATCATAGTTTTTATATAGTTTTTTCTTTCATATCCTTATCCAAATTTTATACAGTGACCGGCAAAAGTATAGAACAAATTCATCGAAAAATATGGCTTTTTTTTAAACCTTGAACAGGTCATTTTTGTGTTTAAATATGGGCCATTTGACGGAAACACAGATTGAAGTTTAAATTCTCATAGGATGAACTAGAACACAACAAGGGTGTGAGTGTATTAGGAACAAAGAGTTAGAACCGCAAACATCCCCTCGATAAACACGCTACATTGTACCCGCTTTATCCCGCTTTGTGCATCGCACCCGCTTGAAACCAACGCTAATAGCCTAACTGCCAGAACCAGGGCCCTGCGTGTCTCCATTAACACCAGCAACAAGGTAGGACTTTACTTTTTTTAGTATTCTTACCGCCCACTTTTTATCTATTTACATAAAACAGTCAACTAACACCACCAACCACTATTTCTCAAAGTTATACAGTCCACTGCCTACCATTTTGTGTTTGAAACTCCTTATTGGGTAGTAGAGGCAAATTCCCAATACCAAGTGATACCATTTGGTTTCAACAGGACGGGACCTCCTTTTGTCCAATTCCTTAGCTAACAACAACAAAAAATCTAGTCCCCAGTGAGGCAAATTATTCAAATAAAGAAGTGGCCAAGTGTAATATACTCGATAAAGACTATATTGAGCGTACAAGTTAAGCAATTACTCTTTAAATTGCTCTAAATAAACCAAAAGAAGTATTGACTCCAAACATCATGAAGCGATGTGTTCTACAAACTTTAAAAGCAGATAAACATTTGAAACTACCACTGTTGGGAAAGCACTACATCACGATGACTATAAACTTTTATAAATGTTGGCAGTGTAAATCTTTTAGGCATTTAATGGAGGAATAAAAAGCTCGCCGAGCTTCAATGTATGTATGTATGTATGTAGTGAGCGTTCAATAAAATTTTACATCGGTTGGTGTATAAAACTAAAAGATTAATTTGCACCCACCACAAACATCAAAATGAAATTCAGTATCGATATACTTAAAGGTATTTGAACTGTACTTTTATTTATACCCTTACGTGATGTAGAATCATCCTGTATCAGGGGCAAATTTAGGGGGGTTTAACTTCCCTTGTTTGTTTTAAGTATTTTATGACCAAAAATAGCGTGTAATAAGCCTCAAACGACTGCTACTGCTGTTGTTGAACACCCAAATGCCGATAAATAAATTAAAAACCGGATTACCCGAAATCTCTTGATTGCGTTGCGGTACGAGTCAGCAAAAAGGGTACAGGTCTAATTACACGAAGATATTTTATCTGAAATGCCCGCAATAATATCAATTTAGCGGTAATAGCCTATTACCATTACAAAGGTTTATTTTCCAAATCGCGAGGCTCAAATTAATGAGCTACTGAATTCATAATGACGATAAATTTTCATTGTGACAATTGATAACAATGTAAAATAGATCGTTAGGTATTGGTGTTGTAAGAATGACCTGTTCGAAGCGAATTCAAAAGCATTGTTGTGGTTGGATGGTTCTGATGAATCAATTTCGTGATGAAAATTTACTAAATTTTATAGGTTAGTGTTGTAACGAACGAACGTTAATAATTAGAAACGAATATTAAAACCACAAAAAACTACCTTTGGCCAAAACACATAATAATACCAAAGTTAATATTATTGCTACTATATTTGAAAAGTTATTAAGTTAAAACCTTAAAAACACACTTATACAATCCAGACATGCATATGTGTCGCACATCTCAACACTACCTATAATTTATATATAAATGATACAACAAAATAAAAGAAATCAATATGAATATAATCAATTATATTATCATATTGCTAAGATTATTCACCTACATAAATGATAGGCTCGGACGGTGTAGAAAGGCAAATAAAAATTGAAACAATTATCAATATAACTTTGGTCACAAACAATAATAATAAATCGGTACCTTGGAATAACAAGGTTTCAAGTGCAGTTGCCATGTTAAGCGAAAATGCCTTATCTGTAATATTTAATTTTGTAGGATAAGTCATTTTCGCTTAACAGTGCAGCTGTAATTCTAACCTTGTTATTCTTAGGTACCGAAATGGTAGTGGTAAATAAATTATATAAATAACAAGTGGTATAGTAGTGGACAACGGTAATGCAATTTAATTGTACAAACATAAATAACAAACACAATCATTAAAGTCGGCCAGATGAGAATCATAAATTATAATAGCATAATAAACAAAATAAATAGTGTATCTAATTCTAAAATGAAAACTTATACCCAGCACATAATGCAATTTTTAAAACAAATATTTAATAAATTATTATGTGATGCAAAGAAGCTTGAGAATTTCATATGGACTAGGTACAAAATTTTTGTAAATTTTATGTATGTCTAACTAATTGGAAAACTTTCAAAATCAAATAAATCCGCTGGCGGTTTGGCGTTATTAGGAAAAATATTTTTCTTTTTAGCGAACTTAAACTTGCCTCAACTTTTATAGGTAGGTACTTTATTAAACTTTACATAGCGTTTTTAAAATAAAATTTTAAATAAAACCCGGTTACATTAATGCAGCAAATTTAATGGACAAGTAATATAACTGAAAGAAATTGCATATAAAATAACACTACGTCTAAGTAGTTCAGATTCTTAAAGCTTTGTGAGATTAATAAAGTAGACAAGAGACTATAAAATCGCGTGGTGTCAAATCGCACGATCTAGGTGGCCAATTTAGTTTGTAATTTATCTTTGATGCACACAAACCACAAACCCAACCAAACCACTCTAATAAGTCTTAAATTAATTCCATGTCGAACGATAATAATTATCAGGCTATTTTTAGACTTAATTATATCGTTTCGCATGTACGCGTCAAATTTCGCTGTCGACGCCAGATTGAAACGCTCTTCTGGAAGCCATTTACATTATTTTATTAACGTCAATTATATTTGTACTGTTCTTGAGTGTATCCAATATTTTAATTGGAAACGGTGCTAGGCTGTATAATATAAACTGATTTACTGCGCCAACATAATATGTGCTAAAATATATTTTGTACATGGATTATTATTTTATTTATTTATTGAAAAATGTCCTACACAGTAAAAAAACAAATATTAACCAGATGTTATGTTAATTCAGGTCCACATAACTTTATGTTAAGTTTACAACCAACTGTAGATTTGACAACAAAATCCTATGTCAATAATTCAACTATAATTCTTATAATTTTTTAAAATCTTTTTGTAGAAAAAATTAAAAGAATTTTGATACAAAATGTTGCTTTATTAATCAATTTCCTAAACCAAAAAAATTAGCACATGAGACATTCTTTTACAAATCGTACACCTATTTTGACATCAGGGTTTGGATTCGCATGAAATTTTTTTTACCGCTTCTATTCAGTAAATAAGCAGATACGTGTATCAGGTTTTCTGTAAAAAAATTTTTTTTTCAGAGATATGTTGATATAAATTTTTTATGAATTGCGATAAAACGATAAATTCTCTTCTACATAAAACCCATTATCTCCGGTTCTACTGATCGAATTGATTTTGTTTTTTTTTTGTTTTAAACCTTATTGAATAGGCTTTTCAAATAAATAAATTAATTTTTTTTTTTTTTTGGTATAGGGAGTTAATAACAGATTAATTTTTTAAACTAGTTTTTCATGTTTGCCCCCTCTATAAAATAAAAGGAAAAAAATACTATTTTATGCGCTTTTTCTTTATCTACAAAATACATTTTTCAGAACAGTGGAGACTCTTTTGGATCGGAAGATATTAAACATTTTCGAGCGCGTGACAGGACTGTCAAGCGCGTAATATTCAAACGTATTAGTGCATGTGGCGGGTGACGTGATATTTTGTATAAGAGTGCCATGATTCGACATCTTTTAATTGGTGACTTATTTGTGCAAATGTCAATTCTGCCAGTTAATAAATTTACTCATTAATTGGAGTTTGTATTATTTAAAATTTAATTTATTTAAAATTATTGAAAACCTTTAAAATCAGAATTAATTTACAAAAAGCGCTGGTATTTTTTTAAAACGATGTATGAGTTTACACTATCCTAAATAGTGATGCCGCGAGACGAGACGAGACGAGAAAAGTCCTTCTCTCGTCTCGTCTCGTGCAGCTAGAGAAAATGGGTCTCTCGTCTCGTCGAGAATACTCTTTTCTCGCTCGAGAGTGCCTTTCTCTCGTCTCGTCTCGTTTCTCTCGTAGTAAAAGTACCTATGTATGAATACAAAAATTATTTGCAATTAAATACGTATTCGTTTATATTTTTTCTATATAAATTTAAACTGGAAATAAAAAAAAATTGTGCCAAGACCACACTGATAAAGTAAGACTTTTTACGCCGAAAATGTCGCACATTTGAATCAAATGGTTGGATCTATGTGGAGTAGTTACATCTATAGATGTAACTGTAACACTGAGAAAAAAGTTTATTGCTCCCAAATAAAAAAAATATTTATATATATATTTATATTTATCGTTATTATTTCGACTATTTAGAGGTAATAAACAATATATTCACTATTAATAAAAGGATTAACTACAAAGTTTATTTGTCCCATTTTTTTTCTCAGTGTAGTATATAGGCGCAGTAGTTTTCAGATGGATGGATCAAATCATCCATCCATCTGAAAACTACTGCGTCTATATGATGTAACTACTCCACATAGATCCAACCATCTTGTACCTACTGCGCATGTCCGTCATTTTGAATCCGCAATTTTGTTTTTTGAATGGATATCAAATTCTTAATCAGGGACCCCATAAATATCTAAATACTAAATTTTACCCAAAACATTAAAGCCGAACGACAAATTTTCGTCATATTGGATCAGCCATTTTATTTTTTGAAGAAATGGATATCAAATTTGTAATCAGCCCCTCAAAAACCACATGTTGTTGATAAGTTCATTGAATAAGCAATGCTTATTAAGCATACGGGTTGTTTAATAGTATAAGGAGTGCCATAAATGTGTTTATACAGGGTACATTTTAAAAATTAATATTATTTTATAAGTAATTTTTTTCTTGGTTAACCTTAAGTTGTGTTATAAAATAATAAAACGTTATACAGGAACAAATTTTGTTTATTATGAAATTCGAATAATGTTCTCATTGGTCCAAATAAATATCGCAAAATTAAAATTTTTATGTAAAAAAATTGTTTACTTATTACCGGAATAATCGAGAGAACGAGAGAGATCGAGAGAAACGAGAAATTCTAGAGCGAGAGAGGGCATTCTCTCGTCTCGTCTCGAGCCTTTTTTCGAGAGAAAATCTCGAGACGAGACGAGAGGCGAGAATCTCTCGTATCGGCGGCATCACTAATCCTAAATGTGTTAGCGTTTCGAAGATGTCTGATTAGGGGGTGTCCATTAATTACGTGACTCACGTAACGTGAGTCAATTTTAGCGATTTTTTGACGCCCTCCCCCCTTGCTGAGATGTCGTGAGATTTGGCTCAACCCCCTCCCCCTAATCTCACGTGAGATTTTAAAAAATGCTTATTTTTAATGTTTATACGTTAAACTGCTTGATTCTGTTGGATTTATTAAAAAAACATACTTTGTTAAAAATTACGTGATATTTGCCGAGACCCCCCCTCTCCCTTACGTGAGAATTGATGAGATTTGGCTTGACCCCATCTCTCCCCTAAACGCCTCACGTAATTAATGGATGCCCCCTTACGGCTTGTACTGGTCACGCGTTCGAAAATATTTAATATCTTCCGATCCAAAAAAGTCTCCATTTTTCTGAAAAATTCATTTTGTAGAGTAATAAATAGTGCATAGAACAGTATTTTTTTAATTTTTTTTTATAGAGGGGGCAAACACAAAAAATCTGTTTATACAAAAAAATATATTTTTTTCATATAATAAACAAAACACAAACTTTTTAAATATTTATCTAAAAAGACTATGTAATATGGTTTAAAATAAAAAAAAAATGAAATCGATCCGATCAGTAGAACCGGAGATAATGAATTTTAAGTACAAAAGAATTCAGCATTTTTTCAAATTTTATCAAAAGTTTAAATCAATATATCTTTGGAAAAATAAATTTTCTGCAAAAATTCCGATATAGGGGTCGGCTAAATTTATGAAAAGATGCTGTAAAAAAAAATTAAGTCATTTTAAAAATTTGAAAAAATATGTTTTCTGTAATCCGTACGATATGTAAAAGAATGTCTCACATACCTAGATAAATTAACACAAAAATAACAAACATACAATTTAATAACTCACAAAATTATCAAATTATAAAGAAATTTGGAACAATAAAATTATTAGTACTAGTACTCACGTGTACTTTTTCAACGAAATAATTTGTTAAACATTAACAAAATAATTTGTAACCTTTGAAATGAACAAAATGCTTACAAACTTGCATATTACCTTTACTAACTTTCCGTAAAATATTTTCCTTTGATAACATGTATGTATCAAAATAATGATAATATTATATTCTCTGAAAGTCTTTTTGTAAAGTCTGCACTCTTGGTGTCTTATTTTTATTTCTTCATATTTTATACTTTTTTTCTTCATTCTGTGTCTCGTTTGATACGATCTTGTGCGCTAATTTGGTAGTTTCTAATTGTCTTAGTTCTTCAATATTTAGTTGTTGGGTATTCTTATAGAGTTGTTCAGTATACCTATAGGTTTCCATTTTGTACATGTTTTGATTTCGTCTCTATTCAACGCATATCTAAAATCAGTTCAGTTTAAATAAAATTAATTATCAAATCAAATTTTGTTTTCATTTATTGAGTAAAATGAATTTCCAACTAGTCATCATTTGGGAATCATTACTAATTACCAAATATTAAAGCTGTCCCAATTTAATGGATTGAATTTTATTTCCATCAGGATCGTCTTTTATGAAGCATACATACGTATATCAGACAAAATATAAATAAATATATTTTCTCGGAAAATAAAATCCACCAATAGAAAATTGAATGGAGATTATTTTACAATCGAGTGCTTTCAGAAAATCTAACTGGTATGTTAGGATGGTGGCGCAAGGGAAATTTAAAATGAACAAAATCCACTGACAAAATCGATATGTTTGGCATTACAATAACAATTGCACCACCGACTGTAAAAACATTTGCTTCCAAAGCAAATATTGAAGTTAAATCGTAAAAAGTGCTGCTGAAGATATCGGAAATGACAGTTTTTTATTTACTTTGTTAAGTTGGTGGTTAAAATGATCATCCTTGTACAAATATGCAATTTCTATTGGTATGCCACGACGTCACACCCTGTATCCGTGTTTCTATATTATAATAAAAACATTGTGAAAACTGGAAATTAGGAGTGTGAACTTTCTGGTCCTATATTAAAAGAATCGGCAATAATATTTTATTAAAATCATAATCTTCAGACAGCGTCTGCGTTTTTGCGCCAACGGCAAGGCGAAACACGCCATAAAACCAACTTGATCCTTCTTACAGCCGTAATGTTTCGTTTATCATTGTATTTGTTTTATGTGCTATTCCCGCCTGCGCTACCCAAAAAAATAATGTTTATTGTGAGATATTTTACTGCCTTTATGGGCCACTACGTTGTGTCATTTAACAGTAAAATTTTAAATTATGTACCGCATTACGTTACCTCAACATGCCTCATTTTTAATGTTCGTGACATATTTTATAATAAGTTTATTATTAATTTCGCGTACTGACTGTGCCACAGATTTTTTCATTGCACGGTGTTTTTGTTTTTATTCAGATTAAATGATTTAAAACTGTTGTCCGATCTTTTATAGTTTATATATACACAGAGAAAAAGCTTTTATATTGCGAATGGGTTAACCATTTGAATTAGAGCTATGATCAAATGAATGATTGTCTTACTTTTATTTGTGCAAACCTGCTTAAAATTAGTTCAAACATAAGAAGTCATTGAATTAAATCGTGATTCTATTAATTCCGTATTAAAACATAAGAATTTATTGAATTAAATTGTTATTTAATTGAAGCCACATTGAATCTTACTGAAAAACTATCATTGGCATAAATAAAGTTATGGTTTCTAATGAATGGCTACATTAAATGCAATCAAAGCTCTATTTTCTTTAAATATGTATATTTTTGTGCAAATATTAGTTGTATAATGCATTAATATGAATTTAAATAAAATGAATTCTGGAAACTGCTTCTGGTAGTCTTGTGTACACAGGTTTTTCGATCCATAAAATGAAATTGTTCTGTTTTCTGTAGGAACTATTATGAACCCAATAGAAGTGTTGGTGATATTAGTCTCTTAGAAAGTTGCTGACCCATCACTAGCAACAGTTACTGTACTGGATGTGCAGGATCTGTCTGCCATGGCCCATGGCACATGGTTATTCTAAAACTAAATAGGAATTTCATCTTATGTATTTAGAGGCGAATCCTAAAGATTGCTGAAAGTCCTAAAGCAATATATACTTTCAGGACGCCCTTCAAGGGTATCATTTCAGTACCACTGAAAGACTATGAGAAGTTTTTTTATAAATAAATAAAAACTTCATCCATTTAAGTAAAATAGCCATTTCAAGGCATGACACCGAATATCAAGATAAACTGTGTCCATGGTATATACCTATATGAGTACACATTTACCTTTTTGTTATCATTTAGATATAATTGAGTAATTAAATTACTGGATAATACATGGCGGACATACAATTAAAAAACATGTACATTGTACAACTTACCTTGAAAATTCGGGATTAGGAAGTACAACCCCCAAGAAATTAGCAAATATAACAAACAACCAAACTCTACCTACACCAAAGATAACCCATACACTTACATCAATCGGCGTCACCATTAATCTGTTGATTACATTTAACTATACGCACGTACGTGATTGCAGGTTGCCGATGTGTGGTGTGGCAGGGGATGCCCTGGCGCGTTTGTCTGAATTTTAGCAATCTTTAAATTGAATATAGGCCGCATTGAAAAAAATGGGCAAATAACAAGTATTTTTCAAGACCGTGAAAACATTGGTATTCACTGTAAGACAGTAATAACCTACTTTACCTTAGTTTCCATTGGAATAAAAATCATAAACATTAAAAGAAACAAAGACTATTCTTATTTAATTTGTTTTTAATTTTTGGTTGAAGCATTATAACTTATAATATAAATCAATTTTATATTTAATTAAATATTGTTAATTTTACCTTGATCAGATAAACTTTGAATGCAATCATTTCTAAAATTTTCAAAGAAGTACACATTTCCATTAGGTTTAAATCTAAAGAGCCATTCACTCCACAACACAGTAATTTTAACTTGATAATATTTTGTTATGGGCTAAATATAATATTTGTAATAACATCAATCCTTTGATTGCTCCAAACATATTTGATTGAATAAACTATATCAAAGCCTTTTTTCTGTGTAGTTTATAGTAAAATTTATTATTTTATTATTGTGGTGCACGCTACACAAGGCGTATTGAGTTTAAATCTACTAATTTGACTATTTCATTCAGTAGAATTTCACTAATTATTATATTCGCTATGACCCATAGTCAAATATGACTTATGACTTGGAGTTCATTTTGCGCCCTTTTTAGATCGTTTAATGAGCATTCTTGGGATCTTGTAATAAATTTTTTGCCGCTTCATAAATTTCGTAAAGGGTTGTATTCGAGCGAGTTCATTAAGCGTTAGACCTTGGCGAAGTGAACGCTCGCTCTGAGGAATTTATCGGTTAAATTTCCCGTTGCAAATAGACCGAAATGAATCCTGTTTAAAAACGCGCGCGAGCCAGAAAAAGACGCTCGGTGTGCAGATTGTTATTTTAATTAGTCAGTGACCCCTTTTTGCGAACGCCCACGCCAGCACTGATTCGAGCCGATAACGTCTCGCCGGGAAGTAAAAAACTGCTTCGGTAGGGGGCGCGCGGGAGGGAATCAGACTCACTCGGGACCTTTTAGCTGAAGGGAAATTCATTAGCCCTGATTAGGAGCCAAGTGGATTTGTCTTCGGCACTGAATTGAATTACGAATGTGCATTACAGATTTTGCTGTGTAGAGATTTAATTTTCATATAAATCCTGAAATATTCTGGTACCTACGGTAACATTAAGCAAATATTAGAAATAAGTGCATAAAGTACTTTTCGCCAACGATGTTGGCATCTTCAGAAGCGAAGTGTAACTAAATTGAACTGCCAAATCTACCACAAGGTTAACTGAACCGCAGTGAACACGTAAAGAGAAACTAACAAATTAATTTATACAAACTAAAGTTGGGTACCGGTCCGTTATCGCTGTTCAAAGATTTATTTCTATTCTTATAGATGTATAACCTTTCATAACTATCTAGCAGATTTGGTTCCCTAACTTCCTCAATAAGTTTAAGGTTGTCAAATCCCATTCTATGACCATCACCAAGTATATGTTGGGCAACACTCGATTTCTTCGTCCTACCTAATTCTAATGAATGGCTACATTAAACGCAATCAAAGCTCTATTTCCTTCAAATATGTATACATATTATATGTATATATATTATATATATTCTTGTGCAAATATTATTCTGAAAACTGCTTCTTGTCTTATGTACACAGGTTTTTCGATCCATAAAATGAAATTGTTCTGTTTTCTGTAGAAACTATTAGGAACCCACTAGAAGTGTTGGTGATATTAGGCTCTAAGAAAGTTGCTGACCCATCACTAGCAACAGTTACTGTACTGGATGTGCAGGATCTGTCTGCCATGGCACATGGTTATCCTAAAACGAAATAGGAATTTCATCTTATATATTTAGAGGCGAATCCTAAAGATTGTTGAAAGTCCTAAAGCAATATATACTTTCAGGATGCCCTGCAAGGATATCGTGATGGTACTAAAAGACTATGAGAAGTTTTTTTATAAATAAATAAAAACTTCGTCCATTTAAGCAAAATAGCCATTTTAAGGCATTACACCGAATATCAAGATAAACTGTGTCCATGGTATATACCTATATATAGGTTTATAAACATTTACCTTTTTGTAATTATTTAGATCTAATTCTCGTCCCAGCCGTCGAGTGCATAAGTCGACGCAGCAGAGGCAGAGTAAACGTAAAACGTATAACGATAAAACCATAACCAATAAATAAACCTTCATAGTGCAAACTACTATAGTGTAAAAAAAATACTGTGAGTACAGACTACAATACGGTCAATAATTAGTTGACGGCAGAGTGAAAAGGAGGAGTAAAGTGACAGGTGCAGGCGAACATAGTGAAACGGTCAAAAGTTTTAAGCGTTTTAAGCGTGGAGTGACAAGAAAGTGTCGAGTGACAAGTGTCAGTGCCTGAGCGGTCGCACCATCGGTCAACAGGTCGATCTCCACAGGCCAAACAAAAGAGGACATACAAGGGAGGAACAGGCCACCTGCAAATATTTGCTAAGTATTTCCAATTCTTCCGCATGACCTAACACAAAATTTGCAAATTGAACTAAACAAGGCACATTGCCTAACTAAAAAAAAACAATAATCATCGGCATTAAATAAAAAGTCAATTTTCCAAGAAAAACCAAACAGCCGATCGCGGACACGCACCAAAGTTGAACAGGGCAATAAAGCTGTCAACATAACAATTCAAGTAAAATAAACCGAGACCAAATAAATTCGACACTTAAGACATAAACAACATAAACTAAGAAAAATAAACAAAGTTAAAAAAGCACTATAACCAAACTCCATGGAATTCGTAAACACTCTTGACTTCATAGTAAAAGTAAAAAAAATACCCCCCACTGGGAACTGCCTTATCGCAGCGATTGCACATCAGCTGTTTAACACGGTGATAGGTTCGTTACGCGAAACTGAAACAACAGCAGAGACTAGACAAATATTAAACAACCACTTACGTAATAACCTAGGAACGTACAGACCCTACATCGAGGACGCAATAAATGAACTAAGCAGTCGTTATGAACACATAAGTGACAAAACAGGACAAATTAATGCGTACCTAAACGACCACGGTAATTACGGCTTCTGGGCCGGACTGGAAACAATACTAGCCGCCTCAGACGTATTCAGCGTCGCAATCGAAATTTACCACGAGCAGGGCGGGAAAGACAAGATATCCGCGAGACTGAACGACAATTCCCGTACAATAGCAATATGCTACAGACTAGGTGCACTAGGTACCCGTAACCACTACGACAGCATTTTAAAGGTATCTCCCAAACAGCCCGCACCCAGGAACAGCCCGACCACGTTCGTCAGAAACATAAACACCATAGTAGACGGAAACGGAAAATACACGATAACTCAATCAACAAACGACAGGACATATTTAGATGTAAACACACAAGTAGACAAGCATTTAATAGGCACACTAAACGTACGCGGGTGTAGAAGGGCAGAAAAAAGGGACATAATAGACAACGTACTAGACCATTATAACATGGACATTATAGCACTACAAGAAACATACATGACTTCGGGTCGCGCCACCACAAAAAGATACAATTGGTATCTGAGCGGGGGTAACAATAAAATGACGAGAAGGGGGGTCGCGATCCTCATAAAGAAGGACAAAGACATAAAAACGACAAAATTCTACGCTACCTCGGAAAACACCGCTACGATAATTCTAGACTTCTACAAAAAACGTTTATGCGTAATTACCGCCCACATACCATCTGACAAACGCAACACGGCAACCTACCGCGAGCTAACACAACAAATCGACATAAACATCAGAAAAGGAACATTGGTTATCGCGGGCGACTTTAACGCACACATAGGAAAATCCCACGGCACAATCAAAGACAAAGTTACGGCGGGCAGCCAACTAAGACATAACGATAGTAACGAAAACGGCCAGGATCTCATTAACCTGGCGCAAATGTTTAATTTACGAGTGCATAACACATTTTCAATCTCCAAAACAGTCCTAACCACATGGAGCAACAAAACAACAAGCTCTCAAATCGACCACATGCTACGCAACAACACAACTGACTTTTTCTTCAAAAACTGTTATGCCACGTGGCCACTTGACCTAAATACAGACCATAAATTACTATACTGTGTAATAAAACAACTACCTGCGCAAGCCGCCACCGTCAGGCAAGACACCAAAGACAAGCCGTTAAAATGGTTTATAGATCGCTTAAATGACCCCAAAGACAACTTAAACTATAAGACTGCGGTAACTAACATTTTACTAAGTAGTAACCCTGACCTGGAAAATGTATCTGAGTTATGGACGTATATAAAAAACTGTTTAATAACAGCAGCCAACCGCACGCTATCAAAACCGACGGAACCTACACACGACAGCATAAAAAAAGCGCAAGTTAAGCTACAAAAAGCTATAAGGAACCACTCTCTCAAACCAAGCACACAAACTGCCGAGGCAAAACGCGAGGCAAAAACTGCAACACGGCTGGCCATACGCGAACAATACCTAGCGAAAAGCTACACCTTCTTTAGAAACCTTAACGACTACGAACCGGCTAAACGACTCTCACACACTTACAAACACATTAAATCTTTCAAAAGGACACAAAATCGGACAAAAAATATATACATCCCACTTGTGTCATGGGAATCCGAACTCGCACAAAGCCCCCCAGTAAATCCCGACATCTCACCCAGAGACAGACAGGCGCCAGACCATACACCCTTAACCCGCCCGCCAGACAGAGAATTTATACAACAAACAATACATAAACTGCGAAAAAACTCAGCACCGGGAATAGACCTACTTCAAAACGAACTACTAAAGGAGGCCCCGGAGGAAATTTACGATACACTCACGATACTTTTAACAAAAATTTGGACAACGAACGTTGTACCTGGCGATTGGCTCAAAACTAAACAAATTCCAATTCCTAAAAATCGCAGAGCGACAAATACCGAGGATTATAGGAAAATAACGCTGTGTAGTGTAGGCTACAAAATCTACGCCCGCTACCTGCTAAAAATACTTGACGAATTATTAGAGCCCATCCCCTACTATCAGGCAGGATTTATCGCAAACAGGTCAACTCAGGACCATATCTTTAGTGTTAGGCGAATTATGGAAGAAATGTGGCGTAAAGGAAAAAAGATATTCATAATAACCTTAGACATAGAGAAAGCATTCGACAAAATCACTCACGCAGCAATCATAGACGCTCTAGGCTCCTTGAACTCCCCGCAGTGGCTAATCGACAGAATCGAAACGGCCTGCCTAGCAGAGTTCACGTGTGTGCAATGGTTCGGACAGACGACAAAACTCTATCGTAAGCAGAGAGGCGTAAAACAGGGCTGCCCCATATCACCTAGGCTATTCACGCTGGCGTTACACAGAATACTATTAAAAACGACAGTAGAAATCCCCGATCTCCAACTGGCCACTGAACTTACCGACCTTACACTTCCCACCTTATTCGCTTTTGCGGACGACCTCCTATATATCGCCAACAACGTAGGGGAAATAGAAAGATTTATCGACGTGCTAACAGAACACTCGTCAACAATAGGCCTAAAACTAAACGCAGGAAAAAGCAAAATACTAATTCGTAACCCCAAACACCCGAACAGGTTACACAAAGTTGGCCCCTTTAAAATCGGCCCATACACGCTACAGCTCGACAATAGCCTCAAATATCTAGGAGCCGTCATTACCAGCACCCTTAACCGCCAAGAAACGACTAAACTACGTATTCAGTGCTGCCAGAGCAGATGGTCGGATAATCCGTATATATTCGTGGAAAGGGTGGGGGGAAGCCTCGAAAAATCCGTAAAAATCCGTTTTTGTCTAAATTTCGAAAAATTTCTTCTATAAGGGGGATTTTCGTGACAAAACATACCTTTCGTCAAAGAAAATCCGAAACATCTCAGAATTTTTCGGGGGAGTTTCAGAAGTTTGAACCTCTTCGTCAGTGATATAATTCTCGTCACTTTCCATTTTTCACAAAATAAAGTATTTTATATACAGATTCGGATATATAATAAACATTGACTTTGAGATCAAAATATTGCCACAATGCAGTTCAATGCACTGAACTGGAGTCAGTATTGGTTAGTCGTTACTATTGGTGGCATTGCGCCGCTTATATATTGGCAGCAATAACAACGTGTTATAAAACCTTAACAAATGATATGAAACTATCGTTCTCTTTGTCACACTCAATGAAAAAGCATATGTTTCGCATATATTCGGCGTTTAAGAACCCTATATTAAGAACACATCCTTTTTCAATCCGCTTTCTTTTTCTGTCTAACGTAGTAAAAAGGAAGAGGAATAGAAGCGTGACAAAGATGATCAAAAAACGGGGCAAAAATGATGTTTTTTTAGTATTAGTATGAAGCTATCTTAAAAATCCGTAAAAATCCGTATTTGATGAAAATCCGTTCAAAATCCGTTTCCAATTTCTCTAGACCTGGAAAATCCGTAAAAAACGGATAAATCCGTTCATCTGGCAGCACTGTACGTATTACCGCGGCCTTACGCTCGGCCCACATGATAAACTCCTTTGCAAAGAAATATAACCTCCCGTGGCCTCTCCGGAAGATAATCTACACAACGGTAATCGTACCAGCGGCAACATACGGCCTAAACACCTGCGCGCTAACTAAAGCAAACAGACAAAAATTACGCAAACTTGAACGTAAGATCATTACACTACTAACGACAGACTTACCCGACTACCATCTACAACATCCCCGCGACCTGCTAATGGGAAAAACCATCACCAAAAGGATAAGAGTAGCCCAACTAAAATACTGGGCCCACGTCACTCGTAGACAACGCAACAACATACTACAAGCCACCCTTAAACTAGACCTTAAAGACAAAAAAGTCGGGAGACCATGCTTCACATTTCATGACACGTTAGCACAAAACATGCACTTCTCACAAATTAACAAGACCAGTTGGGAGCAACTTAGCAACAATAAAAACAAAATAAAAAAAACAACCGACACACTTTACCAAGTTCAGGAACTATCCGACACGGATAATGACAATAATGAACAAGACGAAGACCGCGACTAGGTAACTACACACTGCAGCAATAACAACTCCCCAACTCCAAATAGTAATCCCAAATGTTTGGAGTAATATTAATCGACTGGTCTAGGGGGATTCCGCGTCGTACTTAGTTTTAAGTCGGCGTAATTGTCCCCCAAAAACCAACACCCTCCCGTCCCTTCTCCATACCCCACTGAGCGTATAGCATAGGCTCGGCGAACCCGGGAAAGGCTATTATAACTATTCGCCTCTCGCTCTCGAGCTCCAAATAGGGGACAGTACGAAACGCAATGGACATTCGCACCCAGCAAACACGGGTGAAGCCGTGAAGTTGCTGGGGAAGAACAAAAATCGGCGTAAGTAAACATAGGCCTGTACGGGGTTCGAGAGTCAAGAGGAAATGGGGCTGGTTATACGTCTCTTATACTCATACTCATTTAGATCTAATTGAGTAATTAAATTACTGGATAATGCATGGCGGACATACAATTAAAAAACATGTAGGTACAACTTACCAAGAAATTAGCAAATATAACAAACAACCAAACACTACCTACACCAGAGATAACCCATACACTTACATCAATCGGCGTCACCAGAAATACCGATTAATCAGTTGATCACATTGCAGGTTGCCGATGTGTGGTGTGGCAGGGGATGCCCTAGCGCGTTTTTCTGAATTTTAGCAATTATTAAATTGAATATTATATAGGCCGCATTGAAAAAATGGGAATGATAATTGGGCAAATAACAAGTATTTTTCAAGACAGGACAAGGAGTCCCTTCATGCACTTTGTTTTTGTTTTGGTTTTGGGAAATATTTCTAATATTTGTTTAACATATCACCAAAGGGTCTTTTTTCAGACAGCCTGATTCGCTCTTTTGGACCTCATCAGTGCTGGGTACACACTCGAAACACACTGGCGCCCGGCAGTCGGATAATATGCAAATAATCCCCAAATTAAAAACTAAAGACCGTTATTTATGCGAAGAAGTAATATAAGATGAACAACCAAGTCGCTTGGCTAAATAAATGTTCGGCTTAATTGAAGTTGCTCGAAAGTGAAAAGAGGCCACCGCTATTAAGTATGTTAATTAGGTGGTGTCATGTTCGGTAATTTATGTCGTCATTTGGCGGAGCAGCAGTTAATTCCGGAGCCAACTAACTAATATCTCAGAAGTGCTTAGCAAAGTTTCCAGTTTATATAACGAATGTTGGTTGTTACTCCGCGCAAACGTATATTACACATACAATTTGCGTTGCTGATATCATTGTGGCTCAAAGCCTGGTCTGGCTGTGCACCTTTTCCACTGTCTTTAATAGAGTCGTTCCTATTCACTCCTTGTCGGGCCCGTATTAAGATCGTAAAGTGCGAGAGGAAGTTCAGCACTGAGCTCTAACTCCGACTAAAAGATGTTTAAGTATCGTAATCCAGGCTGAATACTTGAAAACAGACGCATCTCTGCGCTGTTCAAATTTAACCGGTCGTATAGATACAGAAGTTAGGAAGTGCATTTAATCTTAAGTTTTGCAGTTTTTCAATTTGAATTTGATTTAAAAAAACTCGGCAATGCTGTGTTTTACAGAAGAAAAGTTGTTAATGAAACAAAATAAATAAAACAAGACGTTACTTTGATGGCAAGATTTTTGTTTTTTTGTTAAGAGCAGGGCTGTGTTTAAATTACAATAAAAATATTTCTAAAAAGTGTACAGATCAGTGTGTGGTAAAAATGTGTTCCTCATGGTTAAAACATTGTCACTTTAATGCGTTTTAATTTTAATTCTGAAAACAAACAGTCAAATGGCCAGTGTCCGATTACTGGTTGGTAAAAAATGTAAATTTTCATTATTGGACATATGTCCAATATCATACTCTATTTGTATCCCGGACATTTACCAGCCAATTCTTATGTAAAATTGTTCCCTGAATCCGAAAAGACCGTCAAAAACTATAAAAGTTAAGCAGTTTTTGAGATATAGTCAATTCCATTTTATATGTTAAATATATTTTAAAAACTGTTCTACTTTTATAACTTTTGATGACATTTTCGGATTCAGTGAATAATATTTCATAGGAATTGACTGCTAAATGTCCTGGATACAAATTGCTGTTGACGAGAATTATTAGTGGCTGCTTTTTCGCTATGACATTTTTGACTCATTCATTTTTAGAGAGTAAGTAATATAGTGATTTTCTCGTCACAGGACATCTTGCAGAATAACAGTGATTTAAATACAGTGCATGATAGAGAACATAAAAAAACTATATGGCAACAAAATATAAAATTCGGAAACTACTTTTAACATATGTTACATATGTACAGTAGGTACCACCTGAAAAAATATTAGATATAAATTAATCAACCTGTTTCGGCCTAAACATTATAAATGCTTCACAAACTAGAGATACCTCACTTAATGATATTTGCAACAAACTATTTCAGAAGTCAGACCAAGGAATTAGTAGTTACCTTCAGAATCCAGAAAAAGGGATGAGGAATCCGAGAAAGAAATATATGAATTATATGATATTTACTAAAACTAAATAAAAACATTACCTAAAACAGCAATTTATCTTTAAAAAGTATTTATCAATTTATGTTATTTGATGTAAAGTTGTTATGTTTATATAAAAATTGTATGTCCAATAACTATGGTCCATGTGTCAAATTACTATATAAAATGTCCAGTTACTATACTTTTTTGCATGTTTTTATAAAACTATTATTAAAAATTCAAATATTCCTATTTTTAAGAAAACGTAAATAATGTTTAAACTAACAAACTAGCCTTTTTATATATTTATAAGACAAAAACTAAAATCTTTAAAACAACGGCATATATAAATTTTAAATAAATAATAATATTCCTTAAGTGTCCAATAACTACATATGTATGTGGTTTACCGAATTATGAAATTGTCCAAGACGTATTTTCTTTTCCTTTCTGCACATTTTATATATTTTTACTCATTTTTATTGGCTATTTACTTAATTACAAATAAAAATTAAACATCCCACCATAAATCGCGTTTTGGTATTTTGATTATAAAGGTTCAAGGTAACATGGTTCCAAGTAGGTATGTGTTTTCAAAATATTCTTCTAGAATTTTAGAATTTTAACTTTTTTATGTTAAAAACTTTAGTAATAGATTTATTATATATATATATATTTTAGCGTTCTTAAAATATTTAAAGTATTTAAATTTAACGGAAACACATAGAATTGAATGTGGCAATACAACTAGAACACAACCAATAATAATAATAAATCAGTTAATATTATTAAAAATTCAGAAAATAACAAATAAAAAATTAGTTACATATTATTGAACAAAAAGGAATTGCACAGATTTCCGTACGCACCTTAAAATATTGTCCTAGAAAAAATAGCGTGGAAACTTAAAACTTAAAATTGTTTTTAAGTATATTCACAAAAGTACCATTCTTCAAAGCACATTGGAGAGAAAAAAGATGTAAATGTCGTTTTTAGGATATTTTTTCGTTGAAAAATATATGAAGCTATTTAGAGTGATTGATTTATTACGAACCTATCAAGTGGATACGGGTATAAAATTGTCGGTTTTAAAATAGAATTATGTCATTGGCGCCCTCACATCATCCTTTAATAGTGACCAGCGCCAAAAAATTATATAATCTATCAACGTCATCCATTTTTAATTGCCACTTTGCTGACGAGGGTGTTTTTAATTTAATTTTGTATTTTATATTAATACAACATATCTAATGATTTTTCCAATAAAAGTTTATTTTGGGGTTGAAACCGCCTCTGTCAGACAATACATGAATATTTAGCTTGTAATTAATATTAAAAGGGCGACACAAAAGAGCAGACTTGCTCCCCGACACCGTTAAATGGCTAAAACGTGGTCAAAAAGTTATTTATGATTCAATATCTCAGCCCAACGAAATCGACTGCTGTTGATTAAATTTTAATTTTATGCATGAATCACGGTCGCGCGTCCCAACGACGTCCCTCGTAAATTTTAAATAACAGCGGTGATTTGCGACCTGATCCACATCTTGCAGCTTTATTTTAAGCATATAATTGATCGTTATATCCGAAATACGTGTAATGGTGATTCTATGCTGATTTTATGGCTTATAATCGAGATGTATCGTTGATAGTAATCTATTGTTTTTTTCTTTGCAGAGATCTAGACACCACAGGGACTCTATGACATCTGAAACTCCAGATACCACACACATCACTTTGTTAGAAACAAGTAAGTAATAAACAAGTATTAGAAATATTCCCCACCATCAAAACAAAATTCAAAGTGCTTAAAGTACTTTTCACCAATGATATTGGCATCTTCAGAACTGAAATGTAACTAAATCTTAATGCTAAATCTACCATATAAACTTTATAAACTTTCGTTGCTATTTAGCAGACTTGGTTCCCTGACTTCCTTAATAAGTTTAAGGTTGTCAAATCCTATTATATGACCATCATCATAATTTTTGGAAAACAAATATTAGAAATATTCCCCACCATCAAAACAAAATTCAAATTCAAAGTGCTTAAAGTACTTTTCACCAATGATCTTCAGAACTGAAGTGTAACTAAATCTAAATGCTAAATCTACCATATTTATACAAATTATAAACTTTCGTTACTATCTAGCAGACTTAATTCTCTAAATTCCTTAATAGGTTTAAGGTTGTCATATCCTATTATATCATCATTTTTGGAAAACTGGACTTCAAATTTGCTTTTAGTTCAAGCAGTAACTCACTTCAGACCCATTTGGGCAACCCTAAAGATAAGATTCCTAAAATTGAAAAGTCGGGGATCTACGAAATAAACTGTTACAAGAAATATGTTGAACAAACTAAACGATCCATCCAAGTAAACTTGACCCATGCTAGATTTGGTAGGACAGAGAAATCGAGTGTTGCCCAATATATACTTGATGATGGTCATAGAATAGAATTTGACAACCTTAAACTGAATTGTTACAGCGAGACCTTAACACAATTTTCTTATGGTGCACGAAAAATTCATTAAAACTCAATGTTGAGAAATACACTAGAAAAGAGGTTCCTTACTTAAACCAGTATAAGATCATCAACACGAAATTAAGAAGTCAGAATGAGGTAACTGACTTGGGCGTCTTGTTTGATCAAACACTTTCTTTTGTATCACATATAAACAATGTTTGTTCAGCAGCCGGAAGGTCATTGGGATTTGTTATTCGATCCACAAGAGATTTTGTAAATGTTTCCTTAATAAGGTCTCTTTATATGTCATTTGTAGCAAGCAAGCTGGAGTATGCAAGTTTGATCTGGTACCCAATATACACATGCCATTGCATAAATATTTATAAAGTTTAAAGAAGATTCTTAAAATACATGTATGTCTTAATTTATGGAACCTACCCAAAACAAAATGCTAACCTAGGTTTTTACTCATAATACTGTCCAGCTGGACAGTATTATGAGTAAAAACAAAATAATGCACTTGGACACAAGGCGAGATTTGCAAAGTGCACGTTTTTTAACGAAATTGGTAAGGTTGACTGCGAATACTTACTATCGAAGATTCAGTTTCATGTTCCGAAGAACAACTCAAGAACTTCTGTCTCCTTTCAAATTCCCACTGCCAGAACAAATATTTTATCAAAATCACCAATAACAACCATGTGCAAAAATGGAAATGAGCTATTAGTTGATATATTTAAATAATAAGAATATTGTTTTATTTTATTTTATTTCTTAAGTTTTTGTATTGTATGTTCGATATATTTGTTTTAAATATGTGTTATGATATATTTGTTATATATATATTTATACCATTGTCCTGTAATTGGGAGAATCCTGTTGGGCAATAAAGATTATTATTATTATTATTACTAAGGAAGTTAGGGAAGCAAGTCTGCTAGATAGTTACGAAGTTTATACATCTAAAGGACCGGTACTCAACTCTAGTTTGTATATATTAGTTTGTTACTGTGTCCGTTTACGTTTCAGTCAACCTATATAGCTTATAAGCTAAGTAAGTAATATACATGTCTGGCGCGCTAAAAGCATGCCGCTCTTTAGGCGCGTGCCGAAAGCAAATTCGCTTCTGTTTTTATGCCAAGGATATTTCTCACATGGTGCACATGATTTTTTTTTAATGTATCGTTTGCATTCTCTTTTCAGATCCATGCCTGGTGCAGTACTGCATGAAGGGACGAGAATGCGTCGTGGAGAACGACCAACCAAAGTGCATCTGTCAGGGATCGTGTCCGCCGCACAGGCGCCTCGTGTGCGGTTCGGACGGGCACATATACCCGAACCACTGCGAACTTCACCGAGCCGCCTGTTTGACGGCAACCGCCGTCACCGTTCAGCAAGGGGTGCATTGCGTCAAAAACGGTAAGAAATAAGAACTTATAGGTCAATGGGCTAGTTAAATTTTTTCTGACCTATACTTTTTATGGTTTTATTCAAGGGGTTTTGTAATATTAAACATTTCTGTGAAATCAGAAATTCAATTGAGTTTACCGTTTTCGAGATATTTACAAAAAATATAAATTTTTTTTTGACAAACCTCGCCATGTGACCAACATTCTAAGATTTCTATTGGTTGAAAATTACCCTGTTGTCAAGTTGTCTTGTTAATTATTTCATTCGGTATTGTCAGAAAATACCCGAAGAGGTTATGTACAAATACTGTCACTGTCAGTTGAGTGAAAGATAGTAAAAAAATTCATTAAATACCTACATATCTTCCTTATTATGAGGTATCATATTACTAAAATATTATAACGTGGCGCCATCTATCGTAAGAATCTTAAACTAAACATACTGGCAACCATAGAAAAAGCTGGCAACGTTGTCAATAGCCTAGTGACGTAATTTTTTTGTAAATATCTCGAAAACGGTAAACTCAATTGAAATTCCGATTTCACAGAAATGTTTAAAATTACAAAACGCCTTGAATAAAACCATAAAAAGTATAGGTCAGAAAAAATTGAACTACCCCATTCTGCGCACATCTGTAAGCATCTATAAGCAAATCTGTAACTTTCTATAAGCTTATAGACAATTTGCAATTCTGCGCTTCCTGTAGCTTACAGAAAATCTTATAGAATCGTAAATATTTACGATCGGGTGTTTCCCAAATTGTTGCTAGTTACAGTTTGTTTTTGTTAGGTTATGTAAAACTATTTTAAAGATTAAAAACATGAATATTTTTAATATTGTTAATGTGGATATGATAATGGGAATATTTATCAATTGGGACAAGCAGCCTGGGCCAACTACATTGGAAATAATTTCAATTTTGACTAAATAAAACAATAATTAATAATAATAAAACCTCTATATTTTTATTTTACATATGAAAATAAAATAAAATAATATTCTTAAAAAAATAAACCACTCGGTCAAAAAAGAAATAAACAACAAAATAAATAAATATTCTAATTAGTCAAAAATTAATAGGTCAAAATTAAAAATTTAATTTTTTTCATTTCAAATCCTAATTGTTCTTCTTTCAGCTTTATATAATTTTCTAAATAGTTTTTAATAAGCTCAAAATGTTTTGCGTGCGTACGTGTTAGTTTTGACGGATTAATCTTAAATTTTGCAAGATTTTTTTTTGCGTGAATCATTGTGGCCTTATAAGAAAAGCCTAAACTCAACTGCGTTATCCTACTCCGGATTAAGGAGAAAACTCAATTTTTATTTTTTTATATTTTATTTTTCTCAAAAACGATAATATTTAGAAAAAAATTTTTAATCAAAAAATGTAGTCGATGCTCTAGAACAAAAAATTTCAGAAGTAGGTAGGGCCAAAGTACCAAAAAAAGCGTTGTATCGCTTTTTGAACTCGATTTTTTTTTAACGCAGCACTATTATTATACCTCACAATAGTGTTAATGTTAATAGTAATGTTAATGTTAATACCCAAAGCATAGAAATATGCGTGTATCCGTTCACAATGATGGTAATGTTGATGGTTACGTTGATACCCGCATTTGTCTATGCTTTATTAACATTACCATTAACATTAACACTATTGTGACAAAGGCATTAGGAAAGTTGATTAGCTTGAAAAAAACTACAAAATATATTTTAACTTTTTTTTCCTACGATAAACCGTTTCGTAGTTTCGGAGCACAACGTGTTTTTAGTGAAAACTCAAAAAGTTTTGGATTTAATTTTTTTCAAAATCGGTTAGTTTAAGAAAAAAATTTTGTCAACAAAAAATGTAGGGTGCATTGTCCCCTACAATTTATGTCATTGGGTCGATGCTCTAGGACAGAAAATTCAAAAAGTAGGTAGCGCTAAAGTACACAAAAAAGCGTTTTATCGCGTTTTGACCCCGAATAAATTTTTTTAACGCAGGACTGTTATTACGAAAGTTGTTTATCTAAACAAAACACATAAAATTTATATACACTTTTTTTTCCTACGATGGACCGTTTCGGAGTTATATCAGCCTTCCGAATTTTCTCAATTATTTATTAAAAAACCCCTGTGGGGCACGTGTTCCCTTTGACCGATTGACCTAAAATTTTGCAGGAATTTTTTTTTATGATTTGGAACCGATTTGGGGGGCGGCTCTGTTAAATTTTTTCCGACCCCTAAATAAGGAACACCCTAGCATTATAGTTACAGATCAGCTTACGCTTTAGATTAACGAATTTACAGAAATTTTACGAGAGAACCCAAAATTGACCTACTAGTCTATTCGGCTGACATACGGAGTGAAACAAACACTTGGACGCGTGGTCACCGATTTCAGGTGGACAGCGCGGTCCTTGTTGGTCAATTAGGTCAATTAAAAAGTTAAAAAAAAAAATTTTTGTGGATTAGTCACTACTTATTTTAAAATCCTAAGTATTCTGCAAGTTTTAAGATTTTAAGTTTTGTATAGCATTTAATTTTCTATAAATAATTGATGACCATAGGCGTTCAAAAAAGGATTTAATGAAATTATGAGGATTTATCCACGAGATGATATTTTAAAGTAAAGATTTTAATTTTGACTAAACTTTTATAATAGGTTATACTTATGTATATCGGTTTATATTATAAAAATATACATGTACATTACATGCAAGCTTTATAAATTAAGTATAAAATCGATAACTTGGTCAAAGAGTTTTCATATTATTAATAAAAATTTATGACAGCTTCAAGAACAAAGTTGTTTTAAAGTTAAAACCTCAACTTCCTCAAGGTTTTTTACCATTATTTCTTTAGTTTTTGTAGACAATCTGTCGTCCAAAAAATCCATACCTATTAAGCTGTCTGAAAGAAAAGAAAAATTGGATAATATTTATTAAATATAATAAATAATTAAATATGTATTTATTGATTGTTTACTCCTTTAATAATTTTTCCTATAAGTTCTAAATTGTATAATCAATTAAAATTTGTAAGAACTTGTTGACCCAATTTATTTTAATTGGCACATTTTTTTATTAATTTACGTAAAGCAATTATAATGGAATACAAATAAAAATAAAAATGGCAACGAGGATTCTAGGATCCAATTAAAAATTCTATAAAAAGATGATTTCTAAAAATTTTGAAGGGTGCAAAAAGTAGTTCGTCTCACTTTTCTTTGCACCTAATGTTAATAAAAGAGCAACCAAATCTCTTAAAAAACAAAAGGAAGATGCAAAAAATAACACCGAAAAAACTGATGACAGTATGATAAAAATAAATGATGATAATGGAGCCATAAAGTCACAATGTATACGAAAGCAAACTATTTATCAAAGTAATCTAAAGGCATCGATATAAGTCTAGACAAAACATTTTTTTCTTTCCTTTTTCGATGTTTAGAATTACTAAGCAAGAATGTAAATAAGAATCGACAAATCAATTAGGTATAACGCCTATAAAATACATACCTGTAATACATTTTGTTCAGGATGGATAAATATATTAATCTATTTTGCGGTCATAATGACTTCATTGTAACACCGCTTTTGGTGGTGTAATGAGGTAAAATAATATTTTGCATATTGGTTATAATATTTTTATGATTTTTCTTGTACTTACGAGACTTTTCTGGCAATGAATTTTGTTTACCAAAAAAAATCCTTTTTTTCTTCTTTAACATTAACAGCCGCTTATTGTAAGTAAGTAAATTAAGGACGCCATGGCGAATCGATTTTGACATTAACCTTTCAAACCAATGACTGTGATACCAACCATCTAAAGTAAAATTCGACCAAATTAAATATAAGGTATAAAATTAATTTTTTTATAGAATTTTTGCAAAATAGATAAAATAGCATAAAGAACTCATGTCATAAGACCTTTTGTCGCCTTATGACATTAGTTTTTTATTATACTATTATCACAGACCTACAACCTTGTTTGTAGGTCTGTGACTATTATAGTGAAATTGAAAAATTTAAGATAAATTGAATAAATTTTAAAATAAAACCACTCAAATATTTGACTCAGGAGTTGTGACACACCAAGGTACTGATGTTTTGAATATTTATTATGTTTTTTTACAAACGTGCTTTTGAAAAAATACATTAAAATTGGGTGGACAAGTTAAAAAAACCTGGATCTTTATATTTACAAAAAATATTAAAATACCTACTCTATTGACTGATGACATCAAGTTGTCCAACTTTTGTAGAACCACCCAGTTAATACATTTTTTTAAAGATTTTTCTGAAATAAATCACCACGTCATATCACAAAACTTTCTATTCTTGATGAGGCCGACTCTGCGTTCTATTGTCGAAATTTGTAATACAACAATTTATATCGAACGAAGGCAAGATTAATCGCTTTAAATAAACACAGTTTAACGACATAATCCCTTAACACGGCCAAACTTGATGCGTACAAAACTATTGTTAAACAAATGACTGCACGCCAGTACATCGCTTAACGTAATTAAATTTAAACAATCACATTTTAAGCCACTAAAAGGTGCTTTTAAAGAAAAACGGTTTTCCAACACATAAATCAGTCAAAAGATAGAGAATTAAGGACAAATTTTAACCGATTTATAAAGTGGAAAGATCCTTTAACATATTTCTTTGATTAGGTAAAGGATGGGCCCCTGTCCCTTCCGCCCATATGATTACAACCACCACAACCACGGTAGCTACCAAATACAGAGATTTTACCACCGAAGAGCCGGAAGACGATGATGACGAGGACGACTGGAATCCAACCATTTCTGTAAGTTAAAAACTGTAATAATATTTCGAAAGGGTAACAACGTACTGAACTTAGCTAGTAAATACGAGGTGTGTTCAGAAAATATCGGGAATTTTCATTTTTTGAAACAAATATTTGTTTATTCGTTTACATTAATGTTGTCGCTTTCAAAATAGTCCCCATTGGATATTATGCACATGTGCCAGCTCTTCTTCCAATACTCTAAACACTTATAAAACTCGATCTTTGGGATAGCCTTTAGTTCTTTCAGCGATGCGCTTTTAATGTCATCTATGCTTGCAAAACGACGGCCCTTTAAGGTTCTCTTTATTTTTGGGAATAGGGTAAAGTCAGACAGAGGCATGTCTGGCGAATATGGAGGCTGGGGCATCATTCAAAATTTAACAATTTTAGAACAAATTTTGCTGCCACGCGTTTCATACCCAAAACATTCGAAAAAATTTCATGGGATGAGCCAATCGATATACCAACATCATCAGCGACTTTTCTGATGGTTTACAACCATTTCTTCCACTTTTTCCATGTTTTTATCGGTTGTATATGTGCTTGTTCGTTCGGGGCGTTCGTCATCTTCAACGTCTTCACGGCCATCTTGGAAACTCTTATACCACTTGTAAACTCTTGTTTTACTTAAAGCAGACTCACTATAGGCCTTTGTTAACATTTCACAGAATTTTTTTCATTTTTTAAGCAATTTCTTTGATACATTTGTTTTAACGAACGAAAAATCGCCGAGCTCATAAAACACGTCTAACCTTAGCTGCTGAAACAGACAAAGTAAACAATGAAAACATCTAAAGTTTTTATCATACTTCGGGGGCATGTATACCAACATAATAAAATTTTTTTTATGACAACCGGACCCTCTGAACCCGCGAAATTTAACAATTCCCGTTATTTTCTGAACACACCTCGTACTCCCAAAAATGGCATTCAACCTTCATTGTTGGGTATTAATACCGCAATTATTATGTCTGAAATCCCGCTAGAACACTAAATACATATTATAGTCCATATAGCATAACTAATTATTACTGAATTATCATCGACATCCACATGTTGATTGATAATATTGGTTTATAACTGATCCTATTTGACTGAATGATTGAAAATATGAGTTATATATAATTTCACTACTATTGTCTTGTTCAATAAGACCAAGATTTAGCTTATAAACGAGCCACTTTACGGAAATTGAACTTCACTTTAACAATTTTAATTGAAACGTTTTTATCAGTCCAAATATCTAATTATAAAATTAAACTTTGTTAAAGTAATTTCCCAAAAAGTAACCTATAATTTTATCAGCTTATCTTAATTGAGTAGATAAAGATAAACTCTACATCGAGACAAATTAGCTTGATGTAATTTATCTTAATTGTTTCTGTTAGTTTCCAAATCATGTCAAATGGGCTTCCGTTGATGGTTCTATTTAAATTCAAAAGACAGCTTAACAAGAAGCACTGATTTGAATTAATTGACACTTGAAATAATTAGGTTTGATGTAATTCGTTGGATGTGTATTAAATATTAAGAATGCTAAGAAAATTGTGTGAAATTTTATATTTAAGTAAATACAAGTATTTTTATTTCCATAACTTTTTTTAATATTTTTTTTGTAGTTGACTTCATTTATTTTACAGAACATAATTACTTGTTTTACAACTCATTTTAAGATTTTATATAACACTACATATAGAACTGTCACTGCCTTTGAATATTTTTACTAAATACCAAGCCTACTGTGTCAGTTTTTAAGAGTAAATTTTTAAGATTAAAAAAAAATCTATAAATTTTATTAAAACATTTTAAGTAGGAACGACAATAATTAATATCTACAAAAAATTATTCTGTTAAGTTATCCATGAAAAAAAAACATTTAAATAAAATTAAAACTAATAGTAACATGGTATATCCTTATGCTTAGTTTTAACAAATAAAAAACGTCATAGACACTAAAAACCAGAATGAAACAAAAAATAGAGAATTCCAAAAATTCTCTACAATAAGATTTTCGTCACCTCTACTAATCCACCATTTATTTCAATAAACTTTCATATTTGTTCTGGAATAATGGCTGCCAAGGCTTGTATTACCCTAGCCCGTCGTTCTTGTGCAGTAGAAAATCGAAAATCTTTAATTATAATTATAATTGTAGAGAATTTTTTTAATTCTCTTTTTTTTTTGTTTTATTGTTGTTTTAAGTATATATTGCGCTTTTTATTTGCCAAAACTAAGCATAGGAATATTTATACCATGTTACTATTGGTTTAATTTTTTTCAATTTTTTTTCATGGATAACAAAATCGTATGCTAAAGTAGACAGTTATCGGACACTTTATAGTTATTGGACAATTAACATTAATACCGTAAAAACAAGAGTTCTATAAATAGTTACCTTAAAGTCAAATCATTAGATGACGCTGTATACAATTATAACTATCTCAGTCGGTAATAATATAGAACTACTTTATTTTGGGTCCAATATAGGACGAAAAAGTTCGCACGTTACTTTGGTGGTAAAATTTTTGTTTTATTGTTAAAAAGTGTACAGATCAGTGTGTAGTATACATGTGTTCCTTATGGTTTAAACATTTTCACTTTAATGCGTTTTAATTTTAATTCTGAAAACAAACAGTAAAATGGTCAGTGTCCAATTACTGGTTGGTAAAAAATTTAAATTTCTATTATTGGACTTATGTCCAATATCATACTCTATTTGTATCCCGGACATTTACCAGCCAATTCTTATGTAAAATTGTCCCCTGAATCCGAAAAGACCGTCAAAAACTATAAAAGTTCAGCAGTTTTTGAGATATAGACAATTCCATATTATATGTAAAATTGATTATATTTTAAAAAATGTTCTACTTTTATAACTTTTGACGATATTTTCGGATTCAGCGAATAATATTTCCTAGGAATTGACTGCTAAATGTCCTGGATACAAATTGCTGTTGACGAGAATTATTAGTGGCTGCTTTTTCGCTATGACATTTTTGACTAATTCATTTTTAGAGAGTAAGTAATATAGTGATTTCTTCGTCACAGGACATCTTGCAGAATAACAGTGATGTAAATACAGTTCATGATAGAGAACATAAAAAACTAATAGCAACAAAATTAATAAATTCGGAAAATACTTTTAACATACCACTCGAAAAAATATTAGATATATAATATTTAAATCATCCTGTTCCGGACTAAACATTATAAATGCTTCAAAAACTAGAGATACCACACTTAATTATATTTGCAACAAACTATTTCAGAAGTCAGATCAAGGAATTAGTAGTTACCTTCAGAATCCTGAAACAGCAATTTATCTTTAAAAAATATTTAACAATTTATGCTATTTGATGTAAAATTGTTACTATACTTTTTTGCATGTTTTTATAAAACTATTATTCTTATTTTAAAGTAAAGGTAAATAAAGTTTAAACAAACAAACTATCCTTTTTATATATTTATAAGAAAAAAACAAAAATCTTTAAAACAACGGCATATATAAATTTTAAATAAATATTATTCCTTAAGTGTCCAATAACTGTGGTTTACCCTACATAGATTTAAAAAAAATCGCTAAAAGAAAAAATAGAAAATTGGCTGATTTTTAAATCAAAATTTAATTTAATGTTATGAAATGACAAAGTAAATTTTGTTTTTGCAATTGGTACCTAACGCTTTTCATGCATTAAGTATAAAAGCAACGAAACCTCCTAAAGTTAAAAGCTCAAAAATCACCGGCTTCCTTTTATTTTACCCTTTACCGCTTTAAAACTAATTTACTCGAGCTTAACTAAGAAAGGTTTTATTTAAGTTTTTGTTGCAGTATTATCAGTCAAGGAATCTCAATTAAATACTGTAAAAAAACTTTATGTAAGTTGCTCTGTAGGTAGTTAAAATTAACATAATTAAGAAAGATAAACCTCTCTTGGTTAAAGGGCAATATAATAAGAAATTGTTTTAAAATTAAACACATAAATGTATTTTTACTTACATTTATTTAACTTTTCGCTTCAGTATCAGTCAAAAGAATCCGAATCACTCACTGGAGATAATTATATGGAAAACGAAATACCCGTGGACGAGGAAAACGGAAAATCTGATTTATACTACGAAAAGGAGGACTGCTCAATGCAAGAATATGAGATAATGAAGGTAAGAATTTTAAGTTTGTCTTTCTCAAAAAAGTCACTCTTTTGGAGGCACTCTTAAAAACCGGATTGTTAATTTATTTTCGAGAGGTTTTTTGAGGGAAAAAGAAAGAAAATCCTATTTTAATTATGGTACAAAGTTATCTGCTTAACATTGCTAACTTTTGATTAAAATAGTTAATAAATTTGTTGACAAAATTAGCACTATATATTCGTTTTATTTTCCACTGATATTTCCACTCAATAGGTTGAAAAATTGTTTCTTTTGCTGACAAAACAAGTGTTATTTTAAGCTCAAAAACAGATGAAGACGCTCTAAAAACAACAAAACAAACAATTAACACCCTTAAGGAATGGATTGACAAAAATATACTTACCTTAAATGAGGAAAAAACACAATTAATTCAATTTTATTCTGGATTTAAAAATAATGAAGTCTATAATATTGAACTTACGAAGTTATTTAATCTACAGCCCAATTACTCGTGTGGCCCATTTTTTAAAAAGTTTAAAATTCTCACAGTAACATAGAATGTTTTTAGGAAAAAATTATTTTTGAATAGACAATTCTTAATTCATACTTAAGAAACTAGACATAAAAACTTTTTTCTACTCCCACCTTTAAAACGCCCTTTATCGTACATGTTTCCATGACACTAAGTGACCTTTTAAATACACATTGACAAGTTGTGGCTTTACGGCGCTTTAGTCACGGGCTGAAGTTAGCAACAGGTTTTTAGTCACGGGCTGAAGTTAGTTTTAAGTTATTTGACAGTTGTCAAATGTCATACAATCGTTAAAATAAAGTGCCTTTCTTGTAAAATAATACTAAATGTAAAAATTATTTTCTTATCTCAATACAAAAATACAAAAATATTAATTAGTTTCTCAACGACAATACTCAAAAAGTTTATATGAACATTGTACTGACCTTTTAATTTCGCCGGCAGTAAACTATAACTTAATTCGGGCACGGACTCTACTGTAAAGTCCTCATAAAACATTTCCTTTACTTTCACTGTGAAAAACTGTCAATTTTTAAGATAAATTTCGATTTATAACCTTTAAATTGTGTTTATAAAATGTAAAAATGTGACATTTGACAGTTTCCCCTGTTGTTTCATAGATGGCACTCTATACAAATTTTTTATTTAAATCATTTTAAGATAATAATAAGTATTTGTCGTAGAAAAAGTATAGTATGCACCTCGTTTATAAACTTTTCTATACACTCATTAACTTAAGCACTCGCTCGCAAGCTCGCTCGTGCCTAAATTAAATTCGTGTATAAAATGGCCTTTATCAATTTTGATACATAATATACTATTAATTTCTGATAAAACAAATTTGTCATTAGTTCAAAAAAATGTGAAAAAAGAAATAATAAAAATTTGTGTTCGTTGCCCAAGAGCCTTTTTCAATAAAGATTATTATTATTATAATTATTATTATTACACAGTACATGAAAATTTTTAACAGATTTTAAAAATAAAGGTTAAAAAACGTACCCGTGTCTTGCCGTTTCACAAAATCACGTCATTTAAATTTTTTACACAGCCATTCTTAAGAATCTGTTTAGGTTAAAATAATAATTATTATTTTAACCTAAACAGATTTTTAATTCTCTATTTTGTTATAAATCATTTTTTTTTCTTTAAATATTTTATGTTTTTACACAATACAAAAATTATACTAACAATTTAATTTTTGTTTTAAGTAAAAAAAAATATTTCTGGTTTTAATTTTTGATTTTTTTTAATAACATAACAGATTTGTATTTATCTTATATTAAATATATGTTGGAAACAAATATTGACATTATAGTTTTACGATTATACATTGCTTTCGAATCTATAGTGGTATCACAACCTAAAAACACCACTTGATATATAGGGTGTTTTATATTCGTTGTCCATTGGAAGTTTCTGGGGAACGGAAATTAAGTCTATTTTTTTAAATATTTTGAATGTGACATCAACTTTGTTATTTCAAATAGAACACCCCATATATTTTTACATTTTTAAATTATACATAAAATTACTACACCATGTCCTATACCTAAAGTGAATAGTTTTCTAGATGTTTGCTATTAGGTTTACGGATATGGGGGTAAAATGTTTGGAATTCATGTCAATTTTTTAACATTTTTCAACAAATTTCCCAAGAAAACCCAGGGCAAATTGGGCTAACTTGAAACGTTAATAACTTTTTATTTTACACCCGGTATGTTAAGGAATTGACATGGAATCTTTTAAACAATGTTTTAAGATTCCAAAAATTCCACCCCTATTTCCGCAAACCTAATAGCAAGAAAGTTATAGGCTATTTTTTATTGACGCGCATTTGTCATATTTTAACGGAAAAATTAATAACTCCAAAACTATTTACTCTAGGTATAGGACATGATACAGTAATTTTATGTAGAATTTAAAAGTGTAAAAATATATGGGGTGTTCCATTTAAAATAACAAAGTTGATGTCACTTCCGGCCAAGCCGGAAGTGGCATTTTGTTTAAAATATTTTATAAAAATATGCTTAATTGAATTAAAAACGCTTTAAAAATTTCAAATCGATATCTTTTGCCGTTCCTCAGAAACTCTCAATGGACCATGCATGAACGTTAAACACCCGTATTTCTTAAATGTGCAACACCCTGTATATAATTAAAATAATTTTAAAATAAATAAAAAATTTCAATAGTTGTCCAGTTATTCAGTGAATAAATTTTTTATAAAAATATACCGTCTAGCTGTTATATTATATACCGAATACCGTGGGTAACAATTTATTGGATCGCACTTAAAAAAAATTACGTGATCTGAAAAAACGCCGAGGCACGGGTATCATTTTTTTAAGTCTATTTTCAAAATCTATAGAAATTTTTTATGGGAGAGAAAAAATCAAATTTTGTCGTACTGTGTTATATTTCATAAAATGGCAATGAAATGTTTATAAAAACTTAATGAACAAACATTTTTTTAATTATAAAACTGTGGTATGCTGTAAAATCATGTTTTGCTTACGCTTTAATAAAACCATATAAAAAATATGATTTTAACAGTTTTATCAGTTTTTGTTTACGTTTGAAATTTTTCGTAATTAACAATTTAAAAATTGATATTCAAAGCAACATTTATATTATTGTTTTTTTTCATGACTCAGCTGATATAAAACACAAAATGGTCGAGTTTATAAAACAAAATTGTTTTTGCTTTTTAAAATATTTTAGTAAGTAGAGTAGCTGAAGTTTTTTAAGTACCGTTCTGTTTTGTTAAACCCTTAGAAAATTAATTTAAAAACAAACCTCCTCCATTTGTATTGTCAATAATCCAATTTGCTGCGCACGTGGCGGGAAATAAGAAACGACTGCGGAAAATGGAAAAAGCGAGCCAAAAAGAAATTTTCGATAATTTATCACGGTGACGGGGCTTGTTCTTTGCAGGATAATTTGCTGTTGTACAACCACGCACGGCTGATGTCCCAGGACAATCATAGCAAGGACTACTTAGTATCCATTATGTTTTCGCACTATGACAGAAACAACAATGGAAACTTGGAGGCGACGGAACTAAACGAGGTGAGTAAACCGAGCTTTTAGATGCAAGCGTATTTTTTAATGCTAATTAATTAAAAATCTTTTTCTGTTGTTGTTACTAGAAATAGCACACACGCAAATTAGCAACAAACAAAATATTTTAATGTAAATAAAAATGTTTACTGCAAAGGTTTTAAGGGAACTTGTTTTCTATCTAAATTGGTTTAAAATTTGATTATTAAGCTTTTAAAATTCACGGGTTTTCCATATTTGTTTTAATGAATTAAAGGATGCACTTTCATGAAACATTATTAAATTGCTGAAACAGGCTGCTCAGCAGACAATCCTAATTCAATTTCATTGGATAAATTTGTAAAAAAATTGGCAGACTGGTTATTTTATAATGTTAAAAATAAAATGTGTACAAATTGTAGGTATTTTTTCAAAAATGGCGGATGCGTTGGGATAATATATCTAGATATTATCCCGGCGCATCCGCCATTTTTGAGAAAAATTATTTATACACACTCACAGGCAAAATAATCGATCCACACAAATTTTCGATGAATTTCAATCGCAAATAACTTTTTTATTTGATGTCGGATTTAAACGAATATTAAAGAATATTGTAGATAAATTCATGGACAATCGCTCACATTTTAAAATCACCAAAAAATAGATGTACGTTTATAATATACAGGTTTAAACTAAAATATGTTTTTTACCATAAGTTTAAGACACTCTGTAGAGTGGCAAAACAGTATATTGTTCTAAATTAAGTTTTATAATAATAATAATAACTTTATTAACGGTATGGCCAATTTACAATATATATACAAATACAAGAATCCTATACAACACAATGTAAACAATGCAATAAATATATACACATATACATATATTACGACACGTTAAAAATTCGTTCTGAGCTTATGTTTAAATGTTGGCAAAGAAACATTAAAAAAGTCTATTTCTAGCTTATTCGCATTCGCACATATTCGATTTAGTGGCATAAATCTAGCATAGTCTGTTCTTTGTGTTTTTAAGTAAAACAAATTTTTTTGCCTCGTTTGCCTTTGAGGAATATTAAAGTGTATCATTTGAAGCAGCTCAGGACTGTTTATTAAATTATTTAAAAGTTTATACAAAAAAACCAGACCATGTTCGGTTCTTCTAACAGAAAGTAATTTTAGGCCGATTAACTCTCTCATAAACATATAGTCTAGGTTTTCAGTACTCACATTTAACTTATAAGCACAAAAACGAAGGAATTTGTTCTGAACTTTTTCAATTTTGTTTTCCAAATTTGAAAAATGTGGGCACCAAACAACACAACAATATTCCAGGATGCTACGTACAAAGGACATATATACATTTTTTATACAATAAATATTGTTAAAATCTCTTAAGCTACGTTTTAAAAACCCCAGCATTTTTAGAGCTCTGTTTACCATTTGATCAATGTGCTCATTAAAAGTAACCTTGGTATCAAAGTAAACGCCTAAATCTTTGATTACACTTACATTTTCTAAAATAACAGAATTTAAACTATACGGAAAAACAACAGCATTTTTAACTCTATAAAAGTTTATGGTTTTACATTTATTCACATTTAGTTTCATTAAGTTTCTATCACACCATATTTGTATTTGATTTAGGTCTTCCTGGATGTCACAGCAGTCTTCAATATCTTTAATAACTTTGTAAAGCTTTAAGTCATCGGCAAAAAGTAAATATTTACAAAATTTTATGTTATCACCAATATCATTTATGAAACAATTAAACAAAAGTGGAGAGAGATGACCACCTTGAGGAACACCAGACGTAACACTAATTGTTTTGCTTCTAAAATGGTTGTTAATAAGTACTATCTGTGTCCTATGACTCAAATAGCTTTTTAGCCAATGCAATAATTTCCCAGTTATTCCCAAGGCTTTTAATTTATTAAGTAGAATACTATGATTAACTATGTCGAATGCTTTGGAAAAGTCAGTGTAGATAGCATCTACTTGACTTTGATTTTCCAAAGCATTCAACAGGTCTTGTTCGAAAAGAATTAAATTACTTGCCGTAGATTTACCTCTACAAAAACCGTGCTGTTCTTTGATTAGGACATCTCTAAACAAAGGCGTTATTTTATTATTAACAATTTTTTCCAATATCTTAGGGATCTGGGATATTTTTGAAATTGGTCTATAATTTTTAATATTAGTTTTGTCACCATTTTTATGAAGAGGTATAATAAAGCTTTCCTTCCAAACGGCCGGAAACTCACAATTATTTAGAGACATATTAAACAGCTCAGTTAGGGGTTTAACCAAGGAAAACCTACATTCTTTAAGAATTAAAGAAGGGACACCATCAGGACCAGCACCAGCACCCTTAGAAACATTTAATTTAGACAATTCATCGAATACATCACGTTCACGAATACTACAGTTATTTAAATGTAAATTACTAGCATAATTATAATCAGGTACTTTAATATCACAATTTTTTACGTAAACAGAGCTAAAAAAATCGGCAAATAAATTTGAAATTTCAAAAGTATTATCAGATGTAACATTATTATAAGACATTTTATTTGGCATGAGGTTATTCTTTTTTTTAGTATTCACATACTTCCAAAAATATTGAGGGTTGCAATTGATGTTTCTTTCCAGGGAATCTATATAATATCTATAGCACTCGGCGGTCAAGATTTTACACTGATTTCTCAGAACACTAAATTTATTATAATTAAAATGACTAGAGGACCGCTTAAACTCTTTATGAGCAATTTTTTTTTGGAAAATAAGATGTTTTAGCTCATTTGAAAACCAAAGAGGAAATGTATGCTTTACTACCTTCTTCCTAGGGACATATAATGAAAACATGTAATTTAAAATTTCGTAAAAGGAATTCAAACAAATATTTACATCATTACTAGCAAAAACAACATTCCAATTAACAATATTTAAATGTTCATTAAGACTAGACAAATTTGCATTTTTAAAATCAAAGTAAAAATATTCAGTTTCTATTTCATTATTGGAATTAGACAAACATATTCTCAAACAGATAGCCGGATGATATTTATCACATGGTAACAAGTTATCATTAGCCATTTCCGTAATAACACTTAAATCATTACAAAAAACAAGATCAAGCATATTATTATAAACATTTTTCACAACATTGATTTGATACAGATTACAAAGCGCGAAGCAGTCGGAGACTAAACGACACTTTTCACTTATTTGACCAGATGCACGTACACCATGTTCGTCATTGAGCCACTGCGTGTCGGGTAGATTGTAGTCGCCATAGAATAAAGATGTTACATCATCATCCAGGTTGTCCATCAATGATTCAACACTAGCACAGTGGGAGTTATATACATCGACAGTAGAGTTGGGGGGAAGATAAACAACACCAATTAAAAATTTTTTAGATGGTAATTTGACAAATACGAACACTTGTTCAACGTTACTTTCATCAATATGAACAATACTTGATACGTATGATTTATGGACGGCAATAAGAACACCACCCCCACGCTCAAATTTACTAGTAGAAGAATTTCTATCAGCTCTATACACATTATAAGATGTAAGGTTTAGTTCAGCAGTAGAAATCTCTTCTTTTAACCATGTTTCTGTTAGACAAATTATGTCAAATTCTGATGTTAAAACATTGTTTTGTAGTTCTGTAAGTTTGGTTCTAAGACCACGAACATTCTGATAGTATATGTTTATATGTTTTTTTGAAAAAGATTTCATGGCGTTGGTTTGGTCTTTACTCTGGGGTGAAAAAACCTTCCCAAGTACGTTCCCTGAGGCCAAAGCTCAGGCTTCATTATTTTTTCAAAGTTATTGATATCTACTGTCAATTTGAATGACGAGTATTTATCCGGAAACTTTGACTGGACTACATCACATAAAACTTCTGGAAATTGGTCCTTCAAAAAATTGACTAAATCATCACACTTAGTTTTTGGATCCAACCGTGAAATATAGACAAAGGATTTTCTAGGGACAACCTTCAACGCGCAACCAGGATTGGTTGAGTTTCCCACAACTATGGGTGTTTTTTTCTTATGTTTCTTGACAACTTCATTGTAACTTTCTTTTGTATCAGGGGTTTTTACAATATTAATATATTTATCGCACAAATTCTTCGTTTCAGCCTCCATTATCGCTGGAGAGACATCTTGCGCTGTAACTACATTTTTTGGCAACGATGGAGCAATATTTTTATTATTTAAAGTGTTGGAACTTTTGTTTTCAACTGTATTTTGTTCTTTATTTATTTTTGTTTTTATAGAAGACTTTTGATTTTCATTAGCCTTATTATTTTTGTTATTGCTGTTTATAATCTTTATTTGATCCATTAAAGAATTTATGGTTATTTTTTGACTGTCAATTAGTAGATCTTTTTGTTTAATAATTTCCTTTAGATAGTAAATTTCAATCTGTAAAGGATCTTCGGTTGCCATTGGCATAATTGTAGGATTTACTTGAGAAGAATTTTCTTCAGTGTTTACACAACATAGAATCTCCTTTTCATTAATAACTTTAACCTTTTTAGATTCAGCACAACTGGGGTGAAAAATTGCTTCACACTTAATGCATTTTACAAATACTTTAGGTGGTCTAGAACATCTTTTACAAGTTTTAATACTTTCATCAGTAGAAGCCATTTTACGGATATAGCGATTGTAGCACAATCAGTTAGGGAACCGATCAGGCTCCGAACCGCCGCGGCGACCCCGGTTCAATCCCAACCTGGGGCAAATAACTTAAACCTTTTTTTTAAATAATTTAAACAGTTTTTATAAGTAGTTTTTTCCTCTCTGTTCTGTTCTTTTTTTTTTTGATGCATCGACTTTTTGTTTGGTTAATAATTGTTTATGGGATAATAAATTAGTAATAACTTAAATTAATTTCACTATCACCATTAGTCAAAAACACAAACAAAACAGTCAAACTCATCGTTACTACACTTAAGAAAAGTTATCCACAAGAAGTTTGTATTTCATCCCACTATAAACACGCTTATTTTAGCATATAAATCGGAGCACATCAATATACGTCTCAAACGCAATAATACTAATTAAACATTTATCAAGTCACATCTATTCTTAACAGTTTTGTTTTTGGTTCACCTCGATATATTTATTTTTGTGGCAAATATGGATTTTTTTAAAAAACATTGCAATTTCCAATATTTTTCTGTATGAAGAACTAAGGTTGCTATGATCCATCCATAGGCTATGGAGAGTGACAGTTTTGTTGAATCATTCCATACTTTGACATGTCATACACGGCTTTCAAAAGCTATCAAATTGTTTTTTGTAAATTAATTTGTTAATTTTGAGGTGTCTTCTTACTTTTAAAAATGTCTCCGACTGATGTTGCCTTTTGATCTTTACTTCTTGTGACGTTTAAAACACTTGCCACGTAATACTGTGACCGTCCATCCTGGATTAAATTAATGGCTCTGGCAACATCAGTCGGAGACATATCCATTTTTTAAAGTAAGAAGACACCTCAAAATTTAAACATTAATTTGCAAAAAACAATTTGATAGCTTTTGAAAGCCGTGTATAACATGTCCAAGTATGGGATGATTCAATAAAACTGTTACTGACATCCTCCATAGGCTATGGATAGAAAATAGCAACCTTAGTTCTTCAAACAGGAAAAATATTGGAAATTGCAATATTTTTTTTTTAATCCATATTTTCAACAAAAATAAATATATCGAGGTGAACCAAAAACAAAAATGTTAAAAATAGATGTGACTTGATAAATAAAACTTAATTTAGAACAATAAACGGTTTTGCCACTCTACAGAGCGTCTTAAACGTATGGTAAAAAACATATTTTTGTTTAAACCTGTATATTATAAACGTACGTCTATTTTTTAGTAATTTTTAAAATGTGAGCGATTCTCCATTTATTTATCTACAATATTCTTTAATATTTGTTTAAATCCGAAATCAAATAAAAAAGTTATTTGCGATTGAAATTCATTGAAAATTTGTGTGGATCGATTATTTTGCCTGTGAGTGCATTTTGAATTTATAATTTTTTTTTAATTTTATCATATTTATTCGTAAAAGAATTTGATTGTCTTTACTTGAAGCTGCGTCGCTTTCTGCGAAGCCTTTTTGTTTTGGATTTCTTGTAGCGAAGTGTTTATTTTTGCCATTTTCAGATCGCCGTGCAAGAGCGTCTAGACGCTTTGAGCAATGGCTGCTCGCTATCGAATATGATACAATACGACGACACGGACCACGACGGGAAATTGAGCATCAATGAGTTCTACGTCGCTTTCAGCAAACTTTACAGTAAGTTACGCCGTTTTTCCTGAGTCTCGTAAACTTTGACGTTTCACCCAAAAAAAGCTGAATTAAATTAAAATTTAACAGTAGCTTTTGTAAATCCTTATTTCTGTTTTTGACAGCAAAACAAATAAAAATCAAACTCAATATAATTTACAAGTGTTTGCCGATTTATTTTAAATTGCTTCTAAATGACTACCAAAACTTTTAATTTGATGCTACCGCACGTTTTTGGTTAATGTAGTTATTGAGGTGTTCATGTTCCAAAATACTTCGCGAATATTAGCATTAGCTTATTTTTGCGATAAAACACATTTTTAAATTAAATTGAAATTGAAACAGAATTTTCGTATTTTTACCCATAAAAACATATTTTATACATATAAAGCTGCATAATCCTGTTAACAGGTAGCTGTCCACCTGAACTGTGCGAACACGTCATTATTAATACCGGATTATAAAAGATAATTTAAATTTAACTAATTTTACAAATCAGTTAGAATTAATTAATTGTCATACCCAATGGATTGTGTAAATTGTTTATATGTGCGTTTGTCTCATTTTAATTTAATCAGCCGATGCTGTCAGATATTATTAAATACAACCAAAACCCTCAACTAAAACTAAAAAACTGAACAAAAGGGGATCTTAGTTATTTATTATCAAAATAATTTAATATAAATAAATCATATAATTATATTATATAAAATTGCAATATACTATTAAAATACGAAATAATACACATTTATTTCAATTAATTTAAATACAAATAATGCAGAAAAACTTATAATAACAATTCTTTGCTTGGTAGGCATCTTAAAGGAAAAATATTTTAATAATAATTAATTACCTATTCATAACAAATTATTAGGTTTTAATTAATAGATAACCCTTTGCTTTGTAGGTATCTTAAAGGAAAAATATTTTATAAATTAATTAATAAGCAAATTTAACTTGGAATATTGCATTTTGTGATTTTTTAAAATGGGTAGGTACTACTTTTTGCGGTACTTTTCAGTTTTTAAATTTAAAGAGAATATTTTCAAATTTGGATGAAAATCAATTCACACTTGTTATGAAAAAAATTAAATTAACATTTTGATATAAGTTTAAGACAAAGTGGTTGTTATCACATCGTTGTTTGAATAACTTTAAAATTATAAAAGGAGAATGTTTGAAAAGGGAATATGTATTTATAAACAATAAAAAGGTATTGAATTATTTTTGCAATCGTTTCACCGCGAACATCTACAAAAGTCATATTTAATACAGTACAAAAAATATTTGTTTGCAATAAAAAAGCATTTTGATTATTTCCTCAATTGATGCTTTAGGACCATCTAAAAAATAAAATCCGTTATGTTTTTTGATTAAAATATAGTTCATTATACGTAATAATCCTTATATAATACATGAAAAAAGAAAAAAGTAATATATATTTTTAATAAAAAAGTTTGTGAATTATTTCCGCAAAACAGTGCTTTATGATAATCTAAAATTAAAAATTTAATTTAAAAAAAAATAAAAACTTTTGAAATTTTCGATTAAAATATAGTTATTATTATACGTAATAAGTCCTATTTAACAAATTAAAATATTAATATTTATTTGTAATAAAAAAGTTATTAAATTATTTTCCGCAAAACGCTGCCTTTTGACCATAGTGCGGCGGTAGCAGTTGGTTTTAGATGTGTTCCAAAACATATTGCTACCCAGCACTGATGGGATCCAAAACTCCAAAGCAATTTATCAAATAAACTGTTGTTTTTTCTGATTTCTCTATTGATTGATACTCAAATTATTACAACACAAAAATTAGAATGTTTTATGTTTAAAAAAAATGTTACTTCAAAAAATGGTGAATTCGCCGGGATATTAGTGCATATACACGGTGGAAACCTTAACTGAAATTAATTATGTATCTTGAAAATAAATGGATAAAAAATAACATTAAATTTTAATATCTTCAAAACTCAAAAGCAATTTCTCAAATAAACTGTTGTATTTTCTGATTTCTCTATTGATTGATACTTAAATTATTATAGCACAAAAATTAAAATGTTTTATGTTTAAAAAAAAAAAAATTAGTTCAAAAATGGTGAATTCGCCGGGATATTAGTGCAATATACAGGGTGGAAACAATTGAAATAAATTATGTATCTTGAAAATAAATGGATAAAAAATAACATTAAATTTTAATAACTTTAAAACTCAAAAGCAATTTATCAAATAAACTGTTGTTTTTTTCTGATTTCTCTTTTGATTAATACTCTAATTATTATAGCACAAAAATTAGAATGTTTTGTGTTTTTAAAAAAATGTTAATTTTTAGTTCAAAAAATGGTGAATTCGCCGGGATATTAGTGCATATACACGGTGGAAACCTTAACTGAAATTAATTATGTATCTTGAAAATAAATGGATAAAAAATAACATTAAATTTTAATAACTTCAAAACTCAAAAGCAATTTATCAAATAAACTGTTGTTTTTTTCTGATTTCTCTTTTGATTAATACTCTAATTATTATAGCACAAAAATTAGAATGTTTTGTGTTTTTAAAAAAATGTTAATTTTTAGTTCAAAAAATGGTGAATTCGCCGGGATATTAGTGCATATACACGGTGGAAACCTTAACTGAAATTAATTATGTATCTTGAAAATAAATGGATACAAAATAACATTAAATTTTAATAACTTCAAAACTCAAAAGCAATTTATCAAATAAACTGTTGTTTTTTTCTGATTTCTCTTTTGATTAATACTCTAATTATTATAGCACAAAAATTAGAATGTTTCGTGTTTTTAAAAAAATGTTAATTTTTAGTTCAAAAAATGGTGAATTCGCCGGGATATTAGTGCATATACACGGTGGAAACCTTAACTGAAATTAATTATGTATCTTGAAAATAAATGGATACAAAATAACATTAAATTTTAATAACTTCAAAACTCAAAAGCAATTTATCAAATAAACTGTTGTTTTTTTCTGATTTCTCTTTTGATTAATACTCTAATTATTATAGCACAAAAATTAGAATGTTTTGTGTTTTTAAAAAAATGTTAATTTTTAGTTCAAAAAATGGTGAATTCGCCGGGATATTAGTGCATATACACGGTGGAAACCTTAACTGAAATTAATTATGTATCTTGAAAATAAATGGATAAAAAATAACATTAAATTTTAATAACTTCAAAACTCAAAAGCAATTTATCAAATAAACTGTTGTTTTTTTCTGATTTCTCTTTTGATTAATACTCTAATTATTATAGCACAAAAATTAGAATGTTTTGTGTTTTTAAAAAAATGTTAATTTTTAGTTCAAAAAATGGTGAATTCGCCGGGATATTAGTGCATATACACGGTGGAAACCTTAACTGAAATTAATTATGTATCTTGAAAATAAATGGATACAAAATAACATTAAATTTTAATAACTTCAAAACTCAAAAGCAATTTATCAAATAAACTGTTGTTTTTTTCTGATTTCTCTTTTGATTAATACTCTAATTATTATAGCACAAAAATTAGAATGTTTTGTGTTTTTAAAAAAATGTTAATTTTTAGTTCAAAAAATGGTGAATTCGCCGGGATATTAGTGCATATACACGGTGGAAACCTTAACTGAAATTAATTATGTATCTTGAAAATAAATGGATAAAAAATAACATTAAATTTTAATAACTTCAAAACTCAAAAGCAATTTATCAAATAAACTGTTGTTTTTTTTCTGATTTCTCTTTTGATTGATACTCTAATTATTATAGCACAAAAATTAGAATGTTTTATGTTTTTAAAAAAATGTTAATTTTTAGTTCAAAAAATGGTGAATTCACCGGGATATTAGTGCATATACAAGGTGGAAACCTTAACTAAAATTAATTATGTATCTTGAAAATAAATGCATCAAAAATAACATTAAATTTTAATAACTTCAAAACTCAAAAGCAATTATCAAATAAACTGTTGTTTTTTCTGATTTTTCTTTTGATTGATACTCTAATTATTATAGCACAAAATTAAGAATTTTTTCCGCAAAACGCTGCTTTTTGACCATAGTGCCGCGGTAGCAGTTGGTTTCAGATGTGTTACCCAGCACTGATGGGATCCAAAAGACCGCAACAGTCCATCTGGAACACATTTGAAACAAAGCACTGTGACAAGGTTTAATGCGCAATAGGATAGGCCAAATTGGACAATATTAACAATTTAAAGGAACTTTTAAATTTTTAAAATTGTGGCGTGACATCTTCGATACAAAACCGGACAAATTCGTTTCTAGGCGTGTCTGTCGTGTCTTTAGACATTCTTTCAAACTTTTATTGTTTCATCCTTAATAATTTTAATTATTATATCCCTTCATCATTTCATAATTTCATCCTTTCACCCTTTCATTCTTTCATCCCTATATCCTTTCATACTATTATTGCTGCTTTATCCTTTCATTCTTTTATACTTTCATTGTTTCATTTTTTTAAATATTTTATCCCTTTATCCTTTAATACTCATTGTTTTATTCGTTCATTCATTCATCCCTTCTTCCTTTCTTTATTTCATACTTTCATTCTTTCTCCCTTTCATCTTTTGATTCTTTTATCCTTTCGCCCTCATTGTTTTATCCTTTCATTATTTTATCCCTTCATTATTTTATCTTTTCATTCTTTTATACTTTCATTATTACACTTTTTAATCTTTTGATTCTTTCATTCTTTCGTCCTTTTTTCTTTTCATACTTTTATTGTTTCATCCTTAACAATTTTCATTATTTCATCTCTTCATCATTGCATACTTTCATCCTTTTACCCTTTTATTACTTCATCTCTATATCCTTTGAAACTTTCATTGTATCATCCTTTCATTCTTTTATACTTTCATTCTTTTATACTCCATTCTTTCACATACTTTTATTGTTTCATTCTTAATAATTTTCATTCTTTCATCCCTTCATCATTTCATACTTTCATTCTTTCACCCTTTCATTATTTTATTCCTATATCCTTTGTGATACTTTCATTGTTTCATTCTTTAATTATTTTATCCCTTCATCCTTTAATACTCATTCTTTTATACTTTCATGCCTTCATTCTTTCATTTTCATTCATCTGGAACACATTTGAAACGAAGCACTGACAAATTGGACAATATTAACAATTTAAAGGAACTTTTAAATTTTTAAAATTGTGGCGCGACCTCTTCGATACAAAACCGGAAAAATTCGTTTCTAGGCGTGTCTGTCGTGTCTTTAGACATTCTTTCAAACTTTTATTGTTTCATCCTTAATAATTTTCATTATTATATCCCTTCATCATTTCATAATTTCATCCTTTCACCCTTTCATTCTTTCATCCCTATATCCTTTCATACTATTATTGCTGCTTTATCCTTTCATTCTTTTATACTTTCATTGTTTCATTTTTTTAAATATTTTATTCCTTTATCCTTTAATACTCATTGTTTTATTCGTTCATTCATTCATCCCTTCTTCCTTTCTTTATTTCATACTTTCATTCTTTCTCCCTTTCATCTTTTGATTCTTTTATCCTTTCGCCCTCATTGTTTTATCCTTTCATTATTTTATCCCTTCATTATTTTATCTTTTCATTCTTTTATACTTTCATTATTACACTTTTTAATCTTTTGATTCTTTCATTCTTTCGTCCTTTTTTCTTTTCATACTTTTATTGTTTCATCCTTAACAATTTTCATTATTTCATCTCTTCATCATTTCATACTTTCCTCCTTTTACCCTTTTATTACTTCATCTCTATATCCTTTGAAACTTTAATTGTATCATCCTTTCATTCTTTTATACTTTCATTCTTTTATACTCCATTCTTTCACATACTTTTATTGTTTCATTCTTAATAATTTTCATTCTTTCATCCCTTCATCATTTCATACTTTCATTCTTTCACCCTTTCATTATTTTATTCCTATATCCTTTGTGATACTTTCATTGTTTCATTCTTTAATTATTTTATCCCTTCATCCTTTAATACTCATTCTTTTATACTTTCATGCCTTCATTCTTTCATTTTCATTCATCTGGAACACATTTGAAACGAAGCACTGACAAATTGGACAATATTAACAATTTAAAGGAACTTTTAAATTTTTAAAATTGTGGCGCGTCATCTTCGATACAAAACCGGAAAAATTCGTTTCTAGGCGTGTCTGTCGTGTCTTTAGACAAGGCGCTGGAGACGAACCGGCTGACGGCTCGCGTGGGCGACAACGTGGAGATCAAGTGCGACGTGACGGGGTCGCCGGTGCCGCCGATCGTGTGGCGTCGCAACCGGGTCGACCTGTCGACCGTCAACGAGGAGGACGTTCGAGTCTTCAGCGACGGCAGCCTCTATCTTACGAGGATCCAGCTGCAGCACGCCGGCAACTACACCTGCCACGCGCAGAGGAACAAGGACGTCGTGCAGACCCACGTTCTCACCGTCCACAGTAAGTTCTTGTTATTGTTTATTTATTTATCTATTCCCCAGAAGGCTCGGTACGCTATCTGTCAATCGGTTTTGCAAGCAACGCCTTTTACCAATAGAATGTGCTCTTCGCGTGCATTTGCTTTTTTCTTGGAAGTTTTAATTTTTATCGACTCCATTTTATTTAAAAAGAATTAACAATCTTAAAGGTTATACAAACAAATACATTTAAATTCGGCTCATAGATAAATCGTCACCTGAGTATTGATTTGTTCTATGTCCAATACGTTATAATCGAGATAAACGGGTTTGAAACTTTTACATTAAATATCCTATTTGTTTTTTAATAAAAACTTAATTGAACATTAATAACAATATTCTTGTTTAGCCTTTAATTAGTTCTATTGAGCAACTCTTATCTCAAATTTGGATTTATGCCTCAATATTGGAAAAAACCTTTTGGAGATAAAACAAAAAGTGCTATTTTTGGATTTTAGAAACTAAATGTTGGACATATAACAAAGTTTTAGGACATGAAACAAAACTGAATCAAAAAACACTTTATTTTATTAATTATAATTATAATTATTGTCAAAATACAATGTCATATACATGTAAATAGGTGAAAAAACGTGTACTGGCTAAAGTGGATATAGAACAAAACAATTTTATACTTATAAGGAAGCTTTCCTTGGAGATAGCACAAAACAGTTATAAAATATTTTTAGATTTTTACAAACACAGAGCAAAAGAAAGCCTGTAAGCGAAATTTTGGAGATAGAGTAAACCTTTTAAACTAAACTCGGATTTAGATTAACCTAAACTAAAAACTGACACAATTATATCATAATACTATTATGGAGATGGAACAAACCAACTTCAACTTTCCGAAAATGCATAAACCTCAAAATGGTAAAAAATGGAGATAGCACAAACCAATACTCAGGTGACGAAATATAGATATCTGTCTGACAGGCATATGCCTGTCAGATTTTATATAATTTTAATTAAAAATGACTATTATTATTATTATATATATAAAAAAGTGTATAATAAATTTGATTACAAATCACTTGTTTTAAAAATAAATGGATACAAAATAACATTCAATTTTAATAACTCCAAAGCAATTTATCAAATAAACTGTTGTTTTTTCTGATTTCTCTATTGATTCATACTCTTATTATTATAGCACAAAAATTAGAATGTTATATATTTTTTTTTAATGTTAATTTTTAGTTTCAAAAATGGTGAATTCGCCGGTATATTAGTGCAATATCGGTATACAGGGTGGAAACCTTAACTGAAATAAATTATGTATTATAAATGGACAAAAAATAACATTAAATTTTAATAACTTCAAAACTCAAAAGCAATTTATCAAATAAACTGTTGTTTTTTTCTGATTTCTCTTTTGACTGATACTCTAATTATTATAGCACAAAAATAAGAATGTTTTATGTTTTTAAAAAAATGTTAATTTTTAGTTCAAAAAATGGTGAATTCGACTGGATATTAGTGCATAACCCTGTAACTGAAATTAATTATGTATCTTGAAAATAAATGGATTAAAAATAACATTAATTATAAATTTAAAATCCATAGCAATTTATCAAATAAACTATTGTTTTTCTGATTTTTCTATTGATTAAAAATCTAATTATTATAATAGCACAAAAGTAAGAAAGTTTTATGTTTAAAAAAAATTGTTAATTCCTAGTTTCAAAAATGGTGAATTCGCCGGGATATTAGTGCAATATCGGTATACAGGGTGGAAACCTTAACTGAATTAAATTATGTATCTTGAAAACAACCTAATCAAAAATGTATGTCTTGTGATGCATCATTTGAAATCTCGTTTTTATAGTATTATTTATTTTGGTATTCAACAGAAATTTTGTATTTTAGTTCTTCAAAATTAGTTTTTAAATTGACTGTAAAAATGTCTTATATATATATATAAAAAAGTTTCTTGATTATTTAACGAAACGAATCCAAAATTGCCAAGGAAATGTTTGTAAAATGGAAGCAACAAATCGCTTTCACCATTTCATTCTTTTATATTTTCATTCTTTCATCCCTTCATTGTTTCATTTTTTCAATCTTTCATTCTTACCTCTTTTCATTTTTGTATTTTTTTATTATTTTCTCCTTTCATCTTTTCAGTTTTTCATCACTTTATTCTTCCATTCATTTAAAAATAGCATATTCGCCAGAACCGCTGATTAATTTTTTCTGCGTGATTACCTTAAAAATAAACTTTATGTCACTAAACCAAATAATATTGAAGACCTAAAAAGAATCCGGTAGAATGCAGGGATTATAATATAATATTAAGTTTTAATTAAAATTAATCAAATAAATCAACGCTTCTTATTTGCAGATGAAACTTTTAGTTGATTAAAGTTTTTGTTAAATATAACCTTCTTATTATTCATAAAACAACGAAACGAATTGGAAAAGCAAACCGCATCCATTTGCCAAGAGCCAATCTTTATGTTTGAATAAAACTTTAAAATCGTAATTTATTTTCAACGAATAAAATTGGAACTCTTTTTCCACAGCGGTTCCAGAAGTTCATGTAACTCCCACTATACAATCCAAAAGACCTGGTGAAGATGCCACCATGTTGTGTCATGTGGCCGGTGAACCGTTTCCAAAGGTAATATTTTCCACAAAGTATTTAATAATAATAATAATTCTGTGTGATTTAGGTTGAGTGGCTTAAAAATGACGAATCCCTAAAGAGCGACAATCCCAGAAAATACCAAATAATTGGAAATGGGACTGCACTAAAAATAAGAAAAATCGCTTTTGCAGACACTGGAGCTTACATGTGTCAAGCTACTAGCATAGGTAATGCTTTTAATATTTAAAATTTGTTTATTATATCAAATAGTTAATTCCAGACACCATCTAATGCAATTCGGGTTTCGTAATAAATTTTGCATGTAAACTACTTTGGTTGGATAAATTATTTAATTTTCCTGCTGTCTACACGGAATTCCATTATATTCAAGTAAATAATTGTCGGCATTAAATTACATAGTGTTGGTGCGATTAATTTGAGTTTTTTAATTTATTCACTTATAAATTTTAAACAGCGGAATATGTTATTTAAGGGGTAGCAGTGGAAACGCCTAATTAGTAGCAGTTGCGGTCGAACGAGAAATTTAAATATTAATTTAATTGCAGGAGGACTAACAAGGGACATCAGCTCGCTGGTCGTACAAGAGCAACCCACACCCAGTAAGTATTTGCTGCATACTACAATAAACCACGCTACTGTCCAAAATTGTCCCGTCACATGGAAATAATGGTCGAATAAATAAGCTCTGAGGTTTATAAAATATGCCGTTTTGCTTATTTATACACGGCGGTTTAATTATGCTAAACAATATGTTTGGGTCAAATATATTACTTTTGTTTCATACATAAATATATTTTCAATGTATGCAGGGCCATCCATCTAACCTTCTTTCTTTTGTAGCTAATTTTTATTTTTATTCTTTCATCTTTTATCATTCCTTTGCTTTATGCTTCCATTCTTTTATTCATTCATCCGTCAATTTATTTTATTCTAACATTCTTACAACCTTTTATTCTTTTATAGTTAAATTATTTCACCCTTTCATCTTTTGATTCTTTCATCCCTTCGTCCTTTTATCCTATCAAACTTGTATTATTTCATTCTTAACATTTTTCATTCTTTCATCCCTTCATCATTTGATACTTTCATCCTTTCACCCTTTCATTATTTTATCCCTTCATCCTTTACTACTTATTGTTTTATCCATTCATTTTTTCATCCCTTCATTCTTTAATCCTTTCATTCTTTAATCCTTTCATTCCTTCATACTTTCATTGTTTGATCCTCAACATTTCATACTTTTATCCTTTCATTCTTTTACCTTTCTTTATTTTGTCTCCTCATACTTTAATCGTTTTATCCTTTCATTTCTGTATACTTTTATCATTTTATACTTTTATTTTTTCACCTTTTCTTTATTTTATCCCCTCATCCTTTAAAACCTTCATTGTTTCATCCTTTTGTTCTTAATCCCTTTATACTTTAATTCGTTCAATGTTTCATCCTTTCGCCCTTTCATTCTTTCATCCCTTCATTCTTTGTTACGTATATTGTTTCATCCTTTCATCATTTTATCCCTTCATTCCTTCATTCTTTTATCCTTTCATTCCTTTATACTTTCATTGTTTTATCCTACCATTGTTTTATACTTTTCTTTCATCGTTTTGTTCTTAATCCTATGATTATTTTATTCCTTCATATTTTGATACATTTCATCTTTCTATTTTTCATAATTTTATTCTTTCATCCCTTCTTCCTTCATTGTTTTATCTTTTCATTGTATTACCCTTTCATTCGTTTATTCTTTCATTTTTTCATTCTTTTAATATTTTATTCCTTCATCCTTTAATTCTTTCATTGTTTCATCCTTTTATCCCTTTATCTTTTCATTTGTTTTATCCTTTTATCCCTTCATACTTTCATTGTTTCATTCTTTTATTTTTTATTCTTTCATTCTATTATCCCTTCATCATTTCATATTTTCATTAATTCATTTTTTATCATTTCATTATTTCATCCCTTCATCCTTTAATTATTTCATTCTTTTATCCTTTCATTATTTTACCCCTTCATACTTTCATCGTTTTATCCTTTCATTCTTTTATAATTTTATTCCTTTTTCCCTTTCACTACTTTATCCTTTCGTACTTTCATTGTTTCATCCTTTCCTTCTTTTAATCCTTTTATATTTTCATTTTTTCACTTTTTTTTTATTTTATCAACCCATCCTTTCATACTTTCATTGTTTTATCCTTTTATTCTTTCATCCTTTAATTTTTCACTCTTTCCAATCTTTTTCTCTTCTTTCATCCTTTCACTCATTTATTTTTTATCCCTTCTTTCATCTTTTTATTATATTATTCTTTAATTGTTTTTACCCCCATTTCATACATTCATTGTTTTATCCTTTTATTCCTTCATCCTTTCCTTTTTTATCCCTTTATTCTTTCATCCATTCAACATTTTATACTTTAATCCTTTCATATTTTTATTCTTTTCTATATTTTATCCCCCATCTTCCTACTTTCATTGTTTCATTCTTTCATTCTTTCATCGTTTTGTTCTTAATCCTATGATTCTTTTATCCCTTCATATTTTGATACATTTCATCTTTCTTTTTTTCATAATTTTATTCTTTCATCCCTTCTTCCTTCATTGTTTTATCTTTTCATTGTATTCGTTTATTCTTTCATTTTTTCATTCTTTTAATATTTTATTCCTTCATCCTTTAATTCTTTCATTGTTTCATCCTTTTATCCCTTTATCCTTTCATTATTTCATCTTTTTATCCCTTCATACTTTCATTGTTTTATTGTTTTATTTTTTATCCTTTTATTCTATTATCCCTTCATCATTTCATACTTTCATTCATTCATTTTTTTATCATTTCATTATTTCATCCCTTCATCCTTTAATTCTTTCATCCTTTTATCCTTTCATTATTTTACCCCTTCAATATTTTATACTTTTGTCCTTTCATACTTTCATTCTTTCACACTTTATTTATTTTTTCCTCTTATCCTTTCATACTTTCATCGTTTTATCCATTCATTCTTTTATAATTTTATTCCTTTTTCCCTTTTACTACTTTATCCTTTCGTACTTTCATTGTTTCATCCTTTCCTTCTTTTATCCCTTTATTCTTTCATCCCTTAAACATTTTATACTTTAATCCTTTTATATTATCATTTGTTCACTTTTTCTTCATTTTATCACCTCATCATTTCGTACTTTCATTGTTTTATCCTTTTATTCTTTTATCCTTTAATTTTTCACTCTTTCCAATCTTTTTCTCTTCTTTCATCCTTTCACTCTTTATTTTTTTATCCTTTCTTTCATCTTTTTATTATATTATTCTTAAATTGTTTTTACCCCCCATTTCATACATTTATATCTTTTATCCTTTCATTCTATTATCCCTTCATCATTTCATACTTTCATTCATTCATTTTTTATTATTTCATCCCTTCATCCTTCCCTCTTTCTATTCTTCTTTCATCCTTTTATTCGTTTATTCTTTCTTTTATCCTTTCATTATTTTATGCTTTAATTTTTTCACCCCTCCTTTCATACTTTCATATTTTTATCCTTTCAATTTTCATCATTTTATCATTCCATCCTTTTATTTTTTACAACTTTAGGTAACTTTTTTTTTTTAATTTTAAAAACCTAGGTCTTGAAATTTGAAGTGAATATTTCCTAATCTTTAAAATAATTATAAAAAATATTTATAATTTTCTTAAAGATTCTCCAAATGAGGAGAGACGTTTCTTTGCTTTCCACGACTGGGGGGTCAGCATCTACGAACCGTCAACTTGCAGATTGTACCACCGCATTCAATCGACCGACATTATTCCCGGTACACAGGTAAACAAAAAACCTGACGTTTTGGACGTTAAGTAACCTAAAATGCATCTTCAGGAATACGTTTGCGGCGACAAAGGCGTGCAATGCTCCTGGGGCCGGGCCATAAACGTGGCAAACAGATACGTGTACGCCAGTCAACCGAGCCGTGACCGCATCCTCATCATTTCCAAGGTCCAAATGGTGGTGGTGGACGTGGTAAGCACGGACAAGTACCCGGTGGACTTGCACTACGTTCCGCACCTGGATCAGGTCTGGATCCTCAACTGGCGGTCGCCCAACAACACCGGAATCAAAACCATACAAGTAAGTCACCCTTTCATCTTTTGATTCTTTCATCCCTTCGTCCTTTTACCCTATCCAACTTGTATTATTTTATTCTTAACATTTTTCATTCTTTCATCCCTTCATCATTTGATACTTTCATTCTTTCACCCTTTCATTATTTTATCCCTTCATCCTTATTGTTTTATCCTTTCATTTTTTCATCCCTTCATTCTTTAATCCTTTCATTCCTTCATACTTTCATTGTTTGATCCTCAATATTTCATACTTTCATCGTTTTATCCTTTCATTCCTTTATACTTTTATCATTTTATTCTTTCACCTTTTCTTTATTTTATCCCCTCATACTTTCAAACCTTCATTGTTTCATCCTTTTGTTCTTAATCCCTTTATACTTTAATTCGTTCAATGTTTCATCCTTTCACCCTTTCATTCTTCATCCCTTCATTCTTTGTTACGTATATTGTTTCATCCTTTCATTCTTTCATTCCTTCATTCTTTCATCCTTTCATTTCTTTATACTTTCATTGTTTTATCATACCATTATTTTATACTTTCATTCTTTCATCCCTTCATTATTTTACCCCTTCAATATTTTATACTTTTGTCCTTTTATACTTTCATTCTTTCACCCTTTCTTTATTATGTCCCCTTATCCTTTCATACTTTCATCTTTATATCCTTTCATTTTTTCATTCCTTCATTCTTTAATCCTTTCATTCCTTCATACTTTCATTCATACTGTTTTACGGCGTGTTTCGTAGGTCATCAGGGATGCCGGTCAAAAGCGAAAGCATCACACCGTGCATCCTGAGCCAATCGATGGGCAGTTCGATTTGGTGAAGGGGTTGTTTATTCCATCGGCGTTTCAGGAGTTGTCGCACTTCAGTTTTAAGTATGGATACGTGACGCATACGAATCAACGTGGGTTGTACAAACTGGACCTGGAAAATTTACGTTACACAAGATCCGTTGACTTGACTCCTTACAATTGCGTGCCGGCTCAAGTCAGGTTTTCAGCTTTATGTATGTCTTCTATACACTCTATATTAGGGTGTCCGTTATTTATCAAGTTGCCTGTTTTTACTTGGGTATCATTTAAATTGTCTAAATGACGATACTTTTTCCATTCATTTACGAGTTTTTTCACTATTTGGAAATTATTTTTTTTCTTGTTTATTAAATTCAATAATTATTGTTGATTTTACTTCTATTATGATCCGTTTAGATAAAGAAATTTTGATATTGACGTCAAAAATTTATTTCGTAATTTAAGTTCAATCGATTTTTATCGTTTAATAATTTTGTTTAATTTCCCGACTACTAAATATTTATTCTGTATTTGAATCCCCTATTATTAAATCCGTTTTGATGAAAAATGAGAACCATGCATTAAAAAAATACTACCTATCAATCTGTGCATTCAAATGGTTGAAAAAGCCACGAAATGTAAATATTAATTTTTTTTATAAATATTTGATGGCTTTTGCAACCATTTCTATACACACAGGTAGGAATATTTTAATGCATGTATCTCATTTTTATCAAAACGGATTTAAGGGGTTTTGATACTAGAGGATTTAAGGTAATTTTTTTATTATTATACGCTCTTAATAATTATAATTATTTAGAAAATTAATGAAAATTTTAAAGCAAGTCATTATTTATTTATTTTAGTTTTAATTATAAAAAATGTAAAATAGATTTTTTTTCAATTATCTTCTTATTGCTTACAATTATCATTTTATGTCAAATATATCTTGATGAAATTTTAATTTTTTAAAACTAATTAAAAATTTCAAAATCAACTCTTTAGGAGGGTCCATAAAGAAGCACCTGAAACTTTTTTTTCTATTTTCTAAAGACTAAAAATAATTTATCCTACCAAAAAGTACGCCACTGATCGACTAGGAACTTTAGGCTAATCTGTTTGCCTAATTTTATTTATTATTTATTTTATGGTTGGTAACAACCAGCGTTTCCATATTCTGTCAAAAAAAGTTGCCAGATTTTGTTTTAATTTAGCTTAATTACAAAAATGACAAAATCAACAATGGAAATTGTTAATTTGGCTTTTTATTAATTGTTGTTTATGTCATTTTTGTAATGCAGGAAAATTAAAACAAAATCTGACAACTTTAATGGCAGAATCTAGTGCATTTCTTTCAAATTTTCCGTTATGTGCTCAAATTGTAAATATCTTAACTAAGGGGAGTGGTTTTGGATTTATTTACACAAATTGAATGTTTAAAGTTTAACCTGTGAACTAGTCCTAATTTCATCTTAGTAAACAGAAAGAAAAAAAACGATGAAAAAATTAATTTTGTGGTTATGGAGTTTTTAAAATAGGTACTAAATTTTCTAATCATTGCTTAAGCTAATAGCTGGATGAGTAAATAAATACAGAAGGTATTAGAGCTTTAAGGGCATACAACTTTTGTATTATTGAGTTTTTATTTATTTTTTACAAGAAAAGTTTTTAGTAACAATTTTTTACAACTCGCAACGCGCAGTTACTTTGTCAAAAGGTATTCAGTATTTTAATATATTACATTAATGACATAAACACTGTTTATTAAACAGGGTGTTATAAATATAAACGTTTTAAAGAAAATTACTGCGTTCCCATGTCGTGCAAAAACGTAAATCCACTGATTACGTAAATCAGTGATTTTAAACATTTGACTAAAGTTGAAAATACTTTTTATCTTAAAAGTTCATGGTCGAGCAATAGATGGTGTTAGGCTATAAGTAATAGGTAATTTTAAATAAACTATTAATGATTTATGATTTACAATTTTCATAAAGTCAATATTAACAGCGTATAAAATAAAATTTAACATTAAATATAGAATAAATGTTGAATGGTCGGTAAATTAAACAAAAAAGTGCAAAAAAGTATCGTCATTTAGGCAAGAAAAAATTATTAGCAAAATTGTTTTTTGTCTATAAACTATCAATTTAAACGATACCCAAGTGAAAATAGCCAACTTTGTAAATAACGTACACTTTACTCTATATAATTACAACTTTCTTTTGATACTATTACTTTTGTAGATGGTATGGTTATAATGCAATGTTTGGAACCGGTAACCAACAGACCAACAGGACAATTGGTCCTGGATTACTTGACTGACAGTGTTTTGGCCACCAAACCCACCCTACCTGGAGTACCTTACATTTCACCGGATTCGAGAAAGTTGGTAACACTGGACAGAACCGCCAGTGGTGCCACGATCATCGTACAGGAAATATCCGGTAAGTTAGTTAAAACTAACTACTTTAAGCGTTTTTAATAACTTTTTTGCAGAGAATGGTTTAATATTTTCGTTTGACGTCAAAACGTCGTTAAATATATCCGACGTAACGTTTTACCCGAGCCAAACCACACACAGCTATGACATATACGCCAGTGCCCAGGAAAAGGAGGATATTTTATTCCTGAATCTTTATTCAGGAAAGGTGGAAATCATCACGGGAGTGGGTAAAGCCATCCCGATGCAGTTGACACGGTGGAATAACCCCAACAGGCCGATCAGCGGTTCTGGTGAGTAAAATATTTTCGAAAGAATAAAAGGACGAAATAATGAAACTAGTTGCATTCTTTCATCCCTTTTATTAATTGCCCAATTCATCCCCTTATCATATATATGAAAGGATGAAGGGATGAAAGAATAAAATGATAATCTGATGAATTGGGCAACACTATGATAGTTTTCCAAACTTTTTTTTTCAAACATTAAGTAATTTTGGGCCGCTGATTTCAAAAATGTCATTAGTTTTTCTCTAGGACGTCTAGGATTTAAAATAATATCGTAATAAAATGCTCTGCTCAATCACCTCAAAATGTAAGTTTTTTGTTGGTATTTTAATTATTTATTAAATTATTTTGCCTTAAATTTATCTTAAATGTACTAAAGTATTGGTATACGGCAAATAGATCATATTTATCTTAACAATGTGACATTTTAAATACTAAAACTATAATTTTAATGTATTTTATGTAAAAAAAACAACCATTATTTGACATTTTTGTCGTTTATTTTAATAATTAAATTGAAAGGGCAACAAAGTAAACAAGTTTCAGTATTTTTCATCCAAATTAAGCCCTCAAAATTTAATGCATTGCATAATTTTGCTTTTTTCTACCTTAAATTTATAAAATCGTATCAAATATCGAATTGGATTATAGTATTATTATGCTTAATCCTCATCATCGTCGTACATATTTTGCTGCAAAATCCAGCAAATGTCTCCTGGCAATGAATCCAACCTTTCCGCTATACCCATAGATATCTACAAATGCTCTAGATTTGCAGTTACTTGGTGAAATCGTTCTCCATGTTCATCAGTTCGGCAAATTTATCAGGAAGAAAAAATTTTTTTTACATTTAATGTATTTTAAATGACGGAAAAAACGGAAAGCATTTTTTCAATGAATTGGCGCCAATTTTAGGTCCGATATGAACCAAGAACATTTTCAATGACAGCTTTAACACTGCCATATGCAACAAGCTGGTCAACTTTGAGAGCATTTTTGAATGCTTGATCTTTCATTAAACGTCGTATATCAGGTCCATTTAATATTCCTGCAAAATTAAAGTAGTAGGTATATCTCATAAAATTTTGTAATGAAATATTGCGTTTGTTTTTCTTGGGCGTAAAGGTACCGCAACAAAAACAAAACAAATTTACAACGACGACATAAATGTTCGTCTCCTTTCTCTTTCTCTGCTACTTCCATTACCACTTCCATTTCCTGCTCTTTTTTCATTTTTGGTTCTTAAAATCACTTTCAAGTAAAAATACAATTTAAAGTTTAAATTTTAAATGTCAATAATTAAAAGATGCACTTTAGTGTGCTTGAACGATAAAGTAGATAAAGGCGCCTTATACTTCAAGTAAAAATACAATTTAAAGTTTAAATTTTAAATGTCAATAATTAAAAGATGCACTTTAGTGTGCTTGAACGATAAAGTAGATAAAGGCGCCTTATACTTCAATTTGATAATAAATAAGATTCGAGATTAAATTTTTGGGTATTTTAGGCATGATGTGAATAAAAACATATCAAATAATAGTCGAAGAGTAATGCTTATACCGAAACACATTTACATTGTTGCCTTTTCAATTTAATTAGTAATTAAAAAAACGACACAAACATTTCAAAAAATTGGTATTTAATAAAGCACTTCTCTGCAGAAAAGTGCTTTATTAAATATCCCTTATATAATACTACTATAGTATACGGCTACAATGGAACAAACAAAATTTCTATTTGACATTTATCTACCGATGACTTTGTATGGAGTCTCTGTATATTATTTTGACAAAAAACGTCAAAAATATACTGAACATCCAAAATAGATTTAAAGCAAAATAATTTAATAAATAATCAAAATATTATCGAAAAACTTACATTTTGAGATAATTGGGCAGAGCATTTTATTACGCAATTATTTCGAAACCTAGACGTCCTGGAGCAAAACGAGTGGCAATTTTGAAATCAGCAGCCCAAAATTAGGTAATAAAGGTAGGCGTCCTCTATCTTAGTAAATCGAACTATCATATTGTAATGAAAGGATGAAGGAATGAAAATTAAAAAAATTAAAAACACGTTCTTCTTGTGTTTGAAGGTCTTTTTGGCCAGTACATGGTGACTCCGGCCAGCGAGGCGCTTTTCGTGATCAACGGAAGATCGCGAACGGTAAACTGCGAAATAGGGGGTGTCACTCACCCCAGTGAAATCGTCTGGACCACCCTCAAGTTTCACTAATAGCGATAATCACTTTACGCAGGCTAACAAATTTATTTATTTTTCGTCCCACAGAAGCATGTAAATGATGTCGAGCTGTTTTCCGGATAAAAATGCGATTTTTATCTGTAAAGCAGTAAAAATAATGGTTATTTTCAAAGAAACACGGTTTAGTTTAGCGACTAGCAAATAATTTCTAGAATGAAAACATAGAAATTATTATATACTATTGAGTTGTTTGAAGATTGTTCATGTACATAATTATTAAGGTATTAATATTTATATAAATCATCCGAGAGAAAATCCATTTATTATCAACTCACTTAAAATTTAAACATGATAAACGTAAATGGATTTTTTCGAAAATATCATTACCACGTTAGACTGTAAAATACAAATACAACTTATCAAGAAATAATTAAATAATTAAAAAAGTATAGCAGATAAGAGTTTGCTGTTTGTCCATTACAAATAGACAGTAAAAACACATTTTTGGAACTGAATATTTTAATAAGAAAATTGTTTTTAGTATATATATTGTAAATGTAGTTTTGTGATATATACTAATTTTAAATTTTTGTAACAAAATGTTGTACAAAATCAGTTCTCATATTTTTTTCGAAATTGGCCTAATAAATAATCCTTCATATATAACGCACAGTAAAATCGGGAAAATTTTATTACATTTCTTCATACAAATATTAATTAATTTTATTTATTATTTTAATAAGTACTTGTATTTTGTAATATTTCCTTCAAATCCTTTAGGTGTTTTAACTAAATGTAAAATATTTTATTTCATTAATTGTACATCTTTACGTACTTTCCTCTTATTTTTCAAGCTTGCTATCTATTTACTGTCTCGCCCGCCTTTATATAAAGCTTACTGTATCACCAAAAAGGGGCTTATTGTATTATACTACTTACCATAGGTAATATGGTGCATTACTGTTTATACAAAAAATTGAAAAAAATAAATCATTTCATTAACATTTACAAAATATGTTTTATTTAAACACATAAACCTACCAAAAATTGATTGGAAGCGATCTTCTGGAGACGGTTGGTTATATACTAAGAGGTGAGTATATATGGGTGATTCTACAAAAGTTGGACAACTTGAAGTCATCAGTCAATAGTGTAGGTATTTTAATATTTTTTGTAAATATTTTAGTATATTACAAAATATCCAGGTTTTTTTAACTTGTCCACCCAATTTTAATGTATTTTTTCAAAAGCACGTTTGTAGAAAAACATAATAAATATTCAAAACATCAGTACCTTGGCGTATCACAACTCCTGAATCAAATATTTGGGAGATTTTATTTTAAAATATATTCAATTTATCTTAAATTTTTCAATTTCACTAAAAACTATAATATAAAACATTAAATAATGTATTTTTTATATTTTATCATGAATTCAAATAATAGCAATTTTTTAAAAATTGATAATCTTTGTACTCACTTTTACCCGTCAGTTCTGTGTCCAATGTTAAAATTCAAAATTCCTGCGAAATATTGAAGTTTAAACGTCAAGGTTTGGTAAAAATTACCTAAAAAGCCCGCCCTTTGCATGACAGTCATCTTGAAAACGGCGAAGTTGTGGAGAATGCACGTATAGTTCCAGTCAAAATTTCAGTACTTTGGTGAGTAGTTATTTTCTTACGTATATATATTTCATTGTAATTTATATAAGGCTATATGTGATTTGTTGATAAGTAGCATCTACTTATAAAAAATATCAGTAAAATACTTAATTCCGAATTATAATCTCAAATTTGTATGCCATTCATCAGTACCGTGTCGTCAGTTCCATGTTCGATGTTTCGGTTATCTTTTTTTCGCAAACTTCAATTTAAATTCTGCTTGCGCAGAACTTGTTTATTTAATGCCATTATAAACTCATATAAATTTGGTGTGGGTCCCATATCTAATAATTGAGATATCGGTATACCCAAAATCCACCAGCCGCCACTGATGTGTGGTATTATTTGATTTTAAGATATTTAATGTATAATATGCTCAAAGTTGCAAGAAATCTTATATTTTCCAATAAATTATGTATTTAATTAGTAACCTCGTATACTCGACACTTCCCTTGCATTCAAATTTGGAAAACACAGATATTTCAGAAACTGTTTGAAAAAGTGACTGGCCCGGTCTGGAACAGTATATTATTATATTATCTATGTTCTTATAAAAAAATACTGTTTAATTTTTTCCGAAAACTATATAAACAAAATGAGGTCAAAAGTTGCCCAACCTTTGTAGAATCACTCATATAATAGGTATACTTGTTGGTTGTTATTATTAATAATACAAATTTAGCCCAAAACAATTTTTATTTTTCCAATTTTTATTAAAGTAGGTTCAAAGTGGCCTTGGACTTCTCAATGCACTTATTAATTTGGTTTTTAAATGAGTCCTCACAAGTTCGGCACAAGCTTTTCTAATTCGCTCAATCATTTTTTCACGGGTTGTTGGTACTTGGATTGGATTGGATTTGTTGGGTGGAGGGTAGCCACATTGTGGCTACATGCACTTAGGCCACAGTTGGCCCTTTGTACTGCCCCCGAGATCCATTTCCCCATTTGTGTTTGCTCAAATTTTTTAATCCAGCCATCCGAGTTTCCGAAAGAAATCTAGAAAGACGGCTGGAGAGATGGAGCTAATGTTGGTTGCATCAACCCATTCTTCTCCTAAAGTGGATTTTCTGAATTCGAGAAGAGCAGGACATTCACAAATAATGTGTATTACATTCTCTTCGCCCCAGTTACAGGCTCTGCAAAGAGGACTGTCTACTTTTCTTATCGTATGAAGATGTTTGTTTAGTCTACAGTGTCCCGTTATAATTCCGACAAGGTCGGAGAGGTTTTGACGAGATAGCTGTAGACTGTACCTGGCCAGCTTGTCAGATGGATTAGTGATAATATTTTTGGTCTGACGACATGAGCTTAGATTAACCCATCTTCTTAGTTGTTTTTCATGGGTTAGTTTTTTTATCTGGACTTTTAAGGTTGAGTTCGTAAGTGGCAGGACAGGTTCAGGGCCCACTGGCAGCTTTTCCGATCCCTGTCTTGCCAGTTCATCAGCCTTTTCATTTCCTTCATTACCATTATGTCCTTTAACCCATACTAGTTCTAGGACATTATTAATCGTTATCAGCTTCAAAGCAGCAATGCATTCCGCTACCAGTCCCGAGTCAACTATATTGTGACTCAAGGCCAGCAAGGAGGCCCTGCTGTCTGAGGAGATTCTTATTGTTTTTCCATGTATTTGGAGCTCTATTACTTTACGAGCAGCCTCCAGTATGCCTGTGATTTCACACTGGAATATGGTCGCATAGACACCCAATGATATACTGAGGCGTATGGATGGGTTCTGACAATATACTCCAGCTCCAGAGCCTGAGTCGGTTCTGGATCCATCTGTAAAGATAGAAAGATCAGGCGAGGTATTTGGGTGTCCATTTATCCACACCTGATAGGGAGTATTAAAATTATAGCTCCGCACAATCTGGTCGCGCACTGCACTCAGAATAGGTGTCTGTCGGACATTCTTTTCCAGGATGCAGGTGTGACGTTTGCTAGAGATATTTTCTTTCCACATTTTAGTGGTCGAAAGCCTCAGAGATGATCTCAGTGCATCCTCCTCTACGAACAGATCCAAAGAGGGGATGTTCAGGATTGCTTCCATGGCTGCGGTTGGAGTTGTGCGCATGCTGCCTGTAACAGCTAGACATGCAAGCCGTTGCACATGCTCTATTTGTTTTGCTGCAGTAGTTTGTTTGATTTTGGGCCACCAAACGACAGATCCATAGCACAACATTGGTCGAATGACTGCCGTATATAACCAGAGAACTATCTTTGGGGATAGTCCCCACGTCCTTCCGACAGTCCTTCTACACTGCCAGAAGGCCACTGAGGCCTTCTGAATTTTGTGCTTTAGATGACTACTCCAGTTAAGTTTGCTGTCTAGAATTATTCCCAAGTACTTGACTTGGTTTGTTAGTTCCAGACAGGTTCCAAATAACTTAGGCATTTTGAGGAAGCCAAGTTTTCTTTTTCTGGTAAATAGAATTAATTCCGTCTTTGCAGGATTTACAGAGAGGAAATTCCTATTACACCAGTTTTCAAGTATGTTTAGAGCTGTTTGCATTAGATCGCAAAGGGTGCTCTCAATTTTCCCCGTTAGCGTGATAGTGATGTCATCTGCGTAGCCAAAGGTGGTAAAACCATTGTTGTTGAGAGACTCTAGAAGATTGTCAACAACTAAGTTCCATAGAAGTGGCGAGAGTACTCCCCCTTGAGGGCAACCTTTGATTACCACTCCTTTGGTTGAGTCTCCATCGCCTACGCTGACAGCTCTACATTGTAGCATATGTCCAATCCAAGTGCAGAGCATAGGATGAACACCGTGCTTTCTCAGAGCTGCTTCTATGGATTTGAAGGAGGCTTTATCAAATGCTCCTTCTATGTCTATGAATACGCCCAGGGTGGACATATTGTTGTCCATGGATCTTTCGATTCTGCGCACCACCGAATGGAGGGCGGATTCGGTAGATCTTCCTGGAAGGTATGCATGTTGGTTTGGATGCAAAGGGTTCGTTATTTGTATTGCATCTCTTATATGCCTATCACAGAGCCTTTCCAATGTTTTTAAAAGAACAGAGGAGAGGCTTATGGGTCTGTAGGCTTTAGGGGTGGTGTAATCCACTCGCCCTGGTTTAGGTATAAATACTACCTTAATATCCCTCCATGCATTTGGTACATGTTTTAGGGATAGGCATGCCCTTAATATTCTTTCTAAAAGGGTGGAGAGTGCCTCCAAGCCCCATTGTAGTAGGGCTGGAAATACGCCATCCCTTCCAGGTGAAGAAAAAGGCTGAAATTGCTTGACAGCCCAGGCTATTTTATTCTTAGTCACAACAGAGGTTGCTTCAAGCTCCTCCTCCCGAGAGGGAGGGGTACGAGGAAGCTCTGGCCATTTGGCAAGTGTACTAAGTTAACAGCCTGGGAAATGCGTCTTTAAAAGTAGCTCATGTGTTTCTGAAAGGGTTTCCGTATAGGACCCATCCTCGCGTTTGAGACAGCTGAGCTGTTGATTGGGATCCTTGGACAACATTCTTTTGAGCCTTGCTGCCACTGAGGTGGATTCAATGCTGTTACAGAATTTTGTCCATTGTGATCTTTGTCTTTTTCTGGCTTCCTTTTTGTACGAACGTTGAAGTTCTTTGAAAAGAAGCCAATCATTAGCATTTCTGGAAGACTTAGCTTTGTTGAATAGCTTGCCCAGTTTGTTTTTCATCTTGGCGAGTCCTTTGGACCACCAAGCTGTTTTTGATTTACTGGAAGTTAATGTAATTGGACAGGACTGCTCATAAGATGCAATAATAATATTTTGCATATCAAGAACAGCTCCGTCCAAAACTTCCCTGTCATTGAGTTCAGTCGGAATAAGCAGAGACCCCAGGCCCTCAGACAGTGTGCTTTTGTACAGCTCGATGTCTGTCCTTCTGGGGTTCCTATACCTGCTGTTTTCCGACTGAACAGTTTTTATTTTAAAAAGGATGTATCTGTGGTCGGACAAGGATATTTCACTAGACACTGTCCAATTTAAAATTCTGTTTGAAATATTAAAAGAGGCTAGCGTGAGATCAATAATTGATTGGCCCCTACTGGTTACAAATGTAGGTTCGCTGCCTCTGTTTAATATTTCTAGGTTAGTACTTACAAGGTACTCGTATAGGCACTTACCTCTGTTGTTGATGTCGGCACTTCCCCATGTTGAGTGATGGGCATTGGTGTCACATCCTATAATTATGTTAATTTTCCTACTTCTGCTGTACTCAACCACCGCTTCAAGTTCATTACTTGGAGGTGGAATTTCAGCATCGATTGGAAGATAACATGAAGCAATAATTACGTCTTCTTTTATATTGTTTGCTTCCCAGGATATTTGAATTACAGTGAGATCCCGGGTGCAAAACTGTAACAGAAGAATGGCGTTGAGTTTCCTAGGAACTAATATGCAGGTTCTAGGTGAATTATATGAGCTTCCTATATAGTTGTTATAGGAAGAGTTGTTGCTCAGGCCAGCAATCCTAGATTTTACAATCCAGGGTTCCTGTATTAAGCATATTTTATATTGCTTACTGCCAAGTTTGCGGCTTAGAAGACCAGTCGCCTCTCGACAGTGTTGCAAATTAATCTGGATGAACTCCAATTCAGAAGTAGACAGATCCATTTCAGAATCAAAGCTCACCCGATGAAGAGGGGCTTCTCAATAAGTCCCCCTCCATTGCCTCCATGGAGTCCCCTGAGCGGGGTCCATCGAAGAAGGAGGGAGAATATTTAGAAGCCCCGATGTGGATGGAGCCTGCACAGTCGTCCCCACCGCTGCACCAAGGGCCGAGGGGGCCGATTGCGCAGCAGCAGTGGACGATCCTGCAGGTCCCATCTCATTTTTATCCTGGAAACGAGAGGACTCAGGATTGTGGATTTTAAGGTAAAGATGGGAAAGCTGGTAAGACAGCCTTCCATTCCTTGCCTTAAGAAGTTCGATCTCAGTTTCGGGAACGCCAAGGATTAGGAGTTTGCCTCCAGGTTGATCATCCTTGACCATAAACTGAGTCCAGGTATGGATGTTTGCCCAACGATTGTGTAATCTCAGGCGCCTCATTACCAAGTCCGCTTCATCCCTACAATCAGGAATCCACAGAGTGGCTTTGCGGAGCCTGGGAAGCTCACTTTCGCGAACAACTTTGAGTTTAGCACCTTCCCACAAAGGCGGAAAACTTTCAATCGTTTTCCGCAGCCACTCCAGGGTTGCAGAATCACAGCATGTGATATAGAAAATATCAAAGCGGTGGCTACAACCCCCAAAGTCTGGAGTGGGAACGGTGGCTGGGGGTTCAGCAAACAGGAAGTCATCCACCGCGCCAAGAAGTTTCGCTTTGACAAGATCGGCCCGTTCCTTGGACATTTTGCCAAGTGGGTCGGTGCTATCAATGATGGCGACCCTCAGATGCGCAGTAGCAACTTCGCTGTATGCTCTTTTGTTTTCAGTCTGATGAGGCCGCCTCTTCACCACGTTTGATGGCGAAGGGACGGACCCATCAGATCTGATTCGTTTTTTGCCCTTAGAAGGTACATCCCGGCGACGAGCTGGAGCTCTAGCCTGGTGATCCTTAGGGGCTATTTTTGAAGAAGGAGGTTTGAAAGAGGGATCAGTGCTTGCTGTCTCAGCTTTCTCAGGCCTTAGCATCGGACTAATTCCAGATTTGGAGGTGCTGGCTAGAGCCAGAGCCTCCATTCGGGCTTTCTTCCGACGCTTAATTTCAGCACCGCACTTGTTTTTAGGACGGCGGTGCGGTTTAGGAGCTTTCGAGCCTGGAGTGCCTAAGGGTAGTCCCGGCTCGGAAGGATTTGGGTTGACAGGGTCGCCCGAGGGCTCGCCCTGCCTAAGGAATGTCATAGTGCCCTCCCCAGAATCCGAGGGGCGGCCTGCCGAAGCAGGATGGGATTCCGCGACATTGTCGCTACCCATCTGGGGTTGTTGGTACTTGTTGATACATATAGTATTTGAGATAGTGCCACAAAAATAAATCATGCGAAGTAAGATCAGGTGATCTAGCAGGCCAACTAACAGGACCAGCTCTACCAATCCAGTTTATTTTTCAAAATATTTCGCCATTTCCCTTCAATGATGAGTTATATCAAAGTTTCAAGTTAAAAGCAACAAGCACCGTATACGGTATACTCTTCAAATAGAAAATATTGTGTGTATAATAAAAAAACAGTCCCAACCTGTATATTTCTTGTCATTATGACTTACTTCCTCCATGTCAAATAACTTTAGACATGTCAACAGCAATTCATGTTAATTGTACATTTACTAGTTATTCTAGTTCTACCCATATTTTGTCGTAGTCAAATAAACGTTATAGTAAGAAAAATGAGGTTCGCAAAACAAAAATTTAATCTTCTTTTCTAGACTACCGGCGTTATAGAGTATGAAGAAACCGATATGGCAATAACTTTATGTAAGTTTGTGCATTTTTAAACCATTATATAGCTGACTCCTTTCAGATATAACTATAGAAAATTTATATCAAGACAATTTCGACATTAATCTTAGAATGGTACACTGCCATAGTTTACAAGGTGACGCCGTTGGTTTTGATTCATCCGAAAATGATACCAGACCCATATATCTGATCGGAGGCGATATGGGTACTTTGCATTCAAAAAACGCTCGTAATGTTACGTTGATATACCCCACAATGGTAAATATAATATAACAACAAAATATAAATACTTTAATGGCGTTTTTAAGTATTTCCGCGGTGTTGGTGGTACTTGCACCGTAGCTATCAAGTATCAAAGCAAAAGTAAGGCCAACGAAATGACGACGGAAGTTAATTTTAAGGCTAGGCCATTAAAAAAGGACTGCGGTAAGAATTATCACTTGTTAAATAAAGTTAATATAGGTAATCAAATATTAGATGAAGAGCAGGCGAAAACCAAAGAAATTTCCCAATGCAAAACCGAGGATTTAGACCCCGACAGAGATTGCAACCCAGTGGACTGTATGATGAAATACGGCGGAGAAAAAAATTACTTCAAGTATGCCGCTCATTTATGTCAGGATGTTCCTTTTTGCATCATCACCGAGCGTACGCCAGACATAGTAATTTTTATTCGCAATCACATTTAGATGCTTCAACAATTTTTACTTTAGATCTACCAGATCAACAGCAATGCCTGCAGAAACATGAATAGCTATGTGTCAACGGAAGATCTTAAGAAACTTGAGAAGAACGATGCGTCCGCTTGCAGTTGTGTTTACATGGTACATTTTTATCCCTATCCTCGAGAAACATCATTATTTTTCTTAATAATTTAGGCGAATTCCATTTGCCACCATGGCGATGTGAAGAAAGAATCTGGGACATGCGAGTGCAATCCTGAGTGGACGACAACATCGGATCCAGATGAAATATACCAACCAACTTTACAGCAGTACCATGCTTGCAACGTGGAAGTGAACTCGTGGAATAGCGTCAACAAAAGCAAAGTCAAAACAACAATTCTATTAATATGCGTAATAATGATCACAACCATAGTTGGTAGTCTCTACAAATTATTTTCAGATTTTTGTCATAACGGTGGCCTCAAAGTTGGTGATACTCATGTGCCTCCTAACGTGGTGCATAAAATGGATCAAGCAACCTTTCAGGAAGAAGCGGCGCGATGAAGAATCCGTTCTGAATTGCCTCTGTAAGCCGCCGTGCCCATGCAAACCGAATAATAAATTGGTGGTGGTCGAAGAAAAAGAAAAATCTTCCAAACTAAGTCTAAGTTACCATCACCAACTGTGGATGTATTCTTTTATTTCATCAACTTTTTTTAGAGTCGAAAACTACGTCGGAAAGCAGTGTTGCTTATAATTGCGAAAAGTGCAAATCCCATCATTGCAAGTGCAACTTGTGCGAGCATATAGACAAATTAATAGATAAAATGATAAAAAAGAGCGACTCCGAGGAAGGCATAGGGCCATGCGGAAAAGCTCAGTGCGATTGTGATGTTCTTAGTTCTTCAAGAAAAAGTAATTCAAGAACTAGCACCACAGCAAACGGAAAAATATAGAAGTGTATTGGATGACTCCACGTTTGAATACAGTTTTCTAACCTCGCCACGGTATAGAGTTGTATTCGTCAGTCGAACGTTTCAATACTCTCCACAGTATAGAGGTCGTAATTTCACTTTTGAACTAATATTAATATAAAAATTATTTTATGCTTAAAAAAAACTATATACGACATGATTGTGATTTTTTTCATTTTATTAATTAATTAAGCTGTGTTGAATATTTTTCCTAAAGGAATAATTGCCAATGGGCCTTAATTCATTTGTTCGTAGATGCTACAATAACCTGCACTGGTGTGTACTTTTTCATCAAACAGATTTAAATATTGCTGTACTAACATATACCAGTGAAGATAGTGCAGGGTCTACCAACAGACCTAATTACTAAATTATTAAAGTTTAATAGCATATCGATAATTTTTTCAACATAACCTCTGGAATTTTTAATACAAATATAGGTACTTTATATAATACATAAATATACTTAACATCATATCCTCTGTGCTTTACATACCTGAGTTGTTACGGTAAATAAAAATTAGACAAAGGAACCAAAAAAAGGAACTATTTTCAACAAAATCATATGCAGAAATGAGAAAATTCAAACTACTTGCATCCATCAAAAGATCAAAACTTCTTGCAATATTACACCCTCTTTTTATACTCTCAGAAATATTGACTAGAACAGTATTAGAGAGACTCCAGTTTCTATAACTTGGTAGAGTAAAGAGAAGTCGAAACCGTTGCGATATTGCATTGCGCTGTTTTTGTATAATTCTCGGGGACATTAACGAAAATCATTGCCAGTAAAATTCGAAAAGCTTGAGTTTCTATGTCTCTGAAGAGAATAGGAATCCGAAGTTGCTGCACCATTGGACTGAACCACAGACCTACAAACAGACCTACAAACAGGTCTGTGGACTGAACCCTTTTTTAATAATTTCTAGAGGCATAAATGACTGCACCATTCGACAGGGTCGAGTTTCTACCTCTCTGTTGAATATAGAAAATCAAAATAATGTATCTGTAAGACACCATTGAGTTTGACTTTAAATATAGTCGTGCATAGGTATAGAGCCGAAAAATATAAAAACAAAGCACGATTCAATACAGTTCTGATAAAACTTTAAGATTTAATATTTAAACGCGGAGTCATCCTATACAGTTCTATATTTTTCCGTTTGCTGTGACCTTCCATGCAAACCTACAATATTGTTTTCAGGTTCCAAATCGTCTCCGAAAAACTACCCAAGCAGCAGAGAGGAAGAGGAAGAGGATGAAGAGGATGAAGACATGGAAGAAGAAACAACGGAAGATGAAGATTACGAAATCGAATTCTCCGAAGGGCAAAGTGATGAAGACGATGAAACTCATCTATCCCTAATAAAAGAGGACGAAGAGGAAGACAAGCAACATTAATTTATTTTTATAAGACTATATTTTACTAGTTTTTAAATGCTATAAAAATAAAAAAATATTTATTAATATTTCTATTGACTTTGCAAGGCATGTACCCCTATAATTTTATCTCCTGGTCTTCCTCGTTTGATCACGTGTGGTATGGATTTTGGCACCATTCTAAAAAATACACAAATCAATAAAAGAAATATTAAGAGAGTTACTATTTACGTTATGCAATCAATAATTGGACAGACAGAAAGACACATGGTGCAACCAGTGCAATCGTCTGTAACGCATGGTATGTGAGTTTCGGCATCAAAAGTTATCGCTTGGTAACCAGAGTCGTTGCAAGCCATGTAGCATTTTCCACAGTTTATGCACATATCCTAAAAGTAAAAAATATATAAAACCTTTACAAAATTGACTTAATATTGCTTACATCATCTATCAAGGCCACTACTTGTTTGGTGTTGTCCAATTTCTTATATGCTCCAATTTGAGGCAGCGATCTTCCAATAACATCTTTAATACTTGGAGCATTTCCTGTACTTGCAGCTTCAAAACCATTAGTGTATCCACAAGTTTTACCGTCGTGGTGCATCAAAGATTCTTCGGAAACCTTATTTTCCCTATGGAGTTTTTCAAGTTGTTGCTCTCGTTGTTTTTGGTAATCTCCAAAGTGAGGGAGTTTCTATAAAAATTCAACAATATAAAAGTTATTGGTGTAACCTATTTCCCAACCTTTCCGTTATGATCATACAGTGACTGAACAGGCTTTCCCTTTTGGTTTTTGTACGTCGGCGGACTCTGCCCATCCCATCCTGGTAACCTACCATCAAGGTACAAAAGCGCCTTTAATCCCGTACAATAATCATCAATCAGTGTGAAATCCTGATTTTGCACTGAACTGCAAACTTGAACAGCCGAAGCACCGCATTGCAAAAACTGTAGGGCCACTTCAGCCGCGTCAATCCCTCCAATACCTAGGATAGGAAATCCTGGCAACGCATTGGCGATGGCAGACACAGCTCGTAATCCCATTGGTCTGGTAGCATTACCACTCACGCCACCATACGTTGTCCTTTTATCCAGACCAATGAAAGGCCAAGCGGTACCGTCACCTTTAACATGCATCAGACCGGAAACCGTATTTATAGCTGAAACACCGCTGGCACCACCTTCATACGCCGCCCTGGCAATCGTAACAATATCAGTGATGTTTGGAGTCAACTTGATGAAAAACGGTATCTTGACGCTGTCTCTGACCCATTGGGAGATGCCTTTAACCAGTTCAGGTTTCTGGAAATGAATTGTTAGTGATTTCATGGCGATAATATAAAGTTAAATTTACTTGTCCGCAAGCCAAACCCATCCCGGATTCTCCCATACCGTGTGGACAACTCAGGTTGAGTTCCAAGGCGTCGGCACCTGCTGCTTCCGCTAATTTTGACAGTTTTCTCCAGTCTTCCTCGTTGTAGGAGCACATTATGCTTGCTATGACGATCTGTTGTGAAGATATATGTATGTAATTAGATACAACCTATTCAAAATAGTTACCTTTGTGGGAAAATCAGCCTTCAACTCCTTAATTCCTTGCAACCAATACTCGGTTACCTTCTCTGAAATCAGCTCGATATTTAAGAAGGAACCTTGCTGAGGTCCATATGAATGCCCAGATGTTGATCCTCTGACAATTCTTGGCGAAACGTTCGTCACCAAATCCTTTTCCAAACTGAATGTTTTCGTCACCACAAACCCCCAACCCTGTTCAAAACATCTCCTGATCATTGCTGTACTAGTAACGGGCGGCGCAGAAGCCAATCCAAAGGGATTTTCGAACTTGATACCACAAATATCAACCGAAATATCAACCTCGTCTATGTCAGTATGGAACAAAGGTAGTTTTGGTTTTGTGGATTTTGAAATACCCTAAAAATAATCATAAAACTCGTACATTTTGGAGGTTTAATTTGTTACCTCCAAGTGACAATGCATAAACCACGCAGCTGTTTTACCGTCGTTCACAGCTTCAACTGTGGTTTCAGCTACACCAGCTATGTCGCCTCCACACCAAACAGAAGGATGAGATGTTGACATTTCTTCCACATTCACGATGGGCATGTTTTGGTCATTGAGTTTTAAAGGTTTAAGAGCGTCGATAACTAAAGCAAACAAATGTATATCGGTGTTAACAACTGTTCAAAACATACTTTCTGGATCTTCCAAACCAGAACCAAAGGCAGAGATAAGATAACTGGCTTTAAGAGTGGTGAGTTGTTCAGTATCTTGAACCCATTTACCATCATCATTTTGCTCTGTTCTGCTAAAAGTAACGGAAACTATTTTTCCACCTTTAACGTTAACCGAATGGGGAGCAAGGAAACCTATCAGTTCGCACTTTTCCTCTACTGCTACAGAAACCTTGGGAAAATAATATTTTGGAATGGTTAATTAATTATGGTAGAAATACATACTTCCTCTGGTACTGCTCTGATGTTGGTAAAACCTCTTCTAAAAACAACGAAGACTTTCTTAGCCCCGCAACGTAATGCAGATGTGGCGCAATCGAACGCTGTATCGCCAGCACCCAAAACAATCACGTTCCCATGTAGTTTTGGTAACGAATTTTGATTTTGTTTACAGGGGCAGCCACTTGTAGATTTTTTGCTGACCAAAGATACCTTGGGTAAGAAACTTTTGGAGGTGTAAAAACCTTGTTCCTCGGTCAAGTTTTTGAATAGAGGGTTGAGTTTTGGCTGTGGTAGACCAACTCCTACAAAAACAGCCTTGGAGTCCTTGAGGAGGGTGGTCAAGGTTACGTCTTTTGTTGATAGTTTGCGGCCGGTGATAAATTTGACGCCCAAATCTTGCACCAAACCTATTTCGAAGTTGACCACGTTGATGGGCAGTCGGTACTGCGGAATCTCCCAGGTACTCAACCCCCCCAAGACGTGTTCCTTTTCGTAGATGGTGATGTCGTTGTAGCCCAATCTACCGAGGAAGGTAGCGCAGGATAAGGAGGCCGGCCCGCCGCCAATCAAAACGATTTTTGACGATGCGTTCTTCGGTAGCGGTGTTTCGGGGTCCCTCGTCTGTCTCACCCCCATTTTGCTGAAAACTTCGGTGGCGAACTGCTGAAGACCGCCGATGTTGATGGGGCCCTCTTCGGAGGCTTGCAGATTGCAACCCCCGACGCACAAGTCGCTGGTTGGGCACACCATTCCGCACGTAATCCCCAAAGGGTTGTCGGAGAAAATTGCCTTGGCGGCACCGTAGTAGTTCTAAAAATACACGGTGCTGTTCTGAGAGGTGATTTTTGGACTTTCTGTGAAACCTAATTTTTTTTTATATTCTTGTTAATTAGCTCATAACTAAAATTTTAAGAGCAAAATAAAAAAAATTGACGGTTTGAATTGTTTTAATTGGCTGTTTATTAAAAATATTATGCACTATTTCAATTATCCAATTAAAACTAGCGATTTAATTTAAATATTTAATATTTGCATAACTAAAAAAAAAAAACTAAAAGTGTTTTTACAATTTTTTTACATATATATTTTACTGTTTTGTTGCAAATTGCTGCAAGCTCTCAGAAAACTTAAATCGTTTTTTTGATTTAAATCGTTTTAATGACTTAAGTCATTTGGTAATAAGTCATTTCTTTAAAACTGACTTAAGACTTAAAATTTAAGTAATTTTCAAAATGATTTGTGACTTAAGTATTTTTTTCAAAATAGAAAAAACTTAAGTCATTAATAAAAGGCTTAAATCAGTACATACAATTTAAGTCAGATAGAAACGATTTAAGTCAAAAAAAGATTTAAGTCTTTATAAAAGTCGGTAAATTATTTAAGTTATTTAAAAAGATTTAAGTCGTTTTGAAAAAGATTTAAGTCTTTTTAAAAAATATTTAAGTCAGATTTTTCATATATTTTTTTATAAATGTTTAACAGTGGCATTTTCTTTTGAACTGCCAGGGGTTCACGAGGCAGCAGATCAAAAACTCCTTTAATTTCCTACCTACAATTGCTAGCGCTAGTGAATAAAAAAAGTCCTGTAAAGTTCCGGTAAAGTTAGCTTGCAATAAACGTTCAAACTTTTAATCTAACCTTTAACGTATACATTTATGTTCCCTTAATTAATATATCCTTAAAAGTTGCCATGAAACTTAGATCTATTAAAAATTTATTTGATGTTTGAATTGTCATTTTTAGTATATTATATTACGTATTCTATAATTTTTGTTTAGTTTTTTAAAGTGTTTTTTATAAACAAAAATGAAAAATTGTAGTAAAAGTTACGAAGAAATTCATGAAATTTAACTAAGGACCAGTTTATTCATCTTTAGTAAAGTTTATCGGGCCGATAACTTTCATGTCTTGGCAATATCTAGTATCCAAAGAAATTATTCGTCAAATAAATCAAAAATGAATAAATCGGCCCTAAATAAAATGTGGCACCCTTAGAATTATTGTTTAATAAATGTATACTATACACAGAGCTGTTCCGAGTACAATAAAAAAGTACTCGAGTACTGAATACAAGTACTCTTATATAAAAGTACTCGAGTACCAAGTACAAGTACAGTACCGTTGTACTCGCGTACCCATACGAGTACAAAGTACCGAGTACACTTTAGTTATGAAATGTTGGGAAAAATGCTAGAGAAATGGGGCGATTAAGAAATGAATTTAGAATCACTAGTGCAAAACTAAATACTAGCCGGCCTATTGCCTTTATCAAATATTGATATTTCCTTTTATGTTAATTATCAAGGCCGGCTAGTATCTTGTTTTACTTTGCCTTAGCTTTATTTTTTAATTATCTTTTTGAGGAATATTGTCACTTTATTTCTACCAAAATATAAACAAAATTACATTTCATACATAAGTAAAAAACTTTTGTTCAATGATTTTTCCTGTGTCTTTTTATTTATTTATTGAGGCTGTCTTAAGGCTGTCGTGTGAGGCAGGCTGGCTGAGGCTGCCTCAGGCAGCATGTCCGTAATTTAAATTGACAAGTCAGTGTTGACAAATTTTCAACACCCACGCACATATGTGTCCACGCCAACCTCACCGCATAAAAATGTACTCATTGCATATTTTGGATGTACTCGAGTACACGGGAAAGTACTCGAGTACATTTTTGCAATCTTAAATGTATCAAGTACAAGTATAAGTACATTCAAATTAAAATACTCGGGACTGAGTACCGAGTTCACTGAAAGTACTTGGAGTACAGTGTTTGAGTACTTGTACTCGAGTACCGCACAGCTCTGACTATACATTTAACCTTAAATTAAAACTTTAAACGTGTATTACAACAAAACAGTAAAAAAAATAAAAAATGTATAGACCTTTTTTTAGGAAATTAACTAAAAAGTTATGAAGTTTTAATTGGAGAATTGAAAGTGTGCATACATATTTTTAATAAACATCCAATTAAAACAAAATTAACCGTCAAATTTTTTTTTTTTGCTCTTAAAATTTTAGTTATGACCTAATTAACAAGAATATAAAAAAAAAGGTTTCACAGAATGTCCAAAAATCACCTCTCAGAACAGCACCGTGAATAAAACGTAGGTATTGAGTAGACTGGGCCAACAAAATCGACTATTTTTTTTGGAAAGTATATCGAAAATATTGTTTGGGGTGACAAAAAAAATTATGGTGAAAGTTTGAGTCCCTATTATTAATATTAAGAGGACTATCATCGCAATTTTAGATTTTTTTTCCTGAGCGAGATTTTATCTCTGAACTCCCAAATCATTGAGTTTAACAAAATTGACTTGGGAATATTTTTTGAAGAAAATTGAATGCTCTACAAAAAAGGTATAATTGGAATTTCCCGTCAGATGAACCCTTTTCTTACAATCATGCCTTAAAATTGGTATAGTTTTACAATTTGATCTTTTAACTTTGGAATTTTGTCTTAATTCAAGTAAAAATCAGTACCCTGAAAAAAAAACGATAAATATTCTTATGGAAAATCAAATGCTCTACAAAAAAAAGTCTTCTATCATTTTTGGCTAAATTCACTCCATCAAAAGTTATTCAAGGTTAAATTTGAAGTCAAAACGAAGTTTTAACCTTGAATAACTTTTGATTCAGTGAATTTAGCCAAAAATGTTGAGAGGCTTTTTTTGTAAAGCATTTGATTTTCCATAAGAATATTTATCGGTTTTTTATGGGTACTGATTTTTACATATGAGTATGAGTATAAGTATGAGTATAAGAGACGTATAACCAGCCCCATTTCCTCTTGACTCTCCAACCCCGTACAGGCCTATGTTTACTTACGCCGATTTTTGTTCTTCCCCAGCAACTGCACGGCTTCACCCGTGTTTGCTGGGTGCGAATGTCCATTGCGTTCCGTACTGTCCCCTATTTGGGGCTCGAGAGCGAGAGGCGAATAGTTATAATAGCCGTTCCCGGGTTCGCCGGGCCTATGCTATACGCTCAGTGAGGTATGGATGAGGGACGGGAGGGAGTTGGTTTTTGGGGGACAATTACGCCGACTTAAAACTAAGTACGACGCGGAATCCCCCTAGACCAGTCGGTTAGTATTACTCCAAACATTTGGGATTACTATTTGGAGTTGGGGAGTTGTTATTACGCTGCAGGGGTGTAGTTTCCTAGTCGAGGTCTTCGTCTTGTTCATTATTGTCATTATCCGTGTCGGATAGTTCCTGAACTTGGTAAAGTGTGTCGGTTGTTTTTTTTTTTTTTTTTTATTGTTGTTTAGTTGCTCCCAACTGGTCTTGTTACTTTGTGAGAAGTGCATGTATTGTGCTACGTGTCATGAAATGTGAAGCATGGTCTACCGATTTTTTTTGTCTTTAAGATCTAGTTTAAGGGTGGCTTGTAGTATGTTGTTGCGTTGTCTACGAGTGACGTGGACCCAGTGTTTAATTGGGCTACTCTTACCCTTTTGGTAATGGTTTTTCCCATTGGTACGATAATCGGCACACATGATAAACTCCCCCGCAAAGAAATACAACCCCCCCGGAAGACAATCCACACAACGGCAATCGTACTACGACTACCGCCGTGTAGACCATCCCCCGTATAGGCCACGGGCCAACTTTTACATCTGGCAATACTGCTATTCACACTCAACTTGTTTATGTTATGTTTGTCTTCTTGCATGTTTAGTTTATTTATTTATTTATCTTACGCCTTTTTCGATGGTTGTTTATGATTTGTCTGCTATGAGAAAATGAGGTTGTTTGTTTAAACTTAAGGAAATGTTCTTATTCTTTTTTAATTTAGTTTTTGAGACAATAAAAGAATTCTTAGTATTTTCTTTTTGCAACATTGTGAAATGCTTACATAAACATTGTGACATGCTTTTATAAACATTTAGCGAATATACGGTAAGACATGCAATTGGAAAAAATAACTTAGCTTGACCATTTGGTGCTGGAATTGAAGCATTTCGCATGCCGCTCGCACGTGTGGTAGTCCAGTAAATTTCGTGGAAGTGATTGTCTCTCTCACACCTTTTAACCAGGTCCAACACTTGAGGATTTAATCAATGGGGGAGGTACCACACACAATTTGCACTCTTTTGCACTTGGGACAGTTATCACGTTTAGAATCGATTGATTTTTTATTATTTTACGGCGTTAACCAGTTATCACGTTACTACATTTGTATCGTATACGCTGCTTAAGAGAGATCGATGAGCATATGCTTACACTTCAAGCGTCAAGAGCAGACTGATTTTTACATAAATTACAAAATTCCAATTTAAAAGATCAAAATGTAAAACTATACCAATTTTTAAGGCATGATTTTAAGGAAACGGTTCATCTGACGGAAAATTTCACTTTAACCTTTTTTGTAGAGCATTTAATTTTCTTAAAAAAATATTTTCAAATTAATTTTGTTAAAGTCGGAGGAAAAAAAAATTAAAATTGCGATGATAGACCTCTTAATATTAATATTAGGGACTAAACTTTCACAATAATTTTTTTTTGTCACCCCAAACCATATTTTCGATATACTTTTAGTTAAAATAGTTGATTTTTTTGGCCCAGTCTAGTATTGAGTCATTGCTTCTCAACTTATTTATTATCGTGACTGACCTTGTTGGCAATGCTTGTTATGAAGGATTTGATATCGAGCTGAGTTGGGCAAGATTTTTGACAAGGTGCGTCTGCACATTTTAGGCATCTCGAGGCTTCTCTAAGGGCCCCTCTTTCGCTTAAGGTTGTTGGTTTGACATCGGAGAAGTTGTTTTCCAATGAGGAACAATCCTAGATGTGAAAGTTTACAAAATCAAAAAAATTTAAACCCATTAAGATTTATAGATTTCCTTCCTTCCTTCCTCCCGTAAAAGATGAACAATACGAAAACCGTAGTGCTGTTTATAGATTCCTGTACGGGATGATAGATGAACAATACGAAGTCTGTAGTGCTGTTTCTAAATTCCCGTACGGGAATCTATAAACAGCACTACGGTTTTCGTATTTTTCATCTTTTACGGGAGGAAGGAAGGAAGGAAGGAAGGAAGGAAGGAAGGAAGGCAATCTATAAATCAGGCTTTAGAAATTCCATATTATTATAATTTTTACATTAGTGTCGCCACTGCTTGTGCTTGTGTATGAAAACGAATTTTTAAGTTTAAAGTCTACCCTGTAGGTATATTGAAGTACAATCAAATAAAATTGACCAAATTTCTATTTAATTGATATAATTAACTCGATATAAACTATAGCTAAACCTGTTTGTGTTATATAAAAAACGATAAAAATGTTATCTCTTATGCGTCATAGGCATAATATTTATTAAATTTCATAATAGAGGAAGACACAATAACAAATATTTTTATTTAAATTCGTTATAATTATTAAGGTGTTTAAATTTAAAAAAAAAATTAAGGCTGGTACTAACAATAAAATACGTACCCCGCATTTTTTGTCCAAATTCCTTTTCCAATGTTCTTTATTCTTTTTAGTCTTAAAAGATGGCACTAGATTGGAGTAATTACGCACTCTAGGATTGAGAGCTAATAAATTCTACAAAAAAAAATACAAAATAAAAAAAATTGAAATATATATACATTTACCTCGATATCAGGCAAATCAACGCTCAATTTGGTAGCCATAGTAAAACACACTGGTTTTGACTATGCGGGTGATAAAAATATCTTTTCTAATTCACTTGTTAAGTTTCTAAGACACAGCTGTTGAATGTTAATGTCGATACTTAAGACAAATAATCTTATCTTTATTTTATTGTGTGTGACTGGTAACAGAACCGTAATCATTAGGTTATATTTCTAAACAACACTACATGATAGATACTGAATATTTGCAATGACCTCGTTTAATATTTTACCTTTAAATTCTATTAAATTTGCAACAAACCAATAAAAAATTAATTAAACTTTATTTACCTACTAAAAACCAAATTAATAAATGATTGCAATTTTTTTATTTATTTTATTATTATTTACCTTAAATTTAAATTCATTAAAATTATACAGGGTGTTATGTAATTAATGTAATATACATGGTGAGTTTTAACATCGTGTAGAAATCAGATAGACAAATAAATATTTTAATTAACTTTTTTATCAAAACTCAAAAATAAATATTTTAATTAACTTTTTTATCAAAACTCAAAAATAAGCGATTTATAGCCCTTCAAAGTTTAATTAAATTTTGAGCCGGTCCTGGCTATTGTTAACAAAAAACATAACCATAAAAATAAAAATAACAAAATAAACAATGCAAAATGTCATCTATGACAACAAACATAACCATTTAAATCAAAATGACATTAGCAATGAAAAAGGTCATTATTTACTTTTTTGCCTCAATTATTGTTCGGGAAAATATTTTTTTAATTTTTTTTTTCGTTTCACCTTATGTCAAAAGTTGTTCAGTATTTTAATATATTACATTAATTACACCCTGTATATATTTATTTATGTATTCAAAATTTCTAAAGCCGGCCCTAGCATAAAACGTTTAAAAATATTTGGAATACGTCTCTGATTGCCAGGGGTTTATGACGTTAATATTTGGAATGCAACCGATTATACATGAAAATAATTAATTAAAATTTTATACAGTAACCCACAATTCTAAAGCCGGCCCTGTAGCATAAAACGTTTGAAAATATTTGGAATACGTCCCTGATTGCCAGGGGTTTATGACGTTAATATTTGGTATGCAACCGATTATACATGAAAATAATAAAATTTTATACAGTAACCCACAATTATTTCATATTAACTTTTAAATATTTAATTTAAAAATAATAGTTTAGTTTAACGATAATTTGTAATTTTATAATAATTTTATAACACAATATAAAAATTTGGGGTGTATTTAGGGTGTTATTATTACAGTAATTATTTATTATCTACTGTATTCGTTTATAACCTTACACAAAGTCTAAATACAAATTTTCGAATGAAATTTATTAGCGTATTTATTTCAAAGTGTTACGGTATTATTAATTAAGGTGACCATTTTTCTTTAATGAAAAACCAGGACAGAGTCTGTCCGACATACACGCAGCATGCCCCCCCCCCTTTCAAAAAAAACAAACGAAACTTATTTTGTTTAATGTTTTTTAATTGAAAAAAAAATGAAAATTCTAAAAAAATAAAATATAAATAAAATAAATAATAAAAAAGCATTAAACATTTAAAACAAAATCAAATAATGAATATACCTCATTTAAAACATAACAAATAATAAAACAAGACTAGCTCGAAATCAGTGCTCTATACTTTTTTGAGGAGTGGATTGCCTCCAAAATCTTTGGCTCTGTGAGTAATAATTTATAAAAATCACCACAGTCTAAATCAAAATTTAATTTGGTAGTTAAGATACTTTTTAAGGTTTCCACTTTTAATTGAGTCTTATCACAGCTCCATATATTATTAACATGACTAAACACCCTTTCTGCTTGTGCATTGGTGCCAGGTAAACACATACAATACTCCAAAATATAAACCATATTTGTAATTGGATAATCATTATTATTAAAGAATTTAATGATCTCTTGCCATTTGGATCCAACCCTTGTCTTATTCTCTTTCCAAGAATCAAGTTTTTCTTGAACAACAAACTTCTTGAGACATGTAACTTCGTCAAAGAGATCATTTTCATCAATGCCATCTTTCCTTCTGGAATTATTAATATATTCTAAGCACTCCTGAATTTCCTCAAATTCAGGTATTTTGTTTAACAAAATCCAATTGAACTTTTGAAAATTATCACTATCCGGACTTTTCCACTGTTTTAAATAATCAATAGCTGTGACATAAAATTCAAAAATGTTTTTTTCTATTGAATGTTCACATATGCTACCATCTCGTACTAACGAATTTAACATCATTTTGAAGGACAAGGTGCGAAAATTTTCATCTCGTCGTTTTTCTAATTTTTCAATGAGTTCATTATAAACTCTACAGGTTTCAATAAAGGACGTTTTTTCGCCTTCTAATTTTAAAATAGTTTTGTGAAATAAATCTGCTATATTATGTGCAAAATATAACCAGATTTCAGTTTCAGGATTATTAAAATAGTTTTTAATTAGTACTGGGCACTTATCAATTGATAAAAAATAGGACTTCAATGCTTCATACTGTTGTAAAACTCGTTCAAGTGCAGGAAGTAATGCTAACCATCGTGTATTGCTGTAACCTAACATGTTCTTGTACTCAGTACCAACAAATTCACAAAACTCTTTCAGTTTCTCTACTCTAACTGTATAAATATAAAAATGGCTATAAATTTTTACAATTAAAGCTTCAATGTCTACTGGTAATGTATCACAAGCAGTCTTGATACAATTATTGACTATGTGGGCCATACAACCCACACCAACAATCGAAGCATTGTTTAATTTACATTTAACTTTGTAAAAAACATTATTTACTCCATTTCGAGCAACACCACCAAAATTGCTATTGGTGTTATCAGTACATAAGGCCAAAACTTTATCATTTAAATTAAAATTGGTCACAGTTTCCAATATGTAGTCACTTATTATATCTGAAGTTTCTCCCGGTAAGTCTTTTACTTGTAATATTTTTAACTGAACCCCTGCTTCTGGTAGAAAATATCTAACAATGATAGGCATCAGTTTAATATGTTTATGGTTTGATGCATCAGTGCATATCGTAATAAAATTTGCTTTTGACAAATCTTCTTTCAATAGTTGTTCTGCAAAGGGTGCAAAAACTTGACAAACTATGGCCTCACTTTTTGTTCTGGCACATGAATATTTTGCCTCGAATATTTTTTGAATTAGTCGAGAAGTGCAATCATTAGATCTGAAACTCTGATTATGTTTTATGATGTGGTAGACCCAAGTACCTTCTGAGGCAGCCAGTTTTGCCTCATCATGTGTAAATGTTTTTTTTTTATAATAATTTACCACTTGCTGGCATCCTGATGTGCTGGCTACTGATGATTTATGCTTTATTGTCTTGATATGGTCTTGTAAATCCTTTATACCACTGTTTGCAATAGAGAATGACGAACCGCATATATTGCACTTGACCCTGGCACAGTCTTCAGATATTTTTCTCAAAAATGGAAATTTTTGTTGTAGTTCTGAGTTAAAAGAGCATTGCCTCCTCTTTTTTTTTGGATTTGAGGCCGACATGGTATTTAGTTTAGGAGTCAGCTGCTAAAAATATACAATAATTACAATATTGAACTTAACAAGATTATTATTTCCATTAATATTATTAATAAAATTGAAAGAGGCAAATCAAATTCAATTAAAGTAATACATACCAGTAATTATTAGTATTTATTCCATATATTGTATTAATATATTATCTACTTAGTAAATTCTACTAGGAATTTCCTAGACAACACAAAAACGCCGGTAAACATAATACCTAACCAACAAATAACCCATAGAATAATAATATATCAATACCAATGTTATTACACCATCATTTAAAAATAAATAAAAGTAACTAGATTGCGAGGTCACGACAAAAAGTCACTAGATTAAAGTGCGGCAGAGTATTTTAACGATCGTTTAGCAGGAAAGAGAAAGAAAACTGTAGAGTTCCGTGCGTTCTAGATACAAGCATGCTTGCAACTCCGATCCGACGATATTAGAGATGTGCAAATAATGGCTCAATCATAAAAATTTTTTTTATTAAAAAATGAGTACAAACCAGGACCGAATCTGCGAAACCAGTACACAATTGAAACCAGGACACATGAGTAAAAACCAGAACCTGTCCTGGGTAAACCAGGACGGATGGTCACCTTAACAAACATAAATAATGTATTGATAAGACACATTTCCAATAATACCGTATTATTGGAAATGTGTCTTATCAATACATTATTTATGTTTTCCATGAAAAGATTCCCAATACGCCTCTGTCAAAAGGATCATTGACAGATGGCAGGTTACAAATAAAATATGACAGGTGACAGATGTCACATGACAGGGAAGCAGTGTTGCCACTGTTAGTACTTTTGTACTAGATCTAGTCCTAAAATTGATTTTTTAGTACGTTAGTACGCTTTAGCAAAATCTAGTACTTTTTATAGTTGAATATATTCTCGCAACAAAATTTGTTTAAACCATAATTGCGGAATTAAAACCAAAATAATTTTTAATCATTTTGGCAACAATGCAAACACCTGACTTCATGTTAGTGACAAAAAATGTGCAATCACACTGGGTGTTCTGCAACCTTCTTTTCACAGGCTTCTTTTTTATGGGCTTTTTATATTTCACAGCCAGCGTTGCAGTCTGCTACTTGCAGTTTTTTAGAAGTTCTCGAGCAGGACTGCCAACATAAATGCTTTTATCTACTCCCATTGCGTAATTTTGGGTTTTTTCCGTAAATATTGTTATATGTTCATTATAAAATTCTTGCCTAACAACGTGAATAATAAACTCATTATTCGCGTTGAAATCTGCCAATCACTGATCAGTGATTGGCCGATTTCAATATTCACTGTGATTTGAACCAATCGGGTTTTAAATTGGGAAAAGGCGACTATAATAACATTAGTAAAAAGTGAGGTTAACCATTTGACAGATGTTTATTTATTTAATTTTGAAAATTATCTAATTATCTACTTATTGGAGTAGTTAAAGTATAGTATTACACTCGAGATTATGCGCAATATTCACTCGGATAATTTAGGTCTCTCGTCTGGCGACTCGAGACGTAAACCTCACCCTCTTGAATAATAGCCTGCATTATCTCTCGTATAATAATATACTATTGATTGTCTTTCTTATAGTTAATTTTTTTAGGATTCTTTTTTTAAATATATGTGTTATTTATTCAAGTAAAAGTGCAGTCATACAAATATTCGTAACACAAAACTAAATACATAAATTATTGGTGCTGCCATCTGTGGCCAATTTCACCCATATAGCATTTAGTACAATCTAGTACGAAATGACGGAGCCACCTAGTACGAAATAAAATGAACGAGTGGCAACACTGCAGGGAAGTATTAAAAGAGTATTTGTCGAGGTAGGAGGTAGTTATGTTGAATAATTTTAAACATTGGAATTTTCATTTGAAAATTTGTATTTAGAAAACTTAGTTTTTAAAAACTTTGTTCCATAAAATTGTTGTTGATTAAAGTAAATAAATATTGGTTTGGAGAGTGGTACTTCAAGCAATTTAATGTTTTTCTAATTTATTAAGACCTTGTTAGAACACACTGTATTTATTTTATTTAAACAGCATTTTTTGTATGGTTCTAATCACAACTCTTTCAATATAAAAAAACTTTTATTTAGCACCGGCGCGTTTTTGGCGGGTCGAGTAAAGTCAAATCTGGGGACTTTAGTTTTTCCCCCAAGTCAATAACCTTGTTAAGTTTGTGAGGAGGTTGGGCTTGCTTGATTTTGTTGTTTTTATCGAGTTTTGTGCAGTAATTGTGTAAAAAGGCATTTTTGAGAATGGGGAAACGTAAAAATCAGGCCCTAATTGACAGTGACTCGAGCGATAATTCCGAGAGCGATTTAGATTCGGTAGGTATCGCATTATTTACATTCTAACCTAACCCGTTATTTTTGCCAAAAAATTGGTCCAAGTGCGTGTTATTTTTAAAACAAAAATAATCGTTTTCGGCTGTGACAATGAAATTCACTTTGTTGTCAATTTTCAGAATCCTAATGTTACATAAATACATTCGTAAATTTAAGCCAAAAAATGTTACCATTACCAATTATTGAAGATGTAAGTAACCAAAACGTCTAACGAAATCCCCTTTTTTAAATTGTAGGAATTCTTAAACTTGGCCAAAAAAAAGAACAAGAAAAAAAGACCATCATCAAACTCCGACTCTTCAGATAGCGAAGACTCATCCAAAAACAACAAGAAAAAATCGAAACGCGATTCGGTATCCTCCGAATCCGAACATGAGAAGGAAAAGAACAAAGAATCCGCCAAAAACTCCGAACCCGAAGAGGGTGAAGTTTCCGATTCATCCGATTCAGAATCAGAGGAAGAATACAATGACGGTTATGATGACCAACTCATGGGCGACGAAGAGGACAGAGCCCGACTGGCAAGCTTAACCGAAAAAGAACGGGAAACGGAGATTTTCAAGCGCATAGAGCAAAGAGAACTCATGAAAACAAGGTTAGTGTTTAAGTTTAGTTTTGAGTGTTTGTGATGTTTTAGGAATCTCAAGATATAATTGTTTTAATGTTGGCTTAAACTATAGCAACCTTATAAACGTGTGCTATAGCAACCAAAAACAATTTCAGGTTTGAAATAGAGAAGAAACTTAGGCAAGCTAAAAAGGCAGAAAGGGCGAGGGAAAAGCCTTTTGCAAGGCCAAAGGATAAAGAGAAGAGGGAAGAAAAAGACCAAAGCAAATTACAGACTGACTTCAGCTCGATTGATCACAAGGAGAGGAGTAAAGAACGTAAAAAGAACATTGAGGAGAACCGAGGGAAAGTGGATAAACGTATAAATGCGATGGCGGAGTTGAAGGCAAGGAGGGAGGGGAAACTGAAGAGGGAGGAGGCGGAGGAGAAGAGGAAGGAGGAGCAGGAGAGGAAGAAGAAGGAGAAGAAGGAGGAGGAGGACTCGACAAACAAAAGCAACAAATTGAAGGCATCTGATATTTATTCTGATGATGATTCCAGTTCCAGTGAAGGTAGGATTTTTTTGATTATTTATCCTTGTTTTATCACTTGTTTTTTTGTAAACAATTTAATTAATATTTCAATTGATGTATTTAATCTAATTCTTTGTAATTGATAAGGTAATTCCAAGGGTAATTCAAAATCACTTAATAATGTACCATGCTCTAAGGTTTATCCATGTTTTATATACTCTAAGGTAGATTTTTTGTGGTAACAGAAAATAATCTAAATTTTATTCACTTATGATCTCAAAAATCACCATTATAAATTATGCTATACTATAGCCATAAATATACACAAGCTTACTTATGTCAAAATAAAAATTCAGTAAAACTTGCAACTCTTAATTTCAATTACAAATATTGTATTTTTTTAACACTAATAATTCGCACAGTTAAAAAGTTATTTTATAAATTACGCGTTTTTAGGTCTAGAAACTAAACCATTAATAATAGCTCAAAAAAAATGTAGGTACTGTCTGTCCACTCTAAGTTGGCTGAACTAAGGAATTTTGTAGTTTAGATATTAAAGAATTGTCGTACTGTGTGCTTTTAAAACAGATTTTATATTATAAATAATACTAGTATATAATATGTACTAGTATTATTTATAATATAAAATCTGTTTTAAAAGCACACAGTACGACAATTCTTTAATATCTAAACTACAAAATTCCTTAGTTCCGCCAACTTAGAGTGGACAGACAGTACTTTTAATTACCTACATACAAAATTTTATTTAGAATTATATTATTTCATTCATATTTAAAAAGTTACTTAGGTTTTTGTTGTCCTAGTTTTATGATTTTTGAATTATGTTAGGTAAACTTAATTACTTTTTTATAATGATTTTTTTAAGGGACTGTCTACGTGTCCTACTAGTAGGATTTATAGCCTGTTCGCTAAATATCCGACTATAGTTTATATAATAGGACAAATAGTAGTAAGGCTAAATATCCTACTATTATTCAGAATTCGGCAAAAACACTCAAAAGTGAGGTTAGTTTAGGTTTTTACACCATTTGTTTGACTGCAATAATTAAATTATAATGGATTGCAACGTTGGAGAGAAATTCAATTCCTTTTTCGAGATACAGACATTTATAAAGAAGTATGAAGATCAAAACTTTGTCAATTATTATTTGTACGTTGTACGTGAAAAATCCTATTTCCACGTCTGAGGCGGACGTTGCCCTGCGTTTTTTTCATTAGTTTTATGGGTGTGGGGCTGTTTTGTGCTTTTATTTACTTTTTAATGTAACTGTGGTTACGCAGGTACACTGCATTGTGCCATACCAAACCAACCCAAACTTAACAACCTAACCCAACTGACCCTGCCCTTAGATATATTATACCTCTATTGCTCAATGGGGAGGGAGGGCCCAATGGGGCGGGGTCGGTTGGGTTGGGTTGTTAAGTTTGGGTTGGTTTGGTATGGCGCAATCATTGTGCCTGGTTACCTGCAGGTTACCTGCATAACCCAGATGACAGCTAATCATCATAACCTTGGCAATAACATTTTTTCCCCAATTTTTCCGGTTTTTTTTCGACACTTTAAAATCCTAATCTCTATAATGGAATTAAATGACCACTTATTGATGATTTATTATTAATTAAATTAAGAGTGGATGTGTTATTTTACATTCAATATATATTTAAATAAAAGATTTTGTCCCTCTGTTCTAATATGTTAGAACATATAGAATATAAATGTTTTCATTTATTTAAATAATATTAAGGATGATTAAAATAATGTTTAAATTACAAATTATTTGGTAAAAAACCCAATGTGAATAATCAAAGACAGGTTTTATATTCCGAATAGGGAGCCTTAAGGCTCCCTTTAGTTCTTTTTTTAAACTAAAACTTAGTTAGCTGGCTTAATTTTTTTCTTATTTGATATCATGGTTTATGAAATACGCTGAATGGTAGGATATTTAGCTTTGGTACTATTTGTCCTATTAGTAGGATATTTAGCGAACTGGCTATACATCCTACTAGTAGGATACGTAGACAGTCCCTTTTTTTAAAGAAGAAGGTTCTTCTTCTTCAAAATGTTTTGGCCTTTAGCTAATTTGAAAGCTATTTGGCCAGCTCATGATGTTGATATTATTCCAATTATTCTTGAAGGCCCCCAGTTAAGTGGATCTGGAACTATCCATACCTAAAATAAGAAGGTTGATACTGCATTTCCTACATATTTGAGGTCTTCGTGTTCTTAAAAATAAGACATGAAGAGCATATACCTAACTTTTTATAAAAAAAATATTCAAAGATATAGGTTTAATAAAGGTTTGATTACAAATTTAAATATTTTGAATACCTGTTTTGTAAAAAATCGATTTTACAAAAAACTGGCCAAAAGCCAAAAAGTGGTTTGAATAAAGTCAAAATTTGGGTACCGTAAACACGGGTGACTTTGCACCCCGCGGGTGACTAGCCGTTTTATGAAAAATCTTTTCGCGCTCGATAAAATTAACATTTATAATTTGTTGGTCTAAACCTGTGAATTGAGCGATTCTATTGAGTTTCTATTACAGGAAAATCAGTGTTTTAAAAAAATAAATGGGGTTTATTAAACTTTAAAATTGTATATATTGCATCAGTGCAAAACTCTTAAAACTACACGCGTTTTAATTTCTATATTATGCGCAATTCTTTGGAATGATGATCCTTGGTTAACTACAGGTCGATTTTTTATTGTTTTTATCGATAATCCCTTGCAATTGCTGTATATGTCGATGCTAACATAATATGTCTAATAAAAATAAAATAAAATATTGAGTTAATTTTATACGGAAAATACACTGTGGGACAAAGTAACCCGCAACCGGGGGTAACTTTGTACACCCAGTTTTTAATTTTTATTTTTGAAACTCAGCCCTATGTAAGATTATAACATAGTTATTTTGAAAGAGCAACTCAAGACTCAAATTTTGGTATATAATATTTAATGTTTATGATTGTTAAAACAACAAAAATGTTAAGATTAAGTTTTAAAGTGAGCTAAGGCCACCCGTGTTTACGGTGCCAGGGTTTTTAAATTTGCTTTTTTGAGTTTAATATTAAAAAAAAAATCAAAGTGGCGTTTTTTTACCTTTAAAAATATATCGATTTAAGCCAAATGACGGGAATTTTAAGGTCCCTTGTTAGGAATTTGATAAAAATAATTAAGAATAAAATGGCGGATTTAAAATTAAAGACTCTCACTGTCAAAAATAATTTAAGTAAATAAAATTTTAATATTTTATTTTCTCTATTTACTATACAAGGTATCTCTATAGAAGTATAGAAGTTCACAAGTTAAACTTTAAACATTCAATTTGTGTAAATAAATCCAAAAGCACCCTTAGTTAAGATATTTACAGTTTAAGCACATAACCTAAAATTTTAAAGAAATGCACTAGATTCTGTCAAAGAAGTTGTCAGATTTTATTTGAATTTACTTTTATTACAAAAATGACATAATCAACAATTAATAAAAACGCCAAATTAACAATTTGCATTGTTGATTTTGTCGTTTTTGTATATTAGCTAAATTTAAACAAAATCTGGCAACTTTTTTGACAGAATCTGGAAACGCTGGTTGTTACCAACCATAACATAAAATTGTTGTATGCTTGAAACAAAAAAAAAACAAAGCCTAAACTACAACATTTTTGTTATTCCAAACTCTGTGCAGACAATGAAAAATCCGCCCCGCAACGCCAATCGACTACCGCCTCGCAACGCTCGCGGTCTCGCTCGCGATCCTCGTCGAGCTCGTCGTCGAGCGACAACGAGCAGGAGGAGGCGCAAAAAAAATCCGCCTTCATCCCGCTCAGCCAGGATCTCAACCGGATCAGGCTGTCGAGGCACAAGCTGGAGCGGTTCGTGCACATGCCGTTTTTCGACCGCATAGCCAAGGGCTGCTTCGTGAAGATCGGCATCGGGCAGCACAACAACATGCCCGTCTACAGGGTGGCCGAGGTCATAGGCGTCTACGAGACCGCCAAGATATACACCCTGGGAAAGACGAAGACGAATAAGGTAATGGGGTAGTTAAATTTTTTCTGACCTATACTTTTTATGGTTTTATTCAAGGCGTTTTGTAATTTTAAACATTTCTGTGAAATCGGAATTTCAATTGAGTTTACCGTTTTCGAGATATTTACAAAAAAAATCTCCTAATTACGTCACTAGGCTATTGACAACGTTGCCAGCTTTTTCTATGGTTGCCAGTGTGTTTAGTTTAAGATTCTTACGATAGATGGCGCCACGTTATAATATTTTAGTTTTAAAACCACTTGATCTATAATTTTAGTTGAGAAGAAGAAGAATTGATTTTTTGACGTTTCTTTTTTTCGGGTTATGATTTTTTTAAATTTAGATTATTGAAAATCAATGTTATTGTTATGTTATTTGTAATTGATATTAGGTAAGTGATTTATTAATAACGGACTCCAAAGCAGAGGAATCTTGTGGAATGGTTGGTTACATTGAACATTGGAGCTTTTAAACAAATATAGTAAGTACCTATAATTATAATCATATTTTGTCGTAAATGCATTTCATTAGTATAATGCCTAGTTCTTTATATTCTTTTAGATATATCTTGGACTCTAAAATATCAAACAGTAATATAATACCTCGTAATAAGGAAGATAGGTACTTAATGAATTTGGTGACCATCTTTCACTCAACTGACAGTGACAGTATTTGTACATAACCTCTTCGGGTATTTTCTGACATATCCGAATGAAATCATTAACAAGACAACTTGACATCAGGGTAATTTTCAACCAATAGAAATCTTAGAATGTTGGTCACATGGCGAGGTTTGTGACGTCATAAAAATTTATATTTTTTGTAAATATCTCGAAAACGGTAAACTCAATTGAAATTCTGATTTCACAGAAATGTTTAATATTACAAAACGCCTTGAATAAAACCATAAAAAGTATAGGTCAGAAAAAATTTAACTACCCCATTGATGCGGATAAACTCGAGGTAGATAAGAGTTTGTCGTTTAAAACCGCCTCAAGGGGATAAATTGTGCAACATTGTGCATTATTTTTCTTGGAAAGAAATGTTTTTGCTTTGCAGGGAGTGAGAGTAAGGCATGGTACGCAGGAGAGAGTGTTCAGGTTGGAGTTTGTGTCGAATCAGGAGTTCACGGATGGCGAGTACCACAAGTGGATTGAAGCTAGCGCAGCTGCGGGCAACGAGCTGCCCACCAAAGGGAAAATCGATCAAAAAATGGCCGACATAAAGGAAGCTATATCGTACGAGTTCAATGAACAGGACGTGGAAAGAATTGTAAGTAGAATCGTTAAATCCAAACCATTTAGCTCTTGCATATCTGATTTTTGTCCTATTTTGAACTTGTCCTATTTTGAACTCTCTAGCTTCCCCAGATTCTAAAATTGTCATCTTGTAAAATATGTTGTAACTTGTCAACTACTTCAACAATTTCCTTCAAATTTAAAATACACAATTAACTATGTATACATCCTATTCTGTCCAAATTTGAACTCTCTAGCTTCTCCAGATTCCGAGATATCCAATACCAAATCTTATTAATTATCATTCTCTAAAATATGTGATGACTCGTAACTACTTCAACAATATCCTTCAAATTTAAAATACATAATTAACTATGTATACATCCTAGTCTTTCCAAATTTGAACTCTCTAGCTTCTCCAGATTCCGAGATATCCAATACCAAATCTTATTAATTATCATTCTCTAAAATATGTGATGACTCGTAACTACTTCAACAATATCCTTCAAATTTAAAATACATAATTAACTATGTATACATCCTAGTCTTTCCAAATTTGAACTCTCTAGCTTCTCCAGATTCTGAGATCTCCAATACCAAATTTGATTAATAATCAACCAGTAAAATATGTGGTAACACGTCAAATACTTCAACAATGTCTTTCAAATTTAAAATACATAATTAACTAAGTATACATCCTATTCTGTCCAAATTTGAACTCTCTAGCTTCTCCAGATTCCGAGATATCCAATACCAAATCTTATTAATTATCATCCTCTAAAATATGTGATGACTCGTAACTACTTCAACAATATCCTTCAAATTTAAAATACATAATTAACTATGTATACATCCTAGTCTTTCCAAATTTGAACTCTCTAGCTTCTCCAGATTCCGAGATATCCAATACCAAATCTTATTAATTATCATCCTCTAAAATATGTGATGACTCGTAACTACTTTAACTATTTCCTTCAAATTTAAAATACATAATTAACTATGTATACATCCTAGTCTTTCCAAATTTGAACTCTCTAGCTTCTCCAGATTCTGAGATCTCCAATACCAAATTTGATTAATAATCAACCAGTAAAATATGTGGTAACTCGTCAAATACTTCAACAATGTCTTTTAAATTTAAAATACACAATTAACTATGTATACATCCTATTCTGTCCAAATTTGAACTCTCTAGCTTCTCCAGATTCCGAGATATCCAATACCAAATCTTATTAATTATCATTCTCTAAAATATGTGATGACTCGTAACTACTTCAACAATATCCTTCAAATTTAAAATACATAATTAACTATGTATACATCCTAGTCTTTCCAAATTTGAACTCTCTAGCTTCTCCAGATTCTGAGATCTCCAATATCAACCAGTAAAATATGTGGTAACACGTAAAATACTTCAACAATGTCTTTCAAATTTAAAATACATAATTAACTAAGTATACATCCTATTCTGTCCAAATTTGAACTCTTTAGCTTCTCCAGATTCCGAGATATCCAATACCAAATCTTATTAATTATCATTCTCTAAAATATGTGATGACTCGTAACTACTTCAACAATGTCCTTCAAATTTAAAATACAAAATTAACTATGTATACTTCATATTCTTTCCAAATTTGAACTTTCTAGCTACCCAAGATTCCGAGATATTCAATACAAAATCTGTAAAATCATCATCCTGTTAAATGTGTGGTAACTCTTCAATTACTTAAAGCATTTTCGTCAAATTAAAAATACATAATTAACTTTGTATATATACATCCTATTCTGTCCAAATTTGAACTATCTAGCTTCTCCAGATTCTGAGATATCCAATACCAAATCTGATTAATTATCATCCTGTGGTTACTCGTCAACTACTTCAACAATTTCCTTCAAATTTAAAATACAAAAATAACTATGTATACATCATATTCTTTCCAAATTTGAACTTTCTAGCTACCCAAGATTCCGAGATATCCCATACCAATTCTGAATAATTATCGTCCTGTAAAATATGTGGTAACTCGTCAAATACTTCAACAATGTCTTTCAAATTTAAAATACATAATTAACTAAGTATACATCCCATTCTGTCCAAATTTGAACTGTCTAGCTTCTCCATATTCTGACGTTTGCTTATTCTTCCGTCGCAGCTCAAAGAAAAGCAGCGCTTCAAATCCAACCCGTACAACTACGCGATGCGCAAGACGCAACTGATGAAGGAACGCGACGCGGCTCTGTCGCGCGGCGACGAGGAAACTGGGCGCGAACTGGCGCAGAAACTGTCGGAACTGGAGGAGCGCGCCACCGAACTGGACAAGAAGCGGACGTCCACCATTTCCAGCATCTCGTACATCAACGACAGGAACCGGCGGAAAAACGTCGAGGAGGCCGAGAAGGCCATCATGGCGGAAGTCAGGGCCAACAAGGGAAAGAAGGTGAGTAAAGAAGAAAAGTACGAATTAAGTTCAAGACTTTTTTTCGCAGATTGACGATCCCTTCACGAGAAGATCGACGAAGCCCACGATGCACTTCAAGGCTTCGGAAGACAAGGAGGAGGCTCCGGTCAACGTGACGACGGAGGCGGTTCCGGAGGAGGTGGAGAAGATCATGCCGCCCCCAAAACCGGTGCAAGTTTCCTCGGACGACTTGTTCTCGGCTCACGATTTTGACATCAAAATCGATCTCGAAGTTCCTTTGCCAGGTAAAAAAATCGCCTCTCCAATAAACGATTTTTTTCAGCACTTATTTTTCCAGAAAACCCCATAAACGTAATTCCAAAACTGGCGAGTAGGGATTTGGGCCCCCGAAGGAGCCTGAATCTCCAAGATTACAAAAAAAAAACGAGGACTCATATAGTATTCCCACTGAAAAAATACTTGATAAAAACAAAATTTCTTTAAAAAGACTACATTCGAAACCACTATCATTACCGCAATCCAACTTTAAAACAAATCCTGTTATATTTTATATTATTTATTGTTGACTGTACAATATTGTGACCCTTTTTATAATATTTAAGTAATGGTATTATTTATTTTTATCATGAGCGATAATTTTTTTTTTTCGAAAAAAAAATACAATAAAACATTTAGGTTTAAGATAAATCACCGTGTTTTATTTCAAACCCCAAGCAAGCACCGAAAATAAGTCTGATTTTGTTTAAAATTTAGTTTTAAACAAAATCCGACGTTATATGTTCTGGGTATATTATACCCCTCGGGTATTATATACCCTATGTTTGGGTATATAATACCCATGCGTGGAAACGATATTCCGTCTTTGGGTATAATGTACCCAATGTTTGGGTATGATATACCCCACGGGTAAAGCATTGAATTATTTTTTTTGTAAGTTTTGGTCTTTTGTTAAAGGTAAGAATTTTTATATGCATTTGTCTTCTGATTATATTATTGGTATTTTTTGTGTATACTACCATTTTATAATACTATAACGGTCTTAATTTAGAACACAAACAATACAAGATACAAGAGACGAAATTAGCGTTAAACTGACAGATGGATAACCTAAATTATTTATATTCAAAAGTCAAGTGACTAAATTTTTTATTATTTAAAATGTTTACAGTTGTCCTTAATAGATTCATATCTTACAAGAAAGTTTATATTCTATTTATCAATTTATTTTTGTTATACAGCCTGTTTGGGTTTAATATACCGAGGCGTGGAAATAATATGCCGTATCTTTGGGTAAAATGTACCCTGTTTGGGTTTAATATACCCAGGCGTGGAAATAATATGCCGTATCTTTGGGTAAAATGTACCCTATGGATGGGTATGACATAGCCTATGTTTGGGTATGCCATGCCCTATTTGGGTATGATATACCCCACGGGTATGTTAAAAGCATTGAAGCCTTTTGTTATAGGTTTTTTTCTTCTGATTATATTATTAGTATTTTTTGTGTATAAACTAACATTCTATTATACCATTGAGTAAGATCTTTACTCAATGATTATACTATAAAGGTCTTAATTTAAAATACTAACAAAACATAATATTATTTTCAGAAAATAAGTATAATTTAGCGTTAAGCTGTCAGATGGATAACCTAAATTATTTATATTGAAATGTCAAAGTGGCTACATTTTTCTTGTTTAAAATTTTCACAGTTGTCCTTGATCGATTCATATCTTAAAAGAAAGTCTCTATCATATCTATCAATTTATTTTAAAAATTAGTTTATTATTGCAAGAAGTGTAAACCTGACAAACAAAACAATAAAAAATAAAATGTTTAAGAAAAATCACTATTTTTTATATTTGACCTTGAAAATTTCAAGTTGAAATTTATTGATCTAATCATGACAAATCTGACCTTGGACGATTATTGATTGGCCTTGAATTATTCATTTCTTATAAGACAATATCTATGCAAATTTCTAATAATTAGGTGGGTATTATCTTACTTTAATTTATAAATAATTATGTGGAAATCTGTCAACAAAGCAAGCCTTTTAAAAACAAAAGATAGCTGCATTATCGCCATATAAGGCTTGATATGTTTAAAACTAATTATACACAGCCACTTAAGAGTCCGCGTTATCTAAATTGTATAGTGGTATTCTTTTATCTGCAGTTTGTCTATCTAATCAGCTCGGGCGAGCATTTTTTGAGTATTCTCGTTAAAAATCGATGATTTCTTTGGGCGTGGCGGCAACTTTTCAATTTTGCCGCCGCCATATTGGAACGACTCGTTTACCATTTATGGGCATTTTAGGCAACCGGCTTCTACATTGGCTGAAATCCATGACTCATAATCCTCAGCGAAATATCGCATTTTCCGTGCATCTTGACGCTCGCATCTCGATTTTTACGTGACAGTTTGCGAAACGTCACTCAAACGTCTGCTTTTTAGCGCTGAAAAAGTTTAAATTGTTTTAAAAAGTTTCGTGGTTTCGTTTAAATATCGCGCAATAAACGCGCCGCGAAAAGTAGAACGACTTAAAATCTTGGAAGACTGATAAGTTGTTGGTAAAAATATCATAATATTGTGGACTATATCAACAGTATTGTAGTTGTTGTTGTAGCGTGCGAATAGAAGCGTTCTGGAAGGATTTTTCGTAGTTTGTTGGAAATAGAAGTTAAAAGGGCGTAGGAAAGTGCAGTCGGACGCGTGCGCACTAACCACAGCCGGTAGATCAACGTCCTGCAGCTCCACTAGAAACGGACAGTCGGTTTAAACTGTGTGCAACTGCCAGTTCGTATTTGTATAGTTTATTGTACTTCTGGATTAATTCAATATGGTGAGTAGCATCTTTTAAATTGCATCTAGAAAAACACGCTGTGCGAATTTGACGTGTGCGGATAAAATCCGGGCAGGCCGTGGCCGGCCGCCATGTTCGGCGAGATCGCGATTTTAGTGCCGATCAGTGCAATGAAAGCATTTTGGACGTTTTAGCGATTTTGCGTTCGTTAAATCGTTTTTTACGTGGGTATTTTGTGTGTTTCTCATGGCGCCTCGCCCTTGCAGCGGTTTTAGTTTTTCGGGGTGTTGACAAGGCGAATATTTTGGACCGTTTTCACCCCCCAAATCGCAATAATAGGGGTGCCTTTGCAAGGCGACGGCAACTAGATTGAAGCTTGACGCTTTCTATCCCAGTTTATACCGAATGAGGAAGTTGACATTTGATATGCCGATTACGTTAAAATTGCAATAAAACGTTCTAAATGTGTTCGGTCTTTGCAAGGGGTGTCTAAATTGAAAAAATCGCGCCATGTGGCTTTCTATTTTTAGACACCGCCGTCCGAATTTAGATTTTTTCCTTAAAAATTTCATGCCTATTGAATATGAAGCACAATTAACAAGGCTTACGATTTTAATTGGATTTTTCACTTAATCGGGATTTACGAATTTTAAGGCGGCACTATTTATAATCTCCGGATTGTTGCCAATGATTTTGCACTTGACGTGTTTATTAAAATGTGTAATAAATTTTGCAGCGTTGCTAAAAATGGACTTTTTTGTGCACTTCTTTTGCGCGACGTTGTCGATTAAATCGATGTAGGTACCTTGATTCATTAACAAGATTTGACAGTTAACAAATGCTAATGCGATCCAAAATAACAGTATTTTAATTAAATGTAGAAAATTTCTACTAGAAATTCGATTGCTTTCTAAACTAATTTTTTTTGGAATGACTAATGATTTATTATAAATTTATCTGTGATATTATTTATTATTAAGTTTGACAACATTGTAATTAGTATTCATGACTAAATGGTGATTCACGTTACCGTTGTACCACCAGGTTTTATCTATTTATGAGAATAAGATTTTGTGAACAATTTGGGTAAACTAATTCGTAGAAATAGTTAATTAATGATGACGAGGGATTCGTACTTATATGGCTGCGAAAGTTTAAAAAACAAACATAAATTTGATTAAAAAATCGCTCGTCATTTTTGGAATTTTCTCGCGATTCGTCATCAAATAGATAGCGATTGTTTTTTCTTGTGTTTAACTTGTTCATATTGACCTCATTGCAATAACAAAAATAGTTTAATTTTATTTAATTATCCAATAGCAAAATATTGTCAGATTACTTATTCTAGCAAACATCTTTTTTTTGGACATTTGCCACGACCACTGACTGTCAAAATTTATCATGGCATCAATTTTGTTTACAAATGTTTCTGAAAATCTAATAAAATTAGGAATTTGCGAAATAATATATTGAAAAACCCACTGTTACTTTATTTTTGTCGCTGGACATTTTACATTATTTCTTAATTTATTTAGCATGGATTAATTTTTTGACCATTTCATGGCCGATTTTACAGAAATACATAGATACGAAATTTGGGTAGCTAAATTAAAGAAACGCCCTGTATAATTAATTTTACGCTCATATAATTGTTTTAACAATTCTATTTAAATTATTTCTGGTCATTGGCTTTATTTTTGCATATTTTTTGATAACAAACCATTTATGAATAAATTATTAAGTTTTTTATTTAAATTTTATTTTTATGTTAAATAGGTACCTATATTTTTTATTTTATTTTAATTGATTAACTAACTACAGTAAAACATCTGGCAACCATGTCAAAATTGTATGATAAATATTATATTTATAATAATTAGCCTAGATTTAAAAAAATTCAGTAGGAAGTTGTAATAAAACATTATAATTTAATAAAAAAACACTTTTAATCTGTGCTGCAAAAAAATCCGAAATTATTTGTGAATGGAGATACTTACTACCTGAATAGGCTTATTTTTTATTTTTTTTTTTCATACAAATTTTGTTAATTGGTTTAAACTTTAAATAAATAAACTACTACATAAAATTAACTGTTTCGATTGTTGCTGTCATCATCGAGCGTTTTGCTTTAGTGGTATAGTCAGTCTATTTTGAGAAACGCTACAAAATAATTACTATTAAACAGGCTATTTTTGGAGCACTCTAAAGCAAAAAAAAAATGAGTTGACCAAATCATCGTCTGACGATTTTTATTTCATGTCTAATAATTCATTCAAAATCTATATTAAAAATAGATTTTTTGTTAAAAATTTGATATTGTAACCGCGGACGAAAATAAAAACTACATGCGGTAAAATTGCGGTTCTTTATGTATTTATTTACATATTTTTTAGTATGGAATCTTAAAAACCTAAGTAAATATAATAATATTAAATTAAAATTTCCTACTAAAATAAAAAAACATTTAACCTGTTCCCTTTTTGTTTTTTTATAAGAATGTTAAGTAAATATATTTTTTATACGGTGTGCTTTTATTTTGATTTTAAAGTTTTTCCATTGAAATAGGTACCGTAAAAACGGGTGACTTTGCACCCCGCGGGTGACTTTAGCCCTTTTATGAAAAAAATTTTCGCGCTGGATAAAATTAACATTTATAATTTGTTGGTCTAAACCTGTCAATTGAGCGATTTTATTGAGTTTATATTACGGGAAAATCAGTGTTTTAAAAAAATAAATGGGATTTATTACACTTTAAAGTTGTATATATTGCATTAGTGGAAAACTCTTAAAAATACACGCGTTTTAATTTCTATATTATGCGCAATTCTTTGGAATGATGATCTTTGGTTAACTACAGGTCGATTTTTTATTGTTTTTATCGGTAATCCAATTGCTATATGTCGATGCTAACATATGTCTAATAAAAATAAAATAAAATATTGAGTTAATTTTATACGGAAAATACACTGAGACAAAGTAACCCGCAACCAGGGGGTAACTTTGCACACCCAGTTTTTAATTTTTATTTTTGAAACTCAGCCCTATGTAAGATTATAACATAGTTATTATGAAAGAGCAACTCAAGACTTAAATTTTGGTATACAATATTTAATGTTTATGATTGTTAAAACTACAAAAATGTTAAGATTAAGTTTGAAAGTGAGCTAAAGCCACCCGTGTTTACGGTAACAGGAAATTAGGATTTGTTTACAATTTCCAATAGCTTGGCGACATTCAATAGAGTAATTGCATCAAAAATGAAAATCCCTAAAAACCTTTTTATTGTAATCTAGAGGTAAAAACACATTGCGAAAATATTTTTTTATATTCCAAAAGTTCAACCCGGCCCCAAAATATCAAATTGAAAAAAAGGTACTTTTCAAACGTTCCGAACTCCCGCCATATTGCATGACGTCATAAGCTTCACCAGCTGTCAGAAATCAAGATGTCAACAAATAATAAACACCGATAAGTTTATGTTTATACATGGAAAACGCGAAACCAAAAATTGGTTGTAAATATTGTTTTGTGCCTTGTTGTACAAATACAACCTGGAAAACTCCTGGGAAAGTTGTCCCTTCAATTATCAAAAGCAAAGTTTATGACCCTACACTGAGAGTAGTTAAGGCTTGGCCGTATTTTCTTGAATTTATTAATATTTAACATACCTATTCAAACCATATACCTAGTAAACGACATTTTATTTTACTTACATTAAAATGATCCTTAAAATGAGCAATAAAATGGTGACGATGTTTTGATATCGCGCCGAGCTATTTTAATCCACTTTATCCTTATTTTCCCTTTTGGCACGGTGATAAACCTTTTCCCAGGAGTTTTCCAGGTTGTATTTGTACAAGGCACAAAACAATATTTACAACCAATTTTTGGTTTCACGTTTTCCATGTATAAACATAAACTTATCGGTGTTTATTATTTGTTGACATCTTGATTTCTGACAGCTGGTGAAGCTTATGACGTCATGCAATATGGCGGGAGTTCGGAACGTTTGAAAAGTACCTTTTTTTCAATTTGATATTTTGGGGCCGGGTTGAACTTTTGGAATATAAAAAAATATTTTCGCAATGTGTTTTTACCTCTAGATTACAATAAAAAGGTTTTTAGGGATTTTCATTTTTGATGCAATTACTCTATTATTCAATTTCCTATAAAAAAGGTCCGTTGCAATAATTTTACGTTTATTAAACTTGATATGTACATAATAAAACACAAATACAAAAAAATACATGTTCCTTCAAAACGAATCACCCTAATATTTACTTATTCTTAAATATTTAAATAAAGGTACTTAAAATATCCCCCTGTAACTTGGTATATACCGTTTTTGGACAATATTGTGTATTAAAATGTTTTAGGTGACTTTTTTCTTTTTCTATTTTTTTTTAGAAAAAGAAAAAATTCATGGTAAATTTTCGTTCAAATTTTGCTTTCTTTTTGAAAATCTATAATTTAAAATAATTTGCTATAAAAAAAATATTTTATTGGCAACTACAGTTCATTTTTTGGACTTTTTTTTTAGGTTGGTGGCTTATGCCAGTTTGACTTATTATTTTTAGTATTTAAAAAATGGTACTTCTGCTGAAGACCTTAATTAAATATTCTGACACTGTCAAATTGACAGTGATATTTATTATTGACTATTTCCCTCGTCTTAATTTCCACCAATCACAAACGCGCAATTTTGAATTACAAATGGTTTCTAGGTGACTATTTCCCTCGTCTTAATATCCACCAATCACAAACGCGCAATTTTGAATTACAAATGGTTTCTAGGTGAAAAAACTGTGTGACAGCACCTGTCAGCAGTTTATTCGAGTTTACCCGCGGCAAAACTTGACAGCTGTTGTCACTAAAAATTGCAATTTATATTTTAATTGTACCATAAATAATTAAGTTTGTAGTACCTATGTTGTAATTAAATAAATTACCTATTTTTCAGTTTTCAAATTAATACCTATGTTGTAATTAAATAAATTACCTATTTTTCAGTTTTCAAATTAATACCTACATATTTATTATGTATGTATAATGGGTATTTTTGTTGCCACCAGCACTCATGCTTCTTGTTAAAATATTACTTAGCAACGTGTTTTTCCGATTTTTTTCTGACTATTTCCCTCGTCTTAATTTCCACCAATCACAAACGCGCAATTTTGAATTACAAATGGTTTCTAGGTGAAAAAACTGTGTGACAGCACCTGTCAGCAGTTTTTTCGAGTTTACCCGCGGCAAAACTTGACAGCTGTTGTCACCATAAATTTCAATTTATATTTTAATTGTTAACTGTTACTCATGAAATAGTCTTGTCAAATACCATTCGGGCATCTAATTTTTCCTGTGAAAAAAATCGAAAAAACACAATGCTAAGTAATATTTTTTAACAAAATGCATTCGTGCAGGTGCAAAAATCCTCCTCTTCGACTCGGATTTTTGTTGCCACCAGCACTCATGCTTTTTGTTAAAATATTACTTAGCAACGTGTTTTTTCGATTCTTTTCGGAAAAATTTGATGCCCTTATGATATTAGGGTTGCAACTTTTCATGAAAAGTTGGGTTTTATTTTTCGGAAAAGTTGGAAAAGATGGAAAAGTTGAGTTTTTTGTAATGTAAACGTATAAAACATAAATAATGTTTAAAATAATTTATTTCTTATGTATTTATACATACGTAACAAAATAACAAAAAAAATATCAAACAAAACAAAATGAACAGACAACATAATAACAACAAAAATAAACTAGGTTTGAATTAAAAAAATCATATTTTTTAAGTAAAAAGGAATAGAAATTTATACACACCATAAAAAAACACATACAAAATAAAAAATAATTACAAAAAAAAATATGAAGCAAAAATTATTAAATTTATTGTTGTTAAAAATTATGGAAATTTATAAATTGTATACAAGTAAAAATTTAAAAAGAAAAAGAAAAGAAAACTTTCTTCTTTTCCACTTTTATATTTTCACTTGCAAATTTCCATAATTAAAAAAAAATAATATTTTTTTCATACTGTGTATAAATTAAAAATAATAGGAAATGCTATTAGCAGACACCATTTTTGATAAAGTTTGACAAAATGTTATTTCAAAAAACAATGCTTTTAGCATGTTTTACTAAAAACACTTCAAATCTAGCGATTTATATCGAATTTTGACCAAAAATTTATGGTAGTGGAAACACTGGTTAGAAGTCAACTCATTGTTCATTGGCTCCCAGCTAATAACTTTTCCAACTTTTCATAGGGGGTGTCGAACTTTTCCAACAACTTTTCCAACTTTTCGACCGAACTTTTCCTTGTTTGCAACACTACGCAGGCCGACAACTTTTAAAGGCTTTCTTGTTGTAATGAAAATAATTCGATTTATATAAAAAAAACTCAAAAAAAATCTGTTTGCAGGCATCCGGTGTGACAGTTTCGGACTCGTGCAAGACCACGTACGAGGAGATCAAGAAGGACAAGAAGCACAGGTACGTGATCTTCTTCATCAAGGACGAGCGACAGATCGACGTTGAGGTGATCGGCGCGCGGGACGAGGAGTACGAGCAGTTCTTGACGAACCTCCAGGCGGGAGGCGCGGGCGAGTGCCGCTACGGGCTCTTCGACTTCGAGTACATGCACCAGTGCCAGGGCACCAGCGAGTCCTCCAAGAAACAGAAGCTCTTCCTCATGTCGTGGTGTCCCGACACCGCCAAGGTCAAGAAGAAGATGTTGTACTCCAGGTGAGCGTTCTTTCTTGCTTTTATTCTTTTTCTGCAAACTGTAAAGTCCATTCAAATCCAAGCTGGACTAAACAAAAACGCCCACACGCGTGACAACTCGTTTCTATTGGTCGATTCTGATGGTGTGACTCGGATTGTGAGCTCTTATTGGTCGATTCGGAGGATTGTGTTTACATTTAGTCCAGCTTGGATTTGAATAGACTTTTAGGGGCTCCCACGGCTAAATTACAGATTTTATTTAGAAATTGTTCTTTGGAGAATTCTAGGAGAAATAAATTATGCAATTGGGTTTTCGTAATTAAATAAAAACAACTCTACACTGTGCTTTGTATATATCTCTGAGGTACACTAGGGTGTTTCATTTGAAACGACTAATTTTTATTTTTTTCGAAACTCCAAAATATTGTTTAAAACATCGAAAAAATATCCCTCAAAGTTTGAGCCCTTAATTTTGATTCTAAATTTTTTCCATTTAAAAACTGTATTTTCAATCACTTTTTTTTTAAATTTCCATTTCTTTGAAAGTATTTTTTCACATATTTTTGAAAATATTAGGAGAATGGTTTATCTTCCCAAAAAATTCCAAGGAAAAAGTTGAATATTTAATTTTCTACAAAAAAAATCCTATTTATTTATATTATATTTAAAAATTTGAAAAAATTGTGATTTATTCAGATTAATGCCTTAAATTAGATTTCATGACTATTTAATGTTTTTTTTCTCAAATACGACCAAATTTAAAGAGGAAATTGAAAAATTCATAGGTACCTAGTTAATTTTCATGGTTGTAAACTATGAATTTTTATTGTGTACAAAAATTTTAGGGTCACTTTTATCCCACTTAATATTAGTCTCAATAAAACATAAATTTTACAAATTTTTAGATTCCAAGACTTAAAAGTTTTTTTCTAAAATACTAACAAATTTAAGGAGGAAATTGAAAAATTGATAGGTACCTAATTAATTTTCATGGTTGTAAATTAAGAATTTTTATTGTGTACAGAAATTTTAGGGCCACTTTTATCCCACTTAATATTAATCTCAATAAAACATAAATTTTACAAATTTTTAAATATTAAACTGCTCATATCATGTAAAATGTGCGATATAAACGTAAAAACTTTTTTTGTACAAAATTGAATTTTACAACTACTTTACAACATTCTCCTTGGAAATTTTTCGGTAAGACAATCCAATCTCTTAATATTTTCAAAAATATGTGAAAAAAATTTAAAAAATGACTTTCAGAGCTGATACCATCAAGGTGAATCGAGTTGGAGAAAAAATATTATAGGCTCTTTTAAAAAGCTTTAAATACTCTGTAAGTAACAATGAACCACAAAATGATGCCTAGCTTAAAACCCAGCAAAGATAGAATAGAAATTTAAAAAAAGTGATTGATGCTTTTTAAAAGTGAAACATTCAAGAGTACCTACTTAAAACAAAATTAAGGGCTCAAACTTAAAGGTAATATTTTTTTAATGTTTTGAACAATATTTTGGAGTTTCGAAGAAAAAAAATAGTCGTTTCAATTGAAACACCATAATATACACAAGTAGAAATTTCACCAAACTTTTAATTTTATTTAAAAACTAGGCCAAAGTCAAATGATGTTATATTTATATTTTGAGAAAAAAAAATGGTAACTTCACAACTAACAATAATTGAAATGTGGATCTTAATACTCACAAATATTTTTGTCGAAAACAAACTAAATATGGCTAAAAATGACAATTTTGTAGAAGTCTAGGAGCTACTACATGAATTTTGTTTTTAGGTATATTTTGTTGATTTTTAAGAAAAATGTAAATGTGATATATCATTTTTTTAAATTAGTAAACTAGAACCTACAAATATAAATTTTTTAAATTACCTACTTTTTAAAAAATAAACTTTTTAGCACAACTACCTTAATTAAACTCAGTCAGGTATGCCTATTTATGCACTGCGCGTCAAAATTAACGCATAATAATTAAAAGAATTTTAACTCTAAAACGCCTTTACCAATCTTTATAAAATTTTGTATAAAAAATATTTTAACTTATATCTCAGTTTACGTGTTCGAGGGTTTTTCGAGAATATATTTTTAAAGCCTTTTTATTTAATAATAAAAATATTTTACTTAAAAAACGTTTTTTTCGAGCCGTTTCTATTATTAAATAAAAAGGCTATTTTCTCGAAAAACCCTTGAAAACGTAAACTAAAAAATAAGTTAAAGTTTTTTATCCAAAATTTTATAAAGATTGGTAAAGGCGTTTTGGAGTTGGATTTTTTTTTACTTGTTATGCGTTAATTTTGATGCGCATTGTATTTAATTTTTAGGATATTGATGGCAATTTTAGGAGTATTATTAATTTTTAGGAGTAGTAGTTTTAGGTGTGGGAAATAGGGTTTTAAAATATCCGGAAAGATTGATCTGGCGAAAAAAAAACGGAAGGAAACGGAATGCATTTTTTTCATTTTATTTTTACGGAAAAAAGTGAATTTTCAACGCTGAATATAATCATACCATAATTATAATAATTATTCCTTTTATTTTAATTCAGTAAGAATATTCTACCGGGTCGCAAAAAACACATGGTGCTGTATTAACATAACTTTCGTTTTATTTGACACTTTGATTTATGAAATCATTCATTATTTTGTAGTTGGATATTTTCTATGGACTCCTTTTTGCAAAAAAATTGCCAACCAACAGTATATTTAACGTATTTTTAAATTAAAATAATATTAAATTGTTTATTGACACTTTTTTTCAAATGTGTATATTTCCCAAAAAAAAAATCAATTTTTCCCAAAAAAGACAATTTTTCCAAGGCCTGGGGAAAAACGGGAAAACCAGGTTTTTTCCCAAATTTTTTCCGACACTTTAAAACCCTAGTGGGAGCCCTGCAAACTGCTTTTGGGTATCCTTATTTTTGTTGTATTCCAAATTTTGCCTTGCAGTTCCTTTGATGCCCTCAAAAAATCGCTGGTAGGTGTGCAGAAGTACATTCAGGCAACGGACTTGTCGGAAGCGAGCCAGGAGGCCGTGGAGGAGAAGCTGAGGGCCACAGATCGCCAATAATCGCGCGAAAAGAGGGGTGCGAGGCGGGGGAGCCCCGAAAACGAAAACAACCCGAAAGGAGTGAAACGCAAGACGAAGAAAACTGTGTTGCCGCTAATCTCCTCCCAAATGTGTTCCTCCCCTTCCCTGCTCTACTGACTGTCTACTCACGCACCAACCTACCAAAAACCATTGGTGTATTATTTAATATTAAGATTTTTCAATATTTAATATTGCTTACTTTATTATTATTATTTACTTCATTTTAAAACTACTGTATCTGTGTAATTATTTGTAAAAATTTATTTCTGTATTTGGTATATGCAGAATTAAACATTTTCACAATAAAATGCATCTTTTATTTTAACCCACTCTGTTTTTTACTTCCAACCCCACCTATTAGATTTTTAAGGAACCACTTTATGGTAAGTCATGTTTTAATTTTTTTCAAGCAGGGTTTCCAGGTGTAAAAAAATACATTTTACCAGTTAACTGTATTTAAATACTTAAATTTATTTTATTACCTATATTATTTATTTATAAATGCTATTTAACTATTTTTAAATATTGTGAACAATAAAATTTATGGAACCTATCCTTTAATTTGGTTTATTATTTAATAATACAACAAATTAAGGGTTTTATTATTAAAAAGAATATAAAATACACCAAACATAAATAAAAAAATCTAACAAAAACGATAAACTTTATTTCAGCACGCTGGAAAATTTAAATTAAATAAAATATGCCTCAAAATGTCATTTAGTTTTTAATATTTAATTTTGAAAACTAAATCTGTAGGAAAATTCCAAAAACCTGATTTTTAAAGTAGGTAGGTATCTATGAAACCCTCAGAGTATTCTGTGGATTTTATACTTGGCTCCAAATTACAGAAATGACTATTTAGGATGTTAAGATTCTATAGAAATATATGGTGGGCGTGGTTTAAACACACTCAATTTTTCGACTGACCAATTACAATTCGTTTAATTTCATCTTTGTGGTAAAAGGAGTACGGCTATTGGAAGAAAAAAAAGAGTACAGCACGATTTTTAACGGAGTTGACTCTTGGTTGTGTGGCAGAAGCCTATACAGGTCCGCATTAAGAAGAAAATTAAATTTTATTTAGTTTATTTAGTTATTGAATCTTTTTTATATTTCTTAAAATCCCCAGAACTTATTGAATTTTGCTTTAACCAGGAGACTTAACAAATATTATTGACAAGTAATTTTCATAAAAAAAAGTTGGCACATTCTCGAAAATTTTACAATTTTCGAAAACAAAATTCCCAAAATTTTAATAACCCTCAAAATTTTACAATTTAAAGAATTTTGGAAATAAGTTTTTATATAAATTTAAAAAAAATATAAATATTTTGAAATTCTGAAAAATTATAGGTACCATGTATTTAAATTTTTCTTTTAACGCCGACATGTTTTTTAAGCCCCGCCCATCTGACAGATCCAAATAGGGATCAGTTTCTATAGTATTGAAAGAAAAAAATTATAACTTAAAAATACTGTTTTATTGAAAAAAATTGTAAATTTACAATATAAATAGTAAATACAAAAAAAAGTTGTCAAATTCTCGAAAATTTTTAAAATTTACGTATTTAAATTTTCGAAAAAAAAATTCTGAAAATTTCAATAATTTTCAAAATTTTACAATTTTAAGGATTTTGGAAATAATTTTTGTATAACTTTAAAAATTTTCAAAAATTTTGAAATTCTTAAAACTTATACCATGTAGGTATTTTTCTTTTAACGCCACCCATCTGACAGATACAATAGGGATTATTTTCTATAGTATTGAAAGAAAAAAATTTTAACTTAAAAATACTGTTTTATTGAAAAAAATGATGTCAATTTACATAATTGCTATAAAAAATGCATAAGATTAAAAAATGAAAAAAAAATTGTATACATAATTAATTTTAACTTATAACATTAAAATTGTAGTCTTTGAAGTTTATAATAAAAAATATTTATAAAATCATACAGTAATGGACACAAAATAAGAACTATATCTGTATTTTCAATGTAATTCCATCCTAAAAATGACTAAATCGTTATTTGATCATGTTGGACAAATTAAATGTCAAAAAAATGACAAAAACCCAAGTTGTCTCCATTATAAATAATAAATACAAAAAAGTCACAATTTCGAAAATTTTTATAATTTACGTATTTTTAAAATTTTCGAAAACAAAATTCTCAAAATTTTAATAATTTTACAATTTTAAGAATTTTGGAAATAATTTTTGTATAAGTTTAAAAATTTTGAAATTCTTAAAACTTCTACCATGTAGGTATTTTTCTTTTAACTCCACCCATCTGACAGATCCAATAGGGATTATTTTCTATAGTATTGAAAGAAAAAAATATATAACTTAAAAATACTGTTTTATTGAAAAAAATTATGTCAATTTACATAATTGTTATAAAAAATGCATAAGATTAAAAAATGAAAAAAAAAATTGTAAACATAATTAATTTTAACTTATAACATTAAAATTGTAGTCTTTGAAGTTTATAATAAAAAATATTTATAAAATCATACAGTAATGGACACAAAATATGAACTATATCTGTATTTTCAATGTGATTCCATCCTAAAAATTACTAAATCGTTATTTGATCATGTTGAACAAATTAAATGTCAAAAAAATGACAGGAACCCAAATTGTGTCCAATATACATAGTAAATACAAAAAAAAGTCACATTCTCGAAAATTTTTAAAATATACGTATTTTTTAAATTTTCGAAAATAAAATTTTAATATTTTTCAAAATTTTACTATTTTAAGAATTTTGGAAATAATTTTTGTATAAGTTTAAAAATTTTCAAAAATTTTGAAATTCTTAAAACTTATACCATGTAGGTATTTTTCTTTTAACGCTACCCATCTGACAGATCCAATAGGGATTATTTTCTATAGTATTGAAAGAAAGAAAATTATAACTTAAAAATACTGTTTTATTGAAAAAGATTATGTCAATTTACATAATTGCTATAAAAAATGCATAAGATGAAAAAATGAAAAAAAATATGTATACATAATTAATTTTAACTTATAACATTAAAATTGTAGTCTTTGAAGTTTATAATAAAAATATTTATAAAATCATACAGTAATGGACACAAAATAAGAACTATATCGGTATTTTCAATGTAATTCCATCCTAAAAATTACTAAATCATTATTTGATCATGTTGGACAAATTAAATGTCAAAAAATGACAAACCAAAATTGTGTCCAATATAAATAGTAAATACAAAAAAATAAATAAAAAAAGTTACGCGGCCCGCGTGCCCAACTTTTTCAGTACTTTCAAACCCTGCTCTTCGTACTCTTGCTTGGACATCCAGAAAACGTCCCGGTTCTTCATCACGTCGGCCAGGACGGCCCCGCCAATGAAAACCATGTCCTTGCGCCTGGGGGGGTCCTCTATCCTGATCTTGAACTTGTTCAGCTTGCTGGTGTCGTTTTTCAGCACCCGCTCCAAGTACAGCTGCTTTATTTCGCGCTCTAACCTCGAAGGCAGACCCGGGTACATTGTAGAGCCCCCGGACAGAACTATGTGCTTGTAGAGCTCGGGTCTCATGTCGATGTCGGCGGCCTACAATTTTTTTTTTTTTAATAAACAGACGCGCCTCCCCCACAATCCACACAACAAGGTCTGTTCTATCTCATGCTAAAAATACTAAAAATCACTTCAACCCTGCACAGAGTTTAACGGCGGCCATTTTTGTTGTTTACAATTCTTGTGCTTTGGGTTTGTGCTGTTTAATAATTGTTTTAAACGTTGTGTTTCTTACAGAGGCACTTGTAAGCCTCAAATAAGGCCTTTAAGTTCTAAGGACAACCATTTTACTCCTATTTTATAATAAATATACCTGTCAAATGACAATTTGAAGGTTAATTTGTGGGTTATAATTTAACCTTAAAATTGACATTTGACAGTTTTATGACAGCCCTGATGTAATAAAGTTTATTTTTTACAATAGAGGAGTAAAATGGTTGTTCTTAGCACTTTAAGGCCTCTTTTAAGGCTTACTATGAGAAAAACAACGTTTAAACCGATTATTAATCTGTATAAACAGAGCACAAACCCAAAGCACAAAAATTGTAAACAACAAAAATGGCCGCCGTTAAACTGTGCAGTGTTGCAGTGATTTTTTGTATTTTTAGTACGAGATAGAACGAGTGGCCAACCACTTACTTGTATCGTGTTAAAAACCAATTCGGCGATACCTTGCCCTTCGACGTTGATCAAGTGGGGCTGGAAAAGGGCTTCGGGCGCCTCGAACCTCTCTCCGCCCACTTTGATGACCCTTCCGTCCGGAAGGGTGTAAGGTTCCACCAGCACGGTGGTCTCCAGCGCTAGTCGCTGTTCCGTCTCGATGTCGTAGCCTATGTAGCATAGCTGTTCTTTCATCATTCGCACCTTGAAATACAACACGTAGAAATCGCGATGCTAGTGGCGCCACCACGCGGCTACCAATACCGTAACCGTCGGGTAAAATTGTTACAAAATAGAACAGCTTATGAAAGTTTTATTTCAATACAAAAGGCACTATATACAATCATATTGTAACACAGGATAAGATTCAAACGATACAACATTGCGAGTTGGTAACGCTTTTCGCTTTTGACAGTTGCAGTGACATTTCTTTATGCTGTGTTATTTAAAATACTAAAATGAGTTCTGTAAACGAATTATTCTGTGAAACGAATCAAGACAAAAGAAAATATTTAAAAAAGGTATGGGGACCAAAAATAAAGCAACAGAAAACATGCAGTATGTTAAATAAAAATATTGTCCAATTATTTTAAACAAATATAAAGCTTTTGTTTTTTTTAAGTAATTTACTTTAAAAACGAAATAAATAAATCAAAGCAAATATCCCTAGATAATCACGTGTTCGTAATACAGTGTTGCCGAATCTATTAGACGAAAATGACAGATTGATAATTTTGGTTGAACACAGTCTACATAATCGTTTATTATTGCAAAACTGTACGATGTAAGTTAAAAAAAATTTATATGACACTTCTGCAAGCATAAGTGCATAATACTAGAACAAAAAATCATTAATTTTTCAATGTCACGTTAAAAGATATGCATTAATTAAAGACATGGGCTGTAATCGTATAAAAATACAAAATTTTATAGGTAAAATTTTAACAATAGTGGTAGGTATTATATGCAATAAAAAAAATCAAAAAAAAAAAAAATATATAAAAATTCCAAAAGAAATTTTTATGAAAAAATATGAAAACATGTCAAAAAAGAATTTTATAAAATAATAAAATATTAATGAAAATTAAAAAAAAAATCCAAAAGAAAATTTTATAAAATAATTTAAATTAACTAAAAATAGAAATTTAAAAAAATAAAACACTTAAAAAATAATCTAAAACAAAATTTAAACAAAAAAACATTTAAGAAACGTAGAAATCGCGATGTAGCTATGTACTGTCTGTCCACTCTAAGTTGGCGGAACTAAGGAATGTTGTAGTTTAGATATTAAAGAATTGTCGTACTGTGTGCTTTTAAAACAGATTTTATATTATAAATAATACTAGTACATATTATATACTAGTATTATTTATAATATAAAATCTGTTTTAAAAGCACACAGTACGACAATTCTTTAATATCTAAACAACAAAATTCCTTAGTTCAGCCAACTTAGAGTGGACAGACAGTATGTAAGTAAGCAGATTTAGAGGCGCCTTTACCAAGGCAGTTTTATGACAACACTAAAACTAACCAAGTAATGTACCGTCTTAAAAAAATCCAAAATATTCGTCTTAAAAATGTTACCAAATTTTCTTTAACACAAATTGTAGAGATGTAAAAAAACTGTTTTTTTCAGATGTGAAAAAACATAAAAAAAAACTAGAAAAAAAAGGTTTTTTTTTTGTTTTTTTCAGTAAAATGTATATTAATAATAAAGTAAAAAGTAGAATATATTACATTTTTCAATATTGAAAATTTTGACCAAGACTAAAAAATCTGATTTCCACATAAGAAACCAATAGCAATGTAAAACTTCTACACTAATAGAAAAAATTAAAGGATAAAAAAAATATCAAATTTTTTGCGATTTTTCGGATAGCTGTATCTTCGTTAAAAATGGTCGTATTGGAGCAGTAAAAAAAGCAATTTGAAACTTTCTAGTTTTGATATTTTAAGATGAAAAACGTGCAAAGCTCAATCCTTACAAATACCATAATAAAAAAATGAAATGTCATTTAGTGGCTAATTTTAGTCCACAAACTGGACTGGAAACATAAAAATTTAGGGACTAATCTTGAAAAAAAACCTAAAACCATTTGAAAGAAAACAATAAAAAAAACCTGAAAAAAAAAACGGACCGCATCTCTAAACAGAATATTTACAAAATTTTCAATAGATCCTAAAAATTAAAAGAAAAACAAAAAAAATTAAAATATCAAAGACAAATAAACAACATTCCAAAAATAAATAAATTTAAAAAACAAAGACGACAATAAACCAAAAAATAACAAAATTTAAAATAAAAATCTTAAAAATTAAAAAATTTAAACAAAAAATAAAAAAGTTAAAAGAAAACAAGAAGTAACTTTACTCTCTTTAGAGCATAGAATAAAGGAAACAAAATTTTAAAAAAGTGTAATCAAGAAATAAATAAGAACTTATATTTTATAAAAGAATTAAAAAAAAGTAGCAACAAAAAACAAAAAAGGATAATAAAACAACAATTCCAAAAAAATCAAATAAAATAAAAAATTAAAAAGAAAAACAAAAATAATATTGAAAAAAACAACGAAAATATTCCAAGAACAAAAAACAAACAAAATAAAACAAAATATTCAAACAAAAAAGTTCATGAATCGCAGCGAAAATTCGACTTTAGATATCCAAAAAAAAACAAAAAATCAATAAAAATCAAAAATTTTAAACGAATAAAAAAAAATCAACCATTGATCAAACAAAAATTCAAAAGATTCCAAGTTTAACAAAAAATTCCCATAAAAATAAAAATATAAAACAAAAAATCAAAAAAAAAATTTAACTCACTGTTTCAAAATCGGCAGAGTGGTTGAAGGCATAGCCTCTGAGCAAGAGCAGTTTGATTAAGTAGCGTGTAATATCGCGCCCGGCAATATCCAGCCTCCGGGTGAGATGTGGCAACGCGTACTCCTCGTACACGGGACAAATGTGCGTGACCCCGTCGCCAGAGTCCACCACTACCCCAGACAAAAGACCCTGAAAAAGTATAAATTATTATTATTTCTTTACAAAATAAAGGCATGTCACCTGAGCATATAAAGTTAACACAGCCTGAATCGCAACATAAGCACCGGCGAAACCGTAATTTTCAAACATCACTTCAATCATTTTCTCCCTGTTTTTCAGTGGGTTCATTGGTGGTTCAGTTAAAAGGATCTAAAAAACGAAATTTAGAGAAAATTGGTTCTGGCTGATTCACACAAAAAACTGCATTTTAACTCATTTATTTAGTTACTTTTGTTTCCTTTGGGTCTAAATCCATTTTTTTAGGACCAAAAGTATAGTCCCAGACATGGCACATATCCTCCCAATTTCTTACAATACCGTTTTCCATAGGGTAGTTCACCTCCAACAGTGACCTTAACTGGGAGGCCTCATCTCCAACCATCAAGTCCTAGCAGAGAAATATTTGAATATTTTATTTTAATTAAAAACCACCCATAATAATTATTATTATTCTAAACTAAATATTTTGTTTTTACTTGAATAAAATTATCTTATACTTACAGGAAGTGTGCTTGCTACTCCCTGTTAGGCATGAAATAATTAAATTTTATTATTAAACTGTAAAATTATCTAAAATCCTTTTTCTATGATAAAATAAGTAACACAAATTTGTAAGGGTCCCTATAATAACATTTATAAGCTACTTTTGCATAAGATAAAATGGTTTATTAAAACTATTAAATAATAATTCAGTTATTACAGCATTATTATTATTAAGAATAAAACAGTTCTTATAAGAGTTCATATTTCACAACAAACATGCTAAAATAGTAATTTAAAACATTTTAGATATTATTAGTAAGGGATAATTCAAGGGGGTTCACACATTTATAACTTACTTCAACATGTAAACCCTATAAATACAAAAACACAATAAGTCTTGTAACAATACTCCAAACTACAAATAATCTCTACACTGTTGTGAAACCTACCTTTACTTCGATATCGCCGATTTTATTGACAGCCCTAATTATCGGCCTACCCACCATAGAGGGGAAAATGTGAGCAGGGAAATTACTACCGGCATATCCGCATTTGACGAACTAAGGAAAAAAAAATAACAAATTGGGGTTATGTTTTTGACGTTAATTCGGCCATTTAGCCGGTGTATTTTCAACTTACCCCGGTGCCATTATCACAAACTATTACTTTTCTACCTTCACTATCCATAATAAGAAATTTAACAACTAATTTACCCTAAATAACAATTTTTTATCTGTGATTCATCCGATTTTTTACCACACCTCGACTTGACAGCAATCTCTGACAAATTGACAGCTCAAGCCGGTCGAACAGGAATCTCCCACGACGCCCATTTATTTGTCAATAAAGCACTAGCGACATCTCCCTGTAACGTTTTGAACTAACAATAAATACACATTTTTACAATATTAGTAATTTATTTGTAACTATTTCAATAATATTTTATGTAAATTGTGCATTATTTCTACATAATTTGTAAATTGTTTTAATTATAATGCTTAATTTCGAATATTAGATTAATTATCGCCATGACATGTGCTGCCATCTAGAAATGACAGTTACAGCGTATAAACACGGATTCGTATTAAAAACGCTGTAAATTTAAAATTGCTTTTTAAAATTGGTTAAATTTAAAAATAAAGTGAGTATATTCAACGGTTATTTAATAGTAAGTAAATAAAGGAGTTCAATGGTGAAAACACAAATTTAACCTCAAATTTAAATGTCAAATCTTTGTTTACAGATGTCATGAATTTTAACTCAACGGAATTGCTGTTAGGAAGACAAAGAAGTCGGCAATGGACACCTCTATTAACTCAACAAGTAAGTTCATTGAGATTCAGCAGAAAATGTTAGCAAAATATTTTTTTTTAGTTACGGCTACGCCATGTCACACAGATTATTGCTTTCAATATTACATCGAAGAAATTGGATAGTTTTTACTTTACATTGCATCTAACCACCATGTGTGCTCCGTTTTACACTAGCGAGAAAAATAAGGGGCCAAATTTAAAGTGGGTAGAATTGGATAATAAAATTATATCCAACAAGTCAGCTTCAAGTGAGTAATTTGATATTTAATATAATTCGGTTTATTAAAATTTTATGTTAATCACGAAATATTCCAACCAAATGTTATTTTTATGGTTTTAAGTTTCATAAATGATGATTCAGAGAAAGCATTGATAAGTTTTAATGGTAATTTAAAACTTTTAAATTACAACATTATTAAATTGAAATTTAATAATTATTATGCATTAAATTATGTTAATATAATTTTTAGCTGTAGTATTAAGGGTATGGCAATGCAAAATGAACGAAATGGATAAAATGGTGTTAACTTGGGGCATTAACTTTTCGGGTCTTGTTTATATTGGTAATAGGATTACCGATATTTTACCATCATACTTTAAGGAAAATTCTGTGATATTTAATTTACATGGCGGGTTTTTCACCAGTCGGTTCACCATAAGAACTGATTTAAAGAAATCTCTACCTTTTGAGGATAGCCTAAATATAATAGGTAAACTACAAAAGAAAATAACCGTTTTTGTAGGTTTTTTTTATATTTATTTTGTTTGTTTAGGAAGTCCTGAAACAGGAATAATTTATAGATGTAAAACGGTTAATACCTTGAATTCAGAGGTTTACAGAAGTTACAATTTGGATAAATTAAGAAAATTGCAGTCGCTGCAAATTTCATTAAAAAATAGGTCGGAAGACGTTAAAATCATCATAGATAAAATTAATTATAAGAACGGGGATTGTGATAATGTAAATAATAGCACCAATTCAACTACTTCTAGTCCATCCAGCAAAATAAGATACGAACCACAGTTGTTGACAATGAATTCGTTAAATAGGATGTTATATGTGAGTTTTTTACTATCTAATATTTAATATCTTATATTTATACCCTGTGTTTTTTTGTTTTAAGGAAAAACCAACAACAGTTCAAAAACAGGAAATGAGTCGCGTTAAAAAGGAGATAGAAAAAGCTAGATTCAAAAGTAAGGTATTGTCTAATGAAAGGGACAAAAAATCTGTAAGAATTAGGCAGTTAAGGCAAAGATATAATGCCTGTGTTGAAGAGAATGATACAAGAAGTGAGTACATATAAAAACAGTGTTGCCAGAACTTATTTTCAAATAGTGCTAGTTTTCAGTTAAAAAAGTACCAGATTTAAAAAAAATACCATATTTTCAGAACTCAAAAATAAGGTTTTAGGTAAGGAGGGGTGAACATTTCATTTAGTTTAATAGTAATATTATATAGTTATTGCATTTAATACTACTTTACTTTCATATTATAAATAGTACTTATAATTACCTCTCCATAATAAATATCCCCCTATTAATATTATATAATAATTATATACACTTAATAATTATATACACTTTTTTTAAAACACAGAAAGTTTCTATCAGAATTTTTAATGACAAGTGACAGTCATGCGCAACAACTCTCTTGGTTGGTTTAGTAGGTTTCGCCACAAGGTGGGTGTCGCCATCTATAATCATTCCGCCCAATGTTTCTAAATGTGTATTTATGGGTATGTTCCGTAAGTCAACTTGGTTGGTTTGGTTTCGGTTAAGGTGTCCCGTAAATAAAAAATTCCTGAAAATTATGTAGTTAAGAAACGCGGTTCCTGAAAAATAGGTTAACCAATCGTTACCGAAACGACCTACGCTGTATGATCGGTTAAATCGGTTACCAGTGCTGCAAACCAAATGGAAACAGTGTTGCCCTAAACAAAATTACTGTTTTTTGTTGGTTATCTAACCTAAAAATTTAACACAGGAGCAGACTTCGCATACAAAATACGTTTTGTCCAAAAATAATTGAATTCAGTATATAGGGTGTTTTAGGTTTGTTTATGTAACTATAGAAATATTATTAAATATACATAACTATAGATATTTTAAAGAGTAGGCCAAAAAAAGTAAGTTGGTTATGTTTTTTCAAATAAAGGTGTCCCGTAAATATGAACTAACCGAGAAAACCAGGAATTTATTTCAGTAACCAGACCGGTAACTCATGTGTATTTACGGAACATACCCTATAGTTGCGTGTATCCGTTTAAAATTTATAATAATTTTAATTAAGTAGGGTAAAAAATTGTTATTTTATTTTTAGGCCCATATATCAAAAAGTACTAGATTTTGATTCAAGGGTACTAAGGTATAGAATGTATTAAAAAAGTACTAGATCTAGTACAATTGTACTAGACTGGCAACACTGTATAAAAATATTTATTTCTATTAACTCTCTAAAAGTTGGCAACACTGACACAATGACAGTCACAGGCTGAAGTTAGTTTTAAGTTAGTTGACAGTTGTCAAATGTCACACACAATGTCAAACAATTTTTAAAATAAAGTGCATTTCTTGTAAAATAATACTAAATGAGAACAATATTTTATTATCTCAATACCCAGCTAGCACAGAAACATCCCAACAATGTACAGCGATGTAAAATTGGGTACATTAAACCTCCCGTGCAATGTACTGTTGATATCGCATGTCTATTGAGGCAACCTCCGAATTTCCGCAACATGTTTACATTGGACAATGTTTTCGAGATGTTACTTTGTTACGTACTGAAAACGTTAGTTTGAAACATCAATTAAAGTAACTTTAAAACATGCATGCTATGTTTAGATGTAATGTTCCATGAATGTAACTTATTGATATAAAAAGGCTTTAGCAAAAGATACAGGCATCCGGCAAATCATTTTATGTTTTTATACTTCTTTTTTTAGTATTTGTTTATAATGTAACAAAACTTATCAAAAAATTTAAGTTTTTCTACATTTTATAAAACAAATACTAAAAAAAGAAGTATAAAAACATGAAATGATTTGCCGGATGCCTGTATTAATGCATAAAAAAGAAAAACAAAAACACAAAGTAATTTGCTTAATATGTAAGTTCTAAAGAAATTAAAGAATGTTTTTTAAACCTTCCTGTGAGAATATTCTTAGGATCATGCTATATTTCTTTTAAAGAACATGCTTAAAAGACATATAGCATGATCCTAAGAATATTCTTACTGGCCTATAGGCAGGTTCTTAGAAGGTGCAAAGTTTTAGTGGTAAAAATAAACATAGGCTTAGAATGTTAAGAAAGTAACTGCTATAGAAGGGTATATGCATATACCCTTCTATAGCAATTACTTTACCTATACATAAGTACCTAATTAATAATTAGTATTAGGTAAATACTAAGTAAAAAACACAATCCAAAATATTTTTTTATAGTTATTTGTCAAATTAAAACAATATTCGATAAAAAAAATACTTTTACTATAGGTATTTTATTTTATGTTAAAAATAAATATTTATTAATTTGTATACCGATTTTTTATTTCTGAATTAACATTTTCATGTATTATAATTCAAAAAACTACTTATAATAAATTAATATATTCAGGTAAAAAAATTATATATACACACTGTACAAATACACTGTACAAATAATAAATTCACGTTTTCCAATCATGTTGAGAATGGATCTATGAAAAGCTTGGGATTTATAATTCGCAATACTGGGGGTTTTAGAGATATTAGAACATTTCAGCCTCTTTATTACGCATTTGTTGTATCTAAGCTGGAATACTGCTGTATTGTTTGGAGTCCGCAATACAATATTTATAAAGATAGGCTTGAAATTTGTTTCGTTTAGACTTGACGGTATCTATTCTGCTAGAGGAACAAACCACTTGCAGCTTCTTAATAGATTTTCTTTACTGCCTTTGGAGCTAAAAAGAATAATAATGCATTTGAAGTTTTTGTATGGACTGTTGCATAACCAGATTGATTCTATATCACTCCTTGAATCTGTGAATTTGCGTGTTCCATTTTTTCAAAGCCGTAGTCAATTAACTTTTACATATAAAACACCTAGAATAAATGCCATGTATAATTCACCCGTTCAGAGAATGTGCAGATACCTACTTTAATATTTACTGTAGCTCATGTGATATTTTTTACCAGACTTTTAATAGTATAATTAGTGCTGCATCTAGCAATTATAATTTACTTTAATTTTAATATTATTTAATATTATTATATTATTATTATACTTAACAAATTTCTTTTCTATGTATGTATTTTGTCCTGTAATTGGAACATGTTCTGTTGGGCAATAAATAAATAAATAAATAAATAATAATAAAAACAACAAATTTAGATACAAAATATATATTCCCATTTATGGGTTTTAGTGGCAAGAGGTTTACTAAAGCTTATCAAAAAGAAAGGTCTGTCTAATCTGTAAGCATGGCAAATGCGTCTGGCAGGTGAAAAACTGAACATTATTTTTCAGTTTTTTACCTGCCAGGCGCATTTGCCATGCATACAGATGACTGACTTTTTTAATGAACTTTAGTACACCCCACAATCCACAAATTGTGGATTGTGGTACACCCCTTGCCACTAAAACCATTTTTATCAGTGAAGAAAAACCCATCGGAAAACCCACTTAATTTCATATATACAGGATGTCCCAAAATCACCGATACAAAAACAAAAGAATAAGTAAAAAAGATCACAGCATAGACGCAGTAAACTACTTACAGAACAAACCACGCTAGCATCAGAGATAAACGCCATAGAAAAAGAAGTGTTCTTTCAAAGAACTTCTTTGGTGGGAAATAGAACATGAGATAACCTAAAATGAATGGCTTCCAACTTGATAAATGCAAAATTGACATAACATTGATAGATTTTATTATCACCATCAATAATACTAGATATTAATAAATGAAATTTCGATTGTTTTTAAAGTTTTTTCACTAATAATATTTAAATAAATTATAATTTTACTCTATTTAAGCCTTTTATTTTATTTATTTATTTTTATATTGTTGGTACCGTTAATCATATGACAAGTAATATACTTAAAATTACCTTTAGTTACATTCTTGGTACATTTACATTAGATGTTTGTTGCAAGTACTTATGTCATGTTATAGGTATGTAACAATACATCGATGTGCAATATTAAAAAATAATATATCGGCAATATACCTGGTATGTTTTCAACGAGATGTATTTATGCGACCTAAACAGAACATCGCACGAGCTCGCGTTATGTATCGTGCTAGCTGGGTAGTTTCTTACTGACATTTTGATTTCGCCTTAGTAGTGCAGTTAACTAGATTTAACTGATAAAGCGTTAAAAATTTTGCGTACAGTGCCCATAAAACATTCTCTTCTCTTTTACTGTGAAAAATTGCTTCTATATCAATTGTTTGTCTATTTTCAAGGGATAAATTTAGATTTACACGGAAAAATTTGTGATTTTAACGCCGGTAGATTCCCAAGTTAGAAATTCTAGCAGGAATTCCAATAAACTGTCACTTTTTGTACCTTTAACATTTCCCGTGTAAGAATTTTTAATACTTTGTGATAATATTTTGCAATTATAGTAATAAAAAAATCAAAGGATGACATATTTTTCTAAAATAATCATATTTTGAAGTTATTTTAATATTTTGGTGTATCAATAATTGTTAAATTAAATTAAAATAATAACGGGCAATGTTAATGGTAAAAATTACGTTAAAAATGTTTATTGGGATACCTAGTTACTTTATTTTCGTATAGATGTCGCTTTATACAAATATTTAATATAAATAATTTTTTTGGTAATAATATATATATTTGTCATAAAAAAAGTATAGTATGCAACTCGTTTATAAACTTTTCTAGACACTCATTAATTTAAAAACTCGCTCGCAAGTTCTCTCGGGCCTAAATTAAATTCATGTTTAAAATGCCGTTTATCAAACTTAAATATATTGATTATATTTTTATGCTTATTTGTAACAACAAAATAACTCATAAACGGTTTAAACAAAAATGTCTAATACGAGCCCTAACCACATAATGTTCGGACACTTCATAATTTATACAGAAATTTTTTTCGTGAATACTATCTTAAAATTATTAGAAGTTATGAAAAATTCAGCTTATTTTGGCATATACCCCTCGAAGCGATTTTTATTTTTAAAAAGTTTACCTTTTATTTTTAGCTTTTAAAAAAAGGCTAACTTTTTAACTTTTTTTTGCATGAGTAAAAAAAGTTATAAATGGGCCCATTAAAAAGAACATAAAATATTATACAAACCCTGAAAATTTGGTAAAAATTGTATGAATAATAAGAAAGTTATAGCGATATATATATCTGCAAAATCTCCCGTTTCCTAAGAAAATTGCAAAAACTCTTTAAAAATAGCATTTTTAAATTACTTATACTTTTTTATAACTTATTTATTTTTTACCAAATTTTCAGGGTTTGTATAATATTTTATGCTCTTTTTATAACTTTTTTTACTCATACAAAAAAAAGTTAAAAAGTTAGCCTTTTTTTAAAAGCTAAAAATAAAAGGTAAACTTTTTAAAAATAAAAATCGCTTCGAGGGGTATATGCCAAAATAAGGTGAATTTTTCATAACTTCTAATAATTTTAAGATAGTATTCACGAAAAAAATTTCTGTATAAATTATGAAGTGTCCGAACATTATGTGGTTAGGGCTCGTATTAGACATTTTTGTTTAAACCGTTTATGAGTTATTTTGTTGTTACAAATAAGCATAAAAATATAATCAATATATTTAAAATATAAAACTTACAAATAAGCAAAAAACAGATATACCTACAGGGTGTTATGTAATTAATGTAATATATTAAAATACTGAATACCTTTTGATATAAGGTGTGACGGTAAATATTTAAACAAAATATTTTCCCAAATCTAAAGAAAACAATGTTTTCAAAAAATTTCCAAAAACGAATTCATTTTTGTTACGAGTATCATACATGGTAGCATTAAATTTATTTAACATAGTTTTGGTTGTTATAAAACTGACACAACTGTGCGTTAGATTTCGAGATTTAATATTTAAAAGTTTTTATCGAGTAGTGGTAAAATCTAAATCCTCAAGTGAATATTTTCTCCCCAGAAAATATCCCCAAAGAAAAATCCTAAAAAATTACGCAATAAAAAAAATACCCTCATTTTTGGGGAAAATCCCCTCATCTGGCAACCCTGGTTGTTACCAACCATAGCATAATAAATTAAATTAGGCAACCAGATTAGCCCAAAGTTCCTGGTCTTTGAAATTAATTTACCTAATACATTTATTACATAATACCCTTTATATTTAAAATATAAACAACAAAAAAACAGATGTCAGATTTTTGATATATACGAGGAGCGTAATTTTGTTATTAATGAAAATTACTTGATTGTAATAGAAGAAGCACAAGATATAATAATATACCATTGTAGATTGTGAACTGATGGAAAACTATCACACTCTAAGCAGGGACGCGGAAAAACTGAAAGAAATAAAGCGAAATTTGTGCCATCACAGCGAAATTCAGCAGCACGTGAACGCGCATGTGCAGCACAGAAGAAGACAGCTGATGAGGCAATTACTGTTCATCTACCCGATACTAAAGAGGTCCGATAGCAAGTACCTGATCCACAACATTTATTTGCCCAACTCCGACATACTGGCAGGTATTGTTTGTTGCGAATGCTATTTTTTCGATTTACGTGATTCTCTATTGCAGACTGTTCGGACGTCGGGTTGGCTGTGGCTCTGGGCTACGTGACGCATATTTTGATAATGTGCTCGACGTTTTTGCAGGTACCGCTGAGGTACCCGATGACTCATTACGGGTCGAGGTCTTGCATCACCGACAATGCGTCTCCACTGTTGCCGGATAAGGACCGAGAGTAAGTAAAAAACGGGATTTGTCGGGTGAGGGTTAAACCACGTGATTAGCTATAGATTTCGGATATTTTTTGTAACATTGATTTATTAGTTTATATTATTCATGGACAGTAAAACACCCACAGGGCCATACCCAAGCAAATTTACTACTAAGTCAATTTTAAAGTATTTTTTAATAATCCAAAACGGTTTTATAACGGTATAGATCTACTAAGAGAATAACGTAATAAAAACAATATAAATACCACAAATTTACGTAAAAATAACGCTATAATTACTAACTGTTTGCTCTCTCTTTCTAAAACATTGACATTTTACTAATAATATTTTGCATTAAAACTCAAACGCACATTATTTTATTGATAAAAATAGGCACAATACATTTTAAAAATATATGCCCTCTAAATATTTTACGGTTTTAAGAAAAATTATTGCTTGGGTAAAAATTTAACAAAACTGAAAACCTACAAAATTTTATAAAATCTTTTAAAAATCATATAGTTTTAATCATTTTTTAATAACTAAAACTTTCCTTATTATATTTTAGAAAAATATTTATTAAAAAATATTATATAAATGTTTAGATAAGTAATGGATTCCATCTTAAAAAACTTATTATGGCGACCTGAAATTTTCCCTTAAAGTTTTATTTTTCACTTTAATCCCATTTTTTCTTGTTTAGTCAAAATTAATGGTATTTATTACCACGAATAACCCTAAAAAATACCAGACGAATAGGAATTATTTACGGTTATAAAGTGGTCTTAATATCGTAAAATTATGACTTATGAGTAACATTTACCATTAAGTAAAAATTCTGACGTTAAATGCTGGATTTATGCAGCACAAATTAACATTAAGTTAACATTAAGATTAAGATTAACATTAACATTAAGAAGTTAAATGAACGTAATCCATTGGAAGCTTTTATGCAAGACATTAACATTAACTTTAGCATTAAGTTAACATTAAGAGATGGCCAACTTTTATAATAAATTTATTTAAAAATTGCGCCGCAAACCTGCGCAGGAGGAATAAAAATTAACATTAACCGTGTCAGTAATGCCAACATACCCGAAAAAAAATAAAACTTACTACTGAATGGTTGATTTTTTATTCAATGATTGTGTTCTTTGGTTTATTGTTTGACGTGGAGTTTATAGTTTTCATTTATTTTACTTAACATATGCTAAAACGGGATTAAAACAAAATTCAAACAAACCAAAAATGTCAGATGTCAAAATTACTTTAACTTATACGCATGCTTAATAGACTGGGCCAAAAAAATTGACTATTTTTTTTTTTGAAAAATATATCGAGAATGTCATTCAGAATGACAAAAAAAATATTTCGTGAAAATTTGAGCCCTTAATATTAATTTTAAGAGGTCTATCATCACTATTTTTTATTTTTAGTCATAATTTGATGTTTTACGTTAGAACTGTCAAAATAATAAAGTGAAAAAAATTCCTTTTCACTTATTTTTATATAAAATTAAATTCTCTACAAAAAAGGTGTGATTGAAAATTTTCGTCAGACGAGCCGTTTCCGAGTAATTGAGCTTAATAAATCGATGTGTTTTTTCGATTTGCCCTTTTTACTTTGAAATTTTGTAACTAATGAATCAATGAATATTTAAAAAAGCTCACATCGGATTCTTAAAGTAAATTTAATGTTCTACAAAAAAGGTCTCTTAACATTTTTGCCTAAATTTAATTTTTCAAAAGTTATTCACGATTAAAATCGAAGAAAAACTTAAAATTTCAATTTTTTCTTCGTGAATAACTTTTGAAGAATTAAATTTAGGCAAAAATGTTCCGAGACCTTTTTTGTAGAACATTAAATTTCCTTTAAGAATCCGACGTGAGCTTTTTTAAATATTCATTGATTCATTAGTTACAAAATTTCAAAGTAAAAAGGGCAAATCGAAAAAACACATCGATTTATTAAGCTCAATTACACGGAAACGGCTCGTCTGGCGAAAATTTTCAATCAGACCTTTTTTGTAGAGAATTTAATTTTTTATAAAAATAAGTGACAAGGAATTTTTTTCACTTTATTGTTTTGACAGTTCCAACGTAAAACATCATATTATGACTAAAAATCAAAAATAGCGATGATAGACCTCTTAAAATTAATATTGAGGGCTCAAATTTTCACGAAATTTTTTTTTTGTCATTCTGAATGACATTCTCGATATATTTTTCAAAAAAAAAAAATAGTCAATTTTTTTGGCCCAGTCTAATGCTTAATTTGCTACTAATTTTGCTGCATAAATACCCTCCTGTTAATGTTAAATTAATCTTAATGTTAATGTTAAAGTTAATCTTAATGTTAATTTGTGCTGCATAAATCCACCAAAAATTACCGTTAAATTTTTCTTTAGGTGAAATACACTTATAAGTAATTTTCTTTCGTAAAAATTATGCCCCTTATAAAACTTTAAAGTGTTGAAACTTAAGGGTTATTAAAATAGGAAAAAATAACATAAATAAAACTTATTAAATAACTTTACATAAAGTTTTACTTTAAAGTAAATTTTTAAGGTTAATTTAACAAAAATTTTACTTAAATTAAGTAATATTGCCTCAAAGCTCCGCGCTTTTACTTAAAATGCTGCTTGGGCAGTGTATTTGCTGATCCCAATGTAAAACATTTTTAGATTTCCCCTTTTCGCCCGCGGAAAAGACAAAATGCAATTCACCTACGCGGTCTACCTGCTGAACAAGAACATCGCGCAGCTGCGGTGGCTGTACCAGCTGCACACGCCCGAGCTGAAAGCCACGTTGCCGAACCTCTTCGGCATGCTGCAGGGCCCGCGCGACCGCGCAGCCGAAGCGGCAACGCCGCTGCCGCCCATCCAGTCTTCGGCGAAGCTCGCGAGCTTTCGGGGCGCGGGCCACGCCCATTTCTCCGCGAACATAACCGATCCCGTCATACAAGGTAGGTTTTAATTCCAGTTATTATTTTTCATTGTTTCGAACTTTACTTGATAAAACTCCATGTTACAGTTGTTAATTTGTCTTGACATTACCAATTTATTTCCCAGTTTGCCCCCATTAGGAACAGTTAACATATTACATAACCTTTTAGATCTAAATAGTACTAAGACAGTTATTAAAAAAGACATTAAATACTCTAGAAATCTGCCTGAAACAAAATAACTTCCAAGTTAAAAATAAAATATACACTAGCCATAATGTATCAGCCAAAAATATCAGCTAGTAATGGATTTATAATTATAATAATAATTATTACAATAATTAACATTACTAGCTAATATTTTTGTAAACCACTTAGAATTAATCATCCACAAATACATACATAGTTATACATTATTATTTATTTAATTTAAAATAGAATAAAATTTAAATACTGTGTCATTTTTCCTACCTTCACATCGACAAATTTGTCAAAACTCCAAACACGTAATTCTTCAGAGTGCATCAGAACGGAAAGCAGGATCAAGAGGGCGACGAGTCCGACGAGAAAACCGGCAACGTCGCCCTCGACGGCGAGGAGAGCGGGCGGCGATCGGGGGCGGCGCTGCACGAACTCGAGGTGCACCAAGGAGCTGGCGATCCCCGAGGCGTACCTGAACCATCAGATCAGCAGGGATTCGTTCAAGACGATGGCGATCGAGGGATACGGCAACATGGCCTGCTGTGGTGAGTTTTTTCATTTTTCAGCCCGCTGGATGCGCCCCACACCCCCGTCTACACCGCACTTTTCGCTCGCGCTTGATAAAGTTTCACGCTAAATAAGTGTTTAATTTATTGATAAACATTACATTATATTAGTTACATTGGGAACAAAGAAATTATTATAAAAAAATAATAAAGATAATTATCTTTACATTAATTTTGTTGAAGCTTTTAAAGTAGAAATAAGTTTAATGTCCTAAAAATATTTAATTCTTCAGTAGATATAATTTATATTATGGGGATAAATGTACTAAAAATTGAAATATACGAAATAGTGCAAAATTTTTCTTCATAAAAGTTTTTCAGTCAGGACTGTAAAAATAATATTTAATATTTATTTATTTATTTAAGTTAATTTACCAAAAAAACCCTATAATATACATAGAGTTTAAAAACTAACAAAACATAAAAATTTATGGCATGCCATTTCACTTTTTAATCCTAAATGTTTTAAATGTAAAAGATAAATTTAAGTAGGTTTTTTAAAATTATGGAATATATTAAGTAAAATATTAATGTGTCACAAAAATATTGCACACAGAAAAAATACATTAAATAAATAAAAATAATAATAGAATAACTTCTTTGTACAGGGTGTTATGTAATTAATGTAATATATTAAAATGGGTAGTTCCTGAATCTTTTTTTTTTCTTCTAAATTCTAAAGACTAAAAATAATTTATAATAACCTTTATCCTATCAGAAAGTACGCCCCTGATCGACTAGAAACTTTAGGCTAATCTGGTTGCCTAATTTAATTTATTATTATTATGGTTGGTAACACAGCGTTTCCAGATTCTGTCAAAAAAAGTAGCCAGATTTTTTTTAAATTTAGCTTAATTACAAAAATGACAAACTCAACAATGCAGATTGTTAATTTGGCGTTTTTATTAATTGTTTATTATGTCATTTTTGTAATGAAGGTAAATTCAAACAAAATCTGGCCACTTTTATGACATGCATATTTTTTCTTTATTCAGTATTTTAATATATTACATTAATTACGTAACACCCTGAATAATTCTAATTAATGTCATTTTGAAGGTATTATTTTCCAGTGCAATTTTTTAAAGTTTAACTTAATATTTCTTATCCCATTAAAAAGTAAAACGTGCCATAAAAATTGGTAAAATTAATATGTTTTAAATTAAAAAACATTAATGAAAAATATTAGTCATCAATAAATTAAATTAATTAATTTACTTGCTGACAAATTAAAATTTTATTTCATTTATTTTCTATAAATTGATACCTGTTGTAGGTTTTTTATGAAAATAAAGATAATAATAAAAGTTTTTAATTTTTTTTTAATTTTTTTTTAATTTTCTTTAAAAAAATAAATTGCTGGATCCAGCTGGATTGATGTTGATCCAGCAAAAATCCAGCTGGAAAACATGCATAATCTTTGCGGTTTTTAAGGGAGCAGTCCCGCAACCTCAACCGCAACCTCTACAAACGGTTCTGCGGTAAACCTAAGCAAAATCGCCGGTTTCACCGAGCAACCTGAAACCTACACCTACGAAGACCACCTGAACAACGACTCCATAGAGGAGGGTTGCGATCCCTTGGACCCCTCCAACAATTTGTCCATGGCGTCCAAATCCGTGGATATCGGCGGCCAAAACGCGGACAAATCGAAGGAGAACCACCGGTTGAGCAGATCCGTGGGTTCGTATACGGAGGAAACCAGTTTACAACTGAGAACCTCCCTGGAAATGGGCTCGGAGCCTTCGCTGAACCTCTCGTGCAATTCCGAGGCGGACAAGTCCACCGACAGCGATCAGAAAAAGTTTTTGGAGAAGTGGCTGGAAACGGGCCCGAATCTGGTGTGCTCGGAGGAGAGTTTGTATCCCGAGGAAATTTTGGGCACCACCTCCTCAATTCAAGCACCAAAACCGCTCACGGCCAGAACGGACGCTCTCCTAAACACCAAGTCCTTCAATCTGGTGAGACCAAAATAATTTTTTGTGATACTTTGATATATTTTTATTGCGAGCCGGCGTGATGAGATTTTTATGACGCGCCGTTTTAATATTTATGAAATATTTTTTTTAATTTAAAATTTTAGGTTTACAATATTATTTCCAATCAATTTTTGCAAAAATTTCCAACCATCATTTTTTAATAAAACTAATTTCTTAAGTATAATTTATTTGGTCAGAATTTTGTAAATCTTAAATAAATATTTAATAAAATTATTTAGATTAAATGAGTAAAGTTAAATTTTTTAGTATTTAAAAATAGTGTCGAGACATTAAAAATAAAAACACATATAAAACATTTTCTATCAAAATAATTTAAAAAGTTAATTTTTTTAAACTCAAAACAATTAATAATAATTATTAATTGTTTTTAATTTTTGTATTAAAATTTATATAAATAACTCTTTACAAATTTAAACCAATAATTTTGTAGAATAAAATATTAAAACTACCTACAATTTTTAAAAACCAAAATTTATAATTATAATCAATATAAAATGCAAAAGTAAAATAAAAGGTTTAAAATTTTGGTTTTTTAAAATTGTAGGTAGTTTTAAAATTTTTGGTTTAAATTTGTAAAGAGTCGTTTATATAAATTTTTAATACAAAAATTCTCACATTACATTTTAAATTTTGGATTAAAAATTTATATAAATGACTCTTTACAAATTTAAACCAATTACTTTTATTTTTAACAAATTTGAAACATTTTTAACACAAACATACAGGGTGTTATGTAATTAATGTAATATATTAAAATGGGTCCACAAAGAAGCACCTAAAACTTTTTTTTCTAAATTCTAAAGACTAAAAATAATTTATAACAACCTTTATCCTACCAAAAAGTACGCCACTGATCGACTAGGAGCTTTTGGCTAATCTGGTTGCCTAATTTAATTTATTCTGTTATGGTTGGTAACAAGCAGCGTTTCCAGATTCTGTCAAAAAAAGTTGCCAGATTTTGTTTAAATTTAGCTTAATTACAAAAATGACAAAATCCACAATGCAAATTGTTAATTTGGCGTTTTTATTAATTGTTGATTATGTCATTTTTGTAATGGAGGTAAATTCAAACAAAATCTGGCAACTTTTATGACAGAATCTAGTGAATTTCTTTCAAATTTTAGGTTATATGCTCAAATTGTAAATATCTTAAGATCGATGAAAAAATTAATTTTTTGGTTATGGATTTTTTAAAATAGGTACTAAATTTTCTAATCATTGCTTAAGCTAATAGCTGGATGAGTAAATAAATACAAAAAGGTATTTTAGTGACAATTTTTTACAACTGGCAATGCGCAGCTACTTTGTTGGTTGGTATCTATGTACTCACAGAACACAAGTGTGTAACCTGTGGCGTATCACAAAACATATAAAAAACTTCTAATGCATATTTTTTCTTTATCTTTGGGAAAATATTTTTTTAAATATCTTTCAGTTACACCTTATTTCAAAAGGTACTAAGTATTTTAATATATTACATTAATTATATAACAACCTGTATTTTAAATCCAAAAATTACCACTTTAAAATTTATAACTTACATTTAAATGAATGTGAGAATTTTTGTATTAAAAATGTATCGACTATCATTTAAAATATTAGTAATAATTTTTTAAAATCAATATTTTTAAGCTGTTACTTAACTTTGTAAAATCTTTAAACTATTATCTAATAAATACTAAAACGGCGTGCCATAGATTTTGGCTTCTCATTATCAAAACAAAATGTTTGCTCATCTGAAACTCGGCGGTGTTATTAATTAAACTTGGGTCGTACTGTATTATTTATTGTATATGTAATTGTTGTTTTTTGAATAATAAAATAGTATATGTTTAACATACATTTTATTTGCCTTTTTATGACTTCCTTGCCTTCGTCGGATGCGATACTTTGGTCGACTTCTTCGTTTTTTTCTTCGAAGTGTGCTGCGGTGACGCGACGGTTTGTTCTTTGTTTTTCTGGGCGTTATTTTCGTTGTACTGGTGGTGCATGGTGAAAATGCTGACGTCGAGTTTGTTTAACTCTTCGTATTCTTTCTTGTTGATTTGTATGAGGTTGCGGTCTTCTTGCAGAACGCCCGGGGCGATTATGTGGAACATTTCCCGGCTCCATTCGGGGATTCCCTCGTTGGTGACCATGAACTGCCAGTACGGGATGCCCAGGTGCGCTATGCACATCCTGAAGTAGGTTATGAAATCGTCCGCCAGGAAATAAAACTGATAGGGCGCGCAGTACAGCCATATGCTGCTCAGACAGTAAATGTTCACGTAGACCAAAACCACCTTGTTGTTGTCGTCGATTTTCGATAGCTCGAAAACTTTACTCTCCCGCGACAAACACAGCTTGTACTTTCCCTCCACGGTCTCTATCTCGCCCTTGGGTTTGGTCTCGTACCCGTAAGTTCTCGACATGTTTTCCAACGGGTTCATTTCTATCTTTCCCAGCGCCGCTATCACCTTACCCTCGTTGTTCTCGTAAGCGAAATTGTACGTGAACAGAAACCCATTCGTGGAGGAATAAAAGTTCCTCATGTCCTCCGATAGTAGGACGCCATTGTTGTGCTCCCATGCTCTTATGTCCGTGTCTTTCAAGCCCCTGTAGCGGCGCAAGTTCGTGTTGTGAACGCACGGGCTGCTTTCAAGAGTCTTTGTGATGCCCAAAAGTAAATTCTGGTAGAACGACTCTTCCGAGACTTCGTCCACCACAAAGCCGGTTTTTCTGAAATCAAACGAAACAGTTCGGGTTGGTTCGGTGGCCGAAATTCTTACTCAATCATTTTACACAACAATTTTGCAATATTTTGACATTCTGTCGTATTTATGTCACTGTCACAATCCACACAACAAGTTCGATCTCGTACTAAAAATACTAAAAATCACTGCACATCATTTAATGGCGGCCATTTTTGTTGTTTACAATTCTTGTGCTTTGTGTTTGTACAGATTAATAATCGTTTTAAACGTTGTGTTTTTTACAGAGACACTTGCAAGCCCTCAAAGTGGTAAGAACAATCATTTTACTATATCATTTTGTATATGTTATGACTAGCATCTATTGCTAAATAAAAATTATTTTATAAATGTTAATTTTAAGGTTATTTTATTAACCTTCAAATTGACATTTGACAGCCCTGATAGAATAAGGTTTATTTTTTACAAAAGAGGAGTAAAATGATTGTTCTTACCACTTTAAGGTCTCTTTTAAGGCTTGCAAGTCTCTCACAACGTTTAAAACGATTATTAATCTGTACAAACCCAAAGCACAAGAATTGTAAACAACAAAAATGGCCGCCATTAAATGATGTGCAGTGTTGCAGTGATTTTTAGTATTTTTAGTACAAGATCAAACAGACCTTACAATTGTTGAGTGGATTGTGGTCGCTGTAATATTTTTCGCCATCATGACGTCACACTACATACTTCCAGACACCCTGCAGCATTTTTTGACAAGAACTTTCAGATTTAGAGCAATGTTGCCAGATGTGCACCAAGTATCCTTCTATGTATGGGTATCGTTTTTATTTGAAAAGCTACAATGTAGGTTGAATTGGACAAAAGTTACGGAATTACAAATCTATTACAATTGCATTTAAAAATTGGAAAAAAAATGCGGTTCTCAAATAGTTCAAAAAACTGAAAACCTGTCGAAACCAAAAATCATTATACTTCGTTATTTCTAGGAAATTTAAAAAAAGTAAGAATCCCTTGTAAATAAACACAATTATTTACATTTTCAGCCGATTTGTGATCTTTTTCGCCTACTAGATTTTGAGTTTCCACCAGCATCTTTTGTTTTTCTCAAGGCCATATTGGAAGTTTACATGATTAGAAAAAAAAAATTTAAAAAATCCAACTATGTAGGTATCAAACTAAAGTCTATTCAAATCCAAGCTGGACTAAATGTAAACACAATCCTCCGAATCGACCAATAAGAACTCATAATCCGAGTCACACCATCAGAATCGACCAATAAGAACGAGTTATCATATAAAAACAATTAACAATTAACAATTAAACAATTAACTTAAAATATAGTAGCGAAGAAATTAGATGAAAATGAGGATTAACATCTATGTAAAACTTCTCAAAATTACAAAAGATTAATATTATTTCAAATATTTTTTCCACTTCCACCTTTAAAACGTACAAAAGTATTACATAGTTTCTTGACGCCAATATTTCAAAAGATTATATGAACGTTTGTACTGACCTTTAGATTTCACCGTAGTAGTGCAGTTAACTACTATACTCTATGACTACATTTAACTGATAAAAGCGTTAAGAAATACCCATAAAAGCTCGAAGGGTGCATCCTGTTTATTTACTTTGATATGCAACCATGTATACATTAAAATAATTAATTAGTATTATAGTGGCTCCAAACTATTTCATATGTTTAGTTTTAACGGAAAATTGTACAATAATAATGATATATATAATTTTAAATCTTACCTTATTGTAATACAAAGTGAATACAAATAAAAAATAATATAAACTACCTAATCATTTGGATAAATTAAATAAAAAATTAACTTACATTATGCAAGCACCTTCCTGCAACATTATAAACAACCACCTAGCAACAGATAATCAATATTTTATTGTTTTTATAAAACTATAATCACCTAAAAAACGAATTAATAATACCTTAATAAATAATCAAAATTGCCTTTAACCATCTCCAAATAACCAATCAAAAATAAATAAAATCTAATGTTTTTTATACGACCAATCAACCATCAGAAGTTTCAAACTTCCATGGCCATCTTGATTGATTTATAATTATTTTTTTTCTATTAATTACATTGATAATACATACCTATAATAAAATCGAATACTTTAAGAAAATTTGAAGTCAAAATATTATTAAAACTATCAATAAAACGGTATAAAATCGATAAAACTTTCGAACCGCGCGCCATCGAAGTCGGCGCGCGTATTTCGCGCACGCGCACCGGCCTTCTAGATGTCAGACTAACAGTAATTTTAGTTCAATGGTGGTTCCCGTGTTGTCGAGTTGGTTTTGATTGATGTTGTGCGAAAATGTGGCTGTCAAAAAACAAGTTGACAACAAGCAATAGGATATTCCATAAGACGAACCATGACCGACACATCTGAAGAGTGAGTACCACAGAAATATAACCCCATTTCGCCCAGTTAACACCCTACGGTCCGCCATTATTTGGGCACTATTTCGCACTAATGCCCCGTAAAAACAACCCCTAAACGCTTTCGAAGCCTGCTACGCGTCTCGGCTTGCACCCGTAGACGTCGTGGGTGAAACAATCGGCGATATCTGTGTTATAAGTCATTGTAATCATTCATTACAATGCAATCAATGGCTTCATTCATAATATTTTTGCTTTTTGCGGGCCGAACCTACCCAGCAAAACTTTATTATGATTCAGTGTTACGGTGTTACACGCCCACAGTGTTCGTATATGCCGAATAAATAACTAAATTACGTTAAAATGATTCTTGTTTTGGTTAGGTTTTGCGTACAGCATAGTCGGCTATGCCTACATAATTGAATGAAAATTAATCGTATTGATGAATGAACGTTTCTAATCTAGAATGATGTAAAAATAAATCAACGTGCTAAATATACTCTATTATACTTTAATTTATACTGAGGGACGGACAAGGTTGATTAGAGAGAAAATCTACGCGAAAAATTGACATGATTTTTTGACAATAATTTAAATAAGGCAGCTGTGGATATATTGGTTGACAGATGTATTTTATGACAGTTTGAGTCAAAAAACTAAAAGTTTAAATCTTTATAACTTTGTTACAATAAACGCATAGCATATAGTATAAGTTGGATTTTAAATATAAATTGCATTATTTGCTTTTGTCTACCTACCTACCATAGGTAAAGTAATACCTAGTTTATGTCATAAATAATGTAAAATAAGTCATTTAAACTTGTACGTCAATTAATTATAAAATGTGGTGCATCAAACTATCGAAACCAATTAAGCGTTTTAAATAATAAATTAACGTCAATTGTGCGTTATAAATTACAATACAAAAATGTTGTATGATTCACTGGACAGTGTACACTGTACAGTCGAACATGTAAACTGGCTGGTGTCGTTTTTTATTTATTTTAATCATTTTATTTCCGAGAAGTCACAATAAAATTGTTTATTCCCTTTGTGATGTAAATTGCTTTTATTTACTGTAGGTAGGTAACATTTCAGATTTTATTCATATATTATATCACGAGAACTATGAATTTAATCGGGTAAACTAGGCTCAGTAGTTTTTTGTTTGGTTTTTGTTGGAAAATGTTGAATGCAAAATAATTTAATAAAATCACGACTATTTCCAAAAAGAAAAATCAAATAAAAAACTTACTGAGCATAGTTTGACAGATTAAATTTATAGGTTGAGTGATAGGTATGTGTCAAAGTTTATAAATAGGTATTTTTTTAAAGAAAATTCCATTAATTTAAGGTATGTAATAAGTAATAATTGATATTTCGTAAACTAGATAACTTATTTTTTATTGTTTTTTAAAAAATGTTTGTTAAAACTTGTAAATAACACCATAAAATCGTAAACAAAAATCCAATATGGAGGCTAAAATTTAATCGCTGTTAAATAGTTCTAGTGATTTAATCGCTTATTTAAACGAAATTTATTCGAAAATTCAAGGCTTTTGATTGGTTCATATTATGAGGGAAATCTCATTTAAAACAATACGCTTAAGAAGTAGGTATCGCTAGTAGCGCCACCACTCGGCTTTTATCATCGTAACAAAAGTACGACTTTTAATAATCAGCTGTCAACGCTTATGTTACAAACGAGTGTTTTTGAGAATAAAGCCGAAAAATGTTAAAAAATATCGGAAAAAAAACCGTGAGTTGTTGGGTGTATTTCTAGAGTAAATCCTGGGTTTAGTTTTTACCGGTTTTCCAATAAACAGGGTTAATCTAAAAGAAGAAATAAATTGCATACAGTCTCTGTAAATATAAATAGGTATATTAATATACCTACGAAAATTTTATTGTTTAAAATGCAGTTGTCAGCGTTTTTTAGAGAACTCAAATATAAAAATGGTTGATTTTAAGGTTATGTTTGTGCAAAAATTATTTTTTACTAATTTCAAACTTAAATATAATAGTATATTCTGTAACAAGTTTGAAATACAGCATATTCCGCTCGAGTGAAGAGTTTGTCACACGAGCCGAAGGCGAGTTTGACGGTTTCACGAGAGCGGAATATGCAATTCCAAACGTGTTTCAGACTATACTTTTTCTACGTTTCCAAAAAATAACAGAAAAATAATTTAATTGGAAGAAAGTGAGGTTGGATCGGTCTAAAATATGTTAGATATTAAAATCAGAGATGTCGCCACGAGTGTTTATTCTGTCATCGACTTATTTGTTTGACGATTTTTACTGAATTGAAATATTTACACTTTTTACGTTAATCACTACTAAAATTTGCATTTATTGTATCTAATAGGTACAATTTATATTTACAGAGACTGTATGCAATTTATTTCTTCATTCAGATTAACACTGTTTAATGGAAAACCGGTAAAAACTCAACCCAGGATTTACTCTCGAAATACACCCAACAACACAACAAATCGAGCCAAGGTTTGTTTTTCGATATTTTTTAACATTTTCCGGCTTTATTCTCAAAAACACTCGTTTGTAACATAAGCGTTTAACATGTTAGCTGCAGCTGATTATTAAAAGTTATACTTTTGTTACGATGATAACAGCCGATACTTCTTTAGCGTATAGGTAGGTATTCCTTGGAAATTAAAAACAATACAAAATCTGTCAAAAAGGCTAATAAGATTAAATACTGGAAGTGAAATGTTTGTGATATTATTTATATTTACCTATAGCAGTATATTATGTATTTTAGTCACGAATTTAATTTAGGCAATTAAATCAGTGCTTACTTTTTCCACGACAAATACTAGAAATTTTCACCATTAACATTGTCCGTTATTATTTTAATTAAACTTAACAATTATTGATACTTAAAAATATTAAAATAACTTCAAAATATGATTACCTATATTAAGAAAATATTTTATCCTTTGATTTTTTTTATTACTATAATTGCAAAATATTATCATAAAGCATTAAAAATTCTTACACGGAAAATGTTAAAGGTACAAAAAGTTGTATTTATTGGAATTCCCGTTTGAATTTCTAACTGGTAAACTGTGTAAACCAAAGTTTATCCCTTGAAAATAGACTAACAATCGATATAGAAGCAGTTTTTCACAGTAAAAAGCAGGCCAAATTGTTTACTTCCAACTATTTGCTAAAGAATCCCCTAATTTTTGATGACTGGAAAGATTTATTAGCTGCACCTTGCGTTTATTTTAAAAATACTTCATAATTTAATTTAATAGTTGAAGTGACGTCACATCCTTAACGAGAGGAAGTGGTGAATAAGACTAGAAAATATTTCTTGTTTTTTGGGATGCATGGAAACATAAAAATGGTATAAATAAATGAGATCACAGGAACTTCGTCAAATTAGGCAACGAGAATATTTTGAAATAAAATTGATGGTCCTCTTAGTAAGGGCAGAACGTTCCTTAATGGAAATTTAAGTTTTAGAGGTTTTGTTCTAACACTTAAATCAAAAAGTAGGTACGACAATGGCGCTACAAAATCTTCTGATTAAAATGATGAAATTTGGATATTTAAAGTTTAAATTTTAAACAACCGACTTTGTGGCTTCAATAATTATTATAATAAAGAAGTGTGGTAGGTATATTGTGTAACATAAAATACAATTTAAAATAATTCTTGACCTATGTTATCAAAGCTTTAAAACGCATAAACATTGAATCTCAACAAGTCTCTACAAGTAGTGTGTACCTACATTAAAAAAATACGCTCACATGATGCACTTGCGTAAGGCGATTGTTTAATAAGGGGCGGTTTCCGTTGATTGTCGACTGTTACTTTTACGTAGTACAGACGGTCTGTGAGATTTCCCCACAAAAAGGATCTAATTAACGAAGTATTTACAAATTAAAACCTCTCTATACAGGGTGTAATTAATGTACCTATTATATTAAAATACTGAAACGAAAAATATGCATTAGAAGTTTTTTATATTTTTTGTGACCAGTGGCGTAACAAATTCTGAGTGGGCCCCCCCGCAAACGATTTTAATGGGCCCTCTTTACAATAATTAAAAAGTTTATTTAATAGGTAATTTTTAAAATAGTTTATCATAGTACTTTTAAACCTACATTAAATACATAATATTTTTTAAATTAAAATTTTTACAGGTAGGTATAGAGTGTATACGATACACAGACATACGATAAGCAAATAAAAAGGATTAGGTAAGAAAAATTGCTGTATCTGCAATTTTTGGTATTAAAACATAAAATATTTAATTAATTTTGGTTTATAATATCTTATTCTATATACCTTTTTATATGCAGGATCATTTTCGTAATTCTATAATATATAATATCTTATTAAGATTTTTTTAAAAAAATATTTAAATAATAATTACCTAAACATTTTCTGTTCTTATTACCAAATTTTGCCTTTAGAACGGCAGTATTATACTATTAATAGTATAATACTGCCGTTCTAAAGGCAAAATTTGGTAATAATATAATTATATCATCAATAATAACAATAATTAATATTAATTATTTAAAAATAATAATAATTTAAAAAATGTATACATATCTTACCAAGTTTAAACAGTCTTCAAAAAAAATTAAAGACATATTGTAGACAGTCTTAAAGAAGTTAAATTAAAAAAAAATTAAAAACAAACACAAAATGCGATTTTCTAAGTATTTATAGATTTACTACAAAAAACGGTCTGATCTTCTAAAGTCAAGTCAAATCCAAGCCGAACTCGACATAAACACAATCATGCGTTGTCCATGCTCTATTCACGTGATCGACGAAAATTGTTGCACTGGGCCGTATTAAAATATATTGAATCAATATTATTGATCATTTAATATTTTAAATTTATTTTTTAAACTTTGATGGAAAGGTGTTAAAATATTTATAAAAGTTATATTTTTTAAATTACGAAATTAACAAAATTTTGGGAAATAATTTCATTATTATTTTAAATTTATTTTTTTAAACTTTAATGTAAAGTTTTTAAATTTTTATAAAAATGATATTTTTTAAATTAACTTCACGAAATTTTTGAAAATTATTTTAAATTAATTGTTTTAAACTTTAATAATTAAAGTTTAATGTGAAAGTTTTAAAACATTTAAAAAATATGTTTTTTTAAATTACAAAATTAACAAACATTTTTGAAAATGTTCAGCTTCGTCTGTGCTAGACATCGCACTTAATTGAATAATATCAATAAAAACCAAATAACCACAACAATGATAGCAATAACAACAACAATAACAACAAATAACGTTATATAACAAGTATTAATAATAAAACAATAACAAAAATAACCACAAAGATGAAAGCCGCGAAAACAAGGAAGTAATCAAACAATACGCTATTAATAACCGCAATGGACATAATGCGGCCCTGACAAGAATTTTCGGCACGCTTCACAACTCAGACTCGCCCAATAAGAACCGTTCTATCCACCTGCAAACGACTGATCACGCGTCTGGCGTTTTTTGTTTTAGTTTGTCTTGGATTTGACTTCACTTTAGAGTTTTTTTTGCAAATTTAGTTATAATATTGTCAATGTTTAATGTCTTAATAAACTCATGTTCAATACTAATAATTGATAAATTACAAAGACGTTGTTTCCCATAGTGTTACGAAGATATGTTTTCACTATTTTTAGTTTCGAAAAAGAACGCCTTGGGCCCCCTGACCGTCTGGGCCCCCCCGCGGTGCGGGGTCTGCGGGGGTGCTTATTACGCCACTGTTTGTGACACACTTGTGTTCTCATTGAGTATACTCAGCAGCTACTTTGTTGGTTGGTATCCATAGATAACAAAGCCTTGGTTGGTATCTATGTAGGTATACCTACATAGATACCAACCAAGGCTTTGTTATCTATGGATACCAACCAACAAAGTAGCTGCGCGTTGCCAGTTGTACAAAATTGTTACTAAAAATTTGTCTTGCAAAAAATAAATAAAAACTTAATAAATACAAAAGTTTTATGCCCTTAAAGCTCTAATACCCTTCTGTATTTATTTACTCATCCAGCTATTAGCTTAAGCAATGATTAGAAAATTTAGTAGGTAGGTACCTATTTTAAAAACTCCATAATCACAAAACTAATTTTTTATCGGTTTTTTTCTTTCTGTTTACTCAGATGAAATTAGGACAAGTTCACAGGTTAAACTTTAAACATTCAATTTGTGTAAATAAATCCAAAAGCACTTCCCTTAGTTAAGATATTTACAATTTGAGCACATAACCTAAAATTTGAAAGAAATGCACTTGATTCTGTCACAAAAGTTGCCAGATTTTGTTTGAATTTACCTTCGTTACAGAAATGACATAATGAACAATTAATAAAAACTCCAAATTACCAATTTGCATTGTTGATTAATCTAAAAACGCTGGTGTTACCAACCATAATATAATAAATTAAATTAGGCAACCAGATTAGCCTAAAGTTCCTAGTCGATCAGTGGCGTACTTTTTGATAGGATAAAGGTTATTATAAATTATTTTTAGTCTTTAGAATTTAGAAGAAAAAAAGTTTAAGGTGCTTCTTTATGGACCCTAAGTAACTACCCATTTTAATATATCACATTAATTACATAACCCTGTATATGTTTGTATTTTGTGATAAAAATTATAACAGATGATTAACACCTCACATAAGGCACATACATACATAAATAGATAGTTAACTAACCGATAGATAATTGTTAATCAGATGTAGTATAACTTCCTGTCTTCCGATTATTTACGACATCCTGTCGGCGGCCGCACATTAAAAACATACGTTAAAAAAAATACGAAATCTCATCCGAGATTTTCAAGGACTTCTCGATGAATCATGCGTATTTCCTCCTTGAAGAAAATGCAAAAACCATGGTGCACGTAAACCTCATCTACCGTGTTTGGGAGTGCAATATTTCAGCTAATCGGACTTGCAACAGAATGATGAACAAATATTAGAAATATTCCCCATAATTTCAGATACTTGAAAAAGGACAACTTTGTGATATGCATATAGGTATGTTAGACAAATATTAGAAATATTCCCCAATATTAAATAGTTATTTATGTATCAAGGCAGTAAAGTCGTATTTTTTATCACGAATGTGGAAATAAAAATGACTTTAATGCCGAGGTGCATATTAAATTTTATCCGAAATCACATTTAATAATAATAATAATTAATAATGATGTTTAAATCAAATGTCATTTGATGATCAAATCTAATGCTGAGGAGCAGTAGACACTCAAATGTATAATGGGTTGCATACATACAAAGTAAAGTTCTACTTTACTGCCGATTGCCGACTACTTTACTGCCGATTTCGGATAAAATTTTGTTTCAAGACCATTTCCAACAAATTTGCCACCGAAACCGAAAATATCGTTTAGGACAAACTGTGTTGTCTGCTATTTTAAGCACTTTAGCTCGCCGTATCCCTTAAACTCTTCCGCACATACCCCACCCGTTTCAATACGTAAATATACCGGTCGTTCGAAAATCATCCCCAGAAGAGCCGACCTATTTACCCGGCCTGAACTTTAGGGAGCACGAGGACGGCTGTGGCCATAGCCACCTTCCATTCCATTCATCCTGGCGCAACCGAAACTGGGTCACGTCGCGAAGCCGCGTTGCCACATCTCCGCGGATTCATTCAATGTTTGGTGCATGATGCTGGGGCCCAACGAACAGGGCTGAGAAAATGTTGCTTCAATAAGTTTTACGACTTTAAGCATAAGCAGGCAAAATCCAATTTTGTCAAAGGACTACGTAAATAATTTTGATACTAAGTATATCCTTCAAAATTGAGGTCAAAATTTTGACCATTGCCATATTTTTTGTGGCAAATTTGACCTCAATTTTTTTTGCTTTTTTGGAAAAAAACAATTTAAAAAAAAAATGAGTAAATTCACTAAATTTAAAAAAAATAATCTAAATGTTCAATCGATGTTTTTCTCCAATTTTGAAAAATTTCTTACGAAACAAATTTAAGCAAAAAGAAAAATCACGGGTCTCATCGATTTCGGTAGAGAAACTAAAAAAAAATTACCTCGAAATTAGAACGAAAAAAACCTAACATCAAATGACAATAAAAAAACTTAAATAAAACAAGCTTCCATTCGGTTTCCCAGGCCTGACAAGTCCTATTCATGCCTAGCAGCCCCGTTTTATTGAATGAAACTCGGCCAACCCTCTGCCGCGCGACTTGGCAACCGCGCCGTTGACCGAGTTGCACCATTCTGTTTACATCCCCCACCCCGCCGCGATCTAGCACGTTGCGGACGCTCGGCCACGCCTCCGCGGCCGTTTCGGCCAATCGGAGCGTTTTTCGTACGCCGACGTCACGTCTTCCGTCGCCGTTTCGGAGGCGGCCTTGGAACGGGTGGGAGAGAGACGGGCGACGATAGGAAAATGCACTCGAGGTGGCCTTATTATTTCGACTATTTTGTGTTTGTGGATAATATTATTTTTTATTTAAAGATGATTGTTTTAAGAATAACAATTTATGATTTTAAAACTGGAAAAATTTGATATTTAAACAGGATGGTAAGCTTTTTAAAACCTGAAAAAAAATTCAATATCAAAATATTATTTTGATATTTTTGGAAGCAAACTTTATACAATACAGGGTGATTCATCTAACTTATTCATTAGTTTATGGAGAACGGAAAAAATATTTCGATTTGAAATTTGTATACCAATTATAAGGCAATGTAAACTATTTTTTTAAAATTATTTTCCATGCGTTATTACTTCCGGTTAAACTATAGAAATACTAAAATTTGATCCTTTTTTTTGTTTTTAACAGTTTTTGAGATACCTACCTATTTGATTTTTTTCAAAAATTTTGACAGATGCATGGTCTGTATTACCACTAATTGTAATGTTAAAAAGTTAATTTTTGGTGTAATTACTATGTTCCACACCTCAAAGTCCCACCACGTGATCACGTACGGAACGCATTCTTTTGAAAATTTGGCATTTAAGGCTTTTTAGGTTATGTATCTGTCAAAGTATGGTCAATGAAATAAATAATATTTATAGTGTTACCGCTTATGTTTAAGCGTTAAAAGTTAATAAATCTTTATACCTAGTATCACAATAACAATGATTGGTTTAAGAATTTAGGAATATAAATACTGCATTTAATGAAGTTCCAAAGTGTAAGGTGCAATATAAGTGATATTTCTCCATAAATTAGTTTTAACTAAACAGGATTTATTTAAAAAAATCTAACTTCTCTATTATAAAATAAGAATATCTGTTTCAAAGGTAGGTTAATGTATTATAACAAAAAATATCATCTAATTTTGTATTTTAAGGTTGGAAAAATCTATTTTGACCAAAATAAATAAGTGGATTATTTGGAAAAGTGTGTTAATATGGTCATAAATAAATATAGGTATACTAAATAATGGGGTAGTTAAATTTTTTCTGACCTATTCTTTTTATGGTTTTATTCAAGGCGTTTTGTAATATTAAACATTTCTGTGAAATCAGAATTTCAATTGAGTTTACCGTTTTCGAGATATTTACAAAAAAAAAAAAAATTTATGACGTCACAAACTTCGCCGTGTGACCATTCTAAGATTTCTATTGGTTGAAAATTACCCTGTTGTCAAGTTGTCTTGTTAATGATTTAATTCGGTTATGTCAGAAAATACCCGAAGAGGTTATGTACAAATACTGTCACTGTCAGTTGAGTGAAAGAAGAAGAAGAGGAGGTTAAAGAAAATTCTGAAATTAAAAGTTTCATTGATAGGTTTACACATTGAAACACCGTGTGAAACCTAATAAAATGTAATAAATAGGTACCTAATAACTGTCTAAAGCAGAGTTTAATATATTTCATAGAAAAAAGTGGCAAAATAAAGCTGAAAATGAATGAAATGCATTTACGACAAATATGATTATAATTATAGGTACTTACTTTGTTTGTTTAAAAGCTCCAATGTTCAATGTAACCAACCATTCCAGATTCCTCTGCTTTGGAGTCCGTTATTAATAAATCACTTATCTAATATCAATTACAAATAACATTGATTTTCAATAATCTAAATTTAAAAAAAACATAACCCGAAAAAAAGAAACGTCAAAAAATCAATTCTTCTTCTTCTTCTCAACTAAAATGATAGATCAAGTGGTTTTAAAACTAAAATATTATAACGTGGCGCCATCTATCGTAAGAATCTTAAACTAAACATACTGGCAACCATAGAAAAAGCTGGCAACGTTGTCAATAGCCTAGTGACGTAATTTTTTTTTGTAAATATCTCGAAAACAGTAAACTTAATTGAAATTCCGATTTCACAGAAATGTTTAAAATTACAAAACGCCTTGAATAAAACCATAAAAAGTATAGGTCAGAAAAAATTTAACTACCCCATTGGTAAATATTGTTCAAATTAAATTGAAGCTACTTCTAACGACAAAACTTGTGCATACCTCTCGGCATACCTACTTTAAGTTAGATTATAAGAAAACAAACAATTTTTAGAGAAACTTGCAATGTGAAAATATTTAATACTCCCATGACATGTGATTTATTAAAATATTAAAGTTATAATGATTTTTCGATGTAGATCAAATTCAGTCGAAGCTTTTTAACTATTTGTATTGACAAAACTTTATGTAGGTACACTTTAAGATGGATAAGAAAAACTACCACATTTTTAAATACCATATTATACTGTCTTTTAAATATTACAAAATACTTATTTATTTTGGTCAAAACAAATTTTTCTAACCTTAAAATTACAAAATTAGATGATATTTTTGTTATAATATATTAACCTACCTGTAATACAGATATTCTTATTCCATAATAGAGAAGCTAGATTTTTTTTAATAAATGCTGTTTAGTTAAAATTATTTTATGGAGAAAACCAGATATTTTTACCAAATGCACAAAAATATTACATATTTGGCACCATACATATTTAGAATATTTAGAATTTCATTAAATGCAGTATTTATATTCTTAAATTCTTAAACCATCCATTGTTATTGAAATGTTAAAAAGATTTATACATTTTTAACGCCTAAACATAATATTATTTCTTTCGTTGACTATACTTTGACAGATACATAACTTGAAAATTTTATACAGGATGTCTGGTATTTACGTTGACTTTTTTGTCACTTTAAATAACTTTCTAATTTCAAACAAAACTACTACATATCCTAATAATCCATATTTTTATATTCTATTCTTAGTTTTTTATTTGGACAATATTTTAGGTGAGGGGTATTTTTTTTTTAAACCTTTCTTGCCCAGCGTCCTGCTGTTTATTTACTGTTAATCCTGCTGTGCGTAGCACACTTGACCCGGGTGCAAAAGGGGGGATCCGTTTTGCAGGAAGAAAAACGCAGAGCAGCGCCGATGGCTTGCAGGAGATCGTTGTCCTGAATTCCTGAATGGCATTTTTCGTCCTGCTCCCCTCCCCCCTCCTGCGTTTCTATTTCATGACACTTGTAACGCCAGTGATCAATATGAATACGTTTTGTGCCATGGTGCGCCGCACAGGGGGTCAAAGTGGAAAATTTGTGGGACAACAAATATTTTTTTTTTAATTTCCGGTTTTTTTTTATGAAATATAAGTTTAATTTGTTTTATTATTTTTTTAGAATTGCAATCAATAAATTAAAATATTACTTTTGCCCAAAACAAAAATCCAATCCACCCGAAACAAAAAAAAATGGGGGGTATCTTGGGTTCTATTTATAGCTCGTTCTATTTATAATCCGGGACGCGTTCGCGGGGGGCACGTCCCCCCTCTACCGAAGTCTAAATTTAGAACGACCGGGTGTGTTGACCTATTTTTCGATGGGGGGTTGTTGCCCCAAAACTCGAGGCCATTCATGGATATGCAACCTGCGAAACTAGGTCATCCAGGGGCGGCTCGATATCCCCCCTGCGGCCGTTTTCGTACCCCCTTGTTGTCGCCGATGAGGTCAGTTTTGGAATAATAATTTTATTCGAAAAATAAATTTTTAATTTTAAATATTATTTCATATGATGGATTATTATTATTATTATTATTATTTTAAATGGCCCAATTCGAAGTTCGTTGTCCGTTAGTACATTCATACCTTTAACTGGGTCATTCCGGGATACTCCCCCTTTATTTTCACGAAATCTCCCTATCGTTTCCCCCCCTTGATCTCTTTAGTTTATGACGTAAGCGTTTTTTGCTATTCGACTTGAATGTTAATATTATTTTGGGTTTGCGTTTTATTAATGTTTTTTTTAGTTTTTCTTAGCAATTAATAGTATTTAAGAAAAAATGTACCTGACAAACATAAAAATATAGGCTTATTTTTATTTGGATTTTGACCTATTTGATTATGTTTATATTTTATGTATTTTTAATATCGGAAATTCATTATCCTGTTTCATTGACAAATATTTTAAATCTTTTAATTGAAATTTTCTAAAAACACCCTGTCTAACTTTTTGAAATAATAATGTCTCCTTTGCACCAAGAATGAACTTTTCAACAGTGTTAAAAAAAATTAAATAAATGTCTCAAAAACAACACTGAAAAAAAAAAATCTCTTAAAAGAAATGAAAATCACTTTGATTCAAAAGATTTGCGCTTTTGAATAGGGCCCAATTTTTTTTTAATTACTTGAGGGGAGAGATTAATCTATTCGTTTAAGAATATTACAATATTAGCTTAAATCAAGATCAAGCGATTTCTTGGTACAAGAACCAAACATTTTTTGAATAAAGAAAACGTTTTTTAGCGCAAAAAAACTGCATCTCCTAATTAAAAAGCTTAGGAACTTTCTAAGAAAGAAAATTAGTCTTGCTACAAAAGCATATACTATTGTCGTAAGCACATTTTTTTTTGATTTTAAAGCAAATATCTATTGGTTTAATAAGTAGTATGTATTTCTTTATTCAAAAGTTTCTGATCTTCACTGAAACTACCAGCGTTGTTAGTATTTAAGCTTAAACTCCCCTTACCACATAGGCCTTTTGATTTTAATTATTAAAAGGTCGTGGGTTCGAGTCCCACATTGGTATGGTTGTTTATTTGTGTTTGTCTCATTGTATATTAGTCCTTCGGAGGGGACTTTAAGCCCGCGGTCCGTTCTTACCCCTAACTGCAGCGGCAGATGAAATCCGAAATCACCCGGATATGATAGCAAGAGCGACACATAATTATTTTGATTTTGTGAAACACTACAAAAATACCCACGTAAAAAGGTGCTCTTGTTGAATATCGATAAAATGCATATAATGTATAATATATGAAGTGTTTTTATATACAGTGTGTCTAAAAAATATTGTGCAATAAAGTTATTGTTAAATATGTATTAAAACGAATAGATACACTTAAATAAAACAAGTGCCAAACCCCGCCCACTGTGGTAGGGATTGAATTATTTTTGTTTAAGAATTTATGGGTATTATTTTTATCGAATTCGTTTGTTTTGTTTTAATGCATTTCTGCAAATAAAAACTAAGTATTGTTTAAAATCCATTAAATTCCAGTTAATGGCGAAAATGTATTTCTTAAAAACTATACACATTTCCCTACGACAGCGTCGGAGCTACTGAACAAACACAGTAGATCAAACTGCCTGCCCTTGTATCTGGCTGCATGCCGCGCTATTGCCATATGCTATTATTGTTTCCTAAAAGGGTTGTTTTTCTTATTTTTAAATATTAAAAGTAAGAAAATTAACCAAATCAAATTATTTTTGACATATTAGGTATTAATTTTTTTGTTATTTTTAAAGTTTCAAACAAATAAAATTGAACTATTTATTAAATAATTATAATCGTTCTCTTCTGATTTAAAACAACCTGGCAACCATATATGGTTCGTAATTACGAATGGCTTGGTTTAAACCACGCCCAATTAAAGTTTGTTTCTTTTTCTATGATCAGAATATAATTTGTCATCCTTGTCTCCAGCCTTACTTACTTGATTCTATACAGTCTGTATACAATGTATACACATATGTGTATTTAATGTACATATCACAGTCTGTGGTACATATTTAACAAGAACTTTATTGCACACTATTTTTGAGACACCCTGTATATAAAAACACTTCACCGCTCAGCGGTAAACAAATGTTACGGGTTTTTCCTTTAACGTCACAAGGGTTTAAATATATTTTTTCTTTGTGTTAATACGAAGGTTGCGGTGTTATGACGTCCAACTTAACCTTACTTAAAGGGTGAATAATGGTTTTATCGGAGCTGGCATCTAAATAAATTTAACTTTTACGAGATTTTTATATTTCCTGTCACTGATCCAATTAAGTTAAAATTTGTACAGAATCAAGATTATTAGTATTAATAAGAATAACAACAATCAAAATCAAATAGATTATGTAGACATTGTCAGTAATTTTAATAATCAAAACCAAAAGTGTTTTAATTTGTACACGAATAGTAAATTGTATGCCCTTACTTATCGATTTTGTTTGCATTCAACATTTTATGACCAGCAAAGTTGCCGGATTGAACTCCGTTCGACTTTTCTCAAAAAACATGATTGCGTGCTATTGCCGATCTTTACCTTATAAAAATTGAATTTAAAAGTTTTGCCAAACCCCCGCTAAGCTCCAATTCGATCAAATTACGGACGTAATATTCAGCACAAAGGATCCCCGAAAAACGTCATTGGAAAAGCCTTTCACGCTTCATTAGCGTTTTTTAAAAGCCTGCCAGGACCTGTGACGTCACCGACATCGATCGCGTTCAATTTTTTCGTTGCGAAGTTGTTTCGCGAAATGTCATGTATTGTTTTAAGGAATAAGGCGTTTCGTAAAGGAGAAAATTAAAAAGATGCGAAAGGCAATTTGCCTTTGGTTTTCGACGACATGGTGTCTAGAAAAACTAAAGTAATAAAGGTAAAAAACTAGGTAAAAATATTTAAAACTTATCACCTTACAAATTAATCAAGTGGGCATAGCCTTTGACCTACCTCGATGGCCGTATTGACGTCATTTTGCCACGTGACCTATTTTCCTGATTCGTTGCCCGACTAATCTAACTATTATGCATGTGGAAATTTTGAAAGTTGTGCGTCAAACGGTTTGATATGAGTCGTTCCATATAAAATCATCGAACTGTTTACTAGGGTAACAAATAAATAATTTTTTATATTTCCAGTGGAAGTCTTCCACCCTTCTAGACACTCATTTTAATAAACACTCGCTCGTGCCTAATAAAAATTCGTGACCAAAATGTCATTTATCAAACTTGATACATAATACGATTTTCCTCCCATGATAAAATTTAACAGATTTAAAAAAAAATAATTTCTGATTTTTTTTTATAAAACATATTTGTATTTATCTTATATTCAATATATGTTGGAAACAAATCTTTTAGTTTGACGATTATACATTGCTTTAGAATCTATAGTGGAGTGAATAGTTTTCGAGTTATTAATTTTTTTCGTTAAAATTTGACAAATGCGTGGTTAACTGTTTGCTATTAGGTTTACGGATATGGGGGTAGAATTTTTGAAATCTTTAAACATTTTTTAAAAGATTCCTTGTCAATTCTTTAACATTTTTTAACAAATTACCCGAAAAACCCCAGGTCAAATTGGGCTAACTTGAAACGTTAATAATTTTATTTTAAATGTAACACCGGGTATGTTTTTATCCAATCAAATGTAAAATTATAGTATATTATGTATCATGTTTGATAAACGCCATTTTATACACGAATTTAATTTAGGCACAAGCGAGCTTGCGAGCGAGTGTTTAAATTAATGAGTGTATAGACTTTTTCTACGACGAATACCGAATACTTATTATTATCTTAAAGTGATTTAAATCAAAAATTTGTATAGAGCGCCATCTATGAAACAATGGGGGAATCTGTGTCACCGTCAAATGTCAAATTTTTTTATTTTATAAACACAATTATAAAGGTTATAAATCGAAATGTATTTCTTGAAAATTGACAGTTTTTTACAGTGAAAGTAAAGAAAATATTTTATGAGCACTTTACAGTGGAGTCCGTGCCCGAATTTAAGTTATAGTTTACTGCCGGCGAAATTAAAAGGTCAGTACAATGTTCATATAAACTTTTTAAATATTGGCGTTAAGAAACTATTTAATACTTTTGTATTTTTGTATTGAGATAATAATAGTATATTACACTACAAGGGCAGAAAGTGTGAGATTCCTGCACTCTCCATTCTCACACTTTCTGCCCGAGTAGTGTATACTATTTTTCTTACTACCTCGGCCGAAAATACAACCCGGCCGAAAATACGGGAAAAAATTAAATGTGTATATCGAAACATATTGATGCCTGCCCAAATTTTAAGGTTATATTAGTGTCGTAATCAGAGTTGCATATCGTCACCGTTCTGGCAAAAGTCATTAACTCCATTTTTGTCTAAAAGGGCCATTCCACGCTTAACGGATAGGACAGTTGCCGTGTTTTTATTTACAAAATAATATTGTTCTATTATATTACCAATGTCAAATTTTTATAAATAGTTCTAAACTAAAGCTGTTTAACAAGGTTTTTATTTGGCAAAATTAGGTATCGTGATTGACTGTTTAATTCCTTAAAAATTAATAATTTAAAGCGTAACGGACGGGACTTTGCAATAGTCCCGTCCGTTACGCTTTAAAGTATTAGTTTTTAAGGAATTAAACAGTCAACCACGATACCTAATTTTGCTAAATAAAAACCTTGTTAAACAGCTTTAGTTTAGAACTATTTATAAAAATTTGACATTGGTAATATAATAGAACAATATTATTTTGTAAATAAAAACACGGAAACTGTCCTATCCGTTACGCGTGGAATGGCTCAAAAGTAGTTAACTACCTTCGCGATCATAGAACAATAATTGTATATTGTATAATTATTATATCTGTGGTCTAGAAAAACTTATTAAGTGCAGTATTGTATTTTTAGCATGCTATATATATACATATATATATTTATATAATTTTTCATGGGAGGGAAAAAATCTTTTATTGTTTCAGATGTGTGACCAAAAGTTTAAAGTTCAAGCAAACAATTATTTTTTCTCCAAAAAAAACACAAAAAAATGCTGATTTTTATCGATTCCATTTCACTTAACTTCTCTTAAATGAGACACGTGCAACTCCAAACTCCTAATGAACTTACAAGTTATAAGGTCAATAATTTTTAGGCATTGAACTTTGCCATATCAGGGCAGAGATTTTATTCACGAATACCCACGCAAAAAAGTTTTATTATAAAATATGATTGTTTATAATCAAAATCGACAGAAGCAGCTATTTTTGGCCCGAGTGGAAAATTCGATTTTCTCGCAAACGCATTTTAATTAGTGATGTAAAAAAACGTTTTTTTTTTCAAATTTGAAAATAAACGTTTAAAAAAAACATGTTTTTTTTTCAGGAAAAAAACAATGTTTTCAAAATATAAAAAATGTTTTCAAATTATAAAAAAACTTGCACACCGTTTTTTTTTGTTTTTTCAAATTATAAAAAACAGTTTTATAATAATTAAAAAAGCGTTCGTTTTTTTGTTTTATGAAAAATTTACAAAACAATGTATGACAAGTGTCGCCATTTGTTATTAACAGATCGCTTTAATTATAGAAATGATTATCTTCAATATCGATGCGCTAAAAATTAAACTGAAAACTTTTCTGTACACATCGGAGGGGCCAGAAGAATTTGACGTTGATTCTGATTATAGTGATTTTTAACTTTAAATATTCATTGACATGTAAGATTTAAATTCTGCCTATTTTTTTTATAGATAAAAACTATTTCAGTTAAGTTTTTGTTTTAATTTTCATAGACACTCATGTATGTTTATTTTAGAAGCAAGTTTTTATTTGGTGTTTTTATTTAAAACCCTCTATTATAAATAACGATTACCCATTTTAAAGTTTCAAAAATTTTCTGCTTTAAGCTTACTCTTTTCCCTAATAATCTCTATTAATATAAGGAAAAAAACATGTTTCTGAAAAAAAAAACAACATTTTTGAAAAAAAACAAACCCCTTTGTTTTTTTTCTAAAAAAACATGTTTTTTTTTTAAACAAATAGTATATTACACTACAAGGGCAGAAAGTGTGAGTTTCCTGCACTGCGCGCCATGATGCCCGAGGCAAAGCCGAGGGCATCATGGCACGCAGTTCAGGAAACTCACACTTTCTGCCCTTGTAGTGTATATTATTTTTCTTACTACCTCGGCCGAAAATACAACCCGGCCGAAAATACGGGAAAAATTAAATGTGTATTTATGTACCTATCTCCATTTGAAGAGCTTGATAAATAAATAACAGTAGGCCGTGAATTCAGCGGTGCCAATACAGTAAAAATAAAAGGTTGTATTTTAATTAACAAATTACTACTTTATAACAAATACAAGTACCATTAAACACTTAAAACAACAAAAAAAGTAAAAAAGTAAAAACATAAATTGTTTATTTGTTGTTATAATTGCAAAATTATGGTTTAAAACTGTCATATTTTTGTGTTTCTCATGTTGGCAGTACGAAATTTGAATATTAAGCACACGACTAAAAATTTTTTACTCCCGCTATTAGAGTGTGCGCGTATAGCTTGACCAATGCAAGAAACGTAAACTTTCTGCCGTGAAATCGGGGACGAAACAACGTATTTTGAGTCGAGGTAGTAAGAAATAGTATATTACACTACAAGGGCAGAAAGTGTGAGATTCCTGCACTGCGCGCCATGATGCCCGAGGCGAAGCCGAGGGCATCATGGCGCGCAGTTCAGGACTCTCACACTTTCTGCCCGTGTAGTGTATACTATTTTTCTTACTACCTCGGCCGAAAATACAACCCGGCCGAAAATACGGGAAAAAATTAAATGTGTATTTATGTACCTATCTCCATTTGAAGAGCTTGATAAATAAATAACAGTAGGCCGTGAATTCAGCGGTGCAATACAGTAAAAATAAAACGTTGTATTTTAATTAACAAATTACTACTTTATAACAAATAAAAGTACCATTAAACACTTAAAACAACATAAAAAGTAAAAAAGTAAAAACATAAATTGTTTATTTGTTGTTATAATTGCAAAATTATGGTTTAAAACTGTCATATTTTTGTGTTTCTCATGTTGGCAGTACGAAATTTGAATGTTAAGCACACGACTAAAAAGTTTTTACTCCCGCTATTAGAGTGTGTGCGTATAGCTTGACCAATGCAAGAAACGTAAACTTTCTGCCGTGGAATCGGGGACGAAACAACGTATTTTGAGTCGAGGTAGTAAGAAAACGTTTTTTTTCTGCTTGCATCACTAATTTTAATAAAAGGTTCAAACTTTAAAGATACATTCTACTCGAAAATAATCGATTCATATATCCCTCGACTATGTAACTCCTGCCGATGCTATTACCATCAATGATCCATTGAATAAGGCCCCCTCCAAAACAGCCCCCCAGCGCGCACTATCCCCCCTGGCGCTCCCCCTCCAGCGCTCCCAAGGATGCTCTAGTTCGTTGAACCGGCCACCCATTTACCTACATTGGAGGAGGGGAGGCGCAGTGACGTCAGACCTGGGAGAGGGTGGCTGGGGGTGCGCGCGCATGTCTCTTGATTCCCTCCTCTCGCAGTCGGGTTGATTTGTCAGACTTTTTAGTTGACTGGAGTAAGACTGTTGTGGGTGGTGAGATTATTTATTATTGGCAGTTTGACGAAATTTATAGTGTTCGAAATGAGGATTCAGAATACCAGGGAAACGTAAGTTACTCTATGAATTATATGTATTTTATAAAAAAACAATTTTTAGTTGATTTTTTTTGTATAAATGATCTCAACAAGTTGTTTTTATTTATTAGAACTTGATTCATAATTAAGTCTTTTTTATTTTACTAATATAATATTTTTGTTTTAATTATAATAATTATTGCTGTAATAATTTATTGCAGGATAATTTTTTAGTGATTTTATTTAATACCTATATTATAAAATTTGCTACGTGCAACATTTCATATAGGTCATGGGGTTAAAGGTACTCATTGCGCAAAATCCGAGAATTCATTAAGAAAACCACGGACATATTTTATTATTTCTTTTATAAGAATTTTTCTACGTAGGTATATAAAAAATATATATTATATACAAGGTGTCCCTGAAATGCTCTGAAACCGAAATAATGCGATTTAACTAAATTTACTATTTATTATATTAAAATAAATACAATTCCATTCTGTATTTATTTACTCATCCAGCTAGTTTAAGCAATGATTTAGTACCTATTTTAAAAACTTAAAAAAAAATTTTTTTCATCGGTTTTTTTCTTTCTGTTAACTCAGATGAAATTAGGACAAGTTCGCAGGTTAAACTTTAAACATTCAATTTGTGTAAACAAATCCAAAAGCACTTCCCTTAGTTAAGATATTTACAATTTGAGCACATAACCTAAAATTTGAAAGAAATGCACCAGATTCTGTCATAAAGTTGCCAGATTTTGTTTGAATTTACCTTCATTGCAAAAATCAACAATAAAAACGCCAAATTCACAATTTGCATTGTTGATTTTGTTATTTTTTTTATTTAAGCTAAATGTAAACAAAATTTGGCAACTTTTTTGACAGAATCTGGAAACGCTGGTTGTTACCAACTAAAACATAATAAATTAAATTAGGCAACCAGATTAGCCTAAAGTTCCTAGATCAGTGGCGTACTTTTTGGTAGGATAAAGGTTATTATAAATTATTTTTAGTCTTTAAAATGTTAAAGAATTGACATGGAATCTTTTAAACAATGTTTTAAGATTCCAAAAATTCAACCCCCATATACGCAGACCTAATAACAAAAAAGTTATAGGCTATTTTTGATTGACGCGCATTTCTTAAATTTTAACGAAAAAAAAATAACTCATAACTATTCACTTTAGGTATAGTAATTTTACTTGGAATTTTATACAGAATATGTTTTTTTTTATTTGAAATAACAAAGTTGATGTCACGTCCGGTTAAACCGGAAGTGGCATTTTGTTCAAAATATTTTAGAAAAGTATACCTACTTACATGAAAACTTCAAATCGATATCTTTTTCCGTTCCATAGAAACTTCTAATGTACTACGAATGTAAAACACCCTGTATGTGGTATTATTTTGTACAGGCGTTTTGGGGACACCTTGTATATTCGTTTTTATATTAATACCTATAAAACATAATATCATTTTAATTTATAGGTACCTATTTGACATTTTATTGTTCACAAAGTATTTAATCTGTTTTGTAAATACGAGTATGGTTTAAAATCTTTTAAATGCATTTTTTACCTTTGGAATTTAGGGTTTAAAGTTATTTAAGTCATTATTTTGTTACCTTCAATTAATTTTCTAATGCACAATGTATCCTATTAAAAGTTTGCGAATCAAAACAAAAACTTCCAATAATTTCCTTTAAATTTTTTGTATTTGAATGGATATTTTATTTATAAAAAATGCCCCTTTTTAAATACTATATTTTTAAAACTAATAATAAACTAATTACTCCATGACGATTTTTTAAAATATGATTTATTTTTTTATCCTATATAGGTAGAGATGCGACTTGAAAAAAACGGTTTTGTTTTTTTTTCAGGTTTTTTTTAAATGGTTTCATTGTTTTTTTTCACATTTTAGGTTTTTTTCAAGATTAGTCCCATTTGCCTAATTTTTTAGGTTTCATGAACTAAAATTAGCCACTAAATGACAATTAGTAAATGTAAATACAGTCTCGCCCTATGCACGCGCCACCAGCACCCAATTGACCAATAAGGGCCGCGCTTGTTTTGATTTGGTCCTAAAAAAAGTAACTACATATAATATTTTTGATTCAGCGCTTGATTTTTCAAAAAGCTACCAAAAGCACTTTTTTCATGATTTTTCAAATTCATGTAGAGTATGGAATTTTTTTTTTCAAAAAAACAATAGCAAATTCTTTTAGAACATTTATTTATTGGTGGTTAAGTCAGAACATTCCGTGGACCAAAAAGCAAAAAAAAAATCTATTTTTTATTACGGTATTTGTTAGGATTGAGCGTTGCACATTTTTCATCTAAAAATCTCAAAACTAGAAACTTTTACGGCTCCAATACGACCATTTTTAACAAAGATACAGCTATCCGAAAAATCGCAAAACAATTTTTTTTATCGTTTAATTTTTTGTATTGGTGTAGAAGTTTTACATTGCTACTGGTTCCTAATGTGGAAGCTACCAAATAATAAGAAATCAGATTTTTTAGTCTCGGTCAAAATTTTGAATAATGACAAATTTAATATATTCTACATTTCATATATATTTTACTCAAAATTTCATTTTAAAAAAAATACAAAAAAAAACCGTTTTTTTTTCATGTTTTTTTCACATCTGAAAAAAACCGTTTTTTTTACATATAATATAGGATTTTTAAGTATTTTAAAATAATATTTTTGCAATTAAAGTGCCTTATTCTCTACGTTTTTAGATGTTCTATCTAAATTGTAAAATTAGTACAGTTTAGCATATAGGATAACGATTTTATAAGTCGATAAGTGGTCTTTGACGACATGTATTTTTTGGTAAACTAATCAATCTTTAAAATATAATTTTTTCTGTGACACTCCGATCTTTTTGTAAATTCATGCAGAAATTCTCGAATAATATTATTAGAAAGTAAGAAAAACCCAAAACAGTTATTTCTTTTTTTTTTCAGTGGCAACTACCTGGTGCGCGTGCGTGCCCAGGTTATGTCGAGGGACGACAGTAGCGGCGGCTGGGTGCCGCTGGGCGGCGGCGGGCTCTCGAACGTCTCGGTGCGAAAAAGACCGCGACCGGCCGCCCAGCCGCCCCCGACGGCGACCGCCGCCAGCGCCGGGACCACCATCACCACCACCGCCAACAACAACAATACCACCTCGACCACGACCACACAGCAGGCGAACGCGGGAGGCGGCAACGGAAACGGCGGCAACGGCGGCGGCACGCAGACCGTCGCCGTGATCCAGCCGGGCCAGAACGCGCAGACCCAGCAGCAGCAGCAGGACCAGAAACCCAAGCACGACTACCTGATTTTCGGGAAAAGGATCTCCGATGATTCGGTAAGACCACTTTTTTCTAAAATTTACATCTTAAATGAAGACTAGCTAAAATGAAGATAAAAAAAAAACCTAAAAGCTGAAATAAAGACTAGATAAAATGATGACAAGCTTAAATCAAGACCAGATAAAATGACATGCTAAAATAATGAAAATCTAAAATGATCACAAGAAAAATTAAGGAAAGCTCAAATGAATACTATAAAATGACGAAAAGCTAATAAGAAGACTAGATAAAATGAAATCAAGAAAAAATTACGATAACATAAAATAAAGACCAGATAATATGACGATAAGCTCAAATAATTACAATTACACCATATTAAGTGACATGCTAAAATTATGGCAAGCTTGAATAATGAAAATCAAAATGACAACAAGAAAATGACAATCCAAAATGACGACAACATAAAATGAAGACCACAAATAAAATATCAATAAGCTAAAATAAAGAACAAATAAAATGCTGATAAGCTCTAATAATTACAAGCTAATATGAAGACCATATAAAATGACATGCTAAAATGATGGCAACCTTGAATAATGTAAATCAAAATGACAACAAGAAAAATGACAATCCAAAATGACGACAACATAAAATGAAGACCAAATAAAATATCAATATGCTTAAATAATAACAAGCTAAAATAAAGACCATATTAAATGACATGCTAAAATGAGGGCAAGCTTAAATAATAAAAATCACAATAATAAGAAGAAAAATGACAAGCCAAAATGACGACAACATAAAATGATGACCAGATAAAATAACAACCTAAAATTAAGACCAGAAAAATGACGACAAACCAAAATGAAGACCAAATAAAATGACGATAATTCAAATAATTACAAGCTAATATGAACACCATATAAAATAACATGCTAAAATGATGGCAAGCTTGAATAATAAAAATCTAAAATGATAACAAGAAAAATGACGACAAAATAAAATGAAGACCAGATAAAATGACATGCTAAAATAATGAAAGCCTAAATAATGAAAATCTAAAATGATCACAAGAAAAATTAAGGAAAGCTCAAATGAATGCTACAAAAAGACTAAAATGAAGACTAGATAAAATGACAAGCTAAAATGAAATCAAGAAAAAATTACGAAACATAAAAAAAGACCAGATAATATGACGATAAGCTCAAATAATTACAATTACACCATATTAAGTTACATGCTAAAATTATGGCAAGCTTGAATAATGAAAATCAAAATGATAATTAACAAGAAAAATGACAAGCCAAAATGACGACAACATATAATGAAGACCAGATAAAATAAAGACCACAAAAATGACGACAATCTAATATGAAGACCAAATAAAATATCGATAAGCTTAAATATTAAGCTAAAATAAAGAACAAATAAAATGCCGATAAGTTCAAATAATTACAAGCTAATATGAAGCTTAAATAATAAAAATCACAATAATAATAAGAAAAATGACAAGCCAAAAAGAAGACAACATAAAATGAAGACCAGATAAAATGACAACCGTAAATTAAAACCAGAAAAATGACGACAAACCAAAATGAAGACCAAATAAAATGACGATAAGCTTAAGTAATAACAAGCCAAAATGACAATAATTCAAATAATTCCAAGCTAATATGAACCCCATATAAAATGACATGCCAAAATGATGTAAATCAAAATGACAACAAGAAAAATGACAATCCAAAATGACGACAACATAAAATGAAGACCAGATAAAATGACAACCTAAAATAAAGACCACAAAAATTACGACAACATAAAATGAAGACCAGTTAAAATGACAACATAAAAGGAAACTAAATAAAATATTGATAAGCATAAATAATAACAAGCTAAAATAAAGACCAAATAAAATGCCGATAAGCTCTAATAATTACAAGCTAATATGAAGACCATATAAAATGACATGCTAAAATAATGGCAAGCTTAAATAATAAAAATCACAATAATAATAAGAAAAATGACAAGCCAAAAAGAAGACAACATAAAATGAAGACCAGATAAATGACGACAAACCAAAATGAAGACCAAATAAAATGACGATAATTCAAATAATTACAAGCTAATATAAACCCCATATAAAATGACATGCTAAAATGATGGCAAGCTTGAATAATGAAAATCTAAAATGATAACAAGAATAATGACGACAAAATAAAATGAAGACCAGATAAAATGACATGCTAAAATGATGGCAAGCTTGAATAATGAAGATCAAAAAGATACCAAGAAAAATGACGACAACCAGATAAAATTACGATAAGCTTAAATAGTAACAAGCTAAAATGAAGACCAAATAAAATGACGATAAGTTCAAATAATTACAAGTTAATAAAATCCCATAAAATGACATGCTAAAATGATTGCAAGCTTGAATAATGAAAATCTAAAATGATAACAAGAAAAATGACGACAAAATAAAATGAAGACCAGATAAAATGACGATAAGCTTAAATAATAACAAACCAAAATGAAGACGAAATAAAATGACGATAAAGTGAATACCAGAAAAATGAAGACAAGCTTAAATAAGGACCAAATAAAATGTCTTCAAGTTGAAATAAAGGCCAGGTAAAATATTAGAAGTCTAAATAATAAAAATTCAAAATGATTAAAATAAGCAATGACAACAAACTAAAATAAGGTACAGATGAAATGACAACAAGCTTGATAAATATTAGCTAAATAATGACAATTAATTGTAAGCCTTAAATATTTACAAGCTAAAAAACGTACAAGCTAAGAGTAGAAAATATGTTTGTCCTTTTTAGAAAGGTACAATTAAAGACATGCACCCCAAAACATTATCCCGACGCAAATTTTAGATCGTATTTTTTTTTTCATCCTGTTTCCTGTACGCTCAGGACTAATTTCCTTGAGGACGTCTTAAAATCATGGCAGGCCGAGTTCATCTCAGGGCAATCTTGTGTTTTTGCCTCGAGATGCATTTTTGATTTGCTCAAGTTGTTAGGTTCTAAAAGGAGGCACTTTGTATTGCAGATAGTGTTAAGTTGTACAATAAAGAAGGACTTCGAGTACAACAAGGTGATGCCGACTTTTCATCACTGGAAAACCGGCGACAAAAAGTTCGGGCTGACTTTTCAAGCGGCCGCGGACGCAAGAGCTTTCGACAAGGGCGTGCGGACGGCCATCGAGGATTTGCTTGACGGTAAGGGGAATTCAAGTTCTAAAAAATATAATTTTCATCGCCACAATTTCCTCACTTGTTAGTAGGCACAGTAGGGTGTTTCATTTAAAACGACTATTTTTGTTTTTCACAGAAACTCCAAAATATTGTTCAAAACATCGAACAAAAAATTCCCTCAAAGTTTGAGCCCTTTATTTCAATTCTAAGTACTACAATTTTCCCATTTAAATAGCATGTATTTTTAATTACTTTTTTTTTAATTTCTATATCTTTGCCGGGTTTTTAAGTAGAGATGGGAATCGGAAAGTTTCCATTTTAAGGAAACTTTCCGTTTTGGAAAGTTTCCAATTGGGAATTTATTTTCATTTTGAAAGTTTCTTTTAAGCTACCGCGGAAACATTCCTTGGAAACTTTCCTTGTTTTTTTCATTTAAATGTCAATTGTTTAGTCGCTAATTTTCGTTAAGGCCATGATACAAGGCCAAGAAACTTTGAATAAGAATTTAATTTGTGTTAATTTAAAGCAGAAGTATAAATAATGTAAGTTATGTTACATAACCTCAATGAAGCCGGATTCAGCATCATCACAAAAAACTTTTTTAAAAAAAGGTAAACAAAATAAAAACAATAAACAAAGTTAAATTCATTCTTACATTTTTGTTGTTTATTTATAGGCATAGCACAATGCGAAGAGAAAAATCTAGTGTTTCGAATTATTTTTTACTTTACTTTTTACTTTTCAATATTCCTATACCTATATTAGTTACTTTATCCCTTTTAATTTTTTTACGTAATATCTAGGATTTACTAGCAGTGAATTTCTAATAGTAAACATTTTATTTTTATTTTGTAGGTTTCAGTATACAATAGGAATATTCCAAAGTAAAAGATACTAAAAATTGTATTGCAGTTACATTCTTATAAACATTTTTTTAATTTTTTTTCTTAATAAAATTTGACAAAAAGTTAATGTGTAATATATTACTGCAAATCCCTGGCATAAAAAAAAATATTTTCGCAATAAAAAAATTTTTTTGAAACTTTCGGAAAATTTCGGGAATTTTCGATGGAAAGTTTCCGGGAATTTTCGTCAAATGGGAATTTTCCCATTCATATAGTGGTTCATTATTACTTACAGAGTATTTAACGCTTTTTAAAAGAGCCTTTAAGAATTTTTTTTCTTTCTTGATTCACCTTGATGGTATCATTTTTTTTTTACTTTTTTTACATATTTTAAAAAATATTAAGTGAATGACTTGCTTTACCGAAAAATTTTAAAGGAAAAAGTTGTAGAAAATTTAATTCTCTACAAAAAAGTTCTTACCTTTGGCACAGTTTACAAGATATGAGCAGTTTAATATGTCAAAATTTGAAACATTTGTGTTTTCTTGAGATTAATTTCTCTTAAATTCGATTCGATGACTATATTAAAAAGATATACATAAGAACTTTTTTGTAGAGAATTAAATTTTCTACAACTTTTTTCTCTAAAATTTTTTGGTAAAAATATGTGAAAATCAAAAAATAGTCGTTTTAAATAAATCACAGTTCGTTTTTGGATTTGGACCTTAACATTTAGGACTTTTGTATCTGCAAAATGTTTAACCTCAGGTTTTTGATAAATATTTTTAGACGCGTTTTTACCAATTTTGGGTTTGAATTCAAAAAATGTTTAAATAAAACAACGAATTTTGTTTGGACATACAAAAAATGTCATTTTTAAACAGTATAATAAAAATGTATAATAATTTTAATTTATATTTATTTGTGCCCATTTTTAATAAAATAAATAAATAAATTTTTACCCACCTACTATTAAACATTATAACATTTTATTATACCATTTTAACATCCTAAAATTTCCTAAAGAAAATGTTAGTTTAAAAAATGGGCCCTGCTAAGCTGTAGGGTAAAATATTTCTTATCTGCTCTATTTGCATCTTTTTCATTGCTTTCTTACTACGGGATTCCTTCATGGTGAGTAATTTTACCAACCTACAAATATTAATTTATTCGTTAAATTTACATCTTGCTTATAGATTTATTTTTCCTAGACATTATTATTGAAGAAAAGTGTCAGAGTAAAAATTTAATATTTTTTATTATTATAATTTGCTGTCTGACCACAGACATTATTTAATATGAAAACCCTTAAGTAATTATCTAAAAATACAGTTAAATCGTCTGTTTTCCATTAACATGACCTTCTCAATCTATACTTAGTTAAAACAAGCCAATTTTGCAATTTCATGCTCAAAACAAGACTAATAATTTACTCTGTCTGTATCATTATTAATGAGGCAAAGCACAAATAAAGAATAAAATTTGTTTAATTTAAGATACAGTCATGAGCAAAAGTATTACTTATTTAATAATGAAAAGCTTCATTTTGTTATTTTATAATGAGTTGTCCAGTCTATTTTTTGTTTAATTTAATAATGGGGTAATTTCAACATATTTTTTTTTTTTTTAGGTTTTGCCGATACCTCTCCTTCATCACCGTTGCCGAAATGCCCTAAAGACGTAGGAGACGACGACGTGTTTATGGTGCGTTGATTTTTTTTAATAACGTAAAAAAAAATTCATTTTTTCAATTTTTTCAGACCCTTAATTTGCCGCAAGAACCTCAACTAGGAGGCGATTCGAGAAGTTCAAGTGACTCGTCGAAACATTCGCAGGACCCGCACAGGATACAGCACTACATACCCAGAGACAAACCGTTAGAACCAAGGCAGCCAACGTACGAATCTAGCAAAGGTTAGTAGTAGCAAAAATAGCGTTTTTTATCCCTGTAGGTTTCTCCATGTTTTTTCTACTCTAAGTTTAGGGTATCACACCACACTACCCCAAACCGAACAAAAAAGTACCAAGATGTCTCTATCGAAGAACAAAACAAAGATAACGCGATGTAAGACATTACCCCACTATCCAAAACGTTTATTTCAGCACGTAGACCATTTTACCGGAAGTTACCCCACGTTTACCAAAATTACCCCACTTACCAAAATTATCCCACTTTTTCTTACCAAAATTACCCCAATTTCCGAAACGTATTTAAATCACTTACATCACAGTTTTTGTTGATGATAGAGACATTGAAAAAAGATTTCAGCGGTATTTGTAGGTTTCTCCATGTTTTGTATACTCTAAGTTTAGGGTATCGTGATCCCTATATTGTATGCTCGAAGGTGTTCAAAGTTAAATTTTTTTTTGTAACCAAAGAATAAATAAAAATGTCGAAATTACATTTTTGTTTTTTCTTTTGCAGGTGAAAATTACCCGTACGTGCAGCTGCAGCCGTTCCACGAGTACATCTACCCGGTGGAAGAGCAGCCGGGGCTCGGAGGCAACGGCAACGGTGGCGGCGGCGGCGGGGGGCGCAAACTCCCCTCCACCCTGTCGCGCCTCGGCGCCGACTCCCCCGCCTCCCCCAAGAAAACCTTCATCGAGATGCAGCAGCAGGAGGGCCTCTCGCAGCAGCAGCTTCAGCTTCAGCAGCCGCCCTCCATGGGCGGCGGCGGAAAACCTTTGAAGAAGGCGAAACAGCAGTCGGTGTGCCGCTACTGCAATCAGCTGTTTACCGAGGAGAGGAACCCGAAGGGGGCGTGCGATTACGCGCCCGACGCTGCGCAGTCGGCGATCGCGAAAATCTCCTGCCTGTGGTGCGCGCAGTGCACGTTCTATCACTGCGCGGCCGATGCAGAAGGTAAGACACATTTTTTACCTAAAATTACCCTGTTTTTTACCAAAATTACCCCACTTTTACCGAAAATTACCCCATTTTTACCAAACATTACCCCACTCTCAAAAATGTTTATTTCAGTACGTAGATCATTTTACCAAAACTTACCCCACTTTACCAAAATTACCCTACCCTCCAAAACGTTTATTTTAGCCCGTAGATCATTTTACCAAAAATTACCCCACTTTTTAACAGAATTTTGTTAATTCATCTCAGATTTGAGAGATTTTAACGACTTAATATGTCAGAAATATAACCAAAATTATTTTTTATACAATGCCACATTGCATTAAGAATTTTAAAATGGCAACACACTTTTTAAAACTACAGATATATTTTAAAATATCAAAAACACATTTTAACAACATTTGCGAATATAAAAACGTTTATTTTAACCCGTAGTCTACTAGAACATTGTACAAAATATTACCCCACTTTTTTACCAAATTTAGTTATTTTGTCTTAAGAGATTTCAGAGATATTAACGATTTTATAGTTCAGAAATCCAACAAAAATTATTTTTTATACAATGCCACATTGCATTAAGAATTTTAAAATGGCAAAACTCTTAAAACTTACAAATATCTTTTAAAATACCAAAAACACATTTCAACCTGTTAAAAATATTTGCGAATATTAAAACACATTTTAGAATGTTTAAGAATTACCCCACTCTCCAAAACGTTTATTTCACCCTGTAGATTATTGTACAAAAAATTACCCCACTTTTTTACAAAATTAAGTTAATTTATCTAAGGAGATTTCAGAGATATTAACGATTTTATACGTCAGAAATCCAACAAACATTATTTTTAGCATGTTAAAACATTTGCGAATATTAAAAACCATTTAAGAATGTTTGGGAATGAATTGAAATTTATTTAAAGATTATTTTACCGAAAATTACCCCACCTTCCAAAACGTTTATTTCAATCCGTTGATCATTTTATCAAAAATTACCCCACTTCTTTACCAAATTTAGTTAATTTATCTTGAGAGATTTCAGGTGTTAAAAACATATTAAAAAGTTCATTTAAATTTTAATATGTACAGTAAGCATTTTAAACGAACTTTTAGACATTTTTTAAATATGTTTTTAACCCAAAAATCTTACACAAGACACAAAACAATTTGATTTATTTTTTTCAGGCGACTTCGCGCAACACCCGTGCGACTGCGCGTCAGACGACTCGTGCACCCGCCGCTGGTGCTGTCTGGCGCTGCTGTCGATGTTCGTTCCCTGTCTGTGGCTGTACCCGCCCCTAAAGCTCTGCCACTGGTGCGGCGTCAGGTGCGGCGCGTGCGGCGGCCGCCATCACACGATGTGATCCAAGCAAAGCCACATTTTACGATATTAGCGCTTAAATTATCACACCACACTACCCCAAACCGAACAAAAAAGTACCAAGATGTCTCTATCGAAGAACAAAACTGAGATAACGCAATGTAAGTTATTACCCCACTATCCAAAACGTTTATTTCAGCACGTAGACCATTTTACCGGAAGTTACCCCACTTTTACCAAAATTACCCCACTTTTACCAAAATTACCCCACTTTCCGAAATCTGTTTAAATCACTTACATCACAGTTTTTGTTGATGATAGAGACATTGAAAAAGACTTCAGCGGTATTTGTGCCTGTAAAAGCGGTTTTTTACACTCCACTCCACTGATAATAGATTTATTTTGCGAATGCGACGTCGCGTTGTGTCCACATTTCACGATTAAGAAGAAGAAAAAAAATGTCTGTGATTTTAATGTAAGCGTTTTTAATAGTATTAGTATTGAATTTTTTTCGCTTTAAAAAATGATCCTGCTTCTTATTAATATAAATTTAAGGGTAATATCGTAAAAATAGGCAGCTATGAAAAAAATATATGGGTTCAACAGTGCTCAACGATTTCATCAGGTTGTGAACACTAAGTGGCAAATGCTATAAAAAAGACTGTTTTTGTTGATTTACAATACACACAAGAATTTATCCCCTATTATTATTATTTTTTGGGTTCAGAACTATATCAGATTCTTCTACGATTATATCAAATTGTATATAAAAATATATCTGAATTTTTCTGACAAAAAAGAGTTGTTGATTAATGTGTTCCAAGGAAATTAAAGGCTTTACATATAATTTATGCATTGTTTCAAATTATTGATTAAATTTGTTAACGGAATTTACGCCAATATACAGGACGAGTCTAAAAAATCTACCCCACATCGTAAGAAACGTAAGTGACTAAATCTTTGGTTAAGAAGATTATCCAGTCTTTTTCACATTTTCTCTTTTTTGATATTTACAATTTTCACTTTTACCAAAATTACCCCACTTTTACCTAAAATTACCCCACCACTCAAAACGTTTATTTCAACCTGCAAATAATTTTACCTAAAATTACCCCACTTTTACCAAAAATTACCCCACTTTTTTTTACAAAATTTGGTCGATTTATCTCATCTGTCATTTTTGAAATTTGTTGGGTTAGGTTTTTTTGAGTCGCCCTGTAGACGCACAAGGTGTCTAAAATCGAATCATGAGGATAAACAGTAGAGATAATTAGTTTGGGATTAAAAATAAAAAATAGACACCCTGTTGTCGTGTACCTATTTATAATTATGGCATTTTTCGGATGATTAGATTGTACTATGTACTGCCAACAAAATCGTAAAGAGATGAAAAAAAATCGTATATTGTACATAATGGCGCATAGTAATGACAATACGGCTTAAACACTAAGCAACCATCATGACAAAATGCGACTTTTCATCACTTGAAACGCAAAACACTCGAACGTCATTGTGACGTTTAAAACGTCAAAACTGCGTTTTTTGTGAGGTTAAGTCGGAGAACCGTCTGTCAAAATCATTTTCAAAATTGACGGATGTCAACATACATAAAAATATATTCTCCCAAGATATAAAATTTCTTTTGCATTTAATAAGAAAAGTTTTCAATAAAATTGTAATATATTTACCATTAAATGTATCCAGGGTCCCTATTGCCGTATTTAAGTGAAAATAAAAAAATCGTGTTGCCGAAAATTATATTCATTAATAGAAAATTCAAGGCGGCATGATTATTGTACAGTCATAAAATCTTTTTAAGAAGCAACATAACCCTACTTTTTTGCACGTCGAATGCTTGTAAATCTGGTGTCACTTGTCCTAGGGCTCAGGGTAGGTAATGTCAATTTTTACGAGCATTTTGTTTTATTGTTTACTGAGCAGTTTATTTGCGAAAACAAAACAAAAAAACTGCCCAAAAGATAGCAAACGCATGAAATTAAACAATAAAGCCCTCGAAAATATCGAATCTCATATTTATTTAACAAGTGAGGTTAAGTTGCTTCGCTAGCGTAGAAAATTCAAATTTACCATTAAATTTTATCGATTTAAATTTTCTACCTTCCCTCCACTCTCATCTTGTAAAAAATATGCAATCAAGTATCACCACTTGATTACATAATTTTAAAAAACATCTGTGTAATGTTTGTATATATGTTATAAGTATGATTTGCTTGTAATTGAAACAAAATGTGTGAATGATATTTTAAATATATTAAGAATACAAAATATGTTAATAAAATGCTGTTTTTTATTTTTCCTTTGATCCTGGGAGGGTCTGCACCATCTGTCAACACTGTATTGCCAAATCCATGATTAAAGTTTTTTTTTTTTGAGCTTTGACAACGTTAAAAAATTTAGAGATTTGGTTACGTTTTATAAACCTCGTTTTTATTAAACACTTGATCGCAAGATTCGTTCGTGCCTAATAAAACTCGTAACTAAAATGACGTTTATAAAACTTGATACTATTATCTATTTCTACACTAATGCACTAGTGCATTAAATTGGAGTTAAAGTGAGGTTAAACATGTCTGACAGATGTCAGATTGAAAAAAGTGAGGTTAAAACCGTTTAACAGTTGTCACATAAAATGTCAAATAAAAGGACCTTAATTCTGAAAAAACAATGTTTTGCGTTCGTCGACTATGGTATGCAATTCGTTTAAAGATCAGTCATTACTTAAAACTACAGCTATTCAATAAAGCTTATTTTCCAAACAAAAAACGTATTAAACATGGCAGAAAGACCCCGTATATTACAAGCGACCACCCCCGGTACATTCTCAAGGTCACTGCTGTCAAACATAACCTCAACGCCAAACGTCAGTGCGATGTCTACAAAAAATGAAGTCGAGCTTAAAAACTTTTTTATCTTTAATTCCAGCCTAGGACCCAAAGAAGGGGAGGTTGGTATTTATTGTATACACGGTTTGCAACAGTTTTTGAGGTTATATTTTTGTAGGAAATTAAAAAAATTGTTTATTATTTTCCACCCACTGACAGCAACGATCAACAAATAAAGAATGTGGGGCTTGTGGAGGGAATTATACAATTTACTGAGTAATTTAATATAATAATAATATTTATTATAGTTATTTAAGTATTTTTGTAGGACGTTCAAGCCTAGTTCTGAAGTAAGTTCGTTACATACATTAAAACAAAGGCAGTTGTATTATCAGCCTGAGAAAGACTTTTGGATTGTGATGGTGAATAAATTAAACTCAAATATAGTTGTTATATTAAAAAAACTATTTTAGACGCTGATAGTTCCCACAGTTAAAAAAAATAAGGATAGTACAAGTACCATTGAATATCTTGAAGATGATATCCAAGATAACGTTTATAGTGCTGTGTTACAGCAAGCCTATTTAATGTACAGGTTATTTTGGGATACATTCCATAACGCATTTAAAAAAGATGATATTAATGTGTTTAAAACAAGGTTGGATGTATTTTATAGCGCAGTATGTATTATTTTGTATAATATTTACCAAAAAATTATAAATTGTTTTGTTTTAGTACATTAAAACGATGAAATTGGCCCATTCAGATATATTAAATATATTTTCGGGCATACAGTATTTACCTTTAGACATGCAATCATTTCTTAAAGTACAAACATTTATTAACGAGCTAGAGTGTAATTATAATGATATTGTACACTCGGCGTTTTTATACAATGATCACTTAATATGGTAAGTACAATCATTATCTTTGAATAATAATAATAAAATAATAACTTTTAAAAATAAATGGTGTAATAAAATATTAATTTAATACAAAATACAGTTGGGTTTTTTAATTTGGAATTTGACGTAAAAAATTTGAGGGTTTGTTTAGCAAATTCTAGGGACCCTAAATTTATAATTTGTTTAGTTCAGTGGTAAATATAATTGTGGTTATGTTATAATTATAATAATGTTTATAAATTTTGAAATGTAAAATATAAATTGTTAAAAAATGCAATAACTTTACCTTTGATGAAATATTCATTTCCAGGGTACAAATAAACATGTATGTTTATTATAATTCTGACAGTTAAATGACAAATGTTAAAGTATTTAAAATTAAAGGCTTAAACAGGAGGACCAATTTTAAAAATTAAAAATACTTACCAAAGTATCTTAACACACAATACCAACATAATATGGCACTCTGTTTAACATTTCGTCACCTGAGAATTATAGTGTTCTATCTACATTTTCTTTTTTTTATTCAGGTTAGTCTTGTTTTAAGTCTTAAAGATGATATTGATCTATCTATATATAATTGGGGTAGAAATTGTAAAGTTTAAGGCTTAAACTGTACAATTTCTACCCCAATTATATATAGATAAAACAATATGCATCTTTAATACTTAAAACAAGACTAACCTGAATAAAAAAAAGAAAATGCAGATAGAACACTATAATTCTCAGGTGACGATTTATTAAATATTTTTATTGGTTTAAAATTTTAGATTTACATTTATAAATTTAAAATATTTTCAACTAACATGTATTGAAAGACAAAATTTACTAATTAACAGTTCACTTTTGTTTTAAACGTTATTATTTCTAATCAATTTTAGCAAAAATTTCCATAATTTTTTAATAAAAATAATTTCTTAAGTGGGTATAATTTAGTATTTTTTAAATCTTAAATAAATATTTTATAAAATTATTTAGATTAAGATTTAGATTACTATAGTATAGTATGCTAAAAAAAATGTTTTAGGTATATGTATGTGTTTTTATCTTAAATGTCTTGACACTATTTTTAAATACTAAAAAAATTAACTTTAATTTTTTTAGTATTTAAAAATAGTGTCAAGACATTTAAGATAAAAACACATACATATACCTAAAACATTTTTTTTAGCATAATAGTTTAAAAAGTTAAATTTTTTTAAAGATAAAATGCAAATGTAAAAGTTTAAGTTTCAAATTTGGTTTTTAAAAATTGTAGTTTATTTTATTCAGCAAAATTATTGGTTTAAATTTGTAAAGAGTCATTTAAATAATAGTCGATAAATTTTTTAATACAAAAATTCTCACATTACATTTAAATGTTGGTTTTAAATTTTAAAGTGGTAATTTTTGGATTAAAAATTTATCGACTTATAAGAAATTTAAACTAATAACTTTTATTTTTAACAAATTTAAATTGATACATTTTTAACACAAACATATTCACATTACATTTAAATGTAAGTCGACAATTTTTAATTCACAAAGTGTAAACGCGGCTTTAGCTCAGCTAAATTAGCTGACTGCATATGCTGCAGACTTCGCGCTTTGTACGTTTTACCGACTATGAACTATGCTTTAAATTGACCACTCTAAAAGAGACAGCTAAAGCTACGTTTACACTTTGTAAATTAAAAATTATCGACTTACATTTAAATGTAGAGTTATAAATTTTTTGTTAAAAATGTATCAATTTAGAATTATTAAAAATAATAATATTTTTGGTTTAAATTTTTAAAGTCATTTAAAGGATAGTCGATAAATTTTTAATCCAAAAATTACCACATTAAAATTTAAAACTTACATTTAAATTGTATTAAAAAATTTATCGACTATCATTTAAATGACTACAAATTTAAACCGAAAATTTTTTAGAATAAAATATTTATGTTATATTTTTTTTTAAATCAATATTTTTAAGCTTAAAGTTTGACAATTGTATTTTATATTTAAAATATTTTTTGACCATCAATTGTTGAGTTTAAAATTTTTTAAATTAACTCTATCTAATAAATGCTAAAACGACGTGCCATAATATAATCAAATGTGTCAAATTCCGAATAAAAAAAGAGCTTTAGGTTTTTTTGTATTAAACATATAATAAAAATAATAAACAGTCATCTGTTATAAATAAAGTTGCACTACACAGGGCAGCCAACTGCGACATTTGTATTTCATGCATACAGCACATTAACTAAGTGAAAAATAGTCAAACAAATTTTTGAAATACCACCTTTTACCCTCAACTACCTTCAGGAGTGGTATTGAACCATCGGATATGAAAATAGCGTACCAATACCTGATAGGTACGCTTCTGCCGGCGAATATGGAAACAGAGCTGCAAGGAGGTTCGATGCCGAGAAATTCCGGTTCCCCTTTTGCCGCCTTGCACCACGGCAGGTTCATAACCGGGCCTACCAACCTAAAAACCGCCAAAACCGTGGGGAAAGTCCCCAAAATTTACCTGTTCGGAGGAAAAACACCTTGCACGTATCGCCTTGCCGTATACAGGGCGTTAAGTGCATCCGTGTGTTTGTTTATAAAGGGTAATTAGTAGTTTTAACGCTTGTGGTTGCCAAAAAATGTTTTATTTTAGATGTTGAGTTGTCTTTGGGTTTTTTCAAGGAACTGGACGAGTTTATGAGTTCAAAAATTACGAGCATAGTGTCTGATATAGCAGAGTATTGCTCAAAACAAGTATTAACGCCGAGTAGCCTGCCAGAGAGTACCCCTAGATTTATTTATTTCAATAAACTAAACTTGGCCTATAAAAGTACAGTTCATCTGGATAACAAGCAAAGCGGGAATATTGTTTGTGCTAGGGATTCTTTAAAAATAATAGCCGATATAAACAAGAAGAAGGGCATTTTTGGACATTCTGGGGAAGTTATTGTCAAAACTATGAATGATTATTGGGTCGTCGGTAAGACTTCGAATTCCAGGGAGTTTTATATTGCCATCAATCAGAAAAATGCAAGTCTGATTGACATTAGTGGTAGGTATAATTTTGCACTTGTGTGCTTTTTCTAATAGAAAATTTCTGTTGGGATCTGTCAGATGGGCGAGGGCTAAAACTGTCATACTTTTGTGTTTCTTAAGTTGGCAGCACGAAATTTGAAACGACAATTGAATAGGTCAATGCAGAAACTGAATATGTCCACTTTTTAGGGCTATTGAGTTAAACATGGATTTACTATAAGTAAAGGGAGCCCGATCGAATGGCGTAGAAATTTCACATGTCACGGTAATCTAGAATATACAAAGGCGTTAATATAGTAGAGAAACTGAATATGTCCAGAACATATGTCCACTTTCTGTTCAGTTTTTCTTATTTATCTCAAAACTAGATAGGTAGGACATATTCAGTTTCTGCATTGACGTATTCAATTTTAAAAAGTGCTAAAATATTGTTTTTTTAGATTTCCATAAAAAATATACCTACTGCCTTATGAACCTTTTAACTCAAATTCATTGAACACTGTAAAACGACAGGGAATTGTTTTCACAGTCGCTTAAATCTGTCAAACTTACCTTGAGAACCTTACTATTTAAACTATAGTTAAAAAAATTATAATTTCTCGCTAAAACAATTAAATTGAATGAATGAATTTGTGGTTATGTTTTTTTCATTTAATTTGAAGCGCCACATACTATGTGTGAAGCGCAGCTACGAACGCCATCTATTCAAATTAATTCAAAGTTGTACAAATTTCGATTTTCCTGCTTTCGTTTTTTCCCAATGTATTTGTATTTTTATAACCTCTGTATTTAAATCGGTTAACCGATAAATACAATTTTGGACCATTTGCAGAGGATCTAATTCACCAAACTGCTGCGTGAGCTCATTTGACAGATCCCAATAGAAAATATAGTCGCAAATTTCAATACACACTTCCGTATTACATTCTCTTGTTAACTTATAAACCTTAAAATTACATTAATCCAAGTTTTTTTTTCAGATGAAGTAAAGAAAATATGTGATACAGAACTGAAGGGAATATTTTTTCACCCCATATAATTAATATAAGTGTAAATAATAAAACAATTAAGTACTAAAAATCCGTTTTATTATCAATAAAATACGCAATATAACAAAAAATATACCTACTCCTAATAAATGAATAAATCACATTATTGCTTTAAAGTGATAAAAATATCACTTTAAATACAAGTAAATATAAGTATAAAGTCTTAAAAAATCAATTCTTGGGTGTGAAGATCAGCTCGGTGTGCGTCTGCGCGAAGAGCACGTTCAGTTGGGAATCGATCCCGACGTTTTCCACCTTGACTATGCGAGCTTCGGTGGATTTCGGTTCTTTTCGCACCAGCGCGTGTCCGCACACCCGCATCAAGTGCTCGTCGTTTTCGATGGAGGCGCCACCTGTCCTCGACAGTTTGAAGTGGCACATCACGTCGATGTGGATGCGCTTTTGGATGGCGTATTGGCCGGTAGCGGTCAATACCTAGAAAAATGCAAATTGTTAGTTCAAAGTACAAGTTGCAGAAGGCCACATATTCTCGCACGAATTCGAAATTTGGCCTCGAGCGACGAAGGAGCGAGTGGACGAACGAATGAGTGCGAGAATAGCCTTCTGCAACGTGTGATTTATACTATTTTCTCGATTTTAACTTTTATTTAGGTTAGGTAGTTAAATTTTTTCTGACCTATCCTTTTTATGGTTTTATTCAAGGCGTTTTGTAATTTTAAACATTTTTGTGAAATCGGAATTTCAATTGAGTTTACCGTTTTCGAGATATTTACAAAAAAAAATCTCCTAATTACGTCGCTAGGCTATTGACAACGTTGCCAGCTTTTTCTATGGTTGCCAGTGTGTTTAGTTTAAGATTCTTACGATATATGGCGCCACGTTATAATATTTTAGTTTTAAAACCACTTGATCTATAATTTTAGTTGAGAAGAAGAAGAAGAATTGATTTTTTGACGTTTCTTTTTTTCGGGTTATGTTTTTTTTTTAATTTAGATTATTGAAAATCAATGTTATTGTTATGTTATTTGTAATTGATATTAGATAAGTGATTTATTAATAACGGACTCCAAAGCAGAGGAATCTTGTGGAATGGTTGGTTACATTGAACATTGGAGCTTTTAAACAAATAATGTAAGTACCTATAATTATAATCATATTTTGTCGTAAATGCATTTTATTTGTATAATGCCTAGTTCTTTATATTCTTTTAGATATATCTTGGACTCTAAAATATCAAACAGTAATATGATACCTCGTAATAAGGAAGATAGGTACTTAATGAATTTGGTGACCATCTTTCACTCAACTGACAGTGACAGTATTTGTACATAACCTCTTCGGGTATTTTCTGACATAACCGAATGAAATCATTAACAAGACAACTTGACAACAGGGTAATTTTCAACCAATAGAAATCTTAGAATGTTGGTCACATGGCGAGGTTTGTGACGTCATAAAAATTTATATTTTTTGTAAATATCTCGAAAACGGTAAACTCAATTGAAATTCTGATTTCACAGAAATGTTTAATATTACAAAACGCCTTGAATAAAACCATAAAAAGTATAGGTCAGAAAAAATTTAACTACCCCATTGTTTTGTGGTCGTTGTTAGTTGGGGGATTTTTCTCGCAAAATGTCAGTTGGCACTACAAAATGACAATATTTGTTATCCTGCACTTTTTCACATTAAACCTAAAATTGTGCATTAAAATGCGTTGTTGGAGCAAACTTAATATTACAAAACAATAATAAAGGCTTCATTTTCAATAAAAGTGTAGTTCAGGTTGCACTAGTGCAGGATAACAAACAATTGAAACAAAGCTATTATAAATAATCCTAAAAGTAATGAATTTGAGGTTATTACACAGTTTGACATTTTGGGGGTACCAATACTTAAAAACTAAATGTTACCAAAAATCGTTTAAGAATGAGATTTTGCGTGCGAGAATATGACAATGAAAATTACATAAAAATCGAGAAAAGTGTTTTCTTACTTTTTCCATTTTTTCCTCCCTCTGGGGCTTGTCGGCCCTGAAAACTGTGGCCTCCCCGAGCAACTGGTCCCCTGCTTTGACGTCGAACATCATGCCTTTGCGGACGGCTCTTATTTCCAAACCCAGACCGTCCGGGTGGCTGTCGGACCACAAGTAGTTGTCCGGGTTGACGAGCGAGTCCGGTTGGAATGTCAAACGTTTAGCGTAGCCCATGCCGATGCTGATTAGCTTCAGAGCGCGCCCGTTGAAGAGGTGCTCTTTCCTGTCGTTGGGTCTGACTTTGTAGTAGAAGCCCGGAATTATTCTTGGATCCACGTAGGTTCCTTGAAAAACCGAAAAATGTTTTTCCAATTATCCCCGTTTTTCCGACTCGCTTTTTTGAAGTGAAACTTCTTGGGGGCGTTCTGATATTTGACGAGAATGAAGAGTGAATTGGAAAAAATGTAACGCTCCGAGATTTCGTTACACGACCCTTGTGGAAATTTTTATCGCCGTAGGTACCTACCATTTCTCTACTAAAAGCAGAGCTGGGCGGTACTTAAGTACAAGTACTTGAAAAAGTACTTAGAGTACATTTTAGGGTACTTTGTACTTGATACTTAAGTACTTCTTTGTATATGTACTTGGTACTTGTACTTGTAACATTCTGCTAAGAGTACTCAGTACTTGGGACTAAAATATAAGTACATTTTTACAAGTACTTTACACAAGTTGAGACCTGTCTGCGCCACAATTATGAATAGTCCACGGCGCAATGCACTGACAGACGAAAACTTTGAGAAACTGGTAATCATGAAAGCAAACAAAGTCAACCAACAATTTGTTAGTTACTCTTACTCTTATTATTAAAAATAATAATAATTAATAAACCATATTGTTTATTTGTAATAGATATTTCATTAAATTGCCTACTTTTAATTCACTTTGCCTATATTTTTGAAATTTTGAAGTACTTAATTATACGCAGATAGCAAAATACATGCAGGGACTAGCGTGCGGATTGTTACATGCTCTGATCCCTACATAATATGTGTCAACACAAATGTTTGGATCAGAGCATGTACCAATCCGCACGCTTGCCTAGTAGGCAATGCCTACACTGCATGCATTTTGCTATCTAGGTTGAGTGGTTATATTATATATTTATCTATTTTGCGTTTATAATGACTTTATTATAACACGCCATTTAAATGTTTTGTGTGCTTTAATGAGGTTCATTATAGTACGCAAAATTTTGATTTCGAAGCTTGGCATCCAGATAAATTGTCAGTGACAATGACAACCTCAATTTGTTCAAGCGAATTTGATTAAAATAAAAGAACAATAGAATTTGTATATTTCTAAGATGATTTATTTCACATAATTATAACTTAACTTAGGTTTACGTTTCAAAACTTTGGTATTTCCAAAGCTTCACTATTACCAAGTCTTGGTACCAGCGAGTCTTATCTTGTTGACATGTACTCTTAAAATACAATTATAAAGTACTGAGTACTGTACTTGCAGTACTGTACTTAAAGTACTTTGAAATTTGTATAGTACTTGGTACTTTGTACTTCTTCAGGAATTATACAAAGTACTTTGTACTCGGTACTTAAGTACATTTTACTTGTACTTGGCCCAGCTCTGACTAAAAGTCCTATTAAGTCTTAAAAAGTCTTATTAACTCTTCCAGAAGACTCCCAAATCTTGCTATTAGTCTGACTTAATAAGACTTATTCAGACTTTTTCCGACTTAATAAGTCTTATTCTGACTTTTTCCGACTTAATAAGTATTATTCAGACATTTTAAGAGAAAGTAAGACTTTCTCAGAGAAAAATGTCCACAAGGGGAGAGAGAAAAAAGACATAACGTAGAGAGAAGGAGAAAGAGAGCTAAGCAGATTGCCGACGTAGGCGAGGATTGTTTTGCATTTGCTAGTGAGTATTTCGAGCGTTTTAACATAAATTAATTTCTTTTATTTAAAATTATAAGTTATAATGTCATACACATTGCAAGAGAAAATTGACATGATAAGCTGGTCTTTAGTGGGCAATTATCTACGTCAAACAAGAGACCTATTCTCAGTTAAATATCTTTTTGAATTTTTTTTCTTTTGAAAATACTTAATTTTAGAAAAAAATGTCTTTTTATTGTCAAATTAATTTGATACAATGAAATAAACGATATTCTACCGCAAAATTACTTAAAAAAATAAAAATTGTTACCAAATGGTTTATTTCTACCAAAAATAAATTAAATAAACAATTATGAGTACGGTAGAGTAGCGAATATTTACTGTTTTTAATATTTTATAATAATGCGGCTTATTTGTAATAACGCGGTGTAAAGCCAACAAAAGACAAAAGCTTGGCGCGCTCAAAGAATGCTGCTCTTTAGACGCGTGCCGAAAGCAAATTCGCTTCTGTTTTTACGCCAAGGAAGATGAAATTAATCAGAAGTTAATAACTACTAGTTATATTAGATAGCAGTCACTGCTAAGCAGTGTCTGTGTTCGATACATTTTGCCCTATATTTTAAGGTATTTATGAAATTTTATTATTAAAATAATTGTAATAAACCAGCAGTACATGATTAGGCGCGTGCTGGAATGATTTTAGGGCTTGGGAAATAGTTTCCTTACAGGGCCCTCCCACGCCTTAAATTTTATGTCTTAGAGAAAGGGTTTGGGAACTGGTGTTATGTGTGTGGTCACTACTCACTAATAACCAGCGACTTGTAACGCGTTTCTGGTATGGTTAAAAAAAATATTTTTTACACAAATTTTATACTGTTATATTTCTTTTGAAATTATCCCTGTCTCTTTCTCTCTCTCACACTCACAACTAATATTTCTCACATTCCCACACACATGATTTTTTTTTCGACTTACCTACAACTGGGATTTCGTAGTGCTCCAATCCGGTCATGGTATACTTGGTGGGCACATCGTTTATATCGCTGCCCTTGACCGTGCACCTCCTGTGCACCTTTTGCACGCCGGGAACCAAATAGTACCTCTGCCTCTTAATGGTGACATTGAGAATTTTGGCAACCTCGGCGGTAGCTTTGCCCCTGCACTTCTTAGCGACCACCGTGCCCGACAGGGGCATAGGTTTGGCAACACCGGTCTCGAAGAACTCTACCTTACCGGCAAATTTAACAAGCGCGCGCTTTTCGAGGTTGCTATTAACACAACTACTACCTATCTCTAATTGCGGTCCCTAAAAGAGTGAGCATAATAAGGAAATGCAATCGCACAGTTGGTTTTAGTTTTGAAAGACTTACGACGCCCTCTATCTGCGATTTCTGCGATATTCGAGCCACGACTACTGCGATCCGTCGATTGTTTTCTGCTTGTCTATTAACAATACGTTTATCGAGCACATGCGCATTTCGGTGATTACACACAAAAATAAAACAGTCAGTAGTACAATGTCGACTGGCCAAAAATGAAGCAATGTGATAAATCGGCCACCAAAGGCTTTATCTAAAAAAATGGATATTCTCCCATAATTTTAACGTCAAATATTTTTTTTCAATTCTAATAATTTTTTTTTATTAGCTGACCAGACGAGCTACATTTCTAGGCCGGATTTAAAACAAAAATCTACCCCTTACTACCTTGTCCCAAACCTGTTTTTTAAACTTATCTAGAAATAGTTCAATATGAATAAACTGTAATCTATATCGTACTAAAATACAAAAAATCACTGCAACACTGCACAGTTTAACGGCGGCCATTTTTGTTGTTACAATTTTTGTGCTTTGGGTTTGTGCTCTGTTTATACAGATTAATAATCGATTTAAACGTTGTGTTTCTCATAGTAAGCCTTAAAAGAGTCCTTGTGCTAAGTGCCAAGAACAACCATTTTACTCCTCTATTGTAAAAAATAAACTTTATTCTATCAGGGCTGTCATAAAACTGTCAAATGTCAATTTTAAGGTTAAATTATAAAGAGTAGTAAAATGGTTGTCCTTAACACTTAAAGGCCTTATTTGAGGCTTACAAGTGCCTCTGTAAGCAACACAACGTTTAAAACAATTATTAAACAGCACAAACCCAAAGCACAAGAATTGTAAACAACAAAAATGGCCGCCGTTAAACTCTGTGCAGTGTTGCAGTGATTTTTAGAATTTTTAGCATGAGATAGATCAGACCTTGTTGTGTGGATTGTGGGTTATGTGTAAATGTTGTGGTGCGAAACAACTTTTAGTTATTTCACCAATTTTAATTAAAAATTAAGGAAGTCCATAAGCTAACTGGATATTAAAAGCTATGCCGTAATTATTTAAATTTTTTATATTTATGTTAAATATTAACTTTTTCAATTAGGTAAACAAAATTAATAATAGCAATTACTCCCGAGGATGAAAGTTTCCGGGCGAGCCGATAGGCAAGGGACGTTCAGGAAAAGTACTAGTACTTACTTTTAAATAAATTAAAAGTGTGCTTTGCCATTTGGCTTATCAAATGAAGGCAAGGTCTAGAGTAAAAAAATTATTTCAACAGAGAAATTTTATATTTAAAAAATTTTGGATCTAAATATTAAAATTATGGGAGAATTACCCAAATCTCGAAAGTTTTGCCTCAAGTGACCAAGTTACAGGCATACATGATCATGAAATACACCTAAAAATTTAAGAATCGTCCTTGGTACCAACGTTGGTACTAACGTTAGTCCTTCTTGATCAAATGTAATGACAATTGTTTAAACCCATGAGGTTAATGTGGGTACATCTTATAGAGGGCAAATACCAACTTAAACTTCCAAGCGTATTTCACATTTGCCCTGTAAAGGGTGGGCCATGTTTATGTTGAATTATAAAATAGCAATAAGAACAAGAAAAACTGATTTTTTTTCAACGAATTTTGCTTTATTTGATACAATGTTTCTTCCGATTAAGTATGGGAAATGATTTTATTTAAGTGGCCACCTCAGCTGGCTCGGCAGTAGCCCATCCTGGAACACCAATTTTCGAGCACTTTGTCAAAAGTTTGCTGCTCTATTTAGGCAATCCTACATTTTGCTTGTTGACATAACCTGCGAGGTAAAAATGCGCCTTATCCGAAAAGATGATTTTTCTTGCAAAATTAGGGTCATCGTTCAACTGGTTTAAAGCCCACTCAGCAAAGCGAAAACGTTGTGGATGGTCAACTTGCTTTAACTCCTGAACAAGCCGGACTTTGTACGCAAACATACCGAGGTCTTTGTGCAGAATCATCCTCAGAGTGGTACGGGAAAGGCCGAGTTGTTGACATCTGCGCCGAGTTGGTGTTGACGCGTTCATGCGTACATTTTCGGCAACAGCAGCAATTGCTTCAGGTGTACGTCTAGGACGAGCATGCGAAACATGTTTTATGTCCACCAGCATTCCATTTCTGCGCAATTTTTTTCATCAAATTTGTAATACTTTGGTTTGACGGCCCCTCATTTCTTCCAAACGCAATTTTCTTGCCGTCTCTGCGATCACAGTCACATTCAAAGTAAGTTTTGAGTATTTCTAAACGTTGATCCAAATTTATTCGGTGCATATTTTGTAATCGGAAGGTTAAAACTAAACCACTGTCAACAATTCATAGCGCTTAAGTTGAAAGCTTCATTAATAGCACGTAGTTTAAAATTCAACTTATAGATGGCCCACCCTTTATAATAATGTTTGTAAGTAAACAAAATGATGTTGATTATAATTATCAGTAATTTCATATGCTTTCACATATACATACATACAATATTACTGCATATAAATTAAAGTAACAAATGACAAATTAAAAACGACCAGTCGACTAACTTAACGAAACTCGTAACCCAAATACAAAAAAAAATACATACCATTATATTAAGTACTTCCAAGGTGCCTTGTGCTTTACGGTTAATGTCGAAAATAGTGAACTTATCTCCCTCTGAAACGACCTCGAGTTCAAAAGCGTATCCTTCAGGGCGATTGTCGCTCCAGAAGTAATTCTCATTGTCGTTCAATTTATTTTTATCGGCTTCGAAAGTGAAGCGTCTCGCGTAGCCTCTACCAATAGATCTTAGAGTTAAAGCCCTCTCGTCGAAAAGGCATTTGCAGGTGGTCGGATTTTTTCCCGGCGATGGTAAAGGGCGAACTTTGTATTTAAAACCTGGCACCACCCGTTCGTCGACATATACCCCCACCACTGGGAATTGGTGTTGTTCCAGGGCGCAAATTGTATAGCGCGCTGGAAGATCTCCTAGTTTGGAGGCATCCAAAACTTGCGATATGTTCTTTTGCTGTTGTTTGGGCTCTTCAACAGCCTTTTTGGGTTCCTGCAAAAAGTATCGCGATTCAAGACACTGGGGGTTCTACGATTTTAAAGAGTCCCAACATAATACCTTGAGGAACTCTGTTTTATTTAAACTGTTATTTAGGTGTCATTTATGCAAGTTTAAATTGAGAGCGGTCCCAGCACGGTACCTTGAGGAACTCTCTCAATAAGTTTACCCCTATATTTTCGGTGTTTTTTTCGTCAAAATTGTAAGACACGATTTCCGCGATAATCATGTTGCACATGTTTTGTATGCACCAAGTGCTGAACTAACATCCGAAATAGTTTTAATTATATAAACGTATTTTTTGATCTTGGTCCAGTCCTTGAAATTGCTTGCCAATAAACGGAGTAGGTAAACATGTTTTTTCACGTCGATCGAAAAATTTTGATTGATGGCCACGTGCTTGGTAATTTTATAGACATGCTTTTTGTTATGTACATACCTTGAATTCCCAATGTTCGGAATCGCTTTCCAAGTCGCTGCAGGTATAGGTAGCGGGCGCTTTGGTGTTTTTTTTTGCCAAATTTTCACGTGTGGCCTGAAAATAAAGAAGAAATTCAGTGGTGCGTATTTATTTTTTCTGGGTTAAGAAAATGGTATTGTGGGTCACCAGAGCATTTTAATGGAGCAAACAAGATAAAGAATTAAATAAATATAAACATATTGTAGATAGATATATAATTTATCTGTTTTTCCCGAAAGAAAATGCGAAATAAAGATTTAATTACAAAATTTTATGTAACATCTATAATCAGTTTGAACTTTGTTTGCACAAGTTTAAAATAAATTAACTACTTAATTAAGTTAAAAAAATTTCCTTCTTGATTAGATAAAGTACAAAATTGTGCATTGCAAATATTTTTGGACGAAACTTACAACGCAAATAGTGTCTACTAGTAAGTTATGCCGTCTGCATAATAACACGTCTCATTCTAACTATAAAGTGTTAAAAACAATTAACCAAGCTTCTAATAATAAATTTACGTTCTATAAATAGGAAAACCTATGCAAACCCTTAATTTTTTTATGACAATATTTTCGTATTTTGTAATTATTTCCTAAATTGTTCAATAATAATAATGTTAAATTATAAGTCATATTTGACTAATTGTCATAGCAAAAAAGCAGTCACTAATAATTTAGTCATACTCTACTGAATGAAATAGTCAAATTATAAGATTTAAAAAAGTTTTGACCCAGCCCGGTCCAGGTCTGTCACTTGTCAAGCTGTTGACATAACTAATGTGGCTATCAGTCATTCTTATAAAACTCAATTTTATTTGTCAATAAATATTGTTCATATTATTTTAAACTTCATAATATTTTAATACTTTATTGTTCGCCGCAAACGATTAAAGAAATTAGTTACTTTTAACTCTCAGAAATAGTCAAAGATGGCGACTAATCTTAAATTAGTCAAACTTTAACTTTAACGTAGTAAAAAATAACTATTTAAAAGTGGTACTAATTCAAATAGTAGAATCTCTACTATTTCATTTTAAGAGAGCAAGAAAATATCCAATTACAAAATAATGAATGATTTATAATGTTAAATTACAAAATTATAATTTTATAAATCGTAGTGTCAAATAAAATGAAAGTTATGTTAATACAGCACGTAGTATGTTTTTTTGCAACCCTGAATATTTTTACTGTGCATTAAATGCACATTAAAATCAAAAGAATAATTATTATAATCATATATGATTATATTAAGCGTCGGAAATTTACTTTTTTCTCGATATCAGTAAAAATTTGGAAATTTTCAGAAAAATTGAGTTTTGCATTTTTTCGTATTAACCTTTGAATAAAATAAAAAAATGCAAAAGTCAATTTTTTCCGAAAATTTTAAAACCCTAAGCAAGATGGAGAAAAAAGTTTTATTTTAACTGCTTAATTAAATTATAATATCAAACTCTTAAAAAAGCAGTGCCGTGACCATATTTTTTTATCAACTTTGACACCCTGTACCTTTAAAAATATCTGAGACACGCTGTATAATAAAACATTCTTACTATTTATGGAACCGTCAAAATATAGATTGATTAGTATTAAATAAATAAATAAATCGGTTTATTAGTAGACAATATAATGGGTATTCACATTTTTTCTTGATAAAGGCAATTTTATTAATGGATATATCATAAAATTGGTTTTTTATCTTTCCAATAACGTTATTATATTTCTTAGACGTAAATCAATAATTTTTAGGTGCCTCTCTTTCTAGGTGCTATATCAATAAAAAAATCAAAAGTGGAGTGCCACATGGCTCAAACCTGGGACCGTTTGTATTTACTATGGGAATAATAATAATAATTTTATTTCTTATACAACCACCAAACCAAATTTGAACCTATTGAAGGCATATTTATTTTTTTTAAATGCAGCATTAAATACTTACTTGACGTGGTAATGGCAAGGATAAAAGGTCTTCAGTTTCAGAAACTTCTTTAAAAATTGTGGAGGAGCCTCCTCGACGTAGCTGCCAATGACGTTGCATTGCATCCAATTTAGCTTCCTCTTGGGCACTTTGAGAAATCATTTTTTATCTGAAAAAGAAATCTGAATCTAATAAACTTCATATTGAAAATAATTGGCAAAAATGAAATGTCTAAAAAATGTACCTAGGTTATTAATCTATGCCTAGTTCATATTTTGACAAATTTGATAAAGTAGTACATATATATATCACAAAAACCACTTAAGCAAGGAGACATAAAGCACATAATCTTTTGTATAAACTTGTTTTTTTAGATAAGTAATCTTTTCAAGAAAACTAGAAATAACAGGTAAACATTTATTTCAGTATTTTACATGTATAAAAATAAGTATTTACTACTTGCCATGCCATCATTATTTATAGTTTTTTAGCTTTTAAGAATAGAAATATATTGGATTTTTTTATAACATTCAGTTCCTTATCTGTAAAAGCTTGTAAGGCGATTTCGTCAAGAAATAAGTCACCTTTTCTAACATCAGTAAAACCCACTTGTTCAATTAATTGTTTTATGGTCTCGAAATTTCTTTGATAACAGGTGACAATGCAATTTTCTATGATTTCCATTTGTATAGGACAACCATCAGTAAACTCATTATCCTTAGTTAAAGGTTTTGCGGTAAGCTTTAGTATATCAAAGACTTCTGGATAAAATGAGGCACTTAGAATATCCAACGTACATATAACAACTTTTCCACCCTTTTTTAAGCATTTGTAACAATTTTCAATGCATGTTTTTAATTTTTCAAGAGTTTCTATATATAATATTACAAACACATTGTAGACAATATCATATTTGTTCTGTCCTAAAGCTATAGAGCTGCTAGCATCAGAAAAATCAACGATGTAATATTCTATATCTTTATTTTTTACACTTTCTTTACACAATTGTATTTGATGCTCAGAAATATCACACCCCACCAATTTTGACGGGGTATGCTTGGAGAGAATTTCTAGGTACCTCCCGAATCCGCAACCGACGTCTAATACGGTTTTGTCTTTTATGTTTCCTATAAGGTTGATGACATGAGGATTAACAATATAATTGAAATTTCTTAACTCAGTTGTTTTCTTATAAGCCCTATTAATCGCTTTTAATTTCCAATTGCTCATTATAATTAGGTATTCTTTATTGGGGAGGTGGCCCAAAATTTGACCAGACTAAAAACAAACAATTGTGAGGTATTTTTGTATTTTCTTTTTTTATTTTAAAATTATACATCCCTCCTCAATTTTAGTACCTAGGTAGTTGTTTTTTATATTTAAACAAATTTTTGACTATCAATTGTTTTGAGTTTAAAAAAATTTAACTTTGTAAATTTCTGTTAAAACATCATTAATGCTAAACTATTATCTAATAAATACTAAAACAGCGTGCCATAGGTTTTAACCTTTATAATTTATTTGTCTTGTCTCATTTTTACCATTAATATTGATATATGTAAGTATATATTTTTAAATTTTGTTTTTTTTAATTGTGTTTCTTTACCTCCAAAATGATAATACCACTTTTAATAAATAATAAAATTTCATTAATGGTATTTTTATTCAAAACTTGTTCCTTGTGTAAAATTGTACCTACCTGTTTATTTCTGTAGGTAGGTAGAAAGCTTTGTAATATTCTAGAATTTCTAGAATGGCAAATAATACCTACAAAAGGCAAATTAAAAGCAGGTACCTTGGACAATTTTTTTCTTGTAAATAAAAACAACATTGGAAACGTTAAAATTCTATTTTTAACTTTTAGAACAGTACCTAATTGTTTTAAACATTACTACTAGCTATTTTATTTTATTTATCCAGTTGGCTAAGGTCCTAAAATACTAAAGCAACGCCTACTAAAAATCTAAAATTGCATTCTGAATATTTTAAGTTTCCGACGAAATCTGGGTTAAAATTACATTAATTTTATGTGTTAATGAACCTTGTTTATTTATCAACTTGATTATCTTAAAAAAGAGAAATTTATAATTTAAGGTTCTCTCTGTGTGTCTAGAAATGTCAATGCCCTTTGTTAAATTTATTTATGGATTTTATTCTACCAAAATATGATCATCAAGCAATTATTGTATAACTTCCAAAAATATATCTTAAAATTCTGTTATCGATCGTTATCATGGCAGTAATAAGGGCTAGCACATGGCCTTGATTTCCCTGTAACCCTAAATTAAAACAAAATTAACTAAATCCTACCTTTATCAATAAACAATGGATGCAACTAAACTTTCAAGTAATCCAGATGAATCTCTTTAACAATTTATCGATATAATTATCTCAGCTTTCTATTGAGCACTTAACTCATCAACGCAAAGCACTGAAATAAATTCATCCAGCGCACTCTCTGTGAACGAGACACAGGTTTCCTCGGCGCAGCCTCTGATTGGTCGCGCGGCGTGTGCACGTTTCTCTCACGTGCTCGTGTTGGTAAATAATGCACGTTAGTAATTATTATGATTGAGTGTGTTCCTAGAAAGGTAGAACGTAGATTTTGTGGACTTTGGAATTAAAATGCAATGGGAATCCGCTTGTTATGTAAAAAATGCGGAATGCTGGGAAAAATTACAGGTGCAAGGTTAACCTTAATTAAGCCTGTATAAATTGGGTACCGTAAAACGGGGCGATTTCGGACAGCCGGGGCGACTTCGGACATCATTACCTTAAAGCTTTTAAAAATTCGCGATTGGGACGTCTGACGTAACAGAGTTCTGTAATTCGGGAAAAAACTTCGTAGAAGATGGCTAAAGCTATGGCAAGAGGCGCGTGGGTTCGGTTGTTAGGTGAAATAAGCTTTTTGCATCGTTTAGTCTGGAGTTCAAACTTTACTTATTTTATAACTTGGTAAAAGTAACTGGTGCCAGCAAGTAAATATGCACTGTATGATCAAAATAATATAGATTTTCGGTAGTACGTAATTTTGTTGATAAATTATTTTTTTTTTGGTTTACGTTCGTATTACATTAACTTTTATACATGGGTGTAATACAAATATTTGCATTTTAGGGGGCGACTTCGGACATGGTTAGGGTCTATAAAAAAATGTTGGAGAGCAATTTTTACAGAAACTATACAGAGGAAAATATTTTTTAATATACTAGTATTTAGTATAAGAAGAAATAAATTTGTTTTATTGTTTTGATCCTCAGAATTCAATTTTATTTTGTATTTTGATAAATAAAATGCCCTTTTTCATTTGAATGAGTTTTTACCTAATTTCATGCTTTTTTTTCATAATTTTATGCTTTATACTTTTTTTTAAAGCAATATTTCTGTCCGAAGTCGCCACTGAATGTGCTAGCTTCGATTATATACATTTTACAACGCTTGTCCGAAATCGCCCCACCTTAAGGGGTGACTTCGGACAGACTTTGACAAAAAAAAAGTAGTATTAGTATTTGTATGACTATTATAATTTTTACGTAAACTTATACCGGAAGGATGCCAAAATCCCCTGTAAAAAATTTAGTTCAAAATAACAAACAGAACCGATTCAAAATTTGAAAAAACTTAAAAAATCGTCCGAAGTCACCCCGTTCTACGGTATGATACAGAAATTGCGTTTTATTCTTATTTTATTTGTTTTTTATATAGGTAGGTTCTTCAATAAAACGTGTTTTCTTATTTTTTTTTTAATCCCTTGACAGAAATAATCTGTCGTAGGTATAAAAAAACTTGGGACCAACAAATTTTATACATACCTATATACCTATATAGGTATATACCTATATAGGTAGTTACCTATTTAAATAAATAAATAAATTTATAACATAATTTTATACCTAATCATTAAAATCCTTGGAGGATTTATTTTTAGTTACAAAAAATATCATTGAAATGTTAAACAAATTTGAGGGTTATTAAAAGTACCTAAATTAATTAAATAAATTTCATTAAATACCTACAGCAAATAAATGTTAGACATTTATTTTTAAATAAATAAACAACAATAAATATAGCTATTTTTATAAATGTTCCTATTTTTAGAAAGAAATTTAATTTTTTGTGTGCAAAATTTATTTTTGGATTAGGTATGTTTGGTACCTACACTTTGATAAACTTGAGACGTACAAATTCCTGAACCATTTGCCAATTTTTGCATTTTGTTAAAAATACCAAATTGATTTGTTTACGAGACTTTTTAAAAAACAGCAGGGTTATTTTAAAATGGATATCAATTGATATCCATTATTGATATCCATTATGATGCAAATGTATGTTGTATTACGATAAAGATGTGTAACCAATAGAAATGCAATAGGTACTCGGCAATATTCTGTCGATCAACTATCGCCTTGGACATCTGACACTGTCAGACTGACAGATCTAATATTTATTAATTTTGACAAATACTTAAAACCTATCGGGTGAAGTTTTTTACCTCCTGGTCAGATCTTGGCGCGTAATTTAAATTTTAAAATATTTATACCACAGATGAGAATATATTTTGTTGAAATTTTGTTAGAAAAGTATGTAGGGATACCTACTTTATCATAAGTAAACCTACTTATTGCTTGTACAGACAGCAATATGACGTCTTAATTAAGTCTGCATAAGCTCTATTTTATGATTTGGACGTCAAATACAACATCAGAAAGAAGTTTTTAAGAAGTTCTTAAGACTTCGAATGCGCCACCTATTGAACTAATCAAGACTTCTCAAAAAAGAACTCTTGAGGAACCCTTTTCTTTGACTTCGCAATTAAGCATTTTAAAGAGTCCTACTGTATAAACTTATAAAAAGACTTGTTTAGAATTTTCCGTTTTGGATATAGAAGTACTAGAACTACTAGGGAACTGATGAAGAAATTGCATACTGGATCGTTGCTTATTTTGACATGTCAAGTTTATTTTATTAATTTGTTAAATTGATTTTATTAAAATCATTTTAATAATTTGCTAAGCTCAAAAAAAGGAGCTGTTTAAGACGTCATGTTAGAACTTCTACACGAAGTTGTTTAAAAGACTTCATACTGAAATCTTTCTGAATTGGATGCTGACTGGGTATCTAGTTAATTTCCGTTTATAAATTTTAAAATATTCTTTTGATTTTGTAATATGTTGTAATCAATTATTGAAATAATTTCTACTAGGTAAACAAGTTTAACATGTGATTTATTCATGATATGTTCGCTTGTAAATAAATTATCTATCTACAAAGATTCAACAAGTTACATTTGATAATGAAAAAAATAACTTGAATCAAATAATTAGGGTTTTTCATAAAATTTTGACTTTAGGTTTTAAACGGAAATTCTAATAATAGTTGAGTATACAGGGCGGTACTGTTTATATTTCACCTAATTTCACCAGATGGTAGTTTATCAAAAAATAAAGGTTTTGCTTCGGATACAGGGTGTTACAGTTATATATTTTTGTGTTTTTCTTTATTTATTATTAAATTGAGTATAAATTTACGTAATATGAATTTATTATTATTATAGTTATTATATTATTATAATGTTTTTTTTCCAAATTAAATTTTCTTTCAAAATATGTGATAAAGGGTGTTTTGTGAATATTCTGAAACACGACGTTAACTTGTTTTTCTATTTTCACCATTTTAATCAAAAGAAAAAAATGCCGCTAATTTGCTAATTTAACCGACTTTGTAGCTAAAGAAAATATTTATTTATAAGTATATACCTGGATATATAAGGCACAGCGGAGCATCGAGCAGTCAGTCAAGCTTTGGTACTCGCGACGAATTAAAATAAATATGTCGAAATTTATACATTCTGGTAAAGTAATGTACAAATAATTTGTAGTTAAGTTATTTATTTAGGCTGTCTAACCAAAGATAATATCTTTGTGTCTAACCACAAAATCGTTACACTATGTAATCATTTCAAGAAAACTAGTAATAACAGGCAAACATTTATTTTAGTATTTTGCAAGTATAAAAATATTTATTTACTTGCAATATTGGCCATGCAACATCACCAGGGGATGATTCTTAAAGTTTTTTGGCTTCTAAAAATAAGAATATATTAGATTTTTTTATAATATTCAATTCTTTATCCGTAAAGGCTTCTAAGGAGATTTCTTCTAAAAATAGATCACATTTTCTAACATCGGTAAAACCCACTTGTTCCATTAATTGTTTTATGGTCTCGAAATTTCTTTGATAACAGGTGACAATGCAATTTTCTATAATTTCTAATTGTATAGGACAACCATCTGTATACTCATTATCCTTAGTCAAAGGTTTTGCGGAAAGTTTTAGAATATTAAAGACTTCTGGATAAAATGAAGCACTTTTAATGTCTGACGTACATATAACCATTTTTCCACCCTTTTTTAAGCATTTGTAACAATTTTCAATAAATGTTTTTAATTTATCAAGAGTCTCTATATATAATAATACAAGCACATTGTAAACAATATCATATTTATTCTGTCCTAAAGCTATAGAGCTGCTAGCATCAGAAAAATCGACTATGTAATATTCTATATCTTTATTTTGTACACTTTCTTTACACAATTGTATTTGGTGCTCAGAAATATCACATCCCACTAATTTTGACGGGTCATGCTTAGAGAGAATTTCTAGGTATCTCCCGAATCCACAACCAACGTCTAATACGGTTTTGTCTTTTGTGTTTCCTATGAGGTTTATAACATTAGGTTTAACAATATAATTGAAATATCTAGTCTCAGTAGTTTTCTTATAAGCTGTGTTAATTGCTTTTAATTTCCAATTATTGTTCATTATAATTAGGTATCCTTAATTGGAGAGGTGGCCCAAAATTTAACTAGACTAAAAATAAAAAAATGTGAGATACTTTCGTTTTTTCGGTTCCTTTTTTATTTTAAAATTATATATGCCTTCACAATAGTCTTGGAAATAATATGCAATATGCAATTATTATTATTATTCATTATTCAAGACAGGTTTTAACGTTAATCATTTGTTGACTAATTTTTACCATTGTTATATATTTTTTTAATTATTTTACGTTTTAAATTTATTTATCTACTCCTCTTTTAATGAGCTGTGTGACTTTATGGCGTTTTAGTCAAGGGATGAAGTTAGCAATAGTGGCTTTTGGGCCTTTTAGTCACGGGCTGAAGTAAGCTTAATTGAATACGTCAATGCAGAAACTGAATATGTCCTACCTATCTAGTTTTGAGATAAATAAGAAAAACTGAACAGAAAGTGGACATATGTTCTGGACATATTCAGTTTCTCTACTATATTAACGCCTTTGTATATTCTAGATTACCGTGACATGTGAAATTTCTACGCCATTCGATCGGGCTCCCTTTACTTATAGTAAATCCATGTTTAACTCAATAGCCCTAAAAAGTGGACATATTCAGTTTCTGCATTGACCTATTCAATTGTACATTGGAAAAAAGTGAGGTTATATCCGGGTGACAGTTGACAGATGTCAAATTTTTAGGCACTCGTTTTTATTAAACACTCGCTCGCAAGCTTCGCTTGTGCTTAATTAAACTGGTAACTAAAATAGCGTTTTACTGTCCTTTCGATTTCGCCGTAATAGTGCAGTATTTAACTCATAAAACATTAAAAACTTTGTGTGCAGTAGGTACTTATAAAACATTTTCTTTTATTTTAATATCAAAAACTGCTTTTATATCAGAACAATTTGACATTTTAACTCCGGTAGATTCCTTAATCATATTTTGAAGATATTTTAATATTTTAAAGTATCAATAATTGTAAAGTTTAATTAAAATTAATAACGGGCAATGTTAATGGTGACAATGACTTAAAAAATGGGTAAATTTATTTTCCTATAGATGTCGCTGTATACAAATATTTAATTTAAATCATTTTTTAGATAATATTAAGTATTTGTCGTAGAAAAAGTATAGTAAGTAACACGTTAATAGACTTTTCTAGACACTCATCACTCATCACTCATCACACATCATTGAAATTATTTTTAATAAATAAAAAAAATTTAATGATGGACTCCATGTAGGTATTTTTATTCTTGTAATACTCTAGAATTTCTAGAATGGAAAATACAAAAGGCAAATAAAAACCAGGTACTATATACCCATTTTATTTTATTTATCCAGTTGGCTAAGGTCCTAAAATACTAACTAACGCCTACTAAAAATCTAAAATTGCATTCTGAAAATTTTAACTTTTTGTTTATTTATCAACTTCTCTGTGGGTCTAGCAATGTCAATGCACTTTGGTAAATTTATTTATGTTTTTTTTTCAACAAAATATTATAATTGTTAAAATATCACGCAATTATTGTATTACTTCTAAAAAAATATCTTAACATTCTATTATCGATAGTTATGGTATTGATTTTTTCTACTCCTATTACAGAATATGACCGTCCTAATATCACTTTTTAATGTGGAGTGACATATATTTCTTAAATTATTACAGAATGAATTATTCTATCATCGGATGACGGAATAAACACTGGTAGCGACATCTTTGTGTTTAATATCTAACAAGTTTTAGACCGATCTAACCTCACTTTCTCCCAAATAAATTATTTTTTATGGTATTTTTTGGAAACGTAGAAAGCCTACCTTTTTCAATAAAAAATGGATGCAACTAACCTTTCAAAATAATCCGGATAAATCTCTTTAACGATTTATTTATATAAATAACTCGCCTTTCCATTGAGCACTAAACTCTTTGACGCAACACCAAACCTTTATAATCTGTGCGCAAAGCACGTGCTCGTATGGGTAAATTATGTACGTTAGTAATTATTATGATTTATTATTATGATTGTGTTCCTAGAAAGGTGGACTTTGCAATTAAAATGATAGGGGAATCCGCTTATTATGGAAAAAAATGCAGAATACTGGGAAAAATTACATGTGCAAGGTTAAGCCTGTATAATTGGGTATGATACAGAAATTTCGTTCTATTCTTATTTTATATACATTTCTTGGACGAAATAATCTGTCGATTGAAAAAAACCTTGGAACCAACAAATTTTATTGCCGGGCCGGCCATACGCCCGATTTAGGCTAGTGGGGTGTGGGCCATTTTTTCTTCCGGTTTATATGATGAAAACAGAAAAACAATTAAACGTCGGGATTCAGAAATATTCACGACCTTATATATTTTTACAAAGGTATTTTAAATGACAAATTTTGCGAAATATTCCTTAATAAAATTTTTTTTATTTTGTGAATATTTCAGAAACCCGATGTTTTCACCATTTTAATCGAAAGAAAAAATGCCACTAATTTGCTAATTTAACCGAACTTGTAAGATAAGGAATGCGTCAGCATCTGTTATGGTTCATGTATAATTTAATAATAATTGCAAATATTTGTTTATATTAATAAATATAATCAAGTTTAGAATGATTTTTTACATTGAATTGCAAAAAAAAAAAATTAATTTATTGCTGCGGAATCCGCCACTAAAAAAATACCATTGAATTAAAATTATTATCAATTGTATATTTTAAATCACTGGAAAATAACCAAAGATAAATTTAAATTACTTATTTTTTTAATTGCTATTGATAAGCAAATAAGGTACTTATCTTTTATTAAAATATTTTCTTTATTTATAACTATAAAATATGGAAATGTTTTATTAAACATTTCATATACATTTTCACATATATTTTTTAAATTCTTCAACAATTTTTGAATAGACAAGTTCGACAACGTTTCTATCTACAACAAAATCCAAATGAGAAAAACCGTCTGTTGGAATTTGGTAGTCTTGAGACAGATTCGGTAGTTCCCCGATGAGTTTTTTGACACCCTTAACAAAAATAATAAGGTTAGGAAATATTTTATTTAAATTATTTATATTTACCTCCATAGGTGTAAATGTGTCGTTCATAGAATAAAAAACAGCCACTGGTGAAACAATTTTACTGATGTTATATGAAGGTGGTTTTTCGGAGCCATACTTGATTAGGTTTTCGTTTTTTTCATGATCATATTGACAGAATTTGCCTACAAATATAAATTACAAAAAAAACAAAGTCAATTTGTTTAACAACCATATTTACAAATTAGGAAATAAGGAGCTGTACACACCTGAAATCATTTCCTGAGTATAATGTATGACTTGCCGTACTGCTGCTCCGGCGGGAAATGCGTTTGACACACGTCCTAGAACATCCTTGAAGAGAAATTATTCGTTAATGCACCTTAAAATGTTACTGGTTACTTACTGGTTCAAGAGTGTCTGGATCAATGTTCAACATTTGCATCACACCAGAACAATAATTTTCCAGTTTACCCAGTTCAAGGCATAATGCATGCTCTTTAGATGGCTTTAGTTCTTCCATGCCTACTGCATCAATAAGAATCTAAAACATATACATACGTCCTTTCCATATTTAAAAGTAATAAAACTATTTGGGTTTATATTCTACTTTACAAAAATTGACATTCACAATTGGTGAAGACCAAAGTTTTAGGAACAAACCTTGTATTTACCTTAATCAATTGTGGAATAAAAGCAGGAGAAAGCAAACCACCACTAGGGGCCGTTATATAAGCAGCTGGGGCCATAGCTACCATTGATTGTATATAGTTGTTGTATTCAGGCTTCTCTGAGGTCATGACCAAAAACACAGTACACCCTTGGGAATGACCGACATAAAAAATCTTCTCTTTATTTGTAGTTTTCCTGATGTAGTCTATGGTGGCTGGTATATCGTAGATACCAATTTCATGCCAACTAAAAAACACCGCCTCGTATTACATTATAAGAGGATTTTCTACTTGGTACCTAAACTCCCAATACTCTGTATCCACATCGGGATCCATAGACAAGTGTTTTCTGGAGTGCGCAGTTCCTCTGGCGTTTCCCATCCAAACGTCGTAGCCTTGCTCGGCCAGATAGAAAGCCAGACTTGATTCGCAATCCAGCAGGACAAAGTTTTCAGCGGATCCCAGCAGGCCGTGCATGAGCAAAACCACAGGTTTGTCGGTATCGTTTTCGTTTGTTTTTCCGTGCGGGATCCTTTGGACATCCAGAAGGTATCCGTCTTCTGTTTGGATGTTCTGGTGCAGCTCGAAGGGGTAACCGCAAGAGGTTATGTATTCAGACTAAAAATAATTTTTTTTTTAATTTATGACGAAAGAATATATTAAACTATTCCACTTGAACAGGTGGTTCAATGTGGCGGGAAACTGAAGAAGATCACTCACGAGGAAACAAGGGGTATCTGCGAAATTCGGATAAGTATTTTAATAATATTTGCACGACGCTATTTGCAATACTAAAAACTCGTAATTCCGAAATTCACCAAGCCTACCAAGCCTTTGCCTTTATATACAACACGTAAAAAATTCCGTAGGAACAACAAAAATACATAAATGCCTATTCAGCAAAGCAAGTTCGACTTAAAATTAAAAACAATCATCCGGCCAGGACTTGACTTTAAAAGTACTAATAAAGGCCTAAATTTAAGCTTATAAACATCGAAAACACTTTCTACAACTGTGTAGACGATATATGACAAAATAAAAAAATATTATCATGTGACTAAATTATTTTACCTACAATTGAAAAGTTTTTCATTTTTACAGGATCATCGTCTATCACTGTAACTTTACATTTAATTGCACTAAAAAGTCCAAATAATAACAAAACATTGATCATGTTGTCTTTAAAAGAAATAAAATAATACTAGCATGGAATAGACTAAAAACAAGTGAATACTTCGTCTAGAATCATCATGGTTTTTATGCTTGGATAAATGCAATAAAAAAAAGGAAGCAGGATTCAAATTATAATACTTAGCTAAGTGTATTTCTACCCAGTGACGTGCCTACATACATATATTATTTCTAATTATGGTAATTCATTGATGTAAATTTTATTTTTTTTTAATTTTGTATTTTTTTGCCTGACACTGGTGGATTTACCCAAATTGGATTACCTAAACTAGTTAGATGTTTTTATGATAAAACCATTATTATTTCATGGTCCACTGAGCTTTGTAGGAGCTCCTTAATTGTAATTTGATACATAGGTATCAACAATTAAAAATCACTCATAATATAATAATTATTATATTATGAGTGATTTTTAATTGTAAAATTAAATAATGGTGTAAATTCGTTTAATAATAATAAATTAAAAAAACTTATTAAAATATGAAAAAATTGTCATAGTTATTCTTCACTTTCTAATAAAGGATGAAATCCAAGAGTGTTGTACATACATTTGATTAGGAACAATTTTATTATTATTAGAGGGGTCGTCGTCATTATTTATATGTACCGTCGTTATTTTTTATATTTATAGTTCTTAGCAACTATAGCAACTATAAAAAGAATAATAACATAATGAATTGTGATAGGTAAAAATATTAAATGAAAAGTTTTTATTTATTAAACAAATAGCTTGTTTCAAAAAAATATATAAATCCAGACTATCATAAATCCAAAATTTCTTTTGGAAAACGGGTGAGGAGGTGAGCATTTGCATAATTTTTCAAACAAGGGACTGCCATTACGTTTTTTAGGTTAATATTTCAGATTTTTATGGAAGCTATAACTAACTGAATATTAAAAACAGTTAATACTGAAGACATTTCATTAAGTAAATTGCACAAAAACTTCATATTTAAGTTTTTTGGAGCTAGAGACATGTTTTGTCCCATTACTGAATTTTGTCCCATTAATATGAAATCATAATATGAATGTTGGCTTGATAGTATCGAGCTATATAGGCAACTAAAAATACAATATGAAATCATAATATGAATGTTGCCTTGATAGTATCGAGTTATATAGGCAACTCAAAATACAATACGTACGGTGTCAACAACACAGCACATAGAGGAAATGCAAATCCTACATGTATTTTGCTGTTTAGACCCTACGAAAACTGCCAAAGCCACTAAAGAAAGTGGCAAAATGAATCAATATCGATCATTTTTAAAGGAAAAGAAAATTCAGTAAATTCGGTAAAATATATCTCTGCTACAAAATATCTTTGGGATGTTCTTTGTAAATACAGGAAAAGACAATTTAGGTAGTACAAGATATATAAAAAACATTTTCTGAACTTCTGAAACGCGATATCTTGGAAGCTTCGAAGATATATCTTGTAGATTCTGTCGGCCATTCCAAAGATATCTTTTTTGCCAGGGCACAGTAAAAAGCATAAATTTAGTGGATATGTTTTGTTTCTAAAAGCGTTTGTTGTTCCAATGTTCATTTTGAAGTGTGGTGGTTCAAAGGAGTTTTAAATGTAAAGGTAATGTGTGGTATTAAAAAATGTTTCATGTTTTTAAATTTTATTTGCATTCATTAAATCCATAACTCTACCATATAATAAAGGTATCACATCTTTAGCTACAATAAAGTCCAAGTGGTTAAAACTTTCGTAGGGAATCAGATATTTTAAAACTAGGTTAGGAAGTTTCGTTGCTAGATACTCGACATCCTGAAAAATAAATCAGACAATGAAAACAATACTTTTCATATTTTTTTTCTATACTTTTGGAGACGTTAGCAAATCATTAGTGCTGTAGTACAACGCAATGGGGGCTGTGATTTGGGATAAATCATAAGAAGGTGGTACATCAGTCCCATATCTTTCTAGGTTTCCACTGTACCCATAATCAAATTTTTTAAACGTACCTAAAAGGTATTGCAAAATATTAAGACACATATATAAATAAAAAGATGTATTATTATTCATATAACGTGATTAATATTAACCATGATACCAGGTACAACCGCCAACGCCTATCATTTTAAACACAAATTTTACTGGACCCCAATTTAAAGCTTTACATGTCATAGAAGGTAAGCTTTCTAAAAATGAAAAAAAAACAAGTAGAATTAGTTATTACTAGATATGTATAGCTACCACCTTAGAACATAATTGACAAAGATTAGAAATTAATTTTATTAATTCAACAAACCTGAGTTTATTTCTTGTCCATAATGAGCAAATTGCTTGATCGAACAACTAGATGGAGTTGTTTGCGTTATTATAGGAAGATATGACTAAAAAAAACGTAAAAAAATTTTAGGATATACATTTTTTGGTTATATACAGTGGTATAAAAGTACCCCTTGTTATCTTTTGGCGGTACGAATTATCACAAATACAGCCCGTTCAGAGTAAAACCGAATATAGGGAAACGTTTGGGGCGTGGCCTCGCCTCCCTCCAACGCGCGACACAGTAACTAAGCAAATAGCCTGCATCGCTAATAAGATTTTTTGCATTATTATCATTTAATTTTTAAGGTCGTCTTACCTGCTCGACCTTTCGTCATGTCGTTTATCACACAAGCTACTGTGACGCGCCTTGGAGGGAGGCGAGGCCACGCCCAAAACGTTTCCCTATAGGTATTCGGTTTTTAAGTAAAAACTAAAACATAATCTACAAAACTGTTTTTTCCAAATTTTGTTTATTTAGGGGTGTTATTTAACACTTAAAAGAGGGCAGTTGGTTTTTTAAATAAGCCATTTAAAAAGAAAAAAGAAAAAAATGATTCCCTGGGTCACAAATTTACTAAGATATTAAAAAAACTTAGGTATATAAAAATGCTTAATCATTTTGAAAATATAATTTTTGTTTGTTAATAATCCTTTTAAGGTTTTATTTACACTAGGATTTGTTTAAAAAAAGAACATATATTCATTATGTTAAGTACAAAACTAAGTAAAAGCAAAAACTATTTCTCAACTTTCTTACATACATAACTTATGTAACATAACTTATGTAACATAAGTATTTTTAATATATTTTCTGTATTCTTGTGTTTCTTGATGATGCTCATAGAATAAGATTTGACAACCTTAAACTTATCAAGTAAGTTAGGGGACCAAGTCTGCTAGATAGTTATAAAAGTTTTTACATCTATAAGAATAGAAATAAATCTTTAAATAGCGATAAAGCACCGGTACCCAACTCTAGTTTGTATAAATTAGTTTGTCAGTTTCTCTTTACGTGTTCACTGAAGCGATATTGTTTCACGGTTTAGTAAACTGTGTTTTGTTTTGGTGTTGGGGATGATCTCTAACATTTGTTTGATACCTTTTTTGATTAAAAGATAATAGGGGAGACTTTTAACTCACCCTGTCCAGTTGATCTGAATCATACCCAGCGATTAAAAACGCTGCATTTGCACACAATTCCTTTGTTATAGCTGTTCTCAGGCAAATCGCTTGCCCGGCAAGCTTAAGCAGTTCATTATTGGGAATAAATTCATTAAGCCCAACCAAATTTGAAACAATCTAAAATTAAATTTAGAATTAATCACATCTATTGGGGGTACAGTTTTTTTACAATCTTACCGATAAACTTCTTTCAAACAACGCTATTGCTTGTATGGCAGGGTTCGGTGCGTTCGTCATAAAAGCCACAGGGGCTAGAGCGATCATCAACTTGATATTCTTGTTGTAATCAGGTCTCTCGGACGCCATAACGAAGAAAGATGTGGTTCCTTGCGAATGCCCGATGTAGAAAATCTCCGTTTGGTTAGTTTCACTCATGATGTAGTCCAGTTTTGCTGGCAGATCAAACACTCCAATCTCATGCCAACTGAGGAAAAAAGGATTATTATTGTGACTATTTCCCTCGTCTTAATTTCCACCAATCACAAACGCGCAATTTTGAATTACAAATGGTTTCTAGGTGAAAAAACTGTGTGACAGCACCTGTCAGCAGTTTATTCGAGTTTACCCGCGGCAAAACTTGACAGCTGTTGTCAACAAAAATTGCAATTTATATTTTAATTGTTAACTGTTACTCATGAAATAGTCTTGTCAAATACCATTCGGGCATCTAATTTTTCCTGTGAAAAAAATCGAAAAAACACAATGCTAAGTAATATTTTTGAACAAAAAGCATTCGTGCAGGTGCAAAAATCCTCCTCTTCGACTCGGATTTTTGTTGCCACCAGCACTCATGCTTTTTGTTAAAATATCACTTAGCAACGTGTTTTTTCGATTCTTTTCGGAAAAATTAAATGCCCTTATGATATTACTTACGATTATTTCACTAGACTATTTTTAAGTAATAAAATGTCATAGTAACGGCACGTTTTCTACTGACAAAACTCCTGCCCGTGATTTCTCAGCGACAAAATTATGGTTTGGTACTTCTATTGTTGTCAGTTTGACAAACAATAAAATTAAAGTTGTTTTGATATAATTACAAATCCGTCACCAAGGTGTTTTATCAAATCAAATCAAATCAAATCATTTATTGGTGTTATTTACATGGAGTTGTATTACACACATACTTCTATTGTTGCCAGTTTGACAAACGTCATTGTGAAATAATGAATCCATGCGCAAATTCACGATTTGGGTGCCATTCAGATGAACAAATTAAAAAATTAGTTTTGGAAAATATCCTATTAAATACTCAGAGGTCCAGAAGCTCTATTTGGACCCAATTCTCAGAATTCCTACGGGTGAGAAATTTTACACTGGAAAAATGTACTACCGCGACGGAACTAGCAAAAATTCTGGAAGATTACGTCTTTAATATGAAAAAATGCAATGGCGAAGACTATAAAGAGTCGTCTGTAAAGTCTATGTGGAATTCAACTGCAAAAATGGTCCAAGAAAAATATTTTACGGAATACGGCATAAAAATCGATCCTTTCACGGATATATCTTTCAAATGTTCAAGATTGGCCAGAGATACCAAGCGAAGCATTATCCGAAGAACTTTTAAAAATGATCCAAAGCTACGACGAAGAAACCCCCGATGGAGCACAAAAAAGTTTTTTCACCTCTGCTCATATAAACTTGCTTGGAGAGGCAATGAGGCCGTAAACTGCAAGATTCACTTTTTCCAGAAGGAATTTAATAATATGGGAGAATTTACGGGCCGAATTGAATACAACAGCATTTTTTCTAAAACAACTCAAGGCGGGTCGAAAAGTTTGGCAAGCAGCAAATGGTTGGTAAGAAATTTATCAAACGAAGATTTATGCCCAGTTAGATTATTCTTGAAATTAATGGAAAAAAGAGGACCAAATATTTTATCAGACAGACTTTTTCTTACCGTTCACCCCAACTGGAAGAATGGATCTTGGTTCAAAAACTGTCCACTTGGAATCAACATCGTATCTAAGTGGACAAAGATGTCAGCTGAAAAAATTGGAATAGACACAAAAAAACATAAAATAACAAACCATTCGCATCGATCTTCAGCTGTGTCAGCCTTGTTTAAGCAAGGTGTTACTAAACAGGAGTTAATTAAATTAACGGGTCACTCAAATGAAAGCTCCCTACAACCATACCTGCAGCTGGATTCTAGTCACCACCAGAAGTTGATCGAAAATCTCCGAACAACAAATGAAGGGACCTTCGAGTTCCCACATGCTACAGGTCAATAATACACAAAATCGTGCTTTGGTAGAAAAGAATGGGCAAACTACCATAACATATAATAATTGTACCTACATTTAATATTAGCAAATAAATTAAGATTACATGTTTCGTTAATATGATGCATTAATTGTCTTGTTTTTTCTCTGTCGAATATCACTCGAGAGAAAATTTTTACCGGCAAAATTTTCTTCTGGTTTCATTCAAGTTTGTTGCTTTTTGGAAATTTTCGCTCATACAAAATCCCTCGACTGACGTCTCGGGATTTTGTCAAAATTTCATTCTCGAAAATTGCCAAGTAACAAACTTTCATACCAGTCCAAAATTTTGCCGGCAATAGTATATTAAAGTACAAGTTGCAGAAGGCCACATATTCTCGCACGAATTCGAAATTTGGCCTCGAGCGACGAAGGAGCGAGTGGACGAACGAATGAGTGCGAGAATAGCCTTCTGCAACGTGTGATTTATACTATTTTCTCGATTTTAACTTTTATTTAGGTTTTTTTAATTGTTTTGTGGTCGTTGTTAGTTAGGGGATTTTTCTCGCAAAATGTCAGTTGGCAACACAAAATGACAATATTTGTTATCCTGCACAAGTACAACCTGAACTGCACTTTTACACTTTAAACTTAAAATTTTGCATTAAAATGCATTGTTGGAGCAAACTTTATATTACAAAACAATAATAAAGGCTTCATTTTCAATAAAAGTAATGAATTTGAGGTTATTAATCAGTTTGACATTTTGGGGGTACCAATACTTAAAAACTAAATGTTACCAAAAATCGTTTAAGAATGAGCTTCATTCTTCAACGATTTTGCGTGCGAGAATATGACATTCTTACATAAAAATCGAGAAAATTTGTTCTCTTGTGATATTATATACGATAAAATTTCATCATGATAAGTTCGTTTAGAAGAAACTCAAATTACAATCTTGAATTCCTGAACTGCCAAATCAAGCCAATGAGAAGCAGTTCTGTGAATCGGGTTGATAACTATTTAATGAATAAAATTTGAGTCACCTGAAGTCCCAAAACTCCTTGTCATAATCGGGGTTCAAGGTATTGTGTTTTCTGGAGTGCGTGGTTCCTCTGGCGTTTCCCAACCATACGTCATAACCAGCGTCGGCCAGCAGGAAGGCCAGACTTTTATCGGGTCCTAAGATGACAAAATTCTCAGCTGATCCCATTAGCCCGTGCATTAGAAGAGCGGCAGGTCTGCTTTTGTTGTCGGTCGCGTTGTTTTCTTGTACTCCGTGCGGGATTCTGAACATATCCAGAAGATATCCGTCTTCGGTTTCAATGTCGACGTGCGCCTCCACTGGGTATCCGCGTTCGGATATAAACTGGGTCTGTATTCACATTGACAATGATTAGTGTTTATACCATTTATTAATACTTCTTCGCTCAACGGTATATACGCTAAAGAAGCAGAGCTGGGAAAGTTACTTCTGAAAAGTATCTAGATACTTTTCCAAGATACTTTAAACAAAATAACTTAGTTACCTCGGGTAAATAGATACTTTGAGTTGAAAGAATCTTTAGTTACAAGATACTTTAGAAAGTATCTCAGATACTATCCCAAAGTATCTAAAATACTTTACTTTACTAAAGTTAGAAGATACACTGAAAGAAACGCATTGCTCCTTATTACACAAAAATAGTAATGATTACAAATATTATATGTTAAAATGGCGATAGCGAAAACTTTTGCTACTACAACATTTATATTTTGCTAGAAGGTTTATGTATATGTATATATGTATATGTTTATACAGTGCTTGCAAATCCAAGTCCGACCGGTTTGGGAAGGACGCATGAAAATAACAAGGATAGAACGCCAAACAGAAGGCAAATACAATACGCAGGCCTGACGCTCTGACCAATCAAATTATGTTTGGCATTCTATCCTTATTCTTTTCACGCGGGTATTGAACAACCATCCTTCCCAACGCGGTCGGACTTGGATTTGCAAGCACTGTATATAACTTGGATACTTTGAAAAAGTATACTTTTTCAAAGTATCCAAGTTATAGATAGGTCCTTTCTGTCCAATATAAAAAGTATCTTAGATACTTTAAGTATGTAAGTTACTTTTAAGTATCTTTTTTTTAAAGATACTCCCACTGGGAGTCTCCCAGGTCTGTCCATTATAGCACACTTTAATCTAAGAATGTTTTTTAAACCTTCCAGTGAGAATATTTTTAGGATCATGCTATATTTCTTATGCTTAAAAGAAATATAGCATGATCCTAAGAATATTCTTACTGGCCTATAGGCAGGTTCTTAGAAGGTGCAAAGTTTTAGTGGTAAAAATTAGTCTACTCTAAACATATGCTTAGAATGTTAAGAAAGTAATTGCTATAGAAAGTTCATTTAGGAATATTCCTGTTAAGCATATTTAGTTCAGTTACCTATGTATATAATAGTAAAATATACCATAAACTACGTATAAAGGTATACTTATACCCATACTTAAGTACCTAATTAGTAATTATTACTAAATACTAAGTAAAAAACACAATCCAAAATATTTGTTTATAGTTAATTTTCAAATTAAAACAATATTCGATAACAAAAATATTTTTACTATAGGTATTTTATTTTATGTTAAAATTAAATATTTATTAATTTGTATACCGATTTTTTATTTCTGAATTAACATTTTTATGTATAATAATCGTAACTATCTCCAACTTCAATCTAATCTGACTTATCCCATAAAATTTTCCAATTTTACTTTTTATGAAATAATGTCATACAACTTATGGTTTAGAGGTCAAATTGTTTATTTAATATTTTTAAATAAATAAATTAATATGTCGCAATTTTTTTTAAGGGAACGACAAATACATTTCACTGTCATATTATGACAGTGAGGCCTATTTGTCGTCTCCTGAAGAATTTTACGAATGTAGAATACAACATATTAAAACGTGCGCATCTGACATATTTGGGAATATTCTCAAAAGCTTCCTAGAAGCTCCATAAGAAACATTCTAAAAACGTATTCTTACAATGTTCCTGGGATGCTTTTTAAGAAGGTTTTAAGAAGCTTTTAAGAATCTAATTGCATCATTAAAAGGGTATCTCTTGAATGTTTTAAAAGTCCCTAAGAACATTCTTAGCAATAAGGGAAGCTTCTAAGAATATTCCATTATTCCGGTCATATTTTCTTAGAAGATTCTTAAAATCAAATTTTGCTATCAGGGGTAAAGAAGCATAGCATTATTTTACATTAAAACGTTATCATTTGCTAAAGGGTTAAAAGTCTTTTACAAAAAATAAAAATAGTCATTTTTTTGTAAGCAATAAAACATTAAATAAATTATTTAAATTAACAAAATTATGTTCAACTTTTTAATACCATTTTAATATGACGTTTTAGGTATTTACCCATAATTATAATAAATGAAATTATTGAATATTTAATGTCAAAGGTCGTTTAAAGTTATTTTTTACATAATTGTGTGCATTGTCCTTAAATAAACAATTGAAATTTATATATTTTTTCTAAAAACCTGTTTTACGTAATGTACCTCTAGATATCTACGCAAGAATCGAAATAAAATGAAAAATACTTCAAATTATCAACATTTCTAATTGTTTAATTATGTAGTAATATATGTTTCTTAAAGGTAAAAATAAAGTGTGCATTATTTACATAAAACCGCTTTTAGGAATATGTGTCATTGATGCGTAAGAAAGACATAAGTATTTGTGTTAATTGTGTTATGGCAATTTTTAACAAAGGTTGCAAACAATTTGCTATTGTTATAATAATTTACAAATAAAAAATCGTTGTTTATGGTTTATTAGATATATTAATCCAATATTTTATTCATAAAGATCCTTGAATATAAACTAATACCGCGTGCATACAGAATTGGGTATTTCCTAGTTTATTTCCTTCACACCTGAGTTCGTATAACCCTCAATAGGTAAATCATGTTGTGTTTATATTTATGTTCTTAAAAAATTACTTCTCAGCCTTATGACATACATAATTATTGTGTATTTTTTGTTGTTGATTAGTGTAATTTAATTCGAAATTACCATAAATAAATAAAATAGATAATTATAGCCTCCAAAATTGCGCTTTTGCCAATTTTAGGTTCAAGGTTTAAATAAATGATTTGGTAAAATTTACAATAGGAAATATAAAAAAAATTAATTCTCTAACAGGATATACAAATGATAGGAACTTTTCCTGATTTACCCTCCAGCAAAATGTCTATTGACCAATCAATGTGCTATAAATGGTAAAATTGCAAATACTTGATTTTTTTGCAATTATAAAAATACAAAATTATGTATATAAATTTTGCATTTTTCCATGGAACATGACGCATATTGACTGAAGAATATGTTAATTTTTTTTTAATTTTACTTACAATTGAAAATCCATTCAATGTAACGTCTATTTTTACATCAGCAGTGCCCAAGCATCCTAAAATGTAACCAAAAAATACGCAACTCCAAATCATATTAATATTCTATGTTTGTACTTTTTTCACTAACTCATTTATGTATAAGTATTATATTTATAAACAATAAATTGGGAACATCCTATTTCGACTGGCGGTATTCAATGTCAAAACCTTATTTAACATCATTTGCTTAAATCTCCCACCGTCGATTTTATCCGACGCTCATTTCTGTTAATTACATGCATGTATGCGTAATATTTATTGGTTTACATGCACCTTATCGCTTTAATTGGTCCATCATTTGGTTTTTTGAGTGACACGCTCAGAAAAACAACCAATAGCCTTCAAATTTTGCAACAGAATTTTAAACCACTTCCAGGCTGAAATTTTGCACACACCTCTGGTGCTGATGGCAATAAAATCTAGTATACTCAATATGGTGATTTTTTTAAATGGCCGCCGAACCAAGATGACGTATTACCTATAGTATTTCTTTAAAACCTCTTTGTTGCTTGTTTTAAAAATTTTTTTTATTTATTGTTTTTTTGAGTTTTACTATTTTTCATAGCAAATTTATTTCTTTTATAGTAAATTACTTGTAGGTAGGTTATAAGTAAAAAACAAACATATTTTATTATGTATTTATTTAAATAATTTAATTGATGTTAATATTTCTTTAAATTATTATAATTTTCTTTATTATTACTCCATAAGGGTGTTCTCCCTCAATATTCTTAACAAAAATGGATAAATCTTCTTGACATGTTTACTGAACAAGTAAAAAACATGCCTGTAATTTTTATTCTTCATTTCATACGGAATAGGATTTTTTAGCTCCTTGCTAATCCTGTGCACTCCCTAAAAATGATGAATTACATAATATGCAAAAATATGTTTTATATAATATACAGATAACGGGATTAGAAGGTCATGTCTCGCAAATATTAATCCAACCGGTATTGTAATTTTTTTGATATCATATCTAGGAGGCGTCGATGATCCATACATTTGAGTATTTTGTAGTTGGCCATAATCAAATTTGCAAAAATTACCTAAAAAGGGTTCTACTTTATTTTTTTCAACACTCGCTACTAAAGTAATATATATTATCGTCTAGGTTGTAAAAATAATGTAGACCAATTGGGTAAAGTTGTTTAACCCCTGGGATGTAAAAAACCCGTTTGGACCAATGAAAAAATTCGATAACTGTCAGATCTATCTAACCTCACTTTCTACCCGATTGGTCTGAATTATTTTTATGTCACGTTCTTCGTAAGCCCTTTAGTAGTAAACATTACCTGAATCAATCATTTGGAAATAATGCATTACCATTTTAATACATAATTCTGACGGCATGTGACTAAATGCTAAATTAAAAATTTTCTAAAAATACGTGTTAATACATTTGGTTCATTAAATTAATATTAATAAGATCTACAAAATCGTAAATTCTATCTAAATTGACACCATAGTCCAAGTTGTCACAAAAGCCTGCTATTAAAGCGCGACATAAACTAAAAAAGGCTGGTCCACTATTGCACACAGTTTCCATCCCCTCGAACAACGATCGTGGAAGGAAATGTATGTTTAAAACTTCCCGAATCATGTGCTAAAAATAATGGTCTATAAGATAAGAATAGGGCCAAAATTTTGCTAATACACATATTACACTGTTAAAAACTTCTATTCTAATTTTACTAAACATCTTTAGGAAGTTATTATGCACCACAGTATAGTAATAATAAAACTCAGTTTTGTAAGTTCACTACACGATTCATTAAAACTCAATTTGGGAAAATTACAAAACTTTAGTTGAAATTCACTAAGCATTTATTACAAATTTGCTCATCAACATTACTATACAGGTATTGTAATTATGCTATACAATTCATTTCAATTCAGTTTAAGAAAATTACAAAATACATTTTACAATTTCAATGAACTGAAAAAAATTCGTTTCGCAATATTACAATACAAATATTTTTATTTTGTACAACAAATTACACTAAACATATTTAGTAATTTACGAATGATGGTATTGTAATCAAACTACGAAAAAAAACCTGCAATTTTTTTAGTTTCTTCAAGAACCCATTAAAAAATTGAACCTTCACCTCGCCAGAGTTTTTGTTTTAAGTGCGTTCCACCAACTTTAAATACCGATAGACAGCTAGACAGATAGACCTATTTTGGGTCTTATCAATGTCGAGCAATTTGGTGTATTGGAACACACCAAAAACGAAAAACACCTGAGCTGTCCACCTAAGACAACCCAGGCGAGATGTAGGAACATCACGTGATTGCCGAATCGGTACATACTATGCATTTTACATAACATTATAGCACATCAAATTATAAACAACGTGATTATTATTAGAAACTGTCAAACTGTTTAGTAAAATTACAACTTATCTTAGTAGATTTCCCAACATGTCTTACTCAAATTGTATTATAATTTTGTATTGATACACTGATTTGTAATTTTACTCATCCTTTGTTTTGCAAAACAATTGTAATTTTACAAAAAAAATTTTAACAGTGTACATGATTAAAATGATATATAGTAAAAAATGCAAACAAGTTGTATAAAATAAATAATGATTTGTATATTTTCAAACACTTATTGTAATTCAAATAGCAAATTTTTGTTAGTAATTTTATTGATTATCTTAGTAAAATTTAATTCCAAATATGTATAGAAATTTTACAAAATTTCAAATTCAATTCTACAATACAGAATTGTAAAATTACTATAAGTATCTGACAAAAACATTTTAAAATTGGAACCTGTTTAGTACTTTGGCTATAACAAAATGTAATATTACAACAAATGCGCATTAAAATTGCATTACAATACAACATTTTGTAATTTTACTATGCAACTGCTTAGTAAAAATGTAGTAATTTTACAAACATTTTTAACAGTGTACATATACAATATTATCGTACCCAAGTCATCAGGACTAAATTAACAAAATTGCCTGAATTTACAAAAAAAATCTTTTTACTGATATCTACTAACTTACGTCAAAAAAATTGGAATATTTTCCGACAATTTTCATCACTGAAATCAACGAATCGTTTAAGTAGACGGATGGGGCCAAAGCTACAAATATATTAAGCTTATCGTTGTAATCTGGTCTCGAGGATAACAATAAAAATATTAAAGTGGTTCCTTGTGAGTGACCCATCCCACTTATTTTGTCCTTCTTAGTTACATTCCTTATGTAATCCACAAAAGAGGCTATATCATAGTGGCCCATTTCGTGAATGCTAGAACATGCTTAGCTTAGCCCAGTTTTTAGGCACTAATAAAGTTAAGTGTGTCCCAACAGTAACTTTAATTTTGATCATTTGAGCAATTATTTATAAATCTAGATTGTGGTTTAATTTTCAAAGATTAAGTTTGTGTTGGAAAACCCATTATTTTTACGTATAATTCCAGTATTCCTTATCTTCCATCGCATTATATTTAACATGCTTTTGACTATGCTTATTGCCTCTAGGGTTGGTAAGCCATACATCGTATCCATTCTCCACGAGGGTGTAAGCAATGGATGCATTTCCAAGCAGTATGAAACAATCTGAAACCGCTGTCATACCAGGCACCATAAAAACAGGGTATTTGTTGATTTTTGAGGAGTTTTTGGCAGACGGAATTCTGTGCATGGTGAGGATGTAACCATCGTCCGTGGTTACCTGATGAGTTTCGGCTTTGTAACCATCCAGGGCAGCAGCTTTAACCTCAAAAAAAGTTACTTGATACTAAAGGGTTTTTCAAGCAGATAAAATGTGAAATAAAATTACAGGAACTTTATGGGGAAAAATTAAAAATACTTACAAATGGAAGTCGATAATTTATAATCTCAGCTTTTAATTTTTGTAATCCAAAAATTAGAAATATTATTGCAATATGAATCTCCATGGTATCAAAAAAGCATGCAATGTTTATTCATTAAATTGTTAAGTGGTTAACTTTCGTTTTCACATATAATAACCTTTTTATAATGTAAAACATATTAATTGAATTAAGTGCTCGTACTCATTGGCGGACTTTTGTATCCAGAGCAGACTAGGAGGTATTTTATTTTGCGGTTCCGCCACTGCTTATCACACATTATCTATTAAAAAAGGCGCAAACAATTTATAAGGTTGAAAATAATGGATGCAATGTTGCTTTACAAGATTTTCTGGTAGACAAGGGAGTGGGGTAGAACAGGGTCGGTGTGAAGTTTAAAGACTAGGTACACTGTTTAAAATATCTGTGTTGTAAAGAGTAATCTTAAATGGTGTCAAAATCCAACACCAAGTGGTGCTATTATAAACACCATAAATTATGGTTGAAAATGTTATATATATGTATACAGCAAACACCAAAAAGGCGTCAATATTTGAGAAGTGCACCTACACAGAAAAAAAGGAATAGTTCATTAAACTATATTAATTTAGTTGGCCCAAAAGTATTTATTTAAATCAACTGTGGGAAGGTTAATTTAAACAAAGATTAGTTTGACGGTACTAAACCATATAGTTATTTTATTTTTCCTTAAATAGGTGAAAACAGCTGTCAATAATTGAAGTATTTTAAGTTGGTGGAACGCACTAATAACATTATCTCTAGCGAGGTGAAGGTTCAATTTTCTGGAATAATACCACTGGTTATATACTAGTAATGCGTCAAGGAACTTCCTGTTTCCTTTTTTTTTCCTTTTTTTCTGTGTAGTATGATTTAATTTGACCAAAAACACATAATATTTAACACTGAAAAGGAGTTCAATTTACACCAGGTAAATTTTATTTTAATACTGTGTTAAAGTTAAATTTACACTATTTTAGTATTTGAATTTACACTAGACCAACGAACCATATTTAACACCATTTTGGTTTGTATCGATATAGACCATGTAAGGTGTTAATTTGATGTTAAAATGGTCATGACATTTTGAACAGTTTAACTTCCTGTTTATGTTGGTGAATAATATTGTTTGTCTGAACATAATTTATGCTTTTGTTTGCCAAATTCGTCATAATGATAAATAATATCGCATGCTTGTCGTATTTCTATCCCTCTCTCTTACTTATGCTCAGCCACTCATTCCTTACGCTACGGACAAACAAGCCAATATTTTCACACGTCTCTACTATTAAAGCGTTTTATATTTTCGATAAAATCAATACATGATTTCCAAAAATTTATCTTAAAAAATTAAACAAGTCGATAATTGTTATGATCTTTAATAACTTTTAACAATGTGGGGTGCAATTTTTTAACATCTTTACTAAATAAATAAAACAAATGTTTGTAGTCCCTGTTTCGTATTTCGAATAATATTGGGTTTTGTAGATCGTTGGCCAGTCTACTAATAGCCTGAAATATATATATATATAAGACATTTAAAAAAAAATATATTTAATAATAGTAATAATACTTACACTTAAAGGTATTATGTTGTCATAGTGGCTATAAAATAAGGCCACCGGGGCAGAAATTTTCCTCATGTCATGTAATGGAGCTATTTGTGTTCCATAATGTTTCAAGTTACCCCTTACTCCATAATCATATGAATGAAACTCACCTGGGGACAAATCATTTTTTATAGAATACTATGATAAATAGTCCCTCAGAAAATGTGTGTATATCTTTCTTTTAACATTCTAAAATGGTGACGTTTAATAAATTAAAACGTAATTGAGGCCTGTCATAGCAAAACCGATAATCTCCACTTTTGGTCAAAAATTAGATTTTTGGCGGAGACTACTTCAACTAATTATCTATAAGATGATAAAGTTTATGTGCTGCAAAAGGAGCTAAATCCTACCTAAAATCCTATTTTAAAAATGACATTTAGTGCAAGTTCGACAATCTCCACTGATAGATTTGCAGCAAATCTCCAATTCCACCATTAGAAATTAGTAATTTGTGTCACCTGATATCCTAACATTTGATGTTATAACGTATTTTAGAGATTTAATTTTTTGTTTTTTTACTGGTACATACTGTTAAGTTCTATGCAGTAAATTGCACTTAACAATATATTTAAAATAGGTACACTGAAAGAAATATATGTTTGTTTTAGCAAATGTATGTGGTTCATATATGGACTACCACATACATTGCTAAAACAAACATATATTATATTTAGTTTTAACATAATATGTTAAAACTAAATATAAAAATGGTTAAGGTAAATATATTTTATGTTTCATATATAGACTACCACATACATTGCTAAAACAAACATATATTTCTTTCAGTGTATATATACGTTTTATTGTTTTAAGAATTATAAAAAAAGTTATCTTGTTTATTTTGTCCTATTATACCATAATAAGACGTAAAGGTAAAGCAAGAAAAGGCTGATAATGTCAAAACATTGCAAGAAAAACATTACGGGGCAAAGTGGGAAGAAGATGATGAGTTGTTGTACTATAAAAACTTTTTTGCACGAGGCAACCTGGTCCCAGATTTAGAAGAAACTCCAGATTTATGTAGTACAGTTCAGAATTTTCCCACATTGATTGTATAGTCAAATTTTATAACCATTAAAGGAAAAAAATACAATTATTCTTTTGTTTATTTTTCTAAATCTCCTTAAACGTTTACAACAAAATGAGCAATCTCCAGCAATTATAATTTCACCTATACTATGCATCCTGGAGACCTTGTAGTTTGCTACTAGACTAACAACAACAATATTTCAATATAATATATATAAAAAAATTACAAATCTAGAATTTAAAATACCAAAATCAATTATCTAAATTTACTCAGTTTTAGTCTCTGACAGGCCTCAATTTATGTTGGACTACAGAATGTCAAAAAAAGTTCTAAGCAAATTTACCGTATTTACTTAATACCTTAATTGACTGGACTATAACCCTATAAGCCTTTTTGTATTTGTATACAATAAATTGCTAATTAACAATTCCAAAAACTTTATAACAAACTTTACCTTTATGTGCTAATTGAAGATAATGTAACGCAACTTTAACATTAATTCCAGATGGCATATGACTTAAGACTATTGGAAATATATCCTAAAAATAAATTATTTTTTATAAAAATAATATAATATACTCTCTAAACATGAATTAGTCAAAATGACCAATTTAATAGTTATTAGTGGCTGCTTTTTCACTTGTACTATGGTTAACCATGTAATACCATGGTATTCCAAAATTTAACAGCCAATTCTTATGTAAAATTGTCCCCTGAATCCGAAAATGTCGTCAAAAGTTAAAAAAGTAAATCAGTTTTTGAGATATAGTCAATTTTCCATTTAATATGGAATTGACTATATCTCAAAAACTGCTCCACAATCATAATTTTGACATTATTTTCGGATTCAGGAGACAATTTTACATAAGAATTTGCTGTTTACTTTTGGGATACCATGGTATTTCATGTTTATCCATGGAATAGAGAGTGCTCTTAAGTTTGACCCGTGGGTGAAAATTCACATCGTCAACTGGATAAGATTTAAAAGTTAATATTGAAAAAAAGTCAAAGTAAACTTCTTAAGACACTAGTTTGGTGAATACAATGCTGCTTATAAACCTTTACTTACAGAATCATATATTTTCTCAACATTTGCACCCAAATCAATGCCATGGATAAGATATCCACAGAAAAACTTAATACCTGGGGTTGCTCTACATAAAACATCTAACCCTTTAAGATCAGGAATACTATAAAGGCCAAGAAAATCTCTAAGAAAATACTAAAAAATATGAATAAAAAAAACATAAGAGCATTAAATAAACTTACATCGAAGAAATTAAAGTAAGGTCCCATGATCGTAAGCAACGATATGTCCGAATCGTTAAGGTAAATAGAAGGTGCGAGGGCCACGAGTAAGTTTAACTTTTCGTTGTATTCAGGTCTTGATGCTAATAATATAAACAACAGCGTGTTGCCTTGGGAATGACCGATGCCTGTGACTTTGTCTTTTTTGGTTACATTGGTTATGTAGTCTACTGTGGATGCCATATCATAGTAACCCATCTCTAGCATGCTAAAAAATAGTTCGTCAACAATTTTAAAACAGAAATCTTTTTTTATTTTGCTTTAGCAAAAAATATTACGTGTATTCCCAATATGCTCTATCCACTTTGTAATCAAACTTCACATGCTTGTTGCTATGCTTATTTCCTCTAGGATTCGGCAACCACACGTCGTACCCTTGATCTACCAAAGTGTAGGCTAAAGAGCCATTTTCCCTTAAAAGTATGAAGCAGTCAGACGTCCCTGTAAGCCCTGGTACAATTAATACTGGGTTTTTGTTGACCACTGTGGAATTTTTTTTATACGGTAACCTATGTATTCCAAGTATGTACCCATCATCTGTGGTTACCTCATGATTTTCGGCTAGGTAACCATCCAAAGCCGCAGCTTCCACCTGAAAAAGATTTGTTAAATTAAAAAGTTTAATTCTATTTTAGAAAATTGCAAATTTTGGTAAAATAGGTATTTTGTAATTTTTAAGTATTAAACTTACAAAAGGAAGTCCATAGTTCCCTTGGTACCCTTCCGATCCAGATATACTGAAAAACAATATTATTCCTGGCACCACTAAATTCATATCTTGTTTTAACACTACTACTGCCAAAATAATTATTTTATTTGTAGTTATTAGAATGATTATCTCAATGGTATACCATTATAATGTAATAAATTATATTATTTATTGGCACATTACTTAAATTATTGGCTTTTATTGTTTTTTTATTACTTTTAATGACTTAATACTTCTTGCTAGGTGCAGTATTGGTAGGTATTGTGCAGGGGCGTACGCAGAAATTGTTTTATTTTTTTTGCAATTTATTGCGTATATATTTCATTGTAATTCATATAAGGCTATATGTCATTTGTTGATAAGTAGCATCCACTAATAAAAATATCAGTAAAATACTTAATTCCGAATTATAATATCAAATTTGTATCCCATTCATCAGTACCGTGTCGTCAGTTCCATATTCGATGTTTTTCCCAAACTTCAATTTAAATTCTGCTTGCGCAGAACTTGTTTATTTAATGTCATTATAAACTCATATAAATTTGGTGTGGGTCCCATATCTAATAACTGAGATATCGGTATACCCAAAATCCACCAGCCGCCACTGATGTGTGGTATTATTTGATTTTAAGATATTTAATGTATAATATGCTCAAAGTTGCAATAAAACTTATATTTTTCAATAAATTATGTATTTAATTAGTACCCTGGTATACTCGTCACTTCCCTTGCATTCAAATTTAGAAAACACAGATATTTCAGAAACTGTTTGAAAAAGTGACTGGCCCGGTTTGGAACAGTATATTTATTATATTATCTATGTTCTCATAACAAAATACTGTTTAATTTTCTCCGAAAACTATATAAACTAATGAGGTTGCCCATCTTTTGCAGAATCACCCATTAATAACTTAATAAATAGATTGATAGGCACCTATCAATTTGGCGTTAAAAAGTAGTATACTTAAAATAAGGCATACAATAAAAATCTTAATAACTGTTATGTTCTTTAATGACTTTTAACAATGTCGGATGTAGTTTTTTAACATCTTTGCTAAATAAATAAAACAAATGTTTGTAGTTTCTGTTTTGAATGGCGAAGAGTATTGGGTTTTGTAGATCGTTGGCTAATCTATCGATACCCTGAAAAATTAAAATTATATGAATAATTCACCAAACTGTATTGTCAAAGTAATAACTTACACTTAAAGGAATTAACATGTCATAGTGGCTGTAGAATAACGCCACTGGTACGGAAATATTTTTTATGCTATGTAATGGAGGTACTGCAGTCCCATAACGCCTCATGTTGCCTATATCTCCATAATCATATGAATAAAATTCACCTAAAGAAATGACATGGATTTTTTTATTTTATACTTAAAAGTGCTGTTCTTAAATGACAATATTTTATATACAGCTCCCCTCAACGTATTAGAACAGCGAAAAATAAAGAAGCTATTTTCAATGCCCTTGATGCCAATAGTAGGAAGAGCATAAAGGAAGTTGCACACGAATTTCCCGTTCATAGTTCAGGCTCTAGTTGTTTAATTTTTACTTTAAAACATTGGGGTCCTGAAGTATGACATTCCTTTTTGAAAGGTTAGTGAACACATTTGGACAAAATATTTCAAGTTTCAAGACAACAATATTCTATCGTCTCCTTCGTTTAACCTAGGCGAGAGCTTTTTTGCATTACACTATTATCTAGAAATTTTTTATCTTTAAATTTGGCATCTTCATCACCCTGTATAAAAACTAAGTAGCAATCCCACTTTAAAAAATATTACCTCGATCTATTAATTGAAGATAATGTAGCACAACTTTAATATTAATTCCAGATGGCATGTGACTCAAGACCATTGGAAATATATCCTAAAAATATAATATTTAATTTTTTTTTTATATAGTATTAGGCAACAGTTAACTTAAACAAATATTAGAAATATTCCCCAACACCAAAACAAAACACAAAGTGCTTAAAGCTTTTCGCCAATGATGTTGGCATCTTCAGAAGCGAAGGGTAACTCAGTTACTTACAGTATCATATATTTTTTCAATATTTATACCAAAATCAATAAAGCCTACGAGAGAACTACAAAATGCTTGAATACCCGGGAGTGCTCTACAAAAAACATCCAACCCATCAATATCAGGAATACTATAGAGGCCCAAAAAATCTCTCAAAAAATACTGAAAACAAAAAATTAAAAACAAATTAAAACAATAAAAAAAAAATTACATCCAAAATTTGTAGGTACGGTCCAATGGCATTAAAAAATTCTATGTCTGAGCTGTTGAGGTATATAGAAGGTGCAAGGGCTACAAATAAATTGAACTTTTCGTTGTATTCAGGTCTTGATGCTAATAATATAAACAACAGAGTGTTGCCTTGCGAATGACCGATCCCTGTGATTTTGTCTTTTTTGGTTACATTGGTTATGTAGTCTACTGTGGATGCCATATCATAGTAACCCATCTCTAGCATGCTAAAACATAGTTTGTCAACAATTTTAAAACAGAAATCTTTTTTATTTTGCTTTAGCAAAAAATATTACGTGTATTCCCAATATGCTCTATCCACTTTGTGATCAAACCTCACATGCTTGTTGCTATGCTTATTTCCTCTAGGATTCGGCAACCACACGTCGTACCCTTGATCTACCAAAGTGTAGGCTAAAGAGCCATTTTCCCTTAAAAGTATGAAGCAGTCAGACGTCCCTGTAAGCCCTGGTACAATTAATACTGGGTTTTTGTTGACCACTGTGGAATTTTTTTTATACGGTAACCTATGTATTCCAAGTATGTACCCATCATCTGTGGTTACTTCATGATTTTCGGCTACGTAACCATCCATAGCTGCAGCTTCCACCTAAAAAGTTTTGTTAAATTAAGTCTTGACCTCCAGCTTAAGCCAGACTTTCCAGACCAAGTCTTGGCTTTCAAGTCTACGACCAGGCTTTCAAAACCGAGTCTTGCCTTTAAAGTCTCTGACCTAGCTTCAGTCAGACTTTCAAGACCTGGCGTTACCACCCAATATTTGCCCAGGCTTCAATCTATTGTCTTTGCCCAGAGGTTTATTAAAAGTCTTGTCCCAAATTATCATTTGGAGACTCACTCAACCTTGTTTCTTTTAGGCTTCAAAGCTTGGGTCATAGTTGGGTAGAATTGGGCCAAGCCTGGGCCAATATTGGGCCCTTGGTTTTGCCCTACATGGGTTGTAATAACATTGCAAATTTTGTTAATATATTTTCTATTTTTGTATGTTTTAAACTTACAAAAGGAAGTCCATAGTTTCCTTGGTAACCTTTCGATCCAGATATACTGATAAATAGTATTATTCCTGGCACCACTAAATTCATATCTTATTATTACACAACCGCATAAACAATTATTTCACAAAAAATTTTATAAATGATTATATTGCAATGTTGGGAAATTAATTAGTTAATTTAAAGTCACTTAACTTTAAATTATATATTGTCGTTTTAAATGTATATGTATGTGCTTGTAATTACTTAATAAGATTCCTGATGAAGTACATTATTCTTGTAATTAATAATAATTAATAAAATAATATTGGCATATATGACTTTATGGCGTTTTAGCCACGGGCTAAGGTTAGCACCAGGGGACATATTATTTTATTATCTTAATACAAAGTATTTCACGCCAATCTTTGAAGGGTTCATATGCACATTTGTATTTGGCAAACTAACATTTTAAAAGCCGTTAAAACAGATTCCTGACACCAATTTTGGTTACTCTATTTTTCAATAGATGTCGCTGTATACAAATATTTAAATTATCGTTTATTATAATATTTCGAATAGAATAACAAAGTTCATCAAATATTCAAAATATTGACTTGATTTCTTAACTAATAAGTTTAAGGTTGTCTATTGTCTATGACTAATTCTTTCGAACCCCAGTAGACCCGAGGGAATAACCAAAGTTTTCCTTTTTCATGAAAAAAGTTCAGGATATAAATGGTTTTATAAAACAAAAAATCGATATAATTAAGGGTTATATTTAGCCAAAACAGGCAATAAAATCGGATATATCACTTTTACATACTTGCTAAATATATAAGTAATGTGTCTAAAATTTGGATCGTTTATTTCGTAGGTGGTTGAATCTGGAAGGGTGTTGTTTAGAATTTTAATCCCCTGAAACAACGCATGGATTATTCATAATATTCGTGAAAGCACCAAAATATTTTTTGTTCTCACAATTGAATTTTGAGGTTGTCCATTTTTTGTAGATAATGAACATTCTCAAAAAATCGAGCGTTTTTTAAATATTTTTTTTTCCAAATAGGAAATACGAATTCTAAACTGCTATAAAAAATATTTTGTGCTAATTTCACAAATATTGTAAAAAATGTAATATACCCTAACAGGCAATATTGCATCATAATGGCTGAAGAAGAGGGCTACCGGTACAGTTATTTTCTTAACATCGTATATTGGAGGAGACATTTTTCCATACATTTTCATGTTCCCCTCTGCACCGTAGTTGTATTGTTGGAACTTATCTAAAGAAAAAAATTCCTGTAGATTATTTTAGATTATAATAAGAGGTTTTTCATTTAAATGTTTTTACCTGCTTTGATCAATTGTGCATAATGAAACAAGGCTTTGGTGGATACTCCACCAGGCATATTGGTTAAAATTGCAGGAATCAAAGACTAAAAAGCAAAGTTTATAAAAAAATCTTAAACTGTCTGATTTTTACCATATTGAACATTTTTTTCTCATCCACACCAAAGTCAATTTGTGCCACTAGATGGAAGCATAGCTCTTGAAACATTTTATAACTTGCACAAATCTTATCGAGATCTTTCAATATACCCCTTGAAGAGGGAAAATAGTGAATATTCAGAACATCTCTTACCATATACTATAATTGGTATTTTAATCAGTATGGGCCATCCTAAGTTTTAACATACAAACATTACCTCTAAAAATTGTACATTGCTGGCCAAAAATTGTAGTAGAGGAACTGTTGGTTTCCCTAGGAAAGCCGAAGGAGCCAAATTCACATTTAAATTGACTTTGTTATTGTTTTCTAATCTTGTAGATAAAGAAATCAGGAGTACTGTTGATCCCTGCGAATGGCCAATAACTGTAACCTTCTCTTTTTTGGTAACGTTTAGAATATAATCCAATGAAGCTGTAACATCGTAGTAGCCATATTCATGTAAACTAGAAATGATTTTATTGAAAATTAAATGTATAGGTACTTATCTTTTTCTCGTCTGGTAAAAACATCATTAGAGAAATTTTGGTTTCTGATAGGCATAGAAAAAAACAGTTTTGGATACCACCAGATTCTTTTACCTGTAGTCCCAAAACTCTCTATCCCTGTCCCCATTTAACCTCTGGTGCTCCATCCCATAAACTGAACCCCTGTAATTCATGAACCAAACGTCGTATCCATTATTGGCCAGAACGTAACCGAGCGACTCGTCTTCCTCCATCAAAACAAAACACTCAGATGTGGCACTCGTGCCGGCCACAAACATCACAGGGTGTTTGTTTGGGGTGGTGGAGTTTTTCCCGTGGGGTATTCGGTGGTTTTTGAGGATGAATCCGTCTTCCGTTGCTATGGCGTGTTCTTCGGCTGGATAGCCTCGACTGGTGACTATGTCCATCTTCAAGGAAATTTGGTATTGAATCAAGATTATTTATTTTTTTACTTACAAATCCTACACCAACGAATGGGTGATTGCTAATCCCATCAGTCTGGAAGATGAAAAGAAAAATAGTCACACAAATAGTTTGAATCATTTTTTAAATACACTTGAATTTTTGAAGAAAGTTTTACTTTTTATATTAAATTGTTGTGTTTTTTAAAATAATAAAACAAAATACATCCATTAAAAAAACTACTACAAGTTCTTTTATCGTTTAATTGTGGTTATTATATGTTAATTAAATAAAACATTAAAAAAACTAATAAATAAATTAGTAAGTAGGTAAAATAAAACACATAAAGTAGTATATTATGTCACAAGTTAGATAAACGCAATTTTTTTATATTTTGTATTTATTTATTTTAGTAACGCATTTTGATAAGGCACCAGCGAAGCTTGCAAGGGAGTGTTTAATATAATATTATAAATATTATAATAAAAAATAATTTATTACTAATAAATTCAATTTGTATAGAGCGACATCTATAAGAAAATGTGGTAATCAAGTTGGTGTTGGAAATCTGTTTTACCGGATTTAAAAATGACAGTGTTGTCAAATTTTTCCGTAAAAATCAAAACTTCTTACTTAAAAATGGACAAACAACCGTTTAAATTCGGTATAGAAGCAGTTTTTGACAGTGAAAGTGAAGAGGATGATTTAGGGGTACTCCACCCCAAATTTGTAATGCTTCATGCTGCCTACGAAATTAAAAGGTCAGTACTAGGGCTTAAAAGTATCAAAAAAAAACACGGGGAAAATTGGGGAAAACCGTTTTTTTTGTAATTTTTTTAAGCCTTGCAAAAATGTTTTTTTTTTTGGAAAATATACACTTTAATAAAATATACTTTATTATCTACAGAAAAAAAACTAAATCTGTCATGATTATAATCACAGTTGAAAATACACTTTTTTCTCGATATCAGTGTATCATTAATCAATAAATTACAAAAAATTAAAATATCAGTGCACGAATATTATCCGTAAAAATCTAATGTTTTTTAGAAAAATTGAATTTTGTATTTTTTTCGTATTACCCTTTGTATAAAATGAAAAATCAATTTTTCTGAAAAAAAAACCGGTTTTTTTCGCTGGAAATTTAACAACCCAATACAAATGAGCATATATGTACCTACATACTTTTTAAAAATGAATTAGTCAAAAATGACTAATTGTCATAGCGAAAAAGCAGCCACTAATAATTATCGTCAATAGCAATTCGTGTCCCGAATATTTAGCAGTCAATTTCCATCTATAATTGGACCTGAATCCGAAAATGTCGTTAAAAGTTATAATAGTAGAACAGTTTTTAAGATATAGTCAATTTTTCATTTAATATGGAATTGACTATATCTCAAAAACTGTTCCACTTTTATAACTTTCGGATTCAGGGTACAATTTTACATAAGAATTGGCTGATAAATGTTGGGGGTACCATGGTATCCCATGGTTAACCATGGTATAAATGAAAAAGCAGCCACTAATAACTGTAGTAACTAGTCATTTTTGACTATTTATATTTTAGTATAAAAGATAATAAATTAATGAATTTACCTACATGTAAAAATTTTTTAAAATAGGTTAATAAAGAAAACACTAATTGTAACTTAATTTAATTTTATTTATAAAATGACCCTGACTGTTAGTGATAATTAGTTGCTATAAATATTGAATTTGAATTACGCACTTTTGTTACGCTACTGAAAATATTACGAAAAAAATAGTATTACCATAAATTACTTTCAATGTCAAACAGCCGTTAATGCTATAGTATTTCATTGTTATATATTAGGACATTAAACAGCATCTAATAAAATTCAGGGTGAATTAATTAATTTAATTAATTACCTACAGTTCGTTGGCACATTTTTTATTTTTGACGTAGGCATTAAAACTATGTAATATTAAAATATTCTTTTAGAAATTGTATGGTTGGTTCGTATACTAGCTGTCGTACATCGGGTGCAGTAAGGTAATCTAAATGGTTAAAAACTTTTTTCGGGATCTTGTACTTATCCACAACATTTGGTAATTTTTTCGTCAGGTAATCAACAGACTGAAACAAAAAATATATCAGAGTCAGAACTAACTTTTTAGACCTCTTAAATGTTTTAAATACGTTCCTGAACTAAAAAGAATGTATATGGGTCATACCACCAAATAAAATTATTTGGTGGAATGACCCATATTCATTATTTATTTTACCCTTTTCGATGCAAACCAATCATTCTCAGAGTATATTAAATATGCTGGAGCTGTAGAATAATTTAGATTATACTCTGGAGGAAGAGTTGCATTGTATCTTTTTAAATTTTCCTTTGGTCCAAAATCAAATTGCCTAAACAATCCTAAAAGCAAGTTTAAACTCCATACATAAATTTTTAAAATTTTGTTACCTGATCTATCTTCTTGCAAATAATGGCCGACTCCATAGAGCGAAGTTCCTACTGGTGAGGTTCGTAAAAACCATGGCAGCATCTCCTAATAGTATATTATATTTGAATTTAAATAAACAAAAAAATTATTATAAATTTTTACCTCCCTGAAAGTACCATTTGGTGTTCCTCCAGCCACAAAGCTCATAAACACCCCACAAGCTTTTGCAAAAAGTGGCATAACGCAGTACCTCTTCACCCAGGACTGAACTTTAGGTGATGTCATTTCATAATGATTCATAATCTCAAAAATTCTCTAAAAAAATGTTTTTATTCATGTCAATCTAAAATAAACTAGTACCTTAATGCCTCCCTCATTCAGGGATAAAAAATGTTGAATGTCATTCGGATTTAGATGAATAAACACAGGTGGTCCAAAACTCACATGCATCTTTATTCTTTTGTTGTATTCCGGACGCATTGCAGTGAGAACAAAATAAGCTGTCGATCCTTGGGAATGACCTATATAAAACACATCCTCTTTTCCTGTTTTATTCAAGATAAAGTCAATGTTTGCTGCTGTATCCAGGGTTCCAATTTCATGAAAACTAAAAATAATCTCATCGCACTCATTACCCAAATGTTGTTGTTGTTTTACCTGAATTTCCAAAAGTCCACATCTTTGTCGGGATCAAGAGTTACGTGTTTTCTGGAGTAGAAGCTCCCTCTAGCGTTCATCATCCAAACATCGTATCCAATATCTGCCAGAAGATAGGCTAGGGATTCTTTGGGGCCCAATGCGAAAAAATTCTCCGAACCCCCTCCCATACCATGGTTGATCAAAATCGGTCTTGGGTTTGCTTTGGTGGAGTTTTTACCATGAGGTACTCTATGCGTGGTTAGGATGTACCCATCGTCTGTGACCATGGAGTATTCTTCCAGAGGGTAGCCATTTTTGTTCACAAAATATTTCTGGAAGCAATAGTAAATGAGTAAATTATTATTTATTTTATTTAAAACTTACCAATGGTAGCTGAAAATCCTCTTTCCGATATTCACTTATAAGGCATTGAAAGAGTAAAAAAGATGTAAAAAGTTGTATTCCAATTATAACAAACCGCATATCTATTCTGAAAATAAAAATGCAAACAATTTATTAAAAAAAACAAAGAAAAATTTACCTTTGATAAAATTAACATAACTTATATTGGTTAAATAATTTTGTTATGTACATGTGTCGAAGTCACCCAATGTCAACCAGTACTGATTTTCTTAAGGAACTAATGTTTACCATAAGCATTACAATTCATATTTAATATGAATAAACTGATCACGTTTCTTTTATTATAATAGAACGTGCAATTAAAAATTATTGATTCTATTTATTAATTATAGTACCTTAAGTTTACCACAAATGCATGATTGGTAAGTTCTGAGTAATTGCAAAAATTATATTATTAATTATATTAAGTATGAACAATATATTTTTAAAATACTTTCTACAGTATAAATTTATTTAATAAAAAACTTTGTTTGAATATAACAGAAAAAAGTTAAAATTTTATCACAAAGTAAAATATTGTTTATTCAATTTTTCAAAATTCAGTTTGGATTGGGCACCTAAACTAGTCAATTTAACTCATATAAAATCGTAAAATCGATACAATATCATTTCTAGAATTTGCTGTATTTGTTTGTCGGCTATTTTTCTATTTTAATATTAGAATGTTAAAAATAAAACTATTAACTTTATTACATCATACACAATATAGTTTTTGCTATACTAAAACATTGTTTTACCTCTTAATATTATAATATTAAACATAATTTACTAAAATACAAAAGTTGAGCAACTTTTGACCCCATTCTGTTTATATAGTTTTCGGAGAAAATTAAACAGTATTTTGTTATAAGAACATAATAAGAAGATAATATAATAAATATACTGTTCCAGACCGGGTCAGTCACTTTTTCAAACAGTTTCTGAAATATCTGTGTTTTCTAAATTTTAATGCAAGGGAAGTGACGAGTATACCAACTTTGAGCATATTATACATTAAATGTCTTAAAATCAAATGATACCACACATCAGTGGCGGCTGGTGGATTTTGGGTATACCGATATCTCAATTATTAGATATGGGACCCACACCAAATGTATATGAGTTTATAATGACATTAAATAAATAAGTTCTTCGCAAGCAGAATTTAAATTGAAGTTTGCGAAAAAAAGATAACCGAAACATCGAACATGGAACTGACGACACGGTACTGATGAATGGGATACAAATTTGAGATTATAATTCGGAATTAAGTATTTTACTGATATTTTTTTTTAGTGGATGCTACTTATCAACAAATCACATATAGCCTTATATAAATTACAATGAAATATATATACGTAAGAAAATAACTACTCACCACAGTACTGAAATTTTGACTGGAACTGTACGTGCATTCACCACAACTTCGCGGCTTGCATTGTTTTCAAGATGACAAGTTGTCCAACTTTTGTAGAATCACCATATATTAACTTTCAAAATTAAATATATTATTTTATGGTTGTTAGAAATTTTTAAAATGTTTTCTTTTACCATTTTTGCAACTAAAGTAATTAATAAATTTAAAAAATTTACACTTTTCGTGTTATTGTAGCTCGGGTTCGATTCCCGGTCAAGTAGTAATTTTTTAATTTGTTTCCTCTTAAAATTTCTCCATTAGAAAAAAAAAATTATTGTCAAATTAACTTTATACAATGTGATACTAAAAATGTTCTATTATAAATAAACTCAAATTTTCAACATACTACATTTGGTTTGAATTAAAAATGTTGGCTGAATTAATTGGTTGGCTGGTTAGTTAAATAAATATTTATATTTGTTATACAACACTACTTTTAAAAAGATTCCAAGCCCGAGTCTATTCCGGAATTGGCTATACATTTTTTTCAAAATAATTAAACAATTAACCCATTATGGTTTAATTAATATAATTACTTACTTACTTACTTACTTAAGTTAAGTATAAGTATAAGACACTTATGCAACGCATGTTACAGGACATATGTATACTAAAATATGAAAAAAATACAAATTTAATTACTTTATTTTTCAAGCCATTTTAATCATCGGTTTGTAAATGTATTTTGAAGCTTTTTTGCTAATTGCGAAATTAAAGTGATTAAATTTCTGGATCCTGACCTTGTCCTTCAAGTCTAATTCACCAAATTTTGTTGAATTGTACGTTAAAAGATTTTCTTCTGGGCAATAAAAATTTTTAAAACCTAAAAATCTCAAATGTCTTTACTTTTATAGAAAAAAATAATCAAATTCTATTGATTGGTTTTATAGATATTTAAAGTTGGTTGCCAAAATTTTGTATATATATATATATATATATATTTATATGTATGGGTGTATTAAAATATAAAAAATACCAATATTAATTAAATTAGTTTATTAAAAGAAACCTTAAGTTTTTAAATAGTTAATATACTTTCTCTACGACTATTTAAGAATAGTAACATTCTAGTGTAATTTTTGATCATAGAAAGGATGTTTTTCTGCAATACTGTGCGAGAATATTCCTACTCTTGTTTAAGAATGGTCACAAGTAACGACATCTCCTGGCTGTTTACTAAACGTAAAAAATTTAAAAATATTTAAATATTACTGTATTATTTATTAATTAAAAAATAATAGCAGTTATATAATTAAGGTTTAGGCACAAAAAAATTAGTTATATTTATTGTTTTTCAAATAATCAAATCAAAATTATAATAAATTTGACATTAAAATGATAAACCAGTTACCTACTATACCGGCTTTGAAGTTTTGACAGATTCAAAAAAGACCTTTAAAATGTAGAAAAAGAATATATGTTGACATAGATTACTTGTAAAATTAGTTTTGTATTTGTTACAATGTTAGTGTAAATAACTATTTTTAATTATAATAAAGATTTAGGCATACCATTTGTTTAAATTTATTATAATTTACATTATAAAATTGTGACGGCACAAAATGGTTTGACTGTCAAACTTTGACAATACAAAAAACTTAAATGTCAAAAACTGCTTGGTTTCTTTTCTCTGTTTAAAATTATATAAGCGTTACTATTCTTACGTAGTCGTAGAGAAAATAATGTCTGAAACACGTTTATTCCAAACTTGTTACAGAATGTACTATTCTACAATTTCATATTAATGTTGTAAACGTTTTTCTTTTTTATTATTTCACACTATAACAGTATGTATTTTTTCTTCTATGCTATTTTTTCTTAATTTAAGTTCTTCTTTTCATCAAACATTTTCATCATCGGTTTGTAAATGTATTTTGATGCTTTTTTGTTTAATACGAAATCAAAATGATTAAATTTTTTGATTCTGACCTTGTACATTTTACCATTGGGCAAATTTTGACTTAATATCTTTGATACCTAAAAAATGTAGGTAATTAAATGTTTATTTTAAACTGTAAAATTGTTCTTTCTTTATATTTGTGGTAAAATATATATTTATTAAATAATCTAACCTGTTCAGTTGCCATCCAATCAAAAGGTGCGTAAAATAAGATGGCTGGAGCAGTGGACAAGCTTAGATTATAACTTGGAGCATTTGTTGATTTGTACTTTAAAAGATTTTCTTCTGGGCCATAGTCAAAATTTTTAAAACCTAAAAATTACAAATTTCTTAACTTTCAAAATTAAATATATTATTTTATAGTAAGTGCAAATAACGATTTAAATTACGTTTGCATAACGTGTTATGTTATGTTTTTCTTGGCCATTAAAAAAATTAATACCGGCGCATTCACCATTTTTGCAACTAAATAAATTAATAATTTTAAACAAATTTACAATTTTATTTATATTAGATACTGGTCTGCAAAAAATATTTTTTTCTCATTATATTTGGTGCTCTAAACACGGAATTTAACATGCAAATAAAAACAGCACATAGATTTTAAATATTATGTCCATTTAATAAAACACATTATTAAAATAACAACAATTACAAAAATACTAAGGATTAAGTTTTACCGTGAAAAATGCTATTTACAGTCACAAGTTATAAAAATATCAGTAAATTTATCTAATTGTGGTAATTTGTACTTTTTTTCTTTTAATCGTTTCCATCGTTTGTTATTCTCTGTTTTTAGTGTAAATTCACCACAAATGTAGCAAAAACAGACCGTAGAATTCGCGGCATTCTATAACTTAAAATTAAATGAAATTTATTTTAGAACAATTTTGAAACTTCTATTATATATTAATTGGCTCTGTTAATACAAAAATACATAAACTACACATAAAATACTTAACAAAAATAGAATAGAATATGAACTTTATCCAAAACTTACCTAAATATTTGATATAGAACGTAAACAATTGCAATTAAAAGACAAGTTTTAAACTGATATATAGTCAAAGCGAATATTGCGCAAAAATCTATTTTGTATGTATACGAGGTGTGTTCAGAAAATAACAAGAATTGTTAAATTTCGCGGGTTAGGAGGGTTCGGTTGTCATAAAATTTTCTTTATTATGTTGATATACATGACCCCGAAGTATGATAAAAACTTTAGCTGTTTTCATTGTTTATTTTGTCTGTGGCAGCCGCTAAGGTTAGACGTGTTTTATGAGCTCGGCGATTTTTCGTTTGTTAAAAGAAATGGATCAAAGAATTTGTAACCAATTTTGCTTAAAAAATTAAATAAATTCTGTAAAATGTTAACAAAGGCCTATAGTGAGTCTGCTATAAGTAAAACAAGAGTTTACAAGTGGTATAAGAGTTTCCAAGATGGCCGTGAAGACGTTGAAGATGACGAACGCCCCGAACGCACAAGCAAAACCGATAAAAACAAGAAAAAAGTGGAATAAATGGTTATAAACCATAAAAGAAGTGATGTTGGTATATCGATTGGGTCATCCCATGAAATTATTTCGAATGTTTTGGGTATGAAACGCGTGGCAGCAAAATTTTATCTAAAATTGTTAAATTTTGAACAAAATTGTTGGCCAAAAACAATACTGTAATGATGCCCCAGCCTCCATATTCGCCAGACATGCCTCTGTCTGACTTTTTCCTATTCCCAAAAATAAAGGGAACCTTAAAGGGCCGTCGTTTTGCAAGCATATATGACATTAAAGCGCATCGCTGAAAGAACTAAAGGCTATCCCAAAGATCGAGTTTTAGAAGTGTTTCGAGTATTGGAAGAAGAGCTGGCACATGTGCATAATATCCAATGGGGACTATTTTGAAGGCGACAATATTAATGTAGACGAATAAATCAATATTTTTTCAAAAAACGAAAATTCCTGATATTTTTTGAATACACCTCGTATACACTGCTTATAATCAAAACCTAGACGTGATAGAAAAAATCGGCCAGCGGGAACAAATTCAGAGCATTAAAATCAGTTTTATCATTTTAATTTTTAAGTTCTGGGACACCCTGTATAAATCTTAGTTTGAACAATTTTGTGGCAAATAAAGGTACTTTAAATCTACTCTTTACATTTTAAACCATTGTGAATTCTGATTTTGTAAATCTTTTACTATTAAATTTGGCATATATAAGAGATAGAAACTGAATGGATTTTTTGTAAAGATTGTAAAATTAATTTCAATTAAAAGCTGGGATTTGTATTTATTTTTCTCAAGTAATATAATAGGAAATATATTTGTCTTACCACTAAATGCAAATTGCGAAAAATGAGCAGCTTGATTAACAGAGACTCCCAGTGGACTGGAACTTAAAAGCATGTGCAAATATTCCTACAAATTTTATTTTTATTGTTTTGAAATGTATTTGTAAAAATAAAATTAGTACCCTTGCATCATTAAAAAACTCTCTATCTCTAGTTAACATCGTAAACAATCCTTCTAAAAATGTTGAAAAAGTATCAGTTTTTTCCATTTCAGTTAGGGTGGAATGAAGTGTTGGGGTGACAACTTCGTAAATGTTTAAACTTTTTAAAAAATTCTAAAATAAATTAGAGTGCTATTATAATATATAGCTTGAGAAATTTACTTACGGCTATTGTTTCAAGTGCTTTTGCCATAGCTTTTCCTCTACTATCCATATATTCCAGACTAACTGAAGCAGCAAGACTGGCATGCATTCTTATTTTTTTATTATATTCGGGTAAAAAGCTCGAAAATATGAAATAAGTCGCGGATCCTTGAGAATGTCCCACATAATAGATGCTCTTTTCCTTAGTCTTTTCCAAAATGTAATCTACATTCGCCGGTATATCAATTACACCTATTTCATGTAAACTAAAATATAAACAGTTAAAGGCATTAATATTAAATTTTAATGGTTATTATGACCACTTTTACAGATGCATCTTAAAAATTAGCATAACAATTATTTAAAATTTTTCTTAACAATTTTAATGGACGATTAAACAACAAAAAAATATGTCTGAACCAAACTGGTAAATACATTTTTTTCATTACATGCATAGATTACTAAATTAAAAAGAAATATTAGAAATACGGATCGTTTAGTTTGTCTAACATATTTCATGTCACATTCTTGACAGTTTATTTCGTAGATCCCTGACTTTTCAATTTTAGGAATCTTATCTTTGGGGTTGCATGAAAGGGTCTGAAGTGTGTTACTGCTTGAACTAAAAGCAATTTGAAAGTCAAGTTTTCCAAAAATCCCTTCCAGACCTCGGGTGTAATGTCAAGTTTATGTCTCGAACCCCAGTACACCCGAGGTTTGGAAAGGATTTTTCGAAAACTGGACAGTTTCCCAACATATACTTGATGATGGTGAATAGGATTTGACAACATTAAACTTATTAAGGAAGTTGAGGAACCAAGTCTGTTAGATAGTTATGAAAGTTTATATATCTATAAGAATAGAAATAAATCTTTAAAAAGCTTAATAATCACTTTTTCTAAAATCGTTTTAAAAACTAAACCTAATGTACCTAAAATTCCAAAATGCATTATCCTCAGGTTTAAGAGTGGTATGATTTCTTGAAAAAAAGTTTCCTCTTGCGTTCATTAACCAAACATCGAACCCATTATCAGCCAACATATACGGTAAAGAATCATTTGGGCCCAGACAAAAGAATATTACCGAATCAGCACTTAAACCGTGGTTGATTAGAACGGGTTTTTTATTGGTTACATTGCTATGTTTTCCATGGGGTACTCTGTGGATTTTCAAGATGTAACCATCTGATGTGATGACGGTGTGTTCTTCGAAAGGGTAGCCGTATTTTTTTACTACATCTTTCTATAATAAGAAAAAAATGCCTTTTAACGAAACACAACATAAAAGAATTTCTTACCAAGGGAAGATCTACATCCCTTTGTATCTTTCCTTGGCACTTTAGGAAGAGTTGCGATGATACAATCCAAAATAAAACACAAGGAATAATTATTTTCAGCATTTTAAACTAATTGAATGTAAATATGTAAATAAATAAATTAGTTAAGTTAAGTTATATCTATTTATATACTTATAGGTATGTTTTGGTGCGAGACTGTATAATTAAATAATTGTTATGGCATTAAATTTAAATTTCCGCTAAAATAATTGTTTTCGGATAAATTGCTCACGTCAATGTTTTATTTTACGTGTTAAATCCGGTTTTCCCAATTTTATATTAAATTTTATCTTTATTTAATTAAAATGTCTTAATTTATTTTGTTTTAAAATCTGTTTTAAGGTGTTAAAATTTCAATTTTGTAAATTTCAATAAGAAAAGAAGACAAAAATTACGAGACCGTTTCCCACTGACAATACGCATCAACAAGTTCAACTAACTGCAGCGTCTGCAACTTATGTTTCTGCTTACTTGATTCTAATTCGTAACGTGTTTGTAACAACTGTCCAGAGTGTTTATAATATATTACCAGAAATCTGTTATTATTCCTTATATTTAACGAAGTATCTGAAAAAAGATGCCATCACTGGTTTTTAAACTGAAATTAAGGAATACAGTGAAGTGGGTTAAAGTAACGAAATACATCAGTAAGTGTACTACAACAAATTTATCTATAATTTGATGATTTCAGAATGGTAAGTTATTTAATTGTGTATATGGGTCATTTTCAAAATTCTTGTACATTTAAAGAAGAAAAAGTAAAAACAAAAACATTATCTACAAATTTTGTTAATTTAGGGGTGTTATTTAACACCTAAAAGTGGGCAGTTAATTTTTTTTAACTAGCCCTGAAAAAAAAGAAAAAAATGGGTCACAAATTTAAAAAACTTATATAAAAATGCTTAATCATTTTGAAAATATATTTTTTTACTTGTTAATATTTTTTTAAGGTTTTATTTACACTAGGATTTGTTTAAAAAAACAACATAAATTTATTTTTTATAAGACTTTTACAAAACCAAGTAAAAGCAAAAACTATGTTCTATTTCTCAACTTTCTTACATACATAAGTATTTTTAAAATATTTTTTATATTTAAAAAATATCCATTAAAAAAGTGGGTTTAAGAAATTTTATTTTAATGCGTTTAAAAAGATGGAGGGCATTATTTTAAATTGGCTACGTACTATCAGAAAAAGAAAAGGTTAAAGGTCGAAAAAAAAATGTTTTTAAAACTATAAGTTTATTATTATTTCAAAAATATATTATAATTTATTTCTTTGGAATTGTCCCCTGGGTCACATAATTTTCCCCTGGATCACACAATATGTGGTCAAGGAGAAGTGTGACCCAGGGGAAAATTAATGCATGGTTTTGCCACGCTAGTATAAAAAATAAAAAAAAACGGCTTCAAGATAGTTTAAAACACCCTTTTCTACTAAAATCCGTTACCAAAAACATTGCAAGAGGGCAGCACCAAAAATGTGCGCTTAATTCAAAAGGTCATTTATAAAAGCTGTAACCCAGGAGACGTAACCTAGGGTCCAAAATTAAGAGACAAACTTTAGGTGTTATTTTAACCACCTGTATTTTTAAATATTACCACAAAAGGGCTTTTCTGTAATAGTTACTTTTGTTAAGGCAGGAATCTTGATGATGCTGTTAATATCTACGCTCAGGGTTTTCCTGATAAAATTCCATCACGTACTTAATTTCACCGAACAGTCAAGCAGTTTACTACAAACGGGAGTGTTCATCCGAAAATGAGAATGGTATACAGAAGGAAATTCGAACAAAATTGATTTTTTTATTACATCGCCATTTATTACAATATGAAAAAATGTTTTAGACAAATTCTACCTATTTTTAGTCGAATGATCCGAATCTGCAATAAAAAAATAGGCTGTTCCATTGGAAATTTACCCCCTGTTCCCCCTATAAGGAGGAAAGTATGAGGTTTAATTTTAGTACTGATTTATTTCAGCCCTCAAATCATTTAATTTTTTTCGTAAAATGCATACTAACAGATATTTCAAAGTTTTAAGTTAAATAACTCACCCTGTATATGCCTTTATTGAACTGGTTATAGAACCTTATTAGTTAATTTTACTTTTTTGTGTAATTGGGTCAGAATTTCTCAAACGGGCCACCTGAATTAGGTCAAAATTAGTTTTTGTTTGTAGATACATTTTTTTGATAGTATTTTACATCACTAACACAAATCCTAAAGGATTTTGTAAAAAAAAAATTTTCAATTGACATATTCATGATATTAAAAGTCAAAGTTTTTAATAATTAAAAAATAAAAAAATTCATTATGGCTGAACTAATTATCCGATTCCAACGATATAACTAGCGTTGGAATCTTGTTTTGACATAGATTCTTTGTTATTTTTTTCAATTGTCCTATTTTCATTTAGGTCGATTTTTTTTTGTTTTTTTTATACCAAATTCGGAAATAATTGCCTTCTGCGCCAGCTATCGACTCGAGAAAAAAAAACACATATACTCCAATCATTTCTCGAAATTATGCTGCTGAGAAAAAAAATGGCCCGCAGGTTGACAAAAAGTTATTCGTCCTTTTGTGGCCGCGCGCGGTGTCAGCTCAGGCTCCGAACCGTGTACGCTGTATGCGCTTGTGACGCGACGTCTTACGGTGGTCTGGAACCTGCGGGCCATTTTTTTTCTCAGCAGCATAATTTCGAAAAATGATTGGAGTATATGTGTTTTTTTTTCGAGTCGATTCGATAGCTGGCGCAGAAGCCAATTATTTCCGAATTTGTTATAAAAAAAACAAAAAAAAATCGACCTAAATGAAAATTGTACAATTGAAAAAAATAACAAAGAATCTATGTCAAAACAAGATTTAAACGCTAGTTAAATCGTTGGAATCGGATAATTAGTTTAGCCATAAAGATTTTTTTTTATTTTTTAATTACTAAAAACTTTTACTTTTAATATCATGAATATGTCAATTGAAAATTTTTTTTTTACAAAATCCTTTAGGATTTGTGTTAGTGATGTAAAATACTATCGAAAAAATGTATCTACAATCAAAAACTAATTTTGACCTAATTCAGGTGGCCCGTTTGAGAAATTCTGACCCAATTTGTTTTTAAATTTTGACACCTTTTATTGCCTTTATTGAACTGGTTTTATAACCTTATTAGTTAATATTATTTTTTTGTGTAATTTGTTTTTAAATTTTGACACCTTTTAATAAAATAAAATTCCTAAAATTTCAATTAAATTTTTCTTGCAAAAAAGCACTGCCCTTAGTTTAAAATTTAAGCACATAATCTAAAACTTGAAAGAAATGCACTAGATTTTGTCATAAAAGTTGTCAGATTTTGTTTGAATTTACCTTCATTACAAAAATGACATAATAAAAAATTAATAAAAAGGCCAAATTAACAATTTTTATTGTTGATTTTGTCATTTTTGTAATTAAGCTAAATTTAAACAAAATTTAGCAACTTTTTTGACACAATCTGGAAACGCTGGTTATTATAAAATAAATTAGGCAACCAGATTAGATTAAAGTTTCTAGTAGATCAGTGGCGTACTTTTTGGTAGGATAAAGGTTATTATAAATTATTTTTAGTCTTTAGAATTTATAAAAAAAAGTCTCAGGTGCTTTTTTATTAACCCTAAGGAAGTTTAATAATGTAATATGTAATATTAATTACATAACTAAAATATGAAAAAAATACAAAGCTCTATAAATTTAATTACTTTATATTTTACGATATTTTCATTATCGGTTTGCAAAAATAAAATAATTAATTTTTTTGATCCTGACCTTACACATTTTTTCATTAAGCAAATTCTGACTTAATTATAAAGTTTGTACACAATTTTTAAAACCTATTTTCTACAATTTCATATAAAATTGTAAGCGTTTTTCTTTTTTTATAATTTTGTAAATATCTTTTTTAAAAAGATCATTATAACACTATGTATTTCTTCTTCTATACTTGTTATTCTAAATTAAGTTCTTCTTTTCATTAAACATTTTTATCATCGGTTTGTAAATGTATTTTGATGCTTTTTTGTTTAATACGAAATCAAGATGGTTAATTTTTTTGATTCTGACTTTGTACATTTTACAATTGGGCAAATTTTGACTTAAGATATTCGACATCTAAAAAAATGTAGGTTATTAAATGTTTATTTTAAATTGTAAAAAATTTGTGGTAAAATATATACGAGTCCAGAATCATAGCATTTGACCCAGATAATATTTTATTTTTTTCATTACTTCAGAAAATATTGGTAAACACAAAAGAAAAATCTATTGAAGCCACCTATCATTAAAATTATAGTTGGATTCAATAGATATTTATTTTGTGTGTGCCAATATTGTCTGAAATAATGTAAAAAATAAAATTTTGTCTGGGCCAAATGGTATGATTCTGGGTTCGTATTTAATAAATAATATAACCTGTTCAGTTGCCATCCAATCAAAAGGTGCGTAAAATAAGATGGCTGGAGCAGTGGACAAGCTTAAATTATAACTTGGAGCATTTGTTGAATTGTATTTTAAAAGATTTTCTTCTGGGCCATAGTCGAAATTTTTAAAACCTAAAAATTACAAATTTATTAACTTTCAAAATTAAATATACTATTATATAATAAGTGGTATGTGTAAATAACGATTTAAATGACGTTGGCATTACTTGAAATGGTTAATTTTTATAATGTTTTCCTTGGCGATTAAAAAAATTCAACCCGGTGCATCCACCATTTTTGTAACTAAATTAACTATAGTTATTATAATAGTAATAAACAATTTTACACTTAATTGATTATCATTAAAATTTTTAAACAAATTTTTAAACTTATTTAAATAAGGTTTGATTGATTAGTAAAAGAACATAACATATTTGATTAACCATGCAGGGTGTCCCAGAAAAAAGGGGCCTAGGTTAAACGTAGAATCTTTAAAAATTGCTGGAGACAATAGAACATTGTTATCTTAAAACTTTTAAATATCTTTTGTTCGACTGTGTTTACTAACCTTTCAAAAAGGAATGTCATAGGCATAGGTCATAGGGTAAAGTAGACAGTTATTGGACACTTTATAGTTATTGGACAATTAATATCAATACTGTAAAAACAAGAGTTCTATAAATAGTTACCTTAAAGTCAAATCATTAGATGAGGCTGTATACAATTATAAGTATCTCAGTCGGTAATAATATAGAACTACTTTATTTTGGGTCCAATATAGGACGAAAAAGTTCGCACGTTACTTTGGTGGTAAGATTTTTGTTTTTTTGTTAAGAGCAGGGCTGTGTTTAAATTACAATAAAAAATATTTCTTAAAAGAGTACATATCAGTGTGAGGTATAAATGTGTTCCTCATGGTTTAAATATTGTCACTTTAATGCCTTTTAATTTTAATTTTGAAAACAAACAGTAAAATGGCCACTGGATGGTAAAAAATGTAAATTTATATTATTGGACTTATGTATAAGCCAATTCTTATGTAAAATTGTTCCCTGAATCCGAAATGACTGTCAAAAACTATAAAAGTTAAGCAGTTTTTGATTCTATATTATATGTAAAATTGATTATATTTCACAAACTATTCTACTTTTATAACTTTTGACGACATTTTCGGATTCAGCGAATAATATTTCATAGGAATTGACTGCTAAATGTCTTGGATACAAATTGATGTTGACGAGAATTATTAGTGGCTGCTTTTTCGCTATGACATTTTTGACTAATTCATTTTTAGAAAGTAAGTAATATAGTGATTTCTTCGTCACAGGACATCTTGCAGAATTGTTATTTGTTATTGTGATTTAAATACAGTGCATGACAGAGAACATAAAAAACTAATGGCAACAAAATTAATAAATTCGGAAAATACTTTTAACATACCGCCCGATAAAATAAATCATCCTGTTCTGGCCTAAACATTATAATGCTACCACACTTAATAATATTTGCAACAAACTATTTCAGAAGTCAGACCAAGGAATTAGTAGAATTCATAGTTATTGTATATCCAATAACTATGGTCCATGTGTCCAATTACTATAAAAAATGTCCAATTACTATACTTTTTAGCATGTTTTTATAAGACTATTATTAAAAATTTTAATTTCAATTAAAAGCTGGGATTTGTATTTATTTTGCCTAATTAACATAATAGAAAATATTTTTAAAAATACTTTTTTTTCTTACCACTAAATGTAAATTGCGAAAAATGAGCAACTTGATTAACAGAGACTCCAAATGGACTCGAACTTAAAAGCATGGGCAAATATTCCTACAAATTTTAGTTTTAAATATTTTGAAATGCACCCGCACAATTATTACCTTCGCCTCATTGAAGAACTCTCTATCTCTTGTTAAGATAGTAAACAATCCTTCTAAAATGTTTAAAAAAATATCAGTTTTTCCCATTTCATTTAGGATAGAATGAATTTGGGGGGTGACGACTTCGTACGTATTTATACTTTTTAAGAAATTCTGAAATAAATTAGGGTATTTTAATTTTTATAAATAAGAAAATAAAAAAAAATTAAATTAAATTATTATAGAAGGTGGAATTTACTTACGGTTATTGTTTCAATTGTTTTTGCCATAGCCTTTCCTCCACTATCTACATATTCCAGACTAACTGAAGCAGCAAGACTGGCATGCATTCTTATTTTTTTATTATATTCGGGTAAAAAGCTCGAAAATATAAAATAAGTCGTGGATCCTTGAGAATGTCCCACATAATAGATGCTCTTTTCCTTAGTCTTTTCCAAAATGTAATCTACATTCGCCGGTATATCAATTACACCTATTTCATGTAAACTAAAAAGTAAACAGTTAAAGGCTTTAATATTAAATTTTAATGGTTATTATGACCACGTTTACAGATGCATTTTTAAAATTAGCATAACAATTATTTAAAATTTTTCTTAACAATTTTAATGGTTGATAACCTTAAACAACAAAAAAAATATGTCTGAACCAAACTGGTAAATACATTTTTTTCATTCCATGCATAGATTACCCCCGAAAGTTTAAATAAATTTAAAAAAAATATTAGAAATATGGATCGTTTAGTTTGTCCAACATATTTCATGTCACATTCTTGACAGTTTATTTCGTAGATCCTTGACTTTTCAATTTTACGAATCTTATCTTGGGTTGCCTGAAAGGGTCAGAAGTGTGTTACTGCTTGAACTAAAAGCAATTTGAAAGTCCAGTTTTCGAAAAATTCCTTCCAGACCTCGGGTGTACTGTCAAGTTTATGACTCGCACCCCAGAACACCCGAAGTTTGGAAGGGATTTTTCGAAAACTGGACAGTTGCCCAACATATACTTGATGATGGTGAATAGGATTTGACAACATTTAACTTATTAAGAAAGTTAGGGAACCAAGTCTGTTAGATAGTTGTGAAAGTTTATACATCTATAAGAAAAGAAATAAATCTTTAAAAAGTTTAATAATCACTTTTTCTAAAATCGTTTTAAAACCTAAACCTAATGTACCTACCTAAAATTCCAAAATGCATTATTCTCAGGTTTGAGAGTGGTATGATTTCTTGAAAAAAAGTTTCCTCTTGCGTTCATTAACCAAACATCGAACCCATTATCAGCCAAAATATATGGTAAAGAATAATTTGGGCCCATACAAAAGAACAACACCGAATTACCACTTAAACCGTGGTTGAGTAGAACGGGTTTTTTATTGGTTACATTGCCATGTTTACCATGGGGTACCCTGTGGATTTTCAAGATGTAACCATCTGATGTGATGACGGTGTGTTCTTCGAAAGGGTAGCCGTATTTTTTTACTACATCTCTCTATAATAAGAAAAAAATGCCTTTTAACGAAACACAACATAAAACAATTACTTACCAAGGGAAGACCTACATCCCTTTGTATCTTTCTGTAGCCCTTGAAAGCGTGTTGTGATAATACAATCCAAAATAAAACACAAGGAATAATTATTTTACGCATTTTAAATGAATATGAATGTCAATAAGTAAATAAATAAATTAGTTAAGTTAAGTTATATCTATTTATATACTTATACATGTTTGGTGCGAGACTGTATAATTAAATAATTGTTATGGTATTAAATTTAAATTTCCGCTAAAATAATTGTTTTCGGACAAATTGTTCACGTCAATGTTTTATTTTACGTGTTAAATTCGGTTTTCCTAATTTTATATTAAATTTTATCTTTATTTAATTTTAATGTCCTAATTTATTTTGTTTTAAAATCTGTATTTTAGTGTTAAAATTTCAATTTTGTAAATTTCATTAAAATTTAAAAAAAAGAATCCCACTGACAATACGCATGAACAAGTTCAACTGACTTCAACTTATGTTTCTGCTTACTTTATTCCAATTCGTAACGTGTTCGTAACAACTGTCCAGAGTGTTTATAATATATTACCAGAAATCTCACAGTGAAGTGGGATAAAGTTACAAAATCCATCAGTAAGTGTACTACAACACTGATAATTATATTGTATCAAATTTATGTATAAGTTGATGATTTCAGAATGGTAGGTTGTATGTTATTTTTGTGTTCATTTAAGTAGGTTTTTGTTAATTCTTTTGTTTAGGAAATTGATTAATAAAGCAGTATCAAAATTCTTTTCATTTAAGTTCCCAATTTCCAAAAAATACTTTTGTTAAGGGGTCTACGAAATGGTTTGTAAAAATAAGGTCCTTTTTGGATAGGCTTTTGTTATTAAATCTACAAAATGTTTGTTATAATTACAAACTATAGTTTACTTATTCAATTAGTTAACATAAAGTTAGGTGGACCTGGATTAACATAAAATATTTGGTTAAAAATAACAAATAATTTTTTTACTGTGTATGTCAGAGTATTGTATAATATTAAAATTTTTTGGTATTCTGAAAATACGTAACAGTTTATTTTTAATTTAAAAATATTCCGTATTTTCAAAAATAGCTATAAATAATTCTATGTTTAAATCAATTGTTATAATGTAACTAAAATGTTTTTCTATTTGTAAACATCACTTAAATACTTCTTAATTAAATTCCTAAGTATAAAGTGTCTACCCATTAGTTTTATTACGGAAAAAAATATATTTTTGTTGTGTCTACGTTCTGTCTGTGTATTTAATAAGATCCTTATTTATTTAATACATATTATGATTAAAAACTACTAGAAGTAAGAACCAAATATCAAATATTAGTTGATACAGGGTGGCCCAATGCAAATGATATGTACCTAATTTAAAAGGTCTTGCTCCACCGAGTAAAAAACAGTCAAAAACAAACAGAAAAAATCGTGTAAAAAACTGTAAATTCATTAAAAATCATTCATGAGTCTTTTAAGTATATAACATTAGTTCAGATCGTTTAACAATGGTATACTCTATTACATCTTCATCAGGATCGAACCCTTTATGTTTTCTTGAAGCTTCAGCTGCCTGAATGCCAAGGATTTTTCTCCGCCCATTAAAACAAAATTTTCCGATGAGACGAAAACTGTTTTTGTAGGTATTATTATTGTAAGAAGGCACCAAAGAAGGCTAAGTAAGTAACCATAGGTTACTAAGGGGAAACCTAAGGATTTTTGCATGCATTTTCTAACATTAGGTCCAATAAAATTGCCAAAATATTGACTGGCTTGTAGTAAGGAAACTAACTTTATTAACAATTTTGCCGGTTACAATAGGATATTTTTTGTTTATATACACGGAGAGAAATGTATAGTAAATTTTAGATGGTAAAAAAATATAGTAAAATTTAATTTAACAAATTTTTAGGGTAACAACATTATATATTCGTCAATACAATATTAAGATTGTAATACAAAATAGTATTTTTTATTATACAATTTTAGTAAAGATTACAACACCAATAGTACTAAATCATAAATGTATAATATATATTTTAATTTTTAATATGTTCGTATAGTAAATTAATTTTACTATCTACAAATAGTAATATTTACTATATGATTTAATCAAATGTAAGGTGTATATCTAATATTATAATATATTACACATTAATAAATAATATAGTAAAAATAAATTACTTTTATGTTTAAGGTAAATAAACAATATATTTAAATATAATATACAATATAGTAACTCATGACATTTTAAACATTTAATTTTCTTAGTTTCTTTAATAAACTTTCTTGACCCATTACTGGTAATACTTATAGGAAAGAATTGAACCAACTTGGTTGCATAGTATGTACCGATTGCGGCAAAGGCCACGTCGCGACGCGTCGTCAGACGGTGTGGATCATGTGATGTTCTTACATCTCGCCTCTGTTGGCTTACCAACCATGTTATATAAGCTCAGGTATATTTTTGGTTTGGGTGTGTCGACACGACACTGATGATACGACACTGATATAAGGTCAAAACACCTGTCTGTCGGTATTTGAAGTTGATGGAACGCACTCAAAACAAAAAACTTTGGCGAGGTGTAGGTTCAATTCTTTCTCATAACATTTTTGTATATTAAAAAGTACAATAAATATGTAACAATTTTTAATTGTTAACATATAAAAATATTCGATTTAAAAAAAAATTATATTTAAAATGGCAACATAATATTTTAAAATTTACCATACTTATTAGTAATGGAAAAAATCTAATTATAATAAGAATTAAAAACAAAATTGGTTAAGAATAATAATATTTTACCCTAAGGTTTAACATACATGGATATTTAAAAATTACTAAATATGCATAGTATCTGGCAATATACAAGATAGTCGTCCCAAATAGTACCTAATATAAATTATAGTAAAGGGTATTATAATTATGGTAATCAGCATTATACTTTTCTCTCCGTGTGTATATTAAATATATATAATTTAAACAACATTTGGCAACTTTTTTGACATAATCTGGAAACGCTGGTTGTTACCAACCATAACATAATAAAAAACAATCACTTTAACAGTATGTATTTCTTCTTCTATGCTTGTTTTCCTTAATTTAAGTTTTTCTTTTCATTAAACATTTTTATCATCGGTTTGTAAATGTATTTTGATGCTTTTTTGTTTAATACGAAATCAAGATGGTTAATTTTTTTGATTCTGACTTTGTACATTTTACAATTGGGCAAATTTTTACTTAGGATATTGGACATCTAAAAAAATTTAGGTAATTAAATGTTTATTTTAAACTGTAAAAAATAATAATAAATACGAGTCCAGAATCATATCATTTGGCCCAGATAATATTTTATTTTTTACATTATTGTATATTTTTTTGTGTGTGCCAATATTATCTGAAATAATGTAAAAGATAAAATTTTGTCTGGACCAAATGGTATGATTCTGGGCTCGTATTTATTAAATAATATAACCTGTTCAGTTGCCATCCAATCAAAAGGTGAGTAAAATATGATGGCTGGAGCAGTGGACAAGCTTAGATTATAACTTGGAGCATTTGTTGAATTGTACCTTAAAAGATTTTCTTCTGGGCCATAGTCGAAATTTTTAAAACCTAAAAATTACAAATTTATTAACTTTCAAAATTAAACATATTATACATGTAAAAATAACGATTTAAATTACGTGTTCTTACACTGTTTACAATATCTGTGGTGTAAAGAGTAATCTTAAAATGGTGTCAAAATCCAACACCAAGTGGTGTTAATATAACACCATGAATTATGGTTGAAAATGTTATATATAGCAAACACCAAAACAGTGTTTATCTAAAAATATTTGAGAAGTGCACCTACACAGAAAAAATGGAATAGTTCATTTAACTATATTAATTTAGTTGACCCATAAGTATTTATTTTTGTATTTTTTTTATTTATATCAACTGTGGGAAGGTTAATATAAACAAAAATTAGTTTGACGTTACTAAACCAGATAGTTCTTATATTTTTTTTTAATTAACCCAGAAAACTTTAGTGAAACCAACCCGCTGTATGGTTTAGTTTACTAAATATGTTGTTTGTAAAATAAAAGTTACTTCAACCTAAAGCACTCTGTTAAAACGATTAAAACAATTTGCCGTGCATTCCCGGTTGCATAGTGTGTACCGATCGCGGCAAAGGCGGTGTGGATCACGGGATGTTCTTAAATCTCGCCTCTGTTGACTTACATGAAGAATATATAAGCTCAGGTAGTCCTTTCCTTTGGTGTGACTACAAGTTGTTCGATACTAAAGAGACCTTAAATAGGTGGAAAAGGCTGTCAATACTTAAAGTATTTTAAGTTGGTGGATCGCACTAAAAACATTATCTCTAGCGAGTTGAAGGTTCAATTTTCTGGAGTAATACCACTGGTAATATACTAGTAATTCGTCAATGAACTTCCTATTTTCTTTTTTTCCTTTTTTTCTGTGTAAAATGATTTAATTTGACCAAAAACACATAATATTTAACACTGAAAAGGAGTTCAATTTACACCAGGTAAAATTTATTTTAATACTGTGTAAAAGTTAAATTAACACTATTTTAGTATTTGAATTTACACCGGACCAACGAACCATATTTAACACCATTTTGGTTTGTATCGATATAAACAATTTTACACTTAATTGGTTATCAATATAATTGTAGTTTAGTTATTTAAATATGTTTTAATTGATCAGTAAGAGAACAGAACATATTTGATTAACTATACAGGGTGTCTCAGGTTAAACGTAGAATCTTTAAAAATTGCTAGGAGACAATAGAACATTGTTGTCCTAAAACTTTTAAAAATCTTTAATAAAAAGCTGAGATTTGTATTTATTTTGCCTAAATAGAAAATATTTGTATAAAATAGTTTTTTTGTCTTACCACTAAATGCAAATTGCGAAAAATGAGCAGCTTGATTAACAGACTCCAAATGGACTCGAACTTAAAAACATGGGCAAATATTCCTATAAATTTTAATTTGAAATGTTTTGAAATATACCTAAAAAATTATTACCTTCGCATCATTAAAGAACTCTCTATCTCTTGTTAAAATAGTAAACAATCCTTCTAAAATGTTTAAAAAATATCAGTTTTTCCCATTTCATTTAGGATAGAATGAAGTTGGGGGGTGACGACTTCGTACGTATTTATACTTTTTAAGACATTCTGAAATAAATTAGGATATTTTAATTTTTATAAATAAGAAAATAAAAAAAAATTAAATTAAATTATTATAGAAGGTGGAATTTACTTACGGTTATTGTTTCAATTGTTTTTGCCATAGCCTTTCCTCCACTATCTACATATTCCAGACTAACTGAAGCAGCAAGACTGGCATGCATTCTTATTTTTTTATTATATTCGGGTAAAAAGCTCGAAAATATGAAATAAGTCGTGGATCCTTGAGAATGCCCCACATAATAGATGCTCTTTTCCTTAGTCTTTTCCAAAATGTAATCTACATTCGCCGGTATATCAATTACATCTATTTCATGTAAACTAAAAAGTAAACAGTTAAAGGCTTTAATATTAAATTTTAATGGTTATTATGACCACTTTTACAGATGCATCTTAAAAATTAGCATAAAAATTATTTAAAATTTTTCTTAACAATTTTAATGGTTGATAACCTTAAACAACAAAATAAATATGTCTGAACCAAACTGATAAATACATTTTTTTCATTCCATGCATAGATTACCCCCGAAAGTTTAAATAAATTTAAAAAAATTATTAGAAATAAGGATCGTTTAGTTTGTCCAACATATTTCATGTCACATTCTTGACAGTTTATTTCGTAGATCCCTGACTTTTCAATTTTACGAATCTTATCTTGGGTTGCTTGAAAGGGTCAGAAGTGTGTTACTGCTTGAACTAAAAGCAATTTGAAAGTCCAGTTTTCGAAAAATTTCTTCCAGACCTCTGGTGTACTGTCAAGTTTATGACTCGAACCCCAGTACACCCGAGGTTTGGAAGGGATTTTTCGAAAACTGGACAGTTACCCAACATATACTTGATGATGGTGAATAGGATTTGACAACATTTAACTTATTAAAGAAGTTAGGAAACCAAGTCTGTTAGATAGTTGTAAAAGTTTATACATCTATAAGAATAGAAATAAATCTTTAAAAAGTTTAATAATCACTTTTTCTAAAATCGTTTTAAAGCCTAAACCTAATGTACCTACCTAAAATTCCAAAATGCATTATCCTCAGGTTTGAGGGTGGTATGATTTCTTGAAAAAAAGTTTCCTCTTGCATTCATCAACCAAACATCGAACCCATTATCAGCCAAAATATACGGTAAAGAATCATTTGGGCCCATACAAAAGAATATTCCCGAATTACCACTTAAACCGTGGTTGAGTAGAACGGGGTTTTTATTGGTTACATTGCCATGTTTACCATGGGGTACTCTGTGGATTTTCAAGATGTAACCATCTGATGTGATGACGGTGTGTTCTTCGAAAGGGTAGCCGTGTTTTTTTACTACATCTTTCTATAATAAGAAAAAAATGCCCTTTAACGAAACCAAAAATAAAACAATTTCTTACCAAAGGAAGATCTGCATCCCTTTGTATCTTTCCTTGGCACTTAAGGAAGAGTTGTGATAATACAATCCAAAATAAAACACAAGGAATAATTAATTTACGCATTTTAAATGAATATGAATGTCAATAAGTAAATAAATAAACTATTTAAGTTAAGGTATATTTATTTATAGACTCATATATGTTTTGTTGCAAAACTGTATAATTAAATAATTGTTCTGGTATTGAATTTAAATTTCCGCTAAAATAATTGTTTTCAGAGCAACTGCTCACGTCAAAATTTTATGTTTCGTGATATCTTTATTTGATTAAAATGTCTGAATTTCTTTTACTTTAAAATCATTTTTATTGTGTTAAAATTTTAATTTTGTAAATTTTATTAAAATTAGATAACAAGTTTAATTACCAAAGATAATCGCTTAGTAGTACTTGTAGTAGTACTTATAATTATATTGTATCAAAATTTATCTATAATAACATAAATTTGGTTATAATTACCTATATATATATAAAACTATAATAATTATTAAAGTACTAACATGTCACTAAAATGTTTTTCCATATGTAAACATCACTTAAATACTTTTAAATTATATTCCCAAGTATAAAGTGCATACCAATTAGTTTTATTAAGGAAACAAATATATTTTTGTTGTGTCTACGTTCTGTCTATTTATTTAATACATATTTTTATTAAAAACTACTAGAAGTAAGAACCAAACATCAAATATTAGTTGATACAGGGTGGCCTAACGATAGGGCTTGAAATGTTTTGCTTCACCATTCAAAACATCGTGAAGAAAATCTGTAGAATTTTAAAAAAGCCTTCATGAGTTTATAACACTGAAAAAAATATTGTTCATAATATGAATGAACCACCATCATCAACTGATATTTCATTGGGCAAATGAAGTTTTTTATTAAGGTAATGAAATGCTATTCCTAAATCAATATTATCTTTAATACGTATACGTATCGTATTACCGTCGAATGAAATATATATATATATATATATATTAGGGTGTTTCAAAAAAATCGACTTTTTATTTTTCTTCAAATGGTCGGCAAATTCTTTCAGAGGATGTTAACATAAAGACCTCGTCAAAATTTGAGCTTTTAATTTGAAGATTTAGAGGTCGCGGATCGCAATTTTCTATTTCCCATTTAAATAACATGGGAATTTTTTTTTTTTAACTTTGAAATTTTATACGTCTGAATCAAATCAACTTATGTCAAGGATCATCTTAGATTTTCATAGTAAATTTAACGCTCTACAAAAAAGGTCTCCTATCATTTTTTTATAAATTGATTCCTTCCAGAGTTATTCGAGGCCAAAGTTTGATTTCCATCGAATTTTCGCGTTTTTTTAACATTTATGGTACAATTATCATTATACGGGTGTCCCGAAATCAGGGGGCCAAACTTAAACAGTGCATTATTCGTATAAAAATAACACTTTTTTTGTTTAATAAACATGTATCAAAAAATGCTCCCTAAAGGAGCTACGGCCCCCTGAATAGGAGCCTAAGAGGATAATTTTTTTTAAAACTATTCCTAGAGGGTTGAACATGAACAAATGAATTTTTGGTACTTTGGTAATTTTGACATGCTGAATCTAGATCTATGATCAAAACTGTTAAAATTTAATCATAGGCGTAACATTTGGAGGGGGCAAAGTTACAAAAATAGCCCCAACTTTTTTCTGGGTTAATAATTTAATTTTTTTATGAAATTATGAGAATTTACAGTTTTTTACGAAAAATAGGTACTCTTGATTTGAACTGCTCAGATGCACCATTTTCGAGAAAAATGCATTTATAAATAAATTACTCTGCATATTATACACATCTCATATTTTCATTAAAACTTTGTAGTAGGCTTTGGAAAAAAGTGACGTTTTTTTGTTTTTTTGTTTTTTTTACAACACTTCCTATGTTTCAGATATAAATATGTGATTTTTTTACTACATGATGCTAAAAGTTGAAAAAACGAGAAAATTCGATGGAAATCAAACTTTGGCCTCGAATAACTCTGGAAGAAATCAATTTATAGAAAAATTATAAGAGACATTTTTTATAGAGCGTTAAATTTACTATAAAAATCTAAGATGTTCCTTGCCATAAGTTGATTCGATATAGAAGTATAAAATTCCAAAATTAAAAAAAAAAAATTCCTATGTTATTTAAATGGGAAATAGAAAATTGCGATCCGCGACCTCTAAATCTTCAAATTAAAAGCTCAAATTTTAACGAGGTCTTTGCTTGAAATGTTTTGCTTCACCATTCAAAACATCGTGAAGAAAATCTGTAGAATTTTAAAAAAGCCTTCATGAGTTTATAACACTGAAAAAAATATTGTTCATAATATGAATGAACCACCATCATCAACTGATATTTCATTGGGCAAATGAAGTTTTTTATTAAGGTAATGAAATGCTATTCCTAAATCAATATTATCTTTAATACGTATACGTATCGTATTACCGTCGAATGAAATATATATATATATATATATTAGGGTGTTTCAAAAAAATCGACTTTTTATTTTTCTTCAAATGGTCGGCAAATTCTTTCAGAGGATGTTAACATAAAGACCTCGTCAAAATTTGAGCTTTTAATTTGAAGATTTAGAGGTCGCGGATCGCAATTTTCTATTTCCCATTTAAATAACATGGGAATTTTTTTTTTTTAACTTTGAAATTTTATACGTCTGAATCAAATCAACTTATGTCAAGGATCATCTTAGATTTTCATAGTAAATTTAACGCTCTACAAAAAAGGTCTCCTATCATTTTTTTATAAATTGATTCCTTCCAGAGTTATTCGAGGCCAAAGTTTGATTTCCATCGAATTTTCGCGTTTTTTTAACATTTATGGTACAATTATCATTATACGGGTGTCCCGAAATCAGGGGGCCAAACTTAAACAGTGCATTATTCGTATAAAAATAACACTTTTTTTGTTTAATAAACATGTATCAAAAAATGCTCCCTAAAGGAGCTACGGCCCCCTGAATAGGAGCCTAAGAGGATAATTTTTTTTAAAACTATTCCTAGAGGGTTGAACATGAACAAATGAATTTTTGGTACTTTGGTAATTTTGACATGCTGAATCTAGATCTATGATCAAAACTGTTAAAATTTAATCATAGGCGTAACATTTGGAGGGGGCAAAGTTACAAAAATAGCCCCAACTTTTTTCTGGGTTAATAATTTAATTTTTTTATGAAATTATGAGAATTTACAGTTTTTTACGAAAAATAGGTACTCTTGATTTGAACTGCTCAGATGCACCATTTTCGAGAAAAATGCATTTATAAATAAATTACTCTGCATATTATACACATCTCATATTTTCATTAAAACTTTGTAGTAGGCTTTGGAAAAAAGTGACGTTTTTTTGTTTTTTTGTTTTTTTTTACAACACTTCCTATGTTTCAGATATAAATATGTGATTTTTTTACTACATGATGCTAAAAGTTGAAAAAACGAGAAAATTCGATGGAAATCAAACTTTGGCCTCGAATAACTCTGGAAGAAATCAATTTATAGAAAAATTATAAGAGACATTTTTTATAGAGCGTTAAATTTACTATAAAAATCTAAGATGTTCCTTGCCATAAGTTGATTCGATATAGAAGTATAAAATTCCAAAATTAAAAAAAAAAAATTCCTATGTTATTTAAATGGGAAATAGAAAATTGCGATCCGCGACCTCTAAATCTTCAAATTAAAAGCTCAAATTTTAACGAGGTCTTTGTTTTGACATCCTCTGAAAGAATTTGCTGACCATTTGAAGAAAAAGTCGATTTTTTTGAAACACCCTAATATATATATATATATATATTAGGGTGTGCCAAATTTTAAGTTTTTTCGTCTAAATAACATGGAATTGGTTTTTTTGACAGTTTTTTGTCCTGCAAGGTGTGAAATTTTTTTTTTTTATGAAAATACATAAATGGACCTTTTTTATCATTAAATTTACCACAAAAAGTTCTATGAAGTCAAATTTTTATCTTCAATACTTGATTTTTGACAGAGCTTTAAACTTCAAATTATCGGTTTTCTGCATTTTTTAGCTATACCATAAGAGTTAGAGAAAAATGTTAAATAGCCGATTTCTAGAAAGTTTAAAATCCTACAAAAAAGTCCTGATCACCAATAGCTACAAAGTTATAGCCCTACAAATATTCATTTTTTTTAAATTTTTCCTTCTACGAACTAAAATATCGATAATTAAACTAAAGGATAGAATAAAAAATACTTTAAACATATTTGTTAAAGAAATTTAAAAATAAATGTGTAAGTATTTAAACTTTTATATATTTTTTAAATTCTGTATATTTATTGTCTAAAACAAACCTTTATAAACTCTACTTAACTGGCATAAACAATTCTTATTTTCACACATCTTCTGTGAATATAAGGAAATGCCATCGGTTTGTCACGGTTTGCCATGATAATTATCTCTTAGCCCACCTTAACACAGTGTGTCCCACAATGGTGGTGAAAAAACGAAAATGTTTGATCTACAGACCTCAGTATTAATGATACTTACTGTTCATTAATATTGAACTCTCCCATACATTATTATAATAAAAAAAGTTATTGATTAGATGAATACACTCATTAATAGTGTGATTTTCAACATTAAATCAATAAAATCTGTTTATTGGTACAATAAATGTATTCGTTAAAGCAACACCATTCATTGTTGAAATGAACATTTTCATTGTATTTATGTCCACTTTTAGTTCAGTGAAGTTATTCAGCTTCTGTGATGGTTGGGCTGAAACCTGTGCAGCTGATAAACTCAAATGGTTTCTGGCAATTTTATTATTTAACAAGATTGCGTTACATTCAGCTTAATCAACGCTTAGGAATCGCCCAACTTAAACCCTCGAATAAGGTACTAATATGATTTTAATAATATATATCCAAACTAAATAAAGGTAAATAAAACATGTTTTTTTAAAAATCTTTGTTTAGGTATGTATATAGTGATCTAAAGTCCTAATTACTCTATCATTAACCAAATTTTTGAGATTCCTAGCTGCAATAAAGTCCAAGTGGGTAAACTTCTTAACAGGTATGACATAGAATTCTTTCACATTTGGTAGGATGTCTGCAATCTCATGAAGATCCTTAAAAAGTACATTGTAGAAAAAGAAAAACTACAAAAAAATTAAACATTTTACCTGTACAGCAACAAATATATCATTCTGACCTGCGTAGATATAAGTCGGCAAATCCATGGATTTTAAATCGTATTTTGGAGGTTTTGTGCTGTTGTATCTTTTTAAATTTTCCTCCGGGCCGTAGTCAAAATGCACAAATGATTCTAAAAAAATACAATATTTAATTATAACCACTTTTTTAAGTCTGATAGGGTTAAATCATGCAATCTTGGGGGCCATTGTTAATGATGACATCCAAAACCTTATTTTTTAATATTAATAACAAAACATCCTTATTGAAAAACCTTGTATACTAATAGTGACTTACTCGCTTCGCGTACTTGTATAAAGTGCTCTAATTGCTTAACAGATCCTCCAGCAGGAAATATTCCAGAAAATTGAATCAATTGTTTCTAAAAGTTTAAAAATACAAAAAATAATATGAAAAATTTAAACAATTAATAATATTTACTAGGTCGATTTGTTCTGATTCTCCAAAAATGTAGGTAACAATGGATGGAAGTATTGATGGAAACTGTTTGGCAATGGTAGCAATGATAAGTCTTATTTCATCATAGTCCACGTATAGTATGTTTTTTCTTTCTTTCACCAATTGAAAACCTTCCTTAAAGATTAAAGAAACCTAAAGTATTTCTTAGTTTTAAAATTATATAAGGTGTCGTAGCCACTGAGAAAAAGGGAACTGTATATTAAAATTATGCACTTTTATACTAACCCACATTGGTGGTCCATCAATATCCATTAACTCCAATAACAAAGGGTGTTTGCAATGATTGAAGAGTAACGCGGGCGATAGAGCTATAAAAACGGATATTTTTTCTTTGTATTCAGGCAAATCCGTAGCCATAACCAAAAAAACTGCACCACCCTGTGAGTGACCAACGTAGGCGATTTTGTCGTGGTCCGTGTTATTCAAAATCAAATCTATGGTGGCTGGTAGATCGTAGATACCCATTTCATGCCAGCTAAAAACATACGTTCAGAGCCAGTTTTGTACACCGAAAGAAAAAAATGCTTAAATTAACCAATAAATGGTTAAATCACCAGTTTTTGCACATTCAATACAAAACAACGTTTTCTTGGAGTTGAAAGAACAATTCATGAATGGTAAAATATAACTGTTGTTTTAATAAATTAAAATTATTAAATTAAAATTTTAGAAAATTATTTTAATCTCTTTTGGTCCAACCACTAAAAATATTAAAATAAAATACACGGATTTTTAAAATATTATTATCGTAATATTTAATCAAATTATAATTTTATAATAATAATTATAAAAAATATTAATTTAATGCACAATTAGTATTAAAATAATAAACATGGGAGCAGTTTTAATCTTTAAAATTAATTGAATTAATAAATTTAAAGGATAAAAATATGAATTCTTACTTAAATCAAATAATTAAAATATTGATTCAAAAAATTTTAATTTAAAATATTGGATAATTATACGAAATATAGTAGTATATTATGTATCAAGTTTGATAAACCCCATTTTATACACGAAATAAATTAATGAGTGTATAGAAAAGTTTATAAACGAGGTGCATAATATACTTTTTCTACAATAAATACTTATTATTATCTTAAAATTATTTAAATCAAAAATTTGTATAGAGCGCCATCTATGAAACAATAGGGGAATCTGTGTGTCACCGTCAAATGTCACATTTTTAAATTTCATAAACACAATTATAAAGGTTATAAATCGAAATGTATTTCTTGATAATTGACAGTTTTTCGCAGTGAAAGTAAAAAAAATGTTTTATGAGCACTTTACAGTGGAGTCCGTGCCCGAATTTAAGTTATAGTTTACTGCCGGCGAAATTAAAAGGTCAGTACAACGTTCATATAAACTATTTAAATATTGGCGTTGAAAAGCTATTTAATACTTTTGTATTTTTGTATTGAGATAATAAAATAATTTTCACATTTGGTATTATTTTACAAGAAAGGCAATTTATTGTATGACATTTGACAACTGTCAACTAACTTAAAACTAACTTTAGCCCGTGACTAAAGCGCCGTAAAGCCACAACTTGTCAATGTGTATTTAAAAGGTCACTTAGTGTCATGGAAACATGTACGATAAAGGGCGTTTTAAAGGTGGGAGTAGAATAAAGTATGTTAATGTAACTAACTGGAAAGGTTGAATACAATATCAAATTAATTTAAAAAACTTTATTCAAAAAATACAAATTTATTTGAACACAAAATAAAACATAATAAATCATTTTTTTTAATTTTACTTAAATATGTAATACATATTATGTATACAGTACTTAACCGCAATAGTTTTTTGTATTTCTCTTATTTCTTTTAAAACCTCTTTTACAATTTCGTCGTTTATATTTAAAAGCCTTTCTTCATCGATATCTTGTCCTACAATAAAGTTTATTTGTCTAATAACGATTCCATTGCTAAAAAAGTTATGAATGCTATATTTAAACATGTACCTACATGTAGGTAGGTAATAATCATGTCACAAGCATGGTGACACGAGAAAATATTACTATAATATTCGTCTTTATCTTCAATTATTACAAAACAACAAATATTAAACATATTAGATATTGTAAAAGAAAAGATATTTTAGAAAAATTACACTTACCAAGGTTTTTCACTGTAAAATTTCCTCAAACGACATCAGAACAAACAATGGCGTGGTGGCAGAGATTGAAAAAGAGAAGGGCAAAAAATGCAATTCATTTAACTATCCGTATGAGTTAAATTAAATTACTCTCGGTTGAACTATCTTTACATTGAAGTAATAAGATAAAAATGTTAACAAAATATCTTGCAATTTTAGAATAATTAGTAAGATATGTTGACTCAATATTCTGAGTTTGTAGAGGCAAAATGCAAAAGAACATTACTTCAATAATTTTAGCTTTTCGTTTAATTTTTGTTTATGTATTCATGTAACTAATAAAAAAATGATTTTTAATCAAATTTCTTAACAATATTTATTCAATAAACGATTGGTGTTGCTATACTGATTTAAATAAAATGGACTATTAAAACAACATTTTTAATTTGACATTCTCAAAATATTAGTTGAAGGTAACATTTAAGTTTATGGCAACAAAATGTTTATTGTTTTAATATCAAAAGGCATAGCATTTCTAAAACTTGTGATTTAACAAATTCATTCCTCTCAGTGTAGCAATATCTGCTAAGGATCAGATTGATAAGAACTGATAAGTTTAAGGCACCGACGGTCTTTTGGGCCTCATTGGTGCCGGGTAGCCAGGTGGTGATGAAGCACATAAGAGACCAGAGGATTATTTTTTACCTGAAATCCCAATACAGCGAGTCCCTTTTCTTCGAGTCGAGTGTCCTGTGTCCCAAGGAGTGCATACTGCCCCTGACATTGGGCAGCCAGACGTCGTAACCGGCGTCCGCAGCTTCGAAGCTGAGCGACCCTTTCGGCCCGTTCATGATGTAGTTTTCGGAGCAGCCGAACAAGCCGTGCATGAGGATAACCGGCGGTCGGTTTGTGGTGTTCTGGCTGTGTCTTCCGTAAGGGATTCGATGGATTTTAAGGAAGTAGCCATCTTTGGTTTCGATGTCATACGATTCGATGGGGTAGCCGAACGATGCTACGTATTCCTCCTAAATAATACGAAATACAGCCCGTTCAGAGTAAAACCGAATATAGGGAAACGTATGGGGCGTGGCCTCGCCTCCTTCCAACGCGCTCACATTAGCTTGTGTGATAAACGACATGACGAAAGGTCGGGCAGGTAAGACGACTTAAAAAATTAAATGATAATAATGCAAAAAATCTCATTAACATTCGCTTAGCTACTGTGTCGCGCGTTGGAGGGAGGCGAGGACACGCCCCATACGTTTCCCTATATTCGGTTTTACTATATGATTTTCAATACACAGTAAAAAAATTTTAGTCTTATCCCAGGTGAAAGTTCCTAAATCCTAATTTATATTTTTTCGTCGATGGAATGATAGTAGTGTTCCACATCAATCTAACTTTACACTTAAATATACATTTAACACTAGCCAAGCTCTACACTAATGTGTAAATATGCAATCAGGGGGAGTTCAGTTGACAAAAACGCAAACTAGTTTCGTTCATTGTTCACTCAGAATTTGTTTTGGAAGAATGCACCAGTTCTGGTTTATAATTATTAACTAAAGGTAAGTCAATTTCAAAGTAATATTACTCATCATGGTTTATAATGTCAAAAATTGCATTTGGTTTTGGTTCAAAAGGTCGAAAATCGCGTGAAAATCGAGTTTTGTTTATTGTACAGACAAATTTTAAGTACAGTTCTTACAATAGCTCAGTTTAATGTATATAATAAGTAAAACGTTTTTTTTTAATTTTAGATGTTTTTCCTGAGAGTAAAACATGTCCATGATGGAAAGTTTAAAAACAATAAAACCTTAGCAGATACCAGCAGATGGCATTTTATGATGACAACTTATAGCACTGAATTGCAAAGAGGACCTTCAAAGTTTTATTTTGAGATTATCACTGCAAATTTGGTATATAATTATATAGAAGAATTTCCCGATTCCATAGAAATTTTAGTCACAAAATGGGTAAGAACCTGTATAAATCTACGAGATTATAAGCTTGCTTTACAAAGAGCCGTACAATTTACAACAATCTAACAGTGTCAATTGGTACTTTGTGCCAAAATATTATTTGGTGTTTTGAACGTATTTATATTTTAAGTAATTGCCAAAGATTAGTTTTATATTTTGTAGCGTAAAACTAACAATGGACTGTATTTACGTTTTTATATAAAGTAATTGCCATATATTGTAGTTTAATTTTTTGTAACGTAAAACTTACAATGGACTGTATTTTTATATAAATATAAATTTTATTTGTTTTATATAAACATTATTTAAACACCACAGCAGCGCTACCCAAAAGTAATACATATAATTAAAAATAAATGAATATATAAAAAATTAATAAGATCAGAATCATTGCAAACCTGCATTATATATTTTTTTAAGTGTACAATAATTTTTATATTATAACACTTCAAAGTCTATACAGGGTGTCTCAAAAGTCAACGATATCCTTTGAAGGACTAATAGGTCAGCTCATGACTAATCAGAATATCATAACATGACACAACTACAACATTCTATATTCTTAGATTATATTTTATTTTGCGTAACCCTGAATAGGACTGCTATTAATTACATTTTACATTTAAAATTAAATTAATAGTAGATTTTGTAGCTGTGGCACTCGAAAAACTGATCTAAGGTGTAAAGTTTTACAAAACTCATAAAAATGACTATATCTCAAAAACGAACGATTTTTTACCAAGGTCATATTTTGATTTTCTGATTAGTTATGAGTTGGTCTATCAGTCCTCCAAAGGATATCGTTGACTTTTGGGACACCCTGTATATTAGGTTCAACTGACGAAGACATTTTAGCTTTATTTCGGTAGAAAGTTTAATAATTATTTGACTTTTGAAGTAGTATTTTATATAAAAAGACCATGAATATTATTACTAGTTCAACAGTCAACTTCTTAGCGAAATAAAGCTAAAATGTCTTCGTCAGTTGAACTAAACCTAAAAGTGATGTGACAGAATTTTAAAAAAATTAAAAATTGCAGTGCTTGAAAAAAAAATAGTAGGTATATAAAACACGGCAGCGAAAGCTCGCACACAATCTACTGCCTCAGCTGACGCCTCGGCAGTAAAATGTATGCTCAGCGATAATAAGTGCTTTCTCCGCTTGGTGTTTAATGTACTAATATTATATTATATATTATACCCACAGACCTGTGATTATACCATTTTTATCGAAATTAAATTAATTTAACTCTTAGAAATAACATTCACACTAAAAGTGAAATAAATGCAAATAAATTAGTGTCAAAGTAAACACTTTTTTTTCATTTAAAAAATCCAAATTATACAGATTTTATACCATTTTAAATTTTTAATATTTCTTTTCAAAGATTCGGGAAAAAGTGAGGTTATTATAAATTTTCTTATCAAATTACTTAATAATGCGCATTATTTACTAAAAATATATTATTTATACTAATTTTTTTGTTTAATTTATTAAAAAATTATGTAATTTAGTTCCCTTTATTCCAATAAAAAAATCTCAATTACTAAAAAAATATCAACGTACCATTTTGGGGTACGTAGTAATATCGGCGTCACTGTCTGCTTTGACAAGGCACACAAGCACTAGCACGTTTACTGCAAAAAATACGTCTTTGGAGAGCATGTTTGAAATTTCTAATAAATATTTAACGAGCAACAATCCTATTTAACTGAATGCCAATTAGATACGAAATAATTTGCCTATGGTGGGTAAATTTGTATTACCTCTATTACTTTTTTCATAACCCAATTATTTTTAATTTTCGAATAAATATTTTTAAATGGAAACATGTTTTTTTTTTAATCTAATAAAAGTCGTTTAATACGGCCAATTATAATATATATTAATATACATATATATGTATATATATTTTAATTTATATATTATACGCGGAAAGACTATAACCGATGATCATGATAATGTGGGTTCTAATTAAAATAAAACAATTTTTTATACACATTCACAAAGTTCATCATGTTTTTAAAGAAGTAATATAGGTTTTTACCCAGTTTTAAAATAAATAGTACTTATATTACTAGGGTGATTTTTTTTTACAACTATTTTTATTTTTTCGCTCCCAACTCAAAATCTTGTTGAAAATGTTCAAAAAAAAATTCCCTGAAAATTTGAGCCCTTAATATTAACTCAAAGTACTCGACCAAAGCGTATAAATATTTCCCATTTAAAATACACGTTAACTTTGAATATTTTTTTTTAAATATCTATATCTCAGCCGCATTTTATGCTATTGGATTGTTTCAAAAAAGGATTTACTCGTAATCAAAAGTTCTACAAAAATTTAAGTTGTGGTAGTTTGGATATATTTATTTTAAATATTTTTGATACAAATTTCTAAACATCTGTGTTTACTCAAAATAAAAGCATTGATAGAAAAAACTTCTTAATTGCACTATGGAGATGACCTACTTACTTAGCATACAAATATGTATGTTTAGGAATTTAGTACTATAGTAGAATTAATTAAGTGCTATAGCTAATTACCTAGTATACTTAAGTAGCTCATCTCCATAGTGCAATTAAGTCGTCTTTTCAAACAAACCTTTATTTTGAGTAAACACAGATGTTTAGAAATTTGTATCAAAAATATTTAAAATAAATATATCCAAACTACCACAACTTAAATCGTATGTAATAACACAATAAAATATTTTTGAGATATACCAGATATATTCCTTGGTAATATAAACCATAATAATATTTCTGAGATATACCAGGTATATTCCTTAAAAATATTAAACATAAAAGAAAGGTATCTGAAAGATTTTGTGCTATCTGGGCATTTATGCTTAGTACGATTGATTGATTTTTTTACTTTTTATTGTGTTGAACATTTAATGATTTAAACATTTATTATTTACTGTTGTTCACAATTTTTTTAAGGAGTTTCAATGATCATCGCTTGATTAACAAAATATGTGGCAAAATTGCTGTCGATCGACACTGCAGTGTAATCTGAAGAAAAAATATAGAATTTATTTTACCTTTAATTCGTATAAAAACTGTGGTTTTAAAGATATTTTTAAATAAGTAAAAACGCCTTTGGTTTACTATGGAAAATATGGAAAATCAACATTTATAAATTTTGTTATTTTTAAATTCATTCGACAATTTTATTTAGGAATTGAATTTTAATTGTTCGGAATACGATTTTTTATTTTAATTTGTTGACTAGGGTAATAATACCTAGTCAACAAATTATAATAATTAACAAAAAAAATTACACAATATTTTATCAATTATTAAGCTATTAATGTACCTAATTTAAAAAATTGTAAATAAGAAAGCGCAGTTTTATTTTTGTAAATAAACAACATTGCGTATGTTTTGATTTTGGTACTAAAATTAAATTTAATTTAGGGCAATAAAAATTAAAAAACTAACCTTTGGCAAATCATAAATATTTGATGTGGTTAATAGACATATTAAACATGTGCTGAATTTTGTTTACATTTTATTTTATCAAATTAATAATTAATAAATTTTGTATACACTCACCGGCCAAAAAAACGACAAATTGATTTTAATATCCCAAAAGAGTGAAGTTAATGAAAAAACATCGTATCGCATAAAAATAATATGAATTAAAATTGAAAATGTGTTTTATTATAAAAATATATAGGGTGTTCCAGAAGTCTTCAAGTCTGACGTAAAATACCCTAACGGATTTGAAACTTTTTATGATTATGATTAAGAATGAATCTACCAATTTATTAGTACGCAATATTGCCATTTAAAAAAATATGTATCCCCTGTTTCTTTTTAAATAACGTAGGATGTTTTATTTGATTCCTAGGGGTCTGGTGTGCGATTTCTGGGACACTCTGTATATGTAGGTATATAAATTTCCAATACAATATATTATATCCTAGATAAAAAGTATAAATTTAGGTTGCTCTATCATAATGCGTGGTTATAGGTTGCAATATTCATTTTATTCATTTGATTTTAATGACGAGTTTCTTAATTAGCATAATTTGTAATTAATTTTTATGTAGGATTTTATCTAATGATTTACGTAAGTAGATTTTTTACATATATGTCATATGATATATCATCTATTATATGCAACTCGTGAATAATTTTATTTCATTAATTTTTATACTTTATATTGCCAGTAAAATTAATTGGGAAGAAAAAAACAATATATGCTAGGGTGTGTCATTTTTGAGCAACTTTTTTTTTTACTAAAAAACAGGCTAAAAACTTTCAGGAAGGTGAAAAAAAAAGCCTCTAGAAATTTGAGCTCTTTATAATAACATTAAGTGGTGCCTGTTCCTAACTTTCCATTTTCCATTTAAATAACATGGAAAAAAAAATCTTTTTTCTTATTTTTGTATCTTGCATTGTAAAAACGAACTGAAAAATTATTTTGGTAGGAAATTGAACGCTCTACAAAAAAGTACTAATTTATTTTTTCATAGAGTAAGCCGTTCTGAAGGTATTCAAGGTAACTTGCAAATGTATGAAATTATGACTTTTATTTTATTAAACTAACTACATACGGTATATATAGGGTATAATTGGAATAAATAATTATTTATAATTATAATTATAAAAATTAAGCTATTAAAAAGTATATTTTAGTATAATGTTAAATAGCAATTTTAAAAGAGCTTTCCAATGAGGTATCACAAAGAATTGAGTTGGGGTGGCTACAGGTCCATACCTATAGATCATTTCTCGTTTTTAAATAGAAGTAATATAAAATGTATATTCAGAAGTATATAAAGTGCTCTTTTAGTTCCACCCTTACTTCCTAAGAAGTCCCAGAAGCCAACTGAATGGCTTGAGTGGGTTAGGGGTAGGAATGAACCGCGGGCTTAAAGTCCCCTTCATAAGACTAATACACAATAGGACAAAATAAACACAAATAAACCACCTTACCAATGTGGGACTCGAACCAACGACCTCTCGGCAGCACTGACCACTAGTCCACCGTTGGTGGGTATATTAGTCGTGTCAAGATTTACGAATGAAGTATGACACAATCACATTCTTTATACAAAAAAAGTTTATATACAATGACAATTATAATCTTTCTACGATTTAAATACTTTAAAGGATATTAAACATAACATAGAAAAAAATATATTTTATATAAAAACATATGTTATATTCATTCGTAATTCTTGACACATCTGTTATAGCATCGTGGCGTCACACACTCTCATCAAGGTCATGGAAGCGTTTTAAATCTTGCGTTTTTTAAAACGCTGTTTTTAAAAAATGGGTCAAATTGCCGGAATATGTATACGTACGCTTTTTATTTAAAAAAAAATGAGAACCTAAAATTTTCCTGACGTTTTGTTCTGTTTACTATTAATTATTTACTTTTATGAGGAATTTAATTTAAAAAAACACGTAACATAAAGCTTATTTTTTAATTTTATTAGATAATATTTTTAAAATCTTATCGACGACTACCACATTGAGATTCCTCGCTGTACAAAAATCCATATGGGCAAATTTTTTTATCGGTACCACATAAAATTGTTTTACATTCGGCAAAGTATCTCGAAGATGTTCCAAATCCTGGAAAATGGTACCAAGTTATTATGATTAATACTTTACATGGGTATGGTTTGACGAGGAGAAAACGATAACGTGAGTACAAATTTCCAAAATTTACAAAATTCACAAAATTTACGATGGTTTTAAAGTTATAAACAGTAACTAGTCAATAACAATAGCTAGTTACTAGTCAGTAACTAATCAGTAACTAAAATTTCCATAATTTTCAAGTTTTTAAAATTACAAACAGTAACTAGTCACTAACTAGTTAGTAACTAGTCGGTAACTCGTCAGTAGGTAGCTAATTAGTAACTGGAATTTTTTTTATTATTTCCAAAATTTTTTAAATTTGCTAAATTATCAAAATTTTCTTTTTTAAAATTAAACAGTAACTAGTCAGTAACTTGTAACTAGTCAGTAACTTGTAACTAGTCAGTAGGTAACTGCTAAAATTTTCATAATTCTTAAATTTTTTTTTTAAATTAGCATAATTTTCAAGTTTTTAAAATTTTCATAATTTTGAAGTTTTTAAAATTACAAACAGTAACTAGTAACTAACAAGTCAGTAACTTGTAATTAACTAGTCAGTAGGTAACTGCTAAAATTTTCTAATTCTTAAAATTTTCAGAAATTCCATAATTTTTAAGTTTTTAAAATTACATCAGTAACTAATCACTAACCAGTTAGTAACTCGTCAGTAACTGTGAAGTTTTTTACAATTTCCAAAAAATTTTAATGTTACAATATTTTCAAAATTTGCTAAATTATCAAAATTTTTGATTTTTAAATTACAAACAGTGACTAGTCAGTAACTAGTTAGTAAGTAGTCAGTAGCTTGTAAGTAACTAGTCAATAGGTAACTGCTAAAATTTTCATAATTCCTAAATCTTTCATAATTTTTAAGTTTTTAAAATTACAAGCAGTAACTAGTAACTAAATCAGAAACTGGGAATTTTTTTAAAATTTCCAAAGTTTTCAGAATTTTCGTTTTTAAAATTATAAACAGTCAGTAACTGGTAAGTAGCTAGTCAGTAACTTGTAAGTAATTAGTCAGTAGGTAACTGCTAAAATTTTCATAATTAAAATTTTCATAATTTTCATAATTTTTACGTTTTTATAATAACAAGTAGTAACTAGTAACTAACTAGTTAATAACTAGTCAGTAGGTGTCTAATCAGAAAATTTTTCAATATTTTCAAAATTTACTAAATTATCAAAATTTTCGTTTTTAAAATTACAAACAGTAACTAGTCAGTAGCTAGTTAGTAATTATTCAGTCACTTGTAAATAACTAGTGAGTAGGAAACTGCTGAAATTTTCATAATTCTTAAAATTTTCAATATTTTCATAAGTTTATGTTTTTAAAATTACAAGCAGTAACTAGTCACTAACTAGTTAGAAACTAGTCAGTAACTGTAAAATTATTTAAAATTTACAATATTTTTAAAATTTGCTAAATTATCAAAATTAGTACCTTGTAAGTAACTAGTCAAATTTTTATAATTCTATAAATGTTCATGTCATTATCAAGTTTTTAAAATTACAAACAATAACTAGTAAACAACTAGTTTGTAGCCAGTCAGTACTTAGCTAATCTATAAATGGAAATTTTTTTAAAATTTTCAATATTTCCAAACTTTACTAAATTATTAAAATTTTCGTTTTTAAAATTAAAAACAGTAACAAGGCAGTTACTAGTTAGTAACTAGTCAGTTACTAGTTAGTAACTAGTCAGTAATTAGTTAGTTACTAGTCAGTAGCTAAAATTTTCTAAATTTCCATATATGTATGGAAAACTATAGTTTTCATGTTTTTAAAATTAAAAACAGTTACTAGTCTCTAACTAGTTAGTAGCTAGTCAGTAACTAGACAGTAGGTAGCTTATCAGTAATTTCCAAAATTTTCAAATTTTTTAATGTTTTCAAAATTTGCAAAATTATCCAAATTTTTGTTTTTTAAATTACAAACATTTACTATTTAGTAACTAACTAGTAACTTGTAAGTTACCAGTCAGTAGGTAAACATTTTATAATTTTTAAAATTACAAACAGTAACTAGTCAGTAACTCTTCAAAAGGTAGCCTGACCAAAATTTTTTATACACTTCAATTTTTCGTATTGTTGCATAATTACTTTTATAGGTATATAAATATCACTTTTTGTAGCAAAAATATAAATTGGCAGATCCATTCCTTTAACATTATATTCCGGAGGTACTGTTTTATTATATATTTTCAAATTCTTCTCGGCACCATAGTCAAAATGTCTAAATGACTCTAAAAAAACTTGCTTATTTATAATTACAAATATTTTTTTTAATATTCTTACTGCTATTAATGTTTTGAGAAAAGTGTGCAATTTGTTTTATAGATGAGCCAGCTGGAAGTGTTGGCAAAAACTCGATTACTTGTTTCTAAAATGTTAAAAAATAGTTTGTTTTGTCATATTACAATATTACAAAATAAGTACAAAATCAGTAACTTCAGATTCTCCGTTGAACATCTCCCAAACATAACGTAAAAGTCCAGGAAATAAATCCTTGAATGCATACATAAAATATCTCAGATCGCTGTACGATGAATAGAATAGCCTTTCCCCGGAGTTAACTGACAAGTAAACACTCTAAAATAAAGCAAAATGATATGTTTTAAAAAATGCACATAAAGATTTACAAAAAAAAACTTGGCACAAAAAAAATCTTCTTACAATGTCTCAAAGTTCTACTTACATAAATTGTTTTAAAATCTTTGACCAGATCCTTTAACACAGTATTATTGAAATGATTTAGATAAACTGCGGGAGCCATAACAATAACTTTGGATAGCTTTTTCTTATACTCAGGTCTTTCGCTCGCCGTCACGAAAACAATTGTTCCACCCTGGGAATGACCTATATACGTCACCTGTTTAGATCCAGTTTTCTCGATTATCTTATCTATTACAGCTGGCAAGTCGTATTTTCCAATTTCATGCCAACTAAAAAATATGTTTATATATAATTTTAAAATAACAATATTTGTATTGTTGTATTGCGAAACGAATTTTCTTCAGTTCAGTAAAATTGTAAAATGTATTTTCTAATTTTTTTAAACTGAGTTAAAATAAATTGTATAGTATAATAATTATACTATAATTAGAATACACAATTTTAAAATTTCTAAACATATTTAGATTTTTTTTAGCAAAATTACAATACCTGTATAGTAATGTTACTGAACAAATTTTTAATAAATGCTTAGTGAATTTCAACTAAACGTTTCGTAATTTTTCCAAATTGAGTTGTAATGAATCGTGTAGTGAATTTACAAAACTGAGTTTTATTATTACTATATTGTGGTGCGTAAAAACAGTGTAACTTCAGTTGAAGTTCATTGATGGCATCTTTTTATGATATGATTTTTATAACAGTGTATATAATAAATTTATTATAATTGAAAACCTTGAAAATTCCCTCGTGTATACACTATAGTGAACCTGATACGCATTACAAATTAAATATTTAATTTAATTAATGTAATCTGTAAGGGAATATTTTTTAACTATTTCTTAAAATTAATTTGCCCAAAATGCTAAGCAAATAATTGAAATTTAACCCAAACAAAATTATAGTTGAGCCAGATAATTTTTAATATATTTTTATTTTTACTATATAAAAAATAATATGGTAACAGTTATGGAGAGGACAAGTACAATGTGGTTGAGTAGTTTACACATATATTTTTTTAAAGGTTAATAAATATTGTGGATTTGTCAAAAATGTTTTCTATATTAACAACTACCTAAAAGGTTAACATTGTTCTAAGGTTGAATCATAAAAATATATGGCTCGAAGTAAAAAATTTCATTGGAATATTTTAAAATGTTTACCTAAAATCCCAGTAGCTTGCGTTCCTATCTGGATCTAAAGTTTTGTGTTTTCTAGAATGCGTGGTGCCTCTGCAATTTGGCAGCCAGACGTCGTAACCAGCTTCAGCTAATCTAAACGATAAGGATCTATCTGGGCCCAGCATTGCAAAGGATTCTGGCCCAGCCAATATACCATGCATTAAAATAATTGGCGTTCTTCTCGAAGTTTTCTTGAATTTTTTTCCATGGGGGATCCTGAATATTTTAAGAATATAATTATCTTCAGTTTCAACTATGTGGGATTCTATGGGGTAACCAAGAGACGTAACGTACTCAACCTAACAAAGAAACTTCAGAAATGCGTTAAAATGTTACACAGGATGTTACCATGTCTGGTTTTGAAAATGGCTCGCTAGTATCACTAAAAACACTTTTCACTAAAACTAATATCACTATAAAGTTGACTAAATCCTTGGGAGATTGCATTTTACTTCACTTCCTTCAGACAGATTTAAACTAAAAAGTTATTTTTACGGGATCGGCTTTTAACAGGTTATTTGATAATTATCATACAAATGTATAATTAGTTTTTTATATGAAACACGCGATTGATTTTGTTTATTAAATATTACTACCAATTTAATAAATAAATATTGCGATTTCAATTAAAACATGTAATTAATACAGTGCAGAGGTACGAACCGCTAGGTTTTTAACATAAACAATTTATGAAACATTTTCAATATGGTTTTTTTTAAATAGTTGGACAAAATAACAAGTTTTAAATGTAAATCCTATGTTGCTAATTATATTTTATATTTTAAATAATATTATAATAAAAATAAAATTTCTTAAATAAATTAAATATTTCAGTTCATCGAGGTATGTCACATAAAAATCTTAAAAATATGAGGTTTTATTATTTGTTACATTGCCCAATATTTTCAAAATTTTGTTTACAACCAAGACGTCAAGGTTCTTTGCACATGTAAAATCCATATGAGCAAATTTATTAACAGGTACTACATGATATTGTTTAACATTTGGCAATGTATCTCGGAGATCTTCCATGTCCTAAAAATAAAAAATAATAATTTTCTTATAAAATAATAAAATCTATTGCTTTAAGATGTTTTTAATAAATTATAAATATATATATAAAAATACCCATAATAAAAAGTTTTTAAAAATGTGTTTTATCCGAAATCGGCAGTAAAGTAGTCAATAATCGGCATTAAAGTAGAACTTTACTGCCGATTTAATACGAGTATTGTATGCAACCCATTATACATTTTAAGATGTGTCTATTGTTCCTCAGCAGAAACTAAATATTATTAAAAAAAGCACCGTCGCGGAGGTCGATTGGACCCTTTCATAAAATGTTGTTTAATAAAAATAATAAGTGAATTTTATTGGGTGACATTCACAATATCGAAATTCATTATATCGAATTCAAAATATCGAACACTTTTTATCGAAAATCAAAATATCGAAAATACAAAATGTCGAAAATCATAATATCGAAAATTAAAATGTCGATTTGAAAATGTCGAAATTTTATTTAATCGAATTTTCAATTTATCGAAAATAAAATCTCGACCGCTGTCATACAGGTTATGACGAATAGCTGTCATCTTGGTTATGCAGGTACACTGCATTGTGCCATACCAAACCAACCCAAACTTAACAACCCAACCCAACCGACCCCGCCCCATTGGGCCCCTCCCGCCCCATTGAGCAATAGAGGTATAATATATCTAAGGGCAGGCTGGATTGTGACAATGGGGCGGGAGGGGCCCAATGGGGCGGGGTCGGTTGGGTTGGGTTGTTAAGTTTGGGTAAGTTTGGTATGGCACAATACAAAGTACCTGCATAACCAAAATGACAGCTATTCGTCATAACCTTGAGGAATACTTTGCTACATTTAGCCTCTAGTTGAAAATGAGGTTAAAATATGCGACGGTTGAGCACACACATTTCTACGTCCGTCCGACGGTCGAGCACACACTTTTCTACGTCCGTCCGACGGTCGGGGAGACACTACCTTTAATTATTCGACATTTTCAAATCGACATTTTAATTTTCGATATTATCATTTTCGACATTTTGAATTTTCGATATTTTGATCTTCGACATTTTGTATTTTCGATATTTTGATTTTCGATAAAAAGTGTTCGATATTTTGAATTCGATATAATGAATTTCGATATTGTGAATGTCACCCAATTTTATTAATTAGATTAAAAAATCGCCGCGGCAGGCAAATATATAATAACCGTCGCAACAAACAGTATACGTATACACTTCCTACATTCAAATGACATTTGATTTGATCATCAAATGACATTTGATTTAAACATCATTATTATCATTATCATTATTAAACGTGATTTCGGATAAAATTTAATATGCACCTCGGCATTAAAGTCATTTTTTACACACACTCACTTGGTTATTTCCACATTCGTGATAAAAAATACGACTTTACTGCCTTGATACATAAATAACTATTTTCCGCCTATAAACCATAGTGCGACATCTAAACGAAAATAAAGTAACCATTCCAATTAACCGTTTTGCCGTAATTTTCACCATTAACATTGCTCCCAAAATATTAACACAAAGTATTAAAAATTCTTACACGGGAAATGTTTAAAGACTATGCTCCACACCTCAAAGTCCCACCACGTGACCACGTACGGAACGCAGTCTTTTGAAAATTTGGCATTTAAGGCTTTTCAGGTTATGTATCTGTCAAAGTATAGTCAATGAAAGAAATAATATTTATAGTGTTACCGCTTATGTTTAAGCAAAAGTTAATAAATCTTTATAGTATCACAATAACAATGGTTGGTTTAAAAATTTAGGAAATACTGCATTTAATGAAATTCCAAAGTGTAAGGTGCAATATAAGTGATATTTTTGTGCATTGGGTCTACATTTCTCCATAAAATAGTTTTAACTAAACAGCATTTATTAAAAAAATCTAACTTTTCTATTATGAAATAAGAATATCTGTATCAAAGGTAGGTTAATGTATTAGAACAAAAAATACCATCTAATTTTGTATTTTAAGGTTAGAAAAATCTATTTTGAACAAAATAAATAAGTGGATTATTTGGAAGAGTGTGTTAATATGGTCATAATAAATATAGGTATCAGTGGCGTAGCTAGCCTCGAGGGGGCCCCGTATCAAAAATCTGGTAGGGGCCCTTATAAGGGAAAAGCTGCTGGCAAAAAAATTTCTGCGTGTCACGCCTAAAGTCTATTTTGGGCAAACTAAAAAATTTTTTTAGGGTATCATTTTTTTGCATTTACTAATTTTTTAAAATTTAATAAATAATATATGTAATACATATATACAAATGAAGCACCCTACTATGTACCTATACATATTATGTATAGGTACATAGTAGGGTGCTTCATTTTAGAGCGACATTAGTCCCACCTGAAAATCTTATAACCGGTCAGAAAACAAAAATGTTGAGCTATTACAATGCTCTTAATCTTTATTTTTAAGCCGTTGCTATTCAATTTTTAAATATTTCCCTTTAAAAACCATTAAAAAACAATGTTTTATTCTTTTCTTCTTCCGCTCGTACAGTAAGAATATTTTTTTCGAATTTCGGTTCTAATATCTTTATACAGGATGAAATTATCTTTAAAAATGTCTATTTATGCAAGTCTGTAAATTGAATATGTTCTTCACAAATTGCCGTTCTATTCGAAAATCTTCTAAAATAGCAGTAAATCGTATTTGGAGACCAATGTATTGATTGTAGATAAAAAACGTAAATGACAATTTTGTAGGGAATTTTGTGCCCTACAAATTTGTTAAGAAATATTTTTCTGTATCACTTATATAAGTGTGGTTTAGCTTGTACAGATACTCTTTTACGAAACTTAAATAGTATATATAGTTACAGTCAGAAACTGAATTTTTGGAAATTTGACACTTTGGGTGGCTTTACAGGCTAAACTATAAGTGATACAGAAAAATATTTTTAAAAAATTTGTAGGGCACAAAATTCCCTACAAAATTGTCATTTACTTGTTTGATCTAAAATCAATAGTTTAGTCTCTAAATACGATTTACTACTATTTTAGAAGATTTTCGAGTGGAACGGCAATTTGTGAAGAACATATTCAACTTACAGACTTGCTTAAATAGACATTTTTTAAGATAATTTCATTCTGTATAAAGATTTTAGAACCGAAATTCGAAAAAATATTCTTACTGTACGAGCGGAAGGATAAAAGAATAAAACATTGTTTTTTAATGTTCTTTAAAGGAAAATTATTAAAAATTGAACAGCAACGGCTTTAAATAAAGATTAAGAGCTTTGTAATAGCTCAAAATTTTTGTTTGCTGACCGGTTATAAGATTTTTAGGTGGGACTTTGAAAAAAATGTCGCTCTAAAATGAAGCACCCTAATACATAGCTTTTTATGTACAGGTAAATTTTAAAATAAACCTTCTTCAACATCTTTTAAAAGGTTTCTATTTTAAAATAAAGGCAAGTGATTTGAAACAATTCACGGTGCTGTTCTGAGAGGTGATTTTTGGACTTTCTCTGAAACCTAATTTTTTTTATATTCTTGTTAATTAGGTCATAACTAAAATTTTAAGAGCAAAATAAAAAAAATTTGACGGTTTGAATTTTTTTAATTGGCTGTTTATTGAAAATATTATGCACTCTTTCAATTATCCAATTAAAACTAGCGATTTAATTTAAATATTTAAAATTTGCATAACTAAAAAAAAGGTTTTTTACAATTTTTTTTTATATATTTTACTGTTTTGTTGCAATAAACGTTCAAACTTTTAATCTAAACTTTGACGTATACATTTATGTTCCCTTAATTAATATATCCTTAAAGGTTGCCATGAAACTTAGATCTATTAAAAATTTATTTGACGTTTGAATTGTCATTTTCAGTATACGTATTCTATAATTTTTGTTTAGTTTTTTAAAGTGTTTTTTATAAACAAAAATGAAAAATTGTAGTAAAAGTTACGAAGAAATTCATGAAATTTAACCAAGGACCGGTTTATTCATCTTTAGTAAAGTTTATCGGCAATATCTAGTATCCAAAGAAATTATTCGTCAAATAAATCAAAAATGAATAAATCGGCTCTAAATAAAATGTGGCACCCTTAGAATTATTGTTTAATAAATGTATACTATACATTTAACCTTAAATTAAAACTTTAAACATGTATTACAACAAAACAGTAAAAGATATAAAAAAATGTATAGAAGTTTTTTTAGGAAATTAACTAATCTTTAATCTGATTTAAAAAGTTATGATAATATTTAAATAAAATCGCAAGTTTTAATTGGAGAATTGAAAGTGTGCATACATATTTTTAATAAACATCCAATTAAAACAAAATTAACCGTCAAATTTTTTTTATTTTGCTCTTAAAAAAAGTTATGACCTAATTAACAAGAATATAAAAAAAAATTAGGTTTCACAGAAAGTCCAAAAATCACCTCTCAGAACAGCACCGTGAATTGTAACGCTAATAATTATTTTTAATTTGCTATTAATATAACCTATGATATTAACACGCAAAGCAGACTCAGTATGCCGCTGCGCAGAGCACAGAACAATATGCGCAGACTGCGCCGCACAGCGGAAAGGTGCGGACAGAAACAATTCGTATGAGTTGGCTTTGTTGGAACAGGAGGGTATTCAGGAAAATTTTAATGGAATAAATGGAAGTATAAACAATTAAATGATATTATTTTTTTATGTATTTATTTAATTTCATGCCTCAATTTTTTTTAACATGTGGGTACTTTTTAACATGTGGGTATACCCACATGTTAAAAAGTATACCTAATATGTTTTTTGCTTACACACGTCGAAGCCAATCGGGGGCCCCCCCTAGCCGGGGGCCCCGTATCACTGATACGGCTGATACAGCGGTAGCTACGCCCCTGATAGGTATACTAAATAATTGTTGAATATGGTTCAAATTAAATTGAAACTTTTATACTTCTAATGAGAAAACTTGTGCATACCTCTCGGCATACCTACTTTAAGTTAGATTATAAAAAAACAAACAATTTTTAGAGAAACTTGCAATGTGAAAATATTTAATACACCCATGACATGTGATTTCTTAAAATTTTTAAAGTTATAATGATTTTTCGATGTTGATCAAGTTCAGTCGAAGCTCTTTAACTATTTGTATTGACAAAACTTTATGTAGGTACACTTTAAGCTGGATAAGAAAAACTACCACATATATTAACCTACCTTTAATACAGATATTCTTATTCCATAGCAGAGAAGCTAGATTTTTTTTAATAAATGCTGTTTAGTTAAAATTATTGTATGGCGAAAACCAGATATTTCGACCAAATGCACAAAAATATTACTTATTTGGCACCATACACTTTATAATTTCATTAAATGCAGTATTTATATTCTTAATTTCCTAAACCATCCATTGTTATTGTAATGTTATAAAGATTTAAACATTTTTAACGACTAAACATAATATTATTTCTTGACGGATACATAACCTGAAAAGCCTTAAATGCCTTTGAGGTGTGGAGCATAGTACAAAAAGTGACAGTTATATTTATTGAAATTCCCGTTAGAATTTCTTACTTGGGAATTTACCGGGGTTAAAATCTCAATTTTTTTGTGGAAATCAAAATTTATCCTTTTGAAAATAGACTAAAAATCGATATAGAAGCAGTTTTTCATAGTAAAAGAGAAGAGAATGTTTTATGGGCACTGTACGCAAAATTTTTAACGCTTTATAAGTTAAAGAAAGGTGCTTTATTTTAAAGATTGTATGACATTTGACTGTCAACTAACTTCAGCACGTGACTAAAGCGCCATAAAGCCACAGCTTGTCAATGTTATTTAAAAGGTCACTTAGTGTCATGGAAACATGAATGAATGTAGGCGCGAAAAAGCGCATTTTCATATGTATATTTCATATATATATTTTTAATATCTTACTTTTATATCAACGAAAACATCACTTTTTGAGGCAAAAATATAAGTAGGCAGATCCATTCCTTTAACATTATATTTCGGAGGTGAGGCACTATTATATTTTTTTAAATTCTTCTTAGCACCATAGTCGAACTGTCTAAATGACTCTAAAATAGTTTGATTTAAATAAAATTATGTAAATAATAATTATTGTTTTTATCATCACTGCTGTTAAAACTTTGAGCAAAGTGTGCAATTTGTTTAACGGATGAACCGGCTGGTAGAGTTCCAAAGAATTCTAATACTTGTTGCTAGAAATTATAATTTTATTTTTATGATTAGTTATTTTTCAATATTGCTAAATAAATTACCCAATCAGTTACTTCAGATTCTCCGTTGAATGAGTTCCATAACGTATGGACCGCATCAGGAAACAAATCTTTAAATGCATAAATGAAATATCTTAAATCATTGTAATTTGTGTAGAATAGGTTTTCTCCAGAGTTAACTAAGGTAAATCCTTCCTGAAAATACAATTCTTCAAATTTTATTTTTACTCATTTAAGTCTATTCTTCTATAAAATTCTGAACAAAATGTCAGGCTAACTTAAAAAGTTAATATCTTTTTTATTTTAAATGTAACACCCGGTATGTTTTACTAAATCAAATAGTAAATTAAAAACCTTGACCCTGTATTTATAAATATGTTTTTTTTCAAGCGGCCATGATATACAACCTTATATGCCTGTATAGAGATAGTTGAAGTGCGTCTTTTTCATTAGCGGCAGACAAAAAACTCAAAAAAGCCTAGGGATAGAAGTAAATCCATAGGTGTCTCAATAGACGTCAAATAATAAAATTAATTTAGCATTTCATACAAAGCAATCACGATTTATTAATTACATTAATTATAATCGCACGGAACATTTTGACAGAGCAGTGTTTATTTTTAGTTTAGGATATTTATCGGCATTGTAAGTAAGGGTTATAAGTTTTTTTAGTTTTTAACAATAATTTATAATGCTTTTAGCCAAAATTTTATACCACATAAGTTATGAGTAAATAAAATAATTCTATTACTTATCCTATTTATATTACGCCCTTGAAAAAAAAATTGTATATGTTATTTGGAGTAGAAGCTCTTTTTGTGCTTCGTACAGTTGCCTGCCTCAGCTACGCTTCGACCGCCAATCTCTGTACTCACCACAAAAAGAGTCACTTCTACTCCTTATGACATAATCTACTATTTTTCGTTATATTTTGTTCCAAATATTATAGACCACCTGATACTTTGTTAACATTTCATAGACCTTACATAATATGACTTAAAATTGATTAATAAGTCCTTTAAATAAGGGTGCTTGAAATGATTTAGATAAACTGCCGGAGCCATAGCAATAACTTTGGATAGTTTTTTCTTATACTCAGGTCTTTCGCTGGCCATGACAAAAACAACCGTTCCGCCCTGGGAATGACCTATATACGTCACTTGTTGAAATCCTGATTTTTCCATCACCTTGTCAACTATGGCTGGCAAGTCGTATTTTCCGATTTCATGCCAACTAAAAAATAAAATTTATAATTTTACATTTTTTTATATTATAACAGTCAAGTCTTTAATATATTATATTATCATATTAAACCAACTTTTGTCACGTCATATAAACATTCACTATTTTCCAGAAACTCTGTATTGGTATTGTAGAATGAGTTTATAGCCAAAGAGGTAGAACGTTTTGCGCGAAAACCAATTTGATTTTTTGTTATCGTATTATTTTTATTTAAAAAAGTTTCCAGACGTTTTAAAAAGCAGTATCCAAAAATTTTCGATAATGTAGAGGACATTGAAATAGGTCTATAATTATCCACCAATTGTTTGTCAGATTTTTTAAAAATTGGAACAACTTTATTGGTTTTATTCTTTTCAGAACAGCCTGTTTGGAATGACAAATTTACCAAGTACACCAAAGGCTCTACAATTTCACTTGTTATATCTTTTAAAACAAAAGTAGGGATTAGTTTTTCAACAAATAGCTTAAGAAAAACCACTTAATATTATTATAATTGTAAAACCCTGTATGATTTAACACAATCAAATAGAACATTAAAGAATCTTTCGATTTGTATTATAAAAACTCTTTCCTAAACTTAAAATTTCAGAGACATTTAACAATTTCCAATATTTTCAATACTATTTTGTATCAACAAACCTGTGAAATTTTACGTGAGTTAATGTGACAGTATCCATGGTTACCACCAAATCTGTCATTGTTTAAAATTAATTAAAATATTTGATTGAAAAATTTATAACTCAAAAAATTATTAGTTATTAGTGGCTGCTTTTTCACTTGTACCATGGTTAACCATGGAATACCATGGTATCCCAAAATTTAACAGCCAATTATTATGTAAAATTGTCCCCTGAATCCGAAAATACCGTCAAAAATTATGAAAGTGGAGCAGTTTTTGAGATATAGTCAATTCCATATTAATTGGAAAATTGACTATATCTCAAAAACTGTTCTACTTTTTAAGTTTTGATGGTATTTTCGGATTCAGAGGACAATTTTACATAAGAATTAAGTCCTAAATTTTGGGGGTACCATGGTATCACATGGTTAACCATGGTACAAGTCATTTTTGACTAATTCATTTTTAGAGAGTATAGCCATTTTACTCAGAATTTTATGTAGAATTAAAAAATATAAAAATATATGAGGTGTCACAAGGTTTAAGACATTTTCGGTAAAACAAAATAATTTAGAAAAATAGTCCAAATCGAATAATTTACTAAATCGATGTCTTTCGCGATTCCCTACAAACTTCTAACGGACTACGTACGTGAAACACCCTGTATATTAAACGTCATTTATGTGTTATGCTAATGCTAATAATACAACAATATTTGTATAAAAATAACAAAATATACTAAACTAAACATTTATGAATACTGCTACTGCTAATTCAAAACTGATCCTGGCCACAGAAACATCATTTGCATAAAAAAGTTAATATATCAAATAAAAGTCAATACTTTAACGTGTTATACTCAAATTTAGAAAACAAAGTTGCTTCTTCGATTATTTACCCTTTAAAAATTGTTAAATTTTAAATAAAATTATCACCAGCGCCCCCTGTACGTTACAATCTAAACAAAATTTTTTCATGGAAGAATTTTCATTAGTAAGATCTACATTGAAGTGAAGAAAAAAATAAAAAATAAAAACAAAGTTTTTTTTCTGAAAAAAGTACTGAATTTAGATGTAGATGTAAAAAAGTTTCAATCGATTTCTTGAACCCTTGCAAATCGACCTTTCGCGAAACCATAGAGTTATTGTATCATTTTTCACCAAATTTGACAAAAATTGAAAGCTGACCTTATTGGATTTTCTTAAAACTTTCAGGGTGTGAAGGCCAATGCTTAGGTTGAACAAAAACCACAATATTTTTTTTTATTTAAACACCCTGAGGAATTAAGCAGGGCCATATTGACCGGTTTGCATAAAAAATTACCAAATCGGTGTCTAAGAAAACCATAACTAAGTTGTTTATTAATATTTTGTATCGCGTAATATTTTGTTTTAACCATAAAACAATGTAATTTTTAAATATATTCCTAAAATTATACAAATGTTTTTACAAATGCAGCTTTTTTAGTGCTAAATATACGGTTCTTTTAACTGAAAATGTCAATTTGGTGTATATTTTTATTTAAAGTAATTATAAATATTGATAAAATATAAAATGCAAAGTTATAAAAAAGTATCCAAATTGCAGGAAATACCATCATAATTATGAAAATTTCCCATTTTTGGAGAAAAAAAATGCATTTTTTCGTCCGGAGGAACTGAACGAAAATTCTTCAAAATTTAACAGAATGTTCTCCTCAATATAAATTAAAAACTTTAACAAAAAAAATTGTGTGTATTTGCCTTGCTAGGAAGATACAACGGTTTAAAATACCATAAATTGTATAGAATATGGAATTATTTTCATGGTCTTTTTTATCAAGACGGCTTTGATAAAAAAATGCTATTTAAAGGTGTTTGAAAAAGAAATTTAAAATATTAAAAATTAGGCTACATAAACATTAAATAATTATTTTATAATTATAATAAACAAAATAACGCAAATAGTTGTCGCGGCGAATACATTACAATTATTGTTATTTTCTTTTACGTATATAATCCAAGGAACTGCTAGGTTAACCGTATGTCGAGAAATCGGTTTTTGATATTCGACATTGATGACGCAGTTTAAAACATTTGCCGCGATGACTTTACATAATAATTAATATAAAATAAAACGCACAATATTTGTATTGTTATCTTAAGGTACAAAATGATTACAAATGATGGATCGCCTATGATATTTTTATTACTTATTGCAACCAATCAGATTCACTTATTTAATTTTTGTGTAATTTTCCACAATTCTGAGATTTTCTGCAGTTTAATCTTAAAGGAGCCTCTATAAAACAGTTATTAAATTTATTTGAAATAAGTTGAGGATCCTCAATTTTATTATCATTTATTGTAATATTTTTGTGTAATTTTCCACAATTCTGAGATTTTCTGCAGTTTTTGTAGGGTTTTCCGAGTTAAATGTTTTATTTTGATAATAGTTTTTTTTGCCCTTGATAATATCAAGTTGATATCAGAAGAGAATGCTTAGTTTTTAAGGTTTTATAATAGTTTGTTAAGTCTGCATGTATGCTTTTAATTTAAAAAAAAATTTCAAATTACTACTAGATTTTTTTGATTTCGGAAGTTACCCAGCTTTTATTGCAATTTTTGTTGCATAAGTGCAAACTTCTTCTTGGTAAAATAGTAAATACTATATTCAAGTCGATCTTGTCTAAAAAATTGACTTTTTTTCGATATTTTAGCCGATTGCACTTAAAAACTTATTGACTAATTGGGCATTTATAAAGTTACATTTGTTGTCAATGATTGATGTCAACTAGGTTTAATTTGACATCTTTTGCAATACAACTGACCATTTTAAACTCGATATATGACCCGAAAAAAAAAAGAAATGTTTTTATTTGAAAAACCCTGCCATGAAAGAAAATATTGTAATTTTCGAGTTTGGTAGGCCAAAATACACATTACATTTTGGCCTTAAACCGGTGTTATTTACCTAAAATCCCAGAAGCTTGGGTTACCATCGGGATCTAACGTTTTGTGTTTTCTAGAGTGCGTGGTGCCTCTGCAATTTGGCAGCCAGACGTCGTAACCAGCTTCAGCTGCCTTAAACGCTAAGGATCTAGTTGGGCCAAGCATCACATACGACTCCGCCCCGGCAAGTACACCGTGCATCAAAATAATCGGCGGTTTCTTCGATGCTTTTTTAAATTTTTTTCCATGTGGGATCCTGAATATTTTAAGAATATATCCATCTTCAGTTTCAACCATGTAGGTTTCTATGGGGTAACCAAAAGACGTAACATACTCAACCTAACCAAAAAACTTTAGAAATGCGTAAATATGTTACAAAAATGTTACCATATCTGGTTTTGAAAATGGCTCGCTTTTATCACTGGCAACATTTTTCACCAAAACTAATATCACAATAAAGTTGACTAAATTTTTAAGGGACACCATTTTAATTGCTCGACACCTGACTGAATGGGAGTAAGAAGATTCGGCCTTTGTATTTAAAGTAAAAATCCTTGGCTTCTAAAGAGAACAAATACTTTTTTTTAAACAATCCGGTTAATTTCATAAATAATGATCCTTGATTCGATTTTCTATTTGTCCACAATAATACGCTAATGAAATAAAAAACCATGTTTGTCATTTAATGTTTGGTTTATTTTTATCACTGTTTAATATATTTATAATTTTATTGTTAAACAAGGTATCAGCATTTCTGGCTAAAATAAAGTCAAGATGGGTGAATTTTTTCACAGGGACCACATAGTATTCCTTCACGTTTGGTAATTTATTCACTAGAATCTGTAAATCCTACAAAAAAAAGAAACAAATTATTCTTAAACTAGTACATAATTTAAGTGGCACTGGTGAATGTGTAGGGTAAATACAAAAAGTGACTGGACTACAGATAAAAATAAAAAACTAAATTTGGAGGTGTCATTTTACTAACGTTTAAAAAATATTTATTCTTTAATAGTATATTATGTATCAAGTTTGATAAACGCCATTTTATACACGAATTTAATTTAGGCACTATACTTTTTCTACGACGAATACTTATTATTATCTTAAAATGATTTAAATAAAAAAATTGTATAGAGCGCCATCTATGAAACAATAGGGGAATCTGAGTGTCACCGTCAAATGTCACATTTTTATATTTTATAAACACAGATTATAAAGGTTATAAATCGAAATGTATTTCTTGAAAATTGACAGTTTTTCACAGTGAAAGTAAAGAAAATGTTTAAGTTATAGTTTACTGCCGGCGAAATTAAAAGGTCAGTACAATGTTCATATAAACTTTTCAAATATTGGCGTTGAGAAACTATTTAATACTTTTGTATTTTTATATTGAGATATTAAAATAATTTTCTCATTTAGTATTATCTTACAAGAAAGGCACTTTATTTTAACGATTGTATGATATTTGACAACTGTCAACTAACTTCAGCCCGTGACTAAAGCACCATAAAGCCATAACTTGTCAATATGTATTTAAAAGGTCACTTAGTGTCATGGAAACATGTACGATAAAGGGCGTTTTAAAGGGGGGGGGGGTAAAAAAAATATGTTTACCTCTAAATTAGCAAATACGTCGTTTTGTCCACCAAAAATATATGAGGGTACGTCCATATTCTTCAGTTTGTATAATGGAGGAATGGTACTATTATATCTTACCAAGTTTTCCTTTGGACCATAGTCAAAAAATCTAAATGATCCTAAAAATTAAAAAAAAATATGTTTTTAAAATTTAGTATGACTTATATAGGTTTCCACAAAATATTTTAAAATTTATGGTTTATAATTAAAAATATTGATATTAGTAATGTTTTTTCGACTAATTTTATTATTTATGTAATTTTTGATTTAAAAACAACTATTTAATAGTTACACACAGAGAAAAGTCCGTTTGGAAAACATAGCAATTTTCTATAAATGTGCTACGTTATCCAAGATAGTTGCAATTTGTCTAATTAGTTTCTTCAAGTCAATTTTCTATAATTTGCTGGAAACAGTAAGATTTTATATTTAATCATTTGCACAATATTGTCAAGAAAAGAGTTGAAATCTGTTGTTAAAAATATTTCAAAAATAAATGTTGTTACTCTTTTGTATAATTTTTTAAATAATTTGTATAAATATAGTATAACTTTGAGTTAGAATATAAATTTTACAATATTGGACAATTTGTTCGGGTGTGAAGCATCACACCACCTAAGATAACCAATAAAATTATTTCCCGCTTGAAATAAGACGCCGGCCGGTCGCTCAACTTCAATCTGCATCTTCAGTTTGCAGTTTTAGTTATATTAGATTAAAATATGTGTAAATGTCAAATAAATTATGTTAAGTTTTTAATATAATAAGTTTACTACAATTATTTGCTACCATTTAGCACAAATTGCTCCTGTAACCTTTTTAGCACTAATTTGTTACAATAATGAAACCAAATCCACAAATTTTTATCTGTGTATGTTTTATCGAATTTATTTAATTTGGCTGATATACACACTGTATAAATTTAAATTGTTAAAATGCTTTATACTTAATTTGTATGTTTGTGCGTAATGCATAATCTGTTTATTAGCTGCTCCTGCAGGGATGGTCCCAGCAAATTTGGTAAATTGTTTCTGAAAATTTTAAAATATATTTTTTTTTTCGGGCTTTATATGTTTTACATACCCAATTAATTTCTTCAGATTCCCCCAAAAGTCTAAAGAAAAATCCTTTTAAAAGTTCAGGATATCTTTGCCCAAGTGCATAAATAAATAGCCTCATATCGTTGTAATCAGCCCACAGGAGTTTTTCCCTTTGGTTTACTAACAATTTAACATCCTAAAATGAAAAAAAAAATAATAAATATTTTAGATCGCTTAATTAAAATATAAAAGTAAAAATCCTGGTAAAATTTTTTCTTTGAAATTTTGTGCATTTTAGCACTAGGAGTAGTGTGTAATTTCAATCGCAAATAACTTTTTTATTTGATTTCGGATTTAAACAAATATTAAAGAATATTGTGGGTACATTAATGGAGAATCGCTCACATTTTAAAAATTACTAAAAAATTTACGCACGTTTATAATATACAGGTTTAAACAAAAAGATGTTTTTTACCATAAGTTTAAGACACTCTGTAGTTGTTCTAAATTAAGTTTTAATTATCAAGTTACATCTATTTTTAACAGTTTTGTTTTTGGTTCACCTTGATATATTTATTTTTGTGGAAAATATGATTTTTTTTAAAAAACATTGCAATTTCTAATATTTTTCCTGTATGAAGAACTAAGGTTGCTATGGTCCTTCCATAGCCTATGGAGGATGACAGTGACAGTTTTGTTAAATCATCCCATACTTAGACATGTCATGTACAGCTTTCAAAAGGTATCACATTTTTTTTTAATTAAGGTGTTAATTTTGAGGTGTCTTCTTACTTTTAAAAATGTCTCCGACTGATGTTGCCCTTTGTACTTTACTTCTTGTGACGTTTAAAACACTTGCCACGTAATACTGTGACCGTCCATCCTGGATTAAATTAATGGCTTTGGCAACATCAGTCGGAGCCATATCCATTTTTTAAAGTAAGAAGACACCTCAAAATTTAAACATTAATTTGCAAAAAACAATTTGATAGCTTTTGAAAGCCGTGTATGACATGTCCAAGTATGGGATGATTCAACAAAACTGTCACTGTTATTCTCCATAGCCTATGGATGACCATAGCAACCTTAGTTCTTCATACAGAAAAATATTGGAAATTGCAATGTTTTTATAAAAAATCCATATTTTCCACAAAAATAAATATATCGAGGTGAACCAAAAACAAAACTGTTAAGAATAGATGTGACTTGATAAATAAAACTTAATTTAGAACAATATACGGTTTTGCCACTCTACAGAGTGTCTTAAACTTATGGTAAAAAACATTTTTTTGATTAAACCTGTATATTATAAACGTACTTCAATTTTTTAGTAATTTTTTAAAATGTGAGCGATTGTCTATTAGTTTATCTACAATATTCTTTAATATTAGTTTAAATCCGACATGAAATAAAAAAGTTATTTGCGATTGAAATTCATCGAAAATTTCTGTGGATCGATTAATTTGCCTGTGAGTGTATTATAAATTTGTAAACCTACTTAAAAATAGTTTTTTGACAGGGTTAAATGTATACTCAGTAAATATTACTCACATAAACACTTTTAGCATGTTCCATCAACTCCTTTAGCCAGGGATGTGTTAGATGATTGAATAAAACCACAGGGGACAGTCCTATGTATTTGGAGATTTTTGCTTTGTATTCCGGTCTCTCGCTGGCCATCACCAACATCACCGTCCCACCCTGGGAATGGCCTACGTAGGGTATTTTATCTTGGCCCGTTTTTTCCACTATCAAGTCTATGACGCGGGGTATATCGTATTTGCCAATTTCATGCCAACTACACTCAAAAAAATGTACATGCATTGACAATAAAACTAATTTTGTGAGCGAAGCCCAAAAAGGCACTTCTTGGCCAAATGGCATACAACATTTTATCTTTAAAGCACTTTATATAGGTCAATTTAATTCAACATCAAAGCGGCCTAACCTCACTTTTTTAGAATTTCATTTATTTATTAGCTAAAAATTACATTAAATGTACAATAATTATTATTGCTTTTAGAAGCAGTAATAGTTTGACAATACCTAGCAACATGATTTAAGTAGAAATGGATTTTTGCTATTACATTGAATTCAATTAATTGTTTAAAAAATAGGTAGGTATCTAATTTCAATTTGTTTGGATTTTTATTTAAAAAATAGGTAGTTTGGAATGTTTAGGCTGTGTTTAACATTTAATTTCACTGAAAACTTAAAGCAAATTAAAACTTAAAGATAATTTAAATCGTAGAAAAAGAATCGTGCGTTTTCTTGGTTGCCTAACCTCACTTTTTGTTTTAGTATTCATATTTAATTTTACAATAATTTAAAGAAAAATATTAAACATTAACAGTAAAACAAACAAATTAGTGCTTATTATAAATAAATTAAACCAGTTTAGTACGTTAATTTCTTAGAAAAGGATTAATTTGTCAAAACAATACCCCTAGCGAGAAAAAATCGAACTAATTACTTGCCTCATAAAAATTTTTATCGGCCTAGGCCATAACAAGATATTTCTTTATCGAATGTTGACAACAATTGAGTTTAAATTATAGACCGCGTGGAGATAAATAATATTATTTAACTTAAATTTAAAATTGCAATGGCTATAAAAAAATATACCACCTAAGGTTCCTTTTTTATTAAATTTGTAGTGTCTTATTGGGATTATTTTTATTTACAGAAAAAACTTTTTTTACTGTTAATAAAATTCTCATTTACCATAATAAAGCAGCAATGTTCATCCAACAAAGTAATAGTTGTTATCATATTGTTATGGCAATAATAAATACTTTATGTTTATATTAAATCTTTGTCGAACTTAAAATGTTTTTGTTTAATCTATAGTTGTCTGCGAATTGCGCTTACATAAAGTAATGCGAAGTTGTTATAGTAACATTTGTTTATTTTACTATGGCATATTTGTCTTTTTTAAATTACTATAGTTGTAATTCAAATTAATTTTATTTCAGTTAGAAAATCTTTGTTAATAGCTTACGTTAAGAACAATAACAAAAATATTTTATTGCTATTAAAAGATTTTTTTAATATATACTATTGTTTTGCAATGGTAACAAAATTTTTGTTATTTTCCTTAAAAAGAGGGGGAAAGGGCCAGCGCTCTCCTTGGTGAGCATAACTTTATAATCCACAGTCTGTGTTATAATCTTATTGATTTCACTTGTGCGAGTGAAGTGTGGTAAAATCTAGCATGATAAATATATCAAAAAGGTCACTAAGAAAATTAAAATTTCGACGTTTTCTAAAAGAAATATTTAAGGTATATTCTATAAACGAAGCAGACCCAACAGTAGGTTGAAAATGTGACCATTGTTGCAATGAAAATAGTTTATTGAATTTACAATTAATTTGTTGTTAAATTTACATACATTTTATTAATATTATAAAAAAAGTTTTATTTTAAACGAAAAGGGATTTGTAAAATTTACCAAATTTATATATATAAATAATACTATGGCACGCCGTTTTACTTTTTAATGACATCAAAAAATTTATTAAAAACAAAAATTATCAAAATTAAAAATTGCCTAGAAAATATAAACGTTCATAAAAATTACTAAATTAAGTTTAATTATAAATTAAAATCTACTAATTTATTTTTTGGTGTATCAGATAAATTTCCATATATACATCGTTCTGGTGTGATCTATATTTTTAAGCCTCAGTTTTTGTTGTATGAATATTTTTTTTCTATTTAAAAAAGGTGCTTATATGTAAATAATAATATTTAATTTATTAATTTAAAATTAAGTTAAAGTAGAATATTTATTTTGGAATAAAAATTAGACACGATTTAAATCTGTAAGCGCAAGGCGAATTTTCTCGATGAAAAATTCGATGAATTAAAATGTTGTTTAACACTCGTAAACAGAACGCATAGTGCGGTTGTGTTACGTACTACTGCCTCCAAGCGAAACCACATAACGTCGAAGTACATAAGCTCGAAAATAAATTAGGCAACAGTGCAGTCCAAAATTTTCAGTGCTATCAATAATGTATATCGACATGATTATGATTATTAAATTATGTAAGGGGTGCATTTCAACAAAACTGCCCTGCTGGCTAACCTCACTTTATACGAAATAATTTAGATATGGATTTCAGACTCTTCTAATAGACAATTTAATTGTGGTTCATTATTTGGTTAGTTGTTTATGCAATAGGATTTCTCTCAGAAGAAGATATTTATAAACTTAATGAACTAAAAGAGCACTTTTGTAATTAATGGTGGATTGAAAATATTGTATTGTTTTTTATCTTTTAGTCAATAAAAACCAATATTTTAGTAAAAAAGATTTTCTTTATTTTTATTTCAAAAAATTAATTAATAAATTAGATAGGAAATTAAGGAAAGCAAAACAGGTAATTAAATATAATTGCAGCACTGAATTTGAATGCACCGTTGCCTAATTTATTTACGAGCTCATGTACCTTCGACGTTAAGTGATTTCGCTTGGTGGCAGTAGTACGTAACAAAACCGTACTATGCACTAGCGCCAAATTAAAATTCTGTTTACGAGTGATAACCAATATTTTAATTCATCGAATTTTTCAGTCAGAAAATTGGAGGTACATAATATTTAAATAAAAATAAGGAATTATTATTCTGTCACATACAAGTAGCATTGAATTTATTATCTAAAAAAATAATCTGATTAAAAGAAATATGGCAGAAAGGTACTTAAATGAAAATTCGTATTGCTAGATTTAAATAACATAATAATTAATAATAAAAATAAAATTGTATTCAATTCTTCTTAGTCAAATAAAATTTGAAGTAATATTAAAAACATTTAAATTTTTAAACAAATATTTCGTGCAAAATATTTGTGTGTGGAATAAGAAACTTTATCACTTTAATTTCTAACAGGTAAATTGATTTTTATGTCGACGAGTAATAATAGAAAATAATTGCGACATAATGATAATTTCAGTATTAATTTTTCTTAAATAAATGTCGCGCACCTTGAATTAACTGGCTAAGAAATTCGATGAATTAAAATTTTGGTTCAATTTGACTGCGTGTTTCTCAAGTAGCGCCTTATTAAAATTATCTCAACCCAAATTTTAATTCAACGAATTTTTTAGTCAGAAAATACGCCATTCAGTTCCAGAATTAAAATTACTTTAATTCTTATTCTGTGCTTAAAATTGTGTACTTAATATACCAAGACATCATAAAATTTTTACTTTAAAATGTTCAGACAATTTTTAAAAACGCAACTTGAATTAATATTTAGCTTTAATAAACATGACATTAAAAAGTAAGTACTATGAGGGTTTCATTAATACTACAAAACGTTTTTATAAACGGTACAGAACTGTTTTTGGACAAATAATAATAACTATATTTATCAATGCGTGTCTGCAAATTTTTGTACATAACGTAAATTTACTTTATAATTAATGCAAATGCTATTACTGAAATCATAGGATTAAAAAGACGGGATTTGTCTTACCTAAAGTCCCAAAAAATTTGATCGCTCTCGGGATTAAGAGTGACATGTCTTCGGGAATGCGTGTTTCCCCTCGCATTGGGCAACCAAACATCGTAACCAGCTTCGGCGGCCATGAAGCTAAGAGATTTTTTCTCTCCCAGATAAACGAAGTTTTCCGAACACCCCATTAGCCCGTGCATTAGTATGACCGGCGGCCTTTTCGACCTTTCTTTGCTGTACTTTCCGAACGGGATCCTGTGGATTTTTAGGATGTATCCGTCTTCGGTAGTTACGTCGTATTCTTCGATCGGGTATCCCTTGGATTTGACGTATTCGACCTAGCAGGGAAATGTAATGTACACAGTAAAAAATTTTGAGTAAAATTTTACTCAAAATTAAATCAAAATGTATTTAATCTAGGTCCACACCAAATTGATTAATTTTTTTAACTCAGTGTGTTTTAGTAAACTATTTTCTTTTTGAGTGAATATGTTCATCAAATTACGTACTAAAGTCCTACAAATTTTGAGTAAATTCTAGTCATATTTGAGTAAAATTGTAATACATTTTGATTTAAATATACTAGTCTTAAACATTTTTAGTAAATTTTAATCAACTTTTGAGTGAATTCTAGTCAAATTTGAGTAACATTTTAATATATTTTGATTTAAAACCTAATTAAATATAAATAAATTTTTAGTTAAATTTACTTAAAATGGTGTTCTTTCAACTTTAAAAAGTGTTACAATTACTCAGCAATTGATTAAATTAAAGTGGTTATAGGGGTTATAGCCAGGTTGAATAAAAAAAAATTAGAGAAAATAAATTTTATTTGAAACTCCATGGGAACAAATGAACAAAACAATGTATAAACTATATTTATAAATAATAAAACAACGGAGTAGTTAATCCTAACTAGGGGATAAAAAATTGGCCCTTAGACTAAAAAATGAACAAAACATTATAAAAAAAACACATTTTGGTATGACAAAGTATTCATATACTCAGCAATTAAAAAGGGTTTGTCGGAGAGTCCAAATTTTGTTATTATATCGTTAAAAGGAACGTTTGTCTGAAAAAAAAATTGGTTATTATCTGATATTACCAAAAAACTGTAGTATATACTATAAAATAACGCATAAATGGCTTTAAAACATTGTAAAAGTACCACTTTTTTAAAGTAAGTTTTACATTTATTATTGTTAAATATACAAATTATGTTGTAAATAATATATTTAATTAAAGTTTAAAAAAAATACCTTAAACTTTTGTAAATAAAAGAATATTTAAATATATTAACAAAAGATGTGTTTGACACTTTTATTAAAGTTAAAAATGCCATTTCAGCAAGAATTTTAAGTCCAGTTAACAACAAAAAAATTGGCACTATTGATATATAGTGTAATGTTATTGCTAATTTGGCATTCTATTTTTTAATGTGTACCTATGTAGGCAAAATAGTGTTATTATTGTATTGATAGAATAATAAATAACTTCTAAGGACTGCGTTGAGACTAATAATATTAATATTATATTATGTTAGAAGATAAAAATTAAATACAAAATTGCAACTTTTTAATCAAATTTCAATCAAAGTATAGAGTAATTTTTACTTGATATTGGGTAAATGAAGACGCCGGTTATTGTAGAAAAATTTTAGGATTTAACATTCATTATTATTTTTATAAATAAAGCCATCATAATAAGGATTACACCTACCTACTCAAATTCCCAAAATTAAGTAGTATCTAGTTATGTACGCTGGGGTTGGGGTACTTACCAAATATCAAAAAATTATATGAGATGTCCTCTTTTGCCCACTTTTTCAAGCACAAACACAAATTTATTTTAACTATAGTTATATGTTTCTTATAAATTACCACAACGAATTACACAATTATTGCCAGTTTAACCTGTTGAACACCATGCATGCAGTGCAGCCAACATAAGCGCGCGAAATACAGTTTTACTTCACGTAGAGTAAATAATTATTGCATACTCAAAAATGATTTAGGTTAAATGCAAAATGAGTAAATCGATTAATTTTAATGCACTATTTAGTTAATTTTTAATAATTACCAAATATTGAGCATAATTTCCAAAAAACTTACTCAAAAAAATAACTCTAACTTGTTTACTCAATTTCTTTCGCACTTTACTCTTTACGATTTTTTACTGTGTATTTGTTTTATACACGGAAAAAATAAATCAGTAACCATTAATGAGCAGAACAATATTCCACAAATCATACAATTTCTAATAAAACCTTACAGGTTACTGACTGACTTAAAAGAAGACGATTAGATTAGATGTTAAGAAACGTTAGAAGTAATTTCTAATTAAGATTAGAAGTCTTGTTCTTTACATTATCAAGAAATAAACAGTATTACTTATTAGTTTTTCAGTGTGTCTGAAATCAAATAATTATCGTTGTTTAATGTTAATCTTTTAAAATTTCCGAAACAGTTAAAGATAGGTATAGGACATAAAATATGTCCTGAAGATTCCAAAAATTGAATAATATACACTTTATTATTTTTGCTTTAGTGCTAGTTTTTTTGTTTTTATTTGAAAATGGTGCATTTTATGGATGTTCAACAAGAGTACCTTTTTATGTAGCTATTTTTGTAGTGTTTCACAAAATCAAAATAAATTTGCCGCCGTTATTATCCACACAAAGTTGACAGCAGCGTGGAAAATGATGATAAGTCGATCTTGCTATCATATCCGGATGAATAAGTTTAAAAGTTTGCTTAATACACAGTAAAAAAAATCAACTCTAAGCAACACTAATTAGAGTTCACACAGGTCCACACTAAATAGTGTTGTTTTATAACACTACAATTAGAGTTAATTTGTAGTGTAATTTTCCCCAAGTAAGCAAGTATGATTTAACACTAAGTGTAAGTAATTTTACACTGTATTGTTAATTTACCTAAAATCGTGTACTTCTACACTTCCTAGGTAAAATCCCACTTTTGTTCAGTGTAAATTAACACTACTTTGGAAAAGTTATAATTTTAGAAAGGTAAGAGAAACATTTATTTGGAACAAAAATCTATGACAATTATCAAAATTGGTGCTTTTTAAAATATAATTTTATATTTGAGTCGTATGGCTGGCTTAAGCAAAATGGTTCCTTAAAACGTAAAAGTTTTAGATCAATGCAATGTTTTACTGGCTGTCAACTTGTAAGCAATGAATTATCTTGAGAATTCGTCAGTAATCCATTTTTCTGTTATAAAAAATGGGTGATCCCATTGGTAGAGAGGCGTTAAAATCTAAATGAACAAAAATGCCACACTTCCACAACGCGGTATCTCCGGATATGCACTGCGTAGGTAGATAGGTACCAACCAAACATTTTAAAACGCATTTCGGTTATTACCAGTTTTTTCAGTCTATTTTGCCACTATTGGTGTAATTTAACTTTAATTGTGATACAATGTACACTTGTAGTGTAAAGAAAAAAGAGCTCTTAGTAACATCAAAACAGACAAAGAAATTGGCATGCACTGTAGTGTACATTTTGTCACTATTTAACACATTAAGGGGTAATAAACACTCGCATTAAGTTTTTCTACCTTTTGATTTACTTTAATAATAAATAGTGTGAATGTACCAAGGAATAATGTTCATATTCTTTAAATGTGTTTAATAAAGTTAATAAGCACTAAATGTTACCTAGTGTATTTTGTAGTGTAACTTTTACACTTATAAATCAACTCTAATATTTTTACCCCTACACTAAAAAATTTACACGGACAAAATTTTTTACTGTGTAGGTATTACATAATATTCTGAGATAGAGGAAAAACTTTCTTGTTTTGGAGTGTACTATCATCCCCCCAAAGGTTGACAATTTATTAGGTGACACCCTGTATATATCATTCCACTTTTGGATTTAAATCATTGGCTAAAGAATTATGCAAAAGTTCGTATTTCTTGTTTAAATTTTTTTCGAAAATCTTGCTAAACTAAGTCTCCACACTCAATAGAAGTTATTGCTGTATTATTTATTATACTGAAATCCACTTACCATGCCGGGTCTGAAAAATGTATTATTCCCACTCAGCTCAGCTTTGCAAAAGTACACTAAATCTAAGACTAATATGCACATATAAAAAATTTTTGGTAGCGACATTGTAAATGAAACTTGGGATATATTATATTGAAATCTATTAATACAATACACCTTTCATTGGTATACCATAAATATATATATATATATATATATACCTATAGCGGTGGCCCCCTCTCAAACCACCGAGTACAACATAAGGGAAAATTAAAAATGAATTATCTTATAGATTCCTATTTAAACCTGCATTTTAAAAAATCAATTAGTGCCTAACAAAATGGGCGTTATAAAGGTGGCAGTGAAAATTCTTTTTTAGTTTAAAAAAATATATATTTTATTATAAGACTTAAATAGTATAAGTTTGTTGTATATATATATCATATATGATTATTTTAGTTTAATAAGAAAAAAATCATATGGGTTTGTTTTTGAAATTATAAAATTAATTCCTATTTTATTTATAACTTTAAATATTATTTTCGTCTAGAAAATTTTGTTTATTTACAATTTTTTTCGTCGATGTTATTATTGTAAATAACAACTTGTTGTTAATTTTTAATTTGGTCGCCTACACATTACTTAAACAATTGTACATAAATTAATATGTTATGTACACTATTTTTAACAATACATTTAATTTTTAGGTTTTACCTTTAAAAACATGATTAAATAATAAAATAGACTCAATTTTAAAAACAAAATTTGAGGAAGATCCTTGAATTTATGGAAAATTTTTGGAAATATAACAAGTAATATAACGTCCTCCTAATATTTACGTGTTAACACATTTTTTGTGATTTTAAATTTTGTACAATGTCATGTACTCAGAGATTTTGTATACAACTCAAGTACATTTTGTTTCTTTAAAACAATTATTTTTTAATAAAATTTAAAAGACGTCATTTTAATTTTTTTATAATTAAACTTTAAAAAAACCCCCTTAAGGGTGTAATCACCTTATTTTTTCAAATGGCGAGCTATGCCAAGTAATAGATCATTTGAAAGCTTGTTTTAATAGGAACTTATACCAACGTGCAGTTTTCAATTATTTTATTTTATCTCCACGTGGTCTATAATTTAAACTTTATTGTTGTCAACATTCGATAAAGAAATACCTTGTTATGGCCTAGACTGATAAAAAAATTTATGAGGCAATTAGTTCGATTTTTTCTCGCTAGGGGTATTGTTTTGACAAATTAATCCTTTTCTAAGAAATTAACGTCCTAAACTGGTTTAATTTATTTATAATAAGCACTAATTTGTTTGGTTAATGTTTAATATTTTTCATTAAATTATTGTAAAATTAAATATAAATAATAAAACAAAAAGTGAGGTTAGGCAACCAAGAAAACGCACGATTTTTTTTCTACGATTTAAATTATCTTTAAGTTTTAATTTGCTTTAAGTTTTCAGTGAACAGCTTAAACATTCCAAACTACCTATTTTTTAAATAAAAATCCAAACAAATTGAAATTAGATACCTACCTATTTATTAAACAATTAATTGAATTCAATGTAATAGCAAAAATCCATTTCTACTTAAATCATGTTGCTGGGTATTGTCAAACTATTACTGCTTCTAAAAGCAATTATTATACATTTAATGTAATCTTTAGCTAATAAATAAATGAGATTAAAAAAAAGTGAGGTTAGGCCGCTTTGATGTTGAATTAAATTGACCTATTTAAAGTGCTTTGAAGATAAAATGTTGTATCCCATTCGGCCAAGAAGTGCCTTTTCAAACCTTGAGCTTAGCACAAAAAGCCTTACTTCTTAAACTAATGACATAAATAACTATTATGGCCAGCCTGATCTACAGACCTTACCCCGTTGCACTACGGTCAAAAAGCATCGTTTTTTATTACAAATAAATATTATTTGTTTCTATTTTGAATGTGTTAAATAGGACTTATTACGTATTAAAAAACTATAGTTTAATCGAAAAACATAACGGTTTTTATTTTTTAAATGCGTTTTAGTTGGTCCTAGAGCATCAATTGAGGAAATAATCAAAAAACTTTTTTATTGCAAAGAAATATTTGTTTTTACTGTGTTAAATGAGACTTAACAGGTATAATTAACTATATTTTAATAAAAAAAATAAAGGTCTTTATATTTAAATGCCTTTATTAGATGTTCCCGGTGAAACGATTGCGAAAATAATTCAATAACTTTTTTATTGTAAATAAATACATATTTTTTAACTATCTAAATAATAAGTTAACTTTGTATATATTTTTTAATAATATTAAAAAAAAATAATACATGTTGAAATATTTATAATAATTAATAAATTCAACTAAAACGTATATGCATAGATCTGTGTGTAAGAAAATCTTGAGTGTGTAGACAATGCCTTAGTTAGGTACGAGCGTTCGCGATTCAGCCATGCAGCGCGATAAATAAAAATTCATAACTTTTCCATATGTGCGTATATGCGGCTAATTTTTTGTGTACTTATAAAGTAAAGTTTACTGAACAACCTCATATAGATTAACGTGGAAATCGGAGGCAATCGTAGTTAAATGCCTATAGATATGATTTTTTTCTCTTAATTATATATAAATTTTATTGTTCGATTAAAGTTTATTAAATGTGTGCGTAATTTTTAGCCAATTTTACTGGTTTAAAAACATTCTACTTTGAGGTGTCATAAAATCAAAACAAAATTATTTAAAAATAATTCTTTACCAAAATCTATTGCTTTTAAAAAAGGTGTTTTTAAATAATTGGTTTAACTAATTAAAAAGTGCATATTTTTAAAAACGTCGTTTAAAATTTTGGAATTTTTAAATTTGCATTGCTACCATTAAAAAACAATTTTAAAGTAATGAAATAAATAATGAAACAAACAAGTTTAATTATCTATGCGTTTATTTTGATAATGACCTAAAGTTTTAATAATTTTATTATACATTAGCTTATCTGCATGTTTGGCTACCACATAGTCTACGTGCGTAAATTTTTTTACTGGTATAACATACAATTCCTTAACATTTGGCAACAGCTTTACCAATGTGTTCATATCCTAAAATCACCAAGAATTAGATTGTTACAAACAATTTAAATAAATTAATAAACATGAGTCTAAATATTCAACAAAAACTAATTTATATTTAAATTTTTTGTTGTTAGACCGGAACTTCAGTGTGTGCTATAGGAAGAACATTAAAAATACTAGTTTTAGCCGAAAATGTAATACATTTAAGTTGAAGGTGAGGGTCAAAATGTATTTAGTTTAGTTTTTTAATTTAAATTTTAGTTAGCTCTCGATTTTATTTTCGTACGTATTTTCAAGTGACTTTTGTGACTACAATTTTACATTAATTTGTTACAAAACGGGTGTGCAACAGAATATAACATTTTTTTATTTGCATGACCAACAATAGATTTTATTTTGATGACTACAGCTTGATCTTTACTATAAGGCTTTTTAAAAGGGCCTTTAAGAATTTTTCACCAACTTGATTCACATATTTTTAAAAATATTTAGAGAATGGATTGTCTTACTAAAAAATTTTAAAGGAAAATGTCCCTCCCTTTATTTAGTTTACAAGATTTGAGCAGTTTAATATTTAAAAATTTGAAAAACTTGTGTTTTTTTAGATGTCATAAATTTGATTCCATGACTATTAAGTATCGTGTAAAATGTGCACTTTAACAATATAAAGGTAGGGACATTTTCCTTTAAAATTGTAAAGAATTAAATTTTCTACTACTTTTTTATTTAAATTTTTTTGGTATTCTCAAAACTATGTAAAAAAAATAAAAAAAAATTACTTTCAGAATTGAGTTAGAGAAAAATTCTTATAGGCTATACCATATTATACAGTCTTTTAAATAATCCAAAATACTTATTTATTTTGTCAAAAATGAACCACAATATGATAATCTTTAAACCCGGCAAAGATATAGAAATAGAAAAAAAAGTGATTGAAAATCTTGCTTTTAAATGGGACAAATTTAATACGAAAAAGGAAGTACTTAGAATCAAAATGAAGGGCTCAAACTTGTTTCTCTTTTATTTTTACGTGTATGTATATGTATACATATTTTGATAAAAAATTTGCGCTTAACTTACCTCCATTGTTACGACTATATCGTTTTGTCCAATGTAAATATATGTTGGCACATCCATTTTGGCCAAATCATAATTTGGTGGAATGGTATTGTTGTATTTTTTTAAGTTTTGTTCTCTTCCATAATCAAATTGCCTGAATGATTCTAAAAAATATTTTGAATAATAGTATATTATGTTTCAAGTTTGATAAAGGCCATTTTACGACAAATACTTATTATTATCTTAAAATGATTTAAATCAAAAATTTGGATAGAGCGCCATCTATGAAACGATAGGGAAATCTGTGTGTCACCGTCAAATGCCACATTTTTATATTTTATAAACACAGATTATAAAGGTTATAAATCGAAATGTATTTCTTGAAAATTGAGAGTTTTTCACATTGAAAGTAAAGAAAATGTTTTATGGGTACTTTACAGTGGAGTCCGTGCCCGAATTTAAGTTATAGTTTACTGCCGGCGAAATTAAAAGGTCATTACAATTTTTATATAAACTTTTCAAATATTGGCGTTGAGAAACTATTTAATACTTTTGTATTTTTGTATTGAGATAATAAAATAATTTTCACATTTAGTATTATTTTACAAGAAAGGCACTTTATTTTAACGATTGTATGACATTTGACAACTGTCAACTAACTTAAAACTAACTTCAGCCCGTGACTAAAAACCTGTTGCTAACTTCAGCCCGTGACTAAAGCGCCATAAAGCCACAACTTGTCAATGTATATTTAAAAGGTCCCTTAGTGTCATGGAAACATGTTAAAGGGCGTTTTAAAGGTGGGAGTAGAAAAAAATTTTTAACTGTTTTTTTCACAATATTCACAAAAGCTGATGAGGGAAAAAGTTTACGTCTACCACAGCAAAATAACCAGTGTTAAAATAAGTGTTTAAAAACTTACTTGAATGAGTTAACTGAGAAAAATGTTCCATTTGCTTTAAAGAACAGCCTGCAGGCATGGTTCCAGAAAAATTAAAAATGGCTTTCTAAAATCAAAATAAATTCTTACATTACATACCATCTACCTAAATGTAGATCTCTCACCCAATCAGTTACTTCTGATTCACCCATAAATATGTTGGACATTTCCAAAATCAATCTTTGGTTATGTTTTGAAAGAGCATAAGTTAAAAACCGTAAATCATTGTAGTCCATAAAAAATGATTCTCTGTGATTTAACTTAACCATGTCATCCTAAAAAAAAATAACCAATTTTTTTCAGCACTATTTATATTATATTGTTTACGTACATATAAGTCTTTTGAAGTGTCAATGAATGACTGCATAAGAGGCATATTTACATGATCATAAACAACACCAGGAGCCAATCCGATAAAAACAGATACTTTTTTTTTGTATTCAGGTTTTTCAGTAGCCATAACACAAAAAATTGTACCACCCTGAGAATGACCAACGTACGCTACTGTTTTATACCCTGTTTTGTTAAGAATAAAATCGATTATAGCTGGTACATCGTAGACACCCATTTCATGCCAACTAAAAGAAGAAAGTTACTAATATACACTCACAGGCAAAATAATCGATCCACACAAATATTCGATGAATTTCAATCGCAAATAACTTTTTTATTTGTTTTCTGATTTAAACAAATATTATTAAAGAATATTATAGATACATTAATGGAGAATCGCTCACATTTTAAAAATTAATAAAAAATACACGTTCGTTTATAATATACAGGTTTAAACAAAAAGATATTTTTTACCATAAGTTTAAGACACTCTGTAGAGTGGCAAAACCGTATATCGTTCTAAATTAAGTTTTAATTATTAAGTCACATCTATTTTTAACAGTTTTACCTTGATATATTTATTTTTGTGGAAAATATGGATTTTTTTAAAAAAAACATTGCAATTTCCAATATTTTTCCTGTATGAAGAACTAAGGTTGCTATGGTCCATCCATAGCCTATGGAGGATGACAGTGCACAGTTTTGTTGATTCATCCCATAGTTGGACATGTCATATACAGCTTTCAAAAGCTATCAAATTGTTTTTTGTAAGTTAATGTGTTAATTTTGAGGTTTCTTCTTACTTTTAAAAATGTCTCCGACTGATGTTGCCCTTTGTACTTTACTTCTTGTGACGTTTAAAACACTTGCCACGTAATACTGTGACCGTCCATCCTGGATTAAATTAATGGCTCTGGCAACATCATTCGGAGACATCCATTTTTTAAAGTAAGAAGACACCTCAAAATTTAAACGATAATTTGCAAAAAAAATTTGATAGCTTTTGAAAGCCGTGTATGACATGTCCAAGTATGGGATGATTCAACAAAACTGTCACTGTCATTCTCCATAGCCTATGGATGGACCATAGCAACCTTAGTTCTTCATACAGAAAAATATTGGAAATTGCAATATTTTTTTAAAAAATTCATATTTTTCACAAAAATAAATATATCGAGGTGAACCAAAAACAAAACTGTTAAGAATAGTTGTGACTTGATAAATAAAACTTAATTTAGAACAATATACGGCTTTGCCACTCAACAGAGTGTCTTAAACTTATGGTAAAAAACATCTTTTTGTTTAAACCTGTATATTATAAACGTACGTATATTTTTTAGTATTTTTTTAAAATGTGAGCGATTGTCCATTAATTTATCTACAATATTCTTTAATATTTGTTCAATCCAACATCAAATAAAAAGTTATTTGCGATTGAAATTCATCGAAAATTTGTGTGGATTATTTTGAGTGTAAGTGTATTATTAAAAATAAAAAAATCTAATAACCTGAAATCCCAGAATAAAGGATCCTTATCGGGGTTTAGGGTGGTATGGTTTCTTGAATGCATATTGCCTCGAACATTTCCCAACCAAACGTCGTAACCAGCTTCAGCTGCCATAATTGCCAACGATTTTTCTCCCAAAATTATGTAATTTTCCGATGATCCCAACAGGCCGTGCATAAGGATAACTGGAGGTCCACTTGTTGAGTTTTTTTTACCATGAGGTATTCTGAATAGTTTGAGAATATAACCATCCTTAGTTTCCACGTTGTAAGTTTCCACAGGGTACCCCAAATTTTTAACAAATTCTTGCTGTAAAAAATGTTAAATCATTGTCAAAAATTAAAACTCTTACTCACAAATTTTGGCTTGCAAAAAAAGTTGTCATCAGTTTTACTTTTTTCCACAAAAAGCAATATAACGAAAAAAACCAAAGGAGACTTCATTTTTTTAATAAACATATCATTTTTCTGACAATGTCTTATATATAATTATTAATATCAATAAAAATGAATAAATTAGTCCTATAATTGGGTATGTAGAGGTAGTTAATCTAATTTAATTATTTAATTAACCTTTTAAGTGGTTTTATGTGTAATTTAAAGATATATGAGATTTTAAAATTTTGTAACTAGTTTAGGACTTTGACGTATACAATAAAAATTAATTTTTTTATGAATTTCCATAATATTTCCATTATTTATTTAAACTATTTACTTGGTTAATAAATATACAAACGTAAGAAGGGACTTTCTACACGTGTAGAATATATTTATAATAAATTATAATAATTAATGTTATCTTCAAGCGTTCTTTAATTTAAGCTTTATTATTGCCAATCTGGAAAAAAATTCAAAAAATTCAATAACAGCTCTTTATTTTTTTAATAATTAAGTATTATAATTTTACGATTTATGTGATGTTTAACAAAAAATATAAAATCAATTACTATAGTAGCAAGTGTTAATAATTAAAAAGTTTAAATTATAGAAATATTTTTATTAACATTTTCATGTCACCTATTCTACTTTTTTTTAATATATATATAACTATATAACTATATATCTATAGTTTAAGATAAACCCCTCGCGCGGAATTGTGCTTAGCAACTGATCAAGATACTTATAAAACATTACTAAACAGTCTGACAATTTTAAATAAAGGCAATAAAACAATATACAGGATTGGACAATACTGCAGGCTAGTCATAGATTATAATGCTTATAATTCTGTGATGTACTATCCCAAGCAGCATTTTAAGTAAAAGCGTAGAGCTTTGAGGCAATATTACTTAATTTAAGTAAATATTTTGTTAAATTAACCTTAAAAATTTTCTTTTAAGTAGTTATGTAATAAGTTTTATTTATGTTATTTTTACCCATTTTAGTAACCCTTTTCAACACTTTAAAGGGACGTAATTTTTAGGAAACAAAATTACTTTTAAGTGTATTTTACCTAAAGGAGAATTTTACGGTAATTTTAACGTCAGAATTTGTACTTAATGGTAAATGTTACTTATAAGTCATAATTTTACGATATTAAGACCACTTTATAACCTTAAATAATTACTATTCGCCTGGTATTTTTTAGGTTTATTAGTGGTAATAAATACTATTAATATTGGCTAAACAAGGTAAAATAAGCTTAAAGTGAAAAATAAAACTTTAATGGAAAATCAGGTCGCTAAAATGAGTTTTTTAAGATGGCATCCATTACTTATCCAAACATTTATATAATATTTTTTCATAAATATTTTTCTAAAATATAATAAGGAAAATTTTAGTTATTAAAAAATGATTAAAACTAAATGGTGATTAAAAGATAAAATAAGATATAAAATTTAATGGTTTTAAATTTTGTTGAATTTTTACCCAAGCAATAATTTTTCTTAAAACCGTAAAATATTTAGAGGACCTATAATTTTTAAGATCTGCGTTTGAGTTTCTTAGTTTTAATGCAAGTTTTAATGCAAAATATTATTAGTTTTGACAATTTAAGTTATATTTTTTAATTTTACTCTAGGATGGCCTTTATTACTTTGTAAGTAACATTTTATAAAATATAAATTAAAAGAACAAAGAAATTACGAATGTCAATGTTTTAGAAAGAGAGAGCAAACAGTTAGTAATTATAGCGTTATTTTTACGTAAATTTGTGGTATTTATATTGTTTTTATTACGTTATTCTCTTAGTAGATCAAAAAGGTTATTATATAGGTAAAATAACGAAATGAACCATTCCCAAAATTTGGTAATTTTTCTTATCTACATCGTTATAAAACCGTTTGGGTTAACCGTAAAAAATACTTTAAAGTTGACTTAGTTTTCATAACTGAAGTTATGTTGACATTTTGCAAAATGAATCCCTAAATTTAAAATTAAAAAATTATTCTTAAATTTTGATAACAAAAATAGTATAAAGAACTCATCTTATAAGATGTTTTCTCGCAAGGGAATAAAAGGGGATGATAGTACAAACTAAAATAAGAAAGTTTTTCCTCTATTATTTTTGCTTTAAATTCATGTATATATAAATTAATATAATAATATGTTTATTATGTATATAAATATTTGTTTAAAAATTTGGCAATAAATAAATATTAATAGAAGTATATTGACTTATAATAATAATAAATTAAACATATATGGTTTACCCACCTGTTGATCATAATAATATATTTTAATATCTCTCTTGCTCAATATGAACAAAACACATCAATATTGAATTAGGATAATTAAAAGTACCGGAGAGAAGATTTAATTTTTTTTATTTATTTTATATTAGCATATTGCCCAAGAAGTTTAAAAACTCGTTCAAAAATCAAACTAACAACATTGTTGGCGACTATAAAATCCAAATGTGTCCAATGTGGGTAAGGAACTTCGTATTTATCAACCAGATTGGGTAGAATTTTGGCAAGACGTAGAACATCCTAAAATTTGAAATTTAACCAAAATTATTTCAGATTTCATAATATATCATTTTCTGAAAATATTCATGGTTACTAAACAATTATAGTTTTCACTTCAAGACTTATCCCAAGTTAGTTTGGGAATTGCGAATTCTAATTTAAATAAAATATAATTTCAAATGTTTTTAGGAAATTTAAAACTATAATTACCTTTTTGTCATTGACAATATCATCTTTGGAATAAAATAGAGCTATTGGTGTGGATATGTTTAAATTGTATCTGGGAGGAGTTGTGGAGTTATATATTTTCATATTTTTCTTTGGGCCATAATCATATTGCATAAACTCTCCTAAAATTCAAATATTTGTTTTATAACATTGGCATCACCTTTTTGCTTTTTTACATGTGGATTACCTGTGGCTATACTTTGACTGTAATGTATTATTTGCATTGTAGATTGTCCTGCAGGAACTGAACCAAGCATTTTAGGAATAATTTCCTAAAAATTTAAACAATTTACAATTTTTCTACATTTAGTTTGTGATAATGTACCTGGTTAAAATTTTTGTACTCAGCTCCAGTCATCATACTCATTATATTTAAGCACAAATTCCTCCATCCATTTAAAACACACATTGATTTATACGAATTTTTTACATTTTCGTCACTAAATCCCAACTTAAATTCAAAAAAGTTCAGCATGTTCATTAATCTCTGTAAGAAGTTAAAATGATAAAACGTTACTATGATGATCACAACCTATAGGGACAAGTTAAAATAAAGTCAAGTAAAATTGACCCAAAAAATTATTTTCATATTTAACTTACATCCATGGTTCTATAAAGAGGAGCAAATCTAGTGAGCGCTGGATTGCTGGTGTGATTTAAAAACACGGATGGTGCCAACATTACTGCCACACTGATTTTAGGTTGGTACTCTGGTCTCTCGGATCCCATAACGAAAAACACTGTCGTTCCTTGGGAATGACCCACATAAGCTACCTGAGGTTTATTTGTTGTATTCAAAACGTGGTCTATTACTGCTGGTATATCGTGTTTTCCAATTTCATGCCAACTGAAGAATAACAAATTTTATTTTTTATTTTGAAAATCGACAAATTTCAATTATGAACCAAATCCAAACTTCCAATAATCTTTAGTCAAAGAATTTCATTTAAAAAATTAAATTTATATAGAGACCTATGAATTTGAATGTTCGCATATAAAAAACCGTTTTTTTCACAATATCAAGAAAACAAGAACTGATTGAGCAAAATATTGTAGTCCACCCTGCCTGAAAATGCCTGATGACCGGTGTAATAATTACCTAAATTTCCAAAAGTTACTATCCGATCTTTTCAACCACTTGTGCTTGTCTGAATATTGAGTTCCCCTGGCATTTGGCATCCAGACATCATATCCCATGTCAGCCAACAGACAGGGGAGACTTGAGTTTCTTCCCGCGTAAATCCAGTTTTCCGCATTGGTCAACAAGCCATGCATTAAAATGACCGGATCCAAATTTGGGTTGGGTTTTCCCCTCGCAGGAACTCTGTGGACGCCAATGATGTAGCCATCTTCTGTTACTACAGAGTGAGTTTCGATCGGATAGCCGTGTTCGATAAAAAATTCCTCCTAAATTAAAAAAAAATTTGTTTTTATGTTTTTTTGTCTTTTTAGTACATTTTTTACTGCCTGCATTATTCACTTTAAACAGTGTTGGGACAATATTTTTTATAACCTTAACATTAAACATTAAAATTGTCAAAGCAAAAACACTAATTCTTTTAGACTATTTAATATATTAAGTGCATAAATGTCCGGTCTGGGATAATTATTAAGGATATACGTATGCACAAAGCATGGTTAAAATTTACTGTAAAAATAAAAAGTTTTCTTTACGAAATAATTTGGCTAAATCGCGAAATACATTCTAGATCTTTGTCACAAAACAATATTTAACCAACCACTTCATTTGTTGAGATAATGTGAAATATTAAAGAAAAAATACTTTTTTGCCAGATAATACAAACATTTTTACGCAACAAATACTAAATATTAATTTTTTATCACAAGCATAAAAACTTGATATAAATTAAAACCGAAAAAAATACTTACAATCCACGGGGAGGAATCACTGTTATTTTGGGTAAATGAATTTCTCACACCCATGAAACCAATGATTACTATATAAAAAGTTTTATTTAACATTTTTACACATTTATTTTTTATATTAAATTTAGTAATTATGTTATTCAATGCGTATACTTTTAGTAATGGTCTGTTTTATACATAAATAAATCAATATATATTGGGTCTCTATGGTTTGTTTCTTTTTAGTAAAAAGTCCATATTTTAATTACAAGTTTTATAAAAAAACTAAATAAATATAAAATATGCAAGTAATTATGTTTAACCACCTGTCTGAGTCTACAATAATATTCATTATAAGTGTAGTTGTAATTGGCATAATTAAATAGTCGACAGAATGTTTATTAGCTTTAATTAAATTAAATCTAATAACATCAAATAAAACCCCTTTTTCATTACTAAAAATCTATATATTTTATCAAAGTTGTTCTCGAAATCAAAGCTTTTATTCTTATTTTTGCCAGTTAAATTTTTCAAATGAGTTTTTGTTCATAGACAACACTGTAGTGATGCTTCAGCCTCCATATTCATCAGACATGACTCCGTGTAACTTTTGAAAATGGTGAATACTACCGCAGAACGTGGAGTGGGGCTTCCTCAAAACTTCAACAATCTTCACTTTAAAAGCAAGCATGGTTTTGACGGTACATAAACTCCAGAAAAATCTCCCGTGGTAAATAATGTACTTGTAATTTTTGTTTAAATAAAATCAATTATATACAACGAACGTTTTCAAAAAATACTCTGCTTTTTGCGTCTTTCCTGATTATATTTTCGCCAGCGCACTCAATAACGAGAAAAAATTACCACAAGCCTAATTTGAATATTTTTTATGCTTGTTTTGTAAACTGTATCAAAATTTTATAAACAATATATCAAAATGGCCGCAACGGTTTTTTATTATTTAAAGGCAATCAGAGAAGTTACTAATAAAATTTTAGTTATTTTCATTAATATCTGACTGAAATTTGCGCATTTGTTTGTAGGAATGAATTTAAAGTTGGGAACATCCAAATCCTGTCCGATTGAGCTCATACACAGTAAAAAAATTTGCCAGTGTAAATTTTTTAGTGTAGGGGTAAAAATATTAGAGTTAATTTGTAAGTGTAAAAGTTACACTAGGTAGCATTTAGTGCTTATTAACTTTATTAAACACATTTAAAGAATATGAACATTGTTCATTGGTACATTCACACTTAATGCGAGTGTTTATTACCCCTTAATGTGTTAAATAGTGACAAAATGTACACTACAGTGCATGCCAATTTCTTTGTCTGTTTTGATGTTACTAAGAGCACTTTTTTCTTTACACTACTAGTGCACATTGTATCACAATTAAAGTTAAATTACACCAATAGTGGAAAAATAGACTGAAAAAATTGGTAATAATCGAAATGCGTTTTAAAATGTTTGGTTGGTACCTATCTACCTACGCAGTGCATATCCGGAGATAGCGCGTTGTGGAAGTGTGGCATTTTTGTTCAGTTAGATTTTAATTACGGTGAATCCATAACGGGACATTCCTATTTTTTAGTATAATACTGCCTTTTTCTTTAAGCCTTAATACTCAATAAATACCAATACGTTAAAAGGATGTCCATACCCGACCTATATTATATATCAATAATTTACGGCAGTAGGTCGGGTACTTGGAACATTAATAATAAATACATACACACTTGATTTACTTTTTATTTTCAAGCGTAATGGTTGTTATATTAACCTATACCTACATTTTTATTAATATTATGGAAAATTTGTACACGTGTGGTAAATCCCCGACATACAGCCGCCTGACGCCTCTCTACCAATGGGATCACCCATTTTTTATAACAGAAAAATGGATTACTGATGAATTCTCAAGATAATTCATTGCTTACAAGTTGACAGCCAGTAAAACATTGCATTGATCTAAAACTTTTACGTTTTAAGGAACCATTTTGCTTAAGCCAGCCATACGACTCAAATATAAAATTATATTTTAAAAGGCACCGATTTTGATACTTGTCATAGATTTTTCTTCCAAATAAATGTTTCTCTTTATTTACCTTTTCGTTTTATTCACTACCACCAATAGGTGTCACTCAAATAATAGTTTGCACTAAGAGTAAAATTATAAGCTTTCCAAAGTAGTGTTAATTTACACTGAACAAACGTTGGATTTTACCCAGGAAGTGTAGAAGTACACGATTTTAGGTAAATTAACACTTTTTAATACAGTGTGAAATTACTTTATCCTCAGTGCTATAGTGTTAAATCATACTTGCTTACTTGGGGAAAATTACACTACAAATTAACTCTAATTGTAGTGTTATAAAACAACACTATATAGTGTGGACCTGTGTGAACCCTAATTAGTGTTGCTTAGAGTTTATTTTTTTTTACTGTGTAGGTTCAGAATTGTTTTATTTGTTTCCAAACTTGACCTTTTATGTCATGTTAAATATTTGTTTAAAAGTTTTGAATTAATATTAATTCTCACCAAATATAAATAAATAAAAACAAATACATACTTATAAAAGTATATTGATTAATATTAATTTAAACCCAAAACATCAATATTTATTTAGGATGATATTTTATTTTTATAAATTATTTAATATTAGCATACTGCCCAATAAGTTTTATAACTCTGTCATAAATAATAGGTACAACATTTTTAGCAGCTATAAAATTCAAATGTTTCCAATTCGGGTAAGGAACTTCGTATTGATCAACCAGATTTGGTAATATTTTTGCAAGTCGAAGGACATCCTAAAATAAAAAATATTTAGGAAAAATTATATTTTTTGATATAAACCCTCTAAAAATGTTCACTGTTTAAAATTGTTATTGTTATTTTTAGAAGGTTATTACAATTACTTTTTTGTCAACAACAATTTCATCTTTGGAATAAAATAGAGCTATTGGTGTGGATATGTTTAAATTGTATCTGGGAGGAGTTGTGGAGTTATATATTTTCATATTTTTCTTTGGGCCAAAATCATATTGCATAAACTCTCCTAAAATTCAAATATTTGTTTTATTATATTGGCATTACCTTTTTGCTTTTTTACATGTGCATTACCTGTAGATATACTTTGACTGTAATGTATTATTTGCATTGTAGATTGTCCTGCAGGTACAGTATCTAGCATTTTAGGAACAAGCTTCTAAAAATGAACATAAACAATTTACAATTTTTTTATTCACATTGTAATGAGGTACCCGGTTAAAGTTTTTGGACTCGACTCCAATCATGTCGTCCCATATTTCTAAACACAAATCTTTCCATCCATTCAAACTACACACTGATTTATATGAATTTTTTACATTTTCGTCACTAAATCCCAACGAAAATTCAAAGAAATTCAGCCTGTTCATCAATCTCTGTAACAAAGTTAAAGTAATACCAATTTAAACTAATGCTAATACTTTACTTACATCCATGGTTTTATAAAGATGAGTAAACCTAATGAACGCAGAGTTGCTGGAGTGATTTAAAAAAACAGATGGTGCCAACATAACGGCCACACTGATTTTAGGTTGGTACTCTGGTCTCTCGGACCCCATAACGAAAAACACTGTCGTTCCTTGGGAATGACCCACATAAGCTACCTGAGGTTTATTTGTTGTATTCAAAACGTGGTCTATTACTGCTGGTATATCGTGTTTTCCAATTTCATGCCAACTGAAGAATAACAAATTTTATTTTTTATTTTTAAAATCGACAAATTTCAATTATGAACCAAATCCAAACTTCCAATATTCTTTAGTTAAAGAATTTCATTTAAAAAATTAAATTTATATAGGGACCTAGGAATTTGAATGTTCGCATATAAAAAAACCGTTTTTTTCACAATATCAAGAAAACAAGAACTGATTAAGCAAAATGTTGTGGTCCACTCTGCCTGAAAATACCTGATGACCAGTGTAATAATTACCTAAATTTCCAAAAGTCACTATCCGATCTTTTCAACCACTTGTGCTTGTCTGAATATTGAGTTCCCCTGGCATTTGGCATCCATACATCATATCCCAGGTCAGCCAACAGACAGGGGAGACTTGAGTTTCTTCCCGCGTAAATCCAGTTTTCCGCACTGGTAAACAATCCATGCATTAAAATGACCGGATCCAAATTTGGGTTGGGGTTTCCCCTCGCAGGAACTCTGTGGACGCCAATGAGGTAGCCATCTTCTGTTACTACAGAGTGAGTTTCGATCGGGTAGCCGTATTCGATAAAAAATTCCTCCTAAATTAAAAAAAAATTTAGTTTTTATGTTTTTTTGTCTTTTTAGTACATTTTTTACTGCCTGCATTATTCACTTTATACAGTGTTGGGACAATATTTTTATAACCTAAACGTTAAACTTATGAAAATTGTCAAAGCAAAAACACTAATTCTTTTAGACTTTTTACTATATTAAGTGCATAAATGTCCGGTATGGGATAATTATTAAGGATATACGTATGCACAAAGCATGGTTAAAATTTACTGTAAAACCAAAAAGTTTTCTTTACGAAATAATTTGGCTAAATCGCGAAATACATTCTAGATCTTTGTCACAAAACAATATTTAACCAACCACTTCAATTGTTGAAATAATGTGAAATATTAAAGAAAAAATACTTTTTTGCCAAACATTTTTACCCAACAAATACTAACTATTGATTTTTCATCACAAGCATAAAAACTTTATTTAAACTAAAACCGAAAAAAATACTTACAATCCACGGGGTGGAATCACTGTTATTTTGGGTAAAAGAATTTCTTACACTCATCAAACCAATTATTACTATATATAAAGTTTTATTTAACATTTTTACACATTTATTTTTTATATTAAATTTAGTAATTATGTTATTCAATGCGTATACTTTTAGTAATGGTCTGTTTTATACATAAATAAATCAATATATATTGGGTCTATATGGTTCGTTTCTTTTTAGTAAAAAGTCCATATTTTAATTACAGGTTTTATAAAAAATATATATAAATATAAATTATATTTAAATATAAATTATGTTAATAATTAAAAACACATACATTTTTTAACCACCTGTCTGAGTCTTCAATAATATTTATTATAATTTTATTTGTAATTGGCAAAATTAAATAGTCGAAAGAGCGTTTATTAGCTTTAATTGAATTAAATCTAATTACATCAAATTAAACTTCATCTTCATTACTAAAAATTTGTATATCTTATCAAAGTTGTTCTCGAAAACAAAGCTTTTTTTCTTATTTTTGCCAGTTAAATTTACCAAATGAATTTTTGTTTATAGACAAGACTGTAGTGATGCTTCAGCCTCCATATTCATCAGACATGACTCCGTGTAACTTTTAAAAGTTGTGAATGTTACCGAAAAACGTGGAGTGGCGCTTCCTCAAAACTTCATTAATCTTCACTTTAAAAGCAAGCAAGGTTTTGGTGGTACAAATAAACAAAATTCTAATTTTAATATTTTGTATGCATGGTTTTTTAAATTGTTACAAACTTTTATAAATAATATATCAAAATGGTCTCAATTATTAATAGTATTTAATTATATGATTCAAACACTTTATAATAATATTAATAATAATAATGTTTATTGCCCAACAGAGAAACTTCAATTACAGGACAAATATCAAATACATAATTACCTTATTATACATAAACTAAAAATAATAATAAAAACAAGGTCATGAAAACCTAATATATACAAAACTATACAAGTATAACCATTAGATGAAAAATTATAGCTTTACTCAATACTATGCTCAACATAAACATCAGTTATAAATTTTAAAGAATCATTATTCAGATCACAATAATTTGAGATTTTATTAAAAATATAACACATAGCTGAAACAGGCGATGATACACCAACATTAGTTCTTCCAAATGAATAAAAATACAAACTACTTCTAGCACTAGCTCTTGGAACTAAAAGATTAAATTGTGATAGCAAGTCAGGGCAATCAATCTTATTGTGAAATAAGTTGAACAAAAAGGGATAAAATAGCAATAATTTTCTATTTTCAAAACCCCTTTCTGGATAAACTTCATTTACATTATGACATAAAAACTTGGGTCCTTTCAATCAGATTTATATGTATGTTATAGTTTGAATTCCATATAAGTGCTCCATATTCCAGTTTGGATCGAACCAAAGTAAAATATAATGTTTTAAGGCAATCCATATTTTTAAATGATTTACAATTTCTGATTAAAAAACGCAACATTTTTAAAGACGAATTATTTATGTTTAAAATATGGTCAGAAAATGTAAATTTATTATCAAATGTGATACCCAAATATTTTACATTGGTACAACGCGATAGACTATTGTTGTTAAAATAAAGAACATCAATATTTATTTAAGATAGTGAATATACTATAGTACTTGTGTAAAGATTTTATTTTTTAAATTATTTTACATTAGCATATTGCCCAAGAAGTTTAATAACCCTATCATAAATCATAGGTACAACATTATTAGCAACTATAAAATTTAAATGTGACCAATTCGGGTAAGGAACTTCGTATTGATCAACCAGATTTGGTAATATTTTTGCAAGTCGAAGGACATCCTAAAATAAAAAAGTTTGAGTAAAAATAAAAAAATTTAAAAAAGTTATATTTTTATAAACATCTCTGAAAATGTACACTGTTTAAAATTTGTATGGTAATTCTACTAAAAACTTGTTGAAAGTTTTTACGCACATCGATATATACAGTGTGGTTCACTTATAACCTTACCATCCGGATAAAATTTGCATTTTTTAAACGATTTTCGTACTTTTTTATATCGGCATGTTTCAGACTCCTTAATTTAAACATTTGAAAAAAAAATTAAGGAATTTTAGAGCTGGTCTCTTCTGTTTCTTGGTGGATAAAATGCGCTCCTGGCCCTACACATGAATTAATGGATGTCAAAAGCCATTTATGTCCTAAATCTGTTCATTTAATAACCAGAGAGTCAAAGCATTTCGAATATGTAGCTATAATTGTAAGCCCTTAGTTATCTTTCTTAATTTATCTATCTGTCCCAATAGGAAAAAAGTCTAAAGGTGTTAGATCTGGTAATCTTGCTGGCAATTCTATAAAACCTCTTCTTCAGATCCACCACTTTTGTGGAAAGGTGTAATTTAAATAATTCCTTGCAGGAAGAGCATAGTGTCGCATTATTTAACTAAAATAGGAAAAAAGTCTAAAAATGTTAGATCTGGTAATCTTGCTGGCCATTCTATAAAACCTCTTCTTCAGATCCACCACTTTTGTGGAAAGGTGTAATTTAAATAATTCCTTGCAGGAAGAGCATAGTGTCGCATTATTTAACTAAAATATTATTGCAATTTTATTGAAAGCACTTGGATAAAAAAATACTTTAACAAGTAAGGCATGAAATATTTCACTAATAATAAAAAATTGTACAATGTCACATCATGTGATTCACATGTTAATCAAACAATAACTGAGCAAAAAATATGAATAGCTAAAGCTAAAACACAAAAAACCAAGGCATATAATAACCAACACATTCATACTTTTAATTTGTAAATAAATGCCCTGTAGCTGCCTCTTTTAGAAATTTTTTGAAAATTCTTAATATTGGAGTATATTGTTAACGAGACTTGGAGAATACTGTTTTCATACTGAGCACATCATTAGATTTATATAGGAATAGCCAAAAATCACTTTTTATATAGTAAAAATGTACAAAACAGATTTAACTCCAAAAAATGTTATTGTATTTAATTTTATTCAAAATTAATTTTTCTTATAAAGTCTTAATAAGAATCCCATTTTGTAGCCTGATAAACATAAAAATATCTAAAAAAACATGGGTAGGTATATGTCTTTTTTGCGTGTTATGCCAAAATCATGAAGTTACGCTTTTGCGTAAAAAAAGCTAACCCTGTATATATTAAATGATGTGCACAGTATAAAAAAAGTATTCTCCAAATCTCCTTAACAATATACTTCAATATTATAAAAATCGGTGTACAAATGTGTACTCTGTCAAAGGTAGACTTTAAGATAAACAAAAATTAAAAAAAAAATCATGTATTTTCAAAAAATTTCGAAAAGAGGAGCAGCTAGGATTTTGGTAAATATCATTTTTAAGTCAACAAAGGGTCCCGAACAAGAAACTGCAATCAGTTTTTGTCGGCATTTTTATGTGACTTAAACTTCGTTTAGGCACACCGTGTATCAATTTTCGATGAAAAAAATTCTTATCGAATAGCAAATTTTATTCCATAAGTGAAAACCACTTTATATTACCTATACTATAATTACAGTATATTGAAATAACCAGATTCTTCTTTAATGTCTTCATTATTGAAGGGAAAAGTACCACCTCATTAGTTAATGATAGTGTTTTGTATTACAAAATTTGAGTTATATGGCTTATTCATGAAAAAAAAATAAAAAATTAAACTGAAGAAAATTGGTATAGAGGGAGCCCGAGTCAAAATTAAGATCGTAATTTAAACCTTAAGTCTGACAATTTCCGTCTTAAACGGTTTTATATTCGCCTAAAGATAACCAACTTATGACCTAAAACATGGCAGATAAGTCCATTTTCCCGATTTTTCGGTTCTAATTACGTTTAAATTTAAACCAAAAATTTTATTAGAGGTTTAAATCGGTTTAAATCGGTTCAAATGAAGATTAATTCGGTTGTTCTAGTGCTAAATTGAAGTAAACAGACTGAACAGGTTTTAAATCAGTTTTGGTAGGTCAAAGTAGGTTTAAATTACGATTTAAATTTTGACTCGGGAGGGGCCTTTTCAGGATTTATCCAACAATTTGTTTTTTAAAAATCGTTTGGAAATAAATAATCGGTTGGAAATGCAAATTTCACGAGGGTGGTAAGGTCCCTTACTGACAATATACAGGGTGATCCACGTAACAGGGTGACCCACTTAACTTATTTTTTATTTGTAATAATAGTAGTGTGCATTGGACTGTACTTTATTTAGTGTTTATAAACTTTTCCGCACTCGCCATATGTATAAAACATGTTTAGAATATCTTGATTAGTGTAATTATTATCACCCATTGTAACACAATTGTCAGAGACGTTGACATTGACATTACTTTATAAATACGAAATAAAAGACAATCCAACGCACACTACTGATATACAAAAAAAAATATGCGGTTTTTTCACATTTTTTTATCTCTGTAAACATTTAACATTTATTAGATAAAAGTTTAACACTTAAATTATGTTTTAACAGAAATTTATAAAGTTAAATTTTTTTAAACTCAAAACAATTGATAGTCAAAAAATATTTTAAATATAAAATGCAACAGTAAAAATTTATGTTTAAAAATATTGTTTTTAAAAGTTTTGGTTGTAATATTTTATTCTACAAAATTATTGGTTTAAATTTTTAAACAGTCATTTAAATGATGTATTTTAATTGTCGAATTAACTTAGTACAATAGGCAATAAAAATGTTGTTGTTCTTTTATTAAATTTATGTAATAAAGAAACATTTCATTACGATAATTTGTAGTAAAACTCGTCAAATATTTATGGAGCAAGCACGATTTGGCAACACTGCGGATCAAACTGGCTGCATCGTGGCTCCGATCCCAGACTCTTGTGCCTTCTACTAAGGCTATGTTTACACTTTGTAATTTAAAAATTATCGACTAACATTTAAAGGTAAAGTTATAAATTTTGTCTTAAAAATGTATCAATTTAAAATTGTTAAAAATAAAAGTTATTGGTTAAAATTTGTAAAGAGTCATTTAAATGAAAGTCGATAAATTTTTAATGCAAAAATTACCACTTTAAAATTTAAAACTAACATTTAAATGTAATGTTCAAATTTTTTTATCGAAAATTTATCGACTACCGTTTAAATGACTCTTTAAACCAATAATTTTGAAGAATAAAATATGAAAATTCCATTTTTTTTAAATTAATATTTTTAAACTTAAACTTTTACAGTTGAATTTTATATTTTAAATATTTTTTTATTATCAATAGTTTTGAGTTTACAAAAATTTAACTTTTTAAACTATTTTGGTTGAAAATGTGTTTTTATTTTAAATGGCTTGATACTATTTTTAAATACTAAAAAATTTAACTTTACCAAATTAATCTCAATAATTTTATAAAATATTTATTTAAGTTAACAAAATGCCACCCAAATAAATTATACTTGGAAAATTATTTTTATTAAAAAATGATAGTTAGTAATTTTTGCAAAAATTGATAAAAAATAATATTGTTTAATACAGAAGTGAACTGTTGGTTAGTAAATACATGAGATTTGTAAATATTATAAATGTAAACCTAAAATTTTTAGTTAGGAAAATTTTAAACCAATAAAATTTTAAATTAAAAAATTATTTAATAAATGTTAAAACGGCGTGCCATAGTATAGGGAATGCTGCAGCATTTCAATAGAAAACATTATTTTGTGTTGAATGATGTAAAAATTGTATGGTAGTTTTGTTTGAAATAAGAAAGTTATTAGAATTTAAAGTGACAAAAAAGTCAACATAAATACCAGATACCCTGTATAAAATGTTTAAATTCTATTAATGGCTTTCGATAGAGTGCTCCTTAGTTAACAGGTGCACCAAAAATTAACTTTTAATATCTGTCAATATTTTTGAATAAAAATAAATATCTTAAAAAATGTTAAAAATTAAAAAAATAATCAAATTTTAGTATACCTAGAAATTTACGTAGAATTTAAAAATGCAATAATATGTATATGGTTCCATTTGAAAAACCAATGTTGATATCACTTCCGGTCTCCATAAACTTCTAATGAATAAGTTAGGTAAATCACCCTGTTATATTATAATACAGTTTTGAAAATTTACCACACAACTTATCGCAACCCCGTTGGGTTAGATGTTTTCATAATTAATTTACATTAATTAAGTTTGCGTTATTTTCAGAGAGTTATAACAATTACCTTTTTGTCAATGATACTTTCATCTTTGGAATAAAATAGAGCTATTGGTGTGGATATGTTTAAATTGTATCTGGGAGGAGTTGTGGAGTTATATATTTTCATATTTTTCTTTGGGCCATAATCATATTGCATAAACTCTCCTAAAATTCAAATATTTGTTTTTTAATACTGGCACTACGTTTTTGTTTTATTATATATGTACTATGCTCCACACCTCAAAGTCCCACCACGTGACCACGTACGGAACGGGGTCTTTTGAAAATTTGGCATTTAAGGCTTTTCAGGTTATGTATCTGTCAAAGTATAGTCAATGAAAGAAATAATATTTAAAGTGTTACCGCTTATGTTTGAGCGTTAAAGGTTAATAAATCTTTATAGTATCACAATAACAATGGTTGGTTTAAGAATTTAGGAATATAAATACTGTGATATTTTTGTGCATTGGGTCTACATTTCTCCATAAAATAGTTTTAACTAACAGCATTTATTAAAAAAAATCTAACTTCTATTATGAAATAAGAATATCTGTATCAAAGGTAGGTTAATGTATTAGAACAAAAAATATCATCTAATTTTGTATTTTAAGGTTAGAAAAATCTATTTTGACCAAAATAAATAAGTGAATTATTTGGAAGAGTGTGTTAATATGGTCATAAATAAATATAGGTATACTAAATAATTGTTGAATATGGTTCAAATTAAATTGAGGCTTTTATACTTCTAATGACAAAACTTATGCATACCTCTTGGTATACCTACTTTAAGTTAGATTATAAGAAAACAAACAATTTTTAGAGAAAGTTGCAATGTGAAAATATTTAATACTCCCATGAAATGTGATTTATTAAAATTTTTAAAGATTTTTAGGTGTAGATCAAATTCAGTCGAATCTTTTTAACTATTTGTATTGACAAAACTTTATGTAGGTACACTTTAAGCTAGAGAAGAAAAACTACCACATTTTTAAATACCATATTATACAGTCTTTTAAATAATCCAAAATACTTATTTATTTTGGTCAAAATAGATTTTTCTAACCTTAAAATTACAAAATTAGATGATATTTTTGTTATAATATATTAACCTACCTTTAATACAGAAAACCAGATTGGTCCAAATGCACAAAAATATTACCTATTTGGCACCATACACTTTAGAATTTCATTAAATGCAGTATTTATATTCTTAAATTCTTAAACCATCCATTGTTATTGTAATGTTGTAAAGATTTATACATTTTAACGCCTAAACATAATATTATTTCTTTCGTTGACTATACTTTGACAGATACATAACCTGAAAAGCCTTAAATGCCAAATTTTCAAAAGACTGCGTTCCGTACGTGGTCACGTGGTGGGACTTTGAGGTGTGGAGCATAGTACCTGTGTCTATAATTTGAAGGAAATGTATTAATTGCATTGTAGATTGTCCTGCAGGTACAGTATCTAGTATTTTAGGAATGAGGTCCTAAAAATATACATATACAATTTACAATTTTTTATATTTACTTTGTGATGAGGTACCCTGTTAAAATTGTTGGACTCAACTCCAATCACCGTCTCCCATATATACAAGCACAAATCTTTAAACCCATTTAAACTACACGTTGATTTATATGAATTTTGTTCTTTTTCTTCACTAAAACTCAACATGAACTCAAAGAAATTCATCCTGTTCATTAATATCTAAAACAAAGTTAAAATATTTTTTTATAATTTTAGTTTAAGTTAAAGTGATAAAACGTTACTATGATGATAAAAATACTGACAATATAATATGATGATAAGCTTAAACATTTTAAAATTCCACGAGCCTAAATGAAGCTAAGGTTGGTTAAATATGACAATTTAAAAAAAAGTCAAAATGACCCACAACATTATTTTCATATTTTACTTACATTCAACGTTCTATATAGAGGAGCAAACCTAATGAGCGCTAAATTTTTGGTGTTATTTAAAAACACAGGTGGTGCTAACATTACAGCCACACTGATTTTAGCTTGGTACTGTGGTCTCTCAGACCCCATAACGAAAAACACTGTCGTTCCTTGGGAATGACCCACATAAGCTGCCTGAGGTTTATTTGTTGTATTCAAAACGTGGTCTATTACTGCTGGTATATCGTATTTTCCAATTTCATGCCAACTGAAGAATAACAAATTGTACTATTTATTTTGAAAATCGACGACTTTTAATTATGAACCATGGCCAAATTTCCAAAAATCTTTAGTTAAAGTATTTCAGTGAAAAAATTTATATAGGGAACTAGGAATTCGAATGTTCCCATATAAAAAACTGTTTTTTCATAATATCAAGAAAACAAGAACTGATTGAGCAAAATGTTAAAGTGCACTCTGCCTGAAAATGCCTGATGACCGGTGTAATAATTACCTAAATTTCCAAAAGTCGCTATCCGATTTTTTCAACCACTTGTGCTTGTCTGAATAGTGAGTTCCCCTGGCATTTGGCATCCAGACATCATATCCCAGGTCAGCCAACAGGCAGGGGAGACTTGAGTTTCTTCCCGCGTAAATCCAGTTATCTGCACTTGTTATCAAGCCATGCATTAAAATGACCGGATCCAAATTTGGGTTGGGTTTTCCCCTCGCAGGAACTCTGTGGACGCCAATGATGTAGCCATCTTCTGTTACCACAGAGTGAGTTTCGATCGGATAGCCGTGTTCGATAAAAAATTCCTCCTAAATTAAGAAAATGTAACTTTAATTTTATACTTTTTTGCTTTTTAGTACATTTTGAACTGCCTGTATCTAGTCTAGTGTGTTGGGTCAAATTTTACAACCTAAACATCAAACTTATGGAAATTGTCAAAACATGGACCTTATGCAGAAGCGTTGTTTTATTTATATCAACTGATTTATTAGCAGTATTTTTCTTTGAAATAAATTGGGTAATTATCTTTCAACGTTTAAATTTTTCCTAAAAAGTCGATTTCTTTACAATGACATTTTAAATTAGACATAAAACAATTAAAATTTCATCAAGATTTATTTGTCATTTGTGACATTTGCTTTTAGCCATAGAAAATAATTTCCCTAATATAAGTCATGGTATACCAGATTTGTTTTTTGGCCAATAAAATCATTTAAAATGTACAGTTGTATTCATTAAAAAAGCGTACAAGAATTAGAATGAGAGAAAACTGTCAACATTATTGCGTAAAACCGGCTTTCCACTGACTTAAGTCACTATAACTGACAGAAGAAAATAAAAATGCCTCGTCAGTTAAAAAGGCTCAAATAGTATCAAGAATCGAAGAAGAATGGTCAATTCGTACTGTGGTATAATAGAAATAAAAAATCTATATTAAAAATTAAGCAACGCTGGGAACAGGAAGATTTACTAAACCAAAAAGTTGGTTCAGGTCGTCCCAAAATGTCCACCCCTGAACAGGTTGCTGCTTTTTTGAGATATCTGAGGATTTATGGGAAACTATACAACTATACTATACTGCTGGGAAGATATTAATCCAAATATTGTATTAAATTTAATTCAGTTCATCCCAAATAGATTGGCTCAAGTAATAGAAAAACAGGGATGCATGACAAAAATATTACATTTTATTATTATTTATCATGTTTGTTTTTTCATTATTAAAAGGTAATAATTTTTGTAATATTATTTAACCCCTTCAGACCTGGTGTACATTCAGATGTACATTAGCTTTTTAGTAATTTATTTACTATCAATAGGCATTAAATTTCATTTGGAACCTAGTTTTCACCCTCAAGTACATTTGTTTTGGTAAACTAAGGTACATTTTGCGACTTCTCTTACTTAAACTGCCCCTTTTAATTGAAAATTCTCTCATATAATGGAGATGCGCATAATGACAGCAACAACTCGTTGACGACAGTTTGTCTTAGCGGGTCTTTAGATGATTTGTAAAGATATTTTTTAAGTATACACTGGTGTAGTTTGTTCCTAAGGGTATGTACTAAGACATGTAAAAACTATTTTGGTATTATCCACACCTAAACCGTATAAAACATTCGATGTACATGCTTGTGAACATCCTGAAATTATCCTGAAATTTCACAATTAAGATTTTTTAGCATCAAATATGTGTTATTTAGGTCCTAATACGATAGATTTAAGAGCCATTTATTTTTTTTTATCGTCGTAAAATAGTTCAGGTCTGAAGGGGTTAATTAACCTACGACGTCAATGCTCTTTATAACCTATAATAATAATTTTAATGACTTATGTCAGTGATAAGCCGGTTTTAAGCAATAATATTATTTTGACAGTTTTCTCTCATTCTAATTCTTGTACGCTTTTTTATTGAATACAACTGTACATAGGTTAATATAATTTATATCAGTCGTTAACGTTATTTTTGTTTGTAAACATATATGAAAAAATAAATTCAGAAGGTAAACATACATATAAAAAAGATATAATTAAAAAATAACATTTTTTAAAGATAAAATTACTATCATGTTAATTATATCAAATATCTGCTGTTTTTTGTCTGATTGAAAAGCTGAATGCTTGAAATCAATTGATTTATAACTTTCTTTGGTTTAATTGTAAAATAATTACCCCTAACATTAAACTTGGGTGAAAATATTTTTTGATTATTTTTTTATTATTTAAAATATACACACCTTCCATAAATATTTACATTTTAATATAATACCTAGATAATTAAAAAAAATACTATTTAATAAATAATAAGGATTATAAAATATAACCAAAATTTTGTTTAAAAAATATTTGTTTTATTTTTTAAATACTTTTAAACAATTTTAAATTTTAGACCATGTTCAACTTATTTTCTTCTTTTAAGTTTTTCAATTATGTGCTTGCTCTTCAAATAGAAACAGTAGGTTTTGGGTAAAGGGCTATGTACTATTAAACATAAAAGAAAATGAAATGAAGGGACAACAACATGGGTATTTCAAATTAAATATACATATTATAATATTATTAACAGTTTTTGCCAATAATACAAGTTTAAGGCATTTTATAAGAAAATAAAAATACTCCCTCTAGGTAAAAACAATTGTTTTTACTCGAAAGCAAAAACAGGCATGAAACTATTTTTTTTATATTTTTGGTTCAAATTGTTTTTATCATTTGTAATATTTATTTGACACATAATTAAAAATATGATCTGAAACAATATTTTTATTTTTAAAATAAAATACTCAGGGTAAAAAAATCTGGAAAAGAACTGCAACAGTTAAATTTTTAAATTTGCTTTATTAAAGTAAGAGTTTTTAAAATATTTTTTAATATAAATTATTTAAAAAACAAAGTCCATAAGGCATGCATAATTTTTTTCATTAGGTTTAATTTAATTTAGAAAAGCAGGGATAGCCAATTATACATTAGTTAATTTTAGATCTTTTCACAAAACATGTAGCTTCTTAATTTTTAACCAACCACATTAATTGTTAAAATGATAATAATGATGAATAATAACCATAAAAACGTTATTTAAATAAAAACTGAAAACAAAATACTTACAATCCCCGGGGTAAAATCACTCTTATTTTGGGTAAATGCATTTCTTACACACATGGAACCAATGATTACTATATAAATGGTTTTATATAACATTGTTTCACATTTATTTCTATTAAATTTAGTAATTAGGTACAAATGTTATTATTCAATGCGTATACTTTCAGTAATGGTCCGTCTTATAAACAAATAATTCAATATACAGTGAGTCACGAAAATAGTCTAGAAAACTTAATATGAGTGTAGGTTGGCTAATGGCCCCTACAGTCTCTTAAAGGGTCGCCCCTAAAAATGTTTTTTATTATTATTTTCGAAACGGGTTGAGATTAAATAATATATTTTTTGGACATATATGTATTTTATAATATTATTTCTGGTCAAACCTATTGAATTAAAAAAGAAAAAAGAATATATTTTTAATTTGTTATTTTATTTTTTATTAGAAAATGGTACATTTTATCGATGTTCAACAAGAGTATAGTCACGGCCAAATCTATATGGGTGCACGTCATCAATGAGATATAATGACGTCAGCATTACCAACTTTGAATTGTAAAGTTACTGCCGTTAAATTTGCTTTTTTAAGGCGTAATTCTGATGTGTTATTAAAAAGAAATCATTCATTTGCGTATTGTTTACCAAAAACTGTAACAATTTCCTTGTTTTAAAACGTTTTTTCACGAAATTATCAAAATAAAACCATTCACTTAGTAATTTTTGTGTGTGCCAGTTGGTAATAGCTTAAGGCTGGCGCGCACCGTTCAATATTATTTATGGGTCGCTGTCATTTTATATTTGACGTATTTTTGTAATTGTGACATTTCGTCCGGAAGCATCGTTTGTTGCAAATTATTATAAATAATATTATACATTATGTTTATAAGATTCTATCCCTGGATTGTGCAAACAATGATATAAGGCTTGTTGGCAACTAGCCGTTATTAGATTTCGAAGGCATTGCGCCCTTAATAATAAATTTGGGGAAATAATCAGACTTCAATTCGCCTGTAACAAACTCCTAATTAGTTAGTGCAGAAGATTATAACAAGGATGTTATAATTCCATCTTAATAACAGCCCCCACCGCTATAAACAGTCAACAATACACGAGCGTTAGATTGTGTCTGGGCACGTATGAATAGACCTTAACGCTGACGTCATATGCCATTGATGACGTGCACCCATACAGATTTGGCCGCGACTATACGATTTTTACGTGGATTACTCTATTTTTGATTTTACAATCAACTTCCAAAAAAACACAAAAAATTTTAAATTTTGTTTTCATTTTTAAATTCAGCACAAAAAGTTAAGTGAGCATGAGCATTAGTGACAATTTTTCTTTCTATTTTTGTCTTGTAAAACCACGTGAAGAGGATTGCATATTATTTATGAGACATCCTGTATATTGAGTCCATATGTTTCCTATTTAGTAAAAAGTCCATCTTTATTTTGTAGTAATTATGTTAATAATAACAAACATATACATTTTTAAAAACCTTATTAAAATATGGGCAAATTAATTTTGATATTGAATTTGGAAATAAAACAAAACAAAAATATTTTATAGAATGTCGTGTCAAATAGCTATTTTACGCTACTTTATCATAATATAAGAGCTCTGTAAAAGTAAAAGTAATGAGAAAAGTGGTTTAACATGATTCATATTTTAGATTACCAGTTTGATAATTTATTTTGGTTGTAATAGTATATTATTATACAAGAGATAATAATAATAATTAGATTAACTAATGCGCATAATCTTGAATGTAATACTCCAATAGGTAGATAACTAGATATAGTTGCCTTTTTCCAATTTAAAACCCGATTGGTTCAAATCATATTGAAATCGGCCAATCCCTGATGCCTAACAACGTAAATAATAAAGTCATTATTCCGCTGTTATGCAGGGAATTAATGTTTATCATTATTCAAAAGACAATAGTATCGAATAAAATCGTATAAGCTTGCATTGTATGACTTAAATGTAAAAATGTTTACGAAAATTTACCGTTTTTACAAAATAACATATCATTTAACATTATTGTAAACATGTAAAAAATGTAATTACCAATTATAAGCCAGACTGGACACAAATACCAATCATGTAATAATTGCTAATATTTAAAATATATTTATAGGTATTAAGAAAACATATTTATTTAAATTAGTAATTGACATTATCAATGTCATCTTTTTCTATATGTATGTATATACTGTTTACTGCCAAAGTGTCATACACGATGTTTACAAAAAACATAACATACTACAGGGGTTGATGGATAAAGGTGTTAACTGATTTTTATGCAAAGCAGAATTATTATTTAGTTACTTAGTTTCCAACTTTTTTCATAGTTTTCCTCACATCTAGGCATCGTTGAAATAGATTCAAGCTTAGGCAAATTTTAATTGAACTGAACTTGGAAACTAAATTTATATGCCTAGTATGTACAAATTAATTACACACGTATTTACTAAATTTTTAGTGAATGCCCAGCTTTAAAATTAATAATTATTATTATAATAATTATTGCTTGGCACTGAGTTGATAATTAATTTGTATAAGATAACTTGCCACTTTGTTTTTTATGTTGCTAGGCCTTAAAGCAATTATACCTTAAATTTAATACACCAAAAAATTCCAATTAAAAGAAATATTTTGTTGCAAAAATGGCGAATGCGCCGGGATTAATTGTTAAATCTTCTATACAGGGTCGTTCAAAAGGAACCTTAAATAATTTTATTGTGAAATTTAACGAAAAAACTTTCTTTTTTAAACTGTTGAGTTTTTGGTATAAGTTTATGGGGAAAATTAATTTTACTTTAACGTTTTTTATTGAATTAAGATTTATATTTAAAACGTGTTATTTTTGTAATGACTCCATTGAAAACTTTTCAAAATTGAGTCGTTTGATAAAAGTGTTATATTTTTATACATCTGGTACCATCATAAAAATAAATAGTGACCTGTAAGAAGCTTCAAAATACCGTTCAAATGATATGTCACATGACCCACTGGTATTTTTTTAAATTGGTAGAGGACGCCTTTTAATTTTTTTACTCCATACATGTCAAAAAGCGTAACCTTCCAAATTTTTAAAATAAAATTGTTAAGTGTTAATCATTAAATGCGATTTTTTTGTTATAGTTTTGGATACACCCTGTATAAAGTCTGAAAAATTAGAAGTTAGTTATAATCAGCTTGCAAAGACTTTTTAACGATGTATCACATAACCTTTTGACATTACGACGCCATTTTGATTTCTTTTTAAAAATTGGTTATGTCAAAAATTAGTACTACACTGCGCGTCAAATGAAATTTTATATAAAAATACTTTAACTTATATCTCAGTTTACGTGTTCGATGTTTTAAAAAAAAATATTTTAAAGGCCGTATTTTTGTTAGTATACCCGGGTCCGGTTGGTATACATGCCCCCGAAGTATAACAAAAACTTAAGCTGTTTTCATTGTTTACTTTGTCTGTGGCAGCCGCTAAGGTTAGACGTGTTTTATGAGCTCGGTGATTTTCGTCCGTTAAAAGAAATGGATCAAAAAAAATTTGTATCCAATTTTGATTAAAAAATGAAATAAATTCTGTAAAATGTTAACAAAGGCCTATAGTGAGTCTGCTATAAGTAAAACAAGTGGTATAAGAGTTTTCAAGATGGCCATGAACACGTTAAAGATGACGAACGCCCCGAACGCACAAGCACGTTAACAACTGATAAAAACATGGAAAAAGTGGAAGAAATGGTTATAAACCATCAGAGAAGTCGCTGATGATGTTGGTATATCGATTGGCTCATCCCATGAAATTTTTCCAAATTAGAAATCTAATCTGATCATCATGCTTGAACTAGCCAAAAAAAATTAGAGGTCTTTTATAAACTTTATAAAAAACTATAAAATTCGGATTTCCCATGCGTTGCTTTAAAAAACGAACACCTTGTATGTGAGGGGTCCAGACCCCCCAAAATCAGGAAAAAAAATGGTTTAAAATAAGATTTTATTAAAAGAAAAGCTATACAATTTTTATTTATTTTATATGAGCATATTGACCAATAAGTTTAACAACTCTATCAAAAATCATAGTAACAACATTATTGGCAACTAAGAAATCCAAATGGGTCCAATTTGGATAAGGAACTTCGTATTTATCAACCAGATTGGGTAGAATTTTGGCAAGGTGTAGTACATCCTAAAATAAGAAAGTTAACGATTTTTTTTTTATATTTAAGTAAAATGAAATGACATATTTTCATAGGAATTGAAAAAATTGGAAATTTAAAATTATTACTTTCTTGTCATTGACAATATCATCTTTGGAATAAAATAAAGCTATTGGTGTGGATATGTTTAAATTGTATCTGGGAGGAGTTGTGGAGTTATATATTTTCATATTTTTCTTTGGGCCATAATCATATTGCATAAACTCTCCTAAAATTCAAATATTTGTTTTTTTAATATTGGCACTACCTTTTTGCTTTTTAATATGTACATTACCTGTGGCCATACTTTGACTGTAATGTATTATTTGCATAGTAGATTGTCCTGCAGGTACAGAGCCTAGTATTCTAGGAATAAGGTCCTAAAAATACATCAACATAAACAATTTACTTTTCTTTTATAATTTGTTAGTTATGATGTACCCGGTTGAAATTCTTTGACTCGGGTCCAGTGATCAAACTCAATATTTCTAGGCAGAAATCTGTCCATCCGTTTGGACTACACATTGACTTAAAAAAATTTCTTACATTTTCGTCACTTATTCCAAACTTAAATTCGAAGAAATTAAGCGTGTTCATTATTCTCTACAACGTGATTAAAATAAATCCAAGAAAAAAAGACCCACAAAATAATGTTCATTTTTTACTTACATCCATGGTTCTGTACAAAGGAGCAAACCTAGTGAGCGCTGGATTTCTGGTGTGATTTAAAAAAACAGATGGTGCCAACATTACGGCCACACTGATTTTAGGTTGGTACTCTGGTCTCTCGGACCCCATAACGAAAAACACTGTTGTTCCTTGTGAATGACCCACATAAGCTACCTGAGGTTTGTTTGTTGTATTCAAAACGTGGTCTATTACTGCTGGTATATCGTATTTTCCAATTTCATGCCAACTGAAGAATAACAAATTGTACTATTTATTTTGAAAATCGACGAATTTTAATTATGAACCATAGCCAAATTTCCAATAATCTTTAATTAAAGTATTTCATTGAAAAAAATTATAAAGGGACCTAGGAATTCGAATGTTCGCATATAAAAAACTGTTTTTTAACAATATCAAAAAAACAAGAACTGATTAAGCAAAATGTTATAGTCCACCTTGCCTCAAAATACCTGATGATCAGTGTAATAATTACCTAAATTTCCAAAAGTCACTATCCGATCTTTTCAACCACTTGTGCTTGTCTGAATAGTGAGTTCCCCTGGCATTTGGCATCCAGACATCATATCCCATGTTAGCCAAAAGACAGGGGAGGCTTGAGTTTCTTCCCGCGTAAATCCAGCTATCCGCACTTGTTATCATGCCATGCATTAAAATAACCGGATCCAAATTTGGGTTGGGTTTTCCCCTCGCAGGAACTCTGTGGACGCCAATGATGTAACCATCTTCTGTTACTACAGAGTGAGTTTCGATAGGGTAGCCCTGTTCGATAAAAAAGTCCTCCTGCAATAATAAAATGGAATTTCATCTGAATGGCTTGTGCTGGTCAAAGTCAAAAAGTTTTATCTTAATTTTGAATCAACTTTATTATTGTATTAAATTATAAATAAATTTTACTTACCATATTAATTTCAGGTCCCATTACGTCTTGAGAAAATATAACTTGAAAAAAATTCGACCCCACGCTAATTAATAACAAAATATATTTTCTATGCATTATAATAACCAAATAAATTTTCTTCCTTATTTTAACTTTTTTGAATACATATTATTACTTTGTATTTTTTTATAATTTAAACCTTTATTTCCGGAATGTATTGGGGTTTTTTCAATCACTGTGTATGTTTTAACTGTAACAGAAATTGTCATTTTGGTATTACTTTTTTGTAAACTTAAATAACGAAAATAGGACATAAAATATTCACAAATAATTTAAACAGTATAGCTAAATAACTTACTATTTACTTAAGTTTCTTTTGCAGTTATAGTTTTAAAATAAACATTTTAAGTACTTATTACTTGTACCTGACCTATTTTATTATTTCATATATCGAAGTAGGTCAGGTACAAGAAATACATATGTAATCATGTATATCTTATTAATTTAAGTGGCATTATTAAAAAAAAATTAATTAATGACAATAAATATGTTTTAATAAAAACTATATATTTTTTCTTTTTTGCCAGATGAAACAACATTTTTTATCCAATAAATTTTCGCTATTCATTTATCAATATAAACACAAAAACTACATTGATTTAAAACTGAAAAAAATTACTTACAACACACTGGGTGGAATCACAGATTTCTTGAGTGAATTTTTAACACAGACCAATTATTACTATGGAAATGATTCTAATAAATACATTTACTTTTATTTAATTAGTGATTATATTAATATTAATGCGTATATTTGTATGATGTTCTCATAAATAAATAAACCATTATTTATTGGGTCCATATAGTTTTTTTATTGGAGTAAAAAGTCCATATTTTAATTGCCATTTTAATAAATGTATATGGAATCACCCAGTAATTATTTAAAAAAATTGATTTGAAAATAAAAAGCAGAACCAATTTTATCACAAAAATAAAGAAACATTTTTTAAAACAAATTTTCTAGACAACAAATTACAAAAAATAAATAAAAAACTTTAAACTTTACTTAACGGATTGTTGATCCTGTATATTTTTTTTATTTTAAAATTATTGGTCAGAAATAAAAACTCTTAATGTATTACTTTTTAACGTTATTATAATTATCACCGGTATCATCAGTATTAATATCTAAATTATAATTATATTTTTTCATAAGATCAAAAACTTCCATATAAACCAGCGTTTTGACGTCCTTGGCTACGATAAAGTCGAAGTGTGTGAATTGCTTGTAGGGAACTTCATACATTTTCACAACATTCGGGAGAACCTTGGATAATTTCGTAACGTCCTAAAAAAGTTTAAAAAGTATTTATAGAAATCTGCTATGCTGGAGATTTTTTGCTCTCACCCTAACATCGTTGAGCATGTCATTTTCCGCATAAAATAGGCCAATTGGTGTTGAAATATTTAGGTTGTAATCAGGGGGTATCGTTGTATTATATCTCCTGCGGTTTTCGCGTTTGCCAAAGTCATACTGTCTAAATTTTCCTGGAAAAAATAAATCAAAAATGTTAATTTTTAACCATTTAGTTAAAATATTATTTAAAAAATATATTTGGCCGCGACTATACGCTAAACAAGTATCGAGTTTTTAAAGCATACGAACTGTACATCATTTTAAAATAAATAGGTAGTTTTTTCTGACAAATTTTGTTCAATTCCACAGCTAAATCGCTCACGTTATTTGTGTTTTCCGTTGCAAGGAAAAAACTAAAAAACTGGTTTAGTACTCGATTTCGATTGATTATTCTTTACATCATTGATTAAGAAACTCGACGCTTAAATGCTTATATAGTTACGTTAGTGTGTGTGTTTTATCTAAGGGCTCATGGTGAATTATTGTGTTTTTAATTGTAAATAAAATTCAAGAACTTAATCGTTGCATTTTCATGTTTTGCCAAAGTATCCAGTGGCGGCCCGTCAGGGAAGGCAGGCGAGGCAGTGCCTCATTATAGAGTATAATTTAAATATGTTACTTTCTATAATATACTATAAATTTTCTATATTTGGATTACATGAATTGTGAAATAGTCAATAAAATTGATTGATTGTATACGTAGAATACCCAGCAACATTTAAATTATTTGAATTTGAAACGACCGCAATTTAAACTAATATTTATAGCTAGATGATTGGCTCAGAAGCATGCCTGAACTAATTTAGACTCACGATTGGCGTTAGCCTTGCTGTCTCGTTCTATTACAATGCGATATCATAGTTGTCTTCTTCTCTTGTATTAGCATACGCGAGGGCACGCCTACATCCAAGGAAATAAGCAGGTGTTGTGGCAACACTGTTGCGGAATTTTAAATAAATTATACTTCACGTTTTTCAAAGTTCAATAATAAAGGGTATTATTTTTCTTATAATAAATCTATTTAATCGAAATTATATTTCCATTCTAAAATAAACATATTTTAACACTATCGCCATCTTGTAGCTATCCCAGTAACCAATAAAATAAATACAGATTCCTTCTTTAGGTTTGTTTTGGTTATAAAATTCTGAACTGTTTAAAGAAAAAATCTGTGGTTATTTACGCAATATTTAGTTTATTCTTTTTCTATGAGTTTGTCTATTTTATGATTCTTTGGTAAGTGGTTTATTCTGTGGGTTTAGTTAATTGAACTTGGTGATTTATGTGAATTTAGTCATTATGGATATTACGGTGAGAAATTGTACCTATATTGTAAACGTCATTTTTACAATAAAATATATTTCATTGACAAAGTAGAGGATTCCTACCCCACCACAAATTTATAAATTTTTTTAAAAACTTGTTACCTGTTACAATTTCCTGAGCATAATGTAAAGCCTGTCTAGCAGATGACCCTGCAGGAACTGTGGCAGTAACTAGGGGAATAATTTTCTAAAAATTAAAAAAAAATATGTTTAAGGTTTAATAATACTATACTTTATCTACTCCAATAAGTAGATAATTACATAATTTTCAAAAATATTTAAATAGAATCTGACATCTGTCAAATGGCAGGGAATATATAATGTTTATTATTATTCACGAAAAAACAAAATGAGAAAAAAAATATAGTTGCTAATTTTGAAATTCATTATACCTTTAGGAAGCAAATACCATAAACAGTATTTATCGATAATTTTTTATAATAATCAATTACTATGCAAAAGGATATAACTGTAGGTGATACTTATTTCAGGGCCAAATAAATGCAATTAATTAGGTATATGAAAAATGTAATAAATCATGATGAAATTAATTTCCATTGTGCATATCTACAAAGTTTCCTTTAATAAAGTAATTGAGTATAATTGCAGCCTTCTGCACAGAAAATTATTAAATTATACCAAATTAAATCGTTACCTTGTCTAACTGCTCAGGAGCAAATCCGATCAACATAAACATCAAGTTTGAACACAAATCCTGCAATCGGCCGGGTTTCGAGCATAAAAATTTGAACATGTACCTTATTGCGTCGTTAGATACGAAGGGGATGAACTCGTGTTGGTTCGTTTGAAGTACCAACCTCTAGAAAAAAATACGTTTACACGGAGAGAAAAGTATAATGCTGATTACCATAATTATAATACCCTTTACTATAATTTATATTACTATTTGGGACAACTATCTTGTATATTGCAGATACTATGCATATTTAGTAATTTTTAAATATCCATGTATGTTAAACCTTAAGGTAAAATATTATTATTCTCAACCAATTTTGTTTTTAATTCTTATTATAATTAGATTTTTTCCATTACTAATAAGTATAATAAATTTTAAAATATTATGTTGCCATTTTAAATATAAAATATTTTAAAATCGAATATTTTTATATGTTAACAATTAAAAATTGTAACATATTTATTGTACTTTTTAATATACAAAAATGTTATGAGAAAGAATTGAACCTACACCTCGCCAAAGTTTTTTGTTTTGAGTGGGTTCCATCAACTTCAAATACCGACCTATATTGGGTATCATCAGTGTCGACACGACACTGTCGAGCAACTTGTAGTATAGTACACTATAGTGGAACGCACCCAAAACAAAGAAATACCTGAGCTTATATAACATGGTCGGTAAGCTAACAGAGGCGAGATGTAAGAACATCACGTGATCCACACCGTCTAACGACGCGTCGCGACGTGGCCTTTGCCGCAATCGGTACATACTATGCAACCAAGTAGGTTCAATTCTTTCTTACTAGTATTACCAGGAATGGGTCAAGAAAGTTTATTAAAGAAACTAAGAAAATTGAATGATTAAAATGTCATGAGTTACCATATTGTATAAAGTGCTCTTTTAGTTCCACCCTTACATCCAAACTAAGATGTCCCATAAGCCAGCTGAATGGCTTGTGCGGGTTAGGGGTAGGAACGGACCGACGGCTTAAAGTCCCCTCCGAAGGACTATACACAATGGACAAACACAAATAAACAACCATACCCAAGTGGGATTCGAACCCACGACCTCTCGGCTCGTACCCAAATTCCAAATTCCAAATTCCAAAGTAATTTATTTAAAAATAATACATTATAAATTTTGTAAACAGCCTAACTATAAAAGGTATAAAGGTATAAAGGGGATTTAGAGAATTTAGAGAGTTTAATAATTTTGAGGTAATCCTGACAAGGATATGTGGTCGAAAGGGGGAGATATGAAAAAAGTGTGAAGTGAAAAAATGGGTGAAATGTAAAATTTTGAGGTGACAGGAAGGTTAAAACTTGAGTAATTAACCTCCCTGTCTGAGCTTTATACCGCATAGAGGCCCAGTTTATTATAATTACTCAGTGCTATTCCGCTTTTACTCGCATGGCGATTTTGGAGCTCTGACCACTACACCACCGAGGCCTCGCGAGGCCGGTATATTATATTTAAATATATTGTTTATTTACCTTAAACATAAAATTATCTTTATTTTTACTATATTTTTTATTAATGTATAATATATTATAATATTAGATGTACACCTTACATTTGATTAAATCATATAGTAAATATTACTATTTGTAGATAGTTAAATCAATTTACTATACGAACATATTAAAAATTAAAATATATATTATACATTTATGATTTAGTAATAATTTTTAGTAAAATTGTATAATAAAAAATTGTATTTTGTATTACAATCTTAATATTGTATTGACGAATATATAATATTGTTACCCTAAAAATGTATTAAAGTAAATTTTACTATATTTTTTTACTATCTAAAATTTACTATACATTTCTCTCCGTGTACCTTCTATTAGTAACTAAACTTAAAATAAAAACACTTACATCCCAGTACCTGTAATACTTGGAGACCGCCCTTAAAATTGGGTGCTTGGTGTGCTCTAAGAAGACAGAGGGCGCCAATGACATGCTCAGACGGATCTTCGATTGGTATTCCGGGCGTTCTGAGGCCATCACGAAAAACACGGTGGTACCTTGGGAGTGACCAGCGTATATCAGGTCCGGCTTTCCTGTGCTCTCCAGTATGTAGTCGATGCAAGCAGGAAGGTCGTATTTGCCGATCTCGTGCCAACTGTAATAACAACAACAATAGCGATCATTTTTTTAACATAAATGTTATGATTATGCTTAATAATTTTACGTTTTTCATGATCATTTAGTTAAACTCGTTTATCAATATAAATATATATATATATATATATATATACAGGGTGATTCACCTAACTTATTCATTAGAAGTTTATGGAGAACGGAAAAAGATATCGATTTGAAATTTGTATAGCCATTATAAGCCAATGTAAACTACTGTTTAAAATTATTTTCAATGCGTTATCACTTCCGGTTAAACCGGAAGTGATATTAACTTTGGTTTTTCAAATGGAACCATATAAATATTATTGCATTTTTGAATTCTACGTAAAATTCTAGAAATACTAAAATTTGATTATTATTTTTATTTTTAACAGTTTTTGAGATATTTAATTTTTTTTAGAAATTTTGACAGATGGATTGTCTTACTAATATGTCTGTATTACCTCTAATTGTAATGTTAAAAAGTTAATTTTTGGTGTAACAATTAACTAAGGAGCACTCTATCGAAAGCCATTAATAGTATTTGAAAATTTTATACAGGGTGTCCGGTATTTACGTTGACTTTTTTGTCACTTAAAATACCAATAACTTTCTTATTTCAAATGAAACTACCATACAATTTTCATATTATTGGACACAAAATAATGTTTTCTATTGAAATGCTGCAGCATTCCCTATACCTAAAATCAATATTTACAGAGATGTTACAAAAAATGTGAAAAAACCGCTTATTTTTTTATTTCTAATATGAGTAGTGTGCGTTGGATTGTCTTTTATTTCGTATTTATGAAGTAATGTCAATGTCAACGTCTCTGACAATTGTGTTGAATATTGGAATTCGACGGTAAGCGCATTTTTATATGAACTGCCTTTAAGCGAAAGGTTTCTTTGCTGGTACCAATTGGATGGCGCGCCAGCACATTGTTCTAGAAGAGTTTCGGAAAATTTGCAAATATTATTTAACGAAAAATGGATTAGAGGAGGTGGTCCATGGGAATGGCCTCCAAGGTCACCGGACCTAACACCTCTAGATTTTTATCTTTGGGGTGTTATAAAAGCTAAAGTTTATCAAACACCCAGCAACAGCAAAGAATCTCTTGCTCAGAAAGTGAGACAAGCGTTTTCGGAATTGTCCCATGAAGAAATTTTGAGAACAACTTCTGAAGGTGTCTTGCGACGTATCAATATGTGTCGTGAACAACAAGGGCGATACATTGAACAATTACTTTAGATTTGTTTTATTTGTTACATTTGTTTATTTTTTCAATATAATTTTTGAATTTTAAATTGATATTTCTTTTAACGTTGTTTAATACGAAATAAAAACAATCCAACGCACAATACTGATTATACACATTAAAAGTTCCTATTGTTCTTTCTAAAACTTTTCTTTTTTGATTAGTGTAATTATTATCATCCATTGTAACACAATTGTCAGAAACGTTGACATTGACATTACTTCATAAATACGAAATAAAAGACAATCCAACGCACACTACTCATATTAGAAATAAAAAAATAAGCGGTTTTTTCACATTTTTTGTAATATCTCTGTAAATATTGATTTTAGGTATAGGGAATGCTGCAGCATTTCAATAGAAAACATTATTTTGTGTCCAATAATATGAAAATTGTATGGTAGTTTCATTTGAAATAAGAAAGTTATTGGTATTTTAAGTGACAAAAAAGTCAACGTAAATACCGGACACCCTGTATAAAATTTTCAAATACTATTAATGGCTTTCGATAGAGTGCTCCTTAGTTAATTGTTACACCAAAAATTAACTTTTTAACATTAAAATTAGTGGTAATACAGACATATTAGTAAGACAATCCATCTGTCAAAATTTTTTAAAAAAATTAAATATCTCAAAAACTGTTAAAAATAAAAAAAATAATTGAATTTTATTATTTCTAGAATTTTACGTAGAATTCAAAAATGCAATAATATTTATATGGTTCCATTTGAAAAACCAAAGTTGATAACACTTCCGGTTTAACCGGAAGTGATAACTTATTGAAAATAATTTTAAAAAGTAGTTTACATTGGCTTATAATTGCTATACAAATTTCAAATCGATATCTTTTTTCGTTCTCCATAAACTTCTAATGAATAAGTTAGGTGAATCACCCTGTATATATATATATATATATATACAGGGTGTCCTGAAATTAGTGCACCATACTTTAACAGCAGATTCTACGTGCAAAAATAAGAAAAAAGTCCCTATAAATATAGGTCGAGAAATGCCTCCTAAGGGAGCTACAGCCCCCGAAAAGGGAGCCCCTGAAGATGGTTTTTATCCAATATATATAAAAAAGTAAAAACACCCTGTCACTTACTACATGAAACTGTCACCTGTCTTAAATTATTCTATTTTTTCCTAAACATGGCAGCCGTATTCCAAGGACCACGCGAGTCCATTTCTATGGTTGTGATTTAATTGTGAATTTTTATGCCATGTAAAATAATTTTCAAATCGATTTTATGCGAAAACGGTGTATGTTATCGAAGTTCAACAAGATGACCTTTTTTATGTGCAAAACTCTAAAATTTTATAATCTGACACCAAATTCTGGTACAAGATACGTACAAAAAAGTTAAGGTGGCTTTAACCCTACTTCCTATCAATCTGACCCAATCCACATACAAAATTTTAAATTGTTATTGTTACGTCTTATTGGTCATAAAAAGTTTAATTAATTCCCCAAATTTCATTTTTAATAAAATACCTCATTTAAGTTAATAAAAAAAACATTATTTTGTCAATTAATCAATTTAATCCTAATTGAGGTATAAAAAATGGTATTTAGTTATAAATAATAATTATTATTGAGGTATAAAGAAACTATTTATACATAGCTTAGCATTATTTAGTTCGAAGATTAATTTGCAAACAAAAAGACCTCCTTTCGTTTAGCAGTTATTCGTAATGGATTTTTTTAACAGTGGAAGAAAAAATGGAAATGATTTTGATTTATGGAGAAGCAGGCAGGAATCTTGAAGATGCTGTTAATATCTACGCTCAGCGTTTTCCGGATAAAATTCGATCATGTACTTCATTTCACCGTACAGTCAAGCAGTTTACTACAAACGGAAGTGTTCAACCAAAAAAAAGAATTCGTCGAGCAATAATAATAATAGAATTAATAATAATAATAATAATAATAAATGTCTTTATTTATTTTTTACGTTACTAAGATTACAAAATTAACAAATTTAATTGTTTCTTCTGAAAATATACCTATTTAATGGGTGGCTGGGCTGGGTTTGTAAAAGTTAACGTTCTTTTTAAAAAGGTCGTTATCCTGAAAATAACTTTTTTTCTAAAAAATTCATGCAATCAAATTTAGTATTAAGGGTAAGTGTTCATAAAATTGCATTTTTACATTTTCTTTTCTAACTCAGTTAATATTTATTTTATTTAAAAAATTTGGTGGATATGTGGTTAAAAGCGTAAGCCGGCCATATGCTAGCATACACAGTGTTGCCAACTTAGTCATTTTTTTTTTCTAGTTTTAGGGATTTTTTTACGACTCACTGTGGGCCCAATGTCCAAACTAGGTTGCATTAATTCAATTTTTTTTCTATTTACTTAAAACTTTAAAAATAATTAAACTTTGAGACTAACCAATGCTGGTAATTAATTATATAATTTATTTTTTCATTTTCCAAGGTTGCCACGTTAGTATTTTTGGAAATTAATTTATAAAATACAGGATTATCTTCAAATAGTGTAAGAAACCATGCCAACGTTATCTACGGATCAAAATAAGTCGATTTAACCCAAATTACCTATATACTAAGTTGCTTCGTTTAGTCGTTAGAGGCCTTTTAAGTTTTAACTATTTTTTAAATATCTTAAGATAATTAAAAACGTATTAATGAATTTTGAATATTTTTGGAATATAAGTTTTTACTGCCAATTAACGTCGTTTGGTGCTAAACTCAGTTATCTTTAAAAATTAGAATAATCAGAAAAGCAAGGTTAGGTACTAATTTTCGCTTGTCTTTTTTTTACTGTTGTAATGGTTACCAAAAAACTATTTTGTCTCTTGTAAAAGTTGGATGAGCGGTGTAGCCCGAAAAAAATATTTTGTAATGTCTGCATACCTACCTACTATCGATATATAGCGATAGTTTTATGTTTTATCCCGAAAATTATTGAACATTATAAATCTAGAGATTCCTTTTTTGCTTCGTTTAGTGAAATACAGAGTGTTGGTAATAGGTAAATGGTGTATAAAGAGGAGGGTTTTCGCATATTTTTTCGGTCACTTCCGGTTTCACCGGAAATGGGTCCATGTTCAAAAAATTAAATAGAAACCCCTATATATTTACATTCTCGGATTCTTAACATAATTCTGGACTTAAATGTGATTTTTTAATGCTTTTTGAGCAATTCTTAACAATGCATCTAGGCCACCTTGATATAATATTAAAAACGGATAAAAAGAATAAGTAGGCGTAAACACTTTTAACAAATATTAAACGCCATGTATATAATTTGCTCATTGCCCAAGCAATACGTGCGATAAACAACTTAAGATGCATATTAATTGTTAATATTTTCTTTTCTCAGAGGTTTACATTTTTGACTGGGATAAGTTTCGCGATTTTTTGCGATTTTTTTGGTTAACAGTTTTTAGTAGTCTATATCTTTGTCTAATAAAAAATATATATTTTGGCTTGGCATTCGTTGGCCTTCCTATTTTTTTACTCTGCAAAACTTAAAAAATTAAATATTCATGGTAATTACCTTATCAGTTCCTGCCAAAAACAAAAAAAAACACGAATTTTCTATAATTTTATGTACCCAACACAACTAATTAACAGGTCTAATGTCAGTTATGAAATGTTTAAGGCGACTTTTGCTTTTCACGGCCCTCTAAGCTATAAAAAAATTCGCAAAAATCGTAGTTTTAATTAAAACGATTGCATTAAAAATAGACTTTTTTTTAAAGATCTGACATTGGGCATTTATAAAAAAGTCTTCGTAGAGTATTTTCAAAAAGCAATTATGTTTTTACAAGTTTGAATATGTTTTTAATAAAACAATAGTTGCAAATTATACATTTTCAATAATGACTTATTGCAACCTAGTTTGGGCATAGGGCCCACAGTGCGACTGTCGGAATTTTTAAAACAATCATTTTAAGATTTTGTTTTATTTTAATAACATATTAATTTATTCAAAATTAGTATTGTTTGTTTCACTCTTTTGTATAATAATTGTTAAAATTAAGGAATTCTAAAATTTTTGTTATGAAGTGTAGGGATTTGTAAAGTGACCATGTTGGCAACACTGGATAAATTTTAAATAAATAATATTCCTCAAGTGTCCAATAACTATGTGGTTTACCCTAGATAAGGATAATAAAGAGAAATTTTTGATTTTTTAGATACAGACATATAAAGCATTATACAATATAATAGATAATAAATACAAAAATTTAAAAAAAGACAATTAATTTACAGCGAAACGGCATAATATTGTTTGTACAGATTTAAAATTATTATTTATGGTCAATATTATGCAATCTATACATAAATTCATTACAAGTGGTTTTAAGTTGATTTTTAAAAATAATACACACTTAAGAAAAAATAAATATTACGAAACTTGAAGAGCAAAACAATGTAATGTAATAGACATTAATTGAGAAATATTGGTTTGTTTGGTTAGAAACTCTTCAGTGTATTTTTTTCTCATCCTAAATCATTTTGAACTCGATTTTATTCATAAAATCACTTTAATAGTTTAAAAACGCATTTTTGGTTGAAATCTCAAACTAAAAAATAATTGCCTTATAAACGTTACCTAAACATCCAGTAGGTGTTATTGTGATCTGGATCCAAGGTCCTATGTTTTCTCGAATGAAAATTTCCCCGGGAATTCGGCATCCAAATGTCGTACCCTTTATCGGATAGCATGTAAGCAAGGCTTCTCTTTGGACCTAGAAGTATGAAGTTCTCGGAACTTCCCATCAGGCCGTGCATGAGAAGTACCGGCGGTAGATTTGGATCGGGCGTTTTGGGTGGTATTCGGTGGACGTCCAATAGGTAACCGTCCTCAGTTTCTATTTCGTGAGTTTCGCCTAGGTAGCCATATTTTCGAAATATTTGCATCTAAAACAGAAATGTTGCAAGTGCATCCATACCACCAAGAAGTCCGGATTTAACAAGTATAGATTTTTAATTTTCTGGCAAACTTATATACTCTCTAAAAATGAATTATTCAAAAATGACTAATTTATTAGTTATTAGTGGCTGCTTTTTCACTTGCACCATAGTTAAGCATGGAATACCATGGTATCCCAAAATTTAACAACCAATTCTTATGAGTCAATCCAAATGAAAACACCAAAAATGAATTTAAAAGTGCGCTGCATGATTTTTTATTTTGATAAAAAAAAATTAGGATGATCTTTTAGGTATCAAATATGAAAATCCGTTGCCGTTTTAATTTTCGGATTCTTTACTTTTATTCGGCACCCTTTAGAAACCTGAAATCGTGTCAATTTCTTACTCTCTTATAGTAGTAACTTTTTTTCTGTGGCAATTATTGAAATGATTGTAATTTTATTTTACTGCCTAGTAAGTAAGTTTTCAATATTAATTATTATTATCTAATTAGTTCATCTCATAAAAGAATGGTAAACCACTAAAGATTTATAATAATTTCCTGTGCCTATTCTGCTAAATCTAGAAAGTTGTTTTTTTTTCAGGTATCAAGTACAATACAATATACAATAGAAAATGTAAATATAAATATAGTTTCTAGACTATCATTTTCTTTATTAAAAAAAATTATTGAAACTTGATAATTTAAAAAATTAGCCAATTTTGCTCTCAGAAATCATTATGTTGAGGAAAAAATAAAAATCTGAAACTTTCAGGAAATGTAGTCCCCACCTTCATCTTTTCAGTCCAGTTAGTCTTGTTTTGTTATTTTTATTCCTTTAAAAGATATATTAATTTTTTTAATACCCGTTTAGTAGCGTTATAATATTGTTTTATTTATAATTTAAAATTTAGATGGCTTTCATGTTTGGTGGAGAAGTGTCAGAACTGTCAACAATATTTCATAAATATTATTTGTGCGTATTTCTTTGGTAAATTTTGTATAATAAGTGAAATTAATAAATAGTTAATTTAAACGTATAAAAAATGCGTTAAGCTGTTTTTTGTCGGTTTCTTTCACAATTTAAATCAAGTTAGTCTTGTTCTATTATTTTGATCCCTTTAGTAAGGCACTGAATAGTTAAAAGTTATATGTATGTATTTTAAATGTAGAGGTACAAAATTATGATATGTTCTTTCATTTTTAATTGCAATTAAATTCATGAATCTCGAACACTCAGTCATTTATTACATTTGAAAACTTGCAAACTTTTTGAAATCACAATTTAAATACGCACAAATAATATTTACGAAATTTTTTTGACAGTTCTGACATTTCTCTACCAAACATGAATTGACTAAGTCAAAGCCATCTAAATTTTAAATTATAAATAAAACTAACAATATCGCTTCTTAACTCTTAATTTTTTTAATAAAGAAAATGATAGTTTAGAAACTTAAAATAATAGTTACGTTTTCTATTGTATAAGTACTTGATACCTGAAAAAAGCAACTTTCTAGATTTAGTAGAATAGGCACAGGAGCCAGACAAAAATCACAAAAATTGTCAAATTATCATGAATTTTTAGTGGTTTACCATTCTTTTATGAGATTAACTAATTGGATAATAATAATTTACATCGAAAACACACTTACTGAACAGTAAAACAAAATTAAAATCATTTCAATATTTGTCACAGAAAAAAAGTTCTGGCCCACTATAAGAGAGTAAGAAATTGACACGATTTCAGATTTCTAAAGGGTGCCGATTAAAAGTAAACAATCCAAAAATTAAAACGGCAACGGATTTTCATATTTGATACCTAAAAGATCATCCTAATTTTTTTTTATCAAAATAAAAAAACAAGCAGCGCACCCCATTTGGTGTTTTTATTTGGAATATCTCTTATGTAAAATTGTCCCCTGAATCCGAAAATACCGTCAAAAATTATGAAAGTGGAGCAGTTTTTGAGATATAGTCAATTCCATATTAAATGAAAATTGACTATATCTCAAAAACTGTTTTACTTTTTTATCTTTTGACGACATTTTCAAACAATTTTACATAAGAATTGGCTGTTAAATTTTGGGATACCATGGTATTCCATGACTAACCATGGTACAAGTGAAAAAGCAGCCACTAATAACTATTAAATTAGTCGTTTTAAAAATTAAAAAACAAAATCACTGATGTTATCAGAGTCATGTTTTTTTATATTGTACTTACAACTGTCAACTCGGCATCCTCATAATCCTGTGCAAAACTCAACAACACAAAAAACTGCAAAATCAACACGGAAAAATGTAAACAATTCCAACTCATTATTCTTTCGATAGGATCACATTAATAGATAAGTTATTCAAAGTTTGTTCGCTTTTATATGCATTAAAAACAAAAGTATGCAAATCAATTTTTTCAGCTTGCACAATTGCTGTAGGACAACAACAAAATACCTACAACATAAATTATATTGGTGAAGATATTTATATGTAATAAAAAAGTTGATCCTTCATTAAAAGTGGCCGCAATCGGATGTGAGGGCAATGCAAATTAGAGGCGGCGCTTATTTAAATCGACGACTAGATTAAAACCATCCTTTAAAATCTCACGAACAATTTCCAGCACGTGCATTTGACGTTTCCGGTAACAACACTAAACGTCTGACTTCCAGAAACAGGAAAAATTGTTTAATTATGGTTTTGAAATGTCCATTCGTATAATGACGAACGATTAGTGCCTCTATCAGATCTATGACTTCCTATGGAAAATACACTAAAATTAAATTAAAGATAACATGGTATCATTACGTATTATTATTATTATAGATTACGAGGGAGATTTTAAAGCGAAGGTTAAATGTTTATTAAACATTATTTAATGACCCTGTGGAAAATGAACTTTTCTTACGAGTTGAACATGCTATTTTTTTGTATCCTTAGTGAAAAAAGTGGAAAACTTAAGAATATTTTAACAAATTTAATTACAATCTTTAACATTGTTGCTTGTAAAAAATAAACCGTAGCCAAGCATGACAACAAATTAAATAAAAACAGAATTTTAAGATTTTTTTTTGAAGAAAATGAGGGTATTTTGGAAGTCGCTAGAGAAGCGACTCAAAATCTGCTTCCATCTAAGTCAAAAGAAAAATATGATGAAACTTTTGAACAATTCTGTCAATGGAGAAACAATCAAGGGGTACAAGGTGTCAGTGAAAATGTTTGCTAGCGTTCTTTTGGGAAAGGTAAGAAGCTAATGCTTTTAAAAAAGAAATTTTCTAATTTTTTCTGAATCTGAAAAATCTGAAGGCATCGTCACTGTTGCTGAAGAGTACGTTGCAAATATATGAAGGCATTGACATTTTAAAATACAAGCAATTAAATGCATTTTTGAAAAAACAGAATGAACCTAAAAAGTCAAAAGTGTTGTCAATTGAACAAATTCTAAATGACGCTTCGAATGAATCTTATCTAAACTGCGCACCACTCAATGTGTCGCGACCAAAAAGTTCGTTCTTTTTCAAAACGACATAACTTTTTTGTTTCTTGAATGAATTATTATGTCTTACCTTAAAACATTTTTGAAATTTTTCAAATTGGAATCTTAGCAACAAAAATATGATTTTTTTTCAAAAGAGTACATTTGATGCTTTTTTGTAGGCAATACACTAAGCCTTTTTTAAGAACAAGAAGATAAAATGGTGAAAGATTGTTCCTTGAATAATTCTGAACAAGCGACAATTAACAAACTTCCATTATTTTCAGAGGAACCTAAGCAAAGACCACTTTTTCAAAATGACATTTTAGTGAAAATTTGCGAAAACTAAACATAGACCGATATTTACGTTCGTGACATTTTTTCTTCATAATTTTGACCTGAATGTACTCTTTTGGAAAAAAATCATATTTTCGTTGTTAAGATTTCGATTCGAAAAATTTGAAAACCTTTTCAAGGTAAGACATAATACTTCATTATTTCAAAGTAAAAACGAAAAAAAATATTTATTTTTACAAACGGGGCTTGGATGAAGTTATTGAAATTTTTCACCGTTTTACATTTCACCCTGTAGGAAATTTACTTAAAGAACCTTGAGCTTCATATCTATAGCATAAATTGCCAGAGGATGGGGCTAGCAGACATTACAGACCAAAATAAAATCGTCCAAGAAACAAAAAAGTTATGTCGTTTTGAAAAAGGACGAAATTTTTGGTCGCGACACATTGAGTGGTGCCCAGTTTATAATATAAATTTAAAAAACGGAGCGCCATTTTAAAGAAAATTGAATGCCCTTTCTAAATCTATCCATTTAAAAGAAATCTTAGGTTGAAATTTTAAAAGTTTTTAAAACTTTATAGTAGGTATGCATAATAGTCCACCAACCAATTTATATAAAATAAAAAAACAAGGAAAAACTGAAACATGAAATTAATAGTTTATGAAATACTTACCTTCTGGGCCACCAGCAAATGGCCACCTGTAGATTCAAATTTGATATAAATATGACTGCACAATCACATACAAAAATACAAAAGTAAAACCTCAGTTATGGTATAAAACAAACCTAAATCAAAACAATACAAATTCATACGTTTATTTTTATAATATATAACATTGAACATTTTCCGTATAAATTACTATGTATCAAGCGAATTTCAATGCTAATTTAAATAAAAATATTAGTGGCAGATTTAATCTCGTGATTCTACGTAGGAATGTTTTAATACGTGATTGTGCCTTAATACACTTGTGTTATGTGTTTAAAATACAAATTTTTGTGTTTAAATATACATAATTAGGTATACCCTATAATTGCTTTTAGATTGTTATTAGAAGATAATGGTTTATTCAGAATCTAAGTATGAACAATACCAATGCTATTATGTTAAAATTTACATACAGCAGGTAGGACTTTTGTACCATTGACCAGGAAGTACAATTTTTTTGGAAAAATTACCAACCTTGCACGTCAGATTATAATCTCTTATTTTTTATGCTTTGACAAATTTATCTTTTTAAACTTCTAATTGTTTATCTCATTGTTTACAAAATAACAGCAATAATTAAAAAGTCCGGTAAATACAATAAAATCATCATGCTTAATGCCATTCGTTATTAATTATGATAGTTTATTTATTTCTTACGTTGTTTAGACATGTATAAAAAGAAAAAGCAGTTTTAAATATCTAAAAAAAATAGCTATAATTTGTCTTTTCGCCCCACATTTATTTTTTCTACGTACTGTTATCAAAGTTTGCAAACTTATTGTAATCAGTCCACCGGCAGTAAACACTTTGGTCATATTGGACTTCAAAATAACAATTCTTAAAGGGTTATGTAGTGCTGGTGATATACTTTTGTACCAAGAGGAGTTCCAAGCAGAAGGCCCGATTTTGTCCATCTTAAAAGAATTTATTATTATTATGAAATAGTTATACTTATATAGTTATTTACCTCGTGTTTTAGAATTTCAGACCCAACGCAATAAACTGAAATTTCCATAATTAAAATAGTAATATAGCTTACTCCTCTTAATAAAACAGAAATTTCTAAATGTTTGCTAAAATTAAATATTTGTTTAGTAACTAAGTAATTTAAGCGTAAGTATAAGCAACTATGTAGATATTTAAATATCAAAATACAGCTGTGTTTAAAAAAAAAAATAATAATAGATAAATGTAGTTTATAAAATTTAAAAAGATGTAGGGTAAACCACATAGTTATTGGACACTTAAGGAATATTATTTATTTACAATTTATATATGGGGTATTCCATACCAAATCGACCACTTTTGAACCCGACCCCTTTAGATTTTGCTGAAACTTTTCCATCCTTTTCTACCCTTTGAAAAACATTTTTGAAAATTTTTTCAAATTTTTTTGTCCAACCTCAAAAAAGTTATGAATTTTAAAAAAAAATGGCTTTTTTATTTTCAAATAGCCATAACTTTTTTAGAAATTGACTTTTGGGTACCTTTTTTTTTAATTTTTGTTTTTGAATGAACTTTTCAAAAAAATACACGAAAAAATACACGAAAAAAATTTAACATGATCAATTATATAAAATAATCGTTTTTTTTTTAGTAAAATCGTCATTTTTTCGAAGTTCGCCATTTTTTTTTTTTTGTTTTTTTTTCTCAAAAAAAACTTCAATTAATTTGACAACTATCCCCGCTAATCCCGGAGTGGGCCGATTTTTTTTTAATTTTTTTTTATTTATTTAAAAAAAAATTGTCGAATTTTCTTTGACAATTTTTTTTAAATAAATAAAAAAAATACAAAAAAAAATCGGCCCACTCCGGGATTAGCGGGGATAGTTGTCAAATTGATTGGAGTTTTTTTTGAGAAAAAAAAACAAAAAAAAAAATGGCGAACTTCGAAAAAATGACGATTTTACTAAAAAAAAACGATTATTTTATATAATTGATCATGTTAAATTTTTTTCGTGTATTTTTTTGAAAAGTTCATTCAAAAACAAAAATTAAAAAAAAAGGTACCCAAAAGTCAATTTCTAAAAAAGTTATGGCTATTTGAAAATAAAAAAGCCATTTTTTTTTTAAATTCATAACTTTTTTGAGGTTGGACAAAAAAATTTGAAAAAATTTTCAAAAATGTTTTTCAAAGGGTAGAAAAGGATGGAAAAGTTTCAGCAAAATCTAAAGGGGTCGGGTTCAAAAGTGGTCGATTTGGTATGGAATACCCCATATGTATGCCGTTGTTTTAAAGATTTTAGTTTTTTTCTTATAAAAATATAAAAAGAATAGTTTGTTTGTTTAAACTTTATTTACGTTTACTTAAAAATAAGAATATGTGAATTTTGAATTATAATTTTATAAAAACATGTAAAAAATATAGTAATTGGACAATTTATATAGTTATTGGACACATGGGCCATAGTTATTGGACATACAATTTTTATATAAACATAACAACTTTACATCAAATAACAAAAATTGTTAAATATTTTTTAAACATAAATTGCTGTTTTAGGTAATTTTTTTTATTTCGTTTTTGTAAATATCATATAATTGATATATATTAACTAATACACAGCAAAAAGTCAAATATAAAAACGCAACATCAAATACTGTTTATTATGGAGTACCGCAAGGTACTGTGTTAGGTCCATTATTATTTTTGTTGTATGTTAACGATATAGTTAAGGTTGTCAACCATTGTCAAATTGAATTATTTGCAGACGACACGATGGTTTATGTAAGCGGAACTGATGTTAAACACATGGAAACAATTCTAAATCATGATCTTTATTGTATATTCAAATGGCTGTGCAATAATAATTTAAGTATAAATATCGGTAAAACCAAATTTTGCTTGTTTGGAAGAAAATCAAAATTAAATCTGACTGCATTAAATAATGTCAATATTGTAATACATAACATAAATATTATGCCTGAAACCCAGATTAAATACTTGGGTGTTATATTTTACAATTAGCTTTATTTCTAGAATTAGTAAACATTTAACAAATTTATTAATTTTGTTTCCATTAGTTTTTTATGTTCTCTATGATGCACTGTATTTAAATCACTGTTATTCTGCCAGATGTCCTTTGACGAAGAAATCACTATATTACTTACTCTCTTAAAATGAATTAATCAAAAATATCATAGCGAAAAAGCAGCCACTAATAATTCTCGTCAAGAGCAATTTGTATCCAGGACATTTAGCAGTCCATTCCTATGAAATATTATTCGCTGAATCCGAAAATGTCGTCAAAAGTTATAAAAGTAAGAGTTTTTGAAATATAAACAATTTTACATATAATATAGAATTGACTATATCTTAAAAACTGCTTAACTTTTATAGTTTTTGACGGTCTTTTCGGATTCAGGGGACAATTTTACATAAGAATTCAATTCTTAGAATTGGCTGGTAAAAATAGAGTGATATTGGACATAATATGTCCAATAATAGAAATTTACATTGCTTACCAACCAGTAATTGGAATTAAAATTTAAACGCATTAAAGTGACAATGTTTAAACTATGAGGAACACATTTATACCACACCCCTAGTAGCAATGGAATTGGACAAGATTCTTTGTCAAGATACTTGGAAAAGCACTTTGTAAAGAATTGGACAATTCTTGACCAAGACTCTTGATCAAAATTCTTTATCCAGACTGGTGCCAGACTTGCGACAAGTCTGTGACCAGAATTCGACCAGATTCTTGGCCAAGAATTTTGACGTATACGTCAAAATTCTTGTCCCGAAATTGGGGGGCCAAACTTAAAAAGTGCATTCTTTATAGAAAAATAACACTTGTTTGTTTAATAAACATGTATAAAAAAATGCCCCCTAACGGAGCTACGGCCCCCTGAATAAGAGCATATATGCTTATAAGAGGGTCATTTTTTTAAAACTATTCCTAGAGGTTTGAACAGGAAGATATAAATTTTTGGTACTTTGGTAATTTTGACATGCTGAATCTAGATCTTAGAACAAAACTGTTAAAATTGAATCATAGGCGTTACATTTGGGGGGGCAAAGTTACAAAAATAGCCCTAACTTTTTTCTAGGTTAATGTTTTAATTTTTGTTTATGAAATTATGAAAGTTATAGTTTTTTACGAAAAATAGGTACTCTTTATTTAGATCGTTTAGATGCACCATTTTCGAGAAAAATGCATTTATAAATAAATTACTCTCATTATTATTATCTCATATTTTCATTAAAACGTTCATGAAGAAATGAATTTTTGGTACTTTGGTAATTTTGACATGCAGAATCTAGATCTAAGATCAAAACTTTTAAAATTTCATCATAGGCGTAACATTTGGGGGGGGCAAAGTTACAAAAACATCCCCAATTTTTTTCAGAGTTAATATTTCAAATTTTTATTATAAAATTATAAAAAATATAACTAAATATTATAAATAACCCAAACGTCACTTTTGTCCTAAAGCCTACTAGAAAATTCAATAGATCAAAACTGTTAAAATTGAATCATAGGCGTTACATTTGGGGGGGCAAAGTTACAAAAATAGCCCTAACTTTTTATTCGATATTTTTCTATTTAATGGCAATTAAAGTTAGAACAGTAGTAAATATGGCGGTATATCTGCATAAAATAACCATAAATCATCGTCGGGTCATCGGACGTTAAAGAAAGAAAAAAACACGTTTAACGTCTAGGATTCCCATACATGTATGCTGCAGCACACTACATCCCATGGACGTACATTATATATATTTTTTGTGTTCTAAATTAGGACCTTTATGCACAATTATTGTATTATTTTCAGAGAATAAGACGAAATAAGCGTTAAACTGACAGATGCCTAACCTCATGAGGTTTTTGTATTCAAATGTCAAAGTGGGACTTGCGTGGAACCAAATACTGTGGAATGTATTTGGTGGAAAATAGTACAATGTAAGTTTTGAAAAAAAACGCATTAAAACAGTATACCAAGTATACCTATACGGTTTTTACACGTTTATTAATGTTAAATTAGAGGCTTTATAGCCTGCTCTAAATTTAAATGTTTTAACATTATCGTTATAAAAATTTATTAAAATTAACGACTTTTTATTTAACTTACCCGCTGCAGTAAAATAAGCACTCCCGCTGTTTACGTGTTACGGAAAGAAGTAATGTCCATTTGAATGCTCCATTGTAATTGTTCGGATGCATTCGGAAATAGTCAACATCTGCCTCTTAGGGATTTACTACCTGCTCGTATTGAATTAATTATTTTGGGTATTTTACATATTTAACTGTATTTTTATTAAATCGTTAATTTTTTGATATATTTTTGTAAAGTTTTATAAACATTTATTCTTATTTCTTTATATTAGTATTTTAAATTTTTATATTAATATTTTAAATGTAGGACAAATTTTTAAATATTTGATAAAAAATATCAAATATTTATTTTAATATTTAAAAATTTGTCCTACATTTAAAATATTAATATAAAAATTTAAAATACTAATATAAAGAAATAAGAATAAATGTTTATAAAACTTTACAAAAATATATCAAAAAATTGCATTAAAATATTATGAGATTTTTTTAAAATACTTTAAAATAGTTTAACTCGGATTAGTAAAACTGAAACAAATTTTGGTAGGGCTTTTTTAAAAGGTATTCAAGGTAAAAGTTGAATTTATAAAAATTTTCAAGATTTTCAAACTTTTTCAGCGAAACAAAATTTATGGTAAAATTTAGTAGGACCCTTTTTTAGGAAAATAGTATCTAAACCCATGAGCAAAGAAAGCTGCCTTTTTATTTAAAAAGAAATGGTAAATAATTACATTAATAATTGAGGAGAATCCGTGCAAAATCGGCTATATCCACTTTAATAAAATGTTGGGAAAATGGCAAAAACTCTCGGTTTCCTGGCCTTTACAGATAAAAGAAAAAGCAAACTTGAGTTTGTGGGCTTTGTGGTACTTGATTTATAAGACATACTTTCGTTTTCAAAAACTTTATATTAAGGCCAAAATTTCAAAAAAATGTTTTGTATATAGCCGGTTTTGCTCAAAAACCGAATAAAAAACGAGTAAAATGTGAAAAAAAACCTTTATTATTCAAAAATATTAACAAAATAAATTTAGTGCAAACATGAAAAAACAGAACAAATTTTATTAGTAGTATCGACATATCCAAGCCACATGCTCATCATCATTATTATTTATTGGATATAGCCGGGTTTGCTATAAAAACGTGGATCTGGCCGGTTTTGCTCCTAAAGCTACCTTTTAAATGTGATTTTAACATCACAGCAAACGGAAAATTATAGAGGTGTATAGGATGACGCCACGTTTGAATATCGTTTTCTAAATCTCCCTACGGTATAGAGTTGTATTCCTCAGTCGAGCGTTTCAATACTCTCCACAGTATAGAGGTCGTAATTTCACTTTTGAACTAGTATTAATATAAAAATTATTTTATGCTTAAAAAAACTATATACGACATGATTGTGATTTTTTTCATTTTATTAATTAATTAAGCTGTGTTGAATATTTTTCCTAAAGGAATAATTGCCAATGGGCCATTAATTCATTTTTTCTTAGATGCTACAATAACCTGCACTGGTGTGTACTTTTTCATCAACCAGATTTAAATATTACAAAACTAACCAGTGGAGATAGTGCAGGGTCTACCAACAGACCTAATTACTAAATTATTAAAGTTTAATAGCATATCGATCATTTATTCAACATAACCTCTGAAATTTTTAATACAAATATAGGTTTTTATAAAATACATAAATATACTTTACATCATATCCTCTGTGCTTTACATACCCGAGTTGTTACGGTAAATAAAAACAAGACAAAGGAACCAAAGAAAGGAACTATTTTCAACAAAATCATATGCAGAAAGGAGAAAATTCAAACTACTTGCATCCATCAAAAGATCCAAACTTCTTGCAATATTACACCCTTTTTTATACTCTCAGAAATATTGAGTAGAACAGTATTAGAGAGACTCCAGTTTCTATAACTTGGTAGAGTAAAGAGAAGTCGAAACCGTTGCGATATTGCATTGCGCTGTTTTTGTATAATTCTCGGGGACATTAACGAAAATCATTGCCAGTAAAATTCGAAAAGCTTGAGTTTCTATGTCTCTGAGGAGAATATGAATCCGAAGTTGCTGCACCATTGGACTGAACCCTTTTTTAATAATTTCTAGAGACATAAATGACTGCACCATTCGACAGGGTCGAGTTTCTATCTCTCTGTTGAATATAGAAAATCAAAATAATGTATCTTGTAAGACACCATTGAGTTTGACTTTAAATATAGTCGTGCATAGGTATAGAGCCGAAAAATATAAAAACAAAGCACGATTCAATACAGTTATGATAAAACTTTAAGATTTGATATTCAAACGCGGAGTCATCCTATACACTTCTATAATTTTTCGTTTGCTGTGATGGATATAGTCGGATTTAAACAGAATTATCTTGGTTGTCGATAGAAATGAACCCAAAGATGCGAAATCAAAAAAAAACAAAAACTGAATAAAATGGATTTAGCCGGTTTTTCACGGATGCTCCTCAATTATAGTTGAAGCATGGCATTCCCAAAGGGTTTGGACCAAATTTGGTCAAATATTATATTATAATTTAAAAATAGTCTATGTGCCATGCAAAACGACTAAAAAAAATTTCTCCATATTATTTTTGTATTTTAAAGATGGATGGATTTTCATTGATTTCTCACAATTTTATTTTTGACACTTGGAGCCTTTGGGAATACCAAGTTAAATTATTATAATAATTATAAATTTATGCCGTTTCCATATTTTATTGGATTTATATACATTGAAATAAGTTGGTATTGGGCAGATATTTCATAAAACAAGTAATGAAAACTAAAATGTTGATGATAGTATATTATTATTTATTATACGAGAGATAATGCAGGCTATTATTCAAAAGGATAAGGTTTGCATGTCGAGCCGTCAGGCGAGATACGTAATTCATCCGAGTAAATAATGCGCATTATTTCGAGTGTAATACTATGTTTTTTTTTACTCCAATTAAGTAATTTTCAGTGATAACAAAATTTATTATAACCTCACTTTTCTCCTATTTTAAAGATCATTATAGTCGCCCCTCGTATATATAAATAAATCTGACATCTGTCAACCTTTCTTTTTTCTAATTTAAAACCCGATTGGTTCAAATAACAGTTCATATTAAAATAAGCCAATCACTGATATCTAACAACGTGAATATAATAATAATATAATATAATTCACTTTGATAGGCCGGGCGGTTATATTGGTTACCATTATTTATGCAAAAAAAACAAAAAATTTCAATAATATGCAATAGAAGTGGAAAAACGTATTAATAGTGCACAAAATGCATTTTAGTTTAATTTATAATTATTTTAGTATTAAATGTCTATATTTCATTTAAATATATTATTTTATTAATAACAACTTATTAAATAATATATACTTTATTCAATAAGTTATAGAACATATATTTAATTTAAATTATTTCAGAATCAATGTTATTCCTTAAATATTTAATTATTGCATAAAAGCTTAAAAGTCAAATGAAATGTGCTTAGAAAGAATGGTAAATAGCAGGTATTGAGTTTAAAAATAGATATGTTAATTTTATTAGCAAAACCCGAAAGCCTCCGAACAATTACAATGGAGCATTCAAATGGACATTATAAGAAGTATACTTCTTTCCGTAACTGTACGTACTGTACGTCCATTGCTTACAATGTCATTAAATGTACGTCCGTTAGTAACATCTAATGGACGTCCAAAACTGTGACAAAGTAACCTTAAATGGAAATCCGTAGGACGTCTGATGTATGTCGATGGTCGTTTAATGTACGTCCACAAGTACAAAAAATATGTATTTTATAATCGTTCATGTTCATAAAGAGTAAACTCTAGTTACGCGTCAGAGCTGACACACACTTTTTTTTTAATTTTTAGAAATAACAATTTTTATTTTTGAAAAAATCAATTTTTTTCTTTGCTAGAAGACGAATCCAATAAGCTCTTGTTCGTATTTTCAGACAAACGGAAAAACTCGATTCATTTCCTACAGAAAACTCACTTCTCGACTAGTATACTCTCTTAAAATGAATTAGTCTAAAATAAATAATTATAAGTCATATATGACTAATTGTCAAAGCGAAAAAACAGTCACTAATAATTAGTCAAATTCTACTGAATGAAATAGTCAAATTAGTAGATTTAAATTTAAAAAAGTTGTGACCCAGCCGGGGTTTGAACTCCGATCTGTCGCTTGTCAAGCTTGTCAAGCGGATGTCATAACCAATCACTATCAGTCACTTTTATTAAAAATAATTTTATTTGTCTATAAATATTGTTCATAATATTAAACAAACGATTAAAGAAATTAGTTACTTTTAACTCTTAGAAATGGTCAAAGATGGTGACTTATCTTAAATTATTCAAACTTTAACTATTTAAGTAGTAAAATATAACCATTTTAAAGTGAAAACGACTACTTTATTAGTAAAAAATGCTGGTACTAATTCAAATAGTAGAATTTTGACTATTTCATTTAATAGAGTAGAGTATTGTGAATGATGCTACTCAGGGCCGGACCTAAGGGGGGGAGTCGCCCCCCCAAAGTCTAGGCAGTTGGTTCCAAATCCAAACACGGTTGGAAAAATCTATTTGGGTAGGTTGATAGGGTTTACCTACTCTACCAACCTACTCATCACAATAAATAAAATATAATTTTTAAACCATACATATTAGAAATTGTAATTTACAATATTATAATTTTTAACCTATTGTAACCTCCTATAATTGTTACCGTAAATAAAATTGTATTTTTTATGTAACCTAGTAGCTTAAATTTGGATTTTATTTTGATTTTTTTTGATTTACCTACCTAGTAGGTTCCATTTTTTATATTTATAGCGTATACTTTTTATACTAGAGGGCCCAAGAGGACAAATGGACCAAAAGTCATTCTTCATAAAAAGTTCTGCTTGTTTTTAAAAGTCTATTACTATCTATTACTATTACTATACTTTTTAATTTTATACGGAGGGTCGAAAAACAAGAAAACATGAAATAATCTCAGGAATAAACTACCTTTATTTTTCGTTTTGGAGCAAAATGACAAATAATATTATAAGGATATCCTATCCAAAGACTAATTGTAAAATTTCAACTCAGTATTCTTTTTCTTATAAAGTTTTAAAATTTAATTTCTAATTTATACTTTTGTACCTCATTTCACGTATCCTTTACCTATGTATAGGGTTCTTAACCCGGACATTTTGTATAAATTTACATTAATTACCAAAATGAAGTTCATTTAATGAACAATGATAGAATGCAAATTGTCAATTTGACGTTACTTGATTATTGTTGATTGTGTCATTTTTGTAAAATTTAATATTTAATATAAAATTAAATTTTAAAACTAAGAAAAATAAAATTTGGAATAATCCCAAATTCCAAATTTTATTTTTCCGAATACTAAGTTAAAATTTTACAAATGGTCTTTGAATACAATTTGAAATCTTTTTTTTATTTGTCATTTTGCTCCAAAACGAAAAATAAAGGTAGTTTACTCCTGAGAGTATTTCATGTTTTCTTGTTTTTTGACCCCCCTGTATAATATTTTCAAATTTAAAGTATGGGAATAGACTTTTTTAAACAAGCAGAACTTTTTATAAGGAATGACTTTTGGTCGAAAAATGAAAATTTTAGTCCATTTGTCCTCTTGGGCCCTCTATCCATGGACATACTGTATAAAAAAATAAGTTGGTTTTTTATCGTCTCCGCCCCCCCCAAAAAAGTGTGCCTCGGTAGGGCTCTAATGCTACTGTAGAATGAGAACCTCTACTCTATAGATTTCTGGTCAAATTCTTGGCCAAGAATCTGGAACAATTCTTGTCCCATTCTTGATAAAAAATCTGTACAAAGTATCTTGACCCATTCTGGCCCAAGTCTTGCCCAATAATCTTGGCCAAGAATCTGGAACAATTCTTGTCCGATTCTTGATAAAAAATCTGTACAAAGTATCTTGACCCATTCTGGCCCAAGTCTTTGACAAAATTGCTACTAGGGACACTGATCTGTCCACTTTTTAGAAATATTTTTAATTTTAATTTAAACGCAGCCCTGCTTTTAACAAAAAAACAAAAATCTTACCACCAAAGTTAAGTGCCAATTTTTTTGTCCTATATTGGACCCAAAATAAAGTAGTTCTGTATTATTACCGACTGAGATAGTTATAATTGTATACAGCGCACAAAACTAGTTTTGTGATACAGCGTCATCTAATGATTTGACTTTAAGGTAACTATTTATAGAACTCTTGTTTTTACAGTATTACTGTTAATTGTCCAATAACTATAAAGTGTTCGATGACTGTCTACTTTACCCTACATAACTTTGTAGCCCTATAATAAATTTTAGAATGTTCTATTCTTAACTTTTATTTACCATATCCCACAAATTACAAGTTGACATTTAAGGACAGCCCTGATAGAATAAGGTTTATTTTTTACAAAAGAGGAGTACAATGGTTGTCCTTGCCTCAGTAAGAAACACGACGTTTAAAACGTTTTTAATCTGTATAAACAGCACAAAGAAAAAATGTTTAATTTGACATATTGGTCGTTTTTAACTCGAGGTATGGCCCAAATTGTAAATCTAGCATGCCGAAATACATTAATTACTAATTTATTATTATTATTATTAATTAGTACTACTTAGTTAAATATTTTGTAATGAAAAATTTAATTTTTATTTTTAGTTTTTTACGATACAGGGTGATAAGAAATGAACGTGCAGTTTTTATCTTAAATAACTTTGCTTACCTATCTAAAGTAACGAAAAGTTCAAAACATATGCTAAAAATAGTGAGAAAATAGAGAGTTATAAATGATAGACCAACAAATTGACTTAAGAGATTCCATTGGCTAAAACAAACAAATAAAATCAATAAATGTATATCAAAAAAATTAAGTTTGATTAGACTCGAAATACTTTATTTACGATTGTCAGGTACAGATAAATGGCGTTGACCATTGTATTATTAAAAGTAATTGTAGCATATAGTATAAAAAAGTACCAATACATTGGTACCTTAACAAAACATTGTGTAGACTAATATTTTCCTTGGTGGTCCTTAAAGCTTCATCATATTCTTCCGTAGTTTTAATACTTTCATAATTAACGAATTCAAAGGAATAACTGACCAACTTGGACTGTATAACGATGTCTCCAACAAAGGAGAGAAACAAAATGTCGGACGATAGGGATACAATTAAAACATAGAACGCTGAAAACAACTGCATAGGTATAAGAACCGATACCGGCCATCCTTCAGGAATGTGACCCGCTACGGGTAACTCGATTTTTTCGTACAAAAACATTTTGCTGCTATATGCCACAAAAACCACGAAACCGTAGCAGATAAGGCCTTTGCTTATGCTTTGTACCGTGGTTTTAATTTTGATGCACTCGTTGTTCAAGGATTTCGTGAATTTGTCCATTCGCCAGTAGTACTTGGAGTTGTCCAACAAGGTTTCCAAGCATCTTTGGTTTATGAGTATTGAAGTTAGTTTTGCACCATTCTAAAATAAAAAGTAGGCTATGAACTAGGTTTTATTTTCATCCAAAGCATTGATTACTGTGTCACATGTAAGTATACCAGAGAATTCTCTAGTAAAATTACGCCTTATTCCAATTTACGGTAAAAATACATTAGTAATAACTACCGCCCCTAAATTTGCAAATAATGGACTTTTTCCTCAATTTTAACATCTGTGCATTTATGGCTATTGTCTTTAAACTAAATCAGTTTAATGTTAACTTAATGTTAATTTAACTTAAATGTTAATTTGTGTGAGTTAATATTTTCCTACCCCAGTCACAATACTTAATAAACATTGACAACACGTAGAAAACGTCTTTAAAATTCACATACAAAATAACACTCCCCCAAAAATTAGGAAATAAAACAAAGAATCTGCCTGATATTAACAGTAGGTATATTTTAAAACAATTACATTAAAGTACTTACAAAAAAAAACTGACCTAGCGAGCATGACATGGCAGGCCCAATCACATGATGTGTATTCGGCCAATCAGATTGCTTTCTTCAGTTATGCGTTTTATATGGGTATGTATAAACATATTAAGTACGTTTATTTAAACGTATTAAGTACATTTGTTTAAACGTATTAAGTACGTTTAAGTACCTTTGTTTAAACGTATTAAATACGTTTGTTTAAACGTATTTTTATCTATTACAGTAACTGTCTAAAGAGTTTAAAGAATGTTAATAAAATAATGCGCTTTTTAAAGCAACATTTGTGGATGAGTATAGTGTTCTGCCTAAAGCTTACTTTATGGCCACTGACTATAGAATTACTTAAGCTTTTCTTTAAAATGCAATTAGAAAATTTCTAAATTTCATTTAATGTTGTTTATATACCTATGTAGGTATATTGTTTAAGTATGTATGCACCAATTTATTAAATATTAAACGTTATAAATTATTTTTAAACAAGTTATCCCATTTAAGAGGAAGCGTTGTGGATAAAAGTTTATTTGTATTTGACAAAAACCGTTTTATAACGTTATAAAAAAATACTTTTGAAAAAGTGAGAAAGTTAAATTATTCATTTAACATTCATTCATATTTCATTTTTTTTAAACGAACAAAATTCTTAGATTTTAAACCTATATTTCTAAATTAGAAGTCATATTGTCTACATGTATAAACTAAGCAAAAATTTCACAAAATAAATATATAAAAAGTAATTCACCAAAGTGTTTGATGGAGCGTGTTGAATATAACATTGTTAAAAGAAAGAGCTGCCTGCACAGTTACTTAAACGTTATTTTCTCATTAAAACTCTTAATATTTGTAAAAAAAAATGTGGATTGAAACGTGATTTAAACATTTAAATACATGGTTGACTGAACACTTTAATACAACGATATTGTAACGTAAAAATTAGGCACTATTAAAAGCATATTTAAATTAACGTTGTTTTAACGTTTAAAATAAACATTTAAATATATGGTTGACTGAACACCTCAATACAACGTTATTGTAACGTAAAAGTTAGCCACTATTAAAAAGCATATTTAAATTAACAGTGTTTTAACGTTTAAATGTGTAAATTTATACCAAAATCAAACCGTTACTTTTTCTACGTTAAACGTTTTATTGACCATTCACACGTTTTAAATACGTTTAAAAAACGTGTATGTGTTTACTGGGCGGGAAGAAAAAAATAAGTGTATTGTTAAATAATAAAAAATACTTACGTGAAAGAACATCAAAAACGCTTCCAAACCCAATGATAAATTCTCGATGTCATTAAACTCCAAAATAGCTTTAAGTAAGCTAAGACACATAAAGAAAAAAGAAACTGACGAATAAAGTATAACATAAAATTTCCGTGGTATATTTTGACGCTTGGGATGCAAGCATAATATTCTTAACAGCAATTCGCCGTATGCATACATGTTGGAAATTATAAAACAAGAAAGCTGGCCTGTTTCCTTATTAACAAAACCGTAAGAAGATATTAAAACTTGTTCCTTATACCTTACAAATAATTACCCCTTTTACATCTTCAAAACTTACTTACCTATACCTACAATTAATTTCAACTTTTTGACTGATTTAATTATATACTATATAGTTACTTAAATTAATAAATGAATAGGTCCTTGGTAATTCCATTTAAGTTTTTCTTTTTAATTTCTCTAGGGAAATCAATTCAGATGACTCTTTGGTTTACTAATTTATCATAATTTTTATTATGATTATAAAAGATATAACACGTTATGACTTTATTTAAGGTTACGGACCTTATTGATAACTAATCATACTTTATACTATAGCCTATTACCGATAAAAATGGTCATTGTTAAGTATATTTTCATAAAATTTAGTATGTTCATATACAGGGTGTCCAAAAATAACTGTTTCAGATAAATGATGACCATAGGCGTGCGAAACAGGGGCTACTTGAGGAAAAATCCTCATATTTTTTTTGAATTCTCGATATTGGAATGTATTTCTCCAAATAATTTTATGTAAAAAAGTTGCTCTTGTTAGAAAGACATGAAGCAAAGCGATTAAAAAAAATCGTTATATTGTCAGTGGTGACATTTGTCAAATAGTTTGTTTTGAAAGTCTAAAACCTATCCTCCGTGACTGTTACTCTTTCTAGGTTAACCTATATATTTTCAAATATCTGAGGTAGTAAAAGCATACTAAAAATATCAGTTTACTAAGTAAATTAAACACATCCAAAGCAATCGAATTAAATATAAAATATTATTAAAAATTAAAAGAAATAATTTGTATAACCATGTATGTAGGTGTTTCAAAAATTGATTCTGTTTTTGCTTTAAATTTTATGCAACGGATGGCGCTTTAATCATTTTAAATAAGCAAAAACCTCTGTTTACGACATTATAGATGCATGTGATTCCTGAAGGTCAGTTAGAATTTATATGCAGATGAGAGTGTTGCTGTTTTATAATTCAAAAGTTTAAGTTCATTAATTTGCTATTTAAAAACCTATCCACCGTGAAGTGTAATATCTCATTAAGTAGATTTTTTTATAAATATCATGAACAATTGTATTTTTAAAAAATATTAAGGTGTCAAAGAGATACAATAACTTATTTCAAATATTCTGTAACGAAATTTGAGACGACTCAAGAGCGATCGTGGGAGTCGATCCCGTTAAGCGCCAGGCTAGACATTTGTTTGTTTATGCAGGTGGCTTTTAGGAATTTATCTATCTTCCCTGAGAGGCACAGGCACGACGAGGAACATTCTGAAAGGCAGTCAGAGTTCACCCTTTACTCGACACACGTTCTCTATTAATTTGTTATATAATTATATTAATCTCTTAATAATTTTCAATAGTAAATAGACTTTAATTTAAACGAAAGAGTATTATTATTCTTTCTCACAGAGCAGCGGCGGGATAGTGTTCACGGTTTTTCGTAGGAGATTGTGATATTCGTTTATAAGTGCCTAATTAACGAAAACATTAGTTTGTACTGTGTCTATGTGCATTTGTTTAAGTGCTGCAAGTTTTTGGATTACGATTAGTTTAGTGATTTGTACTTAGTGTGTGCATTTTGAAAACAATGGGAAAACGCAGGCATAGTCGTCGTAGTCCTAGCACGACGAGTACTTCAAGTAGTGGTTCCGCACGGTCAGATAGTGACAATAACGATGCTGGTCGCTATAGACGTAGAAGCAGGAGGGCGACCCGTCGAGGGCGACATACTCCACAGGTGCAAAGCGTAGTTATAGATGTTACGCGAAAATCTAATACTATGAATGCTCCGCAAAGTTGTTCCACGCCTGTTCAGGCTGTAGACGTAGACGTTACGCAAAACAGTAGTTCCGTAGTTTCACCTCAACCTATTGCTACTCAGGTTCAGGCTGCAGTCGTAGACGATACGCAAAGCAGTAGTTCCGCTGTAGAATCAGTTGACAAGGAACGTATTAAAGTCCTTGAAAATATGGTCATGAAACTTTTGGAAAAGGATCGCACGTCACATGTCACTATAAGAGCTGACTGCATACCGGAATTTATCCCAGGTAAGCCCAATACAAGTTGTGCTAAGTGGTTGGGCAAAATAGAACAATTAGCATCGGTCAATCGTTGGAACGAAGCTACACAAATTTATCACATGCAGACCAGGCTGAAAGGTTTAGCACAGACGTGGTATCATAATTTAGATTTTTATGATTACACCTGGGTTGAATGGAAAAATCTTTTAATTAACGCATTTCCTGATCACCAAGATTTTCCATCCACACTTAAGTCGTTAATAGCTAGACACAAGTCCAGTAACGAAAAATGGACAGAATATTATTTCGAGAAAATGCAGTTACTACGCCAATGTGATATAGCGGGAAAGAATGCTGTTGCTATGCTCATCGATGGCATTCACGACCCTGCCATTCAAGCTGGAGCAAAAGCAGGCCGCTACAGCACCCCTGAGGACTTGTACCGAGAGTATTTGTCCGCTTTACCTGACGAAAAAGCGTTCAAACCAGATAAAAGGCCCTCACATTTTTCATCGAAACATGACCTGGTAGACAAAAGGGCCCACGAAAAGCCGAAATCTAGGCCAAACAAATGTTATAATTGTAACGACTTTGGACATTTTCAACGCAATTGTCCTAAACCAAGAAAAGAATGTACTCTATGTAAAAGACTTGGACATGTAGTAACCAAATGTTACAAAAACAAACCAAGTACTTCAAAAAAAGTGTTTGTTTGCGATACGACCCTGGACAAACGGTCTGATTCTCAAAGTTTAGAAGTCGTGTGTTACATAAATAACCTGTCACTGGATGGTTTTATCGACACAGGATGCGAAATTGTCACCATACGGGAAAACGAAGCGAGAAAACTTGGTTTGAAATGGCAACCATGCGGTATTGTGATTAATGGCTATGGGGGTGGTCGAACTAAGGCCTTAGGCGAAATTACGGTTGAGTTACGAGTCGATTTATTTTCAACTCAAGTGGACGTAATAATTGTGCCCCAACAGATGCAAAATATGTCCGTTTTGATAGGGCAGACTTTCTTAAGAAAAACGGGTGCAACGTTAGTTATGAGGAACGGAGAGTTGAGAATTTTTAATTCAGAAATGGCGCTGTTGCCAGAACTCGACAACCTTCCCACATCTTTAAAATTGGTCTGCAAGAAACCAGCAGTGATACCGCCAAATCACATCGGGCTACTCACTTGTAAACCAATGGACGACTACAAAGGGGATGTATTTATTGAACGTCGACAGTCCAGTAAGCCAGGTGGCGAATACATCATACCCAGTTGTGTCACCTCAGCAAGTTTGGGAGTATTACCTATCTACAATGCCTCAGAACAACCGATGAGTTTCGACGCGGAACAATTGGTTACGAGAGGAGTTGCGTGTATTCCTGACGTAGGATGCAGCGAAAACGAGGTAAGAATAAATACTTTAAATAAACAAGTGCTATTAAAATTTACTTTAAACGATATTGAGAAACAAGTAAATAATAACATTGGTAAAGATAATGTAAACATTTTACTTAATACACTTAATACATATCGAGACTGTTTTGCACAAAATATAACCGAATTAGGTTGTATTAAAGGAGTGGAAATGGAAATTAATTTAAAAGACGATAAACCTGTGACGTATAGACCTTATCGCCTTTCCATTCAAGAAAGACAGTGCGTGCGCGAAATTGTTGACGATTTATTAGATAATAGCATAATTCAAGAATCGCATTCGCCATATGCAAGTCCTATAGTGCTCGTTAAAAAGAAAAGCGGGGATATTCGAATGTACGTCGATTACCGTGCAATAAATTCTAAGTGCCTTAAAGACAATTACCCAATGACTAGAACTGATGACCACTTAGAAATGTTATCTAATCAAAAATATTTTACAACCTTGGACATGGCCAGTGGATATCATCAAATTCCTGTAGCGAAAAGTTCCAGAGACAAAACCGCATTTGTCACCCCAGACGGACAATACGAATACCTGCGCATGCCGTTTGGTTTAGTAAATGCTCCTGCAGTGTTTCAAAGAACAGTAAATCGCATTATTAGAAATATAGAAAATGTTACAGCGCTTGCGTACTTGGATGACATTCTCATACCTAGTACTGATTTTGAAACAGGCCTATTAGCTTTAAAGAAAATATTTAATGCGTTTCGATCTTATGGTGCAACATTTAAACTAAGTAAATGCCATTTCTTTAAAACAGAGCTAGATTATTTGGGACATGAACTTAGCATTGAAGGAGTACGACCAGGTAAAGAAAAGATTAGAGCCGTAGAAAATTTCCCAGTACCCAAAAATGTACACGAGATCAGACAATTTGTGGGCCTTGCCAGTTATTTTAGAAAATATATCAAAGGGTTTGCCCAAATAGCACGCCCATTGACGATGTTAACCAAAAAGGATATTAATTTTCTTTGGACTGAAGAACAACAAAAAGCTTTCCAGCTTATTAAAGAAAGTTTAATAAGTAGACCTACACTTGCAATTTTTAACCCCCAATTTAAGACTGAACTACATACAGATGCTTCGAGTCGAGGTCTTGGAGGAATTCTACTACAGTGGCAAGAAGACGAAAATTTAAAACCGGTTATGTATTTTAGTAGGCAGACTACACCAGAAGAGCAAAAATACCATTCGTACGAACTTGAAACCCTAGCAGTAGTGTGTTCTCTACAAAAGTTCAGAGTCTACCTGTTGGGTGCCGAATTTAAAGTGGTTACAGATTGTAATGCACTTCGCACAGCTATGTCTAAACGAGACTTAATTCCGCGTATTGCAAGATGGTGGTTAGCCGTCCAAGAGTTTAATTTTATTGTAGAATATCGACCGGGTACGAAAATGAGTCATGTAGATGCCCTTAGCAGGAATCCGGTAGAAGAAAACGCAGTTTTACCTGAAATAATAAGTATTCTTGAAGTAAACATTACGGAAGATGATTGGATTTTATCAGCACAGTTACAGGATGAACAATGCAAATCACTGGTTGAAATTTTATCTAAAAAGCCAATCGATGCAAACGACAAGTACGTACATAAAGAATATGCGATTAAAAACGAACGACTTTATAAGGTCACTGACCGAGGGTTACGATGGTACGTGCCAAAAAGGGCTCGCCGTATTTTAGTGTCATATTACCACGATAAACGAGGACATCTGGCTACAGATAAGACCCTTAAAGCTATGAGCGAGTGTTATTGGTTCCCGAGAATGCGAAAGTACATTAAACGGTATATAACTTGTTGTTTGGGATGTTTATATAATAAAGTACCTGCGGGAAAACAAGAAGGTTTACTACACCCCATTGAGAAAGTACCACAACCGATGCACACCATTCATATTGACCATCTGGGACCTTTTGTAAAAAGTAGCAAAGGAAACAGTTACCTAATAGTTGCAGTGGATGGTTTTACGAAATATTTATGGACAAAGGCAGTATCATCAACAAAAACGGCTCCTGTAATAAAATTTTGTGATGAAACATTTACCACTTTTGGGGTGCCTCACAGAATAATATGTGATAGAGGGACTTGTTATACGAGTAAACTTTTTCAAGACTACACGAAACGTCTTGGAATACAGGTAGTGCTAAACGCAACAGCAACACCTAGAGCCAACGGGCAGGTTGAAAGATACAACCGTACGATCCTGACTTCCCTGTCAGCGACGGCTGACGACGAGAGGAAGTGGGATGACGTCATTGGTTCCATACGTTTTGGAATTAATGCGGCAGTGCAGAGCGTTACGGGTAAAAGCCCACACGAGCTTCTTTTCGGGTATAAACCTAAGGGAATCCACGACGCATTTCTGGCTCATGAAGTCGAACAGAACGAAAATGTTGACCACGATATGAGTACGGTTAGAGAAGAAGCTACACGACGGATAACGGCTGCACAGTCAAAGCAAAAAGCATATTACGATGCTAAACGTAAAAAGCCTATTGTATACGACGTAGGTGAGCAGGTACTCCTACGAAGGAATGCTTTTACTAACGAGGGTAAAAGTAAGAAACTGCTACCTAAATACAGCGGTCCATACGTTGTGACCAAAGTACTTAATCACGATAGGTACCTGATAAACGATTTACCGGGCACACGACGAGCACGGAAAAAGTATCAGGGTGTATGTCCTGCAGATAAATTAAAGCCATACATTGCTACGCACGATTGTAGTAGTGACGACTCAAACTCAGGTTCTGACGTAGAACTCGTGAGTGAGTAAAACGTAATTTATGCTGCAGACAAGACGAAGCTCTACACTACGCACGATTGTAGTAAAAACGATTCAGACTTAAATTCTGACGTAGAATTTAAGAATGAATAAGAGCTTAGTTTGCTTTACAAAGAATTCAGGGCCTTCATTGTTTGAGTTCTGACGTGAGAACCAAATAGTGTTGCTTTTCTGGGTTTTTGGTAAAGCAAACACACAAATACATAATGTGACATAAAATTTATTGGGATCCGTTCATGACAAATTTCGGTTAAAAAGAAATGTAATTTAGTATGTAGCAAAAAGGCTATGATTTGTTTATTTTGGTTTAATTTATTTGTTCATGGATGTTGAACCCACAATAAATTACGCAATGTAATCTTTTAGTAATTTGACATTTTCCATAGGATTAAACGAATATTTTCCGAGGGCGGAAAAAGGGGTAGCATGGCCGACTGTAACGAAATTTGAGACGACTCAAGAGCGATCGTGGGAGTCGATCCCGTTAAGCGCCAGGCTAGACATTTGTTTGTTTATGCAGGTGGCTTTTAGGAATTTATCTATCTTCCCTGAGAGGCACAGGCACGACGAGGAACATTCTGAAAGGCAGTCAGAGTTCACCCTTTACTCGACACACGTTCTCTATTAATTTGTTATATAATTATATTAATCTCTTAATAATTTTCAATAGTAAATAGACTTTAATTTAAACGAAAGAGTATTATTATTCTTTCTCACAATTCAAAGGTATGTTTAAAAAAACATAAGAAATCCCAAAAACCCCCATTCTAGACTAACAGTGAAACAACCAAAAATAAAAAATAATCAGATGGGACATTTCAATATATTCACCCATATGCATATATGCAACACGTAAAATCCTTAAGTGTATTCTGGGTTGCCGAACTTTAACCAAAGCCTTTCAATTAATTTAATGTAATGTAACCAACTCTTGATTGAAAATATACTTTACTCAACGACACTACGCTAATATTAAATCAGTCCTCTTTAAGAATAAATATTTTTATTAAAATAGCTGCATATTAAATTTTTTTCTTTGATGGGGTCTTACGAAAAGTCTATTTAAGGCAGTGTAAACAAACAGGCGTCTTTATGTTTCATGCTTTCACGGTTCAGAGACGACTTTTAATAAAAGCATCCTTTTTTGCATATATGTTGTATACAGAAGAAAGTACATACGTGATAATGCGTCTGCTTTGTTTATTGTAATAAATTATTTTTTATACTCCCACCTTTAAAACGCACTTTATCGTACATGTTTCCATGACACTAAGTGACCTTTTAAATACACATTGATAAGTTGTGGCTTTATGGCGCTTTAGTCACGAGCTGAAGTTAGCAACAGGTTTTTAGTCACGGGCTGAAGTTAGTTTTAAGTTAGTTGACAGTTGTCAAATGTCATACAATCGTTAAAATAAATTGCCTTCCTTGTAAAATAATACTAAATGTGAAAATTATTTTATTATCTCAATACAAAAATACAAAAGTATTAAATAGTTTCTCAACGCCAATATTTGAAAAGTTTATATAAACATTGTACTGACCTTTTAGTTTCGCCGGCAGTAAACTATAACTTAAATTCGGGCACGGACTCCACTGTAAAGTGCTCATAAAACATTTTCTTTACTTTCACTGAGAGAAAAGTGTCAATTTTCAAGAAATACATTTCGATTTATAACCTTTATAATTGTGTTTATAAAATGTAAAAATTTGACATTTGACGGTGACACACAGATTCCCCTATTGTTTCATAGATGGCGCTCTATACAAATTTTTGATTTAAATTATTTAAGATAATAATAAGTTTTTGTCGTAGAAAAAATATAGTATGCACCTCGTTTATAAACTTTTCTATACACTCATTAATTTAAGCACTCGCTCGCAAGCTCGCTCGTGCCTAAATTAAATTCGTGTATAAAATGGAGATTGCAAAGGTTGCAAGAAAATAAAAATATGAAATATTTTTATAATCTAAACCTAAAGCTCGAGCAAAATTAAATTGCCACCGCTTAATAAAACCGAAAATTTGTCAACAAGATAAGAACCCTATTATATCACACCGCCTTTAAATAAATACCTACACATGTTATTTTCATAACATGGAACAGTTTGTTCGAAGCCTTTTTATTTTTAAAGTCACGCAACCTAATCGCGAACCGAATTAATTTTTAAAAAGGCTTGCATAATCTCTTGGCCATTTAAAAAAAATTTCATAATTATGTTTGTCCTCGAAAAACATAAAGCAAAGCTGTTTGTAAGGGCATCGATTGGATTTTATAAGAAAACATAAAAATTCAATTTGACCTAAATACGAACAATCGCACCAATAGGATTAAATGTGAGTAATGGTTTTTTAATCTTGCTTCACGGAAGTATGGTTTTCCTTTATGCAACTCTTTTTATGGGTTTTTTTTATTTTATCTACTCCTATTGCATAATTTTGGATTTTTTCCGTTAATATTAATAAACATTATAAACGGGAATAATTAACTCATTATTCACGTTGTTAGGCATCAGTGATTGGCCGATTTCATTATTCACTGTGATTTGAACCAATTGAAAGAAGGCAACTATAATTGCATTTAAAATTGGTTAATAGTGAGGTTAACCAGATGTCAGATTTTAGTTATTTTATTTTGAAAGTCATTTAATTATCTACTTATTATTATTTTTCATATAAAAATTACCTACATCGATATTTTAAAATGCCAGGTTTCGTTTTCAAATAATAAAGCAAAAGTAAATATTCCCTTGCAATCTTTTATGTCCATTAGGTGACGTCGAGATGTCTGAGTATATCTTTTTTAACCTTCTTTCTTTATGTCTATAGGTAATAAAAAAACAAACCAAGATTTACAGTGATTTAAAAAAAATTATTTCCAAAAAATATTTTTTATCTTCATTAAAATTATTTTGAAAATACACAAGGTGTCCCTAAACTTAGTGGCATAAATTTAGGAGCAGATTAAGCAAGTCAAAATAAGACGAAAATCTAAATAAATATTTTTCCTAATTTCGTATGTTAAAAAGATACAGGCTGATAAAGTGTTACTTATCATATCAGTTTTTTTAATATAACTTCTACTATGGTAGACTTGAAAAGGTGATATTTTGCGAATAGTAACTTACTACCAAAACACATATTCCCACATAATTGCAATTGTTCGAGTGAACACAGTGTCGTAGAAACATGGCTTGCTTAAGCTTATTGTCCCATACATACTTTGAGGTTAGGTTTTTATACCATTTGATGCAATTTTTCGATTACTCAGTTCGGCTACTATTAAAAAGATGTACCTCTTAAACTTCGATAAAATAAACCGTTTCCGAGATATTCGAAATTAAAATAATTGTTATATCGCATTAAAGGACTAAATTTAGTTTAAAGGTATATGATAACAATTTTTTTAATTGAAAAAAATATAATTTTTTTAATGTAACGGTCAGGGCAAAAAGTCCCGAGGCTCATGGAATGCACTTTTTAGTTTTTTTTCAATTAAAAAATTAAATTTGTTATCATATACCTTTTAATCTTTTTAAATAATGCTATATAACAATTATTGTAATCTCGAATATCTCGGAAACGGTTTATTTTATCGAAGTTTGAGAGGTACACCTTTTTAATGGTAGCCGAACTGGGTAATCTAAAAATTGCATCAAATGTTATAAAAACCTAACCTCAAAGTTTGTATGGGACAATAAGCTTAAATCAACCCCCGTTTCTACGACACTGTGGTCACTCAAACAATTATAATTATGAGTGAATATGTGTTTTGGTAGTAAGTGACTGTTCGCAAAATATCACCTTTCCAGGACTACCATAGTAGAGGTTATATTAAAAAAACTGATATGATAAGTAACACTTTATCACCCTGTATTTTGGTCACAGTATTACGTGGCAAGTGTTTTAAACGTCACAAGAAGTAAAGTACAAAGGGCAACATCAGTCGAAGACATGTTTAAAAGTAAGAAGACACCTCAAAATTAACACATTAATTTACAAAAAACAATTTGATAGCTTTTGAAAGCTATCCAAGTATGGGATGATTCAACAAAACTGTCACTGTTATCCTCCATAGGCTATGGATGAACCATAGCAACCTTAGTTCTTCATACAGGAAAAATATTGGAAATTGCAATTTTTTTTTTAAATCCATATTTACCACAAAAATAAATATATCAAGGTAAACCAAAAACAAAACTGCTAAAAATAGATGTAACTTGATAATTAAAACTTAATTTAGAACAATATACGGTTTTGCCACTCTACAGAGTGTCTCAAACTTATGGTAAAAAACATATTTTTGTTTAAACCTGTATATTATAAACGTACGTGTATTTTTTAGTAATTTTTAAAATGTGAGCGATTCTCCATTAATGTATCTACAATATTCTTTAATATTTGTTTAAATCCGAAATCAAAAAAAAAAGTTATTTGCGATTGAAATTCATCGAAAATTTGTGTGGATCGATTATTTTGCCTGTGAGTGTAGTAGGTGTTTCAGTTGAATTAATTGAAAAGGCTTATTGAACATGCATGAAACCATGATAATTTTGATTTTTTGAATGATTTTTTTTATATTTGATAATTACTTTAATGAATTTGCCAAGAAGTAAAAAACTTTGACTTTGAATAACTTTTAAACTCCTTGGTTTATCGAAAAATGATAGAGACATTTTTTGTAGAACGTTCAATATTTGTTTTAAATTATATGCTATAAAAGAAGTATTAAATTAAACAAATTCCATATATCTACACTTTCTATTTTGTAAAATCACAATGAAAACTGAAAAAGTTTGACCTTAAAATAAAACATTTTAAGAAAGTTTATGGTAAGAGCATTTGAAGATTTTATCCTCTAAATAAATTTTTTTTAGCATAAATACACCACCAAAAAGACAACTTTTAGTTACCTAGTCGATATAAAATTAATGGAAAAAAGAACAAGCAAAACTGAAACAGTATATCGATGGTTATTTGACAAAACATCGTAAGCGACAATTTTGTTGAATTACTTTTTATTTTATCAAAGTGTCAGTTACGATAAGCTGCACATGTTAACATAATAGTTATTCCAATTTTGGAATCTAATATAGGTCAGTTTGAATATTTTTATTATTGTAAGCGCCTCTTCTTTTTAATTTGTTACCGATTTATAACGTAAGCGCCTATATGTTCCCGACAAACAATCGTAAGCAACTTCGAGACATGGCGTTTGCGATTTAACATTGTGTCGCTTACGATAATATTGTGCTCCCTCCTTGATCTATCAAGGCGTTATTCCCGCTCTAAACAGTTTGTTCGTGAGTATACCTGCATCGTGGTGATTGCTACCACAATCCACAATGTGGATTGTGATTGCTACCAAGTTTTAAAACAATATTTTATTTGATCGAAAGCTTATAATTCCTTTTTATTATTGCAATATTAATAGTTATCCTAATTATAATTGTTTTTACGTAGTGTGGTTCGTTAAAGGTGGTTTTTTGTAGTAATTCTATGTTGTTATAACGTCAAATAATTTGACTCAAATTTATAACGGTACAATGACGGCCAAAAAATTTCGCACGACCTGTCATTCAGTTGATTTTAAAATGTAAAACTGCCTTTCGTGACAACTAACCTTACTTTCTGAAAGTTGTCAGTTTGACGTATTTCATTGTTGATTGTGTTGTTTTAAGATTAGATTCTCTGTCTACTTTTTGAAACTGCTTGTCATCTTGTCATAAATGTCCCTAAGGGTTGGTTTGTACAGACATTTTTTTAAATGACAGAAGTTTGTTTGTTCGAAAATGTAACGTAAGCGACAAGACTAATTTTACATTTTCCTAAAGATGTTCTTATAAAATATCGTATGCCACAAAATTTAATGAAAATTTTAGATTGGAGTTGATCTAACTTAAATATTTGAATTCTACATTAATAAAATAATGCCTCACCAGTTTTCAGATAAATAACTTTAAAAATAAAGCTCCCACACAAAAAAAATCTCTCCTGTAAAATTTAGGTTTTGTCGCTTACGATGTTTTGTCAAATAACCATCGATATTTTGTGCAGTTCAATATTGCAACAAATACCGATAAATAAAAAATTTATAGTTAATATCGTTCCGGTGTGACTGAAGCTATGCCAACAGTGCAGTGGATCTGCCAGGTTTAAAAATAATGCGTTATTGATTTATCGAATAACGAGAGCTTTTAATTGGTTATTAATAACTAAAATTTAATGTTTTGGCGAAATGAAATTTATCACGACAATTATGCAAAATGCAGTCCACGAGCTGCGAACGTTTTATCGTAAATAAAATTAACTGCACTAATAAACTATGTTTTGACTTTATTAAATTTTCTACCAATGGTGTATGTACCAATTTTGTATAAATTATAATAAACGGACAGTTATTATGTTTATAAATACTTTAAATTATTTATTATACAAAATTGCAAAAATGGCGGATGCGCCGGGATCAAACAATAATTTATATTAAAGCTATTTGGGTTTATAGGAGTCAGGGCCGAGCCAACCCAGGGTGCAAAGGGTGCACTGCGCCCGGGCGGCAACTATCGAGGGGCGGCATTTTAGAAAATATTTGTACAGATTTTGACAAAAAATTAAGTGGCTTAAAAAATTAATTATTCATATATTATATCACGAGAACTATGAATTTAATCGGTTAAACTAGGCTCAGTAGTTTTTTGTTTGGTTTTTCTTGGAAAATTTTGAATGCAAAATAATTCAATAAAATCAAAAGACCGCGTATTTTGCATGAAACTATTTTCCAAAAAGAAAAATCAAATAAAAAACTTACTGAGCCTAGTTTGACAGATTAAATTTATAGGTTGAGTGATATACGTCTAGATTATTTCTTGAATTAAAGGAAACTATTTGACAATTCATAAAATCTGACGTATGTGTCAAAATTTATAAATATTTTTTTAAAGAAAATTCCATTAATTTAAGGTATGTAATAAGTAATAATTGATATTTCGTAGATAACTTATTTTTTATTGTTTTTTAAAAAATGTTTGTTAAAATTTGTAAATAACACCATAAAATCGTAAACAAAAATTCAATATGGAGGCTAAAATTTAATCGCTGTTAAATAGTTCTAGTGATTTAATCGCTTATTTAAACGAAATTTAGTCGAAAATTCAAGGCTTTTGATTGGTTCATATTATAATAAGGGATAATCAAAATAAATAAATATCAAATACAAACTTTGAGTTTTTTATTGCCGGTGCTTATTTTTAATTCGGGAAGTTGCTTTTTAACATTTATTAATTTTTTTATCAAAATATGTTTTTTATAGATGTCTGATAACCGTAAACGTTTATCCGGTTGTTAAAGTGTAGCTTAACAATAGATTATTTACAGGAAAAACTAATTGACATTGAAAAGAAAAGATGGTGTTCTGTCCAACAACATTTGGCTTTTTATATGACTTATAAACTTGTTATTCTGATAGATACTCTTAAAAAAATTGTGCAGACTTAAAATTAAAATTAAGTGACGAGAATCCCGAGGTACAAATGATATTATTGCTCTTGAATTATGTGATGAAATTTAAACAATTTCACCATTTTAAAAAAATGAAAAAACTTTTGGAGGCATTAGAGTACATTTTTAAACATAATTTATTTGACAACTTTCCCAATATTTCAATTGCGCTTAGAATCCTTTTAACTCTTCCAATATCAGTTGCAAGCGGTGAAAGATCATTTTCCAAATTAAAACTCATTAAAAATTATTTAAGATCTTCTATGAGCCAGGATAGACTAAATAATTTATCAATAATTTCCATTGAATCAGAAATATGTGAAAAACGTCACATGGATGAAATTAGATACCTAATGTTCCTTTTTTATTGTTCAGTATTACCGTTAAGTGAATATTTTTATCAACTATATTAAAAATTTTATTCAAGATAATTTTGTTTATATTAAAAATATATTTTTAAAATAAATGAGAGCAAGGCAAGTTTCTTTGCCATATAAATATTTTTTTTAAGAGTTATTAGTTTTTCAATGAAATGTTTATTTTTACTGTTGTGGGACTTTTTTTAGTAGTACTTAGTATATTATAAAAATGTATATATATCAGGGTGTCCCAAAAAAAAAAATATTTTTTTTCTTCTCGTCTCTTGTGAAAATATTTTTGTTTGTCATGTTTTAAGAGCCCTGTCAAAAGATCAGCACCATTAAAAAAATTTTAGGGGTCGCTCAAGATTTTCAAAAATTACCAAAATCATCAAAAATTGGATTTTTTTTAATTTTAATTTTTTTTCTCGTTCCGATATTATTTTTTAATTTAAAAATAATAATGATTCTGAAAATTTCAAATCGATATTTTAATTTCTAAAGGTCGCTCAAGATTTTTTTAACTTTCAAAGTAGAGTATTTTGAATGTTTTCGAGCGACCTCTGAATATAAATATCAACGAACTTTTAGCGACCTTCAGAAATCAAAATATTGATTTGAAATTTACAGAATTTTTATTATTTTCAACCTAAAAAATAATATCGAGACGAGAAAAAGAATTAAAATAAAACAAAAATTCAATTTTTGACGATTTTGAAAATTTTTAAAAATCTTGAGCGACCCCTACAAAATTTTTAATCGAGCTGATATTTTGAAAGGGCTCTTACAGCATGATAAACTAACATATTTTTACAAGAGACAAGAAAAAAAAATATATTCTTTTTTTTTTGGACACCCTAATATATAATAATAAAAATAATAATAATAATAATAATAATAATAATAATAATAATAATAATAATAATAATAATAATAATAATAATAATAATAATAATAATAATAATAATAATAATAATAATAATAATAATAATAATAATAATAATAATAATAATAATAATAATAATAATAATAATAATAATAATAATAATAATAATAATAATAATAATAATAATAATAATAATAATAATAATAATATATAATAAAAACGATAACTTATATATTACATAAGTTACTGTTTTTTCGTTAAAAATAAATAATAATTTTATTAAGTAAAAAAGTGTTTTTGAGATTTTTTTCCTTTAAGGGGCGGCAAGCTTTTATTTGCACCCGGCGGCAAAAACACTTGGTGCGGCCCTGATAGGAGTTATTACAAAGGTTAATTATTTTTAGAACCATATTACATTGATAAAAAAGCTTTATTTAACACAACAAAACCTATTTTTAAAACCATAATGCTATTACAACTAACTTTGTTTTTTTTATGGGATCTTATTACACCCTTATAAAGCCATATTTACTTAAAAGACCCTTAAAATCCGTTATTCTTAAAAAGTATGTTTTATAGAAGCGGTTAAAATCAAATTTCTGAAGGAAACTGTCCTAAAACTATTTGTCTGTATAGCTAATACTTTAATCTGCTTTATTATACTTCTGTGTGCTAGCTTCTCAAGAGCAGTTTGTCTTGATAGCAATACATTAAAAGGCATTTCAAATTTGCTAAACAGCGCTTTAAAGTAGGATTTTTGTCCTAGACCCAGTGACATCAATTGACGCGTTTCTCGGAAAAACATCATTAGTCCAAAATAAACATATTTGGGAAAATGAAAAAAACTCTCCGACATTCCCATTTTTGACCAAAGTACTTTATTGACCTATTTACTACATGTAAAAAAATGTAAGATACTTTGTCCAGAATTCCTTATGTTTTTTTTCAAACGAATATGAAAAAACACAAAAAATACATGAACATGTGAGGTTTTTAGAAGAAAAAAACGAACAATTGTCCTTTCTACAAACACTACAAACTAAATATTAACTCTGAGTAACAAAATAAATGAAAAAACTAAAAACTGTATTAATGCCACACTCAGTCTTCGCATTCACTGCTGTTATCATCGTTGTCGACTGTGTTATCAGGACTGTCAGGTGCTATGGTCTTCTGGTCTTTTATCAAGTTATCATAAAATTTTCTATTGCTGTGGTCATGTAAAAGAGGTAGAAGCTTTTCTAGAGTGTCCAATTTTGTTTTCTTAATTGGTAAGTTATGCACATGTGACTTTCTTAGACGAAACGGAGTGGACTTGTGATGTTTTTAGAAGAACAAGCTAAATTTCATATTTAATTATTATGGAACCTATGACATTTTTACGAGAAACACTTATTTGTATACGTATATATGGAGGTTAGGAAACAGTTGGTGCTAATATCTAAATTTTGGCGATATTGAACTAATGATGTTTTTCCGAGAAACGCCTCAATTGTAGTGGTAAGGTTTTATAAGAGAACTGAAGTATCCAATTGTCCTGAAGGTGTTATTGTGGTTGTATAGGTTTAATTTTATAGTGGTTGTCAATAAAATGACTCGGTAGGCGTCTTTTGTCGTAAAATGTTTTCGTGGCCTGTAAATCCTGCAATTAAGTGGCGCTTATCACAACATTAGAGCAGGAAATCGCGGTGTGCTTGGCCGTCCGATAAACCATCGACTCAGCGGGAAACCGAACTGAAAGGAAAAGGAACAAGGAAAACAGTATTCCTACCGGAATTATTAATACGCTACTGTAAGCACCGTGCGACAAGATACAGTGTAAACTCTATAACGAAACTGTTTCCTTTCGTTATAAATTTTGTAATTTTATTTCTAAAATCTCTATTATTCTGTGGTCCGGCTGTGAACAGTTTCAATCATAATTTAATTATATGTACAGGGTGATCCCCTATAATGTCGCCCCCCTTTAACTTTTTTATTTTAAGTGTCCCAAAAAATTTAAAAGTGTGGTTATGTAGGTACTAAAAAATACTTTTTTTCTACGTATTAAAAAAAATGAAAAATTGACCAATATACAGGGAAAAACAAAAAGTTTATTTTTTTTCAATGGATCACCCTATATATGAATTTATTTTTCGATTCCTTGTAAAATTCTGAGCATAATTCATATAACAAACCATATCCTAAATTCAACTGTTTCTGAAATATTCGCATTCGAAATGTTATCATTAAATGTTTTTTTAATCTGTTAGAAATCAAGAAGTCTCAGTATACCAAAATTTTTATTGAAAATAAATTATTATAGTGACATTATGTCAATATGTCTTGTTAAATAAGTAAAAATGGCCTACTCAGACAGAGAAAGACAAACTATTTCAACTTATTATCTTAAAAATAATTTAAATATTTCAGAAACGGTTGAATTTAGGTATATGGTATGTTATATGAAATATGCTTAGAATTTTACAAGGAATTGAAAAATAAATACATATATAGGGTGATCCATTGAAAAAAAATAAACTTTTTGTTTTTCCCTGTATACTGATCAATTTTCCAATTTTCTTTATACGTAGAAAAAAAGTATTTTTTTGTACCTACATAACCACACTTTCAAATTTTTTCGGACACTTAAAATAAAAAAGTTAAAGGGGGGCGACATTATAGGGGATCACCCTGTACATGGCAAAAAACTACATTTATGACCGCATATTAATTGTGCAGATTTTTTTCTGGAAATGATAACTAGTCGATGTAACCAAGAAAAAAACTTGATTATTTCATAGCGAAGTTATAAAAAAATTGAATTGTTTATTTTATAGACAACAGAATATGAAAATAAGTAAATATTAGTATATTAAAGAACTAATGTCATAAAACGTCATTTTGTCGCTCCTTCGTCGCTCGTTTTATAAATTGTCCGCGTGCGACAAAAGGTCTTATGATACACTGAAAAAAATAAGCTGTTGAAACAACAAAAAAAATATTAATTCAACTCTTTATGCACTTTAAATACAAGCAATGGTTTTTGCACGTTTACTTAACCATCTAAAAATGTCAAATTGTATTGTTTAATTGAACAACAAATAACAGTCAAATGAACTAAATAAGAATATTTGTTCTAATCTGCTAATTTGGTTAATTTAACATTCTTAGGGTGTTAAGGTAAATTTCTTGAAATGTCCAGGTAACCTTTTTAGCATATTCACTTAACACCAATAAAATAATAAATTAACATTCTGAAAATGTAAAATTCTTTAAAGGTTGGTATCCAAAACAAAATTATGGAAATAATATATTATTATATATACGTAAATAGAAAGAATTGAACCTTCACCTCGCCCAGAGTTTTTGTTTTGAGCGTGTTCCACCCGTGATACATCTTTGTATCATGTGTTCCACCTACTTCAAATACCGACAGACTGTTTCGCCCTGTATTAAGGGTCTTAACAGTGTCGGGCAATATGGTGTAGTGAAAGTTCTACTGTGGAACACACCTTAAACAAACAGATATCTCATCTTATATACACCTAATCGTAAGCTAACTAAGGCGAGATGTAAGAAAACGTCATTGTCTAATGACGTGGCGTGAGTGTTCGAAGCGCCATTCTCGGCAATTTTATGAATGCAAATTTTACATTTTAAATTTTAAAGTAACATTTTAAATTTGTTAAATGAACAAATTTAAAGTTTTGGATTAAAGAGCAACTAAACGTTAATTTAATAGTTTTTTTAGGTAATCCTAAAAATTTCAGTAGTTGATTCAACAAATTCCAGCTATTAAATCAAAGTACGATAAACATTTTAATTCAAAATATTAGTTTATGTTAAATTAATATTTAAACTGTCAAATGAACAAATAAACTTTGACAAACTCTGACTTTTGCTTTAACACCAAAATATAGATTAATCCAATAGGTTTATTGTTGAAACAACATTTTTAAAAATGACATTTAGGCAAATGTTAACTCAACTACATTATTTTTTTCGGTGTATGAGTTATTTATGCTATTTTGTCTATTTTGCAGAAATTTTATAAAAAAAATATATTTTATACCTTAAATTTAATTTTGTCGAATTTTACTTTAGATAGTTGGTATCACAGTCATTGGTTTGACGGTTAATGTCAAAATCGATTCGCCATGCCGTCCTTAATTTAATATTTACAATAAGCGGCTGTTAATGTTAAAGAAGAAAAAAAGGATTTTCCTTGGTGTTAAACAAAATTTATTGCTCGTAAGTACTAGAAAAATCATAAAAATATTATAACCAATATGCAAAATATTATGCTGTTTAAAGTATAGCTAACCCATAAAATCAAAATTTTGGGTGGGATAAAGTATCTCATTACAGCACCGAAAGCGGTGATATAATGAAGTCATTATGAACGCATTCAATTAATTAATTAATTTAATTAATTTTTTTTGGAACAAAGGATTTTTTTTTCAATTAAAATAATGTTAAGTTGTTGTTTTTATTAAAACGTGTATATTTTCTCAAAAAAGACAATTTTTCAAGGCCTGGAAAAAAACGGAAAAAACTTTTTCCGATTTTTTTTTCAACACTTTAATATAGGAGTATACGAGGTGTGTTCAGAAAATAACGGGAATTTATAAATTTCGCGGGTTCGGAGAGTCCGGTTGTCATAAAATTTTCTTTTTTATGTTGATATACATGCCCCTAAAGTATGATAAAAACTTTAGCTGTTTTAATTGTTAACTTTGTCTGTAGCAGCTGCTAAAGTTAGACTAGGTTTTATAAGCTCGGCGATTTTTGTTCGTTAAAAGAAATGGATCAAAGAATTTGTATCAAATTTTGCGAAAAACATGAAGTTAAAGTGTGTGAAAAGGCATATGGTGAATATGATATGAGTAAAACAAGAGTTTACTAGTGGTATAAGCGTTTCCAAAAGGCCGTGAAGTCGTTGAAGATGACGAACGCCACGAACTTCCAAGCACATCAGCATCCGATAAAAACGTGAAAAAAGTGGAAGAAATGGTAATGAACGATCGTCAAATCACAATCAGAGAAGTCGCTGATGATGTTGGCATATCGATTGGCTCAGGCGACAACATTAATGTAGACAAATAAATAAATATTTTTTTCAAAAAACGAAAATTCCCGTTATTTTCTGAACACACCTCGTATGTCAGCTAATATTTGTTTACGAAAAAAGCACACTACCTCCTTAAAACCTATGGCAGGTTTTATGACAGCTGTAAGGTAGGTTTTATGGCTGCTGTAAGTTGCTTTTAGGCTGCGATAGGATTCTCCTTTTTAGCCCTATGATGGTTTTATCGAAGCTGCTGTTAAAGCAAATATATTTGCTTTAAGAGGACCTATAGGTTTTAACTAAGTAATGCAAATTACCGTCAAGAGTAGTTTTATGGAGCCCTTGTATACCTTAAAAAAATCTATTTTGCTACATGGGTATTGACAACTTCGTACTGTACAAAACTTTTTACGTTTAACTTATTTCCGCCATGGTGCGGTACTCGAGCTAAAGAACAGAACAAAACGAACATTTTCATAAAAACATAATATATACATACCATATTTATGGTTCTATAATTACTAAGAGAATGTTCAGTTTAATGGAAAAAAGAGAGAAATTCACTTAATCTTGTCACTAATTTGACAAACTTTTGGCCATTAATGGAAACGATATTATTAATAGTGGGAACAAACCTTAAATACTCTTAAAGTTGGGTATAACCATTATTTCGATTAAAAGTTGGAGTAACCTATGTTCGTCCAAAATGTATGATAATGTCTGAATAAATTTTTTTTTTTTACCTCCCGCATTTCGATTTTGAATTCTGGCGGAAATAACTTAGTGCCCCTACAGATTTAATATTTTTTAGATATTATTGATAAGAAAAATCAAAAAAAAAGTGTAAATTGTAGCACTGTGCGCTTGTGGGAGTAGTGCGCATGCGTCTGTCGCCTTCACCGCACACATCCGCCTTCTCTGTCCAGCATTGGCGTGCGGACGGCAGTAGAGAGAGCCGGGCCATCGACTCGACAGCGCATACACGCACCTCATACATCTGTTGCACCTAAATATACTCTCTCTGCCGATAGAGATACACCTGACTATTGACATTCGACCGCCAGTGCGCTCCGCGTCGTTGCATGTAGCCGCATTGTCGTTACCGTTTCGAGCCCCGTTGAAACAGCAAAAGTTTCGCCATGGCTGACGAGCTAAACGAGGACGGCGGCGAATTCAACACCGCCAAGTTCGGGCTTCGTTTGCGGGGCCGCAAGGGCGCGCTCAAGAAGAAGAACGTTTACAACATCAAAGACCACAGATTCATCCCCAGGTTCTTTAAACAGCCCACGTTTTGCTCGCACTGCAAGGATTTCATTTGGTAAGTGCACCAGCTACCAGCTCCAACGCGCGGATACGAAGGTTTCACTCAAGATAATTGATTTTCGGCGCGTTTTGTTCCTGCCATTCATAAAACAACAATGCCGCGCTCCATAGGTGGCTGTTTAGTTCTGTTTGTTTCTACCTACACACAATGATTCACCTTACATTTCCTACATACACAATACATCTCAATTTTTTCATGAAAATGTTTCATTTTGGTTTTGGCGGGTAAATTATTTATAATTACGCAACTTTTCTCTAATTTAACCAACCTTGTAGATCTTTAAATAAAAAAGATACCCAAATTTTTCAATTGAATCACTGTGGGAGACTTCTTCCTTGTCCACGAATATCATGTTTCACCCAATCAATATCTACGTATTTATCTGCTGTTTAATTTAATTACCTTTTGCTAATCATTTTAAATATATACATACAGTTACGTAAAGTTCGTGATATAATTTTTTTTATTATTTTGAAAATGCTTTCGTTGGATTCATTAACAAACCTTCCCTTTGAAACCAAATGGTATCACTTGGTAGATCGGGACTTCCATTCTTATTGAGAAACATTTCTGCTAATGTGGAAGAAGAGACTTTTGCAAAAATTCCTATGATCCTGCTCAGACATTCACTTTTTGCCGGTGTTGGGAATTTGCCTCTACTGCCCAATGAGGATTTTCTCTTCTCCAGTACCTACAATTTGACGGTTGACTGCACCATTCAAACAGAAGGTAGCTTTGTCCGAAAAAAGTATTTTACGAGGATTATTGTTACATAAATTCATCATGGTTTCACAAAATTGTAGTCTATGTTCCGGATCATTTTCGTTAAGTTCCTGCAATAGTCTAATTTTGTATCGATGGTACTTTTATTTCTTCATGACTTGACTTTCAGCTGCGACTAGGCTAAAAGCACTGTGATGATCTTCTTCCAAACTGAAAACGTTTGACCTTGAAATGAAATATTTTGAGAAAGTTTCAAAATTTCTTCTATAAACACATTTTAATTTTATTAAAACCCTATTAAAAAGTCTTTTAATAAAAACTATGAAACATCAAAACAATATTAAAAATTATAAACTTTCCACTTTTAATAAATAATATCTCCGAAAATATTAGCCCAAAAGGTATATTGCTAAAATCACAATTTCATAATCTATTCGAAAAAATTAGGGGGTACAATTTAAAAAAAGACCGATTACGTCAGAAATCTACAAAAATGGCGGAAAATATGAAAATTGTACCTCAAAATATGCGTAATTGAGAAAAACGCCTAATTTTTCAATGCATTTTTTCCATACTGTATATGTACATATGTACAGTATTGGCCATAATTCTTGGAACCACTGTAAAAAAAATCTGACTCTAAAAGGCCTTTATTATTCTTTATGAAATTTTGGATAAAAATACTTCAACTTATATCTCAGTTTACGTGTTCGAGGGTTATTCGAGAAAATATTTTTAAAGTCCTTTTATTTAATAATAATAATAATAATAATAATAATACTTTATTTATGCTTAAAAACAATACAAAATTGTGTGCACAAGTCGGGAACATAAATTAATAAATATATAATTATCAACTACACTAATTATAAATAAAAGAATAAATACAAGAAAATTCGTTGCATAATAAAAAAGAATACAACAAATATAGACCAGCAAATAAAATAATTAAAAAAAAAATACAATTAAAAAACATTAATAATCAAAACACTACATGGCATCAATACATTACATTACTATCACAATATTCCAAAAACTCTTTCGTGCTATAAAAACAATGCTCTAACAAAAACAATTTCAAAGAAGATTTCAATTTTTTTAGAGAATATTTTTTCCAACTAGGTGGAATCTTGTAAAATATCATCGATTGGTATTTAAAAGACTGCTGCATTTTAGAAAGCCTGCATTGTGGCGTTCAAAAAATACCTTTTAGGGATTTTTTTTAAGTAAATAAAAATATGCTCTAAAAGACCGTATTTTTGTTAGTATACCCTGAAAATTTTGTACAAACCAAATGAACAGTAACGAAGATACAGCTATTCAAAGTCGTCAAAAATGACCACTTTTCAGCTGTATCTTCGTTACTGTTCATTTGATTTGTACAAAATTTTCAGGGTATACTAACAAAAATACGGTCTTTTAGAGCATATTTTTTATTTACTTAAAAAAAATTCCCCAAGAAGATATATCTTGATAAATATCATGATATTTATGCGACCATATTTATTTTTTTTTTAATTTTATTTATCAGCAGGTATAAATGTAAGGAAAACTAGTATTTTTGTTTAAATATTTGCGCAACAGAGACCATTTAAAGAAAAGTGGAGCAACAGGAACATTTAGAAAATCCCTCTAAAAATGAAAATGAAGATTCCGATTCGGATCTGGATCTACCATTAGCCAGACTGATTTCATCCTAAACTTACTCCTTTTATTGATTTTTGTTTTTTATTAAAAATATTATTTTAGGTCTCGTATAAGTAATTTTGAATTTTAAACATATATATTTAATACTCTAAGCAGAAAATAGTTATAATAAAAAAAGAAATAAATATCCAAATTTTGATATTTTGATATATCGGATATATATCGATATATGTATGTATATCAGGTATTTGGATATTTATATAAATATCATGATATTTGCCAGCACTGCTTTATTTCATTTTCGTATCCTATGATATTACTTGGTATTATTATACGTTGACACTGTTTAGTAGGTAATGAGTAGCCGCGCATTGTTTAGTAAACAATTAATATTAATAAACTAATGTTTTATTTATTTATTGTCAAATTTTTCAATTACGATAGCGTAAAAAGTGTTTACAAGCAACTTTTTATATTATAAACTTAAAATGTATTTATGAAATGATATAATAAGTCGTATACGGCTATAATTTGAAATTAAACTGGCGCATCCGCCAAAATTGTAACTTTTCAAGTTGTATTTTTATTTCTATGGTTCAACTTACTTTTTATCTGAGGTTCAGATAATTTTTAAAAAAATTACGAAAAATTATACTATTTTGGTTATTGACCACACCTACCTACATATCAACAAAATATAATTTTTAAACCAGGTTAATTTTACAAAATAACTTCAATGAAATAATATTTTATACATATGTATTTCGGGCTTCATATTTGATGCTCGATAAAAACGCATTGTATGGAAACGAAGTCTGTCAGTTTATTTCCTCTTTTATTATCTTTTTCTCTCTGTCACTCGTAAAACAATTCAGACTTCTCTATTGTGTTCGACGAATAAATAAAACACTATGAGCAGGCGCAATTTTTTTTATACTATATTTAATATATAAATGATAAATGGTATAGTATATTTAATATATAAATGACAAAATTGTTTTTTAAGTAGTTAATAGTTTATTATGTATCATTTTAGACACGAGTTTAATTCAGCGAGCAAGTTTGCGAGCGAATGATTAATTATATGAGTGTCTAGAAAAGTTTATAAAGAGTTGCATACTTTACTTTTTCTACGACAAATACTTATTATTATCTAAAAATGATTTAAATTAAATATTTGTAAAAAGCGACATCTATAAAACAATAGAGTAACTAACTTGGTTATGTGAAATAATGAAATTAAAATGTCAGTACAAAGTTCATATAAAATTGGCGTTGAGAAACTGTTAAATACGTTTGTATTTTTGTTTTAAGATAGGAAATTATATAATTTTTGCAGTTAATATTATTTTACAAGAAGGCACTTTATTTTAATTATTGTATGACATTTGACAACTGTCAACTAACTTAAAACTAACTTCAGCCCCTGAATAAAAACCTGTTGCTTACTTCAGCCCGTGACTAAAGCGCCATAAGACACAACTTGTGAATGTGTATTTAAAAGGTCACTTAGTATGTAAACATGTACGATAATGAGCGTTTTAAAGGTGGAAGTAGAAAAATTACATTTTTTGACTTTTATTCATTATTTACGAATCAATTTTAAATTTTCTATAAAATTATTCATTCTTGCATGAAATTGTTGTTTTAGCTTGGGCATTGTAAAAAAGCGTTTTAAAAATTATTCTGATGAAAAATAAATTAAAAGGTAACCAGCTTTTCAACTTATTTTCCGCAATGCAGGTTATTAAATTGTTCAGTGCATTAACCAGAAGAAAGATCAAAATAGAAAAAGTCTAAAAAGGGCTCTTGAATATTGAGCATCAAATTAGGGAAATAAGATAAAAACCGGCTATGAGGATAAATAAATCAAAGTTTACAGATTTATTTGCGAGCAAAGATCTTTTGTTAGCTTCTTACATTTCTATTCAATTATTCAAATTGTGATTTTTAAAACATTTATAAATATTTTCCTTAAAGTTAATTTTGTTCTTAAATTTTTTTATAAATATCATCAGTGAGTTCCCTTGACAAATACTATAAATCTTATAAAGTATTATATCATTATCCTTAATAAAAATTAAATGTTAAATATGTAGAAGCAACAAACAAAAACAACACAATTAAGGGTAATTAATTTTTTTTAATTAAAAACAAACTGTTTTAAAACAAAGTTTCTTTCAAATGTCGGTTGAATCATTAAGACTAAATTTTAATACAAATTTATACATGAATATTTAAATGTTTTAAACAACGCAGTTGATAATAATAATTATTGTTAAAACATATTTTTAATTACTATTGTATTGTATTCTAAAATATTTCCTATTTAACTGAAACCTGAGTGAGACTTGAATTAAATTTTGAATTAATTAGTTTTGTTCTTGTTTACTGTTGCATTAAACCTCAGTAAAATGACATTTCGCAGAATGTACTTTTTCTGCCGCTGACAAGCGGCAGTAAAAGTACTTTTACTGCCGCTCAGAGATAATGCTAAAAGTGCTTTAAAATTAATTAAATAACAGACCCCGGTTTTGGACAATTTATTAATTATTATAAATATTTCAACATGTATTAAATTTTTTTAATTGATACAAAGTATACTTATCCTTTAGGATTAATAACTATTTACCTATTCATAAAAATTATTAGGTAGATGTTAATTAATATCTTTTTCTCCTCATATAGGAAAAATATTTTGTAAATTAATTAATAATTCCTTGTTTTGCATCTTTAAAGGTAAACACTATTCGGTAAAGGAAGGTCAAGAATCTAGAAATAAAGATTTAAAAAAATTTCGATATATGGGTGATTCTACAAAAGTTGGGCAACTTTTGACCTCATTTTGTTTATATAGTTTTCGGAGAAAATTAAACAGTATTTTGTTATGAGAACATAGATAATATAATAAATAAATAATAAATAGGTATCTGTGTTTTCTAAATTTGAATGCAAGGAAGTGACGAGTATACCAGGGTAATTAAATACATAATTTACTGGAAAATATAAGATTTATTGCAACTTTGAGCATATTATACATTAAATATCTGATATCAAATAATACCACACATCAATGGCGGCTGGTGGATTTTGGGAATACCGATATTTTCAATTATTAGATATACGACCCACAAAATTTATATGAGTTTATAATGACATTAAATAAACAAGTTCTGCGCAAGCAGAATTTAAATTGAAGTTTGCGAAAAAAAGATAACCAAAACATCGAACATGGAACTGACGACACGGTACTGATGAATAAGATACAAATTTGAGATTATAATTCGGAATAAAGTATTTTACTGATATTTTTTATTAGTGGATGCTACTTATCAACAAATCACATATAGCCTTATATAAATTACAATGAAATATATATACGTAAGAAAATAACTACACCACAGTACTGAAATTTTGACTGGAACTATACGTGCATTCACCACAACTTCGCCGCTTGCATTGATTTCAAGATGATTTTTTACCAAAACTTGAGTTAAAACGAGGACGAGGTAAAAGTGAGTATAGAGATTATCAATTTTTAAAAATTGCTATTATTCGAATCTATGATAAAATATGAAAAATACATTATTTATTGTTTTATAGTTTGTAGTGAAATTAAAAAAATTAAGATAAATTGAATATATTTTAAAATAAAATCACTCAAATATTTGATTCAGGAGTTGTGACACGCCAAGGTACTGATGTTTTGAATATTTATTATATTTTTCTACAAACGTGCTTTTGAAAAAATACATTAAAATTGGATGGACAAGTTAAAAAAACCTGGATCTTTTGTAATATACTAAAATATTTACAAAAAATATTAAAATACCTACTCTCTTGACTGATGACATCAAGTAGTCCAACTTTTGTAGAATCACCCATATGTTTTCCAGAAAAACAAATATATCGTCTGATATAACGTTACTTAGGAGAAATACAAAATTTGTAAAATATGAACTTGATGAAGAAGTTAAAGAATTATTAATGGAATAAATGTGAAAATTCAAATTATGTTTATTTATTTCTTAAAGTGTGCTTAGTTAGGATACTTAAAAAATATATGAATTTATTTACAATAAAAAAAAGTGAATTGAATTATTTTCGCAATCGTTTCACCGCCAACATCTAAAAAAGGCAATTAAATTATTTTTTTAATAAAATATAGTTAATTATACCTATTAAGTCTTATTTAACATAGTAAAAATAAAAAAAATAATATTTCTTTGCAGTAAAAAACTTTTCTTTATGTTTTTTGATTATCCTTATAAAATACAGTAAAAAAGAAAAAAAATTATTTATTTTTAATATAAAAGTTTGTGAATTATTTCTGCAAAACAGTTTTTATGATAATCTAAAAACGCATTTAAAACATTGAAAAAAGAAAAAATTAATATTTATTTGTAATAAAAAAGTTATTGAATTTTTCCGCAAAACGCTGCTTTTTGACCATAGTGCGTCGGGCCCTTCAAGAAGTGTAGCAGATGTTTTTCTTAAGTAATAATCCTTCCAATTTGGTCATTTCAAAAATTGAGCCACATCTTTAGGCACTTGACCCATTGTATGGATTAGAATTACATAACGTTGACATTTGGAATTTTTAAATTAAAAAAATCTTCGTTCAATAAAATGTTTCAGGCGCACGGGGTATATTTTCTAAAAAAAGTTTCATTTATGTACCTTTGCCCCTTTAAATTTTAAGGACCCTAAATTGGTACATAGGAACTTTTCGAACGACCTGAAACTTATTTTACTTTAACAACAGCCATAAAATAAATTGAGGCTATTTGCGCTAAACTTGAGGCCATCAATTTTGTCTAAACTCATTGAAATAAATGCATCTATTTTTAGAGAGACTCTAAGGATATCCTTATGGAACATTAAAAGCACATTTAGTGAGAGAAGATTATCTATTAGACTTACGAGGTGTGTTTTTTGAAACAAATATTTATTTATTCGTCTAGATTAATGTTGTCGCCTTCAAAATAGTCCCCATTGGATATTATGCACATGTGCCAGCTCTTCTTCCAATACTCGAAACACTTCTAAAACTCGATCTTTGGGATAGCCTTTAGTTCTTTCAGCGATGCGCTTTTAATGTCATCTATGCTTGCAAAACGACGGCCCTTTAAGGTTCTCTTTATTTTTAAGAATAGGAAAAAGTCAGACAGAGGCATGTCTGGCGAATATAGAGGCTGGAGCATCATTACAGTATTTTTTTTGGCCAAAAATGTTGTTCAAAATTTAACAATTTTAGAACAAATTTTGCTGCCACGCGTTCATACCCAAAACATTCAAAAAAATTTCATGGGATGAGCCAATCGATATACCAACATCATCAGCGACATCTCTGATGGTTTATAACCATTTCTTCCACTTTTTCCATGTTTTTATCGGTTGTTAATGTGCTTGTGCGTTCGGGGCCTTCGTCATCTTCAACGTCTTCAAGGCCATCTTGGAAACTCTTATACCACTTGTAAACTCTTGTTTTACTTATAGCAGACTCACTATAGGCCTTTGTTAACATTTCACAGAATTTATTTCATTTTTTAAGCAAAATTGGATACAAATTCTTTGATCCATTTCTTTTAACGAACGAAAAATCTCCGAGCTCATAAAACACGTCTAACATTAGCGGCTGCCACAGACAAAGTAAACAATGAAAACAGCTAAAGTTTTTTCATACTTCTGGGGCATGTATACCAACATAATAAAATTTTTTTATGACAAAGGACCTTCCGAACCCGCGAAATTTAACAATTCCCGATATTTTCTGAACACACCTCGTATAAATTTTACCTACTACTGTGACAGACAATGACTAAAAAAACAGGTTTACTGTGGATGTTTTTATCTTTATTATGGCCATTGTGGTCATAAGTCGTGGAAATTACATATGCTCCCACAAATTAACGATTTTTAGAAGATAAAAGGCAAGTCAAAGTATTCAAAATATGCGTCATAATTTATTGACGGGGTTTCCCTCCAACCGCTGGTCCTGGCTCAATACAAAGCTCTCTGTGATTCTCTCGATGTTGACCTATCCGGGAGATCACGGCGGGCCGCGCACGTTGCCAACCTAAACTAATCGTGGTTGTTTCTACTTGACTGCCTCAATGAATCAAATCGTATAAAAATACGGCTACGTGTATCGATCGGACGATTATTAAAATAGGTTATACATATTTAAATTGTTACGATATGTGTGCGTATGCATACCTACGTTATGCGGTGAATAATTAAAATGTCGAACGATATGGATTAACTAATGGGTTAATGGTATGGGGGCTCGTTAATGCAAATATCGCCAATATTAACTATACTGTTTAATTACTGGAAACGTGCTGGAGGATTAAACACCATTATGAATTATTTTGAGCTACACTGAAAAAAATATACTCTCTCTATGGCACGCCGTTTTACTTTTTAATGTCATGTTTATTAAAGCTAAATATTAATTCAAGTTGCGTTTATAAAAATTGACTGAACATTTTAAAGTAAAAATTTTATGATGGCTTGGTATATTAAGTACACAATTTTAAGCACAGAATAAGAATTAAAGTAATTTTAATTCTGGAACTGAATGGCGTATTTTCTGACTAAAAAATTCGATGAATTAAAATTTGGGTTGAGATAATTTTAATAAGGCGCTACTTGAGAAACACGCAGTCAAATCGAACCAAAATTTTAATTCATCGAATTTCTTAGCCAGTTAATTCAAGGTGCGCGACATTTATTTAAGAAAAAGTTATTATTACTCGTCGACATAAAAATCAATTTACCTGTTGTAAATTAAAATGATATTCGACACACAAATATTTTGCACGAAATATTTATTTTAATATTTAAATGTTTTTAATATTAATGAAAATTTTATTTGACTAATAAAAATTGAATACAATTTTATTTTTATTGTTATTTTTAAAACTTTTAATGTTTACTTTTAATACGAATTATTTTGTTGTTTAAAACACTGAAACATTTTTTATACGGGAATAAAGTTGTGGTATAGTTGTTATTAATTATTATGTTATTTAAATCTTGCAATACGAATTTTCATTTAAACACCTTTCTGCCATATTTCTTTTAATCAGATTATTTTTTTATATAATAAATTCAATGCTATTTGTATGTGACAGAATAATAATTCCTTATTTTTATTTTTTGGAATAAATATTATGTACCTCGAATTTTCTGACTGAAAAATTCGATGAATTAAAATGTTGGTTATCACTCGTAAACAGAATTTTAATTTGGCGCTAGTGCATATTGCGGTTGTTTTACGTACTACTGCCACCAAGCGAAGGTACATGAGCTCGTAAATAAATTAGGCAACGGTGCATTCAAATTCAGTGCTGTCATTTTATTTACTTACCTGTTTTGCTTTTCTTAATTTCTTACCTAATTTATTGATTAATTTTTTGAAATAAAAATAAAGAAAATCTTTTTTACTAAAATATTGGGTTTTATTGACTAAAAGATAAAAAACAATAGAATATTTTCAATCCACCATTAATTACATTCATTAAGTTTGTGGATTATTTATACTGTACAGGTAGTCGGCTCGGACACTTAACGAGTAGGACAATTCTGGTAATTATATAAATATCTTCTTCTGCGAGAAATCCTATTGCATAGACAACTAACCAAATAATGAACCACAATTAAATTGTCTATTACCTAGGAGAGTCTATAAAGTGAGGTTAGCCAGCAAGGCAGTCTTGTTGAAATTCACCCCTAACATAATTTAATAATCATAATCATATCGATATAGCACTGAAAATTTTGGACTGCACTGTTGCTTAATTTATTTTCGAGCTTATGTACCTTCGATGTTATGTGGTTTCGCTTCGTGGAAGTAGTACGTAACACAACCGCACTATGCACTAGCGCCAAATTAAAATTCTGTTTACGAGTGATTTTAATTCATCGAATTTTTCATCGAGAAAATTCGCCTTGCGCTTACAGATTTAAATCTTGTCTAATTTTTATTCCAAAATAAATATTCTACTTTAACTTAATTTTAAATTAATAAATGAAATATTATTATTTACATATAAGCACCTTTTTTAAATAGAAAAAAAATATTCATAAAATAAAAACTGAGGCTTAAAAATATAGATCACACCAGAAAGATGTAAATATATGGAAACTTATCCAATACACCAAAAAATAAATTGGTAAATTTTAATTTATAATTAAATTTAATTTAGTAATTTTTGTGAACGTTTATATTTTCTAGGCAGTTTTTAATTTTGATAATTTTTGTTTTGAGTTAATTTTTTGATGTCATTAAAAAGTAAAACGGCGTGCCATACTCTCTCTAAAAATAAAATAGTCAAAATTCTACTATTTGAATTAGTTGCAGCATTTTTTACTAAAAATATAGTCGTTTTCACTTTTAAATAGTAATTTTTTACTACGTAAATAGTTCAATAGTCCAAGTTTGACTAATTTAAGATTAGTCACCATCTTTGACTATTTCTGTGAGTTAAAAGGAACTAATTTCTTTAATCGTTTGCGGCCAACAAATGCATATAAATAAGGTCCATGGTTAAATGACCCATAAAAACAAATAAAGATGTAAAAAGTTTAGCTCAAAACAGCAACACAAATAATATATTTAACTTTAAAATATTATGATCAATATTTATTGACAAATAAAATTGATTTTTTTAAGAGCGGCTGATAGTCGAATGGGTTATGACAACAGTTTGACAAGTGAAAGAGTTCAATCCCCGGCTGGGTCAAAACTTTTTTTAAATTTAAATCTACTAATTTGACTATTTCATTCAGTAGAATTTTACTAGTTATTAGTGACTGCTTTTCGCTATGACAATTAGTCAAATATAATTTATAATTAGTTATTTTTGACTAATTCATTTTAAGAGCATTTCTAGACACTCATTAAATTAAGCACTCGCTCGTTCGTGCCTAAATTAGTGACTAAAATGGCGTTTATCAAACTTTATACATAATATACTAACTATTTTAATACTTCGTCTAAAAAACCTTTAAATTTATAAATTTTGATTTTAATCATTCAAAAAATGTTCAAAATGTTTTTGGACATAAATATTTCTTAAAACCCAACACACTTGTACTTTTCGTTTTCGACCTTAAGAGCCACAATCCTGGCTTAATTAAGCCCTGCTTGATTCAACAGGGCTTTAGAGCAAAACGCGAAAATCTTTAAGCCGCTTCCGCCAAAAGTGCTTTATCCCGCACATTTATTCTCTCTGCACATGCTTCCGCATCGATCAGATTCACTCCTAGCTAGCTGCTCTGTGCATTTACTCGCCCACCAACTACATATGGGGCATTCCACGCCAAATATGCTTTTGGGTCTCTGATTTTTTTTCTTTGAGTACTGGTTAAGCCTAGGCTCCACTATTTTTAATTGAAAGAAGAATTAACAAAGTCATGGAGGCTAGCCTCAATCAGTACTAATATAAAGGAAAAAATAAAAAAATAAAAGATGCTAAAGCACAATGGTGTGGAATTGCCCGTATACTATAATACACGTAAACCAGCCACAAATTTTTAGCTGAAAACTGAAATTTATCCGAGCTTGTTGCATATCAATTGTTAACGTTTCGAGAGGATAAATGCATCATCCTGAAAAGTTCTGAAATTCCGGGAGATAAACCTGAATATTTCATATTTTGTATGTCATACAGGTGCGCTATATTGAATCATAAAAATAAATTTAATCAATTTCTGATTGAACTAAGATACAAATTTTCTGAAAAAAATACGAATAAACAAAGAATACATTCATTTTGTTAATAAGTAAAAATGCTTGCGTCAATTATTTAAACTCGATTGAATTAATTACAAGAATCTCTAGAAGTAGTTTTCAAGGTTTTATTTCTTGATCAATCAATGAGATTAAATAAAAACAGAGATCTCGCTATAATTTTAAATGAGATTTCAAGGGAACTCGGCTTCTCTAAAGTTGTTATTTTTTTAATTATAATTTTGTACTGTTATTAATTTTCTCGTGTGAGAAAACCTCAAAACGATGTTTTTGTTATACAGATGGTCTAATGTAATAAATAATCTGTGATGCTATTATATAAATTTTTATTTTTATTTTTTTTAATTTCTTGTTATTATCTCCGTTATTAACGATGATACACCGTTTTAAAGCAAAGTATTCGAAGGTAAAAAGAAGTTGACATACGTCAGTTATTTTGGAATCAGGCAGTGAATAAAAAACTAAATGTTAAAAAAAATAAAACTGCATGATTTCTATAATAATTGCTGATGCACTCTACGGGGTGTCATAAATTTCTGGAAAATACTTCTTTTGCACTATTCTTAAATTAAAATCAGGATAAAAATTGCTGTCATAGCATTGTTATTAAAGAGTTAGCTTACAGTTTAAACTAAAAATCATCAAAATTAGATTTTTGGTTAGCGAGGAAATCAGCATTAAAATCGTGGGCGTTTTTTTATGGTGAGTGTAAATTATTATCTATTTTTTAAAGGTTTTTCCTTATTTATTGTGAGTTATGTATCACACAATATGGTAGGAAAACCTTAAACAATACATTTCTCGGAAAAGAAGAAACCGTAGCAAGGCCAAGCTAACACTAATAAATCTACTACTAACATTAACTTTTAGAAGGCTTCTTGATAATAACGAAAAAAACACGTTATGTCTTTTACTGTACACTGTTATAAAAATCAGATTTGTTAAAATGAGTTTGTAGTTTGTTAACTTTATTTTTTAAAATTTTAACATAATTATTTGTAGAAAACAAGGGTTTGTTATTATTTTAACAAAGGAAAATATTTTACCGAATTTTTTGTAAAGGTAATATGCATTTTTTAAGCATTTTGTTAATTTTAAAGATTACAGATTATTTTGTTAATGCTTAACAAATTATTTCGTTAAAAAAGTATCTACGTGATTTCAGGCAGTCAATCAAAACATTTCCCATTTAGAATAGGCATTAACGAGTTTAAGGAACTGTATGGTTCGGATCACAAACGAAATTGATTTCTCGTCCTTATATAGGTTTTGTAATCATTCACTGCGGTGAGACGAAAGTAAGTGGTGCCATCTACCGTCTTTTGACATGTTCTTTATGTTATATGTTTAAGGCGGTAGATGGCACCACTTACTTTCGCCTCACCGCAGTGAATGATTTCAAAACCTTTATAAGGACGAGAAATCATAATTTCTTTTGTGTTCCGCACCATACAGCAACTTGGTACTGATGTTCCAATAAAGGGAAACAGCTGTTTATCGATGCTGGTGAGGAACACAAACGAAATTAAAGAAAAGCGGAGACAAAATAATTACATCAGTGTTGTAGTAGTACTGATAGATTATATTGTACCAAATATCTATATTATTTGATGATTTCAGAATTATGTTATTTAATTGTGTGTATGTTTTTTTTGAGTTCAGGTATGTGTTAATTTTTTTGTTTGGGAAATTGACTAAAAAAGCAACAACTTTTATCAAAATTCTTTTCATTTAACTTTCAAAATTTACAAAAAATACTTTTGTTAATGGGTCTACAAAAAGGTTTGTAAAATACAAAATTACAAGAATTATGGTTAAAATATTGACGTAGGATTTTGTTATTAAATCTACATAGTTATGTGGACCTGGATTAACATTAAATCTAGTTAACATTTGGTTAAAATAAACCAACATTTTTTACTGTGTATTATTGTTTTGCAATATATTATAATTCACAGACAATTGTGGAAAAAACAGAAAACCTATTGTGCATACAATAGTCTCTTTCAAGTCAAAACTTTATTATTTGTTTTGTTTTTCTATAAAAAAGTTTTTCGAAAAACTCATTTCTACTGATTTTTAACTTCAACTTTCTGGGGACAAAAAAGTTTGTTATAAAAACAAGGGTTCGAAACTTTATCCATACATTATTATTATTCCGACTGGTTTGAATTCAAATAAATTTAGGCACTTGTAGCTGAAAAAATCTCATCAACTTTTATGCTGTAGAGTTTGCCAACTTAAAGGTAATAAACTTCTTTAGACACTAGTTTTTACCAAATACTCGCTCGCAAGCTTAGCTTGTGCTTAATTAAACTCATAACTAAAATGGAGTTTATAGAACTTAATTAAGTCAATTGATACATAATTTACTATTATAAAGCAAATCAGTTAACAACAAGTTTAACTTAAAACCATGATAAATGGATGCTGTGAACTATGTTGTTGCATAAAATTTTAAATGTCCCAATTACCCAGGTTTGATGAAGTGGTATTAAATTGAGGGGGACAAAGTCAGTCGTCGAGATTAGAATTAAAATTGAATTAGAAGACGTATTACAGCCGCTCTAATCTTGAGGGTAATACGTTTATGTCTTAAGATGGAAGGCAGGAGTGATGCAAAATGCATTTTGAGTAACACAATGAATTAAGAAATAATGTAATGTAGTTGGAAATTGGAATTACTCTTTTATTATGAGCGACTTTCCTACTCTTAAATCTAGCAAATTTGAAGTTTAAAGCTTAGAATCCTGGTAAAGAAAGATTAAATCTTGTTCAATTTTTTCGGGATACCAGCACAAGTTTAATACATACTTCCATCAAGAGAACCGTTTCTTTTTATATCGACGAAGTACATAAATAATTTAGAATTTCCGGCTCGTAAACCGCACAATTTTCAATAGACGTCATAAAGACGTGTCTTATCCACCCGCCGTTTATTACATACATTTCGTGGCTGAAATCTTGGCCCCAGTTTTCGCATCATTCCACTTTTACGTTCGCCTATCGCTTGCTCATAATGATTTTCCGGGGCTTCCGAAAAAATACATCTTATCCAATTTTCACATTCAATGTTTTATTGATTACAGTAAGCTCGTCTTTTGTGGTACACAGTAAAAAAATATTTGTTTATTTTAACCAAATATTAACCAGATTTTATGTTAATACAGGTCCACATAACTTTATGTTAAGTTTACAACCAACTGTAATCTGTTAACCAATTGAATAAGTAGTACATTTTGTAGATTTAATAACAAAAATCCTATTTCAATAATTCAACCATAATTCCTGTAATTTTCAAAAAGGACCTTATTTTTACAAACCACCTTTCCTAGACCCAGTAACAAAAGTATTTGTTGGAAATTTGAAAATTAAATGATAAAAATTTGATAGGAAATGTTGCTTTATTAATCAATTTCCCAAACAAACAAATTAACACATACCTATATAAATAAACAAAAAAATTACATACACACAATTAAAAAACACACCATTCTGAAATCATTAAATTATAAAAAAAAATTGGTTCAATATAATTATCAGTACACTTACTGATGTATTTCGTAACTTAAACCCACTTGACTCCATCTTCTAATTTCAGTTTAAAAACCAGTGATGGCATATTTTTTTTTTTTTTTTGTTGATGTATATTTAACAAAATAATCTGTAACCTTTAAAATTAACAAAACTCTTACAAAATTGCATATTACCTTTGCAAAAATTTCGATAAAATATTTTATACAGATTTTGCGTTATAAATAATAAAGTTTTGATGGATGTTTGCTCTGGCCATTTTTTACATAATTTTTAATTAATTTAATGTTATATTAAAAAAAACCTTATTTAATATTTAACGATTTTTATTTATACAGGATGGTCCAGAGTTTTTAGTTTCAGTTTTTCATTGTGGGTAAACTTAATTTTTTTATTTAGAAAATTTAGTGCACCATTTAGTCAGCTGATTGCAGTCGAATAAAATAAAACTGGTAATTTCCCTTTTTAAGCTTTTTTGATTGGATTTTATAGGAAATAACCAAATTCCAATATACCTACTGTAGTGTAACACTTGTATGGTGTTTTAGTGCTACACACCCAAAAATTCCACCTTGACGTTTGAATACAAATAATTAAGGTTATCTATCTGTCAGTTTAACGCTAATTTGTCTTTAAATAATAACAAAACATTTTGACTGACAGACTTTTTAAATTTAATTTTTCTACGACCACTATGTAAAAGTCACTTTTCATGATGGCATCGTTGCTTAGAAAATGAATCTTTTCATTGGCAATGCAAAACACGAATGTAAAGTGACATTTCTGTGTGAAAAGTGACAGGTCTGTGTGAAAAGAACCGGAAAGCATCGTTTGACATTCAGCTGTCAAAAAAGTTTTTAGGTTATTTTGTTTTGTATTTAAAAATAATAAAAAATAAAAGGGTCGCAGAAAAAACATTGTGTTATACTTGTGAGAAAAGCTTTCTTCAAGCTCGTGTTAATGCAAACTCGGCCTAACGGCCTCATGAGCAACTTAAAAACTCGCATGAAAAAGTCGCTTTTCAATACTTGTAAAACAAATAACTATTTTAATTTCGTATTTCTTAACTTGTAAAGTTTATTATAAATTTTAATGTTTTAGCAAACAATCATAATTTAAAAAATAAGGCAATAATTTCGTTTAGTAAACGTTTCGTTTTCATTGCTCAATTAAGTAGATACTATTTATAGATTTTGTAAAACCTATGAAACAAAGCAATAAATGACATTTTCAAGTATTTATGTTGATGTTTTATAAATGCCACCGCAATCTCCAGATTTAAATACCATGGAAATTTTTCTTGCTAAAATTTTGTTTTTTGTATAATCCTTATTATTACCTATAAATATTTTTTTGTATAATCTTTATTTTAAATATTTTTTTTATTCTGTGAAATTTTATACCGAAGAGATTGAATTTTCAAATATTATTAAAAAAGGTTTTTTAGCAAAGTGAGTGTCAATTTTCCAATTATATTTCGTATAAATTTGAGTGTAAATCAAATTTTAAATTTAGGTTACAAACTCTGTACGAGCTATACAAGGTCTAATACAAAACAAGAATAGAGATTTTAAGTTCTATATTAGTTTTAGTTTTAAAATTTTTTCTGGATCAATAAAACTTTACCAAATTATTTAGTCTAAATGCTATACAGACAGACAGAAAAGAAAACAGTAACAGTAAATATATTATTCAAAATCATACAACGAATATTGACTGCATTATAAAATATCTTACATAAAATGCAAATAAGTTTACTTAAATAAAACAGCGAACTTTTTAACCATTGTTATGCCCGTCTGAAACTTTGTTATAGTTGGTACAGTATGTTTTTAATTTGCAAATTGTTGCGGTAGCTTAAATCCATAAATGAAGCTTGCTAAAACATTATTTGCATACCAAACAAATGAAATTGCGAATTCAACTTAAAATAAATTTTCAATTTGCAGTTAGCATATTTATCTTAAGCTTAAGAAAACTTTGTCCTGATACAGTTTAAAATAATTTTTGCTGTGTAGTTAATGAAAAATTAAAGAAAAGTTTCTTACTACATATTAAGAATCGTAAATAAAACGAAACATGAAATACTCGAGTGTAAATATTGGTTTATTTTTAACTTGATGTATAAACTGGACTATTTATTTGTTAAGCAGAATGGCGAAAGCGTTTTATGTGGAAGCGAAATATTTTTATTAAATAAATATCTTAATTTTATTATGCACATCAAAATAATTAAAATGATCATTTAGGATTATAAAATTTAACTATTTATAAGTAAAACTGCCTGGTAATTTGATTTTATTTTGGGTTCAATTGAAAAAATATTTTTATTTTGTTTAGACTGAATTTAATAAAATTTGCAGTCTACCCTGCCAAACTATTTAAAATGTACATTGCCAAATTTTAGGAGATTTAAGATACCAATTTTATTATTTTTTCTACTCCTTTTCTCTTTGAAAAGTTTATATGCACATTTCTACTGATGTAAAAATATATGGGGTGTCCTGTTTAAAATAACATTATTATTATATTCAAAATAATTTAGAAAAAAAGTCTAAATCGAATAATTTAAGCTATTAAAATTTCAAATCGATGTCTTTCGCGATTCCCTAGAAACTTCTAAAGGACTACGTACGTGAAACACCCTGTATATTAAACGTCATAGTTAATTATTAATAAAAAAAACAACAATATTTGTATAAAAATTGACTAAATGTACTAAACTAAACATTTATGAATACTGCTACTGCTAATTCAAAACTGATCCTGGCCACAAAAACATAATTTGCATAAAAAAGTTAATATATCAAATAATAGTTAAATATCAATACTTCAACGTGTTATACTCAAATTTATAAAACAAAGTTGCTTCTTTGATTATTTACCATTTAAAAATTGTTAAATATTGAATTAAATTATCACCAGCACGTTAAAATCTAAACAACATTTTTTCATGGATTAATTGTCATTAGTTAGATCTACATTTTTTCCAAATTTCAAATCGATACGTTTTGAAATAAAATAGTTATTAAAAAAAATTTATTCATTTTTAACACAGTGAAGAAAAAACAAGAAATAAAAACAAACTTGTCAATGGACGAGATTTTTTTGAAAAAAGTACTGAATTTAGATGTAGAAATAGGGTTTTGAGGGGTGGTGAATCCAGTGCCGTGCTTAGATTTTGTGTAAAAAAATCGCTAATATGAATTCTTAAAAATTTACTCTTAAAAACTGACATAGTAGGCCTTGTATTTTGTACTAATATGGCGTCTTTTGCTCCAATACAGTTTATCAAGATCTACACTTTAAAAGAAATCCGGTTAAAATCGCACAATAAATAAAGATTTTACAGGGGTGAGTCGCAAACAAATGGGTCACACAGTATATATATATATATATATGTATATATATATATATATATATATATATATATATATATATATATATATGTATATATGTGTGTGTGTGACAGTATTTGTAATCTAACACTTCGTTTTCGGTCCTTAAAAAAATAATAAAATATATATATATATATGTATATATGTGTGTGTGTGACAGTATTTGTAATCTAACACTTCGTTTTCGGTCCTTAAAAAAATAATAAAAATTGTGATGGATGATTTATGAAAACAAATGTGAAAGCGCGAAATAATATTACAACGTGAAATATTTCGGTATTTTGTTAGGCTCCACTCGTTTATTTTATTCTGACTTTTATTAATTTTAATAACGATCATTTGAGCTACGCAGCATTTTTCAATTGAATTAAGTTTTTTAGTTTATTTATTTATATGAAAAATGTAGGTATTAAATTTTTATTAACAAAGTTTTCTAATTGTAATTTTTTTTATTAATATATTGGCATTTGGTAAAAGAAAGCCAATTGCGCTGCTCCTGCCTATTATAAAAATATATTATTATTATAAATAATATTAATAATTAATAATAATAAAGAACATTTTTATATTAAACAGAAGTAATGGATTTCAGTTCAAAATTAGTTGCAAGTAACTTATTCTAAATTGACTACAAGAATGACTTAAAACTTTGCATATTGAGATTTTAATGATGATTGGATGCAGTTGAGTCCCAGCCCGATCTACATACCATACCCCGTTGGATTGATTTTTCTATGGGGTTACCTTAAAAATAAAGTTTATGTCACCAAACCAAATAATATTAAAGATCTACTAACAAATAAAATACCAATATTAAAAATATGAATAAAAAACGTCAAAACATTTTTTCATGGTAATATACATACCCTCTAAAATCTTGTCCTAGTATTTAAAGCCCTTGAAAACCAGCTTAAAAGGACCACAGCAAATGTACACAAAAAGTATTAAAAAAACATTATTTTATGCACTAAGGCAATAGTAAATTAATAGGTTCGTTTATATTCAGCACTCGCGGTCGCCCTGTAGTTAATTTAAACGCGGTTTGGAACTCTGAAAATAAATCAAACAAAACGAAACACCACAACAAGTGCCTCGTAATGGAAATGGCAAAACTCCACCACTACTTTATGTTATGTATGTCATCATCACCTTGACATTTACAAGGCCCGCTAATATTTGTCCGTGACACAGCCAACTTCACTTTAAATTTGTGCCCTGAAAACTGATTTTCCCAAATTGAAATTGCAATGTGCTCAATTATGATGATACATAAAACAAAAGCAAAAAGTAGATGAAATATTTGCTAATCGGTGGATTGGTAGAAGAGGTGCACTTGAGTGGCCAGCCCGATCTCCAGACCCTACCCCGTTGGATTTTTTCTGTATAGTAAAATAAAGTTTATGTCACCAGACCAAATAATATTGAGTATCCGACACAAAACTCGTTTAATGTCACCAGAAATGTTGGAAAATGTTAAAAATGATTTTTATCTACTCCTATTGCATAATTTTGGGTTTTTTTTGGTTTAAACCTTATAAATTTCTTGCCTAAAAACGTGAATAATAAACTCAATATTCACGTTGTTAGGCATTAACCAGGTTAACCATTTGACAGATTTCAGATTTTATTTATTTAGTTTTGAAAATCATTTAATTAAAGAACTAATGTCATAAGACGTCATTTTGTGCGACAAAAGGTCTTATGTCATGAGTTCTTTATGCTATTTTATCTATTTTGCAAAAATTCTATAAAAAAAATTAGTTTTATACCTTAAATTTAATTTGGTCGAATTTTACTTTAGATAGTTGGTATCACAGTTATTCAATAACTGGCGAATCGATTTTGACATTAACTGTCAAACCAATAACTGTTATTGGTTTGACAGTTAATGTCAAAATCGATTCGCCATGCCGTCCTTAATTTACTTATTTACAATAAGCGGCTGTTAATGTTAAAGAAGTAAAAAAGGATTTTCTTTGGTGTTAAACAAAATTTATTGCAAGAAAAGTCTCATAAGTACAAGAAAAATCATAAAAATATTATAACCAATATGCAAAATATTATGCTGTATAGCCAACCCATAAAATCAAAATTTTGGGTGGTATAAAGTATCTCATTACAGCACAGAAAGCGGTGTTATAATAAAGTCATTATGAACGCAAAATAGATAAAGTATAGTATTACACTCGAGATTATATACTATTATAATTGTCTAACATTTTGTCAAGAAATCAGAGAAGCTAAATTTCAAAAGTTTTACCTGTATTTGTAATTTTTCAAAATAATTTTTTCCACCCTGTATAATTTATAAGGTATAACTGTTACCTACTTGTTTTATTATTGGTTTTAAGGAAGTTATTGTATAACCCAATTTATTAAATTAATATAATTATATTGATTTTACTTAACAGTTTAACCCTGATGAGTTATATAATATTATTTTTAAGTAATAGGTTCTGAAAATAGAAAATGGCGTTATGTAAACCCTTTAGACTACAATAATGTGTTTAAAAGGTAGGAGTAGAAAAAATTGTTAAAAATCAAAATAAACCCAAAACATTTTATGCCATTAAATTTTATATTGTTGCACTTATTAGATTTGGAAAAGTCAATAATAAACAATAACGATGTGCTATAAAACCTTTATGTTAACTATATAAACATAATAATATAATGTTAATATTTTTATTATTAAAAATATATCAGTTTCCCCAATAAAGTGTAGAATATTCGTCTTATCATTATAGATATAAATTACAAAAAATCCTACCACAACTTCCTTTTAACATTATGAAAATAAAAGTCAGTGTTTACCATTATAGGGACATTTACACAATTTTATCTACCTACTATTATTCCATAATATTGAGTTTTTATGTGAATAATTATAAACATTATACATTTCCTGCCTGACAAATGGTATAATGAACTCATTATTCACGTTTTAGACGTCAGTGATTGGCGGCTTCAATACTCACTGTGATTTCCATTTGACAGATGTCAGACTTTATTTATTTATTTTTGAAAATCATTTTATTATCTTCTTATTGAAGTAGATAAAGCACTCTTAATTACGAGCATTATTTACTCGGATGATTTAAGTCTTTCGTCTGGCGACTCATCCTCGTGGATAATAGCCTGTATTATCTCTCTTATAATAATATACGAGGTGTGTTCAGAAAATATCGGGAATTTTAGTTTTTTGAAACAAATATTTATTTATTCGTCTACATTAATGTTGTCGCCTTCAAAATAGTCCCCATTGGATATTATGCACATGTGCCAGCTCTTCTTCCAATACTCGAAACACTTCTAAAACTCGATCTTTGGGATAGCTTTTAGTTCTTTCAGCGATGCGCTTTTAATGTCATCTATGCTTGCAAAACGACGGCCCTTTAAGGTTCTCTTTATTTTTGGGAATAGGAAAAAGTCAGACAGAGGCATGTCTGGCGAATATGGAGGCTGGGGCATCATTACAGTATTGTTGTTGGTCAAAAATTTTGTTCAAAAATTTAACAATTTTAGAACAAATTTTGCTGCCACGCGTTTCATACCCAAAACATTCGAAAAAATTTCATGGGATAAGTCAATCGATATACCAACATCATCAGCGACTTCTCTGATGGTTTATAACTATTTCTTCCACTTTTTTCATGTTTTTATCGGTTTTTAATGTGCTTGTGCGTTTGGGGCGTTCGTCATCTTCAACGTCTTCACGGCCATCTTGTAAACTCTTATATATACCACTTGTAAACTCTTGTTTAACTTATAGCAGACTCACTATAGGCCTTTGTTAACATTTCACAGAATTTATTTTATTTTTTAAGCAAAATTGAATACAAATTCTTTGATCCATTTATTTTAACGAACGAAAAATCGCCGAGCACATAAAACACGTCTAACCTTAGCGGCTGCCACAGACAAAGTAAACAATGAAAACAGCTAAAGTCTTTAGCATACTTCGGGGGCATGTATACCAACATAATAAAGAAAATTTTATGACAACCGGACCCTTCGAACCCGCGAAATTAAACAATTCCTGTTATTTTCTGAACACATATATACACACGTATATTATTGTTATTTAAGGGTTTGATAAAATTTATAAAATAAAATGCATACAAGTGCTATGGATTGGAAAGCCAATTAATGTTGAATTTGCAAACCTGAGAGTTAAATGTTAATTAACTTGAAAGTTTTTGATTAATCTGTCAATTTTAATTAAAAGAGCAGGATAATTGACGTGTTTACTTAAAGTTAATGAGAACAAATTTATTTATTTTTATCTTAAAATATTCAGAAACATTGATATTGCTATTCTGTCTTTGATGGTTTTTTGTTTACACCAAAAATGAAAATACCGTTTTATCCACTGTAAAATAAAAGCAAAAGTAATTTCAGTTCCAGGATATTTCGTTTTAAAACGGTACTTTGTCTTACTAAATGTCGTTAGCACGATTGCATTTTTTGGCTAGTTTGGCAAAGTTCCTAATTGTCTAACCGAACGAATGCACTACGGCTACTTGTAGAATTAATTCAAACTTTCAACCACTTACAATATTGATATATTTGTTTGAGAGTTCAAGTTGAATTTTAAAGTTATATTTCAAAATTGGAGCTTAAAAATAAGGTGGTAATAGTATATTAAAGAACTAATGTCATAAGACGTCATTTTGTCGCACGCGGACAATTTATGGACGAGTGCGACAAAAGGTCTTATGACATGAGTTCTTTATGCTATTTTATCTATTTTGCAAAAATTCTATACAAAAATTAATTTTATACCTTAAATTTAATTTGGTCGAATTTTACTTTAAATAGTTTGTATCACAGTCATTGGTTTGACAGTTAATGTCAAAATCGATTCGCCATGCCATCCTTAATTTACAATAAGCGGCTGAATGTTAAAGAAGAAAAAAGGATTTTCTTCGGTGTCAAACAAAATTTATTGCCAGAAAAGTATCGTAGGTACTAGAAAAATCATAAAAATATTATAACCAATATGCAAAATATTATGCTGTTTAAAGTATAGCCAACCTATAAAATCAAAATTTTTGGTGGGATAAAGTATCTCATTACAGCATCGAAAGCGGTGTTATAATGAAGTCATTATGAACCCAAAATGGATAAAAAATTAACATGCTTTTTGAAAAAAGATTTTCAAAGGGAAATTAAAACATTTTCGTTTTAAACGAAGCACTCTAGTAAATAGTGTGAGGAACATTTCCTGTATTAAATAAATCCATTAGAATAACGTAGAAAACAAATCCCAGAGATGCACTCAAACTTCCATTATACATTCAAAGAAAAGCAGATGGTAGCTGATAAAAGTTAGAATTAGGTGATGCATTTTAAATTGCGTCGTTGGAAAATGGCGCTTGGGCTCTAATGAAAAAGGGGCGCATAATTCTGCCCAACGCAATTTCGCGCCTGTTTCGGGACAAGAAGAATTCCGAATACCGGGCTCGTTGAGGAGGGTCGGTGAACAAAAATGAAAACGTACGCATGTATCATGTCGCTGGGGATTCATAAATATTTGACCTTTTATAAATTGCTTTTTTATCCTGCAAGTTTCAAAGGTGACATTCCTTGTAAGCCGAAAAATTTCATCGACTTTTTTGAAATTTAATTTGATCAAAATAGTTGTTCATTAGGGTGGCACAAAAAATAACTGAAATTTTTTACTTTCGCTTTTTACTTTAAAAATCTTTATTTTATTTAGAGCTCAGCAACTTTAAATAAATTTTGGGATCACTGTGTGAATTACTCACCAAATGCAGGACCCCAAAAACAATGCAGTTTAATTTTTATCGCTTGATAAACGAATTCCAGCATTCACTAAAAACAATTCCATGACTAACGAACTGTATTCTAATAGCGTGCAAATAGCATTCAAATCCCACGTTTTTTTTGTATATATTTTTTCTTTGACTAGACGTGCTATAAACACCGATAATAAACACGGAGCAAAAAATCTCATAATACTTTAATATTTTAAAAAAATGCCTAATTTAATTTGCACCCCCAATATTTTTTGGAGATTCAAATAGATTATAAAATTGTGATTTTAGCATATTAATTATTAAAAGTGGAAATTTTATACTTTTTAATAATGTTTTGATGTTTAATAGTTTTTATTAAAAGACTTTTTAATAGACTTTTGATAAAATTAAAAAGTGAAATGTTCATAAACTTTCTCAGTTTATTATTGTTTTTTGTTATTCCACAAATAACAAGTTTCGATATATGGAAGATTTTTATTTTATATTTCTTTGTTAGCATATAATTTAAAACAAATATTCACTACTGGATGTAATAGTATATTATGTATCAAGTTTGATAAACGCCATTTTATACACGAATTTAATTTAGGCACGAGCGAGCTTGCGAGCGAGTTCTTAAATTAATGAGGGTATAGAAAAGTTTATAAACGAGGTGCATACTATACTTTTTCTAGGACAAATACTTATTATTATCTTAAAATGATGTAAATCAAAAATTTGTATAGAGCGCCATCTATGAAACAACAGGGGAAACTGTCAAATGTCACATTTTTACATTTTATAAACACAATTATAAAGGTTATAAATCGAAATGTATATTGAAAATTGACAGTTTTTCACAGTGAAAGTAAAGGAAATGTTTTATGAGGACTTTACAGTAGAGTCCGTGCCCGAATTTAAGTTATAGTTTACTGCCGGCGAAATTAAAAGGTCAGTACAATGTTCATATAAACTTTTCAAATGTTGGCGTTGAGAAACTATTTAATATTTTTGTATTGAGATAATAAAATAATTTTCACATTTAGTATTATTTTACAAGAAAGGCACTTTATTTTAACGATTGTATGACATTTGACAACTGTCAACTAACTTAAAACTAACTTCAGCCCGTGACTAAAAACCTGTTGCTAACTTCAGCCCGTGACGAAAGCGGCGTAAAGCCACAACTTGTCAATGTGTATTTAAAAGGTCACTTAGTGTCATGGAAACATGTACGATAAAGGGCGTTTTAAAGGTGGGAGTAGAAAAAAACTTTTAGTTGAGCGTTCAGTGAAGTATCTGTCTCTTAAGCATTCTCCAGATATTTTGAAGTATTTAAATATGGGCCATTTAACGGAAACACAGAGAATTAAAGTTTTAATTCTCATAGGATGCAATATGTGCTAGGGTTAGTAAAATTGAACGGAAATTCAGAGAGACTGGACATTTTAAAGATATTCCAAAACCTAAACAGAAAAAAATCTTACATAGTACCAAGAACAGCGCTGTCATTGATTGCATTAAAATTGAAGCAATCTAAATTGTTATTTGCTCAATTAATTACTATTAAACCAAAATAGGGAAATATTTTGCCTAAATGTAAAAGAATTTATTGCGTTAAATGTATACATAGTATACATACAATAGTAACGTTATTAAATAAATCAAATTAGTATTTAATGCAATAACATTCTAACAAATAAATATCAATATGAATATCAATAGATTTAGGAGCGATAACTTTTGTTGTTAATTTAACAACAGTAAACGATTATAAACCAAGTGCTAACTACCTGGTATTATAGGAACTGTTATTCAGGAATACGGATTACAAGGTCCCATTGGTTTAATGGCTCACCCATTCATGCTATGCTAGCGTTTTTTCTGTGTAGCCGTCCGAGTATTAGTAAAGACACTGAAATTGACATTTTGTTACGTGTGGAAGAATATCCTCATAGTGCTTCTAGCCTAGTCGCAGCTGAAAGTTAAGTCAGCCAACTCTCAGTATTTCGTCTTATGAAGAATGAAAAGTACCATCTGATTGAATGGTACAGTTAACCGTTAAAATTGTAGGTACTACAGCAAAGAGTGGTGGAAAATCGGATCATAGGTCCTTTCTTCTTTGACGAGATTATGACAGGACAAACGTATTTGTAATTTTTACAAAACTCTCTTCTTTCCACATTAGCAAAAATGTTTTCCAATGATAATGGAGGTCCCGATCTACCAAGCGATACCATTTGGTTTTAAAAAGACGGGGCACCTCCAGACAGACGAGGCCCGATAGAGTGGCCAGCGAGATCTCCAGATCTCACCCCTTTAGATTATTTTTTACCACAAAATTTAGAAGACTTGAAGGCTATTCAATCGGCTTGAACAACCTCCCCAAACATTGCAATGCATGGCCAATGAGTTGCAAGCAATCTGGTAAAGCAAACCTTGAGACTTTATTAATAATCTGATCATGTCTTCCAAACAGGGTAAGAGCATTAAGACGAGCCAGGGGTGGTCCTACAAGATATTAAACCTTTATACAGCTGGTGCGAATACCAGCAATATAAAAACTTTCGTTTTGTTACTTTCCTTATATTTGTATCTTTTAAAATTCTTCTTATATCCACTTTAATTGTTAAGCATTGCATTATGTACATTTATTTTTACAGTTGGGTAAAATCTTATTGGCCATTTTCTCCATAGAACAGTGTAATAAACACTCAGCAAAAACCCCCATAACACTTGCAATTTTTTCCCGAAGCATTAAACATATTTGGTCGATATAGTAATTATAGTTTCAGCCTTCGCGATAAGTAAAAGTGCCATAACCACGCAAACATTGGCCTAGCACGCCTACCGCGATATCAAGTCATTAATAAGGCCCTTGGAGCGTTGTTCCAGACACACTTGTGTGTAAAAACGGTCTTTACGTTGAGTTTGCTTAGACGACATTTAACGCATGGTCCATTTTTTGGAATATTAGATATAAAATGTATAATATACATGTGTTTACAACTACATAATCAGGTCTGTTGACCTTTGATCTTTGACCTTTGTCATTATCAAACACCCACCCTTCAAGTTGCCGCATTTAAGGATGCCAAATTTATATATATATATATATATATATATATATGTTAGATAAATAAATTGGTTCACGTACGGCCATGGTACGTTATTTATTGGTAATGGATATAGCTGAGATGTTATGTTTAGTTAATATCCCTGATTCATCAAAAAGTCGAGTAGTACGGAATAAACTGTAAAAACGAGGGCAGTATAAAAGCTTGCGTTGAGATATATGGTTTATAGATAGAGTGCTTATCGATATATGGTTAATGTAATTAGCTCGGTGGGAGGTCGGGAGGTTGAGCTAAACAATTCTATTGTTGTTTGTAAAAATATTTTCATAGTGTTCTTACATCAGAAGTGAGATATTATCCAATAGTGCCCGTGTAAATAAAAACATTAAAAATGCAGTCGATTTGTGATTACGAAAGTGATGCAGATGCTACAGACGATGAATTTAGTGTTATCGCTGATCAAAATATAAATAAAGATAGTAATATTGTTGAAAGTGTTCCCGCGATACAACAATCGGTTCCTCAAGTGGCAGTGCCTTACGTACAAGCATTTGAAAAGACCATGCAAATATTTTTAAAACATTTAAAAGAACGTGACCAAACAAGGTTAGCCGCCGACAGTGTACAAGTGCCAGAATCAGTCAACACCTCATTAATCAAGCCCGATGCTCGTTTTCGTTTGACGGCCTTCGACCCAGATGATGACGCCCATACGGTAGTTGAATGGTTGGAAGACGTGACAAAAATAAAGGATCGGCTCTTGATAGACGAAAGCTGGATGATTGTGCGTTGCGCAGATGCACTGAAAGGTAAGGCGTTAAATTTTTATAACCATTGGCGTCCCGTTGAACGGAATTGGACGAATTTTGTTAATGATTTTACCAACGCATTTCCTGATGGCGAAACACATGGGACACGAATGGTGCGGGCCGCAAATTTAAAAAGTGAAAACTTTAAAACTTTAAATGATTACGTGTTAACAAAAATTCGTTATTTAAAGAGATTTTTAAACACGCTTTCGTGGGACTATATTTTAAGTTGTGTCGTGACGGGATTAGAAAACCAAAGTGCACGAGATTTAATTCAGGCTAGGCAGCCTAAAGATCAACAAAGTTTATTAAAATTACTCGGACAATACGAGGCTGAAAAATCACTTGTGTCTCGACAAAAAGACGAAATGTATCGTTCAAATAAGCGCTTAAATACTAGTACGGTGTCACGCGAATCAAAGTTTGGACGATGGGATCGAAATACGCATAAAGGAGAAACCAGTACGTCTGGAAATCGCGTTCGTAATAAAGACATTAATTTCTTTGGAAAATGTTTCGGGTGTGGTAAAACGGGTCATCGCGAAAAAAACTGTTACAAACGCGATCGGCCAAGCGGTACACAACGGAGCGGATCTGAAAAAGAGCAATATAAAGGAAAAGAGTGTACTTATTGTAAGAAGCTAGGGCATCTGGAAGAGGACTGTTATACCAAGAAGAATGGTAAACCTAAAGTAGTTCAATGCATACGACCTGTTCGATCAATTTATCAAACTCCAATTGCAACGATTTTGTTAGAAGGAAGAGCTGCTAATTTATCTTATTTAATTGATACTGGATCTGAAGTTTCAATAATTCGGAAAAGTTTTGTCAATCGTTTGTGCGTTACAATATTACCCGATTACACAAAGCTTAATACGGTGGGAACCTCCGTAACCTGCGAAGGACGATGCATACTTTTTGTTGCTTTACCCAATGTTTTACTGGAAATTTCATTTTTGATCATTGCTGATGAAGCCATGCCTGGTAGCGCAGACGCTTTGATAGGCCTGGATATTATTCAGCTTCCAGGTTTAGAATTAGTGAAGTCAGCAGGATGTATAGACCTTGAGTATAAAAATGCATACATTTCTACGGTGGCTGCTGTGAAGCGGAGCAGCGATATTTCTATTGATGAGACAGGATTGGCCGAAGCGGAAAAACAACGTTTGTTGTGCCTGTTAACGCAAAATCTTGATAAAACAATACCTTTTATAACAACGGCTGAGTTAACTGTTAAATTAAAGGATTCCACACCTGTAGTACATCGTCCACGTCATCTGGCCTACGCCGAAAGAATTAGAGTCAAAGCTCTTATCGATGAAATGATGCAAAAGGGACTTGTTCGTGAAAGCCATTCCGAATATGCTAGCCCAATTGTCCTTGTTACCAAGAAGGATGGTTCTTTGCGATTATGCGTGGATTACCGTGATCTCAATAAGCGGGTAGCTAAAGAGCACTATCCCCTACCAAGAATACAGGATCAAATAGATGCTTTGTATAAATATCGCTATTTCTCACTACTTGACATGAAGGCAGGATTTCACCAAATGAAAATAGAAGAAAATTCGAAGCATCTGTTTGCTTTTATTACACCAGATGGTCATTTTGAATACAATGTAATGCCATTTGGTTTTGTTAATGCCCCATCAGCCTATCAACGAGCCATTGACAAGGCATTGGGCACCTTAAAGAACAATGTAGCTCTGGTATACATGGATGATGTTATATGTCCAGCAGAAACTAAAGAAAAAGCGTTCGAAAATCTCTCGTTGGTTCTAGATGCACTGGCTGTTGGAGGATTTTCCCTGAATTATGAGAAGTGCCGTTTTCTTCGGCAGGAGATTGATTATTTGGGTCTTCAAGTAGGTAATGGATGTGTTAAACCTAGTCCAAATAAAGTTGAGGCACTAGCCAAATCAGCACCGCCAACTGACCAACGAGGTGTTCGTCAATTTCTGGGATTAGCAAGCTATTTTCGACGATTTATCAAAAACTTTGGGGTAAGAACAGCATCTATTACATCACTTTTACGAAAAAATAATACAACTTTTAAATGGGAAGAGTCACACGAACAAATTCGACAAGAAATCATTGAATTGCTAACAGCACAACCCATATTAAAAATTTATAATCCCGACCTCGATATAGAACTTCACACTGATGCTTCTGCATTGGGAATTGGAGGAATGCTGTTACAGAAACATGAGGACAAAATGCACCCTGTGGCCTATTTTAGTCGCAGAACAACTGAGTGTGAGTCGAAATACCATTCGTTTGACCTTGAGACACTAGCCATCGTGGAAGCTACTCAATATTTTCGAGTTTATTTATTCGGTCATCATTTTACAATTTTTACTGATTGTAATGCAGTTCGAGCTACAGCATTAAAAAAGGAAATGCACCCGCGAGTGGCCCGTTGGTGGATTAAATTACAAGAATTTGACTTTAACATTGAATATCGTCCAGGACATAAAATGCAACATGTCGACTATCTGAGCCGTAATCCAGTTGTACGCCGGGTTGTCAAATCTGACTTGAATAAACCCCTTTTGTCTATAGAAGAATACCAAAAAGATGATGAAATTTGTAGAAATGCTATGCAAGGAACATTGCCTATTCCTGAACAGCATCAATTTCGCATTAAAGATGGAATAGTTTACAGAATTGTAGGCCCAACAAAGGTTTTGCGTTGTTATGTACCTGAAAAAGCACGACTTCGAATTTTAAAGGCATATCATGACGATTCAACACACATTGGCGCTGGTAAAATGATTGCAAAACTACAAGAATCACTCTATTGGCCGAGGTTGCAAAAGTGCGTCCGAAAATATGTTGATAATTGTCGTGCTTGTGCAATAGGAAAATCGCACACTGGTTATCGGCGAGGTCTATTTCAGTTAGGTGAAAAGCCAGATCAACCGTTGGACATATGGCATATTGATCATGCGGGACCGCTGGTTAAGTCGAATGGCTGCACGCAAATACTTGTCATAATAGATGCATTTACAAAATTTTGCAAATTAATTCCAGTTAACAAAAAGACTACACATGATGTTATTGTTGCACTTGATAAGGTTTTTGAGCAGGTTGGTGTGCCTAAAAAGATTATTGCTGATCGAGGAACTGCTTTTTCATCAAAAGATTTTGCCCAATTTTTAGAAGCCTTTGGAATAAAATTACATTTGGTAGCCACAGGAGTTCCTCGTGGAAATGGTGTCGTAGAGCGACTTATGAGAACCTTGTTTAACCTGATGAGATCCACATTAACTGCGGAAAGAGAAAAAAAATGGACCAGCATTCTGCCACAAATAGAAGAAAATATTAATTATACTATCAATACATCCACTGGTATGACTCCGGCAGCTCTAATGTTGGGTACAAATTTAGAATTGCCAGCTACACAGCCGTTGTTAAGAAATGTTAGTCGGCCAAGTATCAATACGGAAACCGCAACTGAAGCTGTAAAACAGCGTTTAATCAAAAAAAGTCAAAACACTATAAATCGGCTGAATCAAAATCGGAAGCCAGCAAACGCTTTTAATGTTGGTGATCGTGTACTGGTTGAGGATACTCAAGCTCCTGGAAGGGGAAAATTGGGCCCGAGATATAAGGGGCCATTCACTGTCAAGGAGGTGTTGCCTAATGACCGTTATTGCCTAGGGAAAGGTGGAAAGCGGGAAACTGTTGCTGCCAGCGAGCAGATGCGAATTTGGCCGACAGCTGTGTTAAACAAATTGTAAGACCAGTTTTTTTTTTATTATTATTATGTTCCATGTTTGTTTATGTTACTTTATAAATTGAGAGTCTCATATAACGTTGTTAATTAAGAATGTATTGGATTTAGAATGATTTAATTATAAAATAATAAAATTTTCAAAAGAATTATTTAATTGTTATTTTAAATAAATACAGAAAAATTGCTACCACTTTTGCAGTAGGTGAAAAAGTATTAATTGAGGAGACACAGGCTCCCGGCAGGGGCAAATTAGGTGCCAGGTTTAAGGGTCCGTTTGTGGTACAAAAGGTCCTAAAGAATGATCGCTACTGTCTCGGTAGTGGGGGCAAGCGAACAACGGTAGCCTCACGGGACCAGCTAAGACGTTGGCCTTCAGTAAACACTGGAAAATTATGATCGAAACTACAAAAATTGTAAGTATTTTTGTTTTTATTTTATTTATTTATTATTATGTGGAGAGTATCCATTTGAAAGATTTTGAAATCTTTGTAAATAGCGAGAGTTGTTCACTATTGATTGAGGGTGCGCTGCCCGGATTGAGAGTATCAATCCAAAAGAAATATTTTGTGAGAGATTTACAAAATTTTGTCGTGTTGAAACTGAGAGTCTCAGATTCATTGTTTGATAAGGTGCGCTGCCTTGGTTGAGAGTATCAACCGAAAGAAAATAAATTGTTGGTGTTACCAAAATTAATATTTTATGTAACTGGGAGTACCAGTTGAATTTTTGGTGAACTGGAGTCCACTAAATGATTAGATGTGAAATACATTAGGGAGTCCCTAATGTGATGTTTCCTGGCCCGGGAGTCCCGGTAGCCATTTAAGAGTTTAAATCAATTATACATGGGAGTCCCATAAAATAAATTTCTGATTGGTTGAGAGAATCAACAGCGTGCAATGGAGAGTCTCCATGTAAAATAATTAGACAGTCCCTAAATGATGTTTGTTCCGGGAGTCCCGGTAGTCATTTGTGATTTAAGAGTCTTAAATCAGTAATTATGTAAGAGTCTTAAATCAGTAATTATGTGAGAGTCTCACATAATTAATTAGTTGGGAGACCCAATATGTTAAAATTGTAGTAAATAGTACTTGTGTAAGAGTACCTCATAAGTTGTATAGAAAGGAGTGTCATCTAAGTTTTTGCTTTGAAAGTTACTTTATGTAAAAGTGCTTATTATTAATAATAATTTAATTTTAGGATTGCAATTTTTACCTTCCAATTCTATAGTGTTCAAAGTAAGTAATGTAAGGAATTTGAAGTCCCACTAGGTTGGGTAAGGAGTCTCTGCCTCATGCTTAGTATATTGCTAAAGTTACAATGAGTAATTATGATAATAAGAAAATATAAGGTGGGTAAGTTATATCACCCTAGCATGAGGGCATGCTAATTGCAGAATGGCCGTGTTAGATAAATAAATTGGTTCACGTACGGCCATGGTACGTTATTTATTGGTAATGGATATAGCTGAGATGTTATGTTTAGTTAATATCCCTGATTCATCAAAAAGTCGAGTAGTACGGAATAAACTGTAAAAACGAGGGCAGTATAAAAGCTTGCGTTGAGATATATGGTTTATAGATAGAGTGCTTATCGATATATGGTTAATGTAATTAGCTCGGTGGGAGGTCGGGAGGTTGAGCTAAACAATTCTATTGTTGTTTGTAAAAATATTTTCATAGTGTTCTTACATATATATATATTAGGGTGCTTTTTTATTCATATATTATATCACGAGAACTATGAATTTAATCGGTTAAACTAGGCTCAGTAGTTTTTTGTTTGTTTTTTCTTGGAAAATGTTGAATGCAAAATAATTTAATAAAATCACGAGACCGCGTAGCGGTCGAGGGGTTTTATTTTTAATTATTTTGCATGAAACTATTTTCCTAAAAGAAAAATCAAATAAAAAACTTACTGAGCATAGTTTGACAGATTAAATTTATAGGTTGAGTGATATACGTCTAGATTATTTCTCGAATTAAAGGAAACTATGATATAATTAATATTTGTTTATTTTAAAACATACAAAACATTTTTTTAAACTTTTATAATATATACCTATATAATATATAACTATTTAGTATTATTACAATTTGTATAAAAGTTACAATTATAGTAATTGTTTGTTTGATTATAATGATAATTATCATTGCTGTTGACTGTAGAGGATGTTTTTAAGCTGCTACAAGAAGATGTATTATTTGGCATGTCTCTCATTTTATTTATTATTTCAAAATGATGTTGTGGATCCATTTGAAGGTAAGGCTAGAGTGATGATGCGCTACTGTGCCCCGTTATTTTTATAAGCTGTTGTTCTTCAGTACCACTTTTAGCAAGTTTACTGACAGCCGTCGATCGGTTGTAGTGGTTGGTTATTTTAGCTTTTTTAATACCAATTTTCTCGGAAGCATGTTTTGTCCATTTTGACACCTCATTTTTTCCCAATGGGCAGTTCTTATACCATCCTATGGATCTAGAATTATTCCAGTAAGGATTCGGCGTTAAGAACAATCTTTCATTTTTAATGTGGTCTCCTCTTCTACTAAGTACCTTCAAAATTTTAGCCAATTCCTTTAAATTAGTTTTGTTGTCCAGTTGGTAGCTTCTTTCTTCACAGAATTCTAAAAATTGCTGCCATATTGAATGGTGTGTCCTTTTTGTGTTTTTTGGAACTGTGTTTGTAATTTCCACATCGATTTTTTGTAAAGATAATTGTCCAAATCTATCCATATTTTTCAAATTACCATTAAATTTACGATATAAACACTTAAAATGACGCTGTTTACATTTTAGTTGCCATAGTGATAAATGCAACAATATTTTAAAAGGCACTCTATTTGACAATTAATAAAATCTGACGTATATGTCAAAATTTATGGACTATTTTTTTAACAAAATTCCATTAATTTAAAGATATGTGATAATTAATAATTGATATTTCGTAAACTAGATAACTTATTTTGTATGGTTTTTTAAAAAATGTTTGTTAAAACTTGTAAATAACACCATAAAATCGTAAACAAAAATCCAATATGGAGGCTAAAATTTAACCGCTGTTAAAAAGGTCTAGTGATTTAATCGCTTATTTAAACGAAATTTATTCGAAAATTCAAGGCTTTTGATTGGTTCATATTATATTGAGGGAAATAATCACTACTATTTTTATTTTTTCGCTCCCAACTCAAAATCTTGTTGAAAATGTTAAAAAAAAAATTCCACCAAAGCTTATAAAGTTTTCCCATTTAAAATATACATAAACTTTAATTATTTTTTTTTAAATATCTTTATCTCAGCCGCATTTTATGCTATTGGATTGTTCCAAAAAGGTATTTACTCGTAATCAAAAGTTCTACAAAAATGTTTTATGTGCCGTAGCTGTAATCTGCACATGTAGGATGGTACGGGTCACTAAATCTTATTTTAGTGAAAAATTCTTATATTTTTGAAGATATTTCAAAAGTGACTGGATTCTTTAAAAAAATGTAAAAGACAAACTTGTAGAAAATTTAATTTTCTTTAAAAAAGGTCTCAGATTGATATTTGTTGAGATATAAAGCGTTTACATTTGACATTTTATGAAATTTTCAGGACTTTCGTACCAAAATTTTTATAAATGATGATTTTTAATTCTTTATCAGCACAATTTCATATATATATATTATATATATATATATATATATATATATCAATTTGGCATCCTTAAATGCGGCAACATTGAAGGGTGGCAGTTTAATAATGACAAAGGTCAAAGATCAAAGGTCAACAGACCTGATCATGTAGTCAACACAAGCTCACTTCTAGGCAACATTATCCACTAAAGAACTAATTTTAAGGCACAATATCTAACATATAGTTTCTTAATTAACACAAACAAATACCTTTACATGTTACTTGGTTTCAAACGGAGTTTCTTCTTGTTGGACTTGTTTATTTCAAGCAACCGAGCCTTAATGGTTCAAAAGCGAAGTTTAGTCCCAAAGAGAACAAACAAACGCAAGATCTGACGATAAGTAATGAAGCGGATAATTGAATTATTTGATTAAACGAGTTTGGTAGACACAGCAGACGAATTTTTTTTGGAAATTCAAATCAAACATTTGTGTATACATTGCGTATGCTATACATTATTTAATGTAAAAAAAAATTGTTGCAACAACACTTAATATTTATAGACTGTGAGTGAAAAAAGTCAATTTAATGTGTGGTGTTTTCGAACCCTTAAGGCGATCCACCCTTAATTACCGAATAATTTTGACCCGGGCCTCGAATTTTTGCCAATTGCCGCCAGCAAAAAGAAATTTATTCGATTTTGTATTCGCCTTGTAAGAGCTTCTCAAGTTAACTTTACGATTGGTTTTCCTTATTTTTAGATTTAACGATTTAGTTAACATATTCTTTTTTGTTTCAGGGGTTTCGGAAAGCAGGGATATCAGTGTCAAGGTAAGCATCTGGTTTGTAGGTTTTACACGAAAAGACTAAATGAAGGAGGAGTAACTTTTTAAAGGATAAAACCAGATATCTAACGTACTCTCTAGAAATTCATTAAACGCAGACCTATCGCAACTCATCTTGTATTGTGTATCATTCAGAAGTGGAAACTGTATTGGAGGTAACGAATAGAAAATGGGGAATTCAGACAGACAATGGTATACCATAGGTATACGTAAAATCGATAATAACCTCTCTAAGCATTGTTCCCGTCTCTTGTGGAATGGCGTTTATACGCTGTCGTCATTATCTTTTCCTTTACGTTGCGTTCTTTTAATCAACGCTCGCTTTCACAGCCCCTTCATTATCACTAAAAGGTTGCATTTACCTAGCTTTTCCGATTCTGGTATGTCGCTTTTTGTGGGATACTGCGTTTGTTTCCAGATTTGTACGTTTTTGATTTAGGTGAAAGCCTATCTTGTTTTTGAACTTATCACCTTTGTAAAAGTTTTGCCAATAAATGTACAATAAAGGATGGCCAACAATAAATGATCAAAATGTGTCCAATAACACTAATTTACAGCCATTTTGTCCACCATCTCTCACTATGATTTTCTTGTGTAGTTTGGCTCACTAAACGCGAAAATCACACTTTTTTTCTGAGGTGTTTTGATCGATCTGACCAAACAAGCACTAAAATCAAAGGTAATTGAGCCCTCTACAACTTTCTTTTGTATAGTTTTGGTATCGGCTCAGTAGTTCGATACTGGCGATTTTATAAAGTTGAAAAAGTCCTCTTTTTTTTACCAAAATCGAGGTCGAAAATTTACATATCTTTCTGGGAAAGATTGAAATCGAAAAGATAATTCCAGTTTGATTTATTTTACGTATAGATTATACTTAAAGGAAAAAAATAAGATGCTGTTTATAAAAATCCATAGATAAATGGCGAAGTTATGAGTTTTTCAGTTGAAGACCAAAATTCAGTTTTTCAAGAATTTTTACGTTTTTTCTTCATTTTATTGAATTATATAAAATTTAATATTGAACATTGATTTTTATTTTAAACATTGGAATTAAATTATATATTGAATATTAAAACATAAATATTGAACATTAAAGAAATTAAAAGTTTTATTTTGTTGTAATAAGCATAGGTTTAAAAAAAATCTGGCTCCTTTTTTGTTGCTTTCGTATTCCGTTTCTCGTATGAGGGACCAAATGTAATCACTCATCATGGCTGCCCAGAAGCCGTGATACCGCCGCTCCATAGCCTTCATTTACTGGTGAAAACGTTCTCCGTGCTCATCACTTACGTCGCTCTTCTTCTTTTACTCATTTTACACTTTTTATTAACTAAATAAAACCATGATAAAAATATCTTGTTGAAATATCAAAAAATATCAGTAAAATGTCACTATGCCAACACGAGAAACAAAAGAATTCACGTTTGCGGAATCATGTCAAATTTAAATTTTGAATAATGTTTTCGGTGAAAAAAGTACGTAAAAAACTCAAAAAATTCCAATCATGCACTTTATTTAGGTTTCCATTAAAGACTAAACATTAGGGTGATTTTTTTTTTCACGACAATTTTTATTTTTTCGCTCCCAACTCAAAATCTTGTTGAAAATGTTCAAAAAAAAATTCCCTGAAAATTTGAGCCCTTAATATTAACTCAAAGTACTCGACCAAAGCGTATAAAGATTTCCCATTTAAAATACACGTAAACTTTGATTATTTTTTTTTAAATATCTATATCTCAGCCGCATTTTATGCTATTGGATTGTTTCAAAAAAGTATTTACTCGTAATCAAAAGTTCTACAAAAATGCTTTATGTGCCATAGCTGTAATCTGCACATGTAGGATGGTACGGGTCACTAAATCTTATTTTAGTGAAAAATTATCATATTTTTGAAGATATTTCAAAAGTGACTGGATTCTTTGAAAAAATGTAAAGAACAAACTTGTAGAAAATTTAATTTTTTTTAAAAAAGGTCCTATCAGTTGAATCGCTAAGATTGATATTTCTTGAGATATAAAGCTTTTACATTGACAATTTATGAAATTTTTAGGATTTTCGTATCAAACTTTGTATAAATGATGATTTTCAATTGTTTATCAGTAAAATTTCATGTAATTACGTTTTTTCTACAGTCGGGTGATTAGAGAAAAATAAATAACTCAAACAATCTAGCATAATTATTAATAACATAACTTTAAAGAAAAAAGATATATCTAACCTAAAAATTGATATAACGAGGTGTATTACATACAACATGTTATTTTATTAATAATAATTATTATGCTTGATTGTTTTAGTTATTTATTTTTCTCTAATCATCCGACTGTAGAAAAAACGTAATTACATGAAATTTTACTGATAAACAATTGAAAATCATCATTTATACAAAGTTTGATACGAAAATCCTAAAAATTTCATAAATTGTCAATGTAAACGCTTTATATCTCAAGAAATATCAATCTTAGCGATTCAACTGATAGGACCTTTTTTAAAAAAAATTAAATTTTCTACAAGTTTGTTCTTTACATTTTTTCAAAGAATCCAGTCACTTTTGAAATATCTTCAAAAATATGATAATTTTTCACTAAAATAAGATTTAGTGACCCGTACCATCCTACATGTGCAGATTACAGCTATGGCACATAAAGCATTTTTGTAGAACTTTTGCTTACGAGTAAATCCTTTTTTGAAACAATCCAATAGCATAAAATGCGGCTGAGATATAGATATTAAAAAAAAATAATCAAAGTTTACGTGTATTTTAAATGGGAAATCTTTATACGCTTTGGTCGAGTACTTTGAGTTAATATTAAGGGCTCAAATTTTCAGGGAATTTTTTTTTGAACATTTTCAACAAGATTTTGAGTTGGGAGCGAAAAAAAAAAAATTGTCGTGAAAAAAAAATCACCCTACTAAACATATTACAAAATAAAAGAAAAAATAAAATAAAAATCGTCAAAAAGCTGAATTTTGGTCTTCCACAAAAAAAGAACAATTGAAAATACATATTTCAAAAACGCTTCCATAAAAAAAAATGAGTGTGATTTTCGTGTTTAGAGGGTCAAAATACATCGGAAAATTATAATGGGATATTGTGGGCCGAATTTTTTTTCGATATTGTAAACTAGTGTAATATTCAAAAGCAGTTTGGATTAAGTTAGGTAGGTTACCGTTGGGTTAATTTTTGGAATGTTTGGGCATGGAAAAACAGTGACAAATTTTTAATGTTTTTTGGGTAAATATTAGGCTTTTGAAAAATTAACAAGAATAAATATATGAATATATTTGATGAAATGCAGATCCATATTCTTAATAATTTGACAAATGATACTTTTTATTGATTTTTATCGAAAAATATTTACTTACCTAAAAAATATGGTATAAGTTTATTATAAATTTATTTATATTATGTATTAATAATATATTTACTGTTTATATAGTCATATATAGTATATATTTATTCTCAAGTTAATAATTTTGTATTTAGGAAAAAAAGCATAATTTTAAACAGTCTGAAGTTTGAGGTTTGATATCTGTGAAACGGCTTGACTTACGCAAAATGTCAATCAGACCTTTTTTGTAGAGCATTAAATTTCCTATAAGGGGTAATTTTGTCCTACTTATGAAGTAGCTTGTTATCACGTTACAAAATGTCAAAATTTAACAAAAAAATTCTCATGGTATTTAAATGGGAAATAGATAATTACAAAACGCCACCTTTAAATATTAATATTAAGAGCTCATATTTTCACAGGGATTTTTCAATGTTCTTTGAAAAAAAATAGTCGTTTTTTTTTGAGACTCTAATCTTTACTTCACCTTCCTGCTTATCTATTTTAGAACTTTTTTCGTTATATTTCCCCTGCTTCTTTTTATTTGCTGTATAAAACTATAGTTTTAAGGTTACCATTAATAAAGGTACTTGAAAAATTAACTTACTACTCTAATATTTCTTTATTTTATCATATATTATAGCACGAGAACTATGAATTTAATCGGGTAAACTAGGCTCAGTAGTTTTTTGTTTGGTTTTTGTTGGAAAATGTTGAATGCAAAATAATTGAGCATAGTTTGACAGATTAAATTTATAGGTTGAGTGATATACGTCTAGATTATTTCTCGAATTAAAGGAAACTATTTGACAATTCATAAAATCTGACGTATGTGTCAAAATTTATAAATATTTTTTTAAAGAAAATTTCATTAATTTAAGGTATGTAATAAGTAATAATTGATATTTCGTAAACTGGATAACTTATTTTTTATTGTTTTTTAAAAAATGTTTGTTAAAACTTGTAAATAACACCATAAAATCGTAAACAAAATTCCAATATGGAGGCTAAAATTTAATCGCTGTTAAATAGTTGTAGTGATTTAATCGCTTATTTAAACGAAATTTATTCGAAAATTCAAGGCTTTTGATTGGTTCATATTATAATGAGGGAAATAATCATTAGTAGATTAAAAATTTGCTATTTTAGTTGAGAAAAAAATATCTATTTTTCTTTCTTAAAAATTAAGTGCACACGTCTAGATGTAGGTATTCATATTTCTAAAGCGTACAGTTGCCATTCAAAATCCTCGTTTAATAGCAGTGCAAGACTGCATAATAACAAAGCTGCAGCTTTGGAACATGTTCCTACTGATCTTTTTCCCTTCACATGAAAATGTACGTGTACATTTTCTTTATATCAAATAGCTTCCAACATATATATATTTCAGAGAATCCGAGTTGCTGCCAGTAACAATTTACCTACTATTGAACCTCTTAAAATTAAAATTAAAAGTGTTAGTGACGCCAATAAAAAAGTTCACTTAAAAATGTTAAATTCGCGGTTTTTGAAGTTTTAATTTTGTGGAAACAAATTCAAAGAGAGCTAAAATAAAACATCGACCAAAAGTTAAAACCCAAAGGGATGCAGGTCATGTGTAAATTCATTTAGACATTCAAGTCCCAGAAGTAGCAAACCTAATATCATTTATCCATTGCAGCACGAGACAGACAATGCAACTTTTAACTTAATTTTCAATCCGTTGCAAAATCGATACAGAACGGATTTTCACGCCACAAGAATTTAAGAAAATTGTTTCCTACGATGTACATTTCGAAATAATACAAGCTATTGAGGATGTGGCCTTATAAAATTTCAAATGTCAGATCATGTCAAATTAAAGTACTTTTGAGCTTTTCCTACATAAATACACAACTTTAATTTGTTTTTTTGCGTAGAACCCGGTCTCTACTATTAATTGATTTAGCGATACAATGAAATTTAATTTAAACTGGTTCAATAATAATCATTCGAGTGTCAACGTTCGATCCTTTTCTAGTTTTGCTTTATAAATAGCTCAGGTGGTCGTGGATTTGTAATTTTTTATATTTATTTTGTTTTTCAGTTTGCAGTTTCGTGGTACACAAGAGGTGTCACGAATATGTCACCTTCACATGTCCTGGCGTTGATAAAGGGGTCGACACAGATGTAAGTATACAAATTAAATTTTTGTACTCCCATAGTTATTTTATTGGTACTCGTATTTCAAAGAACATTTTTTGGTAATTTACTTCAAACAAAAGTTTTTTTTTACAAATCTAGAAAATCGATTTGTAACATTTGCTTTTAACCATAGAAAATAATTTCGCTAATATAAGTCATGGTTTACTAGATGTGTTTTTTGGCCAATAAAATCATCTAAAATGTAAATCGGTTGATATAATATCAGTCGATAGCAGAGCTGTGCGGTACTCGAATACTTGTACTCAAATTTTTTACTTTAAGTACTTTTTATGTAATTACAGAGTACATTAAAAAAAAGTACTTGTAGTTGTACTTATTTCATTTAAATATGTAAAAATGGACACGAGTACATTGGTTGTACTCGAGTACATTTTTTGTACTCGAGTACATTTGATGTACTCGAGTGCTTTTTGTACTCGGCATCTTTTTGTTAAGTTAACATAACCACTACTGTAGTGGCACTCATTCAAATTTACCGCCATAATTATAATTCTTTAGCGGTTTGGCAATATTCGGAATAAATCCTCGCTCAAGAAGAATTAAAAAAGAGTAACTATTTTTTCCTCTTCCCCAATAAGGATAATTTAAATTTTAGTGCTCCAATTTATTATTTACTATAGTTTATCGTTACATTTTATTATTTAAAAAAATTAAGTATTACAGATCTTATAAGATTTTAATTTTTTTATTTTGGTAAAAGAAATAAAAATTGAAAATGGTATAAAATCTGTAATATTTGTATTTTTAAAAATTTAAATTTGTCAATAAACTGCAGTGTACCACTTAAACTTTTTTCGAAAACTTTAATTTAAAATTAGTTTTCGAAGAACTTGTTTATTTATATTTATAAGCATACGAGGTGTGTTCAGAAAATATCGGGAATTTTCGTTTTTTGAAACAAATATTTATATATTCGTCTACATTAATGTTGTCGCCTTCAAAATAGTCCCCATTGGATATTATGCACATGTGCCAGCTCTTCTTTCAATACTCGAAACACTTCTAAAACTCGATCTTTGGGATAGCCTTTAGTTCTTTCAGCGATGCGCTTTTAATGTCATCTATGCTTGCAAAACGACGGCCCTTTAAGGTTCTCTTTATTTTTGGGAATAAGAAAAAGTCAGACAGAGGCATGTCTGGCGAATATGGAGGCTGGGGCATCATTACAGTATTGTTTTTGGCCAAAAATTTTGTTCAAAATTTGACAATTTTAGAACAAATTTTGCTGCCACGCGTTTCATACCCAAAACATTCGAAAAACTTTCATGGGATGAGCCAATCGATATACCAACATCATCAGCGACTTCTCTGATGGTTATAACCATATCTTCCACTTTTTCCATTTTTTATCGGTTGTTAATGTGCTGGTGCGTTCGGGGCGTTTGTCATCTTCAACGTCTTCACGGCCATCTTGGAAACTCTTATACCACTTGTAAACTCTTGTTTTACTTATAGCAGACTCACTATAGGCCTTTGTTAACATTTCACAGAAATTATTTCATTATTTAAGCAAAATTGGATACAAATTCTTTGATCGATTTCTTTTAACGAACGAAAAATCGCCGAGTTCATAAAACACGTCTAACCTTAGCAGCTGCCACAGACAAAGTAAACAATGAATAAAGTTTTTATCATACTTCGGGGGCATGTATACCAACATAATAAAGAAAATTTTATGACAACCGAACCCTCCGAACCCGCGAAATTTAACAATTCCCGTTATTTTCTAAACAGACCTCGTATACTATTAAACATAAAAGAAAATTAAATGAAGGGGTAAAATCAGGCAGGCAAAGTGTATAAAACTATTTTTTTATATTTTTGGTTCAAATTGTTTTTATCATTTGTAATATTTATTTGAGTGACGTCATAGTAAATCCAATATGGCTGCCGCTTCAAGATGGCGTATAACCTATTTCTTTACAACCTCCTTGATATGGGTCTTTACAACCTCCTTGACATGTCAAGCAGAATAAGTTACGTCATTTTAATTTCAATATGGTGCATGTTGATAACAACTAACCAAGTACATTTTAGGACTAAAAAGTTTTTTACTTATATAATTAGTGTTAAGAAATTGGTATTTTTAAAATTGTATAAAATATTGCCAATTTCGTATTGTGTAATTATTGTAGCCTCCACGTATTCTTAGTGTGAAAACTTAAGATTCTCTCGTTTGTTTGGTTGAAAATTTGTTTTGTAAAGTTTAAGAGCAACTTGTCGACGAAAATTGCTGTTTCTCCGAATTAAACTGTTGTAGGTACTTTCGTGTAGATATCGTATTTGCCAACTTCGGGCAATATACAATAGCCTTGTGGAAGTTGGAGGATATAAAAAGTTGCTTTAACGATAATGAAAACAAAAACTTTTATACACAACCAGGACAACGCTTTTTTCTGTCGAATTAACCTAACTTCGGGCATCAAAAAGTTTTAAAAAAGAGGCAAAGTTCTCCAAAAAAATCTTTTAAGTTTATGACGAAGAAACTTAAAATGTTAATACTTTTTTCTTAAAAAAAAAACCCTTCTACTATATTAGTAATGTTAAGTTAAAATTGAGTAATTTATTTTGGGCTTATTGTCCAAACTAAATTGTAATGCTATCCCGGGGCATTCGCCATTTTAATTACCAGCAAAAATGTTCCATTTTATTAAAACATTAAACATGAACAGGAAAACAATGCGTTAGCAGCAAAACACAACCCTTATTTGTTTAGGCACAAAAAACAAATTTCATTTATATTTCGTTCGTTCCCGCTTCGTACAAAATATGTTTTTCATTTTTTATGTTTAATATAATAACACAAAAATTATTATTGTATCGTGAGTTCATATTTTAGTAATATATACAGTTTTCAATATTCTTTTACGGCATTTTTAAAAGCATATAAAAGAAAAGTTTTATATGGATTTGGATTTTCAGCAAATGTTTGGATAAAAATTTTATATACAATTTACTATAAAATAGGTTTCATATCACCAGATATTTTTCTTGTTTGTTGTTGTTTTACATTTATTGATATTTGTATTCAATTTCCAGTTTTTTAAATTTGAGCGTATGGTTAAATCTCATATAGAGTGACCGGCAATTTTATTTTACCTAAACGGCCATTTCAAGCGGACGGACGGGACAAATCACAAACCTGTTTTTATGAAAAAAATTGTATGGAATTTATTATATATTATTTTTGCATCAACATTGTTTAATATATTCTTCTTTTATTAGGCTATACATTAAATAAAAAATATAATAAGAAATATTTTATAAAAGTAAAGAAAATTTCTATATTTAAATTATCTCTACTTTTATAAAATATTTCTTGCGTTTTTTTATTTAATGTATAATCTAATAAAAGAAGAATATTTTTGACAATTTTGATGCCAAAATATTGTATAATAAATATTCTATTCTATTCAATTTTTTTTTATATAAACAGTTTTGTAATTCGTGCGTTTCGCGCGCTTGAAATGGTCATAAAGTTACGTACATCTTAAGTTCAAACTATTATACTACAATTTTGCTATGTTGTAAAAATATACCAAAACAAAATTACTTTTAAAAAATATAAATTCCTGGAGACATAAACAACATTTTACCTAAAAATGTCTCTTGCAATAAGACTTTCTGTCCCGGGTAAATATTTTATTAAATTTTTCTTTTCAGGATACGCGAACAAAACATAATTTTAAGGTGCATACATATTCATCTCCTACATTTTGTGACCATTGCGGTTCACTATTGTACGGAGTGCTCCATCAGGGAATGAAATGTTCAGGTGCGTAGTTTAAATTTTATATTTTAAGATAAAACCTAAAATATGTTTACTGGGTGTTTTCCTCATCGATGGTAGGGCAAATTCGCATTGTGGTTCAAAATTTAAATCATAGACAATATGTTAATTTTTTTTTAATTTATTTAAAATGTTTTTTATTTTTCCTGTAACAAGAATATACCCAAGTAGCACAACTGGTTAGATTAACCTTAAATTAACGTTATTTTATAATAAGTGGGGAATTCAATTATGGTAAAATTATCGTTATGTTAGTTAAATTTAACTTCTTGGTTAAAAACTATTATTTTACCCTTTTTAGCAACTTTTTAACCCTTATATCAACTTAAACTATAATTAACCGGTTTAAGTTTATTTTAACTTAATTTACAAAATATGGTTATTGAGGTGACAAAAAAAAAGAATTTTTTTTTCTCGTCTCTTGTAAAAGTATGTTAGTTAATCATGCTGTAAGAGCCCTGTCAAAATATCAGCTCGATTAAAATTTTTTTAAATCATCAAAAATTGAATTTTTGTTTTATTTTAATTTTTTTTCTCGTCTCAATATTATTTTTTAGGTTGACAATAATAAAAATACTGTAAATTTCAAATCAATATTTTGATTTCTAAAGGTCGCTAAAAGTTCGTTGATATTTATATTCAGAGGTCGCTCGAAAACATTCAAAATACTTTACTTTGAAAGTTTAAAAAATCTTGAGCGACCTTTAGAAATCAAAATATCGATTTGAAATTTTCAGAATCATTACTATTTTCAAATTAAAAAATAATATCGGAACGAGAAAAAAAATTAAAATAAAAAAAATTCAATTTTTGACGATTTTGGAAATTTTTTAAAATATTGAGCGACCCCTAAAAAATTTTTAATGGTACTGATCTTTTGACAGGGCTATTAAAACATGACAAACCAACATATTTTCACAAAAGACGAGAAAAAAAATATTCTTTTTTTTTGAGCCACCCTAATGGTTATGTATACATATATAGTAGGGTGAGCCAAAAAAACTAACCTATTGGATTTATGGGTTAAAATGAACCTACATACCGAGCAAAAAATTTCCCTGCAAGGCAAAATTTTTTGCTCAATTTTAAAAGGTGTCGGTGAGCATTCTAAGTTTCCATTGAAATAACACGTAAAAAAATCTTTTTTCATTAAAAAGACTATAACTTTTGAACCGTTTTAGATAAAATTTTTTACGTCGCGGATTCTTGTAGAGCATAAAATTTCCCAAAGAATCTATACCAGGATTATTTTTTTTAATTCAAAAATTCGTATGTTTGAAAGCTTTGAAAAGTGTAAAAATCACTAATACTGCAGTTTTAGTGATTTTTTACACTTTTCAAAGCTTTCAAACATACGAATTTTTGAATTAAAAAAAATAATCCTGATATAGATTCTTTGGGAAATTTTATGCTCTACAAGAATCCGCGACGTAAAAATTTTTATCTAAAACGGTGCAAAAGTTATAGTCTTTTTAATGAAAAAAGATTTTTTTACGTGTTATTTCAATGGAAAACTTAGAATGCTCACCGACACCTTTTAAAATTAAGCAAAAAATTTTGCCTTGCAGGGAAATTTTTTGCTCGGTATGTAGGTTCATTTTAACCCATAAATCCGATAGGTTAGTTTTTTTGGCTCACCCTATATATATGTATATATATATACATATCTTTAGATATGACTTACAGATCCTTAAAATAAAATGTCGCTCCTCAATATTAATTAATAATATTATCAATTAAGAGAAAATTCAATGGATCTTTTTTTTCTGATAAAGTAGGACATAATACTTTTAAATGCACTAAATAAAAAATCTGGAAATAAAAAAAAATAACTTTTTTGAATATTTTTTCTTTATTTCGTTTGAAATTGATTTAAAATACTTTTAAACATAAAATAATATTATGTTTTATTATTGGTTTGTTTAAATTTCCTTATTTTTGGAATACAAAAATTATTATTAAAATTTCTCTTTTGTTAAAATGGACAGCAAACAATATAGCGATTTTAGGATGCCTTTACTTACTTATTGGTTATATAACCAATATAAATTAACCTGCAAGTTTTAAATAACCATTTGGTTATTTTATTGTGTTTAATTTAACTACTTTATTTACCTATCAGTAATTTATAACTCTTTGGTTTCAGTTTAAATTCGGTCAATGTAACACATTATAGTTAATAATTACCAAAATTAGTTAAATTAAACTAACTTGTTATTTTTAAAATAACAATTCCGCTGATCTTACGTTCTGATTTTAGTTAAATAATTGTTAATTTACCAAAAAATAATATCAAAAGTTTAACTAAACTAAAATCTGTCAAAAAATAACTAGTCTTAACCATTTAAAGGTTAAAATTAGAAGTTAATATAACGTTATGTAAATTCTAAAATAACATATTTTTTAACTTATGAGTAATATTACTAAAAAGAGTAAAAATTAATTATAAATAAACCAAATAATTAACTAGTTGGTAATATTACCAATAGGTTTCTTTTATTAAGTAGTTAAATTTGAATTTACCTTAAGGTTATAGAAACCGGTTGGAAAATTTAAAGGGTTATTTTTTAGTTACCTTAAGTTAAATGTTATTGGTTGAATTCAACTAATTGGTTAAAAAAAACGTTATTTTACTTATATTTTGGTTAATTTACTTAGAATGCTAGTTATTTAATCAGTTAAGCTAGTTGGGTGGATTCTGATTTATTTTATAAAACACAAAGTAAATTATTTCGTAACGTCATTTATTACAAAAAGCTTCATTGAACGTATTATGAAACGTAATAACTGAGTTACTATTTTCTCGTTTTAAAAAATGCGAAATAAAACTAATCGTCGAGCACTAAAATACACAAGAGACTGAAAGCTAAAATAGAAAAAAGAGACGCAAGTCATCCCAGATTACTTTTGAACTGTGCGAAATTGTAGACGGATGTGGTAATACTTCGGCGAATTGTTTACTAAGATCTCCAAAACTTTCCAGACAATATTCCATTTAGGCGGCAAAACCGGGCTTACAGAACAGCTTTTCGACAAACTACTATATACGAGTATAAACTATAAGCTGAAAGTTTAATAGCTTTTTGAGCTAAATTTATGTCTCAATTTATGTTTTTTTTTATGAAATAAACCCTACCTGGATTTTTTAAATATTTTTCCCATACACCCAGTATATAAGCATAACAGTTTTCTTCTTTATATTATATAGGACCCATTTTTTAAATTTTAAATTTTTTTCAGTATGTGATATGAACGTTCACAAACGTTGCGAGGAGAGCGTCCCGAACTTATGTGGTTGTGATCATACAGAACGTAGAGGCAGAATACTTTTAAAAATTACGTGTGCAGGCAATAAACTAACAGTTGAAGGTAATTTTTCACCGACCTAATGAAAACTTCCACACGTGGAAATTCCCACCAGCATATGAGTTTGTTTCAAGTGCTGTCTTATTTTTTTTGTTTTGCTACCTACATTAAACAAGTTCTTTTACAGCAATAACAACTGGTCCTAATTAATTTTTAGTGAAAGAAGGTCGAAATCTAATTCCAATGGACCCGAATGGATTCAGCGATCCGTACGTTAAGCTCAAACTAATACCGGATTTGGATAACATAAAGAGAAAAACGAAAACAATCAAAGCTTGCTTAAACCCCGTCTGGAATGAAACTTTAGTTTTGTAAGTGTACAAAAAAAAAACAAAAAATACAACCAAACTTAAAAGGAATCGCCCAGTAATTACGAGAAAAATTATTTCACTTACAATAAATTTTGACAACGATGATGGGTATGGTAACTGAATAACTGACATTTTTGCAGATTGGTTATTTTTCCTACAATTAATAATATCCATTTGTAATAAAAACATTATAAACAAATATGTTTTTAAAAAAATAATTATTTAAAGTTTTTAAATCAAATTACCCGCACATTTCCTATAATGCAATGAACATCTTAAAGACGTCTTGACGACGTTTAGTAACGACTTAATAATGCCGTTAAAAGGACATCTTAAAGACATCTTTAAGATGTCTCTGTGCTATCTAGGTAGTTCTACAACCCGGCTCTAAAAAAGTGCTATCCATGATTTATGCAGGATAATGCATCTCCATTTACCAGCAGAGTTGCCAAAAATTGTTTGGAGATGGAAGGTGTGACTGTTTTAGAGAACTTGTGGAATTAGGTGAGAAGAATTATTATGTTTCTCGTAATTACTTGGTGATTCCATATAAATTGGTTATCAACCACTTTACCTGCTTCATTTGAGCATTCAAGCATTCTTCTTTCCTATATTATTAATTCAATGATCAGCAGCCTCTTTGCCTAGGTATCCATTAATGAAATCCCTTCTAATAAAAAAGTTATTTGCTATACTTTTGTGAAGGCAAAAGTGATCTACTTACTTAGGTGCAAGTTTATTACCGGGATCTTCTCGATATTATACTCAAGCACGCGATTTAATGTTTTTGGCTCAATTGGTTTTAATTCAGTTTATAATATTTTCATAAAATACTCTAATACTCTAATAATAGTTTTTGTTTGATAATTCTTTTCAAACAAAAACTATTATTTTTTATAATGTATCCAATCCCCCACTTAATTTTTCCCAAACACCAAGTATCTTAAATCCGGTGATTTGAGATAAAAGAAAAAGGTTGCGTTCATCCTAACATCTATGATCATTTTAAGCGACCTAAAGCCAGAAGACAAGGACAGACGGCTGCTCATCGAGATATGGGATTGGGACAGGACTTCCAGGAACGATTTCATGGGATCGCTTTCCTTCGGGATATCGGAAATCTTGAAGGCGCCAGCCGATGGCTGGTTCAAACTTTTGACGCAGGAGGAAGGTGAATTTTACAACGTGCCAGTGCCAGAAGAGGGCGTAGATTTGGCAAACTATAAAGCAACAGCAATAAGAGTAAGGAAAATGTGCTTTCTTTGTACAAAACCAGAAGTTATCAGTAGTTTTTTTATTCCAGAAAACCTCAATACCAAAAAAGACACCTGTTCTCGTGGACAAAGATGTTCCACACAATATGGGCAAAAAGGATATTATCAGAGCTAGTGATTTCAATTTTCTTATGGTGCTTGGAAAAGGTTCTTTCGGAAAGGTAAGATACACCCAGATTAAAACTTGGCCGTTATCTGGGTAAGTTTGGCCAAAAAAACTAAACATAGAACTGCTAACTGAAATCGATACGATTGCATGTCTGGTTGGCGTTATTACTTAAGATTCAGGAAAGGAAGTCCATTTAGATATAAGTAGCAAAGTATTCATTCATTCATGATCGAACAACTTTTAATGAAGCGTCAACTTTTTTGCACCCACCATTTGTTGTTTAAGAACCTGTTTTGTATCTTTAAAGGTGATGTTAGCTGAAAGAAAAGGTACGGATGAATTGTACGCAATAAAGATCCTTAAAAAGGATATCATTATACAGGATGATGATGTTGAGTGCACCATGGTGGAGAAGAGGGTTTTGGCTTTATCCACTAAGCCACCGTTTCTGGTTCAGCTTCATTCCTGTTTTCAAACTATGGTAAGTATGCAAATTTCGAAACGAAGATCACCATGAGGATTATCACCAAATTGTAGGATCGACTTTATTTTGTTATGGAATATGTTAACGGAGGCGATTTAATGTTCCAAATTCAACAATGTGGAAAATTCAAAGAACCCGTTGCAGTGTAAGAAAACCACTTTGTTCCACACGAAGAGTATTAATATCGACGTTAATTTTAGATTCTATTCGGCAGAAATAGCTATTGGGCTCTTCTATCTGCACACTCGCGGTATAGTGTACAGGGATTTAAAGTTGGACAACGTTTTGCTTGATCAAGATGGCCACATTAAAATCGCGGATTTTGGCATGTGCAAGGAGGGCATCACTGGAGATAAAACGACTAAAACGTTCTGTGGCACTCCCGACTACATAGCCCCAGAAGTAAGTTTTTATAACTTCGTAATTTTTTCATTCAAAATCCTTTTTTAAGATTATTTTGTATCAACCCTATGGTAAATCCGTTGATTGGTGGGCTTACGGGGTGCTCTTGTACGAGATGCTCATTGGTCAGCCTCCGTTCGATGGTGAGGATGAAGAAGAGCTATTTGCAGCAATTACAGATCACAATGTCAGTTATCCCAAAGGATTGTCCAAGGAGGCTAAAGACGTCTGCAAAGGGGTGAGTGCCCTATGAAATCCATAGTTTCTGCAGCATACTCCACCCAGATAGCACACAACGTCTTGAAGATGTCTTCTGTATGTCTGTATTATGGCTGAACGTCTAAAGATCTAAAAAAAGACGTCTGAATGACGTCTTTTGATAGACGTCTTGAAGATATTTTTATTTAATGTTCTAAAAGACATCTTATAAATGCCTGATGCCGCCGGTTATTTTTTTTTAATTTTTTGATAAAATAATGGATTTTGGCAAGTCAAAATCAAAATTATATCCCATAAACAGCCACTTCATAGTAAGATATAATTAGGTACCATCTTATTTTGGTGTAATAGAAACAGCATTAATGTAGGATTTTGAGTTTTGACAACGATGATGGTAAGGTAACTGAATAAATATATATCTGACATTTTTGTAGATTGGTTATTTTTCCTACAATTAATAATATAAATTTTTAATAAAAGCATTATAAACAAAGATTTTAAACATTCAATTTTATAGTTTCTTTTAGAAATTGGTTATATTCATAAGAAAAAATTGAACCTACACCTCGCCAAAGTTTTTTGTTTTGATTTTGATTTGAAGTTGGTGGAACGCAATCAAAACAAAAATGTTTTTTAAAATTAAGTATTAGGTAAGACAAAATAACCTTAAAATAACCCAGCGAAAGTTTTTAAATCAAATTACCCGTACACATCCTATAATGCAATGAAATCATCAAATCGCCACCATCTTATAAGTCTCGCCATATGATCCTTATGGTGTTCTTTTCTATTTCACCAAGCGCTGATATGTCTGCTTCTTTTCAATTCTTAAATAACTCGTAACTAAATGCAGATTGCAGACATCCATTTTTGCTTCTTGTATGTTGAATTTGGTTGAATGCTATTACTAATCGTGGCGGTTTTTCTTTTTTATGTTCCCGTTCGACGTTCAACAACTCAAGTGACAAGTCAAAGCAGTGTGCAGTGTTGGTTTTCGATTTTTTTGTGAATTTGGTTTCGTTTTTGTGGTGTTTTCCGAATAAATAATTAATAGCCCAAGGGATACCCTGGTCTCTGACCCTGATACCCACCTATAATAAACTCAAAAAGAGCTTCAGACAAAAGAGTTCTACTTGATAAGAAGTTTTGACTTTGATTTGAGTTAATAGGCAGAAATAAATATACCTTATACTTAATACCTTTAAAACGTTTTGACGATATAGCAATGCATAACCAAGACGTTTTCAATAGGTAGTCTTTAACATCTTAAAGACGTCTTAACGACGTTTAGCAACGACTTAATAATGCCGTTAAAAGGACATCTTAAAGACGGTGTGTTTTGTAACATTAAATATCTTAGAGATGTCATACACGTCCAAGTCCGACATCTTTAAGATATCTGAAAGATGTCTCCGTGCTATCTGGGAATGATTTCTTCGTTTTTAGCTTCTCACAAAGAATCCAAACAAACGGCTGGGGTGTAGTGCTAATGGTGAAGAAGACGTTCGTGGACATGCTTTCTTCAGGCGGATAGATTGGGAGAAAATCGAAAACAGAGAGGTTCAGCCTCCTTTTAAACCAAAAATTGTAAGTACACATATCTCCCATGCTGACTTAAGTTCATCTTAAAATCTTTCTTCCAGAAACATCGTAAAGATGTGAGCAACTTCGACAAACAATTCACCTCGGAAAAGACCGATCTAACACCTACAGACAAACTGTTTATGATGAACTTAGATCAAACGGAATTTATGGGTTTCTCGTTTCTCAACCCGGAATTCGTGCAGCACGTTTAAGAAAAACCTTGCCGATAAAACTTTTCTACTTAAAACAAACATCATGATTAATATGTAATTCAGTCTAAAACAACGCGCCCATGGTGCGACTTAATTAACTAACAAAGAGATCGGGAATTTCAGGGGTGACCGCAGTTTTTCGACCAAAAATATTTAAGGCATATCACTTGCGGTTTCCTCTGATATTCTCACTGTAAAAATAAATCTAATGACGAAAACGATAATGAATACAAAATAATATCAAACATATCTTAAAACTCCCAATTTGTCGCCCTTATTACTTTTCCTCTAAACAGCTATCAACTAATTAAAATGTGTTATATTTTAGATTAGTTAGTTAATTGTTCGCTATAGCGTATACGCCAAACATTCCACGTCGACAGAATCTCTATTAATGGTTAAAGCATATAATCATTAGTTTGTAGCAATAAAAACATTCCATAGGTTTTAGAGTTTCATGCCTAGGCTGAATTGCATGTTGATTGACAATTAGAGTTTTTTGAAGTCTCTTTGCATGTTTTTAGATAAATTATAAAAGCCATGTTTTGTGCAGGTTTTATAGAAAATTTTGGCATGTACAATATTTTTGATTACCTATACATACTCTAAAAGAACAAAAATAATAAACAGCATGTTTTACCACCAATATCTGTTGTCTCTGGGCCACAGTCTTATATCAAGGTCTGGATGTGAGTACTTCATTTAACCGCGTTGTATAATGAAATATGTGTTTGTCAGTATTATTAATTTAACGTAATTTTATTTAGGACACCTTGTGTAATATGTTCTTGCATTGAGACTTTAATAGTAATTAATATCTAAGTTTTAGATAATAAGAATCATTGCCTCTACCTTTATGGACTGTGCACTCTAATCGTAAGGTAGTTGACACATCTTTCTTACAGTTCTTCCAATGTCATTTTGACTGTGACGTAATTAAATAACTTTATATGAACATAAATTTTTTGAGTTCAATCATTCTATACTTATTCAAAATGAATTATTTTTGTTTGATTGATTGTATAAAAATTGTAAATTGGATTAAAAGAAGTTACTTAGATTTAAAACTTTTTGGTAAAGTTATATTTAAAAAATATTAATTGAAAAAAAAATTAAAGGTTAAACTAAAAGTTAGGATTGTTATGACGTAATTTTACTTAAAAAGTTTATAATCTACAAATATCCAAGTGAGTGATATCAATCATTTTTACATGACAAAAATTTCGAGTTATTACCTCTATAATCCCAAATTAAAATAAACATAGTATAGTAATACGTGTTATAGCTAGTAAATATGATAATATTAAAATTAAGTGCCAACAACTTAAATGTTAAATTGTTACGTTGAATTTAAGGACAAGTTTTTACAAACACAACTGAGCACGCTTCTGGGGATCAAACTTCGTCCACTCCATCATAGATGGCTCTCTTCAATGCCGATCATGCGCAGTTAGCTGAGAGAACACATCTTGCCAATGTTGCCTTTTTTGTTTGTAAATTCTTGAAGAATAAGATTTAAGGCTTGTACAATCAAGTGTTTCGAAAAAGCGAAATGCGAATTTGGGATTGTGAGGCAATAATCAAGTAAACGTTCCTCCAATACTCTATTATATAGAATCACTCATCTTGAAGCATTGTATGTGTTAAAAATATTGTATTAATAAACAAAAAATAGACTTTTCTATTTAAATCTAATTAGATTAAATCGAGTAAGAATCTCCTATAGTATTTTAATTTATATTTACCTAATCAGAAATATGTTGTTACAATTTTGTTATTATTTGGGGTTGTAAAATACATACTTACTTAAATTTAAAGGAAATGCAGGGTAAAAGTAAAGTATACCTTTAATCTACCTTAAAACAAAAAAGGTGTATTTTATGATCCCAAATAAATTGAAGACGCTTTTTATGACTACTTTTAAGAATTACTTACGTATTATTTTGTTGCTGTGTTTAGTTAGGTTTTTTATTGTAATAATTTTTAATTAATTATTTTATTTATTAAGAATCCAAATTTTATCCAAGTTTTTCTTAGATATAACATTTAAAATTTTATCCGAATTCTTTGCCAACATATTCCATATTTTGGTGTTTTTGGGAAATTTTTTATAGAGAATATAATCTCTAAAAAATCACTAATTTTCCACAAAACACTTTAATTTAATTGCATGCCGACATTCTAGTCATTTTTACCATAATTACTATATCTAGCCTCAATTAAACAATATCTGGTCTAAATGATATTTTTTATAAAATCTGTTTTATTGTTAGCATCTGAATTATATTATTCTTATTGTTGTAATCATATTATTCATGTACTGTGCAATAAAAATTGTACAACTGTATTATTGTTTAGTTCTTTTAACCAAGTCTATTAACTTTTATAAAGAATTCATCTTTCTCAAAAAATAAAAAATGTTTTCTCCTAATGCCTAATCGCAAAGCACCATTTTTTTTAGCATCCTAAGGTATATTATAGTATTACATCCACGTGACATCTGGGTTGCCTACATTCAGACAGGCTACTTTTTTTTAATAAAACACATTATTACTTGAAAAAGTTTAATCAAATTCTTTTATATGGTAATAAATAAAAACAAAATTATCATATTAATAAAGTATCACTATAAGGCACTGTAATCCTAACTACTTATAAAAATATATACACTGGTACTTGGCGCGTTAAGTGAATAAAACTAAATTCATTCATAAACGCCCTAATATAAAAATTACACGCTGATTTTCCTTTTTGTTCCCTGAATCCGTGACTTCATCACGAGTAGGTAGAATCAGCATATAAAATAGTTTTTTTTTAATAAGACACTATTTTTTAAGACGTGCATTCATGTTTGTGTTGTGACAACAGGAGGCTCTTCGTTTTTGTTCTTGTTGTTCACTTGTTCGGCGGGTTTGTCCCATTTCTGCCTGACGCCAGAACCGAAGAAAATGTAAATCGTACAACAAACTGCATAGACTGCAGCAGCTGTTATAAACACCACCCTCCATTTGGCGATGGTTGGCTGGAAAAAAGTCAAGTTAGAAACACCAATGTATTTTATTTCTTCAAAGGCATGTAGAGTGCGGATATCATGGTACCATGTACCATATACCATGACGGATATATAGGATACTTACTCCTCCCTTGACCATGTAACCAGCGTATATGGGGGCCAAAAGCCCGGCCAGGTTGGCCAGGCAATTGGTGATGGACATCAGGATGCCCGCGTATTGCGGCGAGATGTCCAAATGGTTGACCTTGAAGCCCGAGTAGATGCCGCCGTTCAGGCCGACGCCAATCGTGACCAGAGCCACAGTCAACCACCTATCACAGCCTGTGAAAGATGCGGCCACCAATGCGATGGCTGGACCGTATTGACCTACAAGCAAGCATTTTAGTTGAAGCAACCCATGGACGAAGCAAGAAATAAGGAAAGGAAGAACGAGAATCTAGTAGGAGGTGGTCTTGATACAAACAAATATCAGGGCAGATAAGACCTTGTTTTGGAAAATCTGCGGTTACTTACCAATTCCGTTAATAATTTTTCTAACAACCGTATGAGTAAAATAAGGTTTTGTTAACATCCAATCGGCCACATGACTTATGAAAATTGAGAAAATCCACATGGCTAGATACGGAAGGGCGGATAAAATTCCGTTCTGCAAATAAAAAAAATATCTATAAATGTTTTGCTGGCGTACTTAAGAACTCACAACCGTCAGAAAAATGTGGCCACAATATTCAATTTAAAATCATCGGAAAAAAAGCTATTCTATATTAAAAATTAATCATCTCAGACCAAGTATGTACGAGGTGTGTTCAGAAAATATCGGGAATCGCCTTCAAAATATTGGATATTATGCACATGTGCCAGCTCTTCTTCCAATATTCGAAACACTTCTAAAACTCAATCTTTGGGATAGCCTTTAGTTCTTTCAGCGATTTAATGTCATATATGCTTGCAAAACGACGGCCCTTTAAGGTTCTCTTTATTTTTGGGAATAGGAAAAAGTCAGACTTGGATGGAGGCTGGGGCATCATTACAGTATTGTTTTTGGCCAAAAATGTTGTTCAAAATTTAAAAATTTTGGAACAAATTTTGCTGCCACGCGTTTCATACCCAAAACATTCGAAATAATTTCATGGGATGAGCCAATCGATATACCAACATCATCAGCGACTTCTCTGATGGTTTATAACCATTTCTTCCACTTTTTCCATGTTTTTATCGGCTGTTAATGTGCTTGTGCGTTCGGGGCGTTCGTCATCTTCAACGTCTTCACGGCCATCTTGGAAACTCTTATACCACTTGTAAACTCTTGTTTTACTTATAGCAGACTCACTATAAGCCTTTGTTAACATTTCACAGAATTTATTTAATTTTTTAAGCAAAAGTGGATACAAATTCTTTGATCCATTTCTTTTAACGAACGAAAATCGCCGAGCTCATAGAACACGTCTAACCTTAGCGGCTGCCACAGACAAAGTAAACAATGAAAACAGCTGAAGTTTTTATCATACTTCGGGGGCATGTATACCAACATAATAAAGAAAATTTTATGACAACCGGACCCTCCGAACCCGAGAAATTAAACAATTCCCGTTATTTTCTGAACACACCTCGTATATGTTTATCTTACCATTCCGCAAGTATACTTTCAATAAAAACTATCATATTATTTTAAATGCAAGCACACTCAAATAAAATATACAATATGCTTAATTTAAAGCAAAATCAAGGCTACTTCCCAAATAAGTCCAGTCTTCACAAAAAATGAATTTGAGCAATGTATTTCCAATGCTCCTGATAAAGAAGTGTACTTACATTATTGTTACATAAATTATAATATTTTAAACTCTTAAGAAAGATACTTCACTGAACGCTGAACTAAAAGTTTTTACATCTAGTAGTAAATTATAAAAGATTTTATTGAACGAAGATTTTTTTTAATAAAAAAATGTTAAATGTCAACCTTCTGTTATGGAAATTCATACAATAGGTCCTGAGCCAAAATATGTAGCTCAATTTTTGAAATTGGAAGGACAACATTCCATGGAAAATGGGACTTCTATTATCTTTAATTTTGAAGGTGCGACAATAAATAATTGTTTTTTTATATAATAATTGGAAATAAGATTACAATTGGCTAGTCAAATAATAATTTAGTCCATCCAAACATTTTACGTCTTACCCTTTTCGATAAGATTAAATGTTCGAATGACTCAGCGCCTGCTTTTGTTATCGATGTAAAAAACAAAACGCGGTTTGTTCACCTGCCAAGATTTTTGCAATCACGCCGAATCTAGTCAGCGATTTTTTGCACACTTACGTCAAAGAGTCGGAGCAGAAATTTAACAAATGTTATGTTTTGTTTTACAACCCGATATTTATTTACTTCGATTAATGTTTACTGTTTTGCTTCGCATGCCGACGCAACGATTTTGATAAATTAGCATTTTATCGGTCGGTCCCAATAAATACGCCGTTATCGAATTGGATTTTCCACTTATTTACTCGACTAAACATCAACAAGGAAACTTACGATCGGTTGCAACAATGTTTTTAAATTTTGAGAAAAGCAACAATTTGCTCTAATTCAATTCAATCAAACGCCCTGTGTATTAGCAATTGTCTTACGTAATAAAAACCTTGACCCACATCACATCACAAAAAAATACGAATGTGCAAATAAATACGATAATAAAGTAATTTAATTGCTGATTTAGTTTTTTAATTACCAACCACAAACTTATGGTATAACAATAAAACCGTTGTAGTGGTTACGAAAAAAAAACAAAAAGTAGACTTACATCTTTAATACTGAAGTGCAGGACTTGTTTCATGTAGGTAGGCAACTCGGTCATCAGGGTTTCGTACCCGTAATTGTGACCCATGTGGGCCAAGAGGATAGCCCAGAATGGAAGGGACTTGAAGATGGACTTCCAAGGGATTGGTGGTATCTAAAAAAAATCCTAATTGTGAACTGGACTTCTTTCTTGAGTTGTTGAATAGTCTTAGGATAATTCACAACAATTTGTTCAAAAAAACCCGAAGAAAGAAGTCAGAAGTTCTATGTGAACCCCCCTTAGACTGAATTCAGATTTCTTCGAAAGAAAAAAAGCAGTGGCTTACGTCTTGCCCCACAATGGCTCCTAGCGCGTTCTGGATGTACTTCCTTTCGTCCATGGTGATCTTTTTGCTGGACTCTGGGTCCTCGCTGACCAAAAATAGGAAAGCCACGCACCATACGGTACCGACGGCCCCAAAAACGTAGAAAATCGAAGGCCAGCCTCCAGTGGAGACGCTGAGAAGTCCGCTCAACGGCATGGAAATAACCGTACCGAATTGGGCTCCTATAAGCAAACAAATGTACTTTGAAGACGCGTTTTCGTTGATTCCTTAAGATTTTTTGCTTTGTCGGTTTAATCTTGAAAAACCAACGCGTTATGAATTTATTATAAGTGTGTATACAACATTGAATCAAAGGATTAATTGTTTGAAATAGAGGAAACATCTGTTTACACTTTCAATGGTATTTTCTGTTAATAAACACTTGTGCAATTAAACAAACAATTAAAAGAAACAGTTTCGTCACCCTTATCTTATGCTATATTTAAATATTTTTTTTACTGTTAATAGGGGTAATCAAATTAATATGAATAACGGTAACAATAAATTCCTTAAACAATTTGACTACCCCAACAAAATCCCTATAGCAAAAACCATCCACACTCACTAGAGACTAAATACTACATATTCACAACCAACTACACACCACTTCTCATATAAAAATGAAACACTTGTGATATATATATAATAATAATAATAATAATAATAGTAACAAATAAATGATTTAAATTTTCGGAATGGCAGAAAAATAATACCTGCGTAAACGAAAGCACCCAATCTGCTTCTCTCGTTAGGGGGAATCCATTTTGCCAGTAGTGCGTGTGTACATGGGACAATAGGGCCCTGACCAGAAAGGTACAATTGAAAACCTATGCAAGGTACTGAAGCGAGAAACAAAAACTGCATTTTTGTCGTAGGTATTTAATTCAACCAAAACTTGCCCTGTATATTTTTGACGTTTTTATGTGACGAGTGAATTGCTGACTTCAAAGCAGATTTCGCGTCGGTTTGCTTAAATTTCACGTAAATGTTATTATTTTTTAGCAAGATTGACAACGGAAAAAAATTAATATCCCTAAATATATCAACTGGACTCTTTCCACAGTAAAAACGACAAAGTAATATACAGTAGCAAAACGAATCCAAAAACGATTAGTACAGTCAAAGGGTAAGAAAATTGTAACGTTTTTGTACTTTAAGGGTGAGTAGTAGGGTGTTTCATTTAAAACGACTTTTTTTTGTTTTTCACCGAAACTCCAAAATATTGTTAAAAACATCGAAAAAAAACCTCATAGTTTAAGCCCTTCATTTTGATTCAAGTGCACAGATATGAGCAGTTTAATATTTAAAAATTTGAAAAATTTGTGTTTTCTTGAGATTATTTCCCTCATTATAATATAAACCAATCAAAAGCCTTGAATTTTCAAATAAATTTCGTTTAATTAAGCGATTAAATCACTAGAACTATTTAACAGCGATTAAATTTTAGCCTCCATATTGGATTTTTGTTTACGATTTTATGGTGTTATTTACAAGTTTTAACAAACATTTTTTAAAAAACAATAAAAAATAAGTTATCTAGTTTACGAAATATCAATTATTACTTATTACATACCTTAATTTAATGGAATTTTCTTTAAAAAAATATTTATAAATTTTGACACATACGTCAGATTTTATGAATTGTCAAATAGTTTCCTTTAATTCGAGAAATAATCTAGACGTATATCACTCAACCTATAAATTTAATCTGTCAAACTATGCTCAGTAAGGTTTTTATTTGATTTTTCTTTTTGGAAAATAGTTTCATGCAAAATAATTAAAAATAAAACCCATTCAACATTTTCCAACAAAAACCAAACAAAAAACTACTGAGCCTAGTTTAACCGATTAAATTCATAGTTCTCGTGATATAATATATGAGAATTAAATTTTCTACAACTTTTTTCTTTAAAATTTTTCGGTAAAACAAGCCATTCTCTTAATATTTTTAAAAATATGTAAAAATCAAGTTTAATGAAGTTGGAGAAAAATTCTTAAATCCTCTTAAAAAGCGTTAAATACTCTGTAAGTAACAATGAACAACAATTTGAAACCCGGCAAATATACCTATATGTAATTAAAAAAAAGTAAATGAAAATACATGCTTTTAAAATGGGAAAAATTCAAAATGAAAAAGGAAGTACTTAGAATCGAAATTAGGGATTTTTTTCTCGATGTTTTGAACAATATATAAAAGTTTCGGTGAAAAACAAAAAATAGTCGTTTTAAATGAACCCTCAAAGTATGAAATCGTGAATTTAACGCAAAAAAAAATGTACCTTTCGACTCGTCTAAATGGGATTATTTCTTATAAGACAATATGTCGTGTTAAGAAAATCCATGGTATTTTTTAGCATGTCATGGTAACCACGTCAAAAAAGCAAAATATAAATTTCCTTTAAACACGACATATCGCGTTTTTCTCCGAAAAAAAATCGACAAAAATGTGTTGTCTCGCCTCGTACTGACTCGTCTTGTAAGTGCAGGATACTCACCTCGCCGAGTCCTTGGATAAACCTGACCGCGGCCAGCCAGTAGATGCCCCATTGCGCGGAAAGCGGCACCAGAAGACCGAAGACCGAGTTGATCAGCATCCCGATGCCCAAAAAGTAGATGTTGCCGTACTTCTTAGCCAGGATGCCGAACGGGATCTGCGTGATGACGTAGCCGTAGAAGAAGGAACTCAAAACGTAGCCCTGGACGTCAGTGTCCCAGTCAAACTCACCGTCTGGCTCGGAATAGTTCTGAGAATGAAAGAAGTTTCATAGGAAAAAATCCCAGTCGAGACAAATCGCAACTTGAGATGGGTTAATTTTGAGTAAGTAATTAAGGTTATGTTTTCAAGTTTTTTAAAAAATAATTCAATTATTATACAATTTCTTACTTTTCAAAATATGTTACTCCCCCGTTTTTTTAAGTATTATAAGTTTACATTTGTAGTTCTACTATTGTACTTATTTTTTTGTTCATTGTTACAGATTTTCATCCCATTGCATGAAGTTGCAGTTAAAAAAAAGAACTGCCTTTTTCTAGGTAAATATATACATATATATATATATATATACAGGGTGTCCCAAAAGTCAAAGATATCCTCTGAAGGACTAATAGGTCAGCTCATGACTAATTAGAATATCAAAACATGACCTTAGTAAAAAATGATTAGTTTTTAAGATATTTTTATGAATTTTGTGAAACTTAACACAACAACAACATTCTATATTTTTAGATTATATTTTATTTTGCGTAACCCTGAATAGGACTGCTATTAATTACAATTCAAAATTAAATTTATGGTAGCTGTGGCACTCAAAAAAGTTATCAAAAGTTTTACAAAATTCATAAAAATGACTATATCTCAAAAAGTAACGATTTTTTACTAAGGTCATATTTTGATTTTCTGCTTAGTCATGAGTTGGTCTATCAGTCCTCCAAAGGATATCGTTGACTTTTGGGACACACTGTATATTAGGGTGTTCGTTAAAAATAATTTTTTTTTGCGACGACCCCTTCTTGTTAATGAAAAAACGATCTAAGTTAATTTTTTGGTATAATCATGTTTTTTTGGAAATTTTTTATGAAAAATAAAATTTTATTCAAAATATAAACAATTATAGAACCCAAATCTATAAAAAAACAATAGTTAATCGGAATAACAATAGACAAAAATTTAAATTCAAAATGTTTCCCAGTTTGGTCTATTAAATAAAAAAATGAAAGATATTTAAATTGATATTTTTATTTTAAAACTAAATAGTACGAACGTAATTTTAATATCTAGATTTCTCCACTTCAAGGTGAAGTTATTTAATTGTTAATAATTTTTAAATCTCAAAAAAATTATTATTCCATATTTTCAGAAGAGACATGATTTTACCAAAAAATTAACTTAGACCGTCTTGAGGCCAGTGTTTTTTCACCAAAACGAAAAAATTTCATTTTTAACGACTACCCTAATATATATTATAATTATACTTTTATAGGTATTTTGATTGCGTTTTTTAGATAAACCAAACCCATTCAAAGAAAATTGATTACCCATTAAAATTGTGGATAACAATGACTTCGTTAGATAATTCTGTGAATAGTAACACTTAAGTGTATTAAATTACACCTAATAACATTTTTTAAATTGGGCTAGGTTTAAATTCAATTAACAATTGAAATTTCACTCAAACTGTTTGTTTTTGAATGGTACCCATTTATAATATTTTAAAATAGTTGATTTTACTTATGAATGCGTTATAGAAGCGCTTATCACACGCAGGTGTGATGTTTACAAAGTAAATATAATAATAATGTATGATTAGAATGTTTTATCTAAATTAAGTGGATCATTAGGTAAATATTAAAATACCAAAATTAAGTTTAAAATCATTTTCACAAGAATATTTTAATCTGTAAAATTATTTTTCCATTTTGTGTTTAAAATACCTCAAAAATTACCTCAAAAGATCGTAAGATTTTAATTTGAATAGGTCAAAATTTTTCCCGTCTTGCTACTTACTCTAGAAACTTCCACAATCCCGCACTCCAAATCTATGGCATTAGATTCCGTGGATGCGTTATGACGAGCCGCCACTGCTGTATGGTTCACCATAGCGACTATGGCTACCGACATATTGGTTCTCATGATATAGGCGTTGGCCATACCAAGGAACAGCATGAAAGTAACGAAATGCCTGGTACCAAAGAGACCTGAAAAAAAAGAAAAACCTTAATTAGACATGCTGAAATATTTTATTGAGGAACAACTTTTGAAACCGCATTACTTCCTTCAAAATAAGTGTTTTTTGACTGAATCATTTAGCTCAAGATAAAGTTACTCATGAAGTGTACTTTTACCATAGATTAATAACCCCTACAGTTTTACCTACACAATAAAAAGTCAAAAATCAATCTACAAGCATAAATGGTAAATTAAAATCCAGAATTAGCAGTTTTTATTAAGCAACAAGTTGTATTGAGTTTCAATAAAGGTTAGGTTTTGAAAATACCGGTAAGTTTTCTTTAGTTAAATATTTCTGTATTGTTTTAAATGAATCCTGCTCATAACATTATTCTCTTAATAATTGAAACGCATTTTTTAAGAAGAAAGGAAACTGAAAAAATACAGATATTGGGCAGTCATCCAACGCAAAAAATTTCATCAGTATTTGACGATAAGAGGCAGGGTAAGCAATATTCACGAACTTTTCAAATATCTTGGTACGAAACCTATGATTGACTATGCGGAAGTATTTATAAACAAAGCTTATTCTGTTGGCATTGTATTTTATTAGGCCGCGTCAAAAACAATTTCCAATTGCTCTGATATTTTATTTGTTTTTTTTATGTATATATATTTTTATCCATCCATATAAATATATTTTTAAGTTCGAGATATATATTAGGGTGGGCCGATTTTAATATTTTTCAAATATCAAATTGTGCAATGGTGGAAAAGTTGTGCATTTATAAGGCCAGAAAAATATTATAAGAGTTTTTTTTTTTAATTTTAATTTCTTAAACTGCCGCAAGGCCTTGAAAGATCTTAATGTAATTTAGTATCGTTATAAATACGAAAAAAATTATCTGAGAGAAAATAGGGTTAAAAAAAGTTTTGAATGATAAATATTTATTAAAAAAAAACAAAAATAAAAATGAATCATCAACACAAATTTAATTCAATTTATAATCCTGTTTTACCTGCCATTTTTCACAAACACCCAAAAACCACAAACAGATACTACTTGTAAAAATTTCTATTATTCAACTAATTGACGATGTCAAAATATTATAATTTATATAAACAGTGAAGCCAACTGTCAACTGTCCTACGTCAAACACGAAAATCTTAAAAAATATTTATTCTCCATTTTACGCCGTCTCTCCAATAATTGCAATTATTGCAAAATTTACAGTTTGACTTCATACAGTTCAAAACATTAAAAAAGAAAAAAAATATTAAAGGAAAATAGTTTACTTTCCTATTTCACAACTTTCCCGCTTATGAATAATTTTAATTTTTTAAAAATTACTTTTAAATTTTTAGAGGCGTTGCGGCAGTTCAAAACATATAGATATGAAAAAAAATATTTTGCAAAAAATGTTTACTTTCCTATTTCACAACTTTTTCTTAAATGCAGAATTTAATATTTTTAAATTTTAGAAGTTAAATATAAAATCGGCCCACCCATATATTTTAAAGTTTTAAAAAACAAATTTAGGTTTCTGAATTTTGATTAAGATTGCTTTGATATTTTCTTTTTTTTTTAGTTCATTTTTTTCACCCTCCTATACACGCACGAGCCGACACTGGTTCAACGGGTTTTGTTTTATTGAAAACAATATTGTCTGGATTAATTACAAACAATTAAAATGTCCTTGTTAAATAAGTCAACATAAAAAATGGGTTTCGGATATCCTTTAATCCATAGCGTGACTTTTTTTGTTTTGTTCGGATTTGACATGATGCTGTTGTTAAAAAATTTGAATGAAGGATGACAAGGTGCATTGTTTACTCATTTAAATTTAAATATTAGACCACCAAAGACATGATTGCAATTTTACGTATTTTTACCAATAAAATTTAAATAATTAAATACTTTAATTACTTAAATTATAATGTAATATTTTAATTCTAAAATAAACATCCAAAGTAGGTACTTAAGTTTCATTTTGGAATGTATTCTACTTATAAATATATTTGCAAAATATTTAAAACATAAACAAAATTTGTTTACACAAAATATCTTTGAACTCGTAGGATTTACGTATAAACTTTCATGGTTTAATTTAAGCATTGTTAGTCACTTTTTGTTTATTAATTGACAAAATTATAAAAAACATAAATATAAAACATCAATTTGACGACACAATTAAAGAACATTTATTTTTATTTTATTTGTGATTATTTGGTAAAAATATATTCATACCGAATTATCTGAGGACAATTTGAAAATAGTTTTTATAAAAAAATGTGTTTATTTTTTTAATATCAATTATTAAAACCATAAACATCGATTGAGACCATAAAATAAAATTTAATGGCTATTTCTCAGATTTGCTGTTTGCTTATCGCATTTTTACAGAATAGCCCGGTTTAAAGCACGTGCTAGGTACCTGTGCCCAACTCTGTCATACATACATACTTTACGACGTTGTTAAAATCATGCCAACGTTGCCACACTCCACCAACGTTAATATACAATGTTGGAGAACTTTTATGTTCGAATAATGCACATTTCGGGTATTTCTTCGTGGACGTGGCAACGTTGCAAGGCCGGTCGGCCAATGGGAGCGCTCGCTTTTGAATCGGGCGCCAGTTCCGGCGGTGTCTCGATTTCCTGACCGGCGTTAACTGCACGTGGTCTGGCGATTGCGGCTAGACGCAATAACGACGAAGGAAATGGCGAATTTTGGACTTACCCTCTTTTTTCGCGTGAGGAATGTTGCCGTTTTCGTGGTCCAGCACTTGGGAGTACCTGGTGTGATGAAGGGCGCCGTTTTTCGCGTTTCCGTTCATATTTTCTGCGGTCGATTATTTTTAGAATAAACTGCTGACGTAGAATAAATTATTATCGATATAAAACTTTTATGAAAGGTCCTTCATAATTATCGTTAATTTAAATAAAAATTATATAAACTCTATGCTATGTACACGAAACAAAATTGTTAACAAATAAATAAATAAGTTGTACTGTAGGCGCGAAACAATAAATTAAGTAAAGAATTAGGAACTAAAGCGATTTTCTTCGAATCTCACACCAACTTCAGTCTTTTCCTTTTTCTTGACCAGACGAGGGTATATAGATTGTATAGTAATAACTTCAAAAAATATTTCATAATCGACCATTCATAGTATTGTGTCTCTTTTTAAATAATAAAATGTCCACTGAAACTGTTTAGTTTTAGCACTACTTTACGACACTGTCACCGATAAAACTGAGAAATTTTCTAACACGCAGACTTCAGATGTTGAATTTTTGTCACTTTGCTATGTGATACTGAAGCAAATGAATATATATAGCTTTAAACGTCCCCTCTGCTGCTACCGATAAGAACCAGGACCGTACTCAGGACGCACAGTAAACACGATCGATATTTTTTTTACTTGATTCTCGCTTCTTTATGGCAAATGGTGCTGTTCATCAAAAATCCAAGATGACGGATACAAAAAAGCTTTATATTGATGAATAAATAAAAAACAATATTTTTTTACATAATATTTTTTTTAGATAAGCAAAAAACGATATGCTAATGCGCATGTTATAGCTATTTACTCCTCTTTTGTAAAAACTATCTATCAGAACTGTCATTAAACTGTCAAATGTCAATTTTAAGGTTAATTTGTAGGTATGGTAAATTTGTAGGTTATATATTCACCTTAAAATTGACTTTTGACAGTTTGATGACAGCCCTGATAGAATAAGCCCAATAAACAATTTGTATTACTTATGGTAACGATAAATTATATAAAGGTTATATAAGAGTTGTCAAATTATATAAGAGTTTAACAAGGTTTTATAAAATCGCAATTTAGTTTACTAGTTTTATAATGATCATATAAGGTTACTGTAAAATCTAGGTATATAATTATATAATCTTTAGTAACCGTTACCATGAGAGAAATTTTAAAAGAAGGAAAAAAGCCGGTAGTAGTTCTTTAGGAAGTTATATACTGGTTCCTATAAAATTCCTGTTATCCCTAGTTATAAAACTTGGGTTTTATAGTGTTACTAGTCCCCAAATAAGCTATTTAAGGGGTATATAAGAGTGATATAAATATTTCTGTAACCAAATTAAGAAATATAGGTTTTATAATTTGGATTATATAACATTTATAAAAACCACTATAAAACAAAAATGTTTATTGGGAGGTTTAAGGCGCATTCATGCTCACTAAAATAAGAAATAAGAAATAATAATAAGAAATAAGAAATAAGATAAAATAAAAGTTAAAACTGTGTAAAGTAATGGTTGCGTTCATGCTCATGAAAATAAGGAATAAGAAATAAGAAATAAGAATAAAGATTAACAAATTTTAACTTTGGTTCTTATTCTTGCGTATAAAACTGCGCAAAGAACCAAAATGGGTCTGTGAATTATTTTGATGGGTTTTATGTGCTGGCCATGGAGCCATGGTGTTGGAAATCGCGTTGAGTGTCGCTGTCGATTGTTTACGTTTATAGCCAATATAATCCACTATAATAAAATATAATTGTGTGACAACATTTTTTATTTCTTATGTTATCAGCATGAACGATCAATCGCGGTCTTATTTCTTATTTCTTATTCCTTATTTCTTATTTCTTATTCTTATTTCTTATTTCTTATTTTAAGTGAGCATGAATACGCCTTTAGTGTTTACAAAAGAGGAGTAAAATGGTTGTCCTTAGCCAAATTTGGACGTTTAAAATGGTTTGTAATCTGTATAAGAATAATTATTGTAAGGAACATAAAAATGGCCGCCGTTAAAGTATGCGCAGTGGGTTGTCTAACTTACAGGGTCATTACACCAAATTTTTCAGTAAACTTTCACTTTAGTACAGAACAAATTTGCTGCATAAAAAATCATTAATTATTTATTTGTCGGGCAGCATGTTGCTAAAAAGGTGCATACTATATATTATCTAAGACGAACAAAAATTAAGCCAATTTTAGTTTGACATCTGACAAACACTTTATAATAAAGCTAACTTCAGCCCGTAACTAAAACGCCAAAGATTGGCAACGTAGGAGTTGATAAAAATGGTTAAAACCTCGAAAAAACATTTTTTTTATATTTCGATTCCTTTTTTTTTAATTTTACTTTTTTAATATATAATTATTGTAAAATTTTACACTTTAAAAATAAAATAATGTACTTACTTCGTACCCGAAATTCGATTCTTCTAAATAATGTAACCATAATTTTTGCATTGGAATAAAAACAATTTTCTATTTATTGACACAAATTCGAAAAAATAACCATATTTTATTAAAAATTGACAAAATTGACAGCTTATATTAAACTTTTACTTATTTTTACTGCGTTCAAAAATATTACCTTCAGTAGGTACCTACGTTAAAGACAAAGTTGAGTATAACAGCTGAATGAACTGATATGATAAAAAACATACATAATTCACTAAGTGGTTATCTGCTGACTTATTAGGCAACTGACCCACGATAAAAAGAAGAAAAAACTCGTATTAAACGAATGTCCTCATTATTCTCGGGAGGCTGTTCAATGGGCAGTAGGGTGGGCCGAAAATCCGCTTTTTTAGAATTTCGTTTAGTAATAGCAAACATTTTGTTCATTATGTTGTAAAAAGATTTTGTGTAAAAGATTAAAATTTTCGATCAACATCCTAGGCTCGCCCAACGCAATTTAAGATCAAAATGTTTAAAAAAAATTTGATACTAAAATCGGGTTTATTTCTGAAACTATCCATCTGAAGTAATTTTGTGTAAGGACCTCTTTTGTAGAGCATAAAATTTCCGATCGAAATAAGTTAAGAAATTTTTTTTTTTAACATTTTGATCTTTAATTGCGTTGGGCGAGCCTAGGATGTTGATCGAAAATTTTAATCTTCTGCACAAAATTTTTTTACAACATAATGAACAAATTTCTAAAACTATCCATCTGAAGTAATTTTGTGTAAGGACCTTTTTTGTAGAGCATAAAATTTCCGAAGAAATAAGTTAAGAAAAAATTTCTTTGAACATTTTGATCTTTAATTGCGTTGGGCGAGCCTAGGATGTTGATCAAAAATTTTAATCTTTTACACAAAATCTTTTTACAACATAATGAACAAAATTTTTGCTATTACTAAACGAAATTCTAAAAAAGCGGATTTTCGGCCCACCCTAATGGGCAGGTACCTATAGAATTTAACAATACCAAGAAATGCGCATAAGCAGGGTGGCATAATCTAGTCTCGAGGCCTTTGAAAAAATTTCAACAATTTTTATCTTAAAACGTGAATGAAGCCTAAAAGTAACCTTGGTGTTGACTTAGTGATATGTGATCAGGAAAAGTTTGTTCGAGGCGATATTTTATTCAACAATTAAATAATGTTTCATTCAAATTTTAACACTATGATATGATTTTATAAGTATTCTTTCGAAATATATATCTTTATATATACCTATCGGATTTATGTGTTAAAATGAACCTACATACCGAGAAAAAAATTTCCCTGCAAGGCAAAATTTTTTGCTCAATTTTAAAAGGTGTCGGTGAGCATTCTAAGTTTTCCATTGAAATAACACGTAAAAAAATCTTTTTTTATTAAAAAGACTATAACTTTTGAACCGTTTGAGATAAAATTTTTTACGTCGCAGATTCTTGTAGAGCATAACATTTCCCAAAGAATCTATACCAGGATTATTTTTTTAATTCAAAAATTCGTATGTTTGAAAGCTTTGAAAAGTGTAAAAAATCACTAAAACTGCAGTTACGGTTCAAAAGTTATAGTCTTTTTAATAAAAAAAGATTTTTTTACGTGTTATTTCAATGGAAAACTTAGAATGCTCACCGACACCTTTTAAAATTGAGCAAAAAATTTTGCCTTGCAGGGAAATTTTTTGCTCGGTATGTAGGTTCATTTTAACCCATAAATCCGACAGGTTAGTTTTTTTGGCTCACCCTAATATATATATATAATATATATATATATGTATATATAACAAAAAAATTTGAAATAATTTTTTTAAATTAACTGACAAATTACTAATATATTTTTTTACTCCCACCTTTAAAACGTTATCGTACATGTTTTCATGACAAATGATAAATTAAATTGGCAACATTATATTATGTGTTATAAATAAGTAAGATTGCCCTAAAAATTAAATTTTCTGGAAAAAAGTTTTAAAAATTAAATAAATAAATAAAATCCCAAGAAAAACCTAAGATAAAACCTATTATATTAATGTTGGCAAAATGTATTATTAATTAATATAAACCTGACAATTACTTATATTACGAATTAAAAGATTAAAAAATCATGCCATGTAATTGCCCTTTACACTACAATTTAATCCGAACCTATCAATCATTTATAAAATTAATATGGTTTACATGCTAATACTACAGAATCTAGAAAACCCAGCTTAATTTTTACTACGTCATTCCGTTTTTCAAAAGCACCAATTTTTTTGTTTTTTTCATCGATAAGGTTAAATAAATTATGGATGTTATTAGATTGATGTTTATATTTGAAATGAAACCTCAACCAGTTATTATTTTGTCTGTCAATTATTAGTAATGATTACTAAAGCATGCCCATAAGTGACAATTAAAATTACTACAATTACACAGGTTGACGATTTAATTGAATCGAATTTAAACAAATGCACTAATTTCAAGGCTTTCTAATCCAGGTAATCCCGTAAAAAAATATAAATACATCAACAAACATACACAGGGTCTCCAAAAAATAACGTAAATATATTTCGGGAGGTAGTATATATTTAAATACAGTGTGTCCACGGATGGACTTAACTATGCTTGTAAAAATATTTATTTTCAATTTTTCGAGGAAATGTCATTTTTCATAATTTCTTTTGCTTGTTATATAAATTCAATTCGAGTTGAGAAACATCCATTTTGTTGTACAGGGTAAGCAAAAATACTGATTTTCAAAATTAAAAATTTTTAAATATTTTTTTTGAAGCGCTAATATAAAGAGATGGTGAAGAGAAATCAAAAAGTCAAATGAAGTTTCTTCATATGAGTTTTTGAGTTATTTGATATTGAAAATTTAAGATATTAGTTTTCAATTTTAACAAATAATTGTATTTTTAATATCTTAGTAACAACAACTCACATGAAAAATCTTTATTTCGCTTTTTGGTTTCTCCTTACAAGCTCTAAATATTAGACCTTCAAAACAAAATATTGAACAATTTTTAATTTTGCAAAATCTACAATTGTATTTTTTGGGCGGACCCTGTATAAGAAAATATAAGTTTCTCATCGTGAATGGTATTTATATAAGAAGCAGAAGAAATTATGAAAAGTGACTTTTATGTTTATAAAAAAACATTTTTTGAATTTAATTATATAAATAAAATTGCTACTTGCAAAAATGGTGAATGCACAGGGAATAATTTTGTAATATAAAACAGTTGTTAAAATATACTTGAATTATTTACTTGATCAATTATAAAAATAATAATAATTATTATGCGTCATCATTATTTGCATGAAACTCCGAAACGTGTAAATTCGTGGACTTTGTACCCTAAATTTTAAATAATCACGAAACCTTTAAATTGAATCATTGTTTAATTTATTTGCACGATAAATTAAATTGCGCTAAGGTCGATTCACATAGTACGCGAAAAAAAATTAGGATGGAAAGTGCATGTTCAACTTAATTCCAAGATAAATATTGTGTTTAAGCATACATATAAAACACTTGGTTTACTCATATAAATTATAAATAGCTTTGTAGAATGCATGTTTTATTGCAAATATTTATACACAAACTCGTGTGTATTATAAACCAGACCACGGCTATCCGGCACTGATGAGACTAATAAGACCGTCTGCTGTGTGTAGCACACTTGAAGCAAAGTTTTCGGAATGAAAAATGTTGGGTGAGTCATCCAGATATAAATATAAATGAAATCTAGGAAAAACTAATGACCTGTTAAAAAATTCTAAAGAAATTGTTATGTAATATAATGCAAATTAATTAAAACCAAAAATGTAATAGGTTTAATTTTAATGAGCATAATATGATAATAAAAATATTTTTAACCAAAGAATTTTAAAACAAAGAATATTTATTATTGTGTCTATTTACAAATGTTATGTTATAAAAACTTATTCTGTGAAGCACAAAGATGTCATTCATTACAATAAAAGTCATGTTTTGATGATTTTTTTAACCGCAGTAATTAAAATAAATGACCTTGACTTATGGCGAATTATTCCGCTAAAATCATTTGTTTATGTAATTCGCAATTGGATGGTTCAATGTGGTTTACTACTATAGGCAACACAGGTTACATTTGTATAATGGCAGGTAAAGTGGGTTGCATATGTACCTGGTATGGTTTGTTGATTTAGAAGGCAGAGCTGGACTCTTTTTATTTTATTTTGAAAAATTTAATTTAAAAAAAATAAAATTATTTATTATTAAAATGTTTTTTTGACGATAAATTAAAAAGTAAAATCTTTTAACATGTCGATGGAAACGATTGGGTACTTTAAAAAATGACAAATTAACGAAAACTGAGATTTTATAGTAAATTAAATTTCCTATAAATAATATTAAATGCTTTAATGCAATAAAATGCATAGTTTAAAAGATAGATAGAGATTTGATTCAATTAATTAATATTACAAATATTATAAAAATTGTACCCAAAACAAATTAAACACTTTGTAGCTATACCCAAACTTTATTATTAAAATTAATTGTATGTAACGATTTTATGGTTATTTAGAGGTTATAAATATTAAATAACTATGGCGTTAATATACAATAAAATTAGTTTGTGGTTTTCCGTAATTGACGCATACAAATTTAAATGATGGTCAGTTAATCAGGCACAATAAATAATTTTTTCTACCCCCACCTTTAAAACGCCCTTTTAAATACACATTGACAAGTTGTGGCTTTATGGCGCTTTAGTCACGGGCCGAAGTTAGCAACAGGTTTTTAGTCACGGACTTAAGTTAGGTTTAAGTTAGTTGACAGTTGTCAAATGTCATACAATCGTTAAAATAAAGTGCCTTTCTTGTAAAATAATACTAAATATGAAAATTATTTTATTATCTGAATAAAAAATTCAAAAATATTAAATATTTTCTCAACGCCAATATTTGAAAAGTTTATATGAACATTGTACTGACCTTTTAATTTCGCCGGCAGTAAACTATAACTTAAATTCGGGCACGGACTCCACTGTAAAGAGCTCATAAAACTTTCAATTTTCAAGAAATACAATTCGATTTATAACCTTTATAATCTGTGTTTATAAAATAAAAAATTTGACATTTGACGGTGACACACAGATTCCCCTATTGTTTCATAGATGGCGCTTTATACAAATTTTTGATTTAAATCATTTTAAGATAATCATATGTATTTGTCGTAGAAAAAGTATAGTATGCACCTCGTTTATAAACTTTTCTATACACTCATTAATTTAAATTAAATTAAATTCGTGTATAAAATGGCGTCTATCAAACTTGATGCATAATACACTATTATAAAAGGCCAAGTAACCTTGAGAATCACCAAATTAAACTTTAATATCTCATTTTTACATTTGACCGAAAATACCTTACAAAGTAGTTCGACAACGGTGGGCAGTGCATGGCTGATTACGTTGCGGTATCAAACTTCAAACTTCAACCATTTGTGACATTTTGGACTTCGATGAGAGCTGTTTTTAAGTCTTTTTTATTTTTTGTTACTTTGATAATTTTTTTTATACAGGATTATTTAAATGACACCTTTCTACTCAGGTGGTTCGGAAAAAGAAGTTTCATATAATGGACAACTAGATCCCCAGATCTAACACCTCCAGACTTTTTCCTACGGAGACATCCAAAACAGGATGTTTACACATGTATATATAAACATCCACTTTTTAAATTGTATAATTTTTTAATAAAAACCTGTTGATTTGCATTTTTTAAATGCCACTAGGTCTTGAAAGCGAAAACTTTTGTCTTGAAATAATAATAAAAGCAAGGCTTTGTGAAATAAGGTCATCACGTTTTATGTAAAAATAAGTATACAAGAAATGCAAGCTAATTTAAATAATAAATTTACCTAGAATCATTATTAACTTATGTTAATAATACCCGTCAGAATATTAAAAAAATTAGTTATCGTCTTAATTGTACAAATGAACGAGATTTTGTTGGCTTAAAATATAAGGTAAATTAAAAGTTTATTTTTTAGTATAATTTAACTAATAAAAGTAACCTATTGGTAAAATTACGAACTGTTTAAATATTTGGTTTATTTGTAGTCAATTTAAACTCTTGAAACTACCTAAATTTACCTTTAGGTACCTATGAGTAAATTAATAATGTAATTATAAAACATAATATTATTTCAAACAAAATATTTTTATTTTTTTTTCTTTACTTTTTTTTTTTAAGCGAATTTAAATATAAAAGTATTATGTACCACTTCATCTGAAAAAATGTCCTTTTTTTCCTTGAAACTTTCTTTGGATACACAGGGGACAGGGAATCATATTATTAGTGAATAAATAAAATAATGTATTGTTTAAAATAACACTATGATTTAAATAAAAATAATTAAAAAGAAAATAAATAACCTGTGGTTAAAAACGTTTTAAAATTAAATAAAATCCATTAAATATTTTGTTTATCATAGAAATTCAACAACAGGTAAACCATATATTGACCATAAAAATATTGACAATAAAATTTGTTCAAACAATCGGTATTAAATTCAGATATCACGTATTACGTATTTATTTACACAATTTGATTAACACAATTGTCATAAAAATATTCCAGAACTTATATTAGTTTACCATGGAATATTTTATTTGCGTTATCTATAACAAATAAAATTGGTTCTGGAAAAAGTGCTAATTTAAAAACAGTTACATTGCTAAACAATCTAAAAGTTTGCCACGATTTTAATGTTGATTTCTTAGCGAACTGCCGATCTGATTTTTATGAAATGTTGGTGACTCTTTGGTAACGATGCTGAAATATATTTTTCTGTAATTTCTTTGTTATCGTTAATATAAATGTTAACAATTTCACAAAACTGTTTTTTCCTACGATAATCATCTTAACATTATCAACCATCGTTATAACTTGTAAGATGTTTCCTCAGTTTTATTCAGTTAAACTGAATCGGCCCACTCGTCTTAGGTAATTTATCACTTGTTTCAATTAAACAATGGAATAGAAATGAGTGCGAAGAAAATACAAGGAAACCAGGCGACACAGATAATAACTTGTTTGTCCTGGGACGTGAGCAATTTCCCAGAACAATTGCCAGTCACCAAGGATAATTAAATATTTTTATTTATTTATTTCTTAATACAAATGTTTTTTTTTGTTTTGTAATATGTCTATGTTTATACAATAAACAGTAGGAGATATTTTAAGCTCTTCATCGTACAGAGAATTTTGAAACACAATAAATGGCACCAATATAAAATTCAACTTCTTCAAGATACATGAAGATGATAATGGCCGCCTTTAGCAATTTTGTTTTTAATGTTTCTGAAACGTTTCCTAGTAGATGGTTTGGAAGAAGGGATGCTATCGAATGGCCCGCGAGATCACCGGATTTATCTCCCCTTGATTTCTTTTTGTGGGGACATCTGAAATCCAAAATTTATGCCACCCAGCCTGAATCCTTAGAAGATTCACAATGTCCGGGAACACTTGGAACATTTGAACATTGACATTTTACCAAGTTTTGTTAAACCCAAATATGCTTAAATAGTATATGGGTGATTCTACATAAGTTGGACAACTTGATGTCATCAGTAAATATTTAATATTTTTTGTAAATATTTTAGTCTATTACAAAAGATCCAGGTTTTTTTAACTTGTCCACACAATTTTAATGTATTTTTTCAAAAGCACGTTTGTAGAAAAACATAATAAATATTCAAAACTTGGCGTGTCACAACTCCTGAATAAAATATTTGAGTGGTTTTATTTTAAAATATATTCAATTTATCTTAAATTTTTCAATTTCACTACAATCGATTGTATGATCATATTTTATCATAGATTCGAATAATATATTATATTCGAATAATATATATATTCGAATAATATATTATTATATAGCAATTTTAAAAAAATTGATAATCTTTGTACTCACTTTTACTCGTCAGTTCTGTGTCCAATGTTAAAATTCAAAATTCCGTCAAATCCTCGTTTTAACTTAAGTATTGGTAAAAAATTAGCCCGCCCTTTGCACGACAGTCATGTTAAAAACAATGCAAGCGGCGAAGTTGTGATGAATGCACGTATAGTTCCAGTCAAAATTTCAGTACTGTGGTGAGTAGTTATTTTCTTACGTATATATATTTCATTGTAATTTATATAAGGCTATATGTGATTTGTTGATAAGTAGCATCCACTAATAAAAAATATTAGTAAAATACTTCCGAATTATAATCTCAAATTTGAATCCGTGTCGTCAGTTCCATGTCGTCAGTTCCATGTTCGATGTTTCGGTTATCTTTTTTTCGCAAACTTCAATTTAAATTTTACTTGCGCAGAACTTCTTTATTTAATGTCATTATAAATTCATATAAATTTGCTGTGGGTCCCATATCTAATAATTGAGATATCGGTATACCCAAAATCCACCAGCCGCCACTGATGTGTGGTATTATTTGATTTTAAGATATTTAATGTATAATATGCTCAAAGTTGCAATAAATCTTATATTTTTCAATAAATTCTGTATTTAATTAGTACCCTGGTATACTTGTCACTTCCCTTGCATTCAAATTTAGAAAACACAGATATTTCAGAAACTGTTTGAAAAAGTGATTGGCCCGGTCTGGAACAGTATATTTATTATATTATTTATGTTCTCATAACAAAATACTGTTTAATTTTCTTCGAAAACTATAAACAAAATGGAGTCAAAAGTTGCCCAATTTTTGTAGAATCACCCTTATTTAAAAAATATTTTTTCCGAGAGAAAATCAAACAATGCTAAAATATTTTGGAAAAGTTCTCCCACAATCCAACAAAACAAAATAATACTAATAATTAATATGGTAATCAAAAATATAATTATTTTACCTTTACCACAATTAATTGAATTAACTTTTTTTGCCTGCACCCACAAATATTTTCAGATTTTTTTCTATTATTTTGTCAGCAATAAGGAAACATTGGCATTGTTATTGTGGATATCTATTTCGCATGAACAGGCATCAGGGACGATAACATGAAATAATAACAATTAAATAAAATGGCTCAATGGTTTTCAATTGATTCGTTTCTTCTGGCTATTTTAACATTTTTACGAAAATAAAACGTATAAATATAATTTAGGAAACACGGCTAGAAGCCTTGTTGACGTAAAACTTCTGACAAATAGTTTCAACAACCTAGAATTTTTAAATTTATACAAATTTTTCGTAGTCTGTCTACAAAACGAAAATTGCAGAAAAACTAAACTATAGGAAGAACTACAAAAAATTATAATATGTCAGACGAAGAATTTATTCAAGATTTCAAGAACTAAATCGTTGCTCTTTAATTTTTTATCAATTGGTGCAAAATTAATTAATTTACCTAATGTAAACATTTTTATAATTAAGTACTCTAAACAATCTCCAACAACGAAGTTGGATGAATAATATCATTGTTTTTAGAGGTAAAAACAATGATGATATATGGGATAGGTCAGTGACATCCAGTAGCTCCCTAGTTTTGTCAAAAAAATTCAAATTTTTCATTAAAAAACAGTAGCTCTAATGTAAAAATGACACCCTGTATAGTTTAAGTATGCTATTTTAAAATATTTATTTTTTATACCCAATATCTAAAAATATCCATTATTTTTATGAAATTCTTTAGGATAAAATATGGATATTAAAAATCTCACAAAATCTAAAACCAAATCATGAACTTTAAAATTAAAATTAATATAAATTGAAGTTAATGTATACGTGGTCGGACACTTTTGGAAATGCATCACGACTTTTGATACATATAATAGTCATTTTTGCCAAAACTGATTTATAATCTCTTAAATTAGACAATTATTTATATTCTAAGAGTATCAAATTAAAAAAAGCCAAAAATAAAAAAATAGCTCTATACGTTAAAAAAATATTAATAATATTTATATTACAATTGTTTACGTAATCTACCAAGTGAAAGTGTTTTACAGACGACTCTAAAATTAAATTCATCCAAAAGCAACGAAACAAAGTAAAACGTATGACCTACGCAGGGATAAATATAACCCGAGTATTTTCGCTTAAATTCTCAAAATAACAAATCTGTGTTACGAAACCGGAATTTACCTGTTCTCGATTTTTATTTTCGTCATTAATTTTAATTTACATTGTTATTAGCTAAAATTATAATGAACATTTATTTCTGTCTCGCCCACTTTCATTGAAATGCACCGGAATATAATTTTATTTATTTTGACTAACGTTATTGCATCTTTGACATTGAAGCCGATTACGCAAATTTGTGACGTACCTGAAAAAAAAATATGTGAAAAAAATTATTAAACAATTTTTTTGTCGTAAAAACATTAGTAATAAAAGTATAATAAACTAAATATCTTCAATATTCAATAGTTTTTTAGACCACAGATTTTAAGTAGATTTTAAGAAAAAGTCCAATGGTGTCAGATCTGGAAATCCGGGAGGCCATTTAATTTGACCTCTTCTATCAATCCACTGTTCTGGATATTTCTAATACAACAGCTTCCAAAGTTTTTTTATTTTCTAGTTTATTTATTATTGCTCGTATTTAAATGGACACCCTGTATATTGTATGCTCCATAAATTATTTTAAAAACACACTTACCTACGTTTTTTAACAGTGACATTTCCAAACATGCGTTAAGCACGTGCATACAAGTTTTGGCAAAAATTGGCGTCTATTATTAAATTGAGAATGCATCCTATTGACTATGAAATCATGTTATTTTTGCACGGAGAACGCATCGAGGAAATATTGGGTTTATTATTTTTGGATCGGTGCATATTTTGCCACTTTGATATTTTAATTTGAACGCCAAGAAACATTGCGATTGTTTATCGAAATTGTAAAATTTACATTTAATTAATTTTCTTGATATTTTTTTATTATTATTTATGACATAAAAATTATTAAAGCGTGGCGGATATACTTCATTTTTTTTTACAAGTGACTGAAATAATTTCATGGAAATTTAATATGCTCCAAGGAATAAATTAATTAAAAATTTAATAAATGTGGTTTGATGATTACAGAAAATATTTAAATAAATAAATTTTATATACCCAACATACTAAACCTTGAAAATTTAATTGTCTGGGTATTTTTAAAGAAAGTTATTAATATCAAAGTAAATAAAAAATATATCGATTTTTCCCAATCATAAATATAACGGTAAAATTGTTTTTCTGCTGTCAAAACATAATTAAGTATTAATTTATTTGTTACTGCAAAAAATATAGGAAAAAATTTGATGATTCCTATCTTGAAAACAGTTATATTGTTTAATAATATTTTTTTATTTTATAAACTTTTTAACCAGGGTCTCTAGAAGTTTTATGAAATTCATCCTGAATTTTCCATTTCAGCCTGAAATTTTCAGGTTCAGTGTTCAGTAGAATTAACATATACCTTGTTTTTTTCGGTTTGTGGGTTAGATAAGTACTGTTAAAAAATATATTGGGCCTGCAATTTTTTTTCTTTATACTTAATATTCTTCATTTTTAAATTCGCCAAATTCCATCTCATACATGCTTCTTGAGCTTCTTTGGTTGTATCTGAAGGAATACCATCTTTTTCGGTTTTTTTCATATTATCTATTATCTTTTCATTTGCTTCCTTATTAATCTAAATATATGTACTATAACTAATATAATTTGTTTACCTTTTATATTTTATAATATTTAAAAATGGGCCATCCGCCATTTTTGTAAGTTTTTTGTTTATTTATGTAATTTGTTTTGTTTTATTATATTATTATTATGATTTTTCATTTATTAATTAAAATGCAATAAAGTAAAACATTTCATTACAGTAAAACCTGTACATTCACAGTCTATGTAAATTACCTCATAAAATTGTTATCATAAACAATAAAAACAACTTTATTTATTATTATTACAAATACCTTATAATTTTTATCAATATGGAATTTAAAAAAAATGTATAACACTATATCCAAGTAGCACCACTTTTATCCTTTTTTAACTAATTTTTAACTCTTGTCAACTTAAACTCGTATAATTAACCGGTTTAAGTTTATTTTAACTCTACATAATTATAATTTAATAAATATGATTATGTATCAATTGATTGAGATATTTTAAGGAAAAAAATGGTACATTATTTTTTCTAATGAATAGTAATACTACTTAAAAAAAAATAGAAATCAAGAACATAATTAAATTTTTAAAAAAATATTGTTTTTGCCTATTTTTTTCCTAATTTTGTTTTTAATTGATTTCAAATATTTTTAAACATAAAATATATATAAATTTTTGGGATAAAACAATTCGGCGATTTTAGGATACTTTTACTTATTGGTTATATAACCAATATAAATTAACCTGCAAGTTTATCTGAACCATTTGGTTATTTTATTGTGTTAATAATAAAATAGTTCATATATGATAATGATATGATAATTATAATTACAAAAATTATTTAAATTAAACTCTGGGAATTTTTGGAAAAGCTCAATTGTCAAAATTTCAAAATGTCAAAAAGTAGGATAACTTAACAAAACAAAACACTTTTTTTAAATACATTGCCTTCTATCAAAAAAACGAAAAAAAACATACAATAAAAATTATTTAAAACAAAAAAAAGAAATAAAAAAGCCTATACTGCTCTCTTAAAAGCCACAAACATTTCAATTTTGCATTTATATATGTTTATGTAGATGTATATACTTATTATTATAATGAAGTTTATTTTCCATAACATAATATAAATTGTACATTTAAAAAAAAATACTCATAATTAAAAGGGAAGTGGAATGTTTGTGTTTTTATTAATTGAATACTTAATTAAAACACGGAAGCTAAAAAAATCGCCGATTTATCAAGGTATTTATTACGCACCTAGACACGCTATCCAATATAAATGAATGACGATAATAAATACTAATATGATTTATATTGAAATTATTAAATGCATAAATCATAACTAATAATTATGTATGTATGTATAGCTCTTAAAAATTTATGCACGTGCTTTAAAAACTAAATTTAAACAATAATGTTAACAACACAATTTTTTTTTACATTATCATTGCAAGCAAATCTCCACATACAAATACTCTTGACATATATTTTAATATTGTTTTGTATACATAACATCTTTCATATATTTTTATAGAAAATTGTAATCTTTACTTTAAATTATAATAATAATTTTGTATTTTAAGGTCAGAAAAATCTATTTTGACCAAAATAAATAAGTTAATTATTTGAAAGAGTGTGTTAATATGGTCATAAATAAATATAGGTATACTAAATAATTGTTGAATATAGTTCAAATTAAATTGAAGCTTTTATACTTCTAACGACAAAACTTATACCTCTCGGCATACTTACTTTAAGTTAGATTATAAGAAAACAAACAATTTTTAGAGAAACTTGCAATGTGAAAATATTTAATACTCCCATGACATGTGCTTTATTAAAATTTTTAAAGTTACAATGATTTTTTGATGTAGATCAAATTCAGTCGAAGCTTTTTAACTATTTGTATTGACAAAACTTTATGTAGGGACACTTTAAGCTGGGTAAGAAAAACTACCACATTTTTAAATACCATATTATACAGTCTTTTAAATAATCCAAAATACTTATTTATTTTGGTCAAAATAAATTTTTCTAACCTTAAAATTACAAAATTAGATGATATTTTTGTTATAATATATTAACCTACCTTTAATACAGATATTCTTATTCCATAATAGAGAAGCTGGATTTTTTAAATAAATGCTGTCTAGTTGAAATTATTTTATGGAGAAAACCAGATATTTGGACCAAATGCACAAAAATATTACTTATTTGGCACCATACATTTTAGAATTTCATTAAATGCAGTATTTATATTCTTAAATTCTTAAACCATCCATTGTTATTCTAATGTTATAAAGAGTTATACATTTTTAACGCCTAAACATAATATTATTTCTTTCGTTGACTATACTTTGACAGATACATAACCTGAAACGCCTTAAATGCCAAATTTTCAAAAGACTGCGTTCCGTACGCGGTCACGTGGTGGGACTTTGAGGTGTGGAGCATAGTACAAGCTGAATTGACTGATTTATTAGAAAACTATCAAAACTATATAAACATTTTCCTTTAGAAGCAAAGATAAGGTTTTCCAAAGTACTGAAAGAAGCAGCTATCCTTATTATTGAAAATAAATTAGATGACATGGAATTAAAATATTTTCTACCAATCAATAAACATGGTCAATTATCACTGACCGGCAAAAGTATGGAACAAATTCATGTGATGTACAATTCGATCACGTACTTCATTTCACCGTACAGTCAAGCAGTTTACTACAAACGGGAGTGTTCAACCGAAAAAAGAGTTCGTCGAGCAACAGTCACAGGTGGAAATAATGAAATTAATGTATTAGTAGCAACGGCCGATAGCAGAATATTAAAACAAAATAAATAAATAAACTTAAAAAATAAAACAAAGTATTTTATTCAAAAATTATTGGAGAATCGTATTCTCTAAAAGTGAAACAGTGAAATTTTCACTATTTCCGTCAGTGAGTTATTATTCACTGTAATATTAGTGTTTTTCAATATAAATTAGTGAAATTTTAACTTCTCCAAATTATTGTTTTTTATTATCACTACTTTTCCGGAACCCTCGACATAAAATAGTGAAATTTTAACTTTTTTGAACTAAACCTATTTCACTAATTTGTACAGTGTAATTTCCACTAAATAAATTAGTGCAAAGAAATCGCTACATGAAAAATTGAGTATTCACTAATTGCTAGTGGTATACTTATCACTGCGGCAAATAGTTAATATGCACTGTCAATCAGTGAAAATCCACTGTTTCATTTTTAGAGAGTACACAGAAGAAAAATCGAACAAAACTGATTTTTTTTCATTACAGCGCCATCTATTACAAATATTAAAAAATGTTTTAGACAAAATCCACCTATTTAGTCAAATGATCCAAATCTGCAATAAAAAATAGGGTGTTCCATTGGAAATTTTAAAGATACCCCCTGTTCCCCCTATAAGGAGGAGAGTATGAGGACCAATTTTAGTACTGATTGATTTCCCCCTTCGAATCATTTAATTTTTATTTTAAATATTTTTTTCGTAAAATGCATACTAACTGAGATATTAGTTTCAAGTAACTGTATGTAAAAAATGATGCTAATAAGCAACTGCTTTGTGCTGCACTGCACGTGTTTAATACCCTAATGGCTCCTGGCCAAATAATTTTTGGAAAATAAGTCAGGGTTGTCATTTTTCATTGACAGTGAACAATCGTATTTTTTAAAAACTTAATCGTGTCTAATATACCTACATATATACACGCAGAGCACTTGTTTGGGCAAGTGTCCCGAAAAATTGAAACAAAACATTAAAAATTAATATTTTGTTAGATAACAATCTATGAAAACTTACATGTTAATGAACATTGAACATCAAGAGATGGGTCAATTTTATTTAATTTTTAGTAGAATTAATAAAAATAATATTAACAATATGTTTTATTAAACCTTGATTATAACAACAAAAAATTCATTGCAGCTACTTCAATATTCAGCCTTAATTTTTGTTAACACCTGTTCAGGGTTTCGTTTTTAAATGACAAAAAATTGCGTGACCGGTATTATTTAACAGCGCACTTTACGTTACAAGGTGTAGAATTAACAGTAACGATTTTAAAGAATGAGTCATCTTTGCTAAATTTGTTTTATTTCAAGTGTTGCACGCTCAATATTAATTAGTCGAACGAAAAAAATAAATTGTTAGGTGGTCAATAAAAAATATTACTTGATGAGTTTTATATTTTACTAAATATTTGGGTCAACAAGCTAAAATGGGTCGAGATACTCATTACTCTAATTCGCTAAAAAATAAGGACATTTTTAGATAACGTGTGCAAATATTATGTAAAAAAAAACTATTAGAATAAAATTAAGATATTTTTGTTAAAAAATATAATTTTAATGTAATTTTTGATCTTAATGGTATTTTAAATCATCCAGGTAATATTTTTTACAAATTCTTTATCGAAAATAGACACCACCAGTGGCTTTCGGGCTTTTTATTTACGGGCTGAAGTTAGCTTTAAGTTATTTGACAGTTGTCAAATGTTGAGGTTAGAATTATTTAGTATGACAGTTGTCAGATTTTATTAAATTTTGGAAATCATTTTTATCACGTTTTGTTATAAGGAATTAGCATTGAATAATTTTAATAGAAAAGTAAAATGTGAAATCATTTATTAAAACAATATTGACATATACTATATTTGCCTTTGCAAATATATTTAGTTATTTAATTAGTGTCTATTAACATAGATATTTTGCCAACTCTCTAACTTAATTATAAATGTGTCATATAAACTTGTGACTACATTAAAAGAATATATATTTATTTAATATCTCATGAACAAATACAAAATTTCTTTATTTTATGTAATTATTTTTTCTTGAAATTCTTTAATTGCATTTAAATAACTACACTTTGGCAATTATCCTGCAATAATAACAGCAATATATATTTAATGTACGTGTATTATCTTGATAAAGCAAATGTTCGACTAAATTCATTACCGGGCATTGCATGTTATGAATAAGATCAGATTTGCAATTTATTTGAATAACTGTTCAAGTACAAAGTTTATCGTTCTAGACGTTGTTTAACCTTTGTACAAAAAATCCAGACAAAGGATTGTTATAATTATGTTTTTTGTTGAAATTTGACAAATTAAAACATCCCTGTCAGAACCACACGACCTAGAACGTTACACTCTGTCAGTGCTCATAAGTTTTATGACTAGGGAGTTTCTTTAAAAGGAAATCCATGTTGAAAGCAAGGAAACAACAATCCAATTTTTGTTGACGATCAGTGGTAAGTGTGGGTACAAAAATATCGATAATTAAAATCGGCTCGAATCACGAGACGAACTTACGCATTTTGCGAATTATTGCCAAGGTTTATTTATATTTACATTTACAAACACAAGTTTCTCCATGTTCAATTCAACGTCCAATTATTTTTACATTTGGTATTTATCGTAAAGGTCTCAATTTTATAAAATTTTTAAAAAAACAAGATGTTAAAATAAATTCTCCTTAAGTAAAGAACATATTGTATTGAAATTTAACAATCCTGTGTTCAAAATAAAATAAAAAAAAACATAATGAATATACAATGTTGGTAAATTACTCATAAGCATAGCTATAAAATGTGTGCAAATTGCTTCAAATATTTATGAATTTATTTTTCTGTACTTATTAAGTGCTGACATTGAAATAAGCGAATAAATTGAATGAAAAATAGTGATAGCGGACATTTTTACATATTTTTTGATAAGGTAATGGTATTAAATTAACAAAGAATGTTTACAAAATACATGCAAAGTTAATAATTATTTTGAGTTAATTTTTTAATGAAATTCAAATTTGTCACATTGTTGCTTTTTAGCTAGAAAACCAATAAAAATATCCTGTGGTACATAAGTATTGATTTAGAAAACATTTTATGGGTTAAAGGCATTACAATAATGACTCATTTTTATAAATATACCCTTTATCTCCTAACTCATTCAAGATAAAAAAATAATACTATTTATAAATAAGCCATAATTGTAATAATAGTAATAATGATAATTGTTGTCAAATAATCACGTAGAAACTACCGTATGTTTAAATTATTTAAGTCGCCCCTAAGGTCACATGATAACTAATACGTTATCCAAACAAAAACTATATAGTTTTACTTTTATTAATTCAAATAAGATAACGCGCGTACAAAGTATTTATTCCTTTTAAATTTTTGTAGCAATTATTCAAATATTTTAATTGAATGTACCATTACAATTTAATGGTTTTAATTAATATATGTACATATAGTCGACATAATAAAAAATGTTGTTTGCCACGGGTAATAGCTTAAGCTTTTGTTTAGGATTTTTATTTATTAAAGCTTTAGATAGTTTACACAGTAAAAAATAACAATAGCAAAATATAATAATAAATTATGATTTATTGCTAGAAAAATTTATCTGGTGTTTAACTATATCATATAGTTAAACATATAGTCTATATAGGGTACAATAATTAGTTTATATGCATGTATCAATTAATCTTAAAGAGATAGTTCTAAGGGAAAAACCAATGTGACATTTTTTTTATGAAGTAGTACATAATACGTCCATATTTTAGAAATAAAGAAAATAAAAATTTAAAAAAAAATATTTTTGCTTTATTTCGTTTGAAATTGATTTAAAATACTTTTAAACATAAAATAATATTATGTTTTATTATTGATTTGTTTAAATTACCTTATTTTTGGAATAAAACAAATTATTAAAATAAATAGTATTTCCTTTTCTTGAAATGGACAGCAAACAATATGGCGATTTTAGGATTATTTTACTTATTGGTTATATAACCAATATAAATTAACCTGCAAGTTTATATAAACCATTTGGTTATTTTACTGTGTTAAATTTATATACACAGTAAAAAAAAATAACTCTAAGCAACACTAATTAGAGTTCACACAGGTCCACACTAAATAGTGTTGTTTTATAACACTACAATTAGAGTTAATTTGTAGTGTAATTTTCCCCAAGTAAGCAAGTATGATTTAACACTATAGCACTGAGGATAAAGTAATTTTACACTGTATTAAAAAGTGTTAATTTACCTAAAATCGTGTACTTCTACACTTTTGTTCAGTGTAAATTAACACTAGTTTGGAAAAGTTCTAATTTTAGAAAGGTACTTTTACTCTTTTAGTGCAAACTTGTAGTGTAAATTAAGACTATTATTTGAGTAAAACCTATTGGTGGTAGTGAATAAAACGAAAAGGTAAATAAAGAGAAACATTTATTTGGAACAAAAATCTATGACAATTATCAAAATCGGTGCCTTTTAAAATATAATTTTATATTTGAGTCGTATGGCTTTTTCCTGGTTCCTTAAAAAGTAAAAGTTTTAGATCAATGCAATGTTTTACTGGCTGTCAACTTGCAAGCAATGAATTATCTTGAGAATTCATCAGTAATACATTTTTCTGTTATAAAAAATGGGTGATCCCATTGGTACAGAGGCGTCAGGCGGCTGTATGTCGGGGATTTACCACACGTGAACAAATTTTCTATAATATTAATAAAAATGTAGGTATAGGTTAATATAACAACCATTACGCTTGAAAATAAAAATTAAATCAAGTGTGTATGTATTTATATTATTAATGTTACAAGTACCCGACCTACTGCCGTAAATTATTGATATATAATATAGGTATGGACATCCTTTTAACATATTGGTATTTATTGAGTATTAATGCTTAAAGAAAAAGGAAGTATAATACTTACCAAAAAATAAGAATGTCCCCTTATGGATTCACCGCAATTAAAATCTAACTAAACAAAAATGCCACACTTCCACAACGCGGTATCTCCTGATATGAAATGCCTAGGTAGATAGGTACCAACCAAACATTTTAAAACGCATTTCGGTTATTACCAGTTTTTTCAGTCTATTTTGCCACTATTGGTGTAATTTAACTTTAATTGTGATACAATGTGCACTAGTAGTGTAAAGAAAAAATGCTCTTAGTAACATCAAAACAGTCAAAGAAATTGGCATGCACTGTAGTGTACATTTTGTCACTATTTAACACATTAAGGGGTAATAAACACTCGCATTAAGTTTTTCTACCCTTTTAATTTATTTTAATAATAAATAGTGTAAAAGTGCCAATAAATAATGTTCATATTTAAATGTGTTTAATAAAGTTAATAAGCACTAAATGCTACCTAGTGTATTTTGTAGTGTAACTTTTACACTTACAAATCAACTCTAATATTTTTGCCCCTACACTAAAAAATTTACACGGGCAAAATATTTTACTGTGTACTTTATTTACCTATCGGTAATTTATAACTTTGGTTTTGGTTTAAATTCGCTTAATGTAACACATTATAGTTAATAATTACCAAAATTATTTAAATTAAACTTGTTATTTTTAAAATAACTAACCCAAAAAAATTCCGCCGATCTGACGTTCTGATTTTAGTTGCAACCTTGCTTTATTTTTATAAAACGCATCTTTTCTGTTATAAAACCTATAGATGCTTACCAAATTAATTAAATGTGAGGGGACTGTTTTAAGATTTGTAGAATAAGAAATTAATGTAACGTTATCTAACTTCTAAAATAACCTACTTTTTAATTTATAATTAATATTACTAAATACCTACTGACTATGACCCTAATGAACACGGTATACCTATTAAATACTGTTTAAAATTAATAATAATTCATTTTAGTAAAATATAAACTGTTATAAATGTGTCTTATGTAAACAAATTTGTTGTCAACAAATTATTAAATGATTTTTCTAACATTATTAAGTCTACTATATTTTAAAACTTTTTTATTTATTTATATAATGATTTTTTTAAGTGTTAATTTAAGAATTTTTATTAAAAAACAATATCAATAAATTTAAAAAACAAATAAAACATTAGACTGGGCCAAAAAAATTGACTATTTTTTTTTTGAAAAATATATCGAGAATGTCATTCAGAATGACAAAAAAAAGAAAAAATTGAAATTTTAAGTTTTTCTTCGATTTTAATCGTGAATAACTTTTGAAGAATTAAATTTAGGCAAAAATGTTAAGAGACCTTTTTGTAGAACACTAAATTTCCTTTAAAAATCCGACGTGAGCTTTCTTAAATATTCATTGGTTCATTAGTAAAAAAATTTCAAAGTTAAAAGGGCAAATCGAAAAAATACATCGATTTATTAAGCTCAATTACTCGGAAACGGCTCGTCTGACAAAAATTTTCAATCAGACCTTTTTTGTAGAGAATTTAATTTTATATCAAAATAAGTGAAAAGAAATTTTTTGCACTTCAATGTTTTGACAGTTCTAACGTAAAACATGACCAAAAATCAAAAATAGCGATGATAGACCTCTTAAAATTAATATTAAGGGCTCAAATTTTCACCAAATTTTTTTGTCATTCTGAATGACATTCTCGATATATTTTTCAAAAAAAATAGTCAATTTTTTTGGCCCAGTCTATAAAACATAATAATGAAATAAAGCCTTACCTTTTGGTTTATCATCATCGTAATGCGGTGGTTTCTTCTCCACATCATATCCATTGGATTGGCCCATTTCGCCGAAAAAAAACTGTCAATAAAAATAAAAAGTATGGAATGTAACAAATCGGAGTCAACTTTGCCGGGTATCGATATATCAACAAGTGCGCAAATTTTCGCGGGCAAACGAAATTTGAAGTCTCGATGCGGGGTTTTGAATTTAATAGCGCGGCGCGCGTTGTCGCGCTGACAGGTGGACGGTCACTGACGCCGTGAGAGACGAAGCGCCTTTTACACTCTATTGGCGGAGCACGTGACTCGCGGCTACACGCGCCACCCTTTTTCCGCCGAAAAATTATGAATTCAGAAAATATCACTGATAGACCACACTGAAAGAAAAGATGGTTAAATTAACCAATAAATGCATGGTTAAATCAACATTTTTTGCGCATTCAATACACACAATGTTTACTTGGAGTTAAAATTAAAATTATTAAATTAAAATTTCAGAAATTTATTTTAACCTTTAAACCTTTTTTTGGTTCCATCACTAAAAATATTAAAATGAAATAAACGTATTATTAAAATAATATTATCGTAATATTTAATTGATTATTTATTTAATTGTTAGTAGTAAAATAATAAACAGTTTTAATCTTTAAAATTGGATTAATAAATTAATTGTTACTTAAATCAAATAATTAAAATATTAATTCAATTTTCAATTTTACTTAAAATTGAATTCTTTATTTAAAATATTGGATAACTAAACTAAATGGGTCATTTTCAAGAAACACCCGCTTTCAGGAAAATGAAGATCAAAATATTTTTTTTTGCTTAAATTGACTTTTGGTTGGATTTTTATAAATGTTTAGAGTTTTGTTTACTTACATTTAATACAGGCAGTGCACTTTTTAATTTTTTTACGTTTTTTTCAGAAAAATGTGTTTAGCTAGCTTTATATATCTTCATTACCAATTTGAAATCCAAAATTTAATTCAATAAAAAAAGTTGTTATAAAAATAATTTGAAATAAAATGTACTTAGTTCACAAACTTTTGACTCCTATTTTTTATTTTATTTTTTATTAAAAATTGTATACTTTTTTTTAAATATGTATGTTCGTTGAGTTACTTTTTAAAAGAAACCATGCATTCCGATTCTTTGTTAAAAAAACAATACCATTAATATTTTCTTTTAGTCACTGTATTAGTGAATTAAACTCTACTTTATAAACACGTATTACCAAGTGATAGTGTATAAAAATCATTTTAAGTATTTTTTTTTAACAAAAACTAAAAAAAGTAACGAAATAGACATTGGTATCACAACGGACAGGGGTACACAAAGGACTTAATCAGATTACGTAAAAAAGAAACTATATAGGATGGTACGATTTTAGAGTAATGCATAAACAAAATCCCTTGTAGTGGTGCTCACTTGCAGAATAACAACTTTCTAAATTGTAGACATCCTTTTTCTTTGACTATAAGGTGGTGAAGGTCCCTTTTAGTACTTTTATATTGCGTGGAATTTTTCCTTGGATGTAATCTATATCATGAGTTGTAATTACAAATAATTTTAAATTGGTTAATCATAAACTACTTTTAATAAAAGATACGGTAAATATTCACTTTGTTGTCGAAAAATTCTATTGCGTTACCCTAAATTCCATTGCCTTACCATAAGGTAACATAGTGGACTCGGTAACGCAGTGGACAAAGTTTTGTAAAACCATATTTAAAATATAATAATGACATTACAGTCATTAATTACTCTCAATGGGCTTTAGTGCCCTAAAATAAACATAAACATGAAAAATAGTATTTTTTCTTACCTTATTTTTATTATTTTTTTGAGTAACTTAGCGGACAAACAATTATTACATGTATGTAAGTTTTATAAAACACTAATGGGACATGCGAAAATGTGTGTTTCACAAATTTAAAAATAAAAAAAAAAATATTCTGAAATAACTAAACAAAAATTTTCTGAAAGAGTTTACTAAGGGCTTGTTAGGCTTTCACTTGGTTTTTTAATCAATAAGATCCGATAATTTTTAACAAAGTTATTGGAATTCAAACTTACGGACAACGGAAGGCGGGTGTTTTTTGAAAACGACCCAAATATAAAAGTATATAAATGTAAGTAAGTGGAAAGGTTGAATAAAATATCAAATTTATTAAAAAAAACTTTATTAGATAAATTCAAGTTCATTTGAACACAAAATAAAACATAATAGATTTAAATCAATTTTTTTTTGAATTATTGTATCCAAAATTTAATTAAAATAAAAAAATTTGATTTTAATACAAAAAATCCATTTTTTTTTATTTTTTCAAAAAAATCATAATTTGGCGTTTTCAACTTAATAAATATATAATCTTCCAAAAATGTCTTTTAAAATAGTGATATTATTAGCTTTACTTTTCAGAAAAAATTAAAACATGTATTTTTTATAAATTAATTCGTCTAACGTCTAACTCGCAGCAGAGCAGCAACAGCAGCCCAGCAAATAAGACTTGAAGATGGTACATGAGATTGTACCGAAACGTCGTCAGACATGCTGTTCTTTTAAGAACCAAAACGACAATTATTTTAAAATTAAGTTCTACATAAAAACCTCAACATAACTATAATTAAACTTGACCATTATTTAGGACTACATCCAACCGCATAACACAAATACCAAACTACCTAGATAACAGACGAATAATGAAAAAATAATTATATAGTTTCATATAGAGAAACACAAACAAAAATAAAAAAAAGTAAGTAAGTAAGTTGAAAAGCTATATCGTCGCCTTCAGGAGAAAATCACGTAACTCCACATTTTCATTAAAATGGTATTTTAGTGGCATCTGTTAGATAAAACTGTAACTAATTTATATGCAAGTTACAGAAGTCATAAAATAAACCGTTAATTTTAAATTTAGAAAAAGAAATATACGTATCTCCAAACGTGGAGGAGCGTTCAGGGAATAATGCCTAACTCCAGTATACAAATCAGTGCCATTGACAAGTATAAGTTATTGCCTAGTTATTTTTTCTGTTTACGCGTAAAACCTTTGTTTTCCGAAGTTAAATTTGTTAAAAGTATGTATGAAAGATTGTTTAGTGTGTAAAGTTAAGGTACCATGAATAATAATAAGGTTACTTTTATTAAAATAAAGTACATATTGGAGATACGTAATTTTCCATTAAACAATTTTTTTGGCGGTAATGTGGAGATACACCAATACACCTTTAATATGTTTTTCTTTCCTCCTGTAAAATTTTACTACATGGAGTTAAGCAATTTTCTCATGAAGGCGACGATATATGTTGTGCATTGTATGAACAAATGCAGCGAAATAGTTTTTGCTTATAATTATCGAAACTTTTCTTATTTAACTTTAACTTTAATTTAACATTAAACATACTGAATGAGTGATGAATCTGCTCAGAAGCCTGGTCAGAAAAAAATCCGAATGGCCTCTATAAAACTCTATTGACTAATTAAAGAATATCACTGATAAAAATAGCAGTCAGTGACTTAAGAAGAACAACAATTTTAAAAATATATGTTCAAAACATTTTAGAAAAATAGACTTAAATGGTTTATAAACGCTTTTAAAATTTCAAATCGATATCTTTTTCCGTTCCCCAGAAACTTCTAACGGACCAAGAATGTAAAACACCCTTGCATATATTAGTCTCATAAAAAGTGGTATTTTTGTACAGGCATTTCAGGAATACCATGCATAATATAATTTATTAAAAAGCTCTATTTTTAGACTTTTCAGGGACTTTTAATCTAATGTGAATTTAAACACCTAAATATTTTGTTAATGTACATAATTAAATTGAAATTATTTATAAATAATAGGGTAAAAATTTCGATTGCCTTGTCCAATTCTATTTTTGAAAGTGCAGTTACAATTTAATTAATTAATTAATTAATTATTAATTTAAATATTTTACAGATTTTTTATGTCCAAAAATACTTTTAAGTGCCTAGTACCAATTTTTTGTAAATGTCAGGCCCGGTTCTAGGGTTACGCGGTGGCCTGTGGCCCGAAAAATTAAAAAATTATCGAATCAAACTCGGCTACTATCTAAAAATAAATTAGTCAAAAATGACTAATTTAATAGTTATTAGTGGCTGCTTTTTCACTTGTACCATGGTTAACCATGGAATACCATGGTATCCCAAAATTTAACAGCCAATTCTTATGTAAAATTGTCCCCTGAATCCGAAAATGTCGTCAAAAGTTAAAAAGTAGAACAGTTTTTGAGATATAGTCAATTTTCCATACCATGGTATTCCATGGTTAACCATGGAACAAGTGAAAAAGCAGCCAACTATTAAATTAGTCATATTTGACTAATTCATTTTTAGAGTTAGTTGCACAAATTAGTTCTGTAACTAATTAAATAAATTAATTAAACTATACAGAAAGCATATTTTCTAGATTCATCAAATTTCTAAAATTTGAATATAAATACGCAATAGATAATTTTCTATTGCGAGTACGCACCCATTTTTTTCGATTGTCGATTTTCGTAATATAAATACGTATTTGTTGTTTACAGGTGAGTAATTTTTCTCAGCGGTAAAATTCTAGCGTTGTCTGGAGCATGCAGTGAAAGAGAATGACCGCACAGGCCCATTAATTAAGTAGAAAGTACTGGCACCATCTAGTCTAGCTCTAAATCGAGTCCAAGCATTAATTATTGAATCTTGACGTCATTGAATGACAATTCACCGCCATAAAACTGTCGGCAAATTTGGATTTTTTCCATTTTTTTATGTTAGTAGTGGATGAAGAAAACACCTTGTATAAAATTTGTCAAAAAAGTTATTTTTAACTTTTAGTAATATTAAGAAATTTTAAAAATATGGTTTTGTTTTGATGTTTTATTAAAAACAACAATTTATTTTATTTATTTAATTTATTTAATTTTGTCCAATAATAAATAAAAATAAAAATGAAAAAAAAATCGACCTGAATTTTTCTATGAATTTCTTCCATACTTTTGCCCTAACTGTATAGAAAGCGAGAAAAAGAGGCCTGATAAGGTCTAATTTGAGAAAAAATCAATAAAAAAATATTTGTCAAAATACTCGAATTTGATAATAATAAAATTAGGATTGACCGGCAAGATCACCAGATTAGACTTTTTATATGTGGAGTCATGTACAAGTAAAATCCATAGAAAAAGAAGTCGTTGGACCACCATGTATAATATAGGTACAGTTCGGCGCAAAAAAAGCTACTATTAAAAAAAATCTTATTGGGTGCCAACGGTATGTAACCTATGTCCAAAATAAAAATAGAAAAAGGATTTATGCATATAGCATAATATTTATATGTATGTGCTTGGTAGCACGTGAAGTTTTTAGCTAATTTGTAGGTACTCAGTTTAATTTTTTTATATTAAATATTTATTATTATAATGTTTAACAATGTAAAAAAATAAACAAAATAGCATAATATTAGTATATGATATAAATTAAAAATACAACATTTTAAAGATCTTAATTTTGTTTACTATAAAAAGGTTAAATTTTAATATTCTATGCACAAAAATTTAATCAGATGACATTGTTTACAATTTAAGAAGCCGACTCCTTTTAAATCTAGATTCTTGACACATAAAATACCGACGACATTATTTTATATAGGCATGAATCATTTTCAAAACAGCGAAATATTCCAAACCGTGCTAATTGCGATTTACAATAGTTTTTAACGTAAGTTTCCAGATTAAATCGTGCAAATTATTTGCGTACACAAATTGTAAACATACAGGGCGTCCCAAAAATATGTGAGCTATTTTTTCCCACGTTTATACATACATAAGACAAGAATCGTTATTGAATATAAAATATATCAGCTCATCATGGTGCTATTTTCGGAACACCCTGTATAATTTAAATGTTGATTTTTAAAATTAAGCAGGACCTTTTATATCTAGGCTTAAATTGGTAAGCTAATACTGTTTAATAAAGTTGTGACACAGCAATAATTTAAAGAATACATTTTGTACAATTTTGATTGATTTTAAAAAATGGCGGAGGTGCCGGGATATTGCCCCTATAATAGTTAATTTTGTATACGTTTTCAATTAATGATCCTCTCAATTTGTTTGTTTAAAAATTATATCCAATTAACCCAAAAATAGTTGTACGCAACTTGCTTAACCTTTATTTAATTTATTATATGTTATGTGCAAAAAATATGAAAATGAGTGTCAAGGATCAAGCAAGGAAAAGATCGTTGGTGTCAAATTGAGGAACAAAAAATTTTTCAAGCATTAAATCTGGACATTTAATATTTAAGCAGCTATCCTAATTAATCTATTTATCTATTGTCTTCGTCCCTTCATGTAGCCGACTTTGTTGGTCATTTCAAATAAAAATCTAGTTAAACAGTTTTTAACTGAATTAACCTTAATTTACTTCCTGTTTTTGTGCACATCAGTAAATATATCCGACAGCCAGATTTAATGAAGATTCATCATCCATTTTATATCATATATGCTGTAAAAGTCTAAGTTACGAAAAAAAACGGCACAACATGGATTTATATTTAGTTCTATAAACCTCGACTAATATTGCAATAATACAAAATCTGATAATCGATTAAAAATAAATAGTATATTTATGGTCAACAAGCATATTACATAACCACCTTGATATATAAAAGAATCTCCTGGAATAGCATAAATTCCTTAACCTTACGAGTTCAATGAAAATTTCGATTTGCAGAATTTTATACAAATGACCTTTGTTAATAGTACAGTCATCTTAGTCAAAAAAAGGGATCAACCTCGGAATCTAACGGAATAAGCTGAATTTTTGTGAAAACCTTTATTTTAGCATTACAAATGTTGTCTCAAAAGTCACATATGCCAACGTGTGAGCGGCCTTAGATATTCAAGGTCAAAGGTCGCAAAAATCAGTTTTTTAAGAATATCTCGTTTTCTCTGCCTCCTATCGTATTTGCATTTATTATAAAAGTTGTAGAAAATAAAATTCTCTACAAATTTTGTTTATAAAATTTTTTCATACGTTGAACCGTTTTTGAGATAGAGGGCGCAGAGTGTGGAGCGCTCAGCCATACGTACCTTTAGCGCAAGATAAATCGTGAATCCCAATCTATTATACCGTTTTTTTAATTAATTATATAATAAATATTACTAAAATAAAAATTTAATACCTTATACTTATATTTATATTTCTTTTAAATCAAATATATTTTATCTTCATATACCTATATCTTACTCTCTAAAAATGAATTAGTTAAAAATGACTAATTTAATAGTTATTAGTGGCTGCTTTTTCACTTGTACCATGGTTAACCATGGAATACCATAGTATCCCAAAATTTAACAGCCAATTCTTATGTAAAATTGTCCCCTGAATCCGAAAATGTCGTCAAAAGTTAAAAAACTAGAACAGTTTTTGAGATATAGTCAATTTTCCATTTCATATGAAATTGACTATATCTCAAAAACTGCTCCACTTTCATAATTTTTGACGGTATTTTCGGATTCAAGGAACAATTTTACATAAGAATTGGCTGTTAAATTTCTTGATACCATGGTATTCCATGGTTAACCAAGGTACAAGTGAAAAAGCAGCCACTAACAACTATTAAATTAGTCATTTTTGACTAATTCATTTTTAGAGAGTATATTTTAATTTAATTTTAATGAAGGATAATTGAATCGGAGTATACTCCTATAGAAAAAAATGTTTTTATTTATATCAATATAATTAATATTATTATTATTATTAATCTTTATCTTCTTCATCCTCGTCTTCTTCAGGTTGGCCAGCAATTTCAGACTCATTCTCATCATCACTCTCCTCGTTATCATTGACATTAATTGTCATATCTTCAAAAACGTACTTATAACGCGTTTGTACTTTGCAGATTTTTTTGCCTTTGTTGCCTCATCCGCGACTTCACCACAAAATAAGCACAATATTTTAAAATCAAACACATCATCCCTTTTTTACGAGGTACAGTTGATGACGTTGAAGGTCCAGTCTCTTCAAGGCGACGTTTTGCTGCTGCAATTTTACTATAGTACGTTATAGCGTACAATTTTCGACACTCAATATGAACGTTCACAGAATTCAAAGTATTTAGGTAGGTAGTTTATGTTTATTTCTCTCAATAATTGCTTCTTTTAAAGTCTTTATACCGCGCACAAAAGTCACAGAATCACCTTCAGAAAGTAACTTTTACAAATAAAACACAAATCATGATTTGTTAACCTTTAAAATATTACGAATATTACTTGTCACAACCCTAGACCTATACCTAGGGTCACAATTGTGTTAACTTGCTTTAAAATTTAATATAGGTATACCTAACCTTTTTATTTATAGCAAGCCCACTATAGTATTTCCAGGTCTGTTATTTTAAAAGCAATATCTGGATCCAAGAGATGACCAGAGACATATTTAAGGCAAATTCATTTAATGTCTTTTCTTCTTAAAATCCATTTATCATTAATTAGAATAACATTAGAATATATTTAGAATGATTCACTTCATTATTTAATTATTTGTATCTCAAAAGTAAGTAAAATTTAATGACTATTTGTTTTAAAAAAATATATAAAAATAAATATAAGGTATTAAATTGTTATTTAAGTAATATTTAATAAATAATTAATTAAAAAAACGGTATAATAGATTGGGATTCATGATTTACCTTGCGCTAAAGGTACGTATGGCTGAGCGCTCCACACTCTGCGCCCTCTATCTCAAAAACGATTGGACGTATAAAAAAATGTTTTAAACAAATTTTGTAGAGAATTTTATTCTCTACAATTTGTATAATACATGCAAATACGATAGGAGGCAGAGAAAAGGAGATATTTTCAAAAAATTGATTTTTGCGACCTTTGACCTTGAATATCTAAGGTCGCTCACACGTTGGCATATGTGACTTTTGATACAACATTTGCAAAGCTAAAATAAAGGTTTGTACAAAAATTCAGCTTATTCCGTTAGATTCCGAGGTGAAATGCCTATCTGACTGGACTATAAGGGAATTCCAAAAGGCTCTATATTACACAATAGGGATACGTAAAATCTTATTCTTGTTTTTTGTAAATCTGTTTTTCTGTTTAATTTCTTAAAAATAAACTTTGGGTAGAAGTTTTAGTTTTTCTAGAGAATATTTTACTAAGACCACGTTGCATCGACAACGGTTCAAAGCAATAAGCAATAGTTTTTTCTACGTTTTTGCACAATATTTTGGTGATATTTTGACGTTATTACTATTGCAATATGTTTGGTTTTATATTGTTCATTTTAGTTGAGAAATATTTTTCCCAAATCTCGCTTCTGTCGTAAGCGATTGAAGTTTCTGTTTTATGTGTAAATTTCTCCAATATTAAAAAAACTAACATAGAAAAAATAAATCTAATTATACGCAACGTACTAACACGTATTAATTATTTTGTTTACCAGATAATAATGACCATGATTCTGTTAGCATTATGTAATAAAAAATAGGTACTTGAACTTGACTGAAAAAATAATAGGTAGCAAACATTTTTACTCCCGGAAGTTTTTAAATTCACGAATTCGACATAACACTTAAATTTTATTACTAATTTTTATGTTAAATATAAAGTAATAAAACGCAGTTTTTGAATTAAATTACATATAATTATCACATGATACATACACTTAATTTAATAAAAAATTAATACAACAATTTTGTAAATAAACCTTTTAATGATTTTATAAAAAATATATACTTGAATAACATTAAATTTAGTATAATAATAGTATAAAATATTTTTTTGCATAAATTTTGATAAAGGCACATATTTTTGTCATAGTATTTATTTCATTACTAATATTATTTTTTTATAAGTATAACCTAAAATGACTAAGAATAGAAGATTGACAAGATTGCATAGACTAGCAGAGTAAACATATATTTTATAAGAAATATTTCAGGCACACATATAAGGCACATCCAAAAATATCTTGTCAATCTTTAACACAACCTAAATATTCCATTTTATTTTGAGCAAATGAAAAAATAATATTTACATGCCCCTGTAAGCATGAATATGTTTACAAATGTTGTTTTATAAGTCCACAATAGAGATTGTCTTTGGTATAACCAATTTTATAAATAAATGAACACATACTATAGTCAAATAATATCCATAGAAAACAACTTTTTGTTAAAATTATTTTGGGGTTAATCTGTTAATTTGGAAGATTGAGATTATAAATGTAATATACATTATGCAAAAGGCAATAACAAAAGGTGCTTATTGCCAAATAAAATGAATAAAGAAGTCCTATTATGTCTACCATTACAGCTTGTTAAAATTCGATTTCATTGTGGGGTAGCATTAAAACCAAATAAAAGTTTTAGCAACTTTGACAATAGGCACTATGGGTAAAAATGTACCGCACGTTAATATCTTTAGAGAAGAAAAACAATCTCACTTCGTTTTTGAGATGGTTTTTTAAGTTAAATATATTAACTTCTTGAAAAAATAATCCTCCATCTCAGAAATTAAGTAGAAAATATTGCTTCTAGCTTCTCTGTGAAATATTTCGAAGCATAACATTAATTTAGGCAAGAAATTAACATCTAATATTGTGAGCAACATAAAAGGTACTCAGTTAGAATTTGTACATTCAGACTTTTCGTTACAGATTAAAAATATGACAGGTATGAGAGCTAAAGTTATTCTTTTTGTTATCAGTATGTACAGTTAGATTTATCTATGAGATTTAAAAAAGCGTTAATTTAAAAATACATACATCCTGTACCAGTTATTTTTTACGTATAAGAAAACGCTCACAACCATATAGCTTGGCCTTACTACATTAGACTGGGCCAAAAAATCGACTATTTCGAAAATATGGTTTGGGGTGACAAAAAAAATTATTGTGAAAGTTTGAGTCCATAATATTAATATTAAGAGGTCTATCATCGCAATTTTAATTTTTTTTTCAAAGCGAGTTTTTGTCTCAGAACTCCCAAACCATTGAGTTTAACAAAATTGACTCGAAAATATGTTTTTAAGGAAATTGAATGCTCTACAAAAAAGGTTAGAATGAAATTTTTCGTCAGATAAACCGTTTCCCTAAAATCATGCCTTAAAAATTGGTATAGTTTTACATTTAATGTTATTGATAAAATTACTGAAAATTAAAAAAAAATAACACATTCTAATTTTTAAGAAGTTATTTTACATACACATTTAAAAAGAAAAAATCAAATTATGATCCTTAAAAAAATTAATCTACAGAGGAAAAAAACAAGAATTTCGTTTTGACTGAATAACTTTTGATGGAGTGAATTTAGCCAAACATTTTAGGAGACTTTTTGCGGGGCATTTGATTTCCCATAAGAATATCTATCGGTTTTTTTCCGGGTACTGATTTTTACACGAATTAGAAAATTCCAAAGTTAAAATATTAAATTGTAAAACTATACCAATTTTTAAGGCATGATTGTAAGAAAACGGTTCATCTGACGGGAAATTCCAATAAAACCTTTTTTGTAGAGCATTCAATTTTGTTCAAAAAATATTCTTAAGTCAATTTTGTTAAACTCAATGGTTTGGGAGTTCTGAGACAAAACTCGCGATGCGATGATAGACCTCTTAATATTAATATTATGGACTCAAACTTTCACCATAATTTTTTTTGTCACCTCAAACAATATTTTCGATATACTTTACAAAAAAAAAATAATCGATTTTTTTGGCCCAGTCTATTCCTACATACACCCTACTCGCATAACCAATCGCAGGGCAACTTGGGCATCTTGTTTGCCGGCCAAGGTAAATACCCCGCCGTTTTGAACACCCAGTAATCGTAGGTCACTTTGGCAACAAGGCACACCAACATAACCACCTCTGCGGTGATGATGTAGTAGATGTAGTCGGTCCAGTCTTGCTGACTGTTCACGCAAAGCTTCGAAGTGTTCAGTTCGATTACTTTTTGGTTGAGATTTTCGCAGCGAACCTCGTTGTAGTCGCCTATGTGAGACGATTTACTCAACAACCAAACCTACAAAGCGGACAAACATTGGCAACGTCGCACTGTGTAGTTTTTACAACTAAAAAGTTCCTAGTTTTTTTTCCGAGCCCTCGAAACACTACATTCTAGTGATGATGATCAAGTTTTACTTGACACTTAATTTTTAATCAGATGGTAGGGTTTTGTTTGTTATAAATCCTGATAGATGGAGCTTCTTAAACCTTTTTTATAGTTACAATCTGTAGTGTCAAGATTTAGTATGAGGAAATATAAGGTTGGTTGTTTTCACTTGGGTATCGTTTTAATTGTTAATTTATAGCCTAAAAACAATTTTGAACAAAAAAATTTCCGATGCTGCTTAACCCATTCATTTAACACAACAAACAATTTTGATCAAAATTAATTTTTACCGTTTTTTACCAATAATTTAGTAATAAAGTCAATATTAAAAGCGTATAAAATAAAAACCCGGCAAACACACTTTCGCATTTTTTATAATAAATAAAAACGTTTTATTAAATGAAATAAACTTTTACCTTTAAATCTTTGGCAGTCTGGCAGTCGCAATAAACACTGTTGCCGCTTATATTGAGCTGTTGCCGTTGCGTGCTGCGGTCAAACTCTATGTTGGACAACACGTAAGTTTCAAACTAAAAATAAACAATAAAACATATCGTGAAATATTATTAAATTGTACCATATAAAGTATGGGATTTTTCTTACTGTTTTGAAGCTGTTGTTCTTTAAACTCAAATGATCAAAATCTGTTATGAATTTTGAACCCTCCAAAGGCTGAATGGATGATATTTGGTTGTTGTCAGCATACAGAAATTTGAGGTACTGATAGGATGGATCGTTTAATCCTTTTAAGGTTGTTATCTACAAAGAAATGCCACATGTTTTTATGAAACTGAAAAATTCTATTTTCAGACTTTTTTAGTACACCTTTTTTAATTTTTTTTATTTTAAACGTACCTACATTTTAATTAAAATTATAAACAAAATATTTAAAGTCAGATTAAATGAAATTTTTTAGTTTTTCGGAAAAAAAGTTCATCATTTTTAATTTTTATTTTTTTCTTATAACTTTTTTATTTGATTTCGGATTTAACCGATAATAATGAATATTGTAGATACATTAAAGGAGAATCATTTTAAATATTTACTCCATAAATGTATCTACAATATTCTTTAATATTCGTTTAAATCCGACATCAAATAAAAAAGTTATTTGCGATTGAAATTCATCGAAAATTTGTGTGGATCGATTATTTTGCCTGTGAGTGTATTTCTTTTTTTAACTAAAAAATTATTATTTTTTTCCAATCTAACTAACCAAAATTAAGACAAGGGCAGACAAGGAGAAAATAACACTTTTTGAACCTTATTATAATCATTTATTTTATGATTTTTTGAAATAATTATCAATAAATCAGACAATATTAAAAGCGACCTCTTATTAAAAGCTTTTAATAATCATCGATAGATGGCGCCACCATAAAACATTTTCATATAAGTATATGAACATTTTTGTCTGTTCACCAGGGTTGCCAGTTCTACTGATTTTTCAGTAGATCTACTGATTTGCTGATTAATCTACTGATCTACTGAAAAATGTTGTAATCTACTGAAAAAAAATATGAGGTTTATTTATTATGGTTATCAATAATATATCACTTACATTTATCTTGCATTAAATTCCGAACGCTCTATTTAAATACATTTACAAGCACTATATAAAATTATAACGCGTCTTAGCGCTTGATATGTTGGTAATACTGACCACGGGCCTCGGGGAATCCCCGTCGGGGATTACGGGGGAATTATGTCAATGAGTAGAGGTTATGTGAAAGACCATGGGGACGGGGACTTTGTTTCCGTTTATAATAAATTCGGTTTATTGAATTATAATAATTAATATTTTATTTTTAATTACATATTTATTTTTTTTATTGTGCAGTTGCAAAAATATGAGGTAAGTGCACTTATGTAATTTTAAATAGGTAGGTATACCGTATTATCTTTTAGTTCAAGTGAGGACTATAACTCTGAAAATGAAGGTTCCGGTCCGTCAAAGAAAAAAATAAATATGTTTAACATCGGAGCATCGGAATTCGAAGGAATGTTTATTTTATTTTTTTTAAATGAAAATGTTTGGTTATAATCGAGGTTATTACACATTTTTTGTTGCTATTTTGTTACCCTTGGTGACTTTTTTTCATTTATAAATAAATACATATTTTTTCGACGATATAGTTTTATTTTAGTACCCTTTTCTGAAATTTGTAGAGGAAAAAATAAGTCTACTGAAATCTACTGAATTTTTGGCTACATATTTACTGAAGGAATGAAAACCGAACTGGCAACCCTGCTGTTCACATTCACAAGTTTTTTCAGTTACAAATTTCTTTAAAAATCTAAAACCTCATTTGATTTTTTTTTAAATTATGACTTTTTTAGAATTTGTTCTAATTTTTTTTATTAAAAGTGGTCGAGTCTCAGGTTAAAAACTAATTTACAAATCTGAATTTTTGGGAGTACCTACCTAAAGTAAGAAAAAAAATTAATTTAAAAATCTGAAACTTTGAAAGGATCTTCAGAATATTAAAAAAAACCTTGTTTGAATTTTTTTTAAATTACCTATATGAGTTTTTCCTACTTTTTAGAGTTTGTTTATATATTTTTTAAATTAATTTAAAAATCTGAATTTTTGGAAGTAGATACCTTTAGGGTAGTAAAAAGTAAGGAAAAACCTTGTTTAATTTTTCCCACTTTCAAATTTTTTTTATAAATATTCTCAAAACATTAAAATAAAAAAAATTACTCACATTGTTATTTGAAACATTAAGAGAAAATGTTTTAGCAGGTAAAGGTGTAGGCAACGATAAAAATTCCTGTCCTGCACAACTTAGAGAAACATAAACATCAACTGTAGTTGTGGCTGGATATTTTAGAATTTTTGTTGTGCATGTGCAGTTTTTGAAACAATTATTTTCCACCTAAAACAAAAACGAAAAATTCACCAAATATTTGTCATGTTATTGGTTTGTCGCTTACAGTAACTTTATGCCATTCTTTACATGTTGTTAGAGATATTATTTCAACATTATTAAACCAAACATCGTCGAATATGGCATCCGATGAACAAAATGTATTATTCTCTTTTATAAACTCCAAATTGGTCCTGTTTAGATTTTCAATCACTGATTTGCAATAAATTGATGGGTTACCTAGAAACACACTTTATATAAAATTAAATTATTGCTTATTATATTGCAAACAACAAAAATGTATTTAATTAGAGTTAAACTGACATATACATAACCTTAGTTTTGACTGCATTCCCTACTTCAATATTCAAATCTTGCAATTTTCATAAGGTAACTGTTTTAAGAAAATCTTACCTGAAATATCCAATCTAATTAATCCATCCTTTTTAAAGGGCGGAATATTAACCAATTTATTGTCCGACAAATCCAAATACTCCAACTTAAACAAATTTGACAATGATCTACTGTCAAATTCCTTTATACCATTGGAAGAAAAATTAAGGAAAGTGATTTTAGTATTCTTAGCAAAGTATCCTTTTATATTTGTTATATTTCCATCAGTAATCGACAAATAATCCAACCCAATCAACAAGTTTGAATAGGAATTCAAATTTAAAATTTCCATGGTGGCATTACGAATTTGCAAATTATTTATTGTGGCATTATTTTCCGCTCTACCACACCTAATCCCTTCGATAAATATAAAACTTGTCACATTACAGCATAACATTACCCCGGGACATTCCGTAAAGGTTTTGCAATGGCATGTACTGGTAGGTGGCGGGCAACTCTCAACAGGTTGTTGGTAAAAATTATCTTTTAAACAGAGTTTCGTAATATTCGCTGCTTTGCCCAAATCGCAACGTATTACAAGAAGTAGCAATAAAAACAATAGGTTTATAAATAGCATCTAAAAAATCATGAATAAATTAATTTTATATACCTACAGGTGTATCAGGTTATAAAAAAAGCGTATTTACCTTAATTCATAATATTTTTTATGTTAAACACTACTTTTTTAATGTAAAGTCTGAATACTGTATAAAAGTACAATAAAAGTTGTAAATAATAGATAACCTAACCTATTTTATCGCTATGTTATTATACAGTGTACAGTAGTGGACTTGAATTTTATTTACATTTGAACACTTCCGTATCATAATTTTTTTATTATCTATGGTCATAATCCTAACAATGCGTTTTAATATTAATTACCCACACCAAATAAAGCAATTAAAAAAGTATTACCAATCGTTTATTTTACTTAAGTAAATTGTACTGTATTGTATTGTATTAAAAAATAAATTAAATTTTTACCTTACAATGCATTTTCAGCCAGGCAACACCTATGGCGAAATTATCAAAAACACAATGCCTAAAACAGACATTTTTGCTTATACACAGCTAAAAAATTGCTCGTAAATTATCCAGTAATTTGTACACAGTAGAGGTAAACAATTTTGTGTAATCGATGCCGCCTGTTACACAAAAATAGAATTTATAAACCAAATAACAGTCAAATTAGGGTACCCATTATTAACTAATTACCTAATTTATAATTAATGTAATAATTTATATAAAGATAGTTTGTGTATTATTTTATCCAGTAGTTTATCCAGTATTTTTTTACCATTCTTCTTTGGGTCTTTCCATTTCAAAACGACCGGTACGCGCAGGTCATGATTTTCTTTTTCTATAAAACTTAAATATGTTGTTTTTTGGTCAAAATAATGGGACACGTATTTTTTTGTTTGGCGAAAAAAAATTTTTTTTGTTGATTTTTGGCGATTTATTTTTTGCGGTAAAAATCGATTTTTTCCGTTGACCGAAAAAGCTTTTTTTTTAATTGCGTATAACTTGTTCAAAAATTGACCGATTTTGACAATTGAACTTGCAAAATGCTTGTACTTATTAACACTTTCCATTAAAAGTAACAAAAATTTTAAATTCATTGTGATAATTTTTTTATACGATAAAAAACGAAAAGTACGGAATTTTTTCAAAATTTCATTTTTCAAAAAGTGTATTTTTTATTTTTTTATTTTTTTTTTATCAAAAAGTAGACAGTCCAAACTGCATTTTGACTAAGGGACTGTTAGCCAAAACTTTTCGTTAAGAAGATATGAATTTTTTTTCAAATTCTATTTTTTTCCCTAACGATCGCGTGCTGCTAAATAAGTTTTATTTTTAAATTAAGTTTTATGTGTAATAGCAAACAAATAAGATTGGAATTTAATGTTCATTGTGATATAATCGTTTTAAGTGAAAAAACTTGGTAAATTATTTTGTTTAAAATCAAATTTTTAAGCCGAAATACATGATTTAGTACATTAGTGCCATCTTGGTTTAGTTCTACTAAACCAAGATTACCATGATCCTTATAGAATTATTGTTTGACGGATTGTTGTGTCATAACCTCATTTAATTTACTGTGTCAAGTCGTGACATGTTAAATATATAAAACCTGAAAATAACAAGAATCCATTAATTGCTCCCGTACAATATTTGTAGATTCCTTGTAAGTTGTTCTACGCTTATAATTGCAGATGCAAAAAATACTGAACGACTATAACGCATTGTTTTTTATTAAAGTTGTATATATCATTAATCTTGGTAACTGATTGCTAGACTTGATAATAATAATATAATAATATTTTATTTATACTTTGCCTAGATATAATAGGGTGTATATAATGGTAATATATTTACCTAATACTCGGAAATTCCCTATGTTTATTATTTAACTAAGGCTAAGACTTTTTTACACAGATTATACAACTTTTTTAATGCTTTTTTAATGCCTAGATTTTTGAGGTCTAAATAGTTCATGACATCTAATTATCATGTAATCATCTTTTTTTTTTATTAAAGTTGTACATGTCATTAATCTTTGTAACTGATTGCAAAACTTGAGAGACAGGTAATATACTTACTTAATACTAAGAAATTCCCTTTGTTTATTATTTAACTAAGGCTAAGACTTTTTTAATGCCTAGATTTTTGAGGTCTAAATAGTTCATGACATCTAATTATCATCTAATCATCTTATTATCTATATCAAATATTCAAATCATGAGAACTTAATAAATTGCACAGGGCCTTCAAAAATATATTTGTTCTTCATCTGAAATGTGTACTATTTTCTAAAAATAATACAATATATGTATGGTCATAGGGAATTTCCGAGTATTAAGTATATTACCTGCCTCTCAAGTCTAGCTGCTAGACTTGAGAGGCAGGTTATATACTTAATACTCGGAAATTCCCTATGACCATAACTAGACTCTAGCAATCAGTTACAAAAGATTATTGATATGTACAACTTTAATAAAAAAAATAAGATGATAATTAGATGTCATGAACTATTTAGACCTTAAACATCTACGCATTAAAAAAGTCTTAGCCTTATTTTTTGCATCTGCAATTATAAGTTACATGGAATCTTCAAGTATTGTACGGGAGGAATTAATGGATTCTTGTTATTTTCAGGTTTTATATATTTAACAAGTCACGACTTGAAACAGTCAATGAAATGAGGTTATGACACAACAATCCGTCAAACAATAATTCTATAAGGATCATGGCAATCTTGGTTTAGTAGAACTAAACCAAGATGGCACTTATGTACTAAATCTTCTCCACCCAAACCAATCCCTTTATGCCTTGAAAATTTGATTTTAAACAAAATAATTCAGCAAGTTTTTTCACTTAAAACGATTATGAACTTTAAATTCCAATCCTATTTGTTTGCTATTACAAATAAAACTTACTTTAAAAATAAAATTTATTTAGAGCATGCGATCGTTAAGGAAAAAAATTAAATTTGAAAAAAAAATCATATCTTCTTAACGAAAAGTTTTGGCTAACAGTCCCTTAGCCAAAATGCAGTTTGGACTGTCTACTTTTTGATAAAAAAAAATAAAAAAAATAAAAAATACACTTTTTGAAAAATTAAATTTTGAAAAAATTCCGTACTTTTCGTTTTTTATCGTATAAAAAAATTATCACAATGAATTTAAAATTTTTGTTACTTTTAATGGAAAGTGTTAATAAGTACAAGCATTTTGCAAGTTCAATTGTCAAAATCGGTCAATTTTTGAACAAGTTATACGCAATTAAAAAAAAAGCTTTTTCTGTCAACGGAAAAAATCGATTTTTACCGCAAAAAATAAATCGCCAAAAATCAACAAAAAAAAATTTTTTTCGCCAAACAAAAAAATACGTGTCTCATTATTTTGACCAAAAAACAACATATTTAAGTTTCATAGAAAAAGAAAATCATGACCTGCGCGTACCGGTCGTTTTGAAATGGAAAGACCCTTTGTTTTTGACTATCTTGATCACAATTGAAAAATAAACTTAAATGTCAAACTTTGACATTTATACATGTTTGCCAAACATTGGAATTGTTTTAACATTAATATTCTTAGTTTAAACAGCTGAAGCAGAAAAATCCTAATTAATCATACAATTATAGAAAATAATTGTTTCAAATGTTAAAATAAAAATATACAAACAAGATGCGAAAGATTTCAATTGGAACCACAAATTCAAATATCCCGGGGACTTTTGACGTTCAAGTTGCCAGCACTGCAAACGTCACGTCACTTTTTCTCGCACCGCACACGTCAACGTCATCTTGCAATTTACTTGGGTGTAATGTTTTGTAAAATACTAAAATAATAAAACCTTAACAACTCTGAACTCTTAATAAACGCAAACATGGTAAGTTACCTCTCTTATAACCTCGAAATGAGGGTGAAAACCAAGCGAATTATCGAAAGAATTGGTTAAGTATGTGTTAACTGGGACAACAAGACGATATTTTCTGTTTTTAGGTGCTCATAGCAGCTGCTGTCTGCACCAAAGCAGGCAAAAGTGAGTTTAAATCGAATTTGTGGCAGAATTCAATAATATTGTTTACATTATTTTAGCCCTTGTGTCCCGACAATTTGTTGAAATGACCAAAGCTCGAATAGAGGGGTTGTTGGCTGCTTTCCCCAAATTAATACCAACCGGTACACAGCACACATTTGTCGAAACAGATTCCGTCAGATATGTTTATCAGCCTCTTGAACGGCTCTACATGTTACTTATTACAACCAGGGCAAGTAATATATTGGAGGATTTGGAAACTCTACGCTTGTTTGCCAGGGTGGTAAGTACATAAAATAATAATAAATGCATTATTATCTTGTAGGACATGTATGTAATTAAAATTGGATTTGTGTTTTTTATTATTCATACAGATGTTTGGATTGATTTAATTATAAAGTAGATCTGTTGTCTGTTTTATTGCTTGGGTTTAAAATATTTAAGTGAGTCAATGGTTTTATTAAAGTTGGAATTAAAATTAGAATTGGAGGTTCATTCAAAAATCAATTAAATACATAAATACAAAAGTAAACAAAAAGTAATATCCATACAAATTATTGATTTTAAAGCTCATTTTTACATTTTTAATACATTTGTCTGCATTAATTACAATGCTTATAATTATATTGAAAACAAAGTAAAATACATCTGACATCTGTCAGCTTTGACAGTACATAACCTCATTTTTGTATCAAGTGTCAAGGAGTAATATTAAATGTATTAAAAAAATCCACTTGGTTAATTAAAAATGTCAAATTTCAAAACTGTCATTTCATTGACAGAACCCTAATTTACAATTTTGTCAGATTTAAAATTACATCACTAATATAAATTATGTATACCTAACAATAAAATAACAAATTTTTGTTTAAATTAAACATACCTACCTTCCTATATTTTAAAATTAAATTTCTAATAGGAAGTGAATTAATCTGCGTTATATTTAAGTTAATTATTTTATTCATATTTTATATCTGGCAACGTTGCTTTAAATTTGAAAGTGGCGTCACATAGTGACCGCAAAAGCAGAGATTTTCAAATTTGAAATAAATATTACAGAACGAATCTGACAATAATTTAATTAAAAAACTTGCATTTTATTTATGTTATTGTTTTTATTAAATTGTTAAGAACATTTATTTATATTAAAGGATAAAAAACAATTTTCCAATGACGTTTCAAAAATAAAAATTATATTGAAAACAAACTAAAATACATCTGACAACTATGTCATAGCTTGGACAAGTACATAACCTCATTTTTGTATCAAGTGTCAAGCAGTAATATGTAATTTATTAAAAAAATTCATTTGTTCATATTGTTAAATTTAAGAAACTTTATAAAAATGTCAAATTTCAAAACTGTCATGGAGTATATTGACATAACCCTAATTTACGATGTATAAATTATTTATAAAGCCTGATTTATAGATAGATTGCCTTCCTTCCTTCCTTCCTCCCGTAAAAGATAAACAATACGAAAACCGCAGTGCTGTTTATAGATTCCCGTACGGTAATCTATAAACACCACTACGGTTTTCGTATTGTTAATATTTTACGGGAGAAAGGAAGGAAGGAAGAAAGGCAATCTATAAATCAGGCTATATTTTCAAATTAAATTTCTAATAAAAGCTGATTCAATCTGCGTTATAGTTATATAAAAAAACTTGTATTTTACTATTTATGTTATTGTTTTTATTAAGTTTTTAAGAACACTTATTTATATTAAGGGATAAAATGTAATAGTTGCAATCAATGAGGTTTCAAAAATTAAAATTAAAAAATTTGTTATTATGATTTAAGTTTTGATACATCTGTAAATCCTGCCTTATTTAAATTGTTTCTATGACAACCATTTTAAGATGTTAAGTCTGCTTATTAGAGACACCTCGTTGCCAAGTTTTTTTAATTTAAATGCTTCATAACTTAAAAAATACTTTTATCTCCACGCGGTCTATAATTGAAACTTTATTGATGTCAACATTCGATAAAGAAATACCTTGTTATGGCCTAGGCCGATAAAAAATTTTATGAGGCAAGTAATTAGTTCGATTTTTTCTCGCTAGGGGTATTGTTTTGACAAATTAATCCTTTTCTAAGAAATTAACGTACTAAACTGGTTTAATTTATTTATAATAAGCACTAATTTGTTTGTTTTTCTTTTAATGTTTAATATTTTTCATTAAATTATTGTAAAATTTAATATGAATAATAAAACAAAAAGTGAGGTTAGGCAACCAAGAAAACCCACGATTTTTTTTCTACGATTTAAATTATCTTTAAGTTTTAATTTGCTTTAAGTTTTCAGCGAAATTAAATGTTAAACACAGCTTAAACATTCCAAACTACCTATTTTTTAAATAAAACTCCAAACAAATTGAAATTAGATACCTACCTATTAATTAAACAATTAATTGAATTCAATGTAATAGCAAAAATCCATTTCTACTTAAATCATGTTGCTAGGTATTGTCAAACTATTACTGCTTCTAAAAGCAATAATAATTATTGTACATTTAATGTAATCTTTAGCTAATAAATAAATGAGATTCTAAAAAAGTTAGGTTAGGCTGCTTTAATGTTGAATTCAATTGACCTATATAAAGTGCTTTAAAGATAAAATGTTGTATGCCATTCGGCCAAGAAGTGCCTTTTTGTGCTTCGCTCAATTGTAGGTCTCCGCTACGCGTCGGCCTTCAAACCTTGAGTTTAGCAGAAAAAGCCTTACTTCTTAACCTAATGACAAAAATAACTATTTTAACAATGTTATTTTAATATTAAATTATATAATAGGAAATAAAAATCATCAAGGCATACTTCTTTTAGATTCCAGAGTACTGCAATTCGCTTGAAGAAAGCGAGATAGCCGATAACGCATTTTCTTTGATTTTTGCTTTCGATGAAATAGTAGCTTTAGGTTATAGAGAAAGCGTTAACTTGTCGCAAATCCGTACTTTCGTCGAGATGGACTCGCACGAAGAGAAAGTCTACCAAGCCGTCAGACAGGTAAAACGAACCCCGCAAGTCTGCAATTTTTTCACGCAATCTTTTTTACCGCCTAGACGCAAGAAAGGGAAGCGAAAAACAAGATGCGCGAGAAGGCGAAGGAGCTGCAGCGCCAGAAAATCGACGCGAAAAAATCCGGAATCAAGTCGTCGTCGTCGTTCGGAAGCGGCTCGAGCTTCGGTAATTCCTCCTACACTCCGACGCCATCTGTCGGCGACGTTTCCAACGCGAGCAACGACGTCAAGCCTCCGTCCTACGCCACCGTCAATCCGCAGTATGTTGATTTTTGTTTTCGGCCATTTCAAGCGCGCGAAACGCACGAATTACAAAACTGTTTTTATAAAAAAAATTATATAATATTTTGACATCAAAATTGTCAAAAATATTCTTCTTTACATATACACTCACAGGCAAAATAATCGATCCACACAAATTTTCGATGAATTTCAATCGCAAATAACTTTTTTATTTGTTTTCGGATTTAAACAAATATTAAAGAATATTGTAGATAAATTAATGGACAATCGCTCACATTTTGGTAAACATTCAATTTTCTTAGTTTCTTTAAGAAACTTTCTTGACCCATCACTGGTAATATTCATAAGAATATAAGAAAAAATTGAACCTACACCTCGCCAAAGTTTTTTGTTTCGAATGCGTTCCACCAACTTCAAATACCGACAGACAGCTGTTTCGACCTTTATTGGGTCTCATCAGTGTCGGGCAACTTGGTGTAGTGGAACACAATCAAAACAAATTACTCCCTCAGCTTATATGCTCGGTTGTTTAGTCAACAGAGGCGAGATGTAAGAACATCAGGTGATCCACACCGTCAAACGACGTGGCCTTTGCTGCAATCGGTACATACTATGCAACCGGGACTGCACACAGCAATTGTATCACAGATACTAAAAAATAGACGTACGTTTATAATATACAGGTTTAAACAAAAAGTTGTTTTTTACCATAAGTTTAAGACACTCTGTAGAGTGGCAAAACCGTATATTGTTCTAAATTAAGTTTTATTTATCAAGTCACATCTATTCTTAACAGTTTTGTTTTTGGTTCACCTCGATATATTTATTTTTGTGGAAAATATGGATTTTTTTAAAAAACATTGCAATTTCCAATATTTTTCTGTATGAAGAACTAAGGTTGCTATGGTCCATCCATAGGCTATGGAGAATGACAGTGACAGTTTTGTTGAATCCCATACTTGGACATGTCATACACGGCTTTCAAAAGCTATCAAATTGTTTTTTGCAAATTAATGTTTAAATTTTGAGGTGTCTTCTTACTTTATAAAATGGATATGTCTCCGACTGACGTTGCCAGAGCCATTGATTTAATTCAGGATGGACGGTCACAGTATTACGTGGCAAGTGTTTTAAACGTCACAAGAAGTAAAGTACAAAGGGCAACATCAGTCGGAGACATTTTTAAAAGTAAGAAGACACCTCAAAATTAACACATTAATTTACAAAAAACAATTTGATAGCTTTTGAAAGCTGTATATGACATGTCCAAGTATGGGATGATTCAACAAAACTGTCACTGTCATCCTTCATATGCTATGGATGGACCATAGCAACCTTAGTTCTTCATACAGGAAAAATATTGGAAATTGCAATGTTTTTTAAAAAAATCCATATTTTCCACAAAAATAAATATATCAACGTGAACCAAAAACAAAACTGTTAAAAATAGATGCGACTTGATAATTAAAACTTAATTTAAAACAATATACGGTTTTGCCACTCTACAGAGTGTCTTAAACTTATGGTAAAAAACATATTTTTGTTTAAACCTGTATATTATAAACGTACGTGTATTTTTTAGTAATTTTTAAAATGTGTAATGTAAAAATGTTAATGTATCTACAATATTCTTTAATATTTGTTTAAATCCGAAATTAAATAAAAAAGTTATTTGCGATTGAAATTCATGAAAAATTTGTGTGGATCGATTATTTTGCCTGTGAGTGTACATTAAATAAAAAAACGCAAATAATATTTTTAATAAAAGTAGAGATAATTTTAATAATTGAAAGGTGTGGACGGGACAAAAAAAATTATCTTGTCCCGTCCACACCTGTCATTTATTAAAATTATCTCAACTTTTATAAAATATTTCTTGCGTTTTTTTTTTTAAGTATAGCTCAATAAAAGAAGAATATATTTGACAATTTTGATGCAAAAATAATAAAAAACCTACAATTTTTTTTATAAAAACAGTTTTGTGAACGAACGAGTAATGATTTTTCGGTTTTAAGGAAACCGAGGGGCATGAAGTTGGGCGGCAAAGGCAGGGACGTCGAGTCGTTCGTCGATCAGTTAAAGTCTGAAGGCGAAAAAGTCACAACGCCGGCGCCAAACAGTATTTCTCAGCCCGGCAGCAAAGCGCCGGCCATCAAACAAGAAGTCGACGAGTAAGTCAGTTTTATTTTTTTATTTTGGCTGCAGCATCGTTTTAAAATGGTCTTAAAACAAGGTTTAAACATTATTTGAGTCGACATGTATTTTTTCGAGACATTTTTTATGCATAAAACTCTTTTCTCCTCCAAAGTTCCTCGAAACATCACATTCAAGTGATGATGATCAACTTTTACTTGACATCTAATTTTTTATCAGATGGTAGGCTTTTTTGTTATAAATCCCTCAAACTTTTTTATAGTTTACCTACAATCTGTAGTGTCAAGATTTTTGTGTTAAGTGCACACAACCAATCTTATATGGAATCATCCAGTAATTACAAGAAACAGCTAAAGGTGGAAATACTGATTATTAAATTAACAAAAACCTATTATTTCTTCCTAAATTCTAATTTATTGTAAAATTTATTTTCAGAGAAATTCACATTTTTTGTAATTCCTTTTTCTTTATTTTTGTAATAACATTGATTCAGATAAAGTGCTTTTTATTTCAAAATCATTTTTTTTAAGTGGAATAATGTTTTTCGTAATTGCTGGGTGATTCCATATAAGTTTGGTTATGTGTATTAGGGTGATTAAAAAAATCAATTATTTTTTTTTACCTTCAACTCTAAAAACTTGGTTCTTAGGCACCTCTAGAAAGTACTCACCAAATTTGAGCTCATAATATTAATAGGAAGATCCTCATCGCAGTTTATCATTTTTTCTTTAGTCTCTTATATAAAAGACCAAATTTTATTATTAGTCAATTTTAATACATATCACTGTAGGAAATTTAATGATCTAAAAAAAGGATTAATGTGTTTAACCGTTTAATCTAACCTTTTAAAAGATAATCAATTTATTAAACAATTTTTTTTTTAAATAATTTTGTAACTTATTGAAAAATAATTATTGTCAAATGAGTGTGACATATTTTTGAAGAAAATTTAACACTACAAAAAGGGTCTGATGTGTTTAATTGATTAGTCCAACCGTTGAGAAGATATTCGTATCAGTACGCATCGATATTCGGATACGAATATCTTCTTAACGGTTAGAGTTATCAATTAAACACATCAAACCTTTTTTGTAGAGTGTTAAATTTCTTACAAAAATATGTCATACTCATTTGACAATAATTATATTTTAATGAGTTTCAAAATAATTAAAAAAAGCAGTTTTTTAAATTTATTCTTCAAACTTTGATCTTAAATATCTCTTAAATGGTTAGAGTAATCGCTTAAACACATCAGTCGTTTTTTGTAGAGCATTAAATTTCTTACAAAAATATATGGGTCATTCTACAAAAGTTGGGCAACTTCTGACCTCCTTTTGATTATATAGTTTTCGGAGAAAATTAAACAGTATTTTGTTATGAGAACATAAATAATATAAAAAATATACTATTCCAGACCGAGCCAGTCACTTTTTCAAACAGTTTCCGAAATATCAGTGTTTTCTAAATTTGATTGCAAGGGCAGTGACGAGTATACCAGGGTACTAATTAAATACATAATTTATTGGAAAATATAAGATTTATTGCAACTTTGAGCATATTATACATTAAATATCTTAAAATCAAATAATACCACACATCATTGGCGGCTGATGGATTTTGGGTATACCGATATCTCAATTATTAGATATGGGACCCACACCAAATTTATATGAGTTTATAATGACATTAAATAAACAAGTTCTGCGCAAGCAGAATTTAAATTGAAGTTTGCGAAAAAAAGATAACCGAAACATCGAACTGACGACATGGTACTGATGAATGGGATACAAATTTGAGATTATAATTCGGAATTAAGTATTTTACTGATATTTTTTATTAGTGGATGCTTTTTTCAACAAATCACATATAGCCTTATATAAATTACAATGAAATATATATACTTAAGAAAATAACTCCTCATCACAGTACTGAAATTTTGACTGGAACTATACATGCATTCACCACAACTTCGCCGCTTGCATTGTTTTCAAGATGACTGTCGTGCAAAGGGCGGGCTCTGTAGGTAATTTTTTACCAACACTTGAGTTAAATCGAGGAATTGACGTTTAAACTTCAATATTTCGCAGGAATTTTGAATTTTAAAATTGTACTGACGGGTAAAAGTGAGTACAAAGATTATCATTTTTTTAAAAATTGCTATTATGCGAATCTATGATAAAATATAAAAAATACATTATTTAATGTTTTATAGTTTGTAGTGAAATTGAAAAATGTAAGATAAATTCAATATATTTTAAAATAAAATCACTCAAATATTTGATTCAGGAGTTGTGACACGCCAAGGTACTGATGTTTTGAATATTTATTATGTTTTTCTACAAACGTGCTTTTGAAAAAATACATTAAAATTGGGTGGACAAGTTAAAAAAACCTGGATCTTTTGTAATATACTAAAATATTTACAAAAAATATTAAAATACCTACTCTATTGACTGATGACATCAAGTTGTCCAACTTTTGTAGAATCACCCATATATAAAGATTTGATTAAACGATTGATTAATAACGAAATATGGAATTTTTACAAGGGACTAATTAAAAAATGGAAAACTGTGTTGAGGATCTTCCTAATAATATTATTAAGAGCACTTTCTAGAGGTGCCTAAAACCAATTTTTCAGTGTCGGAATTAAAAAAAATATGTATTCGATTTTTTTGAATCACCCTAGTCTAGATATATTTGTTCCCTTTCTCAAGTGTGTTGCTGAGATTGGAGGAAAAACTGGTGGTGAAGATGGGCCGCGACGGCGGGGTGCAGCAGTTCGAGCTCTTGGGACTCGCCACGTTGCACGTCGGGGACGAGAAGTGGGGCAAGCTGCGCGTGCAGCTGGACAACAAAGACGACAAAGGCGTGCAGCTGCAAACGCACCCCAACGTCGACAAGGAGCTGTTTAAGATGCGCTCGCAGGTATGACGAACAATGGCGATTTCTACACTCATGTGGAAAATAATCGATCCACACAAATTTTCGATGAATTTCAATCGCAAATAACTTTTTTACTTGATGTCGGATTTAAACGAATATTAAAGAATATTGTAGATAAATTAATGGACAATCGCTCACATTTCAAAAAATTACTAAAAAAATAGACGTACGTTTATAATATACAGGTTTAAACAAAAATATGTTTTTTACCATAAGTTTAAGACACTCTGTAGAGTGGCAAAACCGTATGTTGTTCTAAATTAAGTTTTATTTATCAAGTCACATCTATTCTTAACAGTTTTGTTTTTGGTTCACCTAGATATATTTATTTTTGTGGAAAATATGGATTTTGTTTAAAAACATTGCAATTTCCAATATTTTTCCCGTAAGAAGAACTAAGTTTGCTACGGTCCATCCATAGCCTATGGAGAATGACAGTGACAGTTTTGTTGAATCATCCCATACTTGGACATGTCATTTACAGCTTTCAAAAGCTATCAAATTGTTTTTTGTAAATTAATGTGTTAATTTTGAGGTGTCTTCTTTTTTTAAAAAATTTCTCCGACTGATGTTGCCCTTTGTACTTTACTTCTTATGACGTTTAAAACACTTAATACTGTGACCGTACATATTGGATTAAATTAATAGCTCTGGCAACATCAGTCGGAGACATATCCATTTTATAAAGTAAGAAGACACCTCAAAATTTAAACATTAATTTGCAAAAAGCAATTTGATAGCTTTTGAAAGCTGTATGACATGTCCAAGTATGGGATGATTCAACAAAACTGTCACTGTCATTCTCCATAGCCTATGGATGGACCATAGCAACCTTAGTTCTTCATACAGAAAAATATTGGAAATTGCGATGTTTTTTAAAAAATCCATATTTTCCGCAAAAATAAATATATCGAGGTGAACCAAAAACAAAACTGTTAGGAATAGATGTGACTTGATAAATAAAACTTAATTTAGAACAATATACGGTTTTGCCACTCTACAGAGTGTCTTAAACTTATGGTAAAAAACATATTTTTGTTTAACCCTGTATATTATAAACGTACTTGTATTTTTTAGAATTTTTTAAAATGTGTGCGATTGTCCATTAATTAATCTACAATATTCTTTATTATTCGTTTAAATCCGACATCAAATAAAAAAGTTATTTGCGATTGAAAAGTGTAGTTCGCGCATTGCTCACGCGTTGTTTCAGATCGGCTTGAAGCAGCCGTCCAGGCCGTTCCCTTTGCACACGGACGTGGGGGTGTTGAAGTGGAGGCTGCAAGGTACCGACGAGAGTTTGGTGCCTCTGCTCATTAACTGCTGGCCGTCCGAGGCCGGAGACGGAAGTTGCGACGTTAACATCGAGTACGAGCTAGCGCACCTACACCTGGAGCTCGTCGACGTCAACATCGTCATACCGCTGCCGTAAGTGACTTTTTTTTTGTCTGAAGATATAGGTATATGGATTTAAAAATTTCCAAAATAATTTATTACATGTCATAAATATAACCGATTTTGATGAAAATTTTTGGGTGGGTTCCTGGACGCTTTAGAGTCGCAATTGGACCCGGTAGGTGGCGTTTAAATCCGGTTTTAGACAACGTTCGGGCAGAATAACGTCTGTCAGGATTTAAGTTTAAAAATCTGGTTAAAAATATTTTTTTTAATTTGTTTTTCTCTGGTCCCGGAATGACATTTTTAAATATTTTTTTTTTTAAGTTTTTGATTTTATCTTTGTTATTTTTGCCTTTTTCCTAGGTCCTAAAATAACATTGGAAATTAATTTAAATTTAAAAATCTTCTACTAAAAGAAATTCAATTTTTTTTATTTTGTTTTCTTCCAGAACCAGAAATGACATATTTTAATTTTGAAACAAAATAATTTTGTTTTATTTTATTAAGTTGTAATTAATTTATTTTTTAATTTTCTGAAATTTGAGTTTTTGATTTTATTTTTGTTATATTTACCTTTTTCCTATGTGCAAAAATTATATTTAAATTTAATTTCCATTTAAAAATCATCAATTAAAAGAAAATCTAGTTTTTTTTTATTTTGTTCTTCTCAATTTTAATTGTGTAATTTAAATTTAAAAATGTATGATTTAAATAAAAATACTTATTTTTTTTTATTTTCCAAAGTTGTAAACAATTTATTTCTATTTCTTTTATTTTTTTTCTTTTTCTAGGGCCAGAAATAAAATTTAAAATGTTTAAATCTTCAATTTTAACTTTTACTCCTAAAGTGACATTTTAAGTTTTGAAATTAGTTTTTTTTTCTAGATCATATTTTGAATTTTTTTTTATGTCCTAAAATGATATTTGAAATTAAAGGATATCTAGTTTGTTTTCTTCTACAACCTGAAATGACATATTTCAATTTTGACACAAAAATGTTTATTTTTTTATCTACTTTTTCTTAGGTCAGCAAGGAATTTTTTTTGACTTTTTTTATTTCATTAAGTTGTATTCTTTTTAACTTTCTAAACGCTCAAAATTTTTTTATTTTTGTATATTGTCCTAAAATAAAATTTAAAATCTTCAATTTTTTGACATTATCTTTTGACATTTTTGAGTTTTTGATTTTATTTTTGGTATATTTGCCCTATTACTAGGTCCTAAAATAATATTTGTAATTAGGTAATTTAAATTTAAAAATCTCCAATTAAAAGAAAATCTATTTTTTTATTTTTTTCTTTCTTCTAGGTCCCGAAATGACATTTCAATTTTAATGTTATGTAATTTAAATTTAAAAGTTTCTGATTTAAACAAAAATTACTTAGTTTTTCTTTATTTTCCCAAGTTGTAAGTAATTTATTACTAATTTCTTTTATTTTTATTTGTCTAGGGCCAGAAATAAAATTTAAAATGTTAAAATTTTCAATTTCAACTTTTACTCCTGTTTTAAAGTTTTAAAATTTGTTTTTTTTTAAATCATATTTTTTAATAATTTTTAAATTAGAGTTTTTTTATTTTATTTTTGTTATTTTTCCCTTTTTCCTAGGTCCTAAAATGATATTTAAAATTAATTTAAATTTAAAAATCTTCAATTAATTTCTTTTTTATTATGTTTTTTCTTCTAGGTTTGAAATGACATTTCAATTTTGAAATTATGTATTTTAAATTTAGGAATCCTTAATTTAAACAAAAATACGTTTTTTTAATTTTCTTTCTCCTAGGTCAGGAAAGAAATTATTTTTTGAATTCTTTTTCCTTTTTTATTTTCTTAAATTGTTATTTAATTTTTTTGTAATTTTATTTATTTATGTATTTTTCCAAGGCCTGAAATGACATTTTCAATTTTAAAAAACAAGATACAATTTTTTAACAATATGTAAAATATTTTATTTCTCAAAAATGACATTTGAAATTAATTTGGATTTAAATATTTAAATATTTTTTTATATCTTTTTCTAGGTCCTAAAATTTTTTATATTAATTCGAATTTAAAAAAATTCTTCATTTTTTCTGTTTTTTTAGGTCTTCAAATAAAAAATTTGAATTTTGAAATTAATTTTAACTAAAAAAATTACCCAGGTCCTAAAATGACATATTTTCAAAACATTAATTGATTTTTTTATACCTAGCACAAATTAAAAGTTTATATAAATCGACCACTTTTGCCCAGACCCCTTTCTATTTGGCTAAAACTTTTTTTTATCTTTTTCTACCCTATGAAAAACGATTTCAGAATTTTCCAAATTTCAACCGAAAATTCTCTGAAATTTTTGTTTTCTATTTGTTTTTTTCAATTGAAAAACTTGGCTTATTTCTCATAATAACTCTGGGGATTTTTGAGGATATTAAGAGAACCTCAGTGTTTGAAAAATATTATAAAACTCTATTTTTCGAAAAAGTAGACCTAGAAGTAGATAAAAATGTGAATTTTTTTTATATAAATTTTTTTGGAAAGTACAAAAGATAAAAAATGTTATTTGGTTAATTTTTAGAAAAACAACAGGCTTTTAAAAAATTGAAAGTGGTGAGTTTGTGATGTAAATCGTTTCATGTTTTTTTTCAACGCCGCTTTTGAAAATGTGTATATACAAATAAAATAAAATGGTATATAAAAATATATATAAAAATAAAATGGTATCTACAATAGGCATAAAAAGTATTGTCAAAAATATAGGGAATTTTCGTGTTTTTCTTCAGCATTGGCTGCTCCCCAGTGGTGGGAGAGTGCGACGGTACTTACACCCACGAGTCCAGGCGCAACCAGCTGGTGTGGAACCTGCCAATAGTCGATGCAAGTAATAAAACAGGGGCACTGGAGTTTAACGCGCCGAAAGCCATACCGAGCGACTTTTTCCCGTTGTCCGTCACGTTCAATTCCAAATCGTCGTACGCCAGTATTAAGGTAACACCGGCAACCCCGCCTAAGTCCCTGACGTCACTGATTATCTTTTTTTTTGGTAGATTACTGATGTTCTGTTGGTGGACGACGATTCTCCTGTAAAATATACCGCTGAAACTGCATTGTTCCCAGATAAATATGAAATAGTATGAATATTATTATTTAAGTTTAGGAATTACTTTATTATGGATTCACTTGTATAAATAACTACTAATATTTTAATCATTTATTACTATGTTGCTTTTTGTACAAAATTTTAAGGAATTTGTCTGTCTTTATTTTTATCTATATAAAATAAATTAAGTAAAAACAACAAATCCAGCGTTTTATTAATTATATAGGTCAAATATCAAATTTATCAACAACATAAATTACAGGTAATGAAAATTACATGAGGGAAAAATTTAAAGTGGGTAAGTAAATATTCTGCGGTTTTAAATCAAGAATAAAATCTGTAAAATGTATATTGTGTATCAAATTTGATAAACGCCATTTTAAACACGAATTTAATTTAAATGAGTTCCTAGAAAAGTTTATAAATATTATCTAAAAAAAATATTTAAATTAAATATTTGTATAAAGCGACATCTATACGAAAATAAAGTAACCATCCCAATAAACATTTTTGACGTAATTTTCACTATTAACATTGCCCGTTATTATTTTAATTAAACTTAACAACTATTGACACTTTAAAAAATTAAAATAACTTCAAAATATGATATGCCAAGAAAATATTTTTCCTTTATTACAATAATTGCAAAATATTAGTATTAATATTAAAAATTCTTACACGGGAAATGTTAAAGGTACAAAAAGTGACAGTTGTATTTATTGGAATTCCCGTTAGAATTTCTAACTTGGGAATCTACCGGCGTTAAAATCCCAAATTTTTCTTTGTAAATCAAAATTTATCCCTTGAAAATAGACTGACAATCGATATAGAAGCATTAAAAGGGAAGAGAATGTTTTATGGGCACTGTCGGTACGCAAAATTTTTAAGGCTTAAGCGTGAACTAGATTTAACTAATAAATTTAAAACTTAAATCTAATTAACTGCACTTCTACAGCGAAATCAAAACGTCAGTACAAGCGTTCATATAATCTTTTAAAATATTGGTGTCAAGAAATTATTTAATATTTTTGTATTGAGATAATAAAATAATTTTCACATTTAGTATTATTTTAAAAGAAATGCACTTTTTTTGTATGATATTTGACAACTGTCAACTAAATAAAACCTGTTGCCAACTTCAGCCCGTGACTAAAACGCCATAAAGCCACGTGGCACGTTGTACAACTTGCCAGTTAGTGTCATGGAATATGGATAATGGGCGTTTTAAAGGTGGGAGTAGAAAAAATCTATTTAAACAATACTTTATACAAAAATAAACATGACAATTTTTTTTAAAAATCCCTTTAAATGCAAATATCACAAAAAAAAAGATAACTTTTTACGAGGGATAATGCGCGTAATATCGAGTGTAATACTATACTTTATCTACCCCAATGAGTAGATAATTAAATTTCTTTCAAAAATAAATAAATAAAATCTGACATCTGTCAAATGGTTAACCGCACTTTTTACCTTATTAGGCAGGGAATTTATAATGTTTATCATTATTCACGGTAAAAACCCAATATTATGAAATAGGAATAGATAAACAATCAATAAGCAGAATTATATATCGTAGAATTTGTATTAAAACAAATTAATTTCTTGGAACAAGCCTTGCGTAGTAAATCTACTCTTCTAAGGTTGGTATCACTGGTAATTTCTCAATTTTAACTTATACCAACTTAATAAACTGACAGCTCCCTTTCAAAATGTTGCTCGCACGTGTTGTCAATATCCCTCGCAAAGTAATCAAATAAATAATGGAAGAGCACTTCACAAGAATCGTTCAGCATGTTTTCAACAACTGGACTGCCTTAAAACTCGCTGTGGAACATTCTATGGGCGGTGCGAACAGTAAGCAAGTAGGTAAATCGGTAAATCTACAATGTGAAGAATTTATTCGATATTTTGTAGACAGCGGTAGAATGTTTGAATTACATGGTGCAGTTTTGTTTGTACGAGCAAAACGTGCAAGTTGAAGATATTCAAGATGCTTTGGAAGACGTTTTAGATCAAGAGTTTGACATGATTTGTGAAGATGACTCTCCGAAAGGTAATGCAATGAAAATTGTTTATAGGGGAGTTATAAGTTGTATTTATTGTAGAAATTGCGCATATATTGTTTAAATTCTTGCAAATACTGCAGCAAGGGACAATGGAACAATTAGAAGAGGAATATAAGAAACTACCCACTTCAAATCAGGAATGGCTGAGCTTAAGTCAACCACAAGTTAACCAAGAAGTTCCTGTATGTTTTTTATTTACTATTTATTATTAATGCACTTCTCTACTATTAGTCTTACCAACACAAGGAAATAGAAATACACATTCCACATTTTTAGGTTAATGAAAGTTCTTCAAGTGATGATGATGAGGCAGGAGGATCAAAACAAACTCCAATGGAACAAGACGAGTGGACAGAGGTAAAGTCGAGGAGGAAAAAGTAGTTTTAAGAATAAATTTTACAAAAAACAATAAAGCGTTTTATTTACAAATAATATAAATTAAGTAAATTATTAACTGACAACTTCTGGAGTTACAACAACTTCCCTCTTTGTGCCTTCCCTGGTTATTAACATTTTTAGGGTTTTGGATTTATCGTTGCTTAAGATTGAGTAAACATCTTGGGCCCCTTGCACCATTTTACCATCTATGTGGGTGACTATGTCGCCTGGTTGAAGGCCTCCACTAAAAATTTTAAATACGATTTTTTAAACAATATTCTGTTATTTTCATCTTGGTTATAGCGTTTTAAAATTTCCGGAAAAAATAAGCCAGGGGAAAAAAACTTTTTTTTTTGAAAAATTGGGAAATTTTCAGAAAAATAGACTTTTGAATTTTTTTCATTTTATTCAAAGGGTAATGCGAAAGTAAATTTTTACGGATAATATCCATACACTTATATCGAGAAAAAAGTGAATTTCCGACGTTGATTATATTATATTATGATAATTATAATTATTTATTTTATTAAAAAACATTTGTTGCTGTATTAACATAACTTATATATAATAATATAATTATAATTATTTATTTTATTAAAAAACATTTGTTGCTGTATTAACATAACTTTCGTTTTATTTGACACTTCGATTTATAAAATTATAATTTTGTAATTTAAAAATTCATTATTTTGTAATTGGATATTTTCATTAACATTTACTTTTATTTTCTTAAATCCATTTAATTCAATTAAGTTTAATTTTTTGTCTGTAATAAAGGATATTTTTTTAAATTAAAATAATGTTAAGATATTGATTGCCATTTTTCAAAATTTGACTTATCTGGACGTTTTCTTTTTAAATTTTTTTTGATTTTAAATTTACTTTTCAGAAAAATATAAAAAAAATATTCGCACCGATATTCAACGTTTTTTTTTATTTTCGCCAAAAAAACCGAAAATGAATGTCATTTTTATTTTTTTTTATTTTCTGAAATTGTCTTCTCTTTCTTTTTTCAATTGAAAAATTTATTTCTTTTAACTATTTCTCATAATACCTCTGGGTATTTTTAAGGATGTAAATAGCAAAAAAGTAGACCTAGAAGTAGATAATAATAGAATATGGTTCAAAATTTTTTTATATATTTTTTTTTGGAAACATTTAAAAACAAAAATAGATAAAAATGTTATTTGGTTAATTTTTGGAAAAACAACAGGCTCTTCATGTTTTTTTCAACACCGCTTTTAAAAAATATTTTTAAAATGATATTTGAAATTAATTTGTATTTAAATATCTTCCATTTTAATAAAAACTATGTATATATTTTTTTTCTAGCTCCTCAATTTTTTTATATTAATTTGAATTTAAAAACCTACAATTCAATAAAAAAATTCTTGATTTTTTTGTCTCATCGGCCATTTCAAGCGGATGGACGGGACAAATCACAAAACTGTTTTTATAAAAAAAAAATGTAGCTAATTTATTATATATTATTTTTGCATCAAAATTGTCAAAAAAATTCTTCTATTATTAGGGTATACATTAAATAAAAAAAAATCGCAAGAAATATTTTATAAAAGTAGAGATAATTTCAATAATTGACAGGGATGGACGGGACAAGATAAATCATTTTTTTGTCCCTTCCACACCTTTCAATTATTTAAATTATATCTACTTTCATAAAATATTTCTTGAGTTTTTTTTTATTTAACGTATAACCTAATAAAAGAAGAATATTTTTGCCAATTTTGATGCCAAAATATTATATAATAAATAATCTACAATTTTTTTTATAAAAACAGTTTTGTAATTCGTGCGTTTCGCGCGCTTGAAATGGCCGTCATGTCTAGGTTTTTAAATAAAAAATTTGAAATTAATTTTAACTAAAAAAATTGGTTGATAGGTCATAAAATGACATTTTCCCAACATTAATTAATTTTTTTATACCTTTTAAAAGGTAGTAATTACTAGTTTTTTTCTATCTCAACTTGTGATTCACAAGGCCTATTAAAATTTATATAAATCAATCACAGTATATTTACCATTTATTTTGATTTTCATAAATCAATTTAATTCAATTAAGTTTTTTTTTAATGTTAAAAGATTGATTGCCTTGAAATTTTTTTTCAAAGGCCTGGAAAAAAGTTTTAAAAACCCTAGTTAGGGCGGCAACACAGAATACACGAACGCGTAGAAATTGCCAAGATAAAAATGACATCAATAATTTTGACATTGTAAAATTTGTTTTTAACCCTAAGAAATTTCAATAATGTTGCTGCGATAATTAAAATTGTTTAACAAATAAGTATTTTTTGTCTTAAAAATAAAAACTAACCTGTGGGCTGGAGACCCAATAATAACCTTCCAAACAAGAACCCCACTTTGGATATCCTGTGGAACCAAATGGTTCCTTTGCTGCAGCTCATGCAGAATCTCGGGGGTTAAAGTGAGCATCGTAATGCCCATATACAACTTCTTGATATCTGCACGTTTAGGCCCTTTCGCGTTCTTAATAAATGCTTTCACGTAATCAATAGGAATGGCAAACGATATCCCCGCCGTCACTTTCATGCTATTTACGCCGATTGCTTCGCCATCGAGGTTCACCAGAGGTCCCCCGGAGTTCCCAAACGTGATGGCTGCATCCGTTTGAATGTAAATCATGTCCTTCCCGTACAAACCCAACTCGTCCGAATTCCTTTGAGTCGAGCTGACAACGCCGCAAGTAACCGTGTTGCTCAGCGCCAAAGGGCTGCCGATGGCCACCACAAACTCCCCTGGTTTCAAATCCGCCGAGTTGCCTAGTTTCATGACAGGCAAATTTCTGGCGGAGATTCGCACCAGAGCTAAATCGCTTTTCACGTCAAAATCCTCCACAACCCCGTTGTATGTTGTGCCGTTTATAAGCCTCACTTCCACTTTGGCGTTGGGTTTGTTTGTTATTACATGAGCGTTGGTTAAAATGAGCCCGTCTTCCTTGATTATAAACCCAGAGCCGTTGGAGATGGTGGCCGGTCTTCCAGTGAAAAAATCCACCCTCCTGGAGTCCTTGATTTCGATGTAAACCACCGAAGGGGCCGAGGTTTCCACCACATCGGCTATGAAGTTGAATTGCTTTCTGCGACCGCTTAATACTGAGCCCAGGAAAGGCGCCGCGGCCGATATTTGCGGCACAAAGTTTATTTTATCTTTGTACTGCCTGTACGTTACGTACCCAGTTGTGAATAACAAGAAATACTTCAGGTATTTTGCCTTATCATTTTTTATGTAACTCTTTATTGGTTGATTGCTGAAGTTTTGCGATGATTTCGTTGAATTTACTATAAATTTTGACAGGAATTTTGTTGATAATGTTTTTTTTACCAAAGACATAACTAAAAATAAAAATATTACATTTGAAACTTATTTGCTAGGTTAGGTTTTCGATGACAGTTTTTACAGGAACCTTTAACTGTGCGAGGTGTAAGCCTAGTTGCCTATGTTAAGAATAATAATTTAAATCTAATTAATGTGGGGACATTAAAATAAACACCCAACTACCCTTTAACAATTTTTAATGTAATATGGAAACAAACTAATGATGTTTCATTCTTCTTGTCTGGTTGCAAATACACTCTAACCCCAGTGTTGATCTGAAAACATTATAGCCAACAAAATAATAATTGAAACGAATTTTAATTAACTTACGCCGGTCGGCGTTAACGAGGGCATTTTAAAGTTGAAAATGTACGATACGTCTTCTCCTTTTGCAATGGGGCACCATGAAGTTGAAATTCCCTTGCAGGCGTCGTGTTCGATTAGAGGGTAAGTTGATTTTATCAGATCCACGAAAATTTGTTGATAAGGACTTGCCATATACTCGGCTACAAAAAATTAAGTGGATTAATTATTTGGCGCCCTCTATAAAACTACTCGAGCAGTCTTACGTGCTGTAAAATTGATCGCAAATTGAACAGCCGACGATGTGTTAATTTCACACGGGGTGGACATACATGGAGTACCCACATTTCCTACGATTATACTTGTGGGTAATATGCCTTCCGCACCTAAAATTAAGGCTTAGTTGTACGTTTTATTTTCTGTGGTAGCTACACTTACATTCTGTTACAGGTGTGTTATCAGCGTTAATTTGGGAAAGTCCCAATAAAACTAGCACTAAAATAAATTGATAATGCATGTTTGTTGTATTTACCTACTACAAATGCGGTTTTTACAATCGTTGTTTTATATTTATATCAATTTGTGTTTATCTAATCATCAAAGGTAGGTTTATAATATATATCAATCTACTCTAATCTTTGGTGATAATGTTAATGTAGTCACATCACTATTGGAGTTTTATCATGTCACTACAAGTGCGAACCAGTTTTTTTCGAAATTATTGTTTTTTAAAAGTATAAGTCACACTAGCGTAAAGCGATTAATAAAATAATAATATTTAACTTAAATTTAAAATTGTACCTAATGGCTATAAAAAAAGTACCACCTAAGGTACCTTTTTTATTCAATATTCAGTGTCTTATTGGGACAAAAACCTACGATTTGTCAAAGTAATGAGATTATTTTTATTTACAGAATAAACTTTTTACTGTTATTAAAATTCTCATTTTCCATAATGAAGCAGCAATGTTGAGCTTTTATAAAAAAAATTTTCATCCAAGTAATCGTTGTAATTCAAATTAATTTTATTTCAGTTAGAAAATCTTTTACTATTGTTTTGCAATGGTAACAAAATTTTTGTTATTTCCCTTAAAAAGAGGGGGAAAGGGCCAGCGCTCTCCTTGGTGAACATAACTTTATAATCCACAGTCTGTGTTATAATTTTATTAATTTCACTTGTGCGAGTGAAGTGTGGTAAAATCTATCATAATAAGAATATCAAAAAGAAAATTAAAATTTCGACGTTTTCTAAAAGAAATATTTAAGGTCTATTCTATAAACGAAGCAGACTTGTTGTTTAAAAAGTGAGTTCATATTTTTTTATTTTGTAAGTACATCATATAATATGAGTTAATTTCTTTGTTGTAATAAATAATTTGTTTTAACGCCTTACAATTATTTAAAAAAAACTACCCAACACCCATGGGTGTTGGGTAGGTTGCAACCGTAGGTTAAAAATGTGAACATTGTTACAATGAAAATAGGTTATTGAATTAACAATTAATTTGTTGTTAAATTTACATAATTTTTTTTTTTAAATTATAAAAAAAGTTTTTTTTTAAACGAAAAGGGATTTGTGAAATTTATAAAATTTCTATGAATAATACCATCAGGGTTTCATTAATACTACAAAACGTATAAGAACTGTTTTTTGGACAAATAATAATTACTATATTTATCAATGCGTTTCTGCATCTGGAAGAGTGTTATTTTTATAAACATAACGTAAATTTACTTTATAATTGCCTAATGCAAACGCTATTACTGAAAGCAGCGTCTGTAGATAAATAATTTTTATAAAAATGATCTTTTTGCCGTAACAAAAACAATTGTTGGACGAAAAGGGATCTTACTTTATTGAGACAAACTACTACGTAATAATAATAACTAAAACATGTTTTTGAAAAAAAAACTAATTTACAATATACTTCAGTAACTAACTGACTTATTACCTTAACAATGCAGTGATACCAAAAGTTAAATGAGAATGTCCGAGTATCAATTTGGTAATTTATTTTTTATATTAAGGCCATGAATCATCAAAATAAAGGTAATTTCATGGTGTTTGTCGATACGTCCGCCCTTAAACAAGCAAAAGGCAGTGTCTGTGGTCGTGGCACCATATTTATTTTAAACCCATCGATTAAATTAAGAGATATCGAAAATAAAATTATCCTACAGCCTGTAGACTGGAGACCCTTTACTCCACGGTAATCCACAGAGCGAAATTTTTAGAGTAAAACCATCAAAATAATTTTCAATATTTCAATATTCCAAGCGCATAAATTAGAGATGTTAGGAGTGAAAATAATTAATAACGACGACGCGAATGGGTAATGGACAATTTTAATTTATTTCGAATGGTTTATTGTTGTGAAAATCCATTTAAGCCATATATCACGCAGATGCGTACACACTTAACAATCCGTACTGCGTGGAAACGCGAACAGGAACGTACCGAGGCAAATTTTACTCCCCAAATGAATTTTTTGGTAGCCTAGTATTTTAAGAAGTAATAAAAGAGTCGTTCTAACCCAAAGAACCATGGTTTGGAAAAGAAATTATTCAAGTTTGTGAAAATAAAGACTTAATTAGAGTTATTTCTGGCCAACTTTGTTTGTATATAAAGTTTGGTCGAAACTTGCCAAATAATTAATCAGCATGGAAAAAGAATCAGTTTACTATGCGCAATAGCGAGTTATAGGTATGATGCAGTAAATTAATATTTCAAGACCTTCTCTACAAAAAGGCGTAAAAAAGTGCTTGTTTAAAAGTTAATACAAAAAATATAATCATCCGTGCACTAACTAAACGTGTTTTAAGTTTTAAACGGCTTTAAATTTTAAGTAAGTAATTAAGGTTATGTTTTCAAGTTTTTAAATAAATACAGTGTTGCCAATCCGCGAGTAATTCCTTACATTTGTAGGGAATTTTATGGTCTGTGAGGAATTTTGTAAGTAAATTACAGTTGTAAGTATAATGTAAGTAATCAGGGTAAAACCTAAATTTTGCTTTGAAAACTCAAAAACTGGACATTTTGGGAATTTCGTTTTTAATGTTTGGAAACATTGCTAAGAAGAGGATATTTATCTGATTTCCTGATATTTTTTTAGGTTCTAGGCTGGTAGAAGTGGTTTAACGACTTTAAAATTTATAATGTTTAATTTTAAAAATTGGATCGGTTTTTGAAGTTGTTAGTAATTTGTAAGTAAACCCAGAAACTTTAGAGGGTAAATTGGTAAAATCAATTGGCAACTCTGAATAAATAATTCAATTATAATACAATTTCTTACTTTTCGTAGATTGTTATTTTCTCGTTAATTTTGAAATAATATAAATTAGATTGGTAGTTCTACATTCGGTAGGTATATACTTATTTTTTGTCTACAAGCAAGACAATTTAAAAGTAAATTTTTACCTATATGTCACAGAGGAAAAAGAGGATTTATTGGGTTAAAAGATCTATAGTGCCTGAAGTGAGCAAGGTAATTTTTGCATTGAATTTTAATATTGATTTATTTTTTTATTTTAGAAGTTCTTCAAAACGTATAAAGTTACCAATCACAAACAATGTTACAATAAGTTCTTAATGTATAATAAAACATATCCTAGCCTTATCGTAATTTTATTTGTATCATAAATAAAGGTATTTTTTCTAGGGAGTTTACATGAGGAGTTCGGTTTTGTCTTTCGTGTGTGGTGCATCGCACTTTCATCTCTGGGACATTGCTCGATGAAAAGTTTGAAACATAGCTGACTTTGACCCAGGAGGGACAAAATTGAATTCCAGTTATAGAAATATACATGTATTTTTGGACAATATCGCAAGCTATGACCTTCTAGCGAGGTATTTTGTGATTTGTACAATACATTGATTGGATGATCCAAGATTTGGAAAATTCACGTGTCTATGGGTGGATGGCTTCGTGAAGCGCATGGTTGCTGGTCAAAGTGGTTCATTGAAACCGAGACCATTAAGGCCTTAGGCCACCAAGGAAGAAGAAGAAGAGTTTACATAAACACGAGAGATTACCTGCTTCTGGGGCTGTAGAGTTTCAGAGGTCATTTGACGTGGCCTTGAACAATTCCAAGCAACGTATCAGAAATCAAATTTTTATTATTTAAAATATTTTTAATTATAATTTTTTGTTGTTTTTTAACTTTCTTTAAGGGGTCTTATTCAGCAGTAGGTAAAATTTTTTGGTTTTTTCATAAAATGGATTAAAACGCAAACTATTAACTACCCCACTAGCTTAGACAGTTAACTAGTATCTACGGCGTTGCCAAATATCAAAGGTCAAAGGAGACGAAACACAGTTTTGTTTATTATCTCCTAAACTATTAATTTTTCGTACATTTATCATATAATAAAATTTGTTCCTCATACAAATCTGCATAAAATTGCTGTATACAAAATTTAGCTGGGACTAATAGTTCTCGAGATTTGAGGCTGAGAAAGTATGTGCATTGCTTCACTTTTTCTCAGCCTTGTATCTCGAGAAATATAGGTCCTACGTAAATTTTCATTGGTACAATTTTTATACAGATTAACATAAGGAACAAATTTTATAATTCACAAAATTTACGTAAAATTAATACATTAGGAAACAATAGAGAAAAACTGTTTGATAAACTTTGATATTTGGCAACGTTGCTTGGGAGTAGTGCCCAATTTGACGTAACGAGTAAAATAATTCGATATGGTACGATCCTGCGTTGCTGGCTTAAAGTTCATGACCCCTCATATGTGGCACATAGCATCTTCTAATTCCTGGTCTCTCTTCTATCTGCCGGTACGAACGATGAGTTTGAGCGGTTGGCACACCCACAAACACGCATTTAAACGTATCTGATATCCATCTAATTTTATTAAGTCCCAACCACTAGTCGCTGTTGCTGATTAGAAAAAAAATCGCGCATTTATTTAGTCATTTGCTGAGCCCGAGAAACTGCTTTCCCACTACACTAATACCAACTGCAGATGAGAATCATTGAAAATCGTTTGTGCAATTTTACATACAAATTGACGCGTTTATTTTAATTGGCAAGGGAAGTCCTAAATTGACAACGCATCTAGCCACCTATGCACGCAAATTACAGCAGTTTTGACAAATTGACATTTTCTCAGCCCACTACATTAAAAAACTAAAAATATAATATAATATACGTTTACAAACGTCTCCATCACAAATTAACCTTATATAAGTGAAACTTCTTAAATCTAATGGTACTAATTAATGAATATATACCAAATAACTGTTAAGGCTTTCACTCATCTCTATCTATACATACATACACATACACATACACATGTATGTAGTTGTTCTGTGAGAACCATTTATCGGTCATAAATAATTTGTAGATATTTATTGACGACTAAATAAATAATAAATTGGTATTAATAATTATTATAATCTTTGAAAAAATCGTTTCTATATAAATTATTATCTAATTAGCATTCTAAGTAAATTAACCAAAATCTAAGTAAAATAACTTTTTTTAAGGTTACTATAATAGGTAAATTAAGGTTATATTTAACTAGTTGATAATATTACTATACTATATAGTTAAAAAGTAGGTTATTTTAAAAGTTACATAACGTTATATTAACTTCTAATTTTAACCTTTGAAAATGGTTAAGACTATTTATTTTTTTAGTTGGTAAATATACCACAGCTTTGGTTAATTTGTATATAGGTATGTTTTTAACTAACAAGTTATATTTAACCAAATATTTTTTAACTCGCTGGTAAATTAACGTTTATTAATAAACTGGTTAAAAAAGTTTTGCAGTTTTCATTGTTACCTGCAAAAAAAAATAGTCTCAATACAACTTTATATGAATTTTGTGTGATAATAGAGCCTAAGAGAAATAATTTAAAAAAATATAGACTTTCTTCAACTTACAATAGAAGAGTTTACAGTTGTAAATCATTATTTATCTACAAATCTTAGAACAGTCCCCTCACATTTAATTAATTTGGTAATATATAATAGGATAGTTTGTTTGTTTAAACTTTATTTACGGTTACTTAAAAATATGAATATTTGAATTTTTAATAATAGTTTTATAAAAACATACAAAAAAGTATAGTAATTGGACACATGGACCATAGTTATTGGACATACAATTTTTATATAAACATAACAACTTTACATCAAATCACATAAATTGTTGAATATTTTTTAAAGATAAATTGCTGTTTTAGGTTATTTTTTTTATTTCGTTTTTGTAAATATCATATAATTCATATATTTCTTTCTCGGATTCTTCATCCCTTTTCTGGATTCTGAAGGTAACTACTAAGTCCTTGGTCTGACTTCTAAAATAGTTTGTTGCAAATATCATTAAGTGTGGTATCTCTAGTTTGTGAAGCATTTATAATGTTTAGGCCAGAACAGGATGATTTATATATATCTAATATTTTTTTGGGTGGTATGTTAAAAGTATTTTCCGAATTTATTTATTTTATTGCCATTTGTTTTTATGTTCTCTATCATGCACTGTATTTATTCACTGTTATTCTGCAAGATGTCCTGTGATGAAGAAAATTTCTTCAATAAATTGCTATATTACCTACTTACTCTCTAAAAATGAATTATTCAAAAATGTCATAGCGAAAACGCAGCCACTAATAATTCTCGTCAACAGCAATTTGTATCCAGGAGATTTAGCAGCCAATTTCTATGAAATATTATTCGCTGAATCTGAAAATATCGTCAAAAGTTATAAAAGTAGAATAGTTTTTGAAATATAATATTGAATTTACTATATCTCAAAAACTGCTTAACTTTTATAGTTTTTGACGGTCTTTTCGGATTCAGGGACAATTTTACATAAGAAAACAAAAACTACCAAATATTTCCTACTTTTTGAAAAAAAGTTGATTTTTCAATACATTCTGAAATTTATATTTACTAATATGTATATAAATTTAAAATGTATAAAGCAAGTCATTTTTTATAAAACTAAGTTATGTTAATTTGCTAATAAAATATAATTTAGATGAAACTTAACAAACCATAATTTAAAAAACAATTTGTAAACGAATAGATACAGCAATAAATTTGGTTGATATTCTGGAACACCCGTAAAAAATGTGTTATATTGCAATTGTAAACCAATAAACATGTAATATACATGATGTATATGTGATATATTTAATAGAAAAATTATGCTAAAAATCGTTTTTGTTTCGTTTATATTAATTAACCTTTAAGAAATGTGTCCAAGTTATTATTTACGGTTACCTTATGAATTTATGCAAACCGCCATGATCGTTTTTTTAAGCCCATTAACAGTCAAATAATGACCGAGTAGGTGAGTAAAAAAGAAATAAATTGATTTTTAAAAATCGATAGATAAATAAATATATGTAGGTATTCAAGATAAAAATTATTGTTGATTTGAACAGGTGTTATTTTGAATATTTTGTTTTTCAAGGGTATCCTAATGTTTATATCATTTTTATCTAGGTATACAACAAGCTATACATTTGAATATTTAGGTTGAATATACATTTTTTATATTTATTTTTATTTTATATTAAGCCTAAAATTAGTTTATTTTTTAGGTAAAACAATTTATAAAAATTAATCCCGACGCATTCGCCATTTTTATAAAAAAAATTTCTGTATTATTTTTTTACTTTCACTTTTTAAAGTAAAAAAAAATATGTTTTATAAAAACTAGCAAAAAATAAAACCATTCTTGGTTTAAATATTTCCATAAACGAAGAACTGACCCCAAACTTTGCAAAAATAATAATTAAATCTATTGGTCAAAGAAAAAAACAATCAATAATTAAAAAAACAGCAAGGAGTATATATTATTTGAATCCAACATTTCATATACCCTGTTAAAATTGGACTATTAAAACCTTGTAGGCATGTTTCTGAGATTACCTATTTTAAATGTTAATAATTTCAGCTTGACTGTCATAAAAACCTACATTATTAGTAAGTAGCTCATGTTTCGCACGCCTATGGCCGATTTGACACCACCAGATAATTTCTTGCGTAAAAAATACCCCAAAATAAAGCATCATTATTTTTGCAGTAACCGTGTTTGTCCACGGTGGTCAAAACTTAAGTATAGGACGAACAAAAATGCCAACCAAAACTGATAGCATATTTTGATTATAGACCCTTTTGGTAACACTAACATGTATTTATCAAAATCCCAGCTGATCCTATTTTAAAATCTTGCAAACTTTTTTGTTTTTCTATTTCTATATATTATTTTGCAATTATTGTACTAAAACTACCTGTACAATTTTAATAAAATTAAGCAAAATAATAAACTTTGTATTTTTAAATTACTTTACTCCCCAGTATTAATTTATTGAGTCACCTATTATTTTTTACCACTCAAAACAAAACATAAAAAAACAAAGATTTATATCTTAAATATTTTGTATAACATAAAATACTGTTTGTCTATGAATTAATTACAACTTGCAAATTTTGTAAAACAATAATTAAGGTGGTTATGAAAAATATAGCTATACGTTATAACGCAAGTGACATTTTGCTTTAGTTGTTTATTTAATGTATACTTTATAAAGTTAAAAATAGTATTTCAAAATAAAAATTCAACCGAAATTTAAGTTAAGCCATGAAGAAAATCGAAAGAAGGTATGTGCTGGCTGTGAAGACAAAATTGTTTTTGGTAATCGAAAAATTCAGAGTTTAGGGTTTCTGAAAAAATATAAAAACTACTGCAGACTTTTTCAAACGAACACTTTAACTTAAGTGATTCAAAATTACCTACTTCAATATGGTAAAAACGGTATTTTCCATAGCCACAATTGCCAAATTTTCAAAATTTAGAAATTGCTAGAGAATTTCGCGGCAGCCAAGAATGTATGTGCTTTATCTGCAAAATGGCAATTTATAAAGGGCACACAAAATTATTAAGGGAAGAGGACGGACGAACGAACTAAAGTTTTGATATGCTCTTCCTTTCTAGGGGATATCGCTAGATGTAAGAAGCATGTTTGTACAGAGACTGAAGAATTTAAAAATACTGTTTCCATGTTAAAAACAATTCCATGTAAAACCCAAGAAAAAGTTTTACTGAAAATTTAAGGCAAGCAGTAATCGATTTTGCTTCAAAGAATCTTTAGTTATTTATTAGTTTTGTATTAGAGACCTTAAAAAAATAAATAAGATATTGCAAACTGTATTTTACATTATTTTGTATTTATAATGTAATTTATCCATATTGCAGTCATGTATCTGCCAAATTTTTAAAAACATTTGATAATGGTACTAGAGTATTTTATCGAAATGGCATAAACAATTTTAAAATACTAAGAAATATGCAAAACTTTAATAAAGGATCAGCTGGGATTTTGATAAATACATTTTTGTGGTACCAAAAGATTATGCTATCAGTTTTGGTTGGCATTTTTGTTCGTCCTATACTTTAGTTTTGACCACCGTGTGTCATAATTAATAAAACCTTATTTTGCGAAACAGTTTAAAATGCCTTTAGGCTTTTTCGGATTTTGTTTATAGTAACTTTTTCTATTATATTTACCTCCCTCTCTCCAAATATATTAACGGTACTTCCAAAAACCCTGTATATTAATTAATTAAAAATTCCTTACTTTTTAATTAATTTAATTTATTAGTTCCCATTTAAATTGCGTTCATGTTAAAAAGAAGGTACAAGTAGGCGCTTTATCAATTAAATTTTATTAGATGGTCTACACAGAGAAAAAGGATTGTTTGATGCAAAGAAATTGTTGTTTGGATACGGGGAAACAAATGTTTTTTTAATTTAAATTAATGTTTTTTTAAATTTAATTTAAAAATTTCATAACTACAGAATATTTATTTTATTCAAACATTCATTCATTTCAATTAAAAAACATTTGTTTATTATTTTGTTTACCCGTATCCAAACAACAATTTCTTTGCATCAAACAATCCTTTTTCTCTGTGTACAAGTGCATGAGTCCGGGTGGTAAATAGATACGCATAAGTTAATAAAATAGAAATGGACCCTCGTAATAATAATCACTTATGAATTATATCGACAATTTTTCCGCTATCTGCCATGTTTAGAACGATAATGGGCCTTTTTACATATTTAATTGTTTGCCGTTAATATTTATGAAGATCTTCGCAACAGGGTCGTATCAGGAATATAAACATTAAAAAAATATTTGTTGTGTTGTAGAAGTAGTACTACTACAACACTTACTGATGTACGAGGTGTGTTCAGAAAATATCGGAAATTGTTAAATTTCGCGGGTTCGGAGGGTCCGGTTGTCATACAATTTTCTTTATTATGTTGGTATACATGCCCCCGAATTATGATAAAAACTTTAGCTGTTTTCATCGTTTACTTTGTCTGTGGCAGCCGCTAAGGTTAGACGTGTTTTATGAGCTCGGCGATTTTCGTTCGTTAAAAGAAATGGGTGAAAGAAATTTGTATCCAATTTTGCTTAAAAAATGAAATAAATTCTGTGAAATGTTAACAAAGGCCTATAGTGAGTCTGCTATAAGTAAAAGAAGAGTTTACAAGTGGTATAAGAGTTTCCAAGATGGCCGTGAAGACGTTGAAGATGACGAACGCCCCGAACGCCCAAGTACATTAACAACAAAACAAAACATGGAAAAAGTGAAAGAAATGGTTATAAACCATCAGAGAAGTCGCTGATGATGTTGGTATATCGATTGGCTCATCTCATGAAATTTTTTCGAATGTTTTGGGTATGAAACGCGTGGCAGAAAAATTTGAACAAAATTTTTGTCCAAAAGCAATACTGTAATGATGCCTTAGCCTCCATATTCGCCAGACATGCCTCTGTCTGGCTTTTTCCTATTCCCAAAAATAAAGAGAACCTTAAAGGGCCGTCGTTTTGCAAGCATAAATGACATTAAAAGCGCATCGCTGAAAGAACTAAAGGCTATCCCAAAGATCGAGTTTTAGAAGTGTTTCGAGTATTGGAAGAAGAGCTGGCACATGTGCATAATATCCAATGGGGACTATTTTGAAGGCGACAACATTAATGTAGACGAATAAATAAATATTTTTTTCAAAAAACGTAAATTCCCGATATTTTCTGAACACACCTCGTATGCACATTTATACTTTTTCGGAGTAAAAATAATTACAAACCCTGGTTTTCTAAAAAAATTATGTTAACATTTTACAAATTAAAATTAACAATCTGATTATAAAAACAGTGCATGGATACGGTTCTGCGGTAATGAAGACAAAAAATCATAGATGGCCACCCACTACAACAGAAACTCTCGACTAGTTTTCGAATCGAGCAGGCTTAGAAATAATGCACGGGCCACTCGGCAATTAATAATTCCTCAGCCAACTATTGATGATTTTGTCAACTGATTAAGGAAAATACGCCCACCGATCGTGAACGCCCCTCGCTCCACACTGTTATTAATTAATAATAATCGGAGATGTATATGTAGAAGTGGAGAGAGGTTTAATTTTTATTTTTCTAACTTCACCAACAGGTTTTATTAGCCAATTGCTCGATTATGCTAATATATGGTTTAAATTATGTTATTGCTGCCTTATGATGCTAATTATAGGTGTCCTGTAATGGTTAAATTATATGATATATACCTGCTTACATTTTTTATTTACTTATGTCATTGTTAATACACCGGGTGGTCCAACAAAAACGAAACAATAAAATTTGAATAGGCCAATCTAGAGCTCGTCTTTGTCCAATCCAGGAAACACTGGATCCAAAAACTCTCTATATATTAATAATATGACGTCATCGGCCTTTTTTTTAAATTTCAGATTTAAATAAATTATAAAATTCTGAATTCAGAAATATGCACATGAATACCTTTCGGTATGGTATCACTTTGTAGATCGGAACCTCCATTCACATTGGGAAAAATTTCTGCTAATGTGGGAAGAAGAGAATTTGCAAAAATTCAAAACACGTTTGTCCTGTCATATTCTCGTCAAAGAAGAAAGGACCTATGATCCAATTTGACCAAACAAGCACTTAAATCAAAGGTAATTGAGCCCTCTACAACTTTCTCATGTATAGTTTTAGGAACGGCTCAGTAGTTCGATACTGGCGATTTTATGAAGTTGAAAAAGTCCTTTTTTTACAAAAATCGAGGTCGAAAATTTACATATCTTTCTGGGAAAGGTATAAATCAAAAAGATAATTCCAGTTTGATTTATTTTACGTATAGATTATACTTAAAGAAAAAAAATAAGCTGCTGTTTATAAAAATCCATGTATAAATGGCGAAGTTATGAATTTTTCAGTGGAAGACCAAAATTCAGTTTTTCGAGAATTTTTACGTTTTCCCTTTATTTTATTGAATTATATAAAGTTTAATATTAAACATTAAATATTGAAATTAAATTATATATTGAATATTAAACCATAAATATTGAACATTGAAGAAATTAAAAGTTTTATTTTGTCGTAATAAGCATAGGTTAAAACAAATTCTCGCTCCTTCTTTGTTTTTTGTTGCTTTCGTATTTCGTTTCTCGTATGAGGGACCAAATGTAATCACCCATCATGGCTGCATCCCAGAAGCCGTGATACCGCCGCTTCATAGCCTTCATTTGCTGGTGAAAACGTTCTCCGTGCTCATCACTTACGTCGCCCAGATTGTGCGGGTTATTTACGCACGCGAACTCTCTTCTTCTTTTACTCATTTTACACTTTTATTAACTAAATAAAACCATGAAAAAATACCTTGTTGAAATATCAAAAAATATCAGTAAAATGTCACTATGCCAACACGAGAAACAAAAGAATTCACGTTTGCAGAGTCATGTCAAATTTAAATTTTGAATATGTTTTCGGGGAAAAAGTAGGTAAAAAATTCAAAAAATTCCAATCATACACTTTATTTAGGTGTTCATTAAAGACTACATTAGCTTGTTTTTTTTTGTAAAAATGTCAAACTAGAGTTATCTGTTGGATTGAAACCTTTCCCAGGACGATATGTAAATTTTCGACCTCAATTTTTGCCATAAAAACGAATTTTTTACAAGTTATTAAAATCTCTAACGTCAAAATACTTATCCGATATCAAAAGTATGTAAAATAAAGTTTAAGAGGGCTCAAATACCTTCAATTTAAGGGCTTGTTTGACCAAATCAATCAATTAGATTTCAAGCTATACACAAAAACGTCAAAACATCCCCAATCGAAAATTCATATTTTAAAAACGCTTCCATAAAAAAAAATTGGGTCAATATCAAAATTATAATGGTGGGCAGAATTTTTTTTCGATTTTGTATACTAGTGTAATTTTTCAATGAATTTTATAATAATTGAAATAAGGTTGCCTGACCCCACATTTGTAAAAGACAAAGAAAAAACGTATTTTGAAACTTGATATTAAAACATTGTTTATGACTCTATTCAAATGTGTCGTCTATTACATTAATAACTTATTGCACAAACGTAAAACATCTTATTAATAAAAAGATGATAACTTTTTGGGGTCACCACGAAAAAAAAAACCTCCTGAAATAACGAAATTTATATGTTTAACCCGCAGCGGTACACGAGGCGATGAGAAATCTGAAAATTATTGTGCTGGCCTGCTCGTAAATTTCAATAGGTAAAATTTGTTTTAGCTTACACTTGTTTATTCAAATACGCTAATGTTTACCCAATGTAGTCGTTGTGTTCAAGTTTTTTGTGGTGCACGGAGATGCCGAGACGCGACACGCCATTCTCACTTTGTTTTACATATTACACACGAATAGCGCAGAATGCTTAGATTTTGTTAGGTGCGAATGCTAATTTTCTTCTGTTCCAATTTACTTGGCTCAGTTCCGTCATTTTGATGCTTTGAACTATATATAGTTATGTATAGTTAGTGTATACACTGAAAAAAAAAGATTTCGTATATTTAGAACATACAGGGTGAGTTTTAAGTTGACGCGTTCCTTTTAACAGTGTGTAGATATCAGCTAGACAAATAAATATTTTAAGTAACTTTTTTATCAAAACTCAAAAATAAAATTTATAGCCCATCAAAGTTTAATTAAATTTTAAGCCGGTCCTGGCTATTGTTAACGAAAAACATAACCATAAAAATATCAAAATAAACAATGCAAAATGTCATATTTGACAACAAACATAACCATTTAAATCAAATTGACATTTTGCAATAAAAAATGTCATTATTTACTTAAGTTGCAGCATTTGCATTTTGACGACACTCTCCATAAATTAGTAACATTTCCACTAATTCATTATTGCTATAATTATGACCCATTTTTAACAATAATTGAGGCACAAAAAAACTGACATTTTTCATTGCTAAATGTCATTTTGATTTAAATTAGTGAAGGGAGAATCGAATGATTTTAAGAATCGAATACTTTGCATTCGAATAGTCTAAAGAATCGAATGATCATTCGAATGCAGAGAATCGAATAGTTTGTTCCGAATCGGAACCGATAATAGCCGAAAACATTTATTGAATGAATGTTTTCGGAACAAACTATTCGATTCTCTGTATTCGAATGGTCATTTTATTTTTTGTTTACAATTCGTTATGGGCTAAGCGGGTTGGCGTCGCACTGGGTGCAATATAAATTCTAAACCGGCTAATATACCTACTAATTGATTTATGACAGGCTTTCTTTATTTTTGTCATAAAACATAAACCATATTATTTGTCAGGTTTTGTAAATATGGCCTATTTTAATAAAGTAAAAATGTATGCTCTTTATTTTTAATAAAATAATACCTTTTGATTCAAAATTAAAATCCTTAAGGAAATAGTCACCAAAATTTAACATTCTTTATTTTTAATTTGGTTGGAACGTCGGTTATATGTTTTATTTTTGTGACATTTAAAAAGTTTTAATAATAATTGTTAGATAATTATGTTTTTGTTATATTTACTAGATTTTAGTACATATTAAAATTAACACAAGCAGTGCTGGTCCAGCTCGATGCAAGCCGATTCTCCATGCGATACAAAAAATCAACTTTGGCGTGAATTCGAATGCAGAGAAATCTCTCGTCTCCCACCTTCCGCTCGATGACACGCAAGCGCTTTCGATTCGATTCGAATAGTTCGAACTATTCGAATACTTTGTTGAGAATCGAATGCATTCGAATGCACGCCAGAATCGAATACTTCGATTATTTGTATTCGAATAGTCCCTTCACTAATTTAAATGGTTATGTTTGTTGTCATAGATGACATTTTGCATTGTTTATTTTGTTATTTTTATTTTTATGGTTATGTTTTTTGTTAACAATAGCCAGGACCTGCTCAAAATTGAATTAAACTTGGAAGGCCTATAACTCTCTTATTTTTGAGTTTTTATAAAAAAGTTACTTAAAATATTTATTTGTTTATCTGATTTCTACACGCTGTTAAAAGGAACGCGTCAACTTAAAACTCACCCTGTATTTTATCTTGAAAATATTTTTTTTAATTCAAGTCAACTTAAGCAATTGCTTTAAAATAAGAATATATATTTCAACTAAAAATATTTAACTTTTTTAAAAAAGAATTTTGTAGTTTTGGAAATATTCTAATATTACGAAACATTTCTTGTTTTAAAAAGTTGCATGTTTCAATACAAATATTAAATATTCTTGAAGGAAATCTTAGTTGGTTTCTTGGTACAATTGTTAATATTTTTTTATTTGTTTAATTTTTTTATATTAAGAATTAGATATTCGTTTTAATAAACAGTATTTTCTTTTGCCAAGAATACATATTTTTGAAATCGTGTAGGAGTGGAGATGCCGACACGTTCCCCTAAAATTTTATGCCTAATCATGCAGTGTTTCTTTCTCTTTGTGAGTATTTCATTAAAAAAATATTAGAAGAGAGGTCAGCATCGAACGAAATTATAAAAAAAATTGAAGGTAAGTAAGTTGTTATTGATATACCACATTTTTTTAAATTTAGCGTCGCATTTACGTGTAGGTAGGTAGGTTTATGGTTTAAATATTTAATAATATGCATTAAGGATGCCTTAAAATTATTTTATTCATTAATAAATAGGCTTTGCAGTGATAACCAAAATATCTTATGTGTTTAACACTCTGATTTGTATGGCTCTATAATTTTAAGTTAATAAACTTAATTTATTTTATGACATTTAAAAAGATTTTGATTTAGAAGTAATTTTGTTACACACTTTGGGGTATAACATTAATTTTGATTCATATAGGGTGGAGTTAATTGGCAATAGCCCTAAATTATTTTATAAAATTGGTAATTGCTTTTCTACTATGCCTAAAATATTACAAATTATTTAAAATTAAAAATATGTCGATAATAATGATTAAGTTCCCTTCGTTAATTTATAATAATGTATACATTTTAGATTTTTCTTGTATTAAAAACAAAATAAATGTGTTTGTTCAACGTTTGTTTTTTTATTTTCCAACCTAAATTTTTTTGCTTACTGCACCACCTAGAAACGATACAACGTATACTTTGGCCCTTCAGTAAGTTTGGCTCAATTTTGAATAATTCGTAAGTTTTTAAATATTAAGTTTTGTTTAAAATTAGATAACAATCCTTAAAAAATTACAGGATATTTAAAATTACTCCAGTCCCCCTCAAGTGTTTAGACGTATTTTTATTTTAAATTTTATTTCTTTTGCAGTAATATTCCCAAGTATAAAGATGTTTTTATATTAAAATAAATAACTTCTAGTTAATAGAAGTGTCATTACTTAAAATTTTATTGATTTTAAATACAAAATGATAGATTTTTTGGAACATTGCTAAAAGTAGCTTAAAATTAAGAAAGATACATTTTATTTTTAACGATACCTCTTGCATTGTTTTAAAATAAATATTATTTTAAATCTTGAATCTATTAATTAAAAAAATATTGTGTTATAGAAAACATCATGATTTAAGAAAATTATTGCCTAATTTCAATATCACATGTTTTTGTTTTAAGAAAATTTATTCTTGAATTAAGTAAGTATCTTCTTTATTTAAAAATACCACTAATTGATTTTTAAAAGACCATTTTCTTGCCTTAAAACAACCAATTATTTGGTTAAAGAAAATAAATTTTCTTGAATTAAGTAAATATTGCTGCCTTATTTCAAAAATTATATATTATTGCTTTTAAACAATCAAAGTTTTATTTAAAGAAATTTAATTTTCTTACATTAAGAAAAGATTCTTGAAGTAAATCAACGTGAATTAAGAAAATACTTTACTATTTTAAATAATATATTCTCTTCGTTATATATGAGACAAATATTGTTTTGAAACAAATAAATTTATTTGATACAAAAATATTTTTTTTTCAGTGTATATACTTTTGTTTATACAGAACCCGGCAAAAGTATGAAACAAAATCGACCATTTTTTAAAAATTGTACGCCCTTCTTTTTCTAGAAATTCAAATAGATTATGTAATTGTGATTTTAGGAATATGCCCATTTATACCTTTTTGGATGATAGTTCCGGAGTGAAAAATGTATAGTTTTTTAGGAAATATTCATAAACTGTCTTAAAATATTTAATTTCAAAGTAAAACTTTTAATATTCACTACTAGAATTCTAATAACTTTTTCTTAAAAAGTACTTAAACAGGATTGTTATGTTTAAAGTTATGCTGGAGAATTATAAAAAAAGTCTCATGAGTAAGATCGATCCATAGGTTAATAAAACGTGTGAAAAGGGATGATAAATACCAAGGAAAAAATGTAACATTCTGAGCATATCAGCTAGCATCATCTCGTCTTAAAACAAGGCTGTTAATTATTAAAGTCTAAGAGCATGCTGTTTGGAGACAAACTGAACAAAAAACACATGTATGGTATGGGAAAATAGTGCTCGGTTATAATAGTATTTGGAAAATATTCAAGAACTATATATTTCGTCTCGGAATGCGCAGATAGCATCTGGAATGGTGGTCATAATTTAATTAAATATAATATTACCCTTAGAGGGTAATAAAATATTTTTATTTATACATATCATCTGCTCACGCTGACATGCCAGCCTCATTTTAGTCTACCTACCCGAGCAGCCTTCTACACTTTTAATTTTAATTATTTGATCTGATGCATCTGATACGGTACCATAATGAAACAACACTACAGAGTCAAAACTATTAAAATGATAATTTAATAGTAACGCTTAATATTTACAATATTTTTCAATTATGCCTTTTTATGTATACTTAAATTAAAGAAAGTCGAAAATTTTTGTATGCATAAAACACTAGACATTGACAACATTATTTTTACATTATATTATAATATCAAATCACTAGGTATTTAAGAAGTATCTATCTATCTCTAATTGGTGGGTTTATATTTTTATTTAAAATAAAGATGCGAGGGTAAATTTTGTTTAAGCAACATAAAAATAAAAAAAGAGGTTCCTTTAAAATAAAGAAGTTTTTGATGAATACATTTTTTTATTGCAAGAGAAATTTACAAATAATATGAACCTTTGGGCTCTCAAAAGGTTTATAAAATGCTCTTTCTAAAAAGTTTCATTAAACATTATGCTTTCCTGTAAAAAGTCAAGATAAAATATATAAATAATTTTAAAACATATACCGCCTTAATTACATGAAATCCTAAATAATTATATTTAAAATATTGCCTAAAGTGTATATTTTAAAAACTAAAAACTCAATCACTAAAACCTTAAAAATAAAAAAAAATATCCAAAAAAGCCAAAACTGTCTAAAATAACTCACATACCTCGGTTTCGTCAATGTCCACTCCGTATATTAGGCACAAAATTTAAAATTTAATCCAAAAAGGTCAAAAATGTTTAAAATAACTTCACAAGCTTTAAGCTGTAATACACACCTTGTATTCGCCAATGTTCACTCCTTATATTTAGTTTTAAGTTAGTTGACAGTTGTCAAATGTCATACAATCGTTAAAATAAATAGCCTTTATTGTAAAATAATACTAAATGTGAAAATTATTTTATTATCTCAATACAAAAATACAAAAGTATTAAATGGTTTCTCAACGCCAATATTTGAAAAGTTTATATGAACATTGTACTGACCTTTTAATTTCGCCGGCAGTAAATTCGGGCACGGACTCCACTGTAAAGTGTTCATAAAACATTTTTTTTACTTTCACTGTGAAAACTGTCAATTTTCAAGAAATACATTTCGATTTATAACCTTTATAATTTTGTCATTTGACGATGACATTTGACGATGACACACAGATTCCCCTATTGTTGCATAGATGGCGCTCTATACAAATTTTTGATTTAAATCATTTTAAGATAATAATAAGTATTTGTCGTAGAAAAAGTATAGTATGCAACTCGTTTATAAACTTGTCTATACACTCATTAATTTAAGCACTCGCTCGCAAGCTCGCTCGTGCATAAATTAAATTCGTGTATAAAATGGCGTTTATCAAACTTGATACATAATATACTATTACGTACAGATTTATAGATTAAAAATTTTAAATTTTGGTAGAATCACATCTTTTGTTGAATTTTATAATTTTAATTCATTAAATCGATTTTTTATGTATATAATATATGCAATAAAATTATATAAAAACATTTTAAAATGTTAAACCATACAGCATTCATTGTTCATATTTATTAGTCATAACGTAACATCTATTTTTACAAATCTTAGATCTCGTAATTCTATTAATTAAATCAATGTTTAGTAGGTGGCAACATGAATTATAAAATTAATGATACGTCGTATTCAAACTAACCACAAAATTGCGTATTTTCTGTATTATTATAGCTAATAGCTTTGTTCGCGGAGCTCATCCGCGACAACTGCGCATGCGCACTGGCAATTTTAGCGTTCGCGGTGTAAAAATCGGCAACATTTGACATTTGATCACTCGTTCGCGGAGCCTTCGGGACCAGTTTCGAACTAATTACTGACAAGTCAAAACGATCCGAGGATTTTAGCATGTACTAGCTGTCAGACATGCGTATTGTTCATTATTGTTTAAAGTTTATTTTAGGTTATATGTTCTATATTGTTTTTAATTAAATTGTTAAACGAAAACGTAAGTTGAAATACCTATTTTTTACTTGCATTGTTCATTTCCTTGCTTATTTTATAGATGAGTGATCATCTATCATCCAGTGATGAAGATTTAGAAAATAGTTTAGATTTAATTGAAGTTCCTAAAAATACTGCATATTTTGAAGAAATTGTTTCCATGTTCGATGATCAGCTATTTAGGGAGCATTTTCGAGTTAGCAAAGAGATTGTTGATGATTTAGCAGAGCGATTTAGCAATTCTGAATACTATAATTATCAGGAAGGAGATTCCCCAAAAAGTTTTGTCACAAAACAGCTGACTGATGGTTGCTGTTAGAAACGCGTTCGCGGAGATTTGTTAATTCTTGATCGGTTCCGAATCGCGCATGCGTACCATGGTTTGTGATTATTTACCCTATACAGATACGGAACTAGTCATGGATGGGCTCCGCGAACAAAGCTATTGTTTAAAAAATGTAGTATAATGTAGATAGTTTTGATATTTTAGAAGTGAGCGCAACAAAAATAAAGAGTAGGTATGAGTAATTATTATCGGCATAATTTAAGATATTTTTCTGTTGCATCGAAAAAAACAAAGTCAACTTTTTTGAAACACACTATTGGTCGTTTCATATTAAAGTACCTTATGTTAACAACATATCTACAGACAAAAAACCGGTCCTCGTCTTATATTTCGCTGTTAATTTGAATTGGACAAGTTTCTCAAAACTATTTATTATTATTAATATTAAAATTTATCGGCCTCGCGACGGATTCTAATGACCATAAAAATGTGGTCTCGGAGAGCATTAAAAAGCGCTACTAAAACTCCTTATCAATTTTTAATCTCGGACGCCGTTTTGTTCCTCGTCTTATTTTATTAGTACCATACCGGGCTAAATTTTATTGTGGCATTTACATATTAACGACTCCATATTTACTAATGCATCCACCAGTGGCGGATCGTCAGGGTACGCCTCTACTTTTACTACACTGTTTAAAATATCTCTGGTGTAAAGAGTAATCTTAAAATGGTGTCAAAATCCAACACCAAGTGGTGTTAATATAAACACCATGAATTATGGTTGAAAATGTTATATACAGCAAACGCCAAAACGTTGTTTATCTAAAAATATTTGAGAAGTGCACCTATACAGAAAAAAAGGAATAGTTCATTTAACTATATTAATTTAGTTAACCCATAACTATTTATTTAAATCAACTGTGGGAAGGTTAATATAAACAAAGATTAGTTTGACGGTACTAAACCAGATAGTTTTTTTTTAAATTGGTTAAATTAACCCAGAAAACTTTGGTAAAACCAACCCGCTGTATGGTTCAGTTTACTATATATGTTGTTTGTAAAATAAGAGTTACTTCAACCTAAAGCACTCTGTTAAAACGATTAAAACAATTTGCCGTGCATTCCTGGTTGCATAGTGTATACCGATCGCGGCAAAGGCGGTGTGAATCACGTGAGGTTCTTAAATCTCGCCTCTGTTGACTTACATGAAGAGTATATAACCTCAGGTAGTCCTTTGCTTTGGTGTGACACTACAAGTTGTTCGATACTAAACATACCTTAAATAGGTGAAAACAGCTGTCAATACTTGAAGTATTTTAAGTTGGTGGAACGCACTAAAACCATTATCTCTAGCGAGTTGAAGAATTAATTTTGTGGAATAATACCACTGGTAATATACTAGTAATGCGTCAAGGAACTTCCTGTTTCCTTTTTTTCCTTTTTTTCTTTGTAGTATGATTTAATTTGACCAAAAACACATAATATTTTACACTGAAAAGGAGTTTAGGAGGGGTAAAATTTATTTTAATACTGTTTAAAAGTTAAATTTACACTATTTAAGTATTTGAATTGACACTGGACCAACGAACCATATTTAACACCATTTTGGTTTGTATCGATATAGACCATGTATGGTGTTAATTTGGTGTTAAAATGGTCATGAAATTTTGAACAGTGTACAGTTTATTTTATGCATTTATTAATAAGCAGTATTCTTTGTACTTTTAATTTTTCAATAAAAAAAAATATTTTTTATGAATGGGTTTCAAAACCAGCGTTTTCCGTTCAAAGATCAAGAGACAAGGAAAGATAACAAACAATGAAAATTATTAATGTAAAACGGAATTAGCAGTCAAGGCCGGTTGCCTAAGCTACCTCTTAGCCACCTTAAGATAAAAACTACTAAACAGAATTTCAAAATTTTCTAATTCTTATGCGTTTATTTAACATAATACATATTGTTTATAATCTAACATGTTGCAATTAAGTATGCCAATGTTTATTATTATACAAGGTTGATCATATCTGACGAACGCTAATTTATTTATAAGCCTAATTAGGTTAATAATGAGAATTAATTGGTTTTCATTAATTTTACAATTAAACTTTGAATCTTCAATTTTAAGGAAGAAATTTTGGAATTCACGCTTTTAAAGCATATTACACAACAAATTTAAAAAACGACCGTCATTTTGTTTTAAAAATTCAAAGTGCTGTAACATGAACAAAATTTTGTAAATTCAAAATTTCAACCCAATTAAATAAATTTTCAAAATGACACTCAAATCAACCGCGCGTGTCAAAATATATGTTTTCATTTTAAGTTAAACCTTTTTTGCTAGTGTTTATTTGATTATATACAGGGTGTTTCACATTCGTGGTCCATAAGAAGTTTCTGGGGACCGGAAAAAAATCGATTTGAAATTTTAAAAGCGTTTATAATCCATTTTTATATTTTTCTAAAATATGTTGAACAAAATGCCACTTTCGGTATATAATATAATAAATATACTGTTCCAGATCAGGCCAGTCACTTTTTCAAACAGTTTCTGAAATATCTGTGTTTTCTAAATTTGATTGCAAGGGCAGTGACGAGTATACCAGGGTACTAATTAAATACATAATGTATTGGAAAATATAAGATTTATTGCAACTTTGAGCATGTTATACATTAAATATCCTAAAATCAAATAATACCACACATCAGTGGCGGCTGGTGGATTTTGGGTATACCGATATCTCAATTATTAGATATGGGACCCAAACCAAATTTATATGAGTTTATAATGACATTAAATAAACAAGTTCTGCGCAAGCAGAATTTAAATTGAAGTTTGCGAAAAAAAGATAACCGAAACATCGAACATGGAACTGACGACACGGTACTGATGAATGGGATACAAATTTGAGATTATAATTCTAAATTAAGTATTTTACTGATATTTTTTATTAGTGGATGCTACTTATCAACAAATCACATATAGCCTTATATAAATTACAATGAAATATATATATATGTAAGAAAATAACTACTCACCACAGAACTTAAATTTTGACTGGAACTATACGTGCATTCACCACAACTTCGCCGCTTGCATTGCTTTCAAGATGACTGTCGTGCAAAGGGCGGGCTCTGTAGGTAATTTTTTACCAACACTTGAGTTAAAACAAGGATTTAAACTTCAATATTTCGCAGGAATTTTGAATTTTAACATTAGACACAGAACTGACGGGTAAAAGTGAGTACAAAGATTATCAATTTTTTAAAATTTGCTATTATTCGATTCTATGATAAAATATAAAAAATACATTATTTATTGTTTTATAGTTTGTAGTGAAGTTGAAAAATTTAAGATAAATTGAATTTATTTTAAAATAAATTCACTCAAATATTTAATTCAGGAGTTGTGACACGCCAAGGTACTTGGACCACGAATGCGAAACACCCTGTATACATCGTTTTTAGCAGTGTGACCTTTTTTGTGTTTCCCAGTGTTCTTGTGAATGACTTTCAATCGCCCTGTATAGAATTTACAATCAAAAGTGTCTTTGATCTTTAACATAAAATGTTTCAATCAATTGAATTATATTATTCAATGGCGCTGCTCTTTTGTTATTCGCGTTTTACAACAGGTGGTTTTGTGTGTTTATTTACAAACGCGAGTCGTAGAAAATTGGCCATTAAAAAATTAATAAAACATTAATTGCCTCCATAAACCAATTAAAAATATATTTTGAATAGAGGACAAATACAAATAAAAGAAAAATGTCTAAATAATGACTGAGGATTCAGGAGAGAACAACTATTAAAATTTTATTGGGGCCGTAAATTAGCATTAAACAATTTAAAAATCCGATTTTGTAATAATTTTTTCGATTCACTTTATTGACGTCGTTAGTCACTTTCGAACTTTACTAATAAGAAATTTATGACTACAATCATCCAAATATCACCACAATTAACAATAACAACACGCTAATAAACTAAGTTATTTATTTTCAACAATCAATACAGTTTCTAAAACATCATGATATCATTAGGTTGGCAAATTAAAAGTTTTATTTTAGCATCTAAATACATGTTAGGCCGAAAGACCTTTTTTTATTTTATTTTAACTTTAAAAACATATACAAAGTAAAAACCTTAAATGGGATAAATTCTGTATTTTGAAAACAACTTATTTGGGTGATTTTTTTATAAAACCCTGTATATTATAATGTACAATGTGCATTGTTATTTAATTGATTTGGATCCCATTGCATAACGTTTGGGAAGATTTGTCGTTAATTAAAAAAAATAAGAAAACAACTAAACACCAATTATTCTAAAGGTTAGCCCAATTAAAAACACAAAACTGTACCAATTTTGCATAGCTTAAGGTTGTGTATTATAGATATGGAAAGATAAAAACTAAATTAAAAAAAAATAAGTTTTTTAATTTATTTATTATTATTATTACAAATTGAAATGAAAGGTTAAGTAAGGACTTGTCTGTAAAACCAATTATGTATAACATCATCAAAAGATAAAAATACAATTTAATATTCACAAAATAAATAATAAAATACAAAAAAACGTAATTGCTAAATTTTCAAGGCGATATATGCATTATATTGCTTACCATTATGGAAACCTAAATATTTAATTAAGGTTCTTAAAAGCAATTATAGTACTTATTGTTCTAAATGTAAACGTCATTTTTATTATTGCACATACACTACGGTTCTCACAACGCAAAAACTCAACTTTAATATTTTATAAAAAAATGAGTTTAAAGCCATTTGGAACTTAGTAAAGGTACCAGTTGGACTTTGTTTGATTCTCAAAAGTAGGTATCCTAGTAATGGTTTTAAGGGCAAAATTACAATTTTTTATTATGTTCTAAAACATACATTTTTTCCCCTGGATCACATATTGTGTGACCCAGGGAACAATTCCAAAGAAATAAATTATAATATATTTTTGAAATAATAATAAACTTATAGGGAAGTTTTTTCGACCTTCCACCTTTTCTGTTTCTGACAGTACATAGCCAATTTAAAATAATGTACTCAACTTTTTTAATAGTAATTTTCCTAGTCAATGTATTTTACCTCAAAGAAGCTGGAAAAAAATGTTTGGTATACCAAAAATAAATTCAACGAGACAAGGTTTATTTTGACTTTTTATTATTATTTTATTAATATTACTCTTAACTAAAACTTTTTATTAATTTATTGCTTGTTAAAAATTGGACAAGCTGGGCCCAGATAAAAAGTCGAGAATAAACTTTTTATAAGAAAATTTCTTAAACTCACTTTTTTTAATGAACATGTTTAAAATACACAAAATATATTAAATATACTTATGTATGTAAGAAAGTTGAGAAATAGAACATAGTTTTTGCTTTTACTTAGTTTTGTACAAAACATTTTTTACTAATAATAAATGTATGTTCTTTTTTTAAACAAATCCTAGTGTAACCTTAAAAGCATTATTAACAATCAAAAAAATATATTTTCAAAATGTGCTGTTGCTATTTGAACGATTTGTTTACTAATATATTTTTTAAAAATATGTAAAATTAACCCTATTAATGTTTAAAAAAAGACCCGGAATATTTAATACAAATATTTTTATTCCTAGCGCATTCACCATTTTTAATAATTATAAAATAAAATTTTAATAACGAACCAAGGTGTCGAGCAAATTAAATTATTATATAAAAAAACTACTTAATACATTTAATAATTTATGGTTGTATTTGGAAATGATATCGGTTTAAAATATGGTATTTATTTGGTAACACATAAATTTAAATAACCTCTATAAGAATGTTCGAATAGTTAATAGGATTATTTTATAATTCATTTTTTCAAGACGCTGAATATAATTTATTTAATATGCCCATTTAAAAGCATTAACGATCAATTAGTTTTGTGTACTTAATTGACCAAATTACAACGTTGCAATCGTTAAAAATGGTTTAAGTTTTATTGTAAATTTGTTTGTTATGTTGTATGTGTTGTATATAGCACCATTAAGTGGTAATAAAAAGTTCTATACATACATTTTTTGCGCCTCTATATCACACTACATTCTTATCTATTTCGCATAAATTTAATAAAAACAATTTAATTTTTTAGACACGTGCTAGAATGTACAATGTATGTACATCTAAAATATTATGTAACTAATTTATAAATAGTACGTAACTTTTTTCATGGTTTTGATGATAGCATGACCTTTTACTTACTGTGTAATGGAATGAAAAAAATTGGGACAAATAAAAAAACGCATTATATTGATACATATTGTTTTATTTTTTCTTACATACAACATTTGCATTCATTCTCAATCTCACTCAACTGGCCCTAGTCCCCAAAATCAGACTGGATTTTTCAAAACAAAGACATCCGAAAAATAAAAACAAACAATAATCATTAATAACATATATATAATATAAAATACAATTTGTATTCGTATAAAATGCCCAAGTATATTGGCCAATTTCGACAACAATGATCGCGTCAAATTATAAATAAATTAAAAACAAATCCAACATTGCACTGCTCAAGATAAAAACTATGTACATACTAAACACAATAAGTGTACTGGCCGCGAAATTAACAAACAACAGAGCAGTTGAAATATATCACTAGATTTTTTATACAAATTAATTTAATTTAAATACTATTTACAAATACATACAATATAGAGTTTGATACTCAACCACTGGTGTTTCAAATAATAGCAAATATAGTCGCGCCCTAATCTGCATGGGTGCACGTCATCAATATAATGTCTTCAGCATTACCAACTTTGAATTGTAAAGTTACTGCCGTTAAATTTGCTTTTTTAAGGCGTAATACTGATGTGTTATAAAATATATCATTCATTGCGTACCAAGAACTGTATCCGTTTCCCTGTTTTTTACGAAATTATGAAAGAAAAACATTCACTTAGTAGTTTTGTGTGTGCCAGTTGCTAATAGCTTAAGGCTGGCGCGCATTTTATATTTTACGTTTTTTTGTAATTTTGACATTTTGTCTGTAAGCATCGTTTGTAAATAATTTTAAACATTGTGTTTATCATTTTCTACCACTGGATTTTGAAAACAATTTTAGAAGGCTTGTATATAACTATAACATATATTACTCCGTTTGTTCTCTCTCTAAACACATTTAATCAAAATTTGCCCTTAACGAACTTATAAGATGAATATAGATATGATGATATTATAATTTCATCTTAAAAAACAGCCCCAACTGCTATAAAACGTCAACAATACACGAGCGTTAGATCGGGCCTGTGCACGTATGAATAGACCTTAACGCTGACAGATTTGGCCGCGACTGTACTATCGCAACATTTAAAAACACACTGAATCAAGAGTTAATACTATATATGGAATTCCATTACACCTTGGTGGTAAGATCTAAGGGCGTAGGGCGGACGATTTTTATCCTCTTCAACTCCCTTTCCGAATCGCAATCGCTCTCCTCGTCAGCTTCACTTCCTGCGCTTCTTTCCGTGGGAAGAGACCCCGACTTGTCGGAGTGGGCGGGGGACGAGCTCCTCTCGCTGGTAGTCTTCATGCTTAGATCGATGGGGTCGCTCTGTACGGGCGATTCCCTCACCGGGACGGGGGTCTCTATCTCCTCGGGGGTTAAGGATCTCTGCGATTGCAGCACCGCGTCGAGAAGTAAACGCTTGTTGAAGGCGGCTTCCACGACGCCTTGGTTGTGGTTCCTCATCAGCCTGTTGTTGTTGTTGCCTGGTTGCACCGCTTGCAGGAGGCCGCCGCCGTACAGAGGCGGGTACCCCGGCGGGAACAGGAGGCCCGGGGGCGGCAGGAAGGCGGGCAGAGCGAAGAGAGGCATCCGCCTAGCGTCGCTGACTTCGACTGATGAGTCAGAATTGTGCGATTCCGGGGAGCTCACCGACGGTGATGCGGAGTGTTTGTACTCGTCTAAACCCAGCAGCATCAGCTCTTCCTTGGTTTTGGGCAGGTGCGGGATCAGCTGCGACGGGAACGTTTGGTGGCCCAGTAGGCTGAGATGGTTCAGCTGCGATTGGTGAGGCGACGGCATTTTCTGCGGCGGTTTTAACATGTTGTTGCCGGCCTGTTGCTGCTGCTGCTGCTCCTGCAGTAGACAATGGATCTTGAACCAGTTGGATCGTCTTCCATACCTCGACCCCGATTTCGACATGCCCACCAAGAGGCACTTCCTCAGGCGACACGCCTTGCACGCCGTGCGATTCTTTTTGTTTATCACGCATTCGCCATTGTTCTTGCACTCCGATATCGAGCTCAAATTGTTGTATGATCTCCCGAAAAACGACTGCAAAGAAGAAAAAAAACGTTAATAAATGCATAGCAAAACGGTTGCGAAACGCATTTCCTTTTCGATTCTATCGATTAGTGGGTCATTCTAATCCAACGGTTAAATGGATCAGTGTGTCGGAAACAAAGAGGTGACGTAACGACGAAGTAAAACAAATGAGTTGCACACACACTTGTCACTTGATGCCGTGGGCGCGCTCTACCGGCCAAGTGTGTAATCGCCTGATAATTGAGCGCAATTACCCATGAGCTTTGCTTATGAGAGGGGCTGATGAATTTACCTTTTGATTATTTATTAACTCTCTAATAATGAATTAGTCAAAAATGACTAGGGTAAACCACATAGTTATTGGACACTCCAGGAATATTATGAAGAATATTTGAATTTTTAATATTAGTTTTATAAAAACGTGCAAAAAGTATAGTAATTGGACATTTTATATAGTAATTGGATACATGGACATACAATTTTTATATAAACATAACAACTTTACATCAAATAACATACATTGTTGAATATTTTTTTAAAGATAAATTGCTGTTTTAGGTATTTTTTTTTATTTCGTTTTTGTAAATATCATGTAATTCATATATTTCTTTCTCGGATTCCTCATCCCTTTTCTGAATTCTAAAGGTAACTACTAATTCCTTGGTGTGACTTCTGAAATAGTTTGTTGCAAATATCATTAAGTGTGGTATCTCTAGTTTGTGAAGCATTTGTAATGTTTAGGACTGAACAGGATGATTTATATATATTAGATATATCTGATATTTTTTCGGCTGGTATGTTAAAAGTATTTTCCGAATTTATTAATTTTGTTGCCATTAGTTTTTCATGTTCTCTATCATGCACTGTATTTAAATCACTGTTATTCTGCAAGATGTCCTGTGACGAAGAAATCACTATATTACCTACTCTCTAAAAATGAATTAGTCAAAAATGTCATAGCGAAAAAGCCACTAATAATTCTCGTCAACAGCAATTTGTATCCAGGACATTTAGCAGTCAATTCCTGTGAAATATTATTTGCTGAATCAGAAAAGGTCATAAAAGTAGAACAGTTTTTGAAATATAATCAATTTTACATATAATATGAAATTGACTATATTTTAAAAACTGCTTAACTTTTATAGTTTTTGACGGTCTTTTCGGATTCAGGGGACAATTTTACATAAGAATCGGCTGGTAAATGTCCGGGATACAAATAGAGTATGATATTGGACATATGTCCAATAATAGAAATTTACATTTTTTACCAAGCAGTTTGTTTACAGAATTAAAATTAAAACGCATTAAAATAACAATGTTTAAACCATGAGAAACCTATTTATACCACACACTGATCTGTACACTTTTTAGAATTATAAATATTTTAATTTAACAGCCTGAAAGTAGAGCAATTTTTGAGATAGTCAATTCCATATTAAATGGAAAACTATATCTCAAAAACTGTTTCTACTTTTATAATTTTTGACTAATTCATTTTTAGGAGTAAAGTAAGGTAAATGTAGACAGTTTTGCCAATATTGAGGACGAAAAAAATGGTATTTAGCATATGTAAATAAGAATGGTAGGAAAAGTGAATAAAGGTGTTAAATTAATTACGAGACGAAACAATAGTATGTGTGAGGCAACTATAATTGTCCATAAATAATGCAAACATCATAAGTGATGAGATAAGGTGTTAACTAGGGGCATATTATGCAAACTTGTTGCTTTCTGCTCTACTTAATTTACTGTAGTTTATTTGAAACGCATTAAGTGAAAAAAAAGTTAATGTTGCGATTTGAGTAATTTGTCCTTTTAATCGTGCTGCGATCTGGTGCGCGTGCAAAGTTGACAAATAGCCAACTGCGACACAATAAAATTGTTATCTAGTTCACTAGTTCCGAAGTTTTTGCAAGACCTTAGCTGCTATCGAAATACATCATTTAGCAATAGTTGATACTAGCATATTCATTAACCTGTTTTTATTGTAATTGTAACGCGGCATGGCAACAAACGACCAAACACTAATCCATTAATGAAATAGTTTGGCGTCATTACTTTTCCTATATCGCATGGCAAAGCTATCTTTGATGTTAAGCAACGCAACGGCCACACACAAACCAATGACACTTTGCAGGAATATCAATTGAATTTTAAATACCTGCCAAGTCGATAGAAACGAAAGACTGTTTTTAGTTTAATTTTTCTAAATTTAACATTTTGACAACCTAACACCACTATATATGATTCATTTCCGCAAAGTTTTGTTTTTTTTCGGTGCTCAAGCAAAATATTAATCTGCATATAGGAAAAAACATTCTCACCAAGTTTGAGCTCTTAATATTAATTTTAAGCACTTACTATTTAAATTTAAAATTTTAGCGTTTAAAATGCATGTAAAAAATATTTATATTTTTTCAAATTTCTAATGCTTACCCACCTTTGACAATATTGCAAATAGGTTTAATACACCTTATGGGGAATTTCACGCTCTTTAAAATTGCTTTTGAGTTTTTTTTTGTAACTCGCATTGGTTCACCAGTAGGAGTCGTCAAAGGACAGTTTTTGAAAAAAATCGTTTTTTTATTTTTTCGAGCAAATCGCCAAAATAGTGAGAAAAAAGGGCTGATTCATAAAAAAAAGTTATCCAACCAATATTTAATGAATTTACTGCCATTTTTATAACTGAAAACGTAAGAAATTGGTAAATACCAAGCCATAATGTTATTTAGATTGATTTTTTCTATTTATTATCATTACATTTCCCTACACTAAGAACTTTTTTAAAATTATTATGATTTCTCACTCATAATGAATATGAAAACAACACATAAATTCATAAAAAAAAAACAACAAAACTTTAATCGGAATATACAGAAGGTTATGTAACATATTTCAAATTTCGCTTCAAAAAATTAAATAATCTTCATTTATATTTTTTTGCTATATGACAGAAATGTTAAAAAATTGAAAAATCCACGTTACAATTTTTTTATTGTTTTTTTATGAATTTATCTGTTGTTTTCATATTCATTATAAGTGAGAAATCAATAATTTTAAAAAACTTCTTAGTGTAGGGAAATATAATGATAATAAATAGAAAAAATCAATCTAAATAACATTATGAGTTGGTAATTATCAATTTCTTACGGTTTCAGTTATAAAAATGGATGTAAATTCATTAAATATTGGTTAGATAACTTTTTTTATGATTCAGCCCTTTTTTCTCCCTACTTTTTGCGGTTTATTAGAAAAAATTAAAAAAAAAAACGATTTTTTTTTAAAACTGTCCCTTGACGACTCCTACTGGTGAACCAATGCGAGTTACAAAAAAACTCAAAAGCAATTTTAAAGAGCGTGAAATTCCCCATAAGGTGTATTAAACCGATTTGCAATATTGTCAAAGGTGGGTAAGCATTAGAAATTTGAAAAAAAAAATATATTTTTTACATGAATTTTAAACGGTAAAACTTTAAATTTATATAGTAAGTACCTAGCTCAAACTTGTTGAGAATTTTTTTTTCTATACGCAGATTAATATTTTGCTTGAGCACCGAAGAAAACAAAAACTTTGCGGAAATGAATCACCCTAATATATAGTTACACTTCGCTTCTGAAAATGCCAACATGGCGAAAATTACTTTAAGCACTTTGTGTTTTGTTTTGATATAGGGGAAAATTTTAACATATCACCAAAGTTGTCCTTTATCAAGTAGAAAAATTAAGTTAAAAAAACAGCGTCTTCACTCTATTCTCTTTCTGCTTTGTTACTGCTTGTACCACGCGCCTTTATCCAGCCAAGCATATCAGCCCATTGCATTGCTTCTTTTTTATATTATTATTTACTGTTTTTTTTGTTAAATTAATATTATTTTTTTAGAAAAAAGACAAATTAGTAAATCTAAAAATAAAAAATGTTCATTGAAACTTTTGTCTAGCCGAATGTTACTATGTGCTCGATTTCATTCGTGGCTCCCTGATAGACTCGAAATAACTAAATAAAAACAAACACGCTACGAGAACAATTGACAATAGTGCGGCCGTGAAGCGTGTAATACGGCCGAGTTTTCACGGTCTGAGGATTTAAAAATCGAACTTTATTATGCAAGTGGGTCTTCAATGCATGCGACTTCTTCTACGTCTATACGTACGCACAGTTTTTGCAAGTGTCATTTTTTTCAATTGTATAATTTTTTGTAGAAAACCAGGGTTTGTAATTATTTTAACAAAGGTAAGTTTTGTAAAGGTTATATGTAATTTTGTAATTTTAAAGGTTACAGATTATTTTGTTAATGTTTAACAAAGTATTTCGTTGGAAAGTAATGCGTTTTAATTTTAATTCAGAAAACAAACAGTAAAATGCCCTGTGTCCAATTACTGGTTGGTAAAAAATGTAAATTTCTGTTATTTGACATATCGATGACTTTCTGCCAAAGTATCGTAAGCAGCATAGCTCAAATTTCGGGAATTGAAAACATTTTTTGTCTTAAAGTCTGTTTTAAATTAAATATAGCCTAAAGGTTTTATAACAAGTAAATAGCTTATAATTATAGCTATTTACTTGTTATAAAACCTATAGGTTATATATGGTTTAAAACAGACTTTAAAATAAAAAATGTTTTCAATTCCCGAAATTTAAGTTATGTTGCTTGCAATACTTTGACAAAAAGTCATCGATATGTCCAATATCATACTCTATTTGTATCCCGGACATTTACCAGCCAATTCTTATGTAAAATTGTCCCCTGAATCCAAAAAGACCGTCAAAAACTATAAAATTTAAGCAGGTTTTGAGACATGGTCAATTCCATATTATATGTAAAATTGATTATATTTCAAAAACTGTTCTACTTTTATAACTTTTGACTACATTTTCGGATTCAGCGAATAATATTTCATAGGAATTGACTGCTAAATGTCCTGGATATATTTACTAAAACAGCAATTTATCTTTAAAAAATATTTAACAATTAATGTTATTTGATGTAAAGTTCTCAATTTCCAACAAATACTTTTGTTGCTGGGTCTACAATAAGGTCCTTTTTGAAAATTACAAGAACTATGGTTGAATTAATAACATAGGATTTTGTTATTAAATCTACAAAATGTTTATTATGATTACAAACTACTAATTTAATTAGTTAACAGATTACAGTAAACTTATCATAAAATTATGTGGACTTGGATTAACAAAAATTCTGGTTAATATTTGGTTAAAATTAACAAAATTTTTTTTACTGTGTAATGTAATGTCTAAATTGCATATAAATATAGACTTTATGTAAATATTGCAAATTCTATTGTTTCTATTTTTTGCAAATTAGTTTAAATGAGTTGGTTTCTACGTGACCGCTTTGTTAACTTTAATAAGTAAATCAAGCAATTTTACAGACCTCAATTTAAAATAAATATTAGCCATTAATACACGAAATACAATTGTACGAACATCACCTATGTGACTGCTATTTTTTATGTAAATCCGTTTGTTTTGTAATACCATTAAATTATGTCAGCCGTGTGCAAGAAATTTTAAGTATTAATATACTATTATTTATTTTTTAAGCGTATGATAATTTTCAACACTTATAAGTCTACACAGGGTGGTCCAAAAGTTATGGGATAAAGAAAAGAGTCTTTAAGTTGAAACTTGTCCCATAAGTAGATAATAACCAAGATATAGGGTGTCAATTTTGTTTTCGATTGTTTTTGATTGTGGCCGCCACGGAGCTCGTATTTGACTCCTATGGATTTTTATTTTTGCGTTTTTTTTTTAATATACACAGTAAAAAATTTTGCCCGTGTAAATTTTTTAGTGTAGGGGTAAAAATATTAGAGTTGATTTGTAAGTGTAAAAGTTAAATATATCACTATAAAAAGTTAAATATATCACTATAGTTACAAAATGTACACTACAGTGCATGTCAATTTCTTTGTTTGTTTTGATGTTACTAAGAGCTCTTTTTTATTTACACTACTAGTGCACATTGTATCACAATTAAAGTTAAATTAAAAATTAAATTAGTGGCAAAATAACTGGTAATAACTGAAATGCGTTTTAAAATGTTTGGTTGTGATACCGCGTTGTGGAAGTGTGGCATTTTTGTTCAGTTAGATTTTAATTAGGCTGAATCCATAAGAGGACATTCTTATTTTTTGGTAAGTATTATACTTCCTTTCTTTAAGCCTTAATAATCAATAAATACCAATATGTTAAAAGGATGTCCATACCCGACCTATATCATATTTCAATAATTTACGGCTGTAGGTCATGTTCTTCTAACATTAATAATATAAATACATATTGATTTACTTTTTATTTTCAAGCGTAATGGTTGTTATATTAATCCATACCTACATTTTTATTAATATTATGGAAAATTTGTACATGTTTTTGATATTTACCTTGCATCCTTCACATGTGAAGGCCCCAAAATGGAAACCCGCCGCTGGTTCCCCGCAAACTTTGCATGTTTGGTTCATCTAAAAAAAAAAAAATTATTGTTAAGGTGTCAAAGAACCAGTAGTTGACTTATATGAGAACGGACAGTAATTTGCCCTCTGTCGTTTATTGTTTTTGTACAGTTGTGTGGATAATATAAATTTTTCACGGATAGACAATTTGCAGTAAACTTTTTAGAGGGCAGTAAAATGTTGCAGTGTTTAATATTGTTTAAAATTCCAACGCTTTGGATTTATTGCGATAACATTTTATCAGTCATTTGATTTCAATTAGAAAATATGTTTAATTTTGTCGAGTTTTTGGGTCGCCGCAGTATTTGAAACTTGGATCTTTATGATCCTATTCAGGTCATTGAAGAGGTCGCGACCTCGATACACAAGATGAGTTTCTCACATACCTAACGTTTTTCTTAATAAAAAGGTATTTAATAACTTTACACTAAACCGTTCGATTGACATTTGTTGTGGCGAAAAAAAATCTTCGGGTCATCTAAATCTTCACAAATTATTTCAAAAGCAGCAATTAATAATTTTAATTGCATTACAAAAAACAATAAAAACACGGCAATGTGTAAGACAACTGCATAAGATAGAATCTTGTAAAAATGAGAATTTCGTTGGGATTTACCTTGAAACTAATTAACTATTCCTAAATAGGAGATTTAGGCAATGATAATGTATGAGTTTTTAAGATACAGATTAGGGTTTCCGTTATTTAGTTAGTTGGCTGTTTTCACTTGTTTATCATTTAAATTATTAGTTTATACGCTAAAGAACTATCGGGTTTTCGCAACGCGCGCGCCATCTAGTGACTTCGATAGCATTGCGTGAATTTAAGAATTGCCAACAATACATTTAAAGCACAGATTATACATAATGTTTAAATAAATAGGTAGTTTTTTTACAAAATAAATAAAGGCAGAAGTCTTACTCGACATATTTTGTTCAATTGCACAGCTAAATCGCGCACGTTATTTGTGTTTTACGTTGCAAGGAAAAAATTAAAAAAACTTTTTTGGTATTAGATTTCGATTGATTATTCCTTATATCATTAATTAAGAAAGTCAACGCTTAAATGCTTATATAGTTACGTTAGTGTGTGTATTTTATCTAAGGGATCATGTTGAATTATTGTGTTTTAAATTGTAAATAAAATTCAAGAACTAAATCGTTGCATTTTCATGTTTTGCCAAAGGATCCAATTCGGTAAGTACATTTGTTGGTGCAGAATTAACTAATGATAACTTTACCTAATATAATTTATATTTAAGTTTGGACATTTTTAAGAAATTAGTAAAAAATAATTATTGCACGAACATAACCTTAAAATCAACAATTTTTATATTTGAGTTCTCTAAAAAACGCCGACAACTGCATTTTAAACAACAAAATATACCTACGAATTCATGACAACATAATATTATATATAATACATAATAAAATGCTACTTTACCGTTGAGTGAAGACTTTCTTAATCAACTTTTTTAATAATGCTAAATGCTGTTTAAATTTAAACGACTTATTTGTTTGACGATTTTTACCGAATTGAAATGTTTACCCTTTTCACGTTAATCACTACTAAAATGTGTATTTATTGTATCTAATAGGTACAATTTATATTTACAGAGACTGTATGCAATTTATTTCTTTATTTAGATTAACACTGTTTATTGGAAAACCGGTAAAAACTCAACCCAGGATTTCCTCTCGAAATACACCCAACAACACAACAAATCGAGTGAAGATTTTTTCCGATATTTTTTAACATTTTCTGGCTTTATTCTCAAAAACACTCATTTGTAACATAAGCGTTTGACAGCTGATTATTAAAATTGTTTTGTTCAAAATTGTTTTTGATACCAAAGTGAAAACAGACAACTTGGTAAATAATGGACACCCTAATACAGATAGAACAGTATTTTTTATAAAAAATCAATAAAATATTCTAAAACGTGTAATATTTGCGACACTATACATTTTACAAATTTTACGGTTATGTTTAACAAAAATGTTAACTGTTCTTAAAAACACTAGTTTACATAATATTAATATAAATTTGTAAAAATAAATACATAATTTATTTATATTTTATTCTGTGTCGAATGAAGAACAAACATACATCATTAATAAGTTTCAGCTGTTGGGTTTTTTATAGGCATCAAAATGCTCGGGATTATAACTTTTGTGTGTAGAGGTGACTTGCGGAAAACGAGGAAGCTTTTCAAAAAAATCTGTTGAGTAAATGGGCGTGAACTCAAAATGTACAAAATATAACAAATTGTGTTCACGCGGGTATCATTTATCAATGTTTTTTGGGGAATGATTAGTACAAATTTAACACCTGGGAGTTTAGGAAAAATATTGAAGTTATGGTAAAAATGTACTGGGAACTTTTAAGGTTTAAAGTGCTGTACAAAACTAAAAATAAGTCATACAATTGAAGGCAAAAAGCCCGAGGATAATTTTACCATTAATAACATCGTTTTAGTAGGTGTTTTTAAAATTTATGGGCTCAGCCGTAAACAATTTAGGACCCACGCAAATGTTACACTTTCATCGAAATATCATCTTCTAATGAATTATGGCGTTCACACCTTTACAATATTTTAGCGTCAAACCGTTTTCAGGTGGTTATATAAAGAGGAGTGAGGATGAAAGAGAAAAAATAAAAAATGTCTACCATAGCCAAAGAGCTGTCAATTACGAGCATTTCTGATCGATCTGATTTTTACCGCCGCTCGGATGCATCACAATGCAATTGATAAATCATTTTAAATTATAAGGTCGATGAAAAGTGATGATCCACACAATCATCGTCACGCCATATGTTCTTCCACGATGATTCGCCCATCATGAGCCTTTGATTTACATTAATTACCCAAGCAGCATTTTTAGTAAAAGCGTAGAGCTTTGAGACAATATTACTTAATTTAAGTAAATATTTTGTTTGATAAGTGTATTTCACCTAAAGGAAAATTTAACGGTAATTTTAACGTCAGAATTTTTACTTAATGGTAAATGTTACTCATAAGTCATAATTTTACGATATTAAGACCACTTTATAACCGTAAATAATTTCTACTCGCCTGATATTTTTTTAGGGTTATTAGTGGTAATAAATACTATTATTATTGACTAAACAAGGAAAAATAAGCTTTAAGTGGAAAATAAAGGGAATTTTTTTTCATGTCGTCATAATGTTATAAAATTTTGTAGGTTTTAAGTTTTGTTGAATTTTTACCCAAGCAATAATTTTTCTTAAAACCGTAAAATATTTGGAGGGCATAAAAATTTTAAGGTGTATCGTGCCTATTTTTATCAATAAAATAATGTGCGTTTGAGTTTTAACGCAAAATATTATAATTTTTGACAATTTAAGTTATATTTTTTAATTTTACTCTAGGGTGGCCTTTATTACTTTGTAAGTACAATTTTGTAAAATATAAATTAAAAGAAGAAAGAAATTACAAACGTTTAAGAAAGAGAGAGCAAACAGTTAGTAATTATAGCGTTATTTTTACGTAAATTTGTGGTATTTATATTGTTTTTATTACGTTATTCTCTTAGTAGATCAAAAAGGTTATTATGTAGGTAAAATAACGAAATAAACCATCCCCAAATTTGGTAATTTTTCGTATCTATACCGTTATAAAACCGTTTTTGGTTAACCGTAAAAAATACTTTAAAGTTGACTTAGTAGTAAATTTGTTATTAAATAACTAAACATTGCCATTTTTAAGGTTACTATAAACTAAAAAATAACATTTGAAATTTACCAACCTGTTGCAATAACCTTAAGGTAAATTCAAAGTATAACTAACTAATAAAAGAATTGGTAATATTACTAACTAGTTAAATATTTGGTTTATTTATAGTCAATTTAAACTCTTGAAATAACCTTAATTTATCTATATTACTTACAAGTTGAAAAGTAGGTTATTTTATGACACATACCAACTTATAATTAAAACCTTTAAAAATGGTTTAGACTGGTTATTTTCTTAAACATATTTTGGTTTAGTTAAACTTTTGATATAACTTTAAGGTAAATTAACCACAACTTTGGTTAATTTGGATATATTTATATTTTTTAACCAACAAGTTATATTTTACCAAATATATTTTAACTCGCTGGGAAATTAACGTTAATTAATAAACTGCTTAAAAAAAGTTTTCATTGCTACTTTCATAGAAAAATTAGTCTCAATACAGCTTTATATATAAACCTACTCTCTAAAAATGAATTAGTCAAAAGTAACTAATTTAATAGTTAATAGTGGCTGCTTTTTCACTTGTGCCATGGTTAACCATGGAATACCATGGTATCCCAAAATTTAACAGCCAATTCTTATGTAAAATTTTCCCCTGAATCAGAAAATACCGTCAAAATTTAAAAAAGTAGAACAGTTTTTGAGATATAGTCAATTCCATATTAAATGGAAAATTGACTATATCTCAAAAACTGTTCCACTTTTTTAACTTTTGACGACTATAGATACCATGGTATTCCATGGTTAACCATGGCACAAGTGAAAAAGCAGCCACTATTAACTATTAAATTAGTTACTTTTGACTAATTCATTTTTAGAGAGTATAGGTTGTGAGTTTTGTGTGATAATGGAGCCTACGTAAGATCGGGTGGAATTTTTTTTTAGGTAAGTTTGTTAGTTTAATTTAACTAATTTTGGTAATTATTAACTATAATGTGTTACATTAACCGAATTTAAACCAAAACCAAAGAGTTACCGATAGGTAAATAAAGTGGTTAAATTCAACACAATAAAACATTAAAATGGTTTAAATAAACGCAGGTTAATTTATATTGGTTATATAACCAATAGGTAAAAGCATTCTAAAATCGTCATATTGTTTGATCTCCAAACAAAAGGAATTTCTATTAATTTTAATAATTTGTTTTATTCCAAAAATAAAGAAACCAATAATAAAACAAAATATTATTTTATGTTTAAAAGTATTTTAAATCAATTTCAAACGAAATAAAAAAAAATAGGCAAAACTATTTTTTTCTTATTTTTTTTTCAAGCGCATTTAAATTGGTATTCAGGGACTACATTTTATTTTGAGGATCTGTAAGTCATATCTGTAGATATACATAACCATATTTGGTAAATTATAATTATATAGAGTTAAAATAAACATACACCGGTTAACTATAGTTTAAGTTTAGTTAAGAGTTAAAAAGGCTAAAATAAACCAAAAACTTCTTCATTTTAACCAAAGGTACTTTAACCAAGAAGTTAAATTTAACTAACATATCGTTAATTTTACCAGAATTGAATTCCCCATTTATTACAAAATAATCTATCAAAGTTGCGTGGTGGGACTTTTGGCTGTGGACCATAGAGTTCTCCAGAGGTCAGACGATGGTGTGAACCTGTTTTCGAAGAGACAAAATCCCACGAAAGAATCATGAGGTTTTGTCATCAAAATCTAATTAATTTTCAATTGGTGCAATTAAAGCGATTTTACTCGAAATGGGAAATAAATCTAGTCGTGATAACATATTCGTGTCTAAAGTGTACGGCTGACATTTTCCGAAATGTCAATCTATATCTGAACATCTTAAACAATTAAAATCGTTTAAATTATTCATGCGATGTTTCCTTTTAATTATATAAGTCCCATCTTCGTTGGAGTATTTGTTGAAGTAATAATAATAGTCCTTGTGCATTGTTTTCTGGTAATTGCTTTAAAATCGATCTGTTTACTTGGGGAAATAGATTTATAGCCTTTTAAAAATTCCACGTATTTTTTTATTGCCAACATCGGAAAATGGTGTGATTGTGAGTAACTTCGTACGCAGATTATTGAAAGGGTCGTTCATTACAAAGGATGATGTTTCAAGGATTCGTTGTACACGAATCCATTTTTAACGTAATTATATGTAATAACGAATTTTATTATATCGGAATTAAAATATTCGCGTATTGAGAAGATTCCAATATAGATGGAACAAGAAAGCAGTTCGATACTGTGTACCCAATATGTCCATCTTCATGAGATTTATCGCCGTTTTTAAAACAATTTCCATTGTTTAACACAATCACTTGACAATTGCTGAATTTATCTTGTAAAAAATAAGAGGAGCAGTTGTTGTTTCTCGAACCAATTCACGAATAAAAAGCTTATATTTATCTATATCACGACGGATTCTTAGCCAACAATTAAACAATAAGTTTAATTGTTATTGGTTATAAGCTTTAACTTCCCACAACCTTTGAGACGCCGTATCGGGGGGTCATGTCAAAAAGCGCGCTGTTGCAAGATTTAAGTGTGTCCACTTGCATGAAAATTACCCAAACAATAATGCGGTTGCTTTAGCTATCATTTAAGCGAAAGAAGATGTCGAAACTGATAACGCTCACCTATTTATTTGCTGCGGATGTCGCAACACCACGCAACGAAGCGTTATCCTTTTGCAATAACGTACATTGTCCATTAAATTGTTTGCGTATTCATTAGGGTGATACAAAAAAATCGAATATTTTGTTTTTTACTTCCGACACTAAAAAATTATGCACCTAGAAAGTGCTCAACAAATTTGAGCTCTTAATATCAATAGGTCCTCATCACAGTTTTCCATTTTTTCTTTAAGAAGATATTTGTATCCGAATCCATAGCGTACCTACACTGAAAAAAAGAAACCTTTGCCCCAAGGAAATCTGCCATTCACTCAAAGGAATGGGGACTTTGGATAGGTCCAAATGAATGAAGGGTTTAAAGCAAATACGTCATTTCTTTGAGATCATTTCATGATTTGTCTTTGTTGCAAAGAAACATGAATTTGGAAGAAGATCTTCGTTATAGGTCCTTAAATGCCGTGCTTTTATTAATAACCCGGTACTGATTTGGATCAAAGGCTTAAGTAAATTGAAATAAAGAAAAGCGGGCTTACTACAAAATCTTAGGTTCTTGTTCTTAAAGAATTAGGAATTTGTAGCAAAAGTCGGATGTCTGGATTTAAATCTATTGGCATTTAAGTTAAGTGATTTAATTTTTTGTAACAAAATACGAGTTTTTATTTCAAATCCATAAGCGTTTGATTAAAAAACTTTTGTTATTTGTATCAAAACTCGGATTTCTTGCCCTTAATCTATGCCCATGGGCATTTGAACCAAAGCCCGAATGTCTTTAGCTGAAACTCTTTGATTTTAGAAAATTGCCTGCCTAAATTAAAAAAAACTACAATAATTTTTACTAAAAACATATTTTTATTAAAAATATAAAAGACATTGTTTATACAGTCAAACTGATTATTCTTTCACTCATAAACATAAAATACATTGTTTATACAAAATACAAAAAACTGATTATTCTTAAACTCAAAGAAATTTCCACCTTGCAGCCGTAGGCTATGGTCTAGCTGGCCTTTTTAGAAATCCGCCTCTGGATATCTGTCAAGAAATAAGAAGGATATATTCTCCTCCCAAAGATTAATTTTTTTGGAAAATAATGCCGTAAGTACTTATTTGTCAATATGTTTTAAGACTTTAACACAAAACCATCCTAATATTGAATTAATCCCAGTGCATTTGAGCCAAAACCTACATATATGTGTGTTTTATCTATGGAGGACATGACTTGCTGACATGTAGGTTTTGGCTCAAATGCACGGGGATTTATTTAATATTATGATGCTTTTGTGTTAAAGTCTTAAAACATATTGACAAATACCGCATTATTTTCTTACAAAATTTTAATCTTTGGGAGAAGGTATAGGTAGCCATTTTTATTTTCCTGTTCTAAGAAAGCGTTTTACAGAATGATAATATTTGCATGAAATAATTATATTTTAGTCGATTTTAGCTTATTAATTAGGTATTTTTCTTTATTACATTCCTAATCGATTAAAATTTTAAAAATAAGAATACGTTACCTATAAAATTTAACCTCCAAATTTTGGAAATAAATGAATAATCCCAAAGTTTAAGCAGTTCCTTTATGCATAATCTCGATCTATAACACTATGGTACAAATAATCTTGATTTATAGCCATAGAAAAAGTATCACACATTTATTCGCACGAGATAAACACCTTTGACGAAGTACTGTGGACGCGACGCGTGGACTGATACTGAAGGACACTCATTGTTGCAAGAACTATCAAATTACCGAGTGATTTCGGACAAATGCTTTGTTCTTGAAATAAAGTTATTAAAAAGGATTTAGCCAAAAGAATCGAGAGTTTGCCTTAAATGCATCACCTATTTTAGTCAAATGCCAAAGAATTTGCAAAAAGTTAACTTTCTTTAAACTAAAAGAATAATTTTCAAATGAATGGATTCTTTTGCCTAAAATAATCCATGTTTATCAGTGTAGTTTGGCACAAAACCGTGGGATTTCTAGCAATAACATTAAATTTTGACAGAAAGACATGAATTGAAGATTTCTTTTGTCTAAATGCCTTTACTTTGCCTTAAAGTAATTAAATGTCAAAAGAATCGAGAATTACACCTAAATGCAGCAATTATCTTATCCGAAGGGAAACGGATTTAAAATAAATACAGTTTCTTTGAATTTAATCAATATTTTTCAAATGAATGGATTCTTTTGCCACAAGGATACCATTTTTATCAGTGTACTAATACTAATATAATAAATCTTCTCAACGGTTAGAGTAATCAATTAAAAACATCAGACCTTTGATATTTGATTTTTTTAATCACCATAGTATTTACGGTATAAATGAGACTAATAGAGATCATTTCGGTTTAGGCAGATAGGAGCTGCGATAGCGGACGTCATATCACAGAAACAGAACAAAATATTTTGAACGCACGTCTAATGTGCACTTATTACATTGCGGCTCTAAGCGGTGGCAGGCGACTTCTTCAAACTTGTTTCTGTACTATTTAGTCGATGTTTATCGTTTCGAGATTTGACAAGCGTTAGCTTAAAACTGTCGACAACACGAGATATAAACAAGATTAACTTTTGAAACCTGTTTTACCCATATTTTGAAGTAGGTACAGTTTAACTTAATTATATTTAATATTTTCTATAAAGGGTGCTGGACCATCCCCCTTGTGGTAATGAAGTGCAAAAATGTAAGCAACAATGTTATTACTCAAGATACAGTCCTCTAAAGAATGAATGTTTGCAACTTCTAATTTAGCTGATGAGAACGGTAGTTGCAAATTTTCTCTAATTGTATCTAGTTTTGGAAGCTCTTCTGCTGATGTTCGATATCCCAATCATAAGCATCCTCACAAAAATGCATTCCAAAGTTTGGCAGAGACAGAGAGTGCATCTTATTGCACTAAGTGCAAGCGCCAAGGTAAGAAGACCTACTCAGAATGACTTTCGGAGGTTATTGGAAGGAATAAATTCAGAAAGCTAAAAAACGCAACCATCGAAAAGAATCCTGAGCATTTAAAAAGCGATATAGATAGTTGATTGCGGCGTTATAGAGACTAGGTAAGAAGAAACGTGTGTGAGATATCGTGTCGGATAGTTGAGCATTTAACGCTATGCGGCGAAAAGACAAAGAAGAGTGAAGAAAACGGAGGATGGTTCGATCAGGTGTTCAAAGATGATTGATGGGAAACGACCGATGAGGACCAAATCGTGAACCTTCAATTCAACACCTCGCCACTTTTGATCGAACCGCTAAGAACATATATTTCTGACGGAATATCGTTTGCAAGCTTTTTGTGGATTGTGCAAGCCAAATATTTTGTATCGGAAGAAATGTTACATTCTGTTTTTATTGAAATCAGATCGCCCGATATGATTCACAGAAACGAGTTTCAAAACCGTTCTAGATAATCTGAATTCTTCAAATTTAAATAAATATTCATAGTTCACCGAAAATTTCCATGTAAATTGAAAAAAACATATCGGATATTCTAATTTCATCGCCATGTGACTAATACAGTTATAGTTAAACCTATAATCGATTTTATTAAAAATTTATGGTATTTACAGTTCCTATCTAATCTATTTCGACATTTTTTTGATTACTCCATTTTATATAGATGTCGCTCTATTCAAATATTTAAATTAATTAATTAGTAATACATTATTTTTATGTTATAATTTGCACCATATATTTTTTGCGGTATCAAAGAATTCGCATGACTCACTGATTCCTTAAAGGTTAATAATTGTGTCAAACCGCAAAACCTAAACAATGTTGACCGCAAATTTCTTGTGATCATTCGCTAATGCAATAAAATGTCGTTGTGACATTGCCTTCGACAAGTTCATTATTCCGAAAACGCACAAAACTTTTTTTGAGTTAACCTGAACGGCGATAGATGTCGCTGCTTGTGCCTTTCAGCGTTCAGTTGTTCCGACTGGGTTCGTTTGTTTATTTAACGGGCCAATGTCTATTGTCGTATTTACCGAGCCACTGAATATTAATTGTTGTTTTAAGCTACCTCTACAAATTGATTTAATTTTCGATGGAAAATTTGGTTTTATTGGTTTGATGTCGCACCAATTTTTTCGTTAAAGGTTTACATTGTACTAATGGTGAAACAAATAATTTCCATTAAAAAGTGTTTAACGTAATTATGACTAATTGATCGAAATACAAAAAACTCAAAATGTAGGATGTGACCTTTAAATTGTATTATAAAGAATCCTTAAAAATTGTGTAATTTGCGTATAATTACTGAAAGTAGGTGCTTTATTATAATTGTTTAAGTGGATAATAAAACTGACTGGTAATTGTTTTTAAATAATATTGAAATGTGGGTTTTAGGCAACAAAAGATAAACAAATAACTTTTTCTGTTCTTAGATTCTGTTAGATGATAATAAGAATAATAATAAATGTATAAATTTCTGGGTTATGTTTTTATGGAAAGTAAGTTATTGAAATTAAATAATAAATTTTGTCACTGAAATATTAAGTGAGATTAGAAAATGGGGTTTTACATGTTTGCCATAACAATTAACACAGATTTGTAAATTGGATTCCAAACAACATAAATAGACGTTGGTCTGCGGTTTTTCTATTTAAATATATAATTACTATTAGTACCGAATTAAAATGAGATCATTATCCATAACTTATCGCTCTCTATATAAAGGTGTGTTCAGAAGGATAATATTGAGTGAGCGGTGTGTTTTTTATTTTGGCACACTTTCTTAGTTTATTTTATGTTTGTAGTGGACAACGAAGTAAAAATCAATTTATCTCAACTTAAGTTAAGTGGGCACGCGGGACGGCAAATTTATTCGCAATAACTCATTGTAAAACGATTGGTATCCCTGCTTTTTCAATTATGTAAATCGTTTTTAAAGTTGCACGTCCTGGCTGGATATTTGGCGTTTACAATTTAAAATGATTTATCGGAGATCGCGCGCCGTTAATGTAGCGCCCCCATACGGGCACGACATACACCCTATCGACTTTTTAATATATCGCGGTTATTTGTAATCAATTTGCGTCCCAAATGATTATTTTTGCTTCAGCTTTGATTTAAAATATTAAACGGTCAAAATTGGGGGCTTTAAGTGGTAGGTAGGTAATGTTTACCTGTCAAAGTCATTTTTCCTAATCCTTCTTCGTAGTGCTATGTTTTATTGCTACCAGTAGTCAAGAGTGATTATTGCAAAGGATTACCCCCTATAGAGCATTAAATGTCGTTTAATACCTTTTACCACAAACTGAAGTTATTCTATTTAAAATGTATTAAAATCTGATTTAAATAATGGGGAGCAATTTACAAAATTATCTTTTTTAATATAGACGTTCGTTGAGGAATTGATCTGTTGGATTCGTGTCAGGTGGATAATGAGGGTATTTTGTTTCCCTGGTGATGTATTTCAGACAATTAATCATCACGTCCAAACCTAATAGGTTTTTGGATTCAAAATTTTTTCACGAGACTTCGTTAAAAAAAGTTTCGCGGGTTTCGCTCGTTGAAGTCTTTGGGTTCGTCGTTATTCTACCATCGATATCTCCATGTCGAAAATATTATTTTTGTGGTGACTTACCTCAATTTTGATAATCGTCCTTTAACACTTTAGACGGTAAAAGTTAATTTTCACAATGGAAAGTCACTTTGATGAGTTGCCACTTGTCACAACAGTTCGTCACAAGTCACAGATGATGATGATACAACTCGTACGAATCACAATAATTGTAGCACTGATTTCAAAAAAACTGAACTGTCAATTTGCACCAATGGTCGAATCGTCCGTAAAACAATTGCTTGTGCGGTCCGAAGTAGCAGGCACGGGCACCTCGATGTTCGAGCACTGAATGATCAGTTTGCTCAAGCAACACCTTCGATGTTCGGATGTTTGGGGGGGACGTCGGTGTGTGTGTACCTGTGCCTACTTCGATGATGAGATGCGACCCGAGGGGAGGGGTGAATTATCGCTGGACGTTTGAATTAGAAGATTTTATTGTGCGGGCTCGCGATCATTGGTGTGATTTCTGTGCACGGGTGGTGGCGGTGGTGGGGGGATAGGTGAGACGAGACCACGGCACCCCGTACTATCGCTGTATCTATACCGTAACTTGCCTACACGCAGTTTGGGTCCTACTTCCTTTTCAAAGCATAGGTACATATGTATAAATGTATATAGTATAGTATAGTATATTTCGATAAATGATCATAAATACATATTGTACACTGTATAATATACAGTGTACCCTAAAGGTGTAGATCGTGTCAATAAAATAATTCAAGATAAAAGCATACACAATTAAAATTCTAGGAAAGATAAAACAATAGTTAAAATCAGACATTAAAACAAAACTCCAAGTGCTGAAAAGTATAACATATTCACAGATCATCGAAATCTTTCTCCTTCAATAATTCATCAACACTATAATAGCCTTTTTTGTCCAGAAACTTCTTTAGTTTTGCTTTTTGTTGATTCATCTTTAATGTTTTTAAAAATGTGGATAGTATATTCCAGATTTTGACTAACATATATGTACATACACTCACAGGCAAAATAATCGATCCACACAAATTTTCGATGAATTTCAATGGCAAATAACTTTTATATTTGATGTCGGATTTAAACGAATATTAAAGAATTTTGTAGATAAATTACTAAAAAATAGACGTACGTTTATAATATACAGGTTTAAACAAAAATATGTTTTTTTACCATAAGTTTAAGACACTCTGTGGAGTGGCAAAACCGTATATTGTTCTAAATTAAGTTTTAATTATCAAGTCACATCTATTAACAGTTTTGTTTTTGGTTCACCTCGATATATTTATTTTTGTGGAAAATATGGATTTTTTAAAAAAACATTGCAATTTCCAATATTTTTCTGTATGAAGAACTAAGGTTGCTATGGTCCATCCATAGCCTATGGAGGATGACAGTGACAGTTTTGTTGAATCATCCCATACTTGGACATGTCATACACGGCTTTCAAAAGCTATCAAATTGTTTTTTGCAAATTAATGTTTAAATTTTGAGGTGTCTTCTTACTTTAAAAAATGGATATGTCTCCGACTGATGTTGCCAGAGCCATTAATTTAATCCATGATGGACGGTCATAGTATTACGTGGCAAGTGTTTTAAACGTCACAAGAAGTAAAGTACAAAGGGCAACATCAGTCGGAGACATTTTTAAAAGTAAGAAGACAACTCAAAATTAACACAATATTTTACAAAAAACAATTTGAAACTTTTGAAAGCTGTATATGACATGTCCAAGTATGGAATGATTCAACAAAAGTGTCACTGTCATCCTCCATAGGTTATGGATGGACCATAGCAATTAGTTCTTGATGCAGAAAAATATTGGAAATTGCAATGTTTTTTAAAAAAATCCATATTTTCCACAAAAATAAATATATCAAGGTGAACCAAAAACAAAACTGTTAAAAATAGATGTGACTTGATAATTAAAACTTAATTTAGAACAATATACAGTTTAGCCACTCTACAGAGTGTTTTAAACTTATGGTAAAAAACATCTTTTTGTTTAAACCTGTATATTATAAACGTACGTGTATTTTTTAGTAATTTTTAAAATGTGAGCGATTCTCCATTAATGTAACTACAATATTCTTTAATATTTGTTTAAATCCGAAATCAAATAAAAAAGTTATTTGCCATTGAAATTCATCGAAAATTTGTGTGGATCGATTATTTTGCCTGTGAGTGTATGTTTTTTTGTAAGTAAGAGAAATTTGCTCGATCAAGATATAGTAGATCCTTGTTTCTAGTATTATATATATGATCACGTTGAAGATCTATTAAAGTGGACCTATTTTTTTATTGCAAACATCACATATTAGGGTGTCCGTTATTTACCAAGTTTACTGCTTATATTTGGGTATAGTTTAAATTGTTAGTTTATAGCCTAAACACAAAAAAATCCGATGCCGCTTAACCCTGCCTAAATGACGATACTTTTCCCATTCATTTAACATGAAGTTTTTGCACTTTTTGGAAATTATTTTTTTTCTTGTTTATTATTTTTAGTAACTTACCCAATATTGTTGATTCTGCTTCTATTATGATCCCTTTGGATAAAGAAATTATGATATTAGCGTCAAAACTTTATTTCGTAAATTTTGATGAGGTCAAAATTAATTTTTATCCTTTTTTCCAATAATTTTGTTTAATTTACCGACCATTAAAAATTTATTCAGTATTTAATGTTAAATTTCATTTTAATATTGACTTTATAAAGATTGTAAATCATAAATCATTAATAGTTAATTACAGAAAAGTGAGGTTAATTCCGTTGATATTTGATAGATGTCAAATGTTCTAACAAATATAATCGGCTTTAAATTCTTCTTTGTGTTCGTCGTAGATAAAGTATAGTATGCAACTCGTTTTATAAACTTTTTAATTAAACACTCGTTTTTATTAAACCCTCGCTTGCAAGCTTCGCTCGTGCCTAATAAAACTCGTAAGTAAAATGACGTTTATAAAACTTGATACATAATGTAATATTAAAACATTTATATTATCCCTAAGCATTAACATTTTGAATTAGATATAAAACAATTGAAATTTCATCAAGATATATTTGACATTTGTGAAATTCTTTTTTAACCATAAAAAATAATTTCGCTAATATAAGTCAGTGTATATTTCATAATTATTTAATTTAGACTATTCGGATATGAAAACATGAAATTGTACATTTATTTGTATTTTATAAAAATTTCATTTAAAAATCTTAAATATTTTGGAAACCTTTTAGTAAACAGTATTATCGCAGTGGCCAGGATATCATAAATTCTTGTTTTTTTTTAGGAAAAGCGTGCAAAATTGGTGTATTACTTAATTTTTGAAAAATCAGATCTGACGATTTCATGTTCTAATCTAATAAAAATTAATAAAGTGTCAGTAAAAATTTTAATCACTTACTACAACACAACAAAAAATGTTTTGGATTTTTAAAGTTTTAGGACCTAAAATTTAGGTAAAACTGTAATTAAGTAGTTTCGTAATTATAACAAACATATTGTAGATTTAATAACAAAATCCTATATCAATAATGCAAGCATAATTCTTGTAATTTTCAAAAAGGACCTTATTTTTACAAACCTTTTTGTAGACCCGGTAACAAAAGTATTTGTTGGAAATTGGGAACTTAAATTAATAGAATTTTGATGATAAATGTTGATTTATTTATCAATTTTCTAAACAAAAAAATTAACACATACCAACATAAATTAACACAAAAATAACATACACACTATTAAATAACACACCATTCTAAAATCATCAAACTATAAAGAAATTTTACTTACTGATGTATTTCGTAATTTTAAACCACTTCACTGTATCCCCTATATATATTTATATTTATAAATTATAATTTCAGTTTTAAAACCAGTGATGGCTTTTTTTTCGGATACTTCGCGCACTCTTTAAATAGGTATAAGGAATCCGAATAACAATAATAACATATTTCTGATAATATATTACAAACACTATGGACAGTTGTCACGAACACGTTACGGATTAGAATAAAGTAAGCAGAAACATAAGTTGCAGACGCTGAAGTCAGCTGAACTTGTTGATGCGTATTGTCAGTGGGAAATGTTTTGATTGACTGCCTGAAATTACGTGTAGTTTTTCAACAAAAAAATTTGTTAAGCATTAACAAAATAATCTATAACCTTTGAAATTAATTAAATATTTATCACAAAAAATTATGTTAAAATTTTACAAAATAAAATTAAAAAACTACAAACTTAACTTAACTGTAACAAAAACCTGGATTTGTCCGGTTTTGAAACTAAAGATAAAGGTAACGGATAACGAAACGAAAGAATCTCAAGATTTTTATCAAACCATACGTAGCGCCCAAAAAATCCAGTAGATGTCGCGGATGAGGTAAAAATAAAATTATCGAAAAGACATGTCTCGACTGTGGGCAAAAAGTGTAGCAAATTCGCTAGGCGCGAAATTAAATTGCGCGGTGCAATTAATGCTTAGGCACTTTGGCGCCAACGTAAGATGAGTTATTAATTTTTACTATTAACTATTATTTTACTTTGTTCACCGGTATTATTAGTATGCTAAGTTTTAGCTGCCGACAATACTATTATGCGTCGGAGCTTAAGGCAAAAATTTTGTTATTAAGCGATTGAAAGAGTTTGGTGGTTAATTTAATGAGGCTCTTATTTTGTTAGTACACAGTAAAAAAACAGATTTTATGTTAAAGGTGGGTCCACATAACCTTATGTTAAGTTTACAACCAACTGTTAACTAATTGAATAAGTAATTTGTAATTATAACAAACGTTTTGTAGACTTAATAACAAAATTCTTTATCAATAATTCAACCATATTCTTGTAATTTTTAAAAAGGACCTTATTTTTAAAAACCTTTTTGTAGACCCAGTAACAAAAGTATTTGTTGGAACTTTGCTTTATTCATGAACAAAAAAATAACATACTCACAATTAAATATCACACCATTCTAAAATCATTAAATTAGAAAGAAATTTGGTACAATATAATTACGCTTTGATAGTTTTATAAACTTTTTTTTCTAACATTGAGTACTTTGGTCTAGTTTAACTAATTTTGGGCCGCTGATTTCAAAAATATCACTCGTTTTGCTCTAGGACGTCTAGGATTTAAAATAATTGCTTAATAAATTGCTTTGCTCAATCACCTCCAAATGTAGGTTTTTTGGTAATATTTAAATTATTTATATAATTTGCCTTAAATTCATCTTGATTGTACTGGAGTAATCGGTATACGTCAAATAGATAATATTTAACTTAGCGGTATGGCATTTTAAATACTAAAACTAAAATTATAATATATTTTATGTAAAAAATAACAAGTATTTGACATTTTATTTTAATTAAGCTTCGGTATAAAAATTATCGTTGCCAATTGAAATCCTGTCAATTTAGACCTATTAAAAACCTTTTCCATAGTAACGGATGTATTATTGTATAGAAAAATGACAAAGTGACACAATGACTTAATTTATTTACTAGTGGAATTTTCTTAACAAATATCACTCGAAGTTAAGCAGGTATTTTTTTTACTTTTAACTCAAATTTGGTGGTTTGTTAATTTGACTCTAAAAATTTGGGCAAATTAACATCATTTCTTTTAAAAGCGGATAGCATTTTTGACCTGATTTGATATGATAAGATTTAATAAATTTAAGATTAGAGATTGAATTTTTGGTTACTTTAGGCGTGATGTAAATAAAAAAATTTCAAATAATTGTCGAAGAGTAATGTTTATACCGAAATCCACTTACTTTGGTGCCTTTTTAATTTAAGTATATAAAAAAACGACACAAAAATTTTAAAAAATGATTCTTTTTACAAAAAAAATACATTTTGGTCTAAATATTTTCTATGAGGGATATACTACTACTGCTACAATCGAACAAAAAATTCAAAATATAAATATTTTCTATTTGACATATACCTACCGATGACTTTGTATGAAGTCCCTGTATATTTTTGACAAAAAAGGTCAAAAATATACAGGGTGAAGTGGGTTAAAGTTACGAAATACAAAGTGTTGTATTAGTACTGATAATTATATAGTTTTTTTAACAGTGCAAAGTAGATTTCAATTAACATTCGCTGTAATTGCTGATGCACCTCACAGGGTGTCAAAAATTTCAGAAAAACACGTCTTCTTACTTTTTCTCAAATTAAAATCAAATTAAAAATGTCTGCCTTATCGCAATATTTAACTTTTTTTTGACATCTATCTGCAGGTTTAAAACAAAACAATATTCCTTTACACCAAGGGTTAAGGAAGTAGAAGAATTTCTAGCTAAGATCATTGAATTTATGACGTTATTATATGTACACGACATTCTTGTTTAATTGTAAAATCTTAAACAGACATTTGCATACATTAATGTATGCATCTAAACACAAATGCCCATAAATACTCTTCTAATATATTACTCGCTGGTGTAAAACATTTATTAATATCCATTCTTAGATAACGCTAATTATTATGTAAATAGAATATGCCGCAAAAATTATTTACATGAAAATGGTGGTTTCTGAAGTATCTAAATTTCAGATTTTCCTCTGGAAAGTTGTTACTCGTGTTTTGATTATTAAATTAACAACTTTCAATTTTGTCATGGTTTTTCACAGAAGTTACACAATTTTGAAAACATACTTTTTCTCTCTACCAATATGGCCAATAGTTGCTGAAAATCTAGAAAGCCTAGAATTTTTTTGACAATGCCATTAAATTGACAGCTGTCAAGAATACAAAGCCACCAAAATTCATTAACATAAAAAAATTATACTTAGCATTTTTACAACATTTTAAAGCAATTCAAAGTTTAAACCATTTTAGACAGTTTTAGGGCATTTTAGATCATTTTAAAACAACCACAGAGTTTTAAATTTAAGAGTTTAGAGCATTTTAGATCGTTTTCAAAATAATTATACGCAGTTTAAAACCATTTTTGGCAGATTTAGTTAATTTTAAAATATTTATAAGTAGTTTTAAATTAAAGAAATTTGTCGGGCATTTCTATCTTAATTTAAAGCAATTTTAAACCATTTTAGACAGTTTTATGTCATTTTAGATTATATTCAAAACAATTATAAGCAGTTTTAAATTTAAGAGAAATTAAGGGGATTTTAGATCATTTTCAAAATAATTTTAAGCAGTTTAAAATTCACGACAATTTTAGGGCTTTTAGATCATTTTAAAGCAATTAAGAGCAGTTTAAAAATCTTTTTAGACAGCTTTAAAAACAATGGGAAAGTTGGTAAAAGCCTTTTTAAATCATTTTAGACATTTTGAGCAATTTAAATCATTTTTAAATTAATTAAAAGCAGTTCAAAATCATTTTTGACAGTTTAAGGGCATTTTAGATCAATTTAAAATAATTAAGTAGTTTTAAATTTAGGACAGTTTTCGGGCATTTTTATCTCATTTTAAAGCATTTTAGACAGTTTTAGATCATTTTAGATTATATTCAAAACAATTATAAGCAGTTTTAAATTTAAGACAAATTAAGGGGATTTTAGATCATTTTCAAAATAATTTTAAGCAGTTTTAAATTTACGACAGTTTTAGGGCTTTTAGATAATTTTAAAGCAATTAAAAGCAGTTTTAAACAATTTTATACACTTTCAGAGCATTTAAATTATTTGCAAAACAATTATAAGCAGTTTAAAACAATTTTTGTCAGTTTTAGAATATTTAAGATCATTTCAAAAAATTATATGCAGTTTAAAATTTAAGACAATTTAGGTCATTTTTGGATCGTATTAAAGCAAATTTAAACCATTTTAGATAGTTTTAGGGCAATTAATATTGTTTTTTTATAACAATTATAAGCAGTTTTAAATCATTTTAACAGTTTTAAGGCATTTTAGATAATTTAGAAACAATTATAAGCAGTTTTAAATAGAGTTTTAGGGCATTTAGAAATCATTTGAAAAATAATTATAAGCAGTTTAAAAGCATTTTAGACAGTTTTAGGGCATTTTTAGATCATTTTTAAAACAATTATAAACAGTTTTTCAAAATAATTATAAGCACTTTAAAACCATTTTAGACAGTCTTTTTAATAGAAAATCACTTATATCGGAATTTCCTCTTTATTAAATTAATCTCGACCTACTTGATTCTCGCTTGTGTAAAATTTATATTCGGCCAACTTGACGTGTAAGTTAATTTAATAAGTAATTTTTAATCGATAAATCTTGCTGAACAAATAGGCGATATCGCACCGTGTACATAATTATTAATTATTAATAATTTGTTAATCGGAATAACAAATAAATTACAGATAAAACTTTCATAATACCTCTGAACGCATGGACGAGCGTAGATGACTTTTTTCCTCTCTCGATTCAATTTATTAACACTTATTTTATAGCAGATAAACGTTGTGTAATATGAAAATAATAAATATTTAATAAATTAAACGAATTATCATGTGTTATTAATAATAAATGAGTCTATAATACCCACATATCTTTATTAAGTGTTAGGTTAAGTAATAACAATTAATATGGTTTTTATGCAAGTTATAGGTGGCTAAATTGATAAAATAATAGTATACAAATTGATACATTTATCACCTAGTCATTATAAAACATAAATTTAATGTGTTTGTTTGAAGGTTGTAGACTGTTTTTCGAGAAATAAAAGACCTGTAGACACTTAACTTCTAAAATATTCTAAAACTGTCAAAAATTACTTATAATTGTTTTATAAATTATCTTAATGCCCTAAAACCATCAAAAATGATTTAAGCTGCTCTTAAAATGATCTAAAAATGACCTTAAACTGTCTTAAACTAAAACTGCTTATAATTTTTTTTAAATGATCTAAAATGCACTAAACTGTTTCTATTTAAAAATGCTTATAATGGTTTTAAAATGATCCAAAACATCCTGAAACTGTCAAAAATGTTTTAAATCTGCTTATAAATATTTTAAAAACGATCTAAATAGCCCTAGAACTATCTAAAATGATGTAAAACTGCTTTAAAATGATCCAAAATGTCCTAAAACTGTCCTAAATTTAAAAATGCTTATAATTGTTTTAAAATCATCTAAAATGCCTTAGAACTGTCTAAACTGGTTATAAATGTTTTAAAAACGATCTAAAATGCCCTGAAACAGTCTTTTATTTATAACTGCTTGTAATTGTTTTAATATGATCTAAAATGCCCTAAACTTGTTAAAAATGGTTTTAAACTACTTGTAATTGTTTTGAAATTAATTTAAAATGCCCTAAAATTGGTTTAAAATTATCTGAAATATCTTAAGAATGGTTTTAATGTTCTTATAATTGTTTTGAAAATATTCTAGAATGACTAAAACTGTATAATTAATACATTTATCACCTAATCATTATTAAAAAAAATTTAAAGTAATTGTTTGAAGGTTTTTCATAAAAAAAGCGTTTAGCCACTTAACTTAACTAAAATTTCCTAAAACTATCAAAAATCGTTTTAAACTGACTATAATTGTTTTATAAATTATCTTAAAGCCCTAACCGTCTAAAATGGTTTTAAACTTTAAAATGATCTAAACATGCCCTTAAACTGTCTTAAACTAAAACTGTCTGTATTTGTTTTCAAATGATCTAAAATGCACTAAAACTGTCTTTTATTTTAAAATGCTTATAATGGTTTTAAATTGATCTAAAATGCCCTAAAACTGCCAACAATGAGGTAAATCTGCTTATAACTATTTCAAAAACGATCTAAAAAGCCTTAAAACTGTCTACAACCGCTTTAAAATGATCTAAAATGTCAAAATGGTTTAAAAATGTCTTCTTTCTGAAATTACTAATAAATTCTAAAATGCCCTAGAACTGCCCAAACTGGTTATAAATGTTTTGAAAACGATCTAAAAATACCTGAAACTGTCTTCTATTTATAACTGCTTGTAATCAATTTAATATGATCTAAAATGCCTTAAAATTGTTTAAAATGATTTTAAACTACTTGTCATTGTTTTGAAAATGCCCTTAAATTGTTTTAAAATTATCTGAAATATCTTAAGTATAGTTCTAATCCGCTTTTAATTGTTTTGAAAATTATCTAGAATGACTAAAACTGTATAAAATGCTTTGAAACTGCTTTAAAATGATCTAAAAAGGTTGTAGACTGTTTTTTAATAAACAAAAGACCTTTGGCCACTTAACTTCTAAAATATCCAAAAACTGTCAAAAATGGTTTTAAGCTGCTTATAATTGTTTTATAAATTATCTTAATGCCCTAAAACCGTCTAAAATGTTTTTAAACTGCTCTTAATTGCTTTAACATGATCTAAAAATGCCATTAAACTTTCTTAAACTTAAATTTCCTTATAATTGTTTTCAAATTATCTAAAAAGCACTAAAACTGTCTGAAATGGTATAAAACTGCTTTAAAATGATCCAAAAATGCCCTAACACTGTCCTAAATTTAAAACTGCTTATAAATGTCCTAAAGCTGTAAAAATGGTTTAAAACAGTCTTCTATCTAAAACTGCCTATAATTGTTTTAAAATTATCTAAAATGCCCTAGAACTGTCTAAACTTGTTATAATGTTTTTAAAACGATCTAAAATGCCCTAAAATTGTTAAAAATAGTTTTAAAACTAATTGTAATTGTTTTGAAATCTAAAATGCCCTAAAATTATTTTAAAATTATCTGAAATATCTGAAGAATGTTTTAATCTGCTTATAATTGTTTTGAAAATGATCTAGAATGACTAAAACTGTATAAACATTCCCTAAAACTGTCTTGAATTTAAAACTGCTTGTAATTGTTTTAATATGATCTAAAAATATTATTACATTGCATAACAATATTATTTAAGCAATATATGGCAAAAATAGACTATAATAGGCATAGATAAGCATTTAGCTCATGGCGCGTTAATTTAAGCAATTAAAGAAATCGTGTGGATAGAAAAAAAATCTAAAGTTAAATTAGTGACAGCCGCGGCAAGTGATTTGACCCGTGGTACGTATCCTTTGGGTCGGAACGAACGAAACCGAAATTGAACGTAATCGCGGTAGCGGTAACAAAACGTATTGTTTTCCCTTTTAATTGGGTTCCCACATTTATTTAAACCTAAACGAGAACGAAAACGCAGAGCGAAAAAACGAAGTCGGCGACATTGAACCGAATAAACAAACAAACGAACAAAACAGCAGAAATGAAACGACAACTAGGATCGAGTTAAGGCAACGCGTGCCACCACAACTAATTTTAGTCACGCGATCAACAGCCTTTTTTTTTGTTTTATATATTTTTGTTTAAGGAAATAACTCTATGAATCTGTATAATTTAATTTTACCTACATGACCAATGATGCTCGATTAAATTATCAAGCTTGATAAACGCCATTTTAGTCAAGAATTTTAATTAGGCACGAGCGAAGCTTTTCTATAGAGCGACCTATACAAAATTAGAGCATCCAAATTGTTAGGAATCTGCTTTACCGGCTTTCAAAATGGCAGTGTTAGTTAATCGAATTTTATCCTCGAAAATATGATGTAGAAGCGATTTTAACAGTGGAAGTGAAGAGGATATTCTATGGGTACTCCACACGAAATTTGACAAATACTAGTTTACTGCTGGCGAAATCAAAAGATCAGTACAAACGTGGTGGCAAAAAACTACTGCAGTTTTAAATTTGAAACCACTTTTAATGGTTTTGAAAACGATCTAAAATGCCCTAAAACTGTATAAAAAATTCTTATATTTGTTTTAAAATTATCTGAAATGCCCTAAAGCTAAATGGTTTAAAACTGCTTCAAAAATGCTCTAAAACTGTCTTAATTTTAAAACTGCTTACAATTGTTTTGTAAATGATCTAAATGCCCTAAACTAAACTAAACTACTATTAATTGCTTTTAAATGATCTAAAAATACCCGTAAATATAAATTTGCTCTAAATTGTTTTAAAAATTTTAAAATGATCATAAATGCCCTAAAACTGTCAAAAATTGTTTAAATCTGCTTTAAAATGATCAAAAATGCCCTAAACCTGTTTTAAATTTAAAACTATGTATAATTATTTTAAAATTATCTAAAATGTACTAAAGCTGTCAAAATTGGTTTTAAACTAAAACCGTCTAAAATGCTTTTAAAATTGATTTAAAACGATCTAAAAATTCCCTTAAATTTAAAACTGCTCTAAATTGTTTTAAAATGATCTAAAATGTCCTAAAACTGTATTAAATTGAAAACTGCTAATAATTGTTTTAAAATTATCTAAAATGTCCTAAAGCTGTCAAAAATGGTTTTAAACTGCCCCTCGAACTGCCCTAAAACTTTCTTCTATCTCAAACTGCTTATAATATTTTTAAATGATCTTAAATATCCTAAACTTTTAAAAATGGTTTTAAACTGCTTACAATTGTTTTATAAATGATCTAAATGCCCTAAAACCGTAGTTTTATTTTTTTTAGTTTTAAAACGGCTTTTAAATGATCTAAAAATACCCTTAAATTTAAAATTGCTCTTAATTGTTTTAAAATGATCATGATGATCATAAATGCCCTAAAACTGTCAAAAATGGTTTAAATCTATTTTAAAAATGATCAAAATTTGCCCTAAATCTCTCTTAAATTTAAAATTTTATGTATAATTCTTTTAAAATTATCTAAAATATACTAAACTTGTCAAAATTGGTTTTAAACTAAAACCGTCTTTAGGCGAATATAGTTTTTTTTATAATATGCTTTTAAAATTGCATTAAAATGATCTCAAAATGCCTTTCAATTTAAAACTACTCTAAATTGTTTTAAAATAAAAATGCCCTAAACTGTCAAAAATGGTCAAAAATGATCAAAAAATGCCCTAAAACTGTATTAACCTTAAAACTGCTAAATTTATCTAAAATGTCCTAAAGCTGTCAAAAATGATTTTTAAACTGCCCTAAAACTGTCTTCTATCTTAAACTGCTTAAAATTGTTTTAAAAATATTCTGAAATGTCCTAAAACTGTCTAAAATGTTTTTTAAACTGCTTATAAAGGTTTTGAAAATGATCTAAAATGTCCTAATACTCGCTTCTATTTAAAACTTCTTGTGATTGTTTTAATATGATCTAAAATGTCCTAAAATTGTCTGAAATGATTTAATACTATTTATAATTGTTTTGAAAATGATCTAAAATGAATAGTTTAAAAATGCATTACATTTTATAAAATTTTCTAAAATGTCTTAAGAATGATTTTAAACTGCTTATAATTGTTTTGAAAATGATCTAGAATGACTAACTGTATAAAATGCTTTAAAACTGCTTTAAAATGATCTAAAAATGCCCTAACACTGTCTTGAATTTAAAACTAGTTTTAATTCAAGACAGTTTTAGCAGCTGCTTGTAATATGATCGAAAATGCCCTAAAATTGTTTAAAATTGCTTTTAATTGCTTTAAAAAGTTCTTAAAATGCACTAAAACTATCTTGAATATAAAACTGCAAGAATAAATAATAAATATAAATAATAAATATCAATTGCTACGTCCCTGAGTGGCATAATTTATGATGTTAAATAACTTAAAAATAATTTATTTGTTAAACTTAAAACCTTTAAAATAAACTTGTTATCCCCCAGAAATATAAAATTGGAGTTTAAAATAATAATTAAATTTAAAAAAAATACACAAAATTTTGATATTTAACTGATGATGAAATATTTTATTAAATCATTAGATTAATGCACTTTTTCGTGTTTAATTTAATGTTGATGGTAAATTCATTTTATTTCTTGATTACAATAATAATTGAACTGTCTAATGTTTATTATTTTTATGATATTACATTTCTGGCCAATAACAAAAACTATTTTCAACGCAATGACCTTAAAAGAACACACATTTATATAGTTACTTTTTCTGTATACAGAAAAAGTAACTATAGATCTATAGATGTGCGAATGAAAAACCTAGTATTTAATAACCCAAGGCAAAGCAAAACATTTAATAATTGTTTTTCCACTACTTTATAACCGTCTAAATATGTTTAATGAAGAAGCAATAAAAAACGATTGAACATAAATTATTGTGAATTTTTTGGAAAGTTCCTCGATAATAAAAACCGATGGATATGAGGTGTGAAGAAAGGCACTCGAACCGTGAATAGTTTATTAATTTTTATTTTCTATTTAATGGTGATTAATCTTAATTGATTTTTTAATTTATTATTTGTTAAAATGTTAAACATGTTTATTAGGATTTATGGACCATATTTCATAACAAAAACATTTATTTAATACTTTTTGAACTATAGGCAACAAAAATAAAACACAAATAAACGCATCGAAATCAAGTAAGGACCGCGCTGTCCACCTGCAAATGTCTCAATCACGCGTTTCAGTTCATCAGTTCAGTTTTATAGGTAGTTTAAAAATGCAAAAGGAAGAAATTTTGTTAAATATATATATAAAAAAACACATTTTAAAAAATAAACAAAAAAATATTTTTTCCAGTGGCGTACCATATTTTCAACAGTTTGTATGATTAATAGGCATTCTTAGTGTATCTTTTTTGCACGCATTTTTAAAAGAACTTGACCCGGTTCTCGAGCACCAAAACAATAGGCACCGACTATAGTAATTTTTTTTCACTACCACACAGTAACACACTTTCGGTTTCAAAGGCAGCAGCGTGTGTTTCCTGCAACGTTGGCCGTTTAAGTCGTTAAATTATGTGAAATAATCTTTTATGTAAACATGTGTAATGTGTAATAATTTCGTCCTGCTAATTCCTGCTGTTTAGCGTTTCTTTATCATCATAGCCATGCTTGATGAAGACATTTTTACAGCAACTTGATTGCGACAGTTAATTGAAGGGTTGAGCCTTGCAAAATAGATAATCAATATTTATGCTAAATTAAATGTGTTTTTTTGTGTGGAAATGTTGTTCTTGGTAAATAAAAATATGTAAATAAAAAAGGCGAAAAAATGACTCGATTAATTCTTTAAATACCTGTCCTATAATTTATATGTTAATTTTTTCATATTTAACAATAGAATGAACTTTATAATCTATCCTTCAAATACTTAATTCTATTGTTATATATTTTGTAATTAATATCTATGCTTATACGGCGAGTCACATGATATGTTTTGTCATAGGTTATTTTATAATTGTTTTTATTTTTAGGAAATATTTCCGCACATTAAAATTATTGTGAATATGCCAAGGTAAGTAAAATTCAAAGGAAAAGCTTAAAAATTTGTTCTACTATATCGTTATACCGTATTTTCATTTTACGGCTCTGTTACGTAAATTATGCATAAAAAGTCTAAGGGAGTCAAATCTGAAGATCTGGCTGCCAATTCAGAGCTTATCTTCGAAATTTTTTAATATGAGTAATTTTTTTAAGAAACAAGGGTGGTTTTGAAACTGAAGTACGGGGATACAGTGAAGTGGGTTAAAGTTACGAAATACATCAGTAAGTATTGTAGTAGTACCAATAATTATATTGTACCAAATTTCTTTATAATTTGATAATTTCAGAATGGTGAGTTATTTAATTGTGTGTATGTTATTTTTGTGTTCGTTTATGTAGGTGTGTGTTAATTTTTTTGTTTAGGAAAATGATTAATAAAGCAACATTTTTTATCAACATTTTTTTCATTTAAGTTCCCAATTTCCAAGAAATACTTTTGTTACTGCGTCCACAAAAAGGTTTGTAAAAATTTAACAAGAATTATGGTTAAATTATTCATATAGGATTTTGTTATTAAATCTACAAAATGTTATAATTACAAACTACTTATTCAATTAGTTAACAGATTACATTTAATTGTAAACTTAACATAATATCTGGTTAATATTTGGTTAAAATTAACAAATACTTTGTTACTGTGTACCAATTTAAGAATAAATTAATATTGTAAAACTATTTTTTATGTTTATGATGTTCTAAATTTTTGAATGGCCTACTGTTTGCCAAACAATGGCCGTAACCATTGAACGTCGGCGAGATGAAAGAGGAAAATGTCGTTCACATCCTGCGTAAAATAGTAAAACTTTATTAGGTACAATTAGTAGTTTCTTCTCGCTGCTCGGTGGCTAAAACGTTTTGGTTGTAATACAGTTTCACTGACACTTAGAAATCGACCGCTCTGTTATATGGCTACCAATAATTTCCGTTTTGTTGCGGTGTTGTTTTTACCTACATTGAGAACAATAAGAACATCTTTTTTCACTTAAATCTTGCAAAACGATCGTTTACCCGATAAACTGAAAAATTAAGGTCTAGATTTAATTTTTTTTCTTTGTGTTTTTCGAATTTGTAATTTGTCACTGTTTTATTATAATTAGAGATGGGATATTTAGGTACTAAAAACTGAAAAATAGGTAACTAAAAAGGTACTAAAAAAAGCATTTTAGGTTAAAAAACAGCATTTTAGGTAAAAAAAACATTAAAAGTTCACGTTTCGTTTATAATTTTGTTTAGCCGCATACCCAAACACAGAACATACCCACAATAAACTATTTCTATGCAATAAACTGTGTTTCACTGAGTGACACTCACTACACAGAAGTTCTATGACAGAACATAAGCCCACTACAAAGAAGGTAACTGTAAAGAAAGTTACTGTTACAGTCTGTGTTCAAATAGTTACATCGGTTGAAAAAAGGTAAAATAACTAAAATCCCATCCCTAATTATAATTAATAAAAAAAATCCCTGTAACTTAATATTTTGACCTTTTTACCTATAATGTTACTTTATGCATAAAAACCTGGTTTGTATCACTAATTAGATGATTTAGGTCGCTTGGGAATTTTTATTATCACGTATAATTGCTAAAATTCGTTATAAATCTGCGTGTGTGCCTATTTATCTTAATAAAAAGACACTTCCTAGAAACAGACAATAAATTAGAGAAAAAATAAATAGTAGTTTAACAGCGTACAAGTCTTTATGTTAATGTTTTTTTTTATAACCAAATTAAGAATTTTGTTGCACATATCGCCCACGCTGAATCTCCTTAATGTCACTTAATTATTGTAATTAATATTAATACATCGGTTTATGGAAATACCAAAACATTGTAACAAAAATGTCAGCAATTAATTTTATTATTAGGCAATATCACTCGGTTTTCAGCATTAGAACCCGTTTATCTTAAGGTTATGTGGCACGTGTCTACCTCTTTAAGACATTTTTGCTATTAAAAAAGACTATATATAGTTTTTATGATTTTTTATAGATGCAATTGAGAGCGGACTACACAAAACCTAAGCACATTCGAAACACGCTTCCAAGAGCCTAATATAGGCAAACAGGTACAGCAACAGCGGTGAGAGACAATCAGCCATCGTCTACCGTCCAAACTGTGGGTATTGCAGAACTGTGTATAGGGCAATATTAAGAAGGTTCAACAAAATTTACTCTGTCATTTGATTTTAAAAACACAATTTCCTAACTGATTTTGTTATATCGCATTAGGTAGGTATATGATTAAAAGGTATATGATAACAAATTTTTTAAAACCACAATTTTTTTTATGTGACGGTCAGGGAAAAAGTCCCGAGGCTCATGGAATGCCCTTTTTAGTTTTTTTATTTAAAAAATAAAATTTGTTATCATTTACCTTTTAATCCTTTTAAATAATGCGAAATAACAATTATTGTAATCTCGAATATCTCGGAAACGGTTTATGTAATCGACAAATTGCATCAAATGTTATAAAAACCTAACCTCAAAGTTTGTATGGGACAATAAGCTTAAAGCAACCACAGTTTCTACGACACTGTGTTAACTCAAACAATTGTAATTATGTGTGAATATGTGTTTTGGTGGTAAGTGACTGTTCGCAAAATATCACCTTTCCAAGACTATAGTATACCATAGTAGAAGTTATATTAACTGATATGATAAGTAACACTTTATCACACTGTATCTTGGAAACATAAGTAATTAGGAAAAATATTTATTTAGGTTTTCGTCTTATTTTGACTTGCTCAATCTTTAGCTAAATTTATGCCAATAAGTTTAGGGACACCTTATATAGGAAAAAAATTAATCAATGTCAAACAAAGTTCTAAAACTCAGTAAATATGTTTTAAGTATAGGTTGTAGTAGAGACTATAGTCTCTACTACAACCTAGATTTTTTTTTCAACATTTCCGTGCTCCTTAAACAATATATCCAAATGGCCTCAAAGGTTCGTAAAGTAAAACAAAGATGGCTATATACATATCTCATACAATCAGCATAATATTTCGCACTTTGCCTTTCGATAGATGGTCGCACATAAACCTTTTTATTTGGACACATAATTATTATAAACCTAAACCATTTGGATTTTCACATTAGGCTTAGCACAATGGGAAATCGGCTTAATAACTGTATATATCAGAGCATTAAATCCCCATGTAGCATGCAAATAAAAATTTTAAAAACCATGTCGTTGAATTTAATGCGCGATAATGGGCGATAATCTTGTGATACACGTTTACGTCGGTTATTACCAACCATATAATGCTAATATAGCGATATTAAGGAGCGATTTTGCCGATCTATGGCCATTTCGGGTTACACTCGGACCTCCTCATGCCATACAACAACAAAAAATATAAAAAATTGATGAAGTCATTAGGAAAATACTTAAAATCCAATAATCCTATTTTACTAGCAATAGTAGATATTATAGATATTATTTATAAAAAGTTAGATAAGGGTGAAAATTTTATGGCGGTATTTGTTGATCTTTCAAAAACTGTGTGGATCACAACCTTTTTTTGAATATTTTGGTTTGCGTGGTCACTGCAATACTTTGTTAAAATCGTATCATGGTTCGAAATCATCAGAAAAAGAGGTTGATGTGGGTGTTCCCCAAGGGAGTGTACTAGGGCCACTCTTGTTTATATTATACTTTAATGATTTATATAATTATGTAAATTTATTTCATATAGAGTATGCTGATGATTTAACAATGATTACATCAAATAAAAATGCCGAAAAAATGACAGACCTAAATAATAATCTAAATTCAGTCGCCAAATATTGTAAATCATTTAACTTAGCAATGACTTTTTGATGAATTTATTTTAAAATGATTTTACTATTTATAAAATTGTATAACATCCAATTTAGCAGTAAATGTAATTGTAATAAAGGATTTCCAAACAAGATTGTTATCAATTCAATAAGGCGCAAGCAACAAATGGTGCGTATAGCAAACATTGTTGAGGAGATGGGAGATGTGGGGCATTTTTCTCACGTAGGACGTAATATTAATTTAATTTTAATACAAAATTAATTATTTGGATCGTCACGACTCCAATGAGTTTGGATACGCCCCGAGCCTTTGGAATGCTGATACCGATAATTTTTTATGTGAAATTTTACAGCGCGTCGTGCGACGGGCCCACATTGAATATACAGGGTGTTTGGCAGTTCAATGCAAAATTTTACAGTACTAAAAAAATGGTTTACAATAATTTGTATAGTTATTTATTCGTTGTCGCAGATCTTAAATAGAATGAGTTTTGTAGACCACAGATTTTAAGTGACCCCATAACAAAAAGTCTAATGGTATCAGATCTGATGATTTGGGAGGCCATTCTATTGGTTCTCTTCCACAAATCCACAGATCAGCCCTAACAGCTCCTACATAATGAGGTGGTGCCCCATCTTGGTAAAAATTTAATAAACTTTCATCCAAAGCTAGTTCATCATCCTCTTTTTTGATTTTCTAGTTCATTTATTATTAAGGGCTGTATTGTTTCATCCAACATTTTAAACATCCAGAACCATGGATTGGTAGAAGAGAGTCAATAGAGTGGCCTCCAAGATCTCCTGATCTGATGCCATAAGACTTTTTTATCTGCATACTAAGTGTATCTCTAACATCTTCCATTAAATTCAGTTAAATGGAACAAACCCATGCTACATAGAAATATCTTCATATAACCAAAACAATTAGATAGATACTTATCAGTTAAAAAATATTGTTATTAACCTCTAGACGTCAAGAGAGAAAATTATAAAAACAGCTTATTATCATTGAGATAAAATAATATCGAGATGTTGTGAAGTATATTAATAAAAAAATATTTAAAACATGCTTTCATTAGATGGATAATCATAATTCCAAACGATTGTAAAATAACAAATTTGATTTATTCGTATTTTATTTTGGCGTGGGCTGATCAACAGAACAGAAAGTACGAAGAAGACGAGCAAGTGTGAATTTACAATAAAATTTTCTCTCTCGAACTAAAGCGTTGTGTGATATGTGAAGTAAGACAAAGCAGCCTGATCAAGATTAAAATAAAGGATCGTTTTGAAAAATTAACATGTCCGTTTTGTAACATGAAGCCCCACAGTAATATCTTTATACTATGAAAATGAAAATATCATGTAACTTTCGTATTTTAATATTCCAACTCATTTATCACATACCTGCACACAATTAACAAAGAATTCGATTTTAAAAATAAAAAAAAAATATTTTTTTCCTGAAAAAAAAAATTACTCTCAAAACGTGTTCTAAGAACAAATTCATTTAGTCATCAATGGTAATATATGAATTGGTTGATGCGGTTTTGGTTTTGAGGTTGAAGAATAAACGATATCTGTTTAAGACTTTATTATCCACCAATAAACCCACAATGGTTATTGTTATGGTGCCATGAAATTTTATTTGACCATTGCGCTGTAAAATAAGGGCATTTTTATTACAACCAAACCGAAGATAATATTATTCATTAAAATTATATAGGGCATGTAGAATAATTATCGGGTTAGTCATTTGAGTATCAGGAATAAGGCATGTTTTATTTATTTGCCTATTAAATTATGCACTATCCACCCACAATTTGTTGTGTTCGATTCGTTCGCACATTAATTATTATTTGAGTCGCGAATATGCATGTATATCATACAAGCTTATTAGGTCACTTTTATATTTATATATTTCTATAGAAATAGTTTTTCTTGTATATTTTATACAGGATGGCCCTTCGAAAACAGTCCAGCACATTAACTTCGCATCACACGTATGTTTTATATCAAATAAATCAATGGGAGATAAATCCGGTGATCTCGCGGGCCATTCTTCCAATCCATCTACCAGAAAACGTTTCATCCAGAAACTGCCGTACAGGTAATGCAAACAAGGAAAAAATGTTTTCTAAATGTAACCTTTATTCCTAAAAAATTCAGTGGATTTAAGTGTAATTTTCTTAGGCTAGGAATACATTAAATTTCTTTTAGATAGTTAGATAGGTATTTGAAACATTGTAAAACAATTATGTAATAAAGACAATTCTAGAGACCAATATCATTTTTTTCAGGTTAAGTTAAGCAATAATTGTTTCAAATATTGTCTATTCTTTATTAACGTTTGCTCGACTTTAAAGGTTAGGATATAATGACCATGTATATTTTAAAAGGTAAATAGTGAATTATCCTATCTATTTTTCTGTATCAGTCTTAGAAAAGATATAAAGATACCTTATATTTAATCCAAAAGTAAATATTGTATCGCCAAGAATTATAACATTTGTATCAAAATAACTTATTCTTAAATTAAGCATAGTGTATATTTTATTGCATTTAAAATAATATGATAGTTTTTTCTTTAATAATATTATTTCCACTTTGTAGGAAGTTTACGGATTGGTTTGTAAAATTTTAATTGGGACTACCGTCGATTATTAAACTGATAAATCGCGTATAAAATCGAAGGTTTATCACAATGCGGACAGATTATTATGCATTAACGCGATATTAAAATCAATAAAAATAATTTTAAAATCGGCCATTAAATACAATGTTGAATGAGGAGGCAGTCGTTAAAAATCGCAAGAGAACTAAAAGAGGCAATAAATTTACATTTAGTAATTAATAAGATTAAGATTATCGATGTTCGAAATCCCAAACATTTTAAGTAAAAAATACTGTGTGTTTCATAGAATTTCTTTATTGTCAAATAATTAGGTGGTTTTAATTTCATTGTTATTTTTTTGATTGGGTTCAAAATAATTTGTAAATAATATTTAAAGTACTAAACTTTAATCAAGGGGTTATATACACCAAAACTTTGCATTGGCACTCTGGCAACAGTGCTTTTTAGTTGAATACCACAAAGCGCCCTCATTCTCAAGCGGCATTATCTGAACAAAAAAGTTTCTATATATAAAGGAAATTTAAAGTTTATATATAAAAAATATTCTTATATATAGCAAAAATAATTTACGGACAAACGGCGCCTCATAGTTTATGTTTAAAAACAAACAATTATTTGAAAAATATAGGTCGAAAAATTTGAGAATGTACACTACCACTATCCTTATCATAGACTTTCCATTTTTGAAATAGGTAGTTTTTATGCCTGCATAGAATGTTTTAATACATTACCAAATAATATTAAAAACATAAATACTAATTATTTAAAAAGAAAGTCAATGATTGGATTTGTGATTTAGAGCCCTACTCATTAAATGATATGTTTGTTTTGTTCTAATTTTTTTTTTGACATGTTTCCCTTTTGTTTATATACTGTTTAATGAATGTTGTATGTGCAAATTTTAAAATAAAGATTATATTATTATTATTATTATTATTATTATCTACTTTACCTTAATCATAATTTTATTTAAACAAACTATTCAGCATCGAATAGCATAGGTATAGCTTGACTGGATAATATTTGACCATACTTACTTTTTTTTAAAGGGCTTATGGGAAAATAGACACAGTCGAAAATGGTTTAATAAAAACAACGCATTCTTGTACGAAAAGGGAAAAAATGTTTTAGAATGGATGAGGTGTGCGAGGGGCGAGGGTGAAGAAGGAGTAAAGAAGGAAAACGCGTGGGCAGACCCATAAAACCAACCTGTAATTATACGTATATAAGTGTTTAATTGTGAAAGAGTAGTGGTACGTGTCGCGATAGACGGCCAACCCACATATCAGAGTGCGTAAACCTAAGACGATATAGCGCGGTAGTGTTGATTTGGCCGAGTGTTGCTTCGACTATGATAATGTGAGAGAGTGCATAAGGTCACTCGGAGTCAAGAAGAGCCATCTCCATAGATGTGCATAGATAGATAGATGAAGAAGAGCATACGAACGCATAGTGTGCCTCGGACCATGGGACCATATGCCTGCCCGACCCACAGTGGGACTAGAATCGGCCAAAACACAATTTAGCTATTTTTACAATTCAGAAAGTCTAAATAGATTTGCTTATAGAAGAAACATTAAAATTTAAAGTTTAAACATTGAAGTGATCCAAGTTTACAATTATTTATTAAAAAGTTAATAATTTTTCTTAAGTAGGGAAAAGTATTTTTTTTTTTTGGGAATATAGCTGCTCCAATTATATACGGTTTTTAGACAAAAATCATGTAAACAAGAGTCTTGTTACAAGACCATCTAAAATGTGCTTTATTATAATAATAATAATAATCTTTATCTCCACGCGGTCTATAATTTAAACTTTATTGTTGTCAACATTCGATAAAGAAATACCCTGTAAAAATTTTTTATGAGGCAAGTAATTAGTTCGATTTTTTCTCGCTAGGGGTATTGTTTTGACAAATTAATCCTTTTCTAAGAAATTAACGCACCTACTTAACTGGTTTAATTTATTTATAATAAGCACTAATTTGTTTGTTTTACTGTTAATGTTTAATATTTTTCATTAAATTATTGTAAAATTAAATATGAATAATAAAACAAAAAGTGAGGTTAGGCAACCAAGAAAACGCACGATTCTTTTTCTACGATTTAAATTATCTTTTAGTTTTAATTTGCTTTAAGTTTTCAGAGAAATTAAATGTTAAACACAGCTTAAACATTCCAAACTACCTATTTTTTAAATAAAAATCCAAACAAATTGAAATTAGATACCTAGATAATATTATTATTTATTAAACAATTAATTGAATTCAATGTAATAGCAAAAATCCATTTCTACATAAATCATGTTGCTAGGTATTGTCAAACTATTACTGCTTCTAAAAGCAATAATAGTTATTGTACATTTAATGTAATCTTTGACTAATAAATAAATGAGATTCTAAAAAAGTGAGGTTAGGCCGCTTTGATGTCGAATTTAATTGACCTATATAAAGTGCTTTGAAGATAAAATGTTTTATGCCATTCGGCCAAGAAGTGCCTTTTTGTGCTTCGCTCAAACCTTGAGCAAAGAGCCTTACTTCTTAACCTAATGACATAAATAACTATTATTCATGTTTACATGCACAGATACATTTACACAGGTTAGAACAAAAAAATTACAAACTAAAAACCTTAAAGATTTAAAGAAAGAAAATATAACACAAAATTTAGAAATAAAATATAAGGTAGATAAAATATATACTCATTCAAGATTAAATGGCTGTAAGTGTAAAACTAATACAGATTTTGTAATATACTTTTTTTTTAATAAAAGGTTTGCCATATTTATATTCATAATTTTATAGTTAAAATATAAAATATCAACAAATAAGTTATTTATTAACAATAATATGAATATGAAATTTTAAATCCATTTATATAAAAAAAAAAATTAAAAAAACAAAAAAAAAACGGATTTAGAAGAATTTCTATAAGCATTATTTGTTTTTAAATTTATTGAAATAAATGTGTATGATTTCATTTATCAATAGAATATTGCAACCAATATTATAATTATATAATTACAAATAACTAAGATTCGAATCTTAACATGCATGTTATTAAATTATTATTATGTACTTTTGCAAGATTATTATATTGACATTTTAAAAAAGTATAAAATTGCCACTGCTGATCAAATTAAATTAAAATATAAAGAATTGTATAGAAAAAGGATTCCTATTATATTAAAATTGTATTAAATTTTCATAATGATATTTTAAATAGTTTTTATTCATTTTAAAATTATCAATTAAATTAAAATTTGTACAGGATTAATATATTAATTAGTATATTAATCCTGTACAAAATTTAATATTTATAATAATAATAATTATTATTATTAATACCTAGGTAGATCTTAAAATTGTAATTAATATCTTTAATAGTTTTTAAAATAACTAAATTTTTTACTTGTTTTAGCAACATTACAATCATTTAAACCATTATAAAATCGCCGCCACTCAACTAATTCAATTGAATTGTATAATGCCGGTTTTCCACTAAACGAACAGTTGAGTTTGGGTTTTGTTTGTGTTTTTAAAAACTTGCAAATCAAAAACGAAACTGAAACAAACCCGAAACTCTTGTTTCCATCAAGCAAACTAAGTTTTGTTCGAGTTTTGTTTTTGTTTTCGGTCCTTTTCCACTAGTTGTCGTGATTATGTCAGAACCCACTTTTTCAGTATCAACCAACATGTTTAGAGAAAAAGATTTTCTTATTCTTAGTTGTGGCTGGTTTATACTTCTTCGTGAATAACTTTTGAAGAATTAAATTAATTAAAACATAAAATTATGACTAAAAATCAAAAATAGCGATGATAGACCTCTAAAATAAAATTAAATAAAATTAATATTAATATTAATGGCTCAAATTTTCACCAAATCTTTTTTTGTCATTCTGAATGACATTCTCGATATATTTAAAAAAAAAATAGTCAAGGTTTTTGGCCCATATATATATATATGTATCTATCTTATCCATGACATTTTACTGCCGAGGCAGTAGGTTTATAAAGTTTATAAAGTGCTCTATGCTCTATTTTTTTTCAAGCTCTAAATTTCGATATTTTTTTGAAATTTTGTAACCTCATTTTTAGGTTAGGTTTAACTGTCAGACGACAAAATGTCACCATTATTGTTCGGCGGTCAATAATAATTTGACTTTTGAACTAGTACAATAATGTAGTGACTACTAGTTCAAAAGTTAAATTATTGACCGCCGAACAATAATGGTGACATTTTGTCGTCTGACAGTTAAACCTAACCTAAAAATGAGGTTACAAAATTTTAAAAAACTACATTGTAGTATTTCTATATAGACTTATGAGGAATAGAATATGAATATTATTATACACTTGGAAAAAATATGTTTCTTACTTACCTACCAATTTAGTATGAAATTCGTATATATTCGTAACTAAATTGTAGTATTTCTATATAGACTTATGAGGAATATAATATGAATATTATTATACACTTGGAAAAAAACTTACCTACCAATTTAGTATAAAAATTCGTATCCAGACTAACAAAATAAAATAAAAGTCGAAAACAAAAAACACAACACGACCGTTTCCACTAAACAGACTCGAGTTTCAAAACACGTCGAAACCTTTTGATGTTACCGCTTTCGAGCGGGACTCGAAAAACAAAACTCAAACTGTCGCAAAACACGCCAGTCTTTAAAAAGTTTGCAAAAAGTTGCAGTTTTGTTTTATTCGACACGAGTTTGTGTTTTGTTTTTGTTTTGTCCGTTAGGTGGAAAACCGGCATAATGCTATCTTTATTAGTTTTTTGTTGAGTGGATTTTGGCAACTTTTTTGCCATTCCAGTCCACTGTGCGTCCGTCCGTTTGCCGGCTTGGCCTACTACGCGAGATTATCGCCTCTTTATCAAGGAAGTACCTGTCCCATGCCAAAGCCATCTCACTGCTCAGGGACCAGCGCCTACTCGGACACTGCGCCACATGCAATTATCAGTTCCGTAACTGGGCTAAAAACATTTTTTTTACTACGTATAAGTTATAAATACTTGAAAAAGACAACTGGTGATATGTTAAACAAATATTAGATTTATTCCCCAACACCAAAAGAAAACACAAAGTGCTTCTAAAGATGCCAACATCGTTGACGAATAGTATATTAAAGAACTAGTTTTGTAATGGACGAGTGCTACATGAGTTCTTTATGCTATTTTATCTATTTTGAAAAAAATCTATAAAAAAAAATTTTTTATATCTTAAATTTAGTTTGGTCGAATTTTACTTTAGATAGTTGGTATCACTGTGATACTATCACAGTCATTGGTTTGACAGTTAATGTCAAAATCGATTCGCCATGCCGTCCTTAATTTACATATTTACAATAAGCGGCTGTTAATGTTAAAGAAGAAAAAAAGGATTTATGGGATTTATAGGATATTATGTATCAAGTTTGATAAACTAAATAAAATAAATTAATGAGTGTATAGAAAAGTTTATAAACGAGGTGCATACCATGGTATGCATACTTTTTTTACGACAAATACTTATTATTATCTTAAAATGATTTAAATCAAAAATTCGTATAGAGCGCCATCTATAAAACAATAGGGGAATCTGTGTGTCACCGTCAAATGTCAAATTTTTATATTTTATAAACACAGATTATAAAGGTTATAAATCAAAATGTATTTCTTGAAAATTTACAGTTTTTTCACAGTGAAAGTAAAGAAAATGTTTTATGAGCACTTTACAGTGGAGTCCGTGCCCGAATTTAAGTTATAGTTTACTGCTGGCGAAATTAAAAGGTCAGTACAATGTTCATATAAACTTTTCAAATATTGGCGTTGAGAAACTATTTAATACTTCTGTGTTTTTGTATTGAGATAATAAAATAATTTTTACATTTAGTATTATTTTACAAAAAAGGCACTTTATTTTAACGATTGTATGACATTTGACAACTGTCAACTAACTTAAAACTAACTTCAGCCCGTGACTAAAAACCTGTGACTAAAGCGCCATAAAGCCACAACTTGTCAATGTGTAAAGGTCAGTTAAGTTGTATTCCGAAATTATTTTTTGATAGGAACCGAGATTTTGGTTCCCCTGAAATGTCTGTCAATTGTCAAAATTTTCCTGAAACTTGGTCGTTTGGTTACTTAAAAAGCGACCGCACATTTTTAACGGTAACATTTTGGTTGCTGTCAATTTTTGAACTAAAATTAGGTTATGTGTCTGTAAACAAATAAATGAAAACCCCGATTTTGTTATAACAATTTATATTTAATAGGTAATTGGACAAACAAGGAGGAAGCTTCCTACATTTTAAGTTATAATCTACACCCTAGTGTGTAGATTTAATCTACTAGATTATAACTTAAAATGTATCCATTTATATTAATACATTAAATATTTGGTTTTGTAGGAAGTTGTTTTTATTGCGATAAAAGTATAGTACCTATACTTAATATATTAAAACCATTGACAATTTTGAATATAATCCCTTAGCCTTGGAATACATGCTAAAAATTTAAATTTAATTTATTACGCATTGCTTAGTATTTTGTACCTAAATGAAAATTATTTTAAATATTTTAGTATTTTTTATCAGGAACCTGTTCATCTTCACTGGAACTATCGTCCCAGTTGATAATTATGTAATTATAATATTATGTATAAAAAACACCCAAAGAAAAAGTTTGGTTAGAATAACCGACAAATGACCGCTTTTTGACAGCATTCCAAAATTAGTTCGTTTCTATCAACCGCTAACCGACCAAAATCGTGGTATCGGTCATCAAAAAATAATTTCGGAACATAACTTTAGTGTCATGGAAACATGTACGATAAAGGGCGTTTTAAAGGTGTGAGTAGAAAAAAGTACTTTAAGCACTTTGTGTTTTGTTTTGGTGTTGGGGAATATTTCTAATATTTGTATAACTGTTAAAAATGTTGTGTTGGAGAGGAGTGGAGTATTTATATGCTGAAGACCTGTAAGATAGACAATGGTGCGGTCTGTGAAGCTGTCAGCTCGGGCAAATTTTTCCGCATTTTATTCAATGAAGCTAGGCTTATTATGCATAGGTAGCGGTGCACCGCGGTGGCGGAACACGGACCTGTCAAACGGTCAATCTCGTTCCGGATTTTTATACTTCATCTTCGGCGTATATGCAACGCAAACAAACAATACGCCGCAAGTTGCGTCACCAGCGACTACTGACGTACGATTTTTTACTCGTTGAGATTTACAGGTTCTGTTTCCAAAGACAGCAGCCTTTATTTTAATAAGTTCCAGGGAATATTTATCTCGCATGAGCATGTTAAGTCTGGTGCCTCAACACGGAAAGAAGTAGTTGCATTGTTTGTGTAAAGAAATAAACAATTTGTAGCAATAATGCATTAAGGGCCGAATGCAGAAACCTTGATTTATTTATGCATATCCACTGATTTCAGCTTGAACCAATTTGGCAACATAGTAAATTTTAAATGACAGCAGATTTGTAGGTTATCTTACATATACTTAAATATGTGTTTATGACATTATAAGAGTAAAACATTTTTAAAATGTATTATTAAATATACCCATATCTAAATAAATGTATAACTGAATAAACCATATTATTGACAAAAAATTGGTTTGAAAATGATAGCCGCAATATAAAACATACACAATTGGGTTATGTTCGCAGTTTGCAATGTGTTCTGGTAAAAGTAAATTTGCATTAGAAGGTATGAAAAACGAAAATTACGGCTTAAAGCCTCTGAAAAGAACAAAGAAATTTTGTTGAAGTTGGTGGAAATTTTATTCAAGTGTTAATAATAATTATATACGAGGTGTGTTCAGAAAATATCGAAAATTTTACAATTTTAGAACAAATTTTTCTGCCACGCGTTCCATACCCAAAAATTTTTCTTGCGATGAGCCAATCGATATACCAACATCATCAGCCACTTCTCTGATGGTTTATAACCATTTATTCCACTTTTTCCATGTTTTTATCGGTTGTTAATGGGCTTGTGCGTTCGGGGCGTTCGTCATCTTCAACGTCTTTACGGCCATCTTGGAAACTCTTGTTTTACTTATAGCACACATAGGCCTTTGTTAACATTTCACAAAATTTATTTCATTTTTTAAGCAAAATTGGATACAAATTCTTTGATACATTTCTTTTAAAACGAACGAAAATCGCCGAGCTCATAAAACACGTCTAACCTTAGCGGCTGCCACAGACAAAGTAAACAATGAAAACAGCTAAAGTTTTTATCATACTTCGGAGGCATATATACCAACATAATAAATAAAATTTTATGACAACCGGACCTTCCGAAGCCGCGAAATTTAAAAATTCCCGTTATTTTCTGAACACACCTCGTATACGTGCAATAAGGTTCATATCAATTTTGATTTGGAATCCAAGGGGTTTTAGCTTAAATAAAACTTAAAAAGTGAAATAATCCGGAAACTTCTTGAAAAATTAATGAAATAAATATTAACAAAATAGAGGATTTATTTATGGATTTAGGATTTAAATCTTTTTTGCAAGTGGATTTAGGATTTATGATTTAAATCCAGATAACGTAATGGATTTATGATTGAGGATTTAGATCCAGTTTATGGTGTGAATTTATGGAATTTAGATTTAAATGTAAATAATATTATATATATAAAGATGATATTTTATTTGACTTAAGTTTAATTGTGAACTTCTACTTGATTATAAATAACATCTATCAAAATTGTAAAAAACTTTAAGGGCCCCCCTAGACGAATTCCCGGCGCCCATGCCTACAGGGTGTATTTTTTTATTTTCTTATAAAATGCCTTTTAAACTTGTATTACTGGCATAAACTGTTAATATTATTATAATATATAACATATATGTATATTTAATTTGAATACCTATGTTTTTGTCCCTCAATTTAATTTTCTTATATTTTTAATAGTACCTACCTATATTTCTGAGCCGAAAAATAAATAGAGTGTAAATTTCCTCAGAAAAAAAAGTCCCCTCTACATATATATAAATATTTTTTAAACACAATTTTGGTTTTATTTTATAATCCTTTTTATTTATTAAATTGTTATTTTTTTAATTATCTAGGTATTATATTAAAAAGTATATATTATGGAAGGTATGTAAATTTTTAATAATAAAAAAATTAATCAATAAATATTTTCACCCAAGTTCAATTGTTAGGGGTACCTAACACTTTTATTTTTAATTTTTTTTATTTTTAATTAAATCTTTGTTATAAGTTTACCTTCTGAATTTATTTTTTCATATATATTTACAAACAAAAAAACTAAGTATTTTTTATCCATATTTTAAATAAGTCGTTAACGACTAGTAAATAAAGACTAATTTGTTGACTTTTATACCACTCAATAATAAAACAAGTATTATTTTTTCAGTGCAATTTGATTTTTGTATCCCCTCATCCAACCCCCCAAAAATATATCGACGATCTGCTACAATTTGTATGAACAAATTTATTTTGGTATTCTGTTACAGTAATAAATTTGTCCCAACTTTGTAAAGAAGATTCATATATTTATATTACTTTTGACAACAAATTTCTTTGCGTGAAGACTTGATGAACTTATAGCTCAGTTTAAACACTTAACCATCTCGTTCCCGCCAATTATAACATGAACCCGGCCGCAGAGTAAATTATGAATGCGTGCTATCCAAGAAATGGCACATTGTCTCTGGATTTTTAGCGTTCGGCTTAGCTCAGCGAAAGAGAGGAGTTTCTATCGACTTCGTGACTGATATAGCAATTAAGTTACATTCTTAAATTAAATTATTATTTCCAACGGTACGGCGCACAACCGTTGCTTCAAACCTTCCAAAACGATTCGATCTGCTATTGTCTTTCTTTTATTTTAATTTAAGTGGTCTCAAATGCCTCTTCCAGGGCTCTTTGCTTCAATAAACAAGCTAAAGCATCGTCAAGTACCGTCATTAAAAATAAACCTTTAATTGATTTTATTATTGTGGCTCTTGCAAGGCCCAAAATTAGAAATCCCAATGAAACGAGATGAGTTCAGCATATGTATAATTAAGTTTTTACTTGGTTTAATTAAATCATTAATGTAAAATAATTTGGGCATGTCCAGGCTTAATAAAAGACCATCCCATTTAATTGGTCCATTACTGAAAGCTAAACTATAATCATTATGGAATATTAGATCAGGTTTGGTTGGTTTGTTTTTTTCAGAAATTATTCTTATGTGTGATATTTTCAATTAGATAAAAAATATCATATAAGAACTTTTATTCTACGAATTAAAAATATCATGGCAGATATTTAAAAATTTAATTTAATTTTACTGCCAAACTAATACTTTTTATTTAATGAATTTAAAATATCAGTTTCTATTTTTTATTTAAAGACATAATTAAAAATATTATAGGAGATATTTAAATATCATAGGAGATATTTTAAATTCATTTTAATTTTTACTAATTTTTATTAATAGATCTAAGATAATCTTAGTAATTACAAAAACAAAAATTTTCGCCGTGTTGTTTCCTATGTTACAAGTGATTTTGCTGGAAAAAGTTGATATGGATATCAAGATATGTACAATATTTTGAGCAATATTTTATTTGTTTTATAAACTTTATTTATTCATATCGAGTACTATATCCATCTTACTAAAAATATTAAAATTTTTCTTGTTTTCTTAAAAAAACAATATTTTTTAAATATATATTAAAACGGAAATGTAGAGTAACTGTAGAAATCAAAAACATTCACAAGTTTCGTATCACAGAAAAATTTACCCTTATAAGATTTTTAGGTAGATGGATGTATTTTTTATTTTTTAAAGGGTACAAAAAATTTAATATATGTTAAATTTTAATATTTTTATTGTATTACTTGCATGTAAGTAGCTATTTGCAATTTTTTTAGTTGACCGTTTTCGAGAAAAATAAACTTTTATGTTTAAAAACATGGTCAATTTAAAAAAAAAAATTTTTATTACTAATTAAACAAAATTTATTTTAACGTTAGAAAAAGTAACAAAACCAAACAATAATTGCAAAATTAAAAAAAATAAAAAATGATTTTTTACACAAATGCTGAAATGTTCGAAATGCGTTACCTTTACGGTTTGGAGAATTTAGCAAAGAAAACTTTTGAATCATTTTTTATTTTGCAATTATGGTTGTTCTAACGTTAAAATAAATTTTGTTTAATTAGTAAAAAAAAATATTTTTTTTTTAAATTGACCATGTTTTTAAACATAAAAGTTGATTTTTCTCGAAAACGGTCAACTTTAGAGCTTATGACCAAGACTACCTTTTTTGTGTAGAAAACATTGGCGGTTCGAATAGGTCTCTCAAAACCGTACATTTTTCAGGGGCGTAGAAGTTGAGGAGAAAAACACCCGCTACCCCTTCAAAATCTCCAGCAATTATGAGGAAAAACATTTTTTTTCTGGCACAAAACATAGCTTATTTTGAGTAGAAAATGCTTACAAAAGCTGTTTTTTGTACGATAAACGGTTCCGGAGATATTCGAAAAAAAAAACCGAATTTTTTTCTAAAATTTCAATACCCTGTATCTCGAAAATTGTGCATTTTAGAGCGTAAGTTTAGCGACTTTTTTCATCTTTTTGGATGAGTTATCACATCCTAAAGTCATATATTATGAAATACCCTGTATATACGTGTATAGAAAATAACTACTCACCACAGTACTGATATTTTGACTGAAACTATACGTGCATTCACCACAACTTCGCCGCTTGCATTGTTTTCAAGATGAAAAAGGGCGGGCTCTGTAGGTTTTTTTTTTACCAAAACTTGAGTTAAAACGAGGACTTGACGTTTAAACTTCAATATTTCGCAGGAATTTTGAATTTTAACATTGGACACAGAACTGACGGGTAAAATTGATTACAAAGAATATCAATTTTTTAAAAATTGCTATTATTCGAATCTATGATAAAATATGAAAAATTATGTTTTGAATATTTATTATATTTTTCTACAAACGTGCTTTTGAAAAAATACATTAGAATTGGGTGGACAAGTTAAAAAAACCTGGATCTTTTGTAATATACTAAAATATTTACAAAAAATATTAAAATACCTACTCTATTGACTGATGACATCAAGTTGTCCAACTTTTGTAGAATCACCCATATATTTTATTTTTTTTAGTAAAAATAACTACTGCCTATCACTTGTACCTATACCTTTATAAATATGTTTTTTAGTCATTTGCTACCCTTTTGATACAGAAAAAGTTCCAAAATATTTTTGGCCACGTTTAAGGTCAAAATAATAAATGAACTTTTAACTCTTGTGTTTTTTTTTCGAAGACATTGAAACCGCATATTTTGACACGGTTTCTAAAAAATCAATAAAATCATTGCGCAACCGACGAACGGCAACGATTACAAAACGCAAGAAAATTAATCTCGCCTCGAGTGTTGTTTTGAAACAGCATCTAGCAGGCAAATCCGTGAGTGCGCAGATCGACAGGTGTATCGATAATTGGCCGCGTCACGTGTCGAGGCGTCGTCCAATCGGCGCGAGCGTCCCGCGGCGTCGGGCGGGGACAGTTGACAGTCGACGTCGCCGCCGCCTCGGATTACGCAATTTAACGCGATAGGAGGCGAATGCCGGCGATATTATTGGTCGGAATAATTAATGAAAAAGTCGATTTCATCGCGCATTCACGCAAATATCTCGTTGTGTTAGATGGTTCCAGGACATTTACATAATACAGATTTGTGATATTTTAAACCATTTTTTTTAACATGAAAACAATAAAAAATACCAATTACCTACATATATAGAATCCAAATTATTCGATATTAGACATAGACAATTATACTTTTTAAATGATTTGGATGAGATGGGACTTGAAAAAAACGGTCCGTTTTTTTTTGTTTTTTTTTCAGGTTTTTTTTCATTGATTTTTTCAAATGGTTTTTTTCACATTTTAGGTTTTTTTCAAGATTAGTCCCATTTGCCTAATTTTTTATGTTTCCATGGACTAAAATTAGCCACTAAATCACAATTAGTAAATGTAAATACAGTCTCGCGCTATGCACGCGCCACCACCACCGAATGGACCAATATATATATATATATCTTATAAGAGCCGCGCTTGTTTTGATTTGGTCCTAAAAAAAGTTACTACATATAATATTTTTGATTCAGCGCTTTCTTTTTCAAAAAGTATGGAAATCGATTTTTTTTATTACGGTATTCGTAAACCTATAAACTTCAAGCTTCAAATTGCTTTTTTTACGACTCCAATACGACCATTTTTAACAAAGATACAGCTATCCGAAAAATCTCAAAAACAATTTTTTATCCTTTAATTTTTTGTATTAGTGTAGAAGTATTACATTACTATTGTTTTTTAATGTTGAAACTACCAAATAATAAGAAATCAGATTTTTTTAGTCTTGGTCAAAATTTTCAGTAATGAAAAATGTAATATATTCTACATTTTACTCAAAGTTTTTTTTTCATATTTTTTTTTCACATCTGAAAAAAACAGTTTTTTACATCTCTATGGGTACCAAACAAGAAACTGTAATTATTTGACACCAAAAATAAACAAAGTAATTGGACAACGTTCATATTCATTTTTATCAGTAAAAATTGCCAACAACATTCCAAGGGAGATATTAAATATACCTTCAAAATATACTTTTAAAAAATATATTAAGGAATATATGGGGCATTCCACGCCAAATCGTATGGTTTCATAATTTTTTTTTTGATTCCTCCAATTTTTTTATATTTTTTAGTACTCCTTAAAAGAGCTTTCTCAGTAAATTTTGAGATTTTTTTGATCACGGGTTCAAAAGATCAAATTTTCAAAAAAACACTGCTTTTTTTGTTTTTCGCTAATAACTTCTTAAAAAATGGTCCAAATCAAAATGTTCATTACCTAATGAACATTTTGTTTCTATATAAAATTTTCGTTTTTAAATGTACTTTTCGAAAAAAGTCAATATTTTTGAGTTTTAAAGTTTAAATCGTGTTTTTAAAAATGTGTCTTTTTCGATTTTCGCGAAAATTTTTTATTTTACCTAATTCAACAACTATTCAGCCTGGTCCGGTAGTGGGCCTTCCATAATTACTATTTTTTTTCGAAACTTATAATTTTTTTTTAATTTCGAAAGAAACATTTTTAAAAACACAATTTAAACTTTAAAACTAAAAAATCTTGACTTAAAACGCTTAAAATATTTTCAATATCTTTTTTTTAAAAAACGAAAACTTTTTATAGAATGAACATTTTGATTTGAACCATTTTTTAAGAAGTTATGAGCGAAAAACAAAAAAAGCAGTTTTTTTAAAATTTGATATCTTTTGAACCCGTGATCAAAAAAATCTTAAAATTTACTAAGAAAGCTCTTTCAAGGTGTACTAAAAAATATAAAAAAATTGGAGAAATAAAAAAAATTTTTTTTAAACCATCCGATTTGTCTTGGAATGCCCCATATATTTAGTATACCAAGACAAGAAATACACAGTATAATTAAAAAAAATTAAGCGTTATACATTTTGCTAGTTCTTAAGTTTTTATTTTAACATGTGTGTACATTTTATTATTTTAGTATGCCGTTGCATTTTATTACTTGTAAATATTTATATTTTTATTAGTATTTTATTATAATCTTAACTTTTATCAATAAGTTTATTTTTATTTTGACTCCAGACAAGCTATGCCTTAAGGAGATATCGTTTATTTACATATTATTGATTCTCTTAAAACACTTTAGCAACCCCAAATCATGAGTACCTACCTACCAAACAAGAAACTAATTATTTGACACCCAAAATGAACAAAGTAACGTTCATATTCATTTTTAACAGTAAAAATTGCCAACAACACTCCAAGGGAGATATTAAATAGACCTTCAAAATATACTTTTAAAAAATATATTAAGGAATATATCGTCGTTTATCTGACAAAGAGGCGTAACTCAAAAAAATTCGTTTTTGAGTTATACCAGAATGATCACCAAAATCGACTTTATAATCTCACAAACTGGCGTAGCTCTATAATAAATAGGTACAAATAAAGTTTTAGCATAAATCAGTTTCGGCGTAACTAATATTTTTGCATTTTGTGTGCCGTACAAACTGGCGTAATTCAATTCACACCGTTTTGTTTAAAAATGAGATACGCCTCTTTGTCAGATAAACGACGATATATTTAGTATACTAAGACAAGAAATACCCAGTATAATTGGAAAAAATTAAGCGTTATACATTTTGCTAGTTCTTAAGTTTTTATTTTACCATGTGTGTACATTTTATTATTTTGGTATGCCGTTGCATTTTATTACTTGTAAATATTTATACATATTTTTATTAGTATTTTATTATAATCTTAATTTTTATCAATAAGTTTTAAATATTTTTTTATTTTGACTCCAGACAAGCTATGCTTAAGGAGACATCGTTTATTTACATAATATTATTGATTCTCTTGTGTATTTCATTATTGTAATTTTTGGTAAATAAACTATTATTATTATAATTACACAATTAAAAATGTTTTGTTTCGAGATATGATTTTTTATTTTTTGTAGCTTTACAGTTTGGGTCATATCTCAACGATCTTTTGTATTTAGCTTTTTAACTGGTTTTATATCACATGACTGAAGATGTGGTGGATGGCAGTTTGTGTTGCAGTGTGTGTAGAGCGAGTATCTTCGGTTTAATTATTTAAAACTGTTGTCTGATCTTTTATAGTTTTTGCCTCGATTAGTAAAATTTATTATTTTATTGAATTATTGATTAATGTATTATTTATTAGTAAAGCAAATCATTTTTATAGAAAGGATTATAATTTGCATTGTTTTACAGTTTATCATTTATGTCAAGTATTTCAAACGATTTAACTTATTTCAGATGAGACTCCTGAAAACCTTGACAAGATACATTCTTTTACTTATTACTATTATTATTATTATTATTAACAACAGTATAATTAACCATTTAGCAGAAAAAGTTATTTACGACCAATTATCCACCAGATTAATGATATCGAATTACTTATGACTTTTTAAATACTGAACAAATTTCCATTATATTATGTTTTTTATGTTTGTCTGCCATTTTGAAATTTGTAACAAGGTATGCCAATAAATACTAAAAACTCTCATCTATGACATTGGATTTGAAAAATATTACACTTGCTTGTAGGTGCGTTATTTGTTTAAGCTTGTACGTATAGTTTTTTGTTGTTAAATAAATGAGCAGGTGCTTGGGTTTGTCATAGTGTACACACAATTTATATTGCTTAATACAGTCAAGAATTTATGCTTGCTTACGATACTATTTACCAAAATGAATATAAAATGTTTACTCAACCGATTAAGCTAAAATTTTTGCACACACTTTTGGTGTAAAACCTAGTATTAGTACTTAATATTGCAATTTGTTAAAAATGGCACAACCTTCTTGATAACTTTTGTAGATTTAATATCAAAATCGTAGATTTAATATTAAAATCCTTTTAATAATAATTATTTAAAGGATTTTGATTATTGAACCATAGTACTTGTAATTTTCAAAAAGGAAATGTTTTACAAACTTTCTTGTAGACCCAGTAAAAAAAGTATTTGTTGGAAATTGTAAACTTAAATGAAAAGAATTTTGATAAGAACTGTTGCTTTATTAATCAATTTCCGAACCAAAAAAAAAAAATTAACATAAAAATAACATATGTACTATGCTCCACACCTCAAAGTCCCACCACGTGACCACGTACGGAACGCAGTCTTTTTAAAATTTGGCATTTAAGGCTTTTCAGGTTATGTATCTGTCAAAGTATAGTCAACGAAAGAAATAATATTATGTTTAGGCGTTAAAAATGTATAAATCTTTATAACATTGCAATAACAATGGATGGTTTAAGAATTTAAGAATATAAATACTGCATTTAATGAAATTCTAAAGTGTATGGTGCCAAATAAGTAATATTTTTGTGCATTTGGTCCAAATATCTGGTTTTCTCCATAAAATAATTTTAACTAAACAGCATTTATTAAAAAAAAACAACTTCTCTATTATGGAATAAGAATATCTGTATTAAAGGTAGGTTAATATATTATAACAAAAATATCATCTAATTTTGTAATTTTAAGGTTAGAAAAATTTATTTTCACCAAAAGAAATAAGTATTTTGGAATATTTAAAAGACAGTATAATATGGTATTTAAAAATGTGGTAGTTTTTCTTATCCAGCTTAAAGTGTACCTACATAAAGTTTTGTCAATACAAATAGTTAAAAAGCTTCGAAAGAATTTGATCTACATCGAAAAATCATTATAACTTTAATATTTTAATAAATCACATGTCATGGGAGTATTAAATATTTCCACATTGCAAGTTCCTCTAAAAATTGTTTGTTTTCTTATAATCTAACTTAAAGTAGATATGCCGAGAGGTATGCACAAGTTTTGTCGTTAGAAGTATAAAAGCTTTAATTTAATTTGAACCATATTCAACAATTATTTAGTATGCCTATATTTATTTATGACCATATTAACACACTCTTCCAAATAATCCACTTATTTATTTTGGTCAAAATAGATTTTTCTAACCTTAAAATACAAAATTAGATGATATTTTTTGTTCTAATACTAATGTACCTACCTTTGATACAGATATTCTTATTTCATAATAGAGAAGTTAGATTTTTTTAATAAATCTTGTTTAGTTAAAACTTATATTGCACCTTACACTTTGGAATTTCATTAAATGCAGTATTTATATTCCTAAATTCTTAAACCAACCAGTGTTCTTGTGATACTATAAAGATGAATTAACTTTTAACGCTTAAACATAAGCGGTAACACTATAAATATTATTTCTTTGATTGACTATACTTTGACAGATACATAACCTGAATAGCCTGCGTTCCGTACGTGGTCACGTGGTGGGACTTTGAGGTATGGAGCATAGTACATACAATTAAAGAACACGCCATTCTGAAGTCATCAAATTGTAAAGAAATTTGGTACAATATAATTATCAGTACTACTACAACACTTACTGATGTATTTCGTAACTTTAACCCTTTAACACTTCACTGTATCCCCTAATTTCAGTTTGAAATTAAGTGATGGCATCGTATACTTCGTACTAACGAAATAATTTGTTAAACATTAACAAAATAATCTGTTACCTTTGAAACCCTAGTTTTTTACAAAAAACAAGCAGAAAACATGACTTTTATACAATAATTATTTACTAATTTTATTTACATTCATTTTTTTGGTCACATAATTACGTTTGGCTTTTATAGACTTATGAACAAAGTAGCTACTTAGTAAATAGTATGTTTTCTCTTGCAGTAGCCAGGCATAAACAATCGGTAACACGGTCTCGTAATAACGTACGGTTATTGTAGAGGCATCTGTTACATTTTCGAACAACATTTATTTGCATATAATAGAAACGCCACTGGTTTTTTTCCTGTGGACATCGAGTCGTAGGTAGTAAGCAGTAAGGGCATAGGAAATTGATGAAGCACTGGGACAGAGCGGGCATGTCTTCGATTGTGCTTAATAATTAAACTATAGCATTGTGCATGTTCTCTTTTCAATTGAACCATTTATAAGTCATGAGCATTGAAAACCGCCGTCAGTCGGTTTTCCAGACCTCATTGTGTTCAATATTCAAACCAAATGACAAAGTATGGGCATTTTTTAAAATAAAAATTATATGCTCTAATACTAATGTAATTATATACAGTGACTGGTAAAATTATGCAACAAATTCATTGAAAAATTCTCTGACGTAATCGGCCATTTTTTAAAACTGTACCACCCTCTTTTTTGGAGATTCATATAGTTTATGAAATTATGATTTCAGCAATATGCACATTTGGTTGAATTTCACTTTTATTGTGTTTTGATCTTTCATAATTAAGTAAATGTTACAGCTCAGGTTCCAGATTTTTAACCGCAATTAATTATTTTTTACACTGTTTTAAAAGTCTAAAACCTATCCTCCGTGACTGTTACTCTTTCTAGGTTAACCTACTTATTTGTTTTCAAATATCTGAGGTAGTAAAGGCAAACTAAAAATATCAGTTCACTAAATAAATTAAACACATCCAAAGCAATCAAATCAAATATTCATTTTAAATAAGCAAAAACCTCTGTTTACGACATTATAGATGCATGTGATTCCTGAAGGTCAGTTAAAATTTATATGCAGATGAGAGTGTTGCTGTTTTATAATTTAAAAGTTTTAATTTGCTATTTAAAAACCTATCCACCGTGAAGTGTAATATCTCAGTAAGTAGATTTTTTTTATAAATATTTTATGTATGTACAATTGTATTTTAAAAAAATATAAAGGTGTCAAAAGATGCAATATTTTATTTCAAATATACAAAGGGATGTTTAAAAAAAACATACGAAATCCTAACCTCCGTGAAGCTCTAATATTCAAAATGTATGATTTCTTAAAATTCTTGCATTAGTGCAGAACCACTTATGTTATGTTATTACTAGACCTGGTGGCTTCCCAAAAACCCCATTCTAGACTAAAAGTGAAACAACCAAAAATATAAAATAATCATTTTCATTTGGGGGACATCTCAATATTAATATTAATTATTAAAAGTGGAACCAAAAAGCGAAATCAAAAAGCAAAATCGGCGAGTTCAATGAATTTTTTATAATTTATAATAATTATTATTATTTGATATATTGATAATTTAGTAAATCAGTTAATTGAAACCACAATTTTCCAGGTAGTTCCCGAGTGGTTACTTAACATACTTGTACCGGTCAGTAATGCTGTTGCACAGGCTACTTTGTGGATTTGGGTGTGGGAAATCGTAAAATAAATTTCCTTTTAGCATTTACTCGGCAAGTCTTAATACTTATTTAAATATTTAATATTGCCGTTCGCTTCTTTTACATTGTTTCTATAGCGTGTTTTTAATATTTTATTATTCAATAGCTGTATACCTAACTTTAACAGATATTTTGTTCTTATGAGGAAATACATTAAAATGTTTATGTGGAAAACTTAGTTTGAAAATGACAATGTAGTTTTTTTTGAGTAATTATTACGAAGGTAATGAGTTTCTTTCAATTATTTTTCGAAAAATACTAATGATTTTTGCGATGAATTCAGTAATGGTTATTTTAAGTGATACAGGCCTCGGTATTAATGAGATTTTTTGCCACTCAGAGAAAACTAATTTTCAATATTTATGCAAACATTATTTCTTAGTCGAACTGTGTTGAAAACTATAGAAAGTAACATTTTTTGTTTGTAAAGTTTTTCTAATTATACTAGTGTAACTAATCTAAGATAAACTAAAAGTTCTTAAATTCTTATGCAAAAAATTTAATATACTCTTTAAATTAAAATAAAAAACTATTTGCTACTATTTGCTCATCATTCTACCTCCGTTTTTTAAGAGCTACAAAGTCGGTTAAATTACCAAATTTTTTCTTCTGATTGAAATGGTAAAAACAGAAAAATAATTTAACGTTGGGTTTCCAAAATATTCACAAAAATAACAAAATGAAAGGTATCGTCATTTTGGAAAAAAAATCTAAAATTTTTATACTGTTAACTTGGGAACTAACGGACACAATAATATGTACCCGAGATAGCATCGATCAAAAAAATGAAACCCAATACAAATATTTGAAGACGATATCAAAGACCGCACAAAATCACAATGTGATTCGTTGATTTGTCATGGTTGTCGCATGGTCCACTAAAAAGTGAAACATCGGCATTGAGGATTTGTTAAAAAGGGCGGTTAGATCGTTCTTCTCGTTGTATACGCATCTGTCACATGAGCCTAAACATGTTGCCACACAATGTGACACGCAGTGACTTGCTAATTAACATCAGTCGTTGAGTTAAATGAACAGGATACGCTTTAGCTTTATGTGTCCCAAATTCACAGATTGGGTCTTCTTGGTTAAATGGTTTTCCTATTTGAATAACATTTATTCTAATAATAAAAAATATTCAGTAATTTTTACTTGTAAAGTAGAGTTATCGGACACTATAGTTATTGGACAATTAACATTAATACTGTAAAAACAAGAGTTCAAGTTAACTATCTCAGTTGGTAATAATTTAGAACTACTTTATTTTTGGTCCAATATAGGACAAAAAAGTTTGCACGTTACTTTGGTGGTAAGATTTTTCTTTTTTTTGTTAAGAGCAGAGCTGTGTTTAAATTACAATAAAAATATTTCTAAAAAGTGTACAGATCAGTGTGGTAATAATGTGGTTTAAACATTGTCACTTTAATACGTTTTAATTTTAATTCTGAAAACAAACAGTAAAATGGCTAGTAATAATGGTTGGTAAAAAATGTAAATTTCTATTATTGGACATATGTCCAATATCATACTCTATTTATATCCCAGGCATTTACCAGCCAATTCTTATGTAACTATAAAAGTTAAGCAGTTTCTGAGATATAGTCAATTCCATATACATATATATACATATATGAGTACCTTAGATGCAAAACTCGGTTTTTGCAAATTAAAAAATAAAATAAAATTGACTTTAAATTCTGTTTAGTGTTCGTCCTAGATAAATGGCGTTCATAAAACTTGATACATAATAATATTATATTATATATATTATTATGTATCAAGTTTTATAAACGCCATTTATCTAGGACGAACACCAAACAGAATTTAAAGTCAATTTTATTTTATTTTTTAATTTGCAAAAACCGAGTTTTGCATCTAAGGTACTCATATATATGTAAAATTGATTATATTTCAAAAACTGTTCTACTTTTTAACTTTTGACGACATTTTGTGATTCAGCGAATAATATTTCATAGGAATTGACTGCTAAATGTCCTGGATAAAAATTGCTGTTGACGAGAATTATTAGTGGCTGCTTTTTCGCTATGACATTTTTGACTAATTCCTTTTTAGAGAGTAAGTAATATAGTGATTTATTCGTCACAGGACATCTTGCAGAATAACAGTGATTTAAATACAGTGCATGATAGAGAACATAAAAAACTAATGGCAACAAAATTAATAAATTCGGAAAGTACTTTTAACATACCACCCGAAAAAATATTAGATATATATAAATCATCCTGTTCCGGCCTAAACATTATAAATGTTTCACAAACTGGAGATACCACACTTAATGATATTTGCAACAAACTATTTCAGAAGTCAAGGAATTAGTAGAATCCAGAAAAGGGATGAGGAATCCGAGAAAGAAATATATGAATTATGTGATATTTACAAAAATGAAATAAAAAAATACCTAAAACCGCAATTTATTTTTAAAAAATATTTAACAATTTATGTTATTTGATGTTTATATAAAAATTGTATGTCCAATGTGTCCAATTACTATATAAAATGTACTAAATTACTATACTTTTTTGCATGTTTTTATAAAACTATTATTAAAAATTGAAATATTCTTAATTTTAAGTAAATGTAAATAAAGTTTAAACAAACAAACTATTCTTTTTATATATTTATAAGAAAAAAACTAAAATCTTTAAAACAACGGCATATATAAATTTTAAATAAATAATATTCTTTAACTGTCCAATAACTATGTTTACAATTTTTAAATGCTTTGTTTTACTTGGAGACCCCAACAGTTGATCAGACAACGAACTTAACTTATATCACGATAAAATCTACACCCTTTAAAAGCTAAGGGTGGTCAACATTAATCTAACCCCGTATCTTTCCCGTAAACGACCCCTTCGCTGATGTTCTGAATTAGTGGTACATTTAAAAAACCATCTCGAAAAGGAAATTAATTAACTTAAGCTGGCGTAAAGTCTCATCGGAATTGGGACCTGAATGCGTAAGGAAAATACAGTGATTTATGTATTTATGTGGCAAGAGCGAAATAGGGATCTTTCTTATCGACTGGCCCAGTGGCGGCTCGTGGGTGGGCTACATGAGGTTAATTTTGTCTAAATACGAATAAATTTCCACATCACATTTTAAGTCATGTGGACAGCAATATGACGTCTTAATTAAGTCTGCATAAGCTCTATTTTATGATTTGGACGTCAAATACATCAGAAAGAAGTTTTTAAGTTTAAGAAGTTCTTAAGACTTCGAATGCTCCACCTATTGAACTAATCAACACTTCTCAAAAAAGAACTCTTGACTTGACTTGACTTGACTTCGCAATTAAGCATTTTAAAGAGTCCTACTGTATAAACTTATAAAAAGACTTCTTTAATTTTCCGTTTTGGATATAGAAGTACTACTAGGGTACTGATGAAGAAATTGCATACTGGATCGTTGCTTATTTTGACATGTCAAGTTTATTTTATTAATTTGTTAAATTGATTTTATTAAAATCATTTTAATAATTTGCTCGTATTCGCTTATTTTAGGAATTGCGATTACTTCGTCTCACTTTTGTTTAAATTCAAGCGTGCTCTTCACCGGCACCGATAGACAGCCTGTTTCGCTCTTTTGGAGCTCGTCAGTATCGGGTAGCCGTTTACCTAGGTCTAAGACCGTTTGGTATGGAGCACACTCTAAATTCTACTTCGCCGCTTCTTATATCAAACACAAGCAGTTACAGCGGTGAGAAGAAAGTAATCGCATTAAAATGTCAAAAATGTGACGTCTCCATGTTGACTTCTAAAAGAGTTAATAGTATGATTTCAATTGGAAGTAAGAAAAAAGAATACTCTGTAAGCTCAAAATAAATTGTTCAAGAGGAGGTCAAGAAAAGATCTTCATTTGTACGTAAACAAAGTGACTTCTTATTTATGAGTTCATTAACAGCTCAGAATTCTGAGCTCATAAAAAGGAGCTGTTTAAGACGTCATGTTAGAACTTCTACACGAAATTGTTTAAAAGACTTCATCCTGAAATCTTTCTGAATTGGATGCTGACTGGGTAGTATGATTGATTGATTTATTACTTTTTATTGTGTAGAACAGACGAGCCGCCACTGGACTGGCCGACGCTTCTTTGAGCGGAATACTAAGAGAACCAATACGGCGTCGTTGAGAATTTTTAATTAAGCATCTATGCACTTTGGCGACTTTAAATAGGCAGATTAATTTTTTTTCGAGCCGATTTTGCAGCTCGTGAAAGGAACTAAAGAAGAAACCTCGTTGGGTAAAATAGGTATATCATTATATTATAAAAAGCTGAAACCGTACCTTCCTTATTAAATTAGAATAAGTAACGTTTGCAATTCGAATTTCAACATCAATTTTATCGATAATATTGTTATTCAGTTAGAATGGTATCAGCCAAATAGACACGTATATTTCAAATTATACTAATATTATATATATTTTCTAATGGCAAAAAACACTTAATGCTAAAGGTTAACAATATTTTGTAATGTTCATCAAATTAAAAAATTAGAAGTACATAAAATTTAAAAAAAATTTTGTATTCTAGCTAATTTGATTTTTTTTCAATAATATAATTTTTTCTTCTACAAGACTTGAAACCACTTTAAGGGCCGTATGCAGATCTCAATACAAAAATACAAAAGTATTAAATAGTTTCTCAAGGCCAATATTTGAAAAGTTTATATGAACATTGTACTGACCTTTTAATTTCGCCGACAGTAAACTATAACTTAAATTCGGGTACGGACTCCACTGTAAAGTGCTCATAAAACATTTTCTTTACTTTCACTGTGAAAAACTGTCAATTTTCAAGAAATACATTTCGATTTATAACCTTTATAATTGTGTTTATAAAATTAAAAAATTTGACATTTGACGGTGACACACAGATTCCCCTATTGTTTCATAGATGGCGCTTTGGGTTTTGTTACAAGTACCTAAATTTGCATTAGAAGGTATAAAAAACTAAAATTACGGCTTAAAGCCTTTGAAAAGAACAAAGAAATTTTGTTGAAGTTGGCAAAAATTTTATTCCAGTGTTTGTTCTTATTAATTATATTATAGTTATAGGAATACTAGACCTGTTTCTAAAAGGCAATGCTCTTTTACCTATTCTTTTACATCAAGGGTAGGTACTTTATAAAACTTCATTAAATCTATTCCTTCCAAAATGGATTGTTTTAAAATCAACTTGCTATTTAAACCTTTAAAAAAGCAAATTAGTTTAGTATTATAAAACCAGTATAAGATCAATAGGGTATTAAGAGCAAACTTTAAAACCAATATTGAACATATTAAAGCACTTGTTAGTGTTTTTAGGAAAACTTAAGAAACAACAAAATGAGCCTTTTAAGGCAACCAAATTTATTAAAATTGTTTTACATGTGTCTCCCATTTCATAAATAATTGTTCATCATAAAAAATCAATAAATAATTTATGTTGCGCCAATTAAGCATGTTAAAACAATAAAACTAACAATAAACTTTTATTTCACACATTTTGTTTAAATTTATCACTTATTTTTGACTAATTATTTTTAATTGGTGATTTTACAATCCAGAATTGTATATCTCTGCTTTCTATGTAAATATATCCAAATTAATAATATCGTAATATTATTTATTGGTTGTTTAAAACAACTGGTTTTGGGAAATAAAAAATGCTAATACAAAAATCTAAAAACCTACATTTTTTATTTATTGTTGTATATGTCTTTGTGTATGTAACAATGTAGCTTTCTAATTTAAGATGGCTTCATAAATGTCATTTAATATAATGTATACACTTGTTTTTTACAAAAGTTTATGCCCGACTGGCATGTCATTCAAACATTCCAAGAAGGTTATTAAAAAAGGGACAACATTGTTCTGCTGAAGCGTATTGCATCATATAAATCATGTGTGATTTGATGCGAGTGGCTCATTTTATTTATATTGCAACTAAATGTCAATTAGGTATTGTAAGCATAGAGAAAAACTGACAGTATATTGTTTTTTATATTAGTTAAATATAATATGCGATATTCTTCCTCTTCCTTATTATACAGGGTGTAAATAAAATGACGAATAAACTAATTTTTCGAAACGAAAATATCTCCAAAACAACAATCTATAGGATAATGCAAACAAGGAATACCTTCTTTCTAAAAATGAATTAGTCAAAAATGACCATGGTATCCCAAAATTTAACAGACAATTTTTATGTAAAATTGTCCCCTGAATCCGAAAATGTCGTCAAAAGTTAAAAAAGTAGAACAGTTTTTGAGATATAGTCAATTTTCCATTTAATATGGAATTGACTATATCTCAAAAACTGCTCCACTTTCATAATTTTTGACGATATTTTCGGATTCAGGGGACAATTTTACATAAGAATTGGCTGTTAAATTTTAGGATACCATAGTATTCCGTGGTTAACCATGGTACAAGTGAAAAATCAGCCACAATAACTATTAAATTAGTCATTTTTGACTAATTCTTTTTTTATTATTATTTCCGTAGATACTGAAGTCATTTTCTTTACACCCTGTATATAATACACACTAAAAAAATGTCACATGATAATTTATTTTAATAAACAAATGATTTTATACTTTTTTGTTGTCAAAATAAACTTTTTATCTTATTTTTATATCCTTTAGATTTAAAACAAAGAATAAATGAAATCCATTATGATAAAAGTTAGGATTGTGTGTAAAACGATGCGGGAAAAAATTAAGTGACATGTCGGAGTGGACATAATTATTTGTCAGAGACGCAGGCCGACTAATCGGTTACACGGTTAAAATAAAACCGAAATCGGTTCTCTCATCTAAGTCGATTTATTCGCGTCTATTTGTTAAGTGTTCCTCGTTCTTCGAAAACGTCGTCAAATTATTTTACCGAACCCACACACTCGACTCGAAAGCTCGAGCATCATATTTACACATTGACACGAACATTTTTGTTAATTAATTTAAGTACTTTTAACCAAATAAATACAAAAATCCTGTGAACAAAAGTAACAGTATTTTTATATTTTCAATCCCACATCAAATACCAAGCGGGGGTGATTGTTACCCCTACAATTTTTTAAGGAAAGAGAGGTCAAAATCCCTACATTTTAGGGTATTAGTTTTGTTTTGTTCCTAACATTTATTAAATAATTTTTTAATTTAAAATTGTCAGAACTAAAAATTTTGGGTTTACATTTATACATTTAATAGTATATTATGTATATAAATCAAGTTTGATAAAAGCCATTTTATACACGAATTTAATTTAGGCACGAGCGAGCTTGCGAGCGAGTTCTTAAATTAATGAGTGTATAGAAAAGTTTATAAACGAGGTTCATACTATACTTTTTCTACGACAAATACTTATTATTATTTTAAAATGATTTAGATCAAATATAGTTATAGAGCGCCATCTATGAAACAATAGGGGAATCTGTGTGTCACCGTCAAATGTCAAATTTTGATATTTTATAAACACAGATTATAAAGGTTATAAATCGAGATGTATTTCTTGAAAATGGACAGTTTTTTACAGTGAAAGTAAAGAATATGTTTTATGATCACTTTACAGTGGAGTCCGTGCCCGAATTTAAGTTATAGTTTACTGCCGGCGAAATTAAAAGGTCAGTACAATGTTCATATAAACTTTTCAAATATTGGCGTTAAGAAACTATTTAATACTTTTGTATTTTTGTATTGAGATAATAAAATAGTTTTCACATTTTGTATTATTTTACAAGAAAGGCACTTTATTTTAACGATTGTATGGCATTGACAACTGTGAACTAACTTCAGCACGTGACTAAAAACCTGTTGCTAACTTCAGCCCGTGACTAAAACGCCGTAAAGCCACAACTTGTCAATGTGTATTTAAAAGGTCACTTAGTGTCATGGAAACATGTACGATAATGGTCGTTTTAAAGGTGGGAGTAGAAAAAATACTTTTAACTAGATATCATGTAATGAAAAACAAAACTTACTAACTAACAGTTTACTTCTGTATTAAACAATATTATCTCCAATCAATTTTTGCAAAAATATCTAACTATCATTTTTTAATAAAAATAATTTCCCAAGTATAATTTATTTAAATGTAAAGTTATGAATTTTGTGTTAAAAATGTATCAATTTAAAATTATAAAAATAAAAATTTTGGTTTGAATTTGTGAAGACTTTACAAATTTTGTTGAATAAAAAATTTAAACTAAAAATCAATATTTTAAGCTTTAAGTTTTACAGTTGTATTTTATAGAAAACAGTAAAAAATCTATTTTCAGTTTTTAATTTGGAATTTTTTATTCATTTTTAATATTAAGGAACTTAATTTAGGTTACCTATCTATATTATTAAATTCTGCTTAAAATATATTAAATATAAAATCTTGAAAATGATAATTCTAATAAGTGAAACTTGTTTTGTCCCAATGTGCGTCTGTGAGGTAAGATACAGGTGTAGCAACTGAGGTGTTCGGTGCGGACACTTTCCACAGATAAATTAGGATTTTTTTTGTCTCGTTTGCATCGAAATCGCCTCGAATATTGTTAGGAATTCCAACGGAAGAATTAATATAAATTGGGGATTTATCGAATCTCGTATTTTGTTGAGCCATTTCGTGCTCGGTAAGCACATTTAAATGTAAGGCAACTCGACTCCGTCGACGGGTTTTTATTGCTTTAATACACAATTAATAATTTGATTTACTTAACCTCTCTAATAATTGAATTAAAATTTCTCTCACGGTGGTCTTCAGCGTCTTCTTCAATTTGTCATAGACTTTCATAGAGCCTAATACCACCAGGATTTTCTACAATCATTTTTCACATCAATAAATATTTTCTATATTATATACAGTAAAATAATATTTGTTAATTTTTACTAAATATTAACCAGATTTTATAAGTTAAATAATTGAATAAGTAGTTTATAATTATAACAAACATTTTGTAGATTTAATAACAAAATCCTACATCAATAATTCAACCATAATTCTTTTAATTTTCCAAAAAGACCATATTTTTACAAACCTTTTTGTAGACCCAGTAACAAAAGTATTTGGGAACTTAAATAAAAAGAATTTTGATAAGTAATTGAGGAGCGATCAGACAAAACAAGACAAATCCATTTGAGTGATTTTTAGAAAAAAGTCAAAAGCAAAATAATTCTTTTATTTTTGACTTGTTACTGCAAATCACTAAAATGGATTTGTCTCGATTTGTCTGATCGCTCCTCAATTTTGCTTTATTACTCAATTTCCTTAACAATGGTTAAATTAACCAATAAATGGTTAAATTAAAGTTTTTGCAGAAATAAGTCACCTAAGTTCTTCAAATAAGTTAAAAAAGTTTAAGGAAGAATCCAAGCGTTACGTAACTTTATATCAAGAAGACTTTTTAAAAATAATATCCCAAAAAAAAGTATAACAAATTTCTGGACTTCTTTTTTTTTATTATTATTATTATTTTGTTTTGTTTTTCTTTTGTTTCTGCTTCCTCAGCGTTATGTAGCAGGGTTTTTCTCCTCTAAACCTGCTAAATGTTATTTTTTGATTATTATTGTTATAACAAATAGCTTTTTTGATTTTTTACTCAATGCCAATGTAACAGATAAATTATTGTTATAATTTTTATTATTATTATTATTTTTTTTTTAGACTGTAAATTACAAAAAAAATACATTTATCCTAAGATTGTGAAATCACACACAAGCACTGCTTAGGTGATTCACAAAAAATATAAATGTAAATAGGTATAGTGCTATTAATTAATCTGCAACTTCTTGGGCTTATCTTATTATTATTATTATTTTGTATTTATAGGTTAACTATGTAATTTTTGTAGAAGAGAAATAAATTATTTGATTTGATTTGATTTGATTCAATACTAACAATGTTTACTTGGAGTTAAAATGTTAAAATATAAATGTTGTTTTAACAAATTAAAACTATTACATTAAAATTTCAGAAATTTATTTTAACCTCTAAACCTTTTTCTTGGTTCAACTACTAAAAATATTAAAATAAAATTGACGAATTATTAAAATAATATCATTGTTATATTTAATCAAATTATAAAAAATAATATTTTAATGCACAATTAGTAATCACATAATAAACATGGGAACAGCTTTAATCTTTAAAATGACTTAAATTAGTAAATTTAAAGGTAAAAAAAAAAAAAATTATTACTTAAATCAAATAATAAAAATATTGAATAAAAAAAAATTTACTTAAAAAAATAATGTTTTATTTAAAATAATGTATAATTAAAGCAAATATAAAAGTATGTAAATGTAACTAACTAAAAGGTTAAATTAAATAACAAATTTAAAAAAAATACAAATTTATTTGAACACAAAATAAAACATAATAGATTTAAATCATTTTTTTTTATTCTTTTTTGTATACAAAATTTAATTAAAATAAAAAAAATACAATTTTTTTTAGTTTTTCAAAAAAATTATGATTCTTTTATGTCCTGGTTTTAACAAAAAAAAGTTTAATTGAATATGTATACACTACTTCAATGTATTCACTACTGTATACACTACTTCAATGTATTCCTCTTATTTCGGTAAAAACTTTTAAAAATTCGGCGTCTATATTTAAAAGCTTTTTCTCATCCATATCTTGGTATACCATAAAGTTTATACAATATATTACAATTAAATAAACCTACCCTTAAAATCATCAATTAGGTAAATCCCTATTTGTCTAGTAACGATTCCATTGCTATAATAGTATATTAAAGAACTAATATCATAAGACGTTATTTTGTCGCACGCGGACAATTTATAAAACGAGCGACAAAGGAGCAGGTTTTGCTATGGACGAGTATGTTATGTTATGGACGAGTATACTCGTATACGACAAAAGGTCTTATGACATGAGTTTGTTATGCTATTTTATCTATTTTGCAAACATTCTATATAAAAATTAATTTTATACCTTAAATTTAATTTGGTCGAATTTTACTTTAGATAGTTGGTATTACAGTCCTTAATTTACTTATTTACAATAAGCGACTGTTAATGTTAAAGAAGAAAAAAAAGATTTTCTTTGGTGTCAAACAAAATGTATTGCCAGAAAAGTCTCGTAAGTACTAGGAAAATCATAAAAATATTATAACCAATGCAAAATATTATAATATAAATGCTGTTTAAAGTATAGCCATCCTATAAAATGAAAATTTTGGGTAGGATAAAGTATCTTATTACAGCACCGAAAGCGGTGTTATAATGAAGTCATTATGAACGCTTCGTCTTCAATTATTACAAAACAAGAATATTAAACATATTAGAGGTATTTTTTATTGTAAAAGAGAAAATATATATAAAAATCACACGTGTACTTTTTTAACGAAATATTTTGTTAAACATTAACAAAATAATCTGTAACCTATGAAATGAACAAAATGCTTACAAAATTGCATATTACGTTTACAAACTTTCGGTAAAATATTTTCCTTTGTTAAAATAATTACAAACCATGATTTTCTACACAAAATTATTTTACTAAATAAAATTAACAAACTAAAATCTCATGTTAACAAATATGATTTTTATAAGATTGTAATAATATAACAATTATGATTTTAAACTTCTGTTTATCGGTAATTTATGTAACAAAAAGAATATACTTAGGCTAAGTTTAAAAATGACCATTACATCCTGTAGACAATTTGATGATAATTAAATCACCGAAAACCTTCCATGGGAACAGCTTCCCATAATGATTCCTTTCCTTTTAAAAGTGCTCAATATAATTACCGAAAAGCGTTGCGTTTTTTGTGTATGTAGGACTAGAAGATGGGTGTATAGACAAATTGGTAATAAGTAGTGAGTAACTGTGAAACGGATGGCCACACATGGGCACATTAAGCGCAATTTGCTCGGTAAACTACTCGCAGTAGGTTCGTTCGAGTGGCTTTTCGAGTGCTGCTCTCGAAGAGCCCACGTTCAAGCTATATTTGCTCTCCTCTTACAGCACTCGAGAAGAAATTCTGACAGCAAACGCTTCTTGCCACCCTTGAGATTAAACAACTATTCCACACACTCTGTATGTGTCCTGCACTGCGATAGTAATTTGTTCATTTTGTGGTTGTTAATACAATCATATTTTTCTTCTCCCACCTTTAAAACGCCCTTTATCGTACATGTTTCCATAACACTAAGTGATATTTTAAATACACTTTGACAAGCTGTGACTTCATGGCGATTTAGTCACTGAAGTTAGTTGACAATTAGTTGACAGTTGTTTAATAATACATTATTTGGTGCCTAGAAAAGTTTATAAACGAGTTGCATACTATACTTTTTCTATGACAAATACTTAATAGTAATAGGGTAAACCACATAGTTATTGGACACCAAAGGAATATTATTTATTTAAAATTTATATATGCCGTTGTTTTAAAGATTTTAGTTTTTTTCCTATAAATATATAAAAAGGATAGTTGCATACTGTACTTTTTCTATGACAAATACTTAATAGTAATATGGTAAACCACATAGTTATTGGACACCAAAGGAATATTATTTATTTAAAATTTATATATGCCGTTGTTTTAAAGATTTTAGTTTTTTTCCTATAAATATATAAAAAGGATAGTTTGTTTGTTTAAACTTTATTTACGTTTACTTAAAAATAAGAATATTTGAATTTTTAATATCTAATGGTTTTATAAAAACATGCAAAAAAGTATAGTAATTGGACATTTTATATAGTAATTAGACACATGGACCATACAATTTTTATATGAACATAACAACTTTACATCAAATAACATAAATTGTTAAATATTTTTTAAAGAAAAATTGCTGTTTTAGGTAATATTTTTAATTCGTTTTTGTAAATATCACATAATTCATATATTTCTTTCTCGGATTCCTCATCCCTTTTCTGGATTCTGAAGGTAACTACTAATTCCTTGATTTGACTTCTGAAATAGTTTGTTGCAAATATCATTGTGGTATCTCTAGTTTGTGAAGCATTTAAAATGTTTTGGCCGGAACAGGATGATTTATATGTATATATCTAATATTTTTTCGGGTGGTATGTTAAAAGTATTTTCCGAATTTATTAATTTTGTTGCCATTAGTTTTTTATGTTCTCTATCATGCACTGTATGTAAATTACTGTTATTCTGTAAGATGTCATGTGACGAAGAAATCACTATGTTACTTACTCTTTAAAAATGAATTAGTCAAAAATGTCGTAGCGAAAAATTAGCCACTAATAATTCTCGTCAACAGCAATTTGTATGCAGGACATTTAGCAGTCAATTTTTATGAAATATTATTCGCTGAATCCGAAAATGTCGTCAAAAGTTATAAAACTAGAACAGTTTTTGAAATAAAATCAATTTAACATATAATATGGAATTGATTATATCTCAAAAACTGCTTAACTTTTATAGTTTTTGACGGTCTTTTTGGATTCAGGGGACAATTTTACATAAGAATTGGCTGGTAAATGTCCGGGATACAAATAGAGTATGATATTGGACATGTGTCCAATAATAGAAATTTATATTTTTTACCAACCAGTAATTGGACACTGGCCATTTTACTGTTTGTTTTCAGAATTAAAATTAAAACGCATTAAAGTGGAAATGTTTAAACCACGAGGAAAACATTTATACCACACACTGATCTGTACACTTTTTAGAAATATTTTTTATTGTAACCAAAGTAACTTTTTTGTCCTATAAAATAGGACTTTATAAAATAAAGTATACTATAGTTCTATATTATTACCGACTGAGATAGTTATAATGATTTGACTTTTAGGTAACTATTTATAGAACACTTGTTTTTACAGTATTAATGTTAATTGTCCAATAACTATAAAGTGTCCGATAACTGTCTACTTTATAATAATATTTGTCGTGGAAAAAATATAGTTTGTAAACTTTTCTATACCCTCATTTTATAAACACTCGCTCGCAGGCTTCTTCTAATGTCTTCCTCTATAGATTTTTTTCAGGAATTTTATTGAGACATTATAATGTCTCAATAAAATTCCTGAAAAAAATGGCGTTAAAAGTATCCCAAAAAGTTTGTTAAATAACTATAAGTACCTAGTTAATTATAATTAAAAACTAAAAATGACATTTTGAAACTAAAAATTGTTGTAAATCATACATAACTATGAATATGTATGAATTTCTATGGTTAAATTCACTTGATTAATAACAGATAAATAAATTAAATGTAATAAAATATCTAATAGGTAAATATAATTTATATTTTTTTAAAGCAATGTCAACTCATTAAAAAAATATTTTTTTAAAATCATCTAACAAACTTATATACTAAAATGTTGCTCTATAAAATCAAATAAGGTATTAACGATTTTTCTGTTGGACTTTTTTATTTTATTTTGGTAATAATATCGATAAAAATGTAAATATTATATAAATGGATTTCAATATTGAATATAAAATAACTGGACCACCCAAACGGTATTTCATATACAGGGTGTCCCTAAAATGCATGTACAAAATAATGCGATATAACTAAATCTACTTTTATGCAAAAGTTAATTATAACAAGATACAGGGTGTTAAAGTTGAGGGTATGTTTTCGATTTTATTAAAAACGTTTGTTTTCACCGATATCAAATAGCGTACCTGAAAATTTCCAGACTATTATAGCCAATTTGTATTAATTTATTGAAATCGACGCGGAAATGATGTTTTTAATGATTTATTAGACAAATTAATTAAAATCAATGACCATAATTTTATTGTTACAACTAAAATGAAATGTTTAAATATTACTACATAATTTATTTAATAGTTTATCAATTGACATTTAGTTTATTTGAAAGTCCAAAAAATAAATAATAATAATAAATTTTGCATATTATTAATTGTATTATTCGTACCAGTATTAAAATTAAGGTCACTCAAATTTGGTGGTTGAATATTAAATCTTCACATATTTTTGTTGAACAAACTAAACTTCTAAAAAATTTATAGTTTATATACAGGGTGTTTCACATTCGTGGCCCATTCGAAGATTTGAAATTTTAAAAGCCTTTATAATCCATTTAACTTAAATGTTTTAAGCCTAAAATATTTTAAACAAAATGCCACTTTATATAATAATAAATAACTTTGTTATTTCAAATATAATACTCCATATATTTTTACATTTTTAAATTCTGTATTAAACTCTGAGAAAAATTAGTATAGCATGTCCTATAATTTAAGTGAATAGTTTCGAGTTATTAATTTTTTTCTTTAAAATTTGAGAAATGCACGTCAATCAAATTTGCCCTGAGTTTTCTGGTATCTTGTTGAAATTTTTTAAAGAGTTGACAAGGAATCTTTAAAACAATGTATTAAGATTCCAAAAATTCCACCCCCACTTGCGAAAACCTAATAACAAAAAAGTTATAGGCTATTTTTGATTGACGCGCATTTCTTAAATTTTAACGAAAAAAATTTATAACTTAAAACTATTTATTTTAGGTATAGGACATGGTATGGTTATTTTACTCAGAATTTTATACAAAATTTAAAAATGTAAAAATATTCTATTTGAAATAACAAAGTTGATGTCACTTCCGATTTTAAAATTTCAAATTAATATCTTTTTCCGTTCCCCAGAAACATCTAATGGACTACGAATGTGGAACACCCTGTATAAGTTTAGTTGTTTGGTGGTGAAAATAAAACATTTAGATATATATACCAGCGCCCTAACATTTCTCGAAACAGTAAGGAATTCCATATGGCCGTTGTCGGGTCATAAGTTGTCCAGTGTGGACCAAACAACTAAATTATTATGACGTTCGATTATAAACATTTCTTCTCGTCGAGAAAAAACAACGACAACGACAAAGCCGCGTTCACTTTCCTCATCTCCACAAATTTATTAATATCGAAACTCGTCTGACAAATGAAATTTTATACTCACAAAATGCTTGTCTACATTTTTTCCGGAGGTGGATATTATCTTTTTATTTATGTGCACCGGCCACAGGTTTTGTGTACGACACGGTATATATTTCATGTAATTGGATGTCGCGCGTTGTTTTCCACTTTTATTAACTGTAATTTGTTTTAATGATGTCCAAATAAACATTTACTTTTTTATTTTTAATTAAATGCCTTAAATAAACATTTTAAATAAAAAAAATAATTAGCTCTCAATTAATATGCGTTGGATTGAACACAGTAAAAAATATTTTTTTAATTTGAAGCAAATATTAAGGAGATTTTATGGTAATCCAGGTCCACATAACTTTATATTAACCAACTGTAATCTGTTAACAAATTGAATAAGTAATTTGTAATTATAACAACTTAAATAAAAATAATTTTGATAAGAAATGATGCCTTAATAATGTATAACAGTGTATACTAAAACAAACATATAAAAGTAATTTTACGAGCAAACCCAAATTTTATTTTCATTGACCACACAATTTTTGCTAGTTTTATAGATTTGTCTCTGAATATTTTATAAATATGCAAATAAGAGAAATTTGTGAATCAATTTATTTAGTTTTTATTATTTTACGATATATTGTTAAATTTTTTTTAAGGAAGTATAATAAATTATATTTTTATGTCTGGCATATTTATAAAATTTGAAAGGTTAATTCAAAAGTGTATGAACCAGTTACGGCTACATGTAATTTATCTAAATTAAATTTAAGACCATTTATTACCGATTGTCATTTATTATCCTGAATACAACAATACAAATTGCTACAATGTCAATTAGGTATCATTATTTATTGTAGTGAAGCATTGACATAAATGTATTATTTTATTTGCATTATAAACTGCACCTAATGATTAATAACGACATAAGTTTCATATGGTCATTTCGAACAATACTCAGTAACAAAGCGTTTATAAAATTTTGTTGTTGGTTTAATAAAACCACTTTTTTTTTGTTATTTTAACAAAATATTGTGTTATTTATTGTTGTTCTTCTGAGCCTACACAGACAAATATTAACCAGATTTTATGTTAATCCAGGTCCACATAACTTTTAGTTAAGTTTACACCAAACTGTAATCTTTTAACTAATTGAATAAGTAGTTTGTAATTATAACAAACATTTTGTAGATTTAATAACAAAATCCTATCAATAATTCAACCATAATTCTTGTAATTTTCTTAAAGGACCTTATTTTTATAAACATTTTTGTAGACCCATAAACTTAAATAAAAGGGATTTTGATAAGAAATGTTGCTTTATTAATAAATTTACTAAACAAAAAAATTAACACATACCAACATAAATGAACACATAAATAACATACACACAATTAAATAACTCACCATTCTGAAATTGTCAACAATAAATTTAAAGCACCGATTATACATCATTTTTAAATAAATAGGTAGTTTTTTTTACAAAAGAGAGGAAGGCAGAAGTCTTACTCGACAAATTTTGTCCAATTGCACAGCTAAGTCGCGCACGTTATTTGTGTTTTACGTTGCAAGGAAAAAATTAAAAAACTTTTTTAGTACTCGATTTCGATTGATTATTCCTTATATCATTGATTAAGAAACTCAACGCTTAAATGCTTATATAGTTACGTTAGGGTGTGTATTTTATCAAAGGGATCATGGTGAATTATTGTGTTTTTAATTGTAAATAAAATTCAAGAACTAAATCGTTGCATTTTCATGTTTTGCCAAAGGATCCAATTCGGTAAGTACATTTGTTGGTGCAGAATTAACTAATGACAACTTTACCTAATATAATTTATATTTAAGCTTGGACATTTTTAAGAAATTAGTAGAAAATAATTTTTGCACAAACATGACCTCAAAATCAACCATTTTTATATTTGAGTTCTCTAAAAAACGCAGACAAATATACCTACGAATTTATGGCAACATAATATTATATATAATACATAATATAATGGTATTTTACCGTTGAGTGGAGACTTTCTTAATTAACGCTTTTAATAATGCTAAATGCTGTTTAAATTTAGACGACTTATTTCTTTGAAGATTTTTAATGAATTGAAATGTTTACACTTTTTACGTTAATCACTACTAAAATGTGTATTTATTGTATCTAATAGGTACAATTTATATTTTCAGGGACTGTATGCAATTTATTTCTTCATTCAGATTAACACTGTTTATTGGAAAACCGGTAAAAACTCAACCCAGGATTTCCTCTCGAAATACACCCAACAACACAACAAATCGATCCACGGTTTTTTTTCGATATTTTTTAACATTTACCGGCTTTATTCTCAAAAACACTCGTTTGTAACCTAAGCGTTTTACAGCTGATTATTAAAAGTTCTACTTTTGTTACGATGATGGGGCTACTAGCGATACTTCTTTAGCGTATACATAATCCAACCTAATATCATAATTTATTAGGGTTATTAACATTGAATTAAAATTACTATTCAAACGGTGTACCTGTGGACAATCCACCTTATTAAAATCATAATTGGACTGAAACATCGCGTCGTTTTGTACTCGATATTTTATCATCGTTTTAATAAACTATAAATTAAGTTGGTAATGACATTTATCTATTCATAATTTCGTTCGGTTCTAAAGAGACTGTGGCTTTTTAATGCATGAAAAAATTGAGAGGAGATATTGGATGCCTAATTTGAATCGTGCATGACATGTGGCTAATACGAATTCTTGCTCAGTCGTTACTTTGTCGAGATTTTAGTGCTGTACTGTGTACAGTTTGGATTTAGTGCAAAACAATTCGACACATCCTACTTGTAGGTTAATTAGTATAGTAAAACAGCCGTTTAGCTATTCTTTTTTATACTAATCGAAATGACCATATGAAGCTTATGTCCATATCATTCATCTTCATCACACACTATAAAAAAATCCTTATTTGGATTTTCTTATTACAATAATAACATATAAAAATAAATTACATATATGTAATATATTACCCAAAAATAATCAGGATCATTTAAAAATTAAACACACTGTGTTTCCTGGCCGGCTAGATCGCCAGATTTGACTCCCCTAGACTTTTTTATGTGGGGTCAAATACACAGTAAAAATGTTTGTTAATTTTATCCAGATTTTATGTTTATCCAGGTCCAATTAATTTTATGTTAATCTGTTAACTAATTGAATAGGTAGTTTGTAATTATAACAAACATTTTGTAGATTTAATAACAAAATCCTGCCAATAATTCAACCATTATTCTTGTAATTTTCAAAAAGGACCAGTAACAAAACTATTTGTCGCAAATTGGGAACTTAAATTAAAAGAATTTTGATCAAAAATTTTGCTTTATTAATCAATTTCCTAAACAAAACACACAATTAAATAACATACCATTCTGAAATCATCAAATTATAAAGAAATTTGGTACAATATAATTATCAGTACTACTACAACACTTACTGATGTATTTCGTAACTTTAACCCACTTCACTGTGATCTTTTTTCGGATACTTTGCACTTCGCACACTAAAATAGGTATAAGAAATCCGAATAACAATAATAACAGACTTCTGGTAATATATTATATAACATTTTGGACAGTTGTTACAAACACGTTACGAATTAAAATAAAGTAAGCAGAAACATAAGTTGCAGACGCTGAAGTCAGTTGAACTTGTTGATGCGTATTGTCAGTGGAAAATGTTTTGATTGACTGCCTGAAATCACGTGTACTTTTTAACGAAATAATTTGTTAAACATCAACAAAATAATCTGTAACCTTTGAAATTAACAAAATGCTTACAAAATTGCATATTACCTTTACAAAACCTTCGGTAAAATATTTTCCTTTGTTAAAATAGTTACAAACCCTGATTTTCTACAAAAAAGTTATGTTAAAATTTCAAAAATAAAATTAACAAACTACAAATCTGATTTGTATAGCAGTGACAGAAACAAACCAGTTTCTCTGCATGTTATTTATTTTTTGTCCGAAAATGAAATATGAATATTGAGACCGGTGCCATAGAAATAAACATATAGGTACAGATAAGAAGAAATAACGTAGATTTCAAAATATAAGTTATTGTCTAAGTGCCCTGTATTTATAGTATCTACGGCAACGAAATATTCGAAGTATGCGATAAAATTTTATTTAATTAACCGTATGGGACCACTGAGGACCCCTGTCGTGCGCTATGAAAAGATATCAAATTTAGATAACTCGTATTTTTCAAAAATTAAAATTATTACTTTTACTCCTTAGATTTTTTACTTTTTGGATGACATTATCTTGATCAAATGGACACCATTTGCTTATTTATTTCTAATTTATTTATTGATTGATTTTTGATATGAAAAAGGTTGTAAATTTGCTTAATTTGGAATGCCTACCGTATAATTATTAAAATTTAATCAATAAAATTTTCAAGTAGCTTGCATTTTTAAATAAAAAAATTCAAAATCAGTGAACAAATAAATCTATTTGTTTTTATTCTTATACGTAAACGGATGATCACATAGCATCAATAAATAATTTATTATTTATGTAAAACCACTTAGATTTGTTTATGCGCACTATGGTGTATATAATAAAAATAAATTATAAGGAATTAAATCAAAAGCTGTATTATCACCTGGTTACGTCATTTTTAGACTTCTTTGAAAAGAAATAATGTGCACAAGGTTCTCATAAAACGTTTTTATTTGCTTTATGGTTTTATTACAATAGCCATTAACTATTAAAAATTTATTAATAATATAATGATATTTACATTAACATGGACAAAACCCATGGCTGCAAATCTTAAATTGTGCATTAATGTTCGCTTAAATAAGTCGTAAATGTGGAAAAACTTGTTTCCCATTTAATATGACAATCTTTAAAATAAATAATTACTGTGCGATTTCAAACATGGCACGCGGAATTCCACAGGAATTTCACGAGAACATATTTGCCACCTGTAAATTATTTTAAGCATACTTTAATATTCTTCTTAATGATAACTATTTTATTGACTTTTCTCTGTGAGTTGTTTTAAATTAAAACCTGCTACATGGTTGGTTATTAATTAATTTGAGAAACGGTTACAATTTTACAGATTATTAATAATAAATAAAAAAGGTGCCCTTAAACTAAAATAGGCAACTCTCTTGATAAAAATTATTATCGGCAAGAAACAATATTTTAGTATAAAAGAGTACGAGGTGTGTTCAGAAAATATCAAGAAACAAATATTTATTTATTCGTCTACATTAATGTTGTCGCCTTCAAAATAGTAGCCATTGGATATTATGCACATGTGCCAGCTCTTCTTCCAATACTCAAAACATTTCTAAAACTCGATCTTTGAGATAGCCTTTAGTTCTTTCAGCGATGCGCTTTTAATGTCATCTATGCTTGCAAAACGACGGCCCTTTAAGGTTCTCTTTATTTTAGGGAATAGGAAAAAGTCAGACAGAGGCATGTCTGGCGAATATGGAGGCTGGGGCATCATTACAGTATTGTTTTTGGCCAAAAATTTTGCTGCCACGCGTTTCATACCCAAAACAATCGAAAACATTTCATGGGATGAGCCAATCGATATACCAACATCATCAGCGACTTCTCTGATGGTTTATAACCATTTCTTCCACTTTTTCCATATTTTTATCGGTTGTTAATGTGCTTGTGCGTTCGGGGCGTTCGTCATCTTCAACGTCTTCACGTCCATCTTGGAAACTCTTATACCACTTGTAAACTCTTGTTTTACTTATAGCAGACTCAATATAGGCCTTTGTTTATTTCATATTTTAAGCAAAATTGGATACAAATTCTTTGATCCAGTTCTTTTAACGAACGAAAAATCGCCGAGCTCATAAAACGTCTCACCTTAGCGGCTGCCACAGACAAAGTAAACAATGAAAACAGCTAAAGTTTTTATCATACTTCGGGGGCATTTATACCAACATAATAAAGAAAATTTTATGACAACCGGACTCTCCGAACCCGCGAAATTTAACAATTCCCGTTATTTTCTGAACACACCTCGTATATGCTTTTGTAGCAGGACAAATTTTCTTTCTTAGAAAGTTCCTAAGCTTTTCAATTAAGAGAGAATATCTTCCGAAGAAATATTTTTGGTTCCTGTATCAAGAAATCTTGATTTAAGCTATTATTGTAATATCCTTAAACGAATAGATAAATCTCTCCCCTCAAGTAATTAAAAAAAAAAAGATTTAGATTAAGAAACATAGCTCTTGGCCCTATTCAAAAGCTCAAATCTTTTGAATCAAAGTGATTTTAATTTCTTTTAAGAGATTATTTTTTTCAGTGTATACATGAAATGCATGTTGGTTTCACCGTAATAACGATAATTAACCCAGGAAAAAATTAAAATTGACTTGTTTTTGGAGTTAAAAAAAATAAGTTGTTTTAAAATACAGAATGTATTCCAGTTTCTTAACAGAAAACTTTATTTGTCGGCCATTGTAATCTACTACCGGAAAGTGCCGGAATATGATTTGTGTGTACGAACCTATCGAACAAATTTAACCGCCTTACATTATTCACAAGGCAACCGTGTTTATAAAACACAGAAGATGCCTGAAATAATTCAGATATCTATCGAAGAAAGTTACGACTCCATCTACTCGTAACTTACCACGTACTACCAACACAACGTCGAGAAGGCACCTCCGAGACTTTGAAACAATAAAGGGGGTTGTAATTTTTTCCCGATTTGTGGTGGTGGTGGTGTTGTACTGATATGGGTCGCCGTTTGCTACACGATTGTGTTTTGTTTATCTCAGCATGGGTGCGATGGAGCAGCCCACCCAGATTGTCGAGTTGGCCTGTCGGACGAGATTGTCACACAGAGCAGAGATCGAGATTTTGGCCAGTAAAATAACAGTTCACAGATTTTAGATAATAATAATAATAAAAATAATAATAATAATAATAATAATATTTATTGGTCTAAAGATCATACAATGATATGAGACAAGTCAATTCAAAAACTATTATGTTCGTCACCTGAGTATTGATTTGTTCTATGTCCAATATGTTATAATCGAGATAAACGGGTTTGAAACTTTTAAATTAAATATCTTATTTGTTTTTTAATGAATACTTAATTAAACATTAATAACAATATTCTTGTTTGGCCTTTAATTAGTTCTATTGAGCAACTCTTATCTCAAATTTGGATTTATGCCTCAATATTGGATTTAACGTTTTGGAGATAAAACAAAAAGTGCTATTTTTGGATTTTAGAAACAAAATGTTGGACATATAACATAGTTTTAGGACATGAAACAAACTGAAATAAAAAACACTTTATTTAATAATGATTTACTTTAATAATAATAATTATAATTATTGTCAAAATACAATGTCATAGACATGTAAATAGGTAAAAAAACGTGTACTGGCTAAAGTAGATATAGAACAAAAATTGTTTATACTTATAAGGAAGCTTTCCTTGGAGATAGCACAAACAAATATTAATTATTTTCAGATTTTTACAAACACATAGAGCAAAAGAAAGCCTGTAAGCAAAATTTTGGAGATAGAGTTAACCAATTTTAAACCTTTTATACTAAACTCGGATTTAGACTAACCTAAACTAAAAACTGACACAATTATATCAAAATACTATTATGGAGATGGAACAAACCAACTTCAACTTTCCGAAAATGCATAAACCTCAAAATGGTAAAAAATGGAGTACAAACCAATACTCAGGTGACGTGTTATTCAAGTATATATAAATTAAATACCTACAACAACAAAAAACTATGGTAAATCAAAACAAATTACAAAAAAACTATGGTAAATCAAAACAAATAACAATAGAACTTTGTTTAAAAATTCTTCGACTGAATAAAAAGCTTTTTCAAGAAGAATCAATTTTAAGTTATCTTTGAAAGAATTTAAAGTTTGAATTTTAAGAGAAGTAACTAGCTTATTGTATAATACCATGTTTGTTGTTGTTCGGGGGTTAAAATATAATATAACTTTGCCAAGTTCCTTTATTTGGCAGATTATTTTTGAGCAATTTGTTTGATAAGTTGTTTTGTACAGTGAAGTCCGTTAGAATTCTAAGGCAATTAGGAACCGTGTGAGAGTCTACATTGGAAGTAATTATACTTTCTTTTGATTTGACCGCGAGTGGAACGTGCTTCTTGTAAGATCGAACCCTATACTCTTCCCATCTTCACCAACCATTTCATGCTTCTAATTTTTTTTATTCCATAACAATCATATAAGAGAATTTTACTTCTTATGTTTCGATTTTGGCAGTAGCAGTGACAGTTCTATATGCAGTGATATTTAAATACTTAAAATGAGTTTAATGAGGTCCACTACAAAGAAAAAAATTAATAAAAAGATATGAAAACCAATAATAATTGTGTTTTTTTCAGATTTCTTAATATGAGTTTGGAAAATATTTTACTAAAAGTTTTGTAAAGGTAATTTTGTAGGCATTTTGTTAATTTCAAAGATTACAAATTATTTCGTTGATAAAGTACACGTGATTTCAGGCAGTCAATCAAAACATTTCCCACTGACAATACGCTTCAACAAGTTCAACTGACTTCAGCGTCTGCAACTTATGTTTCTGCTTACTTTATTTTAAGTCGTAACGTGTTAGTAACAACTGTTCAGAGTGTTTGTAATATAGATATTACCAGAAATCTGTTATTATTGTTATTATTGTTATCCTATTTAACGAGTGTGCGAAGTATCCGAAAAAAAATGCCATCACTAATGCCAAAATAAAATTAGGGGATACAGTGAAGTGGGTTAAAGTTACGAAATACATCAGTTAGTAGTGATAATTATATTGTACCAAATTTCTTTATAATTTGATGATTTAAGAATTGTTTGTTATTTAATTGTTTGTATGTTACTTTTGTGTTAATTTTTTTAATTATAAAATTAATCAAGTAACATTTCATATCCAAAGTCTTTTCATTTAAGTTTCCAATTTCTAACAATTACTTTTGTTACTGAGTCTACAAAAAGGTTTGTAAACATTCAATTATATAACAGATTATAGTTGTTTGTAAACTTTACATAAAGTTATGTGGACCTGGATTAACATAAAATTAGGTTAGAATTTGGCTAAAATATTTTTTTACTGTAGAGGAAAGTCGCCTAATTTCAAGTACCTAGGCGCCTAATTTCGGATAGTGGTGTATCTTTGAAACTAATCAAATCATTAATCGGAACCACCTTTCGTAGTATTTTTGTTGGTCATAGTTAGGGTTGGGAAAATTTCACTTTTTGCTTGTACTTAAAATTTGACTTGAAATTTTCATAACATTTATGAAATTTATTAAAATTTCCAAAATTTCTGAAATTTCATGAAATTTATTGAAACTTTCAATAAATTTCAATCTCTTTAAGTGTAATATATTAATGTAACGTTTTTAACTGTTCGTAGTGTGAATTAAAACACGCACTGGTTAATTAACGAACTAAACTATTTATTTAATAACTTAACTACACTTAAAACACTATAAAACTAACTAAACACTTAACTTCTAATTATTTATATATCACTATTGCTCAAGAGTCTATTTATTTGCACTTATATTTATTTATTTCGCCGCGAGTACCAAATCTTAACTGACTGCTCTGTGTTGCTCCGTTTCTTATATATTCAGCGCCAAGGTCTTCTGGAACATTCCAGCGAGCTCCACACTCTCGATTGTTCGAGCGCTGAGTCACCGGCGATGACTAACCGGCGATGACTCATCGGCGATGAGTCATCACTCCGATATGCAGAGCGGTACTCGCTACATTGCCCCCGTCTTAAAACATTTTCGTCCCGAAAATGGTCCTCAGCTCCATGGCGATATTTGCATAAAGATCCAAACTTGCAGTGTGACGTCCTATAGAAGTAGCAGTCTACGGTCTTTCTTCCGGTTGTTCTTTTAGGGTTGTGGCAACAGACAAGAATGTGTATGCCACTAAATCTGAAGATAACTTCCACCATACTTCTAATTATTCTCCAGTCCAAACCGTCAAGTCCACAAGCAATCTTTGGTATCGCCAGGTTCATGATGTCCTTGGACAAAAGGGTATCCCTCAATTTATTTAAGGCATTCCATACATCACGGTAGTTTGGCTTCTGATGGGAGAGCTGCTTTGTTACCAGATAGAAGATACTTCTGTTGCCTATCTGCTCATTATTCACAATTTCAAGCACCCCTCCAACTTTGGGATTCTGCCTTCGTAGCTCGTCGATCCGTCCAAACTTGTTTTTAAAAACAACCGCTATTCCCCTGGACATCCTTAGGTCTTCCGCAACACAGTGAGCCAAGGAGTAATCGGCCGGAACCGTGAATAGATCTTGTTGTTCTTCTCGAGTGACACCATAGCGAGCTTTTTTACCGCTCGAATATAAATACATGAAGTCTTCAAAAAGCAACTCGTCTTCCGGAGGATTAACTCGCCTTACTCTAGCATGGTTCATTTGGTCATCATTGTTTCCAGCGTAAGGAGCCAATCGGTTAAAATGGATCACTTTCGGCTTTCCTCTTGGTTGTTTTCTGATCCGGTAGATGATGTCATTTATGCGATCCATGACTTCGTATGGTCCTTCCCAAGAAGTCTGCAGCTTCGGTGAATAACCACGACGGCGCTGAGGGTTGTATAACCAAACTAGGTCTCCGGGTTGAAATCCTCCATTTTCCGCCTTGATGTCGTATGCCTCTTTCATTCTATCACTGGCACTCTGGATGTTTAAACGAACTCGGCTGTGAATGTCGCTCATTTTCCTACGTAAATTGTTGACGTAATCTTCTCCAGCAATATCATCCCCTGGTAGGCAACCAAACCTCAGGTCACAAGGTAGACGAAGTTCACGCCCCATAACAATGCTAGCGGGTGTCTGGCCGGTTGTATCGTGGATAGAAGAACGGTACGCCAACAGGAACAGATGAAGGAAGCGGTCCCAGTCTCTTTGGTGATCAGAGACTACCTTGGACAGGTACCGGTTTATCGTTCTATTCATTCGTTCTACCATTCCATCAGACTGCGGATGTAATGCAGTCGTCCTCGTCTTCCGAATGTTAAGAATCTTACAGACATTCTGGAACAATATAGATTCGAAGTTCCTGCCTTGGTCTGAATGCATCTCCATTGGCACACCAAAACGACAAATCCACTCCTTAATAAGGGCATCGGCCACTGTGGCAGCTTCCTGGTTTGGCAAGGCGTACGCTTCCGCCCACTTGCTGAAGTAATCCATTACAACGATGATGTATTTATTTCCAGACTCTGTTTCCGGAAATGGACCCGCCACATCGATTGCAATTCTCTCAAATGCAAATGCAAATACATTGTACTGTCGCATTGGGGCTTTTGGGCGCTTCTGGGGTCCATTGCTTGCCGCGCAAACGGCGCACTTCTTGCACCATTCCTTCACATCTCGTTGGCTGTTGACCCAATAAAACCGTTCCCTAAGTCTTCCGAGCGTCCTGGTCACCCCAAGATGTCCTCCAGTAGTTCCATCATGGATTTCCTGCAGCACTTCTGGTATCCTGTTTCTGGGGATTATTATCTGCTTCCGGTCTTCCCCCCCTTCTGGCATCTCCAGAACGCGCTTTAGAAGCCCGTCACTTAAGATGATGGAATTCCATTGGGCCCAGTACGATTTCACATTCGGCGAATATTGGGCGACTTCCTGCCACGTTGGTTTACGGTCGTTTTTCTTCCAATCGATGATAAGCTTCAAATCCGGGTCCCTTTCCTGGTCTTGTTGAACCTCACCGGATTGCCAATGATCATCCACGATTGTAGTCCTGCGAACCAACACATCCTTTTCTTCGGCCCTGAGACAATGTTTACAGTCTTCCGGGCACGGTCTTCTTGACAAGGCGTCAGCATTTCTATGGATCGTCCCAGCCCGATGTTCTGTGTCAAAGTCGAACTCCTGTAGTCTTTCAATCCATCTTGCTACCTGTCCTTCAGGATTCTTGAATTGCAAAAGCCATTTAAGGGCAGCATGATCCGTTCTTAGCAAGAATTTTCTTCCATACAGGTACTTGTAAAAGTGTTCGACTGCTTTTACCACTGCCAACAGCTCGCGTCGAGTAACACAGTAATTTCGCTCTGGTTTCGATAGAGTTTTACTGAAGTATCCAATAACTTTCTCTTTTCCTTCTTGAATCTGCGACAAAACAGCTCCCAGGCCCACATTGCTGGCGTCCGTGTCCAAAATAAATTCACCATCCGGAAGTGGATAACTCAGGACTGGTGAGCTGGTCAACGCGTTTTTCAGGTTCTTAAAGGCTTCTTGGCATTCGTCGTCCCATTGAAATCGTCTTTCTCCCTCTGTTAAACGTGTCAAAGGCTTAGCAACCTTTGCGAATCCTGGTACGTACCGACGGTAGTAGGTGCATAATCCCAGAAAGCTTCTTAAGTCATGTTTATTCTTCGGTATTGGCCATTCCCGCACCGTCTTCACCTTCTGTTTATCCACTGCAACTCCTTGACTTGAAACGACATGGCCCAGATACTGCACTTCCCTCTGGAACAAGTGACATTTCTTTGGGCTAAGCTTCAGGCCGGAACTTCTTAAGCGCTGAAAAACTTCCTTCAGGTTCTTCATATGGTCCTCAAATGATTTTCCAACCACAATAATGTCGTCAAGGTACACCAAGCAAGTCTTCCAGGATAGTCCCTTTAAAACCATTTCCATGAGCCTTTCAAAAGTTGCAGGGGCATTACATAGTCCAAACGGCATGACAGTAAACTGCCACAGTCCAGCACCCACGGTAAACGCCGTCTTTTCTCTATCTTCTGGTGCCATTTCAACCTGCCAGTAACCGCTTTTCAAATCCAAAGTCGAAAATATTTGGGATCCAGCCAATGTATCCAGGGTGTCATCTATCCTAGGCAGAGGGTAGCTGTCCTTCTTCGTCACGTTGTTCAGCTGACGAAAATCGACGCAAAATCTAGTTGATCCATCCTTCTTCTTAACTAACACCACTGGGGAAGACCATGGGCTGTTAGATGGTTCGATCACCCCTTCCTTCTCCATTTCTTGCACTATTTTATCAGCTTCCTCTCGCTTAGCAAGAGGTAGCCTTCTTGCCGACTGTCGAATAGGCTGTGCATCACCGGTGTTAATTTTATGCTGGACAATTCTTGTCCTACCCTTCTTTCCTTGTCCATCATCAAAGACGTCCTGATAGTTGTGTATCAGCTCTCTCAGCTTTATTCTCTCATTTGGTTTTAAGTCCTTTGAAGAAGTCGAAAGCAGAGTCGTCAATTCATTGCTAATTTTCTTGGCCGGAACTCCAGACTCACGAATGCTTCTAATAATTGAGGAAACAGAAGAACAGTTCCCCAAAACGATTCCTTTTTTCAAGTTCACAGAGTAACCATTAACATTCAATACTCTTACAGGCACTTCTTTTCCGACACGTATTAAAGTCTTCCCTATTACAACTCCTCGACCGACCTCTTTGTCATCAATTTTCGGCTCCAGAAGCATTATACTTCCATCTTCTGATTTACAATCCAAGAAAGCCTTCAATATCATCTCGCTGTGTTCCGGTATCAAAGCATCTTCTGTTAGCATTACACGAATATTCTTTTCTTTTGATCGATGCAACACGACTTCTTCTCCATTTACTCTCAATATTCCTTGTTGAAAGTTTAGTTCAAATCCTATAGAGTTCATAATGTCCATGCCTACAATAACTTCATCTTCAATATCTGCTACTAATGCTCGATGTTTAAATTTCGTGTTTCCTATGACCATAGTGATGTCCACTTCTCCATGAACAGTAGCAGTATCTCCTGTTGCAGTACGTAGTCGCCGATTGGTAGATTTGATCTTGGACATTTCGACAATATCTGGCCTAATAATTGTCTTCGTCGCACCTGTATCCAGTAGCAGCACATGTAATTTTCCATTAATAAAACCATCCACAAAAACACTGCTGGACTGGTGTAGAAGAGATGCAACACGTTCGATATCTTCTGGGGCATGCTGGTTACAGGTCGACGGTAGCCCCTTTTCCTCGACCCTATCTAGTTTTCCGACTGAGACGAAGTCGGCACCTCTTGGCTTTTTCTGCAACGACTTCGTATATGTCCGAGCTTTCCACATCTCCAACACCGGATTTCCTTCTTTTCTGGTTGATTCTCTTTAAGAACTCGCCTGATTTCTTCGATTATGCTGGGTTCCTCCTCTTTTTCTTCCTCGACTCTCCTAATTCTATGCTGGCTCCTGCAGCTCTGCTTTGCCGCCTCGAATTCCAAAGCTCGAGCCAATGCATCAACCAGTTGGCTCGGACGAGCCAATGTCAGAGCCTGTCGTGTTTCATTGTCCCGAAGTCCATCCAAAAAGGCTTGAACCGCTAATCGTTCCATAACGGTCGTTGGAGTAGCTGGATATGCTAGCCGGACCAAGCGTGCAATATCAGCCTCAAATTCTTGCAAAGTCTCGTTAGATTTCTGGCAGCGATTCTTCAGTTGGGAATGGTACACATGTTCCAGATGTGTCTGGCCATATCGCAGTTCCAGGTGTTTCACCAAGGCTTCGTAATCTTCTTGTTCGTTTGGAGAAAGTGTCTGCAAGATGTCCGTTGCATCTCCGCGTAAAGCAAGAGTTAATGCTGTAGCTTTTTCTTCCGGTAGCCAGCCATTTGCTTTTGCTGCTGCCTCAAACTGACGGATGTAATTTGTCCAAGAAGTTTTTCCATCGAACTGAGGTGGTTTCATCCGTACTCGGCTTCCCTCCGGCACTGCTCCTGGTTCCGTCAGCATCATTGGTAAATTTACAGCTTTCAGTTTACTATTTATTTCTCTAATTTTGACCTCCAATTTCTCGTTCAATTTTTCTTCTCTCGTATCCAATTCCATCCTTACGTTATTTAATTCCATCCTTACATCGTCAACTTTCTGTCCCACTTTCTCTTCTAATTCATTGACATTTTCTAGAATTTTCCCTTCCAAATATTCTTTTAGGTTTTTAGAATTTTCTAGCATTTTCTGTTGAAACTCGTTAGAATTGTCCAAAATTTTCTGTTGTAAATCGTTAGAATTTTCTAGCATTTTCTGTTGCAAATCGTCCTTTAATTCGTTGACATTTTCCAGAATCTTCTGTTGTAAATCGATTTTCAAATCGCTAGAATTTTCCACCATTTTCTGTTGCAAATCATCCTTTAAATCGCTAGAATTTTCTACCATTTTCTGTTGTAATTCGTTAGAATTTTCTAGCATTTTCTGTTGTAAATCACCTTTCAAATTTTGCAACAATAAATGCATATCACACGAACCTTCAAATAAATAGGTATCTGGATTTTCACCCTCTTGTTCCAACGCTTCTCGAAGCCGCTGCTGCAACACATTCTTTTTTCCAGTTGTTTCACATTCTCTTTCTTCCAGTTCCCGCTTAAGGTCCGCCACTTTTAAGTCCATTAACGAAACCATTTTCGCGAAGTTTCACACTAATCCCACTTCTGACACCAATGTAACGTTTTTAACTGTTCGTAGTGTGAATTAAAACACGCACTGGTTAATTAACGAACTAAACTATTTATTTAATAACTTAACTACACTTAAAACACTATAAAACTAACTAAACACTTAACTTCTAATTATTTATATATCACTATTGCTCAAGAGTCTATTTATTTGCACTTATATTTATTTATTTCGCCGCGAGTACCAAATCTTAACTGACTGCTCTGTGTTGCTCCGTTTCTTATATATTCAGCGCCAAGGTCTTCTGGAACATTCCAGCGAGCTCCACACTCTCGATTGTTCGAGCGCTGAGTCACCGGCGATGACTAACCGGCGATGACTCATCGGCGATGAGTCATCACTCCGATATGCAGAGCGGTACTCGCTACATTAATATTGAAATAAGCCCACTCGGGACCATGGCAAATTGCCTCTCTTACCTCCTACCCCTCTGTGGGCCCCTGCACCAATAATATAAATAGTAAATACCTATGTTTACCACAAATTTCTTGAGATTTCCTTTTAAAATATTTTTAAAATTACTAAAACTAAAAGAGACATAGCACTTTTTGGTAAGATAATGAGATTGTGCCACTTTCATTGTTATATATACATATATTTATTATTTTTAACTATTTTACTGAAATTTTACGAAAATTGAAGAAACTTCATCAAAATTTTATGAGCAAAAGGCATTTTTTATCCGTTTTCCGATGCAATTATAGCAAAAGTAAACGTTTAAATTAATCATGACTTTTAAAAAAAATTTAAAGTCTGATTTAATTTACAAATTAAATTGGTAACTGAATTAAATTATTTAAATTAATGTATGCATATAAGTAACAATAATTAATTATAGTGTATTCAAATCCAAGCCGAACTAAACAAAAACGCCCAGACGCTTGATTACTCGTTCTTATTGGTCGATTCGGAATCTGTTGTAAATTATTATTAAAGGTCCCAGGGGAGGCCGCATGTGAAATTTATGCGAAATTTTCAGTAAATTGCGAAACTTTCAATGAAATTTCTGAAACTTTCACAGGCAATGTTGAAATTTTCGGATTGAAAATTTCATTTAAAATTTTTAAAAAATTCACTTTTCCAACTAAATGAAATATTTCAAGTTTGAAACTTTCAAAGTTGAAATTTTCATTTGAAAATTTCAACTGTCCCACACTGAAAAAAATAAGCTGTTGAAACAACAAAAAAAATATTAATTCAACTCTTTATGCACTTTAAATACAAGCAATGGTTTTTGCACGTTTACTTAACCATCTAAAAATGTCAAAATGTATTGTTTAATTGAACAACAAATAACAGTCAAATGAACAAAATAAGAATATTTGTTCTAATCTCCTAATTTGGTTAATTTAACATTCTTAGGGTGTTAAGGTAAATTTCTTGAAATGTCCAGGTAACCTTTTTAGCATATTCACTTAACACCAATAAAATGTTAAATTAACATTCTGAAAATGTAAAATTCTTTAAAGGTTGGTATCCAAAACAAAATTATGGAAATAATATATTATTATATATAAATAGAAAGAATTGAACCTTCACCTCGCCCAGAGTTTTTGTTTTGAGCGTGTTCCACCCATGATACATCTTTGTATCATGTGTTCCACCTACTTCAAATACCGACAGACTGTTTCGCCCTGTATTGAGGGTCTTAACAGTGTCGGGCAATATGGTGTAGTGAAAGTTCTACTGTGGAACACACCTTAAACAAACAGATATCTCATCTTATATACACCTAATCGTAAGCTAACTAAGGCGAGATGTAAGAAAACGTCATTGTCTAATGACGTGGCGTGAGTGTTCGAAGCGCCATTCTCGGCAATTTTATGAATGCAAATTTTACATTTTAAATTTTAAAGTAACATTTTAAATTTGTTAAATGAACAAATTTAAAGTTTTGGATTAAAGAGCAACTAAACGTTAATTTAATAGTTTTTTTAGGTAATCTTAAAAATTTCAGTAGTTGATTCAACAAATTCCAGCTATTAAATCAAAGTACGATAAACATTTTAATTCAAAATATTAGTTTATGTTAAATTAATATTTAAACTGTCAAATGAACAAATAAACTTTGACAAACTCTGACTTTTGCTTTAACACCAAAATATAGATTAATCCAATAGGTTTTTTGTTGAAACAACATTTTTAAAAATGACATTTAGGCAAATGTTAACTCAACTACATTATTTTTTTCGGTGCAACCCTAGTCATAGTTTAAGCCGTGTTTTTTTATAAATATTCGTTGTAAAAACTTGTATTTTTTAGCTGGACAAGGTAAATGTTTGTTTAAGGCATTGTATTTCTCAAAAAACGAAATTTTTTCAATGATTTTATTTAAAAAAACTTTACTCAAAAAGTATAAAGTTGTATAATTTCGGATGGTAGCCTGAATATAATGTTTTTATATGTGACTTATGCATGGACTAATAAATATGTTGTTATTAAAAAAAGTTTTTTTTTTTAATTTCGGATAGGGTGTCCAAAATTGGGAGCCCAATTTTAAATTTGCAAAAAATTGCAATTACTACAAAAACCTCCTTTTTTGTAAACATTTTTTGTAATACAATAAATGTTTTGATATTATAATTTGTTTCTTTGCAATGCATTGTATACCTACTAGCCAATATATTTTTTTTTAAATTTTGATTATTTTTTAAAGGTATCTGTAGGTCCTCTGTAGCTAAACTTCCTTAATATAAAGTATTACATCAAAATTGCACACGGATAAATGCGTCTACGAAAGGTTGCGGTGCATGATATCATTGCTATAGTAGTTACCTAAAATCTGTGTTATACCACTTTTTTCGTAACTTTGACTACCTACATTAACCATAATACTTATTATAATAATAGTTTTTTTTAATGACGGCGTCATCGATTCTATCGAGCAGTAGTAGATACATGAAGAAGGTATTAAGCAAGAAGAAAAAGGACGAGAGGACAAACTCCAATAAATTAGTGCGATAATCGTTTTAAATCGATATTTATTCGGTATGTGTCCATGTGACGGTCTTCGCTTGTACCTACCAATAATAAAATACAAACAGTGTCTACGTTCACAAATACCTTTATAGGAGTTTAATATCCGATGACCCGGTGCGTTGTTGAATTTATTATAATTAATAGGCAATAAAAGAAATTTTATAGTAAATACTTATAATTTATAACGTTGTACGCTTTTGCTATCTGCTCTCGACTCTAATGGACGGCGCATTCGACTTTTTCTCTCTCCTCTTCAAACATACAAAGTGTTCTACCAACTACCATATTTCCGATTTTATCTTCTCAAAACCACTGACATTTATTCTTACTTACATACTTAGGTACTCCTAGTACGACGCACGGATCATGTCTGGCGAATGAGGGGGCTGATTTGAAATTTTAGGTAGCAATATTAATATCTGACACCTGTTGGGTCGTGATATCCACAAAACAAAGAAAACCCCAGGTTCGACAAAAAATTCCGTTCGCAAATACGACACTGGGTAAATGTTTGCCGAGAGATCGGGAATTATATCTTTGTTCTTTATTTTGTTTGTCGGCGCGCATACCGAAAAGAGTTGCTCTATTTGAACGATATCGCTTACCAAAATGGTTCGGCAAACATTTTTAGTGCGGTGCTAATTAAAAATGAGCGTTTCTCCGTCTCATGCCTACCGACCACGCTAATTTTAACGTCAGATTGTCATGAGTTAATTAGACAGGAAACGCGAAAGTTGCCGAGGGCTAAATTTTTCAGTATTTTGTTTCAAATACGATCTGTGATGTTATTACGATCGTTCGGGATCTAAAAAAATTATCAACGGTTCCCCAGTAGCAGAAAATATTGGTCCTATATGGGGCGCGTCTATGCCCAATATTTTATCTGGGGCCAATATTGGATTTATTTAGCCGATGTTAGCCCTATATTGGCATAAAATGATAATTTAATATATCATTGCCAATGTTTATCCAAGGTTGGTCCTATATTGGCATATGCCAATGTATCATTAACTATTATAGTCAACGATGCTTTCGGATTTCTAAAAGTGATATGTAACGACACACGTTTGTTTTCAGGATATGTCTATACTAGTGGCGCATCATTTTAGCACACGATACAAACCATTTTAGCATTTCATCGTAATTAAGAATAACATAGACGGTACACGACTTGTCTTATTGGTAGATTTTTTCAAAGCATTTGGAGGGTACATTTTATATCAAGTAACCCCCATCTCCCCCTTATCATTTGGGTGGGCATTGTAACCCGACCCCCCCTAAGTACCTACTATAAATATTTCCTGAAAACAAACGTTTGTCGACACGATCGTGACATATCACTTTTAGAAATCCTACTACGTAGTGAGTACTAGGTGGATATCTTTTCTTTCTTTCAATTTCTCCCTCAACTTTCCTATAATATAATGTAATATCGGTTATATACAACTTCGGGCCAATGTTGGGTTTCAATATTGGACCATGCTAGAAAAAATCTGACGAAAGATATATTGGCCCAATATTATTACGAGTATTGGGCCAATATCTTTGTGCTACTGGGGTTGTGTACCAAGAAAAACACTGCTTTCAAATAAACTATTGCGAATGCCACGTTTAAAAAATGTTCTCATTACTTTTGGTACCTTTCGAAAAAACCCCGGCTGGGTCAAAAACTTTTTTAAATTAAAATCTACCAATTTGACTTTTTATTCGGTACAATTTGACCAATTATCAGTGACTGCATTAGTCCAATATGACTTATAATTAGTTATTTTTGACTTATTCACAAAAATTTTATTTTATTTTGTAAAATTTTAACACAATTTTTTGTAAAAAACCAGTGTTTGTAATTATTGTAACAAATTAAAATATTTTACCGAAAGTTTTGTAAAGTTAATATGCAATTTTGTAAGCATTTAGTTAATTTTAATAAAGGTTGCAGATTATTTTAATTTTAGTTATGTAGGTATGTATTAATTTTTTTGTTTAGAAAATTGATTAATAAAGCAACATTTCTTGACAAAATTCTTTTTATTTAAGTTCCACAAATACTTTTGTTACTGGGTCCACAAAAAGATTTATAAAAATAAGGTCCTTTTTGATAATTACAAGAATTATGGTTGAATTATTGACACTGTCAATTTGGCAGGATTTTGTTATTAAATCTACAAAATGTTTGTTATAATTAAAAACTTATTCAATTAGTTAACAGATTACTGGATTATCTTGCACTATTTACTGATCAAACAAATTACGTAATGACTCGAACAAAGAGACAATAATCTAAATTAGTTAAAATATAAGTCAATATTATTTGTGGAAAGTTAATCACACATCCTTTGGGATCGTGAGATAGTTAAATATTTAAGTAATTTAAATAATAAAAACCTTACATTACAAAATATTCGATTTAAAATTTACGCTGTAAATCAAGTGTACCCTTTATCACCCAACATAACATTTTATGTCAAAACAGAGAATAAAATAAATAAATTATTGACATTTAAACTTTTTTAAATTTGTTTAAAAACCCATTAAAATTTAATGCTCATCAAATTAAATAAATCATTTTCGTAATTTATTTTTCGGTCGTAGTTGAGAATTCCAATCTGTTGTAGTTAAAATTTTGTCACGCATAATAAAAAAATCAGCGAATTAGGTGAAAGCTGTCGCCCACACACAGAGAATATTTGTTTTCTATTTAATTTTTATATTTGGTAAAACTGTTAGATATGTTTTTTCCATTGAAAAGCCGATTAGGTGGTATTGACAAATCTCACAAAATTAAGCAAGGTCCATGGAGTGAAGTCTCATCAAAAACTAATATGTAAAAATTTAAAATAAGTAAAAACGTTAATTGCTTATTCCAAGTGTAGACAACCATAAAGTATAAAATTAAACTAAGTATACTTAATATTGTCTTTAACGTCTCTAATATATTCGCAAAGATTAAAAAAATATCTCATTAGATAGCCGCGCTTCATCTTTTAACGATTCTTAATATTAAAATTGTAATTTATTTGAAGAAAAAGAAATTTTACCTAAGCATACTTTTTTCGGCATTTTAGTTTATAATAGACCTCCATCAATTTTCTAAGGTGTACTATTAAGCTATTTACACTTACTAACGCTGAACCACTAATAAAAATTAAATGTAATAAAGTCAAAAAAACTCGTTTCAATTTGGAGAACGAGTTAATTAGGCTGAAAAAATTCCCATGGCCGGAAATTAGAAAAATTACTCAATTTAATGTTCACACAGATAATACCATCCTTTTAAATAAACTCTTATTGTTTCATTATATTTACCTTTTTTAAGCAGTTTTTAACATTTGGCAGAGAATTGATTGTGTAAGAAAAATATTGGATAAACCTTTACTTGGAATTAGAGCTTCCTGTTAGAATATTCAGCCTTAAAATATTCTGAAAAGTTGAAAAATAAGAAAATTGGTAAAAAAAACGCACACAGTTTTAAAAGGCATCATTGATTTTCTTTGGAGCACTTAAAAGATTTGGAATTTTTGATGACAGAGTGTCTACAAGAACTAATTAATAATGGTAAAAAACTTAAAGTATCCAAAATTGCCTGATTGCTTAAACCAAGGAAAATTATCTTTGCTACTGAAAGAATTAGCATTTTTAAAGTCCTTATTATTAAAGGAAAATGTAAAAATAAACAAGTACTACCTTAGAATTGGATATCTTCTGTTTTCTTAGAATTTCACAAAAGGATTAGAGTTCTTAAGTAGAGCAACAATTAACGTTAAATTTACATTATGCCTGGTTAATTCAAGTGCCAAGCAGCATTTTAGTAAAAGCGTAGTAGTACTTAATTTAAGTAAAAAATTTGTTAAATTAACCTTAAAAATTTACTTTGAAGTAGTTTTATTTTTAGTTTTATTTATGTTATTTATACCTATTTTAATAACCCTTAAGTTTTAACACTTTAAAGTATTATAAGGGACGTAATTTTTAGAAAGGAAATTACTTATAAGTGTATTTAACCTATAGGAAAATTTAACGGTAATTTTAACGTCAGAATTTTCACTTAATGGTAAATGTTACTCATAACTCATAATTTTACGATATTTAGACCACTTTATAACCGTAAATAATTCTTATTCGCCTGGTATTTTTTAGGGTTATTAGTGGTAATAAATACTATTAATATTGACTAAACAAGGAAATATAAGCTTAAAGTGAAAAATAAAACATTTTTTCAGGTCGCCATAATGAGTTTTTTAAGATGGCATCTATTACTTATCTAAACATTTATATAATATTTTTCAAAAATATTTTTCTAAAATATAATAAGGAAAGTTTTAGTTATTAAAAAATGATTAAACCTAAATGATTTTTAAAAGATTTTATAAAATTTTGTAGGTTTTAAGTTTTGTTGAATTTTTTCCCAAGCAATAATTTTTCTTAAAACCATAAAATATTTAGAGGGCATATAATTTTTAAGATGATCAATAAAATAATGTGCGTTTGAGTTTTAATGCAAAATATTCTTAGTTTTTACAATTTAAGTTATATTTTTTAATTTTACTCTAGGGTGGCCTTTATTACTTTGTAAGTATATTTTGTAAAATATAAATTAAAAGAACAAAGAAATTACGAATGTCAATGTTTTAGAAAGAGAGAGCAATCAGTTAGTAATTATAGCGTTATTTTTAAGTAAATTGGTGGTATTTATGTTGTTTTTATTACGATATTCTTATGGTAGTTCAAAATAGTATATTCTGTAACAAGTTTGGAATACAGCATATTCCGCTCGAGTGAAGAGTTTGTCACACGAGCCGAAGGCGAGTTTGACGGTTTCACGAGAGCGGAATATGCAATTCCAAACGTGTTTCAGACTATACTTTTTCTACGTTTCCATAAAATACCATAGAAAAATAATTTAATTGGAAGAAAGTGAGGTTGGATCGGTCTAAAATTTGTTAGTTATTAAAAACAGAGATGTCGCCACGAGTGTTTATTCTGTCATCAGATGATAAAATATTTCATTCTGTAACACTTTACGGAATATATGTCATTCCATAGATAAAAGTGATATTAGAAGGGTCAAATTCTGTATTAGGAGTAGAAAAAGGTTATTATGTAGGTAAAATAACGAAATAAACCATTCCCCAAATTTGGTAAGTTGACTTAGTAGTAAATTTGTAGTTATTAAAACTTAAAATGCTGCTTGAGTTCTAAAATAACATACTTTTTAACTTATAAGTAATATTACTAACCAGTTAAATATTTGGTTTAAAAAAACCTTAATTTACCTATAGGGGTTTGTTTTCAATAAACGTCCTATTGAAATAGTGATAAACATTTTGATTGCTTTAAACCGTAGTAAAATACACCATGTATTGAAAAAGGGCACTTAAGTCTGTCAAACAGCATTCGGGACAGATGTGTTTCCAGGAGAGTTTGTTCAAAGTTCCAAAATCGGGTATTTACCGTTTTAAATACGCCGACACGCGCTTTATGTGTTCAGTGCCGACGACTGACCACGAAAAACTTACCAAGCTATAGTGATCTCGTTCCCGCAAACATGAAAAGTGTTAATGAAAAGAATACAGGGCGGCGACATGAAGAAGGAACACAAACATCAAAGTGGACATGTCGAACGGAGCGTGAAATCTCACTTAAAGGTAATTGTGGTGGTGAGCATTTTCTCTTGTTGTTCGAAGCAATAAATCCAGCCATTGAACTGCACGAGTTCGGGTTTAGGGCAACAATTTAGGAATGCTTTAAGGGCTATTAGGGTTTCTATAAGCATCTACAGATGCTCTGGATACAGCCTTTTGATTGTCATTACACTGATAATGGAATAAGAAAAGATTTACCTAATACATTTTCATTATGGTACAAGTCACAACAACTCGTTATTTACACATATTAAAATGATTAGGACCCAATAAACTAGCAATGATAAACGTCATAGACCAAAATGCGAATTAAATAATATTGTTCAAAATTATAAGCAAAAATGTATTAAGAAAACCCAAAACCAGGAGTTGTTTATTATTACTAGCAAATATTACAATTTATAAAAGAGTACATACCTAATTATAGCAGAAAATCGGTAACAATCACAAAAACTATAGCTATATTTCACAAAACTGTTTAACAGGAGTATCTCGAAGGGCGAGCAAAAACCCTCTGTCTGTATTCTATTTCCTAATCTAGCTTTTAAACATCTCGGCCACTTAAGCAAGAATGTGTAACATAAACATATCACCCTAATATTTCTACGATCAGATACAAAGAAGTAAAATTTTAAAATCAATAGTTTTTTAAAACATAAAATAACTTAAAACTATAATATTATTTTTAGTGGAATATTTAAATTTTCCTTGGTTAAAATGGCGCCAAATTTGAATTTAAAAGTTTATGTACCACAGGACCCTTACAACGTATTAACTTTTAACGCCTAAACATAAGCGGTAACACTATAAATATTATTTCTTTCAGTGACTATACTTTGACAGATACATAACCTGAAAAGCCTTAAATGCCAAATTTTTAAAATACGTACGTGGTCACGTGGTGGGACTTTGAGGTGTGGAGCATAGTACCTAAAAATAGCTGAGTATGCAAAACAAAAAACAATAATCAACAAAGTAATTAATGATGACACAAATGTACATTTTTAATGATTGTAGATTATTGCCCATTGTGCAAGCATATTTTGCGTCAGTTGTCATAGTGAAGGTCCAAAATTTCTACTTTACTTATTCAAATTTTGATGATTTTTTATTAAAGCTAACAACACCCTGTATATTGTTGACCTATAAGTGTAATGTGCCAGTAATTAGCAGCGTTTGATTTTTGCTCATTTAGGTAATAAATCTGGCTGTCGATATTTGCAAGATGGTTTCACGGCTAATTTCACATGTAACATTACGTTAAAAATGACGTGTGATGCAAATGATGGCAATAAATTACGCGTTGGTTTTACGACTTGGTCACAAAGTGTCACACACACACAGTCGCAGTGTGCCAAGCCCATCTTCGTGCCCCGGGCTTTTTGGAAAACGGTTTTCGTGTTCGAGACCAACCCAAAAAATTACGACACCAAAGCAGCGAACGCGGTTTTCCTTATTTGAAGATATACGCCCATAAAAATTATTGTTATTGTAATTATACAACGTCGCATATTGGGGCGAATTGATGGAGAAGGCGACCAAAAGTATACAATAAAAATGCTCAATATATGGAATTTTTTTTATTTTAAATTTCTTTGTTAGTATATAATTTTAAACGCTCAGTATTACGTCTTATGAAGAAAGACCATCCATACAAAATTAGACTGTGCAGAAACTTAACGAAGATGTTAACGGGAATTGTTAAATTACGCGGGTTCGGAGGGTCCGGTTGTCATAAAATTTTCTTTATTATATTGGTATACATGCCCCCGAAGTATGATAAAAACTTTAGCTGTTTTCATTGTTTACTTTGTCTGTGGCAGCCGCTAAGGTTAGACGTGTTTTATGAGCTCGGCGATTTTTCGTTCCTTAAAAGAAATGGATCAAAGAATTTTTATTCAATTTTGCTTAAAAAATTAAATAAATTCTGTGAAATGTTAACAAAGGCCTATAGTGAGTCTGCTATAAGTAAAACAAGAGTTTACAAGTGGTATAAGAGTTTCCAATATGGTGGTGAAGACATTGAAGATGACGAACGCCCCGAACGCACAAGCACATTAACAACCGATAAAAACATGGAAAAAGTGAAAGAAATGGTTATAAACCATCAGAGAAGTCGCTGATGATGTTGGTATATCAATTGGCTCATCCCATGAAATTTTTTCGAATGTTTTGGATATGAAACGCGTGGCAGAAAAATTTGTTCTAAAATTGTTAAATTTTGAACAAAATTTTTGGCCAAAAACAATATTGTAATGATGCCTCAGCCTCCATATTCGCCAGACATGCCTCTGTCTGACTTTTTCCTATTCCCAAAAATAAAGAGAACCTTAAAGGGCCGTCGTTTTACAAGCATAGATGACATTAAAAGCGCATCGAAAGAACTAAAGATCGAGTTTTAGAAGTGTTTCGAGTATTGGAAGTAGAGCTGGCACATGTGCATAATATCCAATGGGGACTATATTGAAGGCGACAACATAAATGTAAAATTCCCTATATTTTCTGAATACACCTCGTATACATTATATTACAGTAAAAGCATTTTTAAAGTAATTTTCATGAAGATAAAAATAATTTTTTGAATTAAAAATTTTCTCCAGAATTGACCCAATGTGCGTTGTAATATTTATTATGGAATAATAATAATAATTTCGCTGTGCATTTGTAGTAGCCAAATGCCATTAAAGAAAAATAATTACTTATCCAATAATTTTACGTCGCATAAATAAATAAATTTAACAAACAAATCAACATAAGAAACAATAATTATTATTTACAGTTTGGACATTCTAGATAATAAATTAAGGTTTAACAAATTTAATAATGCAAATGGTGCCAAATTTTAATAAGCCGATTGGTAGATTAGGTTTTTGATTGGAAATTTAATCCATATACAATAGGAATATTATATTACCAATTAAGAAAATAATTTATTTAATAAAAATACAGTTGGGTAATAAATTTATTTATTTTACAGTCTGCGGTCACGAAAGTTAAAAATGTACAAAATTTAAAAAATTCCAAAAAAGTGATTTTGTAATTATTTTTTATTTTAATACAAAATGCACTATTGATATTTAATATTTAACATTGCAAGTTGTTGATAGTTGGTTTCTATGGTAACGCTTTCGCTTTTGGGCAGTGTGGCAGTGACAGTTCTATATGCATTGTTATTTAAAATCTTAAAATGAGTTGTAATTTTTTAATAAATTTTAATAGAATTTGATAATTTTGATAATTGAATTAAAAAAAAATATTAAATTTAAAAAAGTGTGTGTGACAAGCCACACGGTGCTGTTCTGAGAGGTGATTTTTGGACTTTCTGTGAAACCTAATTTTTTTTATATTCTTGTTAATTAGGTCATAACTAAAATTTTAAGAGCAAAATAAAAAAAAATTTGACGGTTTGAATTGTTTTAATTGGCTGTTTATTAAAAATATTATGCACTCTTTCAATTATCCAATTAAAACTAGCGATTCAATTTAAATATTTAATATTTTCATAACTAAAAAAAAGGTTTTTACAATTTTTTTATATATTTTACTGTTTTGTTGCAATAAACGTTCAAACTTTTAATCTAACCTTTGACGTATAGATTTATGTTCCCTTAATTAATATATCCTTAAAGGTTGCCATGAAACTTAGATCTATTAAAAATTTATTTGACGTTTGAATTGTCATTTTCAGTATACGTATTCTATAATTTTTGTTTAGTTTTTTAAAGTGGTTTTTATAAACAAAAATGAAAAATTGTAGTAAAAGTTACGAAGAAATTCATTCACTAAGGACCGGTTTATTCATCTTTAGTAAAGTTTATCGGGCCGATAACTTTCATGTCTTGGCAATATCTAGTATCCAAAGAAATTATTCGTCAAATAAATCAAAAATGAATAAATCGGCCCTAAATAAAATGTGGCACCCTTAGAATTATACTATACATTTAACCTTAAATTAAAACTTTAAACGTGTATTACAAAACAGTAAAAGATATAAAAAATGTATAGACCTTTTTTAAGGAAATTAACTAATCTTTAATCTGATTTAAAAAGTTATGATAATATTTAAATAAAATCGCAAGTTTTAATTGGAGAATTGAAAGTGTGCATACATATTTTTAATAAACATCCAATTAAAACAAAATTAACCGTCAAATTTTTTTTTTATTTTGCTCTTAAAATTTTAGTTATGACCTAATTAACAAGAATATAAAAAAATTAGGTTTCACAGAAAGTCCAAAAATCACCTCTCAGAACAGCACCGTGGACAGGATACTGAGAATTAGGCACTTTAATACTAGACACATTTTCAACAGGCCTCGATATTTTATCTTTTCAGAATTAAATGTCAAAATATTATATAGATCTTATGACTGTAGGTAATACCTACTAGGTATACCAAACCGTTTTATATTTAAAGAAACATAAAAAAGGTCGTTTATAAACGGACATCAGCCCCATAGCGAGCTAACGATCAAAACAAACTAACAGACGTAAAAAAGGCCGAGGCAGTGCCGATATGAAAAGTGAGCAACAATTACGCATCGGTTTCGAGGCAATTGTTATTGTGACGTTGACAGAACGCAGACATACAAAGAGATTATTAGAAGTAGAAGAAGAAGAAGCGGGAAGTGGGATTAACTCTTGGGCTACTGTGAAGGACGGCCCCCCCGTGGCGTGACGCCTATGGGATTAGATCCGCCGGCCTAACGAGAGCAAATTCGCATGATTAATCTGGATAAGCCGAGCTCCAGGTAACTCAGCTCCTATTAAATTAATGATGAGGACAAAGGAATAATTAATGTCTCTATTACCCACACCACATTGCAACGCGTTACATACAGTCACACCGGCAAGTATGGAACAGTCACTAAGAAATGTACCTTTTTTCCCCAAAAAATTGTACAAGGAAAGTCTGGATTATTGTTACATAAATTCATCACAGATCATCTTCGTTAAGTTCCTCCATTAGTCTAATTTTGTATGGATGGTACTTTTCTTTCTTAAGACGTAATACTGAGCACTAAGGATCTTCTTCCAAACTATTCGAATCTCCAAAAAAAGAGGGTAATAAAAAAATGTCGAATTGCGTAAGGGATTCTACAATAACGGCGAAAAAATTTTTTTCATTTCGCCCAAAGCTAATCCCAACGTTTATCGCACCTTCATTGTGCTGCTAATATTAGTTTGTTTCGCAAAATTTTTCTTGAGTTGGTACTCGGTAAGAGGAGTAGGTACGGTAGTAGATGTCGTAAACATAGCCAGCGTTGCGGTTGTAAATCATAAAGCCGTAAAGTCAATGCAGAGAGACAAACCAAAAATTAGAATAAGCGAAAGAGTCATAAATAACCGAGTGAATGTTTCTATTTTCCAAGTTAAAAACCCTTTTCCCACAACTTGATTTACGACCAACTACCACTTTACAGAAGCAGAATACTTCGATAATAATAATAATAACAATAAGTACCAGAAAGTAATCACAAGCTGTCTAAACTTGCAAGGTGATTAAAATACGAAAAAATTAACAGAGACTTTGTATGTTCGGTATTCCTATGTGTTGTATGTCATTTTTAAACCTAAAGAGTTGAGCAAATCTAGATGAAGCATCAGGAAATAATATAATTTTTTTTTACTAGCGTGCGCAAAATAACACTTGTGTGCGCAAAATTGCACTTTTCCGCACGCATTTGCATTTAAATTGTGCATAAGTATGTTGATTTTAGACAAAATCAAATTTAGTTAGTTACCTAATTTCCATGTCAGCCAAATATGAGAAACAATTTAAACATTTTGAAAACTGGTGCAACAACAAAGGGACAACTCCTATTATGGAATATGACCGTTCTAATATCACTTTTATCTATGGAATGACATATATTCCGTAAAGTGTTACAGAATGAAATATTCTATCATCTGATGACAGAATAAACACTCGTGGCGACACCTCTGTTTTTAATATCTGACAAATTTTAGACCGATCCAACCTCACTTTCTTCTAATTAAATTATTTGTCTATGGTATTTTTTGGAAACGTAGAAAAAGTATAGTCTGAAACACGTTTGGAATTGCATATTCCCCTCTAGTGAATCCGTCAAACTCGCCTTCGGCATCCTGTGACAAACTTTTCACTCGAGCGGAATATGCCGTATTCCAAACTTGTTACAAAATATACTATTCTGGCCTATTTTGCGAACTTAAGAAAATCATATCAGCCAAATACTTTGTGAAGTAAGTACTCCATCTTAAAAAGTGTCCTAAAAGTTAATAAAAATTTGGATTTGAGTCTATAATATAAATTAACATCATATATGAAAAAGAAAAATGTGGGATACCGACCAAAAAACTCTAATTTTTTTTTTAGAAAGATGACATTTCAAGATTCATTAAAGCTGGTGCTTGTAGGTGAGAAGAGCTCTCAAAGATAATGATTGATGATATAGAAGATAAAGAAAATTTGGTAATCGTGAAAATTTTAGACAGTAAAAATTACACATCAAGAATCTTGTGATATCTGATGAAATCAATTATTACCACTGTTTTGAAAATATTCAAATTTGCGAAAACCAAATACCCCACAAAAGCGGTTTTTTGTCAATTACAAAATAAGAGCATGCACTAGCCAATGTGTAGGAACTAATACCTTTGGACATTTGGTAAAATGCCCGTACAAACAGCTGTTATCTAAAACTTAAAAATCATGAGGTGTACATAGGTCATAGATTTCGTAGATCCTCCGCTACCATATTAGCCAATTCTGGGGAAGGAATTTCCAATGTTAAGCGACTTGGAGGCTGGAAATCAACGGCTGTCGCCGAGAGCTACATAGAAGAATCCATGACCCAAAAAAGTATATCAAATAAAATATTGGACATAAAAATCGGCTCTTCTGAGTTAAGCCAAACTTTATTAAATGGTACAACAAGTCAACCTGTTAATTTAGAAAATATTAATAATTGTTCCTTTGTAATAAGTAATAAAAATTAATTTAATAATCATTGTTATCTAACTTTGCGCACGCTAGTAGAAAAAATATTGTTCCTAACACATGCGCAAAGTAATTTTTACGACAATGGAAAATGGTTTTGTCTGCTTTTGGAACAAAAATATTGTTAGAATAGGTACCTCACGACAAAAAAGATGTATCGTCATCCATGTGTAGATTATGATTACGGTACGAATTGTTTTATTCCGAGCATTTATTTTCTTGCTATGGTTCTAGATCTAGACTCCATTTGTTGCTTGGTTCAGCAGAAATATCCATGCATGTTAAATATGCGACACTTACACGCACAGGGTGTTTCAGAGATAGCAGCGGTGGTTTATCTCCGACAAAGAACAGAGAGGAGAATTTCTAAGGCAGATTTCGATTTAATTATTTCTGCTTTTGCTTGCAATCGAATTGATTTCATGAAAGGTAAACGTAAATGCAAAGTTAAATCGACGCGATTTTTTCTCAGGGGATCGACAACATGTGTTGTTCGTAGTCAATAAAAGTCATTTGCCACAGCCACAATCCCATTGTTGTCAAATTTAATTTGCTAATGGCTACCATTGAGTGATTTAATTAAACGCAAAGATTCCCTCTTGAACCAATTTAACGCTCAGAATGAGAAATCCAGCATTGTCATAGGATTTAATACGATTTTTTTCTTCCAAATAAACTGTAAACAAAGCCTTTGCTCGTTACGAAACATCTACATAGGTGTTAGATATGTTGATAATTAGAAATGGAAATGGACCCATGTATCTCAATTAGGATACACAGGAAAAAAGGTGTAAAAGGCCGCCGCCTACATTTTAAAATGTGAAACTACCTGGTAGGTAAATTTATCCGAGCGACGCTTACTATTGTTTTATCGGCTTGTCATCGAAAAAGAAAATGTAAATCACGAACACAAAATTTAACTTGTTGATAAGAAATACAGCCTTTTATAAGAAGTTACATTAGTTACATTTAAGTCGCCTTTGTGACAAATAAAAAAGAAAAAAGTCTAGAGAAGTGAAATCTGGAGATCTGGCTGGCCAATCCAGAGCTCCTCTTCGTCCAATACATTGTCCAGAAGACACTCGGTCCAAGTAGTTGTAATCGTTTTCAAAAATATCGACCAGTAAGGGATGAACTACATCATTTATAGACCATAGTCATTCTTGTAATTTTCAAAAACCTATTTTACAAACCTTTGTGTAGACGCAGTAACAAAAGTATTTGTTGGAAATTAGAAACTTAAATAAAAAGAATTTTGATAAAAAATTTTGCTTTATTAATCAATTTCCTAAACACGCTTAAGTCAGTTGAACTTGTTGATGCCTATTGTCAGTGGGAAATGTTTTGATTAACAAAATAATCTGTAACCTTTGAAATTAACAAAATGCTTACAAAATTGCATATTACCTTTACAAACCCTGATTTTCTACAAAAAATTATGTTAAAATTTTACAAAATAAAATTTACTAACTACAAGCTCTTGTTAACAAATGGGTGAATCTCACGAAATGTCCCCCGATGGTGTTACCCCGTAATATTTAATAAAACTAAATGAGTTTAAACTACACTTTTATTGTGTTTTGATCTTTTTATAATTAAGTAGATATTACAGCTCAGGTTCCAGATTTTTAACCGCAATTAATTATTTTTTACAATGTTTTAAAAGTCTAAAACCTATCCTACGTGACTGTTACTCTTTCTAGGTTAACCTATATTCAAATATCTGTGGTAGTAAAAGCATACTAAAAATATCAGTTCACTAAGTAAATTAAACACATCCAAAGCAATCGAATCAAATATAAAATATTATTAAAAATTAAAAGAAATAATTTTTATAACCATTTATGTGGGTGTTACAAAAAATGATTCTATCCTCCGTGAATCTGTTTTTGCTTTAAATTTTATGCAACGGATGGCGCTTTAATCATTTCATTTATAATTTAAAGTTTTAATTTGCTATTTAAAAACCTATCCACCGTGAAGTGTAATATCTCAGTAAGTAGATTTTTTGTATAAATATTTTTTGTATATACAATAATTGTACTTTATCAATGAACACTACGTGCCAGGCACATTTGTATTTTTCATTTTATTTATACACTTTTACAATATATACTTGAAATTATTTTACAATGTTATATATTTTATACACTAATATGAATAAATATTTTTGATTTGATTTGATTTGATTTGATTTGATTTGAAGCTTGACAAGCTTGACAAGCGACAGACCCAAGTTCAAACCCCGGCTTGGGTCAGAACTTTTTTTAAATTTAAATCTACTAATTTGACTATTTCATTCAGTAAAATTTGAATAATTATTAGTGACTGCTTTTTCGCTATGACAATTAGTCAAATAGGACTTATAATTAGTTATTTTTGAGTCATTCATTATAAGAGAGCGTGGTATGGGATGTTATAACATATACAGGGTGTTTCACGTTCGTGGCCCATTAAAAGTTGTTTATAACAACCTGAAAAATGGAAAACTATTTACATACTTTAGGTATAGGGCATGGTATATATAATTTTACTCCCCAGAAACTTCTAATGGAACACGAATGTGAAACACCCTGTATATGTTTTAACATCTCATACCACCGATGAACAACTACTTTTTGCAAAATGTTATTAGAAAATCCAGTATCTGGACCATAATTTTCCCAACCGATGGATTGGAAGAGGTCCCATAGCCTGGCCAGCGCTTTCACCTTATTTAAACACACTAGATTTTTTTTGGGGTTATCTAAAAAGTTTAGTCTGTTTATACGGTATCCTTACTTAATTTACATTATAATCGAAGATGCTATATGTTTAAAGCTAATTTAAGCAGTTAAATTTGTATTTTTAGTTAGTTCCTAACTTTCTCGTTGTCGTCGTCGTGGATATCTACTAGGCAGAGTTAGGTATAACAATGTCCTTATACGTTATAGATAATATCCCCGATGCATAATTTATCGGTGCTGAAATCGCAGCAGCAGTGGAGAAGAGCATATAGTTTATTTAGCTAATGATTTTCGCGATGTTGCGTGTCTAGGTGTAAAAGTACCAGCTATCAGCTGTCCGGTACAGTGTGCCCACAGTTCTGTATGCGAGCCAACGCTAATTAAAATACACTACACCACATCTAATTAAGCCAAATTTAGAAACCACAATTAAATCAAAAGCGAGAGCTCGATTTGTAAATGGCCTTATACGGCCCGAAAGGCTAGGCGGAAAAAATATGTTCAAATCGTACGACGACGACTTTTTAAACGTTCATTATGGAAAATGCACGCCGACTCCCCAGACGCAAATAACAAGTTATAATTGGACAATGAGACTAGAATTTTTATTTGGATCAGCGGAGACATTTCTAATATGGGATTTCTTTTTCAGGATCCGGTAGTGTCCTGAATTTAAATGTTGATGTTAATTAAAAATACAATGCACAATTTTTATAGCCTGTGAAGTTCCTACCTACCAGCAAAGAGCGTAAACTATTTACCTACTAATATGGTTTTATATCACATGACTGAAGATGTGGTGAGTGGCACATTGTATTGCAGTGTGTGTAGAGCGGGTGTTTTTGTTTGATTCAGATTAAATTATTCACAACTGTTGTCTGATCTTGTATATACTATATAGTTTTTGTCTCGATTAGTAAAATTTATTATTTTATTATTGTGGTGCAATAATTATTATAATGATTATAATCAACAAGTCGCACAGTATGAATTTTTGCCAATCTAGCTAATACAAAATCAAGGCTAGTAAAATTATTTTTGTTTAATATATTTACTTAACAATTATAATATATATATAATATATAAATTATATTGTACTATTATAGTACATTAACTCATAAATATATTATTAGTGATATTTTTGTTTTGTTTTTATTATGTTTTTTTTTAATTTTTATCAAGGTTTGTTTATTATATCTTAATATATACATACAGTGTGTCCACGGATGGACTATACTTGTAAAAATATTTATTTTCAATTTTTCGAGGAAAAGTAATTTTTCGTAATTTCTTTTGATTGTTATATAAATACGATTCACGTTGAGAAATATCCACTTTGTTGTAAAGGGTGAGCAAAAATACAGATTTTCAAAATTAATAATTTTTAAATATTTTTTTTAAGCGCTAATATAAAGAGCTCTTAAGGAGAAATCGAAATGAGTTTTTGATACTAATATATTTGATATTGAAAATTTAAAATAATAGGTTTCAAATTTTAACAAGTAATTGTAGGTATTGTAGACATGTCAGTTGAAAGCAACAACCTTAATTCATAATCACAAAATGAGATAGCAGTCAATTTCTACAAAATAATACCACTCAAGTTAGGACCTGAATTGATTTTTTTTTAATAACTGACTAACATGAAAAAACTTTATTTGGACTTTTGGTTTCTCCTTATAAACTCTTCATATTAAACCTTAAAAAAATATTTAAACAAAAAATCTTGTAACAATTTTGGCATAAAACACAAAATACCAACAATTTAAACGTTAACATTCAAATGAAAATTCTTAAATAAAAATATTCCTTCAAATCAAATCGCGACACGCCATACATTTTTTTTCACTTGTGTTGCCGTTGTTGTTTCGTCCTTATCAGATATTTGTGAAAATAGTTTCATAGGTTTTTTAAATTTTAACGATATAAAATAATTTATTTAATATTTTCTAGAACATGGAAGCAATACATGTAAGTCGTATTGAGCTTTGATTAAGGTTAGGTTTCCAAAATACCGGTAAGTTTTCTTTAGTTAAATATTTCTGTATTGTTTTAAATGAATCCAGGGTAAGCAATATTCACGAACTTTTTAAATATCTTTTTACGAAACCAATAATTGGTTATGCGGAAGTATTTATAAATAAAGCTTATTCTGTTGGCATTGTATTTTATTAGGCCGCGTAAAAAACAATTGGAGTTCAGGGGGTGGGTATTCCGATAGCTTTGATATTTTATTTGTTTCATATGTATTAGGGTGGCCCAAAAAAAAGGAATATTTTTTTTACTCTTCTCTTATAAAAATATGTTAGTTTATCATGCTGTAAGAGCCCTGTCAAAATATCAGCTCGATTAAAAAAAATCGCTCAAGATTTTTCAAAATCGTCAAAAATTGAATTTTTGTTTTATTTTAATTTTTTTTCTCGTCTCGATATTATTTTTTTGGTTGAAAATAATAAAAATTTTCTAAATTTCAAATCAATATTTTGATTTCTAAAGGTCGCTAAAAGTTCGTTGATATTTATATTCAGAGGTCGCTCAAAAACATTTAAAATACTCTACTTTGAAAGTTAAAAAAATCTTGAGCGACCTTTAGAAATCAAAATATCGATTTGAAATTTTCAGAATCATTATTATTTTTAAATTAAAAAATAATATCGGAACGAGAAAAAAAATTAAAATAAAAAAAATCCAATTTTTTAAATTTTGGAAATTTTTAAAAATCTTGAGCGACCCCTAAAAATTTTTTAATGGAGCTGATCTTTTGACAGGGCTCTTAAAACATTACAAACCAACATATTTTCACAAGAGACAAGAGAAAAAAATATTCTTTTTTTTGGGCCACCCTAATATGTATATATATTTTATCCATCCATATAAATATATTTTCCAGATAGTTCCAGATAAATATTTTAAAGTTTTAAAAAATAAATTTATGTTTCGCGATATTTTCTTTGTTTTTTTTTATTTATAATGGTTTAGTAGGGCCTCACCCTCCTATACCCCACGAGCTGCAAGCTGATACAATGCAAAATTGTTATTAACCTAACTTATTTTTTTTCCTTTATGGTGTTGGTTGTGTGACGAATAGCAGTTAGGTAGTTTAAATTAAAAAATGAGTTATGGCGTGTAAATGTTAACGAAGCTTTGTTAAATGTATGAAACACAGGCCCGATACGCGTTTTATCTGCGATTGTATTATTTGTGTGTGTGTGGGGCATTTTGAACGTTTCTCTGTGTGTTTACACACAAAAGCCCGATAATGAGCAAGAACGAGGAAATGCATGGCAAAACCCTCGTTAGTTATAAAGTTTAAATCAAATGTTTTCACTGAATGTTAATCTAAGGATTTAATCTAAATTGTCAAAAGGTTCCCCAACATACATAACCGATTTTTAATGCGAATTTTAGAGAGCGCATTAAAAATGTAAATTCGCCGATCTCGTAGTCTCGAACTAATTTTCAAAAATTTATAACTCAATTTATTCGGCACGGTGCACTGCCATCGTAAAAAATGCCTTGAATATGTTAATGCGCGAGAGATAAAGCTTTTAAATGTAGGTACCGCAATTTCACGCTTATTGTTTTTGCAATTCGAGAATTTCGTCCGTAAAATCAGCATCTCGTACCAAATACATAAATTATTGTGGCGTTCTCAAGGCCTCGGGATCATTTTTTGGGATTACTTTAGATCGAAGTGTACAGGGTGGTCCACGTAAGGTGACCCATATACTTATCTCAGAAACTACTGGAGTCACAAAAAATTTGTAAGGAACAAATATTCACGAAGTAAAAAATATTTTTAATATATTATATTTTCATTTATACAGGGTGTTTGGTTTTCCTTGGGACGATACCAACTTTCTTATTTTCAATGGAACACCCTGTATTTATATTTTTAGATTTATTAAAATTTCTCTAAATGTAGACACTCGCTAAAAGTTAAAAATAACCAACTAAAAGTTATTATTTTTTATATTATGTAGTATCCATCTCTTTAATAATAAGTAAGCTATAAGTTAATTATTATATTTTTTGGAAAATATCATACAGGGTGTTTTCTATGTCCCGTTGAAAATAGCGATTTTAAAAGTTTAAAATCTTGTTTTTCTTCAATGGAACACCCTATATATTTTTGCATAATTGGATAGAATAAGTAATTACCTTTCATTTTATATATATATGTCCTATACCTAAACCTAACAGAAAAAAAAATATTCGCATTTTTCACAATTAGTAGCTTTTTTCCAATTACCTTAGTTAAATTTTCATTATTCAAAGAAAACTCCCGGTATAATATTTTCCAAAAAATAAATTAATTAACTTATATCTTACTTATTATTAAAGAGATGAATGCTATATAATATAAAAAATAATAACTTTTAGTTGGTTATTTTTAACTTTTAGCGAATGTCTACATTTAGGGAAATTTTAATAAATCCTCATTTTACTCAAAAAGTATTAACATTTTCCTAATTAATATATTTACAAAGTATACCTAAAAGAGTGTGTAGAATCCAAAAATGCAAAAAAATATAGGGTGTTCCATTGAAAATAAGAAAGTTGGTATCGTCCCAAGGAAAACCGAACACCCTGTATAAATGAAAATATAATATTTTAAAAATATTTTTTACTACGTGAATATTTGTTTCCTACAAATTTTTTGTGACTCCAGTAGTTTCTGAGATAAGTATATAGGTCACCTTACGTGGATCACCTAAAAAAAATATTTGCATTTTACAAAATTAGTAGCTTTGCGCGTATGGTAATTATTATAGTAATATATATTTATATATAAAAGCATTTTTATTTGTTGTTATTGAAATTTATTTATTGAATAATGAAAATTTAACTAAGGTAATTGGAAAAAAGCTACTAATTGTGAAAAATGCGAATATTTTTTTTTCTGTTAGGTTTAGGTATAGGACATATATATATAAAATGAAAGGTAATTACTTATTCTATCCAATTATGCAAAAATATATAGGGTGTTCCATTGAAGAAAAACAAGATTTTAAACTTTTAAAATCGCTATTTTCAACGGGACATAGAAAACACCCTGTATGATATTTTCCAAAAAATATAATAATTAACTTATAGCTTACTTATTATTAAAGAGATGGATACTACATAATATAAAAAATAATAACTTTTAGTTGATTATTTTTAACTTTTAGCGAGTGTCTACATTTAGAGAAATTTTAATAAATCTTAATTTTACTCAAAAAGTATTAACATTTTCTTAATTAATATATTTACAAAGTATACCTAAAAGAGTGGGTAGAATCCAAAAATGCAAAAAAATACAGGGTGTTCCATTGAAAATAAGAAAGTTGGTATCGTCCCAAGGAAAACCGAACACCCTGTATAAATGAAAATATAATATTTTAAAAATATTTTTTACTTCGTGAATATTTGTTTCTTACAAATTTTTTGTGACTCCAGTAGTTTCTGAGATAAGTACCACCCTGTACCTACCGATAAATGGGATTTTGGAATTATATCGATTTTTTTAATCCTAATCTTTTAAGTACACATAATTAGTTCAGTTTCATCAAACACTGGTTTATAGTACAATGTTATAAAAATCAAGATAGCTTCAGGGAGGTTGGGATTTCGTATGTTTTTTTTTAAACATCCCTTTGTATATTTGAAATAAGTTATTGTATCTTTTGACACCTTAATATTTTTTAATTTTTTAATTCTTATAATATAATAATTAGTTGAAGTACAGTCTCCGCCAAAAATCTAATTTTTGACCAAAAGTGGAGATTGTCGGTTTTGCTATGACAGGCTTCATATAGGTTTTAACGCAACATAGCAACTCCCTTGGCCGATGTTCTGGCCTACTTGAAACATATTTTACAATTTAGGAATTAATTCGCAGCTTATGTCATAACCAATGAGCCATCAGTCACTTTTCTTAAAATCAATTATATTTGTCTATAAATATTGCTCATAATATTTTAAAGTTGCATATATTTTTTGTGTTGCTGTTTTGAGCTAAACTTTTTGCATCTTAGTTTAACCATGGAGCCTATATGCATTTAACTCAAACAATAATTTGTTGTTGAAATTAGTCACTTTTAACTCTCAGAAATAGTCAAAAATGATGACTAATCTTAAATTAGTTAAACTTTAACTATTTAAGTAGTAAAAAATAACTATTTAAAAGTAGTTTAATTATTTAAACAACTATTAAATAATTTTCTTTAAATAATCCAAACATAGTATAAACTTTCACATTTTAAAAACTGATTTTAATATTTGGACGATAATAAAATTTAATTAGTTAGTTGTGCACGTGCCTAGTAGGTACCATAATTTATTGGGAATATTAAAAACGAGTTTTAAAAAACCAGTCAAACAAATTTATGACTCAAAACATGTTTCTTGAAATTCGTTAACTTCTGTTAATCTATTTTAACCCTTTTGGGACCAGTTACACCCATTTTAAACAAAATATGTATTTTCTGGAAAAATACGGTTAAAGTGGGCGTTGCATTCAAATTTGGAATTTCCTAAAACTGCTAAACAGCTATTACCACAACAATGAAGGTTGTAAACTGCACTTTTATGTTTGAATGGGTTTTATTGCCTGCTTGGCCGGTTTACGACATGATTATCCCTTAAATTGTGTCCCAGAGAAGATTAGAGTCTGCAATATTTGGAGTATTCTTCGATCATCGAAATCCCCAATGAATGGGATGCAAGGCTGTTAAAGAGTTAATTGAGTCTTAGAATTTTTCATTGTGAAGATTAATTGTTAATCTTATTCTAGATATGTTGGGTTTGTATTCGTGAAATGATTATATCGTGACAATTTTTTGTCCAATAACTTTTCTAGGGCCGTTTGGTTTACTAAACCATTATAAATAAAAAAAAGTAACAAAAATATCAAAGCAATCATAACCGAAGTTGCGAAACAAAAAATTATAAATTCGTTTTTTAAATATCTGAGCGTGGATTTTAATTAATTATATATGCGTAGTATGATTGTTTGATTTTTTATTTTTTATTGTGTACCCTGACGATCCGCCACTGTTAAAATCGAAGGTAATAAAACTTATAGAGTGCGTTTTTTGTGATGTTAAAAGCAGCGTTTTAGCACCAGTAAAACTCAAATTGGCTTATTAGGTGTGTTTTACTATTACGAAATTGCGCAACGTTAACACTAACAGTACTTAATGCATGGACAAATAAAAATTGACTCAATCATTTTTATTTCACACATCTCTCGTGCGGCAATTGCGTTTGCTGCGGTCCCAATAAAATAAAATTCGTGTTTGCCAAGTTGCACAAGTGTTAATCGTAATATATGCTAATTCAATGTTATCGTATATACTTGCGAAGTTTACTAGAACTCTGTGAAATTTCTATATCATTCAATAAAAATGTTCTACACTGGTAAAAATTTCTATTGTAATTTTACTAAACATGGTATAGTAATAATAAAACTCAGTTTTTTAAATTTACCACACGATTCATTACAACTCAATTTGGGAAAATTACAAACAAAACGTTTGTTGAAATTCACTAAGCATTTATTAAAAATTTGTTCAGTAACATTACTACACAGGTATTGTAATTTTGATAAAAAAAAATACTAAATATGTTTAGTAATTTTAAAATGGTGTATTGTAATTATACTATACACTTCATTACAATTCAGTTTAAGAAAATTACAAAATATATTTTACAATTTTACTGAAGTAAAGAAAATTCGTTTCGCAATATTACAATACAAATATTGTTATTTTGTACACCAAATTACACCAAAAATTTTTAGTAATTTACGAATGAAGGTATTGTAATTATACTACCAAAAAAACCTGCAATTTTCTTGGTTTCTTCATGAAACTTTCTTAACCTCGACAGAGTTTTTGTTCCACCAACTTCAAATACCGACAGACAGCTAGACAGATGGACCTATTTTGTCTTATTAATTTGGTGTATTGGAACATACCAAAAACGAAAGACACCTGAGCTTATATACTGTCCACCTAAGTCAACCGAGGCGAGATGTAAGAGCATCACGTGATTGCCGCAATCGGTACATACTATGCATTTTACATAACATTATAGCAAATAAAATTACAAACGAAGTTTGTAAATCTGAGATGCTTTTTATTAGAAACTGTCAAACTGTTTGGTAAAATTACAATGCGTGTAGGATTTATACATATATGGATTGTAAAATTACAACTTATCTTAGTAGATTTCCCAACATCTTGGAAGATTACTGAAATTGTATTATTATTTTGTATTGGCATACACTGATTTGTAATTTTACTCATCCTTTGTTTTGCAAAACAATTGTAATTTTACAAAAAAATTTAACAGTGTACATGATTAAAATGATATATAGTAAACATGCAAAACAGAAGTTGTATAAAATAAATAATGATTTTTATATTTCCAAACACTTATTGTAATTCAAATTGCAAATTTTGGTTAGTAATTTTATTGATTATTTTAGTAAAATTAAATTCCGAATATGTATAGAAGTTTTACAAAATTTCAAATTCAATTCTACAATACAGAATTGTAAAATTACTAAGTATCTGACAAAAACAAAAACATTGTAAAATTGGAACCTGTTTAGTACTTTGGCTATAACAAAATGTAATATTACAACAAATGCGTATTCAAATTGCAATACAATACAACATTTTGTAATTTTACTATGCAACTGCTTAGTAAAAATGTAGTAATTTTACGAACATTTTTAACAGTGTTAAATTACAATTCAAGTAGTATCTAAGTAACATAAAAGTAAAAAATATTGTCAAGTAGTAGTGGCAACATTGTCCGGTGTAGTGAATATAAAATTTCAACTTGCACTTAAAAGACAAAGCAGCCCGAGAACTTTAGAAGCTATCGAAATCTATCGTAATAAAATTTATAGATCGCCTACTGTAAAGACCGAAGACTATGAGAAACGTTTTAGCACCTGTCATTTATTTGTCTCGGGCAAATAGCCTATAGCAGCGGCACACACGCACACACACACACACTCAACATTTACAACTGCATGGCATTACGGGAAACGTTCGTTGGTTGTTGCTATTAAGGTTTATTGCTGCTGATGCTAAACTTCAATTGCCCCATTACATGTTTTTAACCAACTTGCTTGGGGAAATGCTACTCTTCTTCTTCTTTATATATTGCGCAACATACACAAATAAGGGATTTTTTTCAGTGCGTTCAAAAATGACGCGATTTGGCAACACGGTACTTGATAATAATGGTGAACTACAAAACAACGTAAAATTATCACCCAATAAACAATTTGTACTACTTATGGTAACGATAAATTATATAAAGGTTATATAAGAGTGGTCAAGGTTTTATAAAATCGCAATTTAGTCTACTAGTTTTATAATGGTCATATAAGGTTACTGTAAACTCTAGGTATATAATTAGGTTATATAATTGTTTCTACAAACATTTTATATAACCTTTAGTAACCGTTACCAGTAGGTTTATAAAGGAGTTTAATAAAGTTTGCGGTTACCTGTTTTATAAAACTATTTAAATAAAAATTGTAAGTTAATAAAAATTTATGTGCTTAATAAACCAAAAATGTTTATCAATTGAAACAGAAATTAAGCATGGTATTAGCTTTCGACGCAATGCTTTTTCATAATTTTAATTAAAAATTGGTTGAAAAGAAAATATTTAGCATAGTAATATAATATTATTAACATAAATATTTCAAAAGTGGATTAAATCGAATGTCTATTGAAATAAATTGATTCCATTGCTATAAAACCATTATTACTACAGGCAAAATGGCGAACATGACAACACTAACCTGAGCGGTTAGATGGTTGCCTACCAAAAGTTTTATAACATCACTTGTAGTAACGACAGTTAATACAATGTAAATAAGGGTTTTAAAATTATTTAATAACACTTTAAGTAACTTAGATAGTCCAATAAAACTGAACTAGTACCTTAGGTTATATAAAATTACCATGAGCAATATAAGAGGGCTCAAGGTTGATACATTATTTCCGCCATGATTGTTTTTTATATAAAATAAATGTTAATCGAATTGTATTACAAAAACAACTTAATTGACCAAGGTAAAAAATTCTCTACTTTAATGCAAAAGAAATATATCAATGTATTTAAAAAATATTTTCATACATATATTATTTAATAGTTTAAAAAATATGTATGTTTTATTATGTTTACAATAAAAATTACTTTGCACACTAAGTCGTATTGAGTAAAAAAATCTTAAATTTAAATTATATACCATTAATATTTTCGCCATACTTGTTTCTCAAAATATTTACGTGGTTTAATCAAGGTAATAAATTAGATGACAATAAGAAAGATAGCGTACCTATGAAGAAATATATAATTTAAATGTGCCTGAGGGAGAGAGAAATATTATTATTAGGGGTATATAAGAGTGATATAAATATTTCTGTAACCAAATTAAGAAATTTAGGTTTTATAATTTGGATGATATAACATTTAAGGAAACCAGTATAAAAACAAAAATGTTTATTGGTCAAGAATATGTTGTCGCATATTTTTTAAGCAAAAGTCGAGCGGGGTAATATCAGGGCTTCGTGGAGGCCAGCCCAAACGTTGATTGATTGAAAACCGATTCTGTACCTCAGTTAATAGTCCTCTATTACACACGGGCGATGGTTCGACACATTTGAATCACCCTGTATTAATGATTTAATATTTTTTTACTGTAGCTTTCCGTTTTGGAATGCTGACCTCGTAAAAGAATTAGTCGATTATAGGGGAGTTCACCGCAACAATGCAGCAGGGACAATGAATTTTGGGCAACGGTGTTTACGATGGTCCTTTTTAGTTGGCAGGTATTTTATAAGCCCAATAAATTCGTTTTAATGTCTTCAAATAGTTTTTGTTGTTGTTGCTCTGCTTAATTGCCATCCAAAGCGCATATCGGCCTTAATGTAACAAGTTTTATGCTGGCCATAATTTTTAGATTATAAAATTAAAAGGGGCATTAGGGTTTAGGTCCTGGGTTATCTCTTAATTACCTAGATTTGTGATTAAAGAGTTAATGTGTAGCACATTAAATTTTACCGTAAATCAATAATGTAAAAAGAGGTGTAACTCAGGGAACTGTGCTGGGACCTACATTGTTTAATCTATACATTAATACAATTAGTATTTAATAAGCACTAAAATATAAAAAAAACTACAAACTTTTAATTTGACTAACTTATTGTCAACGTTTTTCGCAAGCTAATGACAAAATTCCACTGAGACATCGCTTGTTAGCCATGATGGAAGTGTAAATATAATTGTTGACAAATTAGTTATTTTCGCTGTAATCTGCAATACTTAACATTCCTGGCGGTTTAAAGCTCGAGGACCTTTCACCTTTTAATTTATGTGTTACTTATGATGTTATTAATGCCTAGAAATATAACCAGTTTTATGTGTATACAGCCACTATCAGGCAATATATTTAAATACATCTGTTTTCCATTTGAGAACCATATTTTTATGAGCATGTGTCATACTTAATAGATAAATATTTATTGCGATTTCCTTCGTTTGTGCCTTGTTTCTGCCTTAATATATAATATATATATTTTAAGTCGTAAATTATTATACAGGGCGGCCCATCGAAAAATCTTCAGATCGTGAAGCAAAAAATTCGTTGAAAACATTGTTTTTAAACCACCAAATATCAGTATCGACTTTATCTTACTTACTGCAGTAAAGTGGTTTATGTGGATAGTTCGTTATTTCTGTGCTTTTATTATCTTGCGATTCGATTAAAAATGGTTTATTCTACACGGAAAAAAATGTTTTCTAAATGTAAGAATACCTTTATTCTTAAAAAAATTTACTTGATTTAAGTATAATTTGCTGAGGCTACGAATACATAACATTTCTTTTAAATATTAACCTACCCTTAAATTAAAAAGTTTTTATTTCCTAGCTTAAAATCAAGTACAGTTGAAACAAGATGATTGACATAATATTGTCAAGGCTAAAACTAACATTAAACTAAATATTAATCTTTCATTAAACAAGCACATCTTATTCTTGCCTGTTAAATGTTAAAAAAGACTTTAAATAAAATAATCTTATTTTTAATTTAAGATTAACAATCACTTGGAGCAAATTTTGGAAAATTCCCTCTATTCTGTTCTTAAAGACATAAAACTATAGTGGATATATATACAATTATATTTATTCGAAGATTAGTAAATATTGGTACGACTGGCCTATTCTTAAAAATATCCCCCACTCACGAAAGTGTCCGACATTTTGAAAGATTGTTTCTTGTGGTAGTTAATATTTGGTTTGGAATTATGAAAGAGCTGCTAACTAATTGGAATTTAATAAAATTAACCACCAGATGTATGTGTAGGTAATAATTATTACATAATTATATTTATGTGTGTAGTATTATGTATTGAATTTTAGATGTTGGAGTGATATTAGGTTGGCCGAAGAATCACATAAAAAACAATTATGTATATTTTACCTCTAGATTATAGGTACGAATGAAAATTTTGGTTAAACAGGCCAATATAGCCAAAAAATGTCTATCTCGCAAACAAAATCAACGTGTCTGAAAGTTTGAAAAAATCATTTCAGTACATATTATATATATAGGTCGATATGTATTTAAAACATTGTAAAAAAGTTATGTAATAAAGACAAATATCATTTTTTTCAGGTTAAGTTAAGCAATAATTGTTTCAAATATTGTCTATTCTCTTTTTAACTTTTCCTTGACTTTAAAGGTTAGGATATAATGACCATGTTTATTTTAAAAGATAAAGAGTGGATTATCCTATCTATTTTTCTCTATCAGTCTTAGAAAATAAGAGATAGCATACTTCACAGTTGTGAAATGTTAACAAAGGCCTATAGTGAAAAGTTAACAAAGGCCTATAGTGAGTCTGCTATAAGTAAAACAAGAGTTTACAAGTGGTATAAGAGTTTCCAAGATGGCCGTGAAGACGTTGAAGATGACGAACGCCCCGAACGCACAAGCAAATTAACAACCGATAAAAACATGGAAAAAGTGGAAGAAATGGTTATAAACCATTAGAGAAGTCGCTGATGATGTTGGTATTTCGATTGGCTCACCCCATGAAATTTTTTCGAATGTTTTGGGTATGAAACGCGTGGCAGCAAAATTTGTTCTAAAATTGTTAAATTTTGATCAAAATTTTTGGCCAAAAACAATACTGTAATGATGCCCTAGCCTCCATATTCGCCAGACATGCCTTTGTCTGACTTTTTCCTATTCGCAAAAATAAAGAGAACCTTAAAGGGCCGTCGTTTTGCAAGCATAGATGACATTAAAAGCGCATCGCTAAAAGAACTAAAGGCTATCCCAAAGATCAAGTTTTAGAAGTGTTTCGAGTATTGGAAGAAGAGCTGGCACATGTGCATAATATCCAATGGGGACTATTTTGAAGGCGACAACATTAATGTAGACAAATAAATAAATATTTGTTTCAAAAAACGAAAGTTCCCGATATTTTCTGAACACACCTCGTACTTGGACTGAGATGATTAATCTTTAATATAATATTAAGAAAATTCAATTTTCAATTATTATATGGTTGGTCTTTATTTCTCCCAAAATAAATATAATTGTTATCTAGATTTCGGCTACTATTTTTGCCATCATCAGACCTATACAATAATAAATAAAACAATTATATTTATTTTCTGAAAAATAAAGACCAACCATATAATAACTGAAAAATGAATTTTCTTAATATTAAACATGAACTCCCACGAAAATATCCGCGATAACACTTTGAACATTGCAAGGAGGTGAAATTTAAAAAACGAAGCGCAATTTTAAATAAAATGTAATGGTATCTCTTCAACAAATATATTCAAATTACGCCTAATATTGTAAATCTCCAGAACAATATCCAATTTCTCCAAACAAAACACAATGCAAACACACACTCTTTAAAAGCTAACCCTTAACCTAACACTCCCATTGCCCTTGTTGTTCTTTATCTAGCACCACCGTGAATAAACTTTGAATTACGACATCTTCATAGTCCACTTAATTGTATTCTCTTCCGTGATTTATAAGATGAACCCTTTTCCACGTTATCCTCAATTCTCACCGAGATATTTCGTCGTAAAAGCCGGTCATTACCAGCTCTATTGTGTAAAGAACCATAAATTTTTTAAGTGTGAAGATGGGTTAATTCCGAACGAATTCATTTGAATATTAACGAGAAAGTTGTGTATGTATTTTATTAATGATTGCGAGTGAAGCTAATTTTATTACAAAACGATTTTTTTAATTAACATTGGGACTAGTTTGTGCCCGAATAAATTCCTCATTAATATTTAATGCTTTGATAAGTTTTTGCGACAAAATTATTTATCGGCTGGGAATGTTATCTTTATGCAGCGAGCAATTATAAATAATTAATTTTGTTTTGAAAAAGTATGCTGGTTTTACATAACATAATGTATGATAGAAATATTTGTTAAAAAAATCGTTAAAATATCACCAACCAATAATAGTTTTCGAATTACAAAATTAAAAAATAGAAAATATTTGCCACAGGCACAGGGGACTGTATTCGCAAAAATTGGACAAACTTAAATCTCTATAACTTTTTTATTAGTTAAAATGTTTAAATTTTATAAACTCGACGTACAAATTTAATGTTTTTTCAATAAGACCACCTAAATTGTGTTTTTGAACGCTTTTCGGCGATTAGCCAAATATATAAAGTACGAGGTGCGTTCAGAAAATAACGGGAATTGTTAAATTTAGCGGGTTCGGAGGGTCCGGTTGTCATAAAATTTTCTTTATTAAGTTGGTATACATGCCCCCGAAGTATGATAAAAACTTTAGCTGTTTTCATTGTTTACTTTGTCTGTGGCAGCCGCTAAGGTTAGACGTGTTTTATGAGCTCGGCGATTTTACGTTCGTTAAAAGAAATGGATCAAAGAATTTGTATCCAATTTTGCTTAAAAATTAAATAAATTCTGTGAAATGTTAACAAAGGCCTATAGTGAGGGTGCTATAAGTAAAACAAGAGTTTATAGTATATATACAAGTGGTATAAGAGTTTCCAAGATGGCCGTGAAGACGTTGAAGATGACGAACGCTCCGAACGCACAAGCACATTAACAACCGATAAAAACAAGGAAAAAGTTTAAGAAATGGTTATAAACCATCAGATAAGTCGCTGATGATGTTGGGATATCGATTGGCTCATCCCATGAAATTGTTTCGAATGTTTTGGGTATGAAACGCGTGGCAGCAAAATTTGTTCCAAAATTTTTAAATTTTGAACAACATTTTTGGCCAAAAACAATACTGTAATGATGCCCCAGCCTCCATATTCGCCAGACATGCCTCTGTCTGACTTTTTTCTATTCCCAAAAATAAAGAGAACCTTAAAGGGCCGTCGTTTTGCAAGCATAGATGACATTAAAAGCGCATCGCTGAAAGAACTAAAGGCTATCCCAAAGATCGAGTTTTAGAAGTTTTTCGAGTATTGGAAGAAGAGCTGGCACAAATTCCCGATATTTTCTGAACACACCTCGTATATAGAAAAAGCTACAAAATTTTGTAAAATTAATAAAATCGTATCATGTTACAGAAATGTTGGCTAAAAACAATTTTATTTTGATATCATGATAACAAGAACTACTTGAGAAAAAGTGGTTGGCCACCTAGGGGCAAAATTGCTGTCGACCAGTGTTATAATTCTTTACAAACTGACTGTTTTGTAATAAATATATGACAATTAAAAAATTAAACCATTTAAACCCGATACAAAGTCTTTCATAAAAAATGATAGCAATTTATAACGTATGAGAATAAGAAATACTTTATATAGAGAAAAAAAATTCCAAAGAAAGAACCGGAGCAGAGAGCAATAAAGTATCCGAACGTCTTGTGGCTAAAAAATGATTGTGTATCGCATCTATACAAATTCCCCTGGCCGGGCGCATATTTTTTCAGGTAGAGGCATATAAATTATTAAGTATTTCAATTCCGTCTAAATGAATGGTGACAAGAACAGTGTGACAATATATTGTGGAGATGTTATCACAAAGTAAACAATACTTTGTGACTTTGTAGTGCCTGCATTGTGCTCTTTTGAACGCTATATAAACATATCGCCGGTGAAAAATTATCGACAATACTTTATTGGTCATCTTGAACGACAAAGTTTTTTGGAATCTACTGCTTTTATATTTTAGTGTATTGCCTATATATTCGATATAAATTTGCTTTGGAATCACCCAGTAATTTCGTGAAACATTATTCCACTTAAAAAAAAGTACTTTATCTGAACCAATTTTACATAAATAAGGCACATTTTTTAACTATTAAACCTATGTTGTTTGTAAGAAATATGATATATTAATAATTAACAAATGGAACATTATATATAACCCACTAATTACAAGAAACAGTATTTTACTTAAAACAAAAATTAAAAATAAAAAGCACCTTATTCTAAGCAATTTTCTTATAAGAATGGTTGTGTGTACATATTACATATTAATATTTGATATATACGAAAGAAACTTAGCCGGTGTTGATTTCAGTTCATTATTATTTAAAATGAAGTGTCGTTCGCTTTGTTTGGGTATCGGGTTACGTGTTTTAAGGTAATCAATTTATTTACACGATTAAGGAGATCATTTTGTGTGTTTGCATTCGCTCTTCTGTAAAGTATTGAATATCATTTGAGGAATTCGCTGAGCAAACAGTTTTGATCCATTATTCTGACCGTGGTAGTTATATATAGTCAGGTGTTTTTGTGTAAAAGGTTCACCTAATGTATTCAAATTAGCTTTGGTAGTATAAAAGAATCTACCTACTTCTTCTATATATAGTATACTAATAATAATCTAGATCCAGATAAGTAAGAAAAAAGATCACAACATAAATTTGGATTATAGCGATATTTTATATAAAATATGGTGACTTTTTTGGGCCGTTATAGTTGTTGCTCTTCACAGAATCCCAGTGGGTGGGTGGGGTATGTGAAGAGCATCGCAGAGGCCATGAGAACCCATCGAGAGACACCTGATCTGCACTTGTCATCAATAACCTAACCTAACATAAGACAGTGACATGAATGACCCTAGATCATCCGAAAGGGCCTCTCGACCGCCGTATTTATTTATTCGTTCGAAAAAAAAAACGATGCTCATCATAAATTCTGCTACCTTTGCTTGTGGTTTTGTTGCCTTGCTCTTGAATTATTTCTCTAGTCATTGTCGTTGCCTTCAATCTTGAGAATTTTTGATTCAACAGGTAGAAATGGACAGTCTCACACATTAGTTTTTAGTTTTTATTATCTATTAAGTAAGTAAGTATCTTTTGTATGCCTAATATTACACTAGTTTACAAGATCGAAAAAAAAATTCTGCCCACCATTTCCCATTATAATTTGTCCTTGTATCCCACTAAACACGGAAATCATACTCAATTTCTTTTTATGGAAGCGTTTTTAAAATATGAATTTTCAATTGTTTTTTTTTTTCAATTTTCGGAGGTGTTTTAACGGTTTTGAGTATAGCTTAAAACCTAATTGATAGATTTGGTCAAACAAGGCATTAAATTGAAGGTATTTGAGCCCTCTAAAACTTTCTTTTACATACTTTTGATATCGGCATATAAGAGTATTTTGACTTAAAAAATTCGTTTTTATGGCAAAAATTGAGGTAGAAAATGTATATATCGTCCTGTGAATGGTTTAAATCAAACAAATAACAACAGTTTGAATTTTTTTTCGTGAAGCTGACATTTTTACAAAAAGAACAAGCTAATATTGATAAAAATACCTGAAAAATGGCGAAATTTTTTAGTGGAAGACAAAAATTCAGCTTTTTGACGATTTTTATTTTATTTTGTTCTTTTATTTTGTCATATGTTTATTCTTTAATGAAAACATAAGTACAGTGCATGATTGGAATTTTTTGAGTTTTTTACGTACTTTTTTCACCGAAAACATTATTCAAAATTTTTATTTGACATGACTCCGCAAACGTGAAGTATTTTGTTTCTCGTGTTGGCATATATGACATAGTGACATTTTACTGCTATTTTTTTATATTTCAACAAGGTATTTTTATTATGGTTTTATTTAGTTAATAAAAAGTGTAAAATGTGAAAAAGAAGTAGAGAGTTCGAGTGCGTAAATAACCCGGACAATCTGGGTGACGTAAGTGATAAGCACGGAGAATGTTTTCACCAGCAAATGAAGGCTATGGAGCAGCGGTATCACGGCTTCTGGGTGAGCCATGATGGGTGATTCCCTCATACGAGAAACGAAATACGAAAGCAACAAAAAACAAAGGAGCCAGAATTTTTTTAAACCTATGCTTATTAAAACAAAATAAAACTTTCAATATCTTCAATGTTCAATATTTATTGTTCAATATTCAATATATAATTTAATTTCAATATTTAATGTTCAATATAAAATTTTATATAATTCAATAAAATGAAGAAAAAACTGGACTTATCTTTTCGATTTCTATATTTTCAAGAAAAATATGTAAATTTTCGAGCTCGATTTTTGTATCAAAATGACCTTTTCAACTTCATAAAATCGCCAGTATCGAACTACTGAGCCGATACCAAAACTATACAAAAGAAAGTTGTAGAGGGCTCAATTATAATCAAAGGTATACCTTTGATTTAAGTGCTTGTTTGGTCAAATCGATCAATTAGAACTTAAAGTATACTCTAAAACGTCAAAACAAATTAAAAAAAAAATTGAAAATTCATATCTCGAAAAAGCTTCCATGAAAAAAATTGTAATTTTTGCTTTTAGTGAGCCAAACTACACAAGAAAATCATAGTGAGACATGGTGAGCAAAATGGCTGTAAACTAGTGTTATTAGTCGTAGAAAAATATAGTTTATTAACAAATAATTAATATGCGTTACCAAATGGCGTCTATTAAACTTGATACATAATATCCTCCTAAAAAAATTCGCTTATCGCCTCTTTTAAGTTATTGTTGTTGTCCGTTAGATGTGTTGACCTTTGGTTGTGTTTTTCGTTTAAATCGATGTGATTGTAAGGCAAAGTTAGATAACCGGTCGGTGCGGACAAAGGCTCCCAAAAAGCAGAAATGCATCAAAAGAGCTCGAACACAGAAAAACCATTTATATAAAATGTCAATTGCTTATGAAGTATTTTGAACGTCTTCAGTGACGTAACCGGGTCGTAAATCTGATGTGTTTTGATACATTTAAAGCATAATTTAAACCAGTTTAGATTTTAATAAAAAATTGGAAATATTTTGTGAATTTTAATTGGGAATTAAAGCAATTCCCATCATAGTTCTCAGAAATTAGATTAATTAAATGATGATAGAGCCACACTAAATTTACTCCGTTCAGCCGTACGCTTGCATATTAATTAAATTCTTTAAATTATTCTCAAAAGTCCTCACAAATTTTAATCTAGTATATCAAGTCCAAGTTATGTCGCATATTTATTATTCTATAAAAACAATTTAACGTTTTTTGTTAATGTTTTCAGAAACGGTCACCTTGTGGGAAAGAAAGTTATCTCGTTAACAGATAGTCGAGAAAAAATTGTTTTACATACATGGAAAAATAAGATTTATTAATATATATACAGTGTACGGCAAAAGTATGGAACAAATTTCTAAAAAATGTGCCTTTTTTCCAAAAAAATTCCTTAAACACATCGATTTTAATTTTTAATTCTATACATTTTGATTTAAAACAACACTAAAATTCACACTAAATTTAAGGTGAAAATTTGAACTCTAATAAAGTGGACCTGCTCAAGCTATAACTAGTGTTCTCTAGTGAAGCCTAGTGTGAAGCTTTTTTTTTACTGTGTATATTATAAACTGTGGGAAATACTGATACTAATAAAATCGGTAATTACATTAAGTGAAAATTAAGTTTTCTTACAGGTGGGGTTTGGTTTATGGTTTCTATGTAAACAATAATAAATAAGCGTAGAGGTGTGGTAAAAGTAATTACCGATATTTGTGTGGTAATTGAAAAAAACGGCTTCAATCTGCTTGTGGATAATTTATCGGTGGCCGAACCATGCGATAAGTAATAAATAAAAAAAGCTGCCGAGGCGCGATTTCGTTGGCTTTAAGACCTTAAAGCGATTAAAGAGATTTACATAATTGTTGTTCGTTGGGGATATGCTGGCATCAGGGCCGTGTCTTACACCTATTAGACGTCTATTTAAGTCGTATTTATCATTCTTTGTGCAAATATCGGCAAACACGCTCTAAAGCGATTATAAAACGATGCCAATTCGTCATAATTCGCCTTTCAAACGCCTTGCAATTATGATTGATCGCCGTCTACGATTGTCAACACCATGGAACACGCGATTTTAGATGTCATCCAAAGAAATTTTGTCTCACGGTTAAGAAAAACCGTTTTGAAGTAGGTATAAAAAATAATTTTTTTTGGTATTGGCTTTCAAGTCTGTGACATAGCTTCAGCCAAACTTTCAAGACAAGCAATTGAGGAGCATCCGTGCAAAACCGGCTATATCCACTTTAATAAAATGTTGGGAAAATGGCAAAAACTCTCGGTTTCCTGGCCTTTACAGATAAAAGAAAAAGCAAACTTGAGTTTTGTGGGCTTTGTGGTACTTGATTTATAAGACATACTTTCGTTTTCAAAAACTTTATATTAAGGCCAAAATTTCAAAAAATGTTTTGGATATAGCCGGTTTTGCTCGAAAACCGAATAAAAAACGAATAAAATGTGAAAAAAACCTTTATTATTTAAAAATATTAACAAAATAAATTTAGTGCAAACATGAAAAAACAGAACAAATTTTAGTATTAGTATCGACATATCCAAGCCACATATTATTATTTATTGGATATAGCCGGGTTTGCTATAAAAACGTGGATTTGGCCGGTTTTGCTCCAAAAGCTACCTTTTAAATGTGATTTTAACATGGATTTAGTCGGATTTAAACTGAATTATCTTGGTTGTCGATAGAAATGAACCCAAAGATGCTAAATCAAAAAAAAAACAAAAACTGAATAAAATGGATTTAGCCGGTTTTGCACGGATGATCCTGAAAGTCAAGTCAGCCACGTCTTATAAGGAAATAAAAGTCCCATCCATACAAAAATGGACTAGGGCAGGAACTTAACGAAGATGATCCAGACCGTGGATTACATGTTTTCCTGAGAGGTGCATTGGCAGATGAGGACCGATAGTGGCCAGCGATATCTCCAGATCGCACCCCTCTTGATTATTTCTTATGGGGCTTCCTTAAATCAAAGGTCTACATCAACAGACCACCAACTAGAGGTTAATTACCAGTCTCGGCCCGATACTACTTATCAATTCGAGACACCCTATAGTGTAAAATTGGGCCAAGCATGGGCCATTCTTGGCCCTTTGTCTTCCCTACATGGGTGCATAGAAATTAATTTTCAGTAAAAAATTGCGATGTACGGCTGCTCATAGGAATTTCGTCTCACGGTAAAATAAAACGTCGATAGTGCAAAACGGTTTTCAGTGCGATACCACCGGGGACATTTGTCACCTACGGCGTGGCAGCAGTGCGCGACACATGCTGGTAGAATAATTTTCAATATATCTCAAACCAATCACGGGCGCCTCATCTTATTTTCAAACAAGAACGCGTATCCATGACAACTGATTGATGTTTCTGAATAAATTAATGTCGAAGCGAATGGTATCGATGGGGAGGTTCAACAAACATCACGAAAATGTTTCGGCTTTTTTTACTTTTATTTACAACCTACATTAACAAATTCAATCAAAATAAACATTTAATTCTGGGAAGACACGCACTTAACAATTTATCCATCTTAAACTTACAATACAGCATATTTCGGATATTTCTTGTACTTCTGCTTAATCCAGTGATTTATTTAAACCACAAACACAACACATCGCTCCTTTTTAACAAAAAAAAAAACAGCCGCACAATAGGTAGAAAGAGAGCAGAGTTACTAATCTATTTAAATAATCCCCTGGATGGCCTCTAAGAATTCCTTAATAAAGATACAATTACCACCGTTTATCATTTCGATATCGCCGCTGTCGCTCATTAATTTCATCTCGGTGAGCTTTCAGAGCGCGAGCTTTTCTATAAATAACTTGTTAGATAAAAATCAGTGAACGAATAACAACAACCGTATACGACACTTTTGTCAAACAGTGGGAAATTCAAACGAAAAATTCCAGTAACGATGCACATAGATTTATAAATGTATACGTACATAGATCACTAAAAATGTATCAAAGATTAAAGGTTAAAGGTCAATAGTCAAAAGACGTTAAAAAGTAGAAAAAGTACTCTATGTCAATCTTCAACCCTTATTATAATCTTTATGCAATATCACGTCGATCCATTGCTCAGTTGCTTCTATTAAGTTATGAATTTCTTCTTGGGAAACATTTCCTCACCCCTCTAAAACTGCTTTTATTAGTATTTCTGTATTGCCAGGGCAATTTTGAGAAGCAATAATTCTTCTTTTAACCTTATTCCACAAGTTCTTAATTCGATTAAGATCCGGTGAACAAGACCACTCTAAAACAGTTACACCTTTCATTTCCAAACAATTTTTGGCAACTCTTCTGGTAAATGGAGGTGCATTATCCTGCATAAATTACGGAAAACACCTTTTCAGAGCCTTAATACGGGTTGTAGAACTAAATCCACATACTTGGACCTCTAGGGATGGAATCAAAGGAATGTTTTCACCAATCATAAAGCCACCCCAAAACATTACACTTCCTCCTTTGCCTTGAGTCTAGCTTGTCTCCCATGATCTCTTAAAATACAAATTCACCGGTAGGCCAATTCTACTCTCTAAAAGTGAAACAGTGAAATTTTCACTATTTCCGTCAGTGAGTTATTATTCACTGTAAAATTAGTGTTTTTCAATATAAATTAGTGAAATTTTAACTTCTTCAAATTAGTATTTTTTATTATCACTACTTTTCCGGAACTCTCGACATAAAATAGTGAAATTTTAACTTTTTTGAACTAAACCTATTTCACTAATTTGTACAGTTTAAATGCTTCAAATGCCAATTTAAATTGCCAACTCCATTTTTCACTAATATTTTTGGAACCCTTAAGTGTTCAGCGATTTTTTAAAATTTAGTCCGGATAATGCACCACCGCTGATAAGCAGAGTTGTCAAAAACTGTTGAAAAATGTTTTAGAGTGGCCTTCTTGTCCACCGGATCTTAATCCATTTGAAAACTTAAGACATAAGGTTAAAACAACCCGGCAACGCAAAGAAACTAGAAGAAGTAGTTTTTTATTTCCAAATCACTATTTTTTAAGTGGAATAATGTTTTTCCTAATTACTGGGTGATGAAAAACAGTAAATAAAAATTAAACCTCGTCAATTTCCAATCAACCGAATTAAGTAAATTTACAATTTTTAAAATAAAATTTGGTTACTTTCCATTATGTTTTTTAGTAAATTCAACTTTTAAGTTGGTATCATTGTGCAGGCGGCGTGAATTCCGCGTAGAAATAACGGGCTGGGGTATCCCGCAGAGTTCGGTACTGGGACCGAACACGTGGTGTATGGGAACTCGGCCTCCCTCCATCCACACTCTTTCCACACATCTCTTCCCCTTCACCCCCTCTCTCAATCGTATTCGCGGGCAACAAACGATTTTTTCTCGTCGTCGTCGTATCCTATCAACCGATCGTATCGATCATATCGAATTCGAAAATTGCGATTCAAATAATAAATCGCTTGCTATTGATTGATTGATTGATTGATTCAAGATTAATAGCACGAAAACGCCCTATAATCGATTTATAAACGATTTTGATCGAAAAAATGTTTTTATTCTACCGGGTGGAGCAATAAGAACGTTATAAAAGTATATGTTTCAAAATTTAGCAATATAGTGCTATAGCACTGTAATAAAATTCAGACTTGTTAACATGAGTTTGTAGTTTTTGTTAATTTTATTTTGTAAAATTTTAACATATTTTTTTGTATAAAACCCTGAAAAAGGAAAATATTTTACCGAAAGTTTTGTAAAGGTAATATGCAATTTTATAAGCATTTTGTTAATTTCAAAGGTTATAGATTATTTTGTAAATTTTTAACAATTTATTTCGTTAAAAAAGTACACGTGACAATACGCATCAACAAGTTCAATTAACATTAGCTTCTGCAACTTATGTGCGATGTATCCGAAAAAAGATACCATTACTGGTTTTAAAACTGAAATTAGGGGATACAATGAAGTGGGTTAAAGTTATAAAATAATCAGTAAGTGTTGAAGTAGTACCAATAATTATATTGTACCAAATTTCTTTATAATTTAATGATTTCAAAATGGTATGTTATTTTTGTGTTCATTTATGTAGGTATGTGTTAATTTTTTTGTTTAGGAAATTGATTAATAAAGCAACGTTTCTTATTAACATTTTTTTCATTTAAGTTCCCAATTTCCAACAAATACTTTTGTCACTGGGTCAACAAAGGTTTGTAAAAATAATGTCCTTTTTAAAAATTACAAGAATTATCGTTGAATTATTGACATAGGATTTTGTTATGTGTACCTGGATTAACATAAAATCTGGTTAATATTTCGTTAAAATTAACTGAGTACATGGGAAATACAAGGGAATGAAAAACGTCGGTTTTTAATATTAAAATACAATGGTGGTTTGCTCTGAATTTGACTTTAAAAGTTATGAATGTTTTAAGTCCTTTAAATTAAGTACTGTTCTTCAAATGTATTATTTTACCAATAATTTAAACTATTATCCTAAAGGAAATACTTCAAGGAATAGAAAACTCTTGTTTAGGATATTATTTCAATGTTGTAAAAACAAGATTTCAATTTTTATCGTTTTTAAATTGAATTTTATGCAAAAACAAATTGTTTTTAAGAAATAAAATTTAAAATGAATACATTGATATTTAAGTATTTTTATAATTACCAGGAAATTGAAAAAGCTTACTTTTTACTGTGTTTTCTATTATACAAGGTGTCCCTAAAATGCCCGTACAATATTATATGGCATATTCCTGAAAAAAATAATGCTTGATTTCGATTTTATTAAATACTTTGGAAATTTAATTTTTCCAGACCAAAAAAGCCTCAAAAATCAAATTTTGTGCAAAACGTTTGTTTTTTCAACAGATTTTTATTAAAATCGAAATGAAGTTTTAACTTGAAAACCCTGCATCTTAGTTATTATCAACTATTGTATACAGGGTGTTTTATACTCGTGGTCCATTAAAAGTTTGATTAAAATTATTATACCTAAAGTAAATAGTTTTCGAGTTAATTAATTAATTAATTTTTTAATAAATTGCATATGACCAAGAATATGAAACACCCTGTATATAGAAGTAAATTTAATTTTATCGGATTATTTAGGTCTTAAAAATATGTGGTATCATTTTTTACATGAATTTCAGAAATACCTTGTTTTTATATGCGAAAAAAAATTAGGAGCTTGATTGATAGTTTAAAAAAATTATTTTCAGTTATTCGTCTGATTTTAAAACTATACGACTCATTTCACTTGCGGAATGCATCCTGTGGAATATCTAGGATCAAATTTAGTGTTTTGTGGTATCTGTTGGGCAATATACGCAGTGGATAATTAATCTAAAGTTGGTAAATACGATCAAAATGTATACATACATGTTTTAACATTAGGACAAGTTATGTTTTGCACGCAAGCTCCCGCAGCGCGTCGATAAGCCACAACAACAAACTCCACAACTAACCGTAACTTTGCCAGGATATCAAAAACTGCATCCACTCTCTTTTAAGCAAATTTGTACACAGCAAGTATACACTGTTATAAAAATCAGATTTGTGAACATGAGTTTGTAGTTTGTAAAATTTTAGCATTTAACAAAGGAAAATATTTTACCAAAAGTTTTGTAAAGTTAATATGCAATTTTGTAAGCATTTTGTTAATTTCAAAGGTTACAGATTATTTGGTAATGTTTAACAAATTATTTCGTTAAAAAAGTACACGTGATTTCAGGCAGTCAATCAAAACATTTCTCACTGACAATACGCATCAACAAGCTCAACTGACTTCAGCGTCTGCAACTTATGTTTCTGCTTACTTTATTCTAATTCGTAACGTGTTCGTAACAACTGTCCAGAGTGTATAATATATTACCAGAAATCTGTTATTATTGTTATTCGGATTCCTTATACCTATTTAAATTTAATTTCTTTATACTGTGCAGTAAAAAAAATCAACTCTAAGCAACACTAATTAGAGTTTATACAGGTCCACACTATATAGTGTTGTTTTATAACACTACAATTAGAGTTAATTTGTAGTGTAATTTTCTCCAAGTATACTTATACGTATACGCAAGTATGATTTAACACTATAGCACTGAGGATAAAGTAATTTTACACTGTATTAAAAAATGTTAATTTACCTAAAATCGTGTACTTCTACACTTCCTGGGTAAAATCCCACTTTTGTTCAGTGTAAATTAACACTACTTCGGAAAAGTTCTAATTTTAGAAAGGTACTTTTACTCTTTTAGTGCAAACTTTTAGTGTAAATTAACACTATTGTTTGAGTAAAACCTATTGGTGGTAGTGAATAAAACCAAAAGGTAAATAAAGAGAAACATTTATTTGGAACAAAAATCTATGACAATTATCAAAATCGGTGCCTTTTAAAATATAATTTAATATTTGAGTCGCATGGCTGGCTTAAGCAAAATGGTTCCTTAAAACGTAATAGTTTTAGATCAATGCAATGTGTTAATAATAATAATAATAATACTTTATTGCCCAACAGATTTACATCTAATTAAAGGACAAAATTATACAATATACAATAGGTTTATATGTACATAAAATAAAACAACATTTACACATTAATGATATTTTTGTAAAATAAATCAGCTTCTTTTAATAAGAAAGTTAGCGAAGAACTATTAATGTCAATTTTTGAAGATATTTCGTTAATATTTTTCATCATAACTTGCACTGGAGATTTCAACAAAACATTAGTACGGGCTTCCCTAAAAGTTAATTTAGTTCTAGAGTTTAAACGCGGAATATACAGATTAAACATAGATAATAACAACATACAGTCGATATTATTATGAAACAAGTCATACACAAATTTTATGCTAAACTTAACTCTACGCAATTCAAGTGAGTCCATTACTGGCTGTCAACTTGTAAGCAATGAATTATCTTGAGAATTCATCAGTAATCCATTTTTCTGTTATAAAAAATGGGTGATCCCATTGGTAGAGAGGCGTCAGGCGGCTGTATGTCGGGGATTTACCACAAGAGTACAAATTTTCGATAATATTAATAAAAATGTAGGTATTGGTTAATATAACAACCATTACGCTTGAAAATAAAAAGTAAATCAAGTGTGTATGTATTTATATGCCGTAAATTATTGATATGTATATAATATAGGTCGGGTATGGACATCCTTTTAACATATTGGTATTTATTGAGTATTAAGGTTTAAAGAAAAAGGAAGTATAATACTTACCAAAAAATAAGAATGTCCTCTTATGGATTCACCGTAATTAAAATCTAACTGAACAAAAATGCCACACTTCCACAACGCGGTATCTCCGAATATGCACTGCGTAGGTAGATAGGTACCAACCAAACATTTTAAAACGCATTTCGGTTTTTACCAGTTTTTCAGTCTATTTTGCCACTATTGGTGTAATTTAACTTTAATTGTGATACAATGTGCACTAGTAGTGTAGAGAAAAAAGAGCTCTTAGTAACATCAAAACAGACAAAGAAATTGGCATGCACTGTAGTGTACATTTTGTCACTATTTAACTCATTAAGGGGTAATAAACACTCGCATTAAGTTTTTCTACCCTTCTGATTTCTTTTAATAATAAATAGTGTGAATGTACCAATGAATTATGTTCATATTCTTTAAATGTGTTTAATAAAGTTAACGTTAATAAGCACTAAATGCTACCTAGTGTATTTTGTAGTGTAACTTTTACACTTACAAATCAACTCTAATATTTTTACCCCTACATTAAAAAATTTACACGGGCAAAAATTTTTACTGTGTAATTTGATGATTTCTGAATGGTGTGCTATTTAATTGTGTGTATGTTATTTTTGTTTGAAAATTTATGTAGGTATGTGTTAATTTTTTTGTTTTGAAAATTGATTAAAAAAGCAGTATTTTGTATTAAATTTACAAAATGTTTGTTATAATTACAAACTACTTATTCAATAATTTAATAGATCTACAAAGTAGAACTTAAAGCGTTTGATAAAACCAAGACATTAAAATTTTATTAAACTTCACAGCTCTTTTTTGACGACGGTTTGGAAAGCTGGCAATATTTCGAAAAACTTAAGATCCTAGATAAACACCTTTTTCAATCATTAATTAAAAGATTCCACTGAATATGATTACAGTTCTCGGTTAATAAACACGAGGAAAAAGCGGGATGCCTCGCTCATGTCTAATGCAAAGAATTTATCGAACCTTTTGGCCGCATAAAAAACTTGTCACAATTAGTCTAATTTAGTGTAAGAAGAAAAGAAATCGGTGTCGGGAATAGTAATGTGGACGCGCATTTCTCAGGTGTTCGTTAAGGCTCATCTTGCACACCAAAATGCCTCCTCCCCGTACGACAAAAACCCAAAAACAACATTACATTTGTTTGTTCTGCACTTCTTTGGACCACCGGGCATCGCGCATACAAATCGACGCAGGGACGGCCTCAAAATTACCTCCATCTTTACCATTCACAAAAATATTTTTCAATATTATCAGAAAACCAGGTTTTGTAATTATTTTAACAAAGGAAAATTCCAGATTTTTATTTTTTACAATGTTTTAAAATTCTTAAACCTATCCTCCGTGACGGTTACTCTTTCTAGGTTAACCTATATGTTTTCAAATATCTGAGGTAGTAAAAGCATACTAAAAATATCAGTTCACCAAGTAAATTAAACATCCAAAGCAATCGAATCAAATATAAAATATTATTAAAAATTAAAAGAAATAACTTTTATAACCATTTATGTAGGTGTCACATTGATTCTATCCCCCGTGAATCTGTTTTTGCTTTAAATTTTATGCAACGGATGGCGCTTTAATCATTTTAAATAAGCAAAAACCTCTGTTTACGACATTATAGATGCATTTGATTCCTGAAGGTCAGTTAGAATTTATATGTAGATGAGAGTGTTGCTGTTTTATAATTCAAAAGTTTAAGTCCATTAATTTGCTATTTAAAAACCTATCCACCGTGAAGTGTAATATCTCAGTAAGTAGATTTCTTTTATAAATATTTTATGTATGTACAATTGTATTTTTTAAAAATATTAAGGTGTCAAAAGATACAATAACTTATTTCAAATATACAAAGGAATGTTTTTAAAAAAACATAAGAAATTCTAACCTCCGTGAAGCTATCTTCCGTGAAGCTCTAATATTCAAAATGTATGATTTCTTAAAATTCTTGCATTAGTGCATAACCACTTATGTTATGTTATTACTAGACCTGGTGGCTTCCCAAAAACCCCATTCTAGACTAACACTGAAACAACCAAAAATAAAAAATAATTATTTTCACTTGGGGGACATCTCAATATATTCACCCAGATATTCTTCAAAAATATATTCTTTTGAACAACACCACTTGCATTCTTCACCAAAGCGGTCTTAAGCCGTATAAAGTTTATACTATAAACTGATTTGGGTAGAGTTGCTCCCTGTAAAATAGCACACATCTTCACATTTTATTTTCCTAGGTGGTATTTATTTTTGTTCCGCCGTGGAATGTTGTCTCAAACTTTTGTATAGTCATCCGAATTCCTTCGTTTCGTGTTTGCTATTTCTTAGGTCCCATATTTTCGATTCTACTCCAATTTATTTTCATTTCCAGACACCTGAAGCAAACGTCGTCTTCTTTTTTAGCCTCGCATAAATCAGCGGGGAAAAAAGATTTAAAGCTTTTGTAGTGCGATGATATGTCGGTTTTTGTTTAAAAGTTTTAAGTAGCGACAGATTTCAATATTACACTGTTATAAAAATCAGTTTTGTAGTTTGTTAATTTTATTTTGTAAAATTTTAACATATTACAGATTATTTTGTAAATGTTTAACAAATTATTTCGTTGGAAAAGTTTATGTGAATTCAGTCAGTCAATCAAAACATTTTTCACTGACAATACGCATCAACAATTTCAACTGACTTCAGCATCTGCAACTTATGTTTCTGCTTACTTTATTCTTATTCGTAACGTGTTCGTAATAATTGTCCAGAGTGTTTATAATACGTATATTACCAAAAATCTGCACTCAGAAATTTTTTTTATAAATATAACAAAAAAAAGTAGTTTGTTTTAATAAAGTAAATTCGTCCAACAATTGCTTTTGTTACGGCAAAAAGATCATTTTTATAAAATTATTATCTATATCTACAAACGCTAGTTTCAGTAATAGCATTTGCATTGATTATAAAGTAAATTTACGTTATGTTTATAAAAATAACATTTTTCCAGATACAGAAAGGCATTGATATATATATTGTTATTAATATTTGTTCAAAAAACAGTTCTATACTGTTTACAAAAACGTTTTGTAGTATTAATGAAACCCTAAATGGTATTATTCATAGAAATTTTGTTAATTTTACAAATCCCTTTTCGTTTAAAATAAAACTATTTTTATTACCTATATTAATAAAATTTATGTAAATTTAACAACAACTTAATTGTTAATTCAATAAACTATTTTCATTGTAACAATGGTCACATTTTTAACCTACTGTTGGGTGTTGGGTAGTTTTTTTTTTAATAATTGCAGGGCATTAAAACTAATTATTTATTATAACAAAAAAATAAACTCATATTAAATGATGAACAAAATAAAAAAAATATGAACTCACTTTTTAAACAACAAGTCTGCTTCGTTTATAGAATAGACCTTAAATATTTCTTTTAGAAAACGTCGAAATTTTAATTTTCTTAGTGATCTTTTTGATATTTTTATCATGCTAGATTTTACCACACTTCACTCGCACAAGTGAAATCAATAAGATTATACACACACTGTGGATTATAAAGTTATGTTCACCAAGAAGAGCGCTGGCCCTTTCCCCCTCTTTTTAAGGGAAATAACAAAAATGTTGTTACTATTGCAAAACAATAGTAAATATTAAAAAGTTTTTATACCAATAAAATATTTTTGTTATTGTTCTTAACATAAGCTATTAACAAAGATTTTCTAATTGAAATAAAATTACTTTTTGTAGCGCAATTCACACACAACTATAACAACATTTTAAGTTCGACAAAGTTTAATATAAACATAAAGTATTTTTTATTGCCATGAAAATATGATAACAACTATTACTTTGTTGGGTGAACATTTTTTTATAAAAGCTCAACATTGCTGCTTCATTATGGTAAATTTGAATTTTATTAACAGTAAAAAAAGTTTATTTTGTATAAAAATAATCTCATTACTTTGACAAATCGTAGGTTTTTGTCCCAATAAGACACTGAAAATTTGTGGTGGTACATTTTTTTATAGCCATTACAATTTTAAATTTAAGTTAAATATTATTTTATTAATCGCTTACAAAATTAGTTTCATTAGTGTGCGAAGTGCGAAGTATTCAAAAAAATATGACAAGAATTATGGTTAAATTATTGATTTAGGATTTTATATTATGAGTCATTCCAAATAAAAACACCAAATGGAGTGCGCTGCTTGATTTTTTATTTTGATAAAAAAAATTGAGGATGATCTTTTAGGTGTCAAATATGAAAATCCGTTGCCGTTTTAATTTTTGGATTCTTTACTTTTAATCGGCACCCTTTAGAAATCTGAAATCGTGTCAATTTCTTACTCTCTTATAGTGGGCCAGAACCTTTTTTCTGTGACAAATATTGAAATGATTCTAATTTTGTTTTACTGTTCAGTAAGACTGTTTTCGATATAAATTATTATTATACAATTAGTAAATCTCATAAAATAATGGTAAACCACTAAAGATTAATGATAATTTGCCAATTTTTGTGATTTTTGTCTGGCTCCTGTACCTATTCTACTAAATCTAGAAAGTAATTTTTTTTCTTCAGGTATTAAGTACTTATACAATAGAAAACGTAACTATTATTTTAAGTTTATAGACTATCATTTCCTTTATTAAGAAAATTATTGAAACTTGATAATTCTTAAAATTAGTCAATTTTGCCCTCAGAAACCATTATGTTGAGGAAAAAATAAAAATCTGAAACTTTCAGGAAATGTAGTACCCACCTTCATCTTTTCAGTCTAGTTAGTCTTGTTTTGTTATTTTTATTCCTTTAAAAGATATATTATTTTTTTAATGCCCGTTTGTTAGTTTTATTTATAATTTAAAATTTAGATGCAACTTTCTAGATTTAGCAGAATAGGCACAGGAGCCAGACAAAAATCACAAAAATTGGCAAATTATTACAAATCTTTAGTGGTTTACCATTCTTTTATGAGATGAACTAATTATATAATAATAATTAATATTGAAAACTTACTAAGCAGTAAAATAAAATTACAATCATTTCAATAATTGCCACAGAAAAAAGTTTTAGCCTCTTATAAGAGAGTAGGAAAATGACAAGATTTCAGGTTTCTAAAGGGTGCCGATTAAAAATAAAGCAACTAAAAATTAAAACGGCAACGGTTTTTCATATATGATACCTAAAAGATCATCCTAAAATTTTTTCATTAAAAAATCATGCAGCGCACTTTTAAATTTATTTTTGGTGTTTTCATTTTGATTGACTCTTATAGGTACTTAACATAAAATTAACAAATACTTTTTTACTGTGTGTAAGACAATAGCACACCTTATACGATGAAATACTTTTGACCGTGCGTATATCCTGATTAAAACGACAATCGAGAGGACCCTTTCATTTGGTAAAAGTAAAGTCAGGATGATCCAATACGTAGCAGAGCTTCTTTCGGAGCTTGTTAAATAGGATGATATGCACGGAACGTAAGAAGCAATGATTAATTATCCATCCAAAGTGCGGTTAGGCTAACAGATAGCGCCTAATGGCCATGCACGGAGCATTATTATTGTGTGCCAACTGCCTTTTTTTTCCTTTAGGATTTCGAGCATTGTTACCGGAAGTATTAGGAAGACTCCCCGAAAAAGATATTAATGATCTTCTTTAGTTAAACAGTGCCGTTTGTTTGGATACACTTGGGATGGTTTTGTTCGTGAAAAGATCGACTTACTGTGTGAGAAACGTTTTTTTGTATTAATTAATATCGATATAATTCCATAGGTAGAGTAATCTCATGGCCGTTTTTTTTATTTAAAATCAAATACAACGTACAGGAGAAACCAATCAAGTTTTTTTCAAAGGACGTACCACTTATGATTTCATCGTGTTTGCATCATTACTTTTTATTAATATCTATTTTATATTGTATGTAAAGAGAAGGCAGGTATAACAAATTATAGCTGCATTTTTGCGTTTGTATATTTAGTTTTATTGTTGTTCATTTATTTATTTATTTTTTTACATTATATTACAGTGGCCTCACCCTAAAAATGAAGGAACAAACTACATTTGATTTAGCTTTTTACCTACTCCAAGTGTTTTTTACTATAATTCTACAAAATAAAAACAAAAAGAAATCAATTTTGTTCGATTTTCTGTATACGATTCTCCAATAATTTTTGAATAAAATACTTGGTTTTATTTTTTAAATTTCTTTATTTATTTTTAATATTTTAATTAAAGTAGCTGCTCAAAATGGTGGCCTTCGATTTCAATGCATTTATTAATTCGCATTTCGTTTTATATTCTGCTAACACTGCTCTGGGATATTCCCAAATTTCTAGATAATAATCGTGTGCTTGCAGGAGGATTAGCGGCCGTTGCTGCTAATACATTAATTTTATTATTTCCACTTGTGACTGTTGCTCAACGAACTCTTTTTTTCGGTTGAACACTCCCGTTTGTAGTAAACTGCTTGACTGTACAGTGAAATGAAGTACGTGAGCGTAGATATTAACAGCATCATCAAGATTCCTGCCTGCTTCTCCATAAATCAAAATCATTTCTATTTTTTCTTCCACTGTTAAAAAATCCATTATGAATAACTGCTTAACGAAGGAAGGTCTTTGTTTGCAAATTAATCTTCGAACTAAATTAAGTAAATAATGCTGTAAATAGTTTCTTTATACCTCAATAATAATTATTATTTATAACTAAATACCATTTTTTATACCTCAATTAGGATTAAATTAATTAATTGACAAAGTAATGTTTTTTTTTTACCTTAGATTAGATATTTTTATTAAAAATAGTTCAATAATCCTTTCAATTAAAGGATTTAATGCTGGCAGGTAAAAAGTGACCAGGTAAAAAGTGACCATGGTGCGCAATTGATAATTATCACCGAATGAAATAATGTATAAAACTTAAACCAAAGGAAACTTAAATATTAGTTAAAAAATCGTGGGTACTTAAAAAAATCAGATTTAATTTAATAAGATAATTATTACCAAAAAAAGTTATTTTTTATATATATATATATATATATATATATACCTCCCGGGTGACGTGGAAATTTATTCTTATTGAGACAAAATATATATGAAGGAAGCACGTTGTATACATCCGCAATGATCCTTATACATGTATACGTAAAATGCAACTAAAAACCAACTTCATTTATATTATTAAAGATTCCCCTCCTATACGTACGCTATTATTCCATGGCATACCACTTTTTATGCACTCTAACATACTTGTAAACATATTTTTTTTCGTCAGACAACCTTCAAAAGTAATCTTTAAAGATTAATATTTCTACGTACATTTTCTGGGCATATTTTCCAGGTAATGAGCTATTGTCTGCAGTTTAAAGTTACATATTTTCCATATTAATTGGATTTTTTTGCGTAATGACTAATTAAGTCTGCGTCTCGTCTGCAGCAAAGCTTTTTACACCGTCCATTAAATATTTATTTAAATAAGATGTGGTGCCACATTATTAGATACACTTTGCTTTCGCACTTGGACAAAACCGAGCCGAAGCTTTATGATGCATTAAACTGAAAAACAACTCATGTCTTTAATTACCAAGCTTACAATGTGCCTTTTTTGCACGTTTTACATACGAACATGTAAGAAACCACACCAGCCAGCTACAGCATAGTAATTTAAATTTCAACGGAGTTGAAGGCAGTTTTCGATCGCATTGATTAATAAGAATGACTGCAGAAGTTTGAATGAAAAGAAGTCGAAGGAAGAAGAACGATAATGATAAGGGGTTTTATAAAAAGCACAACGAGATCGAATTAATGCAGCTATTGAAAAGCCAGTCAGGACCACCAGTAGCATCAATTGTGTCTTGGATAATACAAGTTGTATTTACGATTACGCTTGCAGGTAAAGTCGAATCGAAAATTTAACACCCAAGAATACAGTGCTGTGTGAATTAAGTCTTTATGGAAAGTATTTTTGTGAAATGTGTTAACATATCACCAATAAACATTTTTGTTATATCATCCAAATTATAAAAGCTAAATTACTTAATTTGGTTACAGAAATATTTATATCACTCTTATATACCCCTTAAAGAGCTTATTTGGGGAGTTTATGAAGGTTATGAATTGGGGTAGGTTGAAAACAAAATATTTGTTTTTTTTCTTAGCATAGGGGTAGAATTTGTAACTTATAAAAAAAGAAAATTTTTCAAAAAAAAACTCAGCATATTGAGTTGGCCCACTTGTTTTTTAAATAAATATTTAACCAAATGGGGTAGTTCCAACGGAAAATTCTTTTTGTGTTCTAGAATCTTTAGGGTGTCCCCTTAAAAGCCAATTGGAAGTCAAAAGTTGAAAAGTTTTTTTCCAATTTTTTTGTAATTTAAGTAAAAAATTAAAAAATAAAATTCACTTTCTTTTGTATTAGAATGAAAGTTGCTTTTGTTTTAGAATGAAAGATGAGTAAAAAAAGTCACATGCTACAATTTTTACATGTTTTCCACGATTTTGGACCAAAAAAAGAATTTCTCATTGGAACTACCTTTAAATATTTATTATAGAACCATCTAAGTTACTTAAAGTGTTATTATATAAATTCTAAACTCTTATATACATTGTAGTAACTGTCATTACTACAAGTGATGTTATAAAACTTTTGATAGGCAACCATCTAACCGCTAGTGTTGTCAGATTCGCCATTTTTGCCTGTAGTAATAATGCTTTTAACGCACTTTTATATAACCTTTATATAATTTATCGTTACCATAAGTAGTACAAATTGTTTATTGGGTTTTCAAGTGTAATGTGTAATTTAAAAAAACTGTATTGGAACCACCCGTAAAAATTGCAAATATCTCGACAATATAATAACGAACACATATAGTCGTTCAAAAAGCAATAAAACCCTCAACAGACACAGGAAGAAAAATCCGGTGGTGTGTTTTTTACGTTGGAGGCTCACATAAGTGTCAATGCGCATAAAATATGTGATTATGAATAAAATTATAGCTGCACAATAAAGGTGACAAACCAGAAAACATCCCCCAAAAAAGGACTGACTACCTCTGTTTAGTCTTGTCTTTAGGCTCCGATGAACTTACTTAATGAAATTTATCGTGTGTGGATTCATTGTATTGTCCTAAAACAAGAAAAGGTATGAAAATATAGACAAAAAAATAGATATTGGGTCTTAGGTAGGAAGTAAGTCCTTTAGATCTAGTTTAGCGGTGGTATGTAGGGGAGCAGAAAGTGATATATTGGTTTATTTATTTATTCGGTGACAAAAGTAAACTTTACAGGGGCGCATTTAGTTTAGAAAATTTTATTAAGTATTTATTTGATTTTTAATTATCAAAAATAAAAAAAATGTGCTAGAGGTAATATTTCAATATTAAATTACAAGAGCTTAGAAGTGCAGTTAACTAGATTTAACTAATAAAGCGTTAACAATTTTGCGTACAGTGCCCATAAAACATTCTCTTCTCTTTTACTGTGAAAAATTGCTTTTATATCGATTGTTAGTCTATTTTCAAAAGATACATTTTTTATTTACACAGAAAAATTTGAGATTTTAACACCGGTAGATTCCCAAGTTAGAAATTCTAACGGGAATTCCAATAAATACAACTGTCACTTTTTGTACTTTTAATACTTTTAAGGATAACATATTCCCTAAAACTATTTAACATTTTATTTAGGATAGTATAATATTAAACACAAAAATTTGTATTTCAAACCAAAGCGAAATGTTAAGGCATCATTAGTCTCCCGCAATTTAAATTTGAATTTACCACGTTTTAAATTAACGCAGAAAACGAAAAGGCGGCGTAAAGATAGGTATCCATGTTTTTGATTGGTGTTGAGAGCGAGAGATAAAGGATAAGTGTAGAAAAATTTGTTTTATGTTTAAATGTTACTATTTCGAAACCGAAAAAAATAATCTCTTAAAAGAAATGAAAATCACTTTGATTCAAAATATTTGCGCTTTTAAATAGGACCAAGAGCTATGTTTCTTAATCCAAATCAGAAGCTATCTTTACATTAATTTTTAAAATTACTTAAGGGAAAAGAATTGTTGGTACAAGAACCAAAAATATCTCTTTTGAATGAAGAAAACTTTTTTGGCTTAAAAAAATTGGATTTTAACAAAAAAACTGCATCTCTTAATTGTAAAGTTTAGGAACTTTCTATGAAAAAAAAAATTGTCTTACTACAAAAGCATATACTTGACCTAACCACATTTTATTTTGATTTTAGAGTAAATATCTCTTGGTCCAATAGTAGGTATGTATTGCTTTATTCAAAAGCTTCTGATCTTCACTGAAACTACCAGCGTTGTTAGTATTCAAGCTTAAATTCCCCTACATTCCCACCACAGGCCTTTTGATTGTAATTAGGTATTAAAACATGCATGTAACAATTAAGATCAAGGACCTTTGTAGTTTAAGCCTAAATATTGGCATCGTTTAAAACTAGAAGATTGACTGAAAAAAGGTATACCAAAAAAAATATTTAAATAAAATAAGACATTTATTGTTTGAATTTTTTTTATACTAACACTAATAAACTAACATAAATATGATTTAACATAAAATTTTTATTACATATATTTAAATTGATACATTATCTCCTCGAAAAAAGCTATTGTTTTTAGTTTTTTTGTTTCTAGAGTCATTTTCCTGTTATGTATATATAATATAATACAATTTTTGTAGTTCTTTTAGGCCGATTATTAAAGATTGATAGACAAAAGTATTTTGTTACGGTCCTGTAAGTTATTAACTGGCGTAACCCCCGAATTTGGCGAACGATCCACCCTACTGTAACTCTCATATTTACCAAACTTTTCTTTGTGCTTGTGCGGAATCCCATCGACGACAAAAGACAGAACACACCGATTGACTTCTTTCCACTTAATTTTATTTATGCGCTGTTAATGCTATTGTAAACTCCGCTAGAGCCTTTGTTGTTTATATTGGATAGTGACAATATTAACTTTGCGAAATAAATAAAGCGCACGATTTATGTGCGTTTTCGAATTCGACTTTTATCTCGTTGAAGATGACCGTTTGAGTGGAAATTGACAAAGTGTGAAGAGCATCTGCTTTTATCTGTTTTCAGCGATTTTCAACGTTGGTCAAAATGTTATGTATGCTATTATATACGGGCCATTGATTACTTTTCTAGACTGCTTTAGTGAACAGTATATTATGTATCAAGTTTGATAAAAGTCATCTTACTTTTTCAAAAACAATATTATTTACTATTTACTAATTATTTAATTTAAATATTTTCGTATTATATTTAAATATTTTTATATTATATTAAATTATATCTATACAAAAATAGAGTAGGTACCAATATTGAAGTTAAAAATCTGTTTCAAAATTTCAAAATGTCAGTGTCAGTTTGTAATATTTTTCTGTAAAATTCAATATTTCTTCCTTAAGTTTATCACATTGAAAGTGAAGAGGATATAGTCACGGCCAAATCTATATGGGTGCACGTCATCAATGAGATATAATGACGTCAGCATTACCAACTTTGAATTGTAAAGTTACTGCCGTTAAATTTGCTTTTTTAAGGCGTAATTCTGATGTGTTATTAAAAAGAAATCATTCATTTGCGTATTGTTTATCAAGAACTGTAACAATTTCCTTGTTTTAAAACGTTTTTTCACGAAATTATCAAAATAAAACCATTCACTTAGTAATTTTTGTGTGTGCCAGTTGGTAATAGCTTAAGGCTGGCGCGCACCGTTCAATATTATTGATGGGTCGCTGTCATTTTATATTTGACGTATTTTTGTAATTGTGACATTTCGTCCGGAAGCATCGTTTGTTGCAAATTATTATAAATAATATTATACATTATGTTTATAAGATTCTATCCCTGGATTGTGCAAACAATGATATAAGGCTTATTGGCAACTAGCCTTTATTAGATTTCGAAGAGATTGCGCCCTTAATAATAAATTTGGGGAAATAATCAGACTTCAATTCTGACCTGGTTTGCTCTGATGACAAGGACGACTGGTAATTTATTATTTTTGTGTTTCTGATAATTTAGTATTTTTTTGTTATGTGCATATGTATTAAAAATGTAATAAACTCCGTTTGTTTTCTCTTTAAACACATTTAATAAAAATTTGCCTGTAACAAACTCCTAATTACTGTGCGTTCAGGCTAAGTTGAGCGGTCTAAGGAATGTCACCCTGTTCATCATCTCTATGTTCAGGCACAATTAAATACATGTATTTCGGTAGTCGCTCTGTATTAACAAACGGCAAGTGGCGGCACTGATAAATCATCTTCTTGTTACCGAAATCTCGCGACGATTCGATATTTAAATTAATCAACGGCCACATGATCCCCCACCAAAGCGCTCAACTTAGCCTGAACGGACTGTAGTTAGTGCAGAAGATTATAACAAGGACGTTATAATTCCATCTTAATAACAGCCCCCACCGCTATAAACAGTGAACAATTGTGTATTAATACACGAGCGTTAGATTGTGTCTGGGCACGTATGAATAGACCTTAACGCTGACGTCATATGCCGTTGATGACGTGCACCCATACAGATTTGGCCGTTATGGATACTCATAGGGTGTTTCATTAAAAACGACTATTTTTTGTTTTTCACCGAAACTCCAAAATATTGTTCAAAGCATCGAAAAAAAATGTAAGCCCTTAATTTCGATTCTAAGTACTTCTACAAAAAAGTTCTTATGTTTATATCGCTTACACAGAAAAAAGGCTACACTGAAAGAAATATATACTAAAGTTAAATAAAAAAATAATTAGGGCAAATATATTTTATGTTTCATATATGGACTACCACATACATTGCTAAAACAAATATATTCGTTTGGTTAGCAGCCTATTGCTGCCCTAGCAATATAAATGTGTTTCTAGCAATATTCTTTTGCTGTAATTCACTTATAGTTTACATTTTATAGTAAGGGTAAGTTTATTTTTATTTAGATCTAACATATCTTCTTTACAATAAATGTATTACAAAATTTAACATACATTCATAATAAACAGTAGTATAAATGTGTAAAGCACTACACCTTTTCCAATTGTATTTCAGAAAGCGTCAAATGTATTTCAGAAAACGTCAAATATATTTCAGAAAGCGCCCAATGTATTTCATAATAGTCAAATGTATTTCGGAATGCGTTAAATGTAGTTCGAAATAGTCAAATGTATTTTAGAAAGCATCAAATGAATTTCAAAATAGTAAAATGTATTTTAGAAAGCGTCAAATGCATTTCAGAAAGTGTCAAATGTATTTCAGAATAATCAAATGTATTTCGGAATGCTTTAAATGTATTTCAGAAAGCATCAAATGTATTTCAGAATAGTGAAAATATATATTTTGGAAGCTTTTTAATTGAGAGCATGGTTAGTGTGTAGAGAATATACCTACAACATAAATTTATATAAACGAAAATTATTAAGTATTATTATTATTATTATATAAAAAATGTATTTACTACATACATATTAATATTATTACTATATATTACCTAGTTATAAATGTGGAGGTGCATTCCAAAATTATTTTAAAATATTTTATTCGGGTAAAAAAATAACACGATTTCTGTGCAGTGGCGGACACGGAATTTTAAAAGTCCTAATTTTGTTATCCATGTACAAATCTGTAAATAGCAAAGATGACTACGTTTGCTTTTGCTGTCAAAATAACAAGACTATGTAGTAGTAACCGGAAGTAAGGTCAGGTGTCCATAAAGAAGTTAAGTAAATACCAAATTGCATACAACATTTTTATCTTTAATGCACAATTTTATTTGTTAAAGGATACAAAAAACTAACATTTATAATAATAATTATAATTATTAAATAATAATAATAATTATAATTATTAAATAATAATAATAATTATAATTATTAAATTAATTATTTGGAAATGAGGTTAAGTTATCGAATTATTGCCTTTTTTACAGACTAGGAGGTAAAAAACTTTACTCGATTTCGGCCTAGACAATTATTCAGGGAGCCTACACAAAAAGTATGAACTTCATGTAAACAAATGGCTTCCCAAAATAAGAGGGCGCTAAAGGAGAAGTAGGACATGTCTCAACTATGAAGCAGGCTGCATTCTTGTTAATACAAAGGGACATTACATCTACATAAAAAGTTTGTACTCCTTGTATACATAGTGTGATAATCAATCACTGTAACATTGTACTAAATGTACAGTAAAAAAGTTTAAATAATATGTACATAAAACACTAAAAACCGAGGGGTAAACCACTGATTTTTTAAAATTAAAAATCGCTTACGAAATAACGGCTAAGGATAACAATAATAATTATTATTGTTATCCTTAGCCGTTATTTCGTAAGCGATTTTTAATTTTAAAAAATCAGTGGTTTACCCTTAAGGGTAGTCATGCGCAACGCGTCGCTAAGCACCGATTAAGCAAGTTTTCCTTATTGATAACGACTGATAAGGAAAAAAATCACAACGTCCACTAATATTGAACGTTGGTATCTAAGATTTTAAAGTGGATTACCTCTCGCTAAAAACAATTAAAAAGTTTGAAACAAATTTAGTATTTTTTTTCCATTTTTTTAGTAGAATAAAATTTTTAAAAAATACAATTTATTAATATCAAGTTTTATAAACGCCATTTTAGTTACGAGTTTTATTAGGCACGAGCGAAGCTTGCGAGCGAGTGTTTAATAAAAAAGAGTGTCCAATTTTATTTATTAAAAATTTGACATCTGTCAACTGTCAACGGATTTAACCTAACTTTCCACTTTAGCCCGTGACTAAAATGCTCAAAAGCCACTGTTTCTAACTTCAGCCCGTGACTAAAACGCCATAAAGTCAGTCACAGCTTATTAATGGGGGAGTACATAAATATATTTAATGCGCATTCTGACTATTCTAAAATACATTTGACGCTTGCTGAAATACATATGACGCTTTCTGAAATACATTTGACTATTCTGAAATACATTTGATGCTTTTTGAAATACATTTGACTATTCTGAAAAACATTTAACGAATTCCGAAATACATTTGACTATTATGAAATACATTTAACGCTTTCTGAATTACATTTGACTATTCTGAAATACATTTGAGGCTTTCTGAAATACAATTGGAAAACGCGTTCTGAAATACATTTGACGCTTTCTAAAATACATTTGTCGCTTTCTGAAATATAATTAACCCGTTCTGAAATACATTTGACGCTTTCTGAAATACATTGGGCGCTTTCTGAAATACATTTGATGCTTTCTGAAATACATTTGATTATTCTGAAATACATAGTACGCATTATGAAATACATTTGACTATTCCGAAAAACATTTAACGCTTTCTAAAATACATTTGACAATTCTGAAATATATTTGTCGGTTTCTGAAATTCATTTGACGCTTTCTGAAATACAATTGGAAAAGGTGTAGTATAAAATTTTTAGTATAAATTTGTATTTACTTTTAGCAACAAATTTCTTTCAGTGTAGTATAGCATAAATGGGTGAGCCATTAAACCAATCTTGTAATCTGTATTCCTGAATAACAGTTCCTATAATACCAATAGGTAGTTAGCACTTGGTTTATAATCGTTTACTGTTTTAAATTAACAACAAAAATTATCGCTCCTAAATCTATTGATATTCATATTGATATTTATTTGTTAGATTGTTGGAATTTTATTGCATTAAATACTAATTTGATTTATTTAATAACGTTACTATTGTATGTATACTATGTATACATTTAACGCAATAAATTCTTTGACATTTAGGCAAAATATTTCCCTATTTTGGTTTAATAGTAATTAATTGAGCAAATAACAATTTAGATTGCTTCAATTTTAATGCATTCAATGAAAGCGCTGTTCTTGGTACTATGTTAGATTTTTTTATGTGTATGAATGAAAATGAAAAAGTACTTACAATCTAAATTAAGAGCTCAAATTTTGAGTGAATTTTTTTTCCGATATTTTGAACAATATTTTGGAGTTTCGGTAAATAACAAAATATATTCGTTTTAAATGTAACACCCTATAGTACTCCACCAAAAGTTATGAATGCTCGGCAAATACTAGTTTACTACGGGCGAAATCAAAATCAATATTTATTTCAGCAATAAAAAGGCTAGTATTAGCGGTTAATTAAATAAAATATACGCGACAGACTCGCAATCGCTGTAAGCATACTACACGTAATGTTTACACATGAAGCCTGCCTTATAATTGCAATAATTTGCTATAAAATATTGTTTTATCGGGTATAAATACCTTCATGTGGAGCTATAGCAACTCAAGCCACTTTGGGACAAACCTAACTTTTAATCTAATTTATATATTTTGCTTAGGCAATTCAACTAAAGCTTTTGTTAAGACAGACGATTTTTTATGGATTTATTTACACATTAAAAAATATTTGTTTATTTTAACAAAATATTAACCAGATTTTATGTTAATCCAGGACCACTGTTAACTAATTGAATAATTAGTTTTTAATTATAACATTTTGTAGATTTAATAACAAAATCCTGTCAATAATTAGTAATTTTTAAAAAGGACCTTTTTTAAACGAAAAGAATTTTGATAAGAAATGTTGCTTTATTAATCATTTTTCTAAACCATACAAATTAACCCATTACATAAATGAACACAAAAATAACATACTCTCTAAAAATGAATTAGTCAAAAATGATTAATTTTCCATTTAATATGGAATTGACTATATCTCAAATACTGCTCCACTTTCATAATTTTTGGCATTTTCGGATTCAGGGGACAATTTTACATAGGAATTGGCTGTTAAATTTTGGGATACCATGGTACAAGTAAAAAAGTAGCCACCAATAACTATTAAATTAGTCATTTTTGACTAATTCATTTTTAGAGAGTACACACAATTAAATAACACTCCATTCTGAAATCATCAAATTCGTGGGTTCGAATCCCACCAGGGGTATGGCTGTTTATTTGTGTTTGTCCAATTGTGTATTAGTCCTTCGGAGGGGACTTTAAGCCCGCGGTCCGTTCCTACCCCTAACCCGCACAAGCCATTCAGTTGGCTTATGGGACTTCTTAAGAAGTAAGGGTGGAACTAAAAGAGCACTTTTGTATATAAACTTTTTTTTGTATAAAGAAATTTGGTACAATATAATTATCAGGAGCAATGTCCATACATGTCAATTTTTTTACCAAAAAAAAAACGTAGTTAGGATAGATCAGTCAAAAAAATGTCAAAGTATTATCTTGTTCTTTTACGATTTATTTACCCTAAAAGTGTTTAAATATATTTCGATATTTGTCTCCCAGTGGTATTCTGTAGGTGTCAGGTGTTTGGAGTCTGCAGGGTCATAGACCCATCGCGGTCCCATCGCGATGCTTATGCCTCTTCCATATTCTCTGGGTATCTTCCTTTCAATTGCTGCTTCTCTGCTTCTTCCCATATCTTCTTCCTCTAATTCATTATTTCATCGTTTCAATGATCGCACCGTGCAACTTATAAAACAACTTGCTGCTGTAAGAGCATTTTTTATTTTTTGGATTTCAGCCTTTTTTGGTATTAATATGTGGGACTCAATACTAGGGTGTTTAATTTAAAACGACTATTTTTTACCGAATCCCAAAATATTGTTCCTAACATTTTCAATCACTTCTTTTAAAAAAATTCTATATTTTTGCCGTCTTTTTTTTACTTTTTTCATTTATTTTTGAAAATATTAAGAGAACGGCTTGTCTTACCGAAAATTGTTAAAGGAAAATTATAGAAAATGTACAAAAAAGTACTTACCTTTATATCGCTAAAGTGCACAGTTTACAAGATATGAGCAGTTTAATATTTAAAAATTTAAAAAATTTGTTTCCTTGAAATTAATTTGTCTTAAATTTGATTCAATCTCTATTAAATATAAAGTTTTTTGTAGAGAATGAAATTTTCTACAACTTTTTCCTTTAAAATTTTTTGGTAAGAGAAAAGTTTTTGATATAAAGTTAATTTTCCATAAAATATATATATAATATAGTATAGGTACATAATATGTTTTCGGATTGAGGGGAAAATTTTACATCAGAATTGGCAGTTGATGTGGACTACAGTTATTAGTAGAGATGGAATCTTAGTGTTATTAAATTAGTGTTATTTGTCTACGGTAATAATAACTTTAGGTGCAATGGAATAAAGTTCGTTTTGAAGAAAATGATTTTATTTGAGCTTGATTTTATTTTACCTATTTTACCAAAATTTTCATTTCTAAGAGAAATGGACCTAATTTTTACATTTTACTACCTAAACTAGTGTAATTTTACCTATTTTAGCTAAATTCCTATTTTAACAGAAATGAACCAAATTTTACCATAAAAAACATGATTTTTTTGTTATATTGCATATTAAATAGAAAATTGACTATATCTCAAAAACTGTTCTACTTTTTTAACTTTTGAAAAATTTTCGGATTCAGGGGACAATTTTACATAAGAATTGGCTGTTAAATTTTGGGATGGTTAAGCATGGTACAAGTGAAAAAGCAGCCACTAATAACTATTAAATTAGTCATTTTTGACTAATTCATTTTTAGAGAGTAATGAATGTGAATTTATTTTCCGGAATTGTATACCTTCTTATTAACAAAAAATTTTAATTTTAAGATATTTTCGTCAGTTATTTTAAAATTTTTCAAATTATGAAATATAATTTTATACAATAAAAAATTTTTCACTTTAAAAACTAGTCATTTTTGACTAATTCATTTTTAAATATGGGATGGATTTGTCTAGTTTTGAAATCCTCCTTCGCCATAAATGTTGTAAGTAATCGTTGCCTGAAATATTTAATAAGGCCGAAATTTGCGCCATCAATAACTTTGAAGTAGTTAAACATGGCGTTCATTAAAAATAATAAATACACGTCCGAAAAAGGCTCAAAAGTAATATTCCACCGTATTAACTTAATTAGGTTGGACAATGTTGTCGAGTTTTTGGTATGATTGATCGCGTGTTCTTTGAAATATGTGCGAAAATTTTAAGAGTTAATCATTTTTTGTCCAAAAGTAGGTGACGTTAAAAATAAGTCCAATTACCGCGCTTTTTAATAAATGATTAATAACAATTTACGGATACGATATTGCAAAAGCAGCTGTTGTTTCATATCACACCATAACATAGTATACAATCTTATGGGTGATTATTTATTTTAATTTCTCGTTAAAAATATCATAAAATAATTATAATAAAATGTAAGTAAACTTTAAATCATATTGTTCAAGATTTTCATTATTTTGTAGGCAATAGTTATTAGTAGTCTATTCTCAAATTTTCTTTGAAAATTTTGAAATTAATGTCGTGGAATCATCATTCTTAAACTATTCGTTATCGCAGATCTTTATTGTATTAAATTTTATAGAATGAGGCCTACACAAGTCACTTTTTCAAACAGTTTCTGAAACATCTGTGTTTTCTAAATTTGAATTCAAGGGAAGTGACGAGTATACCAGGGTACTAATTAAATACATAATTTATTGGAAAATATAATATTTATTGCAACTCTTAAAATAAAATAATACCACACATCAGTGGCGGCTGGTGGATTTTGGGTATACCGATATCTCAATTATTAGATACGGGACCCACACAAAATGTATATGAGTTTATAATGCCATTAAATAAACAAGTTCTGCGCAAGCAGAATTTAAATTGAAGTTTACGAAAAAAAGATAACCGAAACATCGAACATGGAACTGACGACACGGTACTGATGAATGGGATACAAATTTGAGATTATAATTCGGAATTAAGTATTTTACTGATATTTTTTACTAATGGATGCTACTTATCAACAAATCACATATATATAGCCTTATATAAATTACAATGAAATAACTAACCACCACAGTACTGAAATTTTGAATGCCAATATACGTGCATTCACCACAACTTCGCCGCTTGCATTGTTTTCAAAATGACTGTCATGCAAAGGGCGGGCTCTGTAGGTAATTTTTTACCAACACTTGGGTTAAAACAAGGACTTGCAAGTCATGACGTTTAAACTTCAATATTTCGCAGGAATTTTGAATTTTAACATTGGTCATAGAACTGACGGGTAAAAGTGAGTACAAAGATTATATTTTTTTTAAAAATTGCTATTATTCGAATCTATGATAAAATATGAAAAATACATTATTTAATGTTTTATAGTTTGTAGTGAAATTGATAAAATTAAGATAAATTAAATATATTTTAAATTAAAATCACTAAAATATTTGATTCAGGAGTTGTGACACGCCAAGGTACTGATGTTTTGAATATTTATTATGTTTTTCTACAAACGTGCTTTTGAAAAAATACATTAAAATTCGGTGGACGTTAAAAAAACCTGGATCTTTTGTAATATACTAAAATATTTACAAAGAATATTAAAATACCTATTCTATTGACTGATGACATCAAGTTGTCCAACTTTTGTAGAATCACCCATAAAACAGATTTTAAGTGACACCACAAAAAAGTCTAAAGGTGTCAAATCTGGAGATCTCGGAGGTCATTCTCTTCTACCCATCGACTGTTCTGGATAATTCTAATCCAGTCAAATCCTTACAGCTACTACATAATGGGGTTGAAAATGTAATACATTTTTATCCAAAGCTTTTTTATTTTCTAGTTCCTGTATTCAGTGGATGTATTGTTTCATTCAACATTTGACCAAAAAATAAGATACCAATAATACAATATTCATACATTTCTGACCAGACATTTAGTTTTTTAGGATAATGGGTATGATATTCTCTGATGAGATAAAAAGTACACTCATTGCTGAAGCTAATGATATTAAGTATTTGGATTTGATTTTTTATTTTATTGGGCATGATTTTACAAAATTCTAAATGCATCATCGCCAAGTTGTTGTTTAATGTAAAATTTCTATGAAATCTATTTATAGGTTCAGATAAAAGCATTGCTCGTTTTTAAACAGAGGGTGTCTATGAATAAATATTTTGTTGTTAAAAATCTATGGTTATTTTAAATAAAATCATTTTTGAAAAAGTTTAAACATAATCAACTAATTTAAAAGAAAAATCCAGTCTTTTTAACTGGAGATACCAACAGTGGATGTAACAAGGAACTTCCACTTCACAATAGTTGTTAAGGTCCACTTTACAAAAATAAACCATTTTTATGAAAAAAAGATACGATTTCTTGCAAAATTTGATTATTTTCATTAAAGAAATAAAATTTATGCTATGGTCCTAAAAATATATTGTACTAAAATACAGGGAGTCACCTAATCATCCAGTATAAAATATTTCGGTGAAAAGTTACCAAATGGAGTGGTAAAATGATTTGGTGTTAATATATACACTAAAATTGGTCAAAAAGAGTTGAAAAGTGTTTATTTTAAATTGTGGTAAAATTCATTCGTGTTAATTTAAATTTATTTATCACAGCACCGTGTCAATCTAGTGTTAATTTTAACATAAACTCGTCGCAGTGTACATTTTACACTATTATGTGTTGACAGCTACACAAATTGTGATAAAAAAGGCACGTAGTCCTCACCATTCGCTAACGGCAAGGGCGCGATCAGTATTCCGAGTGCAGTTGATGGTAGTGTACCTATTCATGCTATTTTAATTTAAGACCATGGTTTTTAAATAAAAATTCAGTGGTCTGGTAAAGTGGTGCAATGTGACAAACTTATGTTTGTGATAATACATGTTTTTATCTGTTATTTTTAAGTAAAATATGAAATTTATTAATATTTTGTTCTTTTAGCTATTGAAAAATATTACTACTATTCATTAAATTAAAAAAAAATTATTAACACTTCTTGGGTATAAGAACACTTACACCTAAGTAGTGTTAATCGTTATATTTTTAAATTTTATACGAAAGCCTATTTGTATTTATATCTAATAGTTTGTAAATAATATAAAATATACTTTATTTTACATTACATATTGTGTTTAATATTAAGACACCCACCATTTTTAATACCTACACGTAATACCTACCTGTGGAGAAAATTACACCAAATTGAGCATTTTCTACTTTTGAATGGAGTTCTTTTACCATGGTATTGCAATAGTGCGTGTTGCTTTTACCCTTAAGAGTGTATTATATATTTTTTTACGAATAGTATGTAAAGATTATTAACCAATTAAAAAGGGTAAAAATTACCAAATTGTATGTGGTTAGATATACCATTTCTAGTGTGGACCTATATAGACCAATTTTGGTGTTGTTTTTTACCAGAAATATGTAAATTTTTTATGAATGTGCAAGCATATTTTGCGTCAGTTGCCATAGGTCAGGAAAAAACAGTGGCGGCCCAAAATTTCTACTTTACTTATAAAAATTTTAATGATTTTTTTTATTAAAAAAATGGCACTAATGCAACAATAATAGTGGAAAAACTGTTTGATTTTGGCGTGTTGATAACTTATTTTGTGACACCTGTATACACTCTTCTAAAAATATAATTATTAGCGACGTCAATTAGAAGTATCGAGAGAGAAAATTTTCGTGTTTTCGACTTTACGACAGCAAGTATAGTTATTGCGTACTTAAATCATATTAGCGAATATTGAGTGAGCTTGGACGGTGTATTGTTCGTTACATTGTTCTACGCGCAGTAAACTTTACATTGTATGCGTGAAACATGTTTACAACAAATTACAGCCCGAACCATTTCACTTGTCGATCTTTATTGGGCATTTTACGCATTCCGACAACTGTTACAACAATAATAAAATGATGAATTTAACGGTTCTAAGTGCTTTTTACAATTTGAAAACGTTGCTTCCTTTGTGAAATTTTCAGTTAAAATTTATGTTGGGCTCAGATTTGTTAACCTGAGTTTGTAGTTTGTTAATTTTATCTTGTAAATTTTTTTTGTAGAAAACCAGGATTTGAAATTATTTTAACAAAGAAAACTATTTTACCGAATGTTTTGTTAAGGTAATCCTCGAGGATGATGGTTTTTATTTAATATCTCCAAAACCGTACATGATAGAAAAATGAAATGTTGAGAATTGATTACATTGCATAAAATGTTACCAGTCTTGAATAATTTTTCCTAAACATAGAAGCCATGTTCAATGTCCCAAACCTTTTTCTCTAGTTGTGATTTCATTATGCATTTTTATTTCTATATATTGATTTCAAGCTAAAATGGTAAATATTATTGAAGTTCAACACCTTTTTTGTGTATAAATCTCCAAAATAAAATAATCTTACATCAAATCCTGGGACAAGACATTTACAAAGAGTTTGGGTGGTTTACCCTTACTCCCTATCTATCTGACCCACCCCTCCTAAAAAATTTAAAATTTTTGTTATAACATCTTATTGGCTGTATACAGCTATAGCTTCCTTAGGTAGCATTTCTTGACCTATGTTTTTTTCTTCTTATTTTTGTACTTAGATGTGATACCCTGTATATATATATATATATATATATATATAGCACACTCTAATTTGCACACCAAAGCGCCAACCATCGCTTATTATTTTTTTCCTTTTTAAATTTTTTTTAATGCCTCTTTTTAATTTGTAATTGCCTAAAAGTGCAGTCTCTACTAATTAAATAGTTTGAAATAGACTTCCTCAAGTTTTATATAATATTACTATTATACTATTTTTGAAACCTTAATAATTGATTGAGAAATTGTAGACACGCCACTGTTAAATTTAAAAACTCTCAAGTATTTTGCAAATAAAAAGGTTGCAATTAGGTTACCAAATTAAAAACACTTGACAAGTATGTTCGCAAACAATGAAATGATTTCGGAGGCTTATAAAAACAATTTTAATTATTTACCACTTATTGCCCAATGCCGCCGTGTAAAAAAAATCCCGTCCACTTTCATTTCCACTTCTAATCATTATTATAAAGCAGCCTCTCATCAATAATAAATAACTTGACATAATAACAATAAGTGTTCCTTTAAATGTTAACGCATTTTTAATGGGAAACAGTGGCGGCAAAACCAAAGCAAAAAATTGTATATTTGTTTAAACAAGCCGACCAATGGTAAATGAGCAAAAAGTTTAGTCAAGCCGTGAAATTGCAATTGTTAGTTATTTTTGTATTAGGGGACATCCATTAATTACGTGAGATAAAAATTGGGGGGAGTGGTCTAGCAAAATCTCACCAAATCTCATGGGTTTAAAGAATATGTATTAAAATTCAAATTTGTCAAAAAAAAGTAATCATTTTTTAATTTTTGGGTTTATCATGTTGTCCGCAAAGGGAGTTTAATGGCTAGAATCTCACGTGAGGGATAGGGGGGTCTTCCACATCTCACCAAATCTCACCAAATTATCAGAAAAATGCCTCACGTAATTTCTACTAAAAATGCCACTATGGTTATTGTTGATGGCAGTTGGCAACTTTAGTTAAAACTAACACTAAAAAACTCGTGTCGACCGGTTAAAACATGAAACGTAGCCTTATTACCCTTTCGTAAGAAGATGGATTAACGAGACAAAGAATCTCATATTTCCTTAAATAGAATAAACGTTTAATTAATAATATTCGTGTCAGATTTGTGGCGATTATGTAAAATTAAGTAAAAAGATTTGTCACGAGCCTGCTATAACTCACGACCAGATTGGAAGATAGCAATTGCTTAGTAAAATATTGCCCTCTATCAAAATTGATATCTTTTATAATTATGTCACTATATAATATAAGGCAAATGCCAACGAGATAATTACAGGCCAGAAGCGAAATGCGTTATTTACTTTATTTATAACTATGTAACTTTTCTGTGCACACTGCAATACACATACAGGGTGTCTATTTAAAAACGAGCAAAGCAGATTTATAAAAACTTACAAAAAATACTGCTATTCATGCTGATTGGTTTTAATATTAAAAAAAAAGGAATTTTTCTCGACGGAAATCGAAAAATGATGAAACATACGAGGTGTGTTCAGAAAATATCGGGAATTTTCCCCATTGGATATTATGCACTTCTAAAACTCGATCTTTGGGATAGCCTTTAGTTCTTTCAGCGATGCGCTTTTAATGTCATCTATTCTTGCAAACCGACGGCCCTTTAAGGTTCTCTTTATTTTTGGGAATAGGAAAAAGTCAGACAGAGGCATGCCTGGCGAATATGGAGGCTAGGGCATCATTACAGTATTGTTTTTGGCCAAAAATTTTGTTCAAAATTTAACAATTTTAAAACAAATTTTGCTGCCACGCGTTTCATACCCAAAACATTCGAAAAAATTTCATGGGATGAGCCAATCGATATACCAACATCATCAGCGACTTCTCTGATGGTTTATAACCATTTCTTCCACTTTTTCCATCTTTTTATCGGTTGTTAATGTGCTTGTGCGTTCGGGGCGTTCGTCATCTTCAGCAACTTCACGGCCATCTTGGAAACTCTTATACCACTTGTAAACTCTTGTTTTACTTATAGCAGACTCAATATAGGCCTTTGTTAACATTTCACAGAATTTATTTTATTTTTAAGCAAAATTGGATACAAATTCTTTGATCCATATCTTTTAACGAACGAAAAATCGCCGAGCTCATAAAACACTTCTAACCTTAGCGGCTGCCATAGACAAAGTAAACAATGAAAACAGCTAAAGTTTTTATTATACTTCGGGGGCAGGTATACCAACATAATAAAAACAAACTTTATGACAACCGGACCCTCCAAACCCGCGAAATTTAACAATTCCCGTTATTTTCTGAACACACCTCGTATCATGCGTTTTAGAATGATTTGTTTTACTGGGAAATACCAAAATTGAGATCAACCAGGATACAAAGAAATCCACATAATCTAGTTTTATCTCGTAAATGCGAGATCCGGGATCGATAATTTCGAAACAAAATTAATTTACAGCAATTTGCGGTTTAATTAACATATACTGGTATACTCGCTTTTTCTAAACCATTACAACAATCTTCTATGAATCACCATAAAAAGTATATTGGTGCTAATTGGTCTATAAATATCAAACTTTATTATTTATTTGCTTTTTAGCGGTTTACGAGTATCAATATATTCATCACAACAATTATTTTAATTTTAAAATAGTTTTGTTGTAACTTTATTAAAAGTCAGAACGTTCTAAAGATACATTGGTAAATTTAAAAACATTTTTTGCCACATTTTTGTTTTAAATTTAAATGAACATCAATTCCCACTTATTAAGGATAGATATAAAAACTATTTTTAATATAAACTTACTTCCTTCTCACCGGTCTTTAGTTAACTTTACATCTAAGAATTAAGAATGGTTAAAAAAGAAATATTATTCCATTATTAAAGAAGATTTTTACAACCAGTACCATCAGGCGTTGGAAGAGAGGTTATGAAAAATATACAGGGTGTCACCTAGAGATGTAAAAAACGGTTTTTTTTCAGGTGTGAAAAAAATATGAAAAAAAAAAACTAGAAAAAAACGGTTTTTTTGTTTTCTTTTCAAATCCGCTACAATAAAGCATATTCTGTCAATAAATTTTAAAAAATGGAGTAATTTTTCAAAATGAAATTTTGAGTAAAATGTATATTAATAATAAAGTGAAATTTAGAATATATTACATTTTTCATTATTGAAAATTTTGACCGAGACTAAAAAATCTGATTTCTTATTATTTGGTAGTTTCCACATAAGAAACCAATAACAATGTAAAACTTCTACACTAATAGAAAAAATTAAAGGATAAAAAAAATTCAAAATTTTTTGCGATTTTTCGGATAGCTGTATCTTCGTTAAAAATGGTCGTATTGGAGCCGTTTGAAAAGCAATTTGAAGCTTGAAGTTTCTAGTGATGAGATTTTTTAGATGAAAAACATGCAACGCTCAATTTGTATTAAAAAAATTCGAAATTTTTTTGGCTTTCTTTTTTGGTCCACGGAATGTTCTGACTTAACCACCAATGAATAAATGTTCTACAAGAATTTGCTTTTGTTTTTTTGAAAAACAAAAATTCCACACATGAATTTGAAAAATCATGAAAAAAGTGCTTTTGGTAGCTTTTTGAAAAACCAAGCGCTGAATCAAAAATATCAAAACAAGAAAGTTTTTCTGCATTTTTGCATTAGACACTGGCCATTTTCAAAATTCATTTCATTCATTCATTCATTCATTTTAAGAAGAAAAAAGTAAAAACAAAAACTTAATCTACAAACCTGTTTTTTCCAAATTTTGTTTATTGAGGATTGTTATTTAACATTTAAAAGTGGGCAGTTGGATTTTTTTAAATAAGCCCTTAAAAAAGAAAACAGAAAAAAATGGTCCAATTTAACGAGTAATAAATTAATAAAAAGTTTTAGTTATTAGTAATATTAATAAAATAATAATAAAAAGTCTATATAAACATTGTCTCGTTAACTACCAAAACATTTTTCCAGCTTCTTTTAGGCAATAGGTACATTGACTAGGAAAATTACTATTAAAAAGGTGGAGGACATTATTTTAATTAGGCTACGTACCGTCAGAAATTATTATTTAAAAAATATATTATAATTTATTTCTTTGGAATTGTCCACTGGGTCACATAACTTTCCCCTGGGTCACACAATATGTGATCCGGGAAGATTTTATAAAAAAAGTTCTCCAAGTAATTTAATGTTGTGGTTTATTATAAGTTTGGTGCAATATAAAGACTATGAAGACCATCGAGCATAATTATTTATAAATTACATCTTTCAATTAAATATCACACCAATCCCACGAAATAGTTTCAAAATCGTTCCGATAAAAAGCGAAGAGAAAAGTTTATTCGCGTTAAAGTAATCAAACACATTAGCGGAATGACCTTTAAGTCGCGGTGGCCTTGTCTTAATTGTTTTAATCAATGTGGATCATCTCTTGCCGTGAAAACAATTGCATGTCGGAGGATGGCGTGCAATCTTGATTTTTCATCCTGTTTAGCGGATGGGCTCATTCAAAATGTCTTGTTGTGCAATATTCTAATTAACCTCTTCTTAATCACCTGTAGAATTAACAATAATTTAAAAAATATATTTGATTTTTTTCAAGGATTCCTCCACAATGATTAAGACGGCCTCAACATATGTAAATGTTTTATTTCAGCAGAGATTAATTACAATTTTCTAATAGTAAACAAAAACTTTTGTTAAACACGGCATCAATCATCGATTGTGTGATCAAATATTACAATATTAATTGATCGTTTATTTAAAAAACAATTAATTACGAATTATTCATTAATTTAAAAATACAGAAATACACACGGAGAGAAAAGTATAATGCTGATTACCATAATTATAATACCCTTTACTATAATTTATATTACTATTTGGGACAAATATCTTGTATATTGCCAGATACTATGCATATTTATTAATTTTGAAATATCCATGTACGTTAAACCTTAAGGTAAAATATTATTATTCTCAACCAATTTTGTTTTTAATTCTTATTATAATTAGATTTTTTCCATTACTAATAAGTATAGTAAATTTTAAAATATTATGTTGCCATTTTAAATATAAAATATTTTAAAATCGAATATTTTTATATTTTAACAATTAAAAATTTTAACATATTTATTGTACTTTTTAATATAGGTACAAAAATGTTTTATGAGAAAGAATTGAACCTACACCTCGCCAAAGTTTTTTGTATTGAGTGCGTTCCATCAACTTCAAATACCGACAGACAGGTGTTTTGACCTATATTGGGTATCATCAGTGTCGACACGACACTGTCGAGCAACTTGTAGTAGTGGAACACACCCAAAACAAAGAAATACCTGAGCTTATATAACATGGTTGGTAAGCCAACAGAGGTGAGATGTAAGAACATCACGTGATCCACACCGTCTAACGACGCGTCGCGACGTGGCCTTTGCCGCAATCGGTACATACTATGCAACCAAGTACACGGAAAAAAATCTATACTGATTCCAAGAAAATTCAACTCTATCCAAGTATAGCTTAGTTTCCCTATTCCGCAAGTAAATTTATACTTGTTTCAAGTATCCTCATATTCTTATAAAATAAAGATAGCTTCGGTTTAATCTAAGATTACTGCTATACTAAAAATAAGAAACACACTAATTTTGAGTTAAGTATACTTTGTCTTCAATGAAGACTACGGTATTCTTGTTGTAACGTTAGTATGTACTTCATCAAAGTATAGTTTCTTTGTAAAATCTTTACAGTATTCTTGTTTTAAGAATATACTTTCTTTAAAATTTATTTATTTATACTTATTGTAAGTAAACGCTTTACTTGCATAAAATGCTTGTATTCTTACTTTTCCTTTTTTATATTTGATAAAAGTATAGTATATATTTAAAATAACTTTACACTATTCTTAAAAAAGTGGTTGATTAGAAAAAAAAATTCCCTCGTCTAGCGACTCGGAATAATTTTTACAAAAAAAACATTCGTGACCCTGAAAAATATTTGTATTAATTATCCTACCACTACGGAAAATACAAGTGAAAGTGAAAATATAATCGTTATGGCAGTATATTAACAGTATTTTTGGCATATTATTTTAATTATTTTAATGTACTAAAGTACTAATAAGTATAATAGGCACTGATATCACCTAACAGTCTTAGAGGTATTAGAAAAAGTACTGTCAATTTATATAAATTCATTCTTTCAAGGTTAATTAACATAGATACTATATTTTACATTTTATTTTTTTAAGTACCTAGGTATCACATTTTTGTTGCTATATGTAAAGGTAAGGTTTTTAATCACAATAGTTATTATTTTTTTAAGTAGGTATTTTTATTGTCAGTAAAATTTATCTCCAGCTAAATAATTTGTAAAATGAGCCTCTAAGAAGGTTTGGTGTTAATTCTTCAATTTTTTCTCTACACTTGATCCTCAATCCTATTTTGGGAATTAATTCCTTTAAATTCTCCTCGCTTAGGTTTACCATAATATCGAGATCTATCTCGTTTTCTAAAACAAAAATAATATAGCTGAATTGGAGGCTATAGCCTTTCTGCTGTTTATGTGCTATTGGGCCCATTGATGTAACTTAACATGTCTGTTAAAACAGTAATTTTTGCCTAATATGTTAGTGGTGGTAACACGGTTTGGAAGAAAGTTTTGAGTCAGGGTCGTATCTCTGTTATATCCTTTTTCTATGGTTATACCTCCACAAAATGAGATATAAGGCCTTTCATAAAGAAATAATATTATTATTTAATATTTTTTATTTCCTTTACTTTATATTATCGTTTATTTTTATTTATTTTGTCTATATAATAAAAATGGTATTATTTTTATGTTGGCAACGCTGACATAACCTAAAATTATAAATCATAAATAAAAATATTTCTGATCATAATTAAGCACAAGTTGTATTTATGTAACAAAAATCAGGTAATACGACGCATTTTACAATTAAGTACATAGTTTTTTTACACATTTTTATTTAATTTTAGCCTTCAAGTTACTTGAATCAAGTTGGGCCATCAAAACACAAGTTTATTATGGTTTCTTATTTCTGGTTCTTTATATTATGTGGGGTTCCGAGAGCAATAAGTGTCTCAAAAGTGTGAAATTGTAAATAATTGTGTTGTGTTGAAAAAAAGGAATAAACCATCCAAACTTTTAACAAATCAAAATGTTTGATTACAAATAAAACAAATTACTCGTTTACTATTCAACAATCAACTTGCCTTTTTATGTTGGTTTATACTTAATTGAATTAATATAGGCAAGTATTCAAAATTATATTAGAACCTTCATATGTTAAAGTTAGAGGGAAAATTAAATAGTTGGAGTTATAGCTTTTTTACTTTAATGGTTTTCAAAGGTTCATTTTTTTATATGCTTTGGGGATTTGAGTTAGACCCTCCAACTAAGAGGGGCTAGCTTAAATTCAAATGTTACTCATAAAGGTTACATGAATACTTTATTTTAGGCCTCGTAATGAAAGATGCTTAAGTTATGAAGGTTGCCAAGACACTATATTGAGTTGCAGCAATGGTTAAATTTTTAAAGGTTTCATATTTTAAATAAGGTTTCAAGCTCTGAGGGGAAGTGTTATTGAGGTATAAGTTTTAAAAAATTAGTATTAATTTGGTCTTTCATAAGAATATGGATAAAAAGCAAAAGTATTGAGCAATATTATTGGCGCCTTGTTATGAAATGACCCTAATAAAATATATTTTATCTTTAAAATGATGATTAAATATTAAAATGTATTAAGTATAAGATAAAAGATAGTTTTGTGTACAGCCTATTTTATGTTGTATCAATAAAATAGTATAAAAACAATGGTAATACACCCTTTTTTCAAGACTTGCCCATCCAGGTGGAGTGAAAATACTGTGTGAAAGTTTTTCGTTGAAATTCTTTATGTAATAGCAATAACAAGTTACTATTCATACTTGTGAATGTTCCCTTAAAATAAATGTTTATACAGGGTGTTTCATAATATATGCGCAGGACTTCAGGATGTGATAGCTCATCCAAAAAAATGAAAAAAGTCGCTATTAACTTACCCTCTAAAATGCACAATTTTCGAGATACAGGGTGTTGAAATTTTAGAAAAAAAATCGGTTTTTTTTCGAATATCTCTGGAACCGTTTACCGTACAAAAAACAGCTTTTGTAATCATTTTCTACTTATAATAAGCTATGTTTTGTGCCAGAAAAAAATTTTTTTACTCATAATTGGTGGAGATTTTGAAGGCCCATTCGAACCACCAATGTTTCCTACACAAAAAAGGTACTCCTTGTCATAAGCTCTAAAGTTGACCGTTTTCGAGAAAAATCAACTTTTATGTTTAAAAACATGGTCAATTTAAAAAAAACTTTTTCCTAATTAAACAAAATTTATTTTAACGTTAGAACAAGTAACAAAATCAAACGATAATTGCAAAATTAAAAAAAAATTATTTTTTACACAAATGCTGAAATGTGCGAAATGCGTTACCTTTACAGTTTGGAGAATTTTGCAAAGACAACTTTTGAATCATTTTTTATTTTTTTTTTAATTTTGCAATTATCGTTTGGTTACTTGTTTACTTGTTCTAACGTTAAAATAAATTTTGTTTAATTAGTAAAAAAAATTTTTTTTTTAAATTGACCATGTTTTTAAACATAAAAGTTGATTTTTCTCGAAAACGGTCAACTTTAGAGCTTATAACCAGGAGTACCTTTTTTGTGTAGAAAACATTGGCCGTCCGAATGGGCCTCTCAAAACCGTACTTTTTTCAGGGGCGTAGAAGTTGAGGAGAAAAACACCCGCTACACCTTCAAAATCTCCACCAATTATGAGTAAAAAATTTTTTTTCTGATACAAAAAATTGCTTATTATGAGCAGAAAATGCTTACAAAGCTTATTATGAGCAGAAAATGCTTACAAAAGCTGCTTTTTGTACGATAAACGGTTGCGGAGATATTCTAAAAACGATTTTTTTTCTAAAATTTCAACACCCTGTATCTCGAAAATTGTGTATTTTAGAGGGTAAGTTAATAGCGACTTTTTTCATCTTTTTGGATGAGCTATCACATCCTGAAGTCCTACGGATATATTATGAAACACCCTGTATAATATAATATTCCACTATTTACTGTGTTCTCCCTCATGAACATTTTATTTTAAAGGTACATTTGCAAATGTTAAGAAATAATAAATAAAAAATAATTGTAATGCTGACAACAAATATCAATGTATTATCATAATAACCAAGCATATTTTACAAAATTAAGTTAAAAATTCAGTTAACATAAAAATGGGTGTGGTGCTATAGGGAGTTAATTTATAAGTACAATTTATAATGGGCTGTATACTACCTATACCAAAGTTAAATTTAATTTAATAAAATTGTAATGTGAGTTTATATAATATATTAGGTATAGGTATTATACAAATTATAATCTACATTTTTAAAATTGCTTTTAGGATAAATTAAAACATGTTATTAGTTTCATTTTGTTAATAAATTAATGCAAACTGAATATTAAATTGATTTAAATGTAAGTAAACAATTGTACCAATAAAAACAGATAATTTTTATTTAATGTTATTTATTTATATATTTGTATACAACAAGCCCTGGGCCCTCACAGAATTAAGGTTAATTTTATTTATTTTTTTAATTCCAGAACTTCTTTACTACTTTATTCAATAATAATATACTTGTACATAAGTAGGTACATCATATTAATAAATATACATATTTATATATACATTAATAAATACTTATACATATAGGTAGGTACCAGTAAGGTTAGGAGGAAATTTACAGTGGTCTTTGGTAAAAAAAATTGTTTTTTTTTCATATGAAGTTATGCTTTGTAGGGCTCCAGGAATCCATGTTAAATTTTGGATTATGAAAGTAATACTCTATTTGGCTGCCAAGGGGTACCCTGAGTCACCTAAAATAAAAAAAAATTTAAATATCGTCGTTGATACTGCAAAAGGTTGAATTTTAAAAATCTTTAACTTTTATATTTTAAAAATCATGTATTTTTCTAAAAACCTATAAAAAATGGTTTGTGCTTTATTTTTGTACATTTCTTTATGCTTTTAGGTTTTTAAAAATGTACACAGTAACGTTTTTTTGTTCTGAAAAGTTAATGATTTTTTTATAATATACTCATATCAGGGCCGGATTTACCTAAAAGCAATTGCCCAAGACCTCGGTTCGACGACGGCCCCTATTCACACAGGCATGGCAATTTTGTAGTTGTATGCATCTAAAATTTTTGTAAATTAAAGAAAAATAATATTACATAATAGATTTGAACAGCAATTATAAGAATAAATAGTATTGGCACAAATTATTTTGCTTAAGGCCCCTAAAAATGTAAATCCGGCCTTGACCTATATATTTTTTAAATTAATTATACTTTTTGATATGTCAATGAACACATCGTCGTTAATACGTCGTATAATACGACATTTTGCAGTATTAACTACGATATGTTGGTATGTTTGATTCATTAGCATAGGGGTCGTCCATAAAGGATTTCACGCACTAGTGGGGGAGGTGTGTCTAGCAAAACGTGACCACTTTATTTGGACTTTTTTCAAAAATAATTTTCTTTATTTTATTTCTCCAAAATTAAATATTTTTGTAAACATAATACTGTTTTTTTTTTAAATTTGTAACCTGACATGGTTTGCTCTGCTGTGACAAGTAGGAGGAGGGTCAAAAATCCCCTAAAAAAGCGTGAAGTCCTTTATTGATGACCCCATATCAAAAAGTTTAGTATATTTAAATTAAAAAATATATACAGGGTGCAAGTACTCTAGGTGTATACATATTATATTATATTAGGGTGGTTCTTATTTGACCGATGTCAAAATTTTAATCGTGCCGCCCCCTCATTAGTTAGCTGTCTAATAAATTTAAAGGTAGGTAAATATACCTTATAATAGTTATTTACGTGTCAAGCTTTGTAAATGAATCTTTACGGGCGAGCTGGAAGTTTGTGGGGTGAGCGACGCATAATCCAGTGAGCTTAGTAAAGATTCATTGCAAAGCGTGATACGTACAAACTTTTATTTTCACCTTTAGATAAAGATTTTCAAGTTTAAAATTTCAATTAATGTGTCAAATGTGTCATTTCATTTAATAAATTGCTTTTCTACAAGCCTGTAAAACTTTACAGGCCTTTTATACAAGCCCGTAAAATATTACAGGTCTGTTCCCATAATGTATCGTTTACTTGGATACAAAAACAACAAAATTAACCTATAAACTGTCATTTACTAAGAAGGTGGAAATAAATTTTTTTTTATTTATATAAATATATACAGGGTGTCCTGAAATTAGTGCACCATACTTTAACAGCAGATTTTACGTGAAAAAATAAGAAAAAAAGTCCCTATAAACATAGGTCAAGAAATGCCCCTTGAGGGAGCTATAGTCCCCACAAGGAAAGCCCCTGAAGATGGTTTTTATTTAATATCTCCAAAACCGTTAAAGATATAAAAGTGAAATTTGGGAATTAATTAAACTTTTTATGACCAATAAGACGTAACAATAACAATTTAAAAAAATTTATGAGGTTTGGGCAGGGTTGGGTATCTACCTACATTTTTGTTTTCGACATGTAGAAAACCTTTTTCGACGTTTTCGACGGTAGAAAACGTAAAAAAGTAGAATACTGTCAAATATCAAAAAATGTGGGGTTATGCAAGTTTGTTGTTTATTATGATTTGTTAAATGTTGTGAAAAATCAGACACCTACCATAAATTTGAAGTTATTTGGAGTTTTTTAACATTATTATGGTGGGAAAAAAAGGGCCACGTTTGGTTGGGAGACCCCAACATAATTTTTGGCATGAGGGCAAATTTTTATCAATTATAGAGAAGTGGAAGGAGAAGGTCGAATAAGGTAATTTACGTAGGTAGAAAACCCTATAGGTTTTCGACGCAAGTCGAAAACAAGTTTTCTACCCTTTTCTACCAAGGTAAATTACCTAAGGTTTTCTACTGACCCAACCCTGGGTTTGGGTCAGATTGATAGGAAGTAGGGTTAAAACCACCTTAACTTTTTTGTACGTATCTTGTACCAGAATTTGGTGTCAGATTATGAAATTTTAGAGTTTTGCACATAAAAAAGGTCATCTTGTTAAACTTCGATAACATACACCGTTTTCGCATAAAATCGATTTGAAAATTATTTTACATGGCATAAAAATTCACAATTAAATCACAACCATAGAAATGGACTCGCGTGGTCCTTGAAATACGGCTGCCATGTTAAGGAAAAAATAGAATAATTCAAGACAGGTGACAGTTTCATGTAGTAAGTGATAGGGTGTTTCTACTTTTTTATTTATATTAGATAAAAACCATCTTCAGGGGCTCCCTTTTCGGGGGCTGTAGCTCCCTTAGGAGGCATTTCTCGACCTATATTTATAGGAACTTTTTTCTTATTTTTGCAAGTAGAATCTGCTGTTAAAGTATGGTGCACTAATTTCGGAACACCCTGTATATATATACAGGGGGTTTAAAATATATATATATATATATATATATATATGTATAAAAGTTTACAGTCTCAGGTTAACAGAATTAAAGTGATTTTACATAAAAAATAATATAAATAAGGCATTTGATATTTTTTTGTATTTTATTTAAAAATATTTGAAATTTTTTATTAGTATTATTTATGATCGCTGATATCTTTGAAACGGTTGATCTGAAGAACTTTGACCTTCAGATGTTTTTTGTAGAGCGTGAAATTGTCTATAACTCCTCTCGATTGGGTGTTAAGAAAACAAACCATTCCAAAGTTATAAGAATTCAAAATGAAAAAAATAAAAATTCCCGTGTTATTGAAACGGAAAAACAAAAAATGAATTGAGGCAAACCTTAATATTAATATTAAGGGTTCAAATAGGCGCCAACATTTTTGTTTTTTAATGTACTATTAATTTTTCAACACCATTGGAAAAAAAATAATTGTTAATTTTTTTGAAACACCCTAATATATATATATATACTGAACCTTTTGTATGCTAATAATAGTTATTTATGTCATTAGGTTAAGAAGTAAGGCTTTTTGTGCTAAGCTCAAGGTTTGAGCGAAGCACAAAAAGGCACTTCTTGGCCGAATGGCATACAACATTTTATCTTCAAAGCACTTTATATAGGTCAATTTAATTCAACATTAAAGAGGCCTAACCTTACTTTTTTAGAATCTCATTTATTTATTAGGTAAAGATTACATTAAATGTACAATAATTATTATTGCTTTTAGAAGCAGTAGGTAATAGTTTGACAATACCTAGCAACATGATTTAAGTAGAAATGGATTTTTGCTATTAGGTACATTGAATTCAATTAATTGTTTAATAAATAGGTAGGTATCTAATTTCAATTTGTTTGGATTTTTATTTAAAAAATAGGTAGTTTGGAATGTTTAAGCTGTGTTTAACATTTAATTTCACTGAAAACTTAAAACAAATTAAAACTTAAAGATAATTTAAATCGTAGAAAAAGAATCGTGCGTTTTCTTGGATGCCTAACCTCACTTTTTGTTTTATATTTAATTTTACAATAATTTAATGAAAAATATTAAACATTAACAGTAAAACAAACAAATTAGTGCTTATTATAAATAAATTAAACCAGTTTAGTACGTTAATTTGTTAGAAAAGGATTAATTTGTGAAAAAAATACCCCTAGCGAGAAAAAATCGAACTAATTACTTGCCTCATAAAAATTTTTATCGGCCTAGGCCATAACAAGGTATTTCTTTATCGAATGTTGAAAACATTAAAGTTTAAATTATAGACCGCGTGGAGATAAACCATATTACATATTTGTAAATAATTATTAAAAAATTTATAAAACATTTATCATACCAATTAGCCACTCATCATTCCACTGCCCTGAAACATATTGCTCGTGCAACATATTTCTTACCAAACTTAATGCCCAAATTCCAGAATCATGAGTTGAGCCTGGAAATCTGGCATTGCAGTTTAGAATTCATGGTCACAAATCTAAAAAAAATAAAGTTAGTATTATTGCAAATTAAATATTAATAAAATTATTGCTAAATACCATTTGAACATTAAGGCTGTAATACCCCTTTCTATTATAGTAGGCTATCCCAGGCCTTACAGGGTCTTCAGTAGCAGGAGCCACAATTGCCACATGGGTGCAATCAATGGCACCTATCACCCCCGGAAGATTAAACATTGTTTCAAACCTACAAATTACAAACAACACATAAATAATTAAGTTTATATTATTAGAAAGGGTGTACTTACCCTTGCTTAATTTCATCTCTTGCAGGACCAGCAGGAGGAAACTGAATGTGGTCCTGCAGTAAATGCTGAAACGCACGTACTTGTAGTTTCCTTTAAAATTTTACAGAAGGTGGAAACTTCAAAGGGAAAAAGGAAGTTGTCAGAAATGGATTTCTGGTAACTTCCTTGACCAAAAAAATTTAAAGTAGATAGCACCTAAAACAAATGCATAGATATTTATAATCTACCTAAAATAAACATACAGGGTGTCCATTAATTAATGATAAACATCAAAACCAGATTCTGTATGTAAAAATAATGAGATTTAAAATTATTTACCTATGTTCAAGTTGATTATAACCAAGATGCAGGGTGTTTTTAAATAACTTTGGAAAAAACCGACGTTTTTGCACAAAAATTGGTATTTTTCAGAGAGGATTTTCTAAAAAAACGGATTAGTTTTTAGAGGGCGCTGTATGCAAAACATTGTATATGTTTAAAGTAAAATAAAGTTTTTCCTTTGCCTATTTTTTAAAATTGTTAATTTAGGTAAATCAGGTTTTACCAATAAAGGACAATAGAATTTTGTATTATGTATGTATGTAAACAAGTTTTGACATTTTAAATTCATGAAGCAACCTGAAAAAGTAAAAAATAGGCTATATGCAATGCGTTGCAGACTGCTCTCTTTAAAATCTACATTAAGTTTTTTAGGAAATTTAAAATTTCTGCTCTGAAATATACCCAATTACCAAACTTTTTGCCAAAAAACATTTGTTTTTTAAAAACAAACATTTCACTAGGTCACCCTATATGCTGTATAAACTTGTCGGTCTGTGGGTTAAATCCATATCAATGGTTAAATTGTGGGAGTAATACTTTTACCTAAAGAATCATTTTGCTGTATACCATTAATTGGAGGACACCCTGTATATTTTTAAATATTATTTTAGAATGGATTATTTTATTATTATTGCATTTTGCAATATAAATTATTAATACTTCAATAATTTACCTTTAGTTCAACAGAAATTGCAGTTTTCCGTTGCCCCTGCGTTAAAAATGGTTCTAATTTGAAAATTATTTGTTCTGCAACAAATTTAGTTAGGTACCCTAGAATATCGCAGAAACATTTTATTCTCCAAATTAAAAGGATTGCTGTCATCACGCAGCCTTCGGCGTTGCAAATTAAGTTCATGACTAAAAATATAAAAATTCATAATTAATATTACTTCGAGTGTAATTTATATAAATCGCACTTTCAGTAAAATTGTAGCGTACCTTAAAATAATTAGTTTGGAGAAATTAAATTGCAAAGACTCGAATTTGTTTATTTTAATTTGTTTATTGTTATACTTAAGTATATGGAGAACCTATTAAAACTATTTAAATAGGTAAACAAATTCCAGTTTTTACATTTTAATTATACCAAACTAGGTACTAATTTAAGGTTATGCCACTATTTTCCTGGGAGTACGAAACATTTTCAATGTATTTACCAAATTAATCAATTATTACTTACCTTTGATTTTCACCTTCTATCATTTCCTCGATTTCTTCCACAATTAGTTGCTCGATTTCATTTCCCAAATCGTTCATTTTTGAGTATAGCAATAATTAATTAACTATAAATAAACCACAATCCGTAAAATAAACGTTTTATCAAATCTATGATCAACAAAAGATAGGTTATAAACATGCCGCAAAGAACACGAGAGAGGTCAGGGTAACCAACCCTTCATAGAAAAAGAATATACTTCCTTTCCGATCGTGGCGCTAAATTCAAATTTAACATGTTTTAATAAAATTTTTAACGGGATCTCTGAAGCAGCCGTTTAAATTTCGAGGTTAGAATATGTTAAAATTGATTTATGAGTCATGGTTGCTTGGATATCATAAAGATAAACAGCCAAAAACACGTAGTGGGGGAAACAAGACTACATTAAATGAAACGTATCAGCTTGTCAGGTAATAAAACGCAAACCAATACTTATTTCTTTTCTGGTGATATTTTTAACATAACCAGTTAACATGAAAGTTACATCAATGGGCCCAATGTATGCTATCCATTTTACACTACAGTATACCTATCCATTTTACACTACATTTTTACGATCATGCCTAGATAATTACTTTAAATTAATGAAATATTATTTACTTGCCCAAAAATGTGTCTAGTAAACATTCTAAGCCCCAATTTTTAAGTTTCTTCTCCATTATTTTTTATTAAAAATAACATCCAGACCGAAAAATGAAAAAACGAACTGCCGGCGCCGACACGTACACACGCTACCACCATAGAACACAGGACAGAACTGAACACAGAAACTGCGTCTTTTCTTTTAGCGAAGCGGTCTTAGAGGGTGGACGGTATTTACTTAAGCGAAGAATTAGGTATTTGTTTTAATAATAGCTATACTTAAATAAAGTATAGTGTATTCTTTGTTCTAGAGGTCTTATACTTAAATTGAAGTATAAGCGTTCTTGTATTAAATATACATATATTAAAATAAAGTATACCGAAATTTCATACAAATATACAGAATACTTAAAATAAGTGGCAATATTCCGCTTTGAGTAAAAAACTAGAGCTCTTTCATCTAAGCATTATTGTATATTTGATTTAAGTATACCAATTTTCTTTAAAATAAAATACCTTTAAACTCAATCCAAGAATACTCATCTCAAATCAAGTAACAGTTTTTCTTAAAAATTAAGTATATCCCATTACTTAGTTTAAATGTACGCTAATCTCATAGAAATAATAAATATACTTAAATCAAGTTCCTAACTTGAAGTATAGAACTATTCTTAAACCTAGTAAGGGATTTTTTTCCGTGTAGGTTCAATTCTTTCTTATAAGTATGGGTCAAGAAAGTTTATTGAAGAAACTAAGAAAATTAATCGTTTATAATGTCATGAGTTACTATATTGTATATTATATTTAAATATATTGTTTATTTACCTTAAACATAAAAGTATCTTTATTTTTACTATATTTTTTATTAATGTGTAATATATTATAATATTAGATGTACACCTTATATTTGATTAAATCATATAGTAAATATTACTATTTGTAGATAGTAAAATCAATTTACTATACGAACATATTAAAAATTAAAATATTTATTATACATTTATGATTTAGTTATTTATATTGGTGTTGTAAATTGTATAATAAAAAATAGTATTTTGTATTACAATCTTCATATTGTATTGACGAATATATAATATTGTTACCCTAAAAATTTGGTAAAGTAAATTTTACTATATTTTTTTTACTATCTAAAATTTACTATTCTTTCCGTGCAGAACCGTAATTACTAAAGATGAAAATAATTAATTCCGGCTACGGCCCTGTCTCGACAGGCAGGTCTTAAGTAATATTAACGCTAAGCTCTCGAAATAAACGACGTGCTTCGAAGGTAAATGCTTCAATAATTTGCCAGAGCATTAGTTTGTTTACTTAGACTCGAGTAGAGCGAAGATTTATCGGGTCCATCGTCAGTGAATGAATGCGCCGTTTATGAATATTGATGCTGGCGAATTATGTCTTCAATTAAGTAGCATTTGTTGGCACAAACTACTATATCGCACCAAGATAACCACTTTTGTAGAGCCTATTTATCAGCGTTGCAAATGTTGCATATGTATTTTTGTATGTATGTTTCTTGTTTAAGGAGGTTCAGTCGCTATGAAAAAATGAAATGAAAAATTTTTGGTTGTAGAAGAGTCTACTTAAAAGACTTTTACAAAGTTTTAGAAAGACTGACCGTCTGGTTTCAGAGTAAAAAAGTTGCATAGCCAAAAGTATTCACTATAGTGAATACCACTAGAGGTCAAAAAATTTCCGGATTTAATTTGACCTCGTGTGATATTCGGTAAGAAAATTCCACACCAAATTGTGTTTAAACATGTCTTGGATTCTTAGCCTACTGTTTCTACTGATTGCATTGTTGATTTATACTCGTTGTAGTTGCACGAAAATACCATCTTAAGACAACACAGTATACGAGGTGTGTTCAGAAAATATCGGGAATTGTTAAATTTCGCGGGTTCGGAGGGTCCGGTTGTCATAAAATTTTCTTTATTATATTGGTATACATGCCCCCGAAGTATGATGAAAATTTTAGCTGTTTTCATTGTTTACTTTGTCTGTGGCAGCCGCTAAGGTTAGACGTGTTTTATGAGCTCGGCGATTTTTCGTTCGTTAAAAGAAATGGATCAAAGAATTTGTATCCAATTTTGCTTAAAAAATGAAATAAATTCTGTGAAATGTTAACAAAGGCCTATAGTGAGTCTGCTATAAGTAAAATAAGAGTTTACAAGTGGTATAAGAGTTTCCAAGATAGCCGTGAAGACGTTGAAGATGACGAACGCCCAAGCACATTAACAACCGACAAAAACATGAAAAAAGTGGAAGAAATGGTTATAAACCATCAGAGAAGTCGCTGATGATGTTGGTATATCGATTGGCTCATCCCATGAAATTTTTTCGAATGTTTTAGGTATGAAACGCGTGGCAGCAAAATTTGTTCTAAAATTGTTAAATTTTGAACAAAATTTTTTGCCAAAAACAATACTGTAATGATGCCCCAGCCTCCATATTCGCCAGACATGCCTATGTCTGACTTTTTCCTATTCTCAAAAATAAAGAGAACCTTAAAGGGCCGTCGTTTCGCAAGCATAGATGACATTAAAAGCGCATCGCTGAAAAAACTAAAGGCTATCCCAAAGATCGAGTTTTTAGAAGTGTTTCGAGTATTGGAAGAAATGCTGGCACATGTGCATTATATCCAATATGGACTATTTTAAAGGGGACAACATTAATGTAGACGAATAAATAAGTATTTGTTTCAAAAAACGAAAATTCCCGATATTTTCTGAACACATCTCGTATTCTTTAAGTTTTGAGTGACTACAAGTGGTAGAAAATTGTTTTTTTGCGTTTTTATTAACTTTTCATACGGGCTTTAATCATTGGAGGCTGTGATCATCGTATTTTGACAGTTCAAAACATCAGAAAAACTAGCGTTTTGTTGTAATAAAAAATATCGTGCAGCCAGTAAAACCAAAAAATTTTTTGTTTTGAAAATTAATCTGTTTGCAAATCATACTATATGCAAAATTTGTGTGAAATTGTCTAATGTAATGATCAATTATTGTGCGATGACTTATTTACCCGCATTAATAGAGGATTGTGGCTCCTATTTGAAGAAAGAATTTTTTTTTCGAATTGTTCACGAATATTTTCATCTAAACTATTTAAAATTCAAAGTGCTAAATGGAAAAAAGGTGAATCAAATAGTGTCTAAATTATTTAGTAAATATTAGGTATATATATTTCATTAGACATGGAAATTTAATTAATTCCATTCAGTCCTGAATTTTCGCTATTAAGAAGAAAGGTGTCCAAAGAATACAGAAAACATCTTAGCTTTGTAATTGAAATGTATCAAAATTATTATGTAAACAAATAAAAACCAGAATGTCAAAAAAATATTAATATAAACGTCAAAAAATTTTCAGTAAAATTCGCTGTTGGGTACCCACGACGAAAAAATTTCCACTAAAATTCATCCGTTGCCATGGTGATCTGTCAAAAATACACGTTTTGATTGGTAAAAAATTACAAGTGTGAAATTTTCATGAAAATTATTTTGACACAGATCAACACGATTTTCCTCCCATGAACAGATTTTAAAGATAAAGTTTAAAAAAACGTACCCGTATCTCACCTTTATTTTAACCTAAACAGATTTTTAATTCTCTATTTTGTTGTAAATCATTTTTTTGGCCCGGTCTGGAACAGTATTTATTATATTATCTATGTTCTTATAAGAAAATACTGTTTAATTTTCTTCGAAAACTATATAAACAAAATGAGGTCAAAAGTTGCCCAACTTTTGTAGAATCACCCATATCGACATTTTTTCTATAAACACTTTTTAATTGTATTAAAATTCCATTAAAAAATTGACTTTTGCCATAGTGTATTTGCAGATTAAATCATCGTGTATTGTTTCACCTTAACACTAATAATAACGTTGTTATTGAGCAAAGTAAATACTTTTAAGAAACCTCTTTAACCCTGTGTATTTACCTAATACTTGAAGGTAAGTGGGTAACTCCATTACAAAAAATAACTGACACAAATGTTTTATATGGCTTCGAAAATAATACACTGCTTTATTATAATATCTACTTCTTACCACGAAGGGTGAAAAAGGTATGACAAGTTATTAATTTTGCTTTATATAAAAATGTAAATGGTAAAACAGTTTAAATAGTTAACTCATTTATTACCTGCATTTGCAAATCTATTAAGTTTAAGATGCCATCAAAAATGTTTTTTAATAATTAAATTAAATTTGTATTAATTTTTCTTCTTCTTCACAATTAATGAATACGATAGCGGATGAACTTTATTTTGTGATTTATTGATGTAAACGGGCTCATGGAAAACGAATGTTATTTGAATATTCTTATCTTGCAGCAATTTTGCAATGCATGCGGTAAATAAAAAGTTCACACAGGTTAATCTTAAGGCAAACATCCATCGCAAACCCTATAGAAAACGTTGGGGAAAAGGCGCTGTTTGTTAAAGATGTGCCTTTGTGACGTTTGCAACAATCATTAATCACAAGGCGATTGGGATTGTCTGGGGCGAACAACTTGGGTCCCAAAATCTGGTCCAAAACCGAACAAAACCATGGAGGAGATCAAATGTGTGTTAAGGAAGATTAAGTGAAAACTTATGTAAATGCGTAAAATAAATGTTAATTAAATAAATAAAAAGTCAAAAAGGCATCCCAAGAAAGTGGATGCTTCATACTGCGCTGTCAAGATTTATAACCGAAACAGTTAATATCATTACGCAACGTTATCGATTTCAATCGATAGCCTTATTAAAATGTAAATTATTCGTATGTGTTTCAAGCCAGCCAACCTCATAAATTTGCCGCGTTTGCTGTCTAAATCGTTTAATTAAGATCGATGGTTCACGGTCCCGATCAGAGGAGAAAACAACCGAAATGTTTTATTGGTGACTTATGAGATGATTCAGAATTTAATTATAATTAAATTTATTAAATTTCCATGGCTACACGGAAAGAATTAGTTTTAAATTAAGCCTACAATATTGTTGTTAAAACTTTGTGGTAATATAGCACCCAAACATAAAAAGAATGTATGTCACTGTCGCTTCACTTGCTATGGTCTAAATTGAATATAGTACTATGCTCCATACCTCAAAGTCCCACCACGTGACCAAGTACGGAACGCATTGAAAATTTGGCATTTAAGGCTTTTCAGGTTATGTATCTGTCAAAGTATAGTCAACGAAAGAAATATCATTATGTTTAGGCGTTAAAAATGTATAAATCTTTATAACATTACAATACCAATTTATAGAAAATAAAAAATAAATGAAATAACATTTTAATTCAACAGCAATTAAATTAATTGATTTATTGATATTTATAACTAAAATTGGTCATTAATATTTTTTTAAATTTAAAACATACTAATTTTTTCTAATTTTTATTTTTTGTTAATTTTTAAACTCTCTGTATAATATAGGGTTTTTATACTATATTAAATTACTGCTAGTAATATGGAAACTTAAATAAATAAATAAGTCAAGCATACAAATGGAACAAATCACAAAACTGTATTTATAAAAAAAATTGTAGGTAATTTATTATAATATTATAATATTTTTACATCAAAATTGTCAAATATATTCTTCTTTTATTAGGCTATACATCAAATAAAAAAAAACGCAAGAAATATTTTATAAAAGTAGAGATAATTTTAATAATTGACAGTTGTGGATGGAACAGGAAAAATCTTTTTTTTTGTCCCATCCACACCTTTTAATTATTAAAATTATCTCTTTTTTTTATAACATATTTCTTGCGGTTTTTTTTTAATGTATAGCCTAACAAATTATAATAAATTATAATTATACAGGGTGTTATGTTATATATTAAAATACTGAATACCTTTTGACATAAGGAGTAAAGGAAAAATATTTAAAAAAATATTTTTCCAAAGATAAAGAAAAAATATGCATTAGAAGTTTTAGAATTTAGAAAAAAAAGTTTTAGGTGCTTCTTTATGGACCCTAAGGAACAGTAATTACATACAAATCTCTGGCTATTGCCCATTTTAGTTGGGTTATTTGCTCAAAGGGCCCAATGGAGTGGGGTCGGTTGGGTTGTGTTGTTGAGTTTGGGTTGGTTTGGGTTTTTTCTCTCATTTTTGACCATTTGACCAATGGGGCGGGGTCGGTAGGGTTGTGTTGTTGAGTTTTCTAACAAGGAAGCGTTAAAATTTTGCCTATTTTAAAAACGTTAAAATGTACAAAACAAATCCGGTTAAGCCGGCAAAACGAATTCGTTTTTTAAAAACAATGCCGTAATCTCACTTTTTTAATAAATTAGCTAGAGACTTGGTTGGTTAGTTTACAAACTAGCTAAAGCTTGGCTATTTTGTGTTACTAGAAATTTTGGTTTTCATATTAGCCAAACTGAATTGGATAGTATACAAACTATCCAGCTATTTTAGTTTCCCTAATAATTTCAAATAAATTAGCCAAGATCCTTGGTTATTTTGTAAACTAGCCGCTAATTTAGTTGAAAATATGTTTTCAATTAAAATAGCTGACAGTTTGGCTAGTTTATAAACTATCCAGCTAGTTTATAAACTATCCAAGTTTGCACATTAGCCATAACATATACATGACTAAAATGCACATATAAAAATTTGTGTAGCTACTACAAATTACTGTTCTAGATGTTGTAAGTTAAAGTAATAAATTTGTTTTAATTTTGTTTGGTTGTGTATTACAATTTGTCGGTTTCCGTATTTTTATCAGAATTTGTAAAGAAGATTCATACTTATATTTGTATGGATTTTGACAACAAATTTCTTTGCGTGCATGGTAGCAATAAAAAGCAATGGTGTAGGTATATAAAAGTTCGCTTAGGTCAGTTTTGTTTTCCTCCCCTATTTTAAAGTGACAAACACTTAGGCCCCTTTTGTTTTTTTAAACGTTTTGCTCCAGTGCTTCCTAACAATTCGCTCCATTTTCGATAATTAATCACATCTTACAGTTTTTTAGCCGAGCGATGCAGTGCGGTTTCGTGTCGTGACAAATAGTTTTTCTCGAACGTGTCAAAAATTCTATTCATTTCACTTTTTTTATCTGTCGATTTGCTACGATCCCTTTAACGTCAAGTACCCTTCTTTTTTTGACAGCATTGTTTTGCATTGTGAGTAGGTATATCAGGTATCATCTTTGAGATGATAATGACCGAATTCGATATGCGAAAGTGTATCAAGTACGAACCATTTAAATAAATAAAGGGGATGCGAAAATATTATGTTACGTTTTGTATTAATGGACTGGCTTAATAGGTGTTGTCTTTAAATTAATTAATAAAAAGTTACAATTTTAAAGAACCGTTTGCTTAAGGAGTGTCTCCTATAGTATTTGTGTTATTAAACTTAGAAACAATTTAAAATTTAAGGTGTGATATATCTTTGATTTAATGAACATTATGACACTAATTTATATGATGGATAATAATTGACGAAAAACCGTAAAATTACAAGCGATTTATTGACTAGTTGTCTTAGTGAAACTAATATATTGAAATATTTTACCCAACAATAATTCAGACAGCTAAATACCTTTATCTTGTCATATTCTCGTGAAAGAAAAAAAGAGCTATGATCCGATTTTCCACCATTTCTGCCCACTCTTTAAAAATGAATTAGTCAAAAATAACTAATTTAATAGTTATTAGTGGTTGCTTTTTCATTTGTACCATGGTTAACCATGGAAGACCATGGTATCCCAAAATTTAACAGCCAATTCTTATGTAAAATTGTCCCCTGAATCCGAAAATACCGTCAAAAATGATGAAAGTGGAGCAGTTTTTGAAATATAGTCAATTCCATATTAAATGGAAAATTGACTATATCTCAGAAATTGTTCTACTTTTTTAACTTTTTTGATAAAAAAACAGTATTTTTCAATTAATTTGAACCATACGTTTGTCGGTCACTGTACAAGTAGCAAAATTCTTGTACCGACACTGAAGTATCAAATGTTGTAATAAAAATGTAATCTCTTAAAAACACAAACAGTTTGTGTAAATATAATCAAACGATTAAGTATTGGGTTACAGTTAAATTGTGACTAAACAATTTAATTAATTAATTAATGCTTAAAGTTTTTCTATTATTTGCATAATTTTATACCGTAGTTTATAAACATTCTTGTACGCAGATGTGTAAAATATTCATTTATTTACACCCACTCACTTTCAGACAAAACCACTTAAATGTTTTTATATTTATAAGACTCAAATTGCTTATTTACTAAATAAATTATATTATTTCTGCTGTCTGTCTTAGTTTTCTCTATCTATCTACAACATACGCTTTAGTTTTGATCAAATTTTACTCTGGACAATAGTCCAAGGGGCCAAGTCTGTAGAATATGGTGGATATGACATTTGCTGTCATTTATTTAATTTTGTATTTGTGACATTTAATTTATAAAAATGTTATAGTTATAATAATTTAATTGATATAATGCAGCAAGCTTTTTTAAATAAAGTTTAAACACATCCGGATTAATAATAACAATAATTAAATCGTCTATTTGCATTATTTATAACGAAGGCAAGAAAAAGTTGAATTTTAGATCCTGGAATAAATGTTAAAGGAGAAATGATGATATAAATAAATATTAATTATTCATTATTACTCAATAACTGCGGTATTTATACGCAATGCCAAGCTTAAAACAACATAGTATTAAATTTTGTTTCGTGTATAACTATTAGTTTAACTAATCGGACCAATAAAAAATAAGGTTATAAAGTAATATAAAAAACTAATACAAAAGTCAGCATATGTTTTGTGCACATAAATTAGAGCTTTGTGAATGTTTTGACATGCCTTTGTCGCTAAAGTGTATCATTTTTAAATGCCTGATTAATGCAAGTCTAAGTAACTTCCATTCTTAGAGGCCTTTTCATGCAAAGAAAGCTATTTGCCGTGAAAAATCCTCGACAATGTCTGCCTCTTGACCAGCTGAATGGTGCAGATGCAAAAAATCCCAAGCGAAAACAATTGCTCTTCTTTCTTGTTTGTTTCATTAATTTGTTTCAATTGTGGTTCGGTAGCAAAGCGTTTGCAGATAGAATCAACAAATCGATTCATTAGCTAGCGTATTGTTTAATTAGTTCTGATATTAATGGCTTCAAATTGGCTTTGGAGCATTATTACTGAGGTGGTCCAAATTACCATACACCATATCTGATCATACCAATCAATTTCTTAGGATAAACCTTTTATTATTATTATTAGTATTATTTAAGGTAAAGAACTCTTTTTAGAAATGACTTATTTTTCATAGTTTCGACTGGTAACAGAATCTTTGTGAATGTATCTCAAACAACAGCAAAAAACTCGCTAATAATATTTAAATCGTGACCGACACATATAAATCAGAGTTTCATAATGATCCGGAATGTGTCAATTGAGAATTCCTTTTGAAAAAAAAACGAACCACAATTGCTCATGAGTCTTATTCTCCTTATATAGCCGTTGGGTTGGTTAATATGAGTGAGATGTTTGCATTTTTCGCGAGGAATGCGATTCCCACATGCTCCTTGATAATGTGTAATATGCACAGAATCCCAATTAAAAAAGGTTACAAGATGGTTATCTCGTTATCTCGGTGCGCACAATAAACAATACATCACGATATTTTCCAAACAAATAAGACAATTTATAAATATCCTATAATATAATTAACCTTGGCTCTACACAAAGTAGTGGGTATCATCATCAAATCCACAGTGGTTCACATACATTAAGCAAGTTCAATTCAATTCTGGTAAAAACCTTATAAGATAAAATGATTAACTTAAAAAAAAGTCAAATGGTGTAAGGTCTGGGGATATTGGTGGCCAACTAAGACAAAGCCCTGGAAATCTTGTATACAAATGATAGCTGATTTATTACAAAAACGCATAATGTTGTAAAAAACACAATTTTTAAGAAAATTGGCGTTTAGACCACTGTGCGAATAGGTAGAATAGAATCTCGAGGCCTTGTAACATTTGTTGTAGTACTTTTTTATTTCAATAATCTAATAAAATAAATATAATTAACATATTGCAAACAAGTTCCTTTCTGATCATCACTCTTGATTCTATTATTTCGTTTTTTGCACTTTACCTGTTAGACATTGTTCGAGTAATGGTCGAAAAACTAATTCATATTAATCACTATGAAATCACAATTATTTCTAAGAATGAACAGACTACTTCAAATAATGTTTTTATATTAATTTTTTATTAATTCAAGCAAAAATATGAGATTTTTGATAAATTTGCAGTGATGTTGCATATAAAAAATATAAAAAATTTATAAATTATATAAAACATAAAATATACAAAGTATATAAAAAATATAAAGTATACAGGGTGTTATGTAATTAATGTTATATATTAAAATGGGTTGTTCCTTAGGGTCCATAAAGAAGCACCTGAAACTTTTTTTTTCTAAATTCCAAAGTCTAAAAATAATTTATAGTTACCTTTATCCTACCAAAAAGTACGCCACTGATCGACTAGGAACTTTAGGTTAATCTGGTGGATTTATTATGTTATGGTTGGTAACAACAGTGTTTTCAAAATCTCTCAAAAAAGTTGACAAACATTGTTTAAATTTAGCTTAATTACAAAAATGACAAAATTAACAATGCAAATTGTCAATTTTGCGTTTTTATTAATTGTTGGTTATGTCATTTTTGTACTGAAGGTAAATTCAAACAAAATCTGCCAACTTTTATGACAGAATCTAGTGCATTTCTGTTAAATTTTAGGTTATGTTTTTAAATTGTAAATAAGTATCTTAACTAAGGGAAGTGCTTTTGGATGTATTTACACAAACTAAATGTTTAAAGTTTAACCTGTGAACTGGTCCCAATTTCATCTGAGTAAACAGAGAAAAAAACTGATGAAAAAATTAATTTTGTGGTTATGGATTTCAAATTTCAAAGGTACTAAATTTTCTAATCATTGCTAATAGCTGGATCAGTAAATAAATACAGAAGGGTATTAGAGCTTTATGTTGGTTGGTATCTATGTACTCACAAAATACAAGTGTGCAGAGATAAACCAAGTGTGTAACCAGTGGCGTATCACAAAAAATATAAAAAACTTCTAATGCATATTTTTTCTTTATCTTTGGAAAAATGTTTTTTTAAAAATTTTTCCTTTATTCCTTATGTCAAGAGGTATTCAGTATTTTAATATACAGTGCTTGCAAATCCAAGTCCGACCGGTTTGAGAAGGACGCGTGAAAATAACAAGGATAGAACGCCAAACAGAAGGCGCTTACAATACGCACGCCTGACGCTCTGACCAATCAAATTCTGTTTGGCATTCTATCCTTATTCTTTTCACGCGGGTATTGAACAGCCGTCCTTTCCAGTGCGGTCGGACTTGGATTTGCAAGCACTGTATAACATTAATTACATAACACCCTGTATAGTAAATCTGTACTTTAGGGCCAAACTGTATAAAGTCCTAATAGTTTTTAATATATCAAACAAACAAGTGACCAGCACTTAATATAAAGTATAATATATTAAAGAGTATAAAATATACAAATAAACAAAATATGTATTAATAAAATATATAAATATTTTTTCCTAAATTTTTTTGCTCTTTCCAAAGGTAAGTAGAATTAAGTTTATTAAAATATATTAAAAATAAACAATTAAGCCAGCACTTAATATAACTTTATACTTTAGTATAATTATACTTTAGTATAATTATATAATTTATTTAAAAAAATTTAAAACCTATAAAATATTTAAAATATACAAAATATACCGTGTGTCGCATTTAAGATAAAGACACCCCCATATTTTCGCTATTTCAAGGAATAGAGATTTGAATTTTCTCACATTCATACATGTTGGTGGGTCACATTTTTTAAGATACTCAACTGAAATCTGAACTTTAAACTTGGCCTACTACGAATTCACAAACGGGGCCAGTTGTCGATATTTTGCTTCGCGTTAGAAATATCGAAAAAAATTATTAGAAAATTTTCATAGCAAAATTCGCATTTCTAATTTATTTATTTTTATTAGTTTTGTTATTGTTTTATACCATTTCCTTAATTTAATAAATTATAATTGATTTGTAATTTCCAAAAATTGTTTTAATTATTTATTTAACGGTCATAAACACTAGTTAGTATCAAATTATTACTTTCCATGGCTCCCTTATTATCAAACTAAAAAATGAACTTGTAATAATTTTGTGTGGACCAAAAAAAAATAAAAATGCGAATTTTGTTATAAAAATTGGTGTATGGGGTTAGAATAATATTCTGAACAACTTTTTCCAATAACTTTTTTCGATATCTCTAACGCGAAGCAAAATATCGAGAACTGGCCCTGTTTGTGAATTTGTAGTAGGCCAAGTTTAAAGTTCAGATTTCAGTTGAGTAGCTTAAAAAATGTGACCCATCAACATGTATGAATGTGAAAAAATTCAAACCATTATTCCTTCAAATAGCGAAAATATGGGGGTGTCTTCATCTTAAGTGCGACACACTGTATATCTGTATATCTGAGCCAAACTGTATAAGTCCATTTTTTTAAAATCACATTTTTCTGCATTTCCAATGCTTAATATAAAGTATAATACAATAAAAAGTATATTAAATATATAAATATACAAAATATATACATATTTATCGTATTTTTTTTGCTTTTTCCAAAAGTAAGCAGGATTAAGGTAGGTATAATTTATTAAAAAATATTTATTAAATATATAAAACATAAAATATATAAAATATACAAAATATTTAAAAAATATATATTATAAAACCAAGTGAGTCAGCACTTAATATAAAGTATAATATATTTAAAATGTATAAAACATATGTAAATATATAAAATATTTAAAATATACAAAATATATAAAGATTTTTTTCCCTAGAGTCAAACTATATTAAGTCCTTTTTTTTTAAATCTTAAATCTTTTGCTCCCATTTTTACGCTCTTTTCAATGATAAACAGGATTAAGTCCACACAAAGCGGGTATAATTTATTAAAATATATATATAAAACCTTTAAAATATATAAATATACACAATATTTAAAAAATATAATTTTTAGTATATCAAAAACGAAGTGAGTCAGCATATATTAAAAATATATATAAAACATATAATAGTATATTATGTATAAAGTTTGATAAACGCCATTTTATACACGAATTTAATTTAGGCACGAGCGAGCTTGCAAACGAGTGCTTAAATTAATGAGTGTATAGAAAAGTTCATAAACGAGGTGCATTAGGGTGAGCCAAAAAAACTAACCTATCGGATTTATGGGTTAAAATGAACCTACATACCGAGCAAAAAATTTCCCTGCAAGGCAAAATTTGTTGCTCAATTTTAAAAGGTGTCGGTGATCATTTTAAGTTTTCCATTGAAATAACACGTAAAAAAATCTTTTTTCATTAAAAAGACTATAACTTTTGAACCGTTTGAGATAAAAATTTTTACTTCGCGGATTCTTGTAGAGCATAAAATTTCCCAAAGAATCTATACCAGGATTATTTTTTTTAATTCAAAAATTCGTATGTTTGAAAGCTTTGAAAAGTGTAAAAAATCACTAAAACTGCAGTAAAATTACCCACCGCGCAAAATTCCCCCACCTTCCCCTAAGTATATATATAATAAATTAAAAAGTATATATAAATATATAAAATATAAAATGCATCTTTATACGTTTTTTTTTCTAATTTGTTTTACATTAACAATTTAAAGAAACAATACCTATAAATACATATTTGCGATATTTTTAACTACACCTAGACCATTCTGGACCAACTTCCTTAACGATTTACCATATACAGATAGAAAATTTGAAATGGTTACATCTATAAAAAAAAGTCGTAAAAGGTAAACCACAAATGGATGTGAGTATAAAATTGTCATTACTTATTAAAAATAATAAAAAAAATAATAAAACAGTAAAAGATGGCATGTGATGGCAATTGATTCGGCTCGGCAGTGTCTCGAAGGTGATAATGCTCATCGATTCCCTCTTCTATAATTTCTATTATTACCGACGCTATGTTTTCACACAAATAACACCAAGACCGTGGGATATTTTCCATTCCATCTTCACCATTTACAATAGACGAAAAAACAGTTCTAAGGGTTATTTTGATTTAGAATAATAACTTCGTGGTATTTTCAGAATACGTTTTAAAAAATATATCTTTAATAACTAGGAGTGCGGTAGAAAAAGTTAATTTAAAAAACTATTGCACAAATAACATTAGCTGGTACAAAATAGCCATCATTTCCCGTACATGATGTATTAAAAATAGATTTAGTCGAGATTACATACACGTCCGAGTATACACTTTCAGTCAAAGAAAGGTCAGTTCTTAAACGTACGTTCACACTATAGCAAACACGATTTTTAATATTATCGAAGGTTATTTTTTTCCGCCTAATCAAATGATTTTTTGTTCAATTAAAGTCACAATGTAATTGTGGTATGTACGCCAATGTAATGACTGGGTTAAAAGTGTGAAATCGTTTCACTTGTTGTGGATAAAAGTTAAGATCCTTGGCGTATATTCATTTAAATTTATTGCCTATAAAATAACGGTAATCCATATTAATCATTGAAGATGAACAGCAAGGTTAAATTTTAACACCTGTCATTTACTTTGTAATTATTCATAATGGTTAATTATATTCCTTTTTCTTTACATTTTTATTGCAGAATACTTAGTTCTTTTATCCATCCTTTTTATGATTTTAATATAATCTGTACACATTTATACAGTAAAACAATATTTGGTAAATCTAACCAAATATTAACCATATTTTATGGTAATTCATGTCCACATAACTTTATGTTAAGATTACAACCAAATGTAATCTGTTAACCAATTACATAAGTAGTTTAATAATAATAATAATAATTTCCAAAAACGACAATTTACAAAATTGTATAGGAAAAACAGCAACAGGATAAAATTGTAGTTATTTTAAAAAAATATTTTCAATAGAATAAAAACTTCTTTCTTTTTAATTTTATGATATCGCTAGGTAACTTATTATACAATTTTATCGCTGTTATTATTGGGCCTTTGTATACTTGAGTCACCGCATTTTTTGAACTCTTTAATATTAAGACGGACATACACTACACATTCTAGTAAGTATATAAATTTTATTACATTTAATAGTATATTATGTATCAAGTTTGATAAACGCCATTTTATACACGAATTTAATTTAGGCACGAGCGAGCTTGCGAGCGAGTGCTTAAATTAATGAGTGTATAGAAAAGTTTATAAACGAAGTGCATGCTATACTTTTTCTACGACAAGTACTTATTATTATCTTAAAATGATTTAAATCAAAAATTTGTATAGAGCGCCATCTATGAAACAATAGGAGAATCTGTGTTTCACTGTCAAATGTCAAATTTGTACACAATTATAAAGGTTATAAATCGAAATGTATTTCTTGAAAATGTACAGTTTTTCACAGTGAAAGTAAAGAAAATGTTTTATGAGCACATTACAGTGGAGTCCGTGCCCGAATTTAAGTTATAGTTTACTGCCGGCGAAATTAAGGTCAGTACAATGTTCATATAGTTTTCAAATATTGGCGTTGAGAAACTATTTAATACTTTTGTATTTTGTATTGACATAATAAAATAATTTTTACATTTAGTATTATTTTACAAGAAAGGCACTTTATTTTAACGATTGTATGACATTTGACAACTGTCAAATAACTTAAAACTAACTTCAGCCCGTGACTAAAAACCTGTTGCTAACTTCAGCCCGCGACTAAAGCGCCATAAATCCACAACTTGTCAATGTGTATTTAAAAGGTCACTTGGCGTCATGGACACATGTACGATAAAGGGCGTTTTAAAGGTGGGAGTAGAAAAAATAAGTTTAAAATAGACCTTAAAATACGTTTTTGTGCTATTCTATTACTAGAGGACCTATTTCCCTAACACAATATTCCATAAAAAAGAATCGATTGGATACTTCCATAATAAAAGATCTTTAATGTGGGTAAATTCACTATTCCTTTTAATTCATTCATGCAATAGATTTAAGAAAATAGTTTATTAGCAAGATCACTTATATGTAGCTCCCAAGAAAGATTTTCATCAAAAGTTAACCCCAAAAACACTCCACCATTTCATTTTACCAAGATACTGTAGTTTATGGAAGTTTGCTTGGGATAAATATTCAGGATATAGGAAACATTACATTGTAATAAAAGCCTGATTTATATTACTTACAAGATCATTAATGTAAAAAAAGGAATAGCAGTGGTCCAAGTTTACTTCCCTGAGGGACTCCGCTTTGTATGCTTAAACACTTTGATTTAAAAACAGTTTTATCATGTTTTATATGAACCTCCTGAATCCTATCTGATAGGTATAAATTGTAATTGTAACAGACATTTTGTGGATTTTATAACCAAATGCTATATAAATAATTTAACCATAATTCTTGTAATTTTCAGAAGGGACCTTATTTTTACAAACATTTTAGTAGACCCATTAACAAAAGTATTCGTTGAAAACAGGGAACTTAAATGAAAAGAAGTTTGCTTTATTAAATAATTTCCTAAACAAAACATAAACACATAAATGAACACAAAAATAACATACACAAAATTAAATAACACACCATTCTGAAATCATTAAATTATAAAGAAATTTGGTACAATACTACAACGCTTACTGATGTATTTCGTAACTTTAACCCACTTCACTGTATCCCCTAATTTCAGTTTCAAAACCAGTGATGACATCTTTTTTTGGATACTTCGCACACGTTAAATAGGTTTAAGGAATCCGAATAACAATAATTACAGATTTCTTGTAATATAATAATAATAATGATTTATTGCCCAACAGAATAGAATATTCCAATTAATGGACAAAGTATATAAAGTATAAACAAAACAACATACATATATATTTTAATAAAGAGTTCTTAAAAAAATAACAACAAAAAAATAAATACAATTTAATACAATTCATATATGCTTGAAGCTATTTTAGTAATGCTTGAATTAAAGATATCACATTTACCACAAATAGAATTAAAGTTATTGCACATTACTTGTACTGGAGATTTCAATAGCACGTTTGTTCTTGAAAAACTGCAATAAAAAATTTTACCATCTCGATCTCCTAGGCGAGGTATTAAAATATTTTAATATATTATAAACTCTAGACAGTTGTTACGAACACGTTACGAATTAGAATAAAGTAAGCAGTAACATAAGTTGCAGACACAAAACTTTCGGTAAAATATTTTCCTTTGTTAAAATAATAACAAAACCTGATTTTCTAAAATTTTACACAATAAAATTTTTTATAACAGTTAGCTACATACATAACTATTTTTTATTTATCCCATTAAGATGTAGAAATAGCCAGCATCAATTAGATCATAAAGAGTGAATGGTGAAGATTCAGAATCTTCATCGGAAACATAGAACTTAAAACCTTCAGGAATGAACAATCAGACACGCTTTTAAGTATGCGTGGCTCGATAAAGTAGGTGTAAACTTGCGATTTTATGGTCGTGTATTTAAAGGAAGCAAGAAGGATACAAGTCGAGCAAATGCAAATTCGCTGCACGTGCGAAGCATATCAAAGTAAAGCGTAACCAAACCGTGGCGAAACTGATTTAATCAAGCCGATGGCCAGTGACGTAGATGCAAACAAAAGGTTCTTGGATGTGATGTAATTTATTAAAAATATGACATAATATACAGTGTAAGTGTACTTTTTGACGTCAAAATTGAAAATTAATTTCAGAAGACAAACAAAGAGAAATAGTCGGTTTCGTCGCCAATAGCCAATAGCAGCCATTTAACAGATTTTAGTTTTTTGATATGTATTAAATAGAGAATCGAAATACCTTTCAAATGAGGTATCACAAGCCCCCTTTCCATTTGAAATTTTAACCAATTTGTCAATTTGCGCCATCTCTTTGATTTGGTAAGGACCAAGGGTCCAAGGTGGTAACCCTGGTGGTAACTAACATGTTTGTTCGTCTTGAAAATTATAGATTTTGGATGAAGACTCGAATGTCTTCTATTTCTGCAAATTCAATATTTTGTTATGTTTAGTTTGCAGTTCTATAAATTTTGACTGTTCCAGCCCAATATTTTTATGGGTATATATTTCATCTTTCATTTTTCTATGGTTCCCACTACATTGATAATAATATTATCTACAGTAAGTACACTCCATAAAAGGATGAAATTGGTGTTATCTTTTCAACCAAGTGAATATTGCAAAGACCTTATTAAAGGTTGATAATTCTAAGGTGGTTAACCCAAATGAGAAAGAAAAAACCATATAATTGAACCTCCCCTTAATCTGTAAGCTCCAGTTATGTTTTGTTGTTTAATTCGTCCGATAATAATAATTTAATCGTGAGCCAATTAAACGACAATTCATCATTTGCTACTTATTTATTATTCGTCCATAATTGGTCTTCTTCTTCGTAGTTTTTAATCTGACAATTGGTTCTAAACCCACAAAAGCGCCATTTGTTGCTCGGAGATTTAATTTTAACTTTTCATAATTCTTTTGTGGAACGTGATAAAAGGTATTTGTGAGTTAAAGTAAATACGTACGGTAAATTGGTTTAGTTTCGAACAATTACTCGGCCGAACTAGCATTAATTATTTTATAATGCGATTTGAATAGTACTTGGGAAATTTAACGACAATTTTTCGAAACGGTTTGTCGATACAAATTACAAATTGGTTACAAGAACATTACGGTTCGACAATGGCTGTGTTCCGTAATTTACTGCCATTACTGTCAGTAATTTTACTGTCAGTAGCGGAAAAGGACCGTTTCGTAATTTATTCAGTACTGACGCACAGTGAAATTGGAACGCGCCTCAGTAGCAGCAGAAAGTGACAACGCGTTGCAACGCAAGGTTATGATTTGTGATTTACTGACAATTGACAAACTTTACTTTCGGCACAGCAGGGAACATAAATAAAAAATAAATATAACAGTTATAAGAAATATAATGTTTGGTTTATGGCAGAGAAATATGGAAAATTTAATGTTATCGTCGTCCGCGTCAAAAAATGTATATAGGAATAGGAAATATAAAATTTCACTGACACCACAACAATAAACCAAATACCAAAAATTACTCTTAAATTCGTTCGCTGAATACAAAATTTAATATATAACATTTTCAAGGTACTACCTATAGGTAGTACTATAGTAGGTAGTTTCATATTCTGGGTCTTCGTGTGCGTACTCCCCGCCGACCTGCCCTCGTCACTGCTGCTTGTACTTTTCAAGTAATATTTTATCAATAAATATTGAAATAATTTGTCTCATAGGTATTCACCAAATACTATTATATGATATAATTTATATCCTTCACTTTATTTGACAGCTATTTTTTATTTAAAAGTTTGGTTATGTGTTTTACTGGAGCCACAGCACCTCTCTGTCCCCAGTTGTTTCAGTAAAATTAATCTGCCGTACATTTATAAAAGGGTATTATTTACCACTGAGCTCAGTAACTGAAAGTGTATTTCGGAATGCGATTTCAGTACCGACAGTACTGACAGTAAATTACGGAACATAGCCAATGTTATAATAATGAAATAATTTACGGTTAGGTCATATGGGTTATTCTCAAAATAACAACAATCTTTGTAAAATAAGTAACATTTTTAAAGTACACAACGTTAACTAACAGTACTTTAAGTAAAAAAAAACTGATTTGAATAGAGATATTGTCCTTTCCGTGGAACGTGACTATATCGTGTTGGTAAGTTTCAGTTAATGTAGTGAAAAGCCTGCATATTAAAAAAACCTAAAAAATTGCCATTATTATTAAATACCCCAAAAATACATAGATATGGTTCATATTCCTTTTTATTCTTTTTAATTTAATATTGTAGTTTAGTCATTTATACGTTACCAGTTTCGATCCATTCCGAGGACTTATTTGTAAGTGCAAAATTTCAAAAGTATTTCGCGCCACTCACGTCAACCGTTAATTTTATGTCATTAAAAAACCTGTCATTTGTTATTTAAGTCGCCCTTGTCAGTTCTTTTTTGAAAGGTTGTAAAGAAGCGTTCATGTTTATGTACGAGGCTCCAGTGTAGAAGCATAGGCTGTCCTTTCTGTTACAATTATATTTCAAACAGTAAGTATTGAATTATTTTCTAATTATTGTCATTATTATTGTCAAAGTTTTTATTTTTGGCACATGACAAATGCGAAGGCATAACCTAAAATTTACCTTTCTTATAGAGAATAATATACATAGATGTCCATTCAGTGGACGTCTTTTCTGTGGACATAATTTACCCATAAATAGAAAAATTAAGGTTTGCATGCAATATCAATCTTATTTTAGTTTAGGATTTAACTAAAGCTTTACAAAAATGCTTTTGTAATAATATTACCAAACTTTTTAGTATTAAAAAAATAATAAACCGAAAGTGTAGTTATTTTGAGAATCACCCATATAGAGTCATAGAGTCAAAACCGAACATAAAATTAATTAGTTATTAGTTATTAATTATAGTAATAAAAAGCAGTTTTCATTGTTACCTGCATGTGTCATAATGGAGCCTAAAAGAAATAATTTAAAAAAATATAGACTTTCTTTAACTTATTATAAAAGAGTTAACAAAGATGTAAATAATTATTTATCTACAAATCTTAAAACAGTCCCCTTACATTTAATTAATTTAGTAAGCATCTATATATAGGTTTTATCACAGAACAGATGCGTTTTACAAGAATAAAATCAGAAAGTAAGATCGACAGAATTTTTTTTAGGTTAGTTATTTTAAAAATAACAAGTTGGTTTAATTTAACTAATTTTGGTAATTATTAACTATAATGTGTTACAATAACCCAACTTAAACGAAAAACCAAAGAGTTATAAATTACCGATAGGTAAATAAAGTAGGTAAATTAAACAACCAATTGGTTTAAATAAACTTGCAGGTTAATTTACATTGGTTATATGACCAATAAGTAAAAGAAGTAATTGAACCTACACCTCGCCAATTTATTTTGTTTTGAGTGCGTTCCACCAACTCCAAATACTGACAGACACCTGTTTCGACCTATATTGGGTCTCATCAGTGTCGGGAAACTTGGTGTAGTGGAACACACCCAAAACAAAGGACTACCGGAGCTTATATACTGCGTTGGTATGCCAACAGAGGCGAGATGTAAGAACATGGCCTTTGCCGCAATCGGTACATACTATGCAACCAAGATTGCACACGGCAAATTGTATCACAGATTTTTTAGATAATCATGTATTTCCGCACAAGGAAATTTTAACGGACCACCAAAATACATCTTAATTTAAGAAATATTTAAATACAATACCTAATTAATTGAACTAAAAATTGAAAACGAATGTAATTCGTAATTTTATAACGAACGTCCTTCGAGATACTCGTTTTTAAATCATCTTTATTTTTATGTTCTTTTTTATTATTATGAACACATACATATATATATTTTTTAAAGCTTTAATGACGCAACACAAAGAATAAATATTAATCTAGATTTTTATTTACACACAGTTAATGTTAATGTTTAACATAATTTATAGGATTTGATAACGAGTTAGATCGGTTTAATTAATAGCCTAAAACAACATGGTTTACAACTTTGTATGTGTGTTTTAATTTTATTATGAATAACATTAATTTATCTACTCCCATTGCCTAATATTGGTTTTTTTGTATACATATAATGATAAACATTATAAATTCCCTGTATAACCACGGGAATAATGAACTCATTATTTACGTTGTTAAAGAAGGCGACTATAATAATATTTAAAATTGGTAAAAAGTGAGGTTAACCATTTGACAAATGTCAGATTTTATTTACTTATTTTTGAAATTTTTTTAATTGCCTTTTTATTGGAGTAGATAAAGCATAGTATTATACACGAGGTTTATATATTAATGCAAATTAATCGAATTCCCTGCTGCATCAAAAAATAATTAAAGTACTCATGTTACTGCGATTTGCATAAACGTCTCAGTTTTTACCGTTCGCTGCTTTTTCCATAATTTCCGTCATACTTGCAAACCCATTGCATTTGCATCTAATTAAATATTCATTTCGATTTTAAAATGTGTTATTGATAATTATAATTACACAGCAATTACATAATTGATGGCATGTTCATCATATCAACCGACCATGCTTTCCTGTATATTAATTTTGTAAATTCATCTATAGGTACTTACAACACTTGGGTTAATTATGCTCATCTTATTTTATTCAAACATTTAAACAAATTTTTTCATGGTTACTCCTTAAAATATATGGGTGAATCTCACGAAATGTCCCCCGATGGTGTAACCCCGGGATATTTAATAAAACTAAATAAGTTTGACCTACACTTTTATTGTGTTTTGCTCTTTCATAATTAAGTGGATATTACAGCTCAGGTTCCAGATTTTTAACCGCAATTAATTATTTTTTACAATGTTCTAAAAGTCTAAAACCTATCTTCCGTGACTGTTACTCTTTCTAGGTTAACCTATATGTTAAGTGTTACAGCTCTAAGAACAAATTATTGCAATTTTATTTGGAGTACTTGACAAGTAAAGGGTAAAATGTTTTCGTATATAATAATATATATATATTCGACAAGACTATTTCACGAGAAAAAACAAGACAATTAATGCACCATATTAACGAAACATGTAATCTTAATTTATTTGTTAATATTAAATGTACAATTATTATATGTTATGGTAGTTTGCCCATTCTTTTCTACCAAAGCACGATTTAGTGTATTATTGACCTGTAGCATGTGGGAACTCGAAGGTCCAGCTTCATTTGTTGTTCGGAGATTTTCGATCAACTTCTGGTGGTGACTAGAACCCAGCTGCAGGTATGGTTTTAGGGAAGTTGCATTTGAGTGACCCGTTAATTTAATTAACTCCTGTTCAGCAACACCTTGCTTAAACAAGGCTGACACAGCTGAAGATCGATGCGAATGGTTTGTTATTTTATGTTTTTTTGTGTCTATTCCAATTTTTTCAGCTGATCTTTGTCCACTTAGATACGATGTTGATTCCAAGTGGACAGTTTTTGAACCAAGATCCATTCTTCCAGTTGGGGTGAACGGTAAGAAAAAGTCTGTCTGATAAAATATTTGGTCCTCTTTTTTCCTTTAATTTTAAGAATAATCTAACTGGACATAAATCTTCGTTTGATAAATTTCTTACCAACCATTTGCTGCTTGCCAAACTTTTCGACCCGCCTTGAGTTGTTTTCGAAAAAATGCTGTTGTATTCAATTCGGCCCGTAAATTCTCCCATATTATTAAATTCCTTCTGGAAAAAGTGAATCTTGCAGTTTACGGCCTCATTGCCTCTCCAAGCAAGTTCATATGAGCAGAGGTGAAAAAACTTTTTTTGTGCTCCATCGGGGGTTTCTTCGTCGTAGCTTTGGATAATTTTTAAAAGTTCTTCGGTGGATAATGCTTTTGAACTAAGTTTTCTTTTTTTTGGACAACTTTGAAGCTGCCTTCGTTTGGTATCTGGCCAATCTTGAACATTTGAAATATCCGTGAAAGGATCGATTTTTATGCCGTATTCCGTAAAATATTTTTCTTGTACCATTTTTGCAGTTGAATTCCACATAGACTTTACAGACGACTCTTTATAGTCTTCGCCATTGCATTTTTTCATATTAAAAGCGTAATCTTCCAGAATTTTTGCTAGTTCCGTCGCGGTAGTACATTTTTCAAGTGTAAAATTTCCCACCCGTAGGAATTCTGAGAATTGGGTCCAAATAGAGCTTCTGGACCTCTGAGTATTTAATGGGATATTTTCTAAAACCAATTTTTTTAGTTGTTCATCTGAATGGCACCCAAATCGTGAATTTGCGCATGGATTCATTATTTCACAATGACGTTTGTCAAACTGGCAACAATAAAACACCTTGGTGACGGATTTGTAATAATATCAAAACAACTTTAATATTATTGTTTGTCAAACTGACAACAATAGAAGTACCAAACCATAATTTTGTCGCTTAGAAATCAGGAGTTTTGTCAGTAGAAAACGTGCCGTTACTATGACATTTTATTACTTAAAAATAGTCTAGTGAAATAGTCCTAATAATAAAAATTTGAAGAATGCAATTCATTAATTTTGTTAATATTTCAATATAAAAAACTGGTCTTTATTTTGAGTCTACTGTTGGTATGTATGTATACCTTGATGATTGTCGAGTAGGCTTCAACACCTTCTAGAATATTTAAAAAAAATCATTGTGCAGTTTCTGTAATCGTGATTTCACCATAAAAGAACGTCCTGAAGCGTGATTTCTTATTAGATAATCTTCGATGAGCTCTTATACTTGACTGTATCTAAAAAATAATAAGAAAAATACAAAACAGGCATGCCTAATGATGCACACGTTGGACGCATTGTGCCGGGCACAAGGTTGAATTATTTTCAATTATATTTCTACCTTGCCAGTGCGATTTTCTCCTAGAGCTACAATGAAGTGCTTGTAAAGGTAAACCAAACGACCTGTTCAAACTAATTAAATCGAAATTTATGTTTATAATCGAACAAGCATAACGTGCCTCATTTACATCTCGAGTTACAAAATTTGTTTTGCATATGTTTACACCAAACATTAGATGCATTGTAAACACGTCTTCGCTAATGGGGATCCCATAAAAAAATCTTACATCACCGTGTTTCGTTCTGATTATAATTATAGCAATTTTAAATCACGGGCAAGGTTGCGGAATTATATAAAACAATCGGATCAGTGCGGGCGAGCGGGGCTGCCGCAAAATATATAACATTTTACCTGGTCATGTGGTCATTCTTGTTGAGTGCACTTCTTACATAACCGACGACATTAAAATAATCCGCGGAAACGGATCAAGGTCGAGCCGATTGTTTTATTTTCTATGCTCGATATTTGGTTGTTGTTTATGGGAACCTATTAATACACTTAAATAATGGGCTGAATTTTGTCTCATAATGCGAGTGAACTAACTATCTGTCCTCAATGTAACATATGACAGGATCTGATGACAATAATAGTTTTTTATGTCATTAAGTTAAGAAGTAAGGTTTTTTGTGCTAAGCTCAAGGTTTGAAGGCCTACAATTGAGCGAAGCACAAACAGGCACTTCTTGGCCGAATGGCATACAACATTTTATCTTCAAAACACTTTATATAGGTCAATTTAATTCAACATCAAAGCGGCCTAACCTCACTTTTTTAGTATCTCATTTATTTATTAGCTAAATAAAATGTACAATAATTATTATTGCTTTTAGAAGCAGTAATAGTGTGACAATACCTAGCAACATGATTTAAGTAGAAATTAATTTTTGCTATTACATTGAATTCAATTATTTGTTTAATAAATAGGTAGGTATCTAATTTCAATTTGTTTGGATTTTTATTTAAAAAATAGGTAGTTTGGAATGTTTAAGCTGTGTTTAAAATTTAATTTCACTGAAAATTTAAATCGTAGAAAAAGAATCGTGCGTTTTCTTGGTTGCCTAACCTCACTTTTTGTTTTATTATTCATATTTAATTTTAAAATAATTTAATGAAAAATATTAAACATTAACAGTAAAACAAACAAATTAGTGCTTATTATAAATAAATTAAACTAGTTTAGTACGTTAATTTCTTAGCAAAGGATTAATTTGTCAAAAGAATACCCCTAGTGAGAAAAAATCAAACTAATCACTTGTCTCATAAAATTTTTTATCGGCCTAAGCCATATCAAGGTATTTCTTTATAGAATGTTGACAACAATAAAGTTTAAATTATAGACCGCGTGGAGATAAAAATATGTTCTGCTTTGATGATACTTATACAGTTACTGTAAAAATTGTGATAATTATATTAGCTTTAAAAATAGTCTCAAGTTGTATGTTATTGATAAATTCTAAAATGTTTTTTATATTGTTTTTGTTATTCTGTATGACTGTACATCTATTTATATTGTTATTTTATAGCTGTTGCTAAATAAAGATTATTATTATTATTATTATTATATTATACTGAATAACAGTATGTCCCATTTACAATATTAATTTTTCTGAAAATGTTTTTTTTATAAAAATAATTTTTAATCAGTTTTTGATCATTTGTTATTTTCTTTTCAACAAATAAATGTCATTAATGGTAAATGTAGACTCTATACAAAATTTTGTTTATTGAAACTCAAAGACAAAAATCTAGAAGTTTGGCTCCATCACCATTTTCAAAAATTTGCCTGAATTGTGGGTTGGTACCTCTGAATAGGCAATTTGCTTAACCCAACCTCCCAACCTCTAAAGATCTTTTTAGAAAGGAGCGAGGATTTTGTCGTAATTAATCTAATACCAGTACGGTGGTCTTATCAACATAATGATTATACTTTTTTTACATTTTTGTCCAAACCGTTTTAAAAAATTTCAAACTGAAATTAGGGGATACAGTAAAGTTGGTTGAAGTTACGATATACATCAGTAGTAGTACTGATAACTATATTGTACCAAATTCCTTTTTATTTGATGATTTCAGAATGGTGTGTTATTTAATTGTGTGTATGTTATTTTGTGTTTATTTATGTAGGTATGTGTTAATTTTTTTGTTTAGGAAATTGATTAGGTAATAAAGCAACCATTTTTATCAAAATTCTTTTCATTTATGTTTCCAATTTCCAGCAATTACTTTTGTTACTGGGTCTACAAAAAGGTTTATCAAAATAGGTTCATTTTTGAAAATTACAAGAATTATGGACATATCCTATAGGATTCGATTAGTTATCAGTTTTTACTTGGAACGCAAAACACAAATAACGTGCGCGATTTAGCTGTGCAATTAAAACTTTACGAATAAAATTTGTCGAGTAAGAATAAGAAAATATATTGACACTGAAATGTTAGTCCAAAATTTTTAAACTACGCAAAGACATCAATTAAAATACTATTTTTCTAAATTAAATAAAAAATTTGACCTTCCTAGGTTTATTAGAGAGTTTTCGTCCACAAATTTGGTATGACAACGGACGAGGCGGCTAATAATGCTCTTTGCGCCATTGTACTCCGAAAAAGCCGGCTAATTAAGTACAAGAATAAAAAATTGATAGACAAGTGGAGAATCGACCGCCCATGTTTAAAGCTTTCGATTGTCTCAAGCAACAACGGTTAATAGCAATTCTTAATTTAGCCTTATTATTTCAATGACAGCTTAATTTACATCGTTTATTGAACAATGGCTGAGTTTGTGACATATGGGTTGAAAGAACGAACGAAATTATGTGTGTAAGCAAAAATGAGGAATTTGTATTTAGTTCTTCCCATGAAACAATGCCAACGTTTAAACAATAACCTAAAAAAATATTTAAACAATGCAATGTCATCTTGGCGACATATCTTTCAAGATTAAAAGGATTTGTTAGTCGAAAAATGGCCTAAATATGCAATTATGAAATTTTTAATTATTTTGTTAATAACTTTGCAATAAGAGTCAATATAACTTTTGTAGTCCAACTTTGTTTTTTTTATTACCTAGTTACTACTAAAAATATAATATATTTCATGGTTTTATGCAGTGTTGCCAACATGGTCACTTTAAAAATACCTAAACTTGCTTAAAAAAATCCCTAGAATTCCTTAGTTTTAACAATAATAATTATTATCCAAAGAGTATAAATAAAAATCCTAAAATTCCGACAGTGGCAAAAAATCCCCATAAATAGGGAAAAAATCACTTAATTGGCAACATTGTGTATGCTAGTATATTCTTCGAGACATATACTTTATATATATGGTTGATTCTACAAAAGTTGGGCAACTTTTGACCTCCTTTTGTTTATATAGTTTTCGGAGAAAATTAAACAGTATTTTGTTATGAGAACATAGATAATATAATAAATATACTATTTCAGACCGCGAAAGTCACTTTTTCAAACAGTTTCCGAAATATCTGTGTTTTCTAAATTTGAATAATTTATTGTAAAATATAAGATTTATTGCAACTTTGAGCATATTATACATTAAATATCTTAAAATTAAATAATACCTACCACACATCAGTGGCGGCTGGTGGATTTTGGATTTACAGATATCTCAATTATTAGATATGGGACCCACACCAAATTTATATGAGTTTATAATGACATTAAATAAACAAGTTCTGCGCAAGCAGAATTTAAATTGAAGTTTGCGAAAAATATATAACCGAAACATCGAACATGGAACTGACGACACGGTACTGATGAATGGGATACAAATTTGAGATTATAATTCGGAATTTTACTGATATTTTTTATAAGTGGATGCTACTTTTCAACAAATCACATATGGTCTTATATAAATTACAATGAAATATATATACGTAAGAAAATAACTGCTCACCACAGTACTGAAATTTTGACTGGAACTATACGTGCATTCACCACAACTTCGCCGCTTGAGTTCAAACGAGGACTTGGCGTTTAAACTTCAATATTTCGCAGGAATTTTGAATTGGACATAAAACTGACGGGTAAAAGTAAGTACAAAGATTATCATTTTTTTTTAAATTGCTATTATTCGAATCTATGATAAAATATGAAAAATACATTATTTAATGTTTTATAGTTCGTAGTGAAATTAAAAAATTTAAGATAAAATAAAATCACTCAAATATTTGATTCAAGAGTTGTGACACGCCAAGATACTGATGTTTTGAATATTTATTATGTTTTTCTACAAACGTGCTTTTGAAAAAATACATTAAAATTGGGTGGACAAGTTAAAAAAACCTGGATCTTTTGTAATATACTAAAATATTTACAAAATATATTAAAATACCTTCTTTATTGACTGATGACATCAAGTTTTCCAACTTTTGTAGAATCACCCATATATCTTAATTTTGAACTTTTTTTTTTTAATAAATTAAGAAAGACCCTGTATATGCATATTAGATATTCTTATATAAAACCAGACCATAAAAAACGACCTTTGGAAATTTTGTAGAGTAATTAGTAGTAATTTATTATTAAAATCTTTATGTAATTTTTAAGGAAATCGTTATTAATGATTCCTCAGGATTCAAGTTTGGTTTTATAGATACTGACCTCGACAACCAGATCCTAGTTAGTGTTTTAAATTAATTAATTATAAAATTTATTAAGAAGTTAATTTGTTTAGTAGACATTTAAAAATATTAAAAATTTGAGTAATTAAATCATGTTTTTAGAATAAAATTATATGTATTAAAATAAAATTAACATTAATAAAGTTACCTACAAAAAAGACTTTAGACGAATGAGGAAACACAAACATCAGCTTTCCTATTACAATTCAAAATACAGTTATGTAAATCACATGTCGATTAAAATAAGGCTTTCAAGAGCAATGCAACGCATAAGCAGCAGACACTAATAATAAGGCAACAAAAGAGCAGTTTATTTTGCTAAACACTTGTAAGAATTGCAAATGATTGTTCAATTTTTATTTTGCACGAGATACACAGCATATGGCTTGGATATAATTAATTGATTGTTCGATTTATTGACTTTGATATCAATAAAAATGGTATTATTTTTCAAATAATAAATTGCAAAGATAATCTATGTGTGTCATTCGAATTATTGTTAAAAATGTGGAAAACGTGAAGTGAAACTCTCGCATCTGCAATTTGGTTTTTCTTGTCTAATATTATAAATATACATGTTAATAAAACAAAATGCTTGTAGGTATTGCGCTAGCAGGAATAATTTATCAGATTTATTATTTTAGATGGTGATATACAATGACATTTCTTGTAGATATTTCGCAATCGAAGTTTTATGCAACCAAGATATGTTTATTGGATTCCATTAGATATATATTTATATTTAAATAAAAAATATGTAGGTTATATTTCCCAAAACTTTCTCATCATTTTAATTGAATTATCCAGATTAAAAAAAATTAAATTATTTCAATTTAGTTACGAACAATGATCGAGATTGATGAACGATGTAGCAGCAAATTGCTTGAGAAATTGAAAAAAAAATCGTTCCAAAATTGATTGGCGTATCTAATAAAAAATTTATTACGAAAATAATCCTTAATTACTCTGTCAAAACTTATAATCCATCAATAAACCGGGAACCTAACTGGATAATTTTCAAAATTCAAACTGCCGTAACACGAACAATTTCTCTACGATTTTAATATAATTTACAAAATTTTGAAGCTTCATCTATATACTTTATTGTGTTAAAATTGGCCAAATGGCAAAAATGAACCTGAAATGCCTGTACAAAATGGTTATCTTGGTTATTGTTAACTTTTGTAAAGAGCTAAATTTAGTTATATCGCAATATTTATGTCTCATATATGGGTGAATATATTGAGATGTCCCCCAAGTGAAAATGATTATTTTTATTTTTGGTTATTTCACTGTTATAACATAGACTATAGTCTAGAATAGGGTTTTTGGTCTAATAATAACATAACATAAGTGGTTCTGTACTAATGCAAGAATTTAAAAAATCATACATTTTGAATTTTAGAGCTTCACGGAAGATAGCTTCATTTGGGATTTTGTTTTTTCTAAAATATTCCTTTGTATATTTGAAATAAGTTATTGTATCTTTTGACACCTTAATATTTTTAAAAAATACAATTGTACATACATAAACTATTTATAAAAAAATCTACTTACTGAGATATTACACTTCACGGTGGATAGGTTTTTAAATAGCAAATTAATGAACTTAAACTTTTGAATTATAAAACAGCAATACTCTCATCTGCATATAAATTCTAACTGACCTTCAGGAATCACATGCATCTATAATGTCGTAAACAGGGGTTTTTGCTTATTTAAAATGATTAAAGCGCCATCCGTTGCATAATATTTAAAGCAAAAACAGATTCACGGAGGATAGAATCAATGTTTGTAACACCTACATAAATGGTTATAAACATTATTTCTTTTAATTTTTAATAATATTTTATATTTGATTCGATTGCTTTGGATTTGTTTAATTTACTTAGTGAACTGATAATTTTAGTATGCTTTTACTACTTCAGTTATTTGAAAACATATAGGTTAACCTAGAAAGAGTACAAGTCACGGAGGATAGGTTTTAGACGTTTAAAACATTGTAAAAAATAATTAATTGCGTTTAAAAATCTGGAACCTGAGCTGTAATATCTGCTTAATTATGAAATATCAAAACTCAATAAAAGTGTAGGTCAAACTCATTTAGTTTTATTAAATTTTGGGGGACATTTCGTGAGATTCACTCATATGCTATTATTTAAAAACGTCTTTTTCGAAATATTTTGAAAACAAGAGCTAATTGAGCTGAAGTTGCCTGCTCAAACTAATTTACTTTAAAAATAGATTATTTAATGTAAATTTTACAATATTTCTGTAATTTCAAAATGTAGGACGATACATAAAATTATACAGGCTAGGCGATAACATTGCTCGAAAAAATGTTTTTTTACATAAACAAACAATCAAAGTTGGCGTGTTGTGGAAGTGGCCGCCTGCTATTAGCGAATTGCAGCATCAAACAACAAAGTTGGCCGAGACGCTTGGTTACTTCTACAAAGCAGTCCAAGGCCTGAGTTGATCTGATTCTTCCCGTAATGAGAACACCGCGATTCCCATGTCAATTACTTATTTCCACTATTTTATTCAGCGGCGCACACTAGACGTAATCATGATTTTATGATTCTAGCAAGGAATTATTATGTTTTAAAATATTATACCGTTTATTATTTTTTAAATACACAATTACACAGTAAAAAAATATATGTACTATGCTCCACACCTCAAAGTCCCACCACGTGACCACGTACGGAACGCAGTCTTTTGAAAATTTGGCATTTAAGGCTTTTCAGGTTATGTATCTGTCAAAGTATAGTCAACGAAAGAAATAATATCATGTTTAGGCGTTAAAAATGTATAAATCTTTATAACATTACAATAACAATGGATGGTTTAAGAATTTAAGAATATAAATACTGCATTTAATGAAATTCCAAAGTGTATGGTGCCAAATAAGTAATATTTTTGTGCATTTGGTCCAAATACCTGGTTTTCTCCATAAAATAATTTTAACTAAACAGCATTTATTTAAAAAAATCTAGCTTCTCTATTATGGAATAAGAATATCTGTATTAAAGGTAGGTTAATATATTATAACAAAAATATCATCTAATTTTGTAATTTTAAGGTTAGAAAAATTTATTTTGACCAAAATAAATAAGTATTTTGGATTATTTAATAGACTGTATAATATGGTATTTAAAAATGTGGTAGTTTTTCTTATCCAGCTTAAAGTGTACCTACATAAAGTTTTGTCAATACAAATAGTTAAGAAGCTTCGACTGAATTTGATCTACATCAAAAAATAATTATAACTTTAAAAATTTTAATAAATCACATGTCATGGGAGTATTAAATATTTTCACATTGTAAGTTTCTCTAAAAATTGTTTGTTTTCTTATAATCTAACTTAAAGTAAGTATGCCGAGAGGTATGCGCAAGTTTTGTCGTTAGAAGTATAAAAGATTCAATTTAATTTGAACTATATTCAACAATTATTTATTATACCTATATTTATTTATTACCATATTAACACACTCTTTCAAATAATCCACTTATTTATTTTGGTCAAAATAGATTTTTCGAACCTTAAAATACAAAATTAGATGATATTTTTTGTTCTAAAACATTAACCTACCTTTGATACAGATATTCTTATTTCATAATAGAAAAGTTAGATTTTTTTTAATAAATGCTGTTTAGTTAAAACTATTTTATGGAGAAATGTAGACCCAATGTACAAAAATATCACTTATATTGCACCTTACACTTTGAAATTTTATTAAATGCAGTATTTATATTCCTAAATTCTTAAACCAACCATTGTTATTGTGATACTATAAAGATTTATTAACTTTTAACGCTTAAACATAAGCGGTAACACTATAAATATTATTTCTTTCATTGACTATACTTTGACAGATACATAACCTGAAAAGCCTTGAATGCCAAATTTTCAGAAGACTGCGTTCCGTACGTGGTCACGTGGTGGGACTTTGAGGTGTGGAGCATAGTCCTTTATGTTAAGTTTACAACCAACTGTAATCTGTTAACTAATTAAATAAGTAGAATCCAATTATAACAATTATTTTACCTTTACTAAACTTTCGGTAAAATATTTTCCTTTGTTAAAATAATTACAAAAAAATATGTTGAAATTTAACAAAATAAAATTAACAAACTACAAACTTATGTTATTACAGCTAATTTTTATAACAACTACTAGGTATACGTCTTAAATAAAATATAAAATAGTATTTGTTAATTATTTTTATATTCTAATGTGGAACGCCACTGGACTTTATTATTGTCATTTGCCAGGCATTGTTTTTTAGTTTACTTGCACTTACATAATATAATTCATATGTAGCACACGCTAATGGCCACTTGATTAAAAACAAATTACATGCATTTACTTATCTGATTGAAAAAAATCCACAAGAGTTCTGAAAAGGGAGCAGCCAAGTGTAAACAAAATTAAGAAACGAAATTTTATGTTATCTAAAAAAAATAATTTGCATGAAAGAGTCTAGGGGAGTCAAATCTGGACATCTTGCCGGCCAATCCAGAGTCTTTAGTGGCTTTGATGCAACAAACTTCCGAATCAAATTTTTTTTATTAATAAAAATTAAATTTGTAATAAGTCTAGGTTAAAATAAATGTCTGGCCTTGTAAATGCAAAAACTACTCTTTTTTGATTTACCGAATGTGTAATTTTAAAAGCTGTTATAAATAATTGCACTGTTATGAATCAGGAAACATAATATTAATAATAATAGAAATGCTTACGTAAGATTTCTTAAATCCCAATAAATTGAATTTAATTCATATTAATTATTATTATAATCTTTTAAGAGTACCTACCTACCTAATTCTTTAATTTGGCAATACATAAATTTAAAACGTAACTACTTAATAATCGAAACATAATTAGGTAATTAGATTTGCTTTTTAAATTATTACGTAAATATAACTACTTAAAAATAAGACATATATTATTATTATTTTGGTACATTAAAAATAATATTTTAATGTTTTGCTTAAATTCCATAAAGATTGTTTGTAAAGAAAGTATGTATTTTATATAAAACAGCAGTATCTAGATTAAAACTGATTGAAATTTTATAAAACGTTTTATTAACCACTTGAATGGCTTTTTTATAAGTACATCAAGGGTACTATATAAAACTATTTGTTCCAAAATGGACTTTTTTAAAACCAACTTGCTAGTTAATCTTTCAAAAAAGCAATCGTTTGAGTTTGTCATTTAAATTTATAACTAAAATATTAATTAACTATCGAAATATGTATATCAAATAAAGGGTTGAAAATGACTATTATAGATTTGACTTGCTAATGTTACAACAATCAGCTTGTTAAATGTTAATAAATTATAATTTAATAAGATATTTTAAAATTAATCCGTTTATCCTTGAATATAGATTTTGTAAAATGTATATTGACCAACAAACAAATTATAAATGGATAAAATCTAGACAAATTGATATGTTTAAATATAATTTGAAAGGATGAGACATTTACAAATTTGAATACATAGGTAATGTATTCTTACACGGGTGAAAATGATTATTTTTTATTTTTGTTTGTTTCTCTGTAAGTCTAGAATGGGGTTTTTGGGAAGCCACCAGGTCTAGTAATAACATAACATAAGTGGTTCTGCACTAATACAAGAATTTTAAGAAACCATACATTTTGAATATTAGAGCTTCACGGAAGATAGCTTCACGGAGGTTAGGATTTCGTATTTTCTTTTAAACATCCCTTTGTATATTTAAAATAAGTTATTGTATCTTTTGACACCTTATTATTTTTTAAAAATACAATTGTACATACATAACATATTTATAAAAAAATCTACTTACTGAGATATTACACTTAGGTTACAGGATAGGTTTTCAAATGGCAAATTAATGAACTTAAACTTTTAAATTATAAAACAGCAACACTCTCATCTGCAAATAAATTCTAACTGACCTTCAGGAATCACATGCATCTATAATGTCGTAAACAGAGGTTTTTGCTTATTTAAAATGATTAAAGCGCCATCCGTTGCATACAATTTAAAGCAAAAACATATTCACGGAGGATAGAATCAATGTTTGTAACACCTACATAAATGGTTATAAACATTATTTCTTTTAATTTTTAATAATATTTTATATTTGACTCGTTCACTAATTTACTTAGTGAACTGATATTTTTAGTATGCTTTTACTACCTCAGATATTTGAAAATATATAGTTAACCTAGAAAGAGTAACAGTGACGGAGGATAGGTTTTAGACTTTTAAAACATTGTAAAAAATAATTAAGTGCAGTTTAAAATCTGGAACCTGAGCTGAAATATCTTCTTTATTAGGAAAGATCAAACACAATAAAAGTGTAGGTCAAACTCATTTTGTTTTATTAAATATCACGGGGTAACACCATCGGGGGACATTTCGTGAGATTCACCCACACATTTTTAACACGTGGTTTATAATGATAAAAACAAATCTAGATTATAAGGAAATCACTGATGTTTTTAAAAACAATTAGATTTTCAAGTACGCGTCTCGGTAAAGGAATCATAGTTCATCTAATTTTTATGCTCAAAAAGGCAGAACCGAAGTGGAAAGTGAGTCAGATAAACAATGGAAAGATTGAAATCCCGTTAGAGATATCCAAAAAAATTCTCACAAAATGCACAAACAACAACCTTGATCTGTTTCCTTCCTTTAATTCACCTTTATTATGCAACGCGTGTTGCATTTGAAAAATATCAGGGTAAAAGTAAAATTTGCAAAAAGCGTGATCAAGCCAGTTCCTGGTCTTATTTAAATGTAACCGAAGATTACAAAACGTTTGTTTATTGTAACCCATTTACACCTGTACTGCGTATAGTGGGCACAGAGGAACAGCACAACACAGAGAGTCATTTCTATGATAATAACTTTATCCGTAGGATCGAAACGAAGTGGCGGCCGTTTTTTTAAATCGGCCGGCACGGCAGCAAAATGTTTTGTTGTTTGGTTGAATATGTGCATATTGAGTGGAGCGCAATCACGGATTTCAGAGCCATAAAATTGAGCGGCGTGTAACATAGATCGAGAAATCGTTACATAACAACGCTTCTCTCTGATTTTGTATTCCACCCCTGAATCGAAAGGCTACTACAGTATACCTACGTCTACTACGGTATCGTGGAAGTCGATCCCGCTACTTCCTTGTGCATTTTACTTTAACCGATTGACCAGGACAAATACTCTACTATCTACAAAGAATATACAGTATACAATATACGGCAAAAGTATGAACAAATTCATTCTTCACGAATTTGATTTTTCAAGTTTCTAATTTTTGTGGTCTGTTGATTTGATTTCTGCTAATGTGGGAAGAAGAGAGTTTTGCAAAAATTCCAAACACGTTTGTCCTGACATATTCTCGTCAAAGATGATCCGATTTTTCACCATTCCTGCCCAGACATTCACTTTTTGCCGGTATTGGGAATTTCCTTCTACTACCCAATGAGGATTTTCTCTGCTCCAGTACCTACAATTTCAATGGTACAGAAGAAAAAAGTATTTTACGAGGAAATTGTGGATTATTGTTACATAAATTCATTATAGTTTCACAAAATTGTAGTCTACGGTTATCTTCGTTAAGTTCCTTCACTATAGTCTTATTTTGTCTAATTTTGTATTAATTACTTTTCTTTCTTCATAACCCCAGTAGCACAAAATATTGGTCCTATATGGGGCGCGTCTATGCCCAATATTTTATCTGGGGCCGATATTGGATTTATTTAGCCGATGCACTGTTTAAAATATCTGTGGTGTAAAGAGTAATCTTAAAATGGTGTCAAAATCCAACACCAAGTGGTGTTAGTATAATACCATGAATTATGGTTGAAAATGTTATATACAGCAAACACCAAAACGGTGTTTATCTAAAAATATTTGAGAAGTGCACCTACACAGAAAAAAAGGAATAGTTCATTTAACTATATTAATTTAGTTGACCCATAAGTATTTATTTTTGTATTTTTTTTTATTTTTATCAACTGTGGGAAGGTTAATATAAACAAAGATTAGTCTGACGGTACTAAACCAGATAGTTATTATTTTTTTAAATTGGTTAAATTAACCCAGAAAACTTTAGTGAAACCAACCCGCTGTATGGTTCAGTACGTTTTTTGTAAAATAAGAGTTACTTCAACCTAAAGCCCTCTGTTAAAACGATTAAAACAATTTGCCGTGCATTCCCGGTTGCATAGTGTGTACCGATCGCGGCAAAGGCGGTGTGAATCACGTGATGTTCTTAAATCTCGCCTCTGTTGACTTACATGAAGAGTATATAAGCTCAGGTAGTCCTTTGCTTTGGTGTGACACTTCAAGTTGTTCGATACTAAAGAGACCTTAAATAGGTGGAAACATCTGTCAATACTTGAAGTATTTTAAGTTAATGAAACAACTTTCCTAGAATATAATGTAAAACAACTTCGGGTCAATGGGGATTTCCAATATCGGTTATATTATATAATGTCAAACAACTTCAGGCCAATGTTGGATTTCAATATTGGACCATGCTAGAAAAAATCTGACAAAAGATATATTGGTCCAATAGTATTACGAATATTGGGCCAATATCATTGTGCTACTGAGGTATGAAGGTATTTTAGTTCACATGCACGTCAATGGTATTTTTCACTAATTATTATTTTTATTATTATTCCTGAAAGAAATTTTGGCATATAAATTAAAAAATAAAACAATGAATACATAATCGCATTTAAATGTGTGTGTACTCGTACACATTGTGGATTATGCCTTACGCTGAACGTATTAATTATTTATAAGGTGTTATGTTTATTAACATGGCTGCTTTGCATATTATCTTGTCTACATTCGATTCTACTGAATTTCTAATCGACTATGACTAACCGATTTATATAGAACATTGCTTTTGATTGCTGGTAAATTGGCTTAAGTCTACTTAACTAATATATCACTTACACGTCCACCATACACACTACCCATCTTGTGTGGCTCGTATGAAAACAGACATGCATAAATTATGCACAATATTGCGTGGATATGTTCTATGCTAATCAGATTTTGTATTGTTATAGAACTAAATTTTTTTTTTTAAATTGGTTTTGTGTCGAATACTTTCATTAAGGTCTTATATGGTTTGGTGTCAAAAAATCCAGGTTTATTTCTTAAGGATTTACAACCTGCGGAATTAATTCCTCAACGTTATGTTTATTTTATGTTTTCAGTTTATATTAACTTAATTCTATCCTTACAAAATTTTTGTGTTGGTCGCTGAATACATATCGATGGTTATTAGACAAAACATCGTAAGATACCAAACCTAAATTTAACAGGAGAGATTTTTTTTGTGTGGAAGCTTTATTTTTAAAGTTATTTATCTGAAAACTAAGATCGAATCCAATCTAAAATTTTCATTAAATTTTGTAGCATACGATATTTTATAAGAACATGCATGTTTAGCAAAATGTAAAATTAGTCTTGTATCTTAAGTTACATTTACGTTACTTTGTGGGATATAGATTTGATGATTTCTTTTGTCAAAACATCGTTAGCGATATTTATTTTTTTACTTTTATTATTAAATAAAAAAAAATACAAAAAAATTAATTTATAAAATATCACCAACGATATTTTGCCAAACAATGTTTGAAAATGAAATTATACATTAGCTTTCTTTGAAAAAAAACAAACGATTTTTATTCACAAACCAGTATTTAACCTATGGAGCCTACACAAGGAGCCCGAACTTAATAGGGGAAATTGACAAAACCTGCTCTTTAAATTGTACGAATTAAGTTTCTTTTTTTCACCACCAGCGGCGCTGATTGTCTGTGCTAGCGTTTCGGTACAAATTAAACAATTGTTTTAGAATAAACGGAACACCAGCGCCCTCTTATCTTAGGAAGATTCTTGTTTACATGATGTTCGGACTCCTTGTGTAGGCTCCATGATCTAATCCATGATACCATGATCTAACCGTTATAAATTTGAGTCAAATTATTTGACGCTATAACAACATACAATTACTACAAAAAACACTTTTAACGAACCACACTACGTAAAAACAATTATAATTAATGCAATGAAAAAAAGGAATTATAAGCTTTTGATAAAATAAAATATTGTTTTAAAACTTGGTAGCAATCACCACGATGCAGGTGTACTCACGAATAAACTGTTTAGAGCGGGAATAACGCCTTGATAGATCAAGGCGGGAGCACAATATTATCGTAAGCGACACAATGTTAAATCGCAAACGCCATGTCTCGGAGTTTCTTACGATTATTTGTCGGGAACATATAGGCGCTTACGTTATAAATAGGTAACAAATTAAAAGAAGAGGCGCTTACAATAATAAAAATATTCAAACTGACCAATATTAAATTGGGATAACTATTATGTTAACATGTGCAGCTTATCGTAACTAAATCCAGCAAATTTTTCTCTCTGTATTAACGTTATTTTGGGAAACCCTGTACAAGACAATTTGCTTAAAATTTAGACCCAGTTGGGATAAAACTCGTGAGAGTAGGATGGTATAGAAGACCTCCTTTAATAAATACTTACCCGTCCTTAAATAGTGATATATTGTCTGGAGCGCCGTAAATCAAATTAAAATTTTAATAATATTCCTAATAGGACCGCGCATAAATCATTTTTCACGTTAAAACAACTCGAAATCGTCTAATTAACAAATAAACATTTTTAATGCGATCGTCCATATTTCACTCGGCCGAGGTCGGTAACGTAGGTGTTAAATTAAAAATTATTAGTGTGACACCGATTAAAAACCGACATTAAAAATGACACGATGAAAGCTGAGAAATAATTGAACATAAATTAAAAAAAGGTCGAAGAAATTATTTATTAGTTTTAATGCTTTAAAAATCCTAACAAGTTCTTTTCCTGGCTTTCTTCAAACCACTTCTTGAAAGTTGTATCAGTTTTTTCAGTCACAGCAATGTTTTTTATTTGCTATGTATTATAGAGGAAAAATTGTGGTAGCGATATTTTTATTAAAAAATTACGGAAATAACAATTGTATTTTTTGAGCACGTAGTTCAGTTAATCCCATCCGTAGGAATTCTTAAGAAGCGCTGTAAATTTCGGTTTATAGCCAAGTCCGTCATGCATTTATCATGTGTTAATTTCAGCTCGCCGCACGAGTCCAGATAAGAATATGCTAATTCCATTGAGCCACACTGATTACGCAGTCAATAAATTACTTTCTAAAAATGGACTCAAATGCTCGAAGACCTATCCTGAAAATTATTGCTAAATTAGGAAAATTGATGGCACCATACAGTAAAAATTTAACCATATATTAACCTGATTTTATGTTAATCCAGGTCCACATAACTTTTTGTTAAGTTTACAACCAAATGTAATCTGTTAACTAATTGAATAAGTAGTTTGACATTAAATAAACAAGTTGTGCGCAAGCAGAATTTAAATTGAAGTTGATAACCGAAACATCGAACATGGAACTGATGAATGGGATACAAATTAGAGATTATAATTTGGAATTAAGTATTTTACTGATATTTTTTATTAGTGGATGCTACTTATCAACAAATCACATATAGCCTTATATAAAGTACAATGAAATATATATACGTAAGAAAATAACTACTCACCACAGTACTGACATTTTGACTGGAACTATACGTGCATTCACCACAACTTCGTCGCTTGCATTGTTTTCAAGATGACTGTCGTGCAAAGGGCGGGATCTCTAGGTAATTTTTTACCAACACTTGAGTTAAAACGAGGACTTGACGTTTAAACTTCAATATTTCTCAGGAATTTTGAATTTTTACATTAACATTATCAATTTTTTTAAATTGATATTATTCGAATCCATGATAAAATATGAAAAATACATTATTTAATGTTTTATAGTTTGTAGTGAAATTGAAAAATTTAAGATGAATTGAATATATTTTAAATTAAAACCACTCAAATATTTCATTCAGGAGTTATGACACGCCAAGGTACTGATGTTTTGAATATTTATTAAGTTTTTTCTACAAACGTGCTTTTGAAAAAATACATTAAAATTGGGTGAAAAAGTTAAAAAAAAACCTGGATCTTTTGTAATATACTAAAATATTTACAAAAAATACTAAAATACCTACTCTATTGACTGATGACATCAAGTTGTCCAACTTTTGTGCTGTTTAAAGTATAGCCAACCTATAAAATCAAAATTTTTGGTGGGATAAAGTATCTCATTACAGCACGGAAAGCGGTGTTATAATGAAGTCATTATGAACGCAAAATAGATAAAATAAATTTAACAAACTAAAAATCTGATTTTTATAACAGTGCATCTGATGTGAAATTGTTGAGAATATATCGGTTTAATAAATGATAAAAGTATTTTTGTAAGATTTATATTGAAATAATTAAATGGTTACAAAACAGTATCAGCAGCATTATTTCATCATCTAGCATAATAAACATAAAATGAGTGATGCCGTTTGAAAAGTGATATTTAAAACCATCCAATCAATGGTATTGTACGTACGTATTTCTATAAAACATATCAATAACACAGTGCAACACACAAATTTAGGACTCAGTTTTGATTTTTTTTTCTGAAAGTACTTGCCAAAACTAGAACTTCTGCATCATTACTTTTGCCAAGTTGGTTCGGAATAAGAGAAATAAATTCAAAACCGTTTTTTGGCTCAAACTGGATTTTAAGCAATTTTTCGATATTTTGACACGGCTATATCTCGTAAACCGACGGAGATATTTTTTTTGTGTCTGGAGCAAATTTGTAGGTATTGAATGGGAGAAAAAAATGCAAAACAAACTTACCCGAAAAAAATGCATCTGGTGTCTCAAAATCGCAAAAATGCCCATTTTTCTCCATTTTTTTAAAACTTTCAATATTTTTTGACAATAACTCGGTTACACATCTACAAATATGTTGTTTTTTATTTTTAACTTTACTTCGAATCATACAAATGTTTTTTAATTCATTTTATACCTATTTTTACATAGAAAATATAAGTTTATGTTATGTATTTATGAAAAAAAGATAAAAATATGTTAATTGTAGACATCCATCGAACTTGACGCCTCTGGCTCTGATAATTTTAATCTTTTCGTGGGTTGGTCACCTGAGTCTTCTGAAGATAAAGGATTCAATGGCATATCTATTTCTGTGTGACCCTCGTATCTTGTGAGATCTGAGTCTTCGGTGCCTTCATCTTCATATTCGCTTATTTTACTTGTCCACCAACATACTTCTGCAAGCAATGCATCCAGTTTTTTTCCCTTGAATCGCTTTTCCATTGGCATGGTGACCTGGTGGAAACGCTCACCTTGTTCGTCCGATTCTTGGGGCAATTGTTGCAAAAACATATCAAGGTGAAAATGTAAAAAATGTAATTTTAACGTCATAGATGCATTAATTTTTTCGTAAAAATACAATAAAGCATCAACTCTTCTCTTTATCTCGTCTGACTGTACACGATTCTTCCCCAAAACGCCCTCGATTATTGCTTTTAATGCGTTCCATGCATGCAGGTGATTGTTTGTTAGTATGTTTGTAAAGGCTTCACTTTTCATTAATTTTCGTATATCCGGTCCATTGAGCACACCTGTTCAAAATGAAAAAAAAATATTAGCAAAGCGAATAGAGACAAATAAAAATATTTAAAAAATTATATAGACAATAACACATACCAGCTCTAATTTTATCATTGCTGAGTTTTGGAAAGATGGTTTTCAAACATTCAAAGGCGCCATTAACATCTTTGACCAAAACTTCGATGAGTTTCCCAGAGATTCCCAATTTTATATGGAGCGGTGGCAGCAATATATCAGCAATATCCTGTATCATTGGTTCATTGTGTAATCTCAATTGTTCTTGGTTATCGGAAGTTCTTAGTATCCAATCTTTACATTGATATTGATTTCCTCTGTATCGCGAATCCCAATTACAAAGAAAGCAAAAGTATTTCGGAAAACCGCCCTTTTCTATGACACCTTGCAATATGTTCACAACTTTTAGGTCGCAACAAATCTTCCATTTTTGTAGGTTTTTATTCCGGTCTACAATTAAAATATTTTTATCTCTTTTTCATAAATACCTACATAACAGCCATAAACTTATATTTTCTATGTAAAAATAGGTTTAAAATGAATTGAAAAACATTTGTGTGATACGAAATAAAGTTAAAAATAAAAAACAACATATTTGTAGATGTGTAGCCGAGTAATTGTCGAAAAATGTTGAAAAATAGTTTTAAAAAATGGTGAAAAATAAGCATTTTTGCTATTTTGAGGCACCAGATGCATTTTTTTCGGGTAAGTTTGTTTTGCATTTTTTTCTCCCATTCAATACCTACAAATTTGCTCCAGACACAAAAAAAATATCTCCGTCGGTTTACGAGATATAGCCGTGTCAAAATATCGAAAAAATGCTTAAAATCCAGTTTGAGCCAAAAAACGGGTTTGAATTTATTTCTCTTATTCCGAACCAACTTGGCAAAAGTAATGATGCAGAAGTTCTAGTTTTGGCAAGTACTTTCAGAAAAAAAAATCAAAACTGAGTCCTAAATCGATGACCTTAAAAATGTTGCACAGTGTAATATGTATTGTGCGTCATTCTTTTTGAACATTTTTTGATGCGAGTTAATAGGCAAGTAAAGTCGAGAATGACAGGCTTAAGAGGTCATCTAGGTTTTTGTGCGCTAGTGTGTAACATTTGAAATGGATTTTTCCAGTCAATCTTGCCGTTGATGTTTATAGTTCCTAGAAGAGGCAAAACGAAGCGGACGAGCGAAAGAAAAATAATAAAAGAGGAGAAGAAAAAGGGCGGAAAAAACGTTTTGCAGTCTACGGATCATGGACATTAGAGAGAAGAGAATGGTTCGGTGCGCGTCGAAATCGCTCACTTGAGATAATGACCACACGTGACGTTCGTTGTCACGTACAAGTGACATGGCTAACTTTGTGAATTATAGACGAGTACGTGTGCCTTGTCAAGGGTCACCCGATTTGATACGAGCGCCGAGGAAATTATCTGCAGAGCCTTTAACCTCCACTCTATGGTGTATATATACATTTTTATCCAGTTCATTGTCTACACTCAATGCCATTTTTGCTTTTTACTTTTCATTTATAAGTGTTCTGCAAAATAAGAAACTAGACTTTTTTTAGATGAGGCTGACTACAATACACAATAAAAAATATTTGTTAATTTTAACCAAATAATAACCATATTTTATGTTAATCCAGGACCACACAACTTTATGTTAAGTTGTTAACTAATTGAATAAGTAGTTTGTAATTATAACAAACATTTTGTATATTTAATAACAAACTCCTACATCAATAATTCAACCATATTTCTTGTAATTTCAAAAAAAAGGCCTTATTTTTACAAACCATTTTATGGGCCCAGTAGTACACTGTTTAAAATATCTGTAGTGTAAAGAGTAATCTTAAAATGGTGTCAAAATCCAACACCAAGTGGTGTTAATATAACACCCTGAATTATGGTTGAAAATGTTTTATACAGCAAACACCAAAACGGTGTTTATCTAAAAATATTTGAGAAGTGCACCTACACAGAAAAAGAGGAATAGTTCATTTAACTATATTAATTTAGTTGACCCATAAGTATTTATTTAAATCAACTGTGGGAAGGTTAATATAAACAAAGATTAGTTTGACGGTACTAAACCAGATATTTATTTTATTTATTTTTAAATTGGTTAAATTAACCCAGAAAACTTGAATGAAACCAACTTGCTTTATGGTTCAGTTTACTAAATATGTTGTTTGTAAAATAAGAGTTACTTCAACCTAAAGCACTCTGTTAAAACGATTAAAACAATTTGCCGTGCATTCCTGGTTGCCTAGTGTGTACCGATCGCGGCAAAGGCGGTGTGGATCACGTTCTTAAATCTCGCCTCTGTTGACTTACATAAAGAGTATATAAGCTCAGGTAGTCCTTTGCTTTGGTGTGACACTACAAGTTGTTCGATACTAAAAAGACCTTAAATAGGTGGAAACAGCTGTCAATATTTAAAGTATTTTAAGTTGGTGGAACGCACTAAAACATTATCTTCAGCGAGTTGAAGGTTCAATTTTCTGGAATAATACAACTGGTAATATACTAGTAATGCTTCAAGGAACTTCCTGTTTCCTTTTTTTCTGTGTAGTGTGATTTAATTTGACCAAAAACAGATTATATTTAACACTGAAAAGGAGTTCAATTTACACCAGGTAAAATTTATTTTAATACTGTGTGAAAGTTAAATTAACACCATTTTAGTATTTGAATTTACACTGGACCAACGAACCATATTTAACACGATTTTGGTTTGTATCGATATAGACCATGTATGGTGTTAATTTGGTGTTAAAATGGTCATAAAATTTTGAACAGTGTATTTAGTAAGTATTTGTTGGAAATTGGGAACTTAATTGAAGAGAATTTTGATAAGAAATGTTGAACACGTTACGAATTAGAATAAAGTACCCGGATTTTCAACAAAAAAATAAGTTAAAATTTAACAAAATAAAATTAACAAACTACAAACTCAGGTTAATAAATCTACAAATCTACAAATGATTTAAAAAAAAATATAGTATTTTTAAATTTACAAAAATATAGTCCAGCTATATCTTTTAAACTGTCTCAATGTGCGGTGGAGTGGTGGGATAATTTTTTAATTACGGAGATCCCAACAATAGATATTTTCCTGAAACAACTTCACAATTAAACGTCTTTGACAAACTACGTTTACGCCGTAGCGTAACGACAAGTCCTTCGTGGTGACTACAGATCCGAGATCCTACAAGATCTGCTGTTTGACCACACACGCTCAATACACCACCACAGACATTGCAATGTTGCCTAACGTATACCCCAAATATCCCGGATACGAAATGATATACCAAAACAAGATATTATGTCAAATTACTTATGACGTCATCTCGTTATCAAGTATGCTACACAGTAAAAAAATATTTGTTAATTTTAACCAAATATTAACCAGATTTTATGTTAATCCTGGTCCACATAACTTTATGTTAAGTTTACAGCCAACTGTAATCTGTTAACTAATTTATTAAGTAGTTTGTAATTTTGACAAACATTTTGAAGATTTAATACCAAAATAATATATCAATAATTCAACCATAATGCTTGTAATTTTAGACCTTATTTTTACAAACCTTTTTGTAGACCCAGTAACAAAAGTATTTGTTGGAAATTGGGAACTTAAATGAAAAGAATGTTGATAAGAAATGTTGCTTTATTTATCAATTTTCTAAACAAAAACACACTTACCTACATAAATGATCACAAAAATATCATACACACAATTATCAGTACTACTCCAACATTTACTGATGTATTTCGTAACTTAAACCCCCTACTTTCAGTAATCAGAAACATAAGTTGCAGACGCTGAAGTCAGTTGAACTTGTTGATTCGTATTGTCAGTGGGAAATGTTTTGATTGGCAAAATAATCTGTAACCTTTGAATTTAATAAAATGCTTACAAAATTGCATTTTACCCTTACAAAAATAATTTCCTTTGTTAAAATAATAACAAACCCTGTTTTTTTTTCTAAAGTTATTTTAAAATTTAAAAAAATAAAATTAACAAACTACAAACTCACGTTAAAAAATCTGATTTTTATAAAAGTACACTTGGATTTTGACATTTGTTCACAATTTTTTAATTTTTCTGGCCATTTTTGCTGCCAATTTTTCCCTAAAAATGACTTTGAAAATCGATGAAATTTCTCGGTAGCGTAACGTCACGATGTGTCAAGATTTACGAATGCAGTATGTACAAATAAAAATTCCCAAAATAACCAAATTGTTTAAAATTATAAAGTTTATTAAATTATTTAAAAACAAAATTAAAATTCGCACCCGTATAGTATGTAGGTACTTTACCTCGAACATAACCTAGAAATCGATGTAATTCGTAATTCTTGGCACATCTGTTTTGAATCTTGCGTATTTTTAAAACTTTTGTTTTTTAACAAATTTTTAAGCAATTTAAACAAATTCCACTTTTTTAGTTACACTTCTTAACAAAGGTTTGCAAAATCTGTCGATATATACTTTTATTTTTTTATTTTTATTTTTAAGATTATTGATATAAACAAATAATCTTAAAACTTAAAATAAAAAAAACTAAATTTAATTTTAGAAAAGTATTCTTTACATTTTTTTAATACTTTTTTTATTTAGTTTAGGAAAAAATTTAATATTTTTTTAAAGTTTACATTTAATTTAATAAAAATGTAAATATAATGTAAAATCTAGGAAGTCAATTTTAACCTACTCTCACCCAACCGATTGAGAACATTTAGCACACACTTTTGGTGCTGGTACAATCTAGTATACCTACTTAATTTATTTTTCATAATTTTGTAGTTTAATTTTTTCCTTTAAATTGCATATATTAAATATTTAATTTTGTTACATTTAAATCCTGTTTACGAAACATGTACTCTTTTAAAATAAATTAGTCAAAAATAATAAGTCATATTTTACAATTGTCTTAGCGAAAAAGCAGTCACTAATAATTAGTCAAATTCTACTGAATGAAATAGTCAAATTAGTAGATTTAAATTTAAAAAAAGTTCTGACCCGGCCGGGGTTTGAACTCAGTCTGTCGCTTGTTAAGCGGATATCTTTGGATATCATAACCAATGAGCCATCAGTCACTTTTATAAAAACATTTTTATCTGACTATAAATATTGTTCATAATATTTTAAAGTTGATTATATTTTTGTGTTGCTGTTTTGTTTACATCTTTGTTTGTTTTTAAGGGTCATTTAACCATGTCTAAATGCATTTAACTCAAACAATAATTTGTTGTGGGCCGCAAACGATTAAAGAAATTAGTTACTTTTAACTCTTAGAAATGGTCAAAGATGGTGACTTAAATTAGTCCAACTTTAATTATTTAAGTATTTAAAAATAACTATTTAAAAGTGAAAACCACTATTTTATTAGTAAAAAATGCTGGTAATAATTTAAATAGTAGAATTTTGACTATTTCATTTTAAGAGAGTACATATAATTTTACTTATACGATAAAAATATTCCAGCTGTAAAAGTACATGTAAAAAGGGTAATACATAAACGCTGTCTAATGTGGAGAAATTCAGTGGTATTTGGCAACCGAGTGGCATCGTTACCGGAATAATAAAAGAAGGAAACAGCGAGAGTAAGAGAGTTACGGGGGCGATAAACAGCGATTACTTTTCTCGGGCAGACAGAGGACGAAAGAGGAAAAAACATGGTCGGGGTCCGGGCAAAGCAAAGCACCATACCACACAGACAAACTCTTGTGTGGTGTTCATGAAGAAGTCGAGAGGTAGAATGCCAGTTTTTATTCCCGAGTGGTTTATTGCACTTTAGAAGTGTCTCCCGTAAACTGGGGCCATTTATTTCGCGCGAACGCTGCGACGCCGTGACCTTTCTAGCAGGTGGCGCACATTTTTTAACACTTTATCTTCTTAAGTGGACGACGAGCTGCTCAACAATTTATTGCACCATACCAAACCGCACCGCGCCGCGCATTCATACCGACAATTGTTCTTACTTCAACAAAAAATTTACTACTGATCCTATCCTAATCCATCCTTAAATAGATGTAGCAGAAAGATATTGTCCCAATATTCGTAATAATATTGGGCCAATATATCTTTCGTCAGATTTTTTCTAGCATGGTCCAATATTGAAACCCAACATTATATTCTAGAAAAGTTGAGGGAGAAATTAAAAGAAAAAAAGATAGCCACCTAGTACTTACTACGTAGTAGGAGTTCTAAAAGTGATATGTCACGATCGTGTCGACAAACGTTTGTTTTCAGGAAATCTTTATAGTAGGTACTTAGGGGCGTAGAAGCGGGGGGAGGTTGACAATGCCCATCCAAATGAAAATTTGAAATTTTTTAAAAAATCTACCAATAAGACAAGTCGTGTACCATCTATGTTATTTTTAATTACGATGAAATGCTAAAATCGTTTGTATCGTGTGCTAAAATGATCAGCTTGAGCTTTATCAACGTAATAACGAATTTTATTGCTAATAAGACAAGAAATCGCATATTTCCCTTGTTATTCTTACGGTAATATGCAAGAATGGCCTTTATTATTTTCACCCATTTGGTGCGAAACAATAAGGATGGTAGTTGGTTGCGCCACCCCCTACTTAAAACCGCTCCTGCGCCCTAGTATAGACATATCCTCAAAACAAACGTGTGTCGTTACATATCACTTAGAAATCCGAAAGCATCGTTGACTATAGTTATATATTAGCGCAAAATAATATGCCAATATAGGACCAACCTCGGATAAACATTGGCAATGATATATAAAATTATCATTTTATGCCAATGTAGGGCTAACATCGGCTAAATAAATCCAATATTGGCCCCAGATAAAATATTGGGCATAGACGCGCCCCCATATAGGACTAATATTTTGTGCTATATTACCACGAATTCTGTAGGACTTAATTTAGAACTATTTCTTTCCGCGTGGGGTCTAAATGTTTGAAAAATGTTCTATTGGGATAAAGGCTTTCTGGAAGTGTTTTAGTGCAATGTTCGTGGAAGAAGATGGTGCGCGGGTACGAGCAATATCGTCGTAATAACGTTGGAGTTATAGCTTCAGTAATTTATGTCGTCTATTAGAAAAGGTTAATGCGTCAATCCATAAATAATAAAACAATGGCCGTGTTGTTGCTCTCGTGCTTTAATTTAATAACACATTATTTTCCATTAAAATTCTTCTGATAATGCCCGGCCGTATTTTCAGCACTGTGCTGCATCGAACACCACACGTTTTAACCGTATCGGATCCGATGACCTCTCTCTTCTACATATTTCATACCTACTCGATCTCTGCGCTCAACTTTCAACTCAACTACTTAGGACGCTATCCATCTGCAATTACATTCTCTTACATAGATAGGTACACAGGGTTTCCAACAAATTATGACCAAAAAAATATGCACACTAATATTTTTTGCCATTTTATTAGATTAGAAACATTAGAAATTAACAAAAAACAAACATTTATTTTAATTACGGATGTTAATAAATTTAAAAAATAGTTATTTATGTCATTATATTTTATTTATTATTTTATTTGTTTTTAAGGTAAAATTATAAGATGTCTATAGTATGCCTACATGATGTCTATAGTATCTAGTTGAAAAATCAGGAGTACCTTTTTTTAAATATAAAGCGTAGATAGCATAGATAAATTGTATAATATGTTAACAGGGTTTTACGTTCTTAAAGAGGAAGACCATAAATAAAACTGGAAAAAACATTTTTGTAGTTACTGTACTTCTTATGTTGTTAAAACATTTGAGAATATTTAAATTACTTTAATCTATTTTTTTGTAGTTTTAATTGTTTTAGAGGTAAAATTATCAGGATATTATTTATAGTCTTGATTTTTAAGGTAAAATCAGCAGGATTTAGATATTTTTTATCTATGCTATCTACTTTTAAAAATCAGGAGTAGCTTTTTTCAAATATAAAGAGTAGATAGCATAGATAAAATGTATAATATATTAACAGGGTTTTATCTTCCCAAAGAGGAAGACCATCAATAAAATTGTCATTTTAATTGTTTTAGAGATAAAATTATCAGGATGTTATAGTATCTATTTTTAAATAATCACGAGTAGCTTTAATCAAATATAAAAAATAGATAGCATAGATAAAATGTATAACCTGTTAGAACCCCAGTAGCACAAAATATTGGTCCTATATGGGGCGCGTCTATGCCCAATATTTTAACTGGGGCCAATATTGGATTTATTTAGCCGATGCTAGCCCTACATTGGCATGAAATGATAATTTAATATATTATTGCCAATGTTTATCCGAGGTTGGTCCTATATTGGCATATTATTTTACGCCAATATATCATTAACTATAGTCAAAGATGCTTTCTGATTTCTAAAAGTGATATGTAACGACACATGTTTGTTTCCAGGATACGTCTATACTATAGGGCGCAGGAACGGTTTAAAGTTGTTTATTGTTTAGCACCAAATGGGTGAAAATAATAAAGGCCATTCTTGCATATTACCGTAAGAATAACAAGGGTGATATGTGATTTCTTGCCTTATTAGCAATAAAATTCGTTTATCCGTTCATAAAGCTTAAGCTGATCAGTTTAGCACACGATACAAACGATTTTAGCATTTCATCGTAATTAAGAATAACATAGACGGTACACGACTTGTCTTATTGGTAGATTTTTTCAAAGAATTTGGAGGGTACATTTTATTTTAAGTAACCCCCTTTATCATTTGGATGGGCATTGTCAACCGCCCCCCTGCTAGAATATAATGTAAAACAACTTCGGGCCAATGCGGATTTCCAATATCGGTTTTATAATGTCAAACAACTTCGGGCCAATGTTGGGTTTCAATATTGGACCATGCTAGAAAAAATTTGACGAAAGATATATTGGCCCAATATTATTACGAATATTGGGTCAATATCTTTTTGCTACTGGGGCAGTGTCTAACACCCATTTTATAGTAATTGTTTTAAAAATTTTTACAAACTTTTGTCAATCTTTGATAAACATGGTGACACTTTTACTATCGTAAAGAAGGGTATTTTTGTGAATTAGGAATGTCAATGTTTATGATATGCCGAATCGGCAAGCACGAAGCAGACAGCATCGAGAGAATAAACTGTGTGTTTAATGGTTTTATTAAATACGCGGACGCCTTTGAAGCGGCCATAAATTTTGGTTTTGTTTGCAGCGGCAATAATCTACCCAATTAACGAGTGCTGATACTGGAGTAGACTCTCAGTAGAGTGCAGAGATATTTTTATATCTATCCGTCCGGGTGACTTACCGTCCCCACCGTTCGAATCTTTTTCTGCGTCCCGCAGTTTTATGCGGCGAATCATATTATTTTATTGCCCGGCATAAGCGTACGACTTATAATAGGATTTCGTTTTTATTACCGTGAATTATGGAATTAGTCGACTTAAGAACCCAAGATTATCCACTGTGTATTTCTTCTCGACTGTTGGTCTTGTTTTTCTTTTTGCATACTGAACACTGCCATACGATATGCCATATGTATTCCACTCCTTTTAATTTTATTTATTTCCTCAATAAAATCACATACCGAGTTAAATATCCTCTAAATTAGTTTTTGAACATCATTGGTAAGACTCAGTCCTTAGTGGACATTGGTTGCAGTAATACTCATTACACTGTTATAAAAATAAGATTTGTTAACATGATATTGTATTTTGTAATTTTTTTTTTAAACCAGGGTTTGTAATTATTGTGAAAGTCCATAATATTAATATTAAGAGGTCTATCATCGCAATTTTAATTTTTTTTTCCTCAGCAAGTTTTTGTCTCAGAACTCCCAAACCATTGAGTTTAACAAAATTGACTCGAAAATATTTTTTTAAGAAAATTAAATGCTCTACAAAAAAGGTTAAAGTGAAATTTTCCGTCAGATGAACCGTTTCCTTAAAATCATGCCTTAAAAATTGGTATAGTTTTACATTTTAATCTTTTAAATTGGAATTTTGTAATTCATGTAAAAATCATTAAAAAACTGATAAATATTCTTATGGGAAATCAAATGCTTTACAAAAATTCACTCAATCAAAAGTTATTCAAGGTTAAAATTTCGTTTTGACTTAACCTTGAATAATTTTTGATGGAATGAATTTATCCAAAAATGTTAAGAGACTTTTTTGTATTTGATTTCCCATAAGAATATTTATCGGTTTTTTTCAGGGTACTGATTTTTACATGAATTACAAAATTTCAAAGTTAAAAGATCAAATTGTAAAAATGTCAACCAATTGTCAACCCCACATTTTCCATATACTTTACAAAAAAAAAATAGTCGATTTTTTTGGCCCAGTCTAATCTTTACTTACTCCTCAATTTAAGATTTATTGTTCCAAAAGAAGCACTATTAAATATATATTATGCTTTTGTTTATTCAAATTTAAAATATGGAATAATTTTTTGGGGGAATTCATCCCATACCAATTAGTTAACATAAAGTTATGTGGACCTGGTTTAACATAAAATCTAGTTCATATTTGGTTAAAATTAACAAATATTTTTTAACTGTGTAGACGATTTAATCAAAAACCATCATTAGAGTTTATAGTTGATGATAAAATAAAAGAATAAAGCCTAAATATAAGTACGAGGTATGATTCATAGTTGGCATTGTATCGTTTCACGATTCCTCGATACACAATAGCAGACAAATTGTGAAACAACAACCTGTTGTTTTAAAAGTGTGATGCGGCATTAATAATAGAAGAGTATAGAAGAGAGCAAAAGGCGAAACAAGAAGAATACAAGGCGGCGGGGCATGAAGGAAGAAGAAGAAGAATAATATTGTGAATTCACACGATGAGTCGTCGGCGTCTATGATCATCGTTTATCGGTGCTGAAAATCAGAGCGGCCGTGGCGACCGGTTCACATTAATCAAGGCCCGCGCGATTAGCGCGATTACCACCTATCTGTATCGATAAGGCCTCCTCCTCCTCCTCCTCCGTCTTCTTCTTCTTCTACAGATTAAAATCACGAAACACGATATTGTTCGTTGTCCATGCCCCGATACCTACGATACGGCCAGCGCTCAGTATCATCTAGCAGGCTAAATACTGGCCGCCTTTGCATTTTTTACGATTCAACATAATTACTATTATAATCCTAATGGGTCAATTTACTCCTTACTGGTTTCTTATAATAAGAAATGTTTCCAATATAGTACATCCAATGTATACAGGATGTTAAGGAAATGACGGATGTTTAGTACGTTGTAAGAGACCCGAAAAATAATGATTTGGTGATGATAGCTTTTACCAATGATAAAAGTATTAAAATTTTCATACAGGAATCTTCTTTCAAAAGTTACAAACCCCAGATGAACCTGCAGATTTCCTGTAAAAAACATTCGGTTTTCTCATTCCAAAATCCGATTTGTACATGAGTTTGCAGTTTGTTGATATTGACCATAGACATCAACAACTTCAACTGACTTCAGCGTCTGCAACTTATATTTCTGCTTACTATATTCTTATTCGTAAAGTGTTTGTAACAACTGTCCAAAGTGTTAATTTTCGATGCATTTCAATCGCAAATAACTTTTTTATTTGATGTCGGATTTAAACGAATATTAAAGAATATTGTAGATAAATTAATGGACAATCGCTCACATTTTAAAAAATTACTTAAAAATAAACGTACGTTTATAATATAAAGGTTTAAACAAAAAGATGTTTTTTACCATAAGTTTAAGATACTCTTTAGAGTGGCAAAGCCGTATATTTTTCTAAATAAAGTTTTATTTATCAAGTCACAACTATTCTTAACATTTTGTTTTTGCTTCACCTCGATATATTTATTTTTGTGAAAAATATGGATTTAAAAAAAACATTACAGTTTTCAATATTTTTCTGTATGAAGAACTAAGGTTGCTATGGTCCATCCATAGGCTATGGAGAATGACAGTGACAGTTTTGTTGAATCATCCCATACTTGGACATGTCATACACGGCTTTCAAAAGCTATCAAATTGTTTTTTGCAAATTAATGTTTAAATTTTGAGGTGTCTTCTTACTTTAAAAAATGGATATGTCTCCGAATGATGTTGCCAGAGCCATTAATTTAATCCAGGATGGACGGTCACAGAATTACGTGGCAAGTGTTTTAAACGTCACAAGAAGTAAAGTACAACAATTGGAAATTGCAATGTTTTTTTAAAAAACCCATATTTTCCACAAAAATAAATATATCAAGGTGAACCAAAAACAAAACTGTGATGTGACTTAATAATTAAAACCTAATTTAGAACAATGTACGGTTTTGCCACTCTATAGAGTGTATACAGTGTATACAGAGTGTCTTAAACTTATGGTAAAAAACATCTTTTTGTTTAGTAATTTTTAAAATTTGAGAGATTCTCCATTAATGTATCTACAATATTCTTTAATATTTGTTTAAATCCGAAAACAAATAAAAAAGTTATTTGCGATTGAAATTCATCGAAAATTTGTGTGGATCGATTATTTTGCCTGAGTGTATATTACCAAAAATCTGGATTAACATAAAATCTGGTTAATATTTTGTTAAAATTAACAAATATTTTTTAACTGTGTAGGTAGTAATCATTTAGGAAGAAATTGTAGAAGACACTCATTATATAAACCTGCTAATTTTTTTCACTACATATCTTCCCACATTTCGGATCTATTGGAACTGTCGCTTTTATAATACTTTTAAAATAATAAATGGCCGGTGTCTGTTGTATGTCAAAAATCAAGCAGAAGACAATGGAGTCGGCAAAACCGTTTTGTTAATGGAATCGTTCTTAAAAGGTGACGTTTGAAACAAAAGCGTTCAATTAGGCAGATTACTCTTTTATGTAGGTGAAATACTTTAAGTTATTTTAAAAACTCTGCTATAAATGTTTTTTTCATAGTCAGAGGGTTTGGTAGAAACTTTCTCAAATCCTAAAAAGCGCATATTTTATGATAAAATATATAAAAAACAACCTGAAAATCTTTTTACAAGTATATAAATAATTGATGTTATTCTGTTTATTGCCTGGACGTATTCTTCTTACTGCGCGTGGGTGGGAAGATGAGTACACTTAGGAATTTGTTCGTTGTCATTTTAATTTAGTGTCTACATTTAATGGCATGATATAAACGAGATTATTTCAATTTTGCGATTGTGTGCCATATGGGGAGTAATGGGTTTATAATGGCCAACCATGCTCTTCAACCATAATTGAAATTTTTGCAGACCTGGTTTATGAAGGTCTTGATTTACTCTTTGCAATAGTGCAAAAATTTTTGCATGAGATTTAAAGTTATTTGTTATTTGTTTATCATTTCACCAAAGTTGTCAAGTTTTGACCTGGTTGGTAGTTCGCCATGGTTGCATGCAATACCACAGGTACGTAGAAGGTACGGCAGTGAGTATAGCTAGGGAAGACAATCACCCACGTGTTTAATTATTAATTATAATAAAAGCGAAGATTGAATGACCATGATAAGTTCGAGAAGGCAGGCAGCAGCCAGCGTCGTATATCAGCAATTAATAAACGCCCAAGATACGTACATAAACGTTGTGTTTGTATTTTGTAATGCAAAGCTCATTTAAAAATTAAAACAATGAATCCATATTTTGCAACTGGCAGATGAGTCACCTGAGCGCGGACGATTGGAAATGATATTCCTCTGCTCTTTGCCAATTTATTGCATTTTATAATTTAATCGTGTATCATATTACAAAAAGTCATGTAGGAGATTCTCTTAATATGTTTATTGCTTCATTTCATAACTAATTTTAATAAATCCAATTATGCGTGATTCATAAAAAGATTTTTTTTTAAATATATTGCTACAACTTTTATTTATCAGCTGTCTATACTATATGTACAAAATTTTAGTTCAGGGTTCAGTGAAGAATCTATATCTTAAGCGTTCTCCAAATATTTCAAAGTATTTAAATATAAATTAAGTTCTAATTCTCAGACGTTTGTAATTTATTTAATACGAAGTATCCAGCTCGACCTGTTACTCGTGTTGCGGTTAGTAAAATTGAACGTAAATTCAGAGAGACTGGACATGTCAAAGATATTCCAAAACCTGTCCGTTCAAGTATTAGTGAAGACACTAAAATTGACATTTAGTTACGTGTGGAAGAAGATCCTCACAGTGCTTCTAGCCTAGTCGCAACTAAAAGTCAAGTCAGCCAAAGCTCAGTATTACGTCTTATGAAGAAAGAAAATTACCGTCCATACAAAATTGGACTAGTGCAGGAACTTAACGAAGATGGTCCTGACGTAAACTACAATTTTGTGAAACTATGATGAATTTATGTATCAATAATCCAAACTTTCCTCGTAAAATACTTTATTCGGACGAAGCTACCTTCTGTTTGAATGGTACAGTCAACCGTCAAAATTGTAGGTACTGGAGCAGAGAAAATCCTCATTGGGTAGTAGAGGCAAATTCCCAATACCGCCAAAAAGTGAATGTCTGGGCAGGAATGATGAAAAATCGGATCATAGGTCCTTTCTTCTTAGACTAGAATATGACAGGACAAACGTATGTGGAATTTTTGCAAAACTCTTTTCTTTCCACATAAGCAGACATGTTTTTCAATGAGAATGGAGGTCTCGATCTACCAGGTGATACAATTTGGTTTCAACAGGAAGGGGCACCTTAAATTAAAGGTCTACATCAACAGACCACAAAAGAAGAATGTTGCTTAATTTTTGGAAATAAAAATTAAATCACGAACTTTTAAATTTAAAAATACCCAAAACTATCATCCCAAAATGTATAAATGTGCCTATTGCTAAATGTATTGAAATACAATATTGATAAAAATGGGGCTTTTATTCTGCAAAATGTATCATTTTACAGACGTTCAACAAAAAAAAAAGTGATAGAATCGCGTTCAAAGTGTTGATGATGTAGAATGCAGATAGACTTAAATTGAAGAATCAAAACAGTTTAAACTCGATTCAAATAAATAATACATCACCCGGCAAGAAGTCCGCTGTAAGTGGTATAAGCATAAGAATGGATAAGGCACAAGTCCTAGGTGATTAGCCGGGCTGATGGATCGATCGCGACAGGTGGTTTTTGCATCTCACACCCTCTATCGTTCAAATTTATAACCATTTATCATGTTCGCGCAAAACGTAAAGAGCCGATGTCCTTTGTTCTTTTCTTCAAAGACAAGACAGGAAAAATAAATAAGCGGCCGAATTTATCTAACACGGACCTATATGCTCTTTAAATTAACATTTAGAAAGAATATAAATATCACTTTAAAAATTCACAAAATCTAGTTTTTTATAATATAGAAATGTTATTCATATTTTACACAATCAGGATACTTTTTTATGGTAAAGTTTTTAAAATAGGATTTTTTAAATTTATTTATTGACACGAAAAAAAAGGTATAGTTAGTCCAACTATTATTTGTTTCGTTTAACTAAATTCTGTTATTTCAATAGAGCCAACCAAATATTTAGTTATTTTAACAACAGCCTTTAGTTATATTTTACAACTATATATTTGGTTAAAACAAACATTTATATAACAGAATATAATATAATTTGTTACCCTAACTATGTTAACGGCTTGGTACAACTTACCCATAGCATTTGGCGCATTTATAACACTAAAAATAAGATCTTGAAATATTTGGTGTAGAAACATCTTTTTAAGCCATTCATTCAATTTTATTATATTCTTTAAAAAACAGGAAGTTCCTTGACGCATTACCAGTATAATACCAGTGGTATTATTCCAGAAAATTGAACCTTCACCTCGCTAGAGATAATGATTTTAGTGCGTTCCACCAACTTAAAATAATTCATGTATTGACAGCTGTTTCCACCTATTTAAAGTCTCTTTAGCATCGAACAACTTGTAGCACACCAAAGCAAAGGACTACCTGTGCTTATATACTCTCCATGTAAGTCAACAGAGGCGAGATTTAAGAACATCACGTGATCCACACCGCCGTTGCCGCGATCGGTACATACTATGCAACCAGGAATGCACATCGAATTGTTTTAATCGTTTTAACATAGTGCTTAAGGTTAAAGTAACTCTTATTTTACAAAAAACATATTTAGTAAATTTAATCGTTTTAACATAGTGCTTAAGGTTAAAGTAACTCTTATTTTACAAAAAACATATTTAGTAAATTGAATCATACAGCGGGTTGGTTTCACTAAAGTTTTCTGGATTAATTTAACCAATTTAAAAAATAAAATAACTATCTGGTTTAGTACCGTTAAACTAATCTTTGTTTATACTAAGCTTCCCACAGTGCATTTAAATGCATATGGGTCAACTAAATTAATATAGATAAATTAACCATTTTTTTTTCTGTGGAAGGTAGCTTTACAATTTGGGTCATATCTCGAGTTTGAAACTGCCAATCTGGTTGCAGAAGGTGTCAAATTAAACATAATCGAATCGCCAACCACTATCACACCATTAGTGGCTTATCAGTAAAGTAGTAGTGCAATGGCCGGAATTATTAAAATAAGTCGTCGAACTAAGAAAATAGCCTATTTGTAACGGCGACATCACACTGTAAAATTCAAAATTTAAACAAAAAAACTTCAGTAATTAATAAATAAACAACCTTATTTTCTTCGTAAAAGTGCCAACTCTATAGAGTTAGTTAGTCTATAGCATATATGCAGATAATTCATATATGGTCATATTTAATTATTTGCATGTTGTTTGGTCAATGTAAACAACAAGAGGTGAACATAAATTTATTTAGAACAGATATAGATTGGTTTTTATTTCAGTTCTATTGATATCCACTAATAATTTATTCGAAAATAAATGATTGACTGTTCTTCTCGTATTACTTATGCATGCCGGTCATATTTCCAAAGCACCGATCAATCATATCTGGTTTGAATATTTAAATATCTATCTACATACTTTATGTATGTTTCTATTATTGTAAAAATTACGCTATTCAAAGCAGGTTCTATGGGAATCATCAAAAAATAATTACACACTAATGGTGAACCCAATAATTATCGTGCTAAACAAATATCTTTGGAAAAGGAACACAAAAACCATTGTCATTTTTATAAACCTACAATAGTTGGCTTTATTTAATTGACATTAATATTACACAAACGAGCTGATGGGTTTTGTGGTCAAAACAGTAGGCGTGTAATATTTTAACCACTGTGTAATTGCAGTGTTTCTTTTCAACTAAATATTAAATATATACATTGATTTCCATTGAGCAATAACTTTATGTTTAAAGAAATGTATTTCTTTAATATAAATAATGGCTTTAATAGCTCCTACCTAAAAACAAAATCTCTACAACAAAGAAGTAATTTAACAATTAAAGACAATCCTAATTGCAAAATCTAAGTCGTTCTAGCACCCACAACACGAACTTTTTTGTGGGCAGTCGAATGTAATTATTTAGCAGTGTAATTCATTTAATTTGTTAATGAGCGTATCGCTTTAATTGAGTGATTCATCCGTTGTTACAAAATTATGAATCTATTGTCTTCATTTTTTCGTCTAATTGTTATTTCAACATTAGCTCGAGGGTGGATTCAACGAGTGGGTAAAACTGTAGTTAATTTAGTTTTTTTATTTTAGTAATTTTCATCATACTTAATATTTCTGAAATTAACAATCTGTTTTAGTAAAATTAGACCATTTTTGTAACCCATATAGATGAAGTTTATGAAGGTTTATTAACACTATAAAACCCAAGTTTTATAACTAAAGGTAACCTAAATATTTTGTAAACCACTATAAAACTTCTTAAAGGACTATGATGACCATAGGGGCCATACGGGAAAAAAAATCCTGCTAACTTCCTAATCCGTTGACAATTGACACATGTTTAATAAATAAAATTGGCTTTAAATTCTTATTTGTATTCGTCGTAGATAAAGTATGGTATGCAACTCGTTTTATAAACGTCTCTAGACACTCGTTTTTATTAAACACTTGCTTGCAAGCTTCGCTCGTGCCTAATTAAACTGCATTTATAAAACTTGAGACCTAATAATCTATTTTCAAACATTAGATTTAAAATAATGTTTGTTATAAACCTTTTTTACAAAATATGATCATTTCAGGAGCATTCAAGCAAAATTCAAAGTTTTATTATCTACACTGAAAAAAAAATCATGTAAATTTCCGGTAATTAAGATTGGTTATTTTGATGCCTTGTTGATAACTGAAATATTCCATTTTATTATGTAAAATGTAATAGCATAATTAACGTGTAACTCATTTATATTTTTTATGTAAAATAACATTTTTAATGTAATATTTTTTTTATTTGAAATGATAACATTAAAATGCCGATGCGTGGGCAGGCATGCGCTAATTCCCAGCCAATAGGCTTCTTCTCCGGTTACATATGAAATGTAATTTTGTTATTTTTACCACACTCCAAATGTAAAAAACATTTAAACCTGTAATATTAAGACTAATAAAGTATATTTACATTTTAAATAATGCAGTAAGACGTTATAATTATATTTTTTACATTTAGTTCGTTAAATTTACTTGTTGTATCAATAATTAATACATAACATTAGTAATTTTACAAACAAAAATGTTTATTTACTTGAAATATATAAAAATTAGACGAAAATAAATGTAATTTTACAATTTGTCGTAAAAATTAGGAATTTTTATGGTAATAATCCTGTAACTTTACATTTAAATGTAATAATTTTTTTCAGTGTGGAGATACCAACAGTGGATGTAGCAAGGAACTTGTAATAATATTTTTAAAATTTCTGAGAAATTGATATGTTATTTTAATTATTTGGTCAAACATTGATTAATAATATAATCAATCATTCCGTATGCATGTTTCGTATGCGCAATTTTAAAGTTGAAATTTAAACACGGCCCATAAAAACTGGCGAGATAATTACAGAGTTTAGCGTCGAACCAATTTTCCAAACTTATTTTATTAAATTACCGCCGTATCATCGTCGCTTTCAGTGTTTTATTTTTTTGGCGGCGTTAAAAACTTCGGCCATCGGTGTGAGGTCTTTTTTATAAATTACTCGCGATACATTAATCAAGAAGGCATGCGGTGGCCTCTTAAATCATGGCGTGCCAACTTTTCTCCATATCAGGCGAACCCGACCCACCAAAAATGGACTTAAAATCGACCAAAATCGACTCGTTTTTTCTCATTCTTCTTATTATTTCTTTATGTATGCAGCTTACTGCATGCGTTGTTTATTTTCGGCAAGATGAAATTGGATCAACCGACGTTTATACAGGGTGTTAAGAAAATGACGCATACATTCTTTACATGTTAAAAATGTTTGTAAAATATCTACATTCTTGATGTTCAATGTTGCAATTTAGTACACTGAGAAAAGAGATTTGTAATTATAACCAAATTGATTTGTTTGATGGTTGTTTTTTTATAGTAAAACTGGTGTAGTTCCTTTTAAGAAGAAAAAATTATTGGGATATCTATAAAGTTGATTCAATTAAATAGTTTTTTTGAATGTATTCGGTTAATACTCGGCCATTCCAAGCCCATGGACAGGACACATCAGAAACATGTCTAAATATATTCTTGTTACTTCCTTAAGTTTACTTATTTTTTCTACGAGTATTTATGAGAAGTATTAGCCAAATTTGGCTAATACTCGTAGAAAAAATAAGTTAACTTAAGGAAGTAACAATAATATATTTAGACATGTTTCTGATGTGTCCTGTCCATGGGCTTGGAATGGCCGTACTATCAAATTATTTTGTTCGAATTTTTAGATAGTAATAATAAATAAATCCTTACAAAAGTTTAAATTTACTTAGATTATTATTAAAAATTTCAAAATGTTTGTTTACTGTTACAAGCTATAAATTAGTGTAAACTAAGAACGTGTTATTCTTAGTTATCTACTGTTACAATATAAATACAATATAAATAACCAAATGCATAACTCCAGGAATCAAGTCTTCGCTACATCGAAACAGAATTTAATAATAATAACATAACATATTCTTGTGACTGGTTATTTTTTATCGTAAAATGAAATCCATTTTGGAGGATGTGGATCTCAGTTCGTTGCCTGTATGACTTTTTTTTATTAATTTCGAAAAACACTGACAATTTAGGTGATGTTATTTTTTTATTATAAATTTTTTATTATAAATATTAAATAAATATGTCAATATAGCATTATTATTGCTTCTCTGTTTTATTTGTTTCAGCTTAGCTAACTTATCCAGTGTAGGTTAGCTAAACATTTTCTTTTATTATTTTGTTTTGTTTTTAGGTTCTATTTTATTACATTATTTTTAAAACAATATATCACAACTAATATTATTGTTAAAAAACAATGAAGTATGCCTAAAAAACAAAATCCATGTAGTAGCTCGTAGAATGTTTTGGTTTATTATGCAAACTTCACATTTTTCCTTTAATAATATGTTTAAATATCAACTTGATATTATCAAGATCCACATTACAATAAACGGTAAACATATTTTTAAGCATTTTTAAGGTGTCAACAGAAATAGGTACCTAGGTGTCTAGGAAAAATTCTTGGTAAGTTGTCATCAGTCAAATTTATTCAAAAATAGGAATCTGATTGGCAGGAATAAGTAATTAAAACTGTGAATAAAATAAGTGGTTATTTTAAAGTTGAGTTAATAATAGTAAATAAATAAATACTTGTTGTAACACGATATATTATTATAGTTAAATATAAGTTTTATTAATAAAATAAAATATTGTAACAATAAATAAATCAGTTAATATAGCAAACAAAATTTTTTAACAATAACCTATTCATTTTTGTGTTACGACACTATACGGGTGTAATGAGATGATATTTTAACAAATTATTTAACTATAAAAAGCTAATTTGGTAAAGGTAAAGTTTATGTAAAATTATATTCAGAAACGTATATTTCCATTAAAACTTTCAATCGATAATACTAATTTTACAAAAAATTATATTTACAAAATTATATTTATAATAAAAATCTCATTTGGTAATAGTTACCAAATATAAATATAAAAACAGGTTCCAATTTTACAATGTTTTTGTTTTTGTCAGATACTTATGGTTATTTTACAATTCTGTATTGTAGAATTGAATTTGAAATTTTGAAAAATTTCTATACATATTAATTTTACTAAGATAATTAATAAAATTACTAACCAAAATCATTATTTATTTTATACAACTTCTGTTTGCATTCTTACTATATATTATTTTAATCATATCCACTGTTAAAATTTTTTGTAAAATAACAATTGTTTTGCAAAACAAAGGATGATTTAAATTACATCAGTGTATACCAATACAAAATTATAATACAATTTGAGTAATCTTCCAAGACATGTTGGGAAATCTACTAAGATAAGTTGTAATTTTACAATCTAAATGTATAATCCTAAACGCATTATAATTTTACTTAACAGTTTGACAGTTCAGATTTACAAACGAGGTTTGTAATTTGATTTGCTATAATGTTATGTAAAATGCATAGTATGTACCGATTGCGGCAATCACGTGATGTTCTTACATCTCGCCTCGGTTGACTTAGGTGGACATTATATAAGCTCAGGTGTATTTCGCACTTAAAACAAAAACCACCAATTTTTTTATTCTTTACAGTAATGGACCAAGAACGTTTTTTGAAGAAACTAAGAAAATTGCAGGTTTTTTTTCGTAGTATAATTACAATACCATCATTCGTAAATAACTAAATATTTTTAGTGTAATTTTTGTACAAAATAACAAATGTTTTGATGGACTGCCTGAAATCACGTGTACTTTTCCAATGAAATAATTTGTTAAACTTTAACAAAATAATATGTAACTTTTTGAGAAAAGTTCCAAATGATGATTAACCTTTTAAGCATTATTTAAAATAAGTAATTTTATTAAATAATTTTACTAAGCCCAGAAAAATTTTTTGGCGCTTGGTTCCTTTTCGATAAGCCTTATAAGGCTTATAAATACAAATACAACATTAATATTTAACTGCTAACTTGTTAAGGCAGTATATTTATTGTGTGGCATTCAACCTGAATATTTTGACGTTACTTATCTGGTACAGCATTCCCCGAACAAAAACAGCATTAATAATTGCGTATTAATCATTTAATAGGCGACAAATTGACACAACACCTTTTTATGGTCGAAACGATTTGCCAATGCAACGGTACTGGTCCAGATTTAATCGCCAGCTTTCTCAAAATCTGCCACCGTTTTTCTTCGCTTAGTGTTTTTGTTGTTTGTCTTTGATGTTGTTGTTGTTACTTCGTCACTTTCCTTGTAAACCAAATTTTAATTTACAGTTGCCTCGAGATAATAATAGGGCTATTTTTTACGTACCTAAAATTAATTGTTGTATCGATAAATTAAGTTCATAACATTAATAAACTGATTTATTATAACAATTACTAAAATTCATTGTATTGACAATGTCATTTGTTGCATCAGCTACAATAGTTCGTTAAGAGTATGAATATATACATTTGATCTATATTAAATTTTAACGATTACAGTATCAACGAATAAAATTAATTGTTATAATAATTTTTATTCTTTCTAACTATTACTAATATGGATAAGACTAATAAAACAAATACATATAATTAATAACTAACAATTGTCGAATTAACAAAATATATTTATTTAAAAAATAAGTAGTGTTCGTTACAACAATAACATATTTCATTGAATAAAAAAAACTAACATTTTCTTTTCAATGAATTGATTTTTATTAATAAAATTAATTATTTATTGGTTAATAAATTATTTGATTAATTAATGAAATGTGTTTCATTGATTTGATAAAATCGTTCGTTTGACCAATATCAATTGATCATTAATGTAGCATTTCATCTAGACAATGAACTTTTTTGTGTAGACGACATTTTTGGATTTAGGGGACTATTTTACATAAGAATTGCCTGTTAAATTTTGGGATACCATGGTATTCCATGGTTAACCATGGTACAAGTGAAAAAGCAGCCACTAATAACTATTAAAAAAGTAATTTTTGACTAATTCATTTTTAGAGAGTATATACACGGTGGTCAAAACTAAAGTATAGGACGAACAAAAATGCCAACCAAAACTGATAGCATAATCTGATTATAGAGTCTTTTGGTAACACAAAAATGTATTTATCAAAATCCCAGCCGATCCTTTATTAAAGTTTTGCATATTTCTTAGTATTTTAAAATTGTTCATGCCATTTCGATAAAATACTCTAGTACCATTATCAAATGTTTTTAAAATTTGGCAGATACATGAAATATGGATAAATTACATTATAAATACAAAATAATGTAAAATACAGTTTGCAATATCTTATTTATTGTTTTAAGGTATCTAATACAAAACTAATAAATAACTAAAGATTCTTTGAAGCAAAATCGATTACTGCTTGCCTTAAATTTTCAGTAAAACTTTTTTTTTGGGTTTTACATGGAATTGTTTTTAACATGGAAACAGTATTTTTAAATTCTTCAGTCTCTGTACAAACATGCTTCCTACATCTAGCGATATCCCCTAGAAAGGAAGAGCATATCAAAACTTTAGTTCGTTCGTCCGTCCTCTTCCCTTAATAATTTTTTATGCCCTTTATATCTTGCCATTTTGCAGATAAAGCACATACATTCTTGGCTACCGCGAAATTCTCCAGCAATTTCTAAATTTTGAAAATTTGGCAATTGTGGCTATGCAAAAATACCGTTTTTACCATATTGAAGTAGGTAATTTTGAATCACTTAAGTTAAAGTCTGCAGTAATTTTTATATTTTCTCAGAAACCCTAAACTCTAAATTTTTCGATTACCAAAAACAATTTTGTCTCCACAGCCAGCACATGTGTATACAGGTATACAGGTATACCTTCTTTCGATTTTCTTCATGGCTTAACTTGAATTTCGGTTTAATTTTCATTTTAAAATACTATTTTTAACTTTATAAAGTATACATTAAATAAACAACTAAAGCAAAATGTCACTTGCGTTATAACGTATAGCAATTTTTTTCATAACCACCTTAATTATTGTTTTACAAAATTTGCAAGTTGTAATTATTTCCTAGACAAACTTCCAGTATTTTTTGTTATAAAAATATCTAAGATATAAATCTTCGTTTTTTTTTGTTATGTTTTGTTTTGAGTGGTAAAAAATAATAGGTGACTCAATAAATTAATACTGGGGAGTAAAGTAATTTAAATAATACAAAGTTTATTATTTTACTTAGTTTTATTAAAATTGTACAGGTAGTTTTAGTACAATAATTGCAAAATAATATATAGAAATAGAAAAACAACAAAGTTTGCAAAACTTTAAAATAGGATCAGCTGGGATTTTGATAAATACATGTTAGTGTTACCAAAAGGGTCTATAATCAAAATATGCTATCAGTTTTGGTTGGCATTTTTGTTCGTCCTATAAGTTTTGACCACCGTGTATAGCAGAAAAACTTAAGGAAACACAATACAAGTGTGCGTAGGAAAACAATGGTGTTAAAATAACAATATCACGTAGGGCGAAATTATATCATTACTGTTCACTATGTATCTCAATACTGGAAGCCTAGCATTAGACAGTTCGCTTGGGCGTAAGTGTAACTGATAATTACGCATACAAGTTTCAATTTGTTCATTGTTGTTGAAAGGACAGGAAGTTAACGCGCTCCCAAACACGTAGAGCGTTTGCGTGAGTGGGTAATAATTTTACTAAATTAATATCACAAAAATACAATTTTGATGAACCCACGCAATAAATCACAAAGTGATTTGTCCAACGAATTACCACACGCTCATTTAACATCTGCTGTCTGACAGGAAATTTGTTACAGTAACTCGTTTAAAATTAGCTTAGTTCTTGCTTTTTTATTAGATGATATTTTATTAAAAAGACCAAATTGTTTGCGCGTACTATTCAAAAAATGCTATTAGGATGAAATTGTAACGTTAAGGTGGCCTAACTGTAAAAAGTAATACAAGGCATCATGCATATGGTGCGCTAAGGTAATTGAGAATTAATATTATTAATTTCACAAATAGTCAGTGATGATGGCAAAAATAGTTATAGGAATTACATTTGGGATCGTAAGTGTGAGAAATTGTTTATGCCCCATCGGTACATTTGATTCAAAAAATAAACAATTTTCTAACTCATTATTCACCAACAAAATCAAACAAAATATCCCTAGATAAACACGTATTCGTGATCAAGTATTGCCGGATCTTTTAGAAGAAAATGACAGATTGATAATTTAACTATTTTATTTAAATTAAAACCTTTGATTTTGGTTTAAATTCGGTTAATGCAACACATTATAGTTCATAATTACCAAAATTAGTTAAATTAGTTACTATAGTTTAATTTAACTAATTTTGGTAATTATGAACTATAATATAAGTTATAACTTGTTATTTTTAAAACAACTAACCTAAAAAGAATCCTGCCAATGTTACGTTTTGATTTTAGTTTCAGCCCTGCTTTATTTTTAAAATACGCATCTGTTCTGTGATAAAACCTATAGATGCTTACCAAATTAATTAAATTTGAGGGGACTGTTTTAAGAGTTTAAAAAATTGATAATCTTTGTACTCACTTTTACCCGTCAGTTCTGTGTCCAATGTTAAAATTCAAAATTCCTGCGAAATATTGAAGTTTAAACGTCAAATCCTCGTTTTAACTCAAGTGTTGGTAAAAAATTACCTATTGAGCCCGCCTTTTGCACGACAGTCATCTTGAAAACAATGCAAGCGGCGAAGTTGTGGTGAATGCACGTATAGTTCCAGTCAAAATTTCAGTACTGTGGTGAGTAGTTATGCAATAAACCATATATTTTCCAATAAATTATGTATTTAATTAGTACCCTGGTATACTCGTCACTTCCCTTGCATTCAAATTTAGAAAACACAGATATTTTAGAAACAGTTTGAATAAGTGACTGGCCCGGTCTGGAATAGTATATTTATTATATTATCTATGTTCTGATAACAAAATACTGTTTAATTTTTTCCGAAAACTATATAAACAAAATGAGGTCAATTTGTAGAATCACCCATATGACTTCTACTTAATTCCAAAATAATCAGGTTTGCCTAAATTTCTTGGCCAAATAATCCCAACTATGCTTTGTGTATAAGGTGCAGGTGACCGAATTGTATCACCTCCGTTTCAGGTTTTAACTCAATTAAAGCTCATTTTTCATTTGTACCTCCCCAGGCGGTATTTGCATCACAAAATTAACCATCTTTTGTTTTTTTAACAAGTTGTTTAGTTTTATAATTTATCATGACCAAATAAGTAAGACCAAATGATTGATGATCCAAAAAATCATCGATTGTTACTTTTAGTAGGAAGTGTATAATAAAATTTAAATTTAAAAAAATTAGTCATTAGACAGTGAAATGTAAAATCCCAGTTTAAGGTCATCCACAAATTAGCAAATTAAACTATTAAATCATAAAAAAGTTGTGATTCAAATTTATTGAAGTGGTGACTGTTACTCCATAATAAAATTTTAATACTTTATATAGAATTTCCATTAACATTTTAAAATGTATGTAACTTTTTTGTATAATTTAATAGTATATTATGTATCAAGTTTGATAAACGCCATTTTATACACGAATTTAATTTAGGCACTAGCGAGCTTGCGAGCGAGTGCTTAAGTTAATGAGTGTATAGAAAAGTTCATAAACGAGGTGCATACTATACTTTTTCTACGACAAATACTTATTATTATCTTAAAATGATTTAAATCAAAAATTTGTATAGAGCGCCATCTATGAAACAACAGGGGAAACTGTCAAATGTCACATTTTTACATTTTATAAACACAATTATAAAGGTTATAAATCGAAATGTATCTTGAAAATTGACATTTTTTCACAGTGAAAGTAAAGGAAATGTTTTATGAGGACTTTACATTTACTGAAGTAGAGTCCGTGCCCGAATTTAAGTTATAGTTTACTGCCGGCGAAATTAAAAGGTCAGTACAATGTTCATATAAACTTTTCAAACTATTTAATACTTTTGTATTTTTGTAGATAATAAAATAATTTTCACATTTAGTATTATTTTACAAGGCACTTTATTTTAACGATTGTATGACATTTGACAATTGTCAACTAACTTAAAACTAACTTTAGCCCGTGACTAAAAACCTGTTGCTAACTTCAGCCCGTGACTAAAGCGCCGTAAAGCCACAACTTGTCAATTTGTATTTAAAAGGTCACTTAGTGTCATGGAAACAAGTACGATAAAGGGCGTTTTAAAAAAATATCTTTTTACTGTGCGCAACACACATACACACACACACACACACGAGCGCATTGCTCGGTGTCAAAGGAGGTGAGGCTAGAGATTCTCATTTCGTTTCGCACGACCAATGAATAGGGTGCATTATGGGCTTAAATCCAATGACCCACGGTGTCAAAAACCCATGAGACGACTATTTATATACGTTTAATCCCGTGGCAAGATTAATGCCCGGCTAGATTCCATCGCCGAGAACTATGACAAATTGCTTGCGATCAGATAACATAACCAACTTGTTGGAGCTGGAAGTCTATATTAAAATATTATTAGCCGAACTCTTTTAAGCATGTCATATGTCATATTTCATTTTAAAGCTTTAAATATTTCTATCTAGTTAGATTTTCTTCTAAGGAAAATTAAAATTTAAGAAAAAAATATTAAAGGAGTTATTTGGAATATCATTTTTTAAATTTAATCAAAATTATAAATAAATAACAAAACTTCTACAAAAGCAAACATTTTCTTATCCTTGTAAAAAGCAATAAATGCAGCCCCACAAAAATATATTTTTGTTTTATTTAAGATTTTCAAAAAATGCCAAAACATGTAAAACTAAAAAATCAAATTCCTAAAAAGTATATCCTTTGATTATTTATATTGACATTCAAATTGAATGATTCAATACTTCAAAAAAATATATAACTTTTAAAAGTAATAACCCATAAATTTGATATAATAATAATAATAATAATATACGTTTAAGGTACATATAAATACATTGTACATAAAATATTTTCAAAAATGGGACATTACAAATACTATAGTTTCTTAAACAGAAAAGTTATCACAGTCTTTAATATTTTTTGGCAGTTGGTTAAAATCATATAGCCCATTATACAAAACAGAGTTCAAAAGTTGACTAGTCGAACACCTTTTAAACAATCACGTTGGTTACGAGTAAAATCCTTAAAAATAAATAAAATAACATTAAACTTAATTTTTTGTTTGGCGGATATCATATTTAAAACATTTTTTCTACTCCCACCTTTAAAACGCCCTCTATCGTACATGTTTCCATGACACTAAGTGACCTTTTAAATACACATTGACAAGTTGTGGCTTTACGGCGCTTTAGTCACGGGCTGAAGTTAGCAACAGGTTTTTAATCACGGGCAGAAGTTAGTTTTAAGTTAGTTGACAGTTGTCAAATGTCATACAATCGTTAAAATAAATTGCCTTTTTTGTAAAATAATACTAAATGTGAAAATTATTTTATTATCTAAATACAAAAATACAAAAATATTAAATAGTTTCTCAACGCCAATATTTGAAAAGTTTATATGAACATTGTACCGACCTTTTAATTTCGCCGGCAGTAAACTATAACTTAAATTCGGGCACGGACTCTACTGTAAAGTCCTCATAAAACATTTCCTTTACTTTCACTGTGAAAAACTGTCAATTTTCAATATACATTTCGGTTTATAACCTTTATAATTGTGTTTATAAAATGTAAAAATGTGACATTTGACAGTTTCCCCTGTTGTTTCATAGATGGCGCTCTATACAAATTTTTGATTTAAATCATTTTAGATAATAATAAGTATTTGTCGTAGAAAAAGTATAGTATGCACCTCGTTTATAAACTTTTCTATACACTCATTAATTTAAATTAAATTCGTGTATAAAATAGCGTTTATCAAACTTGATACATAATATACTATAACATTAGTATCACAGGTGTATATTTGTTACATTTTAAAATAGTTCTTATTCCACGATTTAAAATATTTTGAAATTGATTCAGTTAAAAATTTATTAACATATATAAGGAGATTAAATAAAAATACATATTTTTGGATACTCTAGATATAAAACTTACTTTTTTTGTGTATTTTATTTAATGATATAATCAGCGTTCATGAAAATTAAGGTTTTTGATCAAACTAAATAATAAACCAAATATTTGATTTGTTCCACATTTAATAATCTTCCATTATTAATAACAACCTATACATCACTAACATTTACACGACTTAATTTAGATTTTTTGCCAAACAAAGACATTTTTTTTTACTTTTTATTCATATCCTGTTGCATTTCTTTCAGGTCTTTGCCACGTACATACAACATAGTATCATCCGCAAATAAAACAATTATAAATTTATTGAAAATCTTCACAATATCTTTAACATAAAGTAAAAATAATATAGGACCCAAAACAGTTCCTTGAGGCACCCCAAAATTAACAAACATGGATTTAGACAAACAACCATTGTACTCTACACTCTGAACTTTGTCAGATAGGTAGATACGAAGTAAACCATTACCTTAAAAACACATAATTTGGTGTGGGTCCCATGTCTAATATATTATATTAGACATGGGACCCACACCAAATTTATATGAGTTTATAATGACACTAAATCAACAAGTATTGCGCAAGCAGAATTTAAATTGAAGTATGCAAAAAATATATAGTTTTTGCTGCAGCTCCCCTGCAGACTGGCCCCCCTAATAAAGATAATAGATAATTCAAATTTTAGTGGTGCAATTTATAATTTACCATAGTTTATTGATAAATATCAAAATTTATTAAAAAATCCAAGAATTACTGATTTTATTTTATTTTTTATTACTTTAGGAAAACAAATTTAAAATGGTACAAAATCTGTAATACTTGGATTTTTTAAATAAGTTTTAAAATTTGCCAATAAAGTATAGTATAATTTTTTGCGTTTCTTCTAAAAAAAGGAGGTTCAATTATTGAGAGAATAATGTCATGAACAGGATTCATTAAAAAATCAGAAATATTTAACTAAAGAAAACTTACCGGTATTTTATAATAATATTAATAATAATAAAACGACTTTATTTGATATAAAAAGTAATACATCAAAAGGGCGAAGTTTGATCATGGATCATTCTTCCACTTAACCCTACTATACATAATGAATTTTTATTTATAAAAAAAAACGAAAACAAAATAAAACATGGTAACTTAATAATTAAAATAAAAAATTGTGTAATACAAAAATAAAAATAAAAATCAAAATTATAAACACCCACCCACCACATCTTCAGTCATAAAACCACCAATTAGAGCAAATAGACGCGAACTCGGATGATATAGTAAAAGTACACTTTTATAATAGGAAATACAAAAGTAAGTTATCTCTGCCCAAAATGCACCCATCTGATCTGATCTAAAAATAATTAAATCTTGCAAAATATAAAAAGACAGTCTACTTTTTTGACATAGAGTGATTATATTCGTTCTATTAAACATAATACTTGTGAGTAAATGGCGTACTGTATCTGCTACAAGCATCATAATCATAAGCATAATGTAAAATAAATCGTTTTCTGAAGGTGTTTCCCATTCTATTGTGACAAATAAGGACAACGCGAGTAAACTAATCGCCCACACCAGAGGCTGCTTCGCTCACCAACTAATCCATATAACATATTGTGCATATAAAAAACATTACCGACAATAATGGGTTACTTCCTTCCTATGAAATAATACAAAAAGTTTTATTGCATGCCCATAAAAACATTCTCTTTACTTTCACTGTGAAAACTGCTTCTATATCGTATTAAAACGGTTATTAGTCCATTTTCAAGGGATCAATTTCGCGTTTATCAAGCATGATACATAATTTACTATAAAATACTCGTGCAAAACAAACCATCCTGCAATTGGCCTCGGTTAGGAATTAAAAAAAGATTGCATGTCTAATGTTGCCTTTATAAAAGAAGCGACCTAATGATCTGGTCGTGTCTTATCCGCTGTGAGATTACTCAGTCTTAATTATTATGTCAAATTTGGAACAGGTCCGTTGTAAAGTGCATTAGTTAGAGTCTCGAGGCGCATGCAAAAAAACATACAGACATTATTCTTCTTGTGTTCTTAATTCCCGAAACAAATTCAAACCTACACGATGTTATAATTTAGACAACACCTGTGAGAATTGTCTGTAGCTCGGTGCTGCATTTACTGAAGTTTAATTTTAAAGCGTCAAATTACAATGGTACTTAACTGTGCTGATTCATATTAATTTTATATAGGAATACCTTCGTGGTCGTTGCCTTTATATGTATGATTTATAAATCGCAAATTGATTATTGATTTTTTATTATACAGCGTTGACATAGCGTCTAAAAACTAATTTACAAACTGACATAATTATAATATACAACAAACCAGCAAGTTATTTTATTAAAATAATAATATTATATTATATTAGCTTTTGTTGTGAATTTGTCAAAAATATTTTAATTATAGAAACAATATTTTCATCACACATTGGCAACGTAGCATTCTATTTTTATTCAAGTTTTTATTTTGTTAATTTGTTGTTTGTTTTGTGATTTATTGGCTTTATTTAACGCATTAACCTTTGCTAATAATTTGTTACTGAACAACAGGTAAGTCTAACATAACCAAAGAAACTATTTTAAAATTTTTGTGAAAATTGGCAAAAAATTATCAAACTAAAATTTAAAAAAATATTCCAAGGTAATATTATTAGTACCTACTCTCAAAAATGACTAATTTAATAGTTATTAGTGGCTGCTTTTTCACTTGTACCATGGTTAACCATGGAATAGCATGGTGTCCCAAAATTTAACAGCCAATTCTTATGTAAAATTGTCCCCTGAACCCGAAAATACCGTCGAAAATTATGAAAGTGGAGCAGTTTTTGAGATATAGTCAATTCCATAATAAATGGAAAATTAACTATATCTCAAAAACTGTTCTACTTTTTTAACTTTTGACGACATTTTCGGATTCAGGGGAAAATTTTACAAAAGAATTGTTTTATAGTAAATTATTTTTCCATGGTATACTACATTCAGGGTGTTAATATTCCATCAGCGACAACTGCCATTATATTTAAATTTACCACGTTCTCCTGTGTAAACCGGTCTCGTTTTGCAGTGACATCTACTCCATTCTTAAATGGAATGTACCAATAATAATTATATTAAAATTTAAAACCCTTCTTCTGATCGAGCACATGTTACCATGTTTTGAAGAACATTACCACTATGAGATCGCTATTGCTCTCAATATGGAACAAAGTAAATAAATATGATTTATTATTATAATAAGTTGCATAAAGAGGCCTACGAACTCATTATCTGACAGATATCGTTTTAATGGAGATGCATTGCTTTACATCTTTTGATTTCGTTAAAGGTTACCATACCAGTCATTCAAACTGAAGGTAGCTTGAATTTATTGATTTAATTATTGTGGAGCAAAATGGATTCTCTTCACAATGATGCGCGCACCTGATTTAAACAATAAGATTTTGTAACTCAGTTGTTAAAACTGTACCGCAGAAATAAATAAAGTGAAGTTGGGAATATTTTGAAATAAACATTATTATTATTATTTTTGTAGAAATAGGATTTTGTTAATAAATCTGTTGTTATAATACAAACAACTTCTTCAATTAATTTAAATCGCTTAATCTTTTTTAAAACTTTGTAAATGTCTTTTAAGTAGTTTCTACTACAACATAGAATTTTTTCAAATTTTTTTCATAGCGGCTTAAAACGTATTATCAGGCAATTGCGATGTGTTTGTTAATAATTGTTGTGGAAATCTTAGCGGTTAAGTCACAATAATTAATACATTATTTTTCGTTTAAGGTTAAGTCGACGACTTAAATCTTCACAATTTGTAAGTACAATAATTACGCAAATAACTCGACGAAAAAAAATTGACTTAATTATACATTTTCAGGCAATTATATCTGAATAAAAAGATTAGATGGAGTTAGTTTATGGTGAATTCAAAGGCTACCGTTTTGGTTTTGAATTGAAAAATAATAATAAAGGCGATTACCGAGTCCGTTCACATACTTTTTGTCGGTCTGCGATAGTTTTTTATTCTCGAAAAGTCTATACGCATTAAAATTTTCAATATTATCGAAAGTAATATCGTATGCAACGGGTACAGTCTACCGGATATACGCTATAGATCCATCGGACGATTTTGAAAGGAGAAAAATACTTTTTATTATATGTTGCCCACCAAGTGAATACCAACTTTACAACACAATGTACTAAGTATATTTAGTTAATTTATTATTAATTTACGCTGTTTTAGTTACTTTTTTACCATTTTATTGTAAAATCGTGTTTTTGATTCAATTGATTTACTGTCATTGTTATTCAGTTATTCTGGTGGTGTGCCATATGGCAGGCAGTCAACATCTCCATGATCTTATCATTTTCAGAACAAACAATCCTAAATAACGTTTTGTAATGCGGTTGCATATTTCGATCTTATCGCCAATTTGCAGCCCTCATAACGGGGTTTTTCTTCTCAGAAAAACCCCTTCGTGAAATAACCAATAAATTTCAGTTTTGTTTAGCAGCTGCAAAAATTTATATCACAGCAATATTTTGGTTAAATTTGTAAAATGTGGCACAACAAATTCACTTACTACAAAGAAGAATTTTGGACATTTTATATAGTAATTGGACACATGGAGCATAGTTATTGGGATTGGACAATTTTTATATAAACATAACAACTTTACATCAAATAACATAAATTGTTAAATATTTTTTAAAGATAAATTGCTGTTTTAGGTAATTTTTTTTCTGGATTCTGAACTACTAATTTCTTGGTCTGACTTCTGAAATAGTTTGTTGCAAATATCATTAAGTGCACTTCACAAACTAGAGATACCACATGTGGTATCTCTAGTTTGTGAAGCATTTACAATGTTTAGGCCGGAACAGGATGATTTATATATTTATCTAATATTTTTTCGGGTGGTATGTTAAAAGTTTTTTCCGAATTTATTAATTTTGTTTCCATTAGTTTTTTATGTTCTCTATCATGCACTGTATTTAAATCACTGTTATTCTGCAAGATGTCCTGTGACGAAGAAATCAATATATTACTTACTCTCTAAAAATGAATTAGTAAAAAATGTCATAGCGAAAAAGCAGTCACTAATATTTCTCGTCAACAGCAATTTGTATACAGGACATTTAGCAGTTAATTCCTATGAAATATTATTCGCTGAATCCGAAAATGTCGTCAAAAGTTATACTGCTTAACTTTTATAGTTTTTGACGGTCTTTTCGGATTCAGGGGACAATTTTACATAAGAATTGGCTGCGAAATGTCCGGGATAAAAATAGAGTATGATATTGGACATATGTCCAATAATAGAAATTAACATTTTTTACCAACCAGTAATTGGATACTGGCTATTTTACTGTTTGTTTTCAGAATTCAAATTAAATTTTTTAAACCACGAGGAACACATTTATACCACACACTGATCTGTACACTGTTTAGAAATATTTTTTATTGTAATTTAAACACAGCCCTGTTCTTAACAAAAAAAACAAAAATCTTACCACCAAAGTAACGTGCGAACTTTTTTGTCCTATATTGGACCCAAAATAAAGTAGTTCTATATTATTACCGACTGAGATAGTTATAATTGTATACAGCGTCATCTAATGATTTGACTTTAAGGTAATTATTTATAAAACTCTTGTTTTTACATGTTAATTGTCCAATAACTATAAAGTGTTTACTTTACCCTACTACTACAACACTTACTGATGTATTTCGTAACTTTAACCCTCTTCATTGTACACTGTAACACAATAATCTGTAACCTTTAAAATTAATTTTCTACAAAAAATTATGTTAAAATAAACTACGAACCCATGTTAACAAATCTGTTTTTTATATCATTGTATCAAAGAAAGATGTAAAGAAAAAAACCTCTATTTTGTAAGTATTTAATCGATCACATTTTACAGTTGTATCTTCATCGCTGAAATAATGAGGAATCTCATGTGGGATTCTTTAACCTTAAGGTCTGTGGGAACCTTATCTAGAATATTAATTGTATATTTATTCAGAAATTAATTAAACTAAGATCAGGCAATTTCAACGCAGACACAGAACGTCATCGTTTTGAACATTATTGTTTCAAAATACGTCTGTGTACAGTTTGACTGGTGTACTGATTCACTCAGTCAGCTCTTAATACAAGTAATATAAGAAGGTTGAGCTTGATAGTGTGGGTCAAAAGTTTTACAAGACGAATAAAAATCATAAAAATTTATTTTACTTCAGGTTTTATTAATTATTTTAGAAACGAAAATAATGATCGGATCATTGGATAAATGATTACCATAGGCGTGCGAAACAGGGGCTACACAGTAAAAAAATTTGCCCGTGTAAATTTTTTAGTGTAGGGGTAAAAATATTACAGGTGATTTGTAAGTGTAAAAGTTACACTACAAAATACACTAGGTAGCATTTAGTGCGTATTAACTTTATTAAACACATTTAAAGAATATAAACATTATTCATTGGTACATTCACACTATTTATTATTAAAATAAATCAAAAGGGTAGAAAAACTTAATGCGAGTGTTTATTACCCCTTAATGTGTTAAATAGTGATAAAATGTACACTACAGTGCATGTCAATTTCTTTGTTTGTTTTGATGTTACTAAGAGCTCTTTTTTTTACACTACTAGTGCACATTGTATCACAATTAAAGTTAAATTACACCAATAGTGGCAAAATAGACTGAAAAAACTGGTAATAACTGAAATGCGTTTAAAAATGTTTGGTTGGGATACCACGTTGTGAAAGTGTGGCATTTTTGTTCAGTTTGATTTTAATTACGGTGAATCCATAAGGGGACATTCTTATTTTTTGGTAGGTATTATACTTCCTTTTTCTTTAAGCCTTAATACTCAATAAATACCAATATGTTAAAAGGATGTCCAAACCCGACCTATATTATATATCAATAATTTACGGCAGTAGGTCGGGTTCTTGTAACATTAATAATATAAATACATACACACTTGATTTACTTTTTATTTTCAAGCGTAATGGTTGTTATACCTATACCTATACCTCCATTTTTATTAATATTATGGAAAATTTATACACGTGTGGTAAATCCCCGACATACAGCCGCCTGACGCCTCTCTACCAATGAGATCCCTATTTTTTATAACAGAAAAATGAATTACTGATGAATTCTCAAGATAATTCATTGCTTACAAGTTGACAGCCAGTAAAACATTGCATTGATATAAAACTTTTACATTTTAAGGAATCATTTTGCTTAAGCCATACGACTCAAATATAAAATTTTATTTGAAAAGGCACCGATTTTGATAATTGTCATAGATTTTTGTTCCAAATAAATGTTTCTCTTTATTTACCTTTTCGTTTTATTCACTACCACCAATATGTTTTACTCAAGTAATAGTGTTAATTTACATTAGAAGTTTGCACTAAAAGAGTAAAAGTACCTTTCTAAAATTAGAACTTTTCCAAAGTAGTGTTAATTTACACTGAACAAAAGTGGGATTTTACCTTGGAGGTATAGAAGTACACAATTTTAGGTAAATTAACACTTTTTAATTCAGTGTAAAATTACTTTATTCTCAGTGCTATAGTGTTAAATCATACTTGCTTACTTGGGGAAAATTACACTACAAATTAATTCTAATTGTAGTGTTATAAAACAACACTATTTAGTGTGGACCTGTGTGAACTCTAATTAGTGTTGCTTAGAGTTGATTTTTTTTTAATGTGTACTCGGGTAAAAATCCTCATAATTTTTTATGTGTTTTATGTGTTTTTTTCCTGACATAACAAACAAAATAATGAAAAATATTAAAGGTCAAAAAAATATTAATAAATTTAAGAATTGTGCAAAAACGTGTTCTTCGTAAAAACAAAATTATAATAATTACCCCACATTACTTTAAAGCTTAATTTAATTAAAAACCGCGTGATTTTTCACGCTACGTATACCCTCAAATTGAATATTAATACCTCGGCGGATATTATAAAATAAACATAAAAAAATTAATACCTACCTGTAGCGATACAGCCGTTATTAACAGGCTTCTCGAAACCAATTTGTCCAAAACTTGATTCAATTAAAGCCGCTCAGAAAATTGGTGCGTATAGAAAAAAACGGGGCAATTAAACACTGCTGCCCCACTTATTATATTTCGGACAACGTTAATTAATTCCATAAGAAATGCGGCGAAAAAACTTGATGCAACGCATGCAGCACTCTTGCAGATGGTCGCGACCAAAAACGTTTAGCAATGTTTTTTTAAGCGGTATTACCTGTCAGAAAGTACAAAATCATCGCGCTTAAGCCGTATTTTTCCTCATTCATTTTTGGTTTTAATCGATTTTATATTTAATCATGTTTGACGAAATAATATGTTACTTTCCTTAATTGTCATTCACTGTTGGCATCTTCAAAAAATATAAGTTAAATGGGTCGCCCTGTATATTTTATATCAAAGTCTTCATATCGCCTTATGTGTAAGATATGCATACTTTTTTAAATTTTGGTCTTACGTCATTTGTGTCAAAAGATATGATTTTTTAACCATAAGTACACAGTAAAAAATATTTGTTAATTTTAACCAGATTTTATGTTAATCCAGGTCCACATAACTTTATGTTTAGTTTACAACAACTGTAATCTGTTAACTAATTGAATAAGTAGTTTGTAATTGGGTTGTTTTCAAAAAACACCCACCTTCTGTAAGGTTGAATTCCAATAACTTTGTTAAATATTATCGGATCTTATTGATTTAAAAACCAAGTGAAAGCCTAACAAGACCTTAGTAAACTCTTTCAGAAATTTTTTGTTTAGTTATTTCAGAATATTTTTTTTAATTTTGAAACTTGTGAAACACACATTTTCGCATGTCCCATTAGCGTTTTATAAAACTTACATACATGTTTTTTTTTAATATTGAATAACCAGAACTTTGTGTTGCTTTATAGCAATCCATAAAATCCTTAGTTAATACAGTAAACAATTTATATATAAAATAATTAATTTTAATCTACTTTTTTTAAATTTGACTCATGTGCCAGACATTTTTTCCGTTTAAAAAAAACATATATATGGCAACTTTTTTGGTACTCACGTGATCAACAAATGATGTTCGGACGTACAAATTACCCAGCTGAATTTATTTATCAGAAAGAAGATATAATAATAATAATAATAATAATAAGCTAAGAAAAAATACTATTTTTCATGTTTATTTTTATTTTAGGGCACTAAAGCTCATTTGGAGTAATTAATGACTGTAATGTCTTATTATTATTTTTTAAATATGGTTTTAAAAAAACTTTGTCCACTGCGTTATAACGGTATACCGAGTCCACTATGTTACCTTATGCTAACGCAATGGAATTTAGGGTAACGCAATAGAATTTTTCGACAACAAAGTGGATATTTACCGTCGCTTTTATTAAAAGTAGTTTATGATTAACGAATTTAAAATTATTTGTAACTACAACTCATGATATAGATTACATCCAATGAAAAATTCCACGCAATATAAAAGTACTAAAAGGGACCTTCACTAGCTTATAGTCAAAGAAAAAGGGTGTCTACAATTTTGAAATCTAAGTTGTTATTCTGCAAGTGAGCAAGACTACAAGGGATTTTGTTTATGCATTACTCTAAAATCGTACCACCCTATATAGTTTCTTTTTTACGTTATCTGATTAAGTCCTTTGTGTACCTCTGTCCGTTGTGACACCAATGTCTATTTTGTTACTTATTTTAGTTTTTGTTAAAAAAAATACTTAAAATGATTTTTATACACTATCACTTGGTAATACGTGTTTATAAATTAGAGTTTAATTCACTAATACAGTGACTAAAAGAAAATATTAATGGTATTGAACATACATATTTAAAAAAAAGCATACAATTTTTAATAAAAAAATGAAATACAAAATTGGAGTTTGTGAACTAGGTACAAATTATTTTTATAACAACTTTTTTTATTGAATTAAATTTTGGATTTCAAATTGGTAACACAGTGGAGATATGTATATAAAGCTAGCTAAACACATTTTTCTGAAAAAAAACGTAAACAAGATTAAAAAGTGCACTGCCTGTCTTAAATGTAAGTAAACAAAACACTAAACATTTATAAAAATCCAACCAATAGACAATTTAAGCAAAAAAAATATTTTGATCTTCATTTTCCTGAAAGCGGGTGTTTCTTGAAAATGACCCATTTCAAAAACTGCTCCACTTATTTCTGGTTATAAATTATAAACACTCTGGATACGTTACGAATTAGAATCAGGTGTACTTTTTCAATGAAAAAAATTGTTAAACATTAACAAAATAATCTGAATTTGAAATTAACAAAATGCTTACAAAATGGCATATTACATTTACAAAACTTTCGGTAAAATATTTTCCTTTATTAAAATAATTACAAAATAAAATTACACTACAAATCTAATTTTTTTAACAGTATAGAATTGGCCATCTAATCTGGTTTTATTAGAATTTTATGAAAAGTGTTGTAAGATGAATGGAAAATCATTCTTATTTAAAAATACAACAAGTTATTTACTAACGACGAAAAACAGATTTATTATTAACCATTCTCAAAACATTTATCTCCGTATATAGTGTAAAATAAACTGAAAAAAATGTGGAGTAAAATTTCAAATGGCAATAAACACGATGAGAGGAATGTTTAAACATTGAAATTGCGTGATGGTCGTCTAATTAAATGCAATGGCAAGAATGGTCTGAAAGGCAAAAAGGGGAAAAGAGAGGTACTTATTGGAAACAATTACTCCAGATAAATTATCGCGACGAGCAATAATAAACAAGGATCCCGATGATCCCAAGAGGTTATCCCACTTCCACATCATACCATTGTTATTTACTAATATTGTTTACAATAAATTACAAGGCACATTGTGTGTGAGTACACGTACCTTTATCATGACCAATTAAATGTTTCTGCAATGTTATGTTATAAAATAATTAAACGACTTGCCTCCTTTCACCTCTCGACTTTCATTTATCTATCTATTCTCGATTGATTTTTTTATCGCCTCCTCCTAAGCCCATAATCCTTCGGATAATTATTAGTATCACTTTGCCGTTAAAAAAACGAGCAATTAACTCCTAAATGGTGTTTTTCTTCGTTGGTGGCATTACAAAAATCGCTCTTTTACGAACCTCAACTATTTTTATTCCCTTTTTACCACATAACATTTAATTCAAATTAATTTGGTCTTCTACTAAGTCTAATACAAAAATATACAGGGTGTCATTTAATAAGTTGTCATACCTTGGTAATTTGTTAATTTTATTTTGTAAAACTTTAACATAATTTTTACAAACCAGCTCTCTTAAAATGAATAAGTCAAAAATTACTAATTTAATAGTTATTAGTGGCTGGTTTTTCACTTGTACCATGGTTAACCATCGTATTCCAAAATTAAACAGCCAATTCTTATGTAAAATTGTCCCCTGAATTCGAAAATGTCAAAAGTTAATAAGTTTTTGAGATATAGTCAATTTTCCATTTAATATGGAATTGACTATATCTCAAAACCTACTGCACTTTCATAATTTTGGGATACCATGGTATTCCATGGTTAACCATGGTACAAGTGAAAAAGCAGCCACTAATAACTATTAAATTAGTCATTTTTGACTAATTCATTTTTAGAGAGAGGGTTTGTAATTTTATTAACAACATTTCTTGTCAAAATTCGTTTCGTTTAAGTTCTCAATTACCAACAAATACTTTTGTTAATGGGTCTACAAAACGGTTTGAAAATTACAAGAATTATGGTTGAATTATTGATATAGGATTCTGTTATTAAATCTACAAAATGTTTGTTAAAATTACAAACTACTTATTCAATAAGTTAACATATTATAGTTGGTTGTAAAGTTAACATAAAGTTATGTGGACCTGGATTAACATAAAATCTGGTTAATATTTGGTTAAACTTAACAAATATTTTTTTCTTTGTATACGTTCTTAAAACTATAAAATTCTGTCGGTAAATGTAAATGTGAATCACAAAAGTGCATTATTCAGTTAATTTTCGAATCATGTCATGTCTTACTCCGGACACATAGAATCTGTAGCGTCCGGTGCTGTTCATTACACACTGAATACAATATTAATACCGACCGATTCTTTATATTATTATTTAAAAAAAAAATACCAAACTGACTGGAATAAATTTATAACTTTTTAATCGAAATCTAAAAACTTTCATGTAAACTGAACCAATTAGTTTTTACTTCCAAAAAAGATTTCTTTAATCTAAAGGTAATGTTTAATTTGGTTTTCAGTGGGCCGAATTAATTTTAAAACCATTTTAAATACAACAATTCATTCGGAATTTACGATTGTTACCTACGTGTGTATAATAAGTTTCTTTTGAAATCTTTGTGGAACCGTTAAAATGGTTAGACTAATTCACTAATAACCGGCAAAAAATACAAGATTAGTAGGTAATTACACTTAATTTTTAAATCGAATATGCGTAGTGTATTGCCTGGGAAAAAGTTGGACAATTGTTAGTAAAAATGTTAATTTAAGTTTTCTTATTACGATATTATGTTCAAATTTTGCGTGGTAATGGCAGTAATATAATTTCCCTGCTGTATCCTTACACAGTAAAAAGTATTCTAGTAACTTTTTTGTAGAACCAGTGACAAAAGTATTTCTTGGACATTGGGAATCTAAATAAAAGGAATTTTGATAAGTAATGTTGCTTTATTAATCGATTTCCTAACCAAAAAATTAACACATACCTACATAAAGTAAGCAGAAACATAAGTTGCAGATGCTGAAGTCAATTTAAATTGTTGATGAGTATTGTCAGTGGGAAATGTTTTGATTGACTGCCTGAAATCACGTGTACTTTTTCAACGAAATAATTTTTTAAACATTAACAAAATAATATGTTACCTTTATAATTAACAAAATTGCATATTACCTTTACAAAACTGTCGGTAAAATATTTTCCTTTATTAAAGTAATTACAAACCCTAGTTTTCTACAAAAAATTATGTTAAAATTATACAAAAAAAATATTAAACCATAACTCATGTTAAAAAAATTTATAACAGTGCATATATGTAGCACAATTTATTTCATTACTTAATAACTTTTTCCCGGCAAAATCTCGCGTGTTAGTTATAGTTAAGTCAATAACTAATCAGCATCGATTTATTTATAACGAACGAAGAGTGGACGGACTTTTAAGTAAATGTCAGAGCTGTGTAGAAAATTAATTTTAAAGTTTTCCCACAACGTAGACCATAAACCAATGTGGGAGTGTACCTGTGCTGTGCTTTCGCTATCCGAAAAAATCCAAAGACTTATTACTAGAGCTCGGATTTGTATGTGATTAATTTATGGATGCGTTTTGTCTCAATTCAATTTAATCAGTCAGTCTGGTTAGTTTTATAAAATGCGACCAAAAAAATCAGTTTGTGAATATTTAAATGGTTATGGGCTAGACATATGGGACTATATTATATACTATATACTATATTTTACAAGAATATTTCTCTTTTAAATGAAGAAAACGTTTTTTAGCTCAAAAAAATTGTATTTTGACAATAAAATTACATCTCTCTATTGAATAGCTTAGAAACTTTCTAAGAAAGAAAATTTGTCTTGCTACAAAAGCCTATACTATTGACCAAACCACATTTTATTTTGATTTTAGAGTAAATATATCTTGGTTCAATAATATGAATTGCTTCATTCAAAAGCTTCTGATATTCACTGAAACTACCAGCGTTGTTAGTATTTAGGCTTAAATTCTCCTCACCACATAGGCGTTTTGATTTTAATTTTTAAAACATGCATTTAACAATTAGTAGTGAGGGGAGTTTAAGCCTAAATATTGGCATCGTTGAAAACTAGGAGAATAATTGAAAAAAAAATTACAAAAAAAAATATTTCAAACAAATAAGACATTTAATGTTTGATACCAACAAAAGAGCAAGTTTTTTATATCAACACTAATAAACATAAATATGATATAACATAAAATTTGTATTACATATTTTAATAATTATTGATATTAATTTTAATAATTATTGATATCTTACCAAAAGCATTAAACAAATTAATTAAATTCATTTTGAAAGTACATATAACACACCACAATACAACACAAGCGGCAAAATGTAGATATATTAGAAATATAGAATAGAGTTATAATATTATATCACTACCCCAAGAAAATGGAAATGTGTAGGTTGCAATAATACAAAACGGACTAAACACGTTTTGCATAATCTCCCATGTATCAGAAGCTACCAGATTTTGTTAAAAAATTCACATGCTATTGGGATAATTGTGATGTATCTTGAATGAATTGCGCAAATATAAATAATTTTCATAGCTTTTGAACAAAAACTTTGCACTTGGTTGAAAGAAGACACATTCAAGAGATAGTGTATTTGTTTTCAAGAGAACTATACTTCTTCCACTAAGAACTTTTTTCTTCAAGCAATAAATATTCTTTTATGCTAAAATATTGTTTCTTGCCGCTAATAATTTTTTATCAAAAGAGTTGACTACTTTAGTTAAGGGCACCTTTTTTCTCAGATCAGCTGATCTTTTATATTTTGACTTTTTATGTGCATAACAATCCGAACCCTACTTATTACAAAGTAAAAAGGAGTTAATATATTTTTATATTTATTTTAAAATAAACTTATTATTTAATGTGTAGAGTTGTAATTTATTCCTAAACAATTTTTCTTTTGACAGCCCGTTTGGCTTAAAACCTTTACTTCTTAAATTTCTCACGCAATATGTGCTCCAATTATTTCGAAATTCGGCTCAATATAGCGAATGCCTCCCACATCGTAAACTATTACTGATAGTTCGAAAACTTTAATTAGAGGTTAGATTCAAGTTAAACATACATAGATGTGCGTGTACCCACATGGGATAATTAAGACTTTGGCAATCTTTTAAATAACAATTCCACAGTTATTGCAATAATTTTCAATGGCCGAACGTTTAACCACAATCTATTAAGGGTAATTATGCTCGAGCGGAGATATTAATCTCTTTATTTAAAAGTCGTGTATCTATAGATGTTGGAGTTATATGATATCTTAATTCGATACAAGTGCGTTTAAATGTTAATTGTTTATACTCACACACACCTTTCGGTTTTTTTATGCGCGTAAATGGCATTGTTCGTGGTTGATAGTTGCGAAGCAGGCACGAAGATAAATAATGGGGGAAGACATTTTTTTAAACACAAGGTGTGCTGATAAGTCATAAGGAGGGTCGTTTTCGCTATGGACCACATGCGAAGAAACATATCGCCACACTGCAGAGCCTATACCATCAAATTTATATCATCGCACAGTTTCTAACAACTCATTTTTGCATGAGCAATTTTTTGACATAATTTTAAAAAATTTTAAAAAATCATTAAAAATTATTAAAAATTATTAAAAATTATTAAAAATAAAGTTATTTGTATGTTAAAAAGCTATTTTATATTTTAAATATCAAGTAGGATATGTTTCCAATGACGAAATTAATTTAGAGTGCCTTGAAAAGTTTATAAACGAGTTGCATATCTACTATACTTTATCTATTTTGCGTTTATAATGACTTCATTATAACACCGCTTTCGGTGATGTTATGAGATACTTTACCCCACCCAAAATTTTGATTTTATAGGTTGGCTATACTTTAAAAAGTATACTTCTAAAATAATTTTTTGTTTTGTTTTTTGTATTCTTTAACATTAACAGCCGCTTATTGTAAATAAGTCAATTAAGGACGGCATCGCGAATCGAATTTGACATTAACTGTCAAAAGTAAAATTCGACCAAATTAAATATAAGGTAAAAAATTATTTTTTTTTATAGAATTTTTGCAAAATAGATAAAATAGCATAAAGAACTCATGACATAAGACCTTTTGTCGCACTCGTCCATTAAAAAACTCCCTCCTTCGTCGCTCGTTTTATAAATTGTCCGCGTGCGACAAAATTAAGTCTTATGACCTTAGTTCTTTAATATACTATTTTCTACGACAAATACCTACTAAATATTATCTAAAAAATGATTTAAATTACATATTTGTATAAAGCGACATCTATACGAAAATAAAGTAACCATCTCAAAAAACATTTTTGACGTAATTTTCACCATTAACGTTGCCCGTAATTATTTTAATTAAACTTAACAATTATTGATACTTTAAAATATTAAAATAAGTTATGTTAAGAAAGAAAATATTTTATCCTTTGATTTTTTATTACTACAATTGCAAAATATTAGCAATTCTTATACGGGAAATGTTAAAGGTACAAAAAGTGACAGTTGTATTTATTGGAATTCCCGTTAGAATTTCTAATTTGGGAATCTAACGGCCTTAAAATCTCAAATTTTTCTGTGTAAATCAAAATTTATCCCTCAAAAATAGACTAACAATCGATACAGAAGCAGTTTTTCACAGTAAAAGAGAAGAGAATGTTTTATGGGCACTGTACGCTTTATCAGTTAAATCTAGGCAAATCAAGGCACTTTATTTTAATGATTGTATAACATTTGACAACTGTCAACTAACTTCAGCCCGTGACCACACTGAGAGAGAAAATGTTGTAGAACCATTCAAAACGATAATAATTCAAAGGGATTCAAATATGTTTTGGCGTCATTGGTGTGTCCCATTAAATAAATAGGTATATAATTCTATAACTATTTATTTAATGTTGTTTCAAAAAGATATGTATTATACAATTGTTAACAATTGTATAATACATATCTTTTTGAAACAACGTTGAGAAAGGCAATGAAATAAATAGATTTCTTTTTGTATATATACTTGTGTTTAAAAACATTGTTCAACATGTTGGTAAATGAATGTAAAACTACAAATTTTTCTTTTGAATCAAATTTACCCGATTATTTAAATGAACATATTTTCATGTGCTTTTCATGACATGATATTTCTCTGAGTGTAAAGCGCCATAAAGCCACAACTTGTCAATGTGTATTTAAAAGGTCACTTATTGGCATAAAAACGTACGATAATATATTTTATCTACGCCAGTGAGATAAGAACTTCTTATCCCACTCATTTTGAGTGTTAAGTTAACGCATGCGTTTTTCTCTGCTTTTAACCAATCAAATAAAAAAGTCAAAATGTCAAAATGTCAAAATAACCCTAAATTAAGTCTTAGGCAAAAATAATTACCGTTTATTTTTTCATTTAGAGGCGTAGATGAAAATTTGTACAATATACGTGTGATAACGCTTTATTAACGTACTTTTGCGATTGCCCAACTCGTGCTACGCACTCGTTGGGCAAATTTCGCATGCGTATACGCATATACGTTAATAAAGCTCTTATCCCACTTATATCGTAAATAACTATTATCTATTTTGCGTTCATAATGACTTCATTATAACACCGCTTTCGGTGCTGTAATGAGATGCTTTATCCCACCCAAAATTTTGATTTTATAGGTTGGCTATGCTTTAAACAGCATAATTTTTTGCATATTGGTTATAATATTTTTATGATTTTTCTAGTACTTACGAGACTTTTCTGGCTATGAATTTTGTTTAACACCAAAGAAAATCCTTTTTTTCTTCTTTAACATTAACAGCCGCTTATTGTAAAAAAGTAAATTAAGGACGGCATGGCGAATCGATTTTGACATTAACTGTCAAACCAATGACAAACTATCTAAAGTTAAATTTAAGGTATAAAATTAATTTTTTTTATAGAATTTTTGCAAAATAGATAAAATAGCATAAAGAACTCATGTCATAAGACCTCTTGTCGCACTAAGTTTTGAGCTGAACTTTTTGCGTTGGTGACTTAAAAAAAATAACTATTTAAAATGAAAACGACTATTTTATTAGTAAACAATTCTGGTACAAATTTGAATAGTATAATTTTGACTGCTTCATTTTAAAAGAGCAGAAACACAAATCATATAGGTACCTAAACCTAAAAAGTAAATTACCAGAAATTTTATCAAATTAATTTATGTATACATTAGGGTGAGCCAAAAGAACTAACCTATCGGATTTATGGGTTAAAATGAACCTACATACCGAGCAAAAAATTTCCCTGCAAGGCAAAATTTTTTGCTCAATTTTAAAAGGTGTCGGTGAGCATTCTAAGTTTTCCATTGAAATAACACGTAAAAAAATCTTTTTTCCTTAAAAAGACTATAACTTTTGAACCGTTTGAGATAAAATTTTTTACGTCGCGGATTCTTGTAGAGCATAAAATTTCCCAAAGAATCTATACCAGGATTATTTTTTTTAATTAAAAAATTCGTATGTTTGAAAGCTTTGAAAAGTGTAAAAAATCACTAAAACTGAATATTTTGATTTTTTTCACTCTTCAAAGCTTTCAAATAAACGAATTTTTTAATTAAAAAAAATAATCCTGGGGTAGATTTTTTTAGGAAATTTTATGCTCTACAAGAATCCGCGACGTAAAAATTTTGATCTCAAACGGTTCAAAAGTTATAGTCTTTTTAATGAAAAAAGATTTTTTTACGTGTTATTTCAATGGAAAACTTAAAATGCTCACCGACACCTTTTAAAATTGAGCAAAAAATTTTGCCTTGCAGGGAAATTTTTTGCTCGGTATGTAGGTTCATTTTAACCCATAAATCCGATAGGTTAGTTTTTTTGGCTCACCCTAGTATACATATTAAAATATATTTCCTTTTTGTGCCTTTTTATGCCAATTTCGCATTTTTACTTGTCTATCTAAATTGTTTAGATATATTTTTACTTTTTATTTTTGCAGGACTGTGCTATGTGAAAAAGAGGTAAGTTATAGTGCCCATGCAACACAGCTTCGTAGGCGGTTTTGAGAGCTGGAGCGACCAAATTGGATAAAATAAATTACGAACAAATTACCTACATTCGTATGCAATGCAATCACATACAAAAAGGATCCTCCATCCAGATGGACGTTACCGACGCGTTATTATCGACCTGTTTATTTTCTGCTGACCGATTTATAACGGCCGTTCGTTATTTCAAATGTAATTGAAAGTCACACAGGCCATTAACGGATCGAAAATTTATATCATTGGCTGATTTATTTAAAATTCTGCAATTGGAAATATCGTCTTTATAACACCTGTTTATTTAGGTATTTTATGTATACTAGACAGAAAAATGTTTTTCTGCTACACTGTTATAAAAATCAGATTTGTTAACATGAGTTTTACCGAAAATTTTGTGTTATATATTTTTTTACACTGTTTAAAATTTCATGACCATTTTAACACGAAATTAACACCATACATGGTCTATATCGATACTAACCAAAATGGTGTTAAATATGGTTCAAATACTAAAATAGTGTAAATTTAACTTTCACACAGTATTAAAATAAAGTTCCTTGACGCATTACTAGTATATTACCAGTGGTATTATTCCAGAAAATTTAACTTTCAACTCGCTAGAGTTAATGTTTTTAGTGCGTTCCACCGACTTAAAATACTACAGGTATTGACAGCTGTTTCCACCTATTTAAGGTCTCACCAAAGCAAAGGAGTACCTGAGCTTATACAATCTTCATGTAAGTCAACAGAGGCGAGATTTAAGAACATCACGTGATCCACACCGCCTTTGCCGCGATCGGTACATACTATGCAACCAGGAATGCACGGCAAATTGTTTTAATCGTTTTAACAGAGTGCTTTAGGTTCAAGTAACTCTTATTTTACAAACAACATATTTAGTAAACTGAACCATACAGCAGGTTGGTTTCATCAAAGTTTTCTGGGTTAATTTAACCAATTTAAAAAAAAATAACTATCTGGTTTAGTACCGTCAAACTAATCTTTTTTTATATTAACCTTCCCACAGTTGATTTAAATAAATACTTATGGGTCAACTAAATTAATGTAGTTAAATGAACTATACTTTTTTCTGTGTGGGTGTACTTCTCAAATATTTTTAGATAAACACCGTTTTGGCGTTTGCTGTATATAACATTTTCAACCATAATTCATGGTGTTTATAATAACACCACTTGGTGTTGGATTTTGACACCATTTTAAGATTACTCTTCACACCACAGATATTTTAAACAGTGTTAATTAATAAAGCAAAATTCTTTTCATTTAATTTCCAACAAATACTTTTGTTACATGGTCTACAAAAATAAGGTCGTTTTTAAAAATTACAAGAATTATGGTTGAAATATTGACATAGAATTTTGTTATTAAATCTACAAAATGTTTGTTATAATTACAAACTACTTATTCAATTAGTTAACAGATTACAGTTGGTTGTAAACTTAACAAAGTTAAGTGGACCTGCAGGTCCATGGATTAACACATTTGGTTAAAATTAACAAACAATTTTTTACTGTGTACACAAAAATAATTTACAACTTTTTATCATTTAGTTGTGACGCCCCAACCTAAACCTAATAATACCTTAAACTGGATTGAATCAAACAAGTCACTCTGTTAAACTAATATTTCATCGATTTCAAGTGCTGTAGATTAAATTATCGTAGTAGGTACTTAATTATAACAATTTTCTTAATGACGTGTCCCGAAAATTATTCAATTCATTCTCATCTAATTTATAGGAGAATAACTACCATTCCAAATTCCAACACACTGAATTTCTCGACCACATTGAATTTAACTTAATTTAAAAATAATTTACCGCTCCACAAAAAGGTCTTTGTGTATACACAGGGTGTAAGGAAAATGAGGTACCCAGTAAAAAAATATTACCAAATATTAACCAGATTTTATGTTAATTCAGGTCTACAATGTATAATAATATGTTTATATAAACTATAGTTTATATAAACATATTATTATACATTGTAGACCTGAATTAACATAAAATCTGGTTAATATTTGGTAATATTTTTTTACTGGGTACCTCATTTTCCTTACACCCTGTGTATACACAAAGACCTTTTTGTGTGTATACACTGTTTATAAAGTTCACTGTTTTATTTAAATATAACAATTGTTTCGCTACACAGTAGCATCTTATACTCTAAAACTTTCACCTGGGAAAACGCTAAAATATTTTTTTACTGCATCTTTATCTACAAAAATAATGTTAAAATTTTACAAAATAAAATTAACAAACTACAAATTCATCTTAACAAAGGGGTTGCTGTATGTTTGTCTATTTGCATGTTTTTCATTTCATTAAAACAAAAAAGTATATTTTTTAGGATTAAACGGAAAATAACCAACATTATTTTGTTCCAAAAGTATCCAGTGCTTCTTTTATCGAATTAATAACACTTAACAAGGGAAGCGCAGTGTTTTAAACCAACATCGATTTAAATCCATCTTGGCAATAGTGACTACTTCGACTGTGGTACCACTGGAGATAACATCTTTTACACAGCTGCTTTCTGTGTTAGAACGAATTGTAGATACACAAGTCTGCAGCAGTGATTTGCTGAAAAAATCCGTCCGAAAGTATCTCTCAAAGATATCTGCACGCTCCGAATAAAACATTCACACAACTTGACTAATTTATGGCGCTACGGGCTTTTGTGTTGAATCGGGATATCGAGGTGGCCAAACCGCACTGCCAGAAATTATGTTTGTATTTGTTGGGCCCTCCTTATCTCCATCTACGATTTTATATCCTCCGTGATGCTTATCGATTTCGGGTCTATTCAATATGTGTATCGAACACATTTAGATTCATTTCATACACAATATTGCACAAAAGAAAATAATATATTGCAACCAGTGCACTGGTTGGCGATTTTTCTTGTTGCCCAATTAATATGTATTGTTCAATTATACTCTGAAAAAAAATATTTTTGTATCAAATAAATTTATTTGATTCAAAACAATCTTTGTCTCATATATAACTAAGAGAACATATTCTTTAAAATAGTAAAGTATTTTCTTAATTCACGTTGATTTACTTCAAGAATCTTTTCTTAATGTAAGAAAATTAAATTTCTTTAAATAAAACTTTGATTGTTTAAAAGCCAGAATATATAATTTTTGAAATAAGGCAGCAATATTTACTTAAATCAAGAAAATGTATTTTCTTTAACCAAATAATTGGTTGTTTTAAAGCTAGAATATATTCTTTTAAAAATAAATTGGTGGTATTCTTAAGTAAAAAAGATACTTACTTAATTCAAGAATAATTTTTTAAACATGTGATATTGAAATAAGGCAAAGATTTAAAATTTTATTTCATGGATTACAAAATAATATTTATTTTAAAACAATGCAAGAAGTATCGTTAAAAATAAAATGTATCTATTTTGATTTTAAGCTACTTTTAGCAATATTTCAAAAAATCTATCATTTTGTATTTAAAATCAATAAAATTTTAAATAATGATACTTCTATTAACTAAAAATTATTTATTTTAATAATAAAAACATCTTTATATTTAGGAATATTACTACAAAAGAAATAAAATTTAAAATAAAAAAACACTTGAAGGGTACTGGAGTAATTTTAAATATCCTGTAATTTGTAAAGGATTGTTGTTTAATCTTAAACAAAACTTTATATTTAAATACTTATGGATTTTTCAAAATTGAGCCAAACTTACTGAAGGGCCAAAGTATACGTTGTATCGTTTCTAGGTGGTGCAGTAAGCAAAAAAAATTAGGGAAAATATTATTATTTGGTTTTTAATACAAGAAAAATCTAAAATATATACATTATTATAAATTAACATTGGGAACTTAACCATTATTATCGACATATTTTTCATTTTAAATAATTTGTATTATTTTAGGCATAGTAGAAAAGCAATTACCAATTTTATAAAATAATTTAGGGCTGAATCAAAATTAATGTTATACCCCAAATTGTGTAGCAAAATTACTTCTAAAACAAAATCTTTTTAAATGCCATAAAATAAATTAAGTTTATTAACTTAAAATTATAGAGCCATACAAATCAGAGTGTTAAACACATAAGATATTTTGCAAAGCCTATTTATTTATGAATACAATAATTTTAAGGCATCCTTAATGCATATTAGTAAATATTTAAACAATAAACTTACCAACCTACACGTAAATGCGACGCTAAATTTAAAAAGGGTAGTATATCAATAACAACTTACTTACCTTAATTTTTTTATAATTTCCTTCGATGCTGACCACTCTTCTAATAATTTTTTAATGAAATATGCCCTCTCCCCCACAAAGAGGAAGAAACACTGCATGATTAGGCATAAAATTTCAGAGGAACGTGTCGGCATCTCCACTCCTACACGATTTCAAAAATATGTATTCTTGGCAAAAGAAAATACTGTTTATTAAAACGAATACAAAAATTTAAGAATATCTAATTCTTAATATAAAAAAATTAAACAATTAAAAAAAATTGTACCAAGAAACCAAGTAAGATTTCCTTTAAGAATATTTAATATTTGGATTGAAACAAAAGAAGAAATGTTTCTTAATATTAGAACATTTCCAAAACTACAAAATTCTTTTTGTTTTCAATGTAGAATAAAGAGCATCTGTTTTTTGTCCTAGTACCTAACTGGTTGTATTTTTTAGTAAGACTAAGGATACATTCGAAAATTTTGATTTTTTTTAATAATACACAGTGAAAAAATACTACACGCTGGTAAACAGCCGAATATTTCCGAATATATAATGTTAGGTATGTTTAAAGTAAAAGGGAATGGACCTAGCGCAGTTCCTTGAGGCATACCACACTTAATTATTTGCTAAAGGCTCTCGATGAAGAGGCAGTCCCTGATTAAATTTATGTTTAGGAAAAGCAGAAATAGAAAAGAGGTGATTGGTGGGTGTTCGGCAGTGTTGGTGGGTTGCTGGTGTGTGTGTGTGTGTGTGTGTGTGTGTGCGCGACAAATCACACGGACATGACAGTTCACACGACCCGTGACCTTACACAATAACACTATGACCAATGCGCACAATTACGGACTTATTGCGAGCCGACAACAATAATTCCGTCTCGCAACTATTCCACTACATGATACAATTTAATGACCTGTGCCACACTAATTTTGCACAGATTACGACAATAATAATGCCTATTGGTCATCCTTGACCTCCGTGGGTTTAAGAGGGTAAAAATAAAATCATTTAGGAAAGCATTTTTTGTAATTGTAAAGTCACACAAATTCTATAAAATAAACTAAACTAAAAATAAATCAAAGGATCTCGTGTCCAGAAATAGTTTGGTACGCCACTGAGAAATCTAATTGCGCGTTCCCAGCGTGCCATCGCATTGCAAACGACAATTCGTTTTAAGAAAACCATAAAATATTGAATATTGTTTTGACAGGAACGCGACAAAATCTCCCCTTATATTCACTTTATCATAATTATAGCACAGCAAATTGACATTCTAATGTTTGCCATGTTTATTCTTAATTGCGTCTGCAGACGGCATGCCGTAGACTTCTATACCTTAACAAATTACATTCAATAATTTTTATCGGCTTTTTTCTGTATATAAAATATGTATTGATACATAACCCAAGATTTTTAATGTACTATGCTCCACACCTCAAAGTCCCACCACGTGACCACGTACGGAACGCAGTCTTTTGAAAATTTGGCATTTAAGGCTTTTCAGGTTATGTATCTGTCAAAGTATAGTCAATGAAATAAATAATATTTATATTGTTACCGCTTATGTTTAAGCATTAAAAGTTAATAAATCTTTATAGTATCACAATAACAATGGTTGGTTTAAGAATTTAGGAATAATAATACTGCATTTAATGAAATGCCAAAGTGTAAGGTGCAATATAAGTGATAATTTTGTGCATTGGGTCTACATTTCTCCATAAAATAGTTTTAACTAAACAGCATTTATTTAAAAAATACAACTTCTCTATTTTGAAATAAGAATATCTGTATCAAAGGTAGGTTAATGTATTAAAAAAAATATCATCTAATTTTGTATTTTGAGGTTATAAAAATCTATTTTGACCAAAATAAATAAGTGGATTATCTGGAAGAGTGTGTTAATGGGTCATAAATAAATATAGGTATAGGTACTAAATAATTGTTGAATATAGTTCAAATTAAATTGAAGCTTTTATACTTCTAACGACAAAACTTGTGCATACCTCTCGGCATACTTACTTTAAGTTAGATTATAAGAAAACAAACAATTTTTAGAGAAACTTGCAATTTGAAAATATTTAATACTCCCATGACATGTGATTTATTAAAATTTTTAAAGTTATAATGGTTTTTTGATGTAGATCAAATTCAGTCGAACCTTTTTAACTATTTGTATAAAACTTTATGTAGGTACACTTTAAACTGGATAAGAAAAACTACCACATTTTTAAATACCATATTATACAGTCTTTTAAATAATTCAAAATACTTATTTATTTTGGTCAAAATAAATTTTTCTAACCTTAAAATTACAAAATTAGATGATATTTTTGTTATAATATATTAACCTACCTTTAATACAGATATTCTTATTCCATAATAGAGAAGCTAGATTTTTTTAAATAAATGCTGTCCAGTTAAAATTATTTTATGGAGAAAACCAGATATTTGGACCAAATGCACAAAAATATTACTTATTTGGCACCATACACTTTAGAATTTCATTAAATGCAGTATTTATATTCTTAAATTCTTAAACCATCCATTGTTATTCTAATGTTATAAAGATTTATACATTTTTAACGCCTAAACATAATATTATTTCTTTCGTTGACTATACTTTGACAGATACATAACCTGAAAAGCCTTAAATGCCAAATTTTCAAAAGACTGCGTTCCGTACGTGGTCACGTGGTGGGACTTTGAGGTGTTGAGCATAGTACCTACACACTGTGTAGTACACAGTAAAAAAATATTTTTTAATTTTAACCAAATATTCACCAGATTTGTTAATGTTAATCCAGTTCCACCTAACTTTATGTTAAGTTTACAACCAACTGTAATCTGTTGAATAAGTAGTTTGTAATTATAACAAACATATACTAGATTTGATAACAAAATCCTGTCATTAATTTAACCATAATTCTATAATTTTCAAAAAGGACCTTATTTTTACAAACCTTTTTGTAGACCCAATAACAAAAGTATTTGTTGGAAATTGGGAACTTATATGAAAAATTTTTGGTAAAAAATGTTGCTTTATAAATCAATTTCCTAAACAAAAAAACACATACCTACATAAATTAACACAAAAATAACATACACACAATCAGAGCTGGGAGTATCTTGAAAAAAAGATACTTAGAAGTAACTTAGATACTTAAAGTATGAAAGATACTTTTTATATTGGACAGAAATCTTTAACTTAGTTACTTTAGAAAACTATCTTATAACTTGTATCTTAAAAAGTATCTAAGTTACTCGGTAAAGTAACTAAGATACATTCAAGTAACTTAGATACTTTAAAGTAACTAAGATACTTTTTAAAGTAACTTAGATAATTTTCAGTGAAACTTAGATACTTTCTTAGAGAAAATTGTGGGAATTCCAGAATGATTCAAAGTAATTACCTAACCTACAACTTGTTGATTTTTTATAATTTTATAGTTTTTATTCAAACTTAAAAGTAACTTAGTTACTCAAAAGTATCTTAGTTATTCAAAAGTATCTTAGTTACTAAAAGTATCTTAGTTACTCAAAAGTATCTTAGATACTTTCATATATTATCTTAGATACTTTTGGATAGTATCTTAGATATTTTTTAAAAAATCTTGTAACTAACGATACTTTTAACTCAAAGTATCTAGTTATATTAACAGATTTCTGGTAATATATTATAATCACTTTGGACAGTTGTTACGAACACGTTACGAAATGTTTTGATTGACTGCCTGAAATCACGTGTACTTTTTCAACGAAATAATTTGCCAAACATTATCAAAATAATCTGTAACCTTTGAAATTAACAGGTAATAAATCTGATTTTTATAAAAGTGTATTATTATTCCAAAAGGAGTAAATAGTGAAGAGGAAAGAGATAGAGATGTGCACAAACGCTGCGGCGGTAGAGATGGACGTGTTTCGCCTCCGAATGGCGCTAATAAATCCCGGCTTCCGGTACATAATTTCCGGCCTGCAGACCGGCGTCCAGCTACCGGCGGCAACTAAATCATATCAAGACAACATAAATAAATAATAAGGTGGTTGATTCGTACCATCGCAACGTGAATGCATAAAACAGTAGTGCCTTACGTCCTGTCGAAATACGTTTTATACGTGCTTTGTTTCGAGTTTATGATAGATAAATTATTTATTTTATTTTATGGTCTACAGTAGGTATATAATATTGCCGGCAGTCGATGTTTTATTAGGTAAAAACGGTGAGATACTGTTAAAATTGGATTTGGCGAGAAGAAGGAAGCCAATTACCATGTTGTCGCCTCGAGGCAAAGTGTGTAAGCCGGTGAATGAGTGAGTGAGTGGCATATTATAGATTCTGGACTGCGATTACCGTCTTAAATGGCTACCGTTTTCGAGATTCCCTCCCTGATAAAGAAATAACTTCTGCATGCAACAAGGCTCTGTTGTGGAGAAGCATTGTCATACGCCTCGCGGCCGCATAGGCATTATTTTTTTAACCACGTGGGTTGCTGCACACTACACACCTGTTGCACAACGCCCTCAAGAGAAAAATCGACGAATTAATCATAATAATGCCTTTAATTTCGTAGTCGTTTCGAGAAAACCAGCCATAAAGGAAGTGCACCTACTCGGCTACCGTTCTGTGTGAAAAGAATATTTAATACAGTCGTATCAAAAGGATATATAAACTTTAAAGTTGTCCTAAACATATCCTAACAATGTCCCAAACCTACCATAATCTATATCATGGTTCAGGACGAATCTTGGTTCACTTTGCCAGTTACCGCCATTAGTTCATTCCCGCCTTTCAATGAAATGAAATTCATCCAAATTTACAACATATTTTTTCAAAATTTATTTATTACAAAATTTAACTTGCAATTTAGGTTTAGATGCCAAATAAAAACCCTAAATTGGCCACTATGGAGCCAATTGAATAAAACAAACCGAACTTGAAAAATAATATATTATGGCATGTTATAAGCTGGTTTTCTAATGCTATTGGAAAAATCCTAAGAATAGTAAAAATATATTGTAGGTTTTAAGGTTTTTTTTAGTTTTTTAGGTTTATTAAGATGGAATTTTAAAAATAAAAATGGATCAACATAATCATAAAATATTGAAGTTCAATAGAACTTTAAATTCTCTCTCAGTGACTGAGACTGAGACTGAGTCAGTCAGTGATCATATGATCAGTCAGTGATCCTATTATCAGATATCTGATCAATATTCTAGTAAACATGTTTTACAAAACAAAGATAATATAATCTATTATATTTGTTTTAAAACATGTTAACCTCAAAAAAGCGATTTTTGTCATTTGAAAATAAAAAACCTAAAAAACCTTAAATGAGGTTATCTGAATGAGTAGATTTTTTTAAAAAACCTAAAAATGTTACTAGGGTGATGCAGTTTGAGTTTCTGTTATGGACTGTCCTTGCAGATCATTAGCTTCTTTGTCTTGGCACTTTTCCTGCACAATGCAAAAAGAAAGATTTAATTTTGATTTATTTTGTTTTCCAAATTTTATTTTAATTTCTTACACGTACTTGAGTTTCTGTTACGGTCTTCAAAGATCTGCTTTTTTTCTATTTTTTTAAACTGTAAAAAGAACCATGATTTATATTGTTTTTTTCCAATTTTATTTTAATTTCTTACAAAGTACTTGATTTCTCTTTTGATAGATCAGCTGGTAATTGTAGTTGGAATCGTATTCACTTTTTTAGTTTTTTTGTAAATTTCTCAAAAACACCATTTTAATTTTTTTTCAAAAAAAAATATATCTTTTTTATCAATGTTTTAGCCACTTATTTATCAATATTTCGAATGGAGAAATGATGGATTCATTGTAATATTTTTTTTAATATCCTTACATAGGAAAAATAACAGTTTTATTTTAAAAATAGATATTATGAATATATTATATTTACTTAAAGCTACAACGAAAAAAAATATAAGGTATAAAAACAAATAAAAATATTTTTTTGTTTTCATTTTTTTTATATAATTTTAATCTGTTACCAGGCTGAACTTTCCTCAATATTGTTTCTTTATGAATTATCAATATATTTGCCTTGGGTTTTGAATAATAAAAATAATTTGCTGGTCCATTCGGATGTAAAAAACTAACTTTAATTTTCTTAGACTCTTCATTGTAATAGCTAACCACCAAGAGCTCTTATACTTAGTAAATGGTAACAAAACCAGATTTAATAAACCTTAATTCAGAATTCGTTATTCCAGCACATTTAACAAGGTCTTGAATATGTTGTTCCAAGCTGAGAGAAAAAGTTTAGTTACTATTCTGGATTCTGAAACTGAAATCAAAGCATGAATTTTTGTGTCACCAAGTCTTTTCTTTAAATAAGAAATAATAATATTAATTAAAAAAAATATATATATATCATGTGTTACATTATCTGAAAGGGGTTTAAAACAAGCTATTACTCAATGCTCTGTGATAAGCAACTTTATCTTAAATAATCAAAATCGTAAATATTGAAAACAAAATTTACCTTTTTTTGGTTGTTTTGATACGAAATTACCCCAATAAAAATATTTATTTGACAATAAAACCTTTATTTGTATTGTCCTTCCAAGAAACATACCATAACTAACCACTAGGCTACTGTTCAGTTCAAGTGTAAAAAGAATATGTACAAAACAACAGCATAAGGAAATAATAAAATCTCCATAGTATTTATAAAAATATTCACTATTTAAGTACTGGCCTTTTCATAATGATCTCCAGGCTGGTTATTTAATAAACCGAGTAATAATTGTAAAGTTCCATGTCATAAATTGACATAATAACACTGTGGGGTAATTAACATTTCACTTAATTAATTTATTATTCCATTTCTATTGATTTATTGCTCAGGAATGCGCGCGATCTCTTGCTACTCTGAAAGAAGAAAATTTGCAACAATCGTACAATGTGGCTTGTCAATTTTATCGCGTTTATTATGGGACCCATTGGCGATGATTTGGATGGTAACATCAAAATTCACGACGCACCACGTTTAAATGTCGATATTGATGTCCTTGAGTGTCGTTATTGATTTGAATTATTTAAATTGGAGTAGGTATAAGGAAATTTATACCTAGGTACGTGTGAGGAATAAGTTGACACCAAAAATAATTTATACAATATTGTCTTATTCGTTGATATGGTAGCTCAGTTCGTAGCCAAAAGTATTCATTGAATATAATAGAAGATGTTCGTTGGAGATGAAGTAAAGGGCACGATGATGAATTTCGCGATCGGCCGGGGGGATATGAGGCCCGGATCGGATCGAACAGTGGATACCCATGGAATATGGTATGCGGATGGTTGTTTGATATCTGAGCGGGGCAATCGAGAGATGCTCTCTCACGCACCGAGCAGCAAAGGTAGAAGAAGAAGAAGAAGAGGAAAAAAAAACAATCGCCGCTCTTATCTTAACTGTTTTCTGTAAAGTCTCTTCGACTAAAAGGGGGACTTATTGCAAAATACGACCATTAGGCGCTGTTCAACGGCAACTTGTTGCCGATCTTATCGGACGCAGAACGTGACCTTGCATCGCTCTTAACACCTAGCGCAATCTGTTCGACGACGACTCTGATTTTACTTGCGAACGCAAAAAATCATCGACCATGGCTCCAAATCGCACTTCGCCATCGAATTGCCACGACACGACCCAACATTATGTCGTTATCCCACTTTTACCCGAACCGATCCAATAATATCGACCCGCACCATGCCATTACACCCTTTAAACTTTAAATTATGAAAAATCTAATCAAAATTTTACATGAGCTGGTCAAATAGCTTTTAAATTAGCTAAAGGCCAATAAAGGAAACAAAACTTTACTCCATTTGATAAATTAAATGCCTACTACCTACACAGTAAAAATATTTGTTAAGCAAAACCAAATATTAACCAGATTTTATGTTAATCCAGGTCCACATAACTTTATGTTGAGTTTTCAACTAACTATAATACTTTTCTTGACGTGTAAAAATATATAAAAATCTTGAGGTATCAACAGAACAAACACTACTAAATCTACATAGCTGGTTTGCTGACAATAACCTTCTGCTAAACCTAAAAAAGACTGAATAAATGAATTTTACTCGATTTCTTGGTGTATAATTAGATGAACTAGATTAAGCTGGAAAAATCATACATTAAATTTATCAAATAAATTATCATCAACACTCTTTCTTTTGAGAAAACCAGATTTAGCAAATTCTGATATATCTTATTCTATATATCCATATCTGCAGAACTGCCTATATGGGTCTCTTTTAATCCAAGATGGTCTATGGTCTGTTAAATTTTGGAAACTCAGCTGACTGGAAAAAGATTTTTACTTAAAAAAAAAAAGCTATTCGAGTTATAAATAAAAAAATAGAACACTCCTGTAGAACCATTTTTAGGGTATTAAATGTACCCACTTCAGAAAATATCGGGAATTTTCGTTTTTTGAAACAAATATTTATTTATTCGTCTACATTAATGTTGTCGCCTTCAAAATAGTCCCCATTGGATATTATGCACATGTGCCAGCTCTTCTTCCAATACTCGAAACACTTCTAAAACTCGATCTTTGGGATAGCTTTTAGTTCTTTCAGCGATGCGCTTTTAATGTCATCTATGCTTGCAAAACGACGGCCCATTAAGGTTCTCTTTATTTTTGAAAATAGGAAAAAGTCAGACAGAGGCATGTCTGGCGAATATGGAGGCTGGGGCATCAGTACAGTATTGTTTTTGGCCAAAAATTTTGTTCAAAATTTAACAATTTTAGAACAAATTTTGCTGCCACGCGTTTCATACCCAAAACATTCGAAAAAATTTCATGGGATGAGCCAATCTATATACCAACATCATCAGCGACTTCTCTGATGGTTTATAACCATTTCTTCCACTTTTTCCATGTTTTTATCGGTTGTTAATGTGCTTGTGCGTTCGGGGCGTTCGTCATCTTTAACGTCTTCACGGCCATCTTGAAAACTCTTATACCACTTGTAAACTCTTGTTTTACTTATAGCAGACTCACTATAGGCCTTTGTTAACATTTCACAGAATTTATTTCATTTTTTAAGCAAAATTGGATACAAATTCTTTGATCCATTTCTTTTAACGAACGAAAAATCGCCGATAACATAAAACACGTCTAACCTTAGCGGCTGCCACAGACAAAGTATACAATGAAAACAGCTAAAGTTTTTATCATACTTCGGGGCATGTATACCAACATTATAAAGAAAATTTTATGACAATTCCCGTTATTTTCTGAGCACACCTCGTATATATTTTTGTCTATACACTATTATTAAATTTTTAAATATTGTTCTTGTATTTTTTCTGTGGGGTTACCTTAAAAATAAAGTTTATGTCACCCAACCAAATAATATTAAAGACCTTAATGAGAGTATCCGACACGAAACTTTGATGTCACCATAAATGTTGAAATATGTTAAAAATTATGTCTATTATCATTTTGTCAGAACACCTCAGAATTGGTTTTGTAAAAATTGATTATTGGTCTTATTTTTAACTAAACTTCTTCACTGAATTAGTTACTTTGTAGGTTGATTTTAAATTTAAATTAACTTTTTATTGCATTAATAAATTAGCATAAACGGGCATAAGCGTGGTAATTTCCTCGATGATATTTCTGCTGTTCAATAATAAATCTCCTATGAGTCCCATCTTCCATTTCCTGAAGCTCGTTGGCTCGCTCGGTTCAATAAAGTCATAAATTAAACACCATTAAAGGATATACTATAATTTTCATAGTAATAACAATGATTAAAAGTTGTGAGTAATTAAAAATTTTGCGTACCTTCAATGTACGTATATCGTCCACGGGCCTATCTGGTCATGAGAGAATGCTTAATCAAGCGAGCTGAAACGTAATAATTACTAATCTTCGATAAACAATAAATTATGAAATACAAATATTGAAGAAACATCTCATGGGTGGGCAAGTGCTGCTCTCCAATTCCTTTTACAACAGAGTTATCTCTCTATCAATGGCCAACCCCCCTGTTTGTTTAATCCAAAAATGATTTAAGGCAACGCACGATATTAATACCTATTCGATTTCCAAACCAACCAGCCTACCCATCTACCATGCATCTGATAAATCTCATATCTCTTCCTTCAAAGCGTTCTGCAATCCAATTTGCTATACTATTTGGTCTAAAACTTTATACATTTGGAAATTTCCGAGCAGCACACGCGATCGCAGTAATTTCACATTAACCCAATAAATTTAATTCACACGATCCGAGATAAACAAATTTAAATGATAAATCGTTTTACTCGCAGACGTATCTATCAAACTGACAACTCAATCGTACATACAAAACTGTTACCTAACCGAAAATCGCACCTAAACGTTGCTCGCTTTCAGAGATCCTGTTACAAATGAAAAATTAAAAGTTTTTTTGAATCACGATCTGTAACATTTGACGTGTGAACTTTGCCTTCATTTAAGCTATATTTATAAATGATTATATTAATTTGAAAAATTAATCATTAGCAGACAGCTTGTTTATGTTAATTGATTCGAATTTTGATTAAAGATAAGAGAACGAAAACGGATTAAAATGTCAGTGTGTGGCAGATGGTGTCAGTGCAATTTCAAATATCTCCAAAAACAATACAAATTGTGTAAAACAAAAAATAAAGAAATTGTACCAATAATGAATTTAATGAAATATCCCCCAATGGTGTTACCCCATGATAGGTATTAATTAAAACTAAATGAGTTTGACCTACACTTTTATTGTGTTTTGATCTTTTATAATAAAGTAGATATTACAGCTCAGGTTCCAGATTTTTAACCGCAATTAATTATTTTTTACAATGGTTTAAAAATCTAAAACCTATCCTCCGTGACTGTTACTCTTTCTAGGTTAACCCATATGTTTTCAAATATCTGAGGTAGAAAAAGCATATATGCTTTAATTTACTTAGTTAACTGATATTTTTAGTATACTAAAATTATCAGTTAACTAAGTAAATTAAACACATCCAAAGCAATCGAATATAAAGTATTATTAAAAACTAAAAGAAATAATTTTTATAACCATTTATGTAGGTGTTACAAAAATTGATTATATCCTCCGTGAATCTGTTTTTGCTTTAAATTTTATGCAACGGATGGCGCTTTAATCATTTTAAATAAGCAAAAACCTCTGTTTACGACATTATAGATGCATGTGATTCCTGAAGGTCAGTTAGAATTTATATGCAGATGAGAGTGTTGCTGTTTTATAATTCAAAAGTTAATGTTCATTAATTTGCTATTTAAAAACCTATCCATTGTGAAGTGTAGTATCTCAGTAAGTAGATTTTTTCCGTGAAGCTCTAATATTCAAAATGTATGATTTCTTAAAATTCTTGCATTAATGCAGAACCACTATGTTGAATGAACCATGAACCACTTATGTTATTACTAGACCTGGTGGATTCCCAAAAAACCCATTCTAGACTAACAGTGAAACAACCAAAAATAAAAAATAATCATTTTCACTTGGGGGACATCTCAATATATTCACCCATTTATTCTGTGAAAAATGTACAGATTATAGTTACAATCAAATTAAATCATACGTACAATTGACAAGTATGTAATTTTTTGTATGCTCTGCATAAAATTGAATTGGTTTCCAAAGAAGAGATATTGATAAATTAGCAATAATGACTATCAAATAGTGATAATTTCTGGTGTGCAACATCACTACGATTAAATGGAATGATCGAGAAATGAAAGCGCAATTTTTAGGTTACCGTATATAATTAACACCCTGTTTCAGTTTGTGATGAAGGGAATAATACTTTGCTTTATGAGACAGACACACAGTGGTCCAAATAGAAGTTCCAGCTTGAAAAAAGTATGACCCTTTAGTTTTAAGATATGGGGACAATGTCAATATCCTCAAAAATGAAGATGAATGATGATCTGTTTCGACCTTTAATGGCGGATGGATGTTAATACTTGTAGCTGGGCAGTAAGGGGTTATTTGATGGTACCAATGGGGTAGTTAAATTTTTTCTGACCTATACTTTTTATGGTTTCATTCAAGGCGTTTTGTAATCTTAAACATTTATGTGAAATCGGAATTTCAATTGAGTTTACCGTTTTCGAGATATTTACAAAAAAAAAATCTCCTTATTACGTCACTAGGCTATTGACAACGTTGCCAGCTTTTTCTATTGTTGCCAGTGTGTTTAGTTTAAGATTCTTACGATAGATGGCGCCACGTTATAATATTTTAGTTTTAAAACCACTTGATCTATAATTTTAGTTGAGAAGAAGAAGAAGAATTGATTTTTTGACGTTTCTTTTTTTCGAGTTATGTTTTTTTTAAATTTAGATTATTGAAAATCAATGTTATTGTTATGTTATTTGTAATTGATATTAGATAAGTGATTTATTAATAACGGACTCCAAAGCAGAGGAATCTTGTGGAATGGTTGGTTACATTGAACATTGGAGCTTTTAAACAAATAAAGTAAGTACCTATAATTATAATCATATTTTGTCGTAAATGCATTTTATTAGTATAATGCCTAGTTCTTTATATTCCTTTAGATATATCTTGGACTCTAAAATATCAAACAGTAATATGATACCTCGTAATAGGGAAGATAGGTACTTAATGAATTTGGTGATCATCTTTCTCTCAACTGACAGTGACAGTATTTGTACATAACCTCTTCGGGTATTTTCTGACATAACCGAATGAAATCATTAACAAGACAACTTGACAACAGGGTAATTTTCAACCAATAGAAATCTTAGAATGTTGGTCACATGGCGAGGTTTGTGACGTCATAAAAATTTATATTTTTGTAAATATCTCGAAAACGGTAAACTTAATTGAAATTCTGATTTCACAGAAATGTTTAATATTACAAAACTCCTTGAATAAAACCATAAAAAGTATAGGTAAAAAAAAAATTTAACTACCCCATTCTCTCTAAAAATAGATTGAAGAAGAAGATTAGATTTGCAAAATTGTGTTACTGTGCGACCGCACAAACTGCTTTTCTGAGTCGGTCGGTCGTTGGCAATTTAATTAGATTCATTTCAATGTTATTCTCTCTGGACACAATGAGGAATCCCTTTCAACGCATGCCTTTTCAAGTGACTCGAATTATGCAGATTATTTTAAAATCGTGTAGTTAATTATTTTTCAGGATTCAGCGCTCCCCATTGACTGACAGAAGAATAAGACCCGATGATATACCTCAACAATACGAGATGAAACAATAATGTTCCGGCAATGCTAATCTCAATCAATATCAAGTATTGTTTATTTTTACGTTAAATACTTCGATCATAAGAGTCTTTCCAAATTGTGTTAAAAATATTTAGACCATAGCAAGTGAAGCGACAGTGACATAAAATATTTTCATGTTTGGTTGCAATATTACAACAAATTTTTACAACAATATTGTAGACTTTATTTAAAACTATTTCTTTCCATGTATTTTTTTGAAAAATGGATTTGTCATTTAGGTATACAAATGGATATATTGATAATGGTTTTCGTGATCTCGCCATCATTAATCATCGCCCGAAGAAATGTAAAAATGTTTTCGATCAGTGTTTAACATAATATAACAATTTAATTAAAATGTGTGTAATACGACACCGGATTTGGCCCGGAGATTGATACCCATCTCCTTGATAGCCATCACTGAATTATGTATGTGCGCAATAACAATAATAAAAAATATACCACCGAAATATGTCTTTATTATTTGTCATAGGTACCCATTCAATGCAAATCACTTTCGGTTTTTTTTTATTTATTTATTTAATGTAAGTCACATGATAATGAGTGGGGCCTGTCCGAGGAATACCAAATACTTATTATTTATGCTCTATATTCGATTTAAATATTTTAATAAATTAACATTAGCACCTCGATTGAATAATAAGACGCCTATTATATTTAAAGTTCGATAAAACTTACTTCTTGCAGCATTATTAATATGATAGACGAAGATTTCATAACACCCTGAAATACAGTGGCGGCTCGTGGTTGTATAGGAGGGTGAGGCTACATGAGGTTAATTTTGTCTGCGACTGCCTAATATATGTCTTTTTTCAGTTTCGTTTCTCCTTAAAAAATGCATTTCAATTATTTGGAGGATAAAATTATGAACAGGATCTATTTTAAAAAAACCTAACCTTGAAAGTCAATACGACTTGCTAAATAAAAACTGCCAATTCTGCCTGTGTACACTATTCAAAATTTATTCCAGAAAATTGAACCTTCAACTCGCTAGAGATAATGTTTTTAGTGCGTTCCACCAACTTAAAATACTTCAAGTATTGACAGCTGTTTCCACCTATTTAAGGTCTCTTTAGTATCGAACAACCTGTAGTGTCACTCCAAAGCAAAGGACTACCTGAGCTTATATACTCTTCATGTAAGTCAACAGAGGCGAGATTTAAGAACATCACGTGATCCATACCGCCTTTGCCGCGATCGGTACACACTATGCAACCAGGAATGCACGGCAAATTGTTTTAATAGTTTTAACAGAGTGCTTTAGGTTGAAGTAACTCTTATTTTACAAACAACATATTTAGTAAACTGAACCATACAGCGGGTTGGTTTCACTAAAGTTTTCTGGTTTAATTTAAACAATTTAAAAAAAATAAAATAACTATCTGGTTTAGTACCGTCGTCACAGTTGATTTAAATAAATACTTATGGGTCAACTAAATTAATAGAGTAAAATGAACTATTCCTTTTTTTCTGTGTAGGTGCACTTCTCAAATATTTTTAGATAAACCATTTTGGTGTTTCCTGTATATAACATTTTCAACCATAACTCATGGTGTTTATATTAACACCACTTGGTGTTGGATTTTGACACCATTTTAAGATAACTCTTTACACCATAGATATTTTAAACAGTGTATGTACCCATCTGCACCACAATAATAATTGTCAACTTTTTGAAACAGCTTTTAAAAAAATCAAAGTTTGTTCAAAAAAAGTATTATTCTGGATCTTCTTTTATTTGATTGATTATCATTGATAAACCTAATTAATTCCCATATATACATAATTCTATAATTGATATCAAACAAAAATGAAAGCCCAAAAATGTTTAATCCAAAATTGATTATTGGGAAGACTTGATTGATAATTCAGCCTGATTAAAAACAGTAGGGATTAGTTTGTGAAATATAAATCAAATGGGCATTTTATTTATTATTCGAATTTGACTAAAGCAATCATGTAGAAAATGTGAAAGGATCTACACATACAGGGTGTTTCATATTTGTGGTCCATTAGGCGTTTCTGGGGAACGAAAAAAGATATTAAAATTTTAAAAGCTTTTGAAATTCATTTAAGTTTTTTTTTTAATATATTGAACAAAATGCCACTTTAACCGGAAGTGATATTTTTTCGTTTTGTGTTATTTCAAATTAAACACCCCATATATTTTTACATTTTTAAATTCTACATAAAATTCTGAGTAAAATTATTATTCCTTGACTTATACCTAAAGTGAATAGTTTTCGAGTAATTAATTTTTTTCGTTAAAATTTTAGAAATGCGCGTCAATCAAAAATAGCCTATTACATTTTTGTTATTAGCTTTGCGAATATGGGGGTGGGATTTTGGAATCTTAAAATATTGTTTAACAGATTCCATGTCAATTCTTTAAAATTTTTCAACAAATTACCTGAGAAAACACAGGTCAAATTAGGCAAACTTTTTTATTTTAAAAGGAACCCTTTGATTTCCTATACTTAAAGTTAATAATATAAGATATATTTAAAAATTTCTAAAATTTTAAATATTATTTTTATCAAGAAACCTGACGGGTGAGTTGACGGTCTCTATGGTTACCACGTAATCTGTCATTGTTCAAAATTTAATGGCTTCAATTTTTCAGGTAATGATAAAAAATAGCATTGACTTATAAAAAACATTAACAATTAACAAAATACTTATACGTTATCTTTTTTTGTTTCCCAGAAATTTCCAATGGACCACGAATGTGAAACACTCTGTATCTATTTGTTATTATAAATAAATAGAGTAGATAGTGGTTCTATTTTGTTTTGTTTTGGTTGGAAAAATATTATATCTTTTTTTCTTTTACTCAAAATTGATGTATTTACCATATGATTGTCTTCTTGGTAAACTACTCAAAAATTAAATTACTTACTTCTTGCAAAAACATTTTAGCGGTTCAACGTACATAATGCCCAATAAAATAAATTTTTATCTCGCTAGTTTATATCGCACATCAATTAACGTGTATATTTCGCGCTGTAAAATAATATTAATGATTTAAATATCATAGGATGATCGTGATATATGGACTTATTAGAAAATGCAACGATCTCAGCTTTCTTTCATCACATCATTAACATTTAACACGAATTTATTTCTCTAATGTTATTTGTAATCGCACACACATTTCACATAAATAAATAAATATATTGTATTTTTATGGGCATGGTGTTATTAATTTAATTTAAACAAAATGTCCGTGGTACAACGCATTGTTATTTTCGATTTTTCCCTTAATCGTCTTGCAACATTAGAGTATGTGAAAAGGTACTAATGTGTGTTGTGTTATATAAAACGTTACAACACTGTTCTTCAATAAAGTACCATAATCAAAGTATTAAATCCCAGATTATCCAGTTTACATTCAATTCATGAAATATCGCTTAGTTTTAATAAAATAAGTATAGGCTGAGTCAATAGGCACTAATAAGGTATATTAACGCCAATCAGTCAAGACAATAATGAACGCTTATTAGTTTGTTATAGCGAACTGTTTACGAGCCATTTGACATCAATCATAGTTATAAACCTAAATGGGTTGGTCGACACCAAAACTGCGCACCTATTTTTTTTACACTGAATGCTTTCTCTTTTCCGTCAAAAAAAAAATTAAATTTTATTGTTAAAACTTAAAATACCATATATAAGTTTTCTCTTTTACAATGTATTCGATCTTTAAGTAAAATATTAAGTTAATATTATTAACCAGATTTTATAATAATCCAGGTCCACATAACTTTTTGTTAAGTTTACCACCAACTGAGTAATCTGTTTACTAATTGAATAGTAGTTTGTAATTATAACAAACATTTTGGAGATTTAATAACAAAATACTATATTACAACCATAATTCTTGTAATTTTTTAAAAACGACCTTATTTACAAACCTTTTTTTAGACCCAGTAACAAAAGTATTTGTTGGAAATTGGGAACTTAAAATTAACCAACTAAAAACTCATGTTGACAAATCTAATTTTTATAACAGTTTATACAAAATTATTTTAGTTGAACACCATCTGAATTGGCATGCCAATGGAAAATTAGTTTTGAAGTTGGTGGCTAAGTTCCAAAAAATTGATCTTTGGAGCTATACTTGGAATGAAGCTGCTGAAATAGAAGTTTTAGGACAAGTTGTTGCGAATTAAACTTTGATGACGATGAAATTAGCTACGGTTACCAACATTTCTAAAACCACCATCCAACTGATAAATCGATCTCATAAAATTCAGCCTTACAAGATTCATATAGCCCTTGAATTAAATGAGGACGATTTTGATCGACCATTAAAATTTGCGAAACTATGACTAATAAGGTCAAATTGCTCAGATAAAAATTTAAGGGTTTTTTACGAGGTCCACACACCAAATGTCTGAGCAGGTATTTTCAAAGATTTTCTGGTTGAACGACTTTTTCTTGATGGCAACCTTACAGAAGACATGTATTTGGAATAACTAGAAGATGACTGCTAGTTCCAACAAGCTGGAGCACCTCGCCAACTCGAGTTTTTGGAGGGAGTGTTTCCTGAGCAATCGATTAAACGAAAAGGAGCTCCGGATTGGCCGGCCAGATCTCCAGATTTGACCCCCCTAGACTTTTTATGTAATTTATCATTGAAACAAATACACTAAAACATTTGTTAATCATTTATTTATTTATTAAGAGGATTGATTGGCAAAATAGCAATTATCAGGATAATGGGCAATATAAAGAAGAAATTAACATAAAAACAAACAGATATAAAATTTTATGCGGTCGTATTTTTCATTTTGACGTCCGGCAATTAATCAATCAATTGCGTGCATTATTAATGGTATCATTCACGCATACGTTTAAAAAAATTCCCAATAAAACACATTCTCAAATTAAAATTTATAGGCATGGGAACATCTCGAACTACTTTTCTGATTGACCATTTTAAGACCGCGCTTAGTAATTGCGATCATTAAACAATTTTTTGTTTGATAAATAGACAAATTATACTTATTTCCTATTGTGGCGAGTAAAATATCACTTTCCAATCGAATTAAATTAATCTTTACGCCCAGTACCTCCGAAAAGTTATTAATTAAAGACCAACATTTTTCCCCCATTATTTTTCAATTGGTTAAAGCACTATGCGTTCGTAACTGGACCTCTGTTCTATTATTTACGACTAACGAACGTGTATTATACAAAAAAATAATCGATAATCAATCAAGCGAATTAATATAACACATGGCGAGACTATTTGCAATACCTAGTACATTTCTTTATTTCAGTCTAATCTTTGTATGAACATAATATAGATTAAACAACTACTCGCTGTGCCTAAAAAGTGATTGATGGGTTTTAAGATGGTTATGTGTGAGAAAGCCAATTTAAATTGGGTATTGTTTAACAAATCTTTTTCGACAGGTGTTTTGAAATACAAGGAATCCGGAAGAAGAATTCATGGGCTTCTTATTGCATGTATAATTTTTTTTAAGAGTTACATTCGTATCCTTACACTGTTAAGTTGAAGGTGACAAGATTGGAATGATATATCCACTCATAAGGGTATGGTATGGTACAAACAAATACAAGAAAAATTCCCTGAAAAAACTTGGTGAAGAAGATTCAAATTTATAGACAGAAAGCGTTTAACCATTATATTTCGAATAAGATCGGGACACTGCTTAACAAAAGCCCTCCTTCATATAATAGGCATAAAAGATAATCCATACTGTGAATGCGGTCAGATTGAAGACCTAGACCACATTTTCTTTGAATATCAAATTAATCAAGCTATAAATATAAATATAGAGAACTTTCCAAAATCAAATCAGATTGTAATAATTTATATTTTACAGATCTTCTATCTCCAATAACCTTCCTGGATCCTAGCCGAAGCAACTCCTGGGTGTGTGTTAAGTCGTTTGGTCGTTGCCCCTAAAGATGAAAAGTTTCAACCTTTGTTTCTGTTCTCTAAACTAACAATTCTCACCAAAAAAAAAATAACGTAATAGTTAAAAAAAGAAGCAAAAACTACATATATCCAACCCAAGAGATGAGAACACTCGGACGTTCTTAACCGGACCTCTTGGAACATTACATGAAGGAAAAAACTTTGCATATCATGAGCTGGCTAAATAATCTGAAATAAATTAAAGGCCAAGATCTACAGAAAAAAATAAGACCTAACGTGTAAGCGGTTGTGGTCGACGACCTAAGTAGAGTCGGCCAGTTGTTTAACTGTGGTACTGCTGTCGATGATTTTAACGTGAGATCGTCGACAGCTGTTGCTGAACAGTGGCTGCCCATCAAATTAAGTTAATTTTCATAAATTTTTTTATTTAAAAACCCGAATGCAAAAGTAATAGTAATAACTTGCTTACTTTAGCGTAAACTACCATCCCCCAAGGGATGACAACTTATTATATAAAATGTAAAAATCAAAATAACAAAATTAGAAAAATCCATGCCAGCATTTATAGGCTTATGAATTTCAAAACGTTTAAATGACGCAACAACAACATTTTAATGTTAATTAATTTAATTCTTGCATTGTGCTTAACTGCGAGGCGTAATTTTAGCGCATTCAGCAGAAAACACTATACAATTTAACTGGCGAATAAATTGCCGTGGCACTTGCAGCTAAATAATGCTAAGAGATTAGATGAGGATTCAATGATAAACTCATTTAGAATTAAAAGGTTCTAATTAAGCATAAAATAGGAAAATTGCAAAGACGTAGCCAACAATTGCGCACTTTTGCAAAACATTTGTATTGGAACATCTACATTTAATTAAGTTTAATAAAACATTGTTGTTTCTTATAAGTAATGGTTTTTGCTGAACTATCGTTCGCTGACATTTTGTCAGGTTGTTTATGTTGACGTTGGACGTTATAGATTATATGAATAAATTTATTTAACAGTGACCTGTAATTTTACAGTTACCTGCACTGATTTGAGGTAAATTCGATAGATGGAACCACTCCTCCTATTGTTATGAAAATAGTTATTTGGTTGGGCATTCTCAGGTTGTGCAGCTATCTATATTTTGCACTTGAGGGTATGAGAGTGAGCTTGCGAAGCAGATCATGCGTACGTATGTTATTTAGTTTTAATTACAAGGTAAGATCACGCGGCATTATTCATGTACACGTTCATCCGACCCAACTTCTTCCACAATAACTTTGCGTTAACACGCCTTCGAATAATTGCGCTCCTTCTTCTTCTTCCTCTTCGCAGAACACTCCGCTCTTTGTCTTCGTTCCGATGAGAGATGTACGTGCTGATCGTAAAATGTTTCCAATAATAACTTTTCGGAAAAATCGTAACGCGCGACCTACAACAGCTCAATCGATTCGAAACGAGACTTTGTTCGTTTAACAGTAATAATTGTATACTGGAAGAAAAAATTTGTTCGTACTTTAATTTTGTATGATATAATACTTTTTTTGAAACGTATACTTACACGAGAAATCCTTAAGAAAAAGTAGTTATCTAGAAAAGTTGTACTGTATCGAGATACATGTATCTATATACCATATCTAGATACATTTTATGTACTTAGATACAGAACTGGGAGTATCTTAAAGAAAGATACTTGAAAGTAACTTAGATACTTTTCAGTATAATTTAGATACTTTCTTACAGAAAATTGGGGGAATTCCAGAATGATTCAAGGTAACTATCTAACCTACAACTTAGTTACTCAAAAGGATCTTAGATACTTTTAAAAGTATCTTGTAACTAAAGATACTTTTAACTCAAGTATCTAGTTACCAGAGGTAACTAAGTTATTTTGTTCAAAGTATCTTAGAAAAGTAACTAAATACTTTTCAGAAGTAACTTTCCCAGCTCTGCCTAGATAGGTATCGAGACAGTTAAAAAATCAGGATCTACTTTAGTATTTAGATCCTTTTGAAAGTATTTAGTTCCTTACATACAAGATACATTTTATTTTACCCAACCTGATTGCAACCCCACTCGAAACATGTACATCCAATGGATATCCCATGGATATACTCTATGGATATCCAGGATATACATAGGATATCCTGGATATCCATTGGATAACCATTGGATATATAAATGTTCGACCCTGCTGGATATTTATTGTACGTTTAAAACGATTTTTTTTAATCAAGTTAGAAAAAACTCCCAGGGATATAGAAAGTGTTTGAAAATACATGCTTTTTAAATGGTAAACATTCAAAATGAAAAAGGAATTACCTACTTAGAATCAAAATTAATGTTTTTTTTTTCGATGTTTTGAACAATATTTTGAAGTTTTGAACAAAAAATAGTCATTTTAAATGGAACACCCTAAAGGACATATATTTTATAGTTTACACCCTTGTTTCATAAATCTCTATTGGGTTATAAGGTCCAAACAATTTTTTTCTTTGTCATTCGATTTTTAAGTTTTTTTAACAGATTTAATATCTGGAAGTAACTTAAATACTTTTTAAATGTATCTGTATCTGTACCCAGATACTTTTGGGAAAATGTATCGATATCTGAGGCCAGATACATCTGCCAGAGAGTATCTCTATTGTTGTTGGAAATTGGGAACTTAAATGAAAAGAATTTTGATAAGAAATGTTCCTTTAAAAAAATACATACCTACATGAATGAACAGAAAAATAACATTCACGCAATTAAATAACACACCATTCTAAAATCATCAAATTATGAAGAAATTTGGTGCAATATAATTATCAGTACAACATTTACTGATGTATTTCGTAACCAGTGATGGCATTTTTTTTTTGATACTTCGCACACTCGTTATATAAGTATAAGAAATCCGAAACAGATTTCTGGTAATATAATATAAACACACGTTACGTATTAGAATGAAATAAGCAGAAACATAAGTTGCAGACGCTGAAGTCAGTTGAACTTGTTGATGCGTATTGTCAGTGGGTAATGTTTTGATTGACTGCCTGAAATCACGTGAACTTTTTCAACGAAATAATTTGTTAAACATTAATAAAATAATCTGTAATCTTTGAAATTAACAAAATGCTCACAAAATTGTCGGTAAAATATTTTCCTTTGTTAAAATATTTACAAACCCTGGTTTTCTAAAAAAATTATATTTAAATTTTACAAAGTAAAATTAACCAACTCATGTTGACAAATCTAATTTTTATAACAGTTTATACAAAATTATTTCAGTTGAAAATTAGTTTTGGAGTTGGTGGCTAAGTTCCAGTAAGCGGATTTTTGGAGCTAAACTTGAACTTTTGGTCAGAAATGAAGCTGCTGAAATAGAAGTTTTAGGAAAAGTTGTTGATGATTAAACTGTGATCACGATGAAATTAGCTACGGTTACCAACATTCCTAAAACGACCATCCAACTGATCCTTCGATCTCATACATTTTAGCCTTACAAGATTAATGTAGAACATGAATTAAATGAGGATGATTTTGATCGGCCAATAAAATTTCCGAAACTATAACTAATAAGGACAAATTTCTCAGATGCAAATTTAAGGGTTTTCACGAGGTCCACACTCCTTAAAAACTTAATGTCTGAGCAGGTATTTTCGGAGATTTACTGGTTGAACGCCTTTTTCTTGATGGCAACCTGACAGAAGGCATGTATTTGGAATAAGTAGAAGATGACTGCTAGTTCCAACAAGCTGGATCACCTCGACCCGTCGAGTTTTTGAAGCAAGTGTTTCCTGAACAATCGATTAGACGAAGAGGAGCTCTGAATTGGCCGGCCAGATCTCCAGATTTGACTCCCCTAGACTTTTTGTTAATGATTTATTTATTTATTAAGAGGATTAATTGGTAAAATAGCAATTATCGGGATAATGGGCAATATAATGAAGAAATTAACTTTTTCAACGAAATAATTTGTTAAACATTAACAAAATAATCTGTAACCTTTAAAATTAACAAACTACAAATAGGTGCTATTAACATTATGTGAGTATGTTAACCTGCCAGTACTGGTAAAACGCTTCTTATACGGGATGAGGCATAATGGGTTGCAAAGCTTAATTTTGGAGGAATGTGATTGGAATCAAAATCTTCTAATGATCTTTCCAATATCAAAGGTGTTGGATTAAGGTATAATAAAGTTGTACATCGTCGGCGAAAACAAGTGGTTGGATAAACGACTGCGTAAAGAGCCCCTGATTGTCGGTTAACGAATGCCTAACAAACTAAAATGAGTAATAGACCGGTGATTGATGAACAGGCGAGTACTTAGCCAGCCATCAAATCGCTTCAAGGGCTCAGCCGACAAAACCGCTTATTATATACCATTTAAACGGAGACGGGTTGTAATTAAAACCATTGGATGAAATTAATTTCGACTTATATTTTAGAATGAGTCCGTACTGTATGGCGGATTTTTTTCGTGGGCGCACATTCCATTCAGCGAGTCGTGAACGATCTAGATAAACCGGCGTAAATTGAAATATTGCTTCTCTACACGCTGTTCAATGGCTATCGCTGAGAAATTATCGACGCCCAAACATACATCATCCTTTAAATAACTCGTAATAAACAAAGAAATAAGGCGATATGTAAACACTACAGCGTCTGTATTTATAATTCCATTGGAGTCCCTGAATTCTCGGAATACCTACAAAATCGAAGGTTAGTGTAGCAGCAGACAATTGACGATCACGAGTGGTCTGCATACTAGATCGAAGCCATCAACGCCTAATTGATATTCAACACGACCAACGCCAACTTGGCGCTTCCAACTTCTTATTCTTCTTCTTCGTCTACTTTGTCGTAGTTCTCGACTTCTATTTCCATAAGCCGACCACTGACTGTATGACTGTGTGATATGCATTTTTCAATTACTCATCACAAATATTTTGATGTGCCTGTGTAATGATAGAATAGTGTATTGCCAAAATCTCTGTCAGTTACGTTCTTGAATTGTATACAGACATGTTTATACCACGTTCTGATTACTTACTATAACGTGGAGGTATAGTATAGTAACTTGCTACTTTTATTTTCTATTTTTGTCTCTTTTCAGCATAACATTTATCTTATTATCTTTGCTTTCTCTGAAACTGACACTGAATACTTAAATTTATATAATATAAGAATACAACTTGCAAATAATAACTAGAATTAAAATAATCCAAAGACATACAATTGTAATTAAAAAGAATATAAACATTTGTAGGCAAATAATTTCTTTATTATTTCTGGTCACCTGAAACCAACAAGGTCTTAAATAAAAAATTAACAAATTTTTAACATGGCCGTCGCATAAATTTTTTTCATGTGATTTCACACATTTTTATTTGGTCAAAATTAAAAGTATCCCCATGTTGCGAATTTTAGGTTAGAGTTTCCACAACAAAAAAAACATAGCGAGCAATTTATAACTATTTATGTTGCTATTTTGTCATGTTAACCTTCTACTGGTGGCGCACGGCCTAACAGGCCCAAGCGATCTTATTTAGCGGATCATTATGAAAATAATTAAGAGACAACTCTGTATTTTTCAATACCTTCCTAACTTTTTGCATAGAAAGGTGTAGTGCAATGTTTATTTACTTACAGTTCTAACTTAAAAAGTTATAACCTAAAACGGCCTGAAAGGCCGGGCGCCACCATTTATGTTATACGACTATTTTGTGGTATATTAATTGTATAGCATATTTTTATACTTTATTCTATCAAATATGGTCATATTTTATGGGCTAATGAATGTGGCTGGAATAAATACCCAAGTAATACACACTGCTAATAATTTAAATTATTAATGCGAAAGCTCTTGAAGAACGGCGCTATGTCCTAGTATAAGCATTTGAAACGCCGTTCTATGGAACAAAATTTACCAACTGAGGTACGTCAAAGGCGACAAGAAGTGGCTGGGACTTCTACCGATAATGTTGAACCTCAACTAATTCCCCCTGGGACCAGAAAAAAGTGTGCAGAATGTCGTATAGACAGAAGGACCACACACTTCATAGCCAAAAATTTCTATATATGACCCATGCCAAAATTATATGTCATAATTGTGTGAAAAAAAATCAAAACCACGTTTAATACGATATTTTGTTATTCAAGCTTATAAACCATTTGTTGTTATTAAAAGTAAAAAAAATCACAAAGAAAAAATACTAGCATAAATATGATTTTTTTAAACTTACGGGCCTGACAGGCCGGGCGCCACCACCAATGTTAAATATAAGGCGCCACTACTACAAGGTTAATAAAAAAAATACGAAGAACTTTACCTTTTCTATATCAAAATAGACGACAGGAACTGTAAATATATCTCTAACTGAACTGCACAATTAAATGTCGCCATTTGCAATAATAAAATATGTTAATTCTACGGTCATGTGAAGAAAACGTAGGGACAACGTTCAGTTATTATTTTTAGCCTAAATATTAACAATAATGGCTATTTAAGACAATTTTATAACACAAAAAACCCAACATATGTTCAATATCATTTTTTTGGCTACTTAAAACTTGAATAAAATTTTTGGAAGATCTCAAATATTAGATTTTGCTCTAGGGACATACGACGGTCATGTGAAACAGGAGTTTTAAAACAAAATTAAAAAATAAATTCATAGGATACTGAACTTTTGGTATTATAAATCGTTAAAAAATATGCCTGTCTAATAAAATGTAAAAAAATGATGGCTAATATAAATGTTTTAGCTTTAATGCCCCAGGGATGGTATTTTAAAAGTTACCCATTAACGTTTTAAATTTGGTGCTAACCAGAAATATTTGTTTAAAACTACACATTTATTTTTCTACAATGGCGACTATTTGTAAACATTTCTAAAGAAGGGAACTTTAAAGTGGTAATCCGATGCAAAACGTGAAAATCACTTAAGTATTTAGCATGACCACCGCAATTATAAAATCAAGTTTTGCTACATTCAAGATTTGGGAAAAGTTCCGAAAACGTTGCCAAAACTTTACTACTACTACCACTTCCACCAGTTAAAGTTAAGGCAACTTTAAGGTGGTGTCAAAAGTGGTCATAACATTTTAGATACCAGACTGATCCACCAAAAATTTATAAATCTATGAAGTATATCCTGCTGGTGCAAAACAAATAATTATGTTAATGAAACATGAATATATTTCAGATTAAGTTATTTTAATGTAATTGCCACTCATTTGAAGTTTTTCGTCACTATAATGCTACTTGGAAGGTCTTAAAAGAGGTCCAAAACTGAATGGAAGAATTCAGTCCTTCACATTTTAATGAAATCTGCCATAATAATCTTATTAAAAAAAAAGAGGCACCAACTAGCGTTAGATAGGAGATAGATAGGCAGTTGGATAAATAGACAGTAGTTAATGCGATCGTAATGGGATGTAGATGCTTCATTGTAGAACGATAAAAATGCTCAATTTAGGAGATGGCTGCGTGTTTAGATTCATGAAGCGTCTCGCGCCGATTTAAACGAATTTAATTGCAGGTATTTTTATCATAGTCGCAGGTACAATAAAACCAGTAGATATCGCGGTTCGGCAATAAAATAGTTCAGTAAGTGTATAATAAAGATTAAATAAGTATAAAATGTAGAGAGTAGAGGTGAGTAAAAAGTGAGGTATAGACCCATTAAGTTGGTAAATGTGGAGCTGCAACAGCATCGAAGTAGTTAAAGGAGTATGTAAACGATCTCATGGTGGCAATTAATCGTGTGGGGCAAAGTCAGTCGATCTTTCGATCGATCGGTTCGCTCATGTTAACAGCACTCGATTAGCGTTCCCTTAGGTGGAATCATCTTTGCACCGCCACACATTTTACTGCACTGTGAACACCGGTCTTTATGTCTTACCAACCATCGAACATCGCAGCAACACTGCAATATTTTAACTATGCCATCGACACCTAAACCACTCCACCACTGATTTTCCCAATGGCCCCTCTAATTGATAAAGTGCAATCTTCGAATTTCCAGCATTCAGTTCCACTCCAAGCTCGACTCGTCTGGAATAACAATGCTTCCTTAATGGGACCCGCAGGAACCAACTGCTCTATAAGGCCATTTACTTATCCACCATGTCCAACAACCTGTTCTTTAAAGTCAACATAATATTTCTAGTGTCTAACCTAATTACTATTGTACACAGTAAAAAAAATATAAAAGTATAAACAACATTTTTTGTTAATCCATGTTCATGTAAAGTTTACAACCAACTGTTAACTTAATGGAATAAGTAGTTTGTTATTATAACAAACATTTGGTAGATTTAATAACAAAATCCTATGTCAATAATTCAACCATAATTATTGTAAAAGGACCTTATTTTTACAAACCTTTTTGTAGACTCAGTAACAAAAGTATTTGTTGGAAATTGGGAACTTAAATGAAAAGAATATTTATAAGAAATGTTTACGAAATAAAGAAGGTTTATATTTTTGTTTTGTTTTTTATTTTTTTTTAAATTGTTATGATACTGTTTTGTTTTCAAACAAGTTTATATTTAAGTTTATTTTTAATTACTTATTTAGTTTTTATTATTGTAATTCTTTGCCTTTTTGAATAAAATAATAATTCCTCTGCCTGCCTCGTCATTCCTCTGGATATAGTTTTAACAAAAACATCGCAAATCTGCTCAAAAAACAATTAAACTGTTTGATCTTTCACTTTGCAGGGTTTATTTTAAACCAAAGGTCGTATTTTCATAAATAAAAAATAAAATTAGAAAAAAAAATATTTTCAAATTACTATATTAAAAATGATAGTTTCTGTATAATCACCCATATAGGTGATTCAAACAAGGTAAGATATTATTACGAGGTGTTTATGGAATTGAAACAAAACATTAAGAAAAATTATTTCTTAATTGACTTGGCCAAAGAAGGGAATGTTACAGAAACAATAAATCGACAAATTTCAACATGAAACATATTAAATTTCCTGGCAAATTTACGACCACGCAGATTGTATCCCATTTGTTTGCCGTAATACACATTTCGCAATATCATTAGTTAGTTTTTCGCATGTTCTATTCATCAATTTGTAAATTTATCAGATACAACAAATTGTTTACTCGACGATCGCAATAATTTATATTATTATATTATTTGATACATTCACGTTTAGATTGCGTTTCGTAACTATAAACCTATATGTATATTATTCATGTGCAATTTGGATGGCTATAGTTTTTAATTAGCAAATGTGAAGGATTTTTCGATACACGCAGCAGCAGATAATAAAATAAATAAGTACACATGCACTACTAATATTTATTTTAATACAATGCCGAGAAAACAAAGTAAAATCCGTTATAGTTTTGATGTAGAGAATAGCCGGCTCAGTCAGTCAGAATACGTCAAGTTTGTAAAAAGTTTTTGCAGAATCATTCGGTGACAGGTACAAATCATCTCGTCACATGTAAAAGCGTGAACCACATCTAACATATCTCTCAACTGTGGGAACACCGAATATTTACAGAAATAAACCGGCATACTTCACTGTTCTAAAAATCAGATTTGTTAACAGGATTTGTAGTTTGGTAATTTTATTTTGTAAATTTTGTAAATATTTTTGAATAATAAAGGTTTCTTTTCAAATTTTATACGGTTTTTTTAGCGAAACCGGCTATATACAAAACATTTTTTGAAATTTTGGCCTTAATATAAAGTTTTTGAAAACGAAAGTATGTCTTATAAATCAAGTACCTCAAAGCCCACAAAACTCAAGTTTGCTTTTTCTTTTATCTGTAAAGGCCAGGAAACCGAGAGTTTTTGCCATTTTCCCAACATTTTATTAAAGTGGATATAGCCGGTTTTGCACGGATGCTCCTCAATTAGAAAAACCAATCCAACTAACTTGGATAACGTAGCACATTTATATAAGATTATGCTCCAATATTGAACAATATTTTTCAACCGGATTTTTCTCTTTGTAGTTTAATTTGTTCGAGCTAAAAATTTGGTACCATTGACAATAATAGTTTGGCATTTGAGTGTGTCGGTGGTTCGGGCAGCGAGCGTTCGAGCGGCCGCTCTTCTCACGTTCCAAATGTCTACACGCAAACGACACGACTTTGGCTTCGGCTGATCTTAATGTGCACCTATGACTTCCAATAATCATCCATTCTATTGCCCGGCCGCACTAGCTACGAGTAAGCGCTGCCTCACTGATCTACTAATTCCAATTATGATGATGATACTTTTCTAACTGTTGATACGGTTCAAGTTCGCATAGAATCGCCAACCTGTCTAACATCTGCAAATTACTATCAATTTGTATTTATCAGTCATTTGGAGGATTCATTTGGAGATGTTTGAGAAGAAATATTAAAAATTTAAAATGGTATAAAATTTGTATGAGTTGAGATGTAGATATTTAAAAAAAATAGATCAAAATTTACGTGTATTTTAAATGGGAAATATTTATACGCTTTGGGAGAGTACTAAGGGCTCAAATTTTGGGATTTTTTTTAACATTTTCAACAAGATTTTGAGTGGGAGCGAAAAAATAAAAATAGTCGTAAAAAAGCACCCTAATATACAACTTTCAAAATTGTAGGTACTGAAGCAGAGAAAATCCTCATTGGGTAGTAGAGGCAAATTCCAAAAAGCAAAATCAAATTTTTTTATATTAAAAACTCATTAAGTTTATGGGCAATTCTATAGAAACTATCATTTTTGCTGTTACTGGTCAAAATTTTGACTTAACAAATTATTTTCTACAATTGAATTTTTTTTTTTAAAAGATATAGATTAACTATATTGGTAGTTGTAGAAAAAATCTTGTTAAAATATCATTCCTCTGGCATGTTATAACTGGAGTCGTCTAACATAAAGGCAGAATAGAAAAAAAAATATTCACTCGATAATTGTAATTTTTTATTTTTGGTTTCAGAACCCTGAAATATCAGTAAAACTAAGCTAAATATATCGTCACCGTTCTGGCAAAAGTCATTAACTCCATTTTTGTCTAAAAGTAGTTAACTACCTTCGCGATCATAGAACAATTATATCTGTGGTCTAGAAAAACTTATTAAGTGCAGTATTGTATTTTTAGCATCCAATAACTATGTATTATTAGTATCCAATAACTATGTCGTTTACTCGTCACTTTTTTAGCACCAATTTGTTGAACAAATTCATACAATTATGAAACCAAATCCAACAAATTTTTCTCTGTATAAGCAAAAACAAATTCGATCGGTTTAATTAAAATATCACGCTTGGTAGTTTTGAAGGGTCGGCTTTGCAGCGATCCATGCGCGATTATCAAATGATGTATTTATTTGAAGGAGGAAGTCGCGGACGTGAATCGCGATGTAGGGGGAGGAGGAGAAGCGAGGCGCTATTTTCAGTTCAGATCTGTTGCACGGATTTTGTTCGTGACACTTCAAAAATTTCAGAAATGGTGGCTGGCGCAAACGGTACACCATATTTCATATCCTGTTCCCGCAAATCACGAACACTTCCTTTAAAACTATTTCCACGAAAATGGAATATCACAGTTTCTTCTTTCAACATTTGAATTTAACAATACACGGAAAGAAATAGTTTTAAATTAAGTCCTACAATATTGTTGTAAAAACATTTCTGGACAAGTACATGACATATTTTAAAATATGTGAAGAAACTACAAAATGCTGTTCTAGGTGTTGTTAGTTATAGTAATCAATTTGTTTCAATTTTGATTAAATGTATATTACATGAGGCCTGTCAAATCAAAGTCAACAATCTCCCGTCAGACTAAAACTGAGTAAATTGAGATAATTGATTTTGGTATTTTAAATTCTATGTAGATTTGTAATTTTTTTATATATTATATTGAAATATTGTTGATGTTAATCTAGTAGCCAACTACAAGGTCTCCAGGATGCATAGTATAGGTGAAATCTATAATTATAAATTGGAGATTGCTGACTTTGATATGAATTGCTGGAGATTGCTCATTTTGTTGTAAACGTTTAAGGAGATTTAGAAAAATAAACAAAAAAATAATTGTATTTTTCTCCCTTTAATGGTTATAAAATTTGACTATACAATCAATGTGGGAAAATTCTGAACTGGACCACATAAATCTGGAGTTTCTTCTAAATCTGGGATATCTAGTACAACAACTCATCATCTCCTTCCTACTTTGCCCTGTATTATTTTACTTGCAATGTTTTGACATTATCAGCCTTTTCTTGCTTTACCTTTTCGTCTTATTATGGTATAATAGCACAAAATAAACAAGATAACTTTTTTTATAATTCTTAAAACAATAAAACGTAGATTACCTATTTTAAATATATTTTTTAAGTGCAATTTACTGCAATAGAACTTAACAGCATGTACCAGTAAAAAAACACAAAATTAAATCTCTAAAATACGTTATAACATCAAATGTTAGGATATCAGGTGACACAAATTACTAATTTCTAATGGTGGAATTGGAGATTGTATACTTTGCTGCAAATCTTTCAGTGGAGTTTGTCGACTTTGCACTAAATGTCATTTTTAAAATAGGATTTTAGGCAGGATTTAGCTCCTTTTGCAGCACATAAACTTTATCATCTTATAGATAATTAGTTGAAGTACAGTCTCCGCCAAAAATCTAATTTTTGACCAAAAGTGGAGATTGTTTTGCTATGACAGGCCTCATCTGTATTTTCAACACAATTTGTAAAGAAGATTCATATATTTATATTGATTTTGAGAAAAAAATGTTTTGCGTGTAATCGTGAAATATGAGGGTCATTTGTAAGGCAGGCATGGTGAGTAAGGCTTTGAGTGCTGGATACATAAATTAGAGGTTCAATTAGCGATGCAATTATAGCGCTGCAGTATATCTCACTTTTAATCAAATTATGATATCAGATATTTCTATTGAGTGCGATGCGATCGTTTCTTCGTTCGTTTCGATTCCATATCCATGGGCAAACTTCACTTCATTCGTGATTCCGCCATGATCAATGGTCGTAGGAAACGTTCGTTTTTATACCTTGATGTTAGTACCTACGGAGGTTTTCCTTTGAAAACTAAATGGATCCATTTTACTTCCTAATATCATAATTTGCTGCCCAAACGGAATTCTCACGGCCATCAATTACGTTGCGGTGTGTTCGTGTCGTTTTTTCCGGCCGCTCCTTCCACCAAGAAGAAGAAGAAGAAGAAGATCAGGGCCTGTTTGTTTTAACGCCGTTGCGATTGTCGTGTCCCACATCAACAGGTGGGTGGCTGCCTGACTGACTGACTTCGGTGCCACGATGATGATGGGTTGAGGCGACAACAGGCGCTATTAAGTTCACCAACGCCGACCTGTTATTTCGTTCGTACAGGGTGACCCAAAGTGGAATGAGACACAGAAAGTGGAAATTTACATTTCCTGAAATACATCCTGTTTGGTTTTCGAGATAGCATAATAATTGTATGACATAAAATAAGAATTAAAAAAACTTAACTTTAACTCTCTCGTTCTGAAAAGCAATTTTATTCGAATTCTATTCATTATATCAAGTTTATAGCTAATTTAATTTTTTTTTATTATTTATATGTAAATTTAAGTTTTCTTGCAAAAAATCAATTTTTTGGAAAGAATATCATTTTTATGACAAAATAAGAATACAAAAAACACTTTGACTTTTTTTGTTTAATTACGAGGTGTGTTCAGAAAATATCTGGAATTTTAGTTTTTTGAAACAAATATTTATTTATTCGTCTACATTAATGTTGTCGCCTTCAAAATAGTCCCCATATGTGCCAGCTCTTCTTCCAATACTCTAAACACTTCTAAAACTCGATCTTTGGGATAGCCTTTAGTTCTTTCAGGGATGCGCTTTTAATGTCATCTATGCTTGCAAACGAGGGCTCTTTATTTTTGGGAATAGGAAAAAGTCAGACAGAGGCATGTCTGGCGAATATGGAGGCTGGGGCATCTTTACAGTATTGTTTTTGGCCAAAAATTTTGTTCAAAATGTAACAATTTTAGAACAAATTGTGCTGCCACGCGTTTCATACCCAAAACATTCGAAAAAATTTCGAGGGATGAGCCAATCGATATACCAACATCATCAGCGACTTCTCTGATGGTTTATAACCATTTCTTCTACTTTTTCCATGTTTTTATCGGGTGTTTAATGTGCTTGTGCGTTCGGGGCGTTCGTCATCTTCAACGTCTTCACGGCCATCTTGGAAACTCTTATACCACTTGTAAACTCTTGTTTTACTTATAGCAGACTCACATAGGCCTTTGTTAACATTTCACAGAATTTATTTTATTTTTAAGCAAAATTGGATACAAATTCTTTGATCCATTTCTTTTAACGAACGAAAAATCGCCGAGCTCATAAAACACGTCTAACCTTAGCGGCTGCCACAGACAAAGTAAACAATGAAAACATCTAAAGTTTTTATCATACTTCGGGGGCGTGTATACCAACAAAATAAAGAAAATTTTATGACAACCGGGCCCTCTGAACCCGCGAAATTTAACAATTCCCGTTATTTTCGGAACACACCTCGTATATACGTAGATATGTAGATAGGTATTTCAAACATTGTAAAAAAGTTATGTAATAAAGACAATGCTGTAGACCAATAATAATTGTTTCAAATTTTGTCTATACTTTTTTTTAACTTTTGTTCGACTTTAAAGGTTAGAATATAATGACCATGTTTATTTTACAGAGTGGATTATCCTATCTATTTTTCTGTATAAGTCTTAGAAAAAAAGAGATAGCATAATCCACTCTTTACCTTTTGAAATAAACATGGTTATTATATCCTAACCTTTAGTCGAGCAAAAGTTAAAAAAATAATAGACAATATTTGAAACAATTATTGCTTAACTTACATAAAGATACCTTATAGTTAAAAGTAAATATTGTATCGCCAAGAATTATAACATTTGTATAAAAAATACTTATTTTTAAATTAAGCATAGTGTATATTTTATTTGAGGGTGCTTGCATTTAAAATAATATGATAGTTTTTCTTGAAATAAGAATAAGTTTACCTTTATATCCAAATAAGTATAGGTTAGTTCTTGCATTTAACTCCCTATATCCTTCAAATAAGTAGATATTAATTTAAATTACAAATAAGAATAAATCAATCCTTAAATAAAAAGTATCTATATTTGCGTAAGGGTAAGATGAACAATGTTCATTGAACATATACTTGGACTAAGATGATTTATCTTTAATATTCAAATAGATATCTTTTTCCATTCCCCAGAAACTTCTAATGGACCTCGAACTTGAAACACCCTGTACAATAAATAAATGCTTAATTTCTCGGAGAAATGAATGGTATGGGCAAAAACTGAGTGATTCTCACGTTCGGTGTACCTAATCAATTAGAGCATGTAGTGCGAGATCGATGATTGATCGTTTGTAATTACTCGATCGTGGCGTAATTTCGTCGATAATAAACTTGTTGCTCTAAATTTAAGAAGTATAACTAATGCCGTAGTCGGGATCCCGCTGTAAATCAATTTATTTCGCTGGGTGTCGGTAATTTAGTGTTGTGTTAGTTGAAAAATAATTAATTTAAAATATAGCGTTGCGAGCGGGGCCATGCATCAATATCGGCCGCATGGCCCCAACAACTATGATCTATATGAAGCGTGAATGTTACGATTTTCTAATTATAGAGGCCGCCTGACTCGTTCCCATATATTACAAACGCAACTAACGTCATTCCTTACCCAGTGCCGTAACCACCCAATCTGACCAATAATAATACGAGGTGTGTTCAGAAAATAACGGGAATTGTTAAATTTCGCGTTTTCGGAGGGTCCGGTTGTCATAAAATTTTATTTATTATGTTGGTATACATGCCCCCGAAGTATGATAAAAACTTTTGCTGTTTTCATTCTTTACTTTGTCTGTGGCAGCCGCTAAGGTTAGACGTGTTTTATGAGCTCGGCGATTTTTCGTTCGTTAAAAGAAATGGATCAAAGAATTTGTATCCAATTTTGCTTAAAAAATGAAATAAATTCTGTGAAATGTTAACAAAGGCCTATAAAGAGTCTGCTATAAGTAAAACAAGAGTTTACAAGAGGTATAAGAGTTTCCAAGATGGCCGTGAAGACTTTGAATATGACGAACGCCCCAAACGCACAAGCACATTAACAACCGATAAAAACATGGAAAAAGTGGAAGAAATGGTTATAAACCATCAGAGAAGTCGCTGATGATGTTGGTATATCGATTGGCTCATCCAATGAAATTTTTTCGAATGTTTTGGGTATGAAACGCGTGGCTGCAAAATTTGTTCTAAAATTGTTAAATTTGAACAAAATTTTTGACCAAAAACAATACTGTAATGATGCCCCAGCCTTCATATTCACCAGACATGCCTCTGTCTGACTTTTTCCTATTCCCAAAAATAAAGAGAACATTAAAGGGCCGTCGTTTTGCAAGCATAGATGACATTAAAAGCGCATCGCTGAAAGAACTAAAGGCTATCCCAAAGATCGAGTTTTAGAAGTGTTTCGAGTATTGGAAGAAGAGCTGGCACATGTGCATAATATCCAATGAGGACTATTTTAAAGGCGACAACATTAATGTAGACGAATAAATAAATATTTGTTTCAAAAAACTAAAATTTCCGATATTTTCTGAACACACCTCGTATACTCTAAATATACTTAAATTAAAAAAAGTGGGACGCTGCTGAGGTTTGAACTTGAGTTCTTGGTTGGCAAGCAAATCAAATCAAATTTATTTCAATATAACAGGGTAAAAAATATTTGTTAATTTTAACCAGATGCTTTAACTTGGCCAAAAATGTTTCTATCGTTACAATTTTTTTTTAAATTTTTGGAATGAAGATGTAAAGTATACGTAATTTAATTTTGATTAAAATAATAAAAAGTAAGTATTACACAAGAAACTTATAAAAACGCGATTTTAAAGAAATCTAGAACACAAACAAATCCAAAAAATGTTGGTCGGTTAACAGATATGAGTGAGGCAGTCGGGAAACTCTTTTTGACTGAGGTTCTATCAAGAAGGGAGATAAGTATTAACCCTATAGGGTTATAAGAGGTCCAGAAACTAATGCGCAAGTTAGTTATGTTTAGAAATAACAAAGAGATTCCCTACAATGGCCACACTATGGGGCGGTTAGATATAACTTTTTATAATCGTTTCAAAATATATAAATGATTTTATTTAGTACTTTTAAAACCAAAACATGTTAAGCAATTACTTACACCCCTTTGATTCTTACCACCGCAATTATTATTATTTATTTTATTTTATAAAAAGTTGTAGCATATGTTTTCATAGTAAAATAAAATGTTAACATTCACTTACCAAAACAAACTAACGAACTTTTAAATCTGATACTTCTTAGGTTTAAAAGCCTTCTTAATTTATTTACTCCTGTACCTACACACTTTTAAACCTAATAAACATTCAAATTTAATTAAGAGTTTGAAAGCGATATTATTAAAAAATGCATTAATATTTGGTATCAAATTTTGAAAAAAGTTGACGTTTTTTATGACCAAATTTAAAAAAATGGTTTTGGCATAAAATATGGGTTTTCAATTTTTGAAAGCTCTTAAATACCAGAATTGCAAAAAAAGAATAAAATTGTATTTTTTTCAGGCTACTTGCCCCAACATGATGCAGAAAAGCCAATTCAAGACGCTCTAGATTTAATCAAAAAATGACTTGACCTGTCAAAATTGACAAATTACAAATTTATGTATTCAAAATTTTATATTGAATCTAAATGTGTAAAAATGCATAGGGTGATTCATAAAAAATAAAAAGTTAAGACCATTTCCGGTGAAACAGGAAGTGACAAAAATATGTTAAATATTTCAAAAAGTTCTAAATTACACTTTATAAAGGTCACCCCAGTTTCATGACCCTAGATAAAATACGAAATTTTTGCGTTGAACCACGAATTTACTAGAAAATGGCATTTTCATTAAAAAATAATAATTTCGAAACGACGAATTTAACTCGGGACTTTTGGTGGAAGTTGTTCATATTATAAACTTCAAAGAAAAAAAATATGAATTAGAATAAAGTAAGCAGAAACATAAGTTGAAGACGCTGAAATCAGTTGAACTTGTTGATTCGTATTGTAAGTGGGATATGTTTTGATTGACTATTAAATGAACAAAATGCTTAAAAAAATTGCATATTACCTTTACAAAACTTACTATTTACTCTCAGAAACAGTCAAAGTTGATGACAAAAACAATGATATAGATCATGAAATAACCAGATCCTATCTTTACCGTACGGTTAGGTTTGAGGATGGTCAGTTGCCAAGTGTGCTATGATTCATCGCTAGCCTGCATGTAACATCCTCGGGGATTTCGAAAGAGTCAGGTTCGCAGAAGACAGATGTGTTAAGTGTGAGGTAAAACTGGCAATATGTAGGTTGATCTATGTAGGACGACGACGGGATACGATCTTATTGTTTCGCTTCTCGGCTGGCCTTGGAATCATTCAAAAACAGCGGAAGGAAGACGCGCAGAGGTAGGTGGAAGCAGAGTTCAAAATCATTTTCCCTTCAATACGTATATCATGAAGCGAAGTGCTCCAGTACATCACATTGAAGTTTCGCCTGCCCAATCGCGTAATAAATCAGTAAAAATTCCCATGCCTATCAGATAAAACATCCTTTACCTAATAACATGTTATTTCGTGTGCTTAAGTGGCTATATCGCTCGATTAATTAAATATTAGGTAAATGGTAACGCGTGACGGTAATAAAATCGGCCTTTATTTATTAAATAAATAGAAGAAATAATACGTTCAGCCTGCACAATGGCCAAGATTACAACCAGATAGGTTGGCATCTATTGTTTTACGACCGATTTCGTCACGACCATACGTCAATTTATTTAATAGCCTTAAAAATAATTAGGTCTAAACCGATAGGTACACCACTCTTATCGAGTTAGCTTCCTCTAATCCCTTTTTAATGGGACCTCCCTTATGGCATTGCATCCAATTTGTGTTGTGGTTGCGGACCTCCAACGTTTGTGGTTAAAATCGCCAGACCAGTACCATCGCAATATCAAGTTTTATGCAACCCTAATTACTTCATTGCATTACATTAATTTACTAAATAATAAAAGGTCTTTAGATTATACTTTGGGGAGATGATTATAAAAAAAATTTTCACCTATCCTATATATCATCATTGTTTTTACCTCTAAAAATCATCTAAATATCATCTAATTTTGTATTTTAAGGTTATAAAAATCTATTTTGACCAAAATAAATTGAATTGTTTGAAAGAGTGTGTTAATAGGGTCATAAATAAATATAGGTGTACTAAATAATTGTTAAATATGGTTCAAATTAAATTGAAGCTTTTATACTTCTAATGACAAAACTTGTGCATACCTCTCGGCATACCCACTTTAAGTTAGATTATAAGAAAACAAACAATTTTTAGAGAAACTTACGATGTGAAAATATTTAATACTCCCATGACATGTGATTTATTAAAATTTTTAAAGTTATAATGATTTTTCGATGTAGATCAAGTTCAGTCGAAGCTTTTGAACTATTTATATTAACAAAACTTTATGTAGGTACACTTTAAGTTGTATAAGAAAAACTACCACATTTTTAAATACCATATTATACAGTCTTTTAATAATCCAAAATACTTATTTATTTTGGTCAAAATAAATTTTTCTAACCATAAAATTACAAAATTAGATGATATTTTTGTTATAATATATTAACCTACCTTTAAAACAGATATTCTTATTTCATAATAGAGAAGCTAGATTTTTTTAAATAAATGCTGTTTAGTTAAAATTATTTTATTTGGACCAAATGCACAAAAATATTAGAGGAAGTGGGGGTAATTCGGAATACTGTTGGTAATTTGGAATACTTAAATATTGAGGCTATGCTTAGCGCCATCTCGTTAAATATGAAATAAACTACTAGAATAGCCTGTATTTTGTGGACATGTGATTTTGTAGATATTTTGATTTATGGTAGAGGGCCAACACATGTGAAAAATTATTTGTGGGGTAACTAAAACTTTTTTAGTGGTAATTAAATCGGCAATCATAGCTTCGATTTGTATCTTTAAATTAACTTAAATTGTATCCTCAGGTAAGTAAAGGGTTATATTTTTAGTTGTTAATTGTACTTTTTCGATATGTTAAAGCATTTACTTTTTTTTTACATATTATGGCGTAGGTCTTTATATTGCTAATTTGGAATACTATAAATAATGCAAATTTTAAATATTTCAAATTATATTCATTTTTTGTAATATTTGATAATCAATCCAATTTTCTCTTTTAATTAATATTTGGTTACCTTTTTAAAATGTTTTATTAACCTTTTTAATATAAAACATTTGCTGCTACTTTAAAATATTCCAAATTGGTGGTATTCCAAATTAACTTCATGTTACGTAAACAGAGATTTTTTACACTTTTTTTTTCATTAGTGAAAAAATCCTTTTAAAGTATTTTAAATAGTTTAAAATTTTCGTATGGCATAGTACAAATGTAGATCTTGGACATGTTATTTATTTTAATCGAAATAATTTAAATTTAAATTTTTTGCTATTTTTTTTAAACTACTATTCCAAAATACCCTCACTTCCTCTACTTATTTGGCACCACACACTTTAGAATTTCATTAAATGCAGTATTTATATTCTTAAATTCTTAAACCATCCATTGTTATTGTAATGTTATAAAGATTTAAACATTTTTAACGCCTAAATATTATTTCTTTCGTTGACTATACTTTGACAGATACATAACCTGAAAAGCCTTAAATGCCAAATTTTCAAAAGACTGCGTTCCGTACGTGGTCACGTGGTGGGACTTTGAGGTGTGGAGCATAGTACTTTGTTATCATTGATTACAGACAGTTCTTTAGTGTAGTTTGTGGGCTACATGAACAGTTTAGTGTACCAGAACGAACTTGACACATTAGAACAACCCCGCGAACTTGTCACTGCAGCGGCAGATAACAACAATCGTCCGGATATGATAGCAAGAGCGACGCATCATAATTTTATACGCCGCTGTCAACGGCAGGGTAGTTAAACATTCATTATGACTTTGTGGAACACTTAAAAAATAGCTACATGAGCGGGTGAAATTCTTATTTTTTTAAAGGATAACAACTTATTTGATGACCCTGTATTTTCGATTCACCAAAACACACACGGTGAGTATGAAATAAACAGTGACAAGCGAATTATCGGGTACTCGACTTGGGGTCCAAATCAAACACAATAAAGTCATTGTTGGTGGAACACTCGACTTCAATTTCCAATCTTTGAATATCATTCGAATAGTAATTGCAATTTGTAAACCACACTTCGCCGTCTTCTCTACGTGTGTGGCAGCATCATTGTTAAAAAAAATTCTACTAGATCATAAAACGAATGAAAAATCAATCGAAGGTCAAAATGTCGTTCACAATTTCAAAACGGCTAATCATGTTACAATTATGGTTTGAATCGGTGGGTTCGGTTTATCAATTTTATGACAAACGATCGTAATAATTGCCTTTGACGTTTAATCGATGTCGTGCGCAACTCGATTTTATTAATTGACTTTGCGATTTATAGCTCGAAGACGAGCAATAAGGGAGTCTCGATTATCTGTCAAAAATATCTTCTGTCTTGGAACTGAAAACCCATTAAAAAATTTTGTTTTTATAGTGGTTTTCATAAATGTTATATCATCCAAATTATAAAACCTAAATTTCTTAAATTGGTTACAGAAATATTTATATCACTCTTATAAACCCCTTAAAAAGCTTATTTGGGAGTTTATTTTAGTAACACTATAAAAACCCAAGTTTTATAAGTAGAGATAACAGGAATATTATGTAAACCACTATATAACTAACATAAATATTTTTTATTTTATTAAAAAACCATATAAAAATATTTTTTTTAAATACATTAATATTTTTCTTTTGCTTACATTAAAGTAGTGAATATTTTACTAGTTCAGTTTTATAGGACTATCTAAGTTACTTAAAGTGTTATTGGGTCAAAATCACCAAGGTGGAAAATTAGCTTTGCCAGCAAATAAATGCCTAAATTCAGTTTTTTCTTTAACAAATTAACTTTTGTTAATACTTAACTGTGTTTGCGTTAGCTATACCTAATATAATATTGTTTAAAAGTAAAACATATTCATTATTATTTAAATAAATAAGTACAAAAAATCATTTCGAGAACGCGTCCTAAGTAGCAATCTTTAGAAACTAACACGTGGAATATTCATAAAATAAAATAAATTTAACGGTTTTTCTTACTTATTGGCCTTTAATTTTATCTAATATCAAGTAATTACAAGCATTATTAAAAAAAAAAAGAATTGAAAGAAAATCAAATCAAAATATTATGTCCAACAATGTAAGCATCATTTGAGTGAACGCAGTTTTGATTGTCCAAAAATATTATTTTTTGAACGCAGCCGTTATATGTGTATGGCACAGTTGTAGTGAAAGATGTAAACAACGTGGTTGTCAAGTGAATTTTTCGCCAAAATAATTAAAAATAAGTGGTAAGTACCATTCGATTCTATAATTAAAGAGCGTACATAAATAGATCATCATACCGGGAATGCGTTTATTAACTCGTAATATTGACAAAAAAACGTTTTATAGTGTTTATATCAAATAGTAACCTTAAATATTATACCTTAAACAAGCCAAACATGGCTGTCAAAATGACTTTTGTCTAAAAAGGGCGCGTTTATTTAAAAAAAGTCATTTCGAGAACGGTCATTTCGGGAACGTCCCCGGACTTGACGGAGCGTTCTTGAAATGACTGTTATTACTTTTTGTCAATTAATTTAGTGAATGTTGTCCTTAATAGTTTTAAATAAATGCTATATTTTTTAGCAAATATGGAATCTCATGAAGTTAAAAAAAATAAAAAACGTTCAAAAAGTTATAGATTTCTTCCAAAGAGATGATGTCAGTAGGATGTGCCCAGCCAAGAGAGATTTTGTGAAAAAAACGGCATTAAAAAACAAAAACGCCTCCTTTTATTCTCCGTTAAAGCATTGACTTCAAAATTCGTAAGCGAAACCGGAATAAATTTGTCTTATGCGACATTATTAAGAGCGAATTCAAGCTTAACAAATTGAAAAATTTACAACAGATTAATCATGGAAGTATAGAGAAAAATATCGAGGATTATAGTTGCGACATAACTTTGTATGACTGCATGAATGGTTTGTGTAATAAATGTAAAAATCCAAGGCTTGAGCCAGCTGCAGATAATACAGATTCTGTGACATATTTTCAATGGAAGTCTGTTTTTGAGGAAAAAACTGTAAAAGGCGAGAATAAGACATTTAAGATCACAAAGAAGGTTGCAATTTCAAGTACAGTCAAAGAATTAAAAGTGGCTTTTATTGAAGATATTCCAGTTATGAAAAAACATCTGTATGGCATTTATATTTACAACAAACTGAAAAAAGAGTTGAAAGAAAATTTAACTGAAGAAGAGGTAATGATACAAATAGACTTTTCAGAGAATTACACAACTACCCATACAGCACAAGATGTCCATTGGACGTCCAATGGACTTACATTGGACGTTTGGATGTCCAATGTAAGTCCATTGGACGTCCAATGGACATCTTGTGCTGTATGGGTAAGTACGCAAATGAAATCCAGTCGACTCATTTCGCAAAAAATCAATTATCTATTCATACAGGCGTATATTATATACGAAACGTTGATAATGGTTTGCAATCTAGATCTTTTGCTACCGTGAGTGAAAATTTAGATCATCAAGCCCATGCGATATGGGCTCATATGAAACCGATCCTAGAAACAATATTGAAAAAAACAAATATTAACATCCTTCATATCTACTCTGATGGTCCAACATCACAATACCGCAACCGAACAAATATACATCTTTGGCTACAAACATTAATAAATGAATTCAAACAGATATCAAAAGCTACTTGGACGTACAGTGAACCTGGGCATGGCAAAGGGCCCATGGATGGCGTGGGTGGTGCTCTAAAAAGAATTGCCGACAGGCATGTATTAATGGGACAAGATATTAAAACAGCTTTAGACTTTGTTAATTTATTTACGAAGTCTACTATCTTAGTAAAAAAGATCCCTGATGCTGACATTTCTAGCGTAAAAAACTTGGTTCCGAAAACTTTAGATGCCATACCAGGTATCATGAATGTTACTAAAATTACGTGGCAAAGAGGACCAGAAGTTAAAATTAAAATATACAGACACGAACGTTTTCAAAAAGAATTGAAAATGTCTGCGTTATCTGGCAGTTTATATCCGAATTCTGAACCAATACATTTGGGAATACTTTCAAGAGAGTCTCCTGAACTAAACGAGCATATGGATACAACTGATGTACAAGATTTGCTGAAATTAAAGAACCAAAGCATTTATAAAACCATTTATTACTCATCATCGTCCGATGAGGATGATTTAATGCCGATTTCTGTTCGTCAGCAGACTGCGCAAAAATCAAATACTGTTGAAGCTAGTACATCTTATAATCAAGGCAAGGAAAACCTACACCCTAATTTAATATCCCCTGGAACATTTATATTAATTAAAGTACCGACGCAAAAGAAAAGTGTTAATTACAGATATGTTGCCACTTGTCAGACAGATGTCGATAAAGATGATGGAGAAATCCTAGTAACTTTTTTGAGATCGGTGCGTACTAGTGCCAAAAAATTTAAATTAGAGTTTAATGATGTATCTTACATTACATTTGAGCAAATAATTAGTATTATTCCGACTCCATTAATGAAAAAAGAAAATAATCAAGAGTATTATTACTTTGATACTGATATTGATGTTTACGAAAAATTCTAATGTTTGTTTCTTTTTTTATTATATATTTTTGTGTTTAATAAATATGATTACGAAGGCTTGTTTTTGTTTAAAAGTTTAATTTTAATACAGGGACATGTTTGGATGGTTTAATTATAAACAGTAATATAAAAGTTTAATATGATTATTAAGAATTGTACTTGGCTGAGTATATCGATTAAAAGACTGCAAAGAAGTAATTAAAGTTACATTTTTGTTAAGAATAAACCTTATGCCAAATAAATAAGTAAGTATGACATCCAAAAATTTTGCTTATGATTTCATAAACCTAAAGTGTATCTATATTATCATTCAGAGAACACACCCATCATTCCGTGAACACCTAATCATTTCCGGGAACATAACAAAAATCACAGATAACACATTATAATTTTAGATATTAAAAAAAGGCTCTGGAAACAATAAAACAGGCGAACTCTTTATACCTAGAGCTAATTTATTTATATGTAAGTCAGCGATATTGGCATATTTAGATAATTTTATTAAAAAAAAATAGTCCTATAGCTTCATTTGTAGCGATATTTTGTTTCTAAATGATTTTATTTGCAATTTTCTTAGAGTTTTTTAATTTCTTATTATTAACTACATACTTCCGCTATTTTATAGGGTAAAAAAGAAATACTAAGTTATATTTTAATTTTATTATAAACCTCACAAAAACGTTCCCGGAATGATTGTTTTTAGCGATACTTCACTTTAAAAATAAAATTACAAGAGGAGCAATTAATTCTATGCTCTGCCAACGTAAACATTGTTTAAACACAAGTTTAGTGATCATTTAAGCTAATTATCAAAGTAATAACTGCTAGGTATATTCATCATAAAACATAATTTGAAATTTGCCACCTTGGTGATTTTGACCCTATTATATAATTTTGAAACTCTTATATACATTGTAGTAACTATCGACACTACAAGTGATGTTATAAAACCTTTGCCTGCAGTAATAATAGTTTTAATGCAATGGAATCAATGTATTTTACTAAACATTCGATTTAATCCACTTTTAAAATATTTATGTTAATAATACTTATACCGGGTGTATCTGAAAATAGGCGCACCCCTGTATCTTTTTTATTTATAAAGATAAACACATGAAACTTAGCATGGTTAATGAGGATATAACTTATAAGAGTACGAAATGAATTTTTTTAACTTCCGGTTTGGCCGGAAATGATAACAACTTTGGATTTTTAAATGGAATGCCCTATATATTTTTACTTATTTGGAATCCTGAGAAAATTCTTATTTTCTTATAATGAATTTACACAATACCTAAAAAATGAAACTTGCCTTAGAAATTGTTATTCAGCTATTCCCAGCAGTCTAAACTTGTCAAAATTCGTTTTTCCCAAATAGTTCAAAGCACTCTAGATTGATCTTTATGATGAGGCATTTTCTGATGACGAAGAGTCAAAAGGTCAATTTGAGGATGCTGTCTGACTCAGAATTTTCTTAGGATTCTAAATATGTAAAAATATATAGGGCATTCCTTTTAAAAATCGAAAGTTGGTATCATTTCCGGCAAAACCGGAAGTTCAAAAAATTCATTTCGTATCCTTATTAGTGGCATTTTATATTTTAATTAACCATGGTAAATTTCATGTGTCTATCTTTATAAATAAAAATTTAAAATAAATATTTTCTTTTCAACCAATTTTTAATTAAAATTATGAAAAAGCATTGCGTCGAAAGCTGTTTCAATTACTAAACATTTTTGGTTTTATTACGCACATAAATAATTACTAATTTACAATTTTTATTTAAAAAAATTTAAGACAATAGTTTTATAAAACAGGTAACCGCAAACTTTATAACACTCCTTTATAAACCTACTGGTAACGGTTACTAAAAGTTATATAAAATGTTTGTAGAAACAATTATAACCTTTATATAATTTATCGTTACCATAAGTAGTACAAATTGTTTATTGGCAATGATCTTAGAGCTCATTTTTTGCCGACGGTGTCGATTTGAGTTTAGTTCCCATGACCTCATCAGTCAATCTGATAACACTGTGCGACAATTTTCGGGTCATCGAAATCAAACCGCACCGGACCATTTTTTTCTGAAAATATACCTATCCAATAGCAAAACCCTCGCTGGGTTTGTAAAAGTTAGCTCGAATTTTTTTTTTATGGCCGTTTGTATTTTTGAGCTTATATACCCCAATTTAGACTTATAAATCGATTTTTTTCGCATATATTCGACTTATATCGTCAAGATTTTTTGTAGAAATGTAGATACTGCACAAATAAACCCATTTTGTGAACAACCTTTATCCCAAAAACCCAATTTTTGGGGCCAAATATTCGAAAATATTTTTTTTTTCAATTTTTCGATAATATTTAATAATAATAATAATAATAATAATGTCTTTATTGCAACAAAATATGTAAAAAAATACAAATAATTCGTTACAAAAGGCGAAGTTCGGTTGAACACAAATAATGTGAGCTCCCGTTCTTCCACTTAACCTTTTAACATAATCATAATAATTAAGAACTACTAGCTATACTAAAATATAACTAAAAAAAAAAAAATTAAATCTAAACAACATCCTTAATTTATATACATATGTGTGTATGTAGACACATATACTTTCATTAATACAACCATGTGATCCTAAATTATATATAATTTTATATAACAAAAATGTTTAAAATTCAATACAAAAAAAAATAATAGTAAGCAAATAACCCTAAAACATCAAAATAAACCCTAAAACATCAAAATTAATTAAAAAAAAACTTAAAAAAAAATGCTAATACATTATATAAATCTATATTTAATGCTCAATTCTCAATTTTTTAATAATTAAAAATTCAAAGTAACAAATGGTAGTATATGTTTTTAAAATTTCTTGCTACTTCTTCTGGCAAAAATGTTGTAAAGTATACTAAAAGAAGTAATTTATAAAATACGCACACAAAACTGAACTTTAAGTTTGCATATTTGCTGGAAAATAATGTTTGAACAAGATTTTCCAAAACATTCATCTTTTCACACAACACCAAATATTTTGCCGAAAAATCTGTAGGAAAAAATTGAATAGATAAAATAGAATTGTAGAAAAGTACAGAGAGTTTGATTTTTTATTTTGTATTAATTTTATTATTAAAAAACTTTTTTATATCAAAACATTGAGTAATCTGATTCATTCCTTCCACTTCTTCTCCTTTATTTCCTTGCTCTTCATTTTCATTTTTTGATTCATCACTGGAGAATTTCATCCCTTCCACTTCTTCTCCTTTATTTTCTTGTTCTTCTTTTTCATTTTCTTCCTGATCGTAGTCAAAAATATGTTTACTTCACCAAAATGTTTCGGCTAGTATGGCATCTGGAGCTCGTTTTCCTCTTTATCTGGACTCAAATGGCATCGCAGTTTGATGATTGTGTCGATAACTGTCGACTGAAGTAGTCCAAATGTCGATGAGAGAAATGAATTTTTTAGCGACATATTGACTCCAATTTTGGAAAAAACATCCAACATTCGTCGCATCCTTCATAATTGGGAGAACGATGTTTGCCTAAAAGTCCAATGATGATTTCTCTCTGTCAAAGTCTTCATACTTTACCAATTTCCGAATATCAGGACCATTTAAAACGCCTGAAATGAAATGAATATAAAAAATATATGAAATGAAGGAATGGATGGAATTCTCCAGTGATGAATCAAAAAATTAAAATGAAGAACAAGAAAATAAAGGAAAAGAAGTGGAAGGGATGGAATTATCCAGCAATGAATCAGATTACTCAATGTTTTGATATAAAAAAGTTTTTTAATAGTAAAATTAATACAAAATAAAAAATCAAACTCTCTGTACGGCCATTCCAAGCTTGGAATGGCCGTGTACTTTTCTACAACTCTATTTTATCTATTAAATTTTTTCCTACAGATTTTCCAAAGATTTCGGCAAAAAATTTGGTGTTGAGTATGAAAAGATGAATATTTTGGAAAATCTTGTTTAAAAATTGTTTTCCAGCAAATAAGTAAACTTAAAGTTCAGTTTTGTGTGCGTATTTTATAAATTACTTCTTTTAGTATACTTTCCAACATTTTTGCCAGAAGTAGCAAGAAATTTTAAATATTATCGAAAAATTGAAAAAAAAATAATTTTTCGAATATTTGGTCCCAAAAATTGGGTTTTGGGATATAGGTTGTTCATAAAATGGGTTTATTTGTTCAGTAACTACATTTCTACAAAAAAACTTGACGATATAATTCGAATATATGCGAAAAAAATCGATTAATAAGTCTAAATTGGGGTATATGAAGCTAGAAAATACAAACGGTCATAAAAAAATAAATCGAGCTAACTTTTACAAACCCAGCGAGGGTTTTGCTATTGGATAGGTATATTTTCAGAAAAAAATAGTCCGGTGCGGTTTGATTTTTGGTGTTGCACAGTGTAATCAAATTTGAGTCGTCTTCGCCGATCGTCAACGCTTTCAAGGTGCCTTCGTGACTTCAACCTATCCGAAGAACATCTCGCGGTGTCATCGTTCCATTCTTCGATTTACAACATATGTAACACCACAGATGATTTTTTTCTTCTTATTATTATTTCATAGTGACAAGTCTGGAATTCTTCGTTGCTTGTTTGGCTACGCCCCATTCGAGTTGTTCGATATATTGGGCCTGTGATAATTAATAAAATTGGTTTACTCTGAAGAGTCAGTCAGACATATTCTTCCCTCAAGTGTTACACAGGGTTACACTCTTTTAACATTTTCTTCAAGCATAGTACGCGTGATAACAGCACATCGGAACGCATAAATCGTATCTGGTCTTAAAAAAATTAATTAAAACGGGCGGAAAATTAATGCGATGTATTTTTTGTTCATACTGTTATCGCCACATCGGGGCGGTTCAATCGACATTGGGCGGAATTTATTAATTTATCACCATCTACACAATCAGTTTGATTGTTTATTTTAAGTCATGATCGCTTTGTTTTGGTTTTTGTGTCAGGAACTACAATAGTAAAATATAAAAGTGAGTAAATAAACCCTAAAGAAAATATATAAAAATCCACAAATGATTCAATAGAAAACAAAATGTCACCTCCAAATTTATGTTTCTATTTTGTTAAAAACAGGATATTGAACCTTCTATAAACCCTATATAAACATAACAACTTTACATCAATTAATATAAATTGTTAAATTTTTTTTAAAGAAAAATTGCTGTTTTAGGTAATTTTCGTATTTGAAAATATTATATAATTCATATATTTCCTTCTCGGATTCCTCATCCCTTTTCTGGATTCTGAAGGTTTGTTTCGGATTCAGGGGACAAATTTACATAAGAATTGGCTGGTATATGTCCGGTATACAAATAGAGTATGATATTGGACATATGTCCAATAATGGAAAATTTACATTTTTTACCAACCAGTAATTGGACACTGGTAATTTTACTGTTTGTTTTCAGAAGTAAAATTAAAACGCATTAAATTGATAATGTTTAAACCATGAGGAACATATTTATACCACACACTGATCTGTACACTTTTTAGAAATATTTTTTGTTGTAATTTAAACACGCTCTTAACAAAAAAACAAAAATCTTACCACCAAAATAACGTGCGAACTTTTTTGTCCTATATTGAACCCAATATAAAGTAATTCTATATTATTACCGACTGAGATAGTTATAATTCTATACAGCGTCATTTAATGATTTGAATTTATAGAACACTTGTTTTTACAGTATTAATGTTAATTGTCCAATAACTTTAAAGTATCCCATAACTGTCTACTATGATTTTGTATAATTTATATACACACAATATGTTAAATTCAAATAAATTGAAAAAGCAATGGGTATCTAATTGATTCGCCCATATTGGCCGACCTAACGATGATCTAACAGTCCTAGGAAGTGGCAAGAGTGGCAAAAAACACCGAAAGGAAAAGCGGCTGGTTGCATGTCGAAAAAAATTGGACGGTCTACCAAGAGAGGAAACCACATAATTCAGTGAGATTACTACTGTTTGAACCGTGTGGCATTTGTTTTAGCATTGTGGACCACACACACTACGAGGACGATCGACGGACGCACAAGCATTTAGAAAAATTTATAGCCGAGCGTAATTATTAGTTAAATTGGTTGTTTTTACTGGATAGGTAGGTAACTACACTTACCTTATACGATGCTTCGATGATTGGATGATTAGATGCCTCTGACTCTATTCGATTTAATTTAATATCTCAACAAGTAATCGAATTGGTTCCACTAAAAAAATTACCAAGCTATGTTGATATGAATACCAAAAATATGCATGTCAATTTCTTTTCATCTAAAATACTTGTTAACTAACTAGAAACAAACAAGAGTCAGTTCATTAAAATAGGCTTTCTTCATCATGGATGGCCGAGACGGAGAAAGGCGAAACATGCACAGTAAAAAATTATAAATAATTATGTGCTAGAAGAGGCTATGAAGTGCATAAGTGAGATATTGTTCTGCAATGAACTGCGGGTTAATTTTAAAGATGATCAATACTGACTGGATGATTCTGGGCAGGCGGAAATATTTTCTGCCCCCCCTGCAGAGCTACACTGATCATCTATGACGTATCTCTTCAGGTACTGTGCAGTACCCTGATTGCATTTCTTGTGGTGTTTGCTTTACCAAAAATTATCAAATTTTGATGGACTTAGTAGTTTATGTGGATAGATCGTTATACTCGTATATATATATATATATATATATATATATTAATAATTAAAAAAGCTTTTAGGACATTCTTATAAATTTTAGGTTAGTTTTTTTTAGAACATTTTTTTGGTAAAATACTTTACCACAGGATAAGGCTAAGGCTGTAAACTACGGATGGCTAATCTATCAGATTGGGCTCGGTGGACGACACAGCATGCTCGGATATTATTTTACACCCACCTGTCCGGGGACGTTGGAGGACACAGCGAGCGAGACATCGAACACGATAATGCGAACATGTTACACTAAAGCTCGGTTAGCACGGGTAATTTGTGCCCTCTTAGCGCCTAATTTATTGCTTTTCAAACCGTACACGGACAAGAATTTGCTAAACCACACTCATCTACTGCACAACGCAAATTTATATCTAACGTACATCTATCACAACAACATTATTCAATTTTATCTGCGACAAGTTGAAAGATCTGACGAGTACGCTAAACCACGTGTGCATCTAAAGTTTTGGGAAAAAATTAAACGCCGAAAAAACAACTTTGAAAAATATATTTTAGTGAACAACTTGTAACAATGATTTAACGAACTGCCAAAGGTTCATTTGGCGAATCTTTGTTCAAACTTGTCGCATTAGTCTCTGGACGGATGTTATCTAAACTGCGCACCACTCAATGTGTCGCGACCAAAAAGTTCGTTCTTTTTCAAAACGACATAACTTTTTCGTTTCTTGAACGATTTAATTTTGGTCTGTGGTGTCTCTTAGCCCCATCCTCTGGCAATTCATGATTTTTGGAATTGGAATCTTGACAACGAAAATATGATTTTTTTTTACATAAGAGTACATTTAAGGCTTTTTTTGTAGGCAATTTAACAGCCGGGAATTGTTTTCGAATTTTGATTATTAGTGATTTTAGTTTTATCTGAAACTTAAATTTGACAACTGATCACAATCAGGAGGTCAAAATTATAAAGAAAACATGTCACGAACGTAAATATCGGTTCAGGATTAGTTTTCGCAAATTTTCACCAAAATGTAATTTTGAAAAAGTGGTCTTTGCTTAGGCCCCTCTGAAAATAATGGAAGTTTGTTGCTTGTCGCTTGTTCAGAATTATTCAAGGAACAATCTTTCACCATCTAATCTGCTTGTTCTTAAAAGGACTGAGTGTATTGCCTACCAAAAAGCCTTGAATGTACTCTTTTGAAAAAAAAAATCAAATTTTCTTTGCTAAGATTCCAATACAAAAAATTTGAAAACTTTCTCAAGGTAAGTCATAATACTTCAATATTTCAAAGTAAAAACGAGAAAAAAATTATTTTTTTACAAACGGGGCTTGGATGAAGTTATGAAATTTTTGACAGTTTTACATATCACCCTGTACGAAATTTACTTGAAGAACCGTGAGCTTCATATCTATAGCATGAATTGCCAGATGATAGGGCTAGCAGACATCACAGACCAAAATAAAATCGTTCAAGAAACAAAAAAGTTATGTCGTTTTGAAAAAGGACGAACTTTTTGGTCGCGACACATTGAGTGGTGCGCAGTTTACTTCTCGAAATTTTACGATGCAATATTTGTTCGTCTGCGGCTTCCCAACCATGGTGACAGACCTTCCTGTTCAGTAAGGACCAAAAATCTTCAATCTTGAGGTATGTTTGGAGGATTGTCTTCCTTGGACACAAAAGGTATGTTATGTGCTGCTAACCAATCTCTGGTGATTCGAACATAATGGCATGATGCCAGGTCAGGCCAAAACACTATTTCGTCCCCAAGGTGGTGTTTATTAATAGAATCAACTAATTTTGGAAGACATCTTTGGGTATATATATTAGAATCATCTGCTTCCCCCCTTACCTGCCCAACATACGGTCTAGAGATACCTCTATCTGAAATGGCAGCCAAAACTAAAACTTTATCTTCAAATTTTGTTTTCGCCTTTGTGGCAACTTCATTAGGACACTCTTCAATGTTATCAGTGAAAAAATCGTCATTTCCTTTCATTTCCGAACTCGAAAGAGTGAAATATTTTTCGTCATCCAATGTTCGCGAAATGGATTCGTCATAGTGCTCTGCAGCATATCGGAATTGTCTGTAGTAGATTCTGCGTGTATTTTGGGCATTTCCGACTTTTGCGATATTTTAAGTGTTCTTTGTATGGTGGCACTTGATACATGAAATCTTCTTGCCAGTTTTCGATGAGATGTACCGACTTTATGTCTTGCATTTTCAACCACTCTGTTTTCACCAACTTCACTAAGAACCTTGGGTCGTCCACTTTTTGGTAAATTGTTGTTTTGGAGATATTTTCGTTTCGAAAAATATTTACAATTTCACGTTTCGATAGCCGTCCAACAAGGTTGTAGACCCTTTTTCGAATTTTCAATTTATATGGGTAATTCTAAAAAAGTTGGGCAACTTTTGACCTCATTTTGTTTATATAGTTTTCAGAGAAAATTAAACAGTATTTTGTTATGAGAACATAGATAATATAATAAATATACTGTTCCAGACCGGGCCAGTCACTTTTTCACAGTTTCTGAAACATCTGTGTTTTCTAAATTTGAATACAATTGAAGTGACGAGTATACCAGGATACTAATTAAATAAATAATTTATTGTAACATTGAGCATATATCTTAAAATTAAATAATACCACACATCAGTGACAACTGGTGGATTTTGGGTATACCGATATCTCAATTATTAGATATGGGACCCACACCAAATTTATATCTTTAGTTCAGAATTTAAATTGAAGTTTGCGAAAAAAAGATAACACCACAACTTCGCCGCTTGCATTGTTTTCAAGATGACTGTCGTGCAAAGGGCGGGCTCTGTAGGTAATTTTTACCAACACTTGAGTTAAAACGAGGACTTGACGTTTAAACTTCAATATTGCGCAGGAATTTTGAATTTTAACATTGGACGGGTAAAATTGAGTACAAAGATTATCAATTTTTTAAAAATTCGAATCTATGATAAAATATGAAAAATACATTATTTAATGTTTTATAGTTTGTGGTGAAATTGAAAAATTTAAGATAAATTGAATATATTTTAAAATAAAATCACTCAAATATTTGATTCTGGAGTTGTGACACGCCAAGGTACTGTTTTGAATATTTATTATATTTTTCAACAAAGGTGCTTTTGAAAAAATACATTAAAATTGGGTGGACAAGTTAAAAAAAACTGGATCTTTTGTAATATACTAAAATATTTACAAAAAATATTAAAATACCTACTCGATTGACTGATGACATCAAGTTGTCCAACTTTTGTAGAATTTTGAGAAATTTGAAACTAAGGTTTTTTTACATATCAAAAAGTTGCTTGGCAACGAATAATTGTGAACAATGGAAACTTGTTTTGTGCTCATCATAAAGCTGTAATTCATGTATGAAAAAATTCCCAAAACTACGTTACCTAAAAAAAAAATATTACCCAAAAAGATATATCCTGTTTTGAAACCTAGCGAATGTCACAACGTTGATTAAACACTGGAAGCTGCAACTAGTTTGTTTATATTCATTTTTTTGTTGAAAGAAATAAATGTTTCAATTAAGTGAATCGATTGAATGTTGCTGCAATGAGACAATGGAATGCATGTTTATAAATTTGTCATAAGCCGAGCGAGCAACTACTCCAAATTGGGCTGTGTGGTAATATGAAACAAATAAATGGTGGCGGCCTGACTTATTCCGGTTTTCTTTCGCATTGTTCGCCATATACAGCCGATTTTTGCAGGGATGGACTCGATCAACAAAAGGATAAATTATAAACTCTCAATATAATACTTATAAACCCTTAATAAAATAATTTATGGTGTTTTGGTCACGGGCTGAAGTTAGCTTTTGTTAACATGAGTTTGAAGTTTGTTAATTTTATTTTGTAAAATTTTAACATAATTTTTTGTAGAAAACCAGGGTTTGTAATTATTTTAAAATGGAAATAATTTTGTCTAAAGTTTTGTAAAGGTAATATGCAATTTTGAAAGCATGTTGTTAATTTCAAAGGTTACAGATTATTTTGTTAATATTCAACAAAATATTTCGTTGGTTAGGAAACATTTCTTATCAAAGTCTTTTTATTTAAGTTCCCAATTTCCAACAAATACTTTTGATACTGGGTCTACAAAAAGGTTTGTAAAAATAGGGAATTTATTGACAGGATTATTTTATTAAATCTACAAAATGTTTGTTATAATTACAAACTACATACTCAATTAGTTAACAGATCTGTAATCTGGTTGTAAACTTAACATAAAGTTATGTAGACCTGGATTAACTAAAATCTGGTTAATATTTGGTTAAAGTTAAGCAATATTTTTTTACTGTGTACTATTTGAAAAATTTATATGCAAGTTTGCACTGACCTTTTGATTTTGATGGCAGTTAACTAGATTCACCGTTGAGTGTCCATAAAACATTCTCTTCACTTTCACTGTGAAAAACTGATTCTATATCATCATTCAAACGGTTGTTATCTCAATTTTAAGGTATGAATTTTGTTTTACACATACAATTTCAATTAAACCAATTTTAAAATGAAAATGACTGTGGGGTTAGATCCGTCCCTGCATTTTCCCGGTTAGAAACAGTGCGCTACTGGGTGGCATCTGTCCGTCCGTAATAACGCCAAATTATCCACTTCTAATATGATCGTTGTGAGTTTCAACTAATAACGTGGTAAATGGAACGAATTATCGAGCAACTTGACCAGTTTTGGATTGCCTCTCCTATTTGCGAGCGACAGACCATTTACGGCCTTAATAGGGGGAAATAGAGACATAAAACTAGATTCCAAATTGCCGCAAAAAAGTACCCTCGAATAATGATTAGTGGGAACTGACTGGGTTTTTTAATCGCAATTTACCTACATCTGAGCATAGCATACTTGTTTTTTTAACTTTAGTGCGAAATATAAATAAAATAAAATTAATAAAAAGTCAATATTTTGTGTAAAATTAAAATGGAAAAGCCCGAAGATATTCCTAATGGCAACATAAACAATTATCTGTGTGTTGTTATGTGCAATAGGTTTTCGTACGTAGCAATGAAAAAAATCGTGTTCAATTGTGAAGATGCGATTGCACAACTGTTAATTAATGTAGACACTTGTTGTTGGCGCACCTGCGTCGCTTTTTTGCAAAATAAATCGATTTAGAGTTATTTATGTCCCGAACTGCTATAAAACAAAACATAAAATATAATGATTTATATTTTAATATTTGTTACGCGATTTTCTTTTCAGATTATCACTTTATTTTTTCTGACTTTCGCGAGTTTTATTTAGTTTCTAGGAATGGACATTTAGGTAGCATCAAATCTAAGACCGGTACTTAATACAACGTAAATAAATATGTTATATAAAGGTAAGTATTAAGAGTAGGTATAACAAGGTTTTATAAAATTGCCATTTACTGTACATGTTTCATAATGGTCATATAACCTCTAGGTATATCCATAATAAGGTTATATAAGTATTTTTACAAAAATTTTATATAACCTATAGTAAAACACAAAAATGGCTAACCTATCAACACTAATTTCGAATGACTCAATGGTTGCCTATCAAAAGTTTTATAACATTACTACAATTCACAGAAGGCAACTGAATGGGTTGTGCGGGTTAGGGGTAGGAACGTACCGCGGGCTTAAAGTCCCCTCCAAAGGCCTAATACCCTAATACAAAAATACATAGGTATCATATGTATTATAATATATTATAAAACTTAAACGTTTTATAGTGTTACTAAACATAGGTAAAGTTAACCTTAAATAAGCTTTTTAAAAGGTATATAAGGGTGATATAAATATTTCTATAGCCAAATTAAGAAAATTTTATAATTTTGGTAATATTTTGGCATCAAAATTGTCAAAAATATTCTTCTTTTATTAGGTTATACATTAAATAAAAAAAACGCAAGAAATATTTTATGAAAGTAGATATAATTTTAATAATTGAAAGGTGTGGACGGGACAAAAAAAAGATTTATCTTGTCGCGTCCACCCCTGTCAATTATTGAAATTATATCTACTTTTATAAAATATTTCTTGCGATTTTTTTTATTTAATGTATAGCCTAATAATAGAAGAATATATTTGACAATTTTGATGCAAAAATAATATATAATAAATTTCCTACAATTTTTTTTATAAAAACAGTTTTGTGATTTGTCCCGTCCATCCGCTTGAAATGGCCGCCCTGTAAAATCTTTTTTTATTGTGCGATTTTAACTGGATTTGTTTTAAAGTGTAGATCTTGTAATTTTGAAGAATTCATATTGGCGATTTTTTTTAAACAAAATTTAAGCACGGCACTGGATTCACCACCCCTCAAAACTACCCTTTACTTAATTTTATTGAAAAATTTTAAGTAGATAAATGCACAATAATAACTAAAAAAATTATTCTGTCAAGTTTATTCATTCATGAAAAAATATTGAAATAAAATTAAACTTATAGATTACTAATTAAACTTATAGATTATTAATAGTACCATGTTACTATTAGTATTATATTATATTAGCTTAGATTTTGTTTAAAAAAATCGCTAATATGAATTCTTAAAAATTTATACTTATAAACTGACAAAGTAGGCCTTGTATTTTGTAAAAATATGGCGTTTTTTGCCCAAAAAATACAGTTTATCAAGATCTACACTTTAAAACAAATCCGGTTAAAATCGCACAATAAATAAAGATTTTACAGGGGTGAGTCGCAAACAAATTATATATATATATATATATAAATTATCAAAAAAAAAACGTTTTAAAGGCGATAGTATTATAAATTACCAAATTGAACAAAAAATTAAATTCGGACAAATTTTAATAGATATAGATAGAACATTAAAATACATATTTCTATAGGTATCATAATTACCATTATAAAGGTACTAACATTTAAATTAATGCCAATAAAATGTAATCTTGCTTAATTGCTTAAATATAAATATTAACAAATTATTATTCATACATTTTTGTTGGCAAAAGGTTAAGCATTAATACCGACCTCATTATCATAAAAAATAAATAAATAATTTGGTCTCGTCTAGTTACAAAACTATTTTGACCTCAAAAATTAAATTTGTAAGAATGTTAATGTTAATGAACACCCAGTATATTTAAGTTCGATAAAATTATTCTTTGCATGATGGTAAAGTGTCTTGCTTATACGTATACAAAATATTAACAGCTGTGTGTTCTTAGTTGCATACCTTTTGAAAGCTACCTGTTGTAGGACATTTAAACTGAAAATGCTTTATGGGAGATAAGTATTTATTATGTATTAAAAAATTATTCCAAGTTAAAATAAAGTACCTATTTTATTTATTTTGATTTAAATATTTATATTTTTTATAAATTTTACAACAGTTGTAGAATGTTGATTGTCAAAATATATGTATGCATGGAGACACCAACAGGCGGTAAGACAACGAAACTTTAAAATTAATTACACGGAGAGAAAAGTATAATGCTGATTACCATCATTATAATACCCTTTACTATAATTTATAATACTATTTGGGACAACTATCTTGTATATTGCCAGATACTATGCATATTTAGTAATTTTTAAATATCCATGTATGTTAAACCTTAAGGTAAAATATTATTATTCTCAACCAATTTTGTTTTTAATTCTTAGATTTTTTCCATTACTAATAAATATAGTAAATTTTAAAATATTATGTTGCCATTTTAAATATAAAATATTTTAAAATCGAATATTTTTATATGTTAACAATTAACATATTTATTGTACTTTTTAATATACAAAATATGTTATGAGAAAGAATTGAACCTACACCTCACCAAAGTTTTTTGTTTTGAGTGCGTTCCATCAAATTCAAATACCGACAACAGGTGTATTGGGTATCATCAGTGTCGCAACTTGTAGTAGTGGAACACACCCAGGGCCGAGCCTAGGGTATCTGCCGCCCGGGTGCAAGAATTAAATTTGCCGCCCCCATTGATGTAAAAAATTAGGTTGTCGGTAGGGAAGGAGTTCATAATTTATCATTCTCAATAAACATATAACAAATTTTATAGTACATAATAATAATTATTAACAAATACTTAAAAGAATAAAATAAAAATACATTCAGGAAAAAAAAAACAAAAATAATTAAACTAAACTAAAAAACTAAAATCTACTTTTCTCGCTTTTTTAATAGCAAATTCCCTAATCAAGTCGCCTACATCCAAGTTGTTAGAAATATCTTCTTCAATACTTATAATTGCTAAATTTGAAAGCCTAAATAGGTCTTAATTAGTTTTAATTTCGAAAATGACCGCTCTCCATGGGCATCGTCAAAAATATTCTTAAAGCTACAAATAAATTCGGAAAGATGCCTTTTAATATAATTAACTAGTTTTTAACTTAAACGCATTAAAAGACAAAAGAAACTACTATGTTTGCATCCTATTTGCCTCACGTTAATAGAAAAACTAAAAATTGCTGAAATACGCAACCGTTAAATCGGAAGAAATCATGCTTTAACCAGAGATAGGGTTATCTCTGCTTTAACTTAACAGTTCAGCTTGTAAACAATATCACGTGGTACACAGCGCGCGATTTGATTGGTTTCCCGTAAGCCCGCTTCCGTAAAACATGAAACTTGACGAACTCGAAGCGGACGGACGGAAAGCGAAGCGGGCGGGCGGCAATCTATAAACCGGGCTTTAACAAAATTGCCATTATCATTTTTTGTGGCTATCGCGCGTTCTGTTATGTCTTTTTTATCATTGCCGCCTGACAGCACAATTTTGGCATTGTTTTTATGTGTAGAATAAAAACGATGATTCCTTGAAACGCCGACATCAATAAAACGCAAGTAATGTTTAGAAAGTTTTTTGCATATTGCAAGGTGGCTTTTTTATTCTTGATAATATGATACAATTTTTTTTATGATATTTTGCCGCCCTGTGTTAGTGCCGCCCGGGTGCCATGCACCCCTTGCACCCCCGGCACGGCTCGGCCCTGAACACACCCAAAACAAAGAAATACCTGAGCTTATATAACATGGTTGGTAAGCCAACAGAGGCGAGATGTAAGAACATCACGTGATCCACACCGTCTAACGACGCGTCGCGACGTGGCCTTGCCGCAATCGGTACATACTAGGCAACCAAGTAGGTTTAATTCTTTCTTATTAGTGTTACCAGTAATGGGTCAAGAAAGTTTATTGAAGAAGTAAGAAAATTGAATGTTTAAAATGTCATGAGTTACTATATTGTGTATTATATTTAAATATACCTATTGTTTATTTACCTTAAACAGAAAAGTATCTTTATTTTTACTATATTTTTTATTAATGTGTAATATTTATATTTTATTATTAGATGTACACCTTATATTTGATTAAATCATATAGTAAATATTACTATTTGTAGATAGCAAAATCAATTTACTATACGAACATATTAAAAATTAAAATATATATTATACATTTATGATTTAGTAATATTGGTGTTGTAATCTTTATTAAAATTGTATAATAAAAAATAGTATTTTGTATTACAATCTTAATATTGTATTGACGAATATATAATATTGTTACCCTATCTAATATGTTCTTATACATTTCATAAATACATTATCTGTGAATATAAAGTAAGTACTTTAAAAATAAAAATAAAAAATCAAAGAATTTTACATTTTGATGATTATGACCCCTGTGGAAATAATAAATATAAATAGGTACCTATAGTTATAGATGAGTACGTATTGTTGGATAATGTTGGTTGGGAAGAAGGAACGTGTACATTGTTAGTATGTATGTGGTTGGATGAGAGATGTGCTCTGTGGTTCGGTCGGTGTAAGGTCGCGAGAACTTGCTGACCCAAACTCAAGAAACTTAACACCTCTATTCCCCACATTACCACATTCGAATTTACATCTCCTATTAACCTTCTATCCGCATGTAATACAATCGAACCGAATTTATTGGGCAACTTTATTTAGTGGCAATGATTGTTTAATAAACATAAATACTTTACACATGACGCCCCACAGTTTAATAACCAATTTTTCTTGCATTAAATGTACTCGTAAAATTTTTTCATGCATTGCGTTCATCGAAATAACATGGAACGATAACATAAATTATTAACAATATTGGGTGATTTATGGGAAATTATTTTTTACGGCGATTATAAAGTCCTATTAATTTAAACTGAATGTCCATTCCCGCTCACTCATAAAACATCTCTTGTATTTTTGGTGATATAAAACGAGTTTTATTTAAAGGCTTCAACACTGTTATAAAAATCAGATTTGTTAACATGAGTTTGTAGTTTGTTAATTTTATTTTGTAAAATTGTAGAAAACAATGGTTTGTAATTATTTTAACAAAGAAAAATATTTTACCGAAAGTTTTGTAAAGGTAATATGCAATTTTTTAATTTTAAAGGTTACAGATTACAACTATCCAGAATTCTGTTATTATTGTTATACGAGGTGTGTTCAGAAAATATCGGGAATTTTCGTTTTTTGAAACAAATATTTATTTATTCGTCTACATTAATGTTGTCGCCTTCAAAATAGTCCCCATTGGGGCATGTATACCAACATAATAAAGAAAATTTTATGACAACCAGACCCTCCGAACCCGCGAAATTTAACAATTCCCGTTATTTTCTGATCACACCTCGTAATTACAACTTATTCAATTAGTTAACAGATTACAACAGAACTAAAATACATTTTTTCTGTTTAAATATAAAAAGTTTTTATTGAATATAAAAAATTTTTGTTCTAAATAAATTTTAAAATACAGTATAAAAATAAAATACCTGAAAACTGCATATTTTTTTATAAAATATCATTATAATTAAGCCATAAAAATATGTTGTTTTTAAGATATATAATTTATTTCAGTTAAGGTTATCACCCTGTACATACATAGGTATCCTGTTAATAACGTTAATAGCTTGAATATAACCGCAAAGCTAAAAAATCGGTTCCATAACATAAATTTTAACAGCACACCAATTTGTTCTCCTAAAAATTAACTCATAAAATTTAAACACCTTATTAAATTGAAATTGGGAATTTTTATTCGATATTTCGTTTTTTAAAGGTGTCTAAAAAAGTATTCACTGTTTAATTAAGATGCAGAGTGGTATTTCAAAAGTTTCTCTCTCCTCTTAATGACTTTATTTCTTTATGGCGTAATTATATTTTATTTATTTATTATGGTAAAATGTTTACACTCAAAATACATACATACATGTTTGCGAAGAAATTTAATTTAATTTTGTTGTATTATCTTATTAAATGTTAAAAATATCTACTTAAAAAAATAAAATAGTTTTTTAAATAAGGATTAGAACACTTGATCATGAAATCTAGCTTAATCTTAAAACAATGTTTACGCTATTGTCAAATTCAACACTAGCGTATTCTGAATATAAGTGAAACTTATCTTAATTCTTAAGTATAGGGCAATATTAGAATCAAATATTATGTTTTCTTGTGGAATAATGAAACGATATTCTTGGGCGAACGCTATTATTTAAACAATGTTGCCGTTACTCTTGATTGTTTATAAAATACAAATCAATAATAGAAATTCTAGAATAAACAATTTTTTATCGAATCAAAAGAACTACTTTACTGAAGATAAAGATGAATAATTTGTCGACTGATATTTGTTAGTTTAAAAACAAATTTTTAAAGGTGAATAATTTACAAGTATTATCTTTTTTAATACAAAAATAAACTATAAACAATACATTTTAAAGATAATCTATCTTTGGTGACAAAATCCAGTTAAATCCACCCCTGTGAAAAATAATTGATACTTAACCCGACTTTCGAACTGCAAAGAAAAAGAAAAAGATTTTGAACGTTGAGAATACGAAAATAAAGCAGTCAAAGAGGGCCTTGCCGTGTTATTAGCGTGTAATAATTCAAGAAGGAAACTGCATTAACGACAGTTTGCACTTCAATTAAGAGATAAATTTGGCTGTCTGTTTTTATAATGTATAATATACAGAACTGGGGCATCTTGCAAATAAATTATCAGAGGAAAAAAGTCTTATTAAGTCTTCATCTCTTCTGATAGTAATAAGAACGGATTAAATCGATGCCTGTTTAATTATGCTTAACAAGACCTTATGAAATATTTTTTTAAAGATCCTGCATTAAATTACCAAAAAAAAACAGTTTAATTTTACCTCAGAATGGCTTCATTACTCTCTAAAAATGAATTAGTCAAAAATGACTAATTTAATAGTTATTAGTGGCTGCTTATTTACTTGTACCATGGTATCACACAATTTAATAGCCAATTCTTATGTAAAATTGTCCCCTGAATCCAAAAACGTCAAAAATTATAAAAGTGGAGCAGTTTTTGAGATATAGTCAATGTGGGTTAAAGTTACGAAGTACATCAGTAGGTGTATTGTTTTTTTTAGGATATTGATTAATAGAGCAACTTTTTTTATAAAAATTCTTTATACGAGGTGTGTTCAGAAATTATCGGGAATTCGTTTTTTGAAACAAATATTTATTTATTCGTCTACATTAATGTTGTCGCCTTTAAAATAATTCCCATTGGATATTATGCACATGTGCCAGCTCTTCTTCCAATACTCGAAACACTTCTAAAACTCGATCTTTGGGATAGCCTTTAGTTCTTTCAGCGATGCGCTTTTAATGTCATCTATGCTTGCAAAACGACGGCCCTTTAAGGTTCTCTTAATTTTTGGGAATAGGAAAAAGTCAGACAGAGGCATGTCTGGCGATTATGGAGGCTTGGGCATCATTACAGTATTATTTTTGGCCAAAAATTTTGTTCAAAATTTAACAATTTTAGAACAAATTTTGTTGCCACGTGTTTCATACATAAAACGTTCAAAAAAATTTCATGGGATGAGCCAATCGATATACCAACATCATCAGCGACTTCTCTGATGGTTTATAACCATTTCTTCCACTTTTTCTATATATATATACATATATGTTTTTATCGGTTGTTAATGTGCTTGTGCGTTCGGGGCGTTCGTTATCTTCAACGTCTTCACGGCCATCTTGAAAACTCTTATACCACTTGTTTTACTTATAGCAGACTCACTATAGGCCTTTGTTAACATTTCACAGAATTAATTTCATTTTTTAAGCAAAATTGGATACAAATTCTTTGATAAATTTCTTTTAACGAACGAAAAATCGCCGAGCTCATAAAACACGTCTAACCTTAGCTAGTGTTTAACATACTTAGGGGTCATGTATACCAACATAATAAAGAAAATTTTATGACAACCGGGCCCTCCGAACCCGCGAAATTTAACAATTTCCGTTATTTTCTGAACACACCTCGTATATAAGTTCCCAATTTCCAACAAATACTTGTAAAAATAAGGTCCTCTTTAAAAATTACAAGAATTATGGTTAAATTATGATGTAGGATTTTGTTATTAAATCTACAAAATGTTACAAAGTACTCTGGTTAATATTTGGTTAAAATTAACAAGTATTTTTTATACTGTGTACATCAGGTTTCCAAGAAATTAAATTCACGTAAATTTTGCATCAAAACTCGAAAATTGTTTCTGTTTATTTAATTCACCCTGTATGAAGAGACCTAATAAACGTCCTCTTTTTCAAACTCTTAAATCTAAAAAACATATTGTTGACCTTGGTGACATTAGTGATTTTAAGAAGGCAAAAGAAGCGAGGTTTTCGAGCGGTGGTCGTAAAAAGTAAGAATGAAAGAGCAAGTTATTTGGTGCTAAATAAGTTTTTGCGAAGCGCGGCCTGCAACGTAAACGTAAACTTTATGGTTTCAGCTCTGCAGAAACGTTTCGACATGACCGTTTTAATAGTATGTTTTATTTATCTGCAGTTGCCTAGAAAGAGGAGGCAGCAGCGTTCGTGTGTGGTCCACAACGGCAGCAGTTCGGATAAAAAATTGCAACACCTAATATCATTCCGCGACTTCTTTTTCACTCGGCTCCAAGAATTTTAATTAGGTAAACAAAGAAGTTTAAGCGCATACAACCTAATTACGTCTTTCCAAAACCCCGTACAGATTCCAACACAATCGATCTTTTAAATTTGAATTCCCATATGCAAAGTACCCCAGGGACAATTAGAAAATAGCTACAGAACGCAAAATTGCTTCTTTGTAATTGGTCGATAAATTCGCAAACCAAATTGTATCCACGGAAAAATACGCTGAACCTAATTAAAATAATTTGAATAGTGGAGCTAGGCTATCGGTTCTAAAGGGAATACTACACAGCAGTGGCAGCTAGCGCTTAAGGTAAAGTTTTCGCAAAAATTTGTGAGTATACGTATACGTTTTAAATTTATTTTATAAGGTAGATAACTTGTCCTTAATATGCCTATAGGCAGTATACTGTCTTGTAAAAGCCAAGATCAAGAACTGGACTAACAACCAGGTCCAAGACGAATGGTGAAACAACGAGACCTTAGACTTATGCAAGGTGAAGAGGCAAAAAAGAGCTATCACTGGTATCCTAACAGAATAGGTACTAGACAATCAGATATTAACTTGTTCTTGAGGTTGCCTCCTGTCTTGTGAATGCCAAGATCAGGAACTAGACTAACAACCAGTTCCAAGACGAATGGCTGGAACAACAAGACCTACAAGGTAAAGAGGACAAAAAAAGCTATCAGAGGCATCCTAACAGGGCACTGGACAATCAGATATTAACTTGTTCCTAAGGTTGCGTCCTGTCTTGTGAAAGCCAAGATCAGGAACTGGACTAACAACCAGGTCCAAGACGAATAGCTGAAAAAACAAGACCTAAGACTTACACAAGGTAAAGAGGGAAAAGGTATAACAGGCATCCTAACAGGGCACTGGACAATCAGATATTAACAACAACAACAAGACCCTAGACAATACAAGGTAAAAAGGCACTGGACTATCAGATATCACCTGCACAAATCCAAACTCAACAATGAGACAGAGTGTAGGTACTGCATTAGGGGAATCAATCAGGTAGATAACACAACATATAATTTTTTTACTGCTGAAATCTACTCTCTGCAGCAGTGGCTCTTGAACAGGTCACGAGCCGCCACTGCTACACAACACAATAGTCATGTGAGTAGGTTTAATTAGAAAAGTATTTTGCGCGGAGTAAGATGTGTGTGATGTCGGTATCTATACAGATAGATAATAATGGATGATCTAAATGAATAAGTAATTGTAGTCGTGCCTCGGTGGATGGAGGATGGAAGAGAAAGAGTCCTTATAAGGCCGTTGCAGCGGCGGGCGGACAGTAGCAACAGGCAGGCGAAAATCAATCAGCAACAGCGTTTGATTGCGCTTCGGTTTATTAGAGGAGATAGCGAGCGAACGGAGTATTCCGCAATCAGATGTCTTGGAGAAGATTGGCGCGAATCGTGAGTTGTAAATAAAGATATGGCCGGGGAATGAATTTGAGAGGACGGTGCGGTACGCACGCATGCAGCTGATAAATATCGAGATTGCGGAAACCGAACGCACTGAAAATATCTCATTTCTAAGTGATGTGCGATGCGCTCGCCGACGACTACTGATAAAGAAATACTTTGTTCGATACTCGCTGTTCGCTATTAACACAAATAAACTGCAGGATGAGCAGAGGTTGTAAACCTCCCGGTACCACTATTTTCCTGTGTCGCTGCCACTGCTGCCACTGACATCGACTCTTCTTCTTCTTCGTCGTCTTCCTGCTCTTTCGCATGCAGGATTACTTATGGAGCATACCGTCGCGGCGACTTGCGGAAATACCAACATCAACAATAACCATCACTTCCTTCTTGCTAAAAAATGCTACGTCTACACGGAAAGAAATAGTTTTAAATTAAGTTCTACAATATTGTTGTAAGAGATTTGTAGCAAAATGTAACAAAATTTACTGGTAATGTTTAAAACAAGCAACTACCCCATTGTAAAGATTTGCATTGTTTGTGTAAAACAAGAAATAAACAAATTGTATACTACAACCCAAGTTTGTGTATTTTTGGTACGTCGTTGTGGTAAACTTTTTTGCAAGGTGTGTAAAAAATGTGTGCAAGTGGGGTAGTGGCAAGTTGTTTATAGTAAAAAAATCCTTATCTGATTGGCCGATACAAGGTTATTAGTGTGTTTTGTCTTGGCATACCAAAACAACGTCCCTCTGGCCGGTGTAATGTATAAAAATATAATTGCAGTTGAGTATTAGTTTAGTGCCTAAATATTTATCTATACTCATAGACCAATAACCCTAGGGTTGAGTTTAGCTAGCGATCAGAACTATTTACCCTAGTTGTAAACAAGCCAAAATTAAGGGAAAATAATTTGTGTTGTGTGCGAAAAGAGCAATGGATCATTTTGTGGCAGATTTTGAACCAATGGAGTTTTGAAAATTTTATCGAATAATTTAAAAGTAAGTTAATTTCATATTCTTAGCTTCCTAGTCCTAGTTGTCCTCGAAAACACAAGTTAAAAAATTAAATGTTCCTTGTATAAATGCGTAGTAATATATTTACTTTTCATAAAAACAATTTATAAAATAGAAAAAAAATGTATGGACAAAAAAAATTAAAATTCACTTTATTAAAAAACAATGGAGCATCGCGTTCATGAAATATTATATATTTTTTTAATGGAACATCAGAAATATTTGTATATTTTTGAATAGAGCAATTTAATATAGGCAGTTTAAAGTAAAAGCTAACAATTCATTATCTGAAAACTTTAAAAATGGTCTAGGTGTTCCTCAGGGTTCGGTTCTAGGTCCTCTTTTGTTTTCAATCTATATAAATGACGTACCTAAATTTATTATGGGTAAACTTACAATGTATGCCGATGATACATCGGTTGTGGTATCAGCACCGAATCCTAAAAAAACTTAAACAATATACAATTTATTGATGTGGTTAACAACAGTTTTAAAAAATGATGCACCAGAAACCGTCTTATTTTAAATTCTGAAAAAACTGAATATGTTTTATATATCCGTTTAAGTTGGTTGAGTAACCTTTATAACCTTAATTTAAACCAGGGCTGCTCAACCTTTTGAAGAGTCGGGCCAAACGGTGGATTCAGTCGTTAACGACGGGCCACTTACATTTCCTGTTTTAGTTACTCTCAGGACAAGCGCAATAAAAACTGAATTATTAAGAAAATAAAATTGAATTATTGTTTATTAGGAATAAAAGAGTATCTTATTCTAAAATAAAAATAAAGAAACAAAAAACTTCTAGGGTAACTTGTTTATAAAATCAATGTGATGTCTGCCATTGTTTGTCTTTTAATAATTTACTTGTGTTTGGCGACAAATCCGACGTTGACAGTAACAACAAGTCACAAATATGTTGCTCAGTTAAGGATGTGCGGTATTTATTTTTTACATAACTAAGATCTGAAAAAACCTTTTCACATACATATGTTGATCCAAAACTACTTAAAAACTGTAACGCCAGGTCAGTTATTGCTGGAAATTCTCCTTTTGGTACCAATTTCCAGAAATCTGCAAAATCTTCTGAAGAATTTTGTGCTTTCGAAGACAATTTCTTAGCAAAAAGGTTTTTTAACGTATCATGATTTTGCAGTTCAACAAGTTCTAATTGAATATTGGCAGAATAAGTAACTATTTCAGCCAAACTTATTAGGAAAGGATTTATAAAAATTTGTACATTTTGTTTTTTACTTTCGAAATCTTGAAATCTCCTCTCAAATGACTGTGATAAGTTTTTAATTTTAAATTGGTATTTAGAGTAATTAACAGAAACAATATTGAGCTCCTCTTTCAAATGTTTTAGTGTGGGCAATATTTTCTGTGGCCAAATTAATTGAAAAAAGATTCAATTTTGCTTTGAATCCGCTTATCAAATTAAACATAGTCGGAAGTGAACAGTCTTTACCCTGTAATTTGAGATTCAAAATGTTGAGGTAATTAGTAATGTCAACAAGAAATGTAAGATCACTCAACAAGGATGTATTCTTTAGTAAATCAACTTCCAATGGTAAAGCCCCTTTTTGCTTTTGGGATTTTTAAATTTGGTGCGTATTTTTAAACCATACTTGGGCGGGCAACTTAAAATTCTTTCGCGGGCCACACTGTGGCCCGCGGGCCTGGGGTTGAGCAGCCCTGATTTAAACATATCGAAAAAAGTGACATTTTTGGGAGTAATAGTGGATGCTCATAAACTGGGAGAACCATATAGATAACCTTTAACCTTTGCCAAAAACTAAGCGCTAAAATGCCTATTATGGATTTTTTTACTCCCATATATCTTATAATATAATTTTTTGGGGAAGAGGAACATCAGCAAATAGAGTAGGTATTTATTATGCAAAACGCGCCTACCTGATAGGTCTTCCTGTAGAGATACTTAAATAAATAAAAAATTACTGACATTGTATGGAATTTATATACAGGGTGTTATGTAATTAATGTTATATATTAAAATGGGTTGTTCCTTAGGGTCCATAAAGAAACACCTGAAATTTTTTTTTTCTAAATTCCAAAGACTAAAAATAATTTATAATAACCTTTATCCTACCTAAGAGTGCGCCAGTGATCGACTAGGAACTTTAGATTAATCTGGTTGCCTAATTTAATTTATGTTATGGTTGGTAACAACCAAATTCTGTCAAAAAAGTTGACAAACATTGTTTAAATTTAGCTTAATTACAAAAATGACAAAATTAACAATGCAAATTGTCAATTTGGCATTTTTATTAATTGTTGGTTATGTCATTTTTGTACTGCTTAAGCTATTAGCTGGATAAGTAAATAAATAAAGAAGCTTTAAGGGCATAAAACTTTTGTATTTATTGAGTTTTTAATTATTTTTTGCAAGAAAAATTTTTAGTAACAATTTTTTACATCTGGCAACGCGCAGCTACTTTGTTGGTTGGTATCTATGTACTCACAGAACACAAGTGTGCAGAGATAAAGCAAGTGTGTAACCAGTGGCGTATCACAAAAAATATAAAAAACTTCTAATGCATATTTTTTCTTTATCTTTGGAAAAATATTTTATAAAATATTTTTCCTTTACTCCTTATGTCAAAAGGTATTCAGTATTTTAATATATAACATTATATACATAACACCCTGTATATATAGTATTATGAAGTTTGTTTTTAATAAAATTCCCAACTAATAGTAATTTTCACTCATATTCCACAAGAAGTTGCTCAAGATTATTTGTTCCGAGACACACAATTTCTTTGTTTAAAAAGTCACCCTATTTTTCTGGCATCAAAATTTTTAACAATTTGCCAAATTATATTAAGGAAACAAAAAATTATAATGTTTTTAAAAGAAAGACTTTTTAATTGAGGAATGTCCTTATGAAGTAAATAAGTTTTTAGGATAAATTTGTAGGTATTTCAGAGTATATTTACTTGTAGTTCGTGTATTGTATTTTTGTGACTTGTCCTATACATATGAATGTTATCTATGTTAAATGGATTAATAAATTATTATTATTATTATTATTATTCTTAAGGGCGTTCCAAAACACCCATATGTGTAATATTTAATATTTTAATCGTCACTGAAATAGGTATTTATTTTAAAAGCATGCATTTTTAGCATTAAGTTTACTTATCTCCACGCGGTATATAATTGAAACTTTATTGTTGTTATGGCCTAGGCCGATAAAAAATTTTATGAGGCAAGTAATTAGTTCGATTTTTTCTCGCTAGGGGTATTGTTTTGACAAATTAATCCTTTTCTAAGAAACTAACGTACTAAACTGGTTTAATTTATTTATAATAAGCACTAATTTGTTTGTTTTACTGTTAATGTTTAATATTTTTCATTTAATTATTGTAAAATTAAATATGAATAATAAAACAAAAAGTGAGGTTAGGCAACCAAGAAAACGCACGATTCTTTTTCTACGATTTAAATTATCTCTAAGTTTTAATTTGCTTTAAGTTTTCAGTGAAATTAAATGTTAAACACAGCTTAAACATTCCAAACTATCTATTTTTTAAATAAAAATCCAAACAAATTGAAATTAGATACCTACCTATTTATTAAACAATTAATTGAATTCAATGTAATAGCAAAAATCCATTTCTACTTAAATCATGCTGCTAGGTATTGTCAAACTATTACTGCTTCTAAAAGCAATAAAAATTATTGTACATTTAATGTAATCTTTAGCTAATATATAAATGGGATTCTAAAAAAGTGAGGTTAGGCCGCTTTGGTGTTGAATTAAATTGACCTATATAAAGTGCTTTAAAGATAAAATAAGTGCCTTTTTGTGCTTCGCTCAACCTTGAGCTTAGCACTTCTTAACCTAATGACATAAATAACTATTTTAGGACTAATATATTGATTTTTATACCAGTCAGTAATAAAAATAGTATTATTTTACAGCGATATTGGCTTTTTATATTACCCTATCCAACCCCCCAAAAATATATTGACGACCCTACAATTTATATGAACAAATTTATTTTATAAGTAATGCATATAAGTAATGTACTATTGCGGCCGATAAAAAGTAATCGACTAATTTTCCCGTTGTAAATATGGTTGTCACCAGTGGCATTTCAAAAATAATTTTATAAAATTAAGTAACGTCATCTTAAATTAAGTAAAGTCATTATTTAATTATGCCTTACCATACTTTAACTGAAGCAGAGAAAGGCTATATATCGCCAAAATTGGAGAAGGATGGTCTCAACAACAAATAGCAGATGAAATAAACTGCAGCAAGAGCGCTTTTCAAAAATTAAACAAAAAGTGGGTGGAAACTGGTGACCTGAGTAGGGTAATGGGTTCTGGGCGTCCAAGAAAGACAACTCCAGTAAACGACAACGAGTTGGTTGAATATGTGAGGCAAAACCCATTTTCTAACTCCATTAAAGCCAAAGAGGAAACCAACTTCCCAGCATCTGTTAGGACGGCAAGAAAACGGTTGCGAGAACAAGGTTAATGTTAATAAAGAGGCAAGAGTAGAGTTTGCAAATAATTTTTTAAATCAAAACGCTGAATATTGGGAGCAATCCTGCTACAATGTGCAACTGCGAGTTTATCGTCCCAGAAACCATAAGTTTGCATCATGATGAAGAATACCTCCACAAAACTGACAACAGCGGAAGATTTTCTGCCCACCTGTGGGCGTGGATATCATCTTCAGGGGCTAGTATAATTCATATTGTAGAAGGCCGATTGATTGGGAACCGATACGTGGAAATTTTAAACGATGTAATGCTCCCGTCAATGCAAGAAAGATTTGATAATGATTTTGTGTTTCAACACGTAACACTTTATGATTTATCTTTCCTGATCAAAAAATATTTTTTTTTATAGCATTACAAATGTGTAAGATTATGTAAGATAATGCCTGAGGGAGGGCTGAATGAAAAAATTGCCAGGGCCGGTTTTTCTGAGCCCATCCAACCCTGGTTGGCTCATCTTTTATAATTGTTATAGTCGTAGTATACTATTTCTTTTTAAGTTTAAATTTATTTATTTTGGTTACCCAATAAATAGTTTGTTCTTTTTGTTTGTATTACGAATAAACATGCTTTATATAATTTAAGTTTTTTTATTAAAAAATTAAATGTCATACACCTATGATTTCTTGTCAAAATAATTTAATTGACATGACTGACGTAAAAAACCCTACTTACAATAGCCAATTTTTAAGAAAAACATGCAACTTGATAAAGAATCGATTACTTTTTATCGGCCGCAATAGTACATACAAATATAACCTTATACCTAATATGCTACAATTTGCAGAAGCGAATTTTGGTCGTTGCTTGAATAATTAATACAATATTGTGTTATTTTTGTGTTCAACACTTCTTTTAGTAATACATTTGTTCCAATTTTGATTGAATGTGTATTACAATTTGTTATCATCCGTATTTTTAACACAATTTGTAAAGAAGATTCATATATTTATATTGATTTTGACAACAAATTTCTTTGCGTGTATGTCCACACATATTTTATCCACATAAAAGTTGATTTTAACGACGCAATATCAATATTTAACAGGGCTATAAATAAAAACACCGATCCGAAAGCCCGGACCTTATAAAAGATTAATAATCATTATTATGTCAAACGTGTTGGGTCTTAAACCGGTGGCCAGTAAATTTAGTAGTCTATTGCCACAAACTGTGGTCGCGGCCGTCGTTGTTGCGTAAATTATGAAGGCAACGTTTATGGAAAACACGGCCACAATAACGCACAACTCGATTTCGTGTTTTTAAACCAGTCCGAGATATTAATGCTTCTTTTAATTCGGTGCAACGACGTTTAATGTATTAGAATCATCCTTTGGTTGTAAAAAAAAGATCATTTTTGATATATTCAACTATTAGTAGGGATTAAAACAATTTTTATTAGGGGTTATTATAATAACAAAGCTGGACATTATTTTAATGTACTTTTTGGTAGTTGTAAAAAATATGTTTTATACAAAAAAATATTGTTAATTAATACAAAAACATTTATAATTTGGGGAAGTTAGTAAGAAGTATTAAGCATAAATGGTAAATTAAAATCGTTTCACTACTCCACAAGAAAACATAATATTTGATTCTAATATAGCCCTATGAGCCGCCGTTTGTCCGTAAATTATTTTTGCTATATATAAGAATTTTTTTTATATAAAAACTTTAAATTTCCTATATATATAGAAACTTTTTAGTTCAGATAATGCCGCTTGAGAATGAGGGCGCTTTGTGGTAATCAACTAAAAAGCACTGTTGCCATAGTGTGCCAATGCAAAGTTTTGGTCAGTGTTTCCAACATAACGTTTCGCCAGATCTGGCAGATTTTAATAAAGGTCGAGGGAAAAAAGATACTCTTACGGCTGACGGATTTTTTAATGGAAACTTGAACATAATATCGAATGGTATTTGTCATAAGATTTGTACCTATATAATTTAATTTGTAAGAGTCCAAGTTAAAAAAAAAAGATTCTTTGTTTTTTTATAAATTGACAAGAGAAGCAAAACGTAAGAAATTTTAGTTTTTTTAAATACCTATTAGTAAAAACGAAGCTGTGTTTATTTAGAGAAATAGAGACGGCCAAAGAAGAGAAATGTTTTCTTCAATAAAAATAGACCAACCGACCAATATATTACCTACAAATATTTAAAAAAACTAAAATCCTATACTTTTTGCTATCATTTTGTTCCGCTAGATCTGGCCGAAGATCCGTTATGTTGAAAACACTGACCAAAACTTTGAATTGGCATACTCTGGCAACACTGCTTTTTAGTTGAATACGGCGCCTCATATAGCCCTATTCTTAAGAATTAAGGTAAGTTTCAATTATATTCAGAATACGCTAGTGTTGAATTTGACAATAGCCTAAAAATTATGTTAAGATTAAGATAGATTTCATGAGCAAGTATTCTTAATCTTATTTAAAAAACTACTTATCATTATTGGGAAAACTACAATTTATTTCCAAATATTTCTTATACTTATTTCAAGAAATCCCCTGATGGTTTTAATACCTACTTACACTGTTTAAAATATCTGTGGTGTAAAGTGTAATCTTAAAATGGTGCCTAAATCCAACACCAAGTGGTGTTAATATAAACCCCATGAATCATGGTTGAAAATGTTATATATAAAGCAATCTGTTAAAACGATTAAAACAATTTGCCGTGCATTCTTGGTTGCATAGTATGTACCGATCGCGGCAAAGGCGGTGTGTATCACGTGATGTTCTTAAATCTCGCCTCTGTTGACTTACATGAGCAGTATATAAGTGTTTAATAATTTATTGCATTTTCTCGGTATTTTTCCTTATTATATATTCAAATATTGAAATTAATAATTCCAAATTCCATTCTTACCAGCAAAATGGCCGCTCCGCGTCTATAATTTAGCGGTATTTCAATAGGTAGTTAATATATTTAATTGAAATCTTATTTAAGTTTTTAATTGAAAATTTAGCCTGACCCTCCTATCAACAATAATTTTTTCTAAGATAGAATTTGGTGATGAATAAAGCCATGTTTTCCATGTTAACCTATATTTTTAATTCGACATATTTTAAAGGTGAGCACAGGTGTTCGGGAATAGGAATTTTACTTCCCTACGTGGGAAACGTGGAATTAGCAAAGCAAATTTAGCGTCATTGCTGTTGCCACTTCTCGAATGCATTTAAATGCAGGCAGGCAACGGATCTGGATTTATCGTAATTTTATTTCCCATTCAATTATAAACCATTTCCAAGTGACTGCTCATCAATCTTCGGCCAACTTTCAGTTCACCTCGGAACAGTACAGTACCATAAATTTAAAACAAATAAGAGAAATCATAGCTCACTTTCTGAAAAGGCATCGCGGTTAATTTTCTTCGCGGCACGCCACTGTTGGAACACGGCGATTCAAAATGAAATATTGTTAATTTGTGGTCATTATTTTTGGGTTTATGTCGCGGCCACTTCCAACCCGGCCACTTTAAGTGATATACGGACCTAACCGACTACAGTTGGTAAAAATCATGTTGATCCGAAAAAAAAATCAGTCGGCCATCACCGCACAGTAAATAACATTTTTAATTAGGCACGAGCGAAGCTTGCAATTGAGTGTTTGTTAAAAATAAGTGTCAATATTCCAATATCTTAGCTTGATAAAATTGTTTGAGTCATAATAAGTCATAATAATCAGCTTAGTATGTTACAAAAGTGTTTTTGAGAATAAAGACGGAAAATGTTAAAAATATCGAGAAAAAAGCTTTGTTGTGTTATTGGGTGACTTTTTAAAAGGAAATTCTGAATAGTAGTAATAATTTACGTGAAAATTGTAAACATTTTAATTTAACAGCATTATGCATTATTACTATATTATGTATTATATATAATATTAGTATACTATATAACATATATGTTGCCATGAATTTAAAGATAAATTTTGTCGTTTACTTTATATAACTTAAATATAAATTATATTAGGTACACCACCAACAAATACACACAACCCATCTTAGATTAGAGAGAGTATTTCTAAACTAAAAAACAATTATTCATGTGGTGTTGACCTCATCCCTAACTTTATAATAAAAGATTGCTCGTTAATATTAGCATATCCTCTCCTTATATTGTTCAATCTACTTTTCCAGATTTATGGAGAATAACCAGAGTTTGCACTATTTTAAAATCAGCTAATCCTAGCGATATTAAACACTATAGACCTACTCTCTAAAAATGTATTAGTCAAAAATGACTTATTTAATAGTTAATAGGTAAATAATGAACTTTTTATTTATAAAGTTAATAAAGAGTTAGCCAGGTTGAGAGCGGTGGTAAGTATATTAAATGAATACATAAACGTTATGGGAAAATATTTGAAATGGAAATAAACGGAATGCCTCAAGTCAGAGCGAAGTTGCAACTGATAAATCAATTTGCACGTTGTACTCGTAATAATGCCTACATGCTTGGTGCTCGTACCTACTCGAACAACAAGGTGCAAAATGTTAACAATATTCATAAAAACACAACAATAACACAGACAACAGACAGGGACAGTGTGGGTAATCGTGTTAGCACCGTTATTCGGAATTTAGACGTTCTAAATAAACATCTAAATACCCATGTTTCATGTTAATTTATTATTTAATAAATCAAAATTTTTTTCATTAAAGTAATGTTTTCAGCTAATAAACCGATCTCTTTCTTAAATAGGTGATGATTTGGAAAACTTTCCCATCGACATAAATCACGTCAACAAACTCGCAAATTATAGTTGCGTGTTAACGGAAAGATTGGACCAATTATAACGAAATAAATCAAATTTAAATGGTAATATAGTTATGCATGTTTTTTTATATAAAAAGATCTTTTACCGAATTACAGTTAAAAAGGAAACTAAGAAGATAAAAAGAATTAAATATTTTCCATCGAAAATTCCATCCAACTATATACAGGGTGTACAAAGTTATCTGCTCACCACTTCTTTATTATTGGAGCTACAAAGTCGGTTAAATTAGCAAATTGTTAGTATTCTGATTGAAAAGGTGAAAACAGAAAAACAATTCAACACCGTATTTCCAAATTATTCACAAAAATAACATTGTTTTAAATTAGACATTCCGTATATTTTTACATATTTTGAAAGCCGATTTAATTTGAAACAAAAACTTGTTTTTGCATAAGCACCCTCAACTTAAAAATAAACAATTAACAAGCACTTCAACTCTCTAATTGTTAATATAAACTACACAATGTTTGGAGTTTCATCAAGTAAAAGTCGAAACAATGGGGTAGTTAAATTTTTTCTGACCTATACTTTTTATGGTTTTATTCAAGGCGTTTTGTAATTTTAAACATTTCTGTGAAATCGGAATTTTAATTGAGTTTACCGTTTTCGAGATATTTACAAAAAAAAATCTCCTAATTACGTCACTAGGCTATTGACAACGTTGCCAGCTTTTTCTATGGTTGCCAGTGTGTTTAGTTTAAGATTCTTACGATAGATGGCGCCACGTTATAATATTTTAGTTTTAAAACCACTTGATCTATAATTTTAGTTGAGAAGAAGAAGAATTGATTTTTTGACGTTTCTTTTTTTCGGGTTATGTTTTAAATTTACATTATTGAAAATCAATGTTATTGTTATGTTATTTGTAATTGATATTAGATAAGTGATTTATTAATAACGGACTCCAAAGCAGAGGAATCTTGTGGAATGGTTGGTTACATTGAACATTAGAGCTTTTAAACAAATAAAGTAAGTACCTATAATTATAATCATATTTTGTCGTAAATGCATTTCATTAGTATAATTAGTTCTTTATATTCTTTTAGATATATCTTGGACTCTAAAATATCAAACAGTAATATGATACCTCGTAATAAGGAATGAATTTGGTGACCATCTTTCACTCAACTGACAGTGACAGTATTTGTACATTTATGTATAACCTCTTCGGGTATTTTCTGACATAACCGAATGAAATCATTAACAAGACAACTTGACAACAGGGTAATTTTCAACCAATAGAAATCTTAGAATGTTGGTCACATGGCGAGGTTTGTGACGTCATAAAAATTTATATTTTTTGTAAATATCTCGAAAACGGTAAACTCAATTGAAATTCTGATTTCACAGAAATGTTTAATATTACAAAACGCCTTGAATAAAACCATAAAAAGTATAGGTCAGAAAAAATTTAACTACCCCATTAATTCTCTAATTGTTGTTAAAATAAGTAATAATTTGGTTATTTCAACAACCATCAGGAAGTTCAGAGAGTTGTTAATTTTTAAGTTAAGGATAGTTAAGAAATAGTAATTTTTTGTTCCAATAATACTGTATTTCAAAATATGTAAAAATATACAGGCTGTATAAAAAATGCCACCAATTTGGAATTTTAACCAACTTTGTAATAACATAGTTAAAATGGTATTCTGTTATAAAAATCAGACTTGTTAACATGAGTTATAGTTTTTTAATTTTATTTTATAAAATTTTTCAAAACTTTTGTAGAAAACCAGGTTTTGTAATTATTTTAACGAAATCAAATATTTTATCAATAGTTTTGTAAAGGTAATATTCAATTTTGTAAGCATTTTGTTAATTTCAAAGGTTACAGATTATTTGTTAATTTAAAAAAAATTCATTTAGGTCCAACAAATACTTTTGCTACTGGATCTACAAAAAAGTTTGTAAAAATCTAGAAATGTTTGTAATAATTACAAACTACTTATTTAATTAGTCAACATATTAACATAAAATCTGGTTAATATTTAATTAAAATTAACAATTTTTTTTTGTGTAGCAATGGTGATCAGATAACTTTTGACAGAGTGTATATTGGATTTTAATTTTTGACAGAAATAAACCTAATTTTTAAATTTTACTACATAAAATATTGTGATTTTACCTATTTAACAATTTTTTTATTTTTAACAGAAATGAACTAAATTTTCAAATGTTACTATCAAAAACATGCTTTTTTTGTAATATTGGGGTTGTCAGGTTGTTTTTGGATGAAATCTTAATTTTTTCCCATCAATCTCGTATTAGGTTTTTAGTCACGGGTTGAAGTTAGTTTTAAGTTAGTTGACAGTTGTCAAATGTCATACAATCGTTAAAATAAATTGCCTTTCTTGTAAAATAAATGTAAAAATTATTTTATTATCTCAAAACAAAAATACAAAAGTATTAAATAGTTTCTCAACGCCAATATTTGAAAAGTTTATATGAACATTGTACTGACCTTTTAATTTCGCCGGCAGTAATCTATAACTTAAATTAGGGCACGGACCCCGGTAATTTCTCATAAAACATTTTCTTTACTTTCACTGTGAAAAACTGTCAATTTTCAAGAAATACATTTCGATTTATAACCTTTATAATTGTGTTTATAAAATATAAAAATTTGACATTTGACGGTGACACACAGATTCCCCTATTGTTTCATAGATGGCGCTCTATACAAATTTTTGATTTAAATCATTTTAAGATAATAATAAGTATTTGTTGTAGAAAAAGTATAGTATGCAAATTAAATTCGTGTATAAAATGGCGTTTATCAAACTTGATACATAATATACTATTACCATCTAAATTTTAGTAAAGTACTTACCTATAATTATACCTATAATTTCAAAAATTTCTCACCTAAAATAAATACTTACCTATTTAGGTACCTACTTGTATAAATTTTGCAACCTAAAATTCCATCTCTAATTATTAAACACAGATTCTATATCACGTTTTTAGCCTGACCGAGAATTAATTAATTAACTAATTAATTTTCCATTTAAAGTTTTACTTTACTCAAAAAGCCAATGTTAATTCGTGTGCATCAAAAAATTATTAATAATTATTAAAAATCCTAATTGATATTTGACGTTATAATAACTGCTTTTGTGTTTGATTTATAAAAACGTACTAGTTATTTAATAATGATTAATTACGAAATAACCCAATAATTACAAACGTCTAAATGCGTTATTTAATTAAAACAAACAATATTTACAGTTTTATTATTCCTAATTATAGACAATAATACAATTTAATATACCTACTATAAATTTTGTAATCATTGTATTTTGTTTTTATATTCCCTGTATTCTGTAATCCAAATTACAATAAATTCTGTTAACTAAGGATCAATTTCACAAATTATTATATTATGTAAGTTTTATAAACGTCATTTTAGTAACGAGTTTAATTAAGTATGAGCGAAGCTTGCGAGCGAGGGTTTAATAAAAACGAGTATACACAGTAAAAAAATATTTTTTAACTCTTAAACTCTTAAAGTATGCTATTATTTCAAGTATAAATGTTCACTTTCTTTAACATAAGTAGACATGAAAACATGTTATGATGAAAAAATTGATTGTGGGGCGTGCACTGTCTAATTAAATCATAACATAATAACAGTTATAAAATACTTGTGATGGTTTTCAAACGTCAAGTTGGTCGATACATTTTTGCATTCGTAAATGAGCAATGGTTATTTGCATTTAAATTAAACCAATGCAAAAACGAGCAGACTCTATGGGAAAATATTTCAGATAGAAATATCTATACGTGCATTGCCACAGGCTCGGCCAATCTAATCATATAAACGATGATTTAATTCATTCGCGTCAGTTACAATGTGAAGAAATTAAGGCAATTGTTTTGTTTAAGTTCAAGTCAACGTTGTCTTTAGGTTTATTGTAATTATGAATATGAATATAAAAGACTAAAATTTACTACTGAGGCGACTTATTTAATTTTGCATTTTTTTTCAATAATAAGGCCTAAGAATTTGGTTCTTTCGGTTTTTAGTTTTTTTACCATCATTTCTTTAGAACTTCATTTGTCCAGCAGTTCTTTTGTTAAGAATTCAAGAATTTTTTTATTCAATCTGTCAGGCAATATGACGTATTTACCCCAAACCGTTCTGGATGATATTGCCCAAGAGCTATCTCGTGAAAAAACATGAGACGTAAATATAGGGGTTATGGCCACTTGTTGCAACAACCAATTGCAGTTATAAATCATTTCGTAATAGCTTTTATTTTAATGCAATAAATAGTAAGTGATAACCTGAAACGATAAATGTCATTTGACTGTCAATTGACTGTCAATTGACCGCTATATATTTAATTTTTGCAGCATTTTATTTAGGTATCAACAAATACCCATGAATCTCAAAATTTTTGCGATCGTGCAATATCGACATCATTTACAATTTGGTGGTCGTGTACTTTTTCAACGAAATAATTTGTTAAACATTAACAAAATATTCTGTAACCTTTAAAATGAACAAAACGGTTACAAAATTGCATATGACAAATCTGATTTATATAACAGTGTAGTGAAATCTCAACTTAGAAATTTGTTTATCTCACGAAATTAAAGACCAGATTTTTTAAATTGTTTTTCCCTTACTCTTCTGAGTATCCCCTACAACGTACTGAAAAGTGTATCCATCATTAGATCCTGTATATTTTCTGGTACAATGTGGCAATGTTTAAGACAGACAAATTGAAGCTGTCTCTGAGAAATTGGTGGTGTGTTTTATGGAATAAAAAAGCGTCAAGATGACACCCACATATTTCATTAGACGGTGCGTTATCTCGTAGCCCGTATTAATCATAGTCGCACACTCACACATGTAAGTGAATTTTTATTTCCTTGCGGAAAACATGCTAAAGTACTTCGTACGGCGCGCCGTGGAAAAATCGCCGCAGCAACGAGATAACTGGCCAGCATATGAAGCAATTTATATTCGTTTTTTATTGGCACAAAGTTCATAGTGTCACGTCTAAGGTTCTGACTAATTGCCGTAAGGTTCACACTCCACCACACGCACCGTGCGACACGCAAGATTTTCCACGGACTTTATCAACAAATAAAATATTTTTTTTGCACCATGTGACGTGATGCACGGTATTGCATTTTTATTTCTACATTTTCAATGGGTTTTAAAAATCTGTTTGTTATTGTATTGCTAAGTCCCTTCACTGATGCGTTAGAATGCATTAAATAAAATACAGGGTGATTCCAAACTAATCTCCAAATAGTAAAAAAATCGTCTTAGTTCTGGAATAATCCAGTTCCAAGTGTTCCAGTACCACTATCATTGACTTATCCAGAGGATTTACTCAAAGAAAATAGTTTTTCCTATTCCTTTTTTTCTGTGTAGGTGCACTTCTCAAATATTTTTAGATGAACACCGATTTGGTGTTTGCTGTAAAAAACATTTTCAACCATAATTCATGGTGTTATATTAACACCACTTGGTGTTGGATTTTGACACCGTTTTAAGATTACTCTTCACACCACAGATATTGTAAACAGTGTAGTTACGAAAGTAGGTAGATTTAGCAGTTATATTTAGTTACACTTCGCTTTTGAAGATGCCATCATCATTGGAGAAAAGTACTTTAAGCACTTTGTGTTTCGTTTTGGTGTTGGGGAATATTTCTAATATTTGTTCTGAATTTTGCAAAGTTTGTTGGGAAGAGACATACACTTTATCAACTGTATTAATTGTCAAAAAAATATTTTAACGCATATAAATAAGAAATTAACGATGTTTGAGCAGTTTTATCCTATCGATTCATTAGAGTCGTTATAGACCAGCCGCGTCGGTTATCTGATCGAAAATAACCAATAATTAAGTGCGACTAACTTGTAACTAGTAAACAACAGGTACATAAATTTCGTGCTTATTAAATTAAATATAATACCCGACCATTATACGGAAATTTTATGTTATACCACAGCCCGATCGCCCACACGTTTAATGAAAATCCCATTTGAAAAACATCCTAATGGCCATAATGAAATGTTTATCGGACACAAATCGCGATGCAAATTAACCGAAGTGTTTTCCCGATATTTCTTGATAATACTTAGCTCACACAGGCCTGCCAAATTAAATTTTAATTTCCCCCTTTACTTACAATTTTCATTTTCTCGCTTATTAAATTATTAGACATGTCACAACACAAAAGGCATATTTTATGCTCGACAAAATACTGAAAAACTTTGGTTTAGTTCTGGATTTTGATTTATTATTCCTTACATCATTGATTAAAAAACTTAACGCTTATATGCTTATATAGTTACGTTAGTGTGTGTATTTTATCTAAGTGATCATGATGAATTATTGTGTTTTTAATTGTAAATAAAATAAAATTATCAAATTATAAATAAATTTGGTACAATATAATTATTAGTACTTCGTAACTTTAACCCATTTCACTAGCGAATGATTTATTTTAAATTTTGATCTCCGATTTCATTTTTGTAGAGCTGAAAAACTTTCTTGCACGTCTATTTATTAGCAGAAAAATGGTTAAGATAATTTAGATAAACAAATCTCAAACATGTTCCCGTAAAAATTTCTACCTAGGCATTATTAAATCTGCGTTTGCATACTTATAAGTCATCAAGAAACATAATGTTAGCGATGCTGCCGGCAGCAAGGACTATTCGTTAGCCATTATTGCCGATTTCTATTTACCAAGTGACACTTATGTCGAGTTGTAAACCAGCTTCTGACTACGAACACTGCAATATAATCACCATTTTTTTTAGATGTCGCGCTTGGACATGCTCGTAAATCTTTACCGTATTTAGAGTTTCATTTAAAATAATAATAGAAAATTCCACTGGGTGCTATGCTTTACACCAAAGGGAAATTCTACTCAGTAAAAAAAATATTTGTTAATTTTAACCAAATAATAATAATAATAATAATAATTTATTAATCCAATTGACATAGATAACATTAATATGTATAGGATAAGTCACAGATACAATAAACGAACTATAAGTAAATAAACTCGGAAATACCTACAAATTTATGCTAAAAACTTATTCAGTTCATAAGGACATTCCTCAATTAAAAAGTCTTTTAGTTTTCTTTTAAAAACATTATAATTTTTTTGTTTCCTTAATATAATTTGGCAAATTGTTAAAAATTTTGATGCCAGAAAAATAGAGTGACTTTTTAAACAAAGAAGTTGTGTGTCTCGGAACACATAATCTTGAGCCACTTCTTGTGGAATATGAGTGAAAATTACTGCAGTTATTTGGGAATTTTCCTTAGTAATAAAAGCAAACTTCATACTACTACTTTATATGTACATACATTTCATACAATATTAGTAATTTTTTATTTATAAAAGTATATTATTGGAATTGCGCGCTCTTGTACAATATGTTCCTCTTCCCCAAAAAAGTATATTAAAGTCCATAATAGGCATTTAGAGTGATGTATGAGATAGACTGTTGTTTAGTGTCATTAGGGCAAAGTTTGAAGCGCTTAGTTTTTGGCAAAGGTTATCTATATCTAAGCATCCAATATTAGCTCCAAAAATACCACCTTTTTCGATATGTTTAAATTAAGGTTATTAAGGTTACTCAAGCCACTTAAACGGAGAGAGAAGTATACATATTCAGTTTTTTCAGAATTTAAAATAAGACGGTTTCTGGCGCACCATTTTTTAAATTGTTGTTCACCTCATCAACATATTGTTTAAGTTTTTCAGGATTCGGTGATACCACAACCGATGTATCATCGGCATACATTGTATGTTTACCCATAATAAATTTAGGTAAGTCATTTATATAAATTGAAAACCAAAGAGGACCTAGAACCGAACCCTGAGGGACACCTAGATCATTTTTATTTTATTTTACACATATGATCGCAACCATTCCAAATTTTTACCTCTAAACCCAGTTTTAGATAAGCTTGTGCTTATTGTGTCAAAAGCCTTACTAAGGTCATAAAATAGACCCATAACATGTTTACCCATATCCAGTTCATCAAAAACAAACTGCATAAGCTGAATGGCTGCTGTTTCAATATTCAACAGATCTTATGTTAATCCAGGTTTATGTTAAGTTTACAACCAGCTGTTCTGGTTACTGATATAATAAGTAGTTTGTAATTATTACAAACATTTTGTAGATTTAATAACAAAATCCTATATCAATAATTCAAATTTTCAAACATGACCTTATTTTTACACACCTTTTTGTAGACCCAGTAACATAAGTATTTGTTGAAAATTAAAACTTAAATGAAATGAATTTTGATAAGAAATGTTGCCATAAATGAACACAAAAATAACATACACTCAATTAAATAATACACCATTCTGAAATCATCAAATTATAGAAGAAATTTGGTATCATATAATTATCAGTACTACTACAACACTTACTGATGTATTTCGTAACTTTAATTAATTTGGCACCTTTTTTAGGATATTTTGCACTTCGCATACTCCTTAAATAGGTATAAGGAATCCGAATAACAATAATAACAGATTTCTGGTAATATTTTATAAACACTCTGGACAGTTGTTACGAATTAGAATAAAGTAAGCAGACGCTGAAGTCAGTTGTCAGTGGTAAATGTTTTGATTGACTGCTAAACATTAACAAAATAATCTGTAACATTTGAAATTAACAAAATTTACATTACCTTTAAAAAACTTTCGGTTAAATAATTACAAAAAATTATGTTAAAATTTAACAAAATAAAATTAATAAACTCATGTTAACAAATCTTATTTTTATAACAGTGTAGTAGGGTAGTTTTATTTATGACTATAAAAAAATGAAATTAATTTAACTTATAACTTCATTCTAACATAATATAAGACTGTATACAAACTATAGTATTGATAAATTGTTTGACTGTGGATTCACAGGTGGATATGTTGTAGGAGTGCCTGAGACCGGGTGAAAGTGGCACCAGCAGTGATACCAACATCCATAAGGCACAGTAGTAGTGCACTGCCCAACCTAAACTTTGCCCTCACTGGCCACGCTCTAACTTGATCGTGGGAACGAAAATGAAATGCCTTATCTATGTGTAACGATTGTCTTTTGATTCATTTGATGGTTTGAGAGTATCCATCACCATCAAGGAGTGGTGACTTGGTTTTGAAACCTAATTTTAAAATTAGCATATAATTTTCGGAAAAAATAAAAACATGGATTTGTTCGGTTTTGAAACTTGCTTTTAATGTTCGCTGCTCGATCTAGAAGAGAGCACAGATCACAATGTATAGAAGTGTTGCGGTTCATAGGTCACAAACTGAAGGTGAGCGGCTCCTTTAATCTCATATCTCCATTAGCCTTTTTATCTCCATCCTTCACGTTTATTATTTTACTAAGATTTTTATTGTTTTTGCCGTTGTTAATATTCTGCACTTAAATGCAATGCCTATAGGCATACACTTGTTTTAAAGCAATTCAATTATAACCAAGTTGATAAAAACTTAATTTGGACTATGGGGCTTTGCATGTAAAAATAAAAATATACCTTTGAGGGGGAAATATTTACACATTAATTTTATCACAGTAACTTTAAAAAATTTGTTGAAAAAGTTGTTTTAAAACTAAAAAATATCAGTCTACAAATTGTAGTTGTGGAAGAAGGGGTGCTATGGAATGGCCAGCGAGATCACCGGATTTATCTCCCCTTGATTTCTTTTTCTGGGGACATATGAAATCAAAAATTTGTGCCACCAATCCTGAATCCTTAGAAGATTTACGCAACCAAATCACTAATGAATGCCATTGAGGTTGAGTAAACAGATTTTTTTGCTCTAATTTAAAAATTTTGTATCTAAAATAAATCCTTTGTGCAGTGTAGGTAATTTTTTTATTTTTATCATCCTCATCTGGCCTCATACATTACACTGTATCTATGGGTATCTTTGTGTTTCATAGTACCTACTACATGAGGTGCCTAATACCTATAAGGAAGAACGGAAAATTAACATTTATCGATAATGTCGCATCGTAATAAATTTTGTCACTTTCCTAAACGAAATTTGAATAACAAAACGGTTTCGATCCAGAATTTACATGTGTAAATGAATGAATATTCTCGGATACGGGTACAATTTGAATAAATATCGAATAAAACATATTTTTTAAATATAAACGAGGTGACTCGAACAGGTTATCTAAATAAAACACGACGAAAAAGATAGCCCACATAAATAATATTTAACATTCTTACGCAACATTTATATATTAATATTAAGCTAAATTTTAAAGTTTCTTAATTTGTATGTGGCATTACGTAGAATACCTACTAACTAAATTTAATGTGTGTTACCAACTGGTACTCTAAACTACTTTAAACGACGATGCTAATTGAAGAGCAAACATCAAAATCCATTTTCTTTTCAATTAACCAGCCTAGAAAGGTATGTCGAGGACACTTACATTTTTTTGTACCTAATTGTATATTCTGAAACATATTAGTATGTTACTTAACAATTAAAAGTAAATTTGTTACATAAATAACTTATTTACTTTAAATACAGTGTTCCACATTCGTAGTCCATTAGTTTCTGGGGAAACGAAAAAAATATCGATTTGAAATTTTAAATTCTGGGTAAAATTACTATACCATATCCTAATTTGATAAATGCGTGTCAATCAAAATTAACTTATAACTTTTTTGTTATTAGGTTTGCGAATATGGGAGAGGATTTTTGGAATCTTAAAACATTGTTCAAAAGATTCCTTGTCAATTCTTTAACATTTTTTTCAATAAACCAACAATATTTTAGTCAATGTCAATGTAAAAGTAAGAATTAGGAAAAGTTTTAATGTTAAGTGCACTTTAAACATTTAGTAATAAACTAATAATAAAAATTGTTGATTAAAATTTTGTTGGTTTATTAAATTGTTACATTCTTTTTGGTTTTTTAATTTAATATTTGAATATGTAAACTCATACCTAATTTGCCCTGGTTTTTTAGGTAATTTGTTAAAAAATGTTTAAGAATTAACATAAAATCTTTTAAACAATGTTTTCAAATTTCAAAAATTCAAACACCATATCCGCAAACCTAATAACAAAAAAGTCACATTTTTTGTAAAATACCTGTAAATATTCATTTTGGTGTAGAGAATGCTGCAGCATTTTAATAAAAAGTATTATTTTGTGTTAAATAATGTAAAAATTGTATGGTAGTTTCGTTGGAAATAAGAAAGTTATTGGTATTTAAAATGACAAAAAAGTCAACGAAAATACCAGACACCCTGTATAAAATTTTTAAATAATATTAAAGGCTTTAGATATAATGCTCCTTAGTTAACAGGTATACCATAAATGAACTTTTTAACATTACAATTAGTGGTAATACAGACATATTAGTAAGACCATCCATCCGACAAAATTTTTGAAAAAAATTTAATATCTCAAAAGCATTTAAAATTAAAAAAAATATTCAAATTTTAGAATTTCAAGAATTATACGAAGAATTTAAAAATTGATATCACTTCCTGTTTAACCGGAAGTGATAACGAATTGAAAATAATTTCAAAAAAATAGTTAACCCTGTATATACAATTAACATTAATACTGTAAAAACAAGAGTTCTATAAATAGTTCACTTAAAGTCAAATCATTAGATGACGCCGTATACAATTATAACTATCTCAGTCGGTAATATTATAGAACTACTTTATTTTAGGTCCAATATAGGACAAAAAAGTTCGCACGTTACTTTGGTGGTAAAATTTTTGTTTTTTTGTTAAGAGCAGGGCTGTGTTTAAATTTCAATAAAAAATATTTCTAAAAAGTGTACAAATCAGTGTGTGGTATAAATGTGTTCCTAATGGTTTAAACATTGTCATTTTAATGCGTTTTAATTTTAATTCTGAAAACAAAGAGTAAAATGGCCAGTGTCCAATTACTGGTTGTTAAAAAATGTAAATTTCTATTATTAGACATATGTCCAATATCATACTCTATTTATATCCCGGGCATTTACCAGCCAATTCTTAAATTGTAAAATTGTCCCCTGAATCCGAAAAGACAGTCAAAAGCTATAAAAGTTAAGCAGTTTTTGAGATACAGTCAATTCCATATTATATGTAAAATTGATTATATTTCAAAAACTGTTCTACTTTTATAACTTTTGACGACATTTTCGGATTCAGCGAATAATATTTCATAGGAATTGACTGCTAAATATCCAAATACAAATTGCTGTTGACGAGAATTATTAGTGGCTGCTTATTCGCTATGACATTTTTGACTAATTCATTTTCAGGGAGTAAGTAATATAATGATTTCTTCGTCAGAGGACATCTTGCAAAATAACAGTGATTTAAGTACAGTGCATGATAGAGAACATAAAAACTAATGGCAACAAAATTAATAAATTTGGAAAATACTTTTAACATACCACCCGAAAAAATATTAAATTAAATTGTCTCCTAAATCCGAAAATGTCGTCAAAAGTTAAAAAAGTAGAATAGTTTTTGAGATATAGTCAATTTTTCATTTAATATGGAATTGACTATATCTCAAAAACTGCTCGACTTTCATGATTTTTGACGGTATTTTCGAATTCAGGGGACAATTTTACATAAGAATTGTCTGTTAAATTTTGGGATACCATGGTACTAGTGAAAAAGCAGCCACTAATAACTATGAAATTAGTCATTTTTTACTAATTTATATTTAGAGAGCAAAAACTTATACCATGAATTTGAAAAACCCTGTAATGATCTTTAAAAAATATTTTACATTACAAGTTACTAATACCGTTACTTTATAATATTTTTTGTTAATTATAAAACGTCTTATTTCTACACAACCATCCTGTATACATAAACATGTATACTAGGGTGGGCCGAAAATCCGCTTTTTTAGAATTTCGTTTAGTAATAGCAAAAATTTTGTTCATTATGTTGTAAAAAAATTTTGTGTAAAAGATTAAAATTTTCGATCAACATCCTAGGCTCGCCCAACGCAATTAAAGATCAGAATTATTAAATTATTTACTGTCGAAAATGCCACTTTTTGAAAAAAAATCGCAATTATCTTGATAGTTATCAATCGCTAAAAATCTTACCAAGAGATGTTTTTGTAGGAAATATAATTTTCCAAACAACCAAGAGTTTCTGAATAGTTTTTTATCGATAAACATTATAATGTTAAATATATTCAAATGGCTAAAAATTACAATTTTGATACTAAAATCGGGTTTATTTCTGAAACTATCCATCTGACGTAATTTTGTGTAAGGACCTTTTTTGTAGAGCATAAAATTTCCAATTGAAATTTATTTATAACTTATAAGTTAATAAATTTATTTATAACTTATAAGTTAATAAAAAATGTTTGTGAACATTTTGATCTTTAATTGCGTTGGGCGAGCCTAGGAGGTTGATCGAAAATTTTAATTTTTTACACAAAATGTTTTTACAACATAATGAACAAAATTTTTGCTATTACTAAACGAAATTCTAAAAAAGCGGATTTTCGGCCCACCCTAATGTATACCTAGTAGGGTGATGCAAATAATTATTTTTTTCTGAAATTTTTGTTTGAACTTCTTTCAACTTTGGGTTTCTATTCTCCCTTAATGTAGTTTTAAGGTCATTACTACTCAAGCTACTTAAAAAATCTTTTCTTTGCTCTTGAAGGAAAACTTCATGAACGTTGTTTATTTTAGTCAGAGCGCCTTTCGCAGCAACATCAAACAATATATTCTACCTCGTAGAATTATTTTTCTCGTTGCACCTATGTTATAACAAGAAAAATCCAAATACACCTGTAAGCCTTATTAATATTGATATAAATTTAAATTGCCCCATAATAATGTTAATTGACATTAATACTCATCGAAAGTGGAGAGTGCTGTACCTACATAAAATTGCTTGTTCAAATATTTATTTAAGTTACTGGTAAAATTATCGCCATTACTAAATCAGTCCACGTTCATTTATAGAGTAAATATTTAACGTTGAAAAGGATGTGAGTGAGTACTTTGAATTTGAATGGGAGGCAAACAGAACCTAGAATAATATTATCACTAATCACTTATAATATGCAGGAAGCTTAAAACAACAACAATTTGTTCTATGGTTTAAAAACTCTGTAGTGTGAATCACCCCATATTTTGTACTGTCAGTTATGAGTTAACATGGAAAATAATCCAAACAATGAGCATGTTAATCCTGTGGTAATAAATGGATATGAACCAAACCCAACAACAAAATGGCCTTCAATGCTAAAACCACTTACAATCTTTGCACTCATCTTCGGGTTTTTAGTGTTTATGCAGTATTTGATAGAGAGTAAAAGACCGATTTTTTACGGCCAAATTGAAGTGCTATACAAAGATTCCCACCAAAACGAAACCAAACAAATTGAAGCCATTTTCGTGAACGATACTTTCCACCACACATATGTCTATGATTTCGATTTAAATTTGACCGGGATTGGTTTCAACAATCACTGTTTTTTGCTGCCTCTGCAGAGAGTTCTGCCCTCCAAATCGTACGTAAAATATATCAGAAAATTCTCCATTGGATACAAAAGTTTCGATGTTAGAACACAGCACGCCAAAATCAAAATGCCCCCCGTGGAAGATCCGAGATTGATCGGTCCAAATATCATGCAAAAGTGTTACGGTAAAGACGTGTTTATGGTGGAAAAAATCAAGAGCGTTTATTCCATGCAGAACCTCTTCGATGAGGCTGACAATATTTACCAGCTTGGTGGGGAGTATGTAGAGTGCATCAAAATGCAACAATAAAATGTTAGTGCGGTCAAACAATGACATTTCACGATTACTTATGTCAGTTAATTTCTTTTTAAATTCAATAAATTATCAATATGGTATTTACCGATGTCAAATCTCAACCTAATAACATATACAATGTTCCATTATCGAAAGCGAACGAAGCAGTCATCCTAAACGTAGAACCGCAAAGAGTTGCTAGAGTCACAACCACCAAACTATGCATCAAGTTCCTGATATTCCTGTTCTCAATAGCGGCCTTCTATTTATTGATCAAAGCTGTGATGATGTACACCAGCGCGCAATACGCAGGTTACATCGAGGTTTTCTACGAGAATGCAACCCCTGAAAACCAGATGCCCAGATACATACGAGAAAAACTCAGCATACACGACAACGTGGAGAAGATCAGCGTTTACGATAAGGTCTCCGGTTTCACGTATCGATTTGTGCACGATTTCAACGTCGACTTGACCGGCATCATCATGGGAAACAACTGCCTGATCATGCCCCTGGATAGGACTCACATAATGCACCCGAAATGTTTCGTCAACAGCATTTACAGAACCTGGATGGGACGGTTCTACGTCAACACAGACATCATGCATCAATACATGAAAGTCAAGATACCACACCCAAACAACGACACCAACTTGATTGGACAGAAGTACATCCACGAAAGATGCCGAAACACTTTTAAATTAGCGAAAAATACCGATCTAAATGGTGGACATCTGTATTTTGGGGTGAAGGTTTTCGAGTTCGCTGGAAAGGGTTTAGTCCAAACTCATATTATTAACTATGAGGATGTTTTGAAGTATTCTTCCAAAAGGAACAACTAAATTTTATTTTAAATAAAGTATCTAGAATATTTATACGAATTGAATTTTGATTTATTGTTCCTTTCTTATCTAAACATATACAAACAAATATTAGAAATATTCCCCAACACCAAAACAAAACACAATGTACTTTTCGCCTACGATGTTGGCATCTTCAGAAGCAAAGTGAACTAAAAGCAATAACATAATAAGCAGTAACCTTTTAGGCAACCCAAATGGTAAGATTCCTAAAATTGAAAAGTCGGGGATGTACGAAATAAACTGTAAAGATTGTGACAAGAAATATGCTGGACAAACTAAACGATCCAACCAAGTAAGATTCAAAGGGCACTTGCTAGATTTGGTAGGACGAAGAAATCGAGTATTGCCCAACATATACTTGATGATGGTCATAGAATACACGCTGGTCAAAACTAAAGTATAGGACGAACAAAAATGCCATCCAAAACTGATAGCATAATCTGATTATAGACTCTTTTGGTAACACAAAAATATATTTATCAAAATCCCAGCTGATCCTTTATTAAAGTTTTGCATATTTCTTAGTATTTTAAAATTATTTATGCCATTTCGATAAAATACTCTAGTACCATTATCAAATGTTTCTAAAAATTTGGCAGATACATGACTGAAATACGTATTTATAAATTACATTATAAATACAAAATATAGTAAAATACAGTTTGCAATATCTTATTTATTGTTTTAAGGTATCTAATACAAAAATAATAAATAATTCTTTGAAGCAAAATCGATTACTGCTTGCCTTAAATTTTCAGTAAAACTTTTTCTAGGGTTTTACATGGAATTGTTTTTAACATGGAAACAGTATTTTTAAATTCTTCAGTCTCTGTACAAACATGCTTCTTACATCTAGCGATATCCCCTAGAAAGGAAGAGCATATCAAAACTTTAGTTCGTTCGTCCGTCCTCTTTCCTTAATAATTTTTATGATCTTTATATCTTGCCAATTTGCAGATAAAGCACATACATTCTTGGCAGCCGCGAAATTCTCTAGCAATTTCTAAATTTTGAAAATTTGGCAATTGTGGCTATGGAAAAATACCGTTTTTACCATATTGAAGTAGGTAATTTTGAATCACTTAAGTTAAAGTGTTCGTTTGAAAAAGTCTGCAGTAATTTTTATATTTTCTCAGAAACCCCAAACTCTGAATTTTTCGATTACCAAAAACAATTTTGTCTCCACAGCCAGCACATACCTTCTTTCGATTTTCTTCATGGCTTAACTTGAATTTCGGTTTAATCTTCATTTTAAAATACTAGTTTTAGTACAATAATTGCAAAATAATATATAGAAATAGAAAAACAAAAAAGTTTGCAAAACTTTAAAATAGGATCAGCTGGGATTTTGATAAATACATGTTAGTGTTACCAAAAGGGTCTATAATCAAAATATGCTATCAGTTTTGGTTGGCATTTTTGTTCGTCCTATACTTAAGTTTTGACCACCGTGAATAGGATTTGACAACCTTACACCTATTAAGGAAGTTAGGGAACCAAGCTAGATAGTTATAAGAATAACTTGTCCGTTAACGGTTTAGTCAACCTTAGTTTATAATTAGTATAAATATGGTAGATTTAGTTACACTTGTTCTTATACAGACAATTACCATTACCAAAATTCAAGTCTAAAAAAGGATAATACTGTCATCTATTTTCTGACATTGATCTACCAAAATGGAAACATCAAAAAATATTAAAGCAATGGAGCAATTAAATGATGTCCCAATAGTAAAAATAAAAGCAGATAATGCTTGCTTCAAGAAAAACTGCAAAACAAACAGGAAGAAGATTTGCTTGATCTTATCCGTTCAAATAACTCTGGGACTGGCCATGGCAGCGTGTTTGGCCTATTACAACTTGAAAACTACCAAGTTGGTGCGGTCATGCAATTCATCGAGATTCGTTGAAAAACCTTATAATGCAGAAAAAATGGAATCGTTCAGGTTCTTCCATGTGCAGGAGCAAACACAAGATGGTGGTGTGAGAAAAATCGACGTCATCAAAGTTCGGGATGACTGCACCAGATCTTTCGTCCATGACTTTTACTTGAACATCACTGCTATTGTGGATCCGAAAACATGTTTCATCATGCCCATAAATAGGAAGTTCATGGATCTCCCAAAATCAGATGCAGATTTGTTCATCAAAATTTTCACTGGGTACTACAAGATTAACTCAAACACACTTCGTCGAACCATGCAAGTGGTTGTAGCACCAATTGAAGATTTAACATTGGTTGGCAAATACGTCGCTGAAGAATGCAAGGGAAAGTTAATTTTAATGCTAAAAAAATACGATCGATTATTGAAGAAAATATCGACAGGAAAAGATTTGGCTTCAATGAAGACAACGTTAACCTAGATGATGTCAGGCATTAAGAATAATTTAACTTTTCAATAAATGTCTTAGTTTAATTTTAAAATTTCCATTCGCCAATAAATGAAGAATTAAAAGCCTTATCTTCTCACGTTACAAAAATCTAACACCCACATCGTTTCTTCGTTTAAAAAAATCGATAATTACATGTATATACAGGATGCATTTTATTTGGCGTATAAAATAATTAAAATATAACGAGGGAAAACCGTTAATAATCCACAGGTCGGTTGGTTTATCTAATTAGTGATGCGAAGAAGAATTTAATAATAGAAATATGAGCGAAGATTAAGCCTGCCTACGCTTCTTATCGCTTTTTCGATCTTTTTCGTCATTGTTGCTTGAATCTTGGATGGGTAATGGGCTACTTATTATAATAAACATTTAAGTTGTTTACATCATTTTAGTAAAACCAGATCACACCTTTTCTATTTCTAGTTTTACAGGATTCTATCGATTTTATAGAATTTCAAAACGAATAATTTTAACATAAAGGTTCCTTCTAGTTTGTAAAAGTTTGGGTTGGGTCCTAAATCTAAATGATGCAATAGTAGGTAGCTGTATTTGGCATGATTAAAATGTAAAATACAAAAGGAGATTATTTTTGAACAATGGTGATAATGTTACCGAAAATATGAGTGACTGGGAGATGTGATGGCCTAGCCCAGCTATTACCGGCTAGATATGAATTAATCCCGGCATGAATAAAACATGTTGAAAATGGGAACAGAGCAATAAATTTATCGGGACACGATCGCACATCTAGCCATAATCGCATTATTCTCCCAACGAATATTTTCTCTCACACCTTCAAACAATTCTTCTTACAACTGTATCACCTACGGCCAGTGACTCACACTAGACTTCATTGGGGGCGCCCTACGCCTCATTATAAGTACACTACGTTTGCTCGCTTGTTACAAATCCGCACTGTGAAGTCATAAGTTAATTTACAGCCACTAAGATAGGTGAAAATTTTGGCGAAAAATTAAATACTTTAATTACTGAAAATATAATAATAATAATAATAATAATAATAATAATAATACTTTATTTATGCTTAAAAACAAAATTGGGTGCACAAGTCGGGAACATAATTTAATAAATATGTAATTATCAACTACACTTATTATAAATAAAAGAATAAATACAAGAAAATTCGTTGCATAGTAAAATAAAGAATAAAACAAATATAAACAAGCAAATAAAAGAAAAAGAAAATACAATTAAAAAACATTAATAATCAAAACACTACATGGCATCAATACATTTCATTACTATCACAATATTCCAAAAACTCTTTCGTGCTATAAAAATAATGCTCTAACAAAAACAATTTCAAAGAAGATTTCAATTTTTTTAGAGAATATTTTTTCCAATTAGGTGGTATTTAAAAGAATGCTGCATTTTAGAAAGACTGTATTTTGGCAGAGCTATCAAGCCTCTATTTCTAGTATCATGACCATGATGATCCCCCTTGCACTGATAGTCCTCAGAATGAGCATACAAGATACAGTCCAAGATATACTGACCACTAAGGGTCAAAATCTTCGGATCTTTAAAAATTGGCCTACAGTGATCAGTATATCCAGCACCATAAATAGTTCTCACAGCTTGTTTCTGCAAAAGGAAAACTTTGTAAGCATTAGAAGAATTTCCCCATGCTAAGTAGCATAAGATAAATGGCTATGGAAAACAGCAAAATATGTCATTCTGAGTACACTTCTCGATAATAGACTACGAAGTTGTCTGAGCAAATAGATGCTTTTTGACAACTTGCTTAGTAAACTTAAAACATGTGCCTTAAAGTCCGTTCTGCTATCCAGGTATATGCCCAAATATTTAATTGAAAGCTGATTATTAAAAGAAGGTTGTAAAGTAAAATACATGCTTTGGGTTTTCTCCTCATTTAAAAGCAAATATAGGATTACGTTAGTCAAGTGGACCAGATAATACATGCCGTCGGCTGCTGAGGATCGGCATAGTCAAAGTTCAAACCACAAACAACATTTTGGATCATGGTGCGAGCTTTGTTATTTCGTTAAAATTGAAATTGGTCTTGATTTATTTGTCGTGGGCTTAGTTCCATTGTAAGCGATACCGAACGAGGATTTAATTAATTGTTTTAACGGGCATAAAAATCGCTTTTATTGTTCAAATTAACATTGCTACTGTTCGATTATCGTAAGCGTGGGTTTATTGTGAGAAATATTTATTTAACTATTCAGAATTTCTCGTTTTATTAGGTAGGTACATAATAAACTATGAAGGTCGATATTTAGATTGCAGATTTAACATCAAAACCAAAGAACAAATAAAATCATTCTTACGATATTCGACTTCAACCTTCGGAATGATGAACTTTGTTAATACACGTCGGTGTATAAAAATTGCTGGGTAATAATTTAAAAGCACCGCATAATCAAGCAGCAAAGTTGATATATTACAGGCAAAAGGGAATAGGCAGTCAGGCTGTAGCAGTGCACTGTAGAGAGTGGTGAGTGGTAGGTAACAACAACATCACGGTCACGATCACGATCCCGCTTTTATTATTTTAACATATGTCATGATCCATTTTTACACGATGCAAACATGCACTTTTACTTATAAATACAACCAATAAACATCACGCTACCATGCTTCTTCTTCGTGTGTACACTCTCTTCTCAACTCATCTGCTTCTTCTCACAATGTGATATTCTAATTTTTCTACATCCTTGATTAAATAACAAATTTAACATAGCTATATAATATAATCCTAGAGGATTGTCCAAAATTGTATGATTTAGTATCAGACGAAACGAAATCTATTCTATAAGCTGGGAATAAGGGAAAAGTCCAAAAATGGTATCAAAGATAAATTTTAATGGGTACAATCATTTTAATTAATAATATTTAATTTGAAATGTTTAAAATGTGCTCCGTTATTTGCTAAATCATAATACAATCTGTTAACAAACTCTTGTCGAACTTTTTAAAACGTTTTAGGAGTTATCTGCCTCATTCTTGAAATATTTTTCCTTTGAGTTCTTAAATGTTTTCAGGTAGTGTTTTGTTGACTTATATTTAAAATGAACCCAAAGAAAAAATCAATGTCATTAAATGTGGAGATCTTGCCGGCCATTCTCGAGCTTCAACAATTCTCTGACTGGTAGAGTATAGTGATCTTGTTGAAATTACAAATTTCCTTCATTAAGCAACATGTTTCCTTGTTCCTCCATCTGATTTTCTAATGACTGTGTTTTAAGAGAGTCTAAAACATTTTCCAGAAGATATAGATGTTTTTGCTCAAGATGGCTAGGTTTTAATTAAAAGCCCTTAATGTACTCACAAAAAGTTTTAATTTTTGTATTATGTACTTTATTTATTGTTGTATTGAGAAAACCTTAATCTTAAAAAAAATTACAGTGTGGCTTATCTTTTGACTAATCGATTTGGGTGGATCAAAAATCGATTAGAAAGTGACTGATTGGACGACAATTTGCCTCCCGCCGACTCTGATTTATGTTTCCTACATCCAAACTGACGGTCTGTGAATTTCTGACTGATTGCATTCGAAGGATAAATGTCGTCCGCAAAATACTAGAAGTTTCATCTACAGTTGGATTTTTTTTTAATTTGATTTAAGTAGGTAGTACAGATAATATTATTTTGTTAATGGGACACAGAGCAACAGTCAAATTGCATTATGGGTGAATCGCACGAGATGTCCCCCGATGGTGTTAAACCGTGATATTTTATAAAAGTAATGAGTTGGACCTACACTTTTATTGTGTTTTAATCTTTCACAATTAAGTAGATATTACAGCTCAGGTTCCAGATTTTTAACCGCAATTAACTATTTTTTACAATGCTTTAAAAGTCTAAAACCTATCCTTCGTTACTGCTACTCTTTCTAGGTTAACCTATATGTTTTCAAATATCTGAGGTAGTAAAATCATACTAAAAATATCCGTTTACTAAGTAAATTAAAGACATCCAAAGCAATAGAATCAAATATAAAATATTATTAAAAATTAAAAGAAATAATTTTTATAACCATTTATGTAGGTGTTACAAAAATTGATTCTATCCTCCGTGAATCCGTGTTTGCTTTAGTTTTATGCAACGGATGGCGCTTTAATCATTTTAAATAAGCAAAAACCTCTGTTTACGACATTATAGATGCATGTGATTCCTGAAGGTCAGTTAGAGTTTATATGCAGATGAGAGTGTTGCTGTTTTATAATTCAAAAGTTTAAGTTCATTAATTTGCTATTTAAAAACATATCCATCGTGAAGTGTAATATCTCAGTAAGTAGATTTTTTTAAAAATATTTTATGTATGTACAATTGTATTTTTAAAAAATATTAAAGTGTCAAAAGATACAATAACTTATTTCAAATATACAAAGGGATGTTTTAAAAAAACATAAGAAATCATAACCTCCGTGAAGCTCTAATATTCAAAATGTATGATCTCTTAAAATTCTTGCATTAGTACAGAACAACGTATGTTATGTTATTACTAGATCTGGTGGCTTACCAAAAACCCCATTCTAGATTATCAGTGAAACAACCAAAAATAAAAAATATTCATTTTCACTTGGGGGACATCTCAATATATTATATATATTAGGGTGTGCCAAAAAAACTCGATATTTTTTTTTCTTGCTCTCCACCCAAAATATCGTAGAATATGTCCGAACAAAATTTAATATTCTGTTAAAAGCGGAGCTCATAATTTTAATTTTAAGAGGTCCTTCATCGAATCTCAAGTTTTTCCGCTTAAATAACACAGAAAACTGACTTTTTTACCTTATTTATTCTTGCAACCTAGGAAGAATTTTTTTTCATAAAATCCATGACTAATTCTTACAAAGCATTAAATTTGGACAAAAAAATCTTATTAAGCCAAATTTAAATTTATAATGTTAGGTTTTTTGCCTTTTTCAGCTAAACTATTGAAGTTAGACGAAAAAGTCAAATGGCAATTTTTTAGCTTGTCTGATGGACCACAAAAAAGTTATAGGCAAATTTTTTGTATCGTCAATATTCTAAAAGTTACAGGCGTATAAAGTCATCATTTTTGTATTATTAACTTTTTGTTAGTGAAATATTAATGTTAGCACAAAAAGTCAATAGAGAATTATAAAAAAAATTGAATTTTCGGAAAAATTGTTCTAGTAAAATTGATGTACTGTCAACCATTAAAATTTACAGACTTATTTAGGCTTATTTCGATGTTTTTTTAAGTAAATCAGATAAACAATTGACAATCGAAACCATCGAAATAAGCTTAAATAAATCTGTAAATTTTAATGGTAGTACATCAAATTTTACTAAGACAATTATTCCGAAAATTCAATTTTTTTATAATTCTCTATTGGCTTTATGTGCTAACATTAATATTTCACTAACAAAAAGTTAGTAATACAAAAATGATGACTTTATACGCCTGTAACTTTTAGAATATTGACGATACAAAAACTTTTTTGTGGTCCATCAGACAAGCTAAAAAATTGCCATTTGACTTTTTCATCTAACTTCAATAGTTTAGCTGAAAAAGGCAAAAAACCTAAAATTTTAAATTTAAAGCTCTGTAAAAAATCAAATAATGAAAATAGAAATTTGGCTTAATAAGATTTTTTCGTCCAAATTTAATGCTTTGTAAGATTCAGTCATGGATTTTATAAAAAAAGATTTCTTCCTACGTTGCAAGAATAAATAAGGTAGAAAAGTCAGTTTTCTGTGCTATTTATAAGCTTATAAGCGGCAAAACTTCAGAATCGATGAAGGACCTCTTAAAATTGAAATTATGAGCTCCGCTTTTAACAGGATATTTGTTCGGACATATTCTACGATATTTTGGGTGGAGAGCAAGAAAACAAAAATATCGAGTTTTTTTGGCACACCCTAATATATATTATAAGAACTTCGGATGAGGCTAGTTTGTGAAATTTGGATTGTTTCCACTTAAAGAGTCTGCTGTTGCGCTCTACGTGTTAATTGTCGCAATGGACAACAATTATGTTGTAAGGAAATTTCCAATAGTGTGACACAGAATATCGCACGGCGCTAGGTAATAATTTCAGCCTGAATAATTCGATGATTCGAGTTCGTGTAGATGCTCGGCATAGATTACCGTCGTAAGTGATACGTGTCTCGGTGTTCCGTTGTCCATATCGGGAGGACGAAGGGAAGAGCAGAAGCGTGATATGTATAACGCTGCAGCCCAAATAATTGCCCATAATCCACCGTGTGAACCCAGCGCCCTCATTCTCCGCAGCTCCTATAATCAGCCGTTTTTAAATTATAGTTCCTTATTTCTTTCTTTCACTTTCCACAATCGTTTTGTTTAAAGTTTCTGCTGCATGTTCCAAGGCATAAAGTATTTACAATCAACTACATACATATATAAAGCATATCTTGTTGTAGGTATGTAGTTCTGTTTTTTCTTCGATTTTTGCGTTCAATATTTTCATGTAGGATTAATCGTTCACGACGAGGCATACACTCGATCAGCCCGATGATAAAATTGAATTGTTCATGTTAGTCGTTCGTGTGCTGTTGTTTGTTTGTCATTCTGTTGTTTATATTGGCGTGTCACTTTTCATTCCAGCATGTTTTCAATAAACTTGAACTTTTCCTTTTTTATTTGCGGCTGGCCGAGGCTCGTTCGGATACTTAGGGCCGTTGTAATTTCCAGTAGCAGCGCTTCAATCAAAAATTGCCGCCGGCTGGCCTGTTATTACTGCCTATGCCGGCTTCTTCTTCTTCTTCCTCTTCTTCTTCTTGCATTTGGATTGAGCCAATTCCGGTAGCCTACTCGCAATTACAACTAATCGAAATTAAATAAGGAAGCAACGTGATGAATTTACTATAAACTGGTTGGTCGAAAATTAATGCAATTTAGGTTAAGATTGCTTTGATATTTTTTTTGTAGTAGTTACCTCATGTAGCCTCACCCTCCGATACACCCACGAGCCGCCACTGCAAAGAACATCAGTGGTGTTGAAAGAAGCAGCATTATAAGAATAAGAAAAATAAGAAGAAGAATCTGAGATGCATGTAAAGAAAGTTTATTCGTGTTTGCCGATCAAAGAAGGAATTTAAAATATGCGTAGAGCACACATCGCAGTGCGGCGTCTCCTCCTCCTCTTTTTCTTCTTCATATTCCGTATTTTCTGCTTGGTCTGAACCTAGAGAATACGAAGAAGAAGAAGAAGAAGAAAAATTGCGTAGATAAATTTCTACATTAGAAAGTCAATGTGCGTTGCTGTGCTTGTGCTTTTCCTGTTAGGTGTATATGGGTCATTCCACCAAATAATATTAAAAAAAATTGTTGTAATAAATAAAAATAAAATTGTTTTTTTTAATAATTTTCTTTAAAAACAAAATTCGGGGAGTCACCAAATAAATCAAACCAAATATCCCAACACTCAGAAAAATGTACATGCACTGATATGAAACTATTTTTGTAAGCGATTAATAAAATAATATTATTTAACTTAAATTTAAAATTGTAATGACCATAACAAATTTACCACCTAAGGTACCTTTTTTATTAAATTTTCAGTGTCTTATTGGGACAAAAACCTACGGTTTGTCAAAGTAATGAGATTATTTTTATTTACAGAATAAACTTTTTTCACTGTTAAGTTTATATTAAATCTTTGTCGAACTTGTTTTTATTAAATCTATAGTTGTGTGTGAATTGCGCTTACATAAAGTAATGCGCAGTTGTTATAGTAAATTTGTTCATTTTACTATGGCATATTTGTCTTTTTTAAATTACTATTGTTGTAATTTAAATTAATTTTATTTCAGTTAGAAAATATTTGTTAATAGCTTACGTTAAGAACAATAACAAAAATTTTATTGCTATAAAAAGACTTTTTTAATATTTACTATTGTTTTAAAATGGTAACAAAGTTGTTGTCATTTCCCTTGAAAAGAGGGGAAAAGGGCCAGCGCTCTCCTTGGTGAACATAACTTTATAGTATGTTGTGCGAGTAAAGTTTGGTAAAATCTAAAAATATCAAAAAGATCAAAATTAAAATTAAAATTTTGACGTTTTCAAAAATAAATATTTAAGGTCTATTCTATAAACGAAGCAGACTATTTTGTACATCATATAATATGAGTTAATTTTTTTGTTATAATAAATAATTTGTTTTAATGCCTTGCAATTATTTAAAAAAAAACTCCCAACACCCAACAGTAGGTTGAAAATGTGACCATTGTTACAATAAAAATAGTTTATTAAATTAACAATTAATTTGTTCTTAAATTTCATAAATTTTATTATTATAAAAAAAATTATTTTAAACGAAAAGGGATTTGTAAAATTTACAAAATTTCTATGAATTATACCAATAGGGTTTCATTAATACTAAAAAACGTTTTTGTAAACGGTATAGAACTGTTTTTTGGACAAATAATAATAACTATATTTTCTGCATCTGGAAGAGTGTTATTTTTATAAACATGACGTAAATTTACTTTATAATTAATGCAAATGCTATTACTGAAAGCAGCGTTTGTAGATAAATAATTTTTATAAAAATGATCTTTTTGCCGTAACAAAAGCAATTGTTGGACGAATAGGAATCTTTACTTTATTAAGACAAACTACTTTTTTTGTTATATTTATTTAAAACTAGTTTTTTTTATTTTTTTATTCCATTAAATGGTACACAGTTTAAATTGTTTTTTCCTTAAATAGGAACTACAGTTCATTTTTATAACCTTTTTTGCATAAAAAAAATAACAAAAATCATGTCTACTAAGTTAATAAAAACCATAAAAAAAATTCTTGCACTGAGAGAACTGTTCCCACTGGCTATTAATGGTATTAAATGCCACTAAATTTTCTCTCATTTTTCAAACCTACGTAAAAAATAAATATAAAAGACTATATTAATTACCGATAAAAATCTATAGAGAAAATATCCAAAAATTCAATACCTACCTACAATTCATTATGAAAAAGTCCATAAAATAAATCACTTTATTATGAAAACAACTCTTTTAATTTATTTCAATTTTTCTCGAAAAATAACTGTTAGTTAAAGGCGATAATGATCTAACGGCTTAATCTTTGTCCCGGTACGGTCCGTCGATAATTTATCGCGCACACAGCCGTATTTTAATATGCAATTAATCTTGATGGGAAGAGATGGAAATATTTGGTCGTTGTAGACCTTCCAAGTACATAACTTCTTCGAAAATCCTAAACAGTTCAACTATTCGACTTCGAAATATTTGGAACATTTGTAATAATTTATCGAGAATTTCTACAGCATGTGTGCTTGCTGCTTCGGATATCGTAAAAGAGACCGTAAATAAATTTATAAGGGCCATAGATCGACGTTCGGATTAAACGTTTCTTTGGATTTTATGAATTCCTATGCCACAGTTTTATGGCAAAAAAATATATTTTTATAGTTACTATGATGAATATAATAAATACGCCACCAAAAAATTTTCGGAATAATTTTTTACGCTTTTTTTAAAATGTTTCTTAATAATGCTGCAAGTTTGGGAAACATTTCCTCCCATGAAAAATATTAACAGGTTTGAAAAATAAAGGTTAAAAAACAAATATTTTATGTTTTAACATGATACAAAAATTATAGTGAAAGAAAATAACAATTTTAAATTTTTTTTTGTAAACAAATATATCTGGTTTTAATTTTTAATTTTTTTAAAACAACAGATTTGTACAGTCAGGTTCTAGCACTTGAGAAGGCACCACGTAAAAGTTTAAAGATTAAAACCAACAATAATTTTTAAAATGTGCAAACCAATTATAGTGAAACAAACAATTTTCATAGAGTGCAAACTAAAATGGTGCAACGGTCAATGAGGAGTGAAGTGTTAAGTGATGAATGAGTTAAGTGCCACCTGTCATTGGACGCTTTTCACTGGACAAACAAAGGAGATCAAACAAGAGGGGAGGTGGCCATCCGCAAAAAATTGATAAGTAACTTTAAGCGTATACATGACATAACACATAATCTGCAAATTAAACACGACAGATATCTTTAAAATCTGTCAACAACAAATGCGTAAGGCAAACCCAAACGAGACCAATAATAAATACTAGATACACAGAATAAACTAACACATTAATCATTATAACCCTAACATAGTAAAAAAAGCATAATAACCAAACTCTACTGGATTTGTAAACATTAGATAACAGAATAATTGCGCTTGTCATTTGTTTAACTAATAAATAAATACAATACTTAATTCTGGAATTTAAGAAAAAAAGGCAAAACTCTACAACAAAACGTGCTTGGGCAACACAATAACTAAAAAAAATGTTAGAAATTTCGCACTACTGCGGCAATAAACAATTTAACAAAAAAACAAAAGCTACAAGTTACATATCCAGCTATTGAACCATCTATTGGTGGTTTTCGGCATCAAGACTAAGGACACGGGCAATGACAATAACGAGCAAGACGAAGACCTCGACTAGGAAACTACACCCCTGCAGCGAAATAACAACTCCAAATAGTAATCCGAAATGTTTGGAGTAATACTAATCGACTGGTCTAGGGGGATTCCGCGTCGTACTTAGTTTTAAGTCGGCGTAATTGTCCCCCAAAAACCTTCTCTATACCCTACTGGGCGTATAGCATCGGCTCGTCGAACCCGAGAATGGCTATTAAAACTATTCGCATGTCGCTCTCGAGCCCCAAATAGGGGACAGTACGGAACGCAATGGACATTCGCACCCAGCAAACACGGGTGAAGCCGTGCAGTTGCTGGGGAAGAACAAAAATCGACGTAAGTAAACATAGGCCTGTACGGGGTCCGGGAGTGATGAGGCAATGGGGCTGGTTATACGTCTCTTATACTCATACTCATAAAACAACAGATTTGTACGGATTTGCATTTATGTTATAAGATATATAATAAATATATTTTGGAAACAAATCTGTTATTTAACGATTATACATTGCCTTAGAATCTATAGTGGTATAACAACCTAAAAATCACCACTAGTTTCTAGGGAACGGAAAAAAATATCGATTTGAAATTTAAAAGCGTTTATAATCCATTTAAGTCTATTTTTTTTTTAATATTTTGTACAAAATTACACTTTCGGTTTGACCGGAACTTTGTTATTTCAAAATGAACACCCTATATATTTTTAGTTCCCTATACCTAAAATTAATAGTTTCAGAGATATTTAACAATTTTATGAATTAAAATGTTTTTTAATTTTCTATTTAATTACGTAAAAACATATAGGGTTTTTCATTTAAAATAAAAAAGTTATTAACGTTTCAAGTTAGCCTAATTTACCCTGGGTTTTCTTGGGTAATTTGTTTAAAAAATGTTAAAGAATTGACATGGAATATTTTAAACAATGTTTTAAGATTCCAAAAATTCCACCCCAATCTCGACAAACCTAATGGCAAAATAGTTATAGGCTATTTTTGATTGACGCGCATTTGTCAAATTTTAACGAAAAAAATTAATAACTCGAAAACTATTTACTTTAGGTATAGGACATGGTACAGTAATTTTACTCAAAATTTTATGTAGAATTTAAAAATGTAAAAATATATGGGGAGTTTTATTTAAAATAACAAAGATGGTGTCACTTCCGGTCAAACCGGAAGTGACATTTTGTTTAAAATATTCTAGAAAAATAGACTTAATTTAATAATAGACGCTTTAAAAATTTCAAATCGATATCATTTGCCGTTCCTTAGAAACTTTTAATGGACCACGAACTTAAAACACCCGTATTTTGTAAATGTGCAACACCCTGTATATAATAAAAATAATTTTAATGGTTGTCCATTTATTCAGTGAATAATTATGTGCCGAATACCGTGGATAACATTTTATTGGATCGCACTTAAAAAAATCAATAGAAAAATAAGAAAATACTTACAAACAACAAAAGTATACAAAATGTCACCTTTAAATTCTTTTTGGGCAAAAAGCTAAAATGATGTGGGTAGCTAAAAATATACAAGAAGTTTGAGAAAGCTTGCAAAGGCTTGGCAAAATGAGGGCGGTGTCATCGCAATAAAACGGAGAAAATGCGTAACGAATAGAATTATTAAAATTCCGTGCAGAAAAACAATAAAAACGAACAGAAAAGAAAAGGGAAATTGGATCGTGAACTTATGTACCTACATATGCACCGGCAAGGGGGCAAAAGTACTTTATTAGGTGCGAAGCGATAAATTTGAAACATTAAATTTTACCTCCCACGGGTCACATATCGTTTTTTATTATTGCCATGTAAATGAGATGCATAAATAATTCCATGCATGTTTTTATCGATTATGTGTGCTGGACTATAAATTTAATTGTGTAATATTCCTCTTCTTTTCTCCTTTATAAGCGACTTTAAAAGCCTAATACCATATACCTTACACTATAAACTAAGAACCCGTCGATATTTCAAACTGGCTTTTTAATGCCATTAAATTTTCTTTCATTTAAATTTACGGCTAGTTTAATTCGTCACAAAAACTAATATATTTCTCAGAATAATTCATTATTGATAAAAGTTTTTGCTTGATTTCAAACCCCCAAAATATGCGAAATCAATTCATTAATTAAAACAACTATTTTGACATTTTTTTCTAAAATTATATTTTTTCTAAAATTGTATTCATAATTACATTAAAAGTTTATATCAAAGAATTATTCAGGGGTGCTCTCTAAAAATGAATTTTTCAAAAATGACTTATTTAATAGTTATTAGTGGCTGCTTTTTCACTTGTACCATGGTTAACCATGAAATACCATGATATCACAAAATTTAACAGCCAATTCTTATGTAAAATTTTCTCCTGAATCCGAAAATACCGTCAAAAATTGTGAAAGTGGAGCAGTTTTTGAGATATAGTCAATTCCATATTAAATGGAAAATTGACTATATCTCAAAAACTGTTCTACTTTTTTAACTTTTGATGATATTTTCGGATTCAGGGGACAATTTTACATAAGAATTGGCTAAATTGGTTAAATTTAGGGTACAAGTGAAAAAGCAGCCACTAATAACTATTAAATTAGTCATTTTTGACTAATTCATATTTAAAGAGATAGATCTTACTCTGTAAAAATGAATTAGTCAAAAATGACTAATTTAATAGTTATTAGTGGCTGCTTTTTTACTTGTACCATGGTTAACCATGGAATACCATGGTATCCCAAAATTTAACAGCCAATTCTAATGTAAAATTGTTCCCTGAATCCGGAAATGTCGCCAAAAGTTAAAAAAGTAGAACAGTTTTTAAGATATAGTCAATTTTCCATTTAATATGGAATTGACTATATCTCAAAAACTGCTCAACTTTCATAATTTTTGACGGTATTTTCGGATTCAGGGGACAATTTTACATAAGAATTGGCTGTTAAATTTTGGGATACCATGGTAGTCCATGGTTAACCATGGTACAAGTGAAAAAGCAGCCACTAATAACTATTAAATTAGTCATTTTTGACTAATTCATTTTTAGAGAGTACTCTAATGGTAATGTGTAGATAGCCTTGTTTTGAGGTGCCCACTCTCTAAAAATGAATTAGACAGAAATGACTATTTTTCAAAGTAAAATAGCAGCTACTAATAACTGTAGTCCACAACAATTTGTATATCGGACATTTAACAGCCAATTCTTCCATTCTCATTTAACCTATGCTATTCTTTCCTGGGGTCACTCTTGTCACTTGAACAAGGCATTTGGGCAACAAAGAGGACTGCCGAAATTACTTAAAGGTCTAAACATTTTAACTTTACCTTGTGCTTACATTATGCAGTGCTTGTTGCAAGTTACACAAAATCTTGATCAATACAGATCTCATGAGGGTACTCACAACTATCCAGAGCTGTCAGAAAAAAGTATCTTAGTTACTTTAGAGTAACTTAGTTACTTTAAAGTATCTAAGTTACTGTATCTTAGTTCCTTTATTTTTTTAACAAAAAGTATCTAGTATCGTAGATACTTTTTAAAAGGATTTGTATCTTGTAACTTAAAAAAAGTATCTTAGATACCGAAAAGTATCTTGGATACCAAAAAGTAACTTAGATACCAAAAAGTAACTTAGATACCAAAAAGTATCTAAGATACCACAAGAAAAGTTCCTTTAGTCAAGTTGTTCGAAACGGCCGCGGCCATCGAAGTTATTATAATAAGTAAAGACCGGATTTTAAGCATGATGCTTATTGCTTAATTTTTTGCTTTTTTTAAGGTTTTATGCTTTTTTTCGATTTCGTGCTTATTTAAACTTTTTTCCATATTTTTATACATTTTTTTTAATAAATTGTTTCGACTTTTAAACTCCATGTTAATAATATGTTAATATAAACTACACTATTTAATTCTAACTTCAAAATCTTACATATAGAAAACAAAAGTATGAAACTAAATTTATTAGAGTCTATGGAAATTAACAAATTAAAAGAAAAAAACTGATATTATTCTCAATGACCAAATTGATACCAATAATACCCGTTATTAAATTTATTTTAATATATTCAAATAGTTTAGTGTTATATAACTATAAAGATTACAGGGCATTCCCATAATTATTGTTCCTTTAATCTACCCCCAAAATTGTACTAAAAATGTTACCTGTTAAAACCATCATTTATATAAATAGTAAATTAATATAAGTTAGTATTCGATATGAAGAAGCTACTGTGTAGCGTGCTTTTTAATGTTTAGTTAAGATACACGATAGGCTACGGGGTTCTATTATTGTGCTTGCGCTTTATTTGCTGTACGTGGTAATTATTTAGACAATGCCAAAACAAAAGCCAACCATTGAAGAGTGGATTAGTGGTCACAAAAAATGGCAAAAAAATATTCATAAAAGCTCCATTGAGAGTACAATTTTTTAAAGACAGATTGCCTGATATTCCATTACCTCCAGAACCAATTGTAACAAGATGGGGAACTTGGCTAGATGCTGCCATGTACTATGCCGATAATTTTACAGAATTTAAGAGATTGTTACTTGAATTTGAAGGCACAGAAAGCAAAGCAGTTCAAGAATGTCAGGAAGTTGTAAAAATACCTGAACTTGCACACAATTTAGCTTTTATTAAAAGTCATTTTAAATTTGTAAGTCAGAGTATTCAGCTATTGGAAAAACAACAGCTACCTTTATTGGAATCCGTCAATGGTATTAAAAGTTTTGAAGCTGCAGTAAATACTATTCCAGGATCTATTGGTCAAACAATTAAAGAAAAATTGGTCCAGACTCTCTCGAAAAATTTAGGGTTCCAAACATTGAAAAGAATATCTATTTTAATTGGTGGGCAAGATTCCGATTTTAAAATGGATCCAGCCATTATCCCGAAATTTAAATATGCACCAATAACCAGTGTGAATGTGGAGCGAAGTTTTTCTGCATACAAAAACATTTTAACAGACAGAAGACATAATTTTACTATAGAAAATTTGGAGAAACATCTAGTTATACATTCCTTTAGGTCTTAATAATAGATATAATGTAAAAATAATAAAATGTATCATTTAAATAATAAACACCAATATTAAGATTATTACAACTTTTTTGCCTCTATATATTAATTATTTTTTAATTAACTTGCTTATTTGGTGCTTTTTTGGCAAATTTCATGCTTTTTAAGAGCTTTTTATTTAATATTTTGATACTTTTTTAAGCACTTTTTTTTTTTTAAATTGTGCTTATTTATCCGGTCTCTATTATTAATAAGTATACTGGCGACTTCAGCGACTGGCGCCAATCGACTGGCGGCGTTTTTTGTTATACCTACTTAATTTTTATTCATCTATACTTCTTTTATAATCTGTGACTTCGCCACCCGCTCTGTAGAAGGGTGTTTCCGTTCGTTGCGACTTGAATTTATAGTGGTAAGTTTGAAATAAATTAGGTTAGGTAAGTACTTGCACTTGCTTCTTTATGATGTACTGATGTAGGATATTGGTTGTTACATTGTACCGTACATTCTATAATGTTCAATGTATGTTTTCCATTTTAAATTTTAAAAAAATGTTAAAAAAGATTAAATGAAAAGTGTGAGATAATTTTTTTATTTTTATAATTAAGTGGTGTTTAATTAACGATTTTATCTCTTTTTATTTTTAAGATATTTTAAAAGTGCCTAAGTTAGACACTTTTTGCATTAGACCCTTCAATGGTTTTAATCAACAAGATTTTATTGAAAAAAATTGTTAAAAAAGTAAGCTTAAAATTATTTGAAAAATCAGGGTGGGGTTGGAACGAATTTTTGTTGGGCGGTTTATACGAAACTAATTAAGTAACTAAAAAAGTATCTTATTAAGTATCTTAAAAAGTAACTTAAGATAAGTATTTAAGTTCCTTTTTTTTAAAGAGTAACTAGATACCCAAAGTAACTTCGGTTACTTTTTCAAAAAGTTACTTATCTTGTATCTAGATACTTTTTAAAAGTATCTTTGACAGCTCTGCAACTATCCTACTAAAAACAAAAACAATCTTGTAACAGACTTTTGCCGGCTTGAGAGATCCAGAAATGGTTCAAGATATTTGGCTGTGGACCAGCTAGATTTAAAGCTCCAAACTTCAATCACTACAAAAACCAAATCAGGAACTACCTTATTCTGAATGTTTTTTTCTCATATGAGAAGTACTTGAAAGAGATGGTTAATTGAAGAGGCATTCTTTGGCGAGAATTCGTGCTGCTGGTAGAGGATCTAATTAATTATGAAACGTTGGTGCGGAATGCATATGGATCAGTGGCTTGTGAGAGCAAGCAAAGAAAGGGGTACATAAACAAGTATATGGTTATCTGGTCGAAATCGTCGTGTATCACGGTAACGAGGAGGAAAGATAACCGCGGTGCCGCCGAATAGAATGGATTGCGGTTATCTTAACGGCGAGAAATTTTTTACTAGCGCACACCTAGTCCAAGAGACCTCGGTCCTCGGTGTAATGAGTCAATTACGGTGAGCGATCAGATAAGACAATGTGGTTCGAAACACCACTTTATAATTACCCGGTTGCTGCCGGAGCACGGAGCTCCTCTCCCGGCCGTTCGGACTCCAGCGGAATTTACATAAACACGATGCGAACGATTTCTTATCGATACACGGCTACAGCATGTCTCTATTATCAACTCAACACAATACTCTACTTTACTCTACGAAAACCATACGTTTCTTACACCCCAAATAATGATAACCCAAAGCATATAATATACGGTGCGAACGTAAAAACCCAACCACTAGACCATACACTGTTTAAAATATCTGTGGTGTAAAGAGTAATCCTAAAATGTTGTCAAAATCCAACACCAAGTGGTGTTAATATAGGTTCACCATGACTTATGGTTGAAAATGTTATATACAGCAAACACCAAAACGGTGTTAATCTAAAAATATTTGAGAAGTGCACCTACACAGAAAAAAAGGAATAGTTCATTCAACTATATTTAGTTGACCCATAAGTGTTTATTTAAATCAAATGTGGGAAGGTTAATATAAACAAAGATTAGTTTGACGGTACTATTCCAGATAGTTATTTTTTTTTTTTTAAATTGGTTAAATTAACCCAGAAAACTTTAGTGAAACCAACCCGCTGTATGGTTCAGTATACTAAATATGTTGTTTGTAAAATAAGAGTTATTTCAACCTAAAGCACTCTGTTAAAACGATTAAAACAATTTTCTGTGCATTCCTGGTTGCATAGTGTGTAATGATCGCGGCAAAGGCGGTGTGGATCACGTGATGTTCTTAAATCTCGCCTCTGTTGACTTACATAAAGAGTATATAAGCTCAGGTAGTCCTTTGCTTTGGTGTGACACTACAAGTTGTTTGATACTAAAGAGACCTTAAATAGGTGGAAACAGCTATCAATACTTGAAGTATTTGAAGTTGGTGGAACGCACTAAAAACATTATCTCTAGCGAGTTGAAGGTTCAAGTTTCTGGAATAATACCACTGGTAATATACTAGTAATGCGTCAAGGAACTTGTTTCTTTTTTTTTCCTTTTTTTTCTGTGTAGTATGGTTTAATTTGACCAAAAACACATAATATTTAACACTGAAAAGGAGTTCAATTTACACCAGGTAAATTTATTTTAATACTGTGTGAAAGTTAAATTTACACTATTTTAGTATTTGAATTTACACCGGACCAACGAACCATATTTAACACCATTTTGGTTTGTATCGATATACACTATATATGGTGTTAATTTGTGTGTTAAATGGTCTTGAAATTTTGAACAGTGTTCGGGATATAATTTTTTATCAGACTAATGTAAAAATGGAAAATTGTAATGAGGAGGATCTTACTCTTACACAGTAAAACAATATTGCTTAATTTTAACCAAATTTTATATTGATCCAGGTCCACATAACTTTATGTTAAGTTTGCAACCAACTGTTAACCTTATTTTTCAAACCTTTTTGTAGATCCAGTAAACTAAACCAGGACAAAACACAATATCTAGATTTTAAACATGGAAAAACAGATCCACAAAAGCAAGTGAAATTTCTAGGAATATGGGTAGATGGTAAACTGAACTGATCTAGTCACATAACTGAACTGAACAAAAAAAAAACTCTGCCATATATGCAATAAGGAGAGTAAAAACTAGTGCAATGTGCCAAAATTACTGATTATGCAAATTTCCACACCCTTATGTCCTATGGAATATTGGTGTGGGATGAAGCCATTGAGTCAAAAAGAGTATTCCTTTTACAAAAAAGAGCAGTTCGAGTCATACGTTCTCTGAAAAATAGTGATAGTTGTAAGCAATATTTTAAAAACGAAAAAATACTTACATTTTATAGTGTTTATGTCCTAAACGTCTTAAAATATGAACATTGTAATCAGTCTAAATTTTTAAAATACACTAATTTTCATAATTCTAATACAAGAATTAAAGAAAATCTAACAATACCATACCACAGAGTAAATGCAACCCAAAGAAATGTGGATTATTGGGGTCCAAAACTCTATAACCTGATCATTTAAAACTACTTAACTGTGATAATTTCTATAAACCTTCAAAGAACTTTTAATAAATTTGTGTTTGTATAGTGTACAGGATTTTAGATCAAAATTTTTAAATGAATCTCTCTTATATTTTCATTTTAAATGTTATCTTATTTATACAACTATTTTAATCTTGTGTTAAATACTTTTAGTTTATTGTAATTATATTATTTATATAACTGCTGTTACTATGAATATGCTTATATTTAGTATTGTATTTGCTTAGTTTAAATTGTATTCTATTCTATAACAAAAGTATTTATTAAAAATTGGGAACTTTAATAAAAAGAAATTTTGAAGAAATGTTGCTTTATTTATTCATTACCTAAACAAAAAAATGACACATACCTACATAAATGAACCTAAAAACAACAAAGTGGTAACACTATTGAGGTAGTAGATACTGCAGTAGGTACTGCATTACATTTTCAATTCAAAATAAGCGTTCTAGCGTTGAGTGAGAATTTGCACAAAATGGCCCCAAACCGTTTGCAATAAGAAACGCGCAGTTGCTCAAATCCAGCAAACCAGCCTCAAACCGTCAGAAATTTGATGCTAGAACAAACCTATTATAATATGCAAATAGTGCCTAATAATATATTGCATTTTTCTCGGTATTTTTCCTTGTTTATTCCCGTTGCCCGTTATTATTAAATAGGAAAAATTAAACTCACCTTCAAAAATTGAAATTATTATTTAAAAATTTCATTCTTTTAATAAAAGATCCATGTTGTCTTAAGCACACAAAAGTCAAAAACACACGTTGTGGTCCAGTGCTAAACTGGGACTCTCATCCTCCCTTTCCCTTATGTACTACTACAGGTTCACTCACGTTTGCATTTTATTTAAAAATAATTAAACTCTCTTCAAAAATATTGTTATTTAGGCAAAGAAGACTTGCTTTTTATTTACTAAAATGGTACTTGTCTCAAAGTAATCTAATACACAGTAAAAGAATTTTGCCTGTGTAAATTTTTTAGTGTAGGGGTAAAAATATTAGAGTTGATTTGTAAGTGTAAAAGTTACACTACAAAATACACTAGGTAGAATTTAGTGCTTATTAACTTTATTAAACACATTTAAAGAATAAGAACATTATTCATTGGTAAATTCACACTATTTATTATTAAAATAAATCAAAAGGGTAGAAAAACTTAATGCGAGTGTTTATTAACCCTTAATGTGTTAAATAGTGACAAAATGTACACTACAGTGCATGACAATTTCTTTGTCTGTTTTGATGTTACTAAGAGCTCTTTTTTCTTTACACTACTATGGTGCACATTGTATCACAATTAAAGTCAAATTACACCAATAGTGGCAAAATAGACTAAAAAACTGGTAATAACCAAAATGCGTTTTAAAATGTTTGATTGGTACCTATCTACCTACGCAGTGCATATCCAGAGATACCGCGTTGTGGAAGTGTGGCATTTTTGTTTAGTTAGATTTTAATTACTGTGAATCCATAAGGGGACATTCTTATTTTTTGGTAAGTATTTTACTTCCTCTTTCTTTAAGCCTTAATACCCAATAAATACCAATTTGTTAAAAGGATGTCCCTACCCGAGCTATATTATATATCAATAATTCACGGCAGTAGGTCGGGTACTTGTAACATTAATAATTTAAATACATACACACTTGATTTACTTTTTATTTTCAAGCGTAATGGTTGTTATATTAACCTATACCTACATTTTTATTAATATTATGGAAAATTTGTATACGTGTGTTAAATCCCCGATATACAGCTGTCTGACGCCTCTCTACCAATGGGATCACCCATTTTTTATAACAGAAAAATGGATTACGGATGAATTCTCAAGATAATTAATTGCTTACAAGTTGACAGTCAGTAAAACATTGCATTGATGTAAAATTTTTACGTTTTAAGGAACCATTTTGCTTAAGCAAGCCATACGACTCAAATATAAAATTATATTTTAAAAGGCACCGATTTTGATAATTTGTTCCAAATAAATGTTTCTCTTTATTTACCTTTTCGTTTTATTCACTACCACCAATAGGTTTTACTCAAATAATAGTGTTAATTTACACTAGAAGTTTGCACTAAAAGAGTAAAAGTACCTTTCTAAAATTAGAACTTTTCCAAAGTAGTGTTATTTTACAATGAACAAAAGTGGGATTTTACCCAGGAAGTGTAGTACACGATTTTAGGTAAATTAACACATTTTAATACAGTGTAAAATTACTTTATCCTCAGTGCTATAGTGTTAAATCATACTTGCTTACTTGGGGAAAATTACACTACAAATTAACTCTAATTGTAGTGTTATAAAACAACACTATTTAGTGTGGACCTGTGTGAACTCTAATTAGTGCTGCTTAGAGTTGATTTTTTTTACTGTGTAATCATACAAGTATAATTTAGTGGTATTGCAATAGTAAATATATTTAATTGACTTTTTAATTAAAAAATTAAATGGATTTCAAAAGAGAAAGCATTTTCACCTATTTTAAGAACAATCCTTTATTGACTACAAACCACAAACTCATGTTAACAAATCTGTTTTTTATAACAGTGTTGTTCTACAGCTATGCAACTTTTAGGTTGTGGGTTATGATAAATATAAGCACAAAAAGTTGCATTGAATAGGTAAATGAAGCGAAGCAGCATCAGCAGTCGCAGTAAGAGCAGCATTTGTCGGTATTCAGTGTTAGTCCGTATTTGGTGTACGGTTCGGTTTTCATTGGCGATCGCTTGTTTTTGTCACATAATCTCAGTTGTTGACAAATACTTGAATCCCTATTGGATTTACCTTAGACATGTTTTATTTAATTAATGAGGTATCGGCCTCCATTTACCGACATCACGTATATTGCCATCCGCTCTCCTCTCCACCCCTTCTTTTTCTTCTTCATTGATTTCATTTATTTCCACGTTATCGGATCCGTCCTACAAACAGATCGCGCCGATATCATATAAAACCCATGCTACGATTTCATCAGCATATTGCAACATTTCGTTTACGAGGAGAAAAAAAATTACCTACACGTTTTTTTTATTTCAAAACTATAGAACAAATTTTGGAGATATTATTTTTTTAAATTTTATAACTAGAACTATGGATCTCTTGATTAAATGTTCTTGGCAAAAGTTCACGATTAGATTTCTTGGGCTTAAAGTACTTTTTCTGCCTCTCTTCAGCCTTAATGTACATACATAGACCATTTATGGTGTTAATTTGGTGTTAAAATGGTCATGAAATTTTGATCAGTGTACCTTTTAGTTTAAAAATAAGGTAATATTTTATTTTAAAACGCATTTATACTGTTATTAAACCTATAGATTCTTACCAAATTAATTAAATGCCAGGGGACTGTTTTAAAATTTGTAGATAAAAAATTATTAACAACTTAGTGAACTCTTCTATGAGTCTACATTTTTTAAAATTATTTAAATTATTAAAATATATTTGGTAAAATATAACTCGTTGGTTAAAAAAATATACCCAAATTACCCAATTAAAAGTTTAACTACACCAAAATTTGTCTAAGAGAATAACTAGTCTTAACCATTTTCAAAGGTTAAAATTAGAAGAATAATTATTTAACTTCTAAAATATCCTTTTTAACTTATAAATAATATTACTATCTAGTTAAATATTTGGTTTATTTATAGCCAATTTAAACTCTTGATGATCATGTACCCAAATAAATACAAATGTCCCTTAATGTGTTAAATAAATTTAATTTCAGAAACTGCAATGAAAAAGGATTTTTAATAATTGGTAATGAAGCAAAATTATCGATAATATTGCCGGTGAGAAAAAGGCATTAATAATCGTAAAATTAGCATAATATTAAGATTTTGTTGGAGTGTCGGAGGCAATTCCATAAATAAATTTGTTTCATAACTTCGCAGGCAGGCGAATCCCTTGAGCTTGCGGAAAATAATTACTAGCAAACTCATTAGTTTATCTATCAGCAAAAGATCTACGCACATCCAGTGTTTCATGCATTTGCGGAGTCTGGTTACAAGTGCCGTGTAAATTACCCTTCAGCTTTTTAATGTGGTTGCTCGTGAAATAAATTTTAAACTTATTTCATGATGCATGGGTTACATGTAAAACGCTCGCTAAGTCATTCATTTTACCCAAGTTGGACAACTACTTAAATAACTAGCATTTTAAGTAAATTAACCAAAATCTGAGTAAAATAACGTTTTTTTAACTTGTGTTTTAACCAATTAGTTGTATTCCACCATAAACATTTTTTAAGGTGACTATGAACTAAAAAATAACACTTTAAATTTACCAACCGGTGGCTATAACCTTAAGGTAAATTTATTAGTATAATTTAACTAATAAAAAAACCTATTGGTAATATTACAAACTAGATAAATATTTGGTTTATTTATAGTCAATTTAAACTCTTACGTACATGTACTATAAACTCAAAACATTAATTTATTAAAATGAATAAACTAAATAATAATTATAGACAGTGTCAGCAAGTTAGAAATTATAATCTACTTTAATTTTATTTTTTGGTCCACAACCAAGCTTCAATTTATTTTTTACCCGATATGCAAGCTTCAATTTTAATTCCAAACTGAGGAAAGTAGGTAATATTTACCCAATAAATAAATTAGAATAAATACTTTATTTTTATATTGCGATCGCCTATTTAGATATATTTTTTATTCGATTGTTTTTCGCTTTTTTGTAATTAGATATTTTGCATTTTTTTATATTTCATATAATATATATATGCTATACAGGGTGTGGAGAAACACAAACGATATGGATTTTAAATTTTAGTAGCATATACAATTTGATTTAGACTATAGGTCAATATAAAGTCAATAGTTTTCAAGATATTATTTTTTTTCGTTAAAATATTGCTAAATGCACGTTAATCAAAAATAGCCTCTAATTTTTTTGTTATTATGTTTGCTGACATGGGGTTGAAATTTTTGGAATATTAAAACATTGTTTAAATAATTTAATTTTTTAAAGGTTTTTAAACAAATAGCTTGAGAAAAACTACTTCAAATTAGGCAAACTTCAAACAATAATAACGTTTTTATTATAAATGTATAACTCTGTATGTTTTTTTTAGCATAATCAAATAGAAAATTAAAGAATCTTTCGATTGGTATTATAATAACTGTTTCCTAAAGTTAAAATTTCAGAGACATTTAACAATTTCTAATATTTTCAATACTATTTTGTATCAACAAACCTGTACAATTCTACATGTTGGTTAATGTGACAGTATCCATGGTTACCACTTAATCTGTCATTGTTTAAAATTAATTAAAATATTTGATTAAAAAATTAATAACTCAAAAAATATTGACTTTGGGTACAGCCATTTTACTCAGAATTTTATGTAGAATTCAAAAATATGAAAATATAGGAGGTGTCCTGTTTAAAATAACAAACATTTCCGGTAAAACAGGAAGTATTATTTTGTTCAAAATAATCTAGGAAAAAAGTCTAAATCGAATAATTTACGCTATTAAAATTTTAAATCGATGTCTTTCGCGATTCCCTAGAAACTTCTAACGGACTACGTACGTGAAACACCCTGTATATTAAACGTCATTTATGTGTTATGCTATACTTAATTATTAATAAAAGATACAACAATATTTGTATAAAAATGACAAAATGTACTAAACTAAACATTTATGAATACTGCTACTGCTAATTCAAAATTGATCCTGGCCAAAGAAACATCAGTTGCATAACAAAGTTAATATATCAAATAATAGTCAAATATCAATACTTTAAAAAGTTATACTCAAATTTATCAAACTTTAAGGAATAACAATTTCAGGATACTTTTTGAAGCCGAAATTTAAAAAAGGTTTAGGGGTATCATTCCTCCAAGAATTTTTCATAAAACTTTAACATTTTTTAAATAGAAATCATTAATAACATTATCATTGTTACAGTTTATTCATATTGAAGTATTTTTAAATAAGTTAAAAAACGGATTTCGAATTTTTTTATAGTAAGGGAAAGATTTTTGTCTTAAATCCGGTCTAGAAATGTAACTCGTCTCACCAGCTAATTCAAACAGTATTGGATAAAAAATAATTATTTGATAGCCTAGGGAGATTTTAGTTAAAATTATGGGAGAATTACGAGTATTATTATTCAGGGGCGACATTTTATTTTAAGGATATTTAAGTCATATCTATAGATATACCTATATAAACATATTTGGTAAATTTTACACAGTAAAAAAAATCAACTCTAAGCAACACTAATTAGAGTTCACACAGGTCCACACTAATAGTGTTATTTTATAACACTACAATTAGAGTTAATTTGTAGTGTAATTTTCCCCAAGTAAGCAAGTATGATTTAACACTATAGCAGTGAGGATAAAGTAATTTTACACTGTATTAAAAAGTGTTAATTTACCTAAAATTTTGTACTTCTACACTTAGTGGGTAAAATCCCACTTTTGTTCAGTGTAAATTAACACTACTTTGGAAAAGTTCTAATTTTAGAAAGGTACTTTTACTCTTTTAGTGCAAACTTCTAGTGTAAATTAACACTATTATTTGAGTAAAACCTATTGGTGGTAGTGAATAAAACGAAAAGGTAAATAAAGAGAAACATTTATTTGGAACAAAAATCTATGACAATTATCAAAATCGGTGCCTTTTAAAATATAATTTTATATTTGAGTCGTATGGCTGGCTTAAGCAGTTTTAGATCAATACAATGTTTTACTGGCTGTCAACTTGTAAGCAATGAATTATCTTGAGAATTCATCAGTAATCCATTTTTCTGTTATAAAAAATAGGTGATCCCATTGGTAGAGAGGCGTCAGGCGGCTGTATGTCGGAGATTTACCACACATGTACAAATTTTCCATAATATTAATAAAAATGTAGGTATAGGTTAATATAACAACCATTAAGCTTGAAAATAAAAAGTAAATCAAGTGTGTATGTATTTATATTATTAATGTGACAAGTACCCGACCTACTGCCGTAAATTATTGATATATAATATAGGTCGGGTATGAACATCCTTTTAACATATTGGTATTTATTGAGTATTATAATTATATTATTAATTATAAGGCTGAAAGAAAAAGAAAGTATAATACTTACAAAAAATAAGAATGTCCTCTTATGGATTCACCGTAATTAAAATCTAACTGAACAAAAATGCCACACTTCCACAACGCGGTATCTCCGGATATGCACTGCGTAGGTAGATAGGTACCAACCAAACATTTTAAAACGCATTATTATTACCAGTTTTTTCAGTCTATTTTGCCACTATTGGTGTAATTTAACTTTAATTGTGATACAATGTGCACTAGTAGTGTAAAGAAAAAAGAGCTCTTGGTAACATCAAAACAGACAAAGAAATTGGCATGCACTGTTACAGTAGTGTACATTTTGTCACTATTTAATACATTAAGGGGTAATAAACACTCGCATTAAGTTTTTCTACCCTTTTGATTTATTTTATTAATTAATAGTGCGAATGTGCCAATTAATAATGTTCATATTTTTTAAATGTGTTTAATAAAGTTAATAAGCATGCTTAGTGCACTAAATGCTACCTAGTGTATTTTATAGTGTAACTTTTACACTTACAAATCAACTCTATTATCTTTACCCCTACACTAAAAAATTTACACGGGCAAAATTTTTTACTGTGTAATTATATAAAGTTAAAATAAAGTTCAATATTACTTAAATTAATTAACCAAGCGATTTTCCATTTGAAGTTCGCTTCTTTTCAATTTCAAAGGGCTATAGCGAACAATTTCCAATGAGGTATCACAATATTATTTGTGTGATCATAGAAAAGATTCAAGTTAAAAAAAGCGAATTAAATGAAGAAACGTAATTAAAAGGTAAAAAACGCATAAATTTGAAGTAAACGTATGTAATTCATTTAAATGGCCGAATAACGTCATATCGCGCCAAAGAATAAAGAAATGTCGGCACGTGGCTGCCAGTTTAAAAAAGCGGCATCGGTTTAACCTACGCAGCTTAGACGCGCCGACTTTTCTTGCTCGCATTCTTCTTGCTCAACGAACGCACATAAATTAACTCGCATTTGCACAAATCAACAAGAATTTTAAAGCATGAAATCATTTTAATTAATTGAAAAAACCTTTTTTCCAACTATTACGATTAACGATTTCCTTACCATTAAACCGCATAAGTCGGTAATGCTAATGGCGCGTCTGCCTTTAAGGACCACCTCGCGCAATTTTCGTAAAAAATAATTAATTTGCAATTAATTTTTTTGCCTTAAAAAGTGTAGGACGCGTCAGCTCGCATGCGTCTATGAGAAGAAGCGTTAATATTTGAAGAATGCTTTCCGATGAACCCGTTAAAAAGAGGAAGACCGAAGCGGTATTGCCATATGTAGCGTATACACCATACACCTTCCTTTTCCCATAATCTAGTTCAGCTGGCCGAAGCAAGCGCGTCCTTTTGATATCCTTTATTCGGTCTAAAGTCGCATCTGACGGGAATACATACTGCTGTATATCATACTGCTGTATATCATACATATCCTTGGCGGCTTCCAGCAAAAGAACACGCGCTACCTCTGAATGCTAATAAGTGTTACTATTAAATTTTACGACCTGCAGCAAGAAAAATCAATGTTAACCGTTCTGTGCTTTATGTTTCCGAACCTAACCATGTTTTATTTCGCGTTTCTTGCTGCCAGCAACAGTATTTTTCACAAGAACTTCAGAAATTATAGGCCTATAGGCAATCAATTCTCACTTTTTAAATTTAACTATATGCATAACTACTAGACGGTTCTAACTTCACTTTTTTTCAATTCAAGCTTAATCCATTTTATTACACGAGAGAAAAGTATAGTAAATTTTAGATAGTAAAAAAATATAGTAAAATTTACTTTAAAAATTTTTTTGGGTAACAATATTATATATTCATCAATACAATATTAAGATTGTAATACAAAATACTATTTTTTATTATACAATTTTAGTAAAGATTTCAACACCAATATTACTAAATCATAAATGTATAATATATATTTTAATTTTTAATATGTTCGTATAGTAAATTGATTTTACTATCTACAAAAAAGATACTTTTATGTTTAAGGTAAATAAACAATAAATTTAAATATAATATACAATATAGTAACTCATGACATTTTAAACATTCAATTTTCTTAGTTTCTTCAATAAACTTTCTTGACCCATTACTGGTAATACTTATAAGAAAGAATTGAACCTACTTGGTTGCATAGTATGTACCGATTGCGGCAAAGGCTACATCGCGACGCGTCGTTAGACGGTGTGGATCACGTGATGTTCTTACATCTCGCCTCTGTTGGCTTACCAACCATGTTATATAAGCTCAGGTAATTCTTTGTTTTGGGTGTTCCACTACTACAAGTTGCTCGACAGTGTCGTGTCGACACTGATGATACCCAATATAGATCAAAACACCTGTCTGTCGGTATTTGAAGTTGATGGAACACACTCAAAACAAAAAACTTTGGCGAGGTGTAGGTTCAATTCTTTCTCATATTTTTGTATATTAAAAAGTACAATAAAAATGTTAAAATTTTCGATTTTACATTATTTTATATTTAAAATGGCAAAATAATATTTTAAAATTTACTATATTTATTAGTAATGGAAAAAATCTAATTATAACAAGAATTAAAAACAAAATTGGTTGAGAATAATAATATTTTACCTTAAGATTTAACATACATGGATATTTAAAAATTACTAAATATCTTAGCTAAATATGCATAGTATCTGGTATACAAGATAGTTGTCCCAAATAGTAATATAAATTATATGAAAGGGTATTATAATTATGGTAATCAGCCTTATACTTTTCTCTCCGTGTATCCTTATAATATATTAATCTCTTTTTAGAAATCATTTACACATATCGCGATGTTATAACAGATGTGCCAATAATTACGAATTAATACAACATATGTTTCTACAGCGTGTCAACTAATAAATTGGCATCATTGTTATTCTTATCATTGTAATGAAAAAAAATTCAATTTTGGTCGATTTTTCTTCTTATACGATTCTGCAATATATTTTTTAAACATTTTTTCGGAAAAACATAGTAATTGAGATATTTTAAAGTTTCAATTTAAATGACTCACCCTTTAAGTTAATATTTTTAATGTGCGAATTTTAAATTTTAAAAATAATTTTCTGAACTTTATTGTAAAATGTGGTATGGTTTTATAACAAGTTAAAAGATATAAACTATCTAAGAATTTGGTTATGTTCGGAATTTTTATTTTTGCATATACTTCGTTCGTAAATATTGACGCTTACACTTATGTAAAAAGTATTCAATTCAATTTTGAGTTCTTAACAATAATTTTAAGAACTGCTGTTAATTTCTAAACTGTTGGACATTTTTTGTGGAAAATTTAGTATTCAGCTAAGAAAGTCTAAAGTCAATCAAATTTAAAATTTATAAATTACTTTGGTTTAATTTTTAAATATTTTACTTATTTTAGAGCGACATCTATAAAATAATAGAGTAACAATTATTGGTGAAAATGTCAAATTTTTATGTGTAAATGAAAATGGACCAACAACAGTTTTTCACAGTGAAAGTGAAGAAAATGTTTTATGGGCATTCCAAGGTGGAGTCTCCACCCAAAATTAAGTTAAATCTAGTTTGAAATTAAAACAAAAAAATGTATGTTTTTCACGTTTCAACTATAATTCTAACCAAACCACTGTTTCCACTGAAATTTGTAGTTATATTCTTAAATAAATAAAAATAATAAATGTTAACTCTAGACATCAAATTAATAAAGACGCAAAACAAAGTATTTATACCTTAAAGTGGCAGTTATAGTACACTTAGCTAATATCTATTTACACGCAAGCTACAGGAATAGCAACCCAATCAAATAAAATGTTATTGGATAATTTATTTATATTGTTTATTTTTTACCTTAAAGCAGTTTTAATACGTATGGGTATGGATGGTTACTATTCCGGGTAAATAACATATTCCACCATTAAGACCTTGCCAGCATATATGCTGGCATAATTATGTTATTTTAATGTTGTACTTTTGATACAGCTCTATTATTGCCTTATATGCAACGCACGAGAACACCTGCGATAGAACTGTAGCAAAAGGCCTTAATGGCTTTTACTCAATTTATTTTTATTTTCTTCGTTACCTGTTGCCTCTTTTTTTTACCGCTTAATGTTTATTAGATTAGATGACTGACGCACCAAATGCTTTAAATTATGTTTTCATACAAGCCTCAGAAAATACAATATACCAGCAAAAATATAGAACAAATTTATTTAAGGATTTGGCTTTTTAATAATTTTACCCCTTTCTTTTTTTTGAAGATTCTTATAGATTATGAAATTGTGATTAAATCAGTTTGACCTACACTTTTATTGTTTGATCTTTCATAATTAAGTAGATATTACAGATCAGATTCCAGATTTTTAACCGCAATTAATTACTTTTTACAATGTTTTAAAAGTCTAAAACCTATCCTCCGTGACTCTTTCTAGGTTAACCTATATGTTTTAAAATATCTGAGGTAGTAAAAGCATACTAAAAATATCAGTTCACTAAGTAAATTAAACACATCCAAAGCAATCGAATCAAATTTAAAATATTATTAAAACTTAAAAGAAATAATTTTTATAACTATTTATGTAGGTGTTACAAAACTTAATTCTATCCTCCGTGAATCTGTTTTGGCTTTAAATTGCAACGGATGGCGCTGTAATCAGTTTAAATCAGCAAAAACCTCTGTTTACGACATTATAGATGCATGTGATTAGTTAGAATTATATGCAGATGAGAGTGTTGCTGTTTTATAATTCAAAAGTTTAAGTTCATTAATTTGCTATTTAAAAACCTATCCACCGTGAAGTGTAATATCTCAGTAAGTAAATTTTTTTATAAATGTTTTATGTATGTACAATTGTATTTTTAAAAAATATTAAGGTGTCAAAAGATACAATACAAAAAACATACGAAATCCAAACCTATGTGAAGCTATCTTCCGTGAAACTCTAATATGATTTCTTAAAATTCTTGCATTAGTGCAGTAACACTTATGTTATGTTATTACTAGACCTGGTGGCTTCCCAAAAACCCCATTCTAGACTAACAGTGAAACAACCAAAAATAAAAAAATAATCATTTTCACTTGGGGGACATCTCAATATATTCACCCATGTACATACCTATAGCTATAAAATTATCACCTAACAAGAGATTAATGCAAATAAAAAATTTAAAAACCAAAATGTTCAACACGATCTTACATAAAAGAACAGCTAGTCTAGTAATTTGTGGCTTAACTTAGCAACAATGGCTAGTAAAAGAGAAAACTCTTGCAGTAAAATATGTTAAATAAGCACCTTGCAAATTTAATTTATATATCGTTTCTTTGAAACTTATATCCAAATAAAACCCATTTAATTAAATTTCCACGTGATTATATAACGGAGGTGCACAATTTATGAAAAGTAAAATGAAAAAGAGGCAGTTAAAAATAAGTACACGATATGTCGAATGGTAAGTTTGCTTCAGCAGAAGTTCTGAAAACAATGTGACTTATTGATAAAAAGCGAGTTTATTTACTGCGGCAGGATCTGTCTGACACGTACGTTTCTTATATTGTTTAATGCATCATAGAACGGCAACATTATCATAGAATAAGTAAATACATCATGTTTCTTTTATATAGAAAATGCAACGAAGACAAAACCGGATACACTCGTGTCCGTATAATCAGCAGGAATGAAAAACACATCTGACATCATAATTTTATACGCACCACTGTGTACCGTACTATCGAAAACAAGATTTACGGATATTTTTATAATTTAATTAAAACAAGAAGCCTAAGCGTGCTCATGATTATTTATACATGCATATCATAGCAACAAGGCTATATTATTTTTAATTTATTTACTTCAAAAGATTTCCATTTTCCAAGCTTTGTAGTTTCTATGAAAATACTTTTTAATCTTTTAATTTTATAATAATTATTGGTAAAATAAATACTAAAAACATTTATTTGCTTTAGCAGATTTTTTAACATAAGTTTGTAGTTTGTTAATTTTATTTTTACCATAGTAAAAAAATGTTGTTTTTCTTAAAAACTTATACAATTGAAAATTAATATAACTGTACATTGAAAGATGCCGTTTCTAATTCGGAGTGCTCAAACAATGACAATTATTGCAATTTATTTTAGCCTAATAAATTCAACACACATCCTATCCTTATAAAATCGCTTTTGCATCTGGATAAGGATACTGGTGTTCCTTTCTACTTTTAATTGCCGTTTTTGCAAGAAACGCCAATAAACTAAAAGTAAGTGCATTTATAAAGTCTAACGGATTTACAAACAATGATAACGCATGCTAGATTCCGTCAATCACTATATTATGTGCACAATACCTGCACATCCTTTATGGGCTTTTTTTACCTTATAATAGTATATTATGTATCAAGTTTGATAAACGCCATTTTATACACGAATTTAATTTGGCGAGCTTGCGAGCGAGTGCTTAAATTAATGAGTGTATAGAAAAGTTTATAAACAAGGTGCATACTATACTTTTTCTCCGACAAATACTTATTATTATCTTAAAATGATTTAAATAAAAAATTTGTATAGAGCGCCATCTATGAAACAATAGGGAATCTGTGTGTCACCGTCAAATGTCAAATTTTATAAACACAGATTATAAAGGTTATAAATCGAAATGTATTTCTTAAAATTTGACAGTTTTTCACAGTGAAAGGAAAGAAAATGCTTTATGAGCACTTTACAGTAAAGTCCGTGCCCAAATTTAAGTTATAGTTTACTGCCGGCGAAATTAAAAGGTCAGTACAATGTTTATATAAAGTTTTCAAATATTAGCGTTGAGAAACTATTTAATACTTTTGTATTTTTGTATTGAGATAAAAAATAATTTTCACATTTAGTATTATTTTACAAGAAAGGCACTTTATTTTAAAGATTGTATGACATTTGACAACTGTCAACTAACTTAAAACTAACTTCAGCCCGTGACTAAAAACCTGTTGCTAACTTCAGCCCGTGACTAAAGCACCATAAAGCCACAACTTGTCAATGTGTATTTAAAAGGTCACTTAGTGTCATGGAAACATGTAGGGCGTTTTAAAGGTGGGAGTAGAAAAAATTGTTTTCCCGCTAAATTTTATTTTAAAGAGTTGGTTGCTTAGAACACCTAACCAAAAAGTTTCCATTCTTATTGGGCAACATCGCCTCGCATAATAATGTCGATTAACCTTATGCAAAAAACGATAATTTAAAAAGTTTATGTGCTCTCACATTAAACACTTGCCGCTTCGATTCTTGACTGGATGTTACACTGACGTTAATTATCATTTAGTTGAAAATGTCAAGGAGAGGAGCAAGCTCTAAATAAATTATAATACGGATTGTTGTTTCCTGCATTTTAATTACAGATGAGTAGAGACCGGAGTTATAGGCACTTAAAATGCAATATGGACCTTAATTTTATTTTAATTTTAAACTGTGAAGTAAATATGCAACATTTTTCCAAAACAGTCGAAAAAGGTAAAAACATGTTTTGATGCATTTTGCTTAGAATCCGGTCTCTGCAAATAAGCAAAAGTTGTAGGTAAACGTGTTTTTTTAATCATTTATTTAATTTTAACTGTCGAGCGAAGGTAATGAAAGTGCAACTCGATATTTGTGGATTTGTTACTTATTTTTAAAATTCTATGTTGAGTGTGCAATATAAGATTTACATTTAAAACGTGTTATTTTTGTAATGACTTTTAAATTTTAGTATGTTACACTTATAAGACAACTTTATGGCGAAAAAAATTGAATAATTTTTGGTGAAAGTGTCATTTTTTTAATTCTAAATAAAAAGTTACATATAAGCTTCAAAAAACCTTTATGTATCACATGACCGCACTTCCCCTTAAAAAAATGTTTGACAGTACATAATAACTCGTTTTCACAACTCACTTAAATATTTTAAATAACACTGCATATAGAAATGTCACTGCCACTGTCAAAAGTGAAAAGCGTTACCATGGAAACCAACTATCAACAACTTGCAATGTTGTCGCGTTGAAATCCTATTTTTTACGTTTTATAGTCGGCCAAAATATTTTTAAAAGTTTTAATACAACAATGTTCTATTGTCTCCCAGCAATGTATAAAGCTTCTACGTTTAACCTAGGCGAGAGTTCTGGGTATTTAAATAATATGAGTATGAGTATAAGAACGTATGGCAGGCCCCATCGGCTACGCCTTACACTGATCTTCCAGGGTTATTTTACCCCCTTTTGGTTCCATACGTATTCCGCCACTGGACAGCGTTACCTGTGTTTGGTGGATACGAATTTTGTCGCCTGGCCGACCTTACGCCCGATTTAGGCTAGTGGAGTGTAGGACAAGGAGGGACAACAGTTGGTTTTTGGGAGCCTTGGTATTTAAAGAATAGGTAGTGTTTTTTTAAATCAAATGCAATAAGAAAAATAATAATAATAATAACGGTCCATCAAATCTTGAACGTTTTTAGGATCTAAAAACGAATAAATAGGAATAAAAGGATTGGCTGTGTCAGGTGAAATCGTGGATAAAAACCGTAAAACCTTGCAGCAAATTGTAGCAACAAGCATCGAACAAAACGTTTCTACGAACGCATAACGCAGCAGCATCGACGTTGGCTACGAGTCGTAGAATTTAATAGTGATAGTGGCTATCGGCGAAAAAAGGCGCAATTTCGAATGCCGAAGTGTGCAACCGGCTACACTTTAGCCATTATTGGAATCCTGAACTAGATCATCGCGGAGCGTTATATGTACCGCACGCTGCAAAAACACTGAAGAGCAGCAGATCTTCTTCTTACCGATACTAATACGGCAGTCTCAACAGGTGTCACAAGTGACTAAGAACACAGGAAACGCATCTGAAAGTTTATTGCCCATCTAATCTATCTAGCGAAGAACTTTCAAATACGTATTGTTGCACACTGTAACCAAGTACGGGTTTTATTAGTCGAATTTAAAAACAAGCAATGCTGGACCTAAAATATACTTTAAAATCTTTTAAATTAAATACTTATTCATTATTTTGTAAGCAATGTAGTAAAGTCTTTTTTTAAATTTCCTTCGAACATTTTAAAATGTTTGCCCCGGAAACCAACTATTCGTTCAATGATAAAAATGGTATCCTTGTGGCAAAAGAATACATATATTTGGCAAATATTGAAGCAATTCAAAGAAACTGTATTTATTTTAAATCCGTTTACCTTCGAATAAGATAATTGCTGCATTTAGGTGTAATTTTCGATTCTTTTGACATTCAATTACTTTACTAAATTCATGTTTATTAGTAACAAAAACAAATTATTAAATGATCTCAAAGAAATTACGTTTTGCTTTAAACCCTTCATTCATTTGGACCCCATTCTTTTGAGGGAATGGCAGATTTCTTTGGGAAAAAGGTTTCTTTTTTTCAGTATTGTCCCAGATCTTCAATTAAATGAGGCTGAGTTTTGTAGATTTTAAATGACCCCATAAGTCAGTGGTGTCAAATCTGGAGATATAAGATGCCATTCTACTACTTACATCTTGCTAAAAATGTAATTTATTTTTATTCAAAGCTAGTTTCTCATTCTCTCCTCTTCGATTTTTCAGTTCATTATTATTGGTTGTTTTACCCAACATTTTAAAACAAATTTGAACATTTTGGTCAATAAATAAAGGACCAACAATAAAATCTTCCAAAACTTTTTCAGGATACTGGGTTTGATTTATCTGATGAGCTGAGAATTTTCATTGCTCCAATAACCACAATTTTGTTTGTTAACATTTCCATTTAGATAAAAAGTACACTCATCGCTGAAGCAAATGTTTTTTAGTATTTGGATCTGATTTGTAATTTTATTTCTCATGTATTCACAAAATTCTAAACGCCTGTCTGCATCATCATCGCCATATTGTTGTTGTAATATGAATTTTGAATGGGTGGAATTTGTGATGTTTCAACATCTTCCTAACAGACTCAGGGTAAAGCCCTGTTGTGACATCTACACCAAACGTCAAGAACCTCAATATTGGTGGGTTCATCATGACACTCACAAAGAAGTGTTGACGCTCTTGAAAACCGAATGCGTAAACTGTTTACACCCAAAATGAGAAAACAGTATGTATTGTACCTACTCATTACCTGAAAAAAGCGTATTACCTACTGACTGATATGTATGATTAATTACAATCAAAAAAATTAATAGCAGGCATTAAAAGTCGCCAGTAGCCATAAATAATGTTAAATCAATCTTCAAGTTGTATAGCTATACTTAGAAGTGTAATACCATGTAATTAAAATTTCGTTGCTATCATATTTCTAAGGTTTGACCTTAATATGGCCGTTGACCAGTTGGCAGTATGTAATTAAAAGGAAAGCAAGTGCGCAAGGAATTTTTTGGATCGCCATTTTAATTCCAGCCGCGTAACGTTTTGATGTTGCTTTAAATCGACAACTGTCTCAATCCTCGAGTGACGAGTGTGAAATAGTTTCTTCAGGCATTATATTTATTTAGAATAGCCGGCGTCGCACATACAAATCGCATCTGATGGCCTTCTAAGGGCCGAGACAAGGAAAAACGACACTTGTACACGGACGAGAAATGGCAGATTTGACAGAAATACGCTCATTTTATGGAAGAATGATTTTGCTTCTTTTAATGGCAAAACTATACACTAATGGGAGTAAAAAAACGACGGCCGCATATTTCACGTGTTCGTGGAATAGCGCGTGGGAAAAAACATATATTCACAGTGTATGCAGATTTTTCGTCGATCCGCCATATCTAACCTTAATCTGGGTCGGTCGTCATTTTATCGAGATGATACGTTTTAATCATCTTATGTTTTGTACATGTTTTTTCTTCTTTGGCAAGCACAATACCAATAGTTGTGGGAAATTAAATTTCAAACCTAAAAAAGAGGACCTCCCGGGAATACAATGTCTTGTGTAATTACACATTTACTTTGGGGAATGTGTGAACTCATTGATATTAAAAACTCATTACTCACACTTTTTAAATTTAATGTGTTATACTTACAGTTGGTTTTAAACAATAAATCAAATATTTCAACATTATTTTCTCATTTCGCGTATAATTATGTAGAAAATTTAATTTTCACACCAAATGTGTTACTTTTTTTGCTGGGATTGACGTTGAAATTTCAAAGACTTTTAAAACACTATTAACGGTACTTCTTGTATCCGGTTACATAAAATGCGTTTATAACTACATATAGTATACACTGAAGGGTAAATACATACTTCTGAAGCAGCAAATGTAAAAATATTTAAGCTAAGACCGTTTTTTTTTTATTTTTCCCCCTCTTTTTTTGCAAATTCGAAGAGATTATGATTCTATCCTCCGTGAATCTGTTTTTGGTTTAAATTTTATGCAACGGATGGCTCATAAATCATTTTAAATAAGCAAAAACCTCTGTTTACGACATTATAGATGCATGTGATTCCTGAAGGTCAGTTAGAATTTATATGCAGATGAGAGTGTTGCTGTTTTATAATTCAAAAGTTTAAGTTCATTAATTTGCTATTTAAAAACCTATCCACCGTGAAGAGTAATATATCAGTAAGTAGATTTTTTTTATAAATATTTTATGTGAACAATAGTATTTTAAAAAAATATTAAGGTGTCAAAAGATGCAATTACTTATTGTTAACACTTTTTAATTTTATTAAAACCTCATTAAAAAGTCTTTTAAAATAAACTAAAAAACAGATAATGATCATTACACCAATAAATATATCTTCGTATAATAAATTAAAAAGTAAGAATTTTCCATACGAAATAAAAACTATTCCAAGGTGCAAATCACGCGTACTGTTCATTATATTTAAATGTTTGATCTTTAAGTTCTTATGTGTGTTTTTATTTCGACCGAAGCATCACTAACGTGTGAATCTCCCATTTCGTAATCTAATATGTGTTTTTGCCATGCCGTAATTACTAGTTTCCTTTAAAATTATGCTCAATTATCCTTTCGAGCGTTTTACTCGAAGACAATATCATAAACTGGAGCAAAATAGTTTTGCTCGACAAAAAACACAATTTCTATGACTTTCTTCAGTTCAGTTTTCGTTGGGCCACCCAGTATACAATAGACATTTATGTGCTCAAAAACTTTTATTTATATAAATTTACACTAGTTTCCTCATATTTGAGTATCTGTAAAATTTTTATTTCAGCTTCGCATCGTCTTCTATACGGTAATCTCCTGATAGCTTCTTCAACCATCAATAAAAATCCGTCTACTGCATCTGGTTTGGGTTTGGTGTCTTTCTCTATGGAGTAAAGTTCATGGTGCAACTCGTCTAGGTGAAATGCTTTGTAAGAAGGTTCACTGGGACTTGAGGTTGAGCTTTCGCAAAATGAGGTTGTGCCTTCCCAACTGGCCGCCCCATCTGAAGCATCTGATGATAAAAAAATTATAGTAATATTTTGGATTGAATAAAAATAACTTACGTTTAACGGAGACAAGATTTTGGTCATCGACTACATAGAAGTGTGGTGCACCGGGTTGTATTCTTTCCTTCAAGCATTTGTGATGCCTGTATTCGTCAAATATTTTTGAAAAACAGTGCTTACAACGTGGTACATTTTCTTCCTGCATTTTTTTGGTGTGATCTTTGCAACAATAAAATTAAGAATGCCTTAATATAGGAGAAGTTCAATATTTTATATGTAAAATTGCCTCGGGAGGTACTTTTTGATTTACCTCAACAAAATAATTTACCTTTGAAACAGTACTTAATAACAATTATTCTTTTTGACCTGAAAAATTTAAATATGTTACCAGACTTTATCGAGGTTTTTGATAAATAAAAATACCATTGTAAATGAAGTCATGAACAAAAATAAAGATTTTTGAAGGAATGGTTTGACCAGGTTTTGGCAGGCCATATATATATATATATATATATATATATATATATATATATATATATATCTAAAAACTACAAGGTTTTTTGCTAAATACTATGAGTAATGTGTACAAATGATTGGTGAATGTACTAATTCGCAACAAAGTAAGATGATGCGATAATAAGTTAAAATGATGGTAGTAGTCGAGTTTAGCAATAAAAGTGGATTTATGGCGTTTACGGCATTGATCTAGATCACATATTAAATAAAGTCGTTTTGTAAAGCAGTTTTGTCGGCAATTATTTACAATTAACGAATGATCTAATGGTGGATAATTGTGGCAATAATCTTTATACACAATAAGCCCAATAAATTGAGTTTTTGTTCGTTTCTTTCTCTCGTTTAGTCCGACGTTTGCCTTAAACATATTATACCAGATTCAGTTGAATTAAATCGATTCGTTTTTGTTACTTCTTCTTCTTCCTCAATACTTGGCAAACATATTTACGGTCTCGGATTTATTTCCTACCATTCTTAATTAACAATCAACGATTTCCACATTAAATAAATTGCTCACTACCATTTATTAAATTTCGTCTAGGTAACTCTTTTTTAACTCTAACTTTAGATTAAATATATTTTACACTATTTAGTCACAATGTAACTATAATTATAAAAACATTTACAAAATTAGAGTAGATATTTTTACTAAATTAATTAAATTATAATTTTTTAGAGTTACTTTTAAATCTGGTACATGGGACAGTTTTATCTAAATATTTCTAATAAATTCTTATTAGTGCATATTTTAACTCTAAAATGTAAAGATTTAACTCTATTTAGAGTGATTGGCTCACTAGCGTACATTTGTCCATTGTTTCATTGAAATTTGGCAGTGTGACAGTGATTTTGTGTGCATTATTAGTATTTGTAAGTACGTTATTATTATGGTTTTATTTATGTATTTGGGGTTAATTGAATAGTTAACACGTTGCAAAGACATAAATAAAATAATCATTAATAATAAAACGTCTTAAATTCTTGTATACTAGTATACAATGTACTATACATTCATTATAAAATACCTATATTATAAAATTATCATACTCTATACTAAAGAGTTTATAGGTGTACACGATTATAACCTACCTTAATATTTTATAATACATTTTTTATAAATTTAATAATTGGTTTGTATACCCTTTCCCATTAAAAACACGATATAGTGTAAATTAAAAGTTATTTACACTAAATATATTTAAAAATAATGAATCATTTAATCTATTTTTTTTAATATCTTATTATCATAGAGTAGATTTAACACTAAAATGTGTAAATTTTTCTCTAGATTTAATCTTATTTAGTAAACATTTTAAATTATTTAGATGAATTTAGTGCTAAATTAACCATTTTTAAGTGGTTATTAAAAATAGCACTATTTTTGGTTACACTGCAATGCACACTACTGTTAGTGTAAATATCCAAATCTAAATAAGTTGGTTGTATATACCACCTAATTAGTGAACTTAGGGTTTAATATTTACTCTATTTTTTTACTGTGTATAAAGCTGTATTGAGATTTTTCTATGCAGGTAACAACGAAAACTGCAAAACATCACTTTTTAACCATTATACAAAAAAATTACCTTTAGTTCATAAACAAGTTTAAAAAAACGTTATTCAAGTTAGATTTTTACCTACACTGTTCAAAATTTCATGACCATTTTAACACCAAATTAACACCATACATGGTCTATATCGATACAAACCAAAATGGTGTTAAATATGCTTCGTTGGTCCAGTGTAAATTCAAATACTAAAATGGTGTAAATTTAACTTTCACACAGTATTAAAATGAATTTTACCTGGTGTAAAATTTACACCTGTAAATTGAACTCCTTTTCAGTGTTAAATATTATGTGTTTTTGGTCAAATTAAATCATACTAAACAGAAAAAAAGGAAAAAAAAAGAAACAGAAAGTTCCTTGACGCATTACAAGTATATTACCATTGGTATTATTCCAGAAAATTGAACCTTCAACTCGCTAGAGATAATGTTTTTAATGCGTTCCACCAACATAAAATAATTCAAGTATTAACAGCTGTTTCAACCTATTTAAGGTCTCTTTAGTATCGAACAACTTGTAGTGTCACACCAAAGCAAAGGACTACCTGAGCTTATATACTCTTCATGTAAGTCAACAGAGGCGAGATTTAAGAACATCACGTGATCCACACCGCCTTTGCCGCGATCGGTACACACTATGCAACAAGGAATGCACGGCAAATTGTTTTAATCGTTTTAACAGAGTGCTTTAGTTTTAAGTAACTCTTATTTTATAAACAACATATTTAGTAAACTGAACCATACAGCGGGTTGGTTTCTGGGTTAATTTAACCAATTTAAAAAAAATAAAATAAATGTCTGGTTTAGTACAGTCAAACTAATCTTTGTTTATATTAACCTTCCCACAGTTGATTTAAATAAATACTTATGGGTCAACTAAATTAATATAGTTAAATGAACTATTCCTTTTTTTCTGTGTATACACCTATAGGTGCACTTCTGAAATAATTTTAGGTAAACACCGTTTTGGTGTTTGCTGTATGTAACATTTTCAACCATAATTCATGGTGTTATATTAACACCACTTGGTGTTGGATTTTGACACCATTTTAAGATTACTCTTCACACCACAGATATTTTAAACAGTGTATTACTATTTTATTTAACCATGGTTACTGCAGTTGTGCTTCTTGCTAGGGTTTGTAATGATTTGTAATAGTAATACAATATTTTTACTCATTCATTTTATTTATTAATCTCATACACAAATAAATGTTGATATCGCCATCATCTAGTGTCTCTGGCTGGTGTCTCTGGAACGCAGATTGATGCCGTTGCGCTTCATCTCCTTGGTGATGGAATGCGGGAGGTGACCGGAAACGGAAATGGCGTAGACCCCCGGGCAAAAGGTGGCGATCCTCTGCCACTTGGCCACCCAGCTCTCCGCCGGGCTCATCGATGCCACCATTCCGTCGAAATTTTTCGAAGTGCAGTCCAAGACGTTGTCGCTGTTGTTGCGCATGCGCAGGAAATCCTCGCAGTTCTCGCAGCCGTCGTTCTCGAACTGATCGAAGGATTTGATCAGGGAGCAGCTGAGGCAGGCTCTAAGACCGCGCAGGTCTTTCGGAATCGAAGAGTAGCTCATCTCGAATCAAGATTACCAATGAAACGTTAGGCAATGTGTTTTTCTTTTATTGTTTTCAAAAATACCTCATTGATACCCCTAAGTTTACCTTAGGGTGTTGGAGGTAAAATGCACCTGATAAAGGAGTAAATCCCTACTGAGAAAATAATTAGCGTGTTCTTTCTATACACACTGTTATAAAATCAGATTTTGTAAAGGTAATATTTAATTTTGTAAGCATTTTGTTAATGTTTAACAAATTAAAAAATGATTTCAAACTTTATCTAATAACACAGTTATTGCAGTACTGTTTTTTTTAATATTAGTACAGTACGACCATTCATCCATCTTCTCTCTAAAAATGAAATAGTCAAAATTCTACTATTTGAATTAGTACCAGCATTTTTTACTAATAAAATAGTCGTTTTCCCTTTTAAATAGTTATTTTTTACTACGTAAATAGTTAAAGTCAAAGTCACCATCTTTGACTATTTCTGAGAGTTAAAAGTAACTAATTTTTTTAATCGTTTGCGGCCAACAACAAAGTATTATTTGAATGAAATGCATATACCTAAGCTCCATGGTTAAATGGCCCATAAAAACAAATAAAACAGCAACACAAATATTCAACTTTAAAATATTATAAACAATATTTATTGACAAATAAAATTGATTTTTATAAGAGCGGCTGATAGCCGAATGGGTTATGACCTTAGCTTGACAAGCTTGACAAGTGACAGATCTGAGTTCAATCCCCGGCTGGGTCAAAACTTTTTTAAAATTTAAATCTACTAATTTAACTATTTCATTCAGTAGAATTTGATTAATTAAACTGTGCGACAAATTTTGACCTTACAATTTGAACTGGGATGAAATGTGGAAAAATTCAATCTATGCAACCCCCAAAACTAATCTTTAAAGGGGTTTTGCTAGTTTAGCTCAAATAATGGAGATATACAGGGTGTTTCTTTTAACTTGAGACAGCTCAATATCTCGAGAAATACGCATTTCACGGAAAAATATCTTAAATAAAAGGTTAATGTGACCAAAGGGGACATTATTTGGTGCTAGCGCTAGCCACCCCCTACCCCTCCTTAAGGGTGAAACGGGGGGTAACTTTCGAAAGTCAAATGGAATGACCCGATTTTTTTCACAGAGTTTGGTAGTACATAAAAAATGAATAACTTTTATTTGAAAGTTTTTTTCAATTTATCAACAGATGGCGCTGTAATTCAAAATTTAAGAAAAAGGGGTTTTCTTGTAAAATGTATTATTTGAAACGTTTGAAAAACAACAATAGTCGGCTCTGAAAACAATTTATAACAAATGTTCGAAATGTCGTCCTTCCATTTCAACACATTTTTGAATGGGGGGTAGCACCAAATAATGTCCCCTTTAGTCACATTAACCTTTTATTTAAGGCATTTTTCCGTGAAATGCGTATTTCTCGAGATATTGAGCTGTCTCAAGTTAAAAGAAACACCCTGTATATCTCCATTATTCAAGCTAAACTGGTAAAACCCCTTAAAGGATTTGTTTTGGGGGTTGCTAAGATTCGATTTTTTCAGATTTGGTCCCAGTTCATTTTTTGTGTTGCACAGTGTTATTAGTGACTGCTTTTTCGTTATGACAATTAGTCAAATATAACTTATAATTAGTTATTTTTGACTAATTCATTTTAAGAGAGTTATATAATATTAGAGTAAACTTAACACAGGGGAATTATTTGTTTTTGTGATCATTGGGGATACCTAATATCAGATTTTTTAATTTATTAATTTCTATTTTATATATATATATATTGATTCTAGTAAATTTAACTTCGTACAATGTAAAATTTTAGATTTATTGTTAAATGAGTGGTTTTCTTGAATTAAATGGTTGGCATAAGTTGAATCTGTTTTTCGATTAATAAAAGATTTTCCATGTTTATTAATTCTGGCTTTTAAATTCCGACCTGTATGGCCTATGTAAGTTTTTGGACAGTCTATAGTTGGTAGATTCCGGATTTTGTATACAAAATTTAAAATCAACAACAAAGATAAAACCATGAAAGATATATCTTTCATGGTTTTATCTTTGTTGTTGATTTTAAATGCAATAGGAATATTATTCTTTTTGAAGAAATTCAACGCATGTCTTGTCTTAGTGCCTAAGTATGTGACAATGTTATAATATTTTTATATATAGCATTTAATCAATCAGGAAATATGATTCTGTCATAGGTACGTTTAAAAGTCAGTGTAACATGGAATTAAATGCTGCTATTTTTTGAGAAAAAGAATGTAAACTATTATGTATTGTTATGTCTGTGTAACTAGGTTTATGGTAAATTTTAAATGTGTAAGTGCTATTCTTTTTTTGGATGGTATACCATCTTATAAGATCTAAAAAGTTAATTCTTCAATGTGAATTTATATTTATTAGGATGAATATCGTTAATAAACTTTATTTGACAATTTATTTGTCTTTTTGTACTTGTGAAACATGTTAGGATGTCATCTACATATCAGTACCAATAAAAGAATTGTTTTATATTAGGATCTAGTTATACATCCAGTAAAGGTCGAAACAATAAAATAATTATTTTTGAATTATTGACATAGGATTTTGTTATTAAATCTACAAAATGTTTTTTATAATTTCAGACTATTTATTTAATTAGTTAACTGATTACAGAAGTTATGTGGACCTGGATTAACATTAAATCTGGTTAATATTTGATTAAAATTAACAAAATTTATTTTACTGTGTATACAGGTCGCACGAACGTTGCAGGTATTCTTTTGTAGAACCATATGTCGAACATTGTGTTTCCAAGTCGCGACTCTCCGCTGCATGTAAAATAAAACCTCTGTTTGCACATGTATTAACAAGTGGTAAAACCTACTTTACAGGTCGTTAATTAAAACACCACGAATGGGATTTTTTTGCTCGAAGAGTTGCAAATTTGGCTTCTGCATACAGCAAAAGTTAAAAGTGATTAGAATTAATTGTTGTTAGTTTTCCAGGCACATATAAAATTGGATATGGCTGCGGCTATCCATTTTGCTCGGGTATCATTAAAAACCTAATTAACTTAGTAAAAGATTGCAAAAAACGATCGAGGTATGTTTCGTGTAATATTTTAACCTAATTAAAACATACATCTTGGAGATAGTGCTCGGCGATAAGGATCAGATGATCTTTGCTTCTTAAATGGCATGCATGTTGTACAACTATAAAATAATATTTATAAAGAGGAGGCATAATAACGCTGGGTGTTATAAACAACGTTTTATTACGCCCCAAGACTATAGTCATTCTGTATTTTTTCCTTTAGCATGCGTTTTCTGTAGCAGCTAATAAATTCTCCCTCCATGCAAATGATTAAAGAATCAAAATTTTTATGGAGAATATAACGTTCTCACACTATCTTGGGTTATGCACAAATAGGGCGGAAAATCGGTCCGAAAAGGCATCGGCAGGTTTATGCAAAAAGAGTTATTGTCCTCGCTAACGATTGATAAATATATTTGTCTCGCGAAAGATTTATAAAATCAAACGTTTTCAATGGGCCTTTCAATGGCAGCAGCGATTTAAATAAAACGCAGACGCACTTCCATAAAAAATGTTTTCTATGCTCCACGTCAACAATTTACCACTACGGTAAAGGTAAGATAGCTGTACTAACGGGTTTGTTGATATTATTAAAAAATATATACACAGTAAAAAAATTTGCCCGTGTAAAAATATTAGAGTTAATTTGTAAGTGTAAAAGTTACACTACAAAATACACTAGGTAGCATTTAGTGCTTATTAACTTTATTAAACACATTTAAAGAATATCAACATTATTCATTGGTACATTCACACTATTTATTATTAAAATAAATCAAAAGGGTAGAAAAACTTAATGCGAGTGTTTATTACCCCTTAATGTGTTAAATAGTGACAAAATGTACACTACAGCGCATGCCAATTTCTTTGTCTGTTTTGATGTTACTAAGAGCTCTTTTTTTTACACTACTAATGCACATTGTATCACAATTAAAGTTAAATTACACCAATTGTGGCAAAATAGACTGAAAAAACTGGTAATAACCAAAATGCGTTTTAAAATGTTTGGTTGGTACCTATCTACCTAAGCAGTTAGATTTTAATTATGGTGAATCCATATTATATTATTTTTTGGTAAGTATTCTACTTCCTTTTTCTTTAAGCCTTAATACTCAATAAATACCAATATTTAAAAGGATACCCGACCTATATTATATATCAATAATTTACGGCAGTAGGTCGGGTACTTGTAACATATAAAAATACATACACACTTGATTTACTTTTTATTTTTAAGCGTAATGGTTGTTATATTAATCTATGCCTACATTTTTATTAATATTATGGAAAATTTGTACACGTGTGGTAAATCCCCGACATACAGCCGCCCGACGCCTCTACCAATGGGATCACCCATTTTTTATAACAGAAAAATGGATTACTGATGAATTCTCAAGATAATTCATTGCTTACAAGTTTACAGCCAGTAAAACATTGCAGTGATCTAAAACTTTTACGTTTTAAGGAACCATTTTGCTTAAGCCAGCCATACGACTCAAATATAAAATTATATTTTAAAAGGCACCGATTTTGATAATCGTGATAGATTTTTGTTCCAAATAAATGTTTCTCTTTATTTAACTTTTCGTTTTATTCATTACCACCAATAGGTAACTACGCGTAGCTACGGTAGTAATAAGTACCTTTCTAAAATTAGAACAATTCCAAAGTAGTGTTAATTTGCACTGAACAAACTGGGATTTTACCCATGAAATGTAGAAGTACACAATTTTAGGTAAACTAACACTTTTTAATACAGTGTAAAATTACTTTATCCTCAGTGCTATAGTGTTAAATCATACTTGCTTACTTGGGAAAAATTACACTACAAACTCTAATTGTAGTGTTATAAAACAACACTATTTAGTGTGGACCTGTGTGAACTCTAATTAGTGTTGCTTAGAGTTGATTTTTTTTACTGTGCATGGGAACGCAGTATTTTTCTTTAAAAACGGTTGTTTTATAAAATAAATTGGGTAATTATTTTATTCTTATAAAGAAAAACTAAATATTCAAAAATAAACTAGGAGGGGAACGTCAAATTGTTATTTAAATTAAAATATTCTTTACAACATTCCTTTTTTTAAAACCTAAAATTATTCTTAAGTCATTTTTTTGCAAAATAAATACTTTTGAAGAGACTATTGAGAAGCCCCAGTATATTAAGCCATATCTTAATCTAATTTCAAAATAACTAAAATAAACCCTTTCAGCGTATCCATACTAATTCCCTTAAGTTTTAATACTCTTAGACCATAACACGCTGATCTTAAAAAGAGTTACACAAGGAGTTAACGTTGTCTTTCCAGTTCAGTGCCTAGTCAATAATTATATCTAGAGATTTAAGTTTACTTTCGTAGTTGATATATTATATATTTCTTTGTTGAAAGTATTTACATTTGTTTTTTATCAAAGTTTATTTTAATTTTATTTAGAGTGCACCAAGTTTGTATTTTGTCAATTATATTATTAATTAGACGTTTTTGAGTTAAGAAAAAGGTATCATCTGCAAACATGTTTGTTGATGCGGTTGAAACATTGGATGGCAAATCATTGATATAAATTAGGAACAGGAATGGTCCTAAAATTGAACCTTGTGGGAACCCTGCTAAGACGTACAGTGCTCATAAAACATTATCTTCTCTTTTAGTGTGAAAAACTGCTTCTATATCGATTGTTAGTCTATTTTCAAGGGATATATTTTGATTTACACAGAAAAATTTGAGATTTTAACGCCGGTTGATTCCCAAGTTAGAAATTCTAACAAGAATTCCAACTTTTTGTACCTTTAACATTTCACGTGTAAGAATTGATTGTTAAGTTTAATTAAAATAATAACGGGCAATGTTAAGGGTGAAAATAACGTCAAAAATGTTTATTTGGATGGTTACTTTATTTTCGTATAGATGTCGCTTTATACAAACATTTAATTTAAGTCATCTTTTAGATAATTTTAAGTATTTGTCAAAGAAACAGTATAGTATGCAACTCATTTAAAAACTTTTCTAGGCACTTATTTAATTAAGCACTCGCTCCCAAGCTCTCCTGTACCTAAATTAAATTCGTGACTAAAATGGCCTTTATCAAACTTTATACATAATATACTATTAAACGGTATTTAAGAAATGATTTACTATTATAGATATTAATAAACGATTTTGCCAAATATAGAAGTATTTGATGCCATGGATCGTGACATTTGTGAGCCGTTTAATTTATTACGAATGTCTTTACGACTCACCGTTGTGTTACTTGAGAATACATTACTTAAGCAGGTATACCTATATTAATATATTAATATTATTAAGGCTATATCATATTTTAACCTGAATCTACTATCTACCTTAATAATTACTGGTTTTGGTCACAAAATTTATATACAATAAAATTAAAAACCACCATTGTATTTTAATATTGAAACCGACCTATTTTTGTTTCCAAACAAAAACAGACAAAACAGCCTTGTTAAGTTAACAATGCTGGCATCTTATATGTAAAAAAGTGGTAAATGACGTTTGACTAATTGGGATTTCTAATACCAACATTCAAAATATAAACGTCAAACATGATGAACGACTATTCTAATTATGTTTTTTGTTTTCCACTTGAAAGGTGTCTATACTCGAATATGGTTTGCTTTTGTAATACGACACCTATTAATAATTATTATATGAAAATATACAGTGTAACCCATTTGTTTGCGACTCACCTCTGTACAATCTTTATGTATTGTGCGATTTAAAAAAAAAATCTTTAATAAAAATTCGAAAAATAGAAATAGTTTTGTGCTAAATTTGTATTATTAATAATAACAACCAACAAGTATTTTATAGAAAAAGATGTGTATATTAGATGCGGTAATTTTTGTTTGTTAACCATTGATTAGTTGAAAATGAAACCATTGCGAGTGGGTGGATGTCTAACCTCGGAAGTTGCATTGTAATCGGTCCAATTCATATTTTATTCGATTATTTGGAGCACCAAACAGTGACGTATCAATGCATAAAATAATAAGTTTAGGTAACAAGTCAATTTGAAATCTATAGATTTCAAATTGACTTGTTACAGTATACTGTTCAAGGTTCAAAATAATCTTTAAGAGATTCTGCAAGCCTCATTGGCCGAGAAAAATTTTGCCCGAAAAGGCTGGAATCTCAAAATTTAAAAGTGCCCTTATAGAAATAGAAACTTGCGTACGACTATGGTTAGATGGACAATTTAAAAATAATTTGTATTGCTCAACAGGATGCATCAAGGTCTCCTACAGAACAATAGAATACCGATGGGCTTGAATTGTAATTGGAGCGTGAAGATGTCTCCTCTAAATTATTCCGCAAACAATTTACTGCCATTATCCTTATCAACTTTTCAAACCCATTGCTATTTACATAACCATAATTGGTGCAGCATTATACATTTTATCTGCAGTACCTACCTTACATTTTAATCGATATTTTAGCATTTGACACCTTTGATAAGGTGGTAGAATAAAGAAGATAGATTCTAAGAATATATCTTATCTACAAATCTTTTGACATTTAGTTTGTTAAATTTATTATTTATTCTTCATTATAATTTATTTAAAAACCAGTCGTCATACATTTTTAATGCGTTAATAAATTTGTTTAACCCATACATTACGTATGTATCTATGTTGTGGGTTGGTCAATTTACCATCTCGGCCGGCGCTAAGGCTTTTTGTTTTATCTCGTTTATTTTTTTAATATTATAATGTATGCTAAGTTATTAACAACATATGCCGATGTTCACGATAAACTTTCGATATACAGGCAGATAAACGCAGTCAAAAACTTTGTGGTTGTAACAACCGTAGCTTAGTTTATCGAAGGAAAGAGGTCGAATTTTTTCCTGAATCTCAAACAAATTGCAGCGCATCAATAAGAAACAATTACATCAAATGTTGCAGATAAATCGATCAATCAATTGTCTAAGATTTATACGGCCGAGGATCGATAACTGTGACAATAAAATATCGATTTCCTGTTTGTACGTCTTCGGTCGCTCATGTGCACAATTTGTAGATTGATATTTGTCAGTCGTTCGTGAACGATGCGAAGAATTACTGCATGCTTTCGAGCACGAGAATACGCAAACAAAATAATAAGAGCAAATGATTCATTCCGACGCACGTAACTGAATTTATCTTGCCAACAAGAGATCTTTTGTGATGTTTGCTCGAAAAGAAAGTCCCAGCAGATATGGTAATTTTCATTATAATAAACTTTTACTTCAAATACATTCTTTACATCTTCTTCTTTAAACATCATTAAGTACTCAAACCAAAAACGAAATTCAAAATGCATTTTAATGAAGCTAAGACTACCAACATACCTAAATTTATCCAAAGAATCCTAATTATACAGTCAAAGAAAAAAGGACCTACACAGTAAAAAAATTTGCCCGTGTAATTTTTTTAGTGTAGGGGTAAAATATTAGAGTTGATTTGTAAGTGTAAAAGTATAAATCAAAAGGGTAGAAAAACTTAATGCGAGTGTTTATTACCCCTTAATGTGTTAAATAATGACAAAATGTACACTACAGTGCATGCCAATTTCTTTGTCTGTTTTGATGTTACTAAGAGCTATTTTTTCTTTACACTCCAAGTGCACATTGTATCACAATTAAAGTTAAATTACACCAGTAGTGGCAAAATAGACTGCAAAAACTGGTAATAACCGAAATGCGTTTTAAAATGTTTGGTTGGTACCTATCTACCTATAGGTATACCTATAGGTATACGCGGTGCATATCCGGAGATACCGCGTTGTGGAAGTGTGGCATTTTTGTTCAGTTATATTTTAATTAAGGTGAATCCATAAGAGGACATTCTTATTTTTTGGTAAGTATTATACTTCCCTTTTCTTTAAGCCTTAATACTCAATAAGTACCAATATTTTAAAAGGATGTCCATACCCGACCTATATTATATATCAATAATTTACGGCAGTAGGTCGGGTACTTGTAACATTAATAATATAAATACATACACACTTGATTTATTTTTTATTTTCAAGCGTAATGGTTGTTATATTAACCTATACCTACATTTTTATTAATAATATGGAAATCCCCGACATACAGCCGCCTGACGCCTCTCTACCAATGGGATCACCCATTTTTTATAACAGAAAAATGGATTACTGATGAATTCTCAAGATAATTAATTGCTTACAAGTTGACAGCCAGTAAAACATTGCATTGATCTAAAACTTTTACGTTTTAAGGGACCATTTTGCTTAAGCCAGCCGACTCAAATATAAAATTATATTTTAAAAGGCACCGATTTTGATAATTGTCATAGATTTTTGTTCCAAATAAATGTTTTTCTTTATTTACCTTTCCGTTTTATTCACTACCACCAATAGGTTTTACTCAAATAAAAGTGTTAACTTAAACTAGAAGTTTGCACTAAAAGAGTAAAAGTACCTGTCTAAAATTAGAACTTTTCCAAAGTAGTGTTAATTTACACTGAACAAAAGTGGGATTTTACCCAGGAAGTGTAGGAGTACACGATTTTAGGTAAATTAACACTTTTTAATACAGTGTAAAATTACTTTATCCTCAGTGCTATAGTGAATTAATCATACTTGCTTACTTGGGCAAAATTACACTACAAATTAACTCTAATTGTAGTGTTATAAAACAACACTATTTAGTGTGGACCTGTGTGAACTCTAATTAGTGTTGCTTAGAGTTGATTTTTTTTTACTGTGTATAAACATTTATTCTATAAACACTTTTCAAAAACGAAAAATTTTCCACTTTTAATAATTAATATAATATATATTATATTATATATATTATATATATTAATATAATATATATTATATCTCCGAAACCATCAGCCCAAAAGGTATAAATGTGCATATTGCTAAAATCAAAATTTCATAATCGAATCTAAAAAAAAAGGGGTAGAATTTTAAAAAATGCCGATGTCAGAGATTCTACAAAAAAGGCGAAAAATGTAAAAATTGTACATCAAAACATTTCTAAAAGGCCTAAGGCTCTAATCCAAAGTTACGAGATGATGGTAGCATAGAATCTTTCTATGGAGGAAAGATAATTTTCGGTGGACGTAGCAGAGACATAAAGCTGTCGCTCGCGACAGATGAGCATTCAAGAGTTGCAAAAATATTTGACGAGCGGCAGCTCATGGCTCGGGAACAGGAAACGGGCAATTACCGGTCACGGGACAAATTAATTGCTCATCGAAATTCGCCAATAAATTTCGCGAGTTGCAGTGCATAGAACGGTCGGCCGTATTCAATGTAGATTCGGAGAGCCTACGGGCGAAACGCAAGCCGTAACTGTTGTTGTTATGTATTGTGCTGCTGCTTCTGTGCTTTTGCTGGCTCAATGCGACCCAATGAATATTTTAACTGGATAACGATGTATATTAATGTTTTATATGCGTACACACGATTTATTGTCGTAGATGCAATTCGCTGCTTATGCCCTTTATGATAATATTATTATTGTTATTGTTTGTCCCGAATGATTTATTTTCTCCCTCTTCCTGCATTTCTAAAGCTCCATTCTACATATATTGGTTGATGCTGAGAAAATCAAAACCAAGTAAGTAAAAATTAGATTTGTTAACATAAGTTTGTGGTTTGTTAATTTTATGTAAGCATTTTGTTAATTTCAAAGGTTACACAGCAAAAAAAATCAACTCTAAGCAACACTAATTGGAGTTCACACAGGTCCACACTAATTTGTAGTGTAATTTTCCCCAAGTAAGCAAGTATGATTTAACACTATAGCACTGAGGATAAAGTAATTTTACACTTTATTAAAAAGTGTTAATTTAGCTAAAATCGTGTACTTCTACACTTCCTGGGTAAAATCCCACTTTTGTTCAGTGTAAATTAACACTACTTTGGAAAGGTTCTGATTTTAAAAAGGTACTTTTACTCTTTTAGTGCAAACTTCTAGTGTAAATTAACACTATTATTTGAGAAAAACCTATTGGTGGTAGTGAATAAAAGGAAAAGGTAAATAAAAAGAAACATTTATTTGGAACAAAAATCTATGACAATTATCAAAATCGGTGCCTTTTAAAATATAATTTTATATTTGAGTCGTATGGCAACTTAAACAAAATGGTTCCTTAAAACGTAAAAGTTTTAGATCAATGCAAGGTTTTACTGGCTGTCAACTTGTTAGCAATGAATTATCTTGAGAATTCATCAGTAATCCATTTTTCTGTTATAAAAAATGGGTGATCCATTGGTAGAGAGGCGTTAGGCGGCTGTATGTAGGGGATTTACCACACGTTTACAAATTTTCCATAATATTAATAAAAATGTAGGTATAGGTTAATATAACAACTATTACGCTTGAAAATAAAAAGTAAATCAAATGTGTATGTATTTATATTATTAATGTTACAAGTATCCTTTTAACATAATATTGGTATTTATTGAGTATTATTATTAATAAGCACTAAATGCTATAGGTACACCTAGTGTATTTTGTAGCGTTACTTTTACACTTACAAATCAACTCTAATATTTTTACCCCTACACTAAAAAATTTACACGGGCAAAATTTTTTACTGTGTTTAGGATTTTGTTTATTATTCTTCAAAATGTTTGTTATATATACAAAGTACCTATTCAATTAGTTAACAAATTACAGTTGGTTGTAAATTTAACATAATGTCATGTGGACCTGGATTAACATAAAATCTGGTTAATATTTGTTTACTGTGTTAATCGCGATTTTATCCTAACATTGTTCTTTTGTTGACAAAATTTACTTATTTTAAGTAAAATATATATATATATATAAATTTTGTTAGTAAATTTAATTGTCTATTATTATTATCAATTATCGTAGTAACATTGCAGTTTTGGAGATAATCGAGATTTTATCTTAAAAATGTCATGTTTTTTCAAAAGTCGTTATACATTTTTTTGACAAAATTGACTTATTTTATTAGTAACAATATTTTTTTAATATTTTGTCTTTTGCTAGTAAATTAAATTTCCCACAAGAGGGTTCTTATCGAAAAAAGGTTTTTTTGTAGATAATTAAATTTACTAACAAAATTTACCAAAAAAAATATTTTGTACTTTACATAAAATTTTGTCAAAACAATGACAATTTTACAATATTTACGTCAAAACTGATAGAGACTTTTTTGTAGAAAATTTTATTTCCTAGGATGCCCAGTTGACCAAACATGACATAATTTTTGTCACCTCAAAATACCAAATTAATTTAAAAAAGCGGATATTAACCCATTCTGTAAGTATTTTGATCACGATGGCTATGAGATCAAGAGGATGTAGAAACATTCTTCATATTACAATAATTTGAAGAAAACAGTTTTTTGCTCTTACAAAAAAATCTGATTTAATAATAATAGACTTAATAATAATAATAATAATAGACTTTATTGTGTAAGATACATAATACATTATATATATACACATTAATCAAGAAGTCATTTGGCAATATTTGGCTTGTTTTTCAAATGCAAAGCCCAATCAAGGTAAAAAATCATAAATAATAATTTTTAAAACAGGTACAAAGTAAAGCATTAGGATTATTAATATTCAATTACTAAATAAAAATTCCAGACCGGCTCTTAAGGTAGTGCATAAAAGTATATCGCCAATTAAGATTAATTATACCTAGTATGTTTACAGCGCACTTAAATATAAGCGCTGAAGCCATTATCGTTACATTACTAGCAACAGCGTGCAACACAGAGAAACAACAATTAACAAGAAAGAATGGAGATGTCACTTAATGAAATTATTAAGTCAACCAAAATGGGCAGCAAAAAGCGAGTCGTGAAAAACCGTGTCGTTGGAGGGAAAGCAGCATCGAGGAACAAGGGTAATACGAACAGGACTTCAACAGGGAGAATAGCCAAAAAGCCTAAAGCATCTTCGATAAGCTCAGTAAAACTCCTCAGAGGTTTCGAGCAACAGTTACAGCAACAACAACATAAGAACGAACCAGTAAAATTAATAATATCAAATCTACACGCAGATGTGAGCGATTTGGATATGCAAGAGCTTTTCAGCGAGTTCGGCAATTTGCTGAGCGCTCATGTGCACTACAACAAAACCGGGAAATCCTTGGGCACTGCCGATGTGGTTTTCCAACGACAAGGGGATGCTGTTAAGGGAATGAAGCGCTACAACGGAGTACCACTCGATGGTTACAAGATGAACATCCAGATGGCGTCTTCGAATTTACCGACGACAGCGAGACCGCCACAAATAAAACAAAGGCTTGGCGAAAAGAAGGTTGTCAAGAAAGCAGTTAACAAGAAAAAACCAAGTCAAGGAAATATGAGGAGGCAGTCAAAAGGCAAAACAAACGTTCGGGTTAAGAAAGAACCGAAGAAAGTGTTTACTAGAGAAGATTTGGATGCCGAATTGGATGCCTATAACACCACAAGGAATTAGTGATAATACTGTAAATAGCTTTAGCGTGTAAAATATTATGTAGAATAAATAAAGTACCATATACATCGTAATGTTTCCGATTCCGTGTTCAGAAATAATAATCTATTAGAGAACAACCGGGGGCCTCGGTAGCGATTTTCAATTAAATGGATTATTAAGTGCGCGTCACATGGTTACAATTTATGTTACGCCGCGTGCCGCTACCGACCATTATTATTAAATTACTCACGTTATACGCTAAAGAAGTATCGCTAGTAGCGCCACCACCCGGCTGTTATCATCGTAACAAAAGTACAACTTTCACGCGTGTGTTACAATCTAGGGTTTTTGAGAATAAAGACGGAAAATGTTAAAAATATCGAAAAAAACCGTGGCACGATTTTTTGTGTTGTTGGGTGTATTTCAAGAGAAAATCTTAGGTTTTTATTGGTTTTATATATACAGTGTTAATCCGAATGAAGAAATAAATTTCATACAGTCCCTGTAAATATAATTTTTTACTAATTTCTTAAAAATGTCCAAACTTAAATAAAAATTATATTTATATATTATATATCCTTTGGCAAAACATAAAAATGCAAAGATTTAGTTCTTGAATTTTATTTACAATTAAAACACATGTGAGAAGGTTATATTTGAGCGAAAGGCTTAAAGTTTGATTCAAACGTATGACATATTTAAATACGGCGGAATGTACCAAGGTTTAATGGTAATAAACCATCACTTTGGAGCTTCCGGAAAACTGCTTTTAAACGAAACGCATGTAGATTTGAATTCAAATTCAGCAAATTTTAAATTTGCTGAATTTGAATTCTTTGTTGAATACTTTCCTGATAAATTGGTAATTGCTTGCTACCAGTATAATCGATTTTGTCTGAATGAATGTAGGTTTGCCTTAAATTTACTAATTTTAGGAAAAATTGGTATCTGCAGATAAGCATGCTTGTTACCAATTAAGTACATTTCCATTAAACGTACGTGCATTTCTGAAGAAATTACGGTTTCTTTGGAAGAAACAGCATAATGTTTAAGAATATTGTATAAATCGTTGGCCTTATCAGGAAGTGGCCTCACCCACAAAATTGAAAAACAAAATGAGATTTTTCGCAAATTAACTTACAATGGTTTATTCTATTATCAAGAAATGTATTTTTATAGTACAGACTACAGACAGACCATCGTAAGTTAACTCTCCCAAAATGTCACTGTTTACAATTTTGTGGGTTAGGCCACTTCGTGATAAGGCCGACGATTTATACAATATTCTTAAACGTTATGCCGTTTCATCCAAATGTTTGCATTAAAGCAAAATTATTTTGTAAGAACCGTATGTATAAGGCAAATTTAAAACTTTATAAGACACTGTACTTGCACGAGAAGACGCGTTTCAAGAGGCGCTCCCCCACTCCAAAAATTGCCCTTTCCAAACTAAGCACAATTACCCATTAACTTCGATATGTTTGCCACAAACTTATTATATTTGTTGCTAGCAGATTTATAATAAGTTTTATCTATTTAAGTTAACAAATTAATAAATTTTATTGGAAAATATTGCACGTTTTATGGAAACCTACATAAATTTTTTTCAAACGTAAAAAAACCAATCTTAATGACTATCAGTACAAAGTTTGCATAAAACTTAATAATATTCCAAGCGAACACAGCACCCTAAACAAATCAACCATTTCTGGCAAAGCAGTTCACCCATTCTAAGCAAAAGCACTAATTTTGAATTAAATTTCAGTTGTTTGATTCAAAGCTATCAGGCTCAAACAATTGCAACGTTTGTTAAAAATATTCTTTTCTCTCAGTGCAATAATTCACCATGATCCTTAGATAAAATACACATACTAACGTAACTATATAAGCATTTAAGCGTTGAGTTTCTCAATCAATCAATTGAAATCGAGTACTAAACCAGTTTTTTAGTTTTTTCCTTGCAACGTAAAACACAAATAACTTGCGCGATTTACCTGTGCAACTGAACAAAATTTGTCGAGTTAGACTTCTGCCTTCCTCTCTTTTGTGAAAAAACTACCTATTTATTTAAAAATGATGTACAGTTCGTATGCTTTAAATGTATTGTTGGCAATTCTTAAATTCACGCAATGCTTTTGAAGTCCACCAGATGGCGCGCGCGTTGCGAAAACCCGATACTTCTTTAGCATAATTTTATTAAATATGGATTTTTCTACTATACTACAAGATAACCACCCTCCATGGTGTTTAATCCCTGGACATTTTAGAGGGGGAATACCATAGGAATACAATGGAAATACATAGGAATACAATAAAATATAATGGGAATACATGGGAATCCCTGGACGTTTTCCCTTTGGGTGGTTGACCCCTCGGTTGAAACATAACCTCACATCATTGTTCAACAAATGTCAAATCAATGTGAGGTTTTTTAGACGAATTGATATGAAGTTGTCAAGATTCGTTAAGGCGGGTTCACATGTCATTAATTTTAAACACACAATCATTTTTAATACATTGAATATTTATGCAAGTGACTTAAGGCCTAGAAAAATAAATGTCTGCCCGGAAAATGGATGTTAACCAGTGTAATATAAAATCTCAATGATGTTATTATTGCAGTAAAACAAGTGAAATGTGTATCGTTAGAGAACTTCCATTTGTATGTTCTTATCAGATCGATTTCTCGTAATGTTCACGGGCCATTTTCAACATTAATGATAACTACTGTTTGAAAATATGTACAAGTTTGCTGCTAATATCCATTCTACTCCAGATTACGACTTCTTAGAGCTGAAATAATAGTTATTGTCGACCGTAAAGATTTTCTACCTCACTATACTCGCCATAACAAACGTAGTAGTAAGTGCTGAAGCCGAGTTATTAGCAATTATTATTTTTTATTAATATCGCCTAGGTGTTAGGAGAATTAGATAAAATAAATGCAACGAATTATTTCAAGTGTGAGAACTATCGAAGGAAAATACCAAGGCTGAGTTCAATTATGCTGAATGCTGAATGTCATTCAAAGTTTAAGTTGCTCTTAATCGTAATAATAAACGAATTGCAAACAATTGTCCAAAAGTCCTTTTTTCAATTTTATATATATGGGTGATTCTACAAAAGTTGGACAACTTGATGTCATCAGTCAATAGAGTATACTCTATACCTATAGGTATTTTAATATTTTTTGTAAATATTTTAGTATATTACAAAAGATCCAGGTTTTTTTTAACTTATCCACCCAATTTTAATGTAATTTTTCAAAAGCACGTTTGTAAAAAAACATCAGTACCTTGGCGTGTCACAGCTCCTGAATCAAATAATTTAGTGATTTTATTTTAAAATATATTCAATTTACCTTAATTTTTTCAATTTCACTACAAACTATAAAACATTAAATAATGTATTTTTCATATTTTATCATAGATTCGAATAATAGCAATTTTTTAAAAATTGATAATCTTTGTACTCACTTTTACCCGTCAGTTCTGTAACCAATGTTAAAATTCAAAATTCCTGCGAAATATTGAAGAAAAAATTAGCTACAGAGCCCACCCTTTGCACGACAGTCATCTTGAAAACAATGCAAGCGGCGAATTTGTGGTGAATGCACGTATAGTTCCAGTCAAAATTTCAGTACTGTGGTTAGTAGTTATTTTCTTACATATATATATTTCATTGTAATTTATATAAGGCTATATGTGATTTGTTGATAAGTAGCATCCACTAATAAAAAATATCAGTAAAATACTTAATTCCGAATTATAATCTCAAATTTGTATCCCATTCATCAGTACCGTGTCGTCAGTTCCATGTTCGATGTTTCGGTTATCTTTTTTTCGCAAACTTCAATTTTAATTCTACTTGCGCAGAACATATTTATTTAATGTCATTATAAAATCATATCAATTTGGTGTGGGTCCCATATCTAATAATTGAGATATGTGGTATTTAATTTTAAGATATTTAATGTATAATATGCTCAAAGTTGCAAGTTGGTTATACCCTATAGGGTTATTTTAAAAAAATGAAATTGTAAAAATAAAAAGAAAAGTATGTATATGTAAAACAAAATATGTGTTGTCAATGTCTGGTTAATTGAGATGCAAAAAGTCCACCTGTAAAAAAGCAATTTATCATTTTTACCCGTTACCAAATTATTTATATCATTATAATCATACCTTTCCCAAAGAATATATCATCCAATAATTCCATTTTCGAACATATAAATCATCAAGTATCGAACACGGAAAATAAAAATATGTTAAATATCAACCACAAGTAAACATTTGCATTTTCTCCATCAATTAAACGATAAATAGCATGGAATTGAGTTCGTGACTGAAGGCGTTACCCTTTATCTAAATAATAAATAAGTGCTAGTTATTTCTAGATCATTTCGATTTATTTAGAAAGTGTTAATAACAAAACCAAATACGCCTGTTCGCACTTCTACCACTGATACTTATCTGTATTTTTATTGCTTTGAATGTTAGATGGGTCATTTTCAAGAAACACCCGCTTTCAGGAAAATGAAGATCAAAATATTTTTTTGCTTAAATTGACTTTTGGTTGGATTTTTATAAACGTTTAGAGTTTTGTTTACTTACATTTAAGACAGGCAGTGCATTTTTTAATTTTTATTACGTTTATGTGTTTAGCTAGCTCCATTACCAATTTGAAGTCCAAAATTTAATTCTATAAAAAAAGTTGTTATAAAAATAATTTGAAATAAAATGTACTTAGTTCACAAACTTTTGACTCCATTTTTTTATTTTATTTTTTATTAAAAATTGTATGCTTTTTTTAAATATGTATGTTCGTTAAGTTACTTTTTAAAAGAAACAATTCCGATTCTTTGTTAAAAAAACAATACCATTCATATTTTCTTGTAGTCACTGTATAAGTGAATTTATAAACACCTATTACCAAGTGATAGTGTATAAAAATCATTTTAAGTATTTTGTTAAACAAAAACTAAAAAAAGTAACGAAATAGACATTGGTATCACAACGGACAGGGGTACACAAAGGACTTAATCAGATAACGTAAAAAAGAAACTATATAGGGTGGTACGATTTTAGAGTAATGCATAAACAAAATCCCTTGTAGTGGTGCTCACTTGCAGAATGACAACTTAGATTTTTAAATTGTAGACACCCTTTTTCTTTGACTATAAGCTGGTGAAGGTCCCTTTTAGTACTTTTATATTGCGTGGAATTTTTCCTTGGATGTAATCTATATCATGAGTTGTAATTACAAATAATTTTAAATTATTTAATCATAAACTACTTTTAATAAAAGCGACGGTAAATATCCACTTTGTTGTAGAAAAATTCTATTGCGTTACCCTAAATTCCATTGCGTTACCATAAGGTAACATAGTGGACTCGCACTGAAAAAAATATTGGTCATATTATTAAAGAACGCCCTTCATTAACCATGTTTTCATTGAAATAAAGAATTTTTTCATTGATTCAAATAAACACTGTTCATGGATTAACAAGCAAATTCATCAATATTATGCATAGATGTTCGTTAGCACAAGAAAAACATGATCATCAAAATAACGAAAAAATTACCTTATTACAATGAAGTGTTCATTGGCACAACGAATGGTTTTATTGTATCAATGAATTTGTTGCTTATTTTACATTCAAAAAAATAATGAATTATTCATAACATTAACGAACAAAAATCTTTAATTTAACGTACACGTTGTATTGCATCAAAATATTTAAACATTAATATAAAGAATTACGTTGCCAGGGAAGTTTTTTCTTACTATTAACGAATATATTCTTGCACACAAAGAACAGGTTCTTTAAACGCCCCCTCCACTTTAATAAAGAAGATCAGATTCCACATATTTCCTATTTCAGTTGCAAAAAGTTTTTATGTATGCATGTACTTGTTCCTAAATGTGTGATTAGCGATCACTGTTCACCTAAAGAGGTAAGTCACAATTAGCAATAATTATTTATTTCCAAGCTTATTAATTAGTTAATTTGGAAACTTAAAAACTTCGTTAAAGTGTATATCTGGAAACACAAAAACTAAAAACAAGAAAACAGAGAGAAAGTTAAGCAGGCTTGACAAAGCATTTGGTAGGATTGTTTTTTTCTTTTGTTTTTATATCTTAACAAATTTTAGAACCTGAAACGGATGCTGAGAGCTGCCTTCGGGCACTGAAATTTGACAATTTAATGTCAGAACAGTTTGACCATACATGGAAAGCCTGTTGCCAGTTCAGACTGGAATATATCAAATTGCACACGACCGAAGAAGTAATGGATAAATTCCCGTTTTATAAATTCGACTGGTTAAATAATTGCACACATTTTATTTATATTTTTCTCAATCATTGTGTTTCAGATCGAAATTGATTTCAAGATGGCTTTTGGAAACGAGGATGGCTTATTGAAACTGTGGGAAACAAATTGTGATAGAATTGTTTCCTTTTTAATGGTAGATAATCATGTAAAAGATAAAAATGTAAAAGCGCTTTTACAAAATTTAAACAATTCTTCTATTTCTGAAAGTAAGTATTTTTATTCTATTAGTATGGCCCAACATAAGTACATACATATGTTACTTCTTTACAGATGGTCGAAACGCTGCAATAATCTGGCCTCTACACGGTTACTTCGTACCTACAACCAAATTGATCAAAAAGTAACTGGAAAAAAAATATAACTAAGTTTACTATAAAAGACTCTCAAGAGGCAGTAATTTTTGTGGGATACAGTGCGCAAGAAGTAGAAGACCATATCTCTCATTTAAAAAGAACCAAAGTAACAATACAACCATCCATTTACACCATCGGCAAGGACATCTTTTCAGTTGAAGATATTATGATTTTTTTTAATAATATTAGGTATAAATTTACTAAAATTTTACGTGCCCTAGATTTGTGCTTTAAACTTACTTATCTCTTTGATTTGGAATTTCCAGAAGAATCCAAAATGTTTTATTCTTTTATCGAAATTTATTTTTTTAAATTTGCTCCCAAAAACAAATTTTCTAAAGTTCAAATTATTATTGAAAGTTTGCAATAGCCATTTTTTTAAATATTATTAACAAAAAATTCCACATTTTTATTTTATAACATTTTATTTAGTTTTTAATTCCAAATATATATTATAATTAAAATTGCAATGTTTTATTTATAAAATTTCCATTTAATACTAAATTTCCAATAATTAATTATAATTCATTCATTCATTCATAAAATACATCCTGTTCAGAATAAAACCGAATATATCTATATATATATGGGGCGTGGCCTCGCCTCCCTCCAAGGCGCGTCACAGTTGCTTGTGTGATAAACGACATAACGAAAGGTCGAGCAGGTAAGGACTTAAAAAATTAAATGATAATAATGCAAAAATCTCATTAGCGATGCAGTCTATTTGCTTAGCTACTGTGTCGCGCGTTGGAGGGAGGCGAGGTCACGCCCCATATATATATAGATATATTCGGTTTTAGTCTGAACGAGCTGTATATGAAACATTACATATAATTAATGATTATTATTCATTGAGATGACGATTTTGGTTTATGTATATAACGAACCCTGGTCATAAAGTTAAAGAATGCAGATCACATATCCAATGAATGCTATTCATAATATGAATGAAAGTATTCATCAAATTAAAGAAAATCTGTTCATTAATACCAAGAACATTGTCTTTAAATTAATAAATTTATGTTCTTTGTATCTATGAACAAACTTTCATTAAATTAATGAAAGTATTCATCAAACTAATGAATTTCGGTTCAGTAATACAATGAACATTGTCTTTGCATTATTTAAAGTAGACCTTGACCTAAAGAATTTATGTTCTTTGAATCTATGAACAAACATTCATTATAATAATAAACTTTTTCTTTGGCTGAAAATTAAAGAAAATGTTCATTGATTTAATGCAATTTTACTTTAAATATATGCTAACTTTTGGTTCAGTGCGATAACGCAGTGGACAAAGTTTTGTAAAAGCATATTTAAAAAATAATAATAAGACATTACAAGCATTAATTACTCTCAATGAGCTTTATTGCCCTAAAATAAACATAAACATGAAAAATAGTATTTTTTCTTATCTTTTTTTTATTATTTTTTTGAGTATTTTAGCGGACAAACAATTATCACATTCGCGTTACCCACACCTGTTTCAACCGATATCTTCTTCCTGGTTGAATAAATAAATTCAGCTGGGTAATGTGTACGTCCGAACATCATTTGTTGATCACGTGGGTACCAAAAAAGTTGCCATATATATGTTTTTTTTAATATTCTATCGGTAACGCGACGGACGTAACGCAACGGAAAAAATGTCTGGGACATGAGTCCCAGGTTTTTGATGTAAGCAGTAGCAGTGCCAGTCTTTGAATGCTCCAGACCACAGATCATGAAGGCTCCAGACCAGTATATTTTTGCGATAAAATTTTGACAGGAGTGTGGTACCGGTCAAAAATGGTACCATCCAGTTGTAGACGTATTGAACGAACTAGAAAATCCCCTTTTTATAGATGTGGAAAATACATTTTAATTAAAATTACATTGATGCCGCTTCTTTGTGGAAATAAATTCTGTTGTGACAGCATTTTTGTAAAAATAATACATACTTGGAACGTATATTGACAATGCGGCATTTAGGACTGATTTATGTACCCAAGGCAGCCGAATAAAATCTGAATTACATGCTTAAAATTGGCATATTTCGAAAATTGTTGGAATCATTTATCTTACCTTACGTATAAAGAATGCGTCGCAAAAATAAAACGATCTCATTTCAAACCGTTCGGGATTTTAAAAATGGTTCGTTATCTTTAATGCGCAGATTCTTTAAGCGAGCTCTGCATTCATTATTGTTAACGATTTACCTCTGAAATCAAGAAAATTGATCTTTTAAGTAATTTTGATAGAAAATAATAGTCCTTAAAATGTTTCCAGTAATACCAATACTGAATGATACATATTATTAGTTTTTCGTGGTGCATAATAACTTACATGGCTACCCGATACTGATGAGGACCACAACGGTGTCGGTCGGTGATAATTGGCCATCTTATGAACTGTTATAAAGATGCAATTAAGATGCATGCGCTAAATAAGAATACTTATGATACATTGTATTAGAGGATTTAATAGGACGATAAATTAATAGAAAACCGAAAAGTAATGTTAATTATTGACGATATTAAAATGTAATTTATGTTTTGAATAATTATAGGTGTTGCGCTACATGCATTCAACCGACCACGGGTTATCTAATGTAATTACAACACGCACTTTTAATAATAACTTTGTGTTAATTAATTATTTTTATTAAATCGATTAAATTTTTGTTCCAGCTAATCATTAAGACTGAAGAAGGTTAAGCGAAGTATTTACGACAAAAATCGTGAATAGGAGTAAAAGTAAAGCGTTCGTTATATAATTTATATCGGCCAAGGTAATCGCTCCTCATATTTTTTTATTCTAAGGTACTCTTGAAAATTTTATTTACAATTGTGTTTGCTCACACCTCCTATTATTTATGGATCCTGCATGAAAATGCCAACCATACAATAATTGTACCATCATCATCTATTCATATTTCTCACTTTTCTTCGACTACCCAAGTAGCATTTTTAGTGGTTGAAACGTATTGGCCACTTATACTTGGATCTGTAAAGTGTATTGCCAAAATCTCTGCCACCTGGTAGAAACAGTTCTATTATGTGGAAGTGACTAAAATGGGAAAAACTTTTTAGTGTCAGTTACGTCCCAACCACGTCGTAATTACATTTCTATTACGTGGAGGTATAGTGGCCAAAAGTTAAGGGAAACTTCCTACATATGACGACAATTTGTAAACGTCTGCTTTGAAGAAGGGAACTTTATAGTGGTAATCCTATACAAAACGTGAAAATCACTTAAGCAAGTAGCAGGAACGTGGCAATGACCACCGCAATTATATAATCAAGTTTTGTTATTTTCCAGGTTTGGGAAAAGTTCCGAAAACGTTTCCAAACCTGGTATACCCACTTTACTACTACTACCACAAGTAATACTTAAGTTATGTGGTTTAGTTATAAATAGGTAGTTTTTTCACAAAAGAGAGGAAGGCAGAAGTCTTACTCGACAAATTTTGTTCAATTGCACAGCTAAATCACGCACGTTATTTGTGTTTTACGTTTCAAGGAAAAAATTAAAAAACTTTTTAGTACTCGATTTCGATTGATTATTCCTTATATCATTGATTAAGAAACTCAACGCTTAAATGCCTATATAGTTACGTTAGTGTGTGTATATTATCAAAGGGATCATGGTGAATTATTGTGTTTTTAATTGTAAATAAAATTCAAGAACTAAATAGTTGCATTTTCATGTTTTGCCAAAGGATCCAATTCGGTAAGTACATTTTTTGGTGCAGAATTAACTGATGATAACTTTACCTAATAGGTATAATTTATATTTAAGTTTTGACATTTTTAAGAAATGAGTAAAAAATAATTTTTGCACAAACATAATCTTAAAATCAACCATTTTTATATTTAAGTTGTCTAAAAAACGCCGACAACTGCATTTTAAACAACAAAATATACATAGGAATTCATGGCAACATAATATATATAATACATAATATATATGTATTTTACCGTTGAGTGGAGACTTTCTTAATCAACACTTTTAATATTGCTAAATGCTGTTTAAATTTAGACGACTTATTTGTTTGACGATTTTCACTGAATTGAAATGTTTACACTTTTCACGTTAATCACTACTAAAATGTGTATTTATTGTATCTAATTTACAATTTATATTTACAGAGACTGTATGCAATTTATTTTTTTATTCAGATTAACCGGTAAAAACTCAGCCCAGGATTTCCTCTCGAAATACACCCAACAACACAAAAAATCGTGCAACTTCTTTAACGTATGAAGTATATTCTGATGGTGCAAATCACATTATTACTATGCTTATATAATATAAAGAAATTGTAACTCTATCGTGGTAGATTTAGTTATTTTAACGTAATTTCGACTCATTTGAAGTTGCAATATCAGTTTTTGTCGCTATAATTTACTTGAACTTAAATATTGAAAAAACTATCCGTTTTATAGATGATATGTAATTAATTTACAATACATTTTCCGTGGCATTATTAAACTCTTAAATTTTTTAGACTTGATTAATAACACTGCTGAGTCTAATTAATTATTTAAATTTCGTTTAAATTCCTCAGTCAAGTATATGCATAATTTACACGTAAAAATTAAAACATGAATTAACATCGGTAAATATCCATTTCGGCCCACTTAACGTTGTAATTAAAAAAATAAAAATAATACGGAACAAATTTAATTCCGAACGAGCAGATCGATAAACGTGCAAATTTATTTAATGCAAATAAGCGAAAAGTTAATTAGTACCTGCTACGATTGATCTTGCTCGAACAGTAAACTTGTTAATTAAACAAATTAATTTAAAAAAGTTTACTGGTTTCGCTTGCTTTTGAATTCAATTTGGATTATGTTTAAATGGTTCTAGTATCTTCCCAAGTTAAATTAACGTTAAATATAAATGCCTGGTTAATTCATTTAAGTTATATTGTGCTACAACGTTAAATTAACCTTAAATTAATGTTATTTTGTAATAAGCGGGGAGTTCAATTATGGTAAAATTAACGTTATTTTAGTTTAATTCAACTTCTTGGTTAATGTACCTTTTGGTTAAAAAGAAGGTAATATTTGGTACTTTACCCTTTTTAACTATTTAAGTCAACTTAAACTTTAATTAATAATTATAACTAATAATTTACCAAAAATCGTCTCATATCTATTGATGATAATAAAACGTTTTATTGTGTTTGTTTAAATTACCTTATTTTTTGGAATAAAACTAATTATTAAAATTAATGGCTTTTCCTTTTGTTAGAATGGACAGCAAACAATATTGCAACCCTTTTACTTATTGGTTATATAATATAGTTAAGTTAACCTGCAATTTTATTTAAACCATTTGGTAATTTTATTGTGTTTAATTTAACTACTTTATTTACCTTTCGGTAATTTATAACTCTTTGATTTTGGTTTAAATTCGGTTAATGTAACACATTATAGTTACTTACTTATTAAACTAAATTGAACTAACTTGTTATTTTACGTAAAATAACTAACCTAAAAAAAATAATTTACCAAAATGTAATACCAAAAGTAAAACCAAAATATGTCTAAAAATATCACTAGTCCTAACCATTTTCAAACTTTAAAATTATAAGTTAACGTTATGTAACTTCTAAAATAATCTACTTTTTAACATAAGTAATATTACTAACTAAATATTTGGTTTATATATAGTCAATTTAAACTCTTTAAATAACCTTAATTTACCTAGAAAAATGTTGAGCTCCAAGCAACACTAATTAGAGTTCACACAGATCCACACTTAAGCCTGATTTCTAGATTGTCTTCCTTCCTTCCTCCCTTCCTCCCGTAAAAAATAAACAATACGAAAACCGTAGAGCTGTTTATAGATTTCCGTACGGGATTGTATTGTTCATCTTCTACCGGAGGAAGGAAGGAAGGCAATCTATAAATCAGGCTTTACGTATAAATTAACTCTAATATTTTTATCTTCAACACTACAAAATTTCTTACTGTATAATACTGCCGTGCTTAATATATCTATATATATATATATATATATATATATACGGTTTTTTGAGTACCGGGGATAGACGCAGGATGAATTGTTCTAGTAGAAAATGCCGTAAAACAAAAATCGCAAAATTGTTGGTTACGGCTTTTTCATTAAGCACGGCAGAATATACAATATATGAGGCCTGTCAGAGCAGTCAACAATCTACCATCAGATAATTGATTTTGGTATTTTAAATTCTAGATATGTAATTTTTTTTATATATATATGTATATTACACAGACCTAGGTCTGTGGTATATTATATTGAAATATTGTTGTTGTTAATCTAGTAGCCAACTACAAGGTCTCCAGGATGCATAGTATAAGTGAAATCTATAATTATAAATTGGAGATTGCTGACTTTGATATGAATTGCTGGAGATTGCTCATTTTGTTGTAAACGTTTAAGGAGATTTAGAAAAATAAACAAAAAAGTAATTGTTTTTTTATTCCTTTAATGGGTATAAAATTTAACTATACTATTAATGTTGGAAAATTCTGAACTGGACCACATAAATTTGGAGTTTCTTCTAAATCTGGGACCAGGTTGCCTCGTGCAAAAAAGTTTTTATAGTACAACTCATCATCTTCTTCCCACTTTGCCCCGTAATGTTTTACTTGCAATGTTTTGACATTATCAGCCTTTTCTTGCTTTACCTTTACGTCTTATTATGGTATAATAGCACAAAATAAACAAGATAACTTTTTTATAATTCTTAAAACAATAAAACGTATATATACCTATTTTAAATATATTTTTAAGTGCCATTTACTGCAATAGAACTTAACAGTATGTACCAGTAAAAAAACACAAAATTAAATCTCTAAAATACGTTATAACATCAAATGTTAGGATATAAGGTGACACAAATTACTAATTTCTAATGGTGGAATTGGAGATTGTATACTTTGCTGCAAATCTATCAGTGGAGATTGTCGAATTTGCACTAAATGTCATTTTTAAAATAGGATTTTAGGCAGGATTTAGCTCCTTTTGCAGCAAATAAACTTTATCATCTTATATATAATTAGTTGAAGTACAGTCTCCGCCAAAAATCTATTTTTTGACCAAAAGTGGAGATTGTCGGTTTTGCTATGACAGGCCTCATATATTATATACTATAATTGAATACAACTAATTGGTTAAGAAACAAATTAAGAAAAACCGTTATTTTACTTGGATTTTGGGTAATTTACTTAGAATGCTAGTTATTTAACCAGTTTTGCTACTTGGGTTATAATTACCCAAAACGGTAAAAACCTTTTTTTATTATCAAATAATCAATATTTCCAAAAGAAAAACAAAATTTGACCACCCTGTATACTAAAATTAAAATGATGATTTAAAAACCGAAAATATTTTGCAGCCCCTCACTCAAATCACCCATCCGTTCTGTTGCACCCGTATAATTGCTGAAGACCGAGCCTGCGTTCTTCAGGCCTTCGGCGGCAGTTCTTTAAGGTCTCAAGTCTTCGTTCCTTCTGCTGTTTGTGATGTGGAGCGAGACGTGCACAATGCCTGCAGCAGGAGCACACGCAGCCTCCAATCCTGTCCGACTCTTTAGCGGTGTGCCGCCAAAAACATCCTCTTCTCTTTCTCTCTTCTTATCATCTATCAGCGCGGCCTGTCCACAAAATCACCAGGTTTCAACTTATAAGTGCCTACTACACTTTAGCTAGATGCGATAGCAGTCGACTCCTTTGAAACTTCTTAGTTTTTTCCACCAAACTGAATTTCTATTAAAACCGCCTAAATGACAAGAAAATGGTCAATACCGAACATTCCTCGAATACCGACACGAAGCTATTTACATAATCCTGATGACAAACCGAATCAATTTTCGCCAACAATGCTTTGATTAACGTCGATTTAAAGCATCTGGTGTGCATCGTAACTGTTAATTTGTTTGAAAGCTCAATTTAAAGGTTCATCTGCAGCACAATGACGCAAAATTAATTTTAATTGGCTCCTCCTTCAGCCCATTAATTACCGCAGCAGTTTCCGCGTCTTATGTGCACTCGATGTAAAATTCGGTGCATAGTTTTTGCGCCTATGATAGTGAACAATAAATAGCCGGTGAGCGCCTCAATATCTTAGAAATGTCGCGGCAAATAAATACACTTGAATAATTATCTTTTATTGGTTTATGAATGCGGTAATAGATTAAAACGAAACGCGTCCGCATTTATTTCTGCCTATGCGGCTACGGCAGTTCTTTTGCGGCATCTCCGTCGTCAATTGAAACGAGATCTATGCGCATACGTCCGTCCTCTCCTTATACATACCCACTATACTTCTAGTCCTACACTTTATATCTTGCTATATTTTTTCAAAAACATGTATGGATACCCTTTTTTACAACTATCACTACATAGTTTAGTTTTCATTACATTTTTTAAATATCATGTCGTCTTATTACATTTTCAGCACCTTCCAGCATATTTTGGTCAAGATGGTTTCTGTAAAGAGTGGGTTTTGGGCAAAGACGTTTACTCTAAAAACTAGCTTGGTTTGAACCCTATGGACTATTGTTTTTATTTAAAAAAATGTTTATAAACGCTCTCAAAATATTTCTCAATATCCTACAAATATAGTAAATTTAAAAGGAAACGACGTACACGTCATCAATCAGCTGATCGGGCACGGTTGTCAATGTGATGCTAAAATCATTGCATTAAGTGATAGTGGTAGTGCAACTACAGGGCGATAGATGTCGTTTACATGAATAATACCATAGGGTCCCTAGATTTGGGACCTTAGAATACCAAAATTTCAAAAGTCAGAGTTTTATAACCTATATGATGCGACGCCAAGAGTATGTTTTTAGCCATTTTTAAAGACATTTTCAGCTATAAAATTTTGCCATCTTAAGTCGGTCCCTGCAATATATTATTATTTTATGTATATTTTGTTAAATATTCTAATATATAATTAATAATAATCCTATTTACCTCTCTAACAGCTGTTAAAGGTAACAAAGGTCCATTATTATCCCGTTCTGCCTCAAAATAGCGTATTAAGGATGATACCAACTCTTGACTCCGACTATTTAAATGCTTCGGCATTTTAAATATAGGAAAAACAAAAAAACGATATATAGGGTGTTATGTAATTAATGTTATATACTAAAATGGGTTGTTCCTTAGGGTTCATAAAGAAGCACCTTAAACTTTTTTTTTCTAAATTCCAAAGACTAAAAATAATTTATAATAACCTTTATCCTACCAAAAAGTACGCCACTGATCGACTAGGAACTTAAGGCTAATCTGGTTGCCTAATTTAACTTATTATGTTATGGTTGGTAACAACAGTTTTTCCAAATTCTGTCAAAAAAATTGACAAACATTGTTTAAATTTAGCTTAATTACAAAAATGAATAAATTAACAATGCAAATTGTCAATTTGGCGTTTTTATTAATTGTTGGTTATGTCATTTTTGTACTGAAGGTAAATTCAAACAAAATCTGACAACTTTTGTGACAGAATCTAGTGCATTTCTTTCAAATTTTAGGTTATGTGCTCAAATAGTAAATATCTTAACTAAGGGAAGTGCTTTTGGATTTATTTACACAAATTAAATGTTTAAAGTTTAACCTGTGAACTGGTCCCAATTTCATCTGAGGAAACAGAAAGAAAAAAACCGATGAAAAAATTAATTTTGTGGTTATGGATTTTTTAAAATAGGTACTAAATTTTCTAATCATTGCTTAAATGATGATGAGTAAATAAATACAGAAGGGTATTAGAGCTTTACGGGCATAAAACTTTTGTATTTATTGAGTTTTTATTTATTTTTTGCAAGAAAAATGTTTAGTAACCATTTTTTATATCTGGCAACGCGCAGCTACTTTGTTGGTTGGTATCTATGTACTCACAGAACACAAGTGTGCAGAGATAAACCAAGTGTGTAATCAGTGGCGTATCACAAAAAATATAAAAAAGTTCTAATGCATATTGTTTCTTTATCTTTGGAAAAATATGTTTTTAAATATTTTTCCTTTACTCCTTATGTCAAAAGGAATTCAGTATTTTAATATATAACATTAATTACATATAACAAACACAAAAACGGCAATGAAAACTTAAACGATATAATAATAATAATAATAATAATAATAATAATAATAATAATAATATCTATTTACCATATAAGATTTACATTATTAAAGGACTTAAATAGAATAATAGGTAAAATAAATACAAAATAACCCTGTAAGTTCTGAATTTGTCTGCAGACAAAAAAAGTATTTAAATAACACAAACAAAATAAACGAAATTATACACGAATTAAACGAAATATTCAAAAACACAACTGACAGCTTCAAAATTCTAAAACGTCAATATCTTTTTCTATGCGTCATTTTATCGAGCATTTTATTAAGCAAAATTTTGTGTTGGTACCAGTTCGCAAAATTATGACGTCATCGATGACGTGTTCGTCGTTTCATTAAATTTTAAAAAAGTGTCGATATATGGAAGTTTTTTATTTTATATTTCTTTGTTGGCATATACTTTTAAACAAATCGTGGGTTGAGTATTATATTGTTCTATAAATCCAAAATGAAATTGTTGGGGAATGGCGATTAAATATTCCAGGCTCATTCTAATACCGTTTGTAAAGATTTTTATAATTTTAAGTACTGGTTTTGGACTCATATCCTTAAGAATTAAAAAATGTATTGTCCCTATTTGAACTTCCAATACTGGGTTTTACAAAATAAACAATTTTTGATAGAACATTTTTTTTTATTGAAAACGAAAATTTTACACAAAACATCAGATTTTGTTCTAACAGCATACAAAATTCTTTAAAACTAAAAGTTTTTAGTTCTAAAGAATTCCAAAACTTTAGGGTTCTAAGAAGTATCCCTTAAATAAGAACATACCTACGTATTCTTTTTTTTAAATTGCACCGCACAACCACGTGATTATTACTTGCATACAAAACTGAAACAGCAAAAATTATATTGTTCTAACAGATCAAAATTCTCTTCTCTCATTGGTTATATTGTTCTAACAGATCAAAATTCTCTTCTCTTATTGATTGGTCTGTTAGGATATTATAATTTTAAACCGTTTTTAAATAAGTGCGATAGAACAATTTAATAATGCTTTTTTTTTAGTTTGTGTATTAAATTAAACAGGCATTTTTATATACATAGAACAGAAATTTTATGTACTATTTTTCTATCAAAAAAGCCGATTTCGCGCCAAAAGTGCTGTTAGAACATTATAATACTCAACCCACATTTAATGTCTATTACTAGATGTTAAGCGTTCAGTGGAGTATCTGTCTCTTAAGCGTTCTCCAAAAATTTCGAAGTATTTAAATATGAGCCATTTAACGGAAAATTTAAGTTTTACTTCTTATAGGATGTGGCAATAAAACTAGAACACAACAAGAAGTTTCAGCTTCAGAAGTATCCAGCTCGACCTATTACTCGTGCTACGGTTAGTAAAAATGGAACGGAAATTTAAAGAGACTGGACTTTTCAAAGATATTTCAAAACTTGGCCGTCCGAGTATTAGTGAAGACACTGAAATTGACATTTTGTTACACGTGGAAGAAGATCCTCTCAGTGCTTCTAGCCTAGTCGCAGCTAAACTCAAGACTTATGAAGAAAAGTACCATCCATACAAAATTAGACTAGTGCAGGAACTAAACAAAGATGATCCGGACCGTAGACTACAATTTTGTGAAACTTGAATTTATATAACACTTTTCTCGTAAAATACTTTTTTCGTATGAAGCTCTTCTTCCCACATACTTTGTGGACACATTTTTTCCTGAGAGGTGGATTGGCAGACGAGGGCATATGGTGGCCAGCGAGATTTCCAGATCTCGATTATTTCTAATGGGGCTACCCTAAATTAAAGGTCTACATCAACAGACCACAAAATTAAGAAGTCTTAAAGGAATGTTTTGATGGTCTCTGTAGATTATAAACTTATGAATTTATTATAAATTTGCAGTTTTCACAATGTCTATCTACGTGTGAATCGTAAAAATTTAAATATGTGTAAGACTATCTCGTTATGGATGTTAATGAATTGGTTTATTTTTTTTTTAAGGCAGCGAACAGCGGTTCTTGTTGTCGTGCTTATGGCAACGAAATCAATTAAATTATCATGAAAAGTAGTCAGGTGGCGTGGTGCGCGGGTTGCGAATGGTCGACAATTAAATGCGTGACGTTGTGTGCTCTCCATTAGCGGAATTCGAGGCATCGGAAAAAATCGATTTGTATTCAAAGTAAATAACTTTCGTCGTCTGTCTGCAAGACAACTCATAAAATCCAAATCCAATGGTTTTTTACGGCGACTTCAAGACTCTCTTTCGCAGTTTCGAGAAACATGGCGTTGGTACGAATGCTGCATGCATCCCAGTTTTATCGCATTTACATAACCATGGGCCTTTTCATCTCAAATCGACAAGGCAAAAAGGGGTAGGTCGTTATTCACGGTGCTGTTCTGAGAGGTGATTTTTGGACTTTCTGTGAAACCTAATTTTTTTTTATATTCTTGTTAATTAGGTCATAACTAAAATTTTAAGAGCAAAATAAAAAAAATTTGACGGTTTGAATTGTTTTAATTGGCTGTTTATTAAAAATATTATGCACTCTTTCAATTATTCAATTAAAACTAGCGATTTAATTTAAATATTTAATATTTGCATAACTAAAAAAAAGGTTTTTACAATTTTTTTTATATATTTTACTGTTTTGTTGCAATAAACGTTCAAACTTTTAATCTAACCTTTGACGTATACATTTATGTTCCCTTAATTAATATATCCTTAAAGGTTGCTATGAAACTTAGATCTATAAAAATTTATTTGATGTTTGAATTGTCATTTTCAGTATACGTATTCTATAATTTTTGTTTAGTTTTTTAAAGTGTTTTTTATAAACAAAAATGAAAAATTTTAGTAAAAGTTACGAAGAAATTCATGAAATTTAACTAAGGACCGGTTTATTCATCTTTAGTAAAGTTTATCGGGCCGATAACTTTCATGTCTTGGCAATATCTAGTATCCAAAGAAATTATTCGTCAAATAAATAAAAAATGAATAAATCGGCCCTAAATAAAATGTGGCACCCTTAGAATTATTGTTTAATAAATGTATACTATACATTTAACCTTAAATTAAAACTTTAAACGTGTATTACAACAAAACCGTAAAAGATATAAAAAATGTATAGACCTTTTTTAGGAAATTAACTAATCTTTAATCTGATTTAAAAAGTTATGATAATATTTAAATAAAATCGCAAGTTTTAATTGGAGAATTGAAAGTGTTTTTTTAATAAACATCCAATTAAAACAAAATTAACCTTCAAATTTTTTTTGAATTGACCTAATTAACAAAAATATAAAAAAATTAGGTTTCACAGAAAGTCCAAAAATCACCTCTCAGAACACCACCGTGTATTTCTTGACGAATTTTTTTTTACAGTTTCTAGTAATTTCGTGGTTCATCGCAAAAATTTGGTATTTTATCTATGGTCATGAAACTGAGGTGACCTTTATAAAGTGTAATTTAGAAATTTTTGAGATATTTTTTTCACTTCCGGTTTCACCGGAAATGGTCTAAACTTTTTATTTTTTAATGAAACACCCTATACATTTTTTACATATTTCGATTTAAAATGAAATTCTGAATACATACATAAGTCATTTGTCAATTTTTGACAGGTCAAATCATTTTTTGATTAAATTTTATTTCTATATGTATATCTAGAGTGCCTTGAATTGTTTTTTTTTCTATTGGTTTTTAGGAGCTTTCAAAAATTGAAAAACCATACTTTATGCCATATATAATAATAATATATAATAATAAAATATAATGAATCCACTTTTTTAAATTTGAAACCAAAAATTAATGCATTTTTTAATAATATCGCTTTTAAACTCCTAATTAAATTTGAATGTTTATTTGGTTTTAAAGTGTGTACAGAAGTAAATAAATTAAGAAGGCTTTTTGTTTAAAAGAAGTATCAGATTTGACATGTCAACTGAAGTTTGTTTTTTTCCGTAAGTGAATATTAATATTTTATTTTACTATTACGCTATATGCTAATACTTTTTACAAAATAAAATAAAATAAAAATAATAATTGAGGTGGTTAGAAATATTTTATTTAAATATTTTGAAACAAGTAGGCAATAAATAGAAAAACAAAATATAAAATCAAATAGAAATTTGTTATCTCTAAACATAATTAACCTGCGCATTTGTTTCTGTACCTGTACCGCTTAATACTTATCTCCCTTCCTTATAGAGCCTTAGTCAAAAAGTTTCGCGACTGCCTCACTCATATCTGTTAGCCGGAATTGTTTCTTTATAAGTTCTTGTGCATTCAATTCATTACTTTTAGTTGCAAAAAACGCATTTATTAATGGAATGAAATTTTATTGCTCATTTTTATCATAATGATTAATGAAATTAATTTACATTACTCATTTTTTTTCGTTTAATGGAGAATTACTTGTACATTTCACATACCTTTTTTATTTTTTTGTCTTTGAATTTTTTTTTTTAATTTTAATTATTTTAAAAAAATTGATTTTTTTAATTTTGAGTAATTGTCAAAATTTGAATTTTTTTCATATCGACAAAAAAGTTTTTCAAAAATTTGATTTTTTTTATGCTGACGAAAAAAAATGTAATTGGTCTTTACCCATTACACTTTTTTTTAATGAGTAATGTAAGATGTTCCATTACTTATTGCAAACTTTTTAATGAGTAATGTATTGCTACACTACTCATTGAATTGTTTAATGAGAATTAAAAATCTTTTACATTACATTTTTTAATGGGTAATCGATTAGAATTACATTTCCATTAAAAAAAAATGACGAATGCATTATTTATTACATTAGTATTTTCGCAACACTGCTTTTAGGTAACTAATACTTACTTTTTATTAGTTTAAGCAAAATTAACGTATACTTTTTCATCTTTTAAAAGAAACACATTCAAAAATATTAAGAATTTACATTTTACTCTAAAATCTTTAATCATTTAATTTACTTTTGGTGTAACCAGAAGTGACAAATAAACATGTCAAAAAGTTCTAAATTACACTTCATATAGGTCACCCCAGTATATAACCCAAGATAAAAAACCAAATTTTTGCTGTGGACCACGAATTTACTAAAAAAATGGCATTTTCATTAAAAATAATAATTCCGTCAAAATTTTTACTTCATTTTTTGCCTTTTTTAGGAAAAACAATTTAAAAAAAATCGAGTGATTTTACTTAAAATTTCATAATTTTTTGCATGTAGTAACATTTACCTACAATTTATTTTTTTCTCCATTTTTTGACAATTACAAAATTTCATCAAAAGCAATGTAAAAATACTTCTTCAAGAATATTTATAAAGATGAAAGTAAAAAACAGCATTGAGTCGTAATGTATGCTTGGCAGTAGACCACCGATGCAAGTGGACGCGTAACTGACTGACTTAAAATGTCCCTAGATGGCGCTTTACCAAAGTATACTCAGCACGTCTCAAATCTCAAAGCGACGCATGAGCTGAAACACGTGCTGCGAATTTAATCTCCAACGACCATTGATAACTCCGCTACCCAGCTATACATAAGTTAATCACTATTTTTTAAACAACATTGTTTTGTATTTACTTATTACACAGTAAAAAAATATTTTATGTTAATTCAGGTCCAAATACTTTATGTTAAGTTTACACCCAACTGTAATATGTTAACTAATTGAATAATTAGTTTGTAATTATAACAAACATTTTGTACATTTAATAACAAAATCCTACATCAATAATTTAACCATAATTCTTGTAATTTTCCAAAAAGACCTTATTTTTACCAACCTTTTTGTTGACCCAGTAACAAAAGTATTTTATGGAAATTGGGAACTTAAATGAAAAGAACTTTGATAAGAAATGTTGCTTTATTATTTAATTTCCTAAACAAAAAAATTAAAATATAAATATGTATAAATACAAAATATATTCCTTTGTTAAAATAATTACAAACCCTGGTTTAATAAATCTGATTTTTATAACAGTATAATAGAAAATTAATACCCTTTCGTAGTAAATAAATTGTAGTTAAAAAAGTATATAATAATGTTAGTTTTTTGTGCTTAATTTCTTTATTTTTATGGAGGAAATATAAATGACATAAACTCAAAAGAATAGAAGCAATAATCGTTAAACTAAAGTGTTATTTTAATTCAGGTTAAAAAATTGTGAAAAACTTTAATGCCATTTATTATTTAATTTACTGGATTTTCTTATTGGATAGGCATTAAAAAGGTGATGAGGTTAAGCCATAAATAAAGAATAGGAGACCACCCATCAAATTGCACAACCACAAAACTAGTTAGAAGACGAAACGATTGAAAGCATTTTTACGACTCTTTCGATTAATTTCGAATGACACTGTTGCCGTTTCACAACATTTTAAAATTCCTTCTTCTATTTAGGGTACCTATAGCTACTACCAATGCCTATTACAAAATAACTGAAAACGCTCAAGTTATATCATTTATTTATTTATTTTAAAAGTGTATAAAAATAAATTTTCTTATACAGGGTGTTTCACATTCTTGGTTCATTATTATATTATTTTTCTAAAATATTTTGAAATTTACTTTGTTATTTCTAATATTTTTACATTTACATTAACATTTTTAAATTCCACATAAAATTCTGAGAAAATGACTATTATAGTCATGTTCTATACCTAAAGTGAATAGTTGTCGAGTTTTTTTCGTTAAAATTATATGCTCGTCAATAAAAAATAGCCTATAAGAGACCAAAATAATGCGATATAGCCAAATTTAACTCTATCGAAAGGTGGATAATAATTATTTGGTTTTAACAAACTTTTATACAAAATTTGATAATTGGAGGTTAAATTGCTTTAAAAAAATAATGTAGGTCCTAAAAAGTCCCATATTTTTGCGCCTTAGTGTATTCACGTTATAAAAAAATACTTTTTTTATCTTTATTGTGCAAAAGGTACTAATAAAATAATTTAACACAATTTTTTGAAAAACAATGTCAAAGTTGGATAATAATTAAATATTTCTTTAAAAAAATTTTCAAATTTTCCAAAGTTATTTAGAGTAAAGAAGACAGTTATCGGACACTTAATACTGTAAAAACAAGAGTTCTATAAATAGTAACCTTAAAGTCAAATCATTAGATGACGATGTATACAATTATAACTATCTCAGTCAGTAATAATATAGAACTACTTTATTTTGGGTCCAATATAGGACGAAAAAGTTCGCACGTTACTGTGGTGGTAAGATTTTTGTTTTTTGTTAAGAGCAGGGCTGTTATTAAATTACAACACAAATATTTCTAAAACGTGGACAGATCAGTGTGTGGTATAAATGTGTTCCTCATGGTTTAAACATTGTCACTTTAATGCGTTTTAATTTTAATTCTGAAAACAAACAGTAAAATGGCCAATGTCCAATTACTGGTTGGTAAAAAATGTAAATTTCTAATATTGGACATATGTCCAATATCATACTCTATTTGTATCCCGGACATTTACCAGCCAATTCCTATGTAAAATTGTCCCCTGAATCCGAAAAGACCGTCAAAAACTATAAAAGTTAAGCAGTTTTTAAGATATACCTACTCAATTCCATATTATATGTAAAATTAATTATATTTCAAAAACTGTTCTACTTTTATAACTTTTGACAACATTTTTGGATTCAGCGAAAAATATTTCATAGGAATTGACTGCTAAATATCCTGGATTAAAATTGCTGTTGACGAGAATTATTAGTGGCTGTTTTTTCGCTGTGACATTTTTGACTAATTTATTTTTAGAGAGTAAGTAATAAAGTGATTTCTTCGTCACAGGACATTTGCAGAATATAAGTGATCTAAAAACAGTGCATGATAGAAAACATAAAAACTAATGGCAACAAAATTAATAAATTCGGAAAATACTTTTAACATACCACCCGAAAAAATATTAGATACCACACTTAATGATATTTGCAACAAACTATTTCAGAAGTCAGACCAAGGAATTAGTAGTTACCTTCAGAATCCAGAAAAGGGATTAGGAATCCGAGAAAGAAATATATGAATTATATGATAATTACAAAAACGAAATAAAAAAAATTACCTAAAAGCAATTTATCTTTAAAAAATATTTAACAATTTATATTATTTGATGTAAAGTTGTTATGTTTATATAAAAATTGTATGTCCAATAACTATGATCAAATTACTATATAAAATGTCCAATTACTATACTTTTTTGCATGCTTTTATAAAATAACTATTTTTTTTACATTGTCAGGTAAAATGTAAAATATGAATCATAATTTATGGTCTAAAAAATAAAATGAAGCTGTTTGGAAGTAAAGTTTTTTAGAATGGAAAGGTATAAATGCTTATAATAAAGGATAAAATAATGGGATAGAAGAATGGAAGAATTAATTCAAATTAATATACTTAGCGGTACCAATTCTGAAGAACTGTTTTGCTAGCTATAACATAGTGTTAAATAAATAAATAAATAAATAAAATAAAAAAAATAAAATAAATAATAAAATCGAAAACAAACTTTCCCGAGTTTTAAAAATTAGACTTCAATAGCAGATAAACAACGAACCTGTATGCTTTAACTCGATTGTAGCCCCTCTATACATTAAATTAATTTGGTGTGGGCTGGAGGGCTTAAATTTTGTTAAATCTGTTCTTTCGCCCGAAAAGGCTTAAATATAAAATTTTTAAAAATGCTCCATATGATGGAGGTGGTTAGAGAGAAGAGTTCCTGGGCAAAGCAAGGCAAGTGCTGGTGTTGTTGTTGTGTTGTTGCGTGTCTGTCTCCTGGGTGGTTCTCGTTTCTCAGGCGGCCGGGTACACTTGTCGTGCGCCCACACTCTAGATGCTCACTTGTCTTCTACCATATCCAATACACATCTCCTCTTCTTCTTCTTCTATTTTTATATACCATCAGCTCACGCGATATCCTGTCCTGCCCCGTATCTGCCTCGCAAAAAGTTTTTAACAGATATTGATTTTTTAACATTACATTTTTTTATTAAAATATCAAATACAGTGTTTTTAATAATCGTTTAGTAGGTACTTTGTTATCGTTGATTACTGACAGTTTGGTTATTATTGTGGTTTCTCTGGGGCTACATGAACAGTTTGGTGTACCAAAGCGAAGTTGACACATTAGAACAACTCCGCGAACTTGTCACTGCAGCGGCAGATGAAATCCATAATCCATACGGATATGATAGCAAGAGCGACACATCATAATTTTCTACGTCGCTGTGTATAATAACGGCATTTATTATGATGTTGTGGAACACTTCAAAAAATAGCTACATGAGCATCAATCGACGTAAAAAGTGAAATTTATTATATATATATATTTATTTGCATCATTTGTCATAGGTTAGGAACAACCAACAACAAAATTTTAATGATATTTTTATTAAAAAAATGGCACTAATGCAACCTGAAATAAGAAACTGTTTTAGACCTAAAATACTTTTTTTTCTTTTTATCTGGTATTTTATTATTCTACACTGTTTAAATTATCTGTGGTGTAAAAAGTAATCTTAAAATGGTGTCAAAATCCAACACCAAGTGGTGTTAATATAACACCATGAATTATGGTTGAAAATGAGTACCGATCGCGGCAAAGGCGGTGTGGATCACGTGATGTTCTTAAATCTCGCCTCTGTTGACTTACATGAAGAATATATAAACTCAGGTGATCCTTTGCTTTGGTGTGACACTACAAGTTGTTCGATACTAAAGAGACCTTAAATAGGTGGAAACAGCTGACAATACTTGAAGTATTTTAAGTTAGTGGAACGCACTAAAAACATTATCTCTAGCGAGTTGAAGGTTCCATTTTCTGGAATAATACCACTGGAAATATTCTGTGTAGTATGATTTAATTTGACCAAAAACACATAATATTTATCACTGAAAAGGAGTTCAATTTACACCATGTAAAATTTATTTTAATACTGTGTGAAAGTTAAATTAACACCATTTTAGTATTTGAATTAACACCGGGCCAACGGACGACATTTAACACCATTTTGGTTTGTATCGATATAGACCATGTATGGTGTTAATTTGGTGTTAAAATGGTCATGAAATTTTGACAGTGTAAATAGTCCTGAAATTGAAGGTTTGTTAAATAAAAAACTGATTAAAAAACAAAACATTTTTATTTCAAAGCTCAATATAAAAAATATATAACATAAGGCACTTGTTTACTGGCCGTATATACTGAAAACGTTATTAAAATATAACATAAATAAAATGTACACAAATATTCATTTATTTATTTATATGCTATGCTTTTCTAACCCATAACTGACCTCTGACATACTTAGTGTTTAATAAATAGTTACTTATACATTTATATTTACAATGTCTATTAATTTCATATTGCTTTTTATTTCAGTTGAGTTGTAAATAAATACTTAACATTTCTCTTATTTGTAATAATAATAATAATAATAATTAATTCTACTAGTTTATATAATTTTGTGATTACAATGTATATAATCAGGTACTTACACAACTATTTAAGGCAAAGTTTTGATACTAAATTAAAAGTACTGACCATTTTTGCTTTAATGTCAATTTTTACATAATGAATTTTGCCATTTTATTATTCTATAGAAAATGATTCTACACAGCACACTATGTGTGATGAATAATGCCGTTTTGTAATTGGTTTATTGCTTTTTATAGAAATTGGAAGTTAATGAAAATTGACAGATTTTTAAAAAGAAGTGTAAAAAATTCCATTATGTAAAAATAACCATTAAAGATTAATATTTAAATAAAATTTACATATTAAAATAAATTAGCTATTCATAAATAATAACCAAACAATTTTGATTATTAATTAAAAAAATATCGTCTTAAATTTTCATTATTACCTACATAAAATTTAAATAATATCGCAATAAAAATAAATAATTATTAAAACTGGCCGCTATTACTTACATAAACAACACAGTACATTTTATATTTATGAGTAAATTATGAGTAAAAAGTGTAGTGTAGTCTTTCTTGACTTTTTTATCATAAATAAATTAATTCTAATGGCTTTGACCTGCGACTTGTTAAATGACTCGGCATCATGACCGTTACATACTGATTTTCTTCTTCTACTTCTTCTCTTCGCGAGCGAGTGTGATTTGTTTTAATGTGTTACACGTAAAATGGCAACTGCGTAAGATTATTAAGTTAGGTAGATTAGTTTCTCTAAAGTTATAGTTACATTTAGGAACACTATTTGTTTAATTAGCACTAGCCAACAAAACATTTTTATAGGCATTTTGAGTCAAATGTGGATCCTTGATTTAAATATAGTTTTTTCAAGAACTACACGGAAAAAATAAAACCTCACGGGTTACTTTGACAACATGGCAAATTAAAGTATAACCGATTATTTAAAATGTATTTCTCAATGGTGATATTAGGGTAGTTAAACTTTCTAATTTTGGGCCGCTGATTTCAAAATGTCACTCGTTTGGCTATAGGACGTCTAGGATTTAAAAATAATTGTGTAAAAATAAAAATTATCACTCCTGTCAATTTAAACCTAATAAAAACTGTCAAAAAATACGGTTTGCTGACGTATAAAAAGAAAGGAACAGAAATACAAATAATCATGCAAAATTGACGAATATTTTTCTATTTACCTTATCCATAGTTACTAGGGTTGCCAGATTCTATCAAAAAAATAAAGTGCATTTAATTACAAAAATTAAACAGTAAAACAATGCAAATTGTGAATTTGACGTTACCTAAGTATTGTTGATTGTGCCATTTTTGTAATTAAGGTAAATTGTCACAAAATGTCATTTATTTTTTTGACAGAATCTGGCAACCTTAATAGTAACGGATGTATTATTGTATAGAGAAATGCCAAAGTGACACAAAAATAACTTAATTTATTTACTCTTGTAATTTTCTTCACAAAAACCACAAATTTTTTGGACTTTTAACTCAAACTTGGTGGTTTGACTTTGCGCAAGAAAAGTTCAACTATTATTGGATATTTTTTATCCACATTAATCCCACAAAATTCAATCCATTGCATAATTTTGCTTTAAGGGCAATCCGACTTAATGAAAATGTAATTTTTTTAATCCTGAATTTATTAAATCGTATCAAATATCAAATTGAATTATACTAGAATAATAGCTATTAATGTGCTTAAACCTTATCATCATCGTACGTCTTTTGCAGCAAATTCCAGCAAATTCTCTTCATTCCAGATTTACAGTTACTTGGTGAAATCGTTCTCCATGTTCATCAGATGTATCGGGATGAAAATGTATTTTTAATGACATTAACGTCAATTCGTTGAAACCGAAGAGCATTTCTTCAATTAACTTGAAGAAGGACAACTTTAGTGATATGTTAAACAAATATTAAGAATCTTTCCCAACACCAAAACAAAACACCAAGTGTTGGGTTGCCTAATGAAGTGTGTAAGATTCCTAAAATTGAAAGGTTGGGGATCTACGAAATAAAGTGTCAAGATTGTGACAAGAAATATGTTGGACAAACTAAACGATCCATCCTCTTGGTCCATGCTAGATTTGGAGAAATCAATTGTTACCCAACATTTACTTGATGAAGGTCATAGAACATAATTTGACAACCTTAAACTTATAAAGGAAGTCAGGGAACCTACGAAAGTTTATACATCTATAAGAATAGAAATAAATCTTTAAATCGCTATAACGGACCGGTACCCAACTCTAGTTTGTATAAAAAAGTATGTTAGTTTCTCTTTACGTGTTTACTGAAGCAGTTACGGTCCACGGTTTAGTAAACTGTGTCCGTTTGCGGTTCAGTCAACCTTAGCTTATAATTTAAGCACTTTGTGTTTTGTTTTGGTGTTGGGGAATATTTCTAATATTTTTTTATGACAAGATTTAATAAATTTTGACAAAAAACATTTTACATTTTAAGATAATTGGGCAAAGCATTTTATTACGCAATTCGAACCCTAGTCGCCCAAAGGCAAAACGAGTGGCATTTTTGAAATCAACAGCCCAAAATTAGGTAATTAAGGTGGGATATTCGAACTATCATAGTGACCTAACCCGATTGGCCTAAATGATTTTTAAGGGCCTAGGTCATGGACCAATTGAAGATAAAACTCATCCTCCAAAAATATCTTGCAGACTAGTGCTATCTAGGATAACTTCCTTGCCAAGGCACATGAATCCGATTAAGGTAAACAATAGTTTATATTTTTGCCATACTAACCTAAAACTGATCAATTCGCAACATGGGTGGTTTATCGGTCGACGAGAGTCAGATCCAGAGGGCCGGTGGCCTTGACGGCATCCTCATGGCCTACCACGTCGATGCTCACCTCGTGATCGCTCAACTCGACGTCCGCGGCACCCTTGGACTTGACCGACAGATCGATGGGCTGCTCTTGGTCGTCGGGAGCGGTTACCGCTATCGAGGGGGCGGCGCCTTTGTGCACCGAAGGCGACGGCGCCGGAGGAAGCCATCTAGGAACTACGGTGGCGCTGGTCTTCCCGCCCGCGAAGAAGTTGCAGTCGCTGGCGGGGGAGTTGAGGGAGGATTTGCCGGCGTAGCTGAAAGCGCTGGCGGGGCGTTGGCAGTCGTCCTCGGGGTCGGCCGAAGACGCGCCGCTGTCGGACGAGGAGTCCCGCATCGACGGCCGATTCATCGGCTGGTGCGTCATAGCCAAGGGGTTGAACAGTGGACTCAAGTAGGGGTGCGGCCGTAGCAGGTTGTTGGCGGCGGCGGCCATATTACCCGCCACCTGCTGCTGCTGCTGCTGCTGCTGCTCCTGCAGCAGGCAGTGGATCTTGAACCAGTTGGATCGTCTTCCGTATCTCGAGCCCGATTTTGACATGCCCACCAGGAGGCACTTCCTCAGGCGACACGCCTTGCAAGCAGTGCGATTTTTTTTGTTTATCACGCATTCTCCATTATTCTTGCACTCGGATATCGAGCTGATGTTGTTGTAGGTGCGTCCGAAGAAGGACTGAAACAAAACCTTATTTTAATGAACGAATCAAATCAGTCAAACAGTAACAAAGTCATTATTTTATAGAGACATTTCGTTTTATTGATAACTGAACTCCAAGAGTCTATACACTGTTATTTTGTACCTATTTAAGTGTGTAGTATCAGAAAAAAGATCGCTGGTTTTCAAATTGAAATTAGGAGATACAGTGAAGTAGGTTAAAGTTACGATATACATCAGTAAGTACTGATAATTTTTGTACCAAATTTCTTTATAACTTGATGATTTCAGAATGGTGTGTTATTGGTTGTTTTACCATGTCCCTGGGGTACTAAAACTAAAACCTTTAAATTAGCCATCTTTTTTTTACATTTTACAAGACAGGCATATTTTTTATCGATTTATAATACCAAAAGTTCAATATCATATGAATTTATTTTTAAATCTTGCTTTTAAAACTTCTGTTTCACATGACCGTCGTATATTTTTTCTTCTAAAAATTTAATTCAACTTTTAAGCGGCCAAAGAACAATAACTAAACGTTGCCCCGACGTGTTCTTCACATAACCGTAGAAGGACTTTAGGTCGTCTATTCTCCGCTTGATGGTACTGCATGTGTGAATTATTATTGCAAATGGCGACAGTTCCTGTCGTGTATTTTGATATAGAAAATGTAAGTTAGTTCTTCGTATTTTTTTTATTAACATGGCCGTCTATAGTGATAAAATAGCATTGTTGTCGGTTGTTTACCGGTGGAAATTCTAACCTAAAATTCACAAAATGGGGATACTTTTAATTTTGGGCAAATAAAAATTTGAGAAACCACATTAAAAAAAAGTGTGCGACGGTCATGTTAAAAATTTGTTTATTTTTTATTTAAAACTCTTCTAAGTTTAATTTGTATGCACATAAAGCACTTTCTCCATCATTATGGCATATTTGACCAAGTTACCTAAAAGAAAAAAGTCAGTTGAACTAAATCCGAACAATTTTTATTTTCAAAATTAAATCAGAATCTTAAAAGATACTGAAAACCACCCAGGTATGTGTTAATTTTTTTGTTTAGGAAATTGATTAATACATTTCTTATAAAAAATTCTTTTTATTTATGTTCCCAATTTCCAACAAATACTTTTGTCACTGGGTCTACAAAAAGGTTTGTAAAAATACATAGGTAGGATTTTTTCATTAAATCTACAAAATGTTTGTTATAATTACAAACTGCTTATAAAGTTAGTTAACAGATTACAGTTGGTTATAAACTTAACATAAAGTTATGTGGACCTGGATTAACATAAAATCTGGTTAATATTTGGTAAAAATTAACAGATATTTTTTTACTATGTATAAAATATTAGAAATGTTAGAAGGTTAGCTTGGATAGTTTCTTAAAAAAAGTATAATATATATATAAATAATGTCCCTACAATGTTTGTCTAAAAGCTGAATAAACTTATAGAGATACGTTATTTTTTTAATTTAAACATTTTTGTCATCTATACTGGTTATAAATGTTTGTTGTTGCCTTATAAGAATCTGTTATCTTAATTTTGTATCCCAGTTTTTTTTTACTTAAAACCGACTAAAACTATTTGGACATTAATTATTAATTAACGATAAATAAACAAGGTAAACAATAAATTGCTCTAAATAGAAGGTAATTTGGAACTAAATAAAAATAAATAAAGTTTAAAGTTGAACATGTTGGGAAGATGAAAGAGAAACAACGCATACACGCCTTAAAAATCCAAAGTCGACCTGAAAGGATGGATGATGACCTTTGCTTCGATGCTACTCATCCACCTGTCTTGTGTTGTGCTGGTGTTCTATGCCTCTCGCACACACTCACCATAGAAACGTTCCTTCAAATACCATGCCAATCTAGGTTAGTTGTATTTTCTAAATAAACTTGTTGAAAAATAATTAGCAACGAGATTTATAGTACTTATATTATCAGTTCGGTAACGAGCTTGAAATGTTAATTTTGAGGCATCATGATCACTGTCCTTTTAAAAGGACGCATTTTTTTATTACTTTGTGCTTAATTTAACTGCACAGTTTTAAAAATGTAAAATTTTGTTCACGCCAGGCTACCAATTACCTGCGCATGGGTCCAGTTATAAAGTAAAAACTAAATTAAATGAAAAAAGGTTGGGAGTATTAATAAAGTTTGTGTAACTGATCACCTCCGAATGGGAGGTCCGATCGTTATGTGTCAGAAATAAAATGCAATGAAAAATTTCACACTTTGCCTGGCTGCCTGCTAGCTTTTTATTTTATTATTTTATTGCACCTCGCTTGCGTATTATCTTACACGCAAGCCCGTTCGTTTTACCCATATTTATTTATTTATGTTTTTATTTTTTATTTTTTTTAACTGGCCATGATTTATTTTTTTATTAATGTGCAGAAGGGTTATAAAGTTATTAGAAAAAAATTTGGTTCAATATAATTTTTATTGAATAGAATAAAAATTAAAATTCTTGCTTTCATAGATACAGGGTGATTCAGTAGTGTGCGTTGGATCGTCTTTTATTTTGTTTTTATAAAGTAATGTCAAAATCAACACTAATCAAGATATTCTAAACATGTTTTATACATATGGCGAGTGCGGAAAGGTTTTAGAAAGAACAATAAGAACTTTTATTGATAGGTATCCCAATTTAACACCATTCAGAAAGTTAGACAATCGTTTTCGGAATTGTCCCATGAAGAAATTTTAAGAAAAACTGTGGTGCTTAGCGACCCATCAATATATGTGTTGTAAACAACACAGGCGATACATTAAACAATTACTTTAGATTTGTTTTATTTGTTACATTTGTTAATTTTTTCAAGTTCAAAAAATATATTAATATAATTTTTGAACTTTAAACTGATAATTTTTTTAACGTTGTTTAATACGAAATAAAAACAATCCCACGCACAATACTGATATTACACATTAAAAGTTCCAAAATAACTTTATCCATTTTGCGGTCATAATGACTTCATTAGAACACCGCTTTCGGTGCTGTAATGAGACACTTTATCCCACCCAAAATTTTTATTTTATAGGTTGGCTATACATTAAACAGCATAATATTTTGCATATTGGTTATAATATTTTTATGATTTTTCCAGTACTTACGAGACTTTTCTGGCAATAAATTTTGTTTAACACCAAAGAAAATCCTTTTCTTCTTCTTTAACATTAACAGGCGCTTATTGTAAATAAGTAAATTATGGACGGCATGGCGAATCGATTTTGACATTAACTTTCAAACCAATGACTGATACCAACTATCTAAAGTAAAATTCGACCAAATTAAATTTAAGGTATAAAAGTATTTTTTTATATAGAATTTTTGCAAAATAGATGAAATAGCATAAAGAACTTATGTCATAAGACCTTTTGTCATTAATGACATGTTCTTTAATATACTATTTTAACATTACAATTATTGGTAATATAGACATATTAGTAAGACCATCAATTAGTCAAAATTTTTGAAAAAAATTAAATATCTTAAAAACTGTTAAAAATTAAAAAAATATTCAAATTTCTAGAACTTCACGTAGAATTTAAAAATGCAATAATTTTTTAATGGGTTCATTTGAAAAACCAAAGTTGATATCACTTCCGGTTTAACCGGAAGTGATAACGCATTGAAAATAATTTTAAAAAAATAGTTTACATTGCCTTATAATTGCTATACAAATGTCAAATCGATAACATTTTCTGTTCTCCATAAACTTCTAATAAATAAGTTGGTTGAATCACCCTGTATATAATTGTTAATAATACAGATTTGTATATTTAATTTTAAACTGCTAATATAGTATATCCTTTTTAAGAATTCCGTTGTAAAATGTATTTGACTTTATATTATGCAAATTATCTTTATTATTTGTCTTAATAAATGCTTTTAAACTTGTGATATATTTGTACGTAAAGCTTTCTAAATAAATATTGTTTAAATTCTATTTACAAAAATTTAATTTGTATATTATCTTTACTTTTCTTTGTTAATTAAACAAAATTGTTATTTATTTCGTTTTTGACATTATTTTGAAAGTAAAACCAGGAAATATATATGTACAATGTAAATTTAATAATGGCATTTATTGAGCAAAAATATCAAAAAGAAATATAACACTTCACAAAACTTTACGTTAGCTATGATAAAGGGTCAGTTAAAGGTCAAAGGTCAAAATGTAAAAAGGTAAAAACAATAACATAATAAAACATTTTTGCCATGCTGTCTAACTAAGTGGTATGGGTATATAGTTATCCGTCGACATAGCATAGGTTCAAACTAAAACTTTTTGGACAACAAGTAATTAAAGCTGCTTGTTAAAATGTTAAACCGTTCAGATTTGAAAATCCAGCAATTTGTTTTCCAATGCGTTAATTGGGAGAACAATTTTTCAATTTCAATATATCACGATTTACTTATGTATTGTGTAATTTAGTACTCACGACACTACCTAATATTTTATAATTAGCTGCTTCTTCATAAAAATAAAAAATATTAAATTGAATTTTTTAATACATTCGTGATAATTATATGTAACGAAATCAAATAACTCGGTCAAAAACTGTGCCTAATTATATTTTTTATTTGGTCAATCTCAATTTAAAATTTGTGTCGCTCCAATAAAAATTTATTATCTATTTCCAAAATAAAATCCTTCTTTTTTATATAATTTTATGTATCTGTAAGTACGATTTAAACTATTACTATGAATATTATTTAAGATAACTTATCTTAATAAGAACATAATTATTTTAAAGTATATTATAAATTCTAATAAAAGTTAATGAGAATTTAATTGGATTTTCCCATCATGTAAAAAAAAATTTAAAGATAAATAAGATGAATATAATAGATTGAATTTTAATTTTTTACCAATGAAATAGGTAGATTAATATAATGAGTAAATTTTATTAAATTAAAATACTTTAAATATGCGTTTGTTCTTGCTTAGGTAAAATTGCAATAATACAATACATTTTAAGAAATACACTAACATAAAATCATATAAATAACGATGTATCCAATGAATTATCTTTCAATTATATCTTTTAATAGTGAAGAATGTGACTCATTTAAATATTGTCTAATTAAAATTTTCAGAAAAGAACCATTTTATTAAAATATCAAAACCATTAAGATAATTAAAGTTTTTAAGTCATCCATATCTTAACGACTGCCAAGTAAATAAGGTTAATGTATTTTGGATTTTTATTTAATTCCATATAGATATACAGGGTGTTTCACTGGAACTTTCTAGAAAACGAAATTAGATATCGATTTGAATTATTTTTTTTTTTGTTAAAATTTGACAAATGCGCGTTAATCATAAATAACGTATAACTTTTTTGTTAATGGGTTTGCGAATATGGCGAAGGAATTTTTGGAATCTTTAAAAATAATAAAAATCAAATAAACTGCGCACCACTCAATGTGTCGCGACCAAAAAGTTCGTTCTTTTTTAAAACGACATAATTTTTTTGTTCCTTGAATGATTTTATTTTGGTCTGTGATGTTTGCTAGCCTCATCCTCTTGCAATTCATGCTATAGATATGAAGCTCACGGTTCTTCAAGTAAATTTCCTACAGGGTGATATGTTAAAGGGTGAAAAATTTCAATAACTTCATCCAAGCCCCGTTTGTAAAAAAATAATTTTTTTCTCGTTTTTACTTTGAAATAATGAAGTATTATGTCTTACCTTGAAACGAGTTTCAAATTTTTCGAATTGGAATCTTAGCAAAGAAAATATGATTTTTTTCCAAAAGAGCCTTACATGTAGGCTTTTTTGTAGGCAATCCACTTAGTCTTTTTAGGAACAAGAAGATAAGATTGTGAAAGATTGTTCCTTAAATAATTCTGAACAAGCGACAAGCAACAAACTTCCATTATTTTCAGAAGGCCTATGCAACCACTTTTTCAAAATGACATTTTGGTAAAAATTTGCGAAAACTAAACCCAAACCGATATTTACGTTCGTGACATGTTTTTTTCATAATTTTGACCTCCTGATTGGGATTCAGTTGTCAAATTTAAGTTTAAGATAAAACCAAAATCAATTCCCGGCTGTTAAATGTCTACGATTGCTGTTTTTACTGTTTTTTTACTGTGGTTTCAACCTTTAGTACGTTATTATCACGTCGCTGAATGATCAAATCGAGGATCAAATGATGAAAATTAGTTCTTGAAAAAATTCAAAACGCATTTTGATATTCTTGATTTTATCAGTTTGCTTGTGTTTTTCCAAATTTCAAAGTTTTTTGCAAAGTTATACCTACCTACCTACATACCTACCCCTATCTTACCCAGGTTACTTATATTCTTCCTTTAAAATTTACCGTTGATTTGAAGATGTTAATTCCCGTAGCTGCAGCAAAGTCTGGCATTAATTAAAATGCCAATGCTGAAGCTACGGGAATTACCATCTCCAAATTAACGGTTCGCAGATTATTGAAAGTTATTATTGTTATTGTTTGTTACATTTTTCTGTTGAATATTGTAGTTTTGATTATGATTATAACTTCTCATAAAATTTTCAAAAATGAACAAAAATATTTTTATTTAACTTTATTAACAATTAGGTAGGTACTTATCAGTTATCACTAGTGTGCAATGTAAATGTAAGTTTTGTAATATTATCCCAACCACTCAAACAAATTGCAGTAATTTGGCCCAAAAAATGAATCCCGAAATGGAATTTTAATCATAAATATGCAAGAAATACGCCAGCAATCGGATTTTATTAAGACATTTAACAGCAGGGAATTGTTTTCGAATTTTGATTCTTGGTGATTTTGGTTTTATCTGAAACTTAAATTTGACAACTGAATCACAATCAGGAGGTCAAAATTATAAAGAAAACATGTCACGAACGTAAATATCGGTTCAGGTTTAGTTTTCGCAAATTTTCACCAAAATGTCATTTTGAAAAAGTGGTCGTTGCTTAGGCGCCCCTGAAAATAATGGAAATTTGTTGCTTGTCGCTTGTTCAGAATTATTCAGGGAACAATCCTTCACCATCTTATCTTCTTGTTCCTAAAAAGACTGAGTGTATTGTCTACCAAAAATATAATATTTTCGTTGCTAAGATTCCAATTCAAAAAAATTTGAAAACCGTTTCATGGTAAGACATAATACTTCATTATTTCAAAGTAAAAACGAGAAAAAATATTTATTTTTTCAAACGGGGCTTGGATGAAGTTATTGAAATTTTTCACCGTTTAACATATCACCCTGTAGGAAATATACTTAAAGAACCTTGAGCTTCATATCTATATCATGAATTGCCAGAGAATGGGGCTAGGAGACATCACAGACCAAAATAAAATCGTTCAAGAAACAAAAAAGTTATGTCGTTTTGAAAAAGAACGAACTTTTGGTCGCGACACATTGAGTGGTGCGCAGTTTAGTTATTTAAAAAAAAAACCTTTTAATTATATATAATACCATTCCCTATGCCTAAAGTTATTAATTTTGGAGATATTTAACAAATTCTTTAATTTTATATAATATTTTGTATCAAGAAACCTGTGACGGGTGGATGGTTACCACGTAATCTGTCATGGTTCAAAATTTAATGGCGTCAATGTTTCAGGTTGTTATAAATAATTTTTTAACAAATAAAGTGTTTTGTAAACAATATTATTGATAAAAAATAGGAGCCAGTGACTTATCGAAAACATTGACAAGCCAAACATTTTAAAAATTTAAAAGTTATACAAGCAGTATTTGCTAATTTTGAAAAAAACTCAACAAAGCTGTAGGATGTCAACTTAGTAAAGCACTAGCTCATTGGAGACAATAAAAAATATATAGTATTAAATTATGTATCAAGTTTGATAAACGCCATGAGTGTATAGAAAAGTTTAGAAACGAGGTGCATACTATACTTTTTCTACGACAAATACTTATTATCTTAAAATGATGTAAATCAAAAATTTGTATAGAGCGCCATCTATGAAACAATAGGGGAATCTGTGTGTCACCGTCAAATGTCAAATTTTTCTATTTTATAAACACAATTATAAATCGAAATGTATTAAATACATTTTCTTGAAAATTGACAGTTTTCACAGTGAAAGTAAAGAAAATTTAAGTTATAGTTAATAATTTTCACATTTAGTATTATTTTACAAGAAAGGCAATTTATTTTAACGATTTTATGACAACTGTCAACTAACTTAAAACTAACTTCAGCCCGTGCATAATTAAGGTTTAGGCACAAAAAATTAGTTACATTTATTGTTTTTCAAATAATCAAATCATAATTATAATAAATTTGATATTAAAATGATAAACCAGTTACCTACTATACCGGCTTTGTAGTTTTGACAGATTCAAAAAGTTTAAAAAAAGACCTTTAAAATGTAGAAAAAGAATAGATGTTGACATAGATTAGTTTTGTATTTGTTACAATGTTATTTTTTTTATTAGTTAGTGTAAATAACTATTTTTAATTATAATAAAGATTTAGGCATACCATTTGTTTAAATTTATTATAATTTACATTATAAAATTGTGACGGCACAAAATGGTTGACAATACAAAAAACTTAAATGTAAAAAACTGCTTGGTTTCTTTTCTCTGTTTAAAATTATATAAGCGTTACTATTCTTACGTAGTCGTAGAGAAAATAATGTCTGAAACACGTTTGGAATAGCATATTCCACTCTCGTAAAACCGTCACACTCGCCTTCGGCTCGTGTGTCAAATTTTTCCTCGAGCGGAATATGCTGTATTCCAAACTTGTTACAGAATGTACCTACTATTACAATATTAGAAATTGTTAAATATCTCCAAAATTATTAACTTTAGGTATAGGGAATAGTAACATCAATCGAAAGGTTTTTTAATTTAATATTTGATTATGTAAAATTATACCGGGTGTTTCATTTGAAATAAACTATTAATTAAATTATTTTATTTATTTTTTATGTGTTTTTTGGTTAAATATAAACAATTTGGTTATATTGTACATGTTTTAAATGTTAATATAAACATTCCATAACTTATTGTAGTCTAAGATCCCAAGTAAGGTCGACCTTCACCCATCTGCTTACCAGATGAAAATTATATTTTATCAAATAAAATATGTTTCTGAACATAAACCAATAGGGTTGCCATAAAAAATATGATCAAGGCTAGTTATAATAAATAAAAAATTAAAAAAAAATAATTAATTTTTTAAATTTCACCGACTTGCTTGCCAAATGAACGAAATTCCAATGGAAAGCATACAACATACATAATATGTAACAGCTAGGTTGCCTACCTTTTTCTGGTCCCTATTACCTGGTTGCTTTGTACAGGGTGATCCCCTATAATGTCGCCCCCCTTTAACTTTTTTATTTTAAGTGTCCCAAAAAATTTAAAAGTGTGGTTATGTAGGAACTAAAAAATACTTTTTTTCTACTTATAAAGAAAATTGGAAAATTGATAAGTATACAGGGAAAACAAAAAGTTTATTTTTTTCAATGGATCACCCTATATATGAATTTATTTTTCGATTCCTTGTAAAATTCTAAGCATATTTCATATATCATACCATATACCTAAATTCAACCGTTTCTGAAATATTTAAATTATTTTTAAGATAATAAGTTGAAATAGTTTGTTTTTCTCTGTCTGAGTACGCCATTTTTACTTATTTAACAACACTTATTGACATAATGTCACTATAGTAATTTATTTTCAATAAAAATTTTGGTATACTGAGGCTTCTTGATTTCTAACAGTTTAAAAAAACATTTAATGATGACATTTCGAATGCGAATATTTCAGAAACGGTTGAATTTAGGTATATGGTTTGTTATATAAATTATGCTCAAAATTTTACAAGGAATCGAAAAATAAATTCATATATACGGTGATCCATTGAAAAAAAATAAACTTTTTGTTTCTCCCTGTATACTGATCAATTTTCCAATTTTCTTTATACGTAGAAAAAAAGTATTTTTTAGTACCTACATAACCAAACTTTTAAATTTTTTGGGACACTTAAAATAAAAAAGTTAAAGGGGGGCGACATTATAGGGGATCACCCTGTACAAAGCAACCAGGTAATAGGGACCAGAAAAAGGTAGGCAACCTAGCTGTTACATATTCTGTATGTTGTATGCTTTCCATTGGAATTTCGTTCATTTGGCAAGCAAGTCGGTGAAATTTAAAAAATTAATTATTTTTTTTTAATTTTTTATTTATTATAGCTAGCCTTGATCATATTTTTTATGGCAACCCTATTGGTTTATGTTCAGAAACATATTTTATTTGATAAAATATAATTTTCATCTGGTAAGCAGATGGGTGAAGGTCGACCTTACTTGGGATCCTCTACTATTGGTTAATTTCTTAAATCTGGGAATAAACGATCGCATCGGCAACGTCGCAATGAAGAAGAGTAAGTTACGCCAGCTACGATCAGCTGTGGTGCGTGGCGTGGCGTATGGTACCGTCGTCATCTTCTTCTTCTTTGCCGGTTCGGGGTCGTGGGAACCTCGAAGAGCAACGGTACCGGCGCGCCGCGACAGTGCTGCCACGGGACAAAGCGGGCGGCGCGCGCGCGCACTACTTAGCTCGACTGCCTGCTGCCAATGTGGTACATAATTATTATGCCTCTCTGAAGATCAATGAAATTCGATATTTTCTGCGCATACAACATTGCCACAAACTTGACGTCGGAGTGGATTTTGAACCGCTTTCAACGTTGACAAAAAATCAGGATATAATATATAATATATTATACATATTATGTAAGTGTAATCTTATCCTTCTTCCTTACTTTTATCGCTTCGCAAAGAAAGAAATCCCTACCTATATGGTATAAAAGCAGAAAATTAATTAAAAAATTATAATCAACAAATTTGTAGGTATTCAAATCGAAATGGAAAATATTATTGTAAGGTTCACTTTTAATATTAGCTTCTGTCTAGTACCCCAGTAGCACAAAATATTGGTCCTATATGGGGCGCGTCTATGCAAAATATTTTATCTGCGACCAATTTTGGATTTATTTAGCCGATGTTAGCATTATATTGGCAAAAAATGATAATTTAATATATTATTGCCAATGTTTATCCAAGGTTGGTCCTATATTGGCATATTATTTTACGCCAGGATATCATTAACTATACACAGTAAAAAAAATCAACTCTAAGCAACACACAGGTCCACACTAAATAGTGTTGTTTTATAACACTACAATTAAAGTTAATTTGTAGTGTAATTTTCCACAAGTAACCAAGTATGATTTAACACTATGGCACTGAGGATAAAGTAATTTTACACTGTATTAAAAAGTGTTAATTTACCTAAAATCGTGTACTTCCACACTTCCTCGGTAAAATTCCACTTTTGTTTAGTGTAAATTAACACTATTATTTGAGTAAAACCTATTGGTGGTAGTGAATAAAACGAAAAGGTAAATAAAGAGAAACATTTATTTGGAACAAAAATCTATGACAATTATCAAAATCGGTGCCTCTTAAAATATAATTTTATATTTGAGTCGTATGGCTGGCTTAAGCAAAATGGTTCCTTATAACGTAAAAGTTTTAGATCAATGAAATGTTTTACTGGCTGTCAACTTGTAAGCAATGATTTTCTTGAGAATTCATCAGTAATCCATTTTTCTGTTATAAAAAATGTCGGGGATTTACCACACGTGTACAAATTTTCCATAATATTAATAAAAATGTAGGTATAGGTTAATATAACAACCATTACGCTTGAAAATAAAAAGTAAATTAAGTGTGTATGTATTTGTATTATTAATGTTACAAGTACCCGACCTACTGCCGTAAATTATTGATATATAATATAGGTCGGGTATGGACATCCTTTTAACATATTTATTGAGTATTAAGGCTTAAAGAAAAAGGAAGTATAATACTTACCAAAAAATAAGAATGTCCCCTTATGGATTCACCGTAATTAAAATCTAACTGAACAAAAATGCCACACTTCCACAACGCGGTTTCTCCGGATATGCACAGCGTAGGTAGATAGGTACCAACCAAACATTTTAAAACGCATTTCGGTTATTACCAGTTTTTTCAGTCTATTTTGCAACTATTGGTGTAATTTAACTTTAATTGTGATACAATGTGCACTAGTAGTGTAAAGAAAAAAGAGCTCTTAGCAACATCAAAACAAACAAAGAAATTGACATGCACTGTAGTGTACATTTTGTCACTATTTAACTCATTTATGGGTAATAAACACTCGCATTAAGTTTTTCTACCCTTTTGATTTATTTTAATAATAAATAGTGTGAATGTACCAATGAATAATGTTTATATTCTTTAAATGTGTTTAATAAAGTTAATAAGCACTAAATGCTACCTAGTGTATTTTGTAGTGTAACTTTTACACTTTTACACTTACAAATCAACTCTAATATTTTTACCCCTACACTAAAAAATTTACACGGGCAAAATTTTTTAATGTGTACGTGGCTTTCTTTTTTTTTCTTTCAATTTCTCCCTCAACTTTCTCAGAATATAATGTAAAACAACTTCGGACCAATGCGGATTTCCAATAAATATATTTTGGCCCAATATTATTACGTATATTGGGCCAATATCTTTGTGCTACTGGGGTAAGATTCGCAAAATGATTCCCTGTATACAGGGTGTTTCTTAATTAAATGCCAATACTGAATAGGTGCTTAAGAAAAAAGTTCATATCTACTTGTTCAAAATTGAAAATCTCCATTCCCAGCCAGTATTAGCTTCACAAATATCGTTATTTTGTCAGCGATAACATTTGTCAAAGCGTTTGTCAAATCATAAATCATAACAAACTGTAATTTCTAACAAAAATGGTAAATTAAGCCTGATTTATAGATTGTCTTCCTTCCTTCCTCCCGTAAAAGATGAACAATACGAAAACCATAGTGCCATTTAAAGATTACCGCACGGGATTGTATTATTCATCTTCTACGGGAGGAAGGAAGGCAATCTATAAATCAGCCTTTACACTTTTATTTTTACGTGAACAATTAAGTTATTTCCGGACTATACCCTGTATAGTTTCTACCATAGTAAGCAGAATTATTTACAATATTTACAAATAAAGATCACATTAAAGTGTATTTTACCACCGCGATGTACGCAATGAATGTCAGCTTGTTCGATGAATTGTGGCCGAGAATAATTGTTGTTCCTGGACATGCTACAAACTTTAGATTATCTTAATGCATATTCATAATAGAAACTCTCTGGTCCTGTAAGGCTATTGCTGCTCGTTTTCAATGTTACGATTCATAAACTTAATGATCGCCCATTGTGTTTTATCCAATTATTTCGCCACTAAGTACCAACACTGCCCATACGTACATTTTACTCAACCATTCAGTTTTAACAAACAACAAGGAAACGAGATTGTAAGAAAATGCAAGAATGAAGAATTGGACGGTTTTCTTAGAATTTCGTAAAAAGTATTGTAGGATGAAAATCGTTGATACCAAAATGGAAATCAGTCCTATTCAAAAATACAAGCAGTTACTGAACAAGAAGTAAGAACAGGACAGCTGTATATCAAGAATATTGCTTGTACTTACACAGTAAAAATATTATTGGTAATTTTAACCAAATATTAACCAGATTTTATGTTAATCAAGGTCCACATAACTTTATGTTAAGTTTACGACCAACTGTAATCTGTTAACTAATTGAATAAATATACTTTAACTATAGTTTGTAATTATAACAAACATTTTGTAGATTTAATAACAAATTCCTATGTCAATAATTCAACCATAATTCTTCAAAAAGGACCTTATTTTTACAAACCTTTTTGTAGACCCATTAACAAAAGTGTTTGTTGAAAATTGGGAACTTAAATGAAAAGAATTTTGATAGGAAATGCTTTATTAATCAATTTCCTAAACGAAAAAATTAACACATACCTACATTTTTTTTCGGATACTTCGCACACTCGTTAAATAGGTATAAGGAATTCGAATAACAATAATAACAAATTTGTGGTAATATGTTATAAACACTCTGGACACTTGTTACGAACTCGTTACAAATTAGAATAAAGTAAGCAGAAACATAAGTTGCAGACGCTGAAGTCAGTCGAACTTTTGATGCGTATTGTCAGTAGGAAATGTTTTGATTGACTGCTTCAAATCACTTGTACTTTTTTAACGAAATATTTTATTTAACATTGACAAAATAGTCTGTAACCTGTGAAATTAAAATTTTACAAAATAAAATTAACAAATTACAAAATCATGTTACAAATCTAATTTTTATAACAGTGTAACTTAAATAAATTACACATTCACTAAAGTGATTTGGCTTTTAAGTTAAAACGTTCGAGAAATTGCCTTATTTAACTATCTGTATTTTAGCTATACTCGTTCGTAATGGTCGACTTTAAGTAATATTTCACGTAGTTTATGGAAAGCAGTTCAAGACGAACCAATTTACGTCCAAAGCTTTTAAAAATATCGTTCTTCCAATTAGCTATACCTTGAGTTATTTAAAATAGAGGAAAAGCATGGTTTTGTACACCTTTCGCAGAATTATAATAATCAAGAGCATCATCAAGAAATGCTAATTTATTTTGTTGAAAATAAATATTGCGGTTCTCTTTGAGCGATGCACAAGAAGTGTATTAGTAATAATTACCTATTAACATGAAATAAATTATGCTCCATCTTCGTTGATTTATTTTTAGTTTTAGTGTTTCGAAGCAACTGTTCAGATAATCAATGCAAACACGAAACCAATCTACTAATAAATATTAGCATTAAAAATGACTACACAAATTCAGCACGTATTAAATCAAATTAACATACCACCATGTAATTTGTCACATTTTTTTACAAAATCCTTTCACAGTCTCAAGATTTACGAGACATTTGACAATGAGGTTTTCAATAAACTAAATTATAAAATAGAAAATTACCTTTTAATAACCATTATTAGACGAGAAGAAATGGAGTGAGTCGACTTTAAGTAGGTAGGTAGTTTATTTTCGGCCTCTGACCTCTCGCTCCTCAACGACTTTAAGGTAAATAATGATGCTTTTTAACGTCCATTGACAACAACCTGTTATTAGGTTTAATAAGGAAATCGCCAGCAGTTTTAACGAGGATGCGTTTTACATTTAGTGTGTGCTTAGACAATACAACACATGGAACGATAATTTTTGTAACAAATAACAGGTGGCACTTTCCATTAAAATTTATAATTTGAACATATATTTATTCATTTTGTGGATGTGTAGTATTGGAGCTTGGGCTTGCTCTGATTGGTGGTTATATATCACATGACTGAAGATGTGGTGGATGGCAGTTTATGTTGCAGTGTGTGTAGAGCGGGTGTTTTTGTTTTGATTCAGATTGAATTTTTATTATTATTTCTCGATTAGTAAAAATTATTATTTTATTGCTACATAGCGTCACCTGAGAATTATAGTGTTCTATCTGCATTTTCTTTTTTTTATTCAGGTTAGTCTTGTTTTAAGTCTTAAAGATGATATTGATCTATCTATATATAATTGGGGTAGAAATTGTAAAGTTTAAGGCTTAAACTGTACAATTTCTACCCCAATTATATATAAATAGAACAATATCCATCTTTAATACATAAAACAAGACTAACTTGAATAAAAAAAAGAAAATGCAGATAGAACACTATAATTCTCAGGTGACGATAGGTTGAAATTGCAGTTTTTATTAAGCAACAAGTCGTATTGAGTTTCAATTAAGGTTAGGTTTTCAAAATATAGGTAAGTTTTCATTAGTTAAATATTTCTGAAAAATTTCTACAAAAAGACAAATATTGGGCAGTCGTCTAAACAAAGCTTATTCTATTGGCATTGTATTTTATTGGGCCGCGTCAAAAACAATTGGAGTTCAGGTGTTCCAATTGCTCTAATATTTTATTTGTTTTATATTTATATATATTTTTATCCATCCATATAAATATATTTTCGAGTTCTAGACATATATTTTTTTTAAGTTAAAAAAAACAATTTATGTTTTTGAGTTTAGCAATTTGGGTTAAGATTGCTTTGATATTTTATTTTTTTATAATGGTTTAGTAGGGCCCATAATGAAAAAGGTGTGAAACCCTTCTATTCATAATCAAGAAACACAATTTAACCACAATTCTGTTTACAAGATCCTCTTTATTTTGGATTAAAGTCCTACTATAAACAAGGGATTTGATGTGACCCCACAGAAAAAAATCAAACGGGGTAAGATCTGAGGATCTTGGTGGCCATGGTATTGACCCATTTCGACCTATCCACTATCCGAGATATTCTCTTTTTAGCCATACGCTTACTTGGATAGCAAAGTGAGCTGGGTCTAATTGGATCCACATTGTCTAGCAGTTCGCAATTTGATTGGTCCTATAAGCAGAATTCCACATTTGCTTCATCAGTCCACTAAACATGAAAGGTAAATGTACTCTCTAAAAATGAATAAGTCAAAAATGACTAATTTAATTGTTATTAGTGGCTGCTTTTTCACTTGTACCATGGTTAACCATGGAATACCGTGGTATCCCAAAATTTAACAGCCAATTCTCATGTAAAATTGTCCCCTGAATACGAAAATGTCAAAAGTAGAACAGTTTTTGAGATATAGTCAATTTTCCATTTAATATGGAATTGACTATATCTCAAAAATTGCTCCACACGGTATTTTCGGATTCAGGGGACAATTTTACATAAGAATTGGCTGTTAAATTTTGGGATGCCATGGTATTACATGGTACAAGTGAAAAAGCAGCCACTAATAACTATTAAATTAGTCATTGTTGACTAATTCATTTTTAGAGAGTAGGGATTTCAGCAACAAGCAATTGAAAATCATTTGGTAATAGAGTTTGTAGCTTAGTGTAATGGTAAGGGTGATAGCCTCCACCAACAAGAAATTTATTAACAGTTACATGCGAAAAATTTTGCTCAGCTGCAAAACTTCTAGTACTTGGTATAGGGACTTCTTCCAAAAGTTCCAAAACTTGATGTTCCATTTGGGGTGTTAGGACTTGCAGCTGACAAGATTTCCTGTAGAAAATATTCGCTCCTCTAGTCTTCTAAACGCAGTTTTCTTAGATGTCTTTGATTAGGAAATCTTTCGACATAAAGGTTTACAGCTTGTAACGCGTTTTTAAATGTAGGAAAAGTTTTTATTCTGAAGGCGTCAATGTTTCTTATTTGCTACCATACAAAATTACATTAATGTCATAGGCATTATAACTATTATTATAGTCTAAGTGCTTGTACCATCTATTTCATAAGGCTGTAGATTCTGTAGTTTTGTACGTGCGAGACCGGCTCTTCTCTAAAAGTGCCTGCTTATGGATCGAAATCGATTCCCGTTGCCTTTTCGGTGCGCTGGTTGACAAATTGCGGTTATATCATTCCCTGTATGTGCGTGCTAACTGTAGCATACAATGCTTAATATGACCATATCGAAACGACCGGGCCATTGTGTGGCGATGCCAACCGATCAAAGTATTTATTACTTTATTACTAATTATTCAATTGCTATGGCCACTTTAGCCGCTGTTTATTACCGATACTCCGTTTTGGGAAAATTTGCTTTTTGTCAAAAATATATTAGGATAACAAAACAGCAGTGGAATGTTTGTATGTATTATGTCCACCATTTTATTAATTGTTGCTCACCAAGTAGAAAGTTGCGAATAACTAACAAGTCTTATTAAGAACAGTAAAATTTTATGAATCAAGAAATAAAGCTAATATATTATATTATTATGAATCCCATCTACTGCCTACCTTCCTACCTACCACATACAGCAAAACAAATAGTGTTAATAGCAGAACGGTTTGACTGTATCGTGTTCATACAAACTTATCTATAGTCTTCACGTTTCCGTATCTACCTTACCTACAACGTTGTTAATTCACACTAAATGCTTTAATAGTTGATTACGCTAGACACTAGAAGAAAATAACCTTATTTAAGGAACCGCCAAAGGTCGCATTAGTCTCTGGACAATTTTTACCTGCGGCTTCCCAACCATTGTCAGAGACCTTCCTGCTCAGTAAGGACCAAAAAGATTCAATTGAGCAAGCTTGAGGTATGTTTGATGGAAGCTTGCGAATGGACGTTCATGTATGCCCTACACCGAAAAAAATAATGTAGTTGAGTTAACATTTGCCTAAATGTCATTTTTAAAAATGTTGTTTCAACAAAAAACCTATTGAATTAATCTATATTTTGGTGTTAAAGCAAAAGTCAGATTTTGTCAAAGTTTATTTGTTCATTTAACAGTTTAAATATTAATTTAACATAAACTAATATTTTGAATTAAAATGTTTATCGTACTTTGATTTAATAGCTGGAATTTGTTGAATCAACTACTGAAATTTTTAGGATTACCTAAAAAAAACTATTAAATTAACGTTTAGTGGCTCTTTAATCCAAAACTTTAAATTTGTTCATTTAACAAATTTAAAATGTTACTTTAAAATTTAAAATGTAAAATTTGCATTCATAAAATTGCCGAGAATGGCGCTTCGAACACTCACGCCACGTCATTAGACAATGACGTTTTCTTACATCTCGCCTTAGTTAGCTTACGATTAGGTGTATATAAGATGAGATATCTGTTTGTTTAAGGTGTGTTCCACAGTAGAACTTTCACAACACCATATTGCCCGACACTGTTAAGACCCTCAATACAGGGCGAAACAGTCTGTCGGTATTTGAAGTAGGTGGAACACATGATACAAAGATGTATCATGGGTGGAACACGCTCAAAACAAAAACTCTGGGCGAGGTGAAGGTTCAATTCTTTCTATTTATATATAATAATATATTATTTCCATAATTTTGTTTTGGATACCAACCTTTAAAGAATTTTACATTTTCAGAATGTTAATTTAACATTTTATTGGTGTTAAGTGAATATGCTAAAAAGGTTACCTGGACATTTCAAGAAATTTACCTTAACACCCTAAGAATGTTAAATTAACCAAATTAGCAGATTAGAACAATAGTTATTTATGTCATTAGGTTAAGAAGTAAGGCTTTTTGTGCTAAGCTCAAAGTTTGAAGGCCGACGCGTAGCGGAGGCATACAATTGAGCGAAGCACAAAAAGACACTTCTTGGCCGAATGGCATACAACATTTTATCTTCAAAGCACTTTATATAGGTAAATTTAATTCAACATGAAAGCGCCCTAACCTCACTTTTTTTAATCTCATTTATTTATTAGCTAAAGATTACATTAAATGTACAATAATTATTATTCCTTTTAGAAGCAGTAATACTTTGGCAATACCTAACTACATGATTTAAGTAGAAATGGATTTTTGTAAGAAAATGGTTTACTTACCCTCTTGCTATTACATTGAATTCAATTAATTGTTTAATAAATAGGTATCTAATTTCAATTTGTTTGCATTTTTATTAAAAAAATAGGTAGTTTGGAATGTTTACGCTGTGTTTAACATTTAATTTTACTGAAAACTTAAAGCAAATTAAAATTTAAAGATATTTAAATCGTAGAAAAAGAAAACACAACTGTGAAACGTCAAATTGCAATGTCCTAACCTCTCTTTTTGTTTTATTATTCATATTTAATTTTACAATAATTTAATGAAAAATATTAAACATTAAAATGTTATAACAGTAAAACAAACAAATTAGTGCTTATTATAAATAAATTAAACCAGTTTAGTACGTTAATTTCTTAGAAAAGTATTAATTTGTCAAAACAATACCCCTAGCGAGAAAAAATCGAACTAATTACTTGCCTCATAAAAATTTTTATCGGCCTAGGCCATAACAAGGTATTTCTTTATCGAATGTTGACAACAATAAAGTTTAAATTATAGACCGCGTGGAGATAAATATTCTTATTTTGTTCATTTGACTGTTATTTGTTGTTCAATTAAACAATACAATTTGACATTTTTAGATGGTTAAGTAAACGTGCAAAAACCATTGCTTGTATTTAAAGTGCATAAAGAGTTGAATTAATATTTTTTTTTGTTGTTTCAACAGCTTATTTTTTTCAGTGTACATAGCAAATGAACACCAGCTAGTTCATCCGTCATCTGCTGACTTTGGCAAAGATACCAAACAACTGGTAGCTACTCCAGGAGATCTAAACAAGGGCTTAAACGACTTAAAACAACCCTCAGGATGACAGAGGCTTCATTACATCACAAGAAGGCAAGTGGAGAGGTCTGCAATGAGACTGGATCTTAATCTGATAGAGCACGTAGTACCAGCAGCTCTCTTACATCATTCTGTATCAGATCGAAAAACTCCAAAGAACTTTTCGTCTTGGAAAATTAATATCCATCCACCCCTTTTCTGCTGTATTTCCTTGTATTTCAAAGATTATTTTTGTTTGTTTTTTTATTGTTTTGATACATAGGTATAACCAATCACTAAAGTTGTAATACAAAACCGGTACTAATTAAAATAATGTTTGGATAGATTGATTATTAAATTATTCTTAAGGAACTTTTGCATTTAAAATTCATTAGTAAGTAAGTAAGAACGCGATTGTCTATATTAATAGCGTCTGACAAATGAAGGCGAAATTTATTATCTTCGAGTTTGAAAATGTATGGGAACATTGTGTAGTGGAAATTGTTAATTTTATTTGTTAATTCGTTTTTGCATTGAAAACAATGTTTTTTATTGAAATCTACCTATTGGTAATTATTATTCTTTTATGCTAATGCGTTTTCTGTAAGCTTGTAGCTTGTTTCAATTACAATAACGAACAAAAATACATGAATAAAGAAGCTTAATTACAATAGTAATTTATTCAAACAATTTTAACGATTTTATAACATTTGACAACTGTCAACTAACTTCAACCCGTGACTAAAACGCCACTTGCTGTCATGAAAATATGTACAATAATGGACGTTTTAAAGATGAGAGTAGAAAAATAAAAGTACCTATATAAATTATTTTTTGAGTAAACAAGATGCCATCAAAATCGATTTAATCAGTGAAATGAAATGAAATGAATTTAACGGGTTGATTTTATGCCCTCTCAAAACTGTATCGATATCTGACATAAAATTTCGATTCAACGCAAACGCGTGTTTTTACGTTTATCGGTGTCATTAAATGAGATGGAATTAATGGGAATCACGGGTGGTCGTAAACCCAAGAAAATCATGTATTTCACGTTGTTTTTATCTATTTATATTTGATAAATTAACAAATAAAATTATATTTTAATTTAATATACTTTACCTACCTTTAAAACGCTCATTATCGTACATTTTTCATAACACTAAGTGACCTTTTAAATACACATTGGCAAATTGTGGCTTTATGGCGCTTTAGTTACGGGTTAAAGTTAGTTTTAAGTTAGTTTCTTGACGGCAGCTTTTGATTTCGCAGTAGTAGTGCAGTTAACTAGATTTAACTAATAGAGCGTTAAAAATTATGCATACAGTGCCCATAAAACATTCTCTTCTCTTATACTGGGAAAAACTGCTTCTATATCGATTGTAAGTCTATTTTCAAGGCATAAATTTTGATTTACACAGAAAATTTTGAGATTTTAACGCCGTAGATTCCCAAGTTTGAAATTCTAACGGGAATTCCAATAAATACAACTGTCACTTCTTGTACATATTTTGTAATTATAATAATAAAAAAATCAAAGGATAAAATATTTTCTTAACATAATCATAATTTAAAGTTATTTTAATATTTTAAAGTATCAATAACTGTTAAGTTTCATTAAAATATTAACGGGCAATGTTAATGGTGAAAATTACGTCAAAAATGTTTATTGGGATGGTTACTTTATTTTCGAATAGATGTCCCTTTACACAAATATTTAATTTAAATCATTTTTTAGATAATATTAAGTATTTGTCGTAGATAAATAATATAAATTTATTGAGCGAAAAATTACAAATTAATTTTATATATAATAGTATTACAAAAGTATAATATGTGCACCTAATTTCGTAAGAAATCGTGACGTGCTTAACTAGTTATCGTGTTTTTATATTGTGGGTTTACATATGTATAATTCGTAAAAAAGTAATTAGGTAATAAGGCAAAAATAATGTATACATAAAAAATCAGTTAACAAAAAGATAAGTTAGATGAAGGCACAATAATTTATATTATCAATACTAAATAAAGAATGATTAGAATAGTACATTTTCTATAATACTTTTGTTGAGATTTTAAGTTTTTCACAAAAGAGACTAAAAGTCTGAATATTTTTTAGTTCTTTTGATAGAACATTATATATTTTTGGAACCTTAACAAAAATAAAAAAATCGAACAAGGTTGTTGGTATTGTTGGTATGATGGCTTCATTTTGTTGTCTAGTATTATAATTGTGTTGAGCTGTCTTTCTTGATTCTGGGATTTTATATAAAAATTTTGCCACATTACACGCATACAGTTGATTAAATGTGTAGACTCCAGAGCTTGGAGTATCTTGAAAAAAAAGATACTTAAAAGTAACTTAAATACTTAAAGTATCTAAGATACTTTATCTTAGATACTTTTTATATTGGACAGAAAGTATCTATAACTTAGATACTTTGGGAAAAGTAACTTTTATCTAAAAAAAGTATCTTAGTTACTCGGTAAAGTAACTAAGATACATTCAAGTATCTTAGATACTTTAAAGTGACTAAGATACTTTTTAAAGTAACTAAGATACTTTTTAAAGTAACTTAGATATTTTTCAGTGTAACTTAGCTACCTTCTTAAAGAAAATTGGGGGGATTCCAGAATGACTCAAAGTAATTTCCTAACCTAAAACTTGTTGAATTTTCATAATTTTATAGTTTTTATTCATACTTAAAAGTAACTTAGTAACTCAAAAGTATCTTTGTTACTTAAAAGTATCTTAGTTACTCAAAAGTATATTACTTTCATACAGTATAGTTTCTTCGATACTTTCGGATAGTACTTTAGATACTTTCTAGTATCTTGTAACTAAAGATACTTTCAACTCAAAGTATCTAGTTACCCGAGGTTACCCGAGGTTATTTTGTTTAAAGTATCTTAGAAAAGTAACTAGATTCTACTAGACACCGCATTCGTCATAGAGTTCTTCTGTAGGGGTAGTATACGTATACGCTCCTTGGAAAAAATTGTTTTTAATATCTAGATTTTTTTGTTAGAATTGGGTTATTTATGTGTCGTTTATATGTCCCCCCATAGGATATTATAGATTCTGCAAATGAATTAATGCAATTCTTAAAGTTTTCACGGGTAGGAATTTCTTAAGTTTGTAAAAAATAAACAAGTTTTTTTAATTTATTTGTGACACTCTCGGCGTGATCATACCATTTGAGATTACTATTAATAACCAAGCACAAATATTTAATTGACTCTGTTTTTTGGATTGTTCTGTGACAGGGACAGTTTGTTTGTAATTAACATTTGGAGTGAAATTTTAGAGTTTCAAAAGCTGATTGGGTAGCGGTTCTATTTGTGAAAGTCATGAATTTAGTTTTTCTAAAGTTAAGACTTAATATTTAGATTGTTATCCAACCAAGTTTTGTTGTTGAAAAGTAATACCGTATCGTCGGCGTAGGATAACATGTCACCAATAATTGGTATTGTTAATAGTTTATATTTATAAACCAGAAACACTTTGGGCCCCAACACTGTTCCCTGAGGGACTCCATATTCAATTTTTTTATGTACTTAATTGTTTCTCAATTTTAACTACTTTTAAATAATTTTATCAAAAGCTTTCGCCAGATCTAGAAAAATTTTGTAAGAAATAATAATAAAGTATAGTATGCAACTTCTAGGCACTAATTTAATTAATCACTTGCTCGCTCGTGCCTAAATTAAATTCGTGACTAAAATGGCGTTTATCAAACTTGAAACATACTATACTATAACTTATTATTTTTCAACTCCCACCTTTAAAACGCTCATTATCGTACATGTTTCCATGACACTAAGTGACCTTTTAAATACACATTGACAAGCTTGATGACGTTTTAGTGACGGGCGCTTAAAACTATATTTATTTATATTTTTTTCGAAAAAATGTTGCTCATGGACCTGTTTCGATCTTCTTTATTTAAATGTTATGTTTATCTGTCGTATAAAAGCGTGATATACCGATCGAAATATCCACGGTGCTCTAAATTTTAATATTACCAGAACGACATATTTACCTTTACCTTTATTGAAATTTATATTTAAACCCATATATGTTAGCACCAAGACGTGGATTTGATAAACTTTTAGTGCAAAATCACTTTTTTTTGTAATAATTATCTTATTAAATTAAATCTGATTTTTTAACTAATATTTAAGTTTCCTTTGGTTTAAGTTTTATACATTATTTCATTCGGTGATAATTATCAATTGCGCACCATGGTCACTTTTTACCTGCCAGCATTAAATCCTTTAATTTAAAGAATTATTGTACTATTTTTAATAAAAATACCTTATTTAAGGTAAAAAAACATAATTTTGTCAATTAATTAATTTAATCTTAATTGAGGTATAAAAAAATGGTATTTAGTTATAAATAATAATTATTATTGAGGTATAAAGGAACTATTTATAGTTTAGCATTATTTAATCAATTTAGTTCGAAGATTAATTTGCAAACAAAAAGACCTCCTTTCGTTAAGCAGTTATTCATAATGGATTTTTTAACAGTGGAGAAAAAAATAAAAATGATTTTGATTTATGGAGAATCAGGCAGGAATCTTGATGATGCTGTTAATATCTACGCTCAGCGTTTTCCGGATAAAATTCGATCACGTACTTCATTTTACCGTACAGTCCAGCAGTTTACTACAAACGGGAGTGTTCAACCGAAAAAAGAGTTCGTCGAGCAATAGTCACAGGTGAAAATAATGAAATTAATGTATTAGTTGCAACGGCCGCTAATCCCCAAACAAGCACACGAAAATTATCTGGAGATTTGGGAATATCCTAGAGCAGTGTTAGCAGAATATTAAAACGAAATGCGAATTAATAAATGCATTGAAGTCGAAGGCCACCATTTTGAGCACCTACTTTGATTAAAATTTAAAAAATAAATAATTTTAAAAAATAAAACCAAGTATTTTATTCAAAAGTTATTGGAGAATCGTATACAGAAAAAAAATTGATTTGTTTTTATTACAGCGCCTTCTATTACAAATATGAAAAAATGTTTTGGATAAAATCTACCTATTACTGAGATATTTCAAATGACTTACCCTGTATATATCTGAAAGTTTTTTTAAAAAGAGTATATATAAAAAATAACCATGTTTAAAGATTGCGTATTAAATGTTTGACTTTGGATCAGAGTGCGGTGCACTTTACCTTTATTCGGACAGAACTGGTTTATCTGGGGGAATGAGAATTTATGGGATTTTTATAGTTGTGTATTATAACGAAACAACCAACTTTATCTTCGCAGATAACGGGACAATATTCACTAAAAAACAGTTAAAAATATGTGTGTGGTGTATGCTTTGGAATAAATTAAGTACCCCATTCTTTAAATTTATTGTATTGATTTTTAAAGCGGGTTTTAATTTTGGCGGATGCTCCGGGGTCAAAGTACACATTTTTTGATTTTGCTGTGAGTAAAAAAAATTTATGTAATAATGTGTGCAAATTTGTAATGTAATTAACACACAAGCAAAAGTGAAGATTATACTTTTTTATGTATCGAGAATTTTTATTGCTTCAAGTACCTTATATAAATTGGACATGGTAAAAAGTTGCTGTAGTTTCTATCTAAAGAAAATGAGAAAATTGTTCACATCTCACGTGTCGTAATTGTCACAATTAACCAACTAACGATATACATAGGTATTATTATTTTCTTAAGATAATTTCTTTATTATTAAAAGGCTACAGCAAAAAATTAATTAATCCAATCCAATTAGAAGGCCCAGTTCACATTTCTTTCTAAGTAAAAGTATGACTACTATGGCCACCAATATTCCCAGATCTTACCCCGCTCGCTTTTTTTCTGTGGGGTCACATCAAATCCTTTAGTATAATTTTTACAACAAATAACTAACGTCAGTGTATGTAGGCATACTGGTTAAAGTTTATAGCCCCATGTACTGAAGATAACTACCATATTTATATCTAAAGGAAAGAAGAGTTGTATTGTCGATTAGATTTTCTATTGGTTATTAAAATTAGATAGGTAAAGTACGGACACTTAGTGTACAGCCTAGTCCAATAAACATGGTGTCATTGATTACAATAAATACCACCTTAATAATAGTAATAATAAAAGTTTATGTGTATCTGCAATAAAACCTTCTCCTATCTAGGTTTATAAATATTAAGCGTCGTATAAGTGTCGTATTACAAAATAAATTACAAGTGGACGACAAATTAACATTTGTAAACGACAAAAAGCACGAGTGAAAATAAACAAACGTCTACTTTCTATTCACACGCGTTTTTAAACTATAACATGCAGAAATTGGAAATGGATGGGGAACAGCACATTGAGACGAATATTAACACTGATTGGCAGCAATTTTGCCACAGCATGAATTTGTTTTTAAATAAACCAATCATGAAAATGTATGTTATTCTAAGGCTTTTGTTTGGCAGCCACTGGTTTTGTTACCCGTTAAAATATTCGACAGCAGTACCAATAAGAACCACAGTTAAACAACTGGCCGACTCTACTTGGTCCGTGGACCCCAACCGCTTACACGTTAGGTAATATTTTCTTGTAATATTAACCTGTAAAGTGCTCTGGTTTTTTTAAGGTATTGTTTTCCATGTTGAGACCAATTTGTCTCAATGTGAAGTCAGCTGTCGGTAAGCTTAAAAAGGCATAAATAATGGCTCTAACTAATATCCAACCTAATGTTTAACCGCATGAATATAATCGATAGTAAAAGCGCGGCTTTTATGAAATTGTAATAATTCTTCAAACACCAACAATGGCAATTTAAAATGATTTATAATTGTGTAATTGGCACCTTCTTTCTAATAACTCATAACTCTTTCGCATAACTACGTACATAATATGATGGATGGATTATTAATACGTTAATATTATGTTTGGTCATTTTCACACTTTGTTATATTTGTGGAAATTATTTTATTATCTTAATACAACTTAAAGCCAATATTCCAAAAGTTTATTGTACTTTCACTGTGATTTGAAAAACTGAAAGCCGGTAAAACAGATACCTAACAAACTTTTTTTATTACGTTGTGTATACAACCCAATTAAGAAATTAATATGTGAACACATACAATGTAACCTTTATGGTAAATAAAAAGCAGATATTCGAAATGAAATACGACTACATGGTGGTAGAATTTTATATTGTATTAATTTTTGCAGTAAAATGCCGCAGTTAAACTAATTAATAGCTCACTTAATGGCCACTACCTAATAATTAGCTGACTTAGTCAATTAATTGCAACTAACAATCAGCGGGGAACATGTGTAAGATGCGACTGGCTGATTCTTAAATAAATTAAATTTTTAGTGCCCAATTAATATTTAACCGTTTTTATTCATATTATTTGCTTTCGATTAGTTTTACAAGATTGTAACTAAATATATTATATTTATCGAAAAAAAATCTTGTTTTTGATGGCATAAATTTTGGATTTCAGATGTCCCCACAAAAAAATCAAGGGGAGATAAATCCGGTGATTTTGCGGGCCATTCGATAGCACCAACTAGATTTCATTGATATTTTCCCAAGAAGTGGACCTTCTAGAACAAACTCGTTCATCAAACAGGCACTGAAATCGATGCGGTCAGTCCAGATCATAATCGGCGATGATCGGATTATTAAAGTTATTGACTGGTGGGTATTTTGTTGAATCAGATACAGGATTACAGTAGATCTCGGGCGATATCTACGGGAGCTACAAGTTATTAACATATCGACTGATTGATTTTGATAGGCACAACAAACATCCAATGCCGTTCGGGTAATTAATATCGACTGATGCTAATCAGAGATACCCAACTGCTTTACATTCAAACTTCGCTTCTTTAGCATCCACTTTTCCTCGGTAACAACAGATCTCCGCGATAACCAACAAATGAACTCCTAGTACCTTATAGGACTTTTTGTAAGGCACTGCCAAATTGGTCGGTATGGCTGTGGCCCAAATCTACCAACCCAATAAACATTTTTGTTTTTATAGTGGTTTTCATAAATGTTATATCATACAAATTATAAAACTTAAATTTCTTAATTTGGTTACAGAAATATTTATATCACTCTTATATACCCCTTAAAGAGCCTATTTGGGGAGTTTATGGTTCTTGGTACATATTTTATTAACACTATAAAACCCAAGTTTTATAACTTGAGATAACAGGAATATTATGGAAACCACGGAAAGAATGTATCAACCTTGAGCCCTCTTATATGGCTCATGGTAATTTTATACAACCTAAGGTACTAGTTCAGTTTTATAGGACTATCTAAGTTACTTAAAGTGTTATTATATAATTTTGAAACACTTATATACATTTTAGTAACTGTCGTTACTCCAAGTGATGTTATAAAACTTTTGATAGGCAACCATCTAACCGCTCAGGTTAGCTTTGTAGGTTCGCATTTTTGCCCGGTTTTAACGCAATGGAATCAATTTATTTTACAAAATATTTTTGGTTTATTAAGCACATAAATAATTAATAACACAATTTTTATTTCAAAAAATTAAAGACATAATAGTTTTATAAAGCAGGTAACCGCAAACTTTATAAACCTACTGGTAACGGTTACTAAAGGTTATATAAAATGTTTGTAGAAACCATTATATAACCAAATTATATAATTAGAGTTTACGGTAACCTTATGTGACCATTATAAAACTGGTAAACTAAATGGCGATTTTATAAAACCTTGTTAAACTCTTATATAATTTGACAACTCTTATATAACCTTTATAAAATTTATCGTTACCATAAGTAGTACAAATTGTTTATTGGGAATCCACAAATGTATTATTAAAAGCTAATTAGCCCCAAACCATAGAATTGTGCTTCAAATGGCCCTTGATTTATATGACATCAGCTAATTTAAATAACGAAATAGTTAACTGTCCAATCCCCAAAATTGAAACAAAAACCTTGTCGTTAACTTTATTATAAAAAATAACATAAATAAATATAAATTTATTTAAAAACGTTTGAATATATTAACATTTATTGGTATAAACAAAATTATAATAATTCAAATGTGGATCAATTTCCATAAAAAATGTGTTTAAATATTTCTTGATACCGTTCTAAGTGGTCGAAAAATGCTCTTTCTGTATTATTTAAACTACCTATTTAAACTATTATATAAATTATAACCTTTTCACACAGGTTTGGAAGAAGAGGTTTTATAGAATGGCCATCAAGATCACCAGATCAAACACCTCTAGACTTTTTCCTATGGGGACATCTAAACATAAAAAACTTTTTCTCATCAAAAAAAACGAATTTTATTTTATAAGTGAGAACCACTCTGTATATATAACCCATTTACGTCCAATTTTATTATAATTTATTACACAGATTTTCATCAATATAAAATATTACTTTAATACGGAGTAAGAAAGCAAATGCTATAATATAAACACGGTCTTTAATTTTATTTTTGATTTAAATTTCTCAATAATTATGCTGATAAATTATAATTATTGATATAAAGATTAGATGCATTTAGGTGTAATTTTGTATAGTTTGTTTTTTATTAAGTAAATTATAGAAAAGTTTGCAAATTCCGGTCTTTAATGATCTGAATATTTTAACTTAAATAGATTATGGCTAGATCAGTAGATACCTTATCTTCTAATTAAGTCATATATATTTGTATATAATTAAAAGTTTGTTGATCTTGGACTGTTTTAATTTAATAACAAACTATTTTTAATGAAATATTAATTCGTTGGTGATGCCAAGAATTACCAAAATTAAAGCAAAGAATTCATCAAGATATATTATTGCAAATTTTCAGCTCTGACCTATAGGAAGGAAGACATTGATAACTAAAAACCTATTTAAAATATATTATATATGATGATGATATACACTGAATAGCAGAGGTCATAAAGAAGCAGAAATGCAATTATTGGAAATAATGCAGATTGTCTGTCGATTGATGCAGGTGCTGTCCCAAGTGCAAATTATTTATGCATATTGGTTTTCTTGTTTGGGTCATAGGTTCTTCTTCTCATACTATCTCATCTCATCCTTTTATGTGGGTGGATTATTGATAGCATCAAGTGTTATGAACATTCTAAATCAAATCGATATATTACAAATATCTTCTACCTACACAGTAAAGAATTTGAAGACATGCTCTCATCCCAAGAGGTCCACTTGATTTGTTGTTGGTTTAAAAAAGTGATCCAATTTCCTGAACCTTTATTAAGTTGGGTTAATGTGACAACTAAACTTAAATAAAGAAGTTTATCTCCACGCGGTATATAATTTAAACTTTATTGTTGTCAACATTCGATAAAGAAATACCTTGTTATGGCCTAGGCCGATAAAAAATTTTATGAGGCAAGTAATAGTTCGATTTTTTCTCGCTAGGGGTATTCTTTTGACAAATTAATCCTTTTCTAAGAAATTAGCGTACTAAACTGGTTTAATTTATTTATAATAAGCACTAATTTGTTTGTTTTACTGTTAATGTTTAATATTTTTCATTAAAATATTGTAAAATTAAATATGAATAATAAAACAAAAAGTGAGGTTAGGCAACCAAGAAAACGCATGATTCTTTTTCTACGATTTAAATTATCTTTAAGTTTTAATTTGCTTTAAGTTTTAAGTGAAATTAAATGTTAAACACAGCCCAAACCTTCCAAACTACCTAGTTTTTAAACAAAAATCCTAACAAATTGAAATTAGATACCTAGGTTAATTAAACAATTAATTGAATTCAATGTAATAGTAAAAATCCATTTCTACTTAAATCATGTTGCTAGGTATTGTCAAACTATTACTGCTTCTAAAAGCAATAATAGTTATTGTACATTTAATGTAATCTTTGGCTAATAAATAAATGAGATTCTAAAAAAGTGAGGTTAGGTCGCTTTAATGTTGAATTAAATTGACCTATATAAAGTGCTTTAAAGATAAAATGTTGTATGCCATTTGGCCAAGAAGTGCCTTTTTGTGCTTCGCTCAATTGTAGGCATCCGCTACGCGTCGGCCTTCAAACCTTGAGCTTAGCACAAAAAGCCTTACTTCTTAACCTAATGACATAAATAACTATTTTTTACGGTTTTACATGTATATACTGACCTTGCATCCTTCACACGTAAAAGCTCCAAAATGGAAGCCTGCAGCTGGCTCGCCGCAAACTTTACAGAGCTGGTTCATCTGGAATAAAACCAAGATTATGTTTCAAAAATTCACCAACACTAATCTCTAGACTGTACAACAAAACTATAAATCTTATTAAATTTTGTCTAAGTTTACTGCAGTGTTTAATAAAAACAAACTCTAAAACTGAATTCTTTGATTAATGGGGTTGAAATCCGATAACCGTGGCGTTTGTAAAATAAATTCGCGCAATTATTCATTCCTCCAATGAAATTATACGGTTATTTGTCCAAATCACATGTACACACTGAAAAAACAAATCTGTTCTATCAACCAATAAATTTTTTGTTGAAATTGTTTTTGTTGGTCCTAATAAAAAATTTGTTAACCCAAGTAAAGTGTTTAATACATTAGTATTTGCAACAAAAATGAATTTGTTGGAAAGAATTAGTTTACTCTACTGACAATATGCGTCGCCGCTAATAGGTATCCTTAGTAAACATAACAAATATGTTTTTGTTGTCAATTTTCGCCCAAAATTGACATGATGTGACATTGAAATTTATTTTATAAAGTTGACCGACTTGGTGCCATGGTTAAAGTTAAGTCTTGGTGTCATAGTGATTGAATAATAAAAAAATAATTTGTCACTGTCAAAAAATTTTTATGCAAATGCTAGAGGAAGCAGGTTCGAGTTAATTAATTTTTGTGCATTGGGCGTTATGGATGAAGAAGTAAACCAAATATTAACCGAGTGGGGATTTTCTTCATTAGAAAATACTTTTAAAGGTACCAAAATAATTTTTGTTAAAAAAAATCAAACAATATTAAACTATACCTACACAATATTGTTAATGCAACTCTTTTTATTAATTAGTATTACATACTGAAAGAGGTGCTTTAACAATATTGTGTAGGCATAGGTTAATATTGTTAAAGTTCTTTTAACAAAAATTATTTTTTGGTTATTAAAAGAACTACCAAATGTTATAACAACAAAGCAACAATGTTGTAGTTACTCATTACCATAGCTTTTCCAACAAATAGATTTATAATGAAAACAAATGCAAAAAGTTATAGAAACAAATAAATTATTACCTAAAACAAATGTAAACTGTTTTAACAACAAAATATTATTGTATGAGATATCAATAATATTAGTTACTTTAAACAAGACGCCATAGTTTTGTCAACAAAAAATATTAGTTACAGTAACATATTATGTCTCAACAAAAAAAATTTGTTGTTGTAACAAAGATTTTAGTTGAGGCTATAGCTACAAATAAAATTTGTTGGCGCAACTTTTTTTTAGTTGCTTAAACAAATTATTTTTTTCAGTGCACATACACATGCGCTGTTGTGACATTTCGTTAAAAGCTTACTTAAGCTATAATGTTACTGTCTAATAAATTTGCTGCATGCAGGTTTTATTTGTTTTTCTTTTGTAATGAAAAAGCCACGGTCGTTTATCAAACCGGATATTTTCTGCAATTCATACTCTTTACGTCTAATATAGAAATTATTACTACATAACTCATATTTACTTTGTCTAATGGATAATTTAAGTATGGCTAAAGATTCGTTTGTGGTTTTTAAGTATGTTTAGACATCATTTATAGTTGGGCTCAACGTTTTTTAGATTCGAATAAAGTTTATGAACATTTCTTCTATTTATAAACACTTTTTAATTGTATCAACCCATAACTAATATCTCCGAAACTATCAGCCCAAAAGGTATAAATGTGCATATTGTTGAATTCACAATTTATATGAGAATGCGTATGGGTAAGGTTAGGATAGCATTACTCTCGTTTAGATATGTCTATCTGAATCTATGTTCAGTTGAGACGAGAAGCGAATGCTGCGTTGCACTGCATGGCCAAGATTCGTCTCTTCGATATTTATTTATTTATTTATTTATCTCAGCCTGCAGGCCGGCAGGCTCGCTGACAATTGAGGCAGATTTAAGAATGTTCGTGATGAGAATCCGATACGTCGCCAATAAAACATCCAGATAATGTTCAAAGGGACAAGCAAATCGATATACTACCGGCTTTTTTGCAAGCTTTATCTCGTCTTGTCTCTTCGTTTCCTTTTCTTCTTTTATTTCTTCAAGCTACTCACCCTTGATGGTCTCGAGTAAGGTACCGTTTATTTATCAAATTTCATATTTTTTCACTGAACTGTGAGTTTTATATTATGAAGATTTAATATTCAAATACTACCATATACGAATTGTGTTCAGAAAATATCGGGAATTTTCGTTTTTTGAAACAAATATTTATTAATCGTCTACATTAATGTTGTCGCCTTCAAAATAGTCCCCATTGGATATTATGCACATGTGCCAGCTCTTCTTCCAATACTCGAAACACTTCTAAAACTCGATCTTTGGGATAGCCTTTAGTTCTTTCAGCGATGCGCTTTTAATGTCATCTATGCTTGCAAAACGACGGCCCTTTAAGGTTCTCTTTATTTTTGGGAATGGGAAAAAGTCAGACAGAGGCATGTCTGGCGAATATGGAGGGGTATTGTTTTTGGCCAAAAATTTTTTTCAAAATTTAACAATTTTAGAACAAATTTTGCTGCCAAGCGTTTCATACCCAATACATTCGAAAAAATTTCATGGGATGAGCCAATCGATATACCAACATCATCAGCGACTTCTCTAATGGTTCATAACCATTTCTTCCACTTTTTCCATGTTTTTATCGGTTGTTAATGTGCTTGTGCGTTCGGGGCGTTCGTCATCTTCAACGTCTTCACGGCCATCTTGGAAACTCTTATACCACTTGTAAACTCTTGTTTTACTTATAGCAGACTCACTATAGGTCTTTGTTAACATTTCACATAATTTATTTCATTTTTTAAGCAAAATTGGATACAAATTCTTTGATCCATTTCTTTTATCGAACGAAAAATCGCCGAGCTCATAAAACACGTCTAACCTTAGCGGCTGCCACAGACAAAGTAAACAATGAAAACAGCTAAACTTTTTATCATCATCGGAGGCATGTATACCAACATAATAAAGAAAATTTTATGACAAGCGGACCCTCCGAACCCGCGAAATTTAACAATTCCCGTTATTTTCTGAACACACCTCGTATGGTTGGTACAATCACAGATTGAGTTGTTTTTTAAGTAATATATTACTTTCATTTAAAGTTCTTGAACGAATCTAATTAAATCTGCTTATAAAAATAAAGTTGTGTTGGTAGAGACGAAGAAGAAGAAGAAGAAGAAAGGTGTCAACGTGCGGATGCGAATAAGTCTGTTTCAAACACATACCGCTATTGCTATTTAAGTCGATCGGTGTCTGAAATGGCCTATTGATTATGCTACTAATACGTTTTAAAATGTTTGTTTGTTTGCATATATGGCAAATAAATTCATTATTATGCACAATCCTGCGCATCGCTCATTCCAATCATAGGCATATGCTGTTTTGTCTACTAGATTCTGATGCTGTTCGGCTCTCGCGCAAGCTTTCGATTTTTCTTTCACTTAAGAGCCGGTACCTTAAATAACCGACGAGCGAATTTCATCTTTAATTGGACGTGGCACATTTTTTAACTGGATCAGAACATTCCACTTTTCATTTATAACCTTCACGCAAAGAAATTTGTTGTCAAAATCAATATAAATAAATGAATCTTCTTTACAAACTGTGTTGAAAATACGGAAAATAACAAATTGTAATAGGTACACATTCAAACAAAATTGAAAGAAATTTATTACTATAACTTAAAACACCTAGAACAGCAACTTGCTACACATATTTTTATATATCTCTGATGTCATGTACTTGTTGCGTTTGTCACTATAATCTGGGTCCAGAAAGATGTTTTTTACAACAATTACTAAAAAATATTTTTCCAAATTGTCGTAAAAATAAAAGTGTTAATTAAACACTGCCTTCAAAAATAAATTTGTTCATACAAATTGTAGCAGATCGTCGATATATTTTTGAGGGGTTGGATGCATCCCTCATGAGGGGATAAAAAAACCAATATCACTGTAAAATAATACTAGTTTTATTACTGACTGATATAAAAATCAACATATTAGTCTTAAAAATAAATGCAATAACATGCCTTATAGCTTTAAAGTAAATACCTATTTCAGTGACTAATAAAAAAATAAACACATATTTTAAAACGCCCTTATATTGCTCTATTCAAAAATATACAAATATATCTGGTGTTCCATTTAAAAAATATATGTTTTGGTTCCGACATGTTCAAATACTATCGGTTCACTTGCAGCTGCTTCGATTACCTAAAAGATTAATTACCTAAAAGATTAATTACCTTTTTTTAATTAAGGAAATTTTTAATTTTGCAGTATTGTTTTTAGATTTATAAAGCAAAAAACGGATTTATACAAGGTTGTTTTTGTTTTCAACAACTAGGACTAGGAAGCAGAGAATATTAAATTAAGTAACTTACTTTTAAGTTCTTTGATAAGATTTTTAAAACCCCATGCTTTTAATAAAGCTTCCACAAACTCATCCACACAACACAAATTATTTTCCCTTCAAATTTGGCTTATTTACAAGTATGGTGAATAGTTCTGACAACACTCAACCCTAGATAAATATTTAGGTACTCAACTAGGACTCAACTGCAACTATATTTTTACACAGTACACCGTTGTTTTCGTATGCCAAGACAATAAACTTGAATCTGAGAAGAATTTTTTTACTATAACATAGGAAAATGACAGAATCGTGGATTGACTTCTTTAACATTTATTTCTCTCAATACAAACATGCGGCTGCTTCGCCATTTTTTTCTTAGATACTTATCGATTACTCTACTCCCTACTTTACCGACAGTAGCGGAACATATAAGCGCGGCATATTCAAATTTATTTCCTACAATAAACAACTTGATTTAAAACTACCCCACTTGCACACATTTTTCACACAACTTGCAAATAAGTTTGTCACAACGACGTACACAAACTTGGATTGTAGTTATTACACGCGTTAGTATTGTTGCGTTCTTCATCACAGACCAAAGCATTATTGCTACAATTTGTTTATTTCTTGTTTTACACAAACAATGCAAATCTTTACAATGGGTTTAGTTTAGGATCATATTTGGGATTAACGAAGAAAAAAATAATTTATGTAAATGAAGCCATAGAAAGAAAATAAAAATCGGGAAGTATAAAAAAAGAACCTTAAGTTTTATTATTTAAATATTGCCAATTAAGAGTGGCGCGGCTGATAAGCTATCGGTGGTGCAGGATCTCTGAGAAGGAAGAAGAAGAATACCCCTCTTCTTCTTCTTCTTCCGTAATGAGAGAATCTGTGGCGAACGTGTTCGTTTCGAGTTAATTGCGCACGCTCGAAGTATTTCTATGCGAAATATGTTTGTGTGTGCACCACAGGCCGAAATAAAAATCAACAACGGGTCATGAATTCCTCCATAGAGACGATCACGCGTGGAACAAACAATATCGATTGTTATGAAAATAACAATGAATGTGGAAAATTTTTCCTTAAAAATTTAGTGGCGCTCGAAACTTGGTACACGAAAAGAAATAGTTTTCTCGATTTTTATGTAAGAATGTCATATTCTCGCACGCAAAATCGTTGAAGAATGAAGCTCATTCTTAAACGATTTTTGGTAACATTTAGTTTTTAAGTATTGGTACCCCCAAAATGTCAAACTGATTAATAACCTCAAATTCATTACTTTTATTGAAAATGAAGCCTTTATTATTGTTTTGTAATATAAAGTTTGCTCCAACAATGCATTTTAATGCAAAATTTTAAGTTTAATGTGTAAAAGTGCAGTTCAGGTTGTACTTGTGCAGGATAACAAATATTGTCATTTTGTGTTGCCAACTGACATTTTGCGAGAAAAATCCCCTAACTAACAACGACCACAAAACAATTAAAAAAACTTAAATAAAAGTTAAAATCGAGAAAATAGTATAAATCACACGTTGCAGAAGGCTATTCTCGCACTCATTCGTTCGTCCACTCGCTCCTTCGTCGCTCGAGGCCAAATTTCGAATTCGTGCGAGAATATGTGGCCTTCTGCAACTTGTACTTTAATATACTATTATATTAAATGCTACAATATTGTTGGAAATTATGTCACTGTCAAATATAGTACATAATTTTGCTGTGAGGGAGTTATCGCAAAATGTAACAAAATGTACTGGTACCAAATGTGTAAAACAAGCAACTCCATTGTAAAGATTTGCATTGTAGGTATGTGTAAAACAAAAAATAAACAAATTTTAGCAATAATGCATTTAGTCTGATGAAAAACGCAACAATACTAACGCGTGTAATACTACAACCCAAGTTTGTGTATTTTTGGTACGTCGTTGTGGTAAACTTATTCGCAAGTTGTGTGAAAAATGTGTGCAAGTGGGGTAGTTTTAAATCAAGTTGTTTATAGTAAAAAAAAATCCTTCTCTGATTGGTTGATTCAAGGTTATTAATGTGTTTTGTCTTTGCATACCAAAACAACAATCTTTTAGGTAATCGAATTGTGTGTGGTACCTCCCCCTGGATTAAGTCCTCAAGTGTTTTACCTGGATAAAATATGTGAGAGAGACGAATCGTCTCAGACGATCAGTGCCAATGAATAATTTCCTGGACTACCACACTTGGATCAATTTCATCACAGCTGCCTGGCAATTATCCCGAAGTCCAAGTCTGCATAAATTAGATGAGTAGTTACCAAAATTACATGACCATATAATACCCAATAATATTAATACTAGTTAATACGAAATCCGCAACCTTTAACTAACAAATAACCCGTCAGGTAAAATTAATTAGTCGCAAACAATTTCCAAGACTCCCATGCACAAAAATAAAACATAGTCAAAAAAATACTATAAACACAAGGGTACACATAAGAAGCCATTAATCACTCAAGTTACGATAAACATTAGGCAAAAAGAAACCATCTTAAAGAAATAAACATCTTTAGATTACTAAGACGTAAGGGGACCATGAATTAGGTAAATAAACAGCCGCACCGCACAGTGAGGTAAATTCGAGGGTATCTGCAATTTCAGTAGGTTAAACAAAGGCGGGACAAACAGCTGCTTATGAAGTCGGTACTCGGCAAGAGGGGCTGAATTTCCACGTAGTCACAGGGCACTAATTACGGCGGGGTGCGTTCTGAAGATAAGACTCAATACCGCACAGGGGGGCAAACAATTCTAAAGCGGCTACCAGGAACCGAAATCTGACTCGGACAGCGACGATCAGGAAATACACCATCAAGGATAGGCTCTAGCAGCATACTAATCCACCTACCCCCATTCAGCAATCCCAACTGAATGGGGTTACTACTAAAGCCCTGGTTGAGGAGGATTCCGGATTGTACTTAGGTTTGGGTCAGTTCAATGTCCTCCAAAAACCCTTCCTAAACTGGACGTATGGCCCGACCCGGCTGACAAAAATCCCGGGAGCTGCCTTAACCATAGACACTGTCATCCACGACCTCCAAGGGTGGATCTACCAGGCGGCGTAAAAACTTGGGATCCAACAAACACAGGTAATGCTGTGATTTGGCGGGATGCGCAGGAGAACGGAAAGGGGGTAAAATAACCCTGAGAGATTAGTGGAGGATAATGTGTTTGGGGCCTGCCATACGTTCCCATACTCATACTCATATAAGGGCGTTCCATAACACCCATAAGGGTAATATTTATTATTTTATTCGTCACTGAAATAGGTATTTATTTTAAAGCTGTAAGGCCAATATGTTGATTTTTATACCAGTCAGTAATAAAACTAGTATTATTTTACAGTGCTATTAAATTTTTTTATCCCCTCATCCAACCCTCCAAAAATATATCGACGATCTGCTAAAATTTGTATGAACAAATTTATTTGGTTGCATTAAAAAATGCAACATTTTGTAAGTAATGTACTAATGTAGCCTTATAATATGCTGCAATTTGTAGAAGTGAATTTTTGTCGTTGCTTGAATAATATTGTGTCATTTTTGACGGCAGTGTTTAACACTTCAATTTGGAGATATACTTTTTTAGTAATTGTATTAAAAAACTTTACAGTTTTGTCATCTTGTACCATAAATTATAAAATGTATGTATACCTACACAATAGACTGGGCCAAAAAGTATTTTATAAAGTATATCAAAAATATTGTTTCTCAGAACTCCCAAACCATTGAGTTTAACAAAATTGACTCAAATATATTTTTTTAAGGAAATTGAATGCTCTACAAAAATGTCTAAATAAAATTTTCCGTCAGATGAACCGTTTCCTTAAAATCATTCCTTAAAAATTGGTATTGTTTTACAATTTGATCTTCTAACTTTGGAATTTTGTAATTCATGTAAAAATCAGTACCTAGAAAAAAATCCATAAATATTTTTATGGGAAATCAAATGCTCTACAAAAAAAGTATCTTATCATTTTTGACTAAATTCACTTGTTGAAGTCAAAACGAAATTTTTGTTTTTCCCCTTTCTCTACAAAAAATATTCTTATAAGTCAATTTTGTTAAACTTAAGGATTTGGGAGTTCTGAGACAAAAACTATTATTTACTCAAACTTTCAAAATAATTTTTTTGTCACCCCAAACAATTTTCGATACAAAGAAAAAAATAGTCGATTTTTTGGACCAGTCTAATAACACAGTTATAACATTTTCTGGACTTAGATTATAGTGACAAACGCAACAAGTACTTGACTAATGATTTTGACAACAAATTTCTTTGCATGTAGTGGTGGTGGTAGATAGTTATTTTTATTAATCGCTGTGGCGAGCACCGATATGGAAAGAGAAACTAGATAAATTGCCCAACAAACAGGGAAATGAAGACGGCTTTTTAACCGTTCATATACCACATTCAAATTTATTGGTACCATAACGCAGAGATATCTTGCGTTGGTAACTAGTGCCAGCGCATACGCTGCTGAGGTTGCAGCTGCACTAGATGCTCTTTTATCCATCTACTTTATATCAACTACTCAGCAATTTACATAACTGCCTATGTGGCGGTGTTGCCAGTCGTTCCATTATAATACAAAAATGATAAAGTTCTTTTTTCTACTACCTTACTAGAAAACTTAATTTTCCACCCCCAAACGAGGGAGGAAAATGCCTCTTTTCCTCCCCGGGAGAAAAAAAAAATTTCCTTCTTTTTTTTTAACAATTTTACATTAGCAATAGTTTTTGTACCTTGTCTAGCCCTATTTGATTTTGTAGAAAAAAGATTTACTCCGCGCTTGTCCAACCATTCTTTTAACAAACTATATACATATATTCATTTTCATATCGCTCTTTCGATTTTTAAGGAAGGAAATTAATTGCAACTATTCTTGCCTCTTTAGCAAGATCTTGCGGAAGGTCTTCTTCGCTAGGACTCATTTTCAAAGCGGTTGAACTTAACAGCAAATAATTTTTTGTTTTTTTTTTATTTTTCCCTTATTTTTTAAAAAACCAAAACTTTACTTTTTTACTCCAAAAATGTCCATAAGGTGATGTACTTTTTCTGCCATTGTCATAACTTCATTAAAATGAAGTTTTGCCCTTAAAAGTTTTTTTAATTTAGAATCTGATATTATATTTGCATAGTTATCTTTTTATATTGATATTATATAATAATTAACAAGTAAATTATCAATAATAAATATTACTGTCACTTTGACAGTGTCGGAGTATTTAATTAAGATCTTCAGCAGAAATACCATTTTTTAAATACTAGTCCAAATTTTAAAAAAATTAACTGTATTTTACAAAACAAACAATTTCCTATGTCCCTAATTTGAACCCACAAAGTGCGACATAAAATTTTTGTGTGTTGTCATGTTTAACTTTATTGCGCTATTAGGTTGGCTGTACTCGTTTAAACCCAACACTGCATCCTAATTGACAATAAAATATTGTTAAATGTAATTTAAAATAATTTATATGCCGAACAGTCGAACAGAAAAACATTTTAAATACTTTCTTGTTCACACGGTATTTAGATAGCATGTTTCATATCCAAGCTATCTATGAGCAATTTTTATACATTAACGTATCCAATGTTGCCACTTTTCTATAGTTATTTCCAAAGTTTGATTTTTCTACTACAGTCTAAAAAATTACAATCATATAAAAAATTATATAGACATTTACATATAAAGTTTTAAAAAATTGACCGTCTGGTTTTCGAGTAAAAAATTAGTAAAGTTGTTATCGTTTATTATTTCTAAACTGTGTTTATGGCATGTTTTTATTATTATTGCAAATAGAAGAGCCATGTACATTTTTGTCAACTTTCACTAATAAACGATGATGTTGACAAAATTATCAATCTGTCATATTCGTCTAGAAGATCTGGCAACACTGGATTACGAACACGTGATTATCTAGGGATATTTGGTTTAATTTATTTGGTAACTACCATAATTTCTTAAAAAAAAACAATTGTATTGTTATTTTTTTTTTTTGCTACATCACAGCATATAACATTACCATATTAAAAATTGTAGATGTTTTAAAGAGTATAAAAAATATTTATTGAAATAGGTACTTATGGTGAAATATACTCTGGATGAATAGGTATTTCAATTATTTAGGTACCTAAATATTTATTTCTACCAATTTGTTTATCTAAAATCTTTATTTTTTGTGTGATTTTAACAGGATTTGTTTTAAGGAGATCTTGATAAACTGTATTTTTGGAGAAAATAAGGCCATATTTGTACAAAATACAAGGCCTACTATGTCAGTTTTTAAGAGTAAATTTTTAAGAATTGATATAAGCGATTTTTATAAACAAAATCTAAGCACGGCACTGGATTCACCACCCCTCAAAACGACCCTTTAATAAATTTTATTAAAAAAGTAGAAAAATGCACAACAATAACTACAACGAATTATTGTCAAGTTTTCCATGAAAAAAACATTGAAATAAAATTAAACTTATAGTAATAGTACATATTTCTGTAAATGTGTATATATCCTTATGTATATATTTATTAAATATATTTGGTATAACACTGAATAAAGAAATGTCACTGCAACTGTCAAAATCGAGAAGCGTTACCATAGAAACCAACTATCAACAACTCGCAATGTTGTCGCGTTTACATCCTATTTTTTACGATTTTTACAATATATAAAATAAAATAAGTTGACTGTTGTTTAAATTAAATGTAATAAAACGACAAAGTAAATTTTGTTTTTGCAAGTTGGTACCTATGCATTAAGTATAAAAGCAACTCCCACAATAATAAAAAATAATAAAAAAATAAACGACATTGAAATTTTTTTCCCCAACTTATTTTTGATTTTAAACAAAAAATTTAAATTATTCTCAAGTAAAAATAAAATTAAGTAAAAAATATTTTTTTTTATTTAAAACTTTGATTTCCGTAGGTATTTACAAAAAAACTTGTAGCTCGAATAATTTTCTACAAAAATTTGTCTTTTATATTGTGTGGATTGTGGTTGCATGTATATATTTTAGCGATTTATGATTTTTTTTGTCATTATAATGTCATCGGAAATTTTTTTTTTTTTAATCAGGAAATTTTAAGTTAAAATTCATCAAAGTCAAATGTTTAATAGAATCTAGAGAAAATAGGTATATAACACTAACTGTACAATTTTTGGGTTAAAATGTTATTATTTTTCTGTAATTTTAAATGAAAAAGATTAAAAAATATATACCGATATGTAAACCTATGTATATAAAATTGAAAAAATATTGTCGTGTGAAGGGAAATTTGTTTTTTTCAAAAACGAAGCAAGGTGCGAAAAACATATTTTTTTTAATAAAAAAACAATGGCGTGTCATATCTTCATAAAAATAACTGCTGAGATTCCCTAGGGACGCCACTGGAATTAATATTTTTTTTTTGGTTTGGTAGGTATGAACATCATTATTTTTAGAAGCAAATTAAAGATATTAGGAAAAATCAGAATTATCTCGTAAATGAACAATTTTAGGTAATTTTAAAAACCTCCTTAAAAAATTATTACATATAATAAACAAAATTTACCTACAATGACATTAGTGGCGACTGCGTCATAATCCATAGAACGAGAGTGGCGATGAGATTAAACGGGGAGACAATAGGTGGCACTGAAACCGCGTTTCGGGGTGTTTTTCGTGGCAAGCGTGGCAACGGCGTGACGTGTGACACGAGGGCGCGAAGCGGATTCGCGTCGGCCGCATCACGAGTCGATTCGATCGGGAGAATCGACTAGCGTCCACCTTTAGCAGCAGATAGACGCGCAGAACTGCAGGTACTGAGCACCTGCCTGCGCCTCGCAGCATCCGCTGCTCGCTCCTTCCTGCCCATAGAAAGTCGATGCGAGGGCGCCAGGGGGCGCGCGCGCCCGGTCGGCGGCCGCGCGCAGGCCACGCCCCGCGCCACGCCCCCCTGCGCGGCGATTGGCGCGGGTGGGGACTGGCGAAGGACCAGCAATCGCCGTGCTGTGGGCATGGCGCGAGTCGACGCGCTGATTGCGCAACGCCGAAACTATGCGCTATTTAGGTTCTACCTGTTGATCTACTGAACATTTCAGTTTTCCAGTTGATTGGCAACATCTTTGTTTTCATAATGCTCGCTTGATTTTTCTATATTAATAGTCCATGGTATAATTTTTGACCCCAATATTCTCTTAAAAATAAAATTTTATATTCCAAGTCTAAATTCTAAAGTCTATTCAAATCCAAGCTGGACTAAATGTAAACACAATCCTCCGAATCGACCAATAAGAGCTCACAATCCGAGTCACACCATCAGAATCGACCAATAAGAACGAGTTATCATGCGTCTGGGCGTTTTTGTTTAGTCCAGCTTGGATTTGAATACACTTTAGGAACCTATCACCAAGCTTTCTATGTAGAAGCTGCAAATACCAAGGAACGAAAGAATTCTCCTATAAATTGAAGGGGTTAGAATAAAAAGGGTATAAGTAACATTTTCATTTTTTGGAGATATTTGAAGTTAAAGTTATGTTACCATAAAAAAGTGAAGAATTTTGTTTAGTAATGTTTTTCTACTGGATAATAGAGGTCCCTAGAAGTATGAAAATTACTTAAATCCTTTTAATTTCGATACGTCGGAACCTTATCTTTCACAAAACGAACTTATCTCCTAAATTAAAGAAATTGCACTTATACCCTTTCTATTCTAACCCCTTCAATTAAAAGTTTCGGAGCTACAATCTGATTGAAGAGAATTGTGATATTTTTTTTTTAATTTGCCCAACCTCAAATGTACCGTTTTTTTACATTATTTATTTATAAAAACTATAGTTGTAATTATTTACATTCTTTGTATGGACGTTTGGCCGTTGGATTAAGAAACGATTATTATCCTATAATATAGGTACATATGTATGTATTATATAATATTATAAAACTGTGGCATAAGTCTACCTTCTTAAAAAAGTATTCGTATTCGTGTTAACCAAGTTGGCTTTAAAAGGCAAAAAAATTAATTAGGTATAGGTATAATAATATAATAATAATAATTATTTCTTTTTTTTCAGTCTTTTGAAAATTTGACATTTAAGGCTTGTTTATAGTGTTACTGCTTAGGTTACTGCTTATGTTTAAGCGTTTAAAGTTATCTTTATAATATCACAATAACAATGGTTGGTTTAAGAATTTAGGAATATAGGTAAATACTGCATTTAATGAAATTCCAAAGTGTAAGGTGCAATATAAGTGATATTTCTCCATAAAATAGTTTTAACTAAACAGCATTTATTAAAAAAAATCTAACTTCTCTATTATGAAATAAGAATATCTGTATCAAAGGTAGGTTAATGTATAAGGAGAAAACCAGATATTTGGACCAAATGCACAAAAATGCCAAATTTTCAAAAGACTGCGTTCCGTACGTAGTCACGTGGTGGGACTTTGAGGTGTGGAGCATAGTACCTAGTTGAAAAAATTCAGAAGTGTGAAAAAAAATTGTTTTTCTCCTGGATTAAAAATAATTCCAAAACAACAAAAGCTAACCATTATTTTTATAAAAAAGACAAAATTTCGTGAATTATGTTTATTTCGAAAATTCGAAATTTTGAAATTTTTGGAATATCTACTTTAAATTTTTGAAATTTTTTCATAATTAGGGTATGGTGCAAATTTAAATTTGCAAATGAAAATAGTACTTAGGACAATATTAGGACATTGTTTAAAATTATCTCACTGTGCGAATGTATTCTACAATTTTTAAATTTGTGCATTTAATTTTGCAATTACTTTATATGGTATACATCCAGGGCCGAGCCTAGGGTATCTGCCGCCCGGGTGCAATAATTAAATTTGCCGCCCCCATTAATGTAAAAAATTAGGTTGTCGGTAGGGAAGGAGTTCATAATTTATCATTCTCAATAAACATACTTATAACAAATTTTATAAAATAACAAAGTATTTATTAACAAATACATAAAAGAATAAAATAAAAATACATTCAGGAAAAAAAACAAAAATATTTAAACTAAACTAAAAAACTAAAATCTACTTTTCTCGCTTTTTTAATAGCAAATTCCCTAATTAAGTCGCCTACATCCAAGTTGTTAGAAATATCTTCTTCAATACTTATAATTGCTAAATTTGAAAGCCCGAATTGACTCATATTGGATCTTAAATAGGTCTTAATTAGTTTTAATTTCGAAAATGACCGCTCTCCATGGGCAACAGTAACTGGCATCGTCAAAAATATTCTTAAAGCTACAAATAAATTCGGAAAAATGCCTTTTAAATCATTAACTAGTTTTTAACTTAAACGCATTAAAAGACAAAAGAAACTACTATGTTTGCATCCTATTTGCCTCACGTTAATAGAAAAACTAAAAATTGCTGAAATACGCAGCCGTCAAATCGGAAGAAATTATGCTTTAACTTTACAGTTCAGCTTGTAAACAATATCACGTGGTACACAGCGCGCGATTTAATTGGTTTCCCGTAAGCCCGCTTCCGTAAAACATGAAACTTGACGAACTCGAAGCGGACGGACGGAAAGCGAAGCGGGCGGGAGGCAATCTATAAACCGGGCTTTAAGAAAATTGTCATCATCATTTTTTGTGGCTATCGCGCGTTCGGTTATGTCTTTTTTATCATTGTCGCCTGACCGCACAATTTTGGCATTGTTTTTATGTGTAGAAAAGCCCCCCGCCCACCCTGTCAATCCCTTGTCTATGAAATAAATACGATGGTTCCTTGAAACGCCGACATCAATAAAACGCAAGTGATTTTTAGAAAGTTTTTTGCATATTGCAAGGTGGCTTTTTTATTCTTGATAATATGATACAATTTTTTTGATGATATTTTGCCGCCCTGTGTTAGTGCCGCCCGGGTGCCATGCACCCCTTGCACCCCCGGCACGGCTCGGCCCTGTATACATCATATACCTACATACATATGTAGGTACTTACCTATATGTATCTTTCTCAATTACCTACTTAGAATACAAAAAAGCGTTTCATATTTTCCGTGACAAGGTGTTAAGCTGTGACATCACTTCTGTTCAATGTTGCCAGGTTTGGTGAAAATTCACCAGATTTGGTGATTTTTAATTCATTTGGTGAATAAGTGAAAACTTTTTTTAAAAGCCTTATTTCTGGTGATTTTTTCGGCCCTGACATTTGTAAATTAAAATTTTCCTAAAAACACGGTTAAAATCGGTTAAAAATTTTAACCGTTAAATGTTAAAATGTTAAAAAGTTAAATGTTAAAATGTTAAATGTTAAAATGTTAAATGTTAAAATGTTAAATGTTAAAATGTTAAATGTTAAAATGTTAAATGTTAAAATGTTAAATGTTAAAATGTTAAATGTTAAAATGTTAAATGTTAAAATGTTAAATGTTAAAATGTTAAATGTTAAAATGTTAAAATGTTAAAATGTTAAAATGTTAAATGTTAAAATGTTAAATGTTAAAATGTTAAATGTTAAATGTTAAAATGTTAAAATGTTAAATGTTAAAATGTTAAATGTTAAATGTTAAAATGTTAAATGTTAAAATGTTAAATGTTAAAATGTTAAATGTTAAATGTTAAAATGTTAAAATGTTAAATGTTAAATGGGCCATTCCACGCTTAACGGATAGGGCAGTTGCCGTGTTTTTATTTACAAAATAATATTGTTCTATTATATTACCAATGTCAAATTTTTATAAATAGTTCTAAACAAAAGCTGTTTAACAAGGTTTTTATTTGGCAAAATTAAGTATCGTGATTGACTGTTTAATTCCTTAAAAATTAATAATTTAAAGCGTAACGGGCGGGACAATTGCAAAGTCCCTATCCTATCCGTTACGCGTGGAATGGCCCAAATGTTAAATGTTAAATGTTAAAATGTTAAAATGTTAAATGTTAAAATGTTAAATGTTAAAATGTTAAAATGTTAAATGTTAAAATGTTAAATGTTAAAATGTTAAATGTTAAAATGCTAAATGTTAAATGTTAAAATGTTAAATGTTAAAATGTTAAATGTTAAAATGTTAAATGTTAAAATGTTAAATGTTAAAATGTTAAATGTTAAAATGTTAAAATGTTAAATGTTAAAATGTTAAATGTTAAAATGTTAAATGTTAAAATGTTAAATGTTAAAATGTTAAATGTTAAAATGTTAAATGTTAAAATGTTAAATGTTAAATGTTAAAATGCTACCAAACATACAATCTGAATCTAGAATTTTAATCTCTAATGTTTTAAAATTATTATTAAAACATGAATTTTTGCCCAAAACTAAATTTTGGAAAGTGTGTGATGCCAAAAAAGGTTACAAAGGTCTTTTCTTTCCAGCGCTTTAAATGAAATAAATAAAACAAAAATGCAAAATAGATTAGACTCCAAAACATTAAGTGGAATTTTACATAAAAAGTAGGTAAAAGATTAATTTTAAACTGCTGTTTCGCACAAATTATAGTATGTACCAATAAATTTTGTTTTTTTTATAAGAACAAGTCTGTAATTTAATAATGTATTTAGTTTCATTTAATTATTATATGCAAATATACAAAAAAATGCAAAATCTGGTGATTATTTATTAAATCTGGCAACTTTTAAAGCAAGTGTCTGGTGATTTTAAGTTTTTTGACCTGGCAACATTGCTTCTGTTGCATGCTAAAAATGTAGGTACTCAAAACAAGTAAAAATCGAAATAAGCGTTTTTTAAATATTAGGAAATACCTACCTATCAAATATTAAAAAAAACTGCAAGACTCTGTATCTTGGCAAATCAAGGATTTGGTCAAAAAAGTAGGTACCTAATTGATAATTAATTTACATGTTTCTTATTTTAAAAAGGAAATTCAATTCGCTTAAAATAGCTATTTGTTTTACAAGTGTTGAAAAGCGACTTCATGCGACTTCATGCGAATGTTTAAGTTGCTAATGCACGAGATTGAAGAAAGCTTTCCTCACAAGTACTTAAAACACAATGTTTTTTCTACGACCCTTTTATTTTTTAATATTTTCAAACACAAAACAAAATAACCTAAAAACATGTTTGACAGCTTTACTTTCATCTTATGCTTTTTTAAGGTATAAATTACTTAAAATTAATAAACTTACCTTATTAATTTAAATAAAGGCACTAAAAATTAGAATTTATTATAGAAACACAATTAATTGTGTTCTAAATTATGTTTATACAAATACAATACAAATTTTGAAACGAATGTCAAAAGATGCTGTCAATTTCTTTTCTGCAGACCTGTCACTTTTCACACAGAAACAGTGTTGCCAACCATGTGAAACCAAATTATGGTACACAACCCTCAAAATTATGGTACAATTCATAAAATTATGGTACACCTTCTAAAATATAAATAAGAGGCAGTTTTTTTTAAATGGATAGAGGAAAAAAATATAAAAAAACAACACCACATTTTCATTTCTAAATGTTTTCAACAAATAAAAATAATTATTTCTAACAGTAACTTTGGTTTTAAAGTAAAAAAAAAAGATTTAATTAAATCATATAATTTAATTAAATGAGATCTTCGAATTGAATATCACCACCATCAGTCTTATTAGAATATACTTATTTCTTTAGTCATTAGCTTGTACATAGGTGACGGTGGATCAAATCCAACGCAATTTTTTTCCATTAATTGGCTACTTAATAGTTTCACTGCAAAGTTTATTGCGCAAATCTGTTCCCAGATAGCACAAGTACGTTCGTAGGACGTTCGTAGGACTTCCACCCAGGACAACCCGAACGTCCTCAGGATGTCCGGGGTCTGCAAAAGTACGTTCGTAGTACGTCCACAGACTTCCGAAATAGACTGTTTCAGATGTCCTCAGGACGTCCGTATTTGACCATAGACAAAAGAAAAGAAAAAGACCACCAATTGAATAGGACGGCGCATGCATAACGTTCCCGTAGCGCATAGCGCATGGTGGTGAGCGGCTGAACTATATAATTGTCATACTGCTCTGCAGCCGTCTTTGTTTTTATATGTATTCAACAAAGACAACATTCTAGCGGGTGTGTTTGAGTAATTTTTGTATTATAAAACTTCGTTTTGTGAGGTTACATTGTTTGTGTACATGGTTTATTTGTTTATTTTTTTGTGTATGCTTTGTCCAGAGCTACATTAAAGGTAATAATTTTATAAACACTCTGCACCTCCTTAATACTTTGTTTTTTAGGATCTAATCGTTCTGATATACCTGGTAGGAGATTCTCAATGTCCCTAAAGATAATAATGGGCAGTTTAAACTTTAAATTGTTATTATTATAAAAATATAAACCACATATGGTTTACAGCTTTATTTGAGGTAATAATATTAAAATTTATATGGTTTATATGTAATATACAGGGTGTCCCATAAATAGCGTGCAATACTACGTGCAAAAATAAGAAAAAAAAGTTCCCATAAACATAGGCCGAGAAATGCTTTCTAAGGAAACTACAGCCCCCAAATGAGGAGCCCCTGAAGATGGTTTTTATTTAATATATCCAAAATCGTTAAGGTAGAAATTAATCAAACTTTTTATGGCCAATAAGATGTACATTACATAATAATAACAATTCAAAATTTCCATGTGGGGTGGGTCAGATTGATAGGGTATAGGGGTTAAAACCACCCTCCTTTTTGTACGTGTCTCGTGCTGGGATTTGATGTGAATTATGAAATTTAGGAATTTTACACACAAAAAAGGTCCTCTTGTTAAACTTTGATATTCTCCATTGTTTTCGCTTAAAATCCATTTAAAAAAAATTACCTTACATAGCATAAAAGATCATAATGAATTCACAAGAGAGAAAAATTCAAAGTAGGCCATGGAACACAGCTGCCATCTTTAGGAAAAATTATTTAATACAGGTGACAGTTTTATGTAATATGTGACAGGGTGTTTAAAAATTGTCCATGGCCATGTTTAAAAATTGTCCATGGCCTACGCTGAATCTTTTTCTCTAGTTGTGATTTAATTATGAATTTTTATGCTATGTAAGGTAATTTTTAAATCGATTTTAAGCGAAAACGGTGCATGCTATCGAAGTTCATCAAGAGGACCGTTTTTGTGTGTAAAACTCTGAAATTTTATGATCTGATATCAAATCATAGCACATGATACGTACAAAAAAGTTAGGGTAGTTTTACCCCCCCTCCATTTCTATCTGACCCACCCCTTATAAAAATTTTGAATTTTTTATCATTCCAATTATTGGCTATATAAAGTTTGATTATATCCCAAAATTTCACTTTTTTATCTTAAACGGTTTTGGAGATATTTAATAAAAACCATCTTCAGGGGCTCCTGTTTTGGGGGCTGTAGCTCCCTTGGAGAGCATTTCTCGACCTATTTTTGTATGCACGCTAATTATGGGACACCCTGTATAAGATGTTTTTATGCAAAAATGTTTCGTTTGTTTTGTTTATATTTAAGATTAAAGTTTATTAATTTTTTCACCATATTATATCTCCTAAAAATGTTTTTATTTGTTAGGTACCTATTTGTTATTTTTTATTTTTGTTCTGTTTTATAATACAGTGTTATATACAGTGTTTCCCCAGAGGGGTTTGTGAACATTTTTATTATGCGTTTTACGAAAAAACATTCTTCATAATATCTTCTAATTATTTAAAAATGAGATTCCCATTAAAAAATTAATCAAATATACAGGTTGTTTAAAAATTAAGAAAATTCAAAAAGTACCTTTATTTATAATATTTTATAATATCTATAGATATATATTTATAGTTGGCAATTTAAAGACCAAATATAAATTTAAAAAATTAACATCTTTAAATAAAATTAGGCATTCAATATTTTATTATTTCGTATTATAATTTTCATCGACTTTCTCTAAAAAAATTCTATAAATGAATTAATCCGTGATTTGGAAGCACCCTGTATATTTGTTTAAATTTTTTCTTAAAACGTAACAATTTTTGTCTTAAAAAAGTTTTTCCAATTGGCAACCAGGCACACATTATTATTTATTACTATTTACTTTATAATATTTACTTTATTTATTTATTACTATTATTATTTATTTATACTATTATTTATATACATTTGTTTCTTGAATAAAAAAATTTATCTTAATATGCATTTTTATTATTTCTATCATAAATAGATCTATTTTAGTTTTAAATCTCCCTCCAAACACCTAGTTCATTCCCGTAGCCACCGAGGGCGCTCGAAACTATGTGCCTTAATCGTAACACGTAAAGTGTTCCTCTCCTTTTTTCCTTTCTCTATGTATTTGACCCCAAGCTGTCCAATTCGGGACATATGAGGACCGAATTAGGATATAATTTTATTATAATAAAAAAGCCTACAGACGTCCTGGAGAGGTATATCCTATAAGTTCAGACCTGAAATTCTCTGAATCGCAAGATATTTTTTTAACACACTCGACTAGCTAGACATTATTCGTTACTGAGCAGATGAGGATGGAGATGGGGACTCCAAACAATTAATGTTCAGCTATGCCATTACGGACACACACTTCCAACTAAATATTGCAACCAATCGCTATTTATAGTTAGCTCGCGTGCGTAAGCAGCCGTGAGATGTATCGATTATGCTGCGGCAGGCCGAATTCCAGCCGTAAGCGGGCCGGCTAGGGCAAGCCGAAGGATTTTGCATCGGCATGCCGTATTCTGGCCGACTTCGGTTAGAACATGGCTAAACGGTACCGGGGTAACATAACGCGGGCCGTAATTATAATTATATAAGTAAAAAAAAATGGACATCTTTTTTTTAAATCTTTTATCGTGCTTGATTAAATAGTATTTTTAATAAAAAACAAGGTGTAATTTTTTTTCACTTAGACCCTTTATAAAGGGTGATATATCAAATTGTATCTTCAACTTTCGTCGCAGGCAGAAAACCGATGGACGTACTGAGGCCTAGGCCTCAGGATGTCCATCGGCCTAGGCCTCAGTACGTCCATCGGTTTTCTGGTCGCGACCGTCTGTAAAGGATTTAAACCGGATGTCCTCAGGACATCTTGTGCTATCTGGGTTTTAATTAAATTAATTTTAGAAAACACAAATTTTGATAATGCATTAAATTTAAAGCTAGCCATAGAACAAGAATATATTTAGCCAGTTTGAGCAGACAAAATAGCAAACTGTTCAAAACAAAAATGGTATAAAAAATTTAAAACACATAAATTACACATTTATTTTTAAAATCAAAAGAATTAACTGAAAAAATCGTTTTGCCGTTGAATGAGGATTAACGCAAAGTTGCAAAATTATGGTATAATTATTGATTATGGTACGCCTAAAAAAATTATGGAAAAGATAGTGAAATTATGGTACAATTCCATAATTATGGTACGGTTGGCAACGCTGCACAGAAATGCCACTTTACATTCGTGTGTGCCTTGCCATTGGCACAAAGAACATTGGCAAGTTGCCAATGAAAAGATAAATTTTCTAAGCAACGATGCCATTACGAAATGTGGCTTTTACATAGTGGTCGTAAAAAAAAGTAATTAATAAATTTACATACTTACCTACATAGCCTATGTAACATAGGGAGATAGCTATTTTTCATTTCATTTGCGTATTGCTGAAAAAACGTAAGGTTTGATAAATAAATAACAAGAGTGCCAATGTGGTAAAAATAAAACGTTGTAGGTACCTATTTTAATTAACAAATTAATACTCTATTACAAATTAAAGTATTATTTAAAACTAAAAACAACATAACCAGTACTTAACAATACAAATTGTCAATTTATTTTTATAATGGCAAAATTTTATTAATGAATTCATAAACGTTTAAAACTGTCATATTTGTTATTTCTTAAGTTGGTAGTTCAAAATTTAAAATGGCAATTATAAAAAGTGCTAAAAAAATTGAGATTTACATAAAAAATATACTGTAATAATCAATTTTTTAAGCCAAATGTAAATCTCATGAGAGATCGTGAGATACCTACCTACGAAATAAAAAATGGCGTGGGTATGAAAACAAATGTAAATTACAAAAGTATTTTTTTTGAAATCTGTGTTGTAAAAAAATCTGAAATTATTTGTGAATGTGTCTGGTGCCTCACAAAATCATATATTTAATTTATCTACGTATTTATGTTATTTAACAAGTGAATAATATTTTAAATAATTTGGTTGGGCCTTAAAAAATCATCAAATTGCATATAATTTAAATATACCTTTTTAAAGTTGTTGGAAAAATACTAATTTTTTCCAAACGACACCTAGTTGATAATAGAGGAACTAAACCGAATAACCCCAACATTTAAAAAGAAAACTGTAAAGTTCTTTTGAGGAATTTTAGCGGCATTTTAGAGATGGCGCCTTAATCGCAGCGCCATCTACTCATATTTATTAATCGTTTATAAATCGGCGTCGTTATAAGTTTTTATTAAAATTAGGTGTAGCTTGGTGAAACATACAGTATATTGTCGAAAATATACAGCACGTAATCTTCTTGAACATTAAAAATAATTCACATCAGGCTAAAGGTAAGATAAATAGTGTTTTTGAAGTAAAAACCATGCATAACCTAAAAAATCTTGCTTTCAGATGGATATCAGGCCGAATAATACGATTTACATAAACAATTTAAACGAAAAAGTGAAGAAGGAAGAGCTGAAAAAGTCGCTGTACGCGATTTTCTCGCAATTCGGTCAAATAGTGGACATAGTGGCGCTAAAAACGCTGAAAATGCGTGGGCAAGCGTTCGTCATATTCAAGGAAATCCAAAGTTCCACCAACGCGCTCAGATCGATGCAGGGATTCCCCTTCTACGACAAACCAATGGTAACAGATCTCTATCTCTTTTAGTTTGCGTTTAAAATGTTTAATAGAATGATGTGCATTGCACCAGGCACAATTATTAACGTGTGTGATTGCAGAGAATACAGTACGCTAAAGTGGACTCTGACGTGATATCGAAGCTGAAGGGAACATTCCAAGAAAGGCCCAAGAAAATCAGGCCTCCGCCTTCCAAGGATGAAGACGCACCCAAGAAGAAGAAGAAGAACAAGGACCCCAACAGAATTCCCGGGGGAAACAATGCTGAGCAGCCACCCAACCAAATCCTTTTCCTCACCAATTTGCCCGACGAAACCAGCGAGATGATGTTGAGCATGTTATTCAACCAGTAAGTTAACAAAAAAATAATCATGAAAACAATTTTTTTCAAAAATACTTTTTTCAGGTTCCCTGGTTTCAAGGAAGTTCGTTTGGTGCCAAACAGGCATGATATTGCTTTTGTGGAGTTTGAGAATGAAATGCAATCGGGGGCTGCCAAAGATGCCCTGCAAGGTTTTAAAATCACTCCGACTCATGCCATGAAAATATCATTTGCTAAAAAATAAATATTTTTTATTTATAATAAGAATTCTGTTTTAAGTTTTATTAAGGTGATTTTATGATTAAAATAAAGAACATTTTTAGTTTTAAAAGAAAGTTTTATTAAAATACCTTTGGACTCTAAGGATCTTCAACAAATTTTACAATTTTGTTTTTAAGAATTTACAGAATTTTTAAGGATATTTAATGATGACTAGTAATTATATTACTGTATATTATTGTATACATATTTTTTGGTTTTTTTTTTTTTGTAAGAATGTGATATATCTATTTTTAAAATACCATTGTTATATTATAAACCTGTAATATTCTGGCTGAAGGACGTAAGTCAATGGCCCTTTGAAACTTCAATAAAGAACATTAATAATAAAAATAATAATAATACCTTTGGACTCTAAGGATCTTCAACAAATTTTACAATTTTGTTTTTAAGAATTTACAGAATTTTTAAGGATTAAATTTCATGGATTTAGTTAGTGGACCCAGTTAAGGTTTTTGAAATCAACTTAAGCTCATCTGTCATTTCTTGACATCTGTCATCTTATTCTTGACACCTGTCAAAAATGTAAGTATTTCTATAAGATTTAATTTACCCCTTCTTATAAAATAAAATTGTTGGGCAATACATAAAAAAAAATCGCCCATCCACTTTAAATTACAACACATTTAGTAACATCTTGTAAGTATATAAAAAAGATGTCAAAAATTGGCTGTCATATTTTAATTTTGACGTTATTTTTTTCAGGGTTGTGAACCAGTCCAAGAACCGCTTGTTTGTTACGGACCGGTCCGTACCCAAAATAAACAAGTTATAATTCTGGACCGGTCCATGGACCGTCCCGTTTTTAAAATTACTTGGACCGGTACAAATTTTGGACCGAACCGTTTTCAAGTGTTTTGGAGCGGTACTGGACCGGTTTAAACACTTTGAACCGGTCCAAACATTTGTATTATTAGATTATTTCCACTCCTATTTCATATTATTGACATTATTATTATTACTGTGATTTGAACCAATCGGGTTTTAAATTGGAAAAAGTGAGATTGGAACTGACAGATGTCAGATTTTTTTTATATATTATATGGGTCATTCCACCAAATAAAGTTTTTTTTTGTTGGCCCTCGCGGATTTTTGAAGTGAAACTTTAAACGCGCGCAAAGGGATAACTGCTCTAAACCCAATTTTCATATAATAATATACATATAATAATTTCGTAATAGGTACACACTACGTGCTTGTATAAGTATATATAAATGGCGTCCACGCCAGGTCGGGTTGTCCTCCGTGACATTGTTCTTTCTTAAATAGGACACTTTAAATTCTAAAATTTGGCGAAATGGCTTTTAGCAACGTTGCCAGGTTTTTTGATAGCCGTCTATATTAAACAGTATTACATACATATTTAAATTTTAATTAATCATTATGTATTCGCATTATTGCGCAGTGTGTACCAGATGTTTATTTATGCGCAGTAGGTACCAGATGGTTGGGTCCATGCGCAGTAAGCACCAGGTGGTTTTATGTGTGCGCACTGTGTACCAAATGATTTGATCTATGCGAAGTGGGTACGAGATTATTATGTCTATGCGCAGTAGGTACCAGGTGGTGGTTTCCATGCGTAGTTGGTACCAGGTGGTTTATTTTTATGCGCAGTAGGTACCAGATGGTTGGATCCATGCGCAGTAAGTACCAGGTGGTTTTATGTGTGCGCACTTTGTACCAAATGATTTGATCTATGCGCAGTGGGTACGAGATTATTGTGTCCATGCGCAGAAGGTACCAGTTTTTATGCGTAGTGGGTACCAGGTGGTGGTTTCCATGCGCAGATGCCAGATACCAGTTGGTTTTATGTGGGCGCAGTGGGTACCAAATTAAAAAAACAAATATCGTCAAAATTCGAAAAATAATTACTATAGTTAATATTAACAGCTCAAATCTTCACAATCAATAGAAATGTTTAATGATTAATTATTAAAAAAAACTAAATACTATCAATATAATAAGTTATTTGATCTATGCGCAGTGGGTACGAGACTATTGTGTCTATGCGCAGAAGGTACCAGTTTTTATGCGTAGTGGGTACCAGGTGGTGGTTTCCATGCGCAGATGCCAGATACCAGTTGGTTTTATGTGGGCGCAGTGGGTACCAAATTAAAAAAACAAATATCGTCAAAATTCGAAAAATAATTACTATAGTTAATATTAACAGCTCAAATCTTCACAATCAATAGAAATGTTTAATGATTAATTATTAAAAAAACTAAATACTATCAATATAATAAGTTATTCACGAGAAAGCGATTTTCCGAAAATTTTATTTTTTTTCTGAAAATTTTTTGTAATTGGTAAAATAAATATAAAAATTTAACGTGGAATGATAAATCTAACATTATTTCTAGGGGGACAAATTTTAATGTACGTTTCATGAAAAAATTAAGTAAATTAAGTGAAAAAACAATAATGGTTTTTTTACAATTATTGTAAATCAACGAGAAATACGTTGTTCACAATGGCAACTGTCAAAATGACAGGTGTCAAAATAAAGGCTGTCAAAATGGCGAAAGTGCGGAAATAACATCTATAAAAATTAGTGATGATAAAATGACAGGTGCCCAAATGACAGCTGTCAAAATAAGTTGTAAAAATAAGTGGTGATAAAATGACAGGGGCCCAAATAACAGCTATCAAAATGACAGGAGCCCAAATAAAAACTGTCAAAATGACAGGTGCCAAAATGAGTGTACAGGTGCCGAAATGAGTGTACCCACTACGCATAAAAACCATCACCTGGTACCTTCTGCGCATAGACATAATAATCTCGTACCCACTGCGCATAGATCAAATCATTTGGTACAAAGTGCGCACACATAAAACCACCTAGGTGGTACTTACTGCGCATGGATCCAACCATCTGGTACCTACTGCGCATAAAAATAAACCACCTGGTACCAACTACGCATGGAAACCACCACCTGGTACCCACTGCGCATAGACATAATAATCTCGTACCCACTTCGCATAGATCAAATCATTTGGTACACAGTGCGCACACATAAAACCACCTGGTGCTTACTGCGCATGGACCCAACCATCTGGTACCTACTGCGCATAAAAAAACATCTGGTACACACTGCGCAATAATGCGAATACATAATGATTAATTAAAATTTAAATATGTATGTAATACTGTTTAATATGGACGGCTATCAAAAAACCTGGCAACGTTGCTAAAAGCCATTTTGCCAAATTTTAGAATTTAAAGTGTCCTATTTAAGAAAGAACAATGTCACGGAGGACAACCCGACCTGGCGTGGACGCCATTTATATATACTTATACCTATTACGTTTTCGTTCGTTCGGACCGGTCCATGGACCGTGGACCGTTTTTGGCGGTCCACACTGTCAATGTTACAAAACGGACCGGTTCAGTCGAACCTATTTTTGCTCGACCGGTCCAACACAAACGGTCCACAAACGGTCCGGTTACATGGACCTTTTTTGGAACTGAACCGCTGGCGAACCGGTCCATGGACCGAAATTTTGTTACGGTTCACAACCCTGATTTTTTTACCTTTTGTCCCAGGTTAACTATGACAGCTGTCACCTGTCATTTTTTGACAACATTTTGACGTAATTTTTGACATTTGTCACTGGTTGGTTTTGACAGATGTCACCTGTAATTTTGTCGAAATTATTGATATTTGTCAAATGTCACTGGTTAATTTTGACAGCCGTCAAAAATTTTACCAATTTTAAATTTGACAGAACAACATTCTGTTTTGCAATGTGAACTATGTCAAAATTTAGTGTAGTGCATAAAAAAGTGAGTTTTAAGCATTTACAAATATTTTGTAAAAGATTGCTTAAAATTGTAAAATACATATGGGGCATTCCACGCTTAACGGATAGGACAGCCGCCGTGTTTTTATTTACAAAATAATATTGTTCCACCATATTACCAATTTCAAATTTTTATAAATAGCTCTAAACAAAAGCTGTTTAACAAGGTTTTTATTTGGCAAAATTAGGTATCGTGATTGCAACAGTCATGACTGTTTAATTCCTTAAAAATTAATAATTTAAAGCGTAACGGGCGGGACTATTGCAAAGTCCCGACCGTTCCTGGAATATTTTCGAACCTTCATTGCAGTCTGGGAAGGTGATTGTATGAAAAAAATTAAAGAACAGTTCGAATTTTAAAAGTTTTATTGAAATTATATTAACTTATTTACAATATCTATATACAAAATACCAATTCAAAAGCTGCTCCTTGCACAACATCTTGGTCTCTTTCTTTTTAATTTTTGTTTTGAACTTATTCTAATGTTCACAATCCTATAAGTAATTTAAAATTGTGTTAAAAACATTATTTATATTATCACTAATCATTAAAAAGTTAATACTGTTTATAATGTTTATAAATTCGTACATTTTAGTCAGGAATAAGCTTATACTCAAAAAAATTTGTAACCTAAAAAGTGCGTGAAGTTATTAACGTATATTTCTGCTGAATTGCTTGATAAAAAAACCACTACTTATAAAAAGAAAATAACAAAACATACCTACCTACAATTTAAAATGTTAATGAGTAGGTACCTATTTTTAAATAAAAAAAAAACAACCAAATAGGTACAGAGGTTTAACAGTCTTTCTGTAGTTAAAATTAAATGGAAATTGTTGCAAAATCGTACATTAAACATAAACTAGTCCTATGTATGTCTAATGTAATGGTTTAGGGCAACAGAGACAACTAAGCACATCAAAGCAATGACTAATAATTCTGTATTAATCGTCGTCTATAACAAACCCTGTTCTAGCCTGTTGGGCGTGCTGGTTCCTCTGCAAAATGCTCAAACACTGAGTCAAGCAGTGCAAAGTCGCCGCCGAGGTCGCTTTCAACATTAGCAAATTCTGATCCAAGTGATATTTGGGCCCCGAAGACTCAATCAACCGGCATACGGCCAAATCGCTTTGTTCTGTCTGTTGAATCTGCGCTCGGGCGCAACCCAAGGCGTCCATCACGGCGAGGTGCTCCCTGGGCGGCAGCGGGGGGCTGTTAGCGCTTATAGTCTGCAAATTGTCAACATATACACATCGTAAACACCCTGCATACAGTACCTTAGTGTGCGACTCGGCTACAGCCCGTAAACCATTAACCCACTCCTGTCTGGCTCTGGCGTCGGCCGCGCGGAGTTTCAGCATGTCCCCGGACGCGCAATTCACCGTGAAAGTTTTAGAATCCTCTTCGCTGGGGCAAATGACAGCCCCTGCTAAATGCACCGAGCCTCTTGGCACATTCCCGTCTGGCTTTTCGTTGTCGCTGCACAAGTAATAGTGCAGCAGTCCCGCGTTGGCGTCCACCAAGAAGTATCGGTACTGCCAGCCCTTCATTACATTTGTGTATTTGTACAGTTGACCTGCTATTTGTCGCTGCTGCTTTTGCTGGTGAAGCTCCATCACTCACTGATTATTTATACAACAAACAATGCGTTATCAGTGCCTCTAAGCAAACCAATAAACCTCCATTCGGTCTTTGCACAGGATTTAGTTTTATTATGTTATGTATTTTTGACAATTGGATAACCTATAAATAGCTGTCATTTAGAACTGTCACTGCGAAACGACAAATATTTGCAAAAGCAGCGCAATTACGGCCTAATAAATACGCTTCTACTATAACTTGCTTTTATAGTAAAAGTCTCGTAGTTCTTTAATTACTTTAAACAAAATTACAATATAATTTTATGTTTTATTTGAAATTGTTAGGCAACCACCAATGTTCGTTAGTATTGTTGTTGCATATGTTAAACACCCCAAACGTCATTTTTTGAGGTTATGTTGACTTGACGTCGCATGTGCGTTATTTCTTTGAGTGTTTTTGCAAGAACACGTTAATAAATCAACATGGAATACCTTCCGGAACCATCGGCGGTTGAAATTACCAAAAATAAAATGTAAGTGGAGCGTTTAAAGTAAAATTAACGATAATAATAATAATATGTTGTTTTTAAGATTGTGTTGCGAATGTGGCATTCCTATAGAGCCGAACCCGGCGAACATGTGCGTTGCCTGTTTGCGGTCCCAAGTGGACATAACGGAGGGCATTCCGAAACAGGTTGTGATCTATTTCTGCAGAGGTTGCGAGAGGTATTTGCAGCCTCCTGCGGAATGGGTGAGCTGCGCGTTGGAATCCCGGGAGTTGCTTTCGCTGTGCCTGAAAAAGCTCAAAGGTTTGAGCAGGGTCAAGCTTATTGACGCCTCGTTTGTGTGGACTGAGCCGCACTCCAAACGTATCAAGGTGTGTTTGTTACGAACGTTGTTTTCCTTGATAATGTTGTGTTGGATTTAGGTGAAATTGACTGTTCATGGGGAAGTGGTTGGAGGAGCAGTCTTGCAACAGGTTTTTGTGGTCGAATACGTCATCAACCATCATATGTGCGATGAGTGCCACAGATCAGAGGCTCAGGATTTTTGGAGGTCATTAGTACAGGTATTTATTTTTTTTAGTGTAGTGCATGGTATAAATAACCTTAATTCTACTAAAAGTACCATTTTTAATTATTATTCTTTGTTATTTAATTATAAAAAACATAAAAACTGTTTTTGTTTTTCTTTCTTTAAGAAAGAAAAACAAAATATTTCATTATTATTAAAAAAAAATTATTAAAAAATAAATTGGTACTTTAAAGTTTCTTCTATAAAATTATTTCTTATAATATTATAAAAACAAAGTTAATTTGCAAAAAAATAAAACAATAAATTGAAAACAAAATGAAACTTAAAAATTAGCAAAAATTATTGGTTTTCAATTTTTAAATTTTATCATTCAAAAACAAGTGATGATAAAAACCGTACCTAGGTATTTCTTTGTTAATTTTTTTAAAGAGTTAAATTGATTTTTATTGTACTTTACAAGTCATCTTCTATAAAATTATTAAGTTTTTCAAAAAAACCCCTTTTTTAATTTTAGCATTTTTAATTGTTTTTTTGGTTTTATTTTTTTGTTTTATTTCGTTATAAAAAATTTAAAAAAAATAGTTATCTGGTTTTTTGATAATTTTGTTTTTTCTTTCTTAATTCATTATAAAAAAACAAACAAAAAAACCTAGTTATCTTCCGTAAAATCAAAAGGTTTTTTGTTTTTTATTCCTTATTTTATTATAGGTAATTGCTAAAAAGTTAATTATCAAAAAATAAAACAATAAACTGAAAACAAAAAGTAAAAATAATAAAAATGAATAGTTTAAAATTTTAAAATTTTATAAAAATATGTTTTTTGTAAAGTTTCAAGTATATAAAAACTAACAAATATCAACAACATATTAAAATTACAAGATTACAAAATTTTTTTGGCTTGGATCTCTAATAAAAATTTTAAGATATTATAAAATGTGATATATCCCTTGGGACTTTTAAAATTATAATTTTAAAAGTCCCAATATATCACTACTCCACAAAATAACGTATTTCTTTGTTATTTTTTTTGAAGAGTTCAATTGTTTTTATTAAATATTAGATACCTATTTTAATTGTTTTTATTTTTTTGTCTTATTTCATTTTAAAAAATAAAACAAAAATTAATTATCTTCCATAAAATAAATAAGTTGTTTTGTTTTTTATTTCCTATAAACACAAAGTTATTTTGCAAAAAATAACATAATAAATTGAAATCAAAAAGAAACTTAAAAATTAATGGTTTAGAGTTTTTAAATTTTATAAAAATAAGTTCATTCAAAAACTAGTTTTTTAAATAGTAGTATTCTTTGTTTTTGAAGAGTTAAATTGTTTTTTAATGAACTTTGCAAAACACATAATATTGAGTCATCTTCTATAAAATTATTAAATTTGTCATAAAACCCTTAATTTTTAATTTTAGCATTGATAAATTGTTTTTTTTTTAATTTTTTTGTCTTATTTCATTATAAAAAATAAAAAAACTTAAGTAGATATCTGGTATTTTGATTTTGTTTTTTCTTTCTTATCATTATAAAAAACAAATAAACTTGGTTACCTTCCATTAAATTATTAAGTTTTTTTTGTTTTTTATTTCTTATTTTTTTAAAAAAACAGTTAGTTTGCAAAAAATAAAACAATTAGGTAATTAAAATCAAAAAGAAACTTATAAATTACAATTTTTAAATTTTATAAAAATAAGTTTTTTTTGTTAAGTTCATTCAAAACGAGTGTTCTTTGTTAATTTTTGAAGAGTTAAATTGTTTTTTAATGATCTTTGCAAAACACATAATATTGAAAGTCATCTTCTATAAAATTATTAATTTTTTCATAAAAACCCTTAATTTTTAATTTTAGCATTGATAAATTGTTTTATTTTTTATATTTTTTGTTTTATTTCATTATAAAAAATAAAAAAAAACTTAGTAGGTAGTTATCTGGTCTTTTGATTTTGTTTTTTCTTTGTTATTTCATTATAAAAAACCAACAAAACTTAGTTACCTTCTATAAAATTGTTAAGTTTTTTTGTAAAGTTTATTCAAAAACTAGTGATTTAAATAAACGTATTTCTTTGTTAATATTTTGAAGAGTTAAATTGTTTTTTAATTAACTTAATAATAAACATAATATTGAAAGTCCTCTTTTATAAAAAAAAGTTTTTTAAAAACACCTTAATTTTTAATTTTAGCATTTTTAATTGTTTTTGTTTATATTTATTTTTCTTATTATAAAAAAACAAAAAAAAACTTAGTTATCTTCTATAAAATTATGAAGTTTTTTGTAATTTCTTATTTTATTATAAAAACGAAGTTAATTTTCAAAAAAATAAAACAATTAATTAAAACAAAAATAAACTTAAAAATGAATGATTTACAATTTTTAAATTTTATAAAAAAACCTATGACTTTTGAAGCGTTAAATTGTTTTTTGAATAAACTTTACAAAAAACATAATTTAATCTTATTATTAAGTTTTTTTATTAAAGACTTAACTTTTCATTTTAGAATTTTGAATTGTTTTTTGTTTTTCTTTTTGTATTTTTATTATAAAAACAAAAAAACTTAGTTATCTTCTATAAAATTATTAAGTTTTTATGTTTTTATTTCTCCATTAATTTGCAAAAAAAAATAAAACAACAAATTGAAAACAAAAAGAAACTAAAGTATTCAAAAGTTAATTCAAAACAAATAAATAAAAAAAACGTCTTATTCGGATAATTTTGACGTTTAGGTTAGACAAAAAGCCGAAAACAAAAAAACCTTCTTCTACTTGGAACAACTGATCCTGAAACACAAAGCGCACGAAAACACGTTGGGCATAAAACCCAACCACGGCGGGCTGGACTTCTTCTACACCAGCGAGGGCCACGCGCGCAAGATGGTCGACTTCATCGCGGCCGTCTTGCCCTGCAAATACCAGCACTCGAAAAAATTAATCTCGCACGACATCCACAGCAACGTCTACAACTACAAGTTCACCTACTCGGTGGACATCGTTCCAGTGTCCAAGGACAGCGTCGTGTGTCTGCCGAAAAAACTGACCCAGTCTTTGGGCGGGATTTCCCCCATTTGCTTGGTGTACAGGGTCACCAACGGGCTTCATCTCATCGATCCGCTGTCAGCTCAAAGTAAGCAATAACCGTGTGGTGATAAAAAATTACGAGACCTGCGTTGTGGGGTATAAAAAATACATCAAAATTTACCTTCATTTATATTTTGTTATAAGTTTATTTTTTTATAAGGTTAATGGTGTTATAAACCAAAAAAACATAGGTATATTACAATATACAAAATCGGGAGTCAAAAGAGAGTAAAAGCATTTTTTTAAATTTTTCTTTTTATTAAAAAACTACAAAATAAAAATACAATTGACAAAATAAAAAAAAAGATGCAACTTAAAACCCAAAAAAAAACAGAAATTTGAAAAAAATATTGTTTAGGTGACAAAAAAAAATATTGTGAAAGTTTGAGTCCATAATATTAATATTAAGAGGTCTATCATCGCAATTTTAATTTTTTTTTCCTGAGCGAGTTTTTGTCTCGGAACTCTCAAACCATTGAGTTGAACAAAATTGACTCAGATATATTTTTTTAAGGAAATGGAATGCTCTACAAAAAAGGTCCAAATGAAATTTGCCGTCAGATGAGCCGTTTCCTTAAAATCATTCCTTAAAAATTGGTATAGTTTTACAATTTGGTCTTTTAAATTTGAAATTTTGTAATTCATGTAAAAATCGGTACCCGAAAAAAAAACGATAAATATTCTTATGGGAAATCTTGTTTTTTCCTCTGTAGATTTATTTTTTTATGGATGATAATTTGATTTTTTTCTTTATAAATGTGTATTATTGTTATTATTTAAACAATTAAACAACAGTGAAAATGATATTTTCTAAAGAAAATAACTTCTTAAAGCGAAAAAATTCGATAAAAGAATTCATGTTTTTAACTGACCCAAAAAAATGTACAGCGGAAAAACAAAAAATTTCGTTTTGACTTTAACTTTAACCTTGAATAACTTTTGATGGAGTGAATTTAGCCAAAAATGCTTTTTTGTAGAGCATTTGATTTTTCATAAAAATATCTATCGGTTTTTTTTCAGGGTACTGATTTTTACATGAATTAAAAAATTTCAAACTTAAAAGATCAAATTAATCAAATTTTGTTAAACTTAATGGATTGGGAGTTCTGAGACAAAAACTCGCTCAGGAAAAAATATATAAAATTGCTCTTAATATTAATATTATGGACTCAAACTTTCACAATAATTTTTTTTGTCATTAAATGACAAAAAAAATTATTGTGAAAGTTTAAGTTTGAAAAATTATTGTGAAATTTTATTATTATTTATTATATTATTATTTCAAAGGAGGCTCGAAAAAAATCGTTTTTTTTAATAATAATAATGTCTTTATTAATTAATGCATGCATTAATTAATAGGCTACTCTAGGCTACTTTTGCGGAAAAAAACGTATAGCCTAGATGTTTAATAATAACTTTTTTTAATAATAATAATTATTATTATCTGTTTGATAAGTAAAAAACAGATACAAAAATTAATATTTTAAGAAGTTTTTATTAAATCTCTAGATTGGCTCCACTGGAGAGAGAATTCGATTATTTGAATATTCGAATACGTACTCGATATTCGAATATACGAGTAGGTACACGAATATTTGAATACCCGAATATTCGAATACTCGAATACCTATTCGAATATTCAAAATACTTTTCAAACGAGTATGCAAACTTCTAAAACTTAAAAATTCCTAGATAAAATTAAAAAGTATTGGAAGAAATTTTCATAAACTTTCTCAAAATATTTTATTTCAGTTTCAGTTTTTATTTTCTATTTCTTTGTTAGCATGTAATTTTAAAAAAATAATCACTTTAAAAAATCGTATTTCTCTGTTAATTTATTTAAAATTATTAAGTCTTTAAAAAACCCTAATTTTAGCATTTTTAATTATTTTTATTTATTTTTCTTATTACATTATAAAAAAAGTTAGTTATCTTGTTTTTTTAAATTTGTTTTTTCTTTCTTGTTTTTTAATAAAAAAAAACAAATAAAACTTAGTTACCTTCTATAAAATTATTAAGTTTTTTGTTTTATTTAATTTTATTATAAGAACATAGGTAGTTAATTTGCAAAAACAACTCAACAATAAATTGAAAAAAATTTTTAAATTTTATAAAAATATTTTTTTTTGTAAAGCTCTTTTAAAAACGAGTGATTAAAAAACTTTGCAAAAACCATAGTAATAAGTTTTTCGAAAAAACAACTTAATTTTTTATTTTAGCATTTTTAATTGTTTTTATTTATTTTTCTTTTTGTTTTTCTTTCTGATTTCATTATAAAAACAAAAAAAAACTTAATTATCTGGTTTTTTGATTTTCTTTTTGTTTTTTCTTTCTTATTTTATTATAAAAAATAAAAAAAGGAGTAATCTTCCATAAAATTATTAAGTTTGTTAATTTTCTTTTTGTTTTTTATTTTATTATAAAAAACAAAGTTCTAAAGAGTTAATATTTTTTAATCTAGTTTACCTTAATTTTAGCATTTTTAATTATTTTTATTTATTTTTCTTATTACATTATAAAAAACTTAGTTATCTTGTTTTTTAAATTTATTTTTCTTTCTTATTTAAAAAAAAACAAAAAAACTTAGGTAGTTACCTTCTATAAAATTATTAAGTTTTTTGTTTTTATCTGTTTGATAAGTAAAAAACAGATACAATAATTAATATTATAAGAAGTTTTTATTAAATCTCTATATTGGCTCAAAAATCTCTAAAACTAGTGAAACTTCACTGGACCTGGTTAATGTATTAATATTTGAATACCTTTTTAAAAATTCGAATACGTACTCGATATTCCAATATACGAGTAGGTTTCAAACGAGTATTGAAATTTCTAAAACTTAAAAATTCCGAGATAAAATTAAAAAGTGTTGGAAGAAATTTTCATAAGATCAGTTTTTTATTTTCTATTTCTTTGTTAGCATATAATTTAAAACAAATACTCACTACTAGATGTAAAAAACTTTTGTCTCTAGCGTTCTCCAAATATTTCGTAGTATTTAAATACGGAAACAGAGAAAAAAGGGGGTTTCATTTTTAAATGAATTTTTTCAATAATTTTGCCAGTCACAACAATTTTATTATTATCTTTAGTCGCTGAGGTAAATAGTACCGTGTACTATCGCAACCCATTCCAATCAATTTGCAACCCAAAGCAACTAGTGGAGTACATAGTGATGGATATTGAGCCTATCATGGACAAGGAACGCAAAGTGTTCCCTGGTCAGGGCCAAATCAGCACGAGGCACGTATTGGCCGACGTCTGGCTGGTTAGAGCGTCGGAATTGGGTATAAACGATAACACAACCCATACCAGAACGCATTTGGGGCATGTTCTGAAACCCGGCGATTCCGTATTGGGCTACAATGTCATGGACAGCAACATAAATGACGCGCACTTTGAAAAAATCGACAAAAGTAAAGTTCAGGACGTGGTTTTGGTGAAGAAGTATTACGACAAGGCTCTGATAAGGAGGCAGAGGGCCTGGAAACTTAAGCATCTTGCAGATGATGAGATGGCTTTTGATAGGGAAACCAAGTATGAGTTTGTACATGCAGTAATCCCAAATGATATCATCAAAAAAATTTTTTTGATGAAGTCATTTGGAATGACCTATGTTCCTAACAATTTTAATTTTTAGTGAATATAACGACTTTCTGGACGATCTGGAAGAAGATCCAGCCCTTAGACAAAACATCAACATTTTCAAGGATGCTTCAAAAGCGATTCCGGTTGATTCAAACGACGACTTTGATCCAAATATGCCGCATGTTACTTTGGAAGAAATGTTGGACGATTTGGTCATTGATGACGTGGAAATGGCGGAATCATAATTTAATATGTTCCATTAAACATGTTTTATATTATTGATAATAAATATTTTAATGGCTAGTTCATATGGTCACCTATTAAAAAATTGTTTTACTAAAATAATCCCTATTACAATCCTATCTCCAATTTGTAAATTTAGATATGGAGTTGTTATTAAAACTAAGTTTTCTTCCATTAATTACGTTCGATTGTGCGTTTGAAAACAATAATATGATGGTTTCCCACTTTTAGAATTTTTAATTTTTTTTTAAGTGGTTGGGACTCAGGTAAAAAATTAATTTAAACATTTGAAACTTCAGAGTAAAAAAAATCCTTGTTGAAATAAAAATTATGTTTTTTTCTTACTTTTAACTAATCTTTCTTATTTTTTTGTGGTCAGGGCTCAGGTTAAAAATTAATTTAAAATTTTGACTTTTACTTGGGTTTTTACATTTTTAAAAAGGGTTTTTTAATTTTTTTACTTGTTTTTGTTATTTTTTCCTTTTTCTGATAACATGTTATTGCAATCATCGTTTTTTTACTTTTTACTCCTTTTTAAACAGTAACTATTTTTTTTTAATCTTTTTTATCTATTTTGCGTTCATAATGACTTCAGTATAACAACACTTTCGGTGCTGTAATGAGATACTTTATCCCACCCAAAATTTTGATTTTATAGGTTGGCTATACTTTAAACAGCATATTGGTTATAATATTTTTATGATTTTTCTAGTACTTACGAGACTTTTCTGGCAATACATTTTGTTTAACACCAAAGAAAATCCTTTTTTTATCTTTAACATTAACTGCAGCTTATTGTAAATAAGTAAATTAAGGACGGCATGGCGAATCGATTTTGACATTAACTGTCAAACCAGTGTCTGTGATACCAACTATCTAAACTAAAATTCCACCAAATTAAAAGGTATAAAATAATTTTTTTTTATAGAATTTTTCCAAAATAGATAAAATAGCATAAAGAACTCATGTCATAAGACCTTTTGTCGCACTCGTCCATTACATAAATAAATTGTCCGCGTTAGTTCTTTAATATACTATTATTTGATTTTTGTTTTTTTTACCACGCTTTTAAACGCGTATATATATATATTAATTTAGCTAGGTATCTTAAAATTATAATTTATATTTATATCTTAAAATTATAATTTATTTTTATTTTTTTACTTTGATTACTTTGATTTTGTTTTTTTATGTTTTTGAAGAGGGGTTTTTATTTTTTTTACTTGTTTTTGACTTTTTTATTCTGTTTGAGTGTTTTTATTTAATTAATTATTACTATTATTTTTACTTGATTTTTGAACATTTTTACTTAATTTGGAAAACTTTTCTGGACTTTTTCAAACTCATGTTTCTAGCAGTTGTAAATCTTATAAATGTAAAAACAATGTAAAGTTATAGGTATTTTGCTAAATAAACTATTATTATTATTATTAATATTATAAAACAGAACACATACAATTTTTTTCAAAACGCGTAAATATTAATTTTTATAATTTTTCTCGCTATATCTTAAAATTATAGTTTATAATAATAATTTTATTTATTTTACTTTGATTTTGTTTTTGAAAAGGGGTTTTTATTTATTTTTACTTGTTTTTGACCTTTTTTGAGTGTTTTATTTGTTATAGGTATTTTGCTAAATAAACTATTATTATTAATAATATTATAAAAGTCTTCCTTTTAATATTATAAAACAGAACGCATATAATTTTTATCAAAAAGAATGCAAAATAAGCATTAATAGAATTTTGAATTTATAAACAATGGGTGATAACAAATTATCAGGTGCCCTCAAGACTGTATTTGTGATGATGCACTCATTTCATTATTAACTGTTATTTGTTTGCAACAGTATTCAATTGCCTGCCTATTTAGTCTTTAGTCTTTAACATGGCAACCTTGGTGAAGGTTTTCTTTGCCTTTTCACTGTTGGCTTTATGTGCAACTGCTAGTTTACAAGAACAAGGTAAGTTGGAAATTATTTTTGTCGGATGAACAGTATGGTCAATACATATTTTGTAGACATATTAAGGAATGTTAAAGCAATAGCAGAGAACCTAATAACCAAAGAAAATGATACCGACGAGACAACTTTACCGGAACTTTATTCGATTACGCCGCACCAATTGAAAGATCGCACAGTATGTGATGCATGTGCCATCGCCATCGACGTCATTATCAGTTATAGAAGATCGGGTGCAAACAGGCAGTCCATGGTCGAGTACATAAAAAAGTTTTGCAAGAAGTTCACAGACTGGGGTTCGATTCCCTGCGATGGATATGCCGAAATTGAAATAGTAAATCAATATTTTTAGCTTGTACAGTACAATACATGTTAATTAAAATTTACCTAGGACACCATTCTGTTTATAATCGACAACAAACGCAATCTAACTCCGGAAAGAGTATGCGCAATATACATGCCAACGCATAAATGTGTGGATCCCCAGGCGGACAAATGGACCGTCAACATTCCCCCACCGTTGACCCCAAATGAAGAGACATCAGCGCCACCTAACGCTTCGGAAACAATGAAGATCCTGCAAATAACGGATATCCATTACGATCCGGATTACACACCTGGATCTGAAGCTGATTGCGGAGAACCGCTGTGCTGCCAGAAGGGGGCGCCTAAGTCACCTGATAGTGCAGCTGGTTACTGGGGAGATTACCACAGCTGCGATATGCCGTGGCATTCCATCGAAAATTTAATGGAACAGGTGAAAAAAGAGGTGAGTTATCATGGACCCCAATAAATGTAGGAAATTTCTTTCCCAAACCTTGGTCCTGGGATATGCACCCTTGTGGAAATCTTTCTCTGAAAAAGTTTTAATAAGTAAAAATAAGAGTTTTTAACGTCTTAAGCTACATTCGTAATGAATTCGCTGGCCGAGTGGCAATTTGACTCGCAAGCTAAGCAAATGTGTAACAGTGTGATCGTTCACAATGAAATTCGACGTTAAAGTGGAAGTTAAAGTGGGCAAAATTTCTTGCAAGCTGCAAACTTCGACTTCAACTTCGACTTTCGTGCCGGCTATGCGACATGCGCATTGCCTTTGTTATGAAGGTTTGACATTTTCAATGGCGTTGAGTTTTGTGTGTGTAGTGTTTTTAATGTGATTAAATACATTTTTCTTGCTTTATTTAAATAAACTACCCATTGATAATGTAAATGTATGTATGTATGTATGTAACTTAATGTATACTAGTTTATTATTATTATTTATTATATATATAAAGAGAACATTAGTGTTTTGTAACACATTTTAATAAGAATTTATCACTAAATAAACTATTACACAACATAAGTAAACTATTTGATTGATTGTTGTCCATTTTTGCATTTAAAAAATAACACCAAGCAAAAACAAAATAATGCAAATTCTAACCTTACAAAGAACATGACAGTTACCAACGCCCATGCGTTAAATTCGACTCTAAAGTTATTGTGAATGGTAAATTTCGTGCCGACTTGCGTGCCAAAGTGTCACTCGGCCAGCGAATTCATTACGAATGTAGCTTTAGTTTTTCTTAAAAAATCTGAATAATACTTATTAAGTCGGAAAAAGTCAAAATAAGACTTACTAAGTCGGAAAAAGTCTGAACAAGTCTTAGTAAGTCAGACTAATAGCAAGATTTGGGAGTCTTCTAGAAGAGTTATGGTAGGAACCCAACTATAGCGACAAAAATAAATATCCGGAATTATTGTATTCCGTATTGTATTTGATTATTATAAAATAAAACACAAAGAAAAGTATTTATTAGCATTTTACGGGGGTGGTAGTAAGCCAAGTTTATTGCATAATTACCTATATAATAACATATAATAATATATTAATTATAACAAGTATAATTTTTTACATACGATGCGCTTGACTTGCTTTTATTGTTGCCACTGTACGTTTTATTTTAATAGTTTCTTTTTATGAGCAAATATTCATCTAACCCACAACCTACACAACAAGGTATGTTCTTTAGCAGTCACATTTTTATTTACTTATAATTTTTTTTTAAATTAATTTAATTAATTTTTTTTAAACAGGGCGAATGCGCTAGTAAATTTAAAATATAACTAGTTTTTTTAGTATTTTGTCTTTTTGGTCGGGAACTTTTATGACATCGGCAACACTGTATAAAACACAATTCACGACTGTCGACCATATCACGCCTATGCGTTGCGAAGAATTGTTATAGTTATTATACCTTATGTACTTAATCAACAAGGGATATGTATGTACACAAACCAAACGTATCTCCCAACTGTTTTATTCTGTTCAATTAAAATAAAGTTTGTTTACCTATATTGTAAACATTGCTTCCGTGTTTTTATAAGCCTCATAAGTTATAACAACACAAAAACAGTGTTTATAAATACTTTTCGTTGTGCTTTCTTTTGCAATAACCAAATTCAACATCTCTGAATAATTCCGGATATTTATTTAAAATCGCTATAGGTACCTACTATTTATCTGCTAAAAGTTTTATTAAGTCTTAAAAGGTCTTATTAACTCTTCCATCTTGCTATTAGTCTGACTTACTAAGACTTATTCAGACTTTTTCCGACTTAATAAGTCTTATTCAGACTTTTTAAGAGGCAGTAAGAATTTCAAAACTCTTATTAAAACTTTCTCAGAGAAAAATTTCCACAAGGGCAATCTAGGATATTTTACCTTCCAGAAATACGATTTAATATATTTTACGGGCGACATAATCAGCCACCGTTCTTGGGTCACCACCGTAGAGAACAATACCAAAGCCATCAAGCAGATCAACCAACTTTTTGACGAAACTTTTCCTAACGCTTCGAATATTTTTCCGATTTTGGGGAACCACGAGCCTCACCCTACAGATTTGTACGTACGAATCAGCATTTGCAAAAAAATATACACCATGAAATCATTTTTAGTTACTCTCCAGAATCTCAGTCGAGATCCAAAATATCGACGCAGTGGGTGTTCGATTTGGTGGCTGATGAGTGGTCCAGATGGCTTCCAGCTCACACCAAACCGACGATCAAAAAGGGAGGATTTTACACGGTTTTGGTCAAAAAAGGCATCAGAGTTGTCGCTCTGAACAGCAACGTCTGCTACAAAAACAATTTGTACGTTTGAAATTCAAAAAGTTATTGGTGTTTTCATTGTGACTTGATTTCAAGGTGGTTGATCTACGACGATAAAGACCCGAACGGACAGCTTCAATGGCTAGTGGATGTTTTGGCGGAAGCGGAAAAAAATAAGGAGAAAGTCCACGTCCTGTCGCATATCCCTCCAGGTGAAGTCGAATGCCACAGGCAGTGGAGCAACCAGTTCAGAAGAATAGTCGAGAGGTAGGTAGATATTTCTATGAAGATATGACCCGGAATAATGGAATATTCTTAGAACCTTCCCTTATTGCTAAGAATGTTCTTAGGGACTTTTAAAACATTCAATAGATACCCTTTCAATGATGCAATTAGATTCTTAAAAGCTTCTTAAAACCTCCCTGGTGGAACTTTTTCTCTGAGAAAGTCTTACTTTCTTTTAAAAAGTCTGAATAATACTTATTAAGTCGGAAAAAGTCTGAATAAGTCTTATTAAGTCAGACTAATAGCAAGATTTGGGAGTCTTCTGGAAGAGTTAATAAGACTTTTTAAGACTTTTAGTAGAGAAATGGTAGGTACCCATGGCGATAAAAATAAATACCCGAAATAATTCATATTTGGTTATCGTAAAATAAAACACATAGAAAAGTATTTATTAACATTTTTGCTGTTGTTATAAGCCAAGTTTATTGCATAATTACCTATATAATAATATAGGTAAGATGTAATAATTATAACAATTATAAGTTTATACATTCGATGCGCTTGACATGCTTTCATTGTTTCCACCATAGAAAAAGGAGTTGCCACTGTACGTTTTATTTTAATAGTTTCTTTTGATACACGCAAATATTTACCTATCTAAACATTGTTACAAAAAAATCTTCTAGACGTAATATCGAGAGACCAGCTCAGCTAGCTGACCAATTAGAGCACAGCTGGCCTGTCAGTGGGACACAGTGTTGCCGTTTGCAAGTATTTTACTCGAAAATCGGGTATTTTCGTAAAATTTGCGGGTGAAATCGGGTGATTTGCGAATTTCTATCAAAATAATAACAAAATAAATTTTCAGTAAATAATATTGTATATTTACTAAATATGCACAATTATTTTATTCTATCGTGTTACATTTTTATTATTATTTTAGAATTTAGTAATTTATGGTCAGGAACTTTTATGGCAACACTGTACGTAAACACGAAGATCAACGGTTGATCATCAGATGAATGAAACACGAAGATCAACCATATTTGTCTTATGAGTCTATCGAAAATATCATGTCTATAGACATGATATTAACTCCTTTTTCTATGGTGGAAACAATGAAAGCATGTCAAGCGCATCGTATGTATAAAATTATAGGTAATTGTTATAATTATTACATCTTACCTATGTTATTATATAGGTAATTATGCAATAAACTTGGCTTATAACAACAGCAAAAATGTTAATAAATACTTTTCTATGTGTTTTATTTTACGATAACCAAATATGAATTATTTCGGATATTTATTTTTATCGCCATTTCTCTACTAAAAGTCTTATTAAGTCTTAAAAAGTCTTATTATCTCTTTCAGAAGACTCCCAAATCTTTTTATTAGTCAGACTTTTTCCGACTTAATAAGTCTTATTCTGACTTTTTCCGACTTAATAAGTATTATTCAGACTTTTTAAGAGAAAGTAAGACTTTCTCAGAGAAAAATTTCCACAAGGGCTTCCTAAAAAGCATCCTAAGAACATTTTAAGAATGTTCTTAGAAGGTTTCTTCTGGAGCTTCTAGGAAGCTTTTGAGAATATTTCCAAATATGTCAGATACCCACGTTCTAATATGTTGTATTCTACATTCGTAAAATTCTTCAGGAGACGAAAAATACGCCTCACTCTCATAATATGACAGTGAAATGTATATGTCGTCCCCTTAAAAAAATTTGCGACATATTAATTTGACCTCTAAACCATAAGTTGTATGACATTATTTCATAAAAAGTAAAATTGGAAAATTTTGTGGGATAAATCAGATTAGATTGAAGTTGAAGATAGTAAGAATTATTATACATAAAAATGTTAATTCAGAAATAAAAAAATCGGTATACAAATTAATAAATATTTATTTTTAACATAAAATAAAATACCTATAGTAAAAGTATTTTTGTTATCGAATATTGTTTTAATTTGACAAATAACTATAAAAAAATATTTTGGAATGTGTTTTTTACTTAGAATTTAATACAAATTACTAATTAGGTAGGTACTTAAGTATAGGTATATACCTTTATACGTAGTTGGTATGGTATGATATGGTATGGTATGGTATATTTTACTATTAGGTATATAGGTAACTGAACTAAATATAGGAATATTCCTAAATGAACTTTCTATAGCAATTACTTTCTTAACATTCTAAGCATATGTTTAGAGTAGATTAATTTTTACCACTAAATTTTGCACCTTCTAAGAACCTGCCTATACGCCTGTAAGAATATTCTCAGGATCAAGCTATATGTCTTTTAAGCATGTTATTTAGAAGAAATATAGCATGATCCTAAGAATATTCTCACTGGAAGGTTTAAAAAATATTCTTGGAATAAAGTGTGCTATCAGGGAATCAATTTTCAGGTTTTCCGAAACAATTACCGCCCAATTTAACGGCCACACCCATTATGACGAGCTTAGAGTGTTTTTTAACGGATCCAAAGTCATTAATGTTGCTTTTAATGGGGGTAGCTTTACCACCTACACTGGATTAAATCCCAACTACCGAATCTACATTGTCGACAAAAATAATTTTGTAAGTTATTTACACTTACATTTTCGGACAAAAATTATATTTTTTTAGAATGTTGTGGACTTTGATAACTTCGTATTCAATATGACCGAAGCCAACCTCCAAAATGATGGTTCCATCAAACCTAGATGGTTTAAGCTTTACTCCTTTAAGCAAGCCTATGGTTTGGACAATACCGGTTCCACACAAATGGCTAATCTTGTTGACATATTAAGAAGAAATGAAGCATCGATTGCCGAATATTTCAAGTAATTAATTGATTTAACAGATTTCAATGGGAAATGATACATATGTTTTAGATATCGTGTTAAAGATAGTGATCCTCTTCTGAAGGAGGGTTGCGATAGAAATTGTCTGAAGCAGCTTGTTTGCAGTATAACTGCTGTTGAAACCGATGAATCCCTCAACTGTTAGGTAAAAATAAAACACCATAAACTACTAATTTAACATGTATTTACAATCAAAATACTCCTTGTGTAATCAGATTACCCAATATAAAACATTAGGAATTTATTCTCTCAATATAAACTAGGTTAATCTATTGTGTTATTATCAACATTGGTATCTTTTATAACAACGACAGCATCAGGTTTTTTAACATGCTTACGCTGTGTTGTCAAGTTGCCCACAACAACTACTTCCTTCGCGTTTGTTTGGCAAATGTACCCTTTTTTCTTCATCTTATTGTCAATGTTCCATCTGAAACAAAAGGTTTTATTTTTGCTTTAAGTTATTCAAGGTAGGTAGGTATGAAGAAGCTATGCACACAAGATGTTGTCTTAGGAAATAATTGAGCTGAAGGAAGTTTATATCCTCCAGTTTTTATTGGACTTCCGTACAAATAGCCCAAAATCCTGAATTCCACTGAAGAATAAAACAAATCTTCCTGTAGAAACCAATTGAATAGGTCAATGCAGAAACTGAATATGTCCACTTTTTAGGGATATTGAGTTAAACATGGATTTACTATAAGTAAAGGGTGCCCGATCGAATGGCGTAGAAATTTCACATGTCACGGTAATCTAGATTATACAAAGGCGTTAATATAGTAGAGAAATTGAATATGTCCAGAACATGTCCACTTTCTGTTCAGTTTTTCTTATTTATCTCAAAACTAGATAGGTAGGACATATTCAGTTTCTGCATTGACGTATTCAATTGAAGTATTGGTTTGTATCAATGGGTCTGAATTGGACTTACTGGATTTAATTGGGCGCGATATAAAACAGAAATTGGTTTTTACTGGTATTTTCCTTGATGGAAAAGTCCAATTAGGATTCTATGTTTTTTATTGGATTCGATTGGATAAAGCTACCTATAGGTAATTTCCAATTAAATTCAATTGGGCATTTCCAGTGTAAGATTCTAAAAAGGAATCTGTTAATTGGTTATTCCCAATACTTTAAAATATGGAAAAATCCAATTAGGATTCTACTGTTTTTAGCGGTTTCGATTGGATAAAGCTACCTATAGGTCATTTCCAATTGAATTCAATTGGGCATTCCCAGTGTAAGATTCGAAAAATCTGCTAATTGGTTATTCCCAATAAAATACAAATATCGCAAGAGGGCTCTCGTGTAGCTGCGCAAAATCAACAAGGTTGAGACGCCATCATAAACAAGTCTTTGGGCGCCATTTATTAGCGGTTTTTTTTATTAGTCGATTTCTGTGTTAAGTGCCTAGTGATAGTAGTGTACTTGTATCTTAAAAATTTTTTATATGTGTAAGGTTTAGGGACGATGGCGTAAGAATGGTTGTCACAGCGGACAAAATAAAAAAAAATTGACATAAATAATATCGACTTCGACCAAGCCTACAAAGATCCTTTGCAAGAAAGACAAAAAATGATTATAACCGAGTAATTTTATTTATTTTTTATTACTTTTTTGTGAGAGTAAGTTATATAACACAAAAAAATAATAAAGAAATAAAATTACTCAGCAACAATAAATCTGTGGGTAAAAGGCATAAGGGGATAAGTCAAAACAATCAATTTTTTAGTAGTGCCTTAAACGTGTTTGCATTAATTTAGGAAATACATTTATGGTTAGCGGGTATATCCTTTTGCCAGCACATGTCATTTGCTAGCAAAAGGGTATGCTCGCTAACCATAAATATATTTCCTGAATTAATGCGAACACGTTTAAATCTCTACCGAAAAATTGCTTTTTTTGACTTATCCCCTTATGCCTTTTACCCACAGAAATTTTTGTCTCTTCTGTGAAAAATGAATTCTAGTTTTTACCCGGTTATCCTTCTGGAATCTAAAATTATTTTTGAATGAAAAATAAACTGGTAGGTATTTTCTAATCCAAATTTTAAAAAATTAATTGGTTTTAATTGGTTGGAATGGGTTTGGCGCTATGAATTAACAATTCATTCCATGTGCCTTTCTATTGGATTTAGCCATCACATTGGAAATTACCAATAGGAATTCAACTGGAATGAATTGGTGATTCATAGCGCCAACACATTTTAAACCAATTACTTATTTTTCATTGGATTCTATTGGTCATTTACAATAGGGTAAGCAAAGGAGTCTTGAAAATCTAGTAGATTTCTAACGTGTGCATCTAAAGTTTTAACACAAAAATATATTTAAGTGAACAACTTGTAACATTAAACTAATCTTACACTAGACAATATATTATAATATATATTATAATAACCTCATTTAACGAACTGCTAAAAGTCCATTGCCTCAATTTCACGTTCCGATAGCCGTCCAACAAGGTTGTAGATACTTTTTCGAATTTCAAATTTATACGACATGTTATTGAGAAATTTGAAACATCAAGGTTGCAACGAATAATTGTAAACAATGGTAACTTGTAACTTGCTGAATTCATGTTTGAAAAGTTCCCAAAACTTTAGATGCATACGTTACTTCTTCAAATACTTGGGATAGTGTAAAAGCTTCTAATATTTAAAGTGAAAATTGAAATTTTAGAATTGAATTTGTCATTGAAAACAACGGATATTTTCGATATACCTGTATTGTAATTTTCGATCCATGAATATTGTGGAAAATCTGGTATTTTTATTTCTTAATCCAATTCTGGCAAATCCCGTATATGTCAAAGTGTTTCCATTCGGCCACTTCCATTTTTTTCTGCCATAATCATATATTCCCCCTAACCATCTGTCGGAGTCTTCTGAAATTAATAAACGTTGAAACTCTTTGACTCTGACTCTTCCAACACTAGAAACATTGTGGACTCACCTATGAAGCCATCGCTCAAAAACTCCCTGATTTTAAAATCGTGCTTTTTATTTTTAATAACTGCAAGATTCGTATTATTTTCTTGACACGCGTAATACGCCTCACGCCATGTTATTTGCTCGTCACCGAAGAAATAACACTTTTTCCCTATCAGGTACATGTTTGGAGGGCATGCGTAATTTACATTTTTCTTGTGTTTTGTTATATTGACGTTTTTGGGAACTGTAATTTTAGCTAAAATTGAATATGTAGGAAATAACGAAAAAACTAATTTGCTTGATTACTTAAAGGTGCTGGCACATCATATTTGGATCTTCTTCCTTTTCTAGGTTTTGAATTTTTGAAGTTTGTCTGGCAAATGTACCGTCTCTTTGCCAAACAATTTTGAATACTCCAACTAAAACAAAAATTTTGTTATTTACTACAATTTTGACCTGGAAACAATTTGATGAAAATAAACTTTCCATCTTATAAAATCGTTTTTCTATAGTAAATGAACTTACTTATTATTTTGATTCTGATCCATCACCAAACATTGTAATTTAAAATTATCGTTTATTTCTTCATTCCCAAATGATTTGTATTTGATCGGTTTTCCAGAATCGCCCCAAACCCAAATTCTTTGTTTTTCATTGAACCGGCCACCAATCCATCTTTCTACTCTTTCTTAAATAATAATAAAGATATCAGAAGTGGGTCAATAAAACCTCCAAATTGTATACGCTGTCACTAGAGCAGGGAAAGTTACTTTTGAAAAGTATCTACTTACTTTTCTAAGATACTTTAAACAGTTGAAAGTATCTTTAGTTACAAGATACTTTAGAAAGTAACTAAGATACTATTTGAAAGTATCTAAGATACTAAGATAAAGTATATATCTTAGATACTTTAAGTAGACCAAACAAAAAAAAACGAACTGTACATTTTATATCCATCAACGAATAACTAATAAAGCAATTTTATTACCTTGGCTAAACTTGGCATTAACATATTTTTTGATCAAATTATGCTGATGTGGGTTTATTAAAGTAGCCAGACTGCTATTTTTTTCAACACATTCGTGATGTGCGTTCATCCAGGTTTCCTCATTGTTTCCAAAGAAGTAGCATTTTCGTCCTAGGCTTATAAAGTTATTTGAACAGGCAGGCGAAATTTGAACACTATCTAAAATACAGTACACAGTAAAAATTTATTTGATGATGTTTAGCACAGTGGTTCATACATTTTTATTCTTTTTATGGTAAATAATAAAAAAGTCTTGAATAAATTATTTAAATTAAATAATGTGGTTATTATATTAATTTAATTTTAACTATTACAAATATTCAAATTATATTTATTTTTGAATATACCTACATATAAACCAAAATTAAATATGAGAAATATTTTTGCTAAACTAATAAAAAAATTAATAATTAAAAAATCTTTAGCTAGAATTGCAATCTAATTCGATACTGTGTCGATATAAATAAAGAAATTGTGTCATATTACATACTTATAGATGCAATATTCATTACAAACACATCATTTTTAAAATACAAAACATATAAAAACAAGGGTATTTATTGTACAATAATTGTTTAATAAATTTACTATTAAAATGGAATATTATTGTCTTTTAAATATTTTTACATAATAAAGGTATAGGCCTAAAATTATTTAACATTTTATATGGGATGGGATAATACTAGACACAAAGATTTTCATTTTAAATTTAAATTTCAAATTAACGCTGAAAACGAATAGGCAGCGTAAAGATAGGCAACACGTTTGTAATTGGTGGAGAAATAGTTTCACAGCATTTTAGGTAAAAGCGTAGAGCTTTGAGGCAATATTACTTAATTTAAGTAATTTTTTTTTAAATTAACCCTAAAAATTTACTTTAAAGTACTTAATACTTTTTTTTAAGTTTTATTTATGTTATTTTTATTTATTTTAATAACCCTTAGGTTTCAACCATTTAAAGTATTATGAGGGAATTAACTTTTACGAAAGAAAATTACTTATAACTTATAAGTTATAAGTGTATTTCACCTAAAGGAAAATTTAACGGTAATTTTATCGTCAGAATTTTTACTTAATGGTAAATGTTACTCATAAGTCATAATTTTACGATATTAAGACCACTTTATAAAGTTATATATAACCGTAAATAATTCCTATTCACCTGGTATTTTTTAGGGTTATTAGTGGTAATAAATACTATTAATATTGACTAAACAAGGAAAAATAAGCTTAAAGTGAAAAATAAAACTTTAAGGGAAAACTTTTTTCAGGTCGCCACAATAAGTTTTTTAAAATGACATCCATTACTTATCTAAACATTTATATAATATTTTTTCATAAATATTTTTCTAAAATATAATAAGGAAAGTTTTAGTTATTAAAAATGATTAAAAGTAAATGATTTTTAAAAGATTTTATAAAATTTTGTAGGTTTTAAGTTTTGTTGAATTTTTAACCAAGCAATAATTTTTCTTAAAACCGTAAAATATTTAGGGGGCATATAATTTTTAAGATGTATCGTGCCTATTTTTATCAATAAAATAATGTGCGTTTGAGTTTTAATGCAAAATATTATTAGTTTTGACAATTTAAGTTATATTTTTTAATTTTACTCTAGGGTGGCCTTTATTACTTTGTATGTACCATTTTGTAAACATAAATTAAAAGAACAAAGAAATTATGAATGTCAATGTTTTAGAAAGAGAGAGCAAAGAGTTAGTAATTATAGCGTTATTTTTACGTAAATTTGTGGTATTTATATTGTTTTTATTACGTTATTCTCTTAGTAGATCAAAAAGGTTAATTATGTAGGTAAAAACAAAATAAACCATTCCCCAAATTTGGTAATTTTTCGTATCTATTCCGTTATAAAACCGTTTTGGTTAACAGTAAAAAATACTTTAATAATTTTTTCGCCCCTAGCATCATACCGAAACATGCCGAAACATACTTAATTTTTTAGGACATATATTAAAAAAAATTATTTGTATTTTAGTATGAAGCAACATCAAAAAAAAAAAGAGAAATAGAGAGACTAAAATTTATAAAATATCATACTTTTATTTAAGTACCAAAATCAGCCTTGAATATCAAATTTTACCATCCATTTAGTAACAATTTATTTGTCTTATTGAGTAATACAAATATTACTTAAATAACAAAATGTAATTAAAATTAAATGGTTATTTACTGAACAAATTAATAATATTTAGTAAATTTAGACACGCTGTTATCATATATATTACGTTACATAATTTTTACCATGCCTTTTTAATTTGAATACATTATTATTTGGTTAATTATTTGTTAATTATTTGTTAGGATTTTGTTAGCATCAACAATTTTGGATAAAAATTGTTTGTTCATTTTGCTGTGTTTAATTCTTTTTTGTGCGAAGTCAAACATTTTTATTATATCTACTGTTAAAAAACTTAATAAATAATATTTAAACACCAAATTCGTATGTGTATTATGTATTAAAATAAGTAATTTTTTGATAGTAAAAATGTTCTCTACGCACTTAGAAAACACCCTGTATGAAGAAATATTTAAACTAATAAAAACGATACTATATCAATTGGGAACATACATGGAATAATAAAAATAAATAGCACAAGCACACACAACATAACTAACTCTATTTTAATAGTTATTTAATAAAAAAAACACGTGAACATTGAACTATTGTCACATTCACTATTTAACGCATTTTTAACGCAGTGAACACAACTTTTTTCTCTGACAAAGCCGATCCCGCAAAATTTCGAAGCGCGTTTAGCGTTTCAATTTGAATGTTTGTGCTATCGCCACGCTAGCAATCTTCGTACGTAGCGCACTCTCATTAAATTCCTCTCCTTCAATTTTTTTTTCGTCTAAACGTCCATTCAATTCCAGTCGAGATTAAGTATCTGGAATTCAGACAACAGCACTTTGTTCTTTGCTAGCATTCAGATAGGTTACGGGGTATAAACTAAGCGACAAATATAATTTAATACCTACCTTGAAAATTGACATCATATAATTGTCTATTGTCCGGGTATTTTTTTTCTTTAAACAAACAACGCAATTTTTAATATATTTAGTCTATTTAGATATAATAGTCAAAGAAGTACCTATCTATCTAGAGGCCAATGGTCTCTACCTTAGAATATATAAACTTGGTTATTAGAGCATTCAATAAAAAATCCAATGTCGCGAATTTCGGTTTTTAAACGTGATAAGAAAATTCTTCACAATTATTTTATATACATAAATAAATAGACTTAAATGAAAAAATACTGTTTATTTCTAGGAAAAAAATACTTAGGAAACCTGATCCACCTAGGTTGGTACATATTTACTTACTGCATACATATCAAGTGTGCGTAAATATAAAATATTTACTCTAAATTTAAATCCTATCATATTATATTATATACACTTGGCAACACTAAAAACATACATATGTAACACAATTTTTAGATAATTTTTTCTACTAATTGATAAGCTGTGCTTTATGGCGTTTTAGTCACGGGCTGAAGTTAGATTTGGTTAGTTGACAAATTTCATAGAAAGGTCAAAATACGTCACCCTTGTGATATAATACTAAAATGTGAAAGTTATTTTATCATCTCAATACAAAACTACAAAAAAATTTGAAAAGCTTATTATAGTATTTGCCGATTTTTTGCTTCAATATCGGATTTAAACGTTTGTTAGTCGATTTTTGAAGAAACTAACACTGCCGGTAAAACAGATTCCTAAAACCAAAACTTTTTTTAATACTTCGCTCGTGCCTAATTAAAATTCGTGACTAAAATGGCGTTTATCAAACTTATCAAACACTCGAGACATACAGTTTCGCAAATTTTGATATGTAGGTATTTAGGGTACACATACATACATACATACATAATAATAAACAACTGCGAATTTGTATCATATTCCCAAAGTCTGTTTATTTTTGTTTAAAAGCATAAAATTTAAATGTTTCTCAATAAAACCCAATAGAATTCGGTTTTACTACGAATAATTATGTCACGATCGACTGACTGGTCACATCTATTCTTATCCGAATTGATTTAAAACTGGGTTTGTAGTTTTAATTAGAAATTATGTCGTTAATCACAATTGAAATATTTGTATATTTATGCTATTTTTAATTGATAATATTAATAATAATAATAATGCTCAATTAAAAAAAATATATTTTTCAGATTTAATTTTAGTTTTTTTTATTGATAATTCGTCTCACAGTGTTATTATTTGATTGACAACAACAAAATTTGAACTTTACCGTAAATGTTAATTATAATTATATTCGATCATAAAAAGGTCTTAGTTCTCAGATTTCAATGCTTAACATATACGAATATTTTTTTTAAGTTTATTCTGTCATAAATTTGCATTTATTAAAAAATAAAAATCCTAAATAATTATTTATGTATTTAGACTAAAAAATAACGTTGACCCTATTTATCTTTCGTAAACAAAATATATTTTTAAAAACTAATTCATTAATAATCAAATATGAATACATTTATTGTATTAAATCAATTTCAAATTACTATAAATACGCTTTTTATTGCAGTCGGGATTAGATAAGAGGGATCAAGGTAATCTATAGGCATATGTTCAAAAAATATATACAGGGTGTTTTTTGGTTATCAACATGTCTTGCTTATTGTACACTTTAACAATTAACAATTAAAATCCTTTTACAAATAATGTAAAAATTATCTGTCATTACGTAATTATGTTTATGATGATATATTGTAATAGGATCATAAATTTTTTATATATGCGATAAATTGTGTAATTTGTAAAGAATTTATTATTTGTGCAGTAAGTTTCTTTGCACCTTATAGGGAAATTTATCATTTTGTAGACTGTGCTTAAGTTTCTGCTTATTTGAACGACACTAATTTTATCGACCTCGGTGGCAAAAAATAATCACAAGGTAAAGCACGGAATTAATGTCCGTTACCGTATAGCTATAGCTATAGCTATAGGCATGCCTGCAGGAACTTAACATTAATATTTATAATTATTTAAAAATTTAGTGATACTAATTTGATGAATTTAGAGGTTTCCTTGAAATATAATGTATTTTTTCTCATTTCCGGAGTTATACAGGGTGTTTTATTTTTAGTTTAAATATTTTTAACTTTTAACTTTAAAAGTTAAAATATCATAATTTACTTGGTACAGTACTGCTTTTAAAAAGGCCCTTGAATCACTGCAAAGGACAACCTAGTCATTAGAGGACAGTCGTGCATTATATTATAAATACCTACCTAATTAGCTTGACATACCCATGTTGGATTAGTTCATACCTTAGATATAGGTACTCTATCAACCACATCTATTTAGATTAAAATGTGACTCACATGTAAGATAAAATCTACGAAAATATTAGAAATCTGTTTATACAGTAACATCAGAATACCCAACCAATACCTATAAAGCTTTTTCAAATTGGCATTACCTAAATCATTAAAACATATCATGAAACTGACATAAGTAGATGTTGTAGCATATAAACTTTTTTAAATTTACTTCTGTTATTTTTAAAAATCATATTACAACAATAAATTAAAATCCATCCATCTATTTTTGTTTCTTTCTTACGAAGCAACGGATTGACGTGATTTTTTGGACTTTTGATTTTTTTTATTTAATTTTTTTCTTTTTTATCCCTTTTTTACGCAGCAAAGGATCGCACTGTACGTTAAAAATACGTTTAACCCAAAAGTGCAAACACTCGAATTTTATGTTTCTGGAGGTCATTTTAAGCTCAAAATTTAATTAGTTTATAGTTCATCCCTTCTAATAATTTTAGTATATTTTATTGTCATGACGCAAATTAATTTAAAATAGGTAACTAAAATCATAATAGTTTAAAAAAAATATTTTTTTTATAAAAAAGTTAATTTATCAGGGTCGTGCTCTTTAAAAGTAGATCCAAGTAAAAAATCAATGTTAATAATTTTTGTTTAAATTTTTTTTTTAACTTGCAAACAATGGATTTACCTTAAAAATAAATTTAATTAAAATTTATCAAAAGTTAATTAAACTTGTAAACTGGTAAAATTAAACAATAGTTTGAATATTTAACATTAGTTGAATAGTTCGTTATGTGTATTAGTTTTGGTTTCATTTGGATTAGGTTTAGATTAAAATTACTCTTAGTCTTCATTATATATATATATATATTATATATATATATATATTATATATATATATATATTATATATATTATATATATTATTACATATTATGTAAGTTGAAGTATTTTTATTCAAAATTTTATAAAGATTGGTAAAGGCGTTTTAGAGTAAGATTTTTTTACTTATTATGCGTTAAATTTTTTGTATTTAAATTTTACTAAAAGTAAAACTAATCTTATTAGCTAAAAATTAACTTAAACTTAATTTAAGCTTAACTTAAACATATATGATATATTATATTAATACATATATGTATTAATATAATATATCATATCTGTTTACGTGTTCAAGGATTTTTCAAGAAAATATCCTTAAATCCCTTTTATTTAATAAAAAAATCAAAATAATCAAAAAGGAGTCATTTTTACCGACTTTGAAGCACTTCGTTACTGTTCGTTTGATTTGTACAGCATATTTTTTATTTACTTACAAAAAAATTCCCTAAAAGTTATTTTTTAAACGTTTTTTTATTATTAAATAAAAGGGCTTTAAAAATATTTTCTCGAAAACCCGAGGGTTGGGTAAACTGAGATATAAGTATTTTTATACAAAATTTCATAAAGATTAGTAAAGGCGTTTTAGAGTTAAATGTTTTTTACTTATTATGAGTTAATTTTGACGCGCAGTGTATTTAAGTATACTTTATAAAGTTAATACTAGTTCATTAAAAACAATTTTAAAATTAATAATAAAAAATATCAACTTTTATATTTTCACTTAAAATGAATTTTGTGAAATACAGCCCTGATAAACTATTTTTGCTAAAGAAAATAATAATTATATATTATAATTTATGTGGTTTATAAATAAATATTTTTCATCAAAATAAAGTATACTAAAATTTAAAGTTATAGGCAAAACAAAAAAATATTCAAAAATATGTAAAAAAATTAAAATCAAATTTTCTCGAAGTTATGACCTACAACCTATTTTAGAAATATAAAATGAAAAAAAATATTGAGTGTTCGCGCTTTTGGATTAAACGTATTTTCAACGTAATTTTTTTTATTGTACTTTTTTTGTTTCTCTTTTAACAGATCGGCGTGATTTTTTTTTACTTTTAAAAAATTATTTTTTATTTTTCTTATTTCACTTTGTCCAGCCTTTTTGTTACTCTTGCACGTGTAATTTTGTGGAACTTCTTTTGAATTTTTTATTTTTGTAGCTTAAAAAAAATTATGCTTAGTATCATAATGATTGATTTTTTACTTTTTATTGTGTAAAACTGTAGTAAAAGAACACTTGAAATAGGTAAAAAGCTAAATATGGATTAAGGTAAGTAAAACACTTGAATTAAATATAATTTTTATTTATATAAAATACTTTTTATAATAAAAACAAAAACACAGGTAATCAACAAAAATAAAAATGAAGAAGACAACATAGCGTATCATACAAAATACGGTACATAATTATGTTTAAAAATAGACATTTACATTTGGGTAAGGCTTATATTTGAAGTCAATATCATAAGAAACCAACATTTAGATCTAAAATTGAGATTATAATTTTCATATAAGTAGATAAAACGAGTAAGTAGTATCTAATAAGAATATTTGGACCTTGAACGCGTTAGTTTAGTAAAATACAGTCGACACTTTGCTAGGCATGGCTGTAAGGCTCAAATGTATGTGCAGTACAAATTTTCGGCCCAACTTCCCTCGCTCTATGCTGCGTGCACGGACTAGAAAACGTAAACGTAAAAAAATTGTTGCGCGCCATCTACCGCAACTACTCTTACTAAGCGGTTAGCTTGCTGGATTGCCGGTTAAGACTTACTTTGGATATGTCCACGCCGGTCATCGTTTTGACGAGAGCCGGCACCCTATTGACGATATCCAAAACCTCGCCGGTCAATTTTGCCGCCCCCACCTCGCCGGAACCGGTAGAAACCATCGTGATCTTCTTGGCTTGCGAAAGAGGAGCTGCCACCTCGGCCGCCACCTAAGAAACAAAAACGCATCTTACAGTTCACTTTTTAATCGTTAATGTTTTAAATGTGAAAGAAAATTCAAGTAGGTTTTTTAAAATTATGGAATATATAATTTTTATCATTAATGATAAAAATTTTAATTGTGTCTTATATAATAAATAAATAAAATTATGTCAAGCATAAATTTAATTTAAATTTAATAGAAACAGGTAGGAAAAATAGCAATTTATTATTATAATATATGTCTAGGCATAATAATAATTATTTTAATTTGACACACATTTTTCCCGACGAATATTTTTAACATTTTACATATTATTTTGTTAGTTAAATTAATATTTATGCATTTTTAAAAACTTTTTATTATGGACATTTTTATGACGATAATTAGGTAGATATTAAGATAATCCTTTGTTCCTTTTAAAGGGAAAATATTTTGTAAATTAATTAATAACCCCTTGTTTTGCATATTTAAAGGTAAACACTATTAGGTAAAACATTACTTTCTGAGGAAGCTTGAGAATCTAGAAATAAGGATTTTAAAAAATCAACAAACGAGAATATATTTCATCGTCTTTTAATATCGTCTGACCCCCTAATAACGTTACTTAGGAGAAATACAAAATTTGTAAAATATGAGCTTGATGAAGAAGTTAAGGAATTATTAATGGAATAAATGTTAAAATTCAAATTATGTTTATTTATTTCTTAAAGTGTTAAAGATAGTTAAAAAACATGTATTTATTTACAATAAAAAAGTTATTGAATTATTTTTGCAATCGTTTCACCGCGAACATCTAAAAAAGCATTTAAAAAATTAAAACCCTTATGTTTTTCGATTAAAATTAACAAAGTAAAAAATAAAATATTAAAATTTTTAGCAATAAAAAAATTATTGGGTTATTTCCGCAGTTGACGCTCTATGAACATCTAAAAACGCATTTAAAAATTAAAAACCTTTATGTTTTTTGATTGAAATATAGTTAATTATACGTAATAATCCCTATATAATACAGTAAAAAAGAAAAAATTGATATTTATTTTTAATAAAAAAGTTTGTGAATTATTTCTGCAAAACAGTGCTTTATGATAATCTAAAAACGCATTTAAAAAATAAAAACCTTTAAAAATTTCGATTAAAACATAGTTAATTATACCAAATAACTCCTATTTAACACATTAAAAAAAAAAGAAAAAATCAATATTTATTTGTAATAAAAAAGTTATTAAATTTTTTCCGCAAAACGCTGCTTTTTGATAAAAAAGATTAAGTTAAATATTAATGTGTCACAAAAATATTGCAGACAGAAAAAATACATTAAATAAATAATTTAATATCTTATAATAATATGTTTTCACTTGGGTATCGTTTTTAATAGTTAGTTTATAGCCTAAAAACAAATTTGAACAAAAAAATATGTTTTTTGGTGCCGCTTAACTCTGCCTTAATGACGATACTTTTTCCATTAATTTAACATGGAGTTTTTACACTGTTTGTAAAAAATAATTTGCAAAAGGTGTAAAAACTCCATGTTAAATAAAAGGGAAAAGTATCATCATTTAGGTAGGGTTAAGCGGCATCGGAAATTTTTTTTTTTTTTTTTTAAATTGTTATTAGGCTATAAACAAACAATTTAAACGATACCTAAGTAAAAACAGCCAAACACCCTAATAACATATTTAAAAAAAAGAATAACTTCTTTGACATGTATAATTCTAATTAATGTATTATTTTGAACGTATTATTTCCAGTGCAATTTATTTTTGAAAGTATTAATATTTCTTATCCGATTAAAAAAAAAACCAAATCTTACCTTAGGTAGTAAAATATAGTTAATTCTACGTAATAAGTCTTACTTAATAAAGTAAAAAATAAAAAAATAAATATTTTATGCAATAAAAAAATTATTGGGTTATTTCCGCAATTGGCGCTCTATGAACATCTAAAAACGCATTTAAAAGTTAAAACTTTCATGTTTTTTATGGAAATATAGTTAATTATACGTAATAATCCTTAAATAAGAAAAAAAAATTATTTATTTAAAAAAAAAGTAAAAACCTTTAAAATTTTCGATTAAAATATAGTTAATAATAACTCCTATTTAACACATTAAAAAAAGAAAAAATTAATATATACAGTGTGTCGCATTTAAGATGAAGACACCCCCATATTTTTGCTATTTCAAGTAATAGAGCTTTGAATTTTTCCACATTCATACGTGTTGGTGGGTCACATTAGTTAAGATACTCAACTAAAATCTGAACTTTAAACTTGGCCTACTACGAATTCACAAACGGGGCCAGTTGTCGATATTTTGCTTCGCGTTAGAAATATCGAAAAAAATTATTAGAAAAAGTTGTTCAGAATATTATTCTAACCCCGTATACCGATTTTCATAGCAAAATTCCCATTTCTATTTTTATTAGTTTTATTATTGTTTTATACCATTTCCTTAATTTAATAAATTATAATTGATTTGTAAGTTCCAAAATTTGTTTTAATTATTTATTTAACGATCATAAACACTAGTTAGTATCAAATTATTACTTTCCATGGCTCCCTTATTATCAAACTAAAAAATGAACTTGTAATAATTTTGTGTGGAGCAAAATAAAAAAAAATAAAAATGCGAATTTTGTTATAAAAATTGGTATATGGGGTTAGAATAATATTCTGAACAACTTTTTCCAATAACTTTTTTCGATATCTCTAACGCGAAGCAAAATATCGAGAACTGGTCCTGTTTGTGAATTTGTAGTAGGCCAAGTTTAAAGTTCAGATTTCAGTTGAGTAGCTTAAAAAATGTGACCCATCAACGTGTATGAATGTGAAAAAATTCAAACCTTTATTCCTTCAAAATATGGGGGTGTCTTCATCTTAAGTGCGACACACTGTATATATATGTAATATTAAATTTTACCATCTATTAAAAACAAACCAAATCTTACCTTAGGCAACACATCCAAGAACATATCGATCATGGCGGCGTCCTTGTACTCCTTCCAAGCCTCGGCCTTCTTGGCCATCTGCTCGGCTTCGGCTTTAGCCTTAGCCTCAATAGCGAACGCCTCGGCCTCGCCCTTCAGCCTCAACGCCTCGGCCTCAGCCTCGGCCTCCAGCAAAATCCTCTTGTTGTTGGCCTCGGCGATCTTCTCCAGCCTGTACTTCTCGGCCTCGGCCGGCCGCCTGATCGTGGCCTCGAGTTCCCTCTCGCGCCTCGAGATCTCCTGGTCCTGCACGGCGATCTGCTGCGTGCGCTCCACCACCTGGATCTGCATCTGCTCCTCCTTGATGCGCTGCTTCGTCTTCGCCGCCTGCAGCTCGTACGCCATCTCCGCCTCGGCGCTCTTCGTCTGCACCTCGACGTCGTAGGCGGCTTTTTTTAGCTCGAAATCGCGGCGCGCCTTGGCGATCTCCGTGTCGTTCAGGAACACGGAGGCCATGCGCTGCTCCTCGGCGATGGCCTCCTTGATTTGCGCGTCGCATCTGGCTTCCGCTTCGCCGATGCGCGCGTCTCGTTTCACCTCGGCCGTCCTCGCCATGCCGAGGCTTTTGAGGTATCCCTAAACGTCAAATTTTAAGGTTTGAACCCAGATAGCACAGAGATATCTTAAAGATGTCGGACTCGGACGTTTATGACATCCCTAAGACGTCCAGTTTACGACGCAAGTCATCTTTAAGATATCTAATGTTACAAAACACACCGTCTTTAAGATGTCCTTTTAACGGCATTATTAAGTCGTCGCTAAACGTTATTAAGACGTCTTTAACTTAAAAAAGACTTTAAGATGTTAAAAGAGTCTTGGTTATGCATTGCTACATCGCCAAAACGTTTTTAAGGTATTAAGTAATTAAAATGTAGCTAACACAGAGTAGAACACTGTGGTAGCTAATAATGTTTTTATTACAAATGGATATTATTAATTGCAGAAAAAATAACCAATCTACAAGAATGTCAGATGTATATTTATTCAGTTACCCTAAACATCATCGTTGTAAAAACTTAAAATCCTACATTAATGTTGTTTCTATTAAACCAAAATAAGATGGTACCTAATTATATCTTACTTGTCAAAATTCACTATTTTATCAAAAAATTAAAAAAAATAAACGCCGGTATAAGGCATTTATAAGATGTCTTTAGAACATTTAATGACGTCTATTAAAAGACGTCTTTCAAACGTCTTTTTTAGATCTTGAGACGTTCAGTCATAATACAGACATACAAAAGACATCTTCAAGACTTTGTGTGCTATCTGGGAATGCTTTAAGAGGCTTTGCAAGTCAACAGAAAATACTGAAATGCCATATAATTGAAGCAATGTATAAAATGATAAATAAGCGGCCTTAACCAAAGAAAAATATAAAAATAAATAGACAAAATAAATTAGACGATAAATAACATGAAGAAGCTGTGCCAGTGAGGGCAAAACTACAACATTTTGTGTTAATACGTGCTGTCCCATTAAATATACAGTGTGTCTACTTAAGTTGGCAACATATGGGAAACTTTTTATTATTAATTTAAAAAAAAAGTTCTCCATGTTCTAAAATCTAAAATACAATCATCAGATATAAAAAAATTTCAGTGGTATACGCGGTTTGTCAATATATATTAATCTTACTCAAAAGTAAAGTATCCTTTTTTTTTCTTTTTTGTTTACAATAACAATGCAATTGTAACCGTAGTTACATGTAAACTAGGATGCACTGACAAACAAATGATTTCTTGATAGCAAAGAATGTTTGACATTGAATGTCAAAACATCAGAATTTTCTTATTTTGCTTTCTGAACGAAACGGAAAGAATAAAAATAAATAAAAAAGATAAATCGGTACCTTAGAATAACAAGGTTCTAGGTGCAGTTGCCATGTTAAGCAAAAATGCCTTATGTGCGATATTTACGAGCCCTAACCACATAATGTTCGGACACTTCATAATTTATACAGACATTTTTTTCGTGAATACTATCTCAAAATTATTAGAAGTTATGAAAAATTCAGCTTATTTTGGCATATACCCCTCGAAGCGATTTTTATTTTTAAAAAGTTTACCTTTTATTTTTAGCTTTTAAAAAAAGGCTAACTTTTTAACTTTTTTTTGCATGAGTAAAAAAAGTTATAAATGGGCCCATTAAAAAGAACATAATATATTATACAAACCCTGAAAATTTGGTAAAAATTGTATAAATAATAAGAAAGTTATAGCGATATATATATCTGCAAAATCTCCCGTTTCCTAAGAAAATTGCAAAAACTCTTTAAAAATAGCATTTTTAAATTACTTATACTTTTTTATAACTTATTTATTTTTTACCAAATTTTCAGGGTTTGTATAATATTTTATGCTCTTTTTAATGGGTCCATTTATAACTTTTTTTACTCATACAAAAAAAAGTTAAAAAGTTAGCCTTTTTTTAAAAGCTAAAAATAAAAGGTAAACTTTTTAAAAATAAAAATCGCTTCGAGGGGTATATGCCAAAGTAAGCTGAATTTTTCATAACTTCTAATAATTTTGAGATAGTATTCACGAAAAAAATTTCTGTATAAATTATGAAGTGTCCGAACATTATGTGGTTAGGGCTCGTTATATTGTAGATAAATCACTTTCGCTTAACAGTGCAGCTGCACTTAGAACCTTGTTATTCTAAGGTACCGAAATATTCGGTATCGGTTATTGGAGAAAAATTTGTAAAAAAAATTTTTTAAGTAGAAGGATGTAATTGCATATTAAAACATAGTTTTTCATTCCAAACAACTATTTGCTACTGTTTTTAAAATGTGTATTTTTTCGGGAAAAAATTCAGTTTTTTCCAAAAAAAAACAACAGTTTTTCCGGTTTTTTTTCCGACACTTTAGCACCCTAAAATAAAGGTACTTTACTCTTGTACCAAATTCATATTTTTTGCTAAACCTTGTATATGATTGAAAAAATATCTGATGATTTTATTTTAGATTTTAGCAGAACTTTTATAAAGAATAACTTTTCTTTATAAAATTAATAAGAAAGTTTTCCATAAGTTGCCAACTTAAGTAGACACACTATGTACTTGGTGTTCCTAAGGAGTTTCAATGTAACCTTGGAAAAAATATTTAGGTGATTCACCTGACTTATTCTGATTTAAGAAAGTTATTGGTATTTAAAGTGACAAAAAAGTCAACGCAAATACCAGACACCCTGTATAAAATTTCAAATACTATTAATGACTTTCGATATAGTGCTCTTTAGTTAACAGGTACATCAAAAAATAACTTTTTAACATTACAATTAGTGGTAATACAGACATTAGTAACACCATCCAACAGTCAAAATTTTTGAAAAAAATGAAATTAAATTTCAGTATTTCTAAAATTTTACGTAGAATTTAAAAATGCAATAATATTTATATGGTTCTATTTGAAAAACCAAAGTTGATATCACTTCCGGTTTAACCGGAAAATTGAATATAATTTTAAAAAATAGTTTACATTGGCTTATAAATGCAATACAAATTTCAAATCGATTTTTTTTCCGATCTCCATAAACTTCTACTGAATAAGTTAGGTGAATCACCCTGTATATTATTTATTCCATTTTTTTTTAAACTACTTAATAATTAGTACTTATCTTAAAATTCTTATCAAGCAAACATTACTTAAAGCCCAACATTTTTAAAATGCAAATTGTTTGGTTTTTAATAAAACTTAATTTAATAAAATATTAAACAAATATAACATATTATTTTTAACACAGCAATTGGAGGTTTGCTTTTAGAAATTTACTTGCTTTTGTGGTCGTTTTAACCCACTCATTCATTTTGTTGAAAGTGGAATGGAATAAAAACAGAATGATTCCCGTTTGCAAATTCATTCTGAGCCCTGTCACTTTGCCAAAGGTGGGGGAATTTATGAACCTAATAACCAATTGTGTGGATTGTGACCTCAATTTTCTTTTTAAAGTTTAAAAATATGGATAACGCACAGTTATTACTTGCTGGGTTTATTATAAACCATAATAGTTTTTAAAATTGGCGGTTGTTAAATGCACTTTTTTCAGGGGAATATCCCCCCACTCTGCCTCATTCTGAAGATTCCAAACAAAAGTAAGGAATCATCGGAATGACATTAATGACAGAAGAATCATTCTGTGACTCAAAAAAACAACCATTCATTTAAGGGAGAATAGGGAGAATGGGCAATAAAATGCAGCTATTTTGTACTAGATTGTACCAAATGTTATATTGGTGAAATTGGCCACAGATGGCAGCACTAATAATGCATATATTTGGTTTTGAGTTACAAATATTCGTATGACTGCACTTTGAATTGAATAAATAAAAAGCACCAGATTTTGCTAAAGCGTAAAACTAACCTACTAAAAAATAAATTAGGACTAGATCTAGTACAAAAGTACTAACAGTGGCAACACTGCCCCTGAACCCTTTTGGTCAAGATGCAACCGCATATACATTAAAATATTACACAGAAGTACTCAAAATTATTGTGCAAACCACCAATAGATACAAGACACCGAAAATATAGTATTTTAAACATACCTTGGCACCCTTGTGTTGCAAATCATAGAAAACAGAAAATTAAATAAACAAACGCCCCACTAAACCTCCGCTCGAAACTCACCTCCTCATCCCTGATGTCCTTCAAAGTGTAAGAAACAACTGTGATGCCCATGTTGACTAGATCCGAAGAAGCGACCTCAAAAACTTGCTTGCTAAACTTTTTGCGGTCCTTGTAGATCTCTTCTACAGTCATGGAGCCCATTATGGCCCTCTGGTGACCTAAATAATTATTATAAGAACCATCTAAACTGTACAAAATGCCTAAAAATAATGAGAGTATTCATAAATATACACACCTTCCAATGTTACTAAAGCAATATGCTGAATTTCGCTTTCATTTTTGTCGAGAAACTGCTCGCAAGCTGCTAAGAGCATTTCCTCATTTTGGCCTTGAATTTTTACCTAAAAAGTTTTTGGTAGAGCTTTTTTTAGTAAAGGTGTGGTGTCTGGTAGTACTTGCGCTATTCCAGTTACAGATATTGGCACTCCTTGGCTAGTGTACACAGTGGGGCTGTCCACTTGGAGAGTCATTGTGTTAAGGGATATTCTAAAATTATGAAATTTTGCGGTACGGTTTCTAACCTCAAATAATAATAATAAAGACCAGAAAATAATTATAACAGCCACAGCTTACAATAGCCATTTATGTAGTCTGGGTTGCCTATATACACGCATCTAAATGAAGCTCCTATTTACACAATGGAAAGGATAATTCTATTGAAATTCACCCTTGAGAGTTTTTAAGAGTTTTAACCCAATTAATATAAGCACTTCTACTAGAAGTCTTTTAGTTAGTGGTTAGGTTACATATATTGATTATCTAAGCAGTTTTTAAGAAAAACATTTTCTTATAAGAGGTACAAAAAACGGTCTATAAGAGATAAAAGTATTCAAGCACATATTGTACAAATTGCTTTAAAAAATATATACCTCTGTATCCTCTGTATTGATGGCCAAATAAATGCTCTACCACCAGGAACTAGCAAAGGTTTACTGTAGCAGCATCCTAAATGGAAAAAATAAAATTAATTTGTTTAATTTTTGTTTGTTAATTATATTGGTAGCAATGTTTATGTTTGTGGTATTTTTAATCAGTAATTTGTACCTATCCCTTTTTAAATAATTTTTAAATATGTACTTAGACGTCCAATAATAAAATAAACAATATTCTGTTGTGAATGAAGTATAGGTTTGTTTACAACTCGACTCAAGGTCGCACTAATTAAACACAAATAAACCTACTAATTAAACCCAAAATGGGCGTCAATTGGGTAGTACCGACTATTCAAACAATAATTAAATTAAATTATTATAATTTTGATCTAATTTTGAATATCCCGCCGATATTTATCGCCTATCATATCGCTTATAGCATGCATTTGTTTACATCGAAATAATCAAATAGTTACCTGAGATAACCAACGCCTCGTTGGGTCCGCAAGTGACAAAGCCCCAGGTCATTTTTCAGGCGGAAAATTTGTCTGTTTTTGAAGATATAATTCGATGAATTCGGCGGATTTAATTCGCCGACGACTTGGCGTTACACCCAACTTCACGACACAGAGACGAATGCGATGCAAGCAGTGTTGCCAGATGTTTGAAAGCAGAGGCGAACTTTTGGGCCAGAATCGCCAATGCCAGTATGGCAAAATTATTACTTTGGAGACCAATGTTTGAACACTTTTTGCTAACGTTAATACCTGTAGATTTTATCTAAACACAGATTTTAACTTAAGTTCAATTCAAGAATAGCCAAAAGAGATTTTAAAAATAATGAAGCAAAAATTTTAAATCGCTATAATGTTGGTTTGCGTTTTCATAAAAAAACTTTACGCAAATTATTTCTTAAAATCACCCTTTTGCGATAAATCGCCCAATTTGGCATCACTGGATGCAACAGGCATGCGCGGATGTGCGCGAAAAACGATCTCATTGATTAATTAAGACGCACAGTGCTCAATTTTGCAAATCCAGTCAGACAAAAGTAATTTTTTATGTATTTAAAATTTTAAAAATATATTTGGGCATTCCTACGAAATACGATTAAATCTCTAAAACACTTAATTAAAGAAAAAACCTTGACGTCTTTTTAAACTTGTTTCGAATTTTGTCCATATTTTGACATATGTGACACTGCGCGCTGGCTGTCAATATGCTTAATATGTTGGCGCCACTAAAAATACGGCCGCCAATGTTTTGAAATAATTTCAAATTAGGCCTTGCAAATTTGTTTGGAGATGGAATAAACTTTGAGCCCCTCAGTTGAGCGGCATCTATTAGATGCCATCTAACAGACGCCAGTCAATGACTGGCGTCTGTTAGATGGCATCTAATAGCAGTCATATGACTGCTATCATATATATGATATTATACAGTGGCGGCTGGTGGATTTTGGGCAAACCCATATCTCATTTATTAGACATGGGACATAGACATGGGAGTCCCATGATGGGACCCTACGAAGGCGTAGAAGGGCCAACAAAAATTTTACAAGTTTTAGCCAAAATAACTTTGATTTTTGCAATTTCTATTCTATAATTGTAACTTAAACTTACAATTGTAACTTGAACTTACAATTTGTAGGTTCAAGTTACAATTGTAACTTGGGCAGAAGTAGTGATAAGAAACAGGGTAAAAGCATAAACATTCTCTAAATGACTAAATTTTCTTCTTACAAGATCGATTCTGCACTAGGGGTGGGCAAAATAATCGATCAATCGATTATTATCGATTATTATCGATTATTTTTTTTGTAAAAATCGATTAATCGATTAATTGATTATTTTATTATTATAATAATAATTATTATTGTTTAAAAAAAGAATGTCCACGATAATTTGGGGGACCGAATGAATTAAGTTATTTAGTTATTCAACAATTGTCGTGTTGTGTGCTTTTAAAACGTATTTTTTTAAATATAAATAATATTATATAATTTATATAAATAATAATAAAAAACATAACTCAGTAGGTATGTTTTTTAATATTATTAATCTAAATTGCATGAACATTTCTTTGCTTCGCCAACTTATAATGGTCAAACGCATTTTTTTAAACTAATAATATTATCGATTAATCAAATAATTATTTAATTATAATCGATTAATCAAATAATTAATTAATCAAATAATCGATTAATCAAAAAATCGATTAATCAATAATCGATTAATCGAAAAAATCGATTATTTTAAATAATCAATAATCGATTATGAATTTTGATAATCGCAGCCCTAGTCTGCACAGAAGCCGTTTTAAGGTTATAGGGTAGGGTGATTCAAAAAAAGCCTTTTTTTAAAAATGAACCCGCACTGGCCTAAATTATAAAGTTTACATTAAAACTAAAAGATTGATACCAAAAAATCCAAATTCGATGAATATTTAGAGGTCGCTCAAATCGATTTTCGTATTTTTGCACATTCGAGCCGCGAAATTATTACTGCGCAAAATAGTAAATAACTCCGTTAGTTTTTAATCGATATTATTAAAAATTTAAGGGTTACCTAGTTTTTTAATACCCTCTGAAACAGTGAATTGAACTTTACGGAAAAAAAAATTTCTCTCTTGAAAAAAAAATAATTTGTTAATAATAACGTATCATCTTATAAAATAAGCAACAATTGGAATCGCACTATGATGGTACCGTAAAAAAACTAAAAAAATAATACTTAAATTATTTAGCATACATAAAACCTGCCGAAAGAAATATTTTATTTGATTTATATAAAACATAACCTAAAAATAATTAAGTTATTCAAAGTTTTCCCAGTTTCATACGATTTTATAAATAATATATATCCGTTTTATTAATTATGACGTATTTTTATAATATTTTTTTATTTTTGAAACCATATTTAATTAATTAAACTCGGTAGTTATTAGGTCCTTTTTATAATTAAAATAAAAAAAATCCACTGCTCTACATCTTTTTCTTTGCAATGATTGTTTCTAATTTAATTTTTTCAACCATTTTTTCTTTTGTTTCAGTAGGTACCTATTTTTTTATGAAAAAATGCCAAACAAATTAGCTCTTCTATTTGCAAATTATTGTAAACATGAAGTTCATGAAGTGTTTTCAAACCATTTTTGGGCGCGCAAGTTGCATTTGGAGCTTGGAACCAGGCAAATATGTAAACCAAAATAATAAAAATACAAATTCTACGCAATGACTTATTTTCATTGTTAGTTTAAATTGATCCCGAAATAAGAAAATCTTTAGAGAGTATATAGCTTTGTTCATCCATCGAGCATGCTATCTATCTCCACCAAGGTATAAGATGTTTTTCTTTAATTTCTCAACAAATTAGTTTTGGTACTTAGACGCTTTTGAATTAAGTAAATAATATATATATATATATATTTATTTATATTTATATAATTTATCAACTACCTGGTAGTAGGTACGTCCTACTATCAAAATTTAAGAATAATAATTATTATTGTGGTAGGTATGTCAATTTAGCACCATCTAGACAGAATCAAATAATTTTGGTATCAAAATTTGAGAATTGTTCTATGTCAATAATTTAATAAAATTTAAATTTCTGCTTAAGCCATATCAATGCAGTGAATAATTTTGTAGTTAACGTTATTTTATTTTAGTTGTAAAAAGAACCTAATTTAATAACTACCTAGTTTAATTAATAAAATATGGTATAAAAAATAAAGAAATATTATTAAAATACGTCATAATTAATAAAACGGATATAAATTATTTATAAAATCGTATGAAAATGGGAAAAATCTAAATTACTTAATTATTTTTAGGTTATATTTTACATAAATCAAATAAAATATTTCTTTCGGCAGGTTTTCTGTATACTAAATAATTTAAGTGTTATTTTCTTAGTTTTTTTACGGTACCATCATAGTGCGATTCCAATTGTTGCTTATTTTATAAGATGATACGTTTTTATTAACAAATAATTTTTTTTTATGAAAAAAAAAATTTTTCCGTTAAGTTCAATACACTGTCTCAGAGGGTATTAAAAAACTAGGTAACCCTTAAATTTTCAATAATATCGATTAAAAACTAACGGAGTTATTTACTATTTTGCGCAGTAATAATTTCGCGGCTCAAATGTGCAAAAATACGAAAATCGATTTGAGCGACCTCTAAATATTCATCGAATTTGGATTTTTTGGTATCAATCTTTTAGTTTTAATGTAATCTTTATAATTTAGGCCAGTGCGGGTTCATTTTTAAAAAAAGGCTTTTTTTGAATCACCCTATTATAGGGCTTATAAATACGTTATGCTTGCCTTTAAATAATATTATATTTCTTTTTGCTGAAGCCCCATTTTGAAATATTGTTCCATAGCTACCTATTTAAAACACTAAATTGGTTATACTATAGAGAGAAGAAACAATAAACTTACCTTTGTTTATCCTACAATTGTAACTTGAACTTACAATTGTAGGTTCAAGTTACAATTGTAAGTTTAAGTTACAATTGTAAGCAGGGCCGGCGACAATAGCGGTGCTTGCGGGCTCAAGCACCACACGTAAAGGAAAATGGTGGTGCTCAGCACCACACGTATCTTCAGCAGAAAAATTGCATTTCTTTTGCGGTCTCTAAATTTTTTATCCTGGTAGTCAGGGATACACACTAACGCCCTCTACAAATTTACGGTTGAAGCTGAGGAATCCAAAGTTTAAAGTATCAAAGTCGGTCGGTATAGTATGTATAAGAGCCGTTTCACATGCGACTGATAAAGTCCTGACGATCAGTCCTGATGAATAGGGGCCATTGTTTAAATGAAGTTTTTCACATGCACTGCGTATCATCGGTTGACTGATTCGTCGGCACGGGCATCGGGACAGCCCGTGCTCACTGCGTACCGTCAGGACTATTAAGGGCTGTTAGTTATATGGAGTATTTCATATAGTACGTACGATCAGCAGAAACAGTGTTGCACAATGAGTAGTTTACGCATTGATAGGTACTGAAATTATAATAAGTAGCATCGAACAGCGAAGATGCATCTGGTATGCAGATGATGAGAACTACAAAAATAGGGATGTGAAGAACATAGCATTTGAAGAAGTAGCGGAAATGGTACTTCCGGATTTTGAAAATTTAGCGGAAGCAAAAAAGAATTTTTTTGCGTTGTATTATTCTCTTTACACAAAAAGCGGCAACAGCGTAGTTCCGGAGGCGCTGAAAACCGTCCCCTAGTAAAGACATTTCCGTACTGTACGTTGCTTGTGAAACAATGGTCATGACCGTCAGTCCGTATCATCAGGACTGACCGTCAGGACTTTATCAGTCGCATGTGAAACGGCTCTAAGTCAGAGAAATAATACTATTAAATAATAGTATTATTTCTATGCTATAAGTGTATGTCTCTTGGTATATACTATATAGTACACTAAGAAAAAAGTTTATTGCTCCCAAATAAAAAAAATATTTAAATATGGGACAAGGGTACAGTTTATTTATCCTAAATATATTTTTATTCCCGACACATAAAGTTTTACTAAAGTATATTTATCATTATTATTTCGACTATTTAGAGGTAATAAACAATATATTCACTACAAGTAAAAGTGTTAGGTACACAGTTTATTTGTCCCATTTTTTTCTCAGTGTAGGAATAACATACCGACACGTCGCGACGTGTATTTAGGGTATTTCTACTATACCTACCGACGATAACCGACCAAACTTTGAGTTATATTATTCTTATTATTTACAGTTCGTGCAGTTTGTTTATTATCTCTGTTTGCTACCACCAATTGTGTTAGTGGATAGATACCCGACTTTTTATCAACAAAGGTAAGTTAGTTCGAATCCTAGACTCTATAGGACCTAGAGTAACTCTGTTTTAATTGTCTCGTAACAAAATCTAAAACAATTATTTTAAACCCGTATTTTTGATGCTGGTAACCCTTAATCCAAGAAATGGCAGGTGGTAACCGTTAAAACGTCCGATGTGGCAGTAATATACCTATCCCATTCGATACCATTACAGGGTGAGTTTTTTAACTTGAAACTTTAAAATATCTCGCGTAATAAGCACTGTCGAAAAAACTATATAAACTAAATTTAATCATTCCGGGGGGATATATTAGTGCTAAAATTAGTAGTGTGCTCTCTCTGTATATAAAATGTGACTGAGTTTGATAAATAAATTGACTAAAAAACTATTTCAATTTTATTTTGTTCTCCTTCCCGCAACCCCCAAGGAAAATAACACCCACACCCCCCATCAGTGGCGGCTGGTGGATTTTGGGTATACCGATATCTCAATTATTAGATATGGGACCCACATCAAATAAATATAGGTAATATAAATTTAATTGGTGCAATTTATTATTTACCATAGTTTATCGACAAATTTCAAATTTTATTTAAAAAATCCAAAATCTGATTTTATATCATTTTTAATTTTTATTATTTCTTTGAAAAGAAATATTAAAAATTTAAAATGGTATAAAATCGGTATAATTTGGATTTTCTAAATGAAATTTGAAAATTGTCCATAAATTATGCTAGATAATAAATTGCACCAATTAAATTTATATTAAATTCATTGGGGGCGCCATGGGGCCGGTACGGCCGAGCAAAAATTTATCTTTTTTTCGCAAACTTCAAATTAAATTCTGCTTGATCTGAACTTGTTTATTTAATGTCATTATAAACTCATATAAATTTGGTGTGGTCCCATATCTAATAATTGAGATATCGTTATACTCAAAATCCACCAGCCGCCACTGCCCCCATCCATTAACCACTGCTACCAACAACTGTAGATGAGCACCATACGTCAAAATGAAAAGCTGCCGGCCCTGATTGTAAGTTCAAGTTACAATTGTAAGTTCAAGTTACAATTATAGAATAGAAATTGCAAAAATCAAAGTTAGTTTTGGCTAAAACTTATAAAATTTTTGTTGGCCCTTCTACGCCTTCGTAGGACCCACATCAAATTTATATGAGTTTATAATGACACTATATAGACAAGTTCTGCGCAAGCAGAATTTAAATTGAAGTTTTCGAAAAAAAGTTAGTTTTTAAGTGTGCCCCAGCCTCCTGCCCCCCAAATTAAGATAATTCAAATTAAAGTGGTACAATATTTAATTCACTTATGTTTTTCGACAAATTTCAAATTTTATTAAAACAGTCAAGTATTACTTACAGATTTTATCCCAAGCAGCTATTTTGGTTCCAAAAACCATTACCAAAGTGGTGATAACTTTAAATTAGTTAAGTATACTAAAAAGCTACTTATATTTTTACTTAAAAGTAATTCTAACTTTAAATAGCAATATTTTGTAACAGAAACTTCATCCTTAAATGGTTAATATAAAGTAATAAACATTTAAGTAAAACTTGGTTGCCCCCAAGAAGATTTAATTTGTATCAGTTACTTTCAGTTGCTACCTAAAGATTACATTATAATTATTTTTACTTTGTAGTCCCTTTTCAAGTTAAAATCTCGAAACTGGAACCCGAATTAAAAACTACAAAGTTAATAACTTAAAAGTTATTATTTTAGTATTTGGAACGTTTATGGTACTAACCAAAACTACCGTAAAGTAAAATAAAACAATTGTTATGTTCATCAATTTATTGCATAATTAACAACAAGAGGTGTGCCAAAAAGTAACTATTTCTAATGTACATTATATATATGATTTTATTTAATATGTCTAATGTGTTGCACAAAAGTAACGATTGTATAGGCTGTTTCAAAAAACTTCAATGCAGGAACCAGTGACATTTCTTACGAGTAGTGTGAGTCGCAAATAAGTTGACACATTGAGGCTCTAATAAGTTGACACATTGAGGCTCTAAAATCAATTTTTATTAAAAATCAACAAAATGTTTGTAAAAGTTACAATAAAGTTAGTACACCATTTCCGTGTGCCTACCTGTGATTTTATTTCGTCGGCAGTATAATAAGCTCTTTGAAATAAGTACACAAGTTAACATATGCCTCCAAATTCGATCTACAAAAAAACGTCAATTGTATTATTATTTGTTAATTTGTTTTTCTTACGTCCATGATGGCTACTAGGTTTGCTGTGTGTTGCCTGGAATTCCAATGGTAGTAAAAACTTGATGTAGAGCTCTGTTTAGTTCTAGTACTAACCTAAAATAATGCAATTGCTTTTAGAAGTATTTTTTTAAACATAATTTTTTTTGTATTTTTAAATAAAATGTATATATTTTTCTTACAGAATAAACATGATAACAACTCTTAAAAAGTAATTAAAAGAAAAAATAAAATCATAGCAAGTTTTTTAACTTACTTCATTATATTTTGATGCTCAATAATACACAATCTTGTTGTTACCCTTTAATTTCTGACTCCATTGGTTCCTTTAAAAACTGCAGGATTTGCAGGTTTGAAAAATAAAAAACTTACAAGAATAACAAGCGAGTCCCAATAAGTAGTGCAAGACTATGTAATTGTTTCATATCTTTAGTGCGGCTTCGTCTTTAGTTTTGAACAGAAAAAATCCTGTACAACGTAATCATCCTTTGTATGCCTCCGAACTGACATATAAGCGATTTCGTTGATATAATCAAATAGTTGGCGGCAGGTTTTTTAAATCGCCCTGTATAGTAACCGAATATATTCACATATAACACCATGGTGCACAAAGGTGTCGCCTTTTATGTACATATGTACATATATAGGGTTTTAATATTAATAAAGCTTGTGTCGGAGTTTTTTGTTAAATTGGTTTGGTATACCATATTCATAATATAATATTAGATGTTATTAGGAAAGCTTTATTCAGGGTGGTCCACCTAATAATATTAGTATTCTCAATTTTTTAAGTTCTTCTTAATATACTTTTTCCTTTTTAAAGTAAAAAAATGTGTGCTTTTTAAAAACTAATTTTCTTACTCAAACAATATTACTAAAAATATGCAGCAAAAAATATGTTTGTTATTATTAACAATAACAGGCGTGCCAAAAAACTATTTCTATCAACTTTTGCACATCTATTTTTTTATTTACTGTTTTAGGATTGTTGCAAAAAGGTAGTGATTGTATAGGCTGTTTTAAAAATAGCTAATGCAGGAACCAGTGACATTTCTCCGAAGGGTCCAATTGTCAAAGTCAAAGGTCTTTGGCTTACGAGTAACATAAGCCTAAGGCAATCTTTGGATTTTTTGTTGAAATTGTAGTAGGTTGAGTCGCAAATAGCTTGTGACAGATTTAGGCTCTAAAAATAATTTTATTTAAAATTAATAAATTCTCGTGGTGTGGATTTGGTGAGCAATTTCCAGGACACGGCGCAGACATTTTTAAAAACTTTTTATTATGGGTATTTTTATGACAATGATTTGTTAAAAACATCTTAAAGCAATAGATTTTGGTAAAGAAATATTTTTAAATGATTATGTTTTGATTTTATGACACCTCACAGTAGGCTAAAAATTACGCACAAATTTAATAAACTAAATCTTTTCATAACCTAAATTTAAGATTTGAAGGCCTGCTCACAAAACAGCAATATTTAGACGACCTTTTTCATATAACGTTTATGCTTTATATTAAATAATATTTATTTGTATTAAAAAAGTTATTAAATTTTTTCCGCAAAACGTTGCTTTTTGACCATGGTGCGGCGTGTCCGACACGCTGTATATAATTTACGTACCTGTGATTTAATTTCATCAGCGGAATAATGTAACACCATAATTTCGGCAATTTTTTGAGTAAGGAACACCACATCAAAGATAAAAGTAATTGAAATTTCAAACTAAAACAATAAATTTTTATGGAAATTTGTTTTTTTGTATTTTGTATTTGCTTACTTCCAGTATAGCCAATAAGTTTGCAGCTAGATGCAAGGAATTGGTAAAAAATTCCAAAAATAGTAATATGTTGATGTAGCCGTTTAGTTCAATAACAAATCTAATATAAAAAATAAATCACTTTTAAACAAAATCAATATTGCAATATTTTAAAATCAAAAGTTTCAATTATTTTTCAATTTTAGTTTGGACCCATTTCTGGGAAAATTTAACCACTAAATAAGTTGAATATAATTGTCAAGTCTTTTACAAAAACATTTTGGTAATTAATTATTAAAATTTAAATGAAAAAATATTTAAAAAAAATTAAATGATTCGAGGGGGGAAATCAATCAGTACTAAAATTGGTCCTCATACTCTTCTCTTTATAGCGGGAACTTTAAGATTCGACTAAAATAGGTAGATTTTGTCTAAAACATTTTTTCATATTTGTAATGAAAAAAATCATTTTTTTTTCGATTTTTCTTCTATATACGATTCTTCAATAATTTTTCAATAAAATACTTGGTTTTATTTTTTAAATTTTAATTAAAGTAGGTGCTCAAAATGGTGGCCTTCGACTTCAATGCATTTATTAATTCGCATTTCGTTTTAATATTCTACTAACACTGCTCTGGGATATTCTCAAATATCTAGATAATTCTCTTGTGCTTGCATGAGGATTAGCGGCCGTTGCTGCTAATACATTAATTTCATTATTTCCACCTGTGACTGTTGAACGACGAACTCTTTTTTTCGGTTGAACACTCCCGTTTGTAGTAAACTGCTTGACTGTACAGTGAAATGAAGTACGTGATCTAATTTCATCTGGGAAACGGTGAGCGTAGATATTAACAGCATCATCAAGATTCCTGCCTGCTTCTCCATAAATCAAAATCATTTCTATTTTTTCTTCCACTGTTAAAAAATCCATTATGAATAACTGCTTAACAAAAGGAAGTCTTAATCTTCGAACTAAATTGATTAAATAATGCTAAACTATGTATAAATAGTTTCTTTATACCCCAATAATAATTTTTATTTATAACTGTAATCGGATGGATCCGTGGGCGGCGCGTTTATAACACGACACTAATAGGTATTTCATATTTTCTATATTTTCTTCGATGTAAATAGATTTACAATAACTAAACATCTAAAAACCTAACACCAGCATTCTACTTTACCGACTAACTCGAACTGACGGTTCGCAGCGCGGCAAGTTTAAATTTAAAAATATCGCTTACATAACTAAATTCCATTTTCCATACCTCAATTAGGATTAAATTAATTAATTGACAAATTAATTTTTTTTTACCTTAAATGAGGTATTAAAAATATTACAGTAATCCTTTAAATTAAAGGATTTAATGCTGGCTGGTAAAAAGTGACCATGGTGCGCAATTGATAATTATCACCGAATGAAATAATGTATAAAACTTAAACCAAAGGAAACTTAAATATTAGTTAAAAAAACGTGGGTACTTAAAAAAAAATCAGATTTAATGTAATAAGATAATTATTACCAAAAAAGTGATATTTTTATAGAAAAAAATTGCAGAAGAAAAATCGAACAAAATTGATTTTTTTCATTACAGCGCCATCTATTACAAAAATGAATTTTTTTTTTAGACAAAATCTACCTATTTTTAGTCGAATGATCCGAATCTGCAATAAAAAAAATAGGATGTTCCATTGGAAAGTTACCCCCTGTTCCCCCTATAAGGAGGAGAGTATGAGGATCAATTCTAGTACTGATTGATTTCCCCCCTCAAATCATTTAATTTTTATTTTAAACATTTTTTCGTAAGGTGTATGACCTTACGAAAAAATGAGATATTTCAAAGTTTCATGTTAAATGACTCACGCTGTATATATATATATATATATATATATTAGGGTGAGCCAAAAAAACTAACCTATTGGATTTATGGGTTAAAATGAACCTACATACAGAGCAAAAAATTTCCCTGCAAGGCAAAATTTTTTGCTCAATTTTAAAAGGTGTCGGTGAGCATTCTAAGTTTTCCATTGAAATAACACGCAAAAAAATCTTTTTTCATTAAAAAGACTATAACTTTTGAACCGTTTGAGATAAAATTTTTTACGTCGCGGATTCTTGTAGAGCATAAAATTTCCCAAATAATCTATCCCAGGATTATTTTTTTCAATTCAAAAATTCGTATGTTTGAAAGCTTTGAAAAGTGTAAAAAATCACTAAAACTGAATATTTTGATTTTTTTCACTTTTCAAAGCTTTCAAATATACGAATTATTTAATTGAAAAAAATAATCCTAGGGTAGATTTTTTTAGGAAATTTTATGCTCTACAAGAATCCGCGACGTAAAAAATTTTATCTCAAACGGTTCAAAAGTTATAGTCTTTTTAACGAAAAAAGATTTTTTTACGTGTTATTTCAATGGAAAACTTAGAATGCTCACCGACACCTTTTAAAATTGAGCAAAAAATTTTGCCTTGCAGGGAAATTTTTTTCTCGGTATGTAGGTTCATTTTAACCCATAAATCCGATAGGTTAGTTTTTTTGGCTCACCCTAATATATATATATATTTATACAATATACATGTATAAATCTCACAATTATATAAGTATTATTACTTACTTCATTATATTTTGATGCTCGATGATGCATAATCTAACTGCTACAAAAACAGCCTGATCTTCAGTTAATTCCTTATGAATCTTCCTGATATTGCCGGCGTACTTGTCGAGGTTCCTTAGAAAATTTTGCAGGATTTTCAGTTTTATAGAGATGTTAAAAAGAAAACTCATCATCATTATGTCGTATCCAACGAAATATATGCATACGATATAACATAAAAATGCATTGCAAACAAGACCCCACAAATAATGCTTGTTCGTGTCAAATATTAAATAAGTCTGATACAGTTGTTCACGATCCATTAAGGTTGATTTTTCTTCGTTCCAGAAGACATAGTATTCCAAAAAGTAAGTTGATACTATTACTATCCATAAAAAGGGTGTGTAATATACAAAAGCCTTCATACAAAACTTGACTGTGGCAATGTAATTGTTTCTTATCTTGTGTATACCTTTGTCTGTAGTTTTGTATAAAAAAATATCCTGTTCCACGTTCAACTTAATCATCTTTTTTATACCCCCGTTTTGACATACAAGCGATTTTATCAATACTATAACATGTACGATATATATCGATGTAGCCACCGGTAGGTTTTTGAAATTGCCCTGTGTAATAAGCAAATATAATCCAACACTTAAACTTAATATTAATATGAATAAAAATATCAACGGAATTATTTTGGCGACTTTGTAGAATGACCTTAATTTACCAGGTGGAATTAGTTCTGCGGGCCAAGTACCGGATACCAGCATCATAATTCTTACTATTCCCCAGTTTGAATTTGGATCCATCACTTTAGCAAGCTTAAGGCACGGGTTGCAAAATATGACTGGATAAATATTTATTGAATATTGATTAAAATAAAAAGAGGAATAAATTTTTCTTGTTATGTTTGAAATTTTTATTTAAATAATAAATAATAATATTGATTTTAAGGTATTAAAATTTAATTTATAGATGTAATATAATGTTGCAAAAACATTTTTTGCAGGTGAGATTATTTTTATTCATATACAGTGTTGGCCATAATTTTTGGAACAACTTTAAATAAAATCTAACTCTAAAACGCCTTTATTATTCTTTATGAAATTTTGGATAAAAATACTTTAACTTACATATATCTCAGTTTACATTTTAGAGGGTTTTTCGAGAAAATATATTTAAAGCCCTTTTATTTAATAATGAAAAAACGTTCTAAAAATAACTTTTAGGGTAATTTTTTTAAGTAAATAAAAAAATGCTGTTAAAGATCGTATTTTTGTTAGTATACCCTGAAAATTTTGTACAAATTAAACGAACAGTAACGAAGATACAGCGCTTCAAAGTCAGTAAAAATGGCCCCTTTTTGATTATTTTGCTGAAAAGTGGTAATTTTTGACGACTTCGAATCGCTGTATCTTCGTTGCTTAAAAAATAATTATTTAGGTAATAAAGAAATACTATAAAACAAATAAAAGGTAAATATGCTATTCGTTTAATTCGATAATTACGATTGTAAGCTAGTTACAAGAAGATTGGAGATATTATATACCTGCATTTAAAGGAAGGTGGTCATGTTGAACATTTAATTTAAAATATGTTGTTTATACTTTTGAAATTTGTTTATTAATTTTCCAGATTAAATCTACTTCCATTTTAATCATTTAATATTGTAGAAGTATACACATCAAAAAGAATACCTACACTCGTGCCTATTTTAATCCTGAGGGTATTCCCAAAGAGTAAGGTAATTTATTAATAACAATATGGTAGAAAATTAATTTTGTGGATTTTTCAATTACCTTAGTTATATTTCCATTATTAAATAAATAAATTAAAATAACAACAAATAAAAATGCTCTTATATATAAATATATATTATTATAATAATAATTACCATACGCATAAAGCTACTAATTGTGAAAAATGCGAATATTTTTTTTCTGTTGGGTTTATATATATATATATATATATATAAAAAGAAAGGAAATTACATATTTTATCCAATTATGTAAAAATATATAGGGTGTTCCATTGAAAAAAAAAACAAGATTTTAAACCTTTAAAATCGCTATTTTCAACGGAGCATAGAAAACACCCTGTATAATATTTTATAAAAAAAAAGATTTAACTTATACCTTGGTTATTATTAAAGAGATGAATACTACATAATATAAAAAATAATAAGTTTTAGTTGGTTATTTTTAACTTTTAGCGAATGTCTACATTTAGACAAATTTTGATAAATTTTAATTTTACTCAAAAAGTATTAACATTTTCTTAATTAATATACACTCACGTGCAAAATAATCGGCCCACACAAATTTTCGATGAATTTCAATCGCAAATAACTTTTTTATTTGATGTCGGATTAAACGAATATTAAAGAATATTGTAGATAAATTAATGGACAATCGCTCACATTTTAAAAAAATACTAAAAAATAGACGTACGTTTATAATATACAGGTTTAAACAAAAAGATGTTTTTTTACCATAAGTTTAAGACACTCTGTAGAGTGGCAAAACCGTATATTGTTCTAAATTAAGTTTTATTTATCAAGTCACATCTATTCTTAACAGTTTTGTTTGTGGTTCACCTCGATATATTTATTTTTGTGGAAAATATGGATTTTTTTAAAAAACATTGCAATTTCCAATATTTTTCCTGTATGAAGAACTAAGGTTGCTATGGTCCATCCATAGCCTATGGAGAATGACAGTGACAGTTTTGTTGAATCATCCCATACTTGGACATGTCATATACAGCTTTCAAAAGCTATCAAATTGTTTTTTGTAAATTAATGTGTTAATTTTGAGGTGTCTTCTTACTTTTAAAAATGACTCCGACTGATACTGCCCTTTGTACTTTACTTCTTATGACGTTTAAAACACTTGCCACGTAATACTGTGACCGTCCATCCTGGATTAAATTAATAGCTCTGGCAACATCAGTCGGAGATATATCCATTTTATAAAGTAAGAAGACACCTCAAAATTTAAACATTAATTTGCAAAAAACAATTTGATAGCTTTTAAAAGCCGTGTATGACATGTCCAAGTATGGGATGATTCAACAAAACTGTCACTGTCATTCTCCATAGCCTATGGATGGACCATAGCAACCTTAGTTCTTCATACAGAAAAATATTGGAAGTTGCAATGTTTTTTAAAAAAATCCATATTTTCCACAAAAATAAATATATCGAGGTGAACCAAAAACAAAACTGTTAAGAATAGATGTGACTTGATAAATAAAACTTAATTTAGAACAATATACGGTTTTGCCACTCTACAGAGTGTCTTAAACTTATGGTAAAAAAACATCTTTTGGTTTAAACCTGTATATTATAAACGTACGTCTATTTTTTAGTATTTTTTTAAAATGTGAGCGATTGTCCATTAATTTATCTACAATATTCTTTAATATTCGTTTAAATCGGACATCAAATAAAAAAGTTATTTGCGATTGAAATTCATCGAAAATTTGTGTGGGCCGATTATTTTGCACGTGAGTGTATTTACAAAGTATACCTAAAATAGTGTGTAGAATCTAAAAATGCAAAAAAATACATAAAAAAATTTTTAACACGTGAATATTTCTCCCTTACAAATTTTTTGTGACTCCAGTAGTTTCTGAGATAAGTATATGGGTCACCTTACGTGGACCACCCTGTACATAAGCTCGAAAATAAATTAGGCAACAGTGCAGTCCAAAATTTTCAGTGCTATCAATAATGTAATACATTAAATGTTTATCGACATGATAATGATTATTAAATTATGTAAGGGGTGCATTTCAACAAGACTGTTCTGCCGGCTAACCTCACTTTATACGAAATAATTTAGATATGGACTCTCCTAATAGACAATTTAATTGAGGTTCATTATTTGCTTAGTTGTCTATGCAATAAGATTTCTCGCAGAAGAAGATATTTATATAATTACCAGAATTGTCCTACTCGTTACGTGTCCGAGCCGACTACCTGAACACTGTTTAGTGAACAGTAATAAGCATAGAAAAAGAATATAGATAGACGTAATTGAAAATAATTCACAAACTTAACATGAATGTCATTAATGGTGGATTGAAAATATTGTATTGTTTTTTATCTTTTAGTCAATAAAAACCAATATTTTGGTAAAAAGGATTTTCTTTATTTTTATTTCAATAAATTAGGTAAGAAATTAAGGAAAGCAAAACAGGTAAGTAAATAAAATGGCAGCACTGAATTTGAATGCACCGTTGCCTAATTTATTTTCGAGCTTATGTACCTTAGACGTTATGTGATTTCGTTTGGTGGCTGTAGTACGTAACACAACCGCACTATGCACTAGCGCCAAATTAAAATTCTGTTAACCAACATTTTAATTCAGCGAATTTTTAGTCAGACAATTCGAGGTACATAATATTTATTCCAAACAATAAAAATAAGGAATTATTATTTTGTCACATACAAGTAGCATCAATTGAATTTATTATATAAAAAAATAATCGGATTAAAAGAAATATGGCAGAAAGATTCTTAAATGAAAATTCTTATTGCTAGATTTAAATAACATAATAATTAAAAACAACTATACCACAACTTTATTCCCATATAAAAATTGTTTCAAAGTGTTTTAAACAACAAAATAATTCGTATTAAAAGTAAATATTAAAATTTTTAAAAATAACAATAAAAATAAAATTTTATTCAATTCTTATTAGTCAAATAAAATGTTTAGTAATATTAAAAACATTTAAATATTAAAACAAATATTTTGCACGAAATATTTGTTTTAATATTTAAATGTTTGTCGACGAGTAATAATAGAAAATAATTGCAGTATTACTTTTTCTTAAATAAATGTCGCGCACCTTGAATTAACTGGCTAAGAAATTCGATGAATTAAAATTTTGTTTCAATTTGACTGCGTGTTTCTCAAGTAGCGCCTTATTAAAATTATCTCAACCCAAATTTTAATTCATCGAATTTTTTAGTCAGAAAATACGCCATTCAGTTCCAGAATTAAAATTACTTTAATTCTTATTCTGTGCTTAAAATTGTGTACTTAATATACCAAGACATCATAAAATTTTTACTTTAAAATGTTCAGTCAATTTTTAAAAACGCAACTTGAATTAATATTTAGCTTTAATAAACATGCCATTAAAAAGTAAAACGGCGTGCCATAACAGACGGTATGTTTAATTCAAGTTGGTAAAGTCTTTAGTACAAAATTAAGTATAAGTTTTACTCCTAAACGATAGACATTATTAAATGTAATAAAACGTTGATTTATCTTAAAACAATTTGCTTGAAATAAATGGAAATAATTAGAATATATTATTCTGATCAGGGCGATCAGGTCTTTGATTAAACCAATTGTCTTAAAGTAGAAAAAGCAATTTTATTTTAATGCAATAAAAGTTAAAACAACGTGTTATTTTACTTTAAGAAATTCTTTCTATGAATGGGACGTGCAAATTTATCTATGTACATAAAGTTTAAATTTAAACAATGTCAAGAGCCAAAGAAAAAACAAATATTTTCAAAAAACAACATATTTCTTATTTACTGGGATGTGTTTGTTTTACGAAAGTAATGATAGTATAGGCTGTTTTAAAAATCTTCAATGCAGGAACCAGTGACATTTCTCCAAAAGGTCCAATTGTTAAAACCAAAAGTCTTTGGACCAGTAACATAAGCATAAGGCAATCTTTGGTTTTTTTGTTAAAATTGTAGTAGTTTGAGTCGCAAATAGCTTGCGACAGATTGAGGATCAAAATTTTTTTTTTATTATCTTAACAATTTTATTCATCAAAATTCAGCCAACTATCAGAATTGTTAATATTACAAAAACCTGGTTGTTAAAAATAAAAGCTATGAAAAACACACGTATTATTAACAACATTAATTTATCATGGCAACAATATTTATTCGTAATATTAACAATCGGATTTTGTGTATAAAATGAACTTTATTGAAACCGCCCGTTATATATACAAAATGTATTAATTGCGACAACAAAATTTATTTGTTATATTAACAATCTGCTTTTGTTATTATAATGAACTTTAATGAAACCCTATGAAACTATTTAAAATATTAACAAAATTTATTTATTGTGACAACAACATTTATTTGTAATATTAACAATCGGCTTTTGTGTTTATAATGAACCCTATATGAAACTGTTCGTAATATAAACAAAATGTATTAATTGCGACAACAAAATTTAGTTGTAATATTAACAATCTGCTTTTGTTAATACAATTGTAACGGAAAATGCTCTTCAAGTTGTTAAATTTCAATTTAGTTGTTGTAATAACTTAAATTTTTAAAGTGACACATTACACGCACCTTTTAGCTCAGACGTAGACAAAAAATAAGACTATTTAAAGTGGGTATTTCTTTCTTTGGCTAACCGCAGTAAATAAAGAATTAACAAAAATATACTATACCTTGAAAGTTAATCAACTGACAAAAAAATAAAACTCTATTTTCCCCAGTTATAAAAAATATCTATTTTAAGATTTTAATAATAATTAGTTACAATAAATGACATGTAAAATAATCCAAACAATTAAATAGTATAACAATCTGAAGGATTGCGTACTTAAAAAAACAAGTTTTATAAACTACCTACCTATATTGATAATCAAAATTTAATACAAATTAAATAGTATAACAATCAGATGGATTGCGTACTTAAAAAAACAAGTTTTATAAACTATATTGATAATCAAAATTTAATACAAGTTAAATAGTAAAACAATCAGATGGATTGCGTACTGCAGGAATTTTATAATAACAAAAAAACTAATAATAAAACAACCTGGGTTGGATATTCCAAGAGTTTGATGACTTCGATGTTAATTAGTATTAAAAAGAGTACATCACCTTATTAACCGTTGGATTTGTCTATTCCTTGCTGGTCGATCTGCTTGTCGAAATGGACAGTGGATTCAGAATCAGATCCATGCAGTATTCATAACCTCAAATCGGAATATTTGCCAACTTGCCGGAACAAAATGCTTGATTAACTTTAGTAATAATTGCAAACTCCTCAATATCAACAAACTTGGTTGGACATCGTAAAATAATTCGTTTCCATAAAATTTCACAGCGTGGGTACGCCGCACAAAAAATCGCAATTAAAATGGCTAATTACGCATTACTTTTCCAATAACCAAAATTCCAACAAATAGTGCATTACAATCAATGTAAAAATACACGCAGGTAACTATAGTTAGTATACTATAGTAGGTACTCGATAATAGGGTACGGCCAAGGATATCCCTTTGGCCGTGTGTAACAGGTGGGTGCTCAAAACAGAAAGGAAGAATTTGCGTACGTGACCAAATAATTTTAATCGTGCGCATGCGGCATGAATATACGCACAGCGATACACTACTTGAAACCATTAGGCAAGAAACGACGAAAATGAAACTGAACATGACACGATCTTTTTAATCGTGACACACCACCGAAACGTGGTAAAAAAACGAGAAAAAAAACATTAAATGTGCATGGCCATGTAGGAATTAATCATCAGTATCATTGGAACAATCGTTCGTCATATCGGAAATGTGTTTCAAATTTTTAACATGCCAATTACCCAAATCTTTTCCACTCGCGTCCACCAAATTATAAACCAATGGGGACAGAACTTTATTTACTTTACAACGAATGTATTTAGGAGCCAGCTTAGCATTAAAATGTTTACCCGCATTAGACAAAATCTTATTCTCCTTATAAACAATATCTCCGACATTTAAAATCATATGGCGTCTCCGCAAATCATAACGCTTTTTGTATCTATTATAAGCTTGATCTAAATTACTTTTAACCTTAGCATAAATTTCGGGAAGGTTAGACAAATCAGAAACAAAATTAGAGGCATCGGAAATAAAAATTTTTTCGCAAGCCTTCACACTATCATAAAAGTCACCATTGCTAGGTACGATCCTGCCAAAGGTTAAAAAATTGGGACTATGTCCAGTGATTTCGTGAGCTGAAGAGCGTATTGCATGCGATATTTTATGTAGGTCTTGATCCCACAGTTTATGATTATTTTTGAGATAAGATCTAATGGCTGTTATTATGATTTTATTATAACGTTCGCAAAAATTTATTTGAGGATGATATAGGGAATTGTACCAAACTTTAATTTTATAAGAATTCATAAAATCTTTAAAAACTCTACTAACAAAATATTTAGCATTGTCAGTCAAAAGGATTTGAGGGACACCAAAAACTAAAAATATATTTTGTTCCAAAAACTTAATTATATTTTGCGAAGTAATCTTTCTTAAAGGATGTGCAAAAACTGATTTGGTGAACCAGTCACAAACAACTAGTGCATAACAATTTCCAAGTTTGGAACGAGGATATGGACCTATAATATCAATGCTAATTAATTGAAATGGAAACGAAACTTCTTTTGGTTTGCCCATAAATCCAGCAGGCTTTTGCTGAGATGACTTGCAAGAATTACAAATGTGACATTTGGCAATATATTTTTTTACATCCAATCGAAGCTTAGGCCAGTAATATTTTTCTAATATTTTTGTAAAAGTTTTAAAAAATCCAAAATGACCCGCAAATACAGAATCATGATTCTGCTGTAGAATTTCTAAACGATTGTTAACAGGTACAAATAATTTCCATTCAGGTATATTTGACTTAATTTCAGTTTTATTAGGAATAAACTTATACAAAACGTTATTTTCAACTTTAAACAGGGGAAAACTCTCAGGATTATTTACAACCTTACTCAACATTTCATTATACCATGTATCCGTTCTATCAACATCAATAGTACAGAGATCTGAAGGATTACGTGACAAAAAGTCAGCCAAAACATTGCATTTACCTTTAATGTGAATAATATTATAATCAAATTCCTGTAATTTTATTGCCCATCGTGCAAGTCTACCGCGCAAATCTTTAATATTAGATAACCAAGTCAAAGATGCATGATCAGTATAAATTTTAAAACGCGTTCCTTCAATAAAACCACGAAATTTATCTAAAGAAAAAATTATACCCAAAAGTTCCCGTTCTGTGACAGTGTAATTGATTTCAGGTTTAGTTAATGTTCTACTAACATAAGCAATTGGATGAAAATTATTGTTTACTTCTTGACATAAGACTCCACCTATAGCGTAGTCGCTTGCGTCTGCAAAAATACAAAATGGTTTGGCATAATCTGGAGAAATTAAAATGGGGGCTGATACAAGACATTCTTTAAGTTTGTGAAAACATTCTTCAGCTACTGAAGTCCACTCGATTTTTTGTTTCTTTGATTTACCTTTAGTTAACGCAGTTATAGGCGCTGAATAATCCGCAAAATTACCGATAAATCTACGGTACCAAGACATGGTTGCAATAAAACTCTTAACTTCAGTCACTGTTTCTGGCTTTTTTAAATCTAAAATGGCACTTATTTTTTCTGGACAAGTTCGAAGACCTTTAGAGTCAACTACATATCCAAGGTATTTTAAGCTAGACATACAAAATTGACATTTCGGGAAATTTATGGTTAAGCCAGCATCCTTTAATTTAACAAAAACTTTATTTAAGACTTCTAAGTGCAACTCAAAAGTAGGTGTGGTAATAATGATATCATCTAAATAAGTAAAGACATAAGGTCGCAAAGTTTCATCAAAAATAAAATCCATTAAACGTTGTTGTACCTGAGGGGAAATTTTAAATCCTTGTGGAAGTCTAGTCCATTCAAATAAACCTCTACCTGGAACTGTAAATGCAGTTTTCTCCATAGAATCTTTATTTAACCCAATTTGCCAAAAAGCATTACGTAAATCTATAGAAGACAAAAACCGTGACTGTTGTAATTGATTTAAAATATGAGCCACAAAAGGAAGTGGATATGCATCACCTTTAACAACTGAATTAAGTTTCCTGGCATCGTAAACTACTCGAAAATCACCGCTCTTTTTTTTGACTAGTAAAATAGGACTACTCCAAGGAGATTTAGATGGTTGTATCACACCCAAAGTTAATAATTTGTCTATTTCCGTATTCATGTGTTCTTGCATGGCAGGAGACAATGGATAATACCTTTGCTTTATAGGGGAAGCAGAGCCAGTATCAATATTGACAGTAATTAATGGAGTTATTCCCAAAATAGGTGTATCTAAAGTTTTGAATTGTGAAATTAAAATTTGTAATTTGTTTTGTTGTTCAGAATTTAATGAATTTACGTCTTGAATAATATTTATAGTATTTAAAGAATGATTAAAAGAGTTATCAATAAAATTAAGTGAAAGTTTGAAAAGTTGACAAAAATCTATACCAAGGATCAAATCATGTTTTATGGATGGAATTACCAAGACTCTAAGAAGTTTACTATTTTTATTTAATGATACAGCAATATCAACATATCCCAAAACTGATTGATAGTTACCATCAGCAGTACTTACATTAACGTTGGCATTATTAACAATTAAATTTGACAAAAAAGGCAATTTTGTAAGGCAAGATTCTCCTATAATAGAGACATTAGCTCCTGAGTCAAGTAAAGCATCAATGCTGTGACCAAATAAGTCAACAGTTACAAAAGGTCTATTGTCATTGTTAATTTTTGTAAAAGTAGGCGAAAGATTTTGAAATATTTTAACATTATCTGTAGCTTGAAGAGAATTATTATTAGAAAAAGAAGTATTTTCACGAAATGTATTATTAGAAAAAGAATTATTTTTAAGAACTGTATTATTAGCAAAAGGATTATTTTTAAAAAAAATTTTGACTTGACGAAGCCATTCTAACCAACTCTTATAATCGGTCCTAATATTACTCGAGTTATAACGACCGTCAATTAGAACTCGATCTACTCGTTTTTTGGTGACCTAGTAACCCCAGAATCAATCTTCTCAGTAGCAGAACACTTTGGACAGGTAGTGGAAATAACATTGCGTTTACCACACTTATAACAGAATTTTCCTGCCTTTGGTTTTCTACATTCCGAAAAAATATGACCTGTGCTTTTGCAGTTCCAACAAACTGGTTGAGATCTCATTTCATTAATTGTAAAACTTGAGGAGCCAGAACAACGATTACATAATGCTGCACTATCTAAAGGCATTTCATTAGCAATATCAATTGAATTTACATTACATTTTACATTATCATTTATAAAATTTGAATTTGTCTTATTTGAATTTATAACTGGATTATTTGAAAAATTTAAATTATCATTATTATTAGATGTAAAAATATCATTACAGGCTTGAGTGGAGCTAAAATTGTCAATTCCCATATTATCAAAAGTATTATCAAAAGTATTATCAATTAAGCTTAATTCGTTAACTTTGACTCTATTAGTAAAAGATTTCCTATAGGACAAATCGGCCTCGATCATAGTACTGTTAAAAGGAATAGGTTGGTGAAACTTGCTGGTGTTTGTTCGAGTAGTTTCGAGTTGACGTACCAGATCCTTCAACTGAGCTATTGAGGTAATATTAACCAAAGCTAACTGATTTTGATAGAACGGCAACAAGTTTTGTATAATAATGTTGAGTTTAGTTTGAAGTGGAGGTTGAACAGACAACCTAGAAAAATATCCTTCCATCACGCAAACATATACAATCGCTCGCTCATCACTACCCATAGTGCGCTGTTTAAGCTCATCCAGCAACCGAGAATCCAAATCACTAGGCAAAAAATCCTGCTTCAGTCTCAATACCAACTCATCCCATGATTTTAATGAATTACGTATTGCTCTAAACCAAATTAAAGCGTTACCTTTAAATAGCTCTACGGCTGATCTAAATAAAATGGATTTATCGACATTGCGACTGAAACACAATTCCTCTATCCTCTCCAGGAAAACATTTAAATTTGACGAGTTACCGTCAAATGAAATATTCCATCTAGAAATCTGATAGCTTAATTTGCCAGAATCATACCCAACAGAGGCGTTAAAATGTGGCGGACGAAAATCGAAAAAATTTGAGCTTACTGGCAATGATGGATTAAAATTGTAATTCAAAAAATTAGGCTCAACACCATTATAAACCGGATTTAAATTATTATTATCATTAATATGGGCATAATTAACATTACGCTGTGGAGGTGTAGCCATTGGTGCTTCATTTACTATATCGTGATCCAAACGCATATTTTCAAAATGAGTTGTTAGGTTTACAACATCAGTATGATCAATATCAAACTCTAATTCGCCGTTAGGTTCGCTTAATCTCCGCTCTACGTTTGAGGAATTTGCAAAATTACCAAAATCAATAAGATCTCTCGACACACGCTTACTAAATGATAACAATTTGGATATGAGACCCTTGCACTGTTCAAAAAGAGTTATTCTCTTAGAAAATTGTTCTGATGTCATAGGTAAAATGAGTTTGATTCTATTTGAAACGTGCAACAATCTAGTCTCCAAACGTTTAAATTCGTTGGGCAAATTTTTAAAATTGGTTATAAGACCTGATAAACTGGTGAGTTTCTCACTGCATGTTTCCAATTCCTCATCCATGTCTGCAAACAAAGGTAGACTATGCCTAACTTGCGCATTCCGTTCTTTCTTAAGCACGTCCCTCAGGAACACTCTCTTTTGAGCAGCTGAACCTGATATTGCTTCTTTACGAATGCTCAACTCATAGTTAAGTTCATCGACCAGCAAGAAATTGACCTCCATAGCTAAAAAAGTTGTAATGATTAATAATATATCAAAATTGAGTTAAATGTTTACAAAAAAAGTTAGTTAAATGTTTAAAAAAATTAAGTTAAATGACACTCTGTACAAATTAAATCAATAAATTTAATTTTAAAATAAACTCAAATTTAAAATAAACTCAAATTTTAAAATAAACTCAAATTAGGGGATCTAAATAACGTGTATTTAACACTGACACCCTGTATAATCAACGCAAAAATTCACTACACTATGTGGTTAGTATTGTTACCTTATTCACAAAAAACATCAACAATATTACCCTGTATATATCTATACCGATGCTCAAAAAAAATTCCACAAGTCCAACAAAATTTGTGAGGAATTTTATATCTTGACAGTCAATAACCTTCAAAGTAGATGTAATGAGGGCGCCATACTGCAATTAGCCTTAAAAAAAAATTCAAAACTCTACAAAAAATTCTCAGAATAACAACAATTTACCACGATTTTATCAGGTTAAACAAAATTTACTGGCTACAACGAGTGACAACTCGGACCAATTCTAAAGTTTACCTCTAGTTTCGTACTGATCTTAACAATCTAGCATAAAAATAACGACTCTTCTATGAGATCATAGAACAAAACGTCAAGTCCGACCATACACAAAATTGTACACTAATCACTTCTGTGTTGTGCCTTACTAAAACAAAAATACCTGACAAAATCGCATGCAAACTACAGTTAAACTAAAAAAATTCACGCAATTAAAAACACAGATAAAAATAAAAAATTGACGTAACTAAAAAAATTGACGTTGCAAATGTGTAATGGAAAATCAATTTAAACTACAAAAATTGTGTAACGTAAAATCAAATTAAACTACTAAAAAAACGTTGGGCGCCAATTGTGTAACGGAAAATGCTCTTCAAGTTGTTAAATTTCAATTTAGTTGTTGTAATAACTTAAATTTTTAAAGTGACACATTACACGCACCTTTTAGCTCAGACGTAGACAAAAAATAAGACTATTTAAAGTGGGTATTTCTTTCTTTGGCTAACCGCAGTAAATAAAGAATTAACAAAAATATACTATACCTTGAAAGTTAATCAACTGACAAAAAAATAAAACTCTATTTTCCCCAGTTATAAAAAATATCTATTTTAAGATTTTAATAATAATTAGTTACAATAAATGACATGTAAAATAATCCAAACAATTAAATAGTATAACAATCTGAAGGATTGCGTACTTAAAAAAACAAGTTTTATAAACTACCTACCTATATTGATAATCAAAATTTAATACAAATTAAATAGTATAACAATCAGATGGATTGCGTACTTAAAAAAACAAGTTTTATAAACTATATTGATAATCAAAATTTAATACAAGTTAAATAGTAAAACAATCAGATGGATTGCGTACTGCAGGAATTTTATAATAACAAAAAAACTAATAATAAAACAACCTGGGTTGGATATTCCAAGAGTTTGATGACTTCGATGTTAATTAGTATTAAAAAGAGTACATCACCTTATTAACCGTTGGATTTGTCTATTCCTTGCTGGTCGATCTGCTTGTCGAAATGGACAGTGGATTCAGAATCAGATCCATGCAGTATTCATAACCTCAAATCGGAATATTTGCCAACTTGCCGGAACAAAATGCTTGATTAACTTTAGTAATAATTGCAAACTCCTCAATATCAACAAACTTGGTTGGACATCGTAAAATAATTCGTTTCCATAAAATTTCACAGCGTGGGTACGCCGCACAAAAAATCGCAATTAAAATGGCTAATTACGCATTACTTTTCCAATAACCAAAATTCCAACAAATAGTGCATTACAATCAATGTAAAAATACACGCAGGTAACTATAGTTAGTATACTATAGTAGGTACTCGATAATAGGGTACGGCCAAGGATATCCCTTTGGCCGTGTGTAACAGGTGGGTGCTCAAAACAGAAAGGAAGAATTTGCGTACGTGACCAAATAATTTTAATCGTGCGCATGCGGCATGAATATACGCACAGCGATACACTACTTGAAACAATTAGGCAAGAAACGACGAAAATGAAACTGAACATGACACGATCTTTTTAATCGTGACACAATAAAGTTCTATAGTGTGGAATGGTTGGTTATTTATATACAGAGTGCTCAAAATTTTAGCTTGGTATTGGGGATATTAGTTAATAAAGGTGTTAAAAACTCGGTTAAATAAATGGAAAAGTTTTAGACTTTTCTTTTTAAAATTTTATAATTATTTGCGATTTTGACTTATTATTAAAAAAGTTATATTTTCAAACCCAAAATTTCAAAAATATTTTAAATTTACACAAATACTTTTCGTACAAGCTAAATAAGAATAACAATGAATCGCAATAGTTATTAAAGAAATTTCATTATTTGTACCGTACCTACCTTACCTTTTTATAGATTTTTGGTAAATAGCGCTGTAAAGTATTTAACCGCACTGATCTGTCTAACAAAAATTGCGGTAAAGTACTACTTTCCGCAGGAAAGAGCAGAAGGTAAAGTGCAGTGCAGCTGATAAGAAAGGTTACCTTTCTTACATTTTTAATACCATATTTTTAGGAAGCATTTTTTTTAGATTATTGGGAAATCTATTTGAAAATATTTTACACATGCTGATTATTAAAACTGCCAGAATTTTTTAAATTATTTATTGAACCTCAAAAAAAATATATTAATAGGTTTGTAGTACCTAACGAAAAAAAACATTTTAAAAAATTTATAATTTTTAAAATTATAAAATAATGCATTTGACATAGTGAAAAGTTAACAGTTAAAAATATAAAGGTTTCTATAAAATGGGTATTTTTTTCATGATCGCCTTGGTGTCTGGAAAGGATTTTAAATCACCCAAGCGGTATTGGCAACATGCTTTCCATATTCGGTAAAACCCCTCAGCCGTCAAGCAGTCAAATTTTCAAGAACGAAGACAGGACTCAGCGTTTTGCTCAGGTTCTAAAATTTAAAATACAAGAATAATAAGGTACCAATATTTAAATTTATAATGCAGCGTATACGCTGATGAGGGCTTGAAGGGGTTTTGAAAATTTGACTACAAAAATCATTATGCAATTCTAGATTCTCTTGAAAATTTACTTAATAAAAATTTACAAACATATTTAATATAGGTTATATCATGGTACAAGAAAACAAGGTATGTTCTTCAGTAGGACGAAGTTTGGTTCACTTTGCTCACCACATAGTTACCGCCATCTTAGTTCATTCCCGCCTTTGAAATTTTTTTTATTTATTTATTTAAATATTATTCTCTTATGAAATTCATCTCAAATAAAATATCTTGTTTTAAAGCAAATATGAAGAATGAAATAAAAAGTGTCAAGTTACATTGCAAGAAAAATGTAAACAACATATTTTTCCAAATTTATTTATTACAAAATTGTAAATTGGCGACCATGGAGCCAACATTGAATAAAACAAACTAAACTTGTGAAAAATATTATATTATGGTTTTCTAATGCTTTCGGGATGTTTCAATCCCGGGCCATTTCATTATCAGCAGCATGCTGCAGTTTAAGTTTCTGTTGGATTGTCCTTGAAGATCATTAGCTTCCTTGTCTTGGCACATTTCCTGCAGAGTGCAAAAAGAAAGATTTAATTTTGTTTAATTTGTTTTTAAAATTTTATTTTAATTTTTTACACTGCAGTACTTAAATTTCTGTTACGGGCTGTCTTCAAAGATCTTATTATACTCCCTGGTTTTGTCCTATTTCTTGTACACTGTAAAAAGAATTATAATATTGTTTTTTTCCAATTTTATTTTAATTTCTTATAAAGTACTTGATATCTCCTTTGATAGACCAGCTGTAAAGTTGGAACCGTATCCACTTTTAAAGACTTTTTTATGGGAATGTTCTTTGTATGTTTTTTTGATCCACTTTTCCTTCTTATATACCAAACTATAGCAAGTAAATTGAACAAATAGAAGCTACAAAACAAACAAAAATATTAACTTTTAAAAATTATTATTTATATATCTGTCACAGATAATATGTGGATACAAAAAGAAAAAACTACTGCTATTGAATTGTTTTTAAAATAAATCTACTTACCATCAATTTGTCCAAGCCCTTACTAAGAAAATGTATTTCCAGGTTTTTTTCTTTTGGCGTTTTACAGATTTTCACTTGGCAGGCAGACTTTTTTTACACTTGCACTTAAAATAATAATAAAAAAACTCACACCAAAATGTAAATAGTCAATATGGCGGCGACTGGGTGCTCCCACCTCTTCGCCAATCTGATGGAGTGGTGGAAACAGATGCGCAAGAACATACCTTGTTTTTTTGTATCATGGGTTTTATTATAAACTGACAAGTAAATTCTTGGATTTTAAATACGTCTTTTCTACTAAAGTTATCATTATTATGAAGATGTAATACAAATTCAGTAATAAACTTATCAAATAATTCTTTATCAAACTTAAATTGATTTTGATTTTTTTCATTGTAATTAATATCAGAAGCATTAAAAGATATTGTATTAGGCAGTATACCTCTATAGAGATCCTATAGACGCTTCAGTTGACGTACAAAAAATGGATCTATTCCTATCCACATTTTAAGAAATAGCTTGTTGCGAACTACATGTTGTTATTACATATTTCTTATTTTTCGGTTGGTTTATTTATAACGTGTAGGGTAATATCCAGTTTTTCATTTAAATGTTTTCTATTAATATGTCTTTTAAAGCTGCTAATGTTTTGAAAGCTTTGTCCACAATTAAGTTCAGTACACCCTACTAATGAATTGGTTTTTATGTCATGATTTCGTTTAAAATGATATATGAGCAAATTTAGAGAACAAATATTTTTTTGCAAATAAAACAAATCATTTTTACCTTAATAAAATAAAAAAACAAAAGCTTACCTGTATTTTGTTGTCAAGAAGAGTCGGGATACATAAATTGCACATATAATTTGCAACTCGCCAAAAAAAATGCAACGATACACACCCACTCGTTTAATAAACTAAACTAGGAAAGGAATCGGAAAACTGGGTCAAGCAAAAAATCAAAACTTAAGGAAAAGGGGTGTTGCTACGAATTCTGGTTGTTGTCTCAACAAATTATTTGAAATATGTTAGTAAAAGTTATATTAAAATAAAGAGTGATGTCGCGTAATAAATTTCGATTGTTATTACAACAAATAGTTTTATAGCTGTTCGTTAAAGTTTTTAAAGTGTGCGTAAAAATATGATACCAATGGGAATAATAATAGAAACAAAATTTAATTGTTATAACAATGAACAAAGATTGTGAATATTATGAATCACGGTTGGTTATAATAACAATTGGGATTTAATTCTATTAACAATCGCCAGTATCATCATCACTTAAATTTCTGAATTTGTACGTAATATTAACAATAAAAATTGTTGTCTCAACATATATTGGTCAACAATTACCGATTGTTAATATTAGGTACAATCCTTTTTTCAAAAATCAAGAAGCTTTAGAATACCAAAATTTTTATTGAAAATAAGTTACTATAGTGACATTATGTCAATATGTCTTGTTAAATAAGTAAAAATTAAGGCTGGGAATTTGTTAGTTTTGGAATTCGAATACTTGTTTAAAAATTATTTGAAATACTCGAATTATTCGAATATTCGAGTATTCGAATTATTCGAATATTCGAGTATTCGAATTATTCGAATATTCGAGTATTCGAATTATTCGAATACTCGTGTTCTCGTAAATTCGAATAATTCGAATATTCATGTCTTTATAATCTGTGATTCATGTCCTCGTACATTCGAATAATTCGAATATAGAGTACATTTTTAAATATTCAAATAATCGAATTTTTAAATACTCGAATATTAAAATATTTCAATTATTCAACAATCGTAAATTAAAATATATCGGCAGTAAAGTTCTACTTTACTGCCGATTTCGGATAAAATAATTTTTCGTCAATCTTAAGTCTATTTTTAGGTAATCAAGCACTAACATTAGTTGTTTCAACAGCCATTTTGTTAAAATATTCATCAATGTTAGGATATTGCAGTTGAAGACCGGTAACTTACGTGACATTTGCAACATAAAGCCTGCATTTTAGGAAAAAATTAATAGATTAGGGTTGTCATAATTTAAGTTCCCATTACCTTAAAATGATACATGCTCATTACACTAAAAAAACCCGAGAATTAGTTTTCACAAAAATAAGTGGATACAGCATCGAAACAAGTTATATGAGAATTTACCAATTAAACATATAGTAATTACTGATTACTTTTTACTACTGTCCAAAACGAAGCGAATACATATATCGCTTTTTTCGAATTTGATTATTTTTGGAATTTTCAAAATTCAAAAGCCATCTAATTTTTAATGAGAGCTGTTAATTTTTTTTAATAAAAATGACAAATTAACATATTTGAAAAAAAAATTTTTTGCACCACCCTTATATATAAGTACTAATTTAAAGTGTTTTAATATTCGAGTATTCAAATATGCGAGTATTCGAATATTCGAGTATTCGAATATTCAAATATTCGAGTATTCAAATGTTTGAATATTTGAGTATTCGAATATTCGAATAATTTATAATCGATTTCCACCCCTATTCGAGTACTCGAATATTCAAATATTCGAATTATTCGTAATCGATTCCCAGCCTTAGTAAAAATGGCGTACTCAGACAGAGGAAGACAAACTACTATTTTAAATTATTATCTTAAAAATAATTTAAATATTTCAGAAACGGTTGAATTTAGGTATATGGTATGTTATATGAAATTTGCTTAGAATTTTACAAGGAATCGAAAAATAAATATATATATAGGGTGATCCATTGAAAAAAAATAAACTTTTTGTTTTTCCCTGCCACCCCAACTCAATTTTTTTCAATGGCAACATACCCTTTGTGATACGTCATTGGAAAGCTCTTGAAAAATGCTATTAAACAGTACTAAACTTTTTACTTTTTATTCGTTTAATTTATGAGAAATACGCGAAATAATTTTTATAATTATTTATTTCAATTTCTCATTATAAATATCAAATTAAAGTATTTTGTTGCAAATAAGGTCGTAAAACCATAAATGAAAAACTGGAAAACAAAGCATAAATAAACAAATTGTTTAAAAATAATAAAACACTTCAATTTTTAGCTCTTCAAATTAAATGCTCAAAATGATTCCCATTATTTTGTAAGCAATTCTATTCTCAAACTCCCTTCGAACATTTTGAAATGTTTGTCGTGGAATAGCTCGGCATTCTCGAACTATTCGTTGACGCAGTTCTTCAATAGAATGAGGCTGAGTTTTGAAGACCATCGATTTTAAGTGATCCCATAAAAAAAGCCTAACGGAGTCAGATCTGGAGATCTGGGAGGCCATTCTATTGGCCCTCTTCTACCGATCCACTGTCCTGGATAATTCTGATCCAGCCAAGTCCTAACTGTTGCTACATAATGAGGTGGTGCCCCATCTTGCTGAAAATGTAATTAATATTCATCCAAAACTAGTTCCTCATCCTCTCCTCTTTGATTTTCTAGTTCATGGATTATAAATGGCTGTATTGTTTCATTCAACATTTCAAAATAAATTTCACAATTTAAATTTTGGTCAATAAATAAGGGACCGATAATACAATCTCCCAAAATTTCTGCCCAGACATTAAGTTTTTCAGGATACTGGGTATGGTTTTCTCTGAATAGATGAGGATTTTCATTGCTCCAATAACGACAATTTTGCTTGTTAACATTTCCATTTAGATAAAAAGTACATTCATCCCTGAAGCAAATATTTTTTAGTAGTCGGATCTCAGTTGTTATTTTATCGGTCATGATTTCACAAAATTGTAAACGCCTGTCTGCATCTTCATCGTGAAGTTGTTGTGTAATAACCATTTTGTATGGGTGGAATTTGTGATGTTTTAACACCTTCCTAACAGACTCAGGACAAATCCCTGTTAACCTAGATGCCGAACGGAGTGATATCGTGGCATCTACACCAAATTGACCAAGAACCTCAATATGGGTGGCTTCATTAAGTATCCTAGGTTGGTTCCTTTTTCGATTGCAAACTGATCCCGTTTGTTCAAATTTTGCAACCAGCTCTTGAACATATTTATGACGCACATTTTTGCCAGGGTGTAGTTCATTAAATGCCACTGCAGTTCGTAGAGCACAACGATTTTGTGCAGCATAAATAAAAATAATTTCAACACGTTCAGCTGTTCTGTAAACCATTTTGGAAAATAAATAATACTATTTAAAATATTAAAGAAATCAGTATGAATAGTAGTCTTTTTTGTAAGTTTTTATAATCTGATACAAAAAATCCACCAAAAACATACACATTCCATTGAGAATTTAAATTATTCAATAATGCCAAGATATTTCGCGGCAAAAATTTTAAAATAATAAAATACTATTTAAAAATAGACTCGGAGTTATTTTCTGCATTTTATTTAAAAAGCTACAAATTAAAGTGTTTTGATTATTGTTGAACAATGTGTTTATTTATGTTTTTTTGTTTATTTAACTTTTTTTAGAATTAATTTGTGTTCCTCAGTTTTTCATTTATGGTTTTATGACCTTATTTGCAACAAAATACTTTAATTTGATATTTATAATGAGAAATTGAAATAAATAATTATAAAAATTATTTCGCGTATTTCTCATAAATTAAACGAATAAAAAGTACTGTTTAATAGCATTTTTCAAGAGCTTTCCAATAAGGTATCACAAAGGGTATGTTGCTATTGAAAAAAATTGAGTTGGGGTGGCTACAGCTCCAGGGGTTGCTTAGTGAAGGTTATTTTTGTGCTCATACTGGTTCCCCCTATGTATCCTAGAAACGGTTTTGAGAAATTTTTAATATCTATTGTAGGTCCAGACTTATAGAGCATTGCTCGTTTTAAAATAGACACCCTGTATGGTTTGTTATATGAATTATGTTTAGAATTTTCGAAGGAATCGAAAAATAAATTCATATATAGGGTGATCCATTGAAAAAAAATAAACTTTTTGTTTTTCCCTGTATATTGATCAATTTTTTTTATACGTAGAAAAAAAGTATTTTTTAGTACCTACATAACCACACTTTTAAATTTTTTGGGACACTTAAAATAAAAAAGTTAAAGGGGGCCGACATTATAGGGGATCACCCTGTACAATGTACAGTGAACATACCTGTGATTTTATTTCGTCGGCAGTATAATGTAGAATCATAATTTCGGCAAATCTTTGGAATAAGTACACGAATAAACAGAAAAATATTCCTCCCAATTCGAGCTACAAAAAACGTCAATTTTATTATTAATTGTTAATTTGTTTTTCTTACGTCCATGATGGCCAATAGGTTTGCTGCGAGTTGCATAGAATTTGCAAGAAACTTCAATAGTAGTAAAAACTTGATGTAGCTGTTTAGTTCTAAAACTAACCTAAAATAATCCATTATTAATATTTTTACAATATTATTGTTTTGTAATAAACATGATAACAATTATTTCTTTAACTTACTTCATTATATTTTGATGCTCAATAATACATAATCTAACTCCAACAAAAACAGCCTGATCTTTAGATAATCTCTTATGAATCTTTCTAATATTGCCGGCGTACTTGTCAAGGTTTCGTAGAAAATTCTGCAGGATTTGCAGTTTGATAGAGATAGAAAATAAAAAACTTATGAGAACAACACTGCTTGAAACGTACAAAACAATGATAAAATAACTGGAAAAAACATTGCAAGCCAGACCCAATAGCTGGCCATACACAGACGTTATTGCGCGCGGTTTATCGTGTTATCTGCAAAAACATATGGAAAATCATGTACGTGAGTGAGTATCGCCGCGCGCAATGATAGAACAGGAAGGGATTTCAGACGTGCTTTCCTCTGGAGTGTGGAGTGTCCACACGCCACATTCCGCGTCACGGTTTACCTTTGCTTGGCAAAATTTCACGTTGAAAATTTGTACATGATCACATGCAGTTTCAAACGACTCGATAAATGACACTTTTTGCCCACTCACATACGATTTTTCCTTTGAAACTGATATACCACGGGTAATCACTTGCTAAATCATTTGAATACTTTATCAAGTGTATGGAACATGACGCTTTTTTTGCCATGCCGTTCTTTCGTGCATACTAACCGCTACATCCCAACACGCCACGATAAACCGCGCGAAATATCGCCTGTGTATGGCCAGCTAATAAGTAGTGCTCGTTCGAGTTAAATGGCAAATAAGAATGAAACACCAGTTGACGAACCATATCCTTAGCTTTGTTTTTATCCCAAAAAACGTAGTACTTAGAAAAATACGATATTGTGAATACCACGCTCAGAAACGGCGTGTAAAATATAAAGGCTTTCATGCACAACTTGGCTTTGCAAATGTAATTGTTTCTTATCCTTAGTACGGCCTCGTCTTTAGTTTTGGCCAAAAAAATATCCTGCTCCAAGTACAACTTTATCATCCTCTGTATGCCACCAAACTGAAATATAAGCCTTTTCGTTGATATAATCAAATACGTTATGTACAGCGATATAGTTAGCGGCAGGTTTTTTAAATCGTCCTGTATAGTAACCGAATAATATTCCATAATTCAAAGTTTACATAAATTTGGAGAAAAATAACGACGGAAATATTTTGAGGCTTAGCAGATGCATATATGCATCTGCTAAGCCTCAAAATATTGCTATATTGCTATAGCACCATACACGTTTGAATTTGTTTCCATTTCGAGTTGGAATCCATTTTCGTAAATATTATGACCTTTTATGTGTTAGATGTTATTAGGAAAGCTTTATTCAGGGTGGTCCACCTAATAATATTAGTATTCTACCAAAAATGTTTTTTCTCAATTTTTTAAGTTTTCTTCCTTTTTAAAGTAAAAAAATGTGCTTTTTAAAAACTAATTTTCTTACTCAAACAATATGCAGCAAAAAAATATTATTAACAATAACAGGCGTGCCAAAAAACTATTTCTATCAACTTTTGCACATATATTTTTTTATTTTTTGTTTTTGGATTGTTGCAAAAAAGTAGTGATTGTATAGGCTGTTTTAAAAATAGCTAATGCAGGAACCAGTGACATTTCTCCGAAAGGTCCAATTGTCAAAGTCAAAGGTCTTTGGCTTACGAGTAACATAAGCCTCAGTAGCGTGTCAAATTTTTTGGGGGCCCCCCCGCGAACTTTTTTTTGAGGCCCCCTATGTCACTATTATATTTTCCAAAAATAACCCATTATAGTAAATATTTATACACAATATCATTATGTAATAGTTAAAAAACACAGCGAATTTTTGAAACTAAATTTATTTCTATAAATTATTATGATATTATAATATAGGAGGGATGATTGAAAAGTTCTAAAAAAAAATGTTCTTCTAATACAAGGAAAACATACAACAAATATTTAACTAATAAGTACAAAGATATGGAATTAAATATGCATTATTTTAAAAACTACTTATAAAATATCCTAACGTTTGTACCTTAACGAAAGGAACTTGTCAACTATTTTGTCTAAATCTACATCTTTCGCTCGTTCATTTTATACTGAGATTAGGGCCAATGAGCTAAGGCGATTTTGTACCATACTAGACCTCGTAAAGCTTTTTATTATCTTCAACTTTGAAAAAGTCCTTTCTGGTTGAGCCGATGTAACGGGAAGTACTAGAAACAACTGGAACGCAGTGCAAATTTCAGGTATACTACTTATTAGTAATTGATTTTTTTCAAAAATAAAATCTGAAAACTTTCTTATGCTATGAAAATTTTTAATCTTTTCGTAAAGTAAATTTTTTAATTGTATTAGTTCCAATCCTAGATTTTGAGTTAAGTCGTTAGGATATTTCTCTATTAATACTCTGACATAAGCTAAAATATCAGATTCTTGCGCGTTTATCAATGTTTGTGGGTTTAAAATTTCAAATTTCGAATAAATATTTTTAAATGCTTCATACCTGATTCTAAACTGAGTTAATATTATATCCAAACAAGCATTAAAAATTGTAACTTTTAAACGATTTTTATTATTTTTAATTGGCTCATCCGCTGCAATCTCATCAAAAAATTTTTTGACTGTACGGACTCTTTTGCATTTCAGTTAAGGGTCAATATTCCAAGATTTCGCAGTTGAAATAGATAACTCATACACATTTTCAAAATTTTCTCTGAGACTCTCTAATTTGGCAAGAACTCCTGATATTAGATCTGTTGCCTGTCCTATGTCAATGTCATTCTTTTGCAAATATTTTGAAAGCATATTAATATTTTCCAAAATAGTACCTTGAAAACATAGCAAGAAAATGAATTCAAAATTTTCTATTTTATTTTGTAATATCTTGGCCTCATCTCTATCACTGCGTTTTTTGGCTATTAATGTTAAATTTGATAAACACTTGACAACCGACAAAAAATTATTTTTTAACGATATTATACTATCGGATCTTGACGACCATCTAGTTGGACATAATTTTTTTAGAGTTAAGCCAACAGTTTCACTTCTTTTTATTTCGGAGTTTAAGCTTTGCCAACGAGGTAGACTTTCACTAAAAAATACGTAGAGAGACTGAACTGTGTCAAAAAAATTTCTTATTTCGGCAATGTTGCTTACATTTATTTAAAATAAGATTTAAGCTATGAGCAGTGCAATGGACATAATCGGCATTTGGTTGTCGTTGTTTGATTAGAGCTTGCAGACCTGCGTATTTCCCTGCAAAAAAACTTATTTTTATAAGGTTCCATAATATTATTAATGATGATTGAACTTTTAAGACAACTTTATTTTTTTAATCAATAAAAAGTATAGTGTACAATGTATATTAGTTGTCGAAAAAACATAATTTAAATGTTCTTACCGCTAATATTTGCAGCACCATCATAACTCTGGCCTCTACATTTGTCTAGGGAAATTTCATACTTCTGTAGAACTTTTAAAATTTCACTTTCAAAATCTTTTGCACACTGGCCTGTCATTTCGTAAAATCCCAGAAATGATTCTTCAACCTTAAATTTGTTTTCTTTGAGCTTAATATGTCTAAAAACAAGACTAAGTTGATCTTTTCTACTTATATCCTGTGTCGTATCAACGATGATTGAAAAAAATGGGCTGTCCTTGATATCTTCAACAATTGATTGCAATATTGAATCAGCAATAAGAGAAATAAATTGATTTTGCGATGTATTACTTAAATAATGTCTAGTTCCTTTCTTAATTCTATTAATATGCAACTCAAGAACTGGGTCATATCTGGCTAAAAGTTTGACAATATTTAAAAAAACGCCTTTTGAGGAGTCAGCTTCTAGTTTATTTTCATCTAAAGAAAAAATATCTCGATGACCTCGGAAAGGCAGAGAAGACATGGCAATTGTTCTAGTTACGTCAATAATCCTTTTCAGTAGAGCTTTTAATCTATGTATATCTTCATTTAAACATATATCCACCGTCTTATTAGCTTTCCACGTCTAATACACCAAACATGCATCGAGATGAACTCTTGCATTCTCGTGTGTCAAAATTTTTTTTGAAAGGCCTTTCCAATCATTCAACATTCCCGTGGTCCAAGCAGGGTTGAAAGAGGTACTGCTCCTATCCGCAAACAACCAGCAAGGATGACAGTATACTCCATTTAAAGTCACTGAGTAGGATATCCAGAATCTTAAATAAAAAAATAAAACACTTGTATTGGAAAACAGTGTTTTTTTATTTTTTAGCGTGAAATATTGAAAGAAAATATAATAGTATATAAAAGTGGATAAAAAGGTCTTTAAAACATGCGCGATTTTTCTAGCACGACGGCGCAGCCGGAGTGCTCGAAATAGAGCAAGCAAGCAAGTGTATCTTCTTTTTTCTATTCTAAAGCAAATTTTTTAACTTACCGTTCCAACAACTGTCCAGATGATGTCCTTTTCTTATAATACACTTCACTAAATGATCGGTTTAAGTCGTCTTTTGCAAAACCACTTATAGGCCTTTCGGACCTATACGGACCAACATGCACAAGCTGCTTTTTTAGATCATCACTTAATTCAGTGTTTTAAAAAAGCGCTAAGTCACTGGAGAATATTGAGCCTGATTCGAGACTTGACTCAAAATCTGAATCTTTGTTTTCGGGAATATTTTCACCTTCAATGTCTGGTAGGATAGTTTCATCATCATACACTTCTGTTTTTGATGATGAGGTTGCGGATGTTAATGGCGTTTCAGAAGTTGATAAAACTTTTTTTTTGAAAAAACGTATCAATTTTGGCAATCTTCTTCTTCTCCTCCTCCTTTTTTTCAACTAGTTTTCTTTTTTGAGCCCCACTCAGATATTTGCGCGAACTACTCATTTTAATATTTTAAATATCAACTCAAAACTCAAACGTAAAAAGTGAAACAACAAAGACTCGTTAATAACCGGAAATTCCCATTAAAACGGGCAATCACTGAGGTTTCGACAGGGTTGACAATTGTTTGGGCGTTCACATTTTTTATGTTCGAAAGAAATGGTGACAAATTAAATATTGATTTTGAAATGTTTAAATGTGCATATTTGTAGTTTTGGAGTTTGTTTGATATACATAGGTATTACTTTTTCTTAGAGTATATTGGGGGCCCGGGGGCAAATCAAAATAACATGTCAAGATTAATGCATCCTTACGAAACCAGATCCCACAACCCGTTATTACCACCTTGTTGTAAAACAGTTCATACACAAAGATCAATTTTTTACTTAGGACCCACAATGTATAATCAAATACCACATAATTATAAAAGCCAAAAATTTCAAACATTTAAAAAAAAACATTAGGTCATATATATTAAGAAACCTACTTACCATCCTCTAAGTCTAAGTCGCTCTATATTTTCCTACCTCCCCAGTACAATATTATCATTATTATTATTTTATTTCTAAATGTCATTATAATTAATTTTAAGATTAGTTTTAATTAAGGCTATGATTCGCACACAAGCGCGCAAGTTTAGGCGAATCACCTAATATTATTTTATAGAAATTTAAAAAAATGTTAACAATAAAGATGATTTGATTTGATTTGATTTGATTTGAATTGTAAGTTCAAGTTACAATTGTAAGTTCAAGTTACAATTGTAAGTTCAAGTTACAATTGTAAGTTCAAGTTACAATTGTAAGTTCAAGTTACAATAATTGTAACTTTGATTTTTGCAATTTCTATTCTATAATTATGTTTTGGCTAAAACTTATATAATTTTTGTTGGCCCTTCTACGCCTTTGTAGGACCCACATCAAATTTATATGAGTTTATAATGACATTATATAGACAAGTTCTGCGCAAGCAGAATTTAAATTGAAGTTTGCGAAAAAAAGTTAGTTTTTAAGTGTGCCCCCCAGCCTCCTGCCCCCCAAATTAAGATAATTCAAATTAAAGTGGTACAATATTTAATTCACTGATGTTTTTTGACAAATTTCAAATTTTATTAAAATAATCAAGTATTACTTATAGATTTTATCCCAAGCAGCATTTTTGGTTCCAAAAACCATTACCAAAGTGGTGATAACTTTAAATTAGTTAAGTATACTAAAAAGCTACTTATATTTTTACTTAAAAGTAATTCTAACTTTAAATAGCAATATTTTGTAACAGAAACTTCATCCTTAAATGGTTACTATAAAGTAATAATCATTTAAGTAAAACTTGGTTGCCCCCAAGAAGATTTAATTTGTATCAGTTACTTGCAGTTGCTACCTAAAGATTACATTATAATTATTTTTACTTTGTAGTCCCTTTTCAAGATAAAATCTCGAAACTGGAACCCGAGTTAAAAACTACAAAGTTAATAACTTAAAAGTTATTATTTTAGTATTTGGAACGTTTATGGTACTAACCAAAACTACCGTAAAGTAAAATAAAACAATTGTTATGTTCATCAATTTATTGCATAATTAACAACAAGAGGCGTGCCAAAAAGTAACTATTTCTAATGTACATTATAAATATACTTATATATACACTCACGTGCAAAATAATCGATCCACGCAAATTTTCGATGAATTTCAATCGAAAATAACTTTTTTTATTTATGTCGGATTTAAACGAATATTAAAGAATATTGTAGATAAATTAATGGACAATCGCTCACATTTTAAAAAAATACTAAAAAATAGACGTACGTTTATAGTATACAGGTTTTAAGCAAAAAGATGTTTTTTACCATATGTTTAAGACACTCTGTAGAGTGGCAAAACCGTATATTGTTCTAAATTAAGTTTTAATTATCAAGGCACATCTATTTTTAACAGTTTTGTTTTTGGTTCACCTTGATATATTTATTTTTGTGGAAAATATGGATTTTTTTAAAAAAACATTGCAATTTCCAATATTTTTCTGTATGAAGAACTAAGGTTGCTATGGTCCATCCATAGCCTATGGAGGATGACAGTGACAGTTTTGTTGAATCATCCCATACTTGGACATGTCATATACAGCTTTCAAAAGCTATCAAATTGTTTTTTGTAAATTAATGTGTTAATTTTGAGGTGTCTTCTTACTTTTAAAAATGTCTCCGACTGATGTTGCCCTTTGTACTTTACTTCTTATGACGTTTAAAACACTTGCCACGCAATACTGTGACCGTCCATCGTGGATTAAATTAATAGCTCTGGCAACATCAGTCGGAGACATGTCCATTTTATAAAGTAAAAAGACACCTCAAAATTTAAACAGTAATTTGCAAAAAACAATTTGATCGCTTTTGAAAGCCGTGTATGACATGTCCAAGTATGGGATGATTCAACAAAACTGTCACTGTCATTCTCCATAGCCTATGGATGGACCATACCAACCTTAGTTCTTCATACAGAAAAATATTGGAAATTGCAATGTTTTTTAAAAAAATCCATATTTTCCACAAAAATAAATATATCGAGGTGAACCAAAAACTGTTAAGAATAGATGTGACTTGATAAATAAAACTTAATTTAGAACAATATACTGTTTTGCCACTCTACAGAGTGTCTTAAACTTATGGTAAAAAACATCTTTTTGTTTAAACCTGTATATTATAAACGTAAGTCTATTTTTAGTAATTTTGTGAGCGATTGTCCATTCATTTATCTACAATATTCTTTAATATTCGTTTAAATCCGACATCAAATAAAAAAGTTATTTGAGATTGAAATTCATCGAAAATTTGTGTGGATCGATTATTTTGCACGTGAGTGTATGTATATACATATATGATTTTTATTTAATATGTCTAATGTGTTGCACAAAAGTAACGATTGTATAGGCTGCAGCCGGCTGTTTAAAAAATCTTCAATGCAGGAACCAGTGACATTTCTCCGAAGGGTTCAATTGTTAAAATCAAAGGTCTTTGGCTTAGGATAAGGCTCTAAAATCAATTTTTATTAAAAATCAACAAATTTTTTGTAGTTACAATAAAGTTAGTACACCATTTCCGTGTACCTACCTGTGATTTTATTTCGTCGACAGTATAATAAACTCTTTGAAATAAGTACACTAGTTAACAGAAACATATTCCACCAAATTCGATCTACAAAAAAACGTCAATTGTATTATTATTTGTTAATTTGTTTTTCTAGGTTTGCTGTGTGTTGCCTGGAATTCCAATGGTAGTAAAAACTTGAGTAGAGCTCTGTTTAGTTCTAGTACTAACCTAAAATAATGCAAATGCTTTTAGAAGTTTATTTAAGCATAATTGATTTTTGTATTTTTAAATAAAATGTATATATTTTTCTTACAGAATAAACATGATAACAACTCTTAAAAAGTAATTAAAAGAAAAAATAAAATCATACCAAGTTTTTTAACTTACTTCATTATATTTTGATGCTCAATAATACACAATCTTGTTGTAACCCTTTAATTTCTGACTCCATAGGTTCCTTTAAAAACTGCAGGATTTGCAGGTTTGAAAAATAAAAAACAAGTGAGACCCAATAAGTAGTGCAACTTGGCTTATGTAATTGTTTCATATCTTTAGTACGGCTTCGTCTTTAGTTTTGAACAGAAAACATTCTGTACAACTTAATCATCCTTTGTATGCCTCCGAACAGGTTTTTTAAATCGCCCTGTATAGTAACCGAATATATTCACATACAACACCACAAAGGTGTCGCCTTTTATGTACGTATATAGGGTTTTAATATTAATAAAGCTAGTGTTTTTTGTTAAATTGGTTTGGTATACCATAATGATAATATAGATGTTTAGTATACCATAATGATAATATTAGATGTTATTAGGAAAGCTTTATTCAGGGTGGTCCACCTAATAATATTAGTATTCTACCAAAAAAATTTTTTCTCAATTTTTTAAGTTTTTCGTAATATACTTTTTCCTTTTTAAAGTAAAAAAATGTGTGCTTTTTAAAAACTAATTTTCTTACTCAAACAATATTACTAAAAATATGCAGCAAAAAAATATGTTTGTTATTATTAACAATAACAGGCGTGCCAAAAAACTATTTCTATCAACTTTTGCACGTATATTTTTTTATTTTTTGTTTTTGGATTGTTGCAAAAAAGTAGTAATTGTATAGGCTGTTTTAAAAATAGCTAATGCAGGAACCAGTGACATTTCTCCGAAGGGTCCAATTGTCAAAGTCAAAGGTCTTTGGCTTACGAGTAACATAAGCCTAAGGCAATCTTTGGATTTTTTGTTGAAATTGTAGTAGGTTGAGTCGCAAATAGCTTGTGACAGATTTAGGCTCTAAAAATAATTTTATTTAAAATTAATATGAAACGCAATCGTGGTGTGGGTTTGGTGAGCAATTTCCAGGGCACGGCGCACTATGGTTTATCGGCAGACATTTTTAAAAACTTTGTATTATGGGTATTTTTATGACAATGATTTGTTAAAAACATCTTAAAGCAATATATTTTGGTAAAGAAATATTTTTAAATGATTATGTTTTGATTTTATGACACCTCACAGTAGGCTAAAAATTACGCACAAATTTAATAAACTAAATCTTTTCATAACCTAAATTTAAGATTTAAAGGCCTGCTCACAAAACAGCAATATTTAGACGACTTTTTTCATATAACGTTTATGCTTTATACAATAACCTTTCCGAACATCTTAAAACTCTAAAAATAAAACCTTTTAAATTTGCTTTTTAAAATTTAATATTTGCGAAGCTTTTGTAAATAGTTTTTTTACATAAAATCTTTTTTTGTTTTTTTTGTTCAAACCTATATTTATGATATTAATTTACTTTCTTAAATTGTTTAATGAACCTTTCAAATACATTAATTTAGTTTCCGTAAAAACCTTTTTTCTTGGGCTGGATTAACAATCAGATTCGTCTGCCTTTCAGTCCATGTTGTTGTATTATTATTAAAATGAAATGTATTATTTTTTTTACAACAAATAAATCAATTATTATTATTTCCTTAATTGATGCTCTAGGGCCATCTAAAACGCATTTAAAAAATAAAGTAAAAAATAATAATAAAAATAAATATTTTGCAATAAAAAATTATTAGATATATAATGCAGTAAAGAAGAAAAAAATAGATATTTATTTTTAATAAAAAAGTTTAAAAATTATTTCTGCAAAACAGTGCATTATGATTATATAAAAACGTATTTAAAAAATAAAAACCTTTAAAATTTTTGATTAAAATATAGTTAATAATTCGTAATAACTACTATTTAACACATTAAAAAAAGAAAAAAAATATTTATTTGTATTAAAAAAGTTATTAAATTTTTTCCGCAAAACGTTGCTTTTTGACCATGGTGCGGCGTGTCCGACACGCTGTATATAATTTACGTACCTGTGATTTAATTTCATCAGCAGAATAATGTAACACCATAATTTCGGCAATTTTTTGAGTAAGGAACACTACATCAAAGATAAAAGTAATTGAAATTTCAAACTAAAAGAATATATTTTAATGGAAATTTTATTTTTTGTGTTTTTTGTTTGCTTACTTCCAGTATAGCCAATAAGTTTGAAGCTAGATGCAAGGAATTGGTAAAAAATTCCAAAAATAGTAATATGTTGATGTAGCTGTTTAGTTCAATAACAAATCTAATATAAAAAATAAATCACTTTTAAACAAAATCAATATTTTAAAATCAAAAGTTTCAATTATTTTTCAATTTTAGTTTGGGCCCATTTCCGGGAACATTTAACCACTAAATAAGTTGAATATAATTGTCAAGTCTTTTACAAAAACATTTTGGTAATTAATTATTAAAATTTAAATGAAAAAATATTTTAAAAAAATTAAATGATTTGAGGGGGGAAATCAATCAGTACTAAAATTGGTCCCCTTACTCTCCTCTTTATAGGGGGAACAGAGGGGTAACTAAAATTTTCAATGGAACACCCTATTTTTTATTGCAGATTCGGATCATTCGACTAAAAATAGGTAGATTTTGTCTAAAACATTTTTCAATTCGCATTTCGTTTTAATATTCTGCTAACACTGCTCTGGGATATTCTCAAATATCTAGATAATTCTCTTGTGCTTGCATGAGGATTAGCGGCCGTTGCTGCTAATACATTAATTTCATTATTTCCACCTTTGACTGTTGAACGACTAACTCTTTTTTTCGGTTGAACACTCCCGTTTGTAGTAAACTGCTTGACTGTACGGTGAAATGAAGAACGTGATCGAATTTTATCTGGGAAACGCTGAGCGTAGATATTAACAGCATCATCAAGATTCCTGCCTGCTTCTCCATAAATCAAAATCATTTCTATTTTCTTCCACTGTTGAAAAATCCATTATGAATAACTGCTTAACGAAAGAAAGTCTTTTTGTTTGCAAATTAATCTTCGAACTAAATTTATTAAATAATGGTAAACTATGTATAAATATTTTCTTTATACCTCAATAATAATTATTATTTATAACTAAATACCATTTTTTATACCTCAATTAGGATTAAATTAATTAATTGACAAAATAATATATTTTTTTACCTTAAATGAGGTTTTTTATTAAAAATAGTACAATAATCCTTTAAATTAAAGGATTTAATGCTGGTTGGTAAAAAGTGACCATGGTGCGCAATTGATAATTATCACCGAATGAAATAATGTATAAAACTTAAACCAAAGTTAAAAAATCGTGGGTACTTAAAAAAATCAGATTTAATGTAGATAATGTAAGATAATTATTACCAAAAAAGTGATATTTTTATAGAAAAATATTGTAGAAGAAAAATCGAACAAAATTGATTTTTTTTCATTACAGCGCCATCTATTACAAAAATGAAAAAATGTTTTAGACAAAATCTACCTATTTTTAGTCGAATGATCCGAATAGGCAATAAAAAATAGGATGTTCCATTGAAAAGTTACCCCCTGTTCCCCCTATAAGGAGGAGAGTATGAGGAGCAATTCTAGTACTGATTGATTTCCCCCCTCAAATCATTTAATTTTTATTTTAAACATTTTTTCGTAAGGTCATACTAACTGAGATATTTCAAGTTTCAAGTTAAATAACTCACCCTGTATATATATATATATATATATATATATTTATACAATGTCAAAATTTTAATTGCGCCGCCCCCTCATTTGTTTTTAAAAAATATAAAAAAAATGTAGGCTAAATTTGAATGTCCAGTTAGATTTCCTTCTATTGCCTGTAACAACGAGAAGTTTTCTTGATAGAGGATTTTTGCCTTTAATGTATTAATTTTTTAAAATTACTATTAATCCATGAAAAAGTACATTAAAGGCAAAAATCCTCTATCTGCAGATTTTTCCATGGAAAACTTCTCGTTGTTACAGGCAATAGAAGGAAATAAGTTAGGACATTCAAATTTGGTATACATTTTTTTTATATTTTTTAAAAACAAATGAGGGGCAGCACGATTAAAATTTCGACATCGGTCAAATAAGAACCACGCTAATGTATATATCTCACAATTATATAAGTATTATAATAATAATATATAAGTAGTATTATTATAATAAGTAAGTATACTTACTTCATTATATTTTGATGCTCGATGATGCATAATCTAACTGCTACGAAAATAGCCTGATCTTCATTTAATTCCTTATGAATCTTCCTGATATTGCTGGCGTACTTGTCGAGGTTCCTTAGAAAATTCTGAAGGATTTTCAGTTTTATAGAGATGTTAAAAAGAAAACTTATCATCATTGTGTCGTATGCAACGAAATATATGCATACGATATAACATAAAAAAGCATTGCAAAGAAGACCCCACAAATAATGCTTGCTCGTGTCAAATATTAAATAAGTCTGATAAAGTTGTTCACGGTTCATTAACTTTGCTTTTTCTTCGTTCCAGAAGACATAGTATTCCAAAAAGTAAGTTGATACCAATACTACCCAAAAAAAGGGTGTGTAATATACAAAAGCCTTCATACAAAACTTGACTGTGGCAATGTAATTGTTTCTTATCTTATGTATACCTTTGTCTGTAGATTTGTATAAAAAATTATCCTGTTCCACGTTCAACTTAATCATCTTTTTTATGCCCCCGTTTTGACATATAAGCGATTTTATCAATACTATAACATGTACGATGTACATCGATGAAGCCACCGGTAGGTTTTTTAAATTGCCCTGTGTAATGAGCAAATATAAACCAACACTTAAACTTAATATTAATATGAATAAAAATATCAACGGAATTATTTTGGTGACTTTGTAGAACGCCCTTAATTTACCAGCTGGAATTAGTTCTGCGGGCCAAGTACCGCATAACAGCATCATAATTCTTACTACTGCCCAGTTTGAATTTGGATCCATCACTTTAGCAACCGTAAGGCACGGGTTGCAAAATATGACTGGATATATATTAATTGAATATTGATTAAAACAAAAAGAGGAATAAGTTTTTCTTGTTATGTGTGAAAGTTTTATTTAAATAATAAATAATAATATTGATTTTAAGGCATTTAAATATAATTTATAAATGTAATATAATGTTGCACAAACATTTTTTGCAAATACAGTGTTGGCCATAATTTTTGGAACCACTTTAAAAAAAATCTAAAACGTCTTTATTATTCTTTATGAAATTTTGGATAAAAATACTTTTAACTTATATCTCAATTTATGTGTTAGAGGGTTTTTCGAGAAAATTTATTTAAAGCCCTTTTATTTAATAATGAAAAAACGTTATTATTATATTTTTGTTAGTATACCCTGAAAATTTTGTACAAATTAAACGCTTCAAAGTCAGTAAAAATGGCTTTAATTATTTTGCTGAAAAGTGGTAATTTTTGATGACTGAATCGCTGTATCTTCGTTGCTGTTCATTTGATTTTCAGGGTATACTAACAAAAATACGGTCTTGAACAGCACATTTTTTATTTACTTAATAAACAATTTCCCTAAAAGTTATTTTTCGAACGTTTTTTCATATACCTATTATATCACGAGAACTATGAATTTAATCGGTTAAACTAGGCTCAGTAGTTTTTTGTTTGGTTTTTGTTGGAAAATGTTGAATGCAAAATAATTTAATAAAAACACGAGACCGCGTAGCGGTCGAGGGGTTTTATTTTTAATTATTTTGCATGAAACTATTTTCCAAAAAGAAAAATCAAATAATAAACTTACTGAGCATAGTTTGACAGATTAAATTTATAGGTTGAGTGATATACGTCTAGATTATTTCTCGAATTAAAGGAAACTATTTGACAATTCATAAAATCTGACGTATGTAATAAGTAATAATTGATATTTCGTAAACTAGATAACTTATTTTTTATTGTTTTTTTAAAAATGTTTGTTAAAACTTGTAAATAACACCATAAAATCGTAATCAAAAATCCAATATGGAGGCTGAAATTTAATTGCCGTTAAATAGTTCTAGTGATTTAATCGCTTATTTAAACGAAATTTATTCGATAATTCAAGGCTTTTGATTGGTTCATATTATAATGAGGGAAATAATCATATATTATATCACGAGAACTATGAATTTAATCGGTTAAACTAGGCTCAGTGGTTTTTTGTTTGGTTTTTGTTCGAAAATGTTGAATGCAAAATAATTTAATAAAATTACGAGGCCGCGTAGCGGTCGAGGGGTTTTATTTTTAATTATTTTGCATGAAACTATTTTCCAAAAAGAAAAATCAAATAATAAACTTACTGAGCATAGTTTGACAGATTAAATTTATAGGTTGAGTGATATACGTCTAGATTATTTCTCGAATTAAAGGAAACTATTTGACAATTCATAAAATCTGACGTATGTGTCAAAATTTATAAATATTTTTTTAAAGAAAATTTCATTATTTTATTGTTTTTAAAAAAATGTTTGTTAAAACTTAAATAACACCATAAAATCGTAAACAAAAATCCAATATGGAGGCTAAAATTTAATCGCTGTTAAATAGTTCTAGTGATTTAATCGCTTATTTAAACGAAATTTATTCGAAAATGCAAGGCTTTTGATTGGTTCATATTATAACGAGGGAAATAATCATTATTAAATAAAAAGGACTTTAAAAATATTTTCTAGAAAAACCCTAGATAGGTAAAGGCATTTTAGAGTTAGAATTTTTTTTACTTATTATGCGTTAATTTTGTCGGGCAGTGCATCTATGACTATAGGGTTGCCATCCCCCAATTTTAAAAACCATAGTACCAAGAGTAGCTTTAGTACTGGGAAAAATGTTGAATTTACCTTTGGATATCAGAAAATAAACATAAAAATAGAAAATTTCCTAACAATTGTTTCTGGATCCTAACCTGATAAAACTCAACTAATAGCTATAACAATTGTTTATAAAAGTATCTACAAAAAATTAAATATTGTGTAGCGAATTTCTCTAATCAAATAATTATCGGTATTTAATGTTAATTTTATAATATTTCCAAAACAGTTGAAGATAGGTATTGTACATAGAATATGTCTACAATTTTAAGAAGGATCCAGAATAATACATGGTGTTGCATTTGAAATAAGAAAGTTGATATTGGCCACTTAACTGCTAAATGTCAAACCCTGTAAAAAAGTTTTTGTTGAAAAAAATGCGCAACTAAAAATAACAATCGACCTGTCTGAGTGTTTTTTGGAGTAGGCGGTTGTTAAATCCTCCCCTACTTTATATTATCCCAGAGTATGTTTAATTTATCATGACATGTAGTTTGAAAGTTAATTAATATTGCATAAATACAGTGAAACCATACTTGTTAGCCAAATTACACTGTAGGTAAATTTCAAACTTTTAAAAAGACACATAAAAACGCCGGGACACGTAAACCTAATTTTTGGGTGTAGAATTCAGTAGTGTAATCAGTTTTTCAAAGTTAGCTCGTTTTCTCAAGATATTAAATATTTAAGTTTTTTGTTTGACCATTTTGCTATATTTTTAATTAATTACTCAAGAACACTTGATATAAATATTTAACTTAAGTTAAGTAAATTTACTTTAAATCATTTTTATAAAAATTTATTAATTTTTAGGTGTACTTAACGGCCCTGTACGAAAACGGAAATTTTGAGTGAACCAGCATTAAATGGGAGTCTGTTCGTGCGGTGATCAAAAATGTGCTATGCAAAAATCGCTTCAGGTCATTAAACAAATTTTGTTGTATTCGACGTGCATATGTCTTTAAAAATGAATATTTTGTATACTCATTTTGATTTTTATGAAAAACAACTTTCAACCAAGACATTTGATGTTTAAATGAGGTTTGTTATTAAATATTTCTTAATTTACTTAATTTTAATAGATTTTTACCTTAAACTTACAAAAAATGTTTATTATTTATGAATAAAAATAAATATAAAAATAAATAAAGACATTTATTGTTTTATTCAATTTGATCTTATATTTTTAGAAATAAATTTTAATAAAGATATTTTAAGAGGGATTATGAGTGTTTTTTAAATGGGAATGGGGTCATATTACACCTCATTAAAAAGGGTTTTTGATTCCCTTTTCATTGCTGATTACTTTTAGAAAATCGATCGACTCGTTTAGAAATTATGGAGGTTTGAAATACTAACAAGACATTTGAGGAAAAATGCACAAATCGATTTAATTTTACTTAAAAACTGACTGTATTATTGAAATAAATTCCTACAAAAAAATTCGCTGTTTTTGCTGGTATTTTTTAGGTTCGTATTAGTGAGTAAATTTTTATCGGGGTTTGTTTTTTTTTCAGGTTTTTTCATAGTTTTTTTTTCAAAAGGTTTTTTTTTCACATTTTAGGTTTTTTTTTAAGATTAGTCCTATTTGCCTAATTTTTTATGTTTCATGGACTAAAATTAGCCACTATATGACAATTATTAAATGTAAATACAGTCTCGCGTTATGCACTCGCCACAACCACCGCTTGATTTTTCAAAAAGCTACCAAAAGCACTTTTTTCATGATTTTTCAAATTTATGTAGAGTATGGAATTTTTTTTTTCAAATATCAAATTCTTCTTCATTGGTGGTCAGAACATTCCGTGGACCAAAAAAGAAATAAAAAAAAATCGATCTACATTTTACTCCAAATTTCATTTTGAAAAAAAACAAAAAAAACCGTTTTTTTTCATGTTTCTTTTCACATCTGAAAAAAAAAACCGTTTTTTTACATCTCTATCTTTAATACAAAATTAAGTATAAGTTTTACTCCTAAACCACAGACATTATTAAATGTAATAAAACGTTGATTTTTCTTAAAACAATTTGCTTTAAAATAAATGGAAATACCTAATTAGAATATTTTATTCTGATCAGAGCGAAACGAATAGTCTTTGATTAAACCAATTGTCTCAAAGTAGAAAATGCAATTTTATTTTAATGCATAGAAGTTAAAACAACGTGTTACTTTACTAAGAAATTCTTTCTATGAATGGGGCGTGCAAATTTATCTATGTACATAAAGTTTAAATTTAAACAATGTCAAAAGCCAAAGAAAAAACAAATATTTTAAAAAAACAACATATTTCTTATTTACTGGGATGTGTTTGTTTTACGAAAGTAATGATAGTATAGGCTGTTTTTAAAATCTTCAATGCAGGAACCAGTGACATTTCTCCAAAAGGTCCAATTGTTAAAACCAAAGGTCTTTGGCTTACCAGTAACATAAGCCTAAGGCAATCTTTGGATTTTTTGTTGAAATTGTAGTAGTTTGAGTCGCAAATAGCTTGAGACAGATTGAGGCTCTAAAATAAAGTTTTATTAAAAATCAACAAAATTACAAAAGTTACAATGGAGTTAGTACACTGTTCAAAATTTCATGACCATTTTAACACCAAATTAACACCATACATCGTCTATATCGATACAAACCAAAATGGTGTTAATAAGGTTCGTTGGTCCAGTGAAAATTCAAATACTAAAATAGTGTAACTTTAACTTTCAGTATTAAAATAAATATTACCTGGTGTAAGTTAAACTTCTTTTCAGTGTTAAATATTATGTGTTTTTGGACACATTAAATCATACTAAACAGAAAAAAAAAGGAAACAGGAAGTTCCTTGACGCATTACTAGTATATTACCAGTGGTATTATTCCAGAAAATTGAACCTTCAACTCGCTAGAGAAAATGTTTTTAGTGCGTTCCACCAACTTAAAATACTTCAAGTATTGACAGCTGTTTCCACCTATTTAAGGTCTCTTTAGTATCGAACAACTTTTAGTGTCACACCAATGCAAAGGACTACCTGAGCTTATATGTAAGTCAACAGAGGCGAGATTTAACAACATTACGTGATCCACACCGCCTTTGCCGCGATTGGTACACACTATGCAACCAGGAATGCACGGCAAATTGTTTTAATCGTTTTAACAGAGTGCTTTAGGTTAAAGTAACTCTTATTTTACAAACAACATATTTAGTAATCTGAACAATACTGGTTTCACTAAAGTTTTCTTCTGGGTTAATTTAAGCAATTTAAAAAAAAAATAACTATCTGGTTTAGTACCGTCAAACTAATCTTTGTTTATATTAACCTTTCCACAGTTGATTTAAATAAATGGGTCGTTTTCAAAAAACACCCGCCTTCCGCTGTCGGTAAGTTTGAATTCCCAATAACTTTGTTAAAAATTATCGGATCTTATTGATTTAAAAACCAAGTGAAAGCCTAACAAGCCCTTAGTAAATTCTTTCAGAAAATTTTTGTTTAGTTATTTCAGAATATTTTTTTTTAATTGTGAAACTTGTGAAACACACATTTTCGCATGTCCCATTAGCGTTTTATAAAACTTACATACATGTTTTTTTTTTAATATTGAATAACTAGAACTTTGTGTTGCTTTATAGCAATCCATAACATCACAAAACAATTTATATATAAAATAATTAATTTTAATCTACTTTTTTAAATTTGACTCAGACATTTTTTCCGTTGCGTTACGTCCGTTGCGTTACAGATAGAATATTAAAAAAAACATATATGGCAACTTTTTTGGTACTCACGTGATAAACAAATAATGTTCGGACGTACACATTACTCAGCTGAATTTATTTATTCAATCAGGAAGAAGATATCGGTTGAAACAGGTGCGGGTAACGTGAATGTAATAATTGTTTGTCCGCTAAGTTATGTACTCAAAAAAATAATAAAAATAAGGTAAGCAAAAATACTATTTTTCATGTTTATGTTTATTTTAGGGCACTAAAGCTCATTGAGAGTAATTAATAACTGTAATGTCTTATTATTATTTTTTAAATATGGTTTTACTGCGTTACCGAGTCCACTAGGGTAACGCAATAGAATTTTTCGACAACAAAGTGGATATTTACCGTCGCTTTTATTAAAAGTAGTTTATGATTAACCAATTTAAAGTTATTTGTAATTACAACTCATGATATAGATTACATCCAAGGAAAAATTTGACGCAATATAAAAGTACTAAAAGGGACCTTCACCAGCTTATAGTCAAAGAAAAAGGGTGTCTACAATTTAGAAATCTAAGTTGTTATTCTGCAAGTGAGCACCATTACAAGGGATTTTGTTTATGCATTACTCTAAAATCGTACCACCCTATATAATTTCTTTTTTACGTTATCTGATTAAGTCCTTTGTGTACCCCTGTCCGTTGTGATACCAATGTCTATTTCGTTACTTTTTTTAGTTTTTGTTAAAAAAAATACTTAAAATGATTTTTATACACTATCACTTGGTAAAACGTGTTTATAAATTAGAGTTTAATTCACTAATACAGTGACTAAAATAAAATATTAATGGTATTGTTTTTTTAACAAAGAAACGGAATGGTTTCTTTTAAAAAGTAACTTAACGAACATACATATTAAAAAAAGCATACAATTTTTAATAAAAAATAAAATAAAAAATCGTCAAAAGTTTGTGAATTAAGTACATTTTATTTTAAATTATTTTTATAACAACTTTTTTTATTGAATTAAATTTTTGATTTCAAATTGGTAATGGAGATATATAAAGCTAGCTAAACACATTATTCTGAAAAAAACGTGAACAAAATTAAAAAGTGCACTGCCTGTCTTAAATGTAAAACTCTAAACATTTATAAAAATCCAACCAAAAGTCAATTTATTCAAAAAAATATTTTGATCTTCATTTTCCCGAATGTGACACTGTGCGCTGGCTGTTAATATGCTTAATATGTTGGCGCCACTAAAAATACGGCCGCCAATCTATTGCATTGCTTGTTCATAATGAATCATCATTGATGATGCTCTATGTTGTTTTGAAATTAAGTACCTAAATCATTGCAAATTTGTATTGAGATGAAATAAACTTTCTTCTCTTACTTGAGCTACTAAAAATACGGCCGCCAATCTATTGCATTGCTTGTTCATAATGAATCATCATTGATGATGCTCTATGTTGTTTTGAAATTAAGTACCTAAATGCAAATTGTATTGAGATGAAATAAACTTTCTTCTCTTACTTGAGCCCCTAACAGACGCCAGCCATATTCTACAGTGGCGGCTGGTGGATTTTGGGCACACCCATATCTCAGTTATTAGACATGGGAGCCACATCAAATTTATATGAGTTTATAATGGCATTATATAGACAAGTTCTGCGCAAGCAGCATTTAAATTGAAGTTTGCGAAAAAAAAGTTAGTTTTTAAGTGTGCCCCCCAGCCTCCTGCCCCTCCAAAGTGGAGATAACTTTAAATTAGTTAAGTAGGTATACTAAACAGCTACTTTAATTTTTACTTAAAAGTAATTCTAACTTTTAAATAGCAATATTTTGTAACAGAAACTTTATTCTTTCCTTAAATGGTTACTATAAAGTAATAAACATTTAAGTAAAACTTGGTTGCCCCCAAGAAGACTTTGCAACTTTAAAAAAGGTGTTATAAGTAAAAAAACTTTCAAGTCAATTTAATTTGTATCAGTTACTTTCAGTTGCTACCTAAAGATTACATTATAATTATTTTTACTTTGTAGTCCCTGTTAAAAACTACAAAGTTAATAACTTAAAAGTTATTATTTTAGTATTTGGAACGTTTATGGTACTAACCAAAACTACCGTAAAGTAAATTAAGGTGGAAAAAAACTTTAAAGTAGCGAAAACTACTTCAAAGGAAAATGCTTCTTATCGGTCATTTTTTACTGTTCAGTACCACGTGGTAATGTAAATAATAAATTATTTTAATTGTTTGTAAATGGTTGTTTACTTTTTAATAAATAGTAACTTTGTTGGTAATAGACGGTATTAATAATTAAATAAACCTAATTGTTATTCTGGAATAAACTACAAGTACATATTTAATAAACGACGACATTGAAAAGCCAAGTCCGTAGTGGTTCCGTTTAAAAAAGGAGGGATAGTATAATCTAATATAAGTTTGACAAAGACAGTTAATATAGAAGTACTGTAAAAACAAATAAATAAAAGTAATTATAACGCTCTAGCAACGATATTAAAACGTTCTAGTGACGTAGCAGCTACGTTCCAAATAGTAGCAGGGTTTAAGCTAGTGACATATTTGCTACCTTTTTGGAACTCAATAATTGTTCCCCACTTTAGTCCTAATTTAGTAATGAAAGAGTAATATAAAGAGACCGGCGACTGTCGCAAAACACTTTAAAGTTTCTTCAATAGTTCCATATACGTAACAAATACTTAAATTGTTGCTTGGGATACTGTGTTTTACGGATAGCAGTGAGGGCGGTGAAGACCAAGTGAAGAAAATGGATGGAGAGCAAGAAACATCCAACAAAGATGATGAGGATATTACGAAGCCAAATGCAATTATAGTACTCGGTCAAGATGGTACTATACACAATGGGGTGGAGGGAGCAGCAAGGAATGCAACATCTGTATTGGCCTGTTGGAGCACTTTTTTTGATAACGACATGCTAAATATAATCGCCAGTAACACCAATAAGTATATTTCCATCAAAAGGGGGTTATATAACAGAGAAAGAGACTGCACTACAGATCTTTGGGCTACCGATGGATCCGGCATTGACCTGTTTCGATCAAGAATGTCACGACATAGATTTAATTTCCTTATGCAACATCTAAGCTTTGATGACGAAGAAGAGACGAAGAGAATTTTTCTGTTGGTAACCATATCATAGTTCGGGGGCCAGTGCCCATTTCGTCAGTACGTCCCGAGGGAGCCATCGAAATATGGGATAAAGATACTAGCACTTGTAGACGCTAACTTGTACTATACCGCCAATTTGAAAATCTGTATTGACAATAGCTTTAAATCCGTGGTAAAAAGACTATTGGGTGGCAGTACCATTAATGTTACCAGCAACAACAACAGGTTTACAAGCCAAGAACTCGGCAAACTTTGCGCCACATATTCAGTATCCAGAAGTACCAACCGTTGGACAATGTCACTTTTATATGCGATACTAAATATAGCAGCCATCAATGCATACGTTGTTTACATCTGCAGATGTAATCAAAACCCTGTAGTAACAAACCGACGGGATTTCATAAAAATATTAGCTTTGGAACTGACAAGAGATCATATAAAAAATAGATCCAAAATTGCATGTTTTCCTAAAGATCTACAGAAAAGAACTACAGATATGGTAAGTGCAACGAAAGACTGCAGTAATAATGAAGAAGGAACAAGTAAGAAATCCAAAGTGGACTCTCCTGGTACCAGAAAAAGATGTTACATTTGCGGTCGGAAGAAAAATCCTATGACCAAGCACACTTGTGAATCTTCATGAACAAATTATTTTAAAATATTAAATTAAAAGAATTGATTCAATAAAAATAATCAAACTTTTCACCTCACGAACATTCCGGAAAATCTTTTCCTATACAGATAACTTATCTGAGATAAGCTGTACCTTAAATTGGTTGTATTGTATTTCAATAGTTATTTGTTTTACAAGTGTTGAAAAGCGACTTTTTCATGCGAGTTTTTAAGTTGCCCACGAGGCCGTTAGGCCGAGTGTGCATTAACACGAGCTTGAAGAAAGCTTTTCTCACAAGTATAACACAATGTTTTTTTCTGCGACCCTTTTATTTTTTATTATTTTTAAATACAAAACAAAATAACCTAAAAACTTTTTTGACAGCTGAATGTCAAACGATGTTTTCCGTTTCTTTTCACACAGACCTGTCACTTTTCACACAGAAATGTCACTTTACATTCGTGTTTTGCCTTGCCAATGAAAAGATTCATTTTTTAAGTGACTTTTACAAAGTGGTCGTAGAAAAATATTTTTTCAATTAATTGTATACATACCTATATGTGAAGTATTATTTAAATGTTGACAAATTTAAAGGGCCCAATTCGTAATTTTTAAATTTTAATTTTCTCTCAAACAATATGTAAAGTTAAAATAAAACAAATGTTCATCAATTTATTGCATAATTAACAACAAGAGGTGTGCCAAAAAGTAACTATTTCTAATGTACATTACAAATATACTTATATATATATATGATTTTTATTTAATATGTCTAATGTGTTGCACAAAAGTAACGATTGTATAGGCTGTTTCAAAAATCTTCAATGCAGGAACCAGTGACATTTCTCCGAAGGGTTTAATTGTTAAAATCAAAGGTCTTTGGCTTACGAGTAGTGTGAGTCGCAAATAGTTTGACACATTGAGGCTCTAAAATCAATTTTTATTAAAAATCAACAAAATGTTTGTAAAAGTTACAATAAAGTTAGTACACCATTTCCGTGTGCCTACCTGTGATTTTATTTCGTCGGCAGTATAATAAACTCTTTGAAATAAGTACACAAGTTAACATATGCCTCCAAATTCGATCTACAAAAAAACGTCAATTGTATTATTATTTGTTAATTTGTTTTTCTTACGTCCATGATGGCTACTAGGTTTGCTGTGTGTTGCCTGGAATTCCAATGGTAGTAAAAACTTGAGTAGAGCTCTGTTTAGTTCTAGTACTAACCTAAAATAATGCAATTGCTTTTAGAAGTATTTTTTTAAACATAATTTTTTTTTGTATTTTTAAATAAAATGTATATATTTTTCTTACAGAATAAACATGATAAGAACTCTTAAAAAGTAATTGAAAGAAAAAATAAAATCATAGCAAGTTTTTTAACTTACTTCATTATATTTTGATGCTCAATAATACACAATCTTGTTGTTACCCTTTAATTTCTGACTCCATTGGATGCAGGATTTGCAGGTTTGAAAAATAAAAAACTTACAAGAATAACAAGCGAGTCCCAATAAGTAGTGCAAGACTATGTAATTGTTTCATATCTTTAGTGCGGCTTCGTCTTTAGTTTTGAACAGAAAAAATCCTGTACAACGTAATCATCCTTTGTATGCCTCCGAACTGACATATAAGCGATTTCGTTGATATAATCAAATAGTTAGCGGAGGTTTTTTAAATCGCCCTGTATAGTAACCGAATATATTCACATATAACACCATGGTGCACAAAGGTGTCGCCTTTTATGTACATATGTACATATATAGGGTTTTAATATTAATAAAGCTTGTGTCGGAGTTTTTTGTTAAATTGGTTTGGTATACCATATTCATAATATAATATTAGATGTTATTAGGAAAGCTTTATTCAGGGTGGTCCACCTAATAATATTAGTATTCTCAATTTTTTAAGTTCTTCTTAATATACTTTTTCCTTTTTAAAGTAAAAAAATGTGTGCTTTTTAAAAACTAATTTTCTTACTCAAACAATATTACTAAAAATATGCAGCAAAAAATATGTTTGTTATTATTAACAATAACAGGCGTGCCAAAAAACTATTTCTATCAACTTTTGCACATATATTTTTTTATTTTTTGTTTTTGGATTGTTGCAAAAAAGTAGTGATTGTATAGGCTGTTTTAAAAATAGCTAATGCAGGAACCAGTGACATTTCTCCGAAGGGTCCAATTGTCAAAGTCAAAGGTCTTTGGCTTACGAGTAACATAAGCCTAAGGCAATCTTTGGATTTTTTGTTGAAATTGTAGTAGGTTGAGTCGCATATAGCTTGTGACAGATTTAGGCTCTAAAAATAATTTTATTTAAAATTAATATGAAACGCAATCGTGGTGTGGGTTTGGTGAGCAATTTTCAGGACACGGCGCACTATGGTTTATCGGCGGACATTTTTAAAAACTTTTTTTTATGGGTATTTTTATGACGATGATTTGTTAAAAACATCTTAAAGCAATAGATTTTGGTAAAGAAATATTTTTAAATGATTATGTTTTGATTTTATGACACCTCACAGTAGGTTAAAAATTACGCACACATTTAATAAACTAAATCTTTTCATAACCTAAATTTAATATTTAAAGGCCTGCTCACATAACAGCAATATTTAGACGATCTTTTTCAGATAACGTTTATGCTTTATACAATAACCTTCCCGAACAACTTAAAACTCTAAAAATTAAACCTTTTAAATTTGCTTTTTAAAATTTAATATTTGCGAAGCTTTTGTAAATAGTTTTTTATATAAAATCTTTTTTTGTTTTTTTTTTTGTTCAAACCTATATTTTTGATATTAATTTTCTTTCTTAAATTGTTGTAAGGAACCTAAACATAAATTAATTTAGTTTCCGAAAAAGCCTTTTTTCTTGGTCTGGATTAACAATCAGATTCGTCTGCCTTCCAGTCCATTTTGTTGTATTATTATTAAAATAAAATATATTATTATTTTTTTTACAACGAATAAATTAATTATTATTATTTCCTTAATAATTATTATTGATGCTCTAGGGCCATCTGAAACGCATTTAAAAATAAAGTAAAAAATAATAGAAATAAAATTTTTTGCAATAAAAAAATATAATGCAGTAAAGAAGAAAAAAATAATTATTTATTTTTAATAAAAAAGTTTTTAAATTATTTCTGCAAAACAGTGCTTTATAATAATATTTAATATATATATTTATAATAAAAACGTATTTAAAAAATAAAAACCTTTAAAATTTTTGATTAAAATATACTCGTAGTTAATAATTCGTAATAACTACTATTTAACATATTAAAAAAAGAAATAATATTTATTTTTATTAAAAAAAAAGTTTTTTCCGGAAAACGTTGCTTTTTGACCATGGTGCGGCGTGTCCGACACGCTGTATATAATTTACGTACCTGTGATTTAATTTCATCAGCAGAATAATGTAACACCATAATTTCGGCAATTTTTTGAGTAAGGAACACTACATCAAAGATAAAAGTAATTGAAATTTCAAACTAAAAGAAAAAATTTTAATGGAAATTTGTTTTTTTTTGTATTTTTTGTTTGCTTACTTCCAGTATAGCCAATAAGTTTGCAGCTAGATGCAAGGAATTGGTAAAAAATTCCAAAAATAGTAATATGTTGATGTAGCCATTTAGTTCAATAACAAATCTAATATAAAAAATAAATCACTTTTAAACAAAATCAATATTTTAAAATCAAAAGTTTTAATTATTTTTCAATTTTAGTTTTGGCCCATTTCCGGGAACATTTAACCACTAAATAAGTTGAATATAATTGTCAAGTCTTTTACAAAATTATATTGGTAATTAATTATTGAAATTTAAATATACGGGGTCATTTAATTTGAAATATCTCAGTTAGTATGCATTTTACGAAAAAATGTTTAAAACAAAAATTAAATGATTCTAGGGGGGAAATCAATCAGTACTAAAATTGGTCCTCACACTCTCCTCCTTATAGGAGGAACAGGGGGTAACTTTAAAATTTCCAATGGAACACCCTATTTTTTATTGCAGATTCGGATCATTCGACTAAAAATAGGTAGATTTTGTCAAAAACATTTTTTCATATTTGTAATAGATGGCGCTGTAATGAAAAAATCAATTTTGTTTGATTTTTCTTCTAAACACGATTCTTCAATAATTTTTTAATAAAATACTTGGTTTTATTTTTTAAATTTATTTATTTTTTAAATTTTAATTATAGTAGGTGCCCAAAATGGTGGCCTTCGACTTAAATGCATTTATTAATTCGCATTTCGTTTTAATATTCTGGTAACACTGCTCTGGGATATTCTCAAATCTATAGATAATTCTCGTGTGCTTGTATGAGCAGTAGCGGCCGTTGCTGCTAATACATTAATTTTTTTATTTCCACCTGCGATTGTTAACAATCACAGGTGGAAATAATGAAATTAATGTATTGCAATTTAATGCAATTGCTCGACGAACTCTTTTTTTCGGTTGAACACTCCCGTTTGTAGTAAAGTCATACTAACTGAGATATTTCAAAGTTTCAAGTTAAATGACTCACCCTGTATATATATATATATTAGGGTGTGCCAAAAAAACTCGATATCTTTTTTTTCTTGCTCTCCACACAAAATATCGTAGACTATGTCCAAACAAATATTCTGTTAAAAGCGGAGCTCATAATTTCAATTTTAAGAGGTCCCTCATCGAATCTGAAGTTTTGCCGCTTAAATAACACAGAAAACTGACTTTTTTACCTTATTTATTCTTGCAACCTAGGAAGAATTTTTTTTTTCTTAAAATTCATGACTAATTCTTACAAAGCATTAAATTTGAACAAAAAAATCTTATTAAGCCGAATTTCTATTTTCATTATTTGATTTTTTCCAGAGCTTTAAATTGAAAGTTAATAATACAAAAATGATGACTTTATACGCCTGTAACTTTTAGAATATTGACGATACAAAAAATTCGCCTAAAACTTTTTTGTGGTCCATCAGACAAGCTAAAAAATTGCCATTTAACTTTTTCGTCTAACTTCAATAGTTTAGCTGAAAAAGGCAAAAAACGTAAAATTTTAAATTTAAAGCTCTGTAAAAAATCAAATAATGAAAATAGAAATTCGGCTTAATAAGATTTTTTCGTCCAAATTTAATGCTTTGTAAGATTTGGTCATGGATTTTATGAAAAAAAAATTTCTTCCTAGGTTGCAAGAATAAATAAGGTAAAAAAGACAGTTTTCTGTGCTATTTAAGCGGCAAAACTTCAGATTCGATGAGGGACCTCTTAAAATTGAAATTATGAGCTCCGCTTTTAACAGAATATTTGTTTGGACATATTCTACGATATTTTGGGTGGAGAGCAATAATTAATTATTATTAATTTTAAGAAAAAAGTTATTCCTTATAAAAAGTTCTGCATGGTGTAAAACTTAAAATGCCACCCACAAATATTATTTTTTTTTAGTCGTATACGGGGTATGTCAAAAAATATGAATTTGGCTCAAGAGTAAAGTACCTTTATATTTGACAATATCGAAAATTGTTGTAAAGAAAAGTTAATCAGAACTAAAAACTACGTTTAAATATGCAATTTCATCCATTTACGTTAAAAATTAGGTTTTGTTAATTTTTACTAATCTTTCTATTTTAAATGAACATTTATCTGTTATGATTAGGGATGGGATTTTAGTTATTTTACCTTTTTTCAGCCGATGTAACTATTTGAAAACCAATAATGCCAAAATGTGTTTTAAGAGTTTTTACCTTTTTTGGAGGTTTTTGCTTTAAACTACCTTTTTTATACTTTTGTTACCTATTTTTTTAACTTGTTTTCACCTTTTTTACCTTTTTAGAGGTTTTTGCTTTAAACTACCTTTTTATACTTTTGTTACATATTTTTTAATTTGTCAGTTTATTTTCACCTATTTGTTACCTATTTTTACGTATTTTTACTTATTTTATTTTTTTCTTATGGTCACAGACTGTAACAGTAACTTTCTTTACAGTTACCCTCTTTGTAGTGAGCTTATGTTCTATCATATAACTTCTGTGTACTACACAGTGTGTAGTGAGTGTCACTCAGTGAAACAGTTTATTGCATATAAATAGTTTATTGTGGGTATGTTCTGTGTTTGGGTATGCGGCTAAATAAAATTATAAACGAAACTTGAACTTTTAATTTTTTTTTTTACCTAAAATGCTGTTTTTTAACCTAAAATGCTTTTTTAGTATTTTTTTAGTTGCCTATTTTTCAGTTTTTAGTACCTAAATATCCCATCTTTAGTTATGATTACAAAAAACATGAAAACCTTTTCGTTTCTAAATGTTTTCTAAAAATTTTGCAATTTTAACACGTAATTAATTAATTTATTTTTCAAATAAAAAACACATACTAATACTAAGTTACAACTTTTAAACATGTGTAATTAACATAATATTACTACTAGAAATAAATGGAAATTTAATTTTCATTCATTCTACTAACGCCTCGACATATCCACCCTCTCGTTCAATACATTTTATTATTCTATTAGAAAATTCACGTAACACATTCCTTATTATTTGTGGAGAAATTTCTTGGCATATTTCTAAAATTATCCTTTCCACATGATTAACGGCCCTTTCTGGTGAACTTTTTGTTTCAAGTAATATTTTGGTAACAGTTGATTGATTAATATTTTTATTGGGATGTTTATTACTAAAAATAATAGCTGCTTCTCTATGTGTTTTATAATTTTCTCCCACAATTAAAACAATTTCTATTTTTTCTTCACTAGTTAATAATAAAACCATTTTTGTGTCATAAACTAACGCGTTTTAAAACTTACTGTCAAACATTTGTTGCTATCAACAAATCATTTGTTTATCAGTGCATGATTACATGTTACACTTAAATTTGCATTGATATTGTACACAAAAAAGAAAAAATATATTTTTTTAATGTTAATGGTTCTGATTAACTTTTCTTTATAACAATTTTCGATATTGTAAAATATAAAGGTACTTTAATCATGAGACAAATTCATATTTTTTGACATACCCCGTTTACGGCTAAAAAAATTAATATTTGTGGGTTGCATTCTAAGTTTTACACCATGCAGAACTTTTTATAAGGAATAACTTTTTTTCCTAAAATTAATAATAAAAAAGTTTTCCATATGATTCCAAGATACTGAGACATACTGTATATATTTTTACAATATATATGTATAAATCTCACAATTATATAAGTATTATTACTTACTTCATTATATTTTGATGCTCGATGATGCATAATCTAACTGCTACAAAAACAGCCTGATCTTCAGTTAATTCCTTATGAATCTTCCTGATATTGCCGGCATACTTGTCGAGGTTCCTTAGAAAATTCTGAAGGATTTTCAGTTTTATACAGATGTTAAAAAGAAAACTTATCATCATTGAGTCGTATGCAACGAAATATATGCATACGATATAAGATAAAAAAGCATTGCAAAGAAAACCCCACAAATAATGCTTGCTCGCGTCAAATATTAAATAACTCTGAGAAAGTTGTTCACGGTTCATTAACTTTGCTTTTTCTTCGTTCCAGAAGACATAGTATTCCAAAAAGTAAGTAAGTACCAATACTACCCAAAAAAAGGGTGTGTAATATACAAAAGCCTTCATACAAAACTTGACTGTGGCAATGTAATTGTTTCTTATCTTGTGTATACCTTTGTCTGTAGTTTTGGACAAAAAAATATCCTGCTCCACATTCAACTTAATCATCTTTTTCATGCCCCCGTTTTGACATATAAGCGATTTTATCAATACTATAACCTGTACGATATACATCGATGAAGCCACCGGTAGGTTTTTAAAATTGCCCTGTGTAATGAGCAAACATAATCCAACACTTAAACTTAATACTAATATGAATAAAAATAACAACGGAAATATTTTGGCGACTTTGTAGAATGCCCTTAATTTACCAGGTGGAATTAGTTCTGCGGGCCAAGTACCGCATAACAGCATCATAATTCTTACTATTGCCCAGTTTGAATTTGGATCCATCACTTTAGCAAGCGTAAGGCACGGGTTGCAAAATATGACTGAATATATATTAATTCAATATTGATTAAAATAAAAAGAGGAATAAGTTTTTCTTGTTATGTGTGAAAGTTTTATTTAAATAATAAATAATAATATTGATTTTAAGGTATTTAAATTTAATTTGTAGATGTAATATAATGTTGCAAAAACACTTTTTGCATGTGAGATTATTTTTATTCATTTTGGCCATAATTTTTGGAACCACAAAAAATCTAATTCTAAAACGCCTTTATAATTCTTTATGAAATTTTGGATAAAAATACTTTAACTTATATCTCAGTTTACGTGTTCGAGGGTTTTTCGAGAAAATATTTTTAAAGCCCTTTTATTAAATAATGAAAAAACGTTCGAAAAATAACTTTTAGGGTAATTTTTGTTCAAGTAAATAAAAAATATGCTGTTGAAAAGCGTATTTTTGTTAGTATACCCTTAAAATTTTGTACAAATTAAACGAACATTAACGAAGATACAGCGCTTCAAAATCAGTAAAAAAAAAAGTGGTAATTTTTGACGACTTTGAATCGCTGTATCTTTGTTGCTGTTCATTTGATTTGTACAAAATTTTCAGGGTATACTAACAAAAATACGGTTTAACAGCATATTTTTTATTTACTTAAAAACAATTTATCTAAAAGTTATTTTTCGATCGTTTTTTCATTATTAAATAAAAGGGGTTTAAAAATATTTTCTCGAAAAACCCTAGAACACGTAAACTGAGATATAAGTTGAAGTATTTTTATACAAAATTTCATAAAGATAGGTAAAGGCGTTTTAGAGTTTTAGAATTTTTGTACTTATTATGCGTTAATTTTGTCGGGCAGTGTATCTAGGGTTGCCATCCAATAATTTTAAAAACCATAGTACCAAGAGTACTTACACCTAGTTCAATGAGATTCAGAGCTTTAGTACTGGAAAAAAATGTTGAATTTACCTTTGGATATCAGAAAATAAACATAAAAATAGATAAATTCCTAACAATTTTTTTTGGATCCTAACCTGATAAAACTCAACTAATCGCTATAACAATTTTTTATGAAAGTATCTACAAAAAATTATACAGTGTGTAGCGAATTTCTCTAATCAAATAATTATCGGTCTTTAATGTTAATTTTATAATATTTCCAAAACAACAATTTTTAGAAGAATCCAGAAATATACAGGGTGTTGCATTTGAAATAAGAAAGTTGATATTGGCCACTTAACTGCTAAATGTCAAACCCTGTAAAAAAGTTTTTGTTGAAAAAAATGCGCAACTAAAAATAACAATCGACCTGTCTGAGTGTTTTTTGGAGTAGGTGGTTGTTAAATCCTCCCCTACTTTATATTGTCCCAGAATATGTTTAATTTATCATGACATGTAGTTTGAAAGTTAATTAATATTGCATAAATACAGTGAAACCATACAATACATACAATTACACTGTAGGTAAATTTCAAACTTTTAAAAAGACACATAAAAACGCCGGGACAGGTAAACCTATTTTTTGGGTGTAGAATTCAGTGGTGTAATCAGTTTTTTAAAGTTAGCTCGTTTTCTCAAGATATTAAATATTTAAGTTTTTTGTTTCATCATTTTGCTATATTTTTAATTAATTACTCAAGAACACTTGATATAAATATTTAACTTTACTTTAAATCATTTTTCTAAAAATTTATTAACTTTTAGGTGTACTTAACGGCCCTGATATCCGAAAACTTCTAAAAGACGGAAATTTTGAGTGAACCAGCATTAAATGGGAGTCTGTTCGTGCGGTGATCAAAAATGTGCTATGCAAAAATCGCTTCAGGTCATTTGTTGTATTCGACGTGCATATTTAAAAATAAATATTGTGCATACTCATTTTGATTTTTATGAAAAACAACTTTCAACCAAGACATTCGATGTTTAAATGAGGTTTGTTTTTAAATATTTCTTAATTTACTTAATTTTAATAGCTTTTTATATGGCACGCCGTTTTAGCATTTATTAGATAAAAGTTTAAAGATTAAAGTTTAGCACTTAAATTATGTTTTAACAGAAATTTATAAAGTTAAATTTTTTCAAACTCAAAACAATTAATAGTCAATAAATATTTTAAATATAAAATGCAACAGTAAAAATTTATGTTTAAAAATATTGATTTTTAAAAGTTTTGGTTGTAATATTTTATTCTACAAAATTATAGGTTTAAATTTTTAAAGAGTCATTTAAATGATAGTTGGTAAATTATTAATACAAAAATTCTCACATTACTTTAAATGTAAGTTTTAAACTTTAAAGTAGTAATTTTTGGATTAAAAATTTATCGACTATCATTTAAATGACTCTTTACAAATTCAAACCAATAATTTTGAAGAATAAAATATTAAAATTCCATTTTTTAAAAATTAATATTTTTAAACTTAAACTTTTTCAGTTGCATTTTATATTTAAAATATTTTTTGATTATCAATAGTTTTGGGTTTACAAAAATTTAACCTTTTAAACTATTTTGGTAGAAAATGTTTTATATGTGTTTTTATTTTAAATGGCTTGATACTATTTTTAAATGCAAAAAAATTTAACTTTACCAAATTAATCTCAATAATTTTATAAAATATTTATTTAAGTTAACAAAATGCCACCCAAATAAATTATACTTGCAAGTCCCAGGGGAAATTATTTTTATTAAAAAATGATAGTTAGAAATTTTTGCTAATATTTTTTAATACAGAAGTGAACTGTTGGTTAGTAAATTTTAAATTAAAAAACTATTTAATAAATGTTAAAACTGCGTGCCATATTTTTACCTTAAACTATGAAGCATAATTATTAATAACATAACTTTAAAGAGAAAAGATTTATCTAACCTAAAAATTTATATAACGAGGTGTATTACATACATGTTATTTTATTAATAATTATGCTTGATTGTTTTAGTTATTTATTTTTCTAACCCGACTGTAGAAAAAACGTAATAAGATGAAATTGTACTGATAAACAAATGAAAATCATCATTTATAAAAATTTTGGTACGAAAAACCTAAAAATTTCATAAATTGTCAATGTAAACGCTTTATATCCCAACAAATATCAATCTTAGCGTTTCAACTGATAATACCTTTTTTAAAGAAAATTAAATTTTTCACAAGTTTGTCCTTTACATTTTTTCAAAGAATCTAGTCACTTGAAATATCTTCAAAAATATGAGAATTTTTCACTAAAATAAGATTTAGTGACCCGTACCATCCTACAGGTGCAGATTACAGCTATGGCACATAAAGTATTTTTGTAGAACTTTTGATTACGAGTAAATCCCTTTTTGAAACAATCCAATAGCATAAACTGCGGCTATGATATAGATATTTAAAAAAATAATCAAACTTTACATACATGTGAAGGGAAATCTTTATACGCTTTGGTAGAGTACTTTAAGTTAATATTAAGGGCTCAAATTTTCAGGAAATTTTGTTTTGAACATTTTCAACAAGATTTTGAGTTGGGAGCGAAAAAATAAAAATAGTAGTGAAAAAAAAGTACCCTAATATATACAGTATGTCTCAGTATCTTGGAATCATATGGAAAACTTTTTTATTATTAATTTTAGGAAAAAAAGTTATTCTTCATAAAAAGTTCTGCATGGTGTAAAACTTAAAATGCAACCCACAAATATTATTTTTTTTTAGTCGTATACGGGGTATGTCAAAAAATATGAATTTGGCTCAAGAGTAAAGTACCTTTATATTTGACAATATCGAAAATTGTTATAAAGAAAAGTTAATCAGAACTAAAAACTACGTTCAAATATGCCATTACATCCATTTACATTAAAAAAAATATTTTTTCTTTTTTGTCTACAATATCAATGCAAATTTAACTGTAACATGTAATTTAGGATTCACTGATAAACAAATGATTTGTTGATATTCTAATACTTTTTGGCCTGCTAGATCCCCTGACTTAACTTAAGGTTTTCATGTTTTTTCTAATCATAACAGATAAATGTTCATTTAAAATAGAAAGATTAGTAAAAATTAACAAAACCTAATTTTTTAATGTAAATGTATGAAATTGCATATTTAAACGTAGTTTTTAGTTCTGATTAACTTTTCTTTATAACAATTTTCGATATTGTCAAATATAAAGGTACTTTACTCTTGCGCCAAATTCATATTTTTTGACATACCTCGTATACGACTAAAAAAAATTAATATTTGTGGGTTGCATTTTAAGTTTTACACCATGCAGAACTTTTTATGAAGAATAACTTTTTTTCCTAAAATTAATAATAAAAAAGTTTTCCATATGATTCCAAGAAAAAAATATTTTTTTTCTTCTCGTCTCTTGTAAAAATATGTTAGTTTATCATGCTGTAAGAGCCCTTTCAAAATATCAGCTCGATTAAAAATTTTGTAGGGGTCGCTCAAGATTTTTAAAAAATTTCAAAATCGTCAAAAATTGAATTTTTGTTTTATTGTCATTCTTTTTCTCGTCTCGATATTATTTTTTAGGTTGAAAATAATAAAAATTCTGTAAATTTTAAATCAATATTTTGATTTCTAAAGGTCGCTAAAAGTTCTTTGATATTTATATTCAGAGGTCGCTCGAAAACATTCAAAATACTCTACTTTGAAAGTTAAAAAAATCTTGAGCGACCTTTAGAAATTAAAATATCGATTTGAAATTTTCAGAATCTTTATTATTTTTAATTTAAAAAATAATATCGGAACGAGAAAAAAAATTAAAATAAAAAAAATCCAATTTTTGACGATTTTGGTAATTTTTAAAAATCTTGAGCGACCCCTAAAAATTTTTTAATGGTGCTGATCTTTTGACAGGGCTCTTAAAACATGACAAACCAACATATTTTCACAAGAGACGAGAAGAAAAAAATTTTCTTTTTTTTTTTGGGCCACCCTAATATATATATATATATTTTGGCGGTACCTGGCCCGCAGAACTAATTCCACGCGACTACAAAGTCGCCAAAATATTTCCTTTGTAATATCATATGGTTTGCTGTATCACAACCATATAAATACCTGTATACATACCTTAAAAACTAACTTTTTAAAATATCTGCTATTGAATCCATATTTGAAGAAAAAGCACTAGGTATAACAAACTCACTCTTTTAATTTAGACTCCCAAACCACTGATTTCCGATTACGGTAACAATATTGTTTTAAATCAATCACAGCTTGCCTTGATGTAATAAATCCAATGTTTGAAATAAAACTTCGTTTGATACACGTTTAATATTTTAACATTGATTTTAAATTAAAACGTTCTATATTTTAAACCAGACGGTATGTTTAATTCAAGTTGGTGAAGTCTTTAATACAAAATTAAGTATAAGTTTTACATGTAATAAAACGTTGATTTATCTTAAAACAATATACTTGAAATAAATGTAATTAATAAGAATATATTATTCTGATCAGGACGAATGCAATAGAAGTTATAACTTTTTATAAAATAACGTGTTATTTTACTTTAAGAAATTATTTCTACGAATGGGTCGTGCAAATTTATCTATGTACATAAAGTTTAAATTTAAACAATGTCAAAAGCCAAAGAAAAAAAATATTTAAAAAAACAACAAATTTCTTATTTACTGGGATGTGTTTGTTTTACGAAAGTAATGATTGTATAGGCTGTTTTAAAAATCTTCAATGCAGGTTCCAGTGACATTTCTCCAAAAGGTCCAATTGTTAAAACCAAAGGTCTTTGGCTTACCAGTAACATAAGCATAAGGCAATCTTTGGATTTTTTGTTGAAATTGTAGTAGTTTGAGTCGCAAATAGCTTGCGACAGATTGAGGCTCTAAAATAAAGTTTTATTAAAAATCAACAAATTTACAAAAGTTACAATGGAGTTAGTACACTGTTCAAAATTTCAACACCAAATTAACACCATACATCGTCTATATCGATACAAACCAAAATGGTGTTAAATATAAATATAAAATAGTGTAAATTTCAGTATTAAAATAAATTTTACCTGGTGTAAATCATGCTACACAGAAAAAAAGGAAAAAAAAGGAAACAGGAAGTTCCTTGACGCATTACTAGTATATTACCAGTGGTATTATTCCAGAAAATTAAACCTTCAACTCGCTAGAGAAAATGTTTTTAGTGCGTTCCACCAACTTCAAATACCTCAAGTATTGACAGCTGTTTCCACCTATTTAAGGTCTCTTTAGTATAGAACACCAAAGCAAATGACTACCTAAACTCTTCATGTAAGTCATTCGAGGCGATATTTTAGAACATCACGTGATCCACACCGCCTTTGCCGCGATCGGTACATACTATGCAACCAGGAATGCACGGCAAATTGTTTTAATCGTTTTAACAGAGTGCTTTAGGTTGAAGTAACTCTTATTTTACAAACATCATATTTAGTTAACTGAACCATAGCGGGTTGGTTTCACTAAAGTTTTCTGGGTTAATTTAAGCAATTTAAAAAAAAACTATCTAACCATACCATTAAACTAATCTTTGTTTATATTAACCTTCCCACAGTTAATTTAAATAAATACTTATGGGTCAACTAAATTAATATAGTTTAATGAACTATTCCTTTTTTTCTGTGTATGTGCACTTCTCAAATATTTTTAGATAAACACCGTTTTGGTGTTTGCTGTATTTAACATTTTTAACCATAATTCATGGTGTTTATATTAACACCATTTTAAGATTACCCTTTTCACCACAGATATTTTAAACAGTGTATAACATTTTCGTGAAACTCTGTAGATGTGTTTATATAATTGTTTTGATTAATGTACCTGTGATTTTATTTCGTCGGCAGTATAATGTAGAATCATAATTTCGGCAAATCTTTGGAATAAGTACACGAATAAACAGAAAAATATTCCTCCAAATTCGAGCTACAAAAAACGTCAATTTTATTAATTAATTAATTGTTAATTTGTTTTTCTTACGTCCATGATGGCCAATAGGTTTGCTGCAAGTTGCATAGAATTTGCAAGAAACTCCAATAGTAGTAAAAACTTGATGTAGCTGTTTAGTTCTAGAACTAACCTAAAATAATCCAAAGTTATTTTTACAATATTATTGTTTTGTAATAAACATGATAACAATTATTTCTTTAACTTACTTCATTATATTTTGATGCTCAATAATGCATAATCTAACTGCAACAAAAACAGCCTGATCTTTAGATAATCTCTTATGAATCTTCCTGATATTGCCGGCGTACTTGTTAAGGTTTCGTAGAAAATTCTGCAGGATTTGCAGTTTGATAGAGATAGAAAATAAAAAACTTATTAGAACAACACTGCTTGAAATGTACAAAAGAATGATAAAATAACTGGAAAAAGCATTGCAAGCCAGACCCAATAAGTAGTGCTCGTTCGAGTCAAATGGCAAATAAGAATGATACACCTGTTGACGAACCATATCCTTAGCTTTGTTTTTGTCCCAAAAAACGTAGTACTTAAAAAAATACGTTGATGTGAATACCACGCTCAGAAACGGCGTGTAAAATATAAAGGCTTTCATGCACAACTTGGCTTTGCATATGTAATTGTTTCTTATCCTTAGTACGGCCTCGTCTTTAGTTTTGGCCAAAAAAATATCCTGCTCCACGTACAACTTAATCATCCTCTGTATGCCCCCGAACTGACATATAAGCGTTTTCGTTGATATAATCAAATACGTTATGTACAGCGATATAGTTGGCGGAAGGTCTTCTAAATCGCCCTGTATAATAACCAAATAAAGACCATAACTTAAACTTAACATAAATATAAAGAAAAATAACGACGGAAATATTTTGGCGACTTTGTAGAACCCCCTGTATTTTTCCGGTAGTAACTCCACGGGCCATGTGCCACACAGCACCATACACGTTTGAACTTGTTTCCAGTTCGAGTTGGGGTCCATTTTCGTAAATAATTTGACCACAAACTAAATTAAACAGTTAGGTGTCACCTTTTATATAAAATCTCGGAAATTAATTATTAAAAGTTGAAGTAATACTTCTCGCAATTAGGGTTTTAATATTAATAAAGTGTCGTGTTGTCCTTTTGGTTTTTGTTTTAGTAAATTGGTTTGGTAATGATAAATTAATATTATATAATACTTATTTACGATATAAGTGGGATAAGAGCTTTATTAACGTACGCATGCAAAAGTACGTTAATAAAGCGTTATCACACGTATATTTATCTACGCCTCTAAATGAAAAAATAAACGGTAATTATTTTTGTCTAAGACTTAATTTAGGGTTATTTTGACATTTTGACTTTTTTATTTGATTGGTTAAAAACAGAGAAAAACGCGTGCGTTAATGAACTTCTTATCTCACTCAAAATGAGTGGGATAAGAAGTTCTTATCTCACTGGCGTAGATAAATGTTATTTATGTACGATGACATTATAATATGACAATTATAACAAAAACTCTTTGACGTGAACGTCTTTAAAAACAATAATATTAATATATTAATCGTGCATAAAGTTTTGTATGCATTGCTGGCATAACTGGTTTTTATGGTCCTACGACGCTTTTCGAAATAGCGCCTCGGACCATAAAAACCTTATTATGCCCTTAATACATAAATAACTATTATAAATAGTTCGTTATAACAAATGTCATCAAATGTCAAAGTTAAAACCAAAATTTTTGCAAAATGGTTTTAAATAATTTAATAATTTTATATGTATTATAGGTATGTAATAGGTTAATTTATGTACCAAAAAGTTTTGTAAGTATTTGTAGAGTTTAGGGTTTCCTATCTTTATTTATAAGACTGTTTTATGCAATAAAGATTAGTGTTTATTATAAAAATTTTAATTAATTTTTACCTCCCTAATATACCAATATATTTTACTAAATTAGATGAAATCAATAAAACATTATTAATAAAAAAAATATCCTTTAATCTAAATAATAATAATAATAATCTAAATAAATATTTTTTATTAATTCAAATATAATGATTATTTAAGTTAAATAAATAAATTTTAATTGAAATAAATTGTCTGTTTTACGTAAATAAAATAATTATTTAATTTAAAAAAATACATGTTTGTTACTTGGTTTTATTTCATAGTACAAACTAATCATATTTGTTTGGGTTTAATAAATAAAATTTAAATTAATTAAATTAAAAGAAATAAATATTTTTTACATTCAAAAGAACATTTATTTGGGTATATCGAAATAAATAATTTATTTGATATATATATATATATATATATATATATAACATTTATTTAATTTAAATAATATTATTTTCCTGTGTGTAATAATAAAAGCAGTTTTTTTAATATTTAAGTTTTTTTTCAATATACTAATTTTCTTACTCAAACCATAATACAATTTAAAGAAATTAAAAAATAAGGCACTACCAAATTTAAGAGAATTTTTTGTCGATATGATTGACTGTTTGGCAAACATCTACAAAGAAAGTGACGAGTTGTTGGTATTAGCGAAAAAAAAAACAAAAAATCGTCTAAGAGCCGTTTCACATGCGACTGATAAAGTCCTGACGATCAGTCCTGATGGTCAGTCCTGATGACTAGGGGCCATTGTTTAAATGAACTTTTTCACATGCACTGCGTATCATCGGTTGACTGATTCGTCGGCACGGGCATCGCGATGCGGGACAGCCCGTGCGCACTGCGTACCGTCAGGACTATTAAGGGCTGTTAGTTATATGGAGTATTTCATATGGTACGTACGGTCAGCAGAAACAGTGTTGCACAATAAGTAGTTTACGCATTGATACAGAAATTGTAATAAGTAGCATCGAACAGCGAAGATGCATCTGGTATGCAGATGATGAGAACTACAAAAAAAGGGATGCAAAGAACAAAGCATTTGAAGAAGTAGCGGAAATAGTAGTTCCGGATTTTGAAAATTTTGCGGAAGCAAAAAAGAACTTTTAAAATTTTGCGTTGTATTATTCTCTTTATACAAAAAGCGGCAACAGCGCAGTTCTGGAGGCGCTGAGAACCGTCTCGTAGTAGACATTTCCGTACTATACGTTGCTTGTGAAACAATCAGTGTTGCCAATGTACGTGGAAATCCACGCATTGTGTGGAATTTATTTTGTTGTGTGTAATTTGTGTGTAATACATAAATGTGTGGAATTTGCGTGTAAACTTTATCTTTAAATTAACAATGCTTATAACAAGCATTTAAATAGATATATTTGCAAATGCGCATTTTAGTTATTTAGTTATATGGACGAATTTATGTGCAGACTTATTGACAAAGTAAGTAATCTAGTAAGTTTTTGAAACCGTCTTTAAGTAATCACCAGTAATTACCGCAGAAAGAGTTTTTGTGGTGATTCACCTCAGAAACTCTTTCTGCTGTAATCACCAAAGAAACCTAACAAAACCAATATCCCAAATGTGTGGAATAGTTGGCAAAATTGTGGAATTTTGACAGAATCTGTGTGTAAATTATGTCAAGACCATTGGCAACACTGGAAACAATGGCCATGACCGTCAGTCCGTATCATCCGGACTGATCGTCAGGACTTTATCAGTCGCATGTGAAACGGCTCTAAAACTCACAATCTGCTCGTTGGTGATGAAGTTTCTTTTGTCTACTGACAATAAACGTAAATATTTGGTCCTAACCAGCGGCTGTTTACCAGCCAAAACTTATTATTTACCCAAATAATGCAGACATACGAGGTGTGTTCAGAAAATATCGGGAATTTTCGTTTTTTAAAACAAATATTTATTTATTTTTATACATTAATGTGGTCGCCTTCAAAATAGTTCCCATTGGATATTATGCACATGTGCCAGCTCTTCTTCCAATACTCGAGACACTTCTAAAACTCGATCTTTGGGATAGCCTTTAGTTCTTTCAGCGATGCGCTTTTAATGTCATCTATGCTTGCAAAACGACGGCCCTTTAAGGTTCTCTCGGGGGGTCACCCACACCTGGGAATCCCTGGACATTTTAGAGGGGGAATACCATAGGAATACATATGAATACAATAAAATATAATGGGAATACATGGGAATCCCTGGACGTTTTCCCTTTGGGTGGTTGACCCCTCGGGTTCTCTTTATTTTTGGAAATAGGAAAAAGTCAGACAGAGGCATGTCTGGCGAATATGGAGGCTGGGGCATCATTACAGTATTCTTTTTGGCCAAAAATTTTGTTCAAAATTTAACAATTTTAGAACAAATTTTGCTGCCACGCGTTTCATAAAACATTCGAAAAAATTTCATGGGATGAGCCAATCGATATACCAACATCATCAGCGACTTCTCTGATGGTTTATAACCATTTCTTCCACTTTTCCCATGTTTTTATGTGCTTGTGCGTTCGGGGCGTTCGTCATCTTCAACGTCTTCACGGCCATCTTGGAAACTCTTATACCACTTGTAAACTCTTGTTTTACTTATAGCAGACTCACTATAGGCCTTTGTTAACATTTCACAGAATTTATTTCATTTTTTAAGTAAAATTGGATACGAATTCTTTGATCCATTTCTTTTAACGAACGAAAAATCGCCGAGCTCATAAAACACGTCTAACCTTAGCGGCTGCCACAGACAAAGTAAACGATGAAAACAGCTAAAGTTTTTATCATACTTCGGGGGCATGTATACCAACATAATAAAGAGAATTTTATGACAACCGGACCCTCCGAACCCGCGGGTTATTAACTAAAAATATAGGGGGCGCTGCGAAAAAAATCAAGTTGGTAAATAACGGACACCCTAATTGATATTGATAAAAATAATCTTACCTGCAACAAATGTTTTTGCCACGTCTTATATTACATCTATTGATTCAATTTAAATACCTTAGAATCAATATTATTTATTATTTAAATAAAACAATTAAAAACACAATTAATTCTTTTAATCAATATTCATTTAAATGTTTTTAATTGAAAAATTTAAAGAGTAGTTACCCGTTGCCTATCGCTTGCTAAAGAGATGGATCCAAATTCAAACTGGAAACAAGTAAGCATTATGATGTTGTTGTGCGGTACATGGCCCACAGAACTAATTCCATCTGCTAAATACAGGGCGTTCTACAAAGTCGTTAAAATAATTCCGATGGTTATTTACTTTTTATTTGTGTTAAGTTTGAGTTATGGACTTTATTTGGTTATTGTACATGGCGATTTAAAAGATTTTCCGCCGAGTATGACGTTGTACATAACGAATTTGATAATTTCAATAAAAGCGATAATATGTCAGTTCGGGGGCATACAAAGGATGATTAAGTTGAACGTGGAGCAGGATTATTTTTTGTCCAAAACTAAAGACGAAGCCCTACTAAAGATAAGAAACGATTACATTCTTAAGGCTAAGTTGTATATGAAGCCTTTTATATTTTACACACCCTTTTCGGGCATGATATTTATAGGCACTTACTTTTTGGAATACTATGTTTTTTGGAATGAAGATAAAGCCAAATTGATGGTTCGTCAAACACCGTATTATTTTTATTTACCATTTGACACGAACGAGCACTATTTGTGGTGTCTTGTTTTCAGTGCTTTGGCATGTTGTATCGCAATTATGTTTTACAGTTCGTTCGACGCAATGCTCCTAGGTTTTCTTTTTAACATGTCTATAAAACTAAAAATCCTGCAGAATTTTTTAAGGAACGTTGACAAGTACGCCAGCAATATCAGGCAAATTCATATGGAATTAACTGAAGATCAGGCTGTTTTTGTAGCAGTTAGATTGTGCATCATCGAACATCAAAATATAATGAAGTAAGTATAATAATAATACTTGATCATAATTTTGAGATAAGGCAAAGAAGACAGTTATTGGACAATTAACATTAATATTGTAAAAACAAGAGTTCTATAAATAGTTACCTTAAAGTCAAATCATTAGATGACGCTGTATACAATTATAACCATCTCAGTCGGTAATAATATAGAACTACTTTATTTTGATTCCAATATAGGACTAAAAAGTTCGCACGTTAATTTGTTGGTAAGATTTTTGTTTTTTGTTAAGAGCAGGGCTGTGTTTAAATTAGAATAATAATAATAATAATAATAATAATAATAATAATAATAATAATAATAATAATAATAATAATAATAGTTTATTCATCCTTAAAGCATTACAAAGACAGCAGTGAAATACTTATTAGACTAGTTAATATATACAAAACAGAATAATAATTAAAATTATCACTTAAAAATTAAAATTATCACTTAAAAATTCCTCTATGCTATAATAAACTTTATATATAAACAATATATTAAGACGATGTTTCAGGACATTAACATTTTGACAATTTTTAACTAAATCAAAAATTTTATTATAAAACTTAATACCTTGGTATATGTGGCTAGACTGACTTATTGATAACCTTAAGTAAGGGGGATACAATTTTTTTTTCTTGTTTCGTATGGATGTATATTATCATAACATTGTAGTGAATGCTTAATGTTGTATACAGTGTGTATTAAAACGAATAGATACACTTAAATAAAACAAGTGCCAAACCCCGCCCACTGTGGTAGGGATTGAGAATTTATAGGTTTTATTTTTATCGAATTCGTTTGTTTTGTTTTAATGCATTTCTGCAAATAAAAACTAAGTATTGTTTAAAATCCATTAAATTCCAGTTAATGGCGAAAATGTATTTCTTAAAAACTATACACATTTCCCTACGACAGCGTCGGAACTACTGAACAAACACAGTATTGAGTATTTGAACTATTTATTAAATAATTATAATCGTTCTCTTTTGATTTAAAACAACCCATGGGGCGCTTGCAGCAAGTATTTCTCCATCAATTTCATCCATCCCCGGGCCCTCTTCCTGGTCACTCTTTTAATTGTTTTCTTAACCTCTTCCTCATCAGTGGGAAAAATATAAAAACTGTTGAAAAGAGTTGTAAAATTTACTTCATCATAATTATAATAAATATTTCTAAAAAGTGTACAGATCAGTGTGTGGTATAAATGTGTTCCTCCTTGTTTAAACATTGTCACTTTAATGCGTTTTAATTTTAATTATGAAAACAAACAGTACAATTACTGGTTGGTAAAAAATGTAAATTTCTATTATTGGACATAATATGTCCAATATCATACTCTATTTATATCCAGGGCATTTACCAGCCAATTCTTATGTAAAATTGTCTATTGAATCCGAAAAGACCGTCAAAAAACTATAAAAGTTAAGCAGTTTTTGAGATATAGTCAATTGATTATATTTCAAAAACTATTCTACTTTTATAACTTTTGACGACATTTTCGGATACAGTGCATGATAGAGAACATAAAAAACTAATGGCAACAACATTAATAAATTCGAAAAATACTTTCAACATACCACCTGAAAAAATATTAGATATATATATATATATATATATATATATTAGGGTGTGCCAAAAAACCTCGATATTTTTTTTTTCTTGCTCTCAACCCAAAATATCGTAGAATATGTCCGAACAAATATTCTGTTAAAAGCGGAGCTCATAATTTCAATTTTAAGAGGTCCTCCATCGAATCTGAAGTTTTGCCGCTTAAATAACACAGAAAACTGACTTTTTTACCTTATTTATTCTTGCAACCTAGGAAGAAATTTTTTTTTCATAAAATCCATGACTAATTCTTACAAAGCATTAAATTTGGAAGAAAAAATCTTATTAAGCCGAATTTCTATTTTCATTATTTGATTTTTTACAGAGCTTTAAATTTAAAATTTTACGTTTTTTGCCTTTTTCAGCTAAACTATTTAAGTTAGACGAAAAAGTCAAATGGCAATTTTTTAGCTTGTCTGATGGACCACAAAAAAGTTTTTGGCGAATTTTTTGTATCGTCAATATTCTTAAAGTTACAGGCGTATAAAGTCATCATTTTTGTATTATTAACTTTAATTAATTAATAAATTTAAAGCTCTGTAAAAAATCAAATATTGAAAATAGAAATTCAGCTTAATAAGATTTTTTTGTCTAAATTTAATGCTTTATAAGAATTAGTCATGGATTTTATGAAAAAAAAATTTCTTCTTAGGTTGCAAGAATAAATAAGGTAAAAAAGTCAGTTTTCTGTGTTATTTAAGCGGCAAAACTTCAGATTCGATGGAGGACCTCTTAAAATTGAAATTATGAGCTCCGCTTTTAACAGAATATTTGTTCGGACATATTCTACGATATTTTGGGTTGAGAGCAAGAAAAAAAATATATCGAGGTTTTTTGGCACACCCTAATATATATATATATAAATCATCCTAAACATTATAAATGCTTTACAAACAATACCACAAGTGCACTTAATGATATTTGCAACAAACTATTTCAGAAGTCAGATCAAGGAATTAGTAGTTACCTTTGGAATCCAGAAAAGGGATGAGAAATCCGAAAATATGAATTTTATGATATTTAGAAAAACGAAATAAAAAAAATTACCTAAAACATTTAAAAATTTATGTTATTTGATGTAAAGTTGTTATGTTTATATAAAAATTGTATGTCCAATAACTATTATAGTTGGACTATAGTTGGACTATAATAGTCCAAGTGTCAAATTACTATATAAAATGTCCAATTACTATACTTTTTTGCATGTTTTTATAAAACTATTATTAAAAATTCAAATATTCTTATTTTTAAGTAAACGCAAATAAAGTTTAAACAAACAAACTATAGACGATGTTCCAAAAGTCAACGATATCCTTTGTAGGACTGATGGGCCAACTCATGACCAATCAAAATATCAAAACATGACCCTAGTAAAAAATTCTTAGTTTTTAAGATATTGTCATTTTTACGAATTTTGTGAAACTTGACACCTTAGATCAGAGACACAGTTACAAAATTTCATATTCTTTCAAGATTCTATTTTATGTTGCGCAACCCAGAATGGGCTTGCTATTGATAGTTTTTTTTATTGAGTAACTCACCGTTTTTTATTTTTAAGATAAATATTTTGTTGTTTTACTGCAAAACATTATTTCAATAATTACAAATTCATTCGTTGACGACTGATTTAAAATATGGAAAAAAATAGACAGTATTTTTGTTTATTTATTTATATCAACTGATTTTCGTATATATATTTTTATTTTAAACTAAACTAATCACAAATATATAGAATTTGGAATTTTGTAGCAGTGGCATTTGAAAAAACAAGTGATAATATCTCAAAACTTAGCGATTTTTTACTGTCAGCCTGTCCATATACCTTCACTGAAAGAAATATATGTTTGTTTTAGCAATGTATGTGGTTCATATATGGACTACCACATACATTGCTAAAACAAACATATATTATATTTAGTTTTAACATAATATGTTAAAACTAAATATAAAAATGGTTAAGGTAAATATATTTTATGTTTCATATATGGACTACCACATACATTGCTAAAACAAACATATATTTCTTTCAGTGTTGTATATATAATTATATTTAATTTAGTTAGTGGTTAAATTTTTCCGAAAATGACTCAAGTTGCAAAATAACTTTAAACTTTTACCATGTCGATTTTTAAAGATGTTAAAATATATATTTTGTTTAAAAGTACTTTATTTTATATTTTAGACGGCTACTGAACTGAACAACTACATTAAAATTTTACTATTTTTGGAATTTTTCACCAACTCCATGCAACTGGCAGCCAACTCATTGGCCTTACTCGACGTAAGTAAAAAAAAATACAAACATAAAACAAATTTCCAAAAAATAAATTTTTGTAGCTCGAAATTGGACCCATTTTTTTCTTTGTGCTTGTGTTTTTAATCGGAAAAATTGCCGAAATTATGGTTTTACATTATACTGCTGACGAAATTAAATCACAGGTACGTAATACCACGTTGTTATTACGTTACTATAACGTAGAGGTATAGTGGTCAAAACTTTAATAATCTTTAGTTAGAAATACTTTCTATCCTTGTCTCATTCCAGCATATTAAACAGTGCAGCAGCAAAAAAAAAAATGATGGGGTTCTGAAAGTGGTTTTCGTTTCTCCTATCCAAAGAATGCCTTTTTGCGTTTACAGAATGTTTAGATTGATTCAGGTTTTTTTTTAATATCGATTTTAAGTTTTATTAATTTTGGAACCCGAAAAACCCTTATTTATTTATGAACTAATTATTTATTATTTTACGATATTTCGGGATCCAGAATTACTAAAACTTTAAATTGATATTAAAAAAAAACCAGAATCAATCTAAACATCCTGTAAATGCTATAATTCATGATTTTGATTGTAGAAACCGAAAATACTTTCAGAACCCCATCATCTTAATTTTTTCCGAAAATATTGCACAGTGTTATTTATCTTTGCATTAAACATTAAACTGACACTGAATACTAAAATTATAATAATGTTAGAATACAACTTGAAAATACACTGAAAAAAATATTGGTCATATTATTAAAGAACGCCCTTCATTAACCATGTTTTCATTGAAATAAAGAATTTTTTCATTGATTCAAATAAACACTGTTCATGGATTAACAAGCAAATTCATCAATATTATGCATAGATGTTCGTTAGCACAAGAAAAACATGATCATCAAAATAACGAAAAAATTACCTTATTACAATGAAGTTTTCATTGGCACAACGAATGGTTTTATTGTATCAATGAATTTGTTGCTTATTTTACATTCAAAAAAGTAATGAATTATTCATAACATTAACGAACAAAAATCTTTAATTTAACGTACACGTTGTATTGCATCAAAATATTTAAACATTAATATAAAGAATTACGTTGCCAGGGAAGTTTTTTCTTACTATTAACGAATATATTCTTGCACACAAAGAACAGGTTCTTTAAACGCCCCCCTCCACTTTAATAAAGAAGAGCAGATTCCACATATTTCCTATTTCAGTTGCAAAAAGTTTTTATGTATGCATGTACTTGTTCCTAAATGTGTGATTAGCGATCACTGTTCACCTAAAGAGGTAAGTCACAATTAGCAATAATTATTTATTTCCAAGCTTATTAATTAGTTAATTATTACTACCCAAGTTAATTATTCATCAGTTAAATTTAAATTATTAGGCTTATAATATTGGTCTAGTTCACAAGTTTAAATTGGTTTTAATTCTTGTTACTGCTCGTAGAGGTGAAGGCCCTTTGGACCTAGAAAACTTTGCAAAAGTTTTAAACCCACACATAAAAAATTGCAAGTTATTAACAAATTAAGAACAAAAAACGTTTCAGATCGACATTGATTTCAAGGTGGCTTTTGGAAACGAGGATGGCTTATTGAAACAGTGGGAAACAAATTGTGATAGAATTGTTTCCTTTTTAATGGTAGATAATCATGTAAAAGATAAAAATGTAAAAGAGCTTTTACAAAATTTAAACAATTCTTCTATTTCTGAAAGTAAGTATTTTTATTCTATTAGTATGGCCCAACATAAGTACATACATATGTACATACATATGTTACTTCTTTACAGATGGGCGAAACGCTGCAATAATCTGGGCTCTACACGGTTACTTTGTACCTACAACCAAATTGATCAAAAAGGATATAGTAACTAGGAAAAAAATATTACTAAGTTTACTATAAAAGACTCTCAAGAGGCAGTAATTTTTGTGGGAAACAGTGCGCAAGAAGTAGAAGACCATATCTCTCATTTAAAAAGAACCAAAGTAACAATACAACCATCCATTTACACCATCGGCAAGGACATCTTTTCAGTTGAAGATATTATGATTTTTTTTAATAATATTAGGTATAAATTTACTAATATTTTACGTGCCCTAGATTTGTGCTTTAAACTAACTTATCTCTTTGATTTGGAATTTCCAGAAGAATCCAAAATGTTTTATTCTTTTATCGAAATTTATTTTTTTAAATTTGCTCCCAAAAACAAATTTTCTAAAGTTCAAATTATTATTGAAAGTTTGCAATAGCCATTTTTTAAATATTATTAACAAAAAATTCCACATTTTTATTTTATAACATATTTATTAGGATGTCCCATACACAAACCGTTTTTTTATTTTTACAAAGGGGTCGCTAAATTTTTTGTTGTTTGGAAGAATATTTTTCCTGACACTATGATGCTATGTAACAAAAATGACAAAATAACATTATTACTCTATTATTATATTAAAGGCAGGAAAGAAATATTTTTTTACCCATTTAGGTTGCGGGAAGGGTTATTATTATTATTTTTAACTTAAAAAAAATGAGATATTTTTTGAAAATGTGAAGCAAAACCAATTTAAAGCACTTTTATAACCTTTTGTATTAAGGCTGAAGCGTTAAGTGACTCAACGGCTGAAGTAAGGACATTGAGTTTGAGGTTTATATGATTTTTCTAGGACTATTTGACGCTAGGATATGGCGCTTTATAATTAAAAAAAATATAGGACTAAATGTTTTTAATTTTGGTGCCACTTTTTTAGAAAGGTTAAATTAAACATTTCAATGTTAGCAATCGGATTCACTATAAATTAAAAAAATATTTTAAGTTTAAACTTTAAAAATTTGACGGCAAAAAGGGACAATTTGGAGATAATTTTTTTGTTAATATTTTAAGTTGGCAACTCCTATATAAAACAATTATTTTTAATTCGATGCTGTATTTTTTTAATTTGAAAGCACCATATCTTAGAGTAAAATATAAAAGTGTATAGAAGTATGCACTTCAGAATTGGTTTTGCACCAATTTGAAAAAAATGTTTGCGTAAAAAAAATAGTTTCACTCTTTATGCGTCTCAAATAAGTAAAAATAATGTTTCTTTTCCGCTTTTTATATAAAGATAAAATATATAGTGTTGGAATATTGTGCAACAACAATAGTCAACGTTTATAAAATAGGAAATAAACCACATGGCAAGCGAGTGAAACATTTACGGCATTCGTACCCTTGACTTTAAAATATACTACGAGGCAGAGTCAGTCCGAAACCACCCTCAGCGAAATATAGTCGTCACAGATGTTATTTGTATTTATCTCTAAAAGTTATTTGTTACCTACTTATCAATAAAGTGTACCTACTTAGTTATCTCGTTCTTAAATACAATTGTGCTTTTTATTGACCATTCACATAATTACGCAAACACCTATTGAAGTCATTAAATAAAATCCAACAGGTTATGGGCCCAGTTAATCTATGTGAGTGAGTTCGGAGTTTAAAGACAATACAGGAATAAAGTTTTTACAAATAGTGTGCTGCAGCAAAAGTGAGAGAACAATCAAGGTTCGAAAATGTCGGGCGGTTCGCGTTTTTTGTACGGTATCGCGAAATTGAACAGTTCCAATTATCAAATTTGGAAGTATAAGGTCGAATTTTTGCTGATCAGTGAGGGGATATGGGACGTGATCGCTGAGCCAAGGCCAGGTGTTCCAGACGAAGCCTGGATTAGAAAGGATGATCAAGCTAGAGCAGCAATCGGACTCCTTGTCGAAGATAGCCAGTTAATCCACATTAGACAAGCAAAAAATGCTCTCGACGCTTGGAATTCATTAAGGGACATCCACCAGAAGGGATCGCTATCCACCAAAGTTTTCTTGTTAAAGCGGATATGCAGATTAACTCTAGAAGAAGGCGGTAATATGGAACTCCATATAAACCTAATGATGGAGTTGGTGGATAAATTATCGGCCATGGGGGAGGTGCTAAATAATCAGTTAATTGTTGCTATGCTATTAAGTAGTCTGCCGGATTCTTATGGCACGCTAATTACTGCACTGGAAAGCAGGGATGAGAAGGAGTTAACAATGGAACTAGTGAAAGCAAAATTATTAGACGAATATGGTCGACGTAAAGGTGTATCAAAAACAAGGGATGAAGAAAGTGACACGGCAATGAGGGCGTCGGCTTCTCATCATCATAAAGGGCAACCCGGGCATTCAGGAAATTCGGCGAACTTGGTAAAGAAAAAGCAGTGCTATTTTTGTAAAGAACCTGGTCATTACAAAAAGTTTTGTCGAAAATATCAAGCTTGGAAGTGCAATAAAGAAAGGGCAAATGCAGTTACAGATGGTTATTCTGAAAATCAAGTGGATGAGACCTGTTTTATGACACAAACAAATGTGGAGACAGATTTATGTCATGAAGTGAGTGTTTGTTTTGGCCTGCAAATAAGACAACAAAAGGACGTTTGGGTAATCGACTCGGGGGCGACAAGTCATATGGTTAATAACAAGGATTTCTTTAAGGAATTTCATCGAAACACGAACGGAAATGTACGGCTAGCAAATGGTCAAAAGGCTGAAATTAAAGGGACCGGGTCGGGTGTTGTAAAGTTTGTCAATGGGGCCAATAAGGACATTAATATAAAGATTGACAACGTTTTGTTTGTGCCAAACTTGGAAGTTAATTTACTTTCGGTGCGGAAATTAACAGCTAAAGGTTTTAAAGTGCTGTTTAAGGACAACGTGTGCGATATTGTGGAAGGACAAAAAGTGCGGGCAACGGCCAAACAGGTAGCCGGACTTTATGAGCTTCAAACGGTACCGGTGCAAGCAGACAATAAAGCGTGTATAGCAATAAAGGGCGGTCATAGTACACAGTGTCAGCACATGTGGCATAGACGTTTCGGGCATCGCGAAGTGGCAGCAATTAAAGACTTACAAAACAAAGGACTAGCGGCCGGTATAAAAGTTACGGATTGCGGAATACGGGAAACTTGTGAAGTTTGCATTAAAGGAAAAATGGCAAGAAAACCATTTCCAAAAAGGTCGGAGAACAGGTCAAACAAAATTTTAGACCTTGTTCATACGGATGTTTGCGGACCCATGCAAACGGTGACACCTGGAGGAAAGCGGTACGCCTTGACCATAATAGATGACTACAGCCGGTACTGTAGAGTTTTTTTAATGGCTCAAAAATCCGAAGTGGCAGAACTTATTAAGCAATTTGTCGAAAAAATGAAAACCAGTTTGGGAAAAAAGCCAAAAATAATTCGGTCGGATAGAGGAAAGGAATATGTCAACAAAGAACTGAAAAATTACCTGAAAATGGAGGGCATTCAGATTCAGTACACGGTTGCTTATACACCTGAGCAAAACGGTGTGGCCGAAAGGAAAAATCGCTCACTCTTGGAAAGTGCAAGGTGCATGTTGTACGATGCGGACATGGACAAGAAATATTGGGGTGAAGCGATAAATACCGCAAATTATTTGCAAAATAGGCTACCATCAAAATGTATAGAAAAAACACCGTTCGAATTATGGCATTTAAAGGCACCGAATGTTGACCACCTGCGAGTTTTTGGCTGTAGAGCATACGCTCATGTTCCTAAAGAATTGCGAAGAAAATTGGATGAAAAGGCAGTGGAATTTTTATTTGTGGGATACTCGGAAGAATCAAAGGGTTATCGTTTATTGGATAAAAACACCAATAAAATAAAGATAAGCCGGGATGTCGTTTTTCTCAATGACCAAGAAGTAAAACAGCCACTTAAAGAGAATAAAACGATTAAAAGTAAAGATCCAAGTAACAAAGTTCAAATTACGTTGAATTGGAGACGATCTAAGGAAAATAAAACAACGGCGTGTCTTCAAAATTTGGAAAATGCAGTTCAAGAAAATCAGGAAAATTTTAAAGAACCTGTGGAAGTCCTGCAGGAAATAGAAGACAAGAATGAAGACAAAGAAGAACCAAGAAGATCCGACAGGTCGAATAAAGGTGTGCCACCCCACAGGTATACAGGAGACGAAAAGCTGTATACGATGGTTAGTTTTAACGAAGATCCAAAGAACAGGAAGGAGGCACTTTCTGGACCAAATTCAAAGGAATGGGGGGCGGCAATGGACGAAGAAATTAATTCGTTATTGTCAAATAATACCTGGGAGCTTGTACAGAAGCCGGAAGGTCGGGACATAATCAGTTGTAAATGGGTGTTCAAAACGAAGCGGGACGCAGCAGGGAGCATAAATAAGTACAAGGCAAGGTTAGTGGCACGAGGGTTTTCCCAGAAATATGGAGTTGATTACGACGAAATATTTGCCCCAGTTGTAAGGCACACGACATTTCGGCTGCTACTGACCATAGCAGGTAAAGAGGGACTCTTTATTGCACATTATGATGCAAAAACAGCTTTTTTGAACGGGGTGCTTAAAGAAACAATTTTTATGCGACAACCTGAAGGTTATTTAGAGCCTGACAAAGAAGAAATGGTGTGTAAATTAAACAAAAGCATTTACGGGTTAAAACAGGCAGCAAAAGCCTGGAATGATGAATTGAACATTGTTTTAAAAGGCCACCAATTCAACCAAAGTCAAGCAGACCCATGCTTGTATATTAAAACCGAGGAAGGGAAAGTCATTTACATTGTCGTTTACGTAGATGATTTTTTAATTGCAAGTAGTGATAAAAGGCTAGTAAAGCAGACAGCAGAATTTTTTAAAAATCATTTTGCTCTGATGGATTTAGGGGAGCTAAAGCACTATCTTGGGATACAAGTGAACAAGGATGATGATGGTTTTTATCGGATTAATCAAACGCACTATATATGTAAATTATTAGTTCGTTTCGGGTTACAAGACGCAAAAACCTCGAATTATCCATTGGACCCACAGTACAATAAATCCAGGATTAAGGAACAGGAAGCGATGAAGGATGGCGAAAAATATCAGCAATTAATTGGAGCATTGCTTTACATATCGGTAAATACGAGGCCAGACATTACGGCAAGTGTTTGTATTTTAAGCCAATACAATAAATCACCGACCGACCCCGACTGGGTGGAAGCAAAGAGGGTCGCTCGGTACCTGAAAGGCACTAAAGAACTGACTTTAAAACTGGGTAATAAGGATGACCCAAATAAACACCTGTATGGTTACAGTGACGCAGATTGGGCACAAAGCAATGAAAACAGAAAGTCAAATAGTGGGCATTTGTTTAAATTTAATGGAAGTCCAATAAGTTGGGGATGCAAAAAACAAAATTGTATCGCCCTGTCAACAATGGAAGCTGAATACATTGCGCTGGCAGAAGCTTGTCAAGAAGGGGTTTGGATCCGCCGACTATTGGGAGACTTCGGTCAAAATCAGGATCAAGCTACCATTATGTACGAAGATAACCAAAGTTGTTTGAAATACATAAGTAATTCAAAATTCAGCAACAGAACGAAACACATTGATACAAAATATCATTTTTTAAAGGACCTAAAGAAACAGAATTTAATGTGTTTTGAATATTGTGCTACAGAATACATGTTAGCCGACATGTTTACAAAACCGCTAAGCACTCTGAAGTTGGAAGCGATGCGAAAGGCGTGCAATCTTTTTTAATCAAAAAAAATAGGATTATTATTGTTGAGGAAGGGTGTTGGAATATTGTGCAACAACAATAGTCAACGTTTATAAAATAGGAAATAAACCACATGGCAAGCGAGTGAAACATTTACGGCATTCGTACCCTTGACTTTAAAATATACTACGAGGCAGAGTCAGTCCGAAACCACCCTCAGCGAAATATAGTCGTCACAGATGTTATTTGTATTTATCTCTAAAAGTTATTTGTTACCTACTTATCAATAAAGTGTACCTACTTAGTTATCTCGTTCTTAAATACAATTGTGCTTTTTATTGACCATTCACATAATTACGCAAACACCTATTGAAGTCATTAAATAAAATCCAACATATAGTAACATTCTATTTAACAAAAGTCAGTTCTTCCAATTGACAAAAAAAGTTTAGGGACCTCTAGATTTCATTTTAAAAATTTGAAAAAAAATCAAGGATCATTTTTAGTGGCTCTCTACCTAATCTGTTAAAATATCCGCTAGATTTTGTTTAAATTTACCTTAATTACAAAAATTTCACAATGAATTAAGCAACGTCAAATTGACAATTGCATTGTTTCATTGTGTCATTTTTGTAATTAAGGTAAATTAAAACATAATTTAGCGGATTTTTAAAGAGATTCTACCAACCCTGCTAATAGAGGTCAGCACCATTAAGAATTGAAAAAACAGTTTTTTTGGGACAATGTATTATAATAAAATAATATTATTGTTTTTATTTCCAAATATATATTATAATTAAAATTGCAATGTTTTATTTATAAAATTTCCATTTTATACTTAATTTCCAATAATTAATTATAATTATAATTAATTAATTCATTCATAAAATATATGAAACATTACATATAATTAATGATTATTATTCATTGAGATGACGATTATGGTTTATGTATATAACGAACCCTGGTCATAAAGTTAAAGAATACAGATCACATATCCAATGAATGCTATTCATAATATGAATGAAAGTATTCATCAAACTAAAGAAAATATGTTCATTAATACCAAGAACATTGTCTTTGAATTAATAAATTTATGTTCTTTGTATCTATGAACAAACTTTCATTAAATTAATGAAAGTATTCATCAAACTAACGAATTTCGGTTCAGTTATACAATGAACATTGTCTTTGCATTATTTAAAGTAGACCTTGACCTAAAGAATTTATGTTCTTTGAATGTATGAACAAACATTCATTATATTAATAAACTTTTTCTTTGGCTGAAAATTAATGAAAATGTTCATTGATTTAATGCAATTTTACTTTAAATATATGCTAACTTTTGGTTCAGTGTAATAACTGAAATTAAAATAAATTAAAATATTAATTTTAAACAAAATTATTTTTAGAGCTTAAATCTGGGACAAGCCGTTTGCGACTCTAACTACTACAATTTCAACAAAAAAACCAAAGACTGCCTTAGGCTTATTTTACTCGTAAGCCAAAGACCTTTGGTTTTGACAATTGGACCTTTCGGAGAAATGTCACTGGTTCCAGCAACAACGATTTTTAAAACAGCCTATACCTTCATTACTTTTGTGCAAAAAGTCAAAGATTAAATAAAAATATGTATTTTTAATATTTCGGTACCTTGGAATAACGAGGTTCCAAGTGCAGCTGTCCTGTTACGCGAAAATGACTTATCTACAATATTAAATAAGACAGATAAGGCATTTTCGATTAACATGCCCTGCAGAGCAGCTGCAATTAGAACCATGTCATTCCAAAGTATAGATTTCTCAAAAAAAAATACAAAGTTTATTTAAAATAATATTTATATTTATAATGGGTAAAAGTACTGTAAGTAGTGTAAGTTCATTTTATCTTTTAATTATTTTTTAAGAATTGTTATCAAGTATATTTTGTAATTCTGTAAAAAAACTGTATACATTTTTTTAAATACAAAAAAATTATATTTTAAAAATAACTTCTAAAAGCATTTGCATTATTTTAGGTTAGTACTAGAACCGTTAAATGAAGAAGCACCATCACACCTTAATCAATGCTATAACTAAACAAGTTTTTGCAAATTTCATGCAACACACAGCAAACCTTGTAGCCATCAATGACTTAAGAAAAAAAAAGAAAAAAAAAACCATATTTATAAAAACTAAGTATAAGTATATTTATAATGTGCATTAGAAATAATTATTTTTTGGCACCCCTCTTGTTGTTAATTTTGCAATAAATTGATGAACACAGCAATTGTTTTATTTTAACTGTAATGCTTGTCCTACATATTGTTTGGAAGAAAATTAAAATTTAAAAATTACGCTCATATATCAGTTCTGGGGCATACAAAATTAAATATATAAACACCAAGCAACCAGCAGCAAACCTATTGACCATAATAAACGAAAGTAAAAAAAAGACCAATAAAAAATAAATTTCCATAAAATATATTTTTGTAGTTTAAAATTGGAGCCATTTTTTTCTTTGTGCTTATTTTCCTAATCCAAAGAGTTGCCAAAATTATGATTTTACATAAAAACATTATTAAAAACTATACATTTTTCACTTTTAATAACATCGGCCCAAACGGTATAAATGTGCATATTGCCGAAATCACAATTTTCCAGTCTGTTCGAATCTCCAAAAAAAAGGGCCGATTACGTCAGAGATCCTATTTCTTGTACATACACTGTAAAAATAACTATGATTTATATTGTTTTTTATTTTAATTTCTTACTAAGTACCTACTTGATTTCTCTTTTGATAGATCGGCTGATAAGTGTAAAGTTGGAACCGTATCTATGGCACGCCGTTTTAGCAGTTTAAAGATTAAAGTTTAGCACTTAAATTATGTTTTAAAAGAAATGTATAAAGTTAAATTTTTTTAAACTCAAAACATTTGATAGGCAACAAAATATTTTAAATATAGCAACAGTAATAATTTATGTTTAAAAATATTGATTTTTAATAGTTTTGTTTATAATATTTTATTCTACAAAATTATTGCTTTAAATTTTAAAAGAGTCATTTAAATGATAGTTGATAAATTTTTAATACAAAAATTCTCACATTACATTTAAATGTGGGTTTTAAATTTAAAGTAGTAATTTTTGGATTAAAAATTTATCGACAATCATTTAAATGACTCTATACAAATTTAAACCAAAATTTTTTATTTTTAACAATTTCAAAGTGATATATTTTAAGACAAAATTTATAACTTTACATTTAAATGTAAGTCGATAATTTTTAAATTACAAAGTGTAAACGTAGCTTTAGTAGAAGGCACAAGAGTCTGGGATCGGAGCCAGTTTGATCCGCAGTGTTACAAAATCGTGCTTGCTCCATAAATATTTGACGCGTTTTAGAAATTATCGTATTGAAATGTTTCTTTATTAAATAAATTTAATTATAGAAAAACAAAATTGCCTATTGTACTAAGATAATTTGACAATTAAAAAACATTATTTCTAATTTTTAAGAGAAAAATAGTAGTGCCACAATATTAATTGGATGCAACTTATAGGTATATGGATGGAACATACAAATTCCCGCTTTCCGGCTTTTGTGGTGAGGTTAAGTGTTAAGCATGATTTATAGATTGCCTTCCTTCCTTCCTCCCGTAGAAGATGAACAATACAATCCCATACGGGAATCTATAAACGGCACTGGGAATTTGTATGATGCATCCACGTAATATTGTGGCACCACATTTTAAAAAAATTTCTTTTAAAAATTAGAAAAAAATGTTTTTTAATTGTCGAATTCACTTAGTACAATAGGCACTAAAAATGTTGTTGTTCTATTATTAAATTTATGTAATAAAGAAACATTTCATTACCATAAATTGTAAAACGCTTCAACAAATTCAAACCAATAATTTTGAAGAATAAAATATTAAAATTACATTTTTTAAAAATCAATATTTTTAAACTTAAACTTTTACAGTTGCCTTTTATATTTAAAATATTTTTTGATTATCATAGGTTTTGAGTTTACAAAAATTTAACTTTTTAAGCTGTTTTGGTAGAAAATGTTTTATATGTGTTTTAAATACTAAAAAATTTAACTTTACCAAATTAATCTCAATAATTTTATAAAATATTTATTTAAGTTTACAAAATGCCACCCAAATAAATTATAGGTACACTGAAAGAAATATATACTAAAGTTAAATAAAAAAATAATTAGGGCAAATATATTTTATGTTTCATATATAGACTACCACATACATTGCTAAAACAAATATATTCGTTTGGTTAGCAGCCTATTGCTGCCCTAGCAATATAAATGGTGTTTCTAGCAATATTTTTTTGCTGTAATTCACTTATAGTTTACATTTTATAGTAAGGGTAAGTTTATTTTTATTTAGATCTAACATATCTTCTTTACAATAAATGTATTACAAAATTTACCATACATTCATAATAAACAGTAGTATAAATGTGTAAAGCACTAGTATAAAATTTTTAGTATAAATTTGTATTTACTTTTAGCAACAAATTTCTTTCAGTGTACTTAGGAAATTATTTTTATTAAAAAATGATTAGAAATTTTTCCAAAAATTGATAGAAAATAATATTGTTTAATACAGAAGTGAACTGTTAGTAAATAAATTTTGTCTTTCAATAAATGATAGTTGAAAAGATTTTAAATTTATAAATGTAAACCTAAAATTTTTAGTTAGAAAAATTTTAAACCAATAAAATTTTAAATTAAAAAATTATTTAATAAATGTTAAAACGGCGTGCCATACGTATCCACTTTTAAAGACTTATTTATGGGAATGTATATCGAAAAAACCTACAAACTAGTAGGTTTGTAGGTTTTTTCGATCTAATTTTCCTTCTTCTATAACTATGTTTGAAGTAAATGGAACAAATGAATCGTCTAATTTCAAAAGCGGCCATCTCAAATTTTTGTTTTAAATGAGTTATTTAAACTAATAAAATCGAAATATTACGTAGTATATTAGTGCAAAATTATATCCCAACAAAAACGGTTATTTGCAAGAAAAATAATTCATTAAAGTTTTATGCTAGTTTTAATAACGGTCATCTCCATTGATGTTTTAAGTACAAAAATGTACTTAAAATGCCCATTTCCCTTTTGAAATATATGTTTTTTTAATTAAAACTTAAACCTGGTTACTTATTTTGTGGAAAAAATATTTTTAGTTACCATATGAACAAGTTTTTCAAAATATATTTATTTTTTACCCATTACTGTTTAGAATGTTTTTTTGACGTTTACTTAAAATATTCTTCAAAGGAGATGGCCGCTTTTGAAATTAGACGATTCAAATATAAGATACAAAACCAAAAAAATATTAATCTAAAACACTAAACTAAATTAATTTTTTATTTATATATCTGTCACAGATAATTTATGTATACAAGTAAAAGTACCTTTAAAAAAAGTGCTACTATAGTATATATATATTCAATATATTGAATTGTTTTTAAAATAAATCTACTTACTATCCTTAACATCAATTTTTTCAAGCCCATGGGCTTGAAAAAATTGATACATCCAATCCAATCCAATACACCCAATCCAATCCAATACATTTCCTTAGTATGCATACTAAGGAAATGTATTGGATTTTTTGGTATTGTTTATACAGATTTTTACTTGGCAGGTAGACATTTTTTACACTGATAAAACTTTAAAATAGCTTAAAAAACAACTCGCATCAAAATGTAAATAGTCAACATGGCGGCGACTGGGTGCTCCCACCTCTTCGCCAATCTAATGGAGTGGTGGAAACAGATGCGCAAGAACAAACCTTGTTTTCTTGTACCGTGGTTGTAAAGATGTGTTTCACACCACACGGCTACCCGGCACTGAAGAGATTCAAAAGACCGAAACAGTCAATAAATATACTTTGTATTTTTTATTGAGAAATTTGACAAACTCATTTTTTATTTATTATGTCTGGCTTGTTGCATGTGATAATTGTATATGCTGTTTTAAAAATCGCTAATGCCGGAACCAGTGACATTTCTCCGAAGGGTACAATTGTTAAAGTCAAAGGCATTTGGCTTACCATTAACATAAACATAAGCAATCTTTGGATTTTTTGTTGAAATTGTAGTAGTTTAAGTCGCAAATATTTTGACCACAAAATAAATTAAACAGTTAGGTGTCACCTTTTATATAAAATCTCGGAAATTAATTATTAAAAGTTGGAGTAATACTTCTTGTAATTAGGTTTTTAATATTAATAAAGTGTCGTGTTGTCCTTTTGGAAATTTGTTGCTTTGGTAAATTGGTTTGGTAATGATAAATTAATATTAAATGATATTAGGAAAGCTGTCACTTAATTAATAATTAATTTTTTTCTCAACTATTATTTAGAATAATATCCAGGAATTTTTTTTTTAAATAATTGTTAAAATAAAAATGGATGATAAAAGTTCCTTTGGAGATATTTTATTTTAACTGCTATCTTAATTACATTCCAAATTAATTAAAGAAGTTACAATCCTTGGTAAGATGCATAGGATTAATAATTCACCTAAGTGTTTCTTACTTCTTTATGTTCCTAAACTCAATCCACTCAAATCTCAAACTTAATTATAAAAAATATTACAGGTCTACATTGTTATTACACAAAATAATAAATTATCTTTATCTACCTACATTGATGAGCTGTGACTTTATAACGTTTTAGTCACGGCTGAAGTAAGCAATATTGGCTATTGGGCATTTTAGTCACGGGCTGAAGTAATTTGTTGGCATTAGTGATGGGGTTCCGTAAATCTTCCAAATATATGTATGTAGATATCTTAAAGGAGAATTTCTTTTTAGTTTTTAACAGTTTTAAATAGTGACAAAGATCTAAGTCTATTTTATGAAAATTTAAAGAGAAGATTTCCAAATTTAGATAAAAATCAATTCACACTTGAAGAAGTTAAGGAATTATTAATGGAATAAATAAAGTGTTAAAGATAGTTAAAAAAACATGTATTTATTTAGAATAAAAAAGTTATTGAATTATTTTCGCAATCGTTTCACCGCGAACATCTAAAAAAGGCATGCAAAAAATAAAGACCTATAGTTAGATATAACGCATTTAAAAAATAAAAACCGTTATGTTTTTCAATTAAAATATAGTTAATTATACGTGATATAGTCCAGTCATCTTAGTCAAAATAAGGTAAGAATCTCGGAATTTGAGATACCAAGCTGTATATTTGTATAAACTTTTATTTTGACATCCTAAAACTTGCCTCAAAACCTACATACTGTAAGGTGTCCGCATCTGTCAAAAATTAAGGTCAAAGGTCACAAAAATCGATTTTTTTAACATTTTCTGCAAATATCTCGTTTCCTATGGGGTTTACGCGATTTGTATTTGTTATCAATATTATAGACGATAAAATTCTCTACAACTTTTGTTAAAAAAGTTTTTTATACGTCGAATCGTTTTTGAGATAGAGGGCAGTGAGCGCGCAGTGTTTAACTATATAGAGTGCCATTTAAGGTCAACCGGAAGGCCCGATCAAAAACATGCCTTAAACAGTTTATAAAATGTTGAGAAATATATAATTATAAATAATTTTAATTTTTTTAAATATTCGGCATTTTTTAAAAAAGGTAAAAAAACTTTTTTAAAGATTTTTGAGAAACTGCCGGATTTGGATCAAATTGCTGCAGCATTTGAAGAACAAAACTGTCCGGTACAAAGATTATTTCACAGTGGGATTAAAACTTTGTTGGCAGTCTACAATGCTCCAAAATCTGTGGGCAGCCTCGATCATCTCCGTTATGCCCATTATATTAAAGCTACAAAATCAAATAAACATGTGCAGTTATCGAATATTCCACCAACAAGTGCTGCAGCTCATCATCATCTCAATCGTGTATACTATCAAGTTCAAACTTGGTTAGGGCATGACTTGGAACCCCAGAATTGGGGCTGGACAATGCGTGGCGAATTCCTGGAACCAATCACGACAATTCTCCCACCTGCTCCAGAAGAATTGCTAAATACAATATTCTGCAACTGCAAGAATGGTTGTGGTTCGCGATGTGGTTGCAGGAAGTCGGGGTTGCAGTGCTCTTTAGCTTGTTGCCAATGTAACGGGCAAGCTTGTCTCAATGCTTTGCCATACCAGAATGATGCCCAAGAAGATGGGACCTTTGATCCTGACATCATGGAAGACCTAGAAACAAATGTCGTTGAAGGCGAAGATGAAGAAGAAGTTGAAATTCAACTGGAAGACAATGATAATGAGGAAGAAGAAGAGAATTAAAATCAGAGTTTGTCGTTGTTTGAATAATTATTATTAGTTAGTTTTTACAGATAAATGTAAGGATTGAAAATTTTTTAATAAAAAAGTTAATTAGAAATTTATTTAATTTCTTCATTTTTACTTAATTAAGTAATTAGTATAGCATTGATTAACATTACAAAAAATTTAGGTATTTCTCTTAGTAATTTTTAAGTACACAACCAGGTAAGTGCGATTAAATACACAGATACTTAATTAACAATAGATACATCATGAAAAAAGTTATTAACTATAATGTAATATTTAAAAAAATTAAAATTATTTATAATTATATATTTCTCAACATTTTATAAACTGTTTAAGGCATGTTTTTGATCGGGCCTTCCGGTTGACCTTAAATGGTACTCTATATAGTTAAACACTGCGCGCTCACTGCCCTCTATCTCAAAAACGATTCGAGGTATAAAAAAACTTTTTAAACAAAAGTTATAGAGAATTTTATCTTCTATAATATTGATAACAAATACAAATCGCGTAAACCCCATAGGAAACGAGATATTTGCAGAAAATGTTAAAAAAATCGATTTTTGTGACCTTTGACCTTAATTTTTGACAGATGCGGACACCTTACAGTATGTAGGTTTTGAGGCAAGTTTTAGGATGTCAAAATAAAAGTTTATACAAATATACAGCTTGGTATCTCATATTCCGAGGTAAAACTACTAAGATGACTGGACTAATAAGCTTTATTTAACAAAGTAAAAAATAAAAAAAATTATATTTTTTTGCAATAAAAAATTATTGGGTTATTTCTGCAACTGACGCTCTATGAACATCTAAAAACGCATTTTTGATTGAAATATAGTTAATTATACGTAATAATCCTTTTATATATATATATATATATATATATAAAAAGAAAAAAAATTAAATTTATTTTGAATAAAAAAGTTTGTAAATTATTTCTGCAAACCAGTGCTTAATGTTAATCTAAAAACGCATTTAAAAAATAAAAACCTTTAAAATTTTCGAAAGAAATTTTTTTTCCGCACAACTCTGCTTTTTGACCATAGTGCGACGCATAGCTCAAATTTAAAAAGGAAGCTACAGTGATGAAATTAATGTGTAAATATGTCCTCCCTTTAAATAAACCAATTAGTTATTCATTCTGATATATGATCACTATATAAGTGTATTTGACCTTAATTTAAAAAAAGTTAAACGTGGTAAGGAATTAATTATTAAGAGTTGTGCTTAAGTTGCAAATCCTTGAAAACCATTCGTAATGTCAATGTATTTAACTTTAAACCTATTTATATTTCAATAAATATTTTGAACAAATAAATTTATTTAGTAATTTATATCATAATAATGCCCCACCTAAAGTGTATTCAAATCCAAGCTGGACAAAACAAAAACGCCCAGACGCATGATAACTCGTTCTTATTGGTCGATTCTGATGGTGTGACTCGGATTGTGAGTTCTTATTGGTCGATTCGGAGGATTGTGTTTAAATTTAGTCCAGCTTGGATTTGAATAGACTTTAAATTACTACATAATTTCAACAAAAATGGGGAAAAATAAATTCCCCCATGTGAAAAAGATTATTTTTTATTTTTTGTTGTTTTACTGTTAGTCTAGAATGGGGTTTTTGGGAAGCCACCAGGTCTAGTAATAACATAACATAAGTGGTTATGCACTAATGCAAGAATTTTAAGAAATCATACATTTTGAATATTAGAGCTTCACGGAGGTTAGGATTTCGTATGTTTTTTTAAACATCCCTTTGGATATTTGGAATAATTTATTGTATGTTTTGACACCTTAATATTTAAAAAAAATAAAATTGTACATACATAAAATATTTATAAAAAAATCTACTTACTGAGATATTATACTTCACGGTGGATAGGTTTTTAAATAGCAAATTAATGAACTTAAACTTATAATTATAAAACAGCAACACTTTCATCTGAATATAAATTCTAACTGACCTTTAGGAATCACATGCATAATGTCGTAAACAGAGGTTTTTGCTTATTTAAAGCCACCCGTTGCATAAAATTTAAAGCAAAAACAGATTCACGGAGGATAGAATCATTTTTTGTAACACCTACATAAATGGTTATAAAAATTATTTCTTTTAATTTTTAATAATATTTTATATTTGATTCGATTGCTTTGGATGTGTTTAATTTACTTAGTTAACTGATATTTTTAGTATGCTTTTACTACCTCAGATAACATATAGGTTAACCTAGAAAGAGTATCAGTCACGGAGGATAGGTTTTAGACTTTTAAAACATTGTAAAAAATAATTAATTGCGGTTAAAAATCTGGAACCTAAGCTGTAATATCTACTTAATTATGATAGATCAAAACACAATAAAAGTGTAGGTCAAACATTTCGTGAAAAACCTAGTAAGTTAGTTTTATAATGTTTTCAGGAGAGACATTTTGACAGTTTTGTTTGGCCTTTTTTCAGTTCCCTATAAACAAGATTATGTCAAAGTCTATATTGGGTTTCTGGACCTGCAAGTTCTAATAAAGTTAAAATTATTAACCTTAATACCTTCAAAAGAGTAAAAAACTGACAAACTATGTTTTATCACCAGTAAAGCTTATTACAAAAATTAAAAAAATAATTATAAACCAGCAATTTGACTTACTAGTTTTTTTAAAAGAACATCAAATCAAACACTTTGCATTTAAATTAGCAAGTTTATTTACTAGTTAAAATTTATTAATTCTGAAATATTATAAATACGCACAAATTAGCAAGTAGACTTGGTAAATTAATTTTTAACATGCCATGGATAGCAAGGCACTTAACTAAATAAAATTTATTTTGATTTACAAAAATAAGAAAAAATTCTACATTTCAGAGGCTTGACATAGATCCAGCGAATTGTTATTTGAAGGCAAAAATTGCCAAAACAGCTTTTTTCTTTCATCCTTAAAAGAGGGTATAAGAACTTTTAAGATTTTTTCTAAAAAAAATATGAAAAACCTATAGTAAGTTTACTTGCCAAGTTTTGAAAACGCCTACTTAATAAATTTGAAAACTTACTAAAATATAGGTAAGAAAAATACGATTTAGGTGCGTTTAAGAGAGACGGAAAGATGTTCAAGTAGGTAATATTTGGCGCTCTTTTTAAAAAGCAGTAAATTTACAAAACCTAGTAAGTCGACTTACTATGTTTTCTAAATTTACTGCACAGATTCACCCATATGACTAAATTTGTTCCTTTTGTATACGACTATAGTCGAGTTTTACAGCGAAAAATGAATAGGGCAATAAAAGTTTTATTGGGTCAGAAGTTCCCCACTTTCATCCTGCGCAATGCTACAAACTATATCGACCAGCAGGAGAGGCAGGATCAGGACTCGCTTTGCAGGAAGCTGCGGCGGGTGCAAAATCATCTTCAAATTAAATTCCTGATAATTTAGCAGTGATAAATCCTGGTAAATTGAAATTTATTTTGTTTAGGAGGTTTCTCCTTTCATCCGATGTGTGCAGAACTGGAGTGAAAGGTCCCAGACACGCGTCTGCGTTTCGTGCGATTATGTTGCCTAGGTCAGGGCGCAAGCGAAACTGGGACAACTATCGATTTTTGTTCAAACTTCGGCGAAATTTAATTTTGATATCAAATTAGCCGAATGAACCAAACAAGATAAACGAGGAAATGACTTAAATCAAATTATCATTTTTTTTGTTTAAAAGTAAGAAAAATTAATATGGCTACGCTGTTCCATATGTTCCATATTTTAAAACCCTGATATAAAAACTAATACAAAATTCTTTTTAATACGCTAAAGAAGTATCGGGTTTTAGCAACGCGGGCGCCATCTGGTGGATTAGCATTGCGTGAATTTAATAATTGTCAACAATACATTTAAAGCATACGAACCGTACATCATTTTTCACAAAAGAGAGGAGTTTTTCTTTATATCATTGATTAAGAAACTCATCGCTTAAATGCTTATATAGTTACGTTAGTGTGTGTATTTTATCTAAGGGATCATGGTGAATTATAGTGTTTTTAATTGTAAATAAAATTCAAGAACTAAATCGTTGCATTTTCATGTTTTGTCAAAGGATCCAATTCATCCAAGTACATTTGGTGGTGCAAAATTAACTAATGATAACTTTACCTAATGTAATTTATATTTAAGTTTGGACATTTTTAAGAAATTAGTAAAAAATAATTTTTGCAGAAACATAACCTTAAAATCAACCATTTTTATATTTGAGTTCTCTAAAAAATGCCGACAACTGCATTTTAAACAACAAAATATACCTACGAATTCATGGCAACATAATGGTATAATGGTATTTTACCGTTGAGTGGAGACTTTGAAGAATTCTTAATCAACGCTATTAATAATGCTAAATTGTTAAATTTAGACGACTTATTTGTGTGACGATTATTACTGAATTGAAATGTTTACACTTTTCACGTTAATCATTACTAAAATGTGTATTTATTGTATCTAATAGATACAATTTATATTTACAGGGACTGTATGAAATTTATTTCTTCATTCAGATTACCACTGTACTGCCGTGCTTAATGAAAACGCCGTAACCAACAATTTTGCAATTTTTGGTTTACGGCATTTTCTACTAGAAAAATTTATCCTGCGTCTATCCCCGGTACTCAAAAAACCGTATCTATATATATACGGTTTTTTGAGTACCGGGGATAGACGCAGGATGAATTGTTCTAGTAGAAAATGCCGTAAACCAAAAATCGCAAAATTGTTGGTTACGGCGTTTTCATTAAGCACGGCAGTGTATACGTATAAATTTGAAAAAATGATCAGTATCTATAGATACTGATCAATTTTTAAATTTGTATCACTTAAAGAATTTTCAGGCAAAACCATTTTAATTGTTTAACTGGATATAGACGTTGAGTTTCTAGGTTTTCAATTAACATTTTAATGCATGAGAATTACTTATTTATGTATATTCACTTAAGAATTATACTTAAAGATTAATCCTCCATCTCACAAATTAAGCAAATTATTGACAATTATCCTGGTAATCATGTTATTATGCTGATTTTTTACCATTAACCCATTAACCGGCTTTTTGAATTTCCGCGTTTTAAGATGACCATAATAAGTATTTTAGTTTATACAATAATAATTATGATTTTTTTATGAAACTATATATGGGTGATTCTACAAAAGTTGGACAACTTGATGTCATCAGTCAATAGAGTAGGTATTTTAATATTTTTTGTAAATATTTTAGTATATTACAAAAGATCCAGGTTTTTTTAACTTGTCCAACCAATTTTAATGTATTTTTTCAAAAGCACGTTTGTAGAAAAATATAATAAATATTCAAAACATGTACCTTGGCGTGTCACAACTCCTGAATCAAATATTTGAGTGATTTTATTTTAAAATATATTCAATTTATCTTAAATTTTTCAATTTCATTACAAACTATAAAATATTAAATAATGAATTTTTCATATTTTATCATAGATTCGAATAATAGCAATTAAAAAAAATGATAATCTTTGTACTCACTTTTACCCGTTAGTTCTGTGTCCAATGTTAAAATTCAAAATTCCTGCGAAATATTGAAGTTTAAACGTCAAGTCCTCGTTTTAACTCAATTGGTAAAAAATTACCTACAGAGTCCGCCCTTTGCACGACAGTCATCTTGAAAACAATGCAAGCGGCGAAGTTGTGGTGAATGCACGTATAGTTCTAGTCAAAATTTCAGTACTGTGGTGAGTAGTTATTTTCTTACGTATATATATTTCATTGTAATTTATATAAGGCTACTCTCTTAAAATGAATTAGTCAAAAATAACTAATTATAAGTCATATTTGACTAATTGTCATAGCGAAAAAGCAGTGACTAATAATTAGTCAAATTCCACTGAATGAAATAGTTTAATTAGTAAATTGGACGCCTTTTTGCAGAAAGGAACCAACCCACAAAACAAAAAAAATCGAGATATTTAGCCTATGAACTAATTAAGTAGGTATGTATAATTTATCTGCAAAATAGGTCATAGCCAAAATGCAAGTGTAGTGAAATCTATTAATCATTGAACCAACCAACATTCAATAATAGTGTGGATTACTAATCCAGAATTAGAATCTGTAGAATATCTGCAAGTGGGTTGGATCTTTTTTGTAAAAAAGCAGCTGGTAGACCCACTACCAAAGTCTTTAAAGATTTCCTGCTTCTGCAAAATATAAAGTCTTGATGCATTTTTTTGGTAGCTTACAAGATGAGGTGGGGTTGGAAGATGATGTGGACGAATTTCAAATAGAATCAAAATTAATTCATATTACCATTATCAGTTGTATTTTGTTTGGAAATAAATAATTGTCGCTTTTCTTTAAATACATACATACATCAGATAGTAGTTTTCATAAATTGCAGAAAGGAACCAACCAACAAAAGCCCATTTTTTTCGTCACCCTTACACATAACATCACAAAATCCACCTGATGAAATTATTAAATTATATCCCTTAAACCTCCGTAAGTCCAAAATCGGCATAAAATTAACAGGTAATTTTAAAATTATTAAAATCTTTGATAGCTTTTTTCTCAGTTTCATCATGGTGTGAGTTGGTCCCATTCTGCAGAAAGCCGTCCAATTTAAATTTAAAAAAAGTTTTGACCCAGCCTGGGATTGAACTCACGTCTGTCACTTGAGAAGCTTGTCAACCTAACCTCATATAATAACCAGTCGGCTGTCAGCCGCCCTATAAAAATATATTTTATTTGTCAATAAATATTGTTCATAATATTTTAAAGTTTAATATATTATTTGTGTTGCTGTTTTGAGCTAAACTTTTTGCATCTTTATTTGTTTTATGGGTCATTTAACCATGGAGAGGTATATGCATTTAATTCAAATAATACTTTGTTGTTGGCCGTAAACGATTAAAGAAATTAGTTACTTTTAACTGTCAGAAATAGTCAAATATGGTGAGTAATCTTAAATTAGTCAAACTTTAACTATTTACGTAGTAAAAAATAACTATTTAAAAGTGAAAACGACTATTTTATTAGTAAAAAATGCTGGTACTAATTCAAATAGTAGAATTTTGACTATTTCATTTTTAGAGAGTATATGTGATTTGTTGATAAGTAGCATCCACTAATAAAAAATATCAGTAAAATACTTAATTCCGAATTATAATCTCAAATTTGTATCCCATTCATCAGTACCGTGTCGTTTAATTTAAATTCTGCTTGCCCAGAACTTGTTTATTTAATGTCAGTATAAACTCATATAAATTTGGTGTAGGTCCCATATCTAATAATTGAGATATCGGTATACCCAAAATCCACCAGCCGCCACTGATGTGTGGTATTATTTGATTTTAAGATATTTAATGTATAATATGCTGAAAATTGCAATAAATCTTATTTTTTTCCAATAAATTATGTATTTAATTTGTACCCTGGTATACTCGTCACTTCCCTTGCATTCAAATTTAGAAAACACAGATATTTCAGAAACTGTTTGAAAAAGTGGTCTGGAACAGTAAGTATATTTATTATATTATCTATGTTCTCATAACAAAATATTGTTTAATTTTTTCCGAAAACTATATAAAAAAAATGAGGTCAAAAGTTGCCCAACTTTTGTAAAATTATCTCTCCTAGAAAAATCATAATTCAGAAATGGCGGTAATAATATAAATAATTTTGATCACATAATTTATTACAGGCATAAATATTTTGAAAAATACCCATAAATCAAATAAAAATACCTATGTATGAAACTCGGATTCTTCTCATTAGCCTGGCGAGCAGAGCAGAGCCAATCTTTACACGCAACAAAATACTAAATTATAATCCTTAAAAAATTTCACTCACAAAATAAGACGCCTAAGAAAGTTAATTTATCAATTAGCACAATTAAAAAACAATTTCTCGAACAAATAAATTTATCTTTGGCCGACACGCACCAAAAAAATTTCTTGCATGCATATTAATTTTATATGCTAATTTTAAAAATAACTATTAACCAATGAACAAAATCAAAAGGCCACGACCAATAACTACTTTACAGGGTGTTCCCGAATTGTTCTGCCAAACAATTGTAAAGTTTAACAAGGTTTTATAAAATCGCCATTTAGTTTACTAGTTTTATAATGGTCATATAAGGTTACAGTAAACTCTGGGTATATAATTAGGTTATATAATTGTTTCTACAAACAATTTATATAACCGTTAGTAACCGTTACCAGTAGGTATATAAAGGAGTTTTATAAAGTTTGCAATTACCTGTTTTATAAAACTATTGTGTTTTAAATAAAAATTATTATTTATGTGTTTAATAAACCAAAAATGTTTAGTAATTAAAACAGAAATTAAGTATAGTATAGTATTAGCTTTCGACGCAATGGTTTTTCATAATTTTAATTATAAATTGGTTAAAAATAAAATATTTAGCATACAATATATAAGTAATATAATATTATTAATAAAAATAATTTAAAAGTGGAGTAAATCGAATGTTTAGTGAAATAAATTGATTCCATTGCGTTAACACCATTATTACTGCAGGCAAAAATGGCGAATCCAATCAAAAGTTTTATAACATCACTTGTAGTAACGACAGTTACTACAAGGTATATAAGAGTTTTAAAATTAAATAATAACACTTTAAGTAACTTAGATAGTCCTATAAAACTGAACTAGTACCAGGTTATATAAAATTACCATAAGCAATATAAGAGGGTTTGATACATACATTTTTACATAAAATAAATGGTAATCGAATTGTATAACAAAAACAACTTAATTTACCAAACCAATGTAAAAAATTCACTACTTTAATGTTAACAAAAGAAAGATATTAAGGTTTTTAAAAAAATATTTTCATATATTTTTTAATGGTATAAAAAATATTTATGTTTTGATACTTTGATGCCCCCTGCTTTTTTTCAAAGTATTGTGTACATGTTTACAATAAAAATTACTTTGCCCTTTAAGTCGTATTGAGTAAAAAATCTTAGATTTAATATTTTCGCCAAGTTAATGAATAATATGATAATAAGAAAAACAGTGTACCTGAAGAAATACATATTTTAAAAGTGCCTGAGGGAGAAAAAAATATTAAAAGAAGGAAAAAAGCCGGTAGCAGTACTTTAGGAAGTTATATAGTGGTTTCCATAATATTCTTGTAATCTCTAGTTATAAAACTAAGGTTTTATTGTCTTACTAAAGTAGGTACCCCTAACCTCCATAAACTCCCCAAATAAGCTGTTTAAGGGGTATATAAGAGTGATATAAATATTTCTGTAACCAAATTAAGAAATTTAGGTTTTATAATTTGGATGATATAACATTTATGGAAACCACCATAAAAACAAAAATGTTTATAAGGAAGTAAAACAAATTTATACGCTTTAGCAAATTTCTTAACACCCTGTGTATATTATTTTGCATACTAGTTAATAGTGAAAAAATTGTTCAGCCGTGGAATCATTATAAAAACAATTTTTAAATATTCACTTTTACTGGAAATATTTGCTCGTAATTAATTATCATAACTCTTTGTTTCGATAATAAAAAATGCGGTTAATATTTATGAGTTGGTATTGCGTTTATTTTATGGTGTTAATTGTTTCGCATCATGATGTTTTAAAAAGTTTGCTACTGTTTTCTTTTAATTTTTGATTAATCGTGGCAAAATTGTGTTATCTTCATTTACATCCATTTTTTTCACAATTATTTACTTAAACTCTAAACCATCTAATTGTTGATATTCAGTATTAACTTTTATCACTTCTTTTGAAATCTTATTGATTTGAGTTGACCTGAAAGGATTTTTAGTTTGTCTTTTTTTCAACCAATAATGTTAACAAACGTCAAAATTTTAAGAAACAACAAGAAAAACTAGATAGATTTGTTTTTAGTATTTTATTTTTCATATCTTAGAGAGCAGAGTTAAGCAGATCAGATCGTTTTTTAATAAAGTCTGAAACAGGTGGTTCAACAGTGGAACAAACAGACAAATATACTAAACAAAAAGGACTCTAGGTACAACTTTTTTAAACCCTAACAAACATGTGCAAGTTCATTGTGTAACAAAGCCACTAAAACAGTCGGTAAGATACTAAGTTATCTAGAAAGTACCTGACTTTACAAGATTAAATAAAAATCATATGGTTACTTTTACTATTGCGGTTTGCAGTACCTACTTACATAATGGGATCTTGGTATTGGAAAGAATGTGTGCGCTCTATGAGAAAGTTTATTGAAGATGGATATAACCTTTTTTGATGAAAAAATTTCAAACCCACGATAATCAACAGTTTTAACAATAAATCAGCCATAGGAACTTGCAAATATAAAATCTTTTCACGGATTGACCGTTGAAATCGTTTATTATTGACAATACCAGAGGAACAGTTATAAAGACACAAGTGGGTCACTTTAGGTCGACCTTCAAATTGAGTCCCTTGCCGGAATAGAGGTCAACTCGCGAATTGTAACGAAACAACCTTTTTTCTTGCTGATGCTGTTTGCAGCAGCCAGATATCGACAATCTAAAAAAAATGTATGCTACTTATTTTTTTTTTAATTTGTATTCAGTCCCTATACCTAAAATGAATATATATAAAGATATTACAAAAAATGTAAAAACCTCTTATTTTTTTAATTTGTAATATCAGTGCATTGGATTGTCTTTTGTTAAGTAGTTATGAAGTAATGTCAATGTCAACGTCTCTGACAATTGTGTTACAGTAGGTAATTAGTCATTTTTGACTTGACTTTTAGGGACCGCTAATACTGATAAAGTCATAATACTTGAAAAGTAGACTAGAAGGACGAAAGCTCAAGCAAACTATTAATAAAACATGGTTCCACAAGGATCGATATTGGGCCCAATCTTATTTATAATATACGCAAATGACTTACTACTTTAAGATGAAAACTGGTGTACCAATAACAAATTAAAAATAAACCCAAATACTAAGTAAAGGAGATATTAATGTTAGTAATAAAAATCTTAAATTTCTAGGCATAATCTTAGATGGTAAACTTAACTGGTCGGATCATATTAAGTAAATTAAATAAAGAAGATCTTAACATTTTATCATTTTATGTAAGTACATATATTATTTATTGTTTTATTTTATATTTTGACACATTATTATTTTTTTTAAATACAATTGTAAATACATAAAATATTTATAAAAAAAATCTACTTGATGAGATATTACACTTCACGGTGGATAGGTTTTTAAATAGCAAATTAATTAACTTAAACTTTTGAATAATAAAACAGCAACACTCTCATCTGCATATAAATTTTAACTGACCTTCAGGAATCACATGCATCTATAATGTCGTCAACAGAGGTTTTTGCTTATTTAAAATGATTAAAGCGCCATCCGTTGCATAAAATTTAAAGCAAAAACAGATTCACGGAGGATAGAATTAATTTTTGTAACACCTACATAAATGGTTATAAAAATTATTTATTTTAATTTTTAATAATATTTTATATTTGATTTGATTGCTTTGGATGTGCTTAATTTACTTAGTGAACTGATATATATCAGTTCATCAGTTCATATTTTTAGTATGCTTTTACTACCTCAGATATTTGAAAACATATAGGTTAACCTAGAAAGAGTAACAGTCACGGAAGATAGGTTTTAGACTTTTAAATTTTTTTAAAAAATAATTAATTGCGATTAAAAATCTGGAACCTGAGCTGTTATATCTGGTTTTATTAAATATCACGGGGTAACACGGGGGACATTTCGTGAGATTCACCCATCTATTAATGGCTTTTGATAGAGTGCTTCTTAGTTAATAGAAACACCAAAAATTAACTTTTTATTATTACAATTAGTGGTAATACAGACATATTAGTAAGACCATCCATCTGTCAAAATTAAAAAAAAAAATAAATATCTCAAAAACTGATTAAAATAAAAAAATAATCAAATTTTGGTATTTTTAGAATTTTACGTGGAATTTAAAAATGAAATATTATTTATTTGGTTCCATTTGTTAAACCGTTCTCCATAAACTTCTAATGAATAAAACTGGGTTCTATAATGAATAAAGCTGGGTTCTATAGACAGATAAATAAGGTAATATAATTTAATTTATATAACTTTAAAAGTAATTTAATTTAATTTACTTGCGTTCATACAAAAGTAACGTGTTTGAAATTAAAAACAATATTTTAAAGAGAGTGCTTACTTCATGTATATAAAACTTAAAGTTTTAGATATATGTATGTATATGGCTTACTTTGGTACAATCAAAATATTTTTATTATTATTAAAACAGATTACAAAATAGGTTAGGTTAGTACGAAATAACCTTGAAATAACGTAATTTAATTTAAAAGATAAAAGTTGGTCAACTATAAATTAAGTCTTAAATTACACCACTGTATGAACGTTACAAAGTATTCTTGGGTTTTTAACTTTTAAGTTAAATTAAATTACTTTTCTGTTAGAACCAGGCTTAAGTTAGGTGCATCACCCTGTATATAATCGTCGAATAATCTTGATAAAAAACATTCCCGAAATCCCTGCTATCTGGCCCGTTTCAGGACGTTCTCCTGCCTCAGTTGTAGCAGGCCTAGGCGAGCACAGGCAGTCTGATTGTAGCCGCGGTCGCAGTACGATGCCGAACGTCGCCGAATGCACCTTGCGCGCCGACAAAGTCGTCTACAGCAGCATGTAAACACGGCCGGACCTCCGAACTGGAAGGATATCGAGGCGGCGGTGCTTGGACGTTTCCGCGCTTGTTTATTGGCTTTGTTGTTATCGAGTGCGTGTGAATACCGACGCCGATTTGATTTTCGTGGGTGGTTTTTGTTGTGTGAGTTACGTACTTGAATTTTAGTTGATGTTTTATTATGATGCAGTGATTTTTTTAATTGAGAGGATTTCATTCACGCACAAGTAAGTCGCAGATGATTGAATGAGTTAATTTACGAATTTTAGGTTAATTGAAGTAATTATAAAGAATTTACACGTGGTTTTAATCGCGGTGTGGGTTTTTTTCGGCAAAAAATGTTTGTTTCATTTGTTTTAAATGACACCTTCTTAAAAAATATATAAATATGCACTAAATATTAATTTATACAAATTATTAATTTGGATTTTTGTTCTTATATAAAATACCTACCTACCTACATCAAAAAATAAAATTATTGTTTACAAAATAATTTATATAATTTAAAATAACTTCAATTTTAACATTTTTGTATGTTTATAAAAATGTATGAAAAATATTTAAAAAAATAATTTTATTAAATATGATGAATGTAAAAATACTTTTTAATCTCACTTTAACAATAAATAATATAATTATATACATATATACAGGGTGTTTCACCGGTTTAATGATTTTTGTGATTAAAATATTTCATAAAATAAATTTTATACCTATTTTATTGTCTCCAATAAGCCAATGCTTCATCTAGTTGACATCCTACATTTCAAATTTAGCGAATACGTTTTTATTACTTTTAAATTTTAAAAATGTTTGGATTGTCTATTTGTTTTATTTTTACCAGTAATTTATTTTATAAAAAACTTAGATGGTCAATAAATTGTTTATAACAACCTAAAAAATTGACTCCATTAAATTTGATTATGTAAAAATATACCAGATGTTACATTTAAAATAAAAAGTAAAACTCAAGTTCAAGTTCTTGAGTAATTTATTAAAAAAATGTTAAAGGATTCATAAGGAATTTTTAAACAATGTTTTAAGATTCCAAAAATTCCCCCCCCCATATTTACCTAATAACAAAAAAGTTATAGGCTATTTTTGATTGACGCCCATTTCTCAAATTAAAAAAAAAAAATTAATTTATTAATTAATAATTAATTAACCCCATCATTATTTAAGCTACAAAATCGGTAAACTTACCAAATTGTTGGAATGTTTTTCCAATAATAACAAAGTTGGCATTGGTTAGCAGATAACTTTGGACACCCTTTATATATAAGTATTTAATTATATGGCGTTTTCTTTAATAAAATTTTAAAGAATTACTAAAACATTGATTAACAAATTCCATCCAAAAATTTAAAAAAAATCGATTCAGCGATAGAATGTGAAAACACCCTGTATAAATCTATTATTTTATAACATCAAGTGTAACTAACAGTAAAAAAGTTATTATATCCAGAATGCTTACTTACATCAAAATTTATGTAATCTCAAAGGTACAAAAATTATTTTTTATCAAAATATCGTTCAAACTATTATTTTTTGTTATAAAATGCCTCGACGAAATTTTTTTTTTTAATTTTATTTTTATTATCAAAATTTTTATGTTGCTTTTTAAGTAATTCAAATTATTTTTTTTACAAAATATTTTTTTATTAAAAATCTTATTCTAATAAAAATGTAAAGAAAATGAAAATATAAAACTCTACGATAAATTGTAAAACTAAAATTAACACACAAGGATAATTTTTATAAATAAATAAATACAAAATGTAAATAATAACGAAATCGTGTGGGACAGTTGTCAAATTTCATACAATCGTCAAAATAAAGCGCCATTGTAAATTAATACATTATTGTCTCAATACAAAAATACTTTTGATTTCGCCGGCAGTTAACTAGTATTTGCCGATAAATCATTAATAATTTCGGGTGGAGTACCCATAAAACATCCTCTTTACTTTTACTGTATAGAATTTTGTTTAATTTAAGAGGTTTGACGTCAAAAACCAATTATTTTACCATATTATTACTAACCTTAAAATTCTTATCAAATTTCATTACCATTGTTTACGTAAATATAAATATAAAATAAATATGTTTAATTTATTGGTGAAATTCTGATAAAGATTTCTTAATGTTGTAATGTTTATTAATATAAATATTAAATGAATCACTATAGTGTATACCCATATTATCTATGTTTTTATTTAAATTTACTATTTACCTAATATTAAAAAAAATTAAATTAGTAATAGAAAATGTGATGAAATTTTAACCCAAATAAATATTTTCTTTTTCAAAATAATTTTTATGTACTTAATTAAGACGTTGGCACAATGACAAAGTCCGCATCTAAATTTATACACAGGCAAACATCCGAACAAAAATAAGTGACACTTGTAGGAATTTCGACTTTTTAATTTATAGGCATTTATTGCACGTGTTGATTCGTTTTTTAATCCGACAGATATTACGGAATTATGTTAATAAAACGATACTCTGGTATGGAAATTATTTATTTGCGGGTTATTTAACAAGTATATGATTACATTTTATCTGTGTGTTTGCTTTACCGTTTGCGATATTAGAAGGAAAATTCTTACAAAATTTAACTATAAATATATTTTTGTTTATTAATTTTTATTTTGTGTACCTATCTATCCTTTTTTCTGGTTTCAACCCAGGTATTTTTTTTGTTGCACAGTGTATGTAAGTGGATCACTGCAATTCCTCAACAACGCGTTTACTTATACATTTTAAACGAGAATTATTGGGAAATTTATAAATTTTAAAAATATAAACAACCTGCACATAATTCCCATTTTAATCACGAGCACTACAAACATTCCGAAAGGTGTGCTCAAAATATTTAAAACTTAGCATTATTCAACCGAATTAAGGGTGTGTCGGTATTAAGCAAGAAGAAATGGTTGCTTGAAATAAACTAAAGTATTTTTTTTAGTGAATATAATGTTTTATAGTCTACTAAATTATAGGGCTTTTAATTTAAAACTAGCCAAAAATGTTTGTAAAATTAGCAATTGCAGTTGCTAGTAGTTCAATTTTTTTAAATCTTTACTGTAATAGGTCAACAAAGTTTTTTGAAGAAACTAAAATTACTAAACATATTTTTTAGCAAAATTACAATACCAGTATCATACTGGCAGTATGGTAATTTTAATGAACAAATGTTTATTAAATGCTTAGCGAATTTCAACAAACGTTTTGTAATTTTCCCAAATTGAGTTGTAATGAATCGTGTAGTGAATTTTATTATTACTATATTTTGGTGCGTAAAACTTCCTAAACATAAAAAATTACAATAGAAATTTTTAACAGTGTATACCCTTACTAAAATATAATTGTTTATTAATAATAATAATAATAATAATAATAATAATAATAATAATAATAATAATAATAAAATGTTAATGAATTTTATTGGGAAAAAAGTCTTAAATTGAAATTCCCAAGTGTTCAGCAATCTCAATAAACATAATTAAGATTTTTTGTATGATTTGTTTGCGAAGCGACTTAATGGTTGAAGAGATAACTTGTTTTTCGATTTGCTACTAGATTTTTAATAATCATCATTATATACATAGGTAATGACAGAAATGTACTTGAAATATGTGCATGACCATGTTACGTATACGTTTTATAAAAAACTACGAAAAAATTATGCAATGATATTATTAATTTGCAGTGCACTACCCATGGGTAATTAGGATTAAACAGTTTTTTTACATGAAAAATTAAATTGAGGATGCTCGTGCATTTAATAATAAAAATAATCAGTACCCTTTAAATTTCAACCTTTTTGGGCAGATTTTAGAAAAGTTTAGAGGTATTTTATCCACTACACTATACGGAATAATAGTTATTTATGTCATTAGGTTAAGAAGTAAGGCTTTTTGTGCTAAGCTCAAGGTTTGAAGGCCGACGAGTAGCGGAGCCCTACAATTGAGTGAAGCACAAAAAGGCACTTCTTGGCCGAATGGCATACAACATTTTATATTCAAAGCACTTTATATAGGTCAATTTAATTCAACATCAAAGCGGCCTAACCTCACTTTTTTAGAATCTTATTTATTTATTAGCTAAAGATTACATTAAATGTACAATAATTATTATTGCTTTTAGAAGCAGTAATAGTTTGACAATACCTAGCAACACGATTTAAGTAGAAATGGATTTTTGCTATTACATTGAATTCAATTAATTGTTTAATAAATAGTAGGTATCTAATTTCAATTTGTTTGGTTTTTTATTTAAAAAATAGGTAGTTTGGAATGTTTAAGCTGTGTTTAACATTTAATTTTACTGAAAACTTAAAGCATATTAAAACTTAAAGATAATTTAAATCGTAGAAAAAGAATCGTGCGTTTTCTTGGTTGCCTAACCTCACTTTTTGTTTTATTATCCATATTTAATTTTACAATATTTTAATGAAAAATATTAAACATTAACAGTAAAACAAACAAATTAGTGCTTATTATAAATAAATTAAACCAGTTTAGTACGTTAATTTCTTAGAAAAAGATTAATTTGTCAAAACAATACCCCTAGCGAGAAAAAATCGAACTAATAACTTGCCTCATAAAATTTTTTATCGGCCTAGGCCATAACAAGGTATTTCTTTATCGAATGTTGACAACAATAAAGTTTAAATTATAGACCGCGTGGAGATAAATATGTTTTTATACAAAACAAACCTTATCAAGGTTTTATAAGTAGTTCAGACTAATAAATTAAAAAAAAGATTAATAAAAAACATGACATATTATTTTTATGAAGATTACCTAAGAAATATTAATTATGTTATTTTCCAGTTTTGACTAATTACTATCGACTAGATAGCAAAATTAATGCATTTACTTATGGGATAAACATGAACTGGTTCCCTATAAACACATAAACACACTGATGATAAGACTTCTTGACGACACACCTTTAAAATAAAATAAAGTGATAAGGGAAATATATTAATGTTGAAAATATGCAATGTAATAAAGTGCATCACAAACATTGTATCCATACAATGCAAATATAATTTGCAATTTTGTTATTATTACACTTTTTAAATTTGCTCAAGCACGTATTTTATTGCAAATTGTTCTGCCTTCTCAGAATGAATCTTTTTCTTACAGTAGGTAAGCAGAAAGGCTGGTCGGGATTTTTAAATTTAACTTTAACAATTATTTATTTTTGAGATATTTGAAATTGAAGTTGCAACAGCACAGATAAGGGATTTTTGGGTCTAGGGTCAAATCTGGATATCTTGCCGGCCAATCCAGAGCTCCTCTTTGTCCAGGAAATACTAGTTATACAAATTGGACTGCAATCATTTTTTTTTGTGTACCAAATTATGTGACAATAAATTAGACTCACATAACAGATTTACTTTCTAGGAAAAAGTACTGCTCCACTTATGTAAGGCTTTCGTAATAGGTAGTTAATTGGGGGACATTTAAGATTTATTAGAAAAAATTGGCTAAATATATTTTTGATCTAGTTTCAGAAAATAATTGCCCTTATTATTTCCTAAATTTTTATTGTAGCCTTAACAATTTATGAAATTTATATATGCATTAGAATATTTAAATATAATTTATTTTTTTTGTCCAAATTTAGAACTGACTTAATTCCGAACAGGATTTGAGTCACAAATTTTATTTTTTCTAAGAAATCTTTAATAGTTTGTTTATAGCACACGTGTTTATCATATGTAGATGCAGTTGCCTCTATAATCTTTTATTTGTGAAGATCCCCCATAAAATTTAATGAAACATTAATATTGAATAATTAGGAATTTAAAATGATAGAGCAATAGGAAATGTTGAATGACGTAGGATATTATTAATATGAATTATATGGTGAATTATCTGTTGTTATCAAAATCATTAGTATACAGAAATGTTTTGAATTGCAAAATACCAATATTTAAAGCGCATACGTTAAAAAATCCAATTTTTTTAGATAACATCTTTTTGATCTAAATCAAGCTCAAGACATACCTTGTGACCCTTTAAAAGCATAAAAAACGTTAAAAGTACCACAAGGTACCTTTTGTTACCTGTTGTAGGGTGGAAACCGGTTTGGCAGACCACAAAATTAAAATTAGATTTGAATACGCCCCAAGTATAAGTTTTTGAACGTCTGGAAGCAGTAAGATATTATAAAAATATTTCAACGTCACATTTTTTAATTGGTAAATATATAATTCACTGTACATAGTCTGTATTGTTGAATTATTTTAAACAGTATTAAATTTTTCCCAGGTATAGAGATAAAAATCGTTAATTAAATATTTTAAGCTCACCTTAAAAAGAATTCTGAATATCCGGATTTAAGCTCATTTTATATTAAAGTCACGCCTTTGTACTTCCCTTCATTGTTTAGCAGGTAAATGTAATGCAAATTTAATCTTTTAAGGGAAGCAAACAACATACATGTTTAGTTAATCTAAGAAAATGAACCTACAGTGAATTTAGGAATAAATTAGTAAAACTTCAACAATATTTATATTGACTTATCCTACAAATTACAATGGCAAGATATATCCTAAGGCAAATACTTGTATTGAAAATACATTAAAAGGGTATTGAAACTTGCTCGTGTTACATGAAGTAAAATAGTAGCAGGTTGGTTGCTGTCGGGCACATTTTTTTCTTCTCGATGCGTTTTGTAATGAAAAACCACTTTCACGTAATTAATGATATCCAGGAGCTCTTAACATTATTTAAGGGTTAGGTGTCCACATAACCACATAAAAATCCGCAACCTAATACACCTAGGTAAACGATATTTCAATATCCAAGAGATTTATAGTTCTACAACATGATGTCATTTTAGTTTGTATACAAAGCTAAAATGTGTATACACATTTTAGCTTGTCATTTCACCTTTTCTTTCTACTTAATGTTAGCTTGTTATCATCATTTTAGCGTCACTATTTTAACATAATATAATTTTAACATATATCATTTTAGCCCTTCAAAAATTTTTTTGATGTCATGTTATCATCATTTAAGCTGGAATTAATTTTAGCTTGTAATCATCATTTTACTTTATGATAGCTTGTCATCATTTTAGATAGTCACTATTTCAGCATGTCGACATTTGGGCTTTTTATTATCATTTTAATCTCGCTTTCATTTTAGCTTGTAACTATTTTAGAAAGTTGTTTCACATTGTCATTTTGGCTAGTCATCATAATTTTAGCTTGTCACCATTAAAGCATATATACATACCTATAGGTAGGCATTTGAGTTTCTTATTTTCATTTTAACTAACTTGTTGTTATTTTACATTTTTATCATCATTTTAGCTAGTCACTATTTTAGCATGTTGATATTTTGGTTTTTTATTATCATTTTTATTTTATCTTGTAATCATCATTTTACTTTATGTTAGCTAATTATCATCATTTTAGCTTGTAACTATTTTAGAATGTTGTTTCACATTGTCATTTTAGCGTCACTATTTTAGCGTCACTATTTTAGCATGTACCCTTTTATTATCATTTTAGCTCATTATAATTTAACTTTAAAATAATGTTACCTTTTTATCTTGTCCCAATTTAAGCTTGTCATTTTACCTTGTCACTAATTTAGCATGTTAACAATTGTTTCACATTGTAATTTTGGCTAGTTATCATAATTTCAGCTTACTGTCATTTTAGCTTAACTCCATTCTAGCATGTAGACATTTTACTTTAAGGTAATGCTTATCATCATTATTATTGCTTACCCTAATTTTAGCATGTCACCTTTTTAGCTTGTCACTAATTAAGCATGTTTTTTCACATTTTAGCTAGTCATGCTAATTTTAGTTTGCCTACATTTTGTCTTATCACCATTTTAGCATGCAGACATTTTAGCTTTTTATTATCATTTTAACTTGTTGTTATCTTATATTTTTATTTTAGTGTGTATCATCATTTTACTTTATGCTAGCTTGACATCATCATTTTAGCTAGTCAATATTTTAGCATGTTGACATTTGGGCTTTTAATTATCATTTTAGCTCATCATAAATTAAGCTCGCTGTCATTTTAGCTTGTAACTATTTTAGAATGTTTTACATTGTCATTTTGGCTAGTCATCATAATTTTAGCTTGTCACCATTTTAGCATGGAGGCATTTTAGCTTCTTATCATTTTAACTTGTTCTCATTTTATATTTTTATTAAGGCTTGTAATTATAATTTTACTTTTTGTTAACTCGTCATTATCGTTTAAGCTTCAATATTTTAGCATTTACACATTTTAGCTATTATCACTTAAGTTCATCATAATTTTACTTTAAGATAATGTTAACTTGCGCTAATTTTAGCTTGTTAGTATTTCAGCATGTTGTGTCACATTGATATTTTGACTAGTTACCATAATTTTAGCTTGGTGTCATTTTAGCTTGTCACAATTTTTGCAATTAGACATTTTAGCGTTTTATTATCATTTTGGCTTTTCATTATAATTTTAGCTCATTATAATTTTACTCCTAGGTAACACTAGCTTGTCATTATAATTTTATTTTGCCCTAATTTTATGTCACCTTTTTAGCTGTTATTTTAGCCTGTTACTATTTTAGCATGTTAAAAATTGTTTCACATTGTCATTTTGGCTAGTCATCATAATTTCAGCTTGCTGCCATTGTAATATGTGGACATTTAACTTTTAGGTAATGTTAGCCCCAATTTTAGCATGTCAGTTTTTTAGCTTGTCATCATAATTTAAGCTTGCTGTCAGTTTAGCTTGTCATTATTAAGCATTTTGTTTTACATTGTAATCTTTTTTTTACTTTATGTAAGTTTGTCATCATTATTTTAGCAAGTCAACATTTTAGCTTTTCATCATTATTTTAGCTGGTCACTATTTAAGCATGTTGTTTTACATTGTCATTCATCATAATTTCAGCTTGCTGTCATTTTGGCTTGTCACCATTTTAGCTCTTTATTATCATTTTAGTTTGATGTCATTTCACATTTTTATTTTAGCTTGTAATCACCATTTTAGCTCAGTAGTCCCTATTTTGGAATGTAGACATTTTGTCATTTAATTATAATTTTAGCTTAATCTTAATTTTTCTCTGAGGTAATGTTAGCTTGTCACTATTTTAGCATGTTATTTCACATTGTCATTTTGGCTTATCTTCATAATTTTAGCTTGCTGTCATCATCATTAAAATGCTGTTTTTATATAAAATCAAAAGTCAAGTTCCTACTATTCAATAATGCATAACAAAAATAGCAAAATGTTATGGCATATTATAGATAATGGGTTTCGCGTTTTTCAAACATATCCATAACCAATTTATAAAATGCTGTTATATCATCGCATCAATTTATTTAATAACTCTCCAAAGCGTGGAATTTTAGCGAAAATCTAGAGACATGTGCTCAATAAATTTGTACAACGTGCTACGCCTATGCAATTTTCTTACTACCAGGCATTACAATTTGTGTTTGACACCTGTTTAACTATTTATGATAAATGAGATTATTTGCATACTTCCTTTCCCTATCGATTCTATTAATATTTATCCATTCTATTTTCTTTTCAATGCCTGCTCTGCTTGCCTGCTCGCCAGGTTTTTACGCGTTACGTAATTTTTTACTTAGATTAAATGCTAAGAACTGGTTTCATTACTTGCTAAATTCAATGAGCTTGCAAGCAAAAAAACAAAATACACAAATCAACTAAAACGCATCTAATTAACCAAATTTAACGTATCGCTTAACTCTTCAAACAAAATCCACCATAATGTCTATGTTCATGTGCTCGAAGAAGCACGTTAAGTAAAAACGACTCACATTGGGCAGAAGTTACGTTTAAAAAATTTTATAAAGTTATTTCCAAATGTTTATATTGTAAAGAATTCAAACAAAGTTTGCAAAAAGCTGGAAATGTGTAGTTCAGTGATCAAAATAAGAATACAAAAATTAAGGCTGCATGTTTTCCTTTTTACCTTCAAGCACCTGACTCAAAACGCTTCAGTAAACTCATGAATCATTCTTGGAACTTCGTATCAATGGCTAGATAACAGGAAAATATCAATTACTCTCTTGCAGACACGTTGTTACCCTGATGAAGATGAAACATGCGTTCATCTGAGGCATACATGTCCGTTCTGCATAAGGAGTAAAAGAGTACTTTATCTGCTTCCTAATGCTACACTGTTTAAAATATCTGTGGTGTAAAAAGTAATCTTAAAATGGTGTCAAAATCCAACACCAAGTGGTGTTAATATAACACCATGAATTATGGTTGAAAATGTGTACCGATCGCGGCAAAGGCGGTGTGGATCACGTGATGTTCTTAAATCTCGCCTCTGTTGACTTACATGAAGAATATATAAACTCAGGTGGTCCTTTGCTTTGGTGTGACACTACAAGTTGTTCGATACTTAAGAGACCTTAAATAGGTGGAAACAGCTGTTAATACTTGAAGTATTTTAAGTTAGTGGAACGCAGTAAAAACATTATCTCTAGCGAGTTGAAGGTTCCATTTTCTGGAATAATACCACTGGTAATATACTAGTAATGCGTCAAGGAACTTCCTGTTTCCTTTTTTTCCTTTTTTCTGTGTAGTATGATTTAATTTGACCACAAACACATAAAATTTAACACTGAAAAGGAGTTCAATTTACACCAGGTCAAATTTATTTTAATACTGTGTAAAAGTTAAATTAACACCATTTTAGTATTTGAATTTACACCGGCCAACGAACCATATTTAACACCATTTTGGTTTGTATCGATAAAGACCATGTATGGTGTTAATCTGGTGTTAAAATGGTCATGAAATTTTGAACAGTGTACACCATCGAGAAATACTTTCTTTTCAATTTGTCCCAAGGTGCACGAGACTTGGTAAGCGGAATGTAATTCGGGCGAAAATATCAAGGCCTATCAAGTGACCCATGACCCGGGGCGATCTGCTTCGGAGCAGCCAGCAGATTATGCAAGTTAATTACTATTATTAGTATTGGTGGAATTCACAAACACCCAGTGTTTCTGCCTTTTGAGACTGCAGTCTTTCCGGTCTTAGTTTGTACCAAGCACGACAAGCGTATTCCACTTTGTTTGAAGAAAATATTAGCAACAAATGTTACTATAATGTATAAATCCTTTTGTGTGTTTTGACATACATTAAGGCCTTTTTATAAACAGTCTATCGTATTTTTGGCACAGTTACTCATGCTTAACCGTTCGATATCAAGTAAAAAACTGTTAAATATTTCATGCACGACAATTAAAATATTTAGGCTTTTCATTCAATAGTGTAGGTCAAGGTTCTAAAGCAATTGAATGTCTAGTTGGCGGGTAACATTAAATAATTACTTTTATATCGGTTTATAAACAAACTACATGGACTTTTATCAAGAAATGAACTCGTAAAGATTTATTGATTTAACGGGATTAAAATGTTAATGGGCGAAATCCACTGATAACTTGGATAAATATAATCTAGTTCTAAACTTCTTGAGGCTTTAAAAAGTAAATGACTTCTGGATATGTTTGCAAAGCCTTTTAAAGTAGTCGGGCTAACAACCAATTGAGGCTTATGGTGGCTTGACGATATCAAAGAAGTAGAAGAAAAATGATGGTAGCCCTGAACAACTAAATGGAAAATACCTGTGTTCAGAAGTGAACATACCTGTGTTCAGAAGTGAAAGAAGAAGAAGTGCGTTTAATGGCATTAAGGAAAAAGTTGAACCACCTTTCTTTAAAACAATAAATTATTTAATTTGGTTACCATTTGGTTTAGTCATCTTTATTTCAATTTGGTTATTCATACATTTCATGAACAATGCGTTAATAAGTTTTACGAACGTATTTGCCACCGCAATATCCAATTAATTGTTTGATGATTTCCTGGGAGTCACTTAAATATAAATGTTGTGGTTAAAAAGAGGAAATTTGGTATAAAGTTGCATAGATACAGCACTTGAATGAAAACAATTTCATTGACCCTTCCATTGAATTGATCCCTTTGATGAACCAACCCAAATTACTATGTCGACAATAAACATCCTCGAGTTTAAACGTGCCTGTCTCCAGCAGCTTGAAATGTTAATTCCACAAAGGTACAATTACAACTGACAGTAAGAAAGAAGTTACAGTGTAACTGTTACACCATTGTTTTTAGAACTTTACTAGAAGACTAGCTTTATAAAATATTATTATTATTATTACTATTATTATTATTATTATTATAAAATATGACAAAATAACACGTGAACAGCTTGTGGCTTGGAGTAAGTTATGTATATGAATTTAAGGGCTGGTTCCACTAATTTTATTTGCATGTTTTGTTCATAAAAAAATATATATATTTTATAAGTTAAAAAATAAAAATACCCCCAAGCAGAAAATAACATCGGCTCGTTGGTCTAGGGGTATGATTCTCGCTTCGGGTGCGAGAGGTCCCGGGTTCAAATCCCGGACGAGCCCTTTGGAAATAACTTTTTAACCCAGCACGCTGGGTAGCTTAGTGAACAAGCTTTTGAATTTGATACCAGTCTCAGGTTTAAATCTAGGGTGGTATTTAACAAATAAAAATGCAAAAGCAAATTTCAAACGTATTTTTTTGGTTTATACATTTATTATGTTAAAATAATATGGCGCAATCTAGTGATAATGTAACAAATATTTTTGACCTTGTTTTTAAGTTTTTTATATTTTTTATAAAATTGGATATTTTTCATAATTTAATTGTTTTATTTAAAAAAAATTTGAATTTACCATGAAATTTGTTTTTCTTTTTTTAGGGGGATTTCTTAATAATTTAATATTTAAAGGTTTTTATAATTTTGTACGGTCTTTTTATAAATTTTAAGGATTTAAATTCTTTTAAATAATGTTTTTTTATTAAAAAAAAATTAAACATTCAAAAATGCTTTTTAAATTATTTACCTAATTAAATAATTCAAAACTTGTATGCCGCAATAAGTCATTGTAACACAATTTGTTTTTGTCTATTTTCCTCGTCTTAATTTCCACCAATCACAAACGCGCAATTTTGAATTACAGATGGTTTCTAGGTGGAAAAACTGTATGACAGCACCTGCATATGTCAGCAGTTTTTTCGAGTTTACCCGGTTGGCACAATTGACTTGAAGCGAACTGTCAAAATTAAATATTTAATGTCAGACATAGATTTTAAAATTTCGTGAAAATTTGAGCCCGCGAAAAAAACGATTTTTTTTTCGGAAAAAAACGGAAAAATCGGGAATTCTTCAGAAAAATTGACTTTTGCACTTTTTTTAATTTTATTTAAAGGTTAATACGAAAAAAAATAAAGGTCAATTTTTCTCAAATTTTCCAAATATCTTTACACTGATATCAAGAAAAAAGTGAATTTTTGACTATAATTTTGATTATAATTATATAATACATTATTATAATTATTCCTATTAATATAAAGGTTTTTTATTCTGTAATAAATGTATTTTTCTACTCCCACCTTTAAAACGCCCTTTATCGTACATGTTTCCATGACACTAAGCGACCTTTTAAATACAAATTGACAAGTTGTGGCTTTATGGCGCTTTAGTCACGGGCTGAAGTTAGCAACAGGTTTTTAGTCACGGGCTGAAGTTAGTTGACAGTTGTCAAATAAAGTGCCTTTATTGTAAAATAATACTAAATGTGAAAATTATTTTATTATCTCAATACAAAAATACTTATAATAAATGTATTTACTTGTATTAATATAATTTTGATAAACAAAACAAAAAAAAACAAGAGCTAAAAAAGTAATTGGCCACCTTGTGGCAAACAAAAAATTTCATTTTGTGCCTCAGACAGACATACATCTATCTTCTCAAGATATTCCAAGAATCAACTGGCAATATAAGATACGATACAATACTGAAGAAATAAATAAACACGTTTGGGTTTGCCAGGAAAATTATTAATATCCTGTAGACATAAATAAATTACTAATAACATCCACATTGAATGCTAAAACTGACAAATAACTTCTTTAGTGCTATAATAAATATTATTTAACTTTGCACATTTTATGAAAAAGTTAAAGATGGTACAAATTTGTGGCCTTCAAAATTAAAGATACTTGCGCTTATGGAGCATTTTTCATGGAATGTTCCAAAAAAATTTACCAAATTAAAAAAAAGACAAACTTGAAGTTTTATCGCAAATATTTTAACACATTTTATTTTTTTAGGGTATTTTTTTTCAAACAATTTGAAAGAGAGTAACGTAAGTATACTTAATAATATTAATAATTTAAAAAAATATTTTAATAAAATAAATTATTAGGTATATTTTCCTAATTATTATTTAGGTATGTCATATTTAATATAACGTATATATAACGTTAATATAACGTATATATAACGTTCATCGAACACTTACAAAAAAAATTATCACCAGTTTTATTTCGTTTAAATTTATTATAATTTTATGTTTTGTTTTTTATTTTTATATTTATATAAATAGATTTTTTGTAATGATTACAATTATAATAATTTTAATATTTTATTGGAAATAAAACTATATAAAGGCAAAATTAAATTAAACCTTTTTTTATTTTATAATTAAAACTGCAAAATTGTTTTACTTTGTTAAATAATTTTAATGGAAATGTATTTTACTGATTTACTGATTTTATTTCCAAATTAACAAAAAATATTTTCATTAATAATAGAAAGTGCCTAATTTAATTTAATGCTTACCCAATTTATTTTTGCGTTTTATATACAATTTACAAAACGTAAAAATATTAATTCCTATAAAATTGGGTCAGTAGTTCTACATACATAGTACATAGTCTACGGTAAATCTTGTTTTGTTAAATGGGTAAACACAATTAAAGTTATGTAAATATGTGCAATTAAAAATATTTTTTAATTAAAACTTTACAAGGTGTTATACGTAACAAAATAGGCGCGCTGCTATTCATTAAATTTTAGACCAACAGAAATAAAAATTGGATTAAGCAAGGCAGACTTATATAATGTTGTGATTTAAATTTTTGTAAATATTTTAACTGCAGTTGGGCATACTTTACGCTAATTTTTAAATAAAATAGTTTTCTAAATTTTAAAAAAATCGAAGAAATTAAAATAAAATTTTTTAATTTACCCTGTATATGCTATCGTTACTGAAAATAGTGCGAATTTGCCGAATAATCCTTATAATTATTAAGTAATTGAAGGGGTAAGAAGCAAAAGGGTACAAGTACAAAAAAGAGAAGTGGAGTTATTAACTAAAGTTCTTACTATACGAGGTGTGTTCAGAAAATATCGGGAATTCGATCTTTGGGATAGCCTTTAGTTCTTTCAGCGATGCGCTTTTAATGTCATCTATGCTTGCAAAACGACGGCCCTTTAAGGTTCTCTTTATTTTTGGGAATAGGAAAAAGTCAAACAGAGGCATGTCTGGCGAATATGGAGGATGGGGCATCATTACAGTATTCTTTTTGGCCAAAAATTTTGTTCAAAATTTAACAATTTTAGAACAAATTTTGCTGCCACGCATTTCATACCCAAAACATTCAAAAAAATTTCATGGGATGAGCCAATCGATATACCAACATCATCAGCGACTTCTCTGATGGTTTATAACCATTTCTTCCATGTTTTTATCTGTTGTTAATGTGCTTGTGCGTTCGGGGCGTTCGTCATCTTCAACGTCTTCACGGCCATCTTGGAAACTCTTATACCACTTGTAAACTCTTGTTTTACTTATAGCAGACTCACTATAGAACTTTGTTAACATTTCACAGAATTTATTTTATTTTTTTAACCAAAATTGGATACAAACTCTTTGATCCATTTCTTTTAACGAACGAAAAATCGCCGAGCTCATAAAACACGTCTAACCTTAGCGGCTGCCACAGACAAAGTAAACAATGAAAACAGCTAAAGTTTTTATCATACTTCGGGGGCATGTATACCAACATAATAAAGAAAATTTTATGGCAACCCTCCGAACCCGCGAAATTTAACAATTCCCGTTATTTTCAGAACACACCTCGTATACAAAAATCTGGATACTTATTTCAATATTGTTTTTGCATTAATCAATTCGTACAATTTTTACGCTATGAGAAAATAAAAAAAATCGACTCTAAACTTTCCAATTCTGCACTTGTACCTTTTTTCTTCTTACCCCTTCAATTATATAACGCCAATGAACTTTAATCTAAAAAGGATGTGTTTATATGAAAAGGTTACCAAGACTTATACGCATGTATTAATTTATTACAAACCCATAAGGCTTGTTAGCAAAAACTTTTTGCACAAAAACAAAATTCAAAAGTTGTATTTGTTGTGTAACCTAAAGGAATTTAACGCGTTCGCTAAATGTACCTGGCAAAATGAACGAAAGCAAAAATTACTTTTAATTAAAATAAATAATTACGTTAATAAGTCAATTGAACGGGGTCACAGTAGAGTCAATGCAAACTTAGCAATAATTTCGTTAAACTGTGTCAAGCGACAGTAAACTGCAATCAAATATGTTTTTATTTATTCCATAATTTGATCTGTTTTAACGATTTTTAAAATGTCGTTATGTCAAATTTTCCTGTGAAAAGCGATTTTTGTTCCTCAAAAATACACAACCGTTTAAATCCAATATAAAAACAGTTTTTTATAGCGAAAGTGAAAAGAATGTTTATATATATATATATATTAGGGTGTGCCAAAAAAACTCGATATTTTTGTTTTCTTGCTCTCCACCCAAAATATCGTAGAATATGTCCGAACAAATATCCTGTTAAAAGCGGAGCTCATAATTTCAATTTTAAGAGGTCCTTCATCGATTCTGAAGTTTTGCCGCTTAAATAGCAAAGAAAACTGACTTTTTTACCTTATTTATTCTTGCAACCTAGGAAGAATTTTTTTTCATAAAATCAATGACTGAATCTTACAAAGCATTGAATTTGGACGAAAGCGGAAAAACTTCAGATTCGATGAAGGACCTCTTAAAATTGAAATTATGAGCTCCGCTTTTAACAGAATATTTGTTCGGACTTATTCTACGATATTTTGGCACACCCTAATATATATTTATATATATATAAATATAATTTTAACAATCTCTTTTTATGTTTATTTTGCATTCTTTCAATATTTAATTTGATACCTATTATGTATTATGTAACATACATAAACATTATAAAACTCGATGTACATATTAAGGGTATCAAATAACTTTTAGTGTAAGCAATATTCGTTCTAAATATAGCGATACTACATTTTTAGTTGGAAGGAGACGTTCTATATTTATGTCGAAGAAATATTATTAAATGTCTAGACAGACACGATAGAAGAAATGTCTTGAATAATATTTTAAAATAAACATTGTTATTGCATGACATTTTATAGAAACAATGGGGTCTATTCTCAAGTTGTCGACAATATAATTTGGAAGGAAATTGCTTTTTAGAAGGTTGGAGCTTTTTACTTATATGGTTACAGGTCAGTTCGTATCTTCCGCAAAAGCCGAATTTTTTGTTAAATTTTTTTGATCAGGTTGCTAATAATAACCAGAAACAGCATTGGGCCCAAGACTGAACCATGAGGGACTCCAGTTAGAACTTTATATACTATGATCGATTTAGAAAGACATCAACTAGGATTGATAGTAAAGGCCCTCTAATTCCTTAGTGGTGCAATACATTATGGGAACCTTTTCAAAGTCAGAATAAAAACCCCTATTGGTTCCCCTTGTTCATCGGCAGCGGTCCAGCCCAGTATTTTTTTGACAAAAAGTTTGTAAATGTGGGCTGCCATTTCTGAAACTATTACCTTTTTCATGATTTGCACAGTGTGCTAGTTAGATGGTAATTTTTGAGGTTATAAATCTTTTTCAAAGTTTTTGCGAAAAACTGATTTTAAAGAAATATGGCTATCGAAAGGTCCAAGTTACATACAGTCTATTCCATAGACTCAATGAATTATGAAGTTTTGGATTTTGGCATTATATAAAAAAATTTACCAACTATTTAGTAACTATAGTTACTAAATAGTTGGTAAATTTTTTTGACAAACCAGGGAGCCAGGGTTGCCAGGTTGTTTTAAATCAGAAGAGAACGATTATAATTATTTAATAAATAGTTCAATTTTATTTGTTTGAAACTTTAAAAATAACAAAAAAATTAATAATATGTCAAAAATAATTTAATTTAGTTAATTTGATTACTTTTAATATTAAAAAAAAAACAATAATAGCATATGGCAACAGCGCGGCATGCAGCCAGATACAAGGGCATGCAGTTTGATCTACTGTGTTTGTTCAGTAGTTCCGACGCTGTCGTAGGGAAATGTGTATAGTTTTTAAGAAATACATTTTCGCCATTAACTGGAATTTAATGGATTTTAAACAATACTTAGTTTTTATTTGCATAAATGCATTAAAACAAAACAAACGAATTCGATTAAATTAAAACCTTTAAATTCTCAATCCCTACCACAGTGGGCGGGGTTTGGGCACTTGTTTTATTTAAGTGTATCTATTCGTTTTAATACACACTGTATAAAAATTTAAGTTTAGCATTAAAGCAACCATAGAAACAGAAATAAACATTTCAGGTGCGTATGTTCCGCCAGTATTAATTATAGGTACGATCCCACGTATTAACGTCTGTTATTATCCGGATAATCCAGATCTGTAGATCGTTAAATGTGCCTATTTCGATCATAATTATTGCAAAGTAGCATTTGCAACAGCGTTGCAAATTTTAAATGAAGTAGTCGCCAGTATTGCCTCGTACGGTTTCTTATTAAATTATTCTTACTGCCGCTAAAACTAGACAATAACAGCGCACTCGTATGCTTTTCTCTACGGACTGATTTTATATTTATTGTTTCTATGATATGTGTATGAGTGTATCTTAGAGCATACAACGCATGGATAAGCGCTCTTTTGGGGTGTTTAAAAACTAAGTCGATGTAACGTTGAAGTTTCTTGGATTTGAGGTTATGTTTTTTAAAAATAACTTTTCAACCATTAAAGATTTTTGATATATTTTACATTAGATCTCCCTGAATTATATTCTCTAAGGTGTCTTATGTATATGATCGCATATAAGTGTATGTAATATTCGCAATTTACTAATGTAACTGGGGAATTTAAGATTATGGGAAATACGATTTACCTGGTATTGCTAATGTCATAGGAATATGTTATAAATGCTTATGGTTTCTTGTTTTTATTATTGCTTATTTATTAGAATCTTTATTTTACTTAGGAAATAATAACACTAAATCTTGGGTAGGTAATGCATTTTTTTAACATAAATAATTTCAGCAAAAGACGACCTTTTGGGCATCACCAGTGCCGGGTATCCAGGTGGTGTTCTCTGAATTTGAGCGCATTGAGATTAAGATTATCTTACTCAATGCCTTAAGTATATTAAACATTAAAACGTCCATCAATTACTGTCGATTTAAATAAAATTTTCCAACGGATTCCTAAACAAACCGAAAGGTTAGATCGTAATGAAATTGACACGAACACCACGCCACAAATACACGTGTAATGCATTAAAGTACAAATAATATATGTTTATGCGTGTAGGTATACATATACGATTTTTTTTCGCATTATTTCAAAAGTTTTACAATTAATAGAAGACCCATAATGTTAAGCTGTTAAAGATAACTCAAATTTTAGTTTTTTTTAATAGCAATTTCTACATTCTGTCCCACTTGGCAAGTTTCCACTATGACCTTTTTGCATTAAAAGCTATTTTTATCCTAACTCCACGTACGGAACGCTGTCTTTTGAAAATTTGGCATTTAAGGCTTTTCAGGTTATGTATCTGTCAAAGTATACTCAATGAAAGAAATAATATTTATAGTGTTACCACTTATGTTTAAGCGTTAAAAGTTAATAAATCTTTATAGTATCACAATAACAATGGTTGGTTTAAGAATTTAGGAATATAAATACTGCATTTAATGAAATTCCAAAGTGTAAGGTACAATATAAGTGATATTTTTGTGCATTGGGTCTACATTTCTCCATCAAATAGTTTTAACTAAACAGGATTTATTTAAAAAAATCTAACTTTTCTATTATGAAGTAAGAATATCTGTATCAAAGGTAGGTTAATGCATTAGAAAAGGAAATATCATCTAATTTTGTATTTTAAGGTTAGAAAAATCTATTTTGACCAAAATAAGTGGATTATTTGGAAGAGTGTGTTAATATGGTCATAAATAAATATAGGGATACTAAATAATTGTTAAATAAGGTACAAAATAAATTGAAGCTTTTATACTTCCAACAACAAAACTTGTGCATATATGCACATATGCAGGTATACCTCTCGATTATAGATTATAAGAAAACAAACAATTTTTAGAGAAACTTGCAATGTGAAAATATTTAATACTCCCATGACATGTGATTTATTAAAATATTAAAGAACTTTATAATAATTTTTCGATGTAGATCAAATTCAGTCGAAGCTTTTTAACTATTTGTATTGACAAAACTTTATGTAGGTACACTTTAAGCTGGATAAGAAAAACTACCACATTTTTAAATACCATATTATACTGTCTTTTAAATAATCCAAAATACTTATTTATTTTGGACAAAATAAATTTTTCTAACCTTAAATTTACAAAATTAGTTGGTATTTTTGTTATAATATATTAACCTACCTTTAATACAGATATTCTTATTCCATAATAGAGAAGCTAGATTTTTTTTAATAAATGCTGTTTAGTTAAAATTATTTTATAGAGAAAACCAGATATTTGAACCAAATGCACAAAAATATTACTTATTTGGTACCATACACTTTAGAATTTCATTAAATGCAGTATTTATATTCTTAAATTCTTAAACCATCCATTGTTATTGTAACGTTATAAAGATTTGTAAATTTTTAACGCCTAAACATAATATTATTTCTTTCTTTGACTATACTTTGACAGATACATAAGCTGAAACGCCTTAAATGCCAAACTTTTAAAAGACTGCGAACGATTTTATAGCTCTCAATTAATTAGTTATAAACAAGTCGGTGTTGAATTTGATTACCAAATTACAATTCAAATATATGTTGCGATCGCTATCTGGAAGAGATAAAGGAATAATTAAACAGGAGTTACGTAACACGTATCTTTCTGCCGTGTTTTAAATGTATTTTATCGCCATATCGCCGTGGGAATTTCGGGGATATTTAAATGATTATGAAGTTCTTTTATTGTTGAGAAAATTATGAAATGTTTTTGGGTCATTTTCAAGAAACTCCCGCTTTTTTTTGCTTAAATTGACTTTTGGTTGGATTTTTATAAATGTTTAGAGTTTTGTTTACTTACATTTAAGACAGGCAGTGCACTTTTTAATTTTTTTTTAGGTTTTTTTCAGAAAAATGTGTTTAGCTAGCTTTATAAGTCTCCACTGTGTTACCAATTTGAAATCCAAAATTTAATTCAATAAAAAAAGTTTTTATAAAAATAATTTGAAATAAAATGTACTTATAGTTCACAAACTTTTGACTTACTTTTTAAAAGACACCATTCCGATTCTTTGTTAAAAAAACAATACCATTAATAATTTCTTTTAGTCACTGTATTAGTGAGTTAAACTCTAAATTATAAACAGGTATTACCAAGTGATAGTAAAATCATTTTAAGGATTTTTTTTAACAAAAACTAAAAAAAGTAACGAAATAGACATTGGTATCACAACGGACTGGGGTACACAAAGGACTTAATCAGATAACGTAAAAAAGAAACTATATAGGGTGGTACGATTTTAGAGTAATGCATAAACAAAATCCCTTGTAGTGGTGCTCACTTGCAGAATAACAACTTAGATTTCTAAATTGTAGACACCCTTTTTCTTTGACTATAAGCTGGTGTCTTTTAGTACTTGTATATTGCGTGGAATGTAATCTATATCATGAGTTGTAATCACAAATAATTTTAAATTGGTTTATCATAAACTACTTTTAATAAAAGCGACGGTAAATATCCACTTTGTTATCGAAAAATTCTATTGCGTTATCCTAAATTCTATTGCGTTATCCTAAATTTCATTGCGTTACCATAAGGTAACGTAATGGACTCGGTAACGCAGTGGACAAAGTTTTGTGAAACCATATTTAAAAAATAATAATAAAACATTACAGTCATTAATTACTCTCAATGAGCTTTAGTGCCCTAAAATAAACATAAACATGAAAAATAGAATTTTTTATTACCTTATTTTTATTATTTTTTTGAGTAACTCACCGGACAAACAATTATTACATTCGCGTTTCCCGCACCTGTTTCAACCGATATCTTCTTCCTGATTGAATAAATAAATTCAGCTGGGTAATGTGTACGTCCGAACATCATTTGTTAATCACGTGAGTGCCAAAAAAGTTGCCATATATATGTTTTTTTAAATATTCTATCGGTAACGCGACGGACGTAACGCAACGGAAAAAATGTCTGAGACATGAGTCAAATTTAAAAAAAGTAGATTAAAATTAATTAATTTATATATGGGTGAATATCCAAAACGGGGATAAATTGGGGTGGTAAAAAAATAAAAAGCAAAGATTAATAAAACACTAGCAAAATAATACCTCACCGTGTATTTCTTAATAACATAAAGTAATTTCAAGGCGGCTATATTAATTAAACTTAATACTTTTCTATTATTTAACAAAAAATAAATTTAATTTTTTATAATTTAACTATATTATATAAATTATCGTTAATAATGCCTTAACTTATATGAGCTAAGAGTTTAGGGCAATAATATGAAAGTAAACAACTCAATGGACATACCTTTTAACTCCATGGAGTTGATGTTTTTATAGTTAAAGTCACAAACTTTAGATATTGGTACATAATGTATCTTTACTAAAAGATTCTTTAGTTAACTGCAATTTAAGCAAAGCATATTTGGTTATTTCACCTGAAGAAAGTTTAAATTTCAATTGTATTTAAATCCCTTTGATATTAAAGACATTCAAATAATTGTTCTTAATAAATTTTTATTAAATATTACACCCCCTTTGCCTTGCTTACACAAATCAACACTAAACCACTCAAACGACGAAGTCTTCAAACATTACTAAAATACTTTTTATACAGGGGATTTATCATATATTAAAAGACTGCAAAGAACTGTAAAGCTGTAAAATGGTGTCTCATGCTTTATTCGACATTTTAGGTTAAAATATCAATAAGTTTGCTTTTTTAAATATTTTTTTTACTAATTTTCACATATCTTAAGACTGTTGGGTAAGTATTATCTAAATTATCTAAAAACCAACTTGGGAAATGGACAACAAATGTGTGTTCCAAAAAAATCCTTAAACACGTCATTCAGATTTGAATAGAATATGAAATTCTCAATTCAGCAATATATGATACCAAAAGGTATAAATGTGCATATTGCTAAAATCACAATTTTATAATCTATTAGAATTTCAAAAAAATAGTTGACTTTTAAAACTGTGTTGTGTGTACTATGGTAAAAAAAAAATATTTTACAAATATGTTTGTCCAATTATAGCAAGTAGTATATCTCGTGTCCTGTCACAGGACCCTGTTTCTTTGAGAACAGGGTTTTCAGTTTTTCTTAAAAAATAAAGTCTAGACATATTCTTAGATAAAATACTTGGCAGTGTAATTTATTAATCACAATGGAAAAATAAACAACTTTGCGTCTTTTACCGTGGAAATAAATAAAATGTAAAAAATATTGAAAGCACGGTCGTGATAAAGATATGAGAGGATAATGTTGTAGGTGGATTTTGCATGTACACGTCCTTATACAAAGTCAATTTGAAATTTTTTGCCAAGATCGTATCGGACACCTGCAAACAACTTTTTCAGATAGCAGTCGCAATTAATTTATATTTATTGTTTTACATTGAATTTCCCCTGCTTAACTGATGATTCAATTCTTGCAAGTGATTTTAATAACAGGATCCCATTCCGCACTGCATTACAACTGCTATCTATTGTATCGCCAATTAGCTAGTGGGATTTAATGGACATCGGAAACCGAAACCGTGTTGGTTTCAACTTCCATGTCAACCTCTTTTTTTACACCTCAATTGTACAGTAAATGTGCAGTTGGGTTTGTTTTTTAATCTTTCCAAATCATTGTTAGAGTAGTATTTATAAACTTGTTGTTTTACTTGGTTAAAATATGTCGAGTATTATAAAACCAGTATAAGATTAATAGGGCATTAATAGCAATTTTTTAATTATAATTTGAAGAGTACTATGCTCCACACCTCAAAGTCCCACCACGTGACCACGAACGGAACGCAGTCTTTTGAAAATTTGTCATTTAAGGCTTCTTAGGTTATGTATCTGTCAAAGTATAGTCAACGAAAAAAATTATAATTTAGACGTTAAATATGTATAAATCTTTATAACATTAGAATAACAATGGATGGTTTAAGAATTTAAGAATATAAATACTGCATTTAATAAAATTCTAAAATGTATAGTGCCAAATAAGTTATATTTTTGTGCATTTGGTCCAAATATCTGGTTTTCTCTATTATAGAATAAGAATATCTGTAACCCCTTAAAGGTAGGTTAATATATTATAACAAAAATATCATTTAATTTTGTAATTTTAAGGTTAGAAAAATTTCTTTTGACCAAAATAAATAAGTATTTTGGATTATTTAAAAGACTGTATAATATGGTATTTAAAAATGTGATAGTTTTTCTTATCCAGCTTAAAGTGTACCTACATAAAGTTTTGTCAATACAAATAGTTAAAAAGCTTCGACTGAATTTGATCTACATCAAAAAATCATTATAACTTTAAAATTTTTAATAAATCACATGTCATGGGAGTATTAAATATTTTCACATTGCAAGTTTCTCTACAAAATGTTTGTTTTCTTATAATCTAACTTAAAGTAAGTATGCCCAGAGGTATGCATTGCACAAGTTTTGTCGTTAGAAGTATAAAAGCTTCAATTTAATTTCAACAATTATTTAGTATACCTATATTTATTTATGACCATATTAACACACTCTTTCAAATTATCCACTTATTTATTTTGGTCAAAATAGATTTTTCTAACCTTAAAATACAAAATTAAATGATATTTTTTGTTCTTATACATTAACCTACCCTTGATACAGATATTCTTATTTCATAATAGAGAAGATTTTTTTTAATAAATGCTGTTTAGTTAAAACTATTTTATGGAGAAATGTAGTCCCAATGCACAAAAATATCACTTATATTGCACCTTACACTTTGGAATTTTATTAAATGCAGTATTTATATTCCTAAATTCTTAAACCAACCATTGTTATCGTGATACTATAAAGATTTATTAACTTTTAACGTTTAAACATAAGCGGTAACACTATAAATATTATTTCTTTCATTGACTATACTTTGACAGATACATAACCTGAAAAGCCTTAAATGCCAAATTTTCAAAAGACTGCGTTCCGTACGTAGTCACGTGGTGGGACTTTGAGGTGTGGAGCATAGTACATTAAATTATTGGCATAAGAATAAGCTGCCTTTAAGAATTTTTAGTTTATCCTAAGGTAACTTTAAACCCAATAAAGTTTTATTAAACACATTAAAGCACAAATTAAAAATATCTAAAAGATATTTCCCAGACAAATAATTTACATTTAATCATAATAAACAATATTTACACACAATTATAGCAAATAGTATAAACGTTTTTACCTTGTTTAAAACAAACACAATAATTAAACCAATTAATTTATATTTAATTAATTTACACAACTTTTATTGGTGACCCAAGGTTACCTATTTAGTGCCAACTAATCGAAAACAAGAAAAAAATTTGAATCGATATTTGTCACATATTTTATGCAAAAATCTAACTTTGTTTTAATAAATAAAATTAAGACATTTACATTGTCATTAGGATACTGGAGCTGAACACCTTAATTAAGGTGGAGCAATTTGCATACAGGGTGATGTAGTAATAAGAATCTGGGTCTCGTTAGCACGAAATTAGTAAGGAAATTACATAATTACTGCGAATTTTCAAGGGAAAATGCCTTTTTATAAACTTTAAGGGCTAAACGAAGTGATTAACTAATTATAATCTAGTTTGCAGTGCTTAATTTGCTCAGTTTTACTTACTTAATCATGGCAATTAAGCTTGACTCTTCTGTATTGTTAAATATTGCTTTTGATTAAAAAAACCTATTGGTTCAGTTTGATTTTTATGATTGATAGTTTTTTGCTGTTAAATGGTTGACTTTAGAGATAAAAGAGTAGAACATTTTCTGTGGGAAATTGATGCTTCCTTAAAAAAGTTAAATAAGTCTAACCTCTAAAATTAATATTTTAAGAGATAAATGGACTTAAAGTCGTCAAATTTAAAACGCAAAATGTCAAGATTATAAATAAATAAATAAAACTCAAACCTCAATGGATGCTGTAATAAGTATATCATACAAGAAAAGTAGCACCTTTGTAAATGGAAATAATACATGGGAGTGTATAATTTGTAAAGCTATGTAGCGAGAGTGAATTTCTTTTATTTCCTCTTGAAACCGGAAAGATAAAAAAGGATGTGCTTATACGCAAATAGTAATTGTGAACGCTAAGCAGGAAACATGCTTAAGGAATAAGTACAATTAAATAAGGTGAGACTAGCAGGAGGAAACAAAAGGAATAGCAGGAGTTTGTTGACCACTGCAAAGACGTATTTATTGTATGTTAATTATAACTTTTAAATAAAAAATTTGTTTGTTGAAAACTAGTTTAACAGGAGAACATATTTTCAGTCTCCAAGCAGTATAGTTTGTTAAAAGAAATAACAATTTCAACAAAAGCTCTTGGGTGTAATGGACACTTTACATTTTGTACTAAACATTATGCGCTATTTAGATAAACAAATGTGTATTTTCATGCGAATTAAACTGATATACACAGAAATGCATTTACCTACTATATATATATACAATGATATTATTATCATTATTATTTAGATTGTAACTTTTAAAAGCGTTTTATAATTAAAATTTACTAGAAATATATAAGGAAAAATATACAGTTTTTGTACTTAAGAATTCAGTAGATGTCGCTGTAAAACGAGACAGGTTTACACAGGAGAACGCGGAAAATTTAATGGCAGTTGTCGCTGATAGAATAATATTATGTTACAACAAACATGGACAAATGATGTAAAGGGGTCCCTACTTACCCCACTGAAAAAAGCTGTTTATAAACTTTAAATCTAATTTTTTCTCAGGTAAGGTTTAAAGAACATATAAATGTAATTAATGAAACTTTTATTAAAAAAGAACAAAATATTACGTTGACCATTTTGAACTTGGTCATAGAATTTTAAATTTTAATACATCATTCGAAGTAGTCATTAGGTACCTATAATATTCCCTTGGAGTATATTTTATGTTTATAATTTTTTTCCAAATTTAAAAGTTGGACATTTTATCATTAGCAGAAAATCTTCCTTTTTTATGCTGCTGATGAACTTTTTTCCATTTTAAGAGAATGATGCCCCGTATTATCCATCACAATAACACTGTTCTCTTCTTATTTTGATAAAACATTTTTTAATCAAATATTTTTTGAAATACCAGTTTCTTCGGATGTTTCATGATCATTTTAACACCAAATTAACACCATACATGGTCTATATCGATACAAACCAAAATGGTGTTAAATATGGTTCGTTGGTCCAGTGTAAATTCAAATACTAAAATGGTGTAAATTTAACTTTCACACAGTATTAAAATAAATTTTACCTGGTGTAAATTGAACTTCTTTTCATTGTTAAATATTATGTGTTTTTAGTCAAATTAAATCATACAACACAGAAAAAAAGGGAAAAAAAGGAAACAGGAAGTTCCTTGACGCATTACTAGTATATTACCAGTAGTAGTATTCCAGAAAATTGAACCTTCAACTCGCTAGAGATAATGTTTTTAGTGTGTTCCACCAACTTAAAATTCTTCAAGTATTGACAGCTGTTTCCACCTATTTAAGGTCTCTTGAGTACCGAACAACTTGTAGTGTCACACCAAAGCAAAGGACTACCTGAGCTTTTATACTCTTCATGTAAGTAAACAGAGGCGAGATTTAAGAACATCACGTGATCCACACCGCCTTTGCCGCGATCGGTACACACTATGCAACCAGGAATGCACGGCAAATTGTTTTAATCGTTTTAACAGAGTGCTTTAGGTTGAAGTATCTCTTATTTTACAAACAACATATTTAGTAAACTGAACCATACAGTGGGTTGGTTTCACTAAAGTTTTCTGGGTTAATTTAACCAATTTAAAAAAATAAAATAACTATCTGGTTTAGTACCGTCAAACTAATCTTTGTTTATATTAACCTTCCAAAAGTTGATTTAAATAAATACTTATGGGTTATCCATTTTTTTCTGTGTAGGTGAACTTCTCAAATATTTTTAGATAAACACCGTTTTGGTGTTTGCTGTATATGACATTTTCAACCCTAATTCATGGTTTTATATTAACACCACTTGGTGTTGGATTTTGACACCATTTTAAGATTACTCTTTACACCACAGATATTTTAAACAGTGTAATGTTACAATGCCCCTTTTCGATTTTCCTTTATCAATATGTTTCTTTACCATATTTAAGAGGATTACTCTTTGACCTCGTCCTATGTATTGCTCAGATTTATTTTTTAGAACAGGGGTTGGTTTTCCACACCGTCCACATTGTTTATATTGTCCATATTGTCTCTAAATATTTTTCTTTGGTTATGTTAGGGGATTTTAATGTAATCGACTTACCTCTTGTTCAGTAACAATTGTTAAAGCTGATGCTACTGCCGCCATTTAATGCCATGTTGCCAATGCGCGATGAATCAAGCCTCAAAGAAATATTCTTTCTATAAATAAAATATTTTTGACAAATTGACAACAAAAGCTAATATACTATAATAATATTATTTTAATAATATAACAATTCTTGCTGGTTTCTTATAGAACATTATTATGTCAGTTTGTAAATTGTTTTTAGAAGCCATGGCAACGCTGAATAAGAAAATCCAATAATTTTAAAAATTGAGCCACATCTTTTATTAAATTTTATAGACCAAAAACTCTTTTTATAAAAAAAAAGATTCACAAACTTAATATTTATATGCTGATTTGCTTCGCACAACATATACACGCGCCTTTTGACAGCCAACCAACCAACATCTACAATTTGTTTGTACTTACGTTAATGTTAATTTGATTTGATTTATTTAAAATAAATACAAACTTCAATACCGCTATATCCATGCTATCGGCTCGGAATTTTTTATTTTACCGTGACAGAAATAACAAATGATATTTACGGTTTTATCCGTTCGAGTATCGAATGGCGAATGGTGAAGAGTGATTGAAACCTAATAGAGTTTAAAATGGAATTATTTCCTGGGTGCAGTCTATTTTCAATATTCAACGCATTGCAACTCCAGTGCATCTCGATCGGAACATATGGAGCTACTTTTCCCCATTAAGAACTATTTACATGTTTGCGATGCTGCCAAGTGTACCTTTGGTAGTTAATTGTCACGCAATGTAAAAATTTAATTTAAATGAAAAACGTAAGAGCCTTGTACCGCACTATTACGTTGCATTTTGTGTAGCTTTAGGTATTGACTTTTAAAAATCGTTTGCCAATATCTGTAGGTAATGAGCTGGTGTACTATTAGTAAATCAACAACAAAACCTTCAGCAGACAAGTGAAGTCTGATTTGTACTTTTTGTGTTGCTTTATTCATGTGTGTACACTGAAAACACAATGAGTCCTATCTATTATTGGATGAAGCTTTCTTTCACGAGATAATTATGTAGGTATACCTACGTCGGGCGATAGGACGGACCACAATGCAACTTTACACTTTGTTTATTTGTTATATGTTTATAGAAAGTATGCCTATATACGACCAGGTACGTGATAATAGAATTTTAGCCTGCAAAGATATTTTTTAAATTTATTAAAAAATAGTATATTCTTTTATAAGGAGTGTGTAGGGTATGTAGGGAAAACACAGACGAATCACAAAAAGTCACTTTACACGTTATAAAGTATACTTTTTTTAAACGTTGAATACCAAATTTTTACCTAGGATATAATAAGTACACATTTTAGTAATGATTTACGTGAACATTCTAAACATTTCAATTCAGTAAAAATCGTAAAAAAATAAGTCGTCTAAATTCAAACAGAGTTTTACTCAACGGTAAGAAAAACAAAAACGGGTATTATATTATGTATTATATAAGTATAATATTTTGTTGCCATAAATTCGTAGATATATTTTGTCGTTTACAAATTTAAAATGCAGTTGTCGGCGTTTTTTTAGGGGACTCAAATATAAAAATGTTTGATTTTAAGGTTAGGTTATTTTTTGTAAGATTTCTTTAAAATGTTCAAACTTAAATAAACAACTTGGTGTAGTGGAACACACCTAAAACAAAGGAATACTTGCGCTTATATACTGCGCTAATAAGTCAACAGAGGCGAGATGTAAGAACATCACGTCGGTAATCGGCAATCGGTACATACTATGCAACCAAGACTGCACACGGAAAATTGTATCACAGATACTAACATGGCCTAAAGGAATCTAGAATTAGCCCATCCGTGCTAAACATTGTTAAACATTCAATTTTATTAGTTTCTTCAAAAAACTTTCTTGACCCATTACTGGTAATATTCATAAGAAAGATTTGAACCTTCACCTCGCCAAAGTTTTTGGACAGTAATGGGTCAAGAAAGTTTTTTGAAGAAACTAAAAAAATTGAATGTTTACAAAATCCTATATAAATAATTCAACCAGAATTCTTAATATTTTCAAAAATGACCTTATTTTTACAAATCTTTTTGTAGACTTAGTAACAAAAGTATTTGTTAGAAATTGGAAACTTAAATAAAAAGAATTTTGATAAGAAATGTTGCTTTATTAATCAATTTCCTAAACAAAAAATTAACACATACCTACATAAATAACATTTACACAATTAAATAACACACCATTCTAAAATCATCAAATTATAAATAATTAACATTATTTTCGGTATTTTTTTTCCTTTATTGAAATAATTACATACCCTGGTTGTCTACAAAAAATTATGTTAAAATTTTACAAAATAAAATTAACAAATCTGATTTTTATAACGGTGTACTGAATTGGATTCTTTGGCAAAACATAAAAATGCAACGATTTAGTTCTTGAATTACATCTACAATTAAAAACAAAATAATTCACCATGATCATTTAGATTTGCCTTTTTTACTTGTAACTCAAAATTAAGATAAATTTTCTGTAGCCCAGTGTAATTTCATATTGTCTTAACGAGGGTAAATATGTATAAGACGCACATACTACATGTAAGTATATGTACATTGTACAGGGCGATTTTTCTTCCCGAAACAAACATCAACATTAATAACCTTTAACTACGCGAGGAATACATTATCCTACTAATTACACTCTCACTATCGTGTTATGGAAATTGAAAGCTACACCAATGTATACATGTGTGGGATTTTTGGATTTTTTCCTCTTAAGACGATTCCAGCCTTCAACGACCACTTCAGACTTAGCGCGCAAAAATTCTGCCTAGTTTAAAATTTAAATTTTCTACTGAACATACAGTACCTACGTAGTATGTATTATTATACAGGGTGGCCCACCATTTACAGTCCAGCAAGGCTTAAAATCAAGTACAGTTGATACAAGATGATATTGTCAAGGATAAAACTAACATTAAACTAAATATTAATCTTTCTTTAAACAAGCAGATCTTATTCTTGCCTGTTATATGTTAAGAAAGACTTTAAATGAAATAATCTTATTTTTAATTTATGATTAACAATCGATTAGACCAAATTTTGGAAAATTCCCTCTATTCTGTTCTTAAAAATATTAAACTATACTGTATATAAATATATTTATATTTATTCTAAGATTAGTAAATATTGGTACGACTGGCCTATTCTTAAAAAAATATTCCCCACGCACGAAAGTGTCCGACATTTTGGAAGATTGTTTCTTGTGTTAGTTAATATTTGGTTTGGAATTATGAAAGAGCTGATAAATTAGTATTCTTTGTATTCTAAATTTGAATGCAAGGGAAGTGACGAGTACACCAGGGTAATAATTAAATACATAATTTTTTGGAAAATATAAGATTTATTGCAACTAGCATATTATACATTAAATATCTTAAAATCAAATAATACCACACATCAGTGGAGGCTGGTGGATTTTGGGTATACCGATATCTCAATTATTAGATATGGGACCCACACCAAATTTATATGAGTTTATAATGACATTAAATAAACAAGTTCTGCGCAAGCAGAATTTAAATTGAAGTTTGCGAAAAAAAGATAACTAAAACATCAAACATGGAACTGACGACACGGTACTGATGAATGAGATACAAATTGGAGATTATAATTCCAAATTAAGTATTTTACTGATATTTTTTATTAGTGTATGCTAATTATCAACAAATCACATATATCCTTAAATAAATTACAATGAAATATATATAGAAGAAAATAACTACTCACCACAGTACTGAAATTTTGACTGGAACTATACGTGCATTCACCACAACTTCGCCGCTTGCATCGTTTTCAAGATGAATGTCGTGCAAAGGGCGGGCTCTGTAGGTAATTTTTACCAATACTTGATTTAAAACGAGGACTTGACGTTTAAACTTCAATATTTCGGAATTTTGAATTTTAACATTGGACACAGAACTGACGGGTAAAAGTGAGTACAAAGATTATCAATTTTTTAAAAATTGCTATTACTCGAATCTATGATAAAATATTTAATGTTTTATAGTTTGTAATGAAATTGAAAAATTTAAGATAAATTGAATATATTTTAAAATAACATCACTCAAATATTTGATTCAGGAGTTGTGACACGCCAAGGTACTGATGTTTTGAATTTTTTTCCTACAAACGCGCTTTTGAAAAAATACATTAAAATTGGGTGGACAAGTAAAAAAAACCTGTATCTTTTGTAATATACTAAAATATTTACAAAAAATATTAAAATACCTACTCTATTGACTGATGACATCAAGTTATCCAACTTTTGTAGAATCACCCATATAAAGGGTGGGCCGATTACAAAATATGCACCAAATAAATTTGGATCAACGTTTCGAAATACTCAAAACTTACTTTGAATGTGACTGTGATCGCAGAGACGGCAAGAAAATTGCGTTTGGAAGAAATGAGGCGCCGTCAAACCAAAGTATTACAAATTTGATCAAAAAATTGCGCAGAAATGGAATGCTGGTGGACATAAAAGATGTTTCGCATGCTCTTCCTAGACGTACACCTGAAGCAATCGCTGCTGTGGCCGAAAATGTACGCATGAACGCGTCAACATCAACTCGGCGCAGATGTCAACAACTCGGCCTTTCCCGTACCACTCTGAGGATGATTCTGCACAAAGACCTCGGTATGTTTGCGTACAAAGTCCAGCTTGTTCAGGAGTTAAAGCAAGTTGACCATCCACAATGTTTTCGCTTTGCTGAGTGGGCTTTAAACCAGTTGAACGATGACCCTAATTTTGCAAGAAAAATCATCTTTTCGGATGAGGCGCATTTTTACCTCTGAGGTTATGTCAACAAGCAAAACTGTATACAGGATATATAGGATTTGGGCCACGGAAAATCCACACGTCGCCGTAACAAAGCCTATTCACCATTTAAAACAAAACATTCAAGCTCAAATTGCCTAAATAGAGCACCAAACTTTTGACAAAGTGCTCGAAAATTGGTGTTCCAGGATGGGCTACTGCCGAGCCAGCTGAGGTGGCCACTTAAAAAATCATTTTCCATACTTAATCGGAAGAAACATTGTATCAAATATTGAAAATCGTTGAAAAAAATCAGTTTTTCTTGTTCCCATTGCTATTTTATAATTCAACATGAACATGTCCCACCCTTTATAACTTAAAAAGTAAAAAATAAATGCTATTTTAACCCATAATTTTTGTTTTCTTAAGCAAAGTATGAATATTTTATGCAGCAATCAAGATCTTATTCACTTTCTAAGCTTGTATCTACACAAACTATCTGGAGATTTGAATTTAGAGTCGTCGTGAGCCGTATCTCGTTGAATTTCCGATGAAAAGCTTCTGCGAAAGCGTATCTGCGAGTCGCATGTGCACACACTCAGCTCGCAGGGCAGCATCAGCAGGAGCTAAAGCAGCAGGAGTAGCCACATACACATGCAGTACGTCGATAAATAGAGTTTAACGATTCCTATTGTGTCTGTTTTTCCATGTAATTAGGCGCGATGCGACAATCATAAATTCGAGAGGAAGCGATATGCTCTCCGGTGTCTACCAGAGTAACTTTTTCTTTTCTTTTCTTGCGGACGCAATGTTTAACTATCGGGCAGTCGTGACCGTTCTATCTTCGAACCATTATTCGGCATTATCTCGACGGGGGTACATACGATGCAACAAACGATTTTTCTTCGTAAGAAAATATATTTTTGTAGGTTTTGAAGGATATTTTAACGCGTTACCGACGCGATATTTCTACACTGTTATAAAAATCAGATTTGTTAACATGAGTTTGTAGTTTGTTAATTTCAAAGGTCACTGATTTTCAAACTTAAATTAGGGAATACAGTGCAGTGGGTTAAAGTAGCGAAATACTAAGTGTTGCAGTAGTACTGATAATTATATTGTTCCAAATTTCTTTATAATTGTGTGCATGTTTTTTTTGCATTTATTTATGTAGGCATGTGTTAATTTTTTTGTTTAGAAAATTGATTATTGAAGCAACATTTCTTATCAAAATTCTTTTTTATTTAAGTTCCCAATTTCCACCAAATACTTTAGTTACTGGGTCTACATAAAAGTTTGTAAAAACAAGGACCTTTTTGAAAAGAACAAGAATTATAATTGAATTATTGACATAAGATTTTGTTATTAAATCTACAAAATGTTTGTTATACACTGTTCAAAATTTCATGACCATTTTAACACCAAATTAACACCATACATGGTCTATATCGATACAAACCAAAATGGTGTTAAATATGGTTCATTGGTCCAGTGTAAATTCAAATACTAAAATAGTGTAAATTTAACTTTCACACAGTATTAAAATAAATTTTACCTTGTGTAAATTGAACTCCTTTTCAGTGTTAAATATTATGTGTTTTTGGTCAAATTAAATCATACTACACAGAAAAAAAGGAAACAGAAAGTTCCTTGACGCATTACTAGTATATTACCAGTGGTATTATTCCAGAAAATTTAACCTTCAACTCGCTAGAGATAATGTTTTTAGTGCGTTCCACCAACTTAAAATACTTCAAGTATTGACAGCTGTTTTACCTATTTAAGGTCTCTTTAGTATATATACTATCTATATCTATAGAACAACTTGTAGTGTCACACCAAAGCAAAGGACTATAGTCAGGTATACCTGAGCTTACTCTTCTTGTAAGTCAACAGGGGCGAGATTTAAGAACATCACGTGATCCACACCGCCATTGCCGCGATCGGTACACACTATGCAACCAGGAATGCACGGCAAATTGTTTTAATCGTTTTAACAGAGTGCTTTAGGTTGAAGTAACTCTTATGTTATATATATTTAGTAAACTGAACCATACAGCGGGTTGGTTTCACTAAAGTTTTCTGGGTTAATTTAACCAATTTAAAAAAAAAATAACTGTCTGGTTTAGTACCGTCAAACTAATCTTTGTTTATATTAACCTTCCCACAGTTGATTTTAATAAATACTTATGGGTCAACTAAATTAATATAGTTAAATGAACTATTCCTTTTTTTCTGTGTAGGTGCACTTCTCAAATATTTTTAGATAAACACCGTTTTGGTGTTTTCTGTATAAAACATTTTCAACCATAATTCATGGTGTTTATAATAACACCACTTGGTGTTGGATTTTGACACCAGACATTTTAAACAGTGTAGTTACAAACTACCAATTCAATTACAGTTGGTTGTAAACTTAACATACAGTTATGTGGATTAACATAAAATCTGGTTAATATTTGGTTAAAATTAACAAATATTTTTTTACTGTGTATACTATATGCTATAGCACCGGTAGGATCTATAAATAGGTACTGTAAAATTTACAGTGTAAATCAGTATTTAGTCTGATTTTGTGCGAAAAGATGTTGACGACCATTAAATGTTAATGTTTTGCCCACTGCAGTACCAATTTCACAAACATTAATTTTATGGTACATACACTCACATAAATCGCATTTATCTACTACCATATAAACATAGACTTAATTTAGCTTATGAGTAATTATTGTGGACATTATAATCTGTATATCTGTATATATCTTATAAGTATGCAGTCAATATTAATTATTCTTACTTCTTAACAAATGTAAGGGGTCTAAGTTTTTTGCAACTATAGTTATGCCTATAGCCATAAATTACTATACAGGGTGTTTACGGAAATAGATATCGATTTGAAATTTTAAACAATGTTTTAGGATCCCAAAATTCCAAATCCCAAAAAACTCGAAAACTATTCACTTTGGGTATAGTAATGTTAATCAGAATTTTACGTAAAATTTAAAAATATAAAAATATATGGGGTGTTTTATTTAAATTAACAAAGTTGGCATTTTGTTCAAAATATTTTAGAAAAATAGACTAATTGGAATGAATGCCTTAAAATCGATATATATTTTTGTTCCCCAGAAACTTTTAAAGAACACATACATGTAAAACACACTGTATATAAAAAATAAATGTACCCACTAACTTTTGTATTGTTGTGTTGCAATTAATTGATTATCTGTACTTGATTATATCCAACATTGGTTTTCCATTATAATTTTTACGCTAATCAGGAATTAAATAGGTCAGAGTTTGTAGGAATTCACAGTATTTTTAGTATAAATCTGCGTTAATGGAAATTTCTGATTTTAATCCCTAGATAAAAATAAACAGCTTGAAAAAAATCTGGTGACTTTGCTAGAGATATTTTATGTTACCTTATTTTGATGCTCTTTCTTATGGAGCTGATGCGTTACAGAAATGACAGGTTGAGCTTCGGACAAATCATTACCAATACTTACTCGTAACCTACAAAAACTATTCCTCAATAAATTCCTTTAAATGCATATTTAATTCAAAGAACATTATACAAAACTAATATAATTCAGCATTTATTTAATTGCAATATTAATTTAAATGCAATCAATTTAATTGACAAGTTTTGAAATGATATCCATAATCATTTATTAAATATAATGCTATTAGGTATAGCTGTTAATAATCTGTAAACAGGCTGATTAGAACATTCTAACCGCAGGTTTGATTATGCAATAAAATGCAATGAATTAAAATAATTCCAGAAATATTTTAATAATGCTTTAGATTGTAAAAATGGTTAACTGTACTTAGTAATATGAGTTGTATATGCAATTTGGTGGAAATTTCATTTTTTAACGTGGTTTTTGACAAATTTTGCACTAAAACGCCTGGACTGGAACTGTTATTATTTTAAAAAGATAGCCAACCATTTATGAAAGATTATCTCACGATTTAATGAATGCTACTAGTACATTGAAAAAAATAATCTCTTAAAAGAAATGAAAATCACTTTGATTCAAAAGATTTGAGCTTTTGAATAGGGCCAAGAGCTAGCTATATTTTTTAATCTAAATCAGAAACTATCTTTAATTTAAGGCAACCTTTTTTTTCAGTGTAATAGTATTATAATCTGTCAGAATAGAACCGTTGCAACGAATGAAAAGAAAAAAATAATATAGCACGTCATGAATTATATTTTGTTTGCCTTACAGCTCATGACAATGTAAAAAGAACGGTTATACTAAAACAATACAAGAATTATTGATAGTATAGAATGCTTTAGATTGAAAATAACGATTAACTGTTTATTTTATATCAAATTTATTACTTTAATACTGTAATTAACCATTAAGAAAGTATACTTAATCACCATACACGTAGAAGAATTTTTAGCAAAAAATTTCACGAAACTCGTTGATTAGAAAATCATCTTCACTGGTCTATAGACGTATACGTCTAAACAAATTTTCTTTGCATTAACAAATCATTATTTTGACTGCAAATCAGTTTGGATTTTCATTCACATCGATAGCATCGCATTTCGCATCAATTTTTTCTCGAAGATCACTCGATTAGCTGCGTTATGCATATAATTTTCTCCGCATTGCCGGTTTTAATCACGACCCAGTCTGCAAAGGATACGACCGACATCTGTACTACGAGGGTAAGAACAGATATCCAGAAAATAGGGAATAACAGAATATAAAAAGCTAAAGTGCGTTTTAGGGAACTTTCCTCAGCGACTTTGCCAACAATATCAAAACTGGTTAAATAACCAGCATTGTAAGTAAATTAACCAAAATCTACACTAAAAAAAATTCGTGTATCAAATAAATTTATTTGATTTAAAACAATCTTTGTCTCATATATAACGAAGAGAATATATTCTTTAAAATATTAAAGTATTTTCTTAATTCACGTTGATTTACAAGAATCTTTTCTTAATGTAAGAAAGTTAAATTTCTTTAAATAAAAATTTGATTGTTTAAAAGCAAGAATATATAATTTTTGAAATAAGCCAGCAATATTTACTTAATTCAAGAAAATATATTTTCTGTAACCAAATAATTGGTTGTTTTAAAGCAAGAATATGTTCTTTTCTTACCAAAAACATGTGATATTGAAATAAGGCAATAATTTTCTTAAATCAAGATGTTTTCTATAATTCAATATTTTTTTTATTTAATAGATACAAGATTTAAAATTTTATTTCATTTATTACAAAATAATATTTAATTTAAAACAATGTAAGAAGTATCGTTAAAAATAAAATTAATTTTAAGCTACTTTTAGCAATGTTTCAAAAAATCTATCATTTTGTTTTTAAAATCAATAAAATTTCAAATAATGATACGTCTATTAACTAAAATTTATTTATTTTAATAATAAAAACATCTTTATATTTAGGAATATTTATTACTGCAAAAGAAATAAAATTTAAAATAACAATATACGTATACGTCTAAAAACTTGAAGAGAACGAGTAATTTTAAATATCCTGTAATTTTTTAAGGATTGTTGTCTAATCTTAAACAAAACTTTATATTTACGATACGGATTATTCAAAATTGATCCAAACTTACTGAAGGGCCAAAGTATACGTTGTATCGTTTCTAGGTGGTGCAGTAAGCAAAAAACTTTATATTAGAAAATAAAAAACAAACGTTGAACAAACACATTTATTTTATTTTTAATACAAAAAAATCTAAAATGTATACATTATTATAAATTAACGTAGGGAACTTAATCATTATTATCGACAAATTTTTCATTTTAAATAATTTTTAATATTTTAGGCATAGTAAAAAAGCAATTACCAATTTTATAAAATAATTTAGGGCTATTGCCAATGAAGTCCACCCTATGTGAATCAAAATTAATGTTATACCCTAAAGTGTGTAACAAAATTACTTCTAAAACAAAATCTTTTTAAATGTCATAAAATAAATTAAGTTTATTAACTTAAAATTATAAAGCCATACAAGGTGTTAAACACATAAGATATTTTGGTTATCACTGTAAAGCCTATTTATTTATGAATAAAATAATTTTAAGGCATCCTTAATGCATATTAGTAAATATTTAAACAATAAACCTACCTACCTACACGTAAATGCGACGCTAAATTTATAAAAGGGTGGTTTATCAATAACAACTTACGTACCTTCAATTTTTTTTTATAATTTCCTTCGATGCTGACTACTCTTCTAATAATTTCTTAATGAAATATGCCCTCTCCCTCACAAAAAAAAAGAAATACTGCCTGATTAGGCATAAAATTTCAGAGGAACGTGTCGGCATCTCCACTCCTACACTATTTCAAAAATATGTATTCTTGGCAAAAGAAAATACTGTTTATTTAAAGGAATAAAAAAAATGAATATCTAATTCTTAATATAAAAAAATTAAACAAATAAAAAAATAAGAATATCTTAGTCTTGATATAAAAAAATATTAACAATTGTACCAAGAAACCAACTAAGATTTCCTTCAAGAATATTTAATATTTGGATTGAAACATGCAACTTTTTAAAACAAGAAATGTTTCTTAATATAAGAATATTTCCAAAACTACAAAATTCAACATTAACAAAATAATCTGTAACCTTTGAAATTAACTAAATTCTTACAATATTATATTACCTTTACAAAACCTTCGGTAAAATATTTTTCTTTGTTAAAATGTTAACAAATCTGATTTTCTAAAATCGCTGGTGGGACGTCAAACTAAAATTGGAAATATAAGAATATGAAAAAAAGGATCTTCCCTCGTATGCTCCTCTATAGAGTATACTCATTCGCTTTTGCTCTAATTAAAAGGCGAGAGATGATCTAGAAAGAGAGGTGTCTGGCGGATGATTATGATGATTCTGTAAAAATTTCGCGAGCGAACGCGAATTATAAGTAATGTGTGTCCAATTATAATTGCGGCTGGAAATGAATTCGTACGTTTCTTTATTGAAGAAAGAAGCAATCAGGTGGCTAATCGGCCGGCAGGATTCATTAAAATTCTTAATTTTTTATTTCGTTTTATCGGGATGACACATTATTTTGTCCAGGCAATAATTAATAAAAAAGGAAACTAAGAATGTGAACTTTTTGTAGTTTATGAGTGATCAAGGTTAACTTATTGAAATTAAATGAAAAAGATGGATGTTATGTTATGAAATGTCATTATTATTAAAACGGCAATAAGCATATCCATGGGGCTTACACAAGGAGTACAAACTCCATGGTTTTCCAAAATCTCGCTGGTATTATGACCTAATATGTGGCCAAAAATATTTCGGAACTTTTTCTGTATCAAAAAGGTAGCAAATGACTAAAAAGCATATTTCTAAAGGTATACAAGTATACTTGTTGGTTAAATTCTTCCTATTGAGTTCGTACTCCTTCCGTAGACTTCATGAGAATATTGTTTAAGCGAATTTTCTTTGTTGTTATGACAGACGTCAAGCTGACATTTAGTATAATATTTTTTATGTTTGGTACTACCAACTGCAGAATAAATCTCTAAATCGAAATATAAATTATAATTTTAAATTACTCTTAAAATTAATATTTATATATTAATATAAAAAATAGTAGAACGATGTTATCTCATCTCATCTCATCTCTTTTTTCGCACTGGTCCATTACATTTGACGTTTTATGACATAATCGTTCTTGTACTAGTGTATTCTTATGTAATTACTAGTAGGTTTTATTTTATTATTATCTTTAGCGTTTTGAGAATTTTTGGAAATTTGGTAACAATGTTATATATTGCAAGATTACGCTGAAGTTTTTGAAAAGTTCTATAATTTTTTATAAATTTGGCAACACAGCAAAAATGGAAAAAAATCGAAAAAAAAATAATATAAAAAAGTCAAAAAACTAAAAAACATTTAAATTTGGCAACAAATATTGCAAGAGATACCAAATTTTTGGAAATTGGGCAAAATTTTTAAATAGTGATGATATTACTGAAGATATCCTAAAGATTTTAAAAATTATTAGGTTCTGGGAATTTTAAAAAATTTGACAACCCCGCAAAAAAACAAAAATACCAGTTTATAAAAAAAATTTATTGACAATTTTGTAACGTCCCAATAAAAAATCAAAAATTCTGGAAATTAAAAAAAATTAAAAAGTATAAAAAAAGCAAAAACACACATAAATTTGTCAACGCCGTTAAATAGTGCATAATGACTTACTGATTTTCAAAAATTCCCAGTTCTGCGAACTTTTGTAAATTTGGCATTCTGGATTTTTAAAAAACAATAAAAAAGCACTTTAATTTGTCAACAAATAATTTTTTTATGGATTAAATTTCTTACAATCCTATTTTATTTTTTTCAGATTACTTAAGACCATGTAATTCAAAAAACCGAAAAAATATTTATAACGGTAAGTACTTTTTTCTAAACCCACCTTTAAAACGTACCATCGTACATGTTTCCATGACACTAAGTTACCTTTTAACTACACATTGACAAGTTGTGGCTTTATGGCTCTTTAGTCACGGGCTGAAGTAAGCAGCAGGTTTTTAGTCACGGGCTGAAGTTAGTTTTTTTAATTTTATTGACTTTTAGTCTTTTTAAGACTATTTAGCCAGCTCATGATTATTATTTTTGTTTAATAAACAACTACAACACCCAAGGCTGTGACCGGGAATCGCACCCGGTACCGTTAGACGCAGATTGCTTACAGCTCTGTAGCTCAACCCACTGCGCCATCCTCGGCCCCCTGAAGTTAGTTTTAAATTACTTGACAGTTGTCAAATGTCATAAAATCGTTAAATAAAGTGCCTTTCTTGTAAAATAATACTCAAATGACGTTTATCAAACTTTATATATACTATAACGTTATGTAATTTAAAATTTATAAAAATAATTCATTACTAAAACCTAGGTACAATTTAATAATAAAAAACATAAAAAACATTTTTAACAAATCTTTAGTATGATATGATTTATTACAACTCGTACTACTTCTGATAAAAGCATATTTTATTACACGTTTAAAAGTCAAAGTGCTTTAAAAAGTCTCATACATTTAAAAGCAGCTGAAAGGTCTATTTCTTGCGTTTTAACCATTAACATGCTCTTTTGTTTCTTGTAGGATTGATAAAGGAAAAAAATTTTACATTGTTTGAAAATTTCTGAAAATAACTTTTCCAGTAATTTTGTATAATATAATGATTTCCCATGGGAAGTTTAAACGACATTACCAATATCATGACGTTTCTAGGAAAATGTAATTAATTAATTAATTAACATTGATTTTAAAGTTTATGGCTTAAAGCCCACGCCAACTATGACATTTAATTCAAATTAATTAATTATTACAATTTTTGTTGGTAAAATTTTCCTAAAAACACACTAAGCTAAAAATTATTTTTGGAAATTAATTGTTACAAAAAGGTGGTTATTTTAGAACATTCTTTTATACTTTGTTTGTTTGTCAACATGGATGTTATTTTTAATTTCAAATAAACTAAATATAGAAGTTTGCAAAACCTGGATATTTAAAGATTCTAGTTACAGATGACTGAACCAAATATGAAAGCTTTATGGAAGATCAGATTTTGTATAGATATGTATATGTAAACATAATATGTCACTTTTGCTTGAAAAATTCTCTCATTTATATAAAATATTCTAAAAGGATTGTAAATAAAAAACTTTTATTTTAATCAAATTATATAAAAGCGAAGGTTTTCTACAATCTAAATAATTGTTACCACTACATGCGGCGGTATAATTTGAGAAAATAGTTACAATTAAAATTAATTTGCTGCATAAAAATCATTGTTATTTAACGAAAGTGTTACATGATCTAATTGATGTTCTAAAAATGAATTCAATGACTAAATATTACTAACTAGTTAAATATTTGGTCAATTTAAACTCTTGAAAAAACCTTAATTTACCTATAGGTTAAAAAGTATACTTATAGGTTGTTTAAGAAGTTACATAACTTCTTTATATTAACTTCTATTTTTTACCTTTGAAAATGGTTAGGACTATAGTTATTTTTTTAGACATATTTTGATTTAGTTTAACTTTTAATACAACTTTTTGGTAAATTAACCACAGCTTTGGTTAATATTTTACCAAATATATTTGAACCTTTATTGTAAAGCAAAATGTACATTAACCAGAAGTTTAATTTTACCATAATTGAATTCCCCAATTATTACAAAATATCTTTAATTTAAGGTTAATTAAAAGTTGTAGGGTAAAGTAGACAGTTATCGGACACTTTATAGTTATTGGACAATGAACATTAATACTGTAAAAACAAGAGCTCCATAAATAATTACCTTAAAGTCAAATCATTAGATTACGCTGTATACAATTATAAATAACTCAGTCGGTAATAATATAGAACTATTTTATTTTGGGTTCAATATAGGACAAAAAAGTTCGCACGTTACTTTGGTGGTAAGATTTAAGAGCAGGGCTGTGTTTAAATTACAATAAAAAATATTTCTAAAAAGTGTACAGATCAGTGTGTGGTATAAATGTGTTCCTCATGGTTTAAACATTGTCACTTTAATGCGTTTTAATTTTAATTCTGAAAACAAACAGTACAATGGCCAGTGTCCAATTACTGGTTGGTAAAAAATGTAAATTTCTATTATTGGAAATCATCATACTCTATTTGTATCCCGGACATTTACCATCCAATTCTTATGTAACATTGTCCCCTGAATCCGAAAAGACCGTCAAAAACTATAAAAGTTAAGCAGTTTTTGAGATATAGCCAATTCCATATTATATGTAAAATTGATTATATTTCAAAAACTGTTCTAATTTTATAAATATTTACGACATTTTTGGATTCAGCGAATAATATTTCATATGAATTGACTGCTAAATGTCCTGGATACAAATTGCTGTTGACGAGAATTATTAGTGGCTGCTTTTTCGCTATGACATATTTGACTAATTCATTTTAGGAGAGTAATATAGTGATTTCTTCGTCACAGGACATCTTGCATAATAACAGTAATTTAAATACAGTGCATGGTAGAGAACATAAAAAAGTAATGGCAACAAAAATAATAAGGCAACGGAAAATACTTTTAACAAACCACCCGAAAATTTTTAGATATACATATATGTCATCCTGTTTAACAATTTATGTTATTTGATGTAAAGTTGTTATGTTTATATAAAAATTGTATGTCCAATAACCATGGTCCATGTGTCCAATTACTATATAAATAGTCCAATTACTATACTTTTTTGCATGTTTTTATAAAACTTTTATTAAAAATTCAAATATTCTTATTTTTAAGTAAACGTAAATAAAGTTTAAACAAACAATCCTTTTTATATATTTATAAGAAAAAAACTAAAATCTTTAAAATAACGGTATATATAAATTTTAAATAAATAATATTCCAATAACTATGTGGTTTACCCTATAGTACAATATTACTTAAATGAATTAACCAGACATAACGTAAGGGTAATTACAATTTTAATTTTATTTGACAGTTATTTAAAAATATTCACCAAAAATCAATAAAATAATTGTATGGTGAGATCATATATCTTTTTCGAAGAATAATAAATAACCAATAAATATCTCGTGATAATAGATTTCTGGGTAATTTATGACTATGTATTAAAATGAAATATCAAGCATGTTTAAAATGAAAGGAAAAATAAAATACATCTTGATCCCAAGTTGGTAGTATTGGTAATGTTTGTAAATGTTAATAGTTTTAAAGCAAGAACCTCTTGCAATCGGATACGTACTGTAATAAAGTCTAATTATTTATAGGTACTTAAATCTTTTAAACTTTTATTTGTGGTATAATTTAAATTAAAATTAAAGTCAAACTTTTTTAAATAAAAATGCACCATAAAGATTTTATATATATATAGGAATAAATAAAATTAACAAACGTTACCCACCAGATGTTTTATGGAGAATTTATAATTTTTTAATTTAAAAATTATGACTTAAAATCCAATTATTCTTAACAATTGCATAACTGAAAAGAAGCTACACCGTAACGATATTTTTAATTTGCATGAAATTTGATTAAGCACAATTAACCAGTAGTAGGGTATCAAGATACAACAATTCAACGACATGCCTTTTCTATTATTTACCTATAGGTAATCACTCTTTTATATCGCCGATGTTAAGTAACTTAATTTATACAATTGTGGATCACTTTCTACATGTGGATAACAGCGTCGATTTTTTTTAACTTGGTTTATATTATGTAATTTTCCACAATATAAGATGTTGAACAATATATGGATATAATAATACGATCTGTTCTAAAACTTTTGTACAACTTAAAATGACCCCAAAGAAATAAATTAAGTGGAGTTAAATCTGGAGATCTTGCCGGCCATTCTTGAGCACTAGTTCTATTTACAAATTCATTTAGAAAAAATGTAGATTCATTGCTGAAACAAATATTTATTTATAAATTTTAAGCAATAATAAATAAATAAAATAAATAAACTTTTTGACAAGATTTGGGGGACAAGCCAGGATACTGAGAATAACAAACTCCTGAGTAATTTAAAAGCAGTTCTATCAACAAAGATTTTCACATTTAACATTTAAAGTATGTATGTTTACATTCTTACATACTAGATAATTAGATATTTAGTTGTGGATGAATTCATGGGATTCTTTTTTGCCATTTCCTAGCTTTTCAAGGCGATTTTTTTGAGAATTACCTTAACAAAGTTATCTTACGTAATGTGAGAATTTATCCAGGATGTTCGTAAATCTTTCATAAATGATTACATCACACGTTAAAAGTATAATTGTATGATTACATGTTAGGATTGGTACTTAAATTTATTTCATAAAATGGATAAGGAATGGTTATGTTTTGCAGAAAATATTTTATATTTTACATGAGAAAATTCAATTAAAAAAATCTATAAAGAATATTGGCTAATTGGTGAATTATTAACTTGTAACTGTATATATGTATATAATAATAATAGGTACTGTGTAATGTTACCTACTTTAAAAGAAACGGACATTCAGCCTGCAATAATGAATCTAGCATCAGGTGTCAGATTTGTTAACCTGCTCATTTATAAATATCAACTCTGACCTAGTCTTCAATCTATGTGAAATATCTATACAACGCTGTTTTAGTGAATCATGTTTCTCAAGAAGGTCGAAAACATTATAAAAATAATAATTGTTACTATTACATGTGTTGAGGCACGATATAAATAGCATAACTGATAGTTTATTTTTAATTTAAAACGATTAATTTTATTTATTAATATTACAAAACAATTTTAATTCCATTATAAGCAGGTAGTAAGAAATCTGCCAACCACTACACTTGTGGATAATATTAGGAGTTGTTCAGTTCACGAAGCACTCAATTTTCATATTAAATAAAAAGTATTTAGTTCCACTGACTTAACGTAACTTAGCCATGCTCCCTTATTATTATGAGAGATTTATTGTCAATTAGGTCTAATTTTCCCCTTAATTATACGACTGATACGGAATGATAATTATCTACCATTGCTGTAATAGTGCGAATATGAAGGTCATTATGTTACCATCAAAAACAAGGTTGCCAAGTATAAGGAATAGGTAATCTAGGACAAGTTAAATAAAAACATCTTATATATAAGAAGATTCAGGTAGTTCTTGAATTTTTTGCATGAACAATGACTTGTTTTTTTAAGAGTGTTTTATATATATAAAGTGCTCTTTTATAAAGTGCTCTTTTAGTTCCACCCTTACATCCAAACTAAGATGTCCCATAAGCCAACTGAATGGCTTGTGCGGGTTAGGGGTAGGAACGGACCGACGGCTTAAAGTCCCCTCCGAAGGACTATCTATACAGGGTGATTCAATAAAAGTTTAGGTAGAACGAAAACATATATCGATTTGAAATTTTTATAGGAATTATAAGGCAATATAAACTATTTTTAAAAATTATTTTCAATGTGTTATCACTTCCGGTTAAACCGGAAGTGTTATCAACTTTGGGTTTTCAAATGGAACTATATAAATATTATAGTATTATAATAGTAAATAATTTATTATTCTACGTAAAATTACAGAAATTCTAAAATTTGATTATTTTTTTTATTTTTTCAAAAGTTTTGACAGATGGATGGCATTACTAATATGTCTGTATTACCACTAATTGTAATGTTACAAAGTTAATTTATGGTGTACCTGTTAACTTGAAAATTTTATTCAGGGTGTCTATTTACGTTGACTTTTTTGTCTTTTTAAAAACCATTAACTTTTTTATTTTAAACGAAACTACCATACAATTTTCACATTTTTAGACACAAAATAATGTTTTCTATTGAAATGCTGCAGCATTCCCTATACCAAAAATAAATATTTAGAGAGAATGTAAAAAAAAGTATTTTTCATTTGTAATATTAGTAGAGTGCATTGGATTGTCTTTTATTTCGTATTTAGGAAGTAATGTTAATGCCAACGTCTCTGACAATTGTGTAACAATAATATGGTTACAATGATAGTAATTACACTAATCAATAAATTCTATACATGCTTTATACACGTTATATGGCGAGTGGGAAAAAGTTTTAGAAAGAACATTGTGTACTCTCTTAAAATAAATTAGTCAAAAATAACTAAATATAAGTCATATTTGACTAATTGTCATAGCGAAGAAGCAGTCACTAATAATTAGTCAAATTCTACTAAATGAAATAGTTAAATTAGTAGATTTAAATTTAAAAAAAGTTCTGACCCAGCCGGGGATTGAACTCAGGTCTGTCGCTTGTCAAGCTGTTGTCATAACTAATGTTGCTATCAGTCGCTCTTATTAAAATCAATATTATTTGTCAATAAATATTGTTCATAATATTTTATAATGAATATATTATTTGTGTTGCTGTTTTGAGCTTATCTTTTTGCAGCTTTGTTTGTTTTTATGGGCCATTTACTTTTAACTCTTAGAAATAGTCAAAGATGGTGACTAATCTTAAATTTCATTTTAAGAGAGTAATATCGGTATCGAATATGGAGGCTGGGGCATCATTACAGTATTGTTTTTGGCCAAAAATTTTGTTCAAAATTTAACAATTTTAGAACAAATTTTGCTGCCACGCGTTTCATACCCAAAACATTCGAAAAAATTTCATGGGATGAGCCAATCGATATACTAACATCATCAGCGACTTCTCTGATGGTTTATAACCATTTCTTCCACTTTTTCCATGTTTTTATCGGTTGTTAATGTGCTTGTGCGTTCGGGGCGTTCGTCATCTTCAACGTCTTCACGGCCATCTTGGAAACTCTTATACCACTTGTAAACTATTGTTTTACTTATAGCAGACTCACTATAGGCCTTTGTTAATATTTCACAGAATTTATTTCATTTTTTAAGCAAAATTGGATACAAATTCTTTGATCCATTTCTTTTAACGAACGAAAAATCGCCGAGCTCATAAAACACGTCTAACCTTAGCGGCTGCCACAGACAAAGTAAACAATGAAAACAGCTAAAGTTTTTATCATACTACTAACAATTCCCGTTATTTTCTGAACACACCTCGTATGTATCGAATGAAAGGGTTTTACGAGTACAAAACGATGGGAGATAATAAATCCAATATGGCGGCCACTACAAAATGGCGGGTTTTTCGACCAGAATGCGTTACTTGATTCTAAATCCAAAATGGCGGCAGCCCCAAGATGGCGGACTACCTATTTCATCATATTATTATCAAATGAAGGGTTTTTCAAGCAGAATACGTGACGTCGTTCTAATTTAAATATGGCGGATGTAACTAACTATATTTTAAGACTAAAAAGTATAAATTTTGCAACGGTGTCTACAATGTATTTATGCATCGTAGACAGAACACTACCGCGTGTTTGATGTACGACAGGTTAATTATTGAAAATAATAGTTCAAAACCGGCAATTTGAATGGGCCCCACTTAATTCCCCGACACTTTTCGAACATTTCGACCTTAGGATTTCATGCATTATTGTAATTATTACGTTGACGGACATCTTCCCAGCTTCACTTTATGATTGTGTTTTTGAAGGAGAGAATTCATGAAGCTTTTTAGGCGGTTAATTAAAATATTTTAAACAATAGAAAGCGGCGTCCTGCAATAGCAGGAAAAGGTTTATGAGCATTTGCCATTTTGAGTAGCCGTGTTTTTATTATTAAATGGTGATGAGGAATAAGGATGTCTAACAAAATAATAATAATAATAATATTATGAATGTCAAATATATAGCCAATACAATTTTCATTATTAACTTACTAAACATTAAGTTAAGGCCACGTTTTTAGGATTAACTGCCTACATTGCATTACCTACATTATAAATTATAAAAATTTTTAAACGTTTACCGCATTAAAGATAGATGGTCACGTTCTAATTTATATTTGTTATGCTCGTTTCGTAATAAAATAAACAAGTAAATTTATCCTTTGTAAAGTAAATGACCGTGTGTTATTTTTTGCCATGACCGCCGCATTTCCATGGGGTTATTAGTTCAATATCACGAATATGCTTATAAATAAAAAAAGGATTTATAACATAAAAAAACTTGGATAATTTGTTTTGTTTTTTTGAAAATTTTTAAAAGTTTATAAATTTTATTAATTCTGTAAATTTTGAAAATTTAGTAAATTTTTAAAATTCTGATTTTTTTTATTTTTAAATTTTGCACCACTGTGCAAATCTGTCCTACCATTTTTTTAATTTAAGCTACTGTGAGCCCTTCTCGTTTCATATTTCGTAGTTTTGGTTTACCATGTCCCCAAAGATGTTTAGTAAACATTGTTTACCTATTAACTATAAATAAACCAAATTTTTAACTACTTAGTAATATTACTTATAAGTTTAAGAAGTTATATAACGTTATATTAACTTCTATTTTTACCCTTTTAAAAAATTAGTCTCAATGCAGCTTTATATATAAACCTTTAGGTTGTGAGTTTTGTGTAATAATGGAGCCTAAAAGAATAATTTAAAAAATATAGACTTTCTTTAACTTATAAGTATAGTGTTACTATAGTATACTTACTATAGAAGAGTTAAGACAGTTGTACATAATTTATTCCAAAAATAGGGTTATTTAAACAAACCAATAATAAAATTTAATATTATTGTAGGTATGTTTAAAAACATTTTTTTTTTAATTTTTATTTTCTTCATTTCTTATTTTATTTCATAGATATATATAGATATACTTAACTATATTTGGTAAATTATAATTAAGAGTTAAAATATTTAAACCGGTTAATTATAGTTTGAGCTGACTTAAGAGTTAAAAAGGTTAAAATAAACCAAAAACTACCAATTATTAACTTCTTTTTAACCAAAAGGTACATTAACCAAGAAGTTATATTTCACTAACATAACGTTAATTTTACTATAAATGAATTCCCCACTTATTACAAAATAACGTTAATTTAAGGTTCATTTAGTTGTTGTAGTTACTACAATGTATACAATATTACTTAAATGAATTAACCAGACATAACGTTAATTTAACCAGTTGTGCTAGTTGGAAATTCTTTTTATTAAATTTAAAAAAAAAACTTACCTTACTTTTTTTAAAAATGTAAAAACATAGACATTTTGCATGAAACCCGGTCTCTCCTAATTTGAATATTCATGAAGTAAACTTTGGGTTTGGATGAAGTTTGACTAAAATTGATTATGTTCAATGAAAACATAATACAATATTTGCATAAGTTATTTATGAGGGCTAATCCTCTGTTTATTTTAACGTAAGACCAAAGTTATAACTATATATATGATGTTATAAACTAGCAAAATTTTAGGCTTGGATTGCTGTCTAGTATACATGTAGTAACTACTAGTTACCATAAAAATAATATTTTGTAAATCTTCTTTATTATTAAACCTACAAAATGAAATAACTTAACATAAAGTTATGTGAACCTGGATTAACATAAAATTTGGTTAATATTTGTTTAAAATTAACAAAAAAATTTCCTGTTGTGTTTTTAAATTTTTATTTATTCTCTACAGCACAAGTCACGATCCGCCACTGATTGTTTTTCCTATAGTATAACAAAAATAAACCAAAAAGTATTGGGTACTTAAAAATGTATCTAAACACGAAACAATTAGGCCATTCATCATCGAAAGCAACACTTAAGAAACATTAACTTAAAATTAAAGCATTGTTGATTTGCACAGATGCTTTGCATCACATGTATTATTAAAATAAAATTAAAGTAGAAGTGTACACACTTAAAATAAATGCTAGATTCAACTTAATTATGCAACTCCATCCAGCAAAACAATATAAGGCAATTAAAAATTAAAAAACCAAATTCCCATAAAAATGCACCGTGCGGTGAGAACTTTTTACGACATACGTATGTATTTATACGAAAAAATTAGGGGGTCACAGTGATGTCCAAAGAATAACAAAAGATTCTGAAGTATTCTCAGAGATTATCTAATATCAAAATTTCGTCCTCATAACTTTCATTTAGTCCATGAATTAAACCATGACAATTTGCTTTTCAACTCAAATTGAAGATGGACAATGGATTGGCCGGCCAGATCTCCAGATTTGACTCTACTAGACTTTTTATGTGAAATAACGATATTCTGTATATAAATTGCTTATTAATGTGGAATCTAAATCGAGCGGGCAGATATAAAAAATAAATAATAAAAAACGAAGAGACGCTCTAACAATTCCAATTTAGATTTTGCGCGGGCATGGAATTACTTACGTTTTCTATACACGAATAAAAATGCAAGTGGATCTTTGTGACGCAATCATAGAAATGTTATCAAATTAAAATAGACCACACGCGAGCCGCGGCTTTTTCAAGAATATAAATTGGTTGTTTAGAAACCAGCAAGCTGCGCTTTTAAATTACAAATTACGTTATTCTTTTTAAATCTAGGAGCAATGCCGTCACCTTGAATTATTACTTTGTATTCTCCATGAATAAGCACGAATGAATGAAATAAGATTCACTTTTTAGTCATTATTTTAGACTAGTAAACTGTAATGAAAATCAGATTTGTTAACATGAGTTTGTAGTTTGTCAATTTTATTTCGTAAAAAAGGTTTTTAAGCATTTTGTAGTTTTTTTGAGTAATTTTAAGCTCATTTAATATTAAAACAGTCTCCCTAAAAATAACCAAGTAAAAAATCTACTTGATTTTTCATTGCTATAGCTGGAATTAATTAGCTACAGGTTCAAGAGGAGACAGATGACAAACGACCTCAAGTAAGTAATTAGTTTCCTGTCTTTTCTGGATGTGAAAAAACTCGTCCGAAATCAGTCAACGTTGAAGCCGAGCGCCATTTTTAATGTGTGAGAACGAAACTCATGCGAAAAAGTTGCAATGTAAACAGCCAAAACTCAATTTTGTTAATTGAGCACGGTGGGCTGACCTTGGACAAAAATACTTCAGGGGTCACTTTTTACTAGAAAATTTTGAAACATGCAGTCATATGGAAAAAACTTCAAGAAATTTAAATACATTTTCATTTTTGTTATATCTTTTTTAATTATAAAGTTATAGCCCGTCAAAGTTGATGAATCTTTAGGATTTAAGTTTATTGAGAAAAAAGCACATAGATCACACAATTTTTTCCCCTGTTTAATTGTTATTGGCGATTTTGTATCCATTACTTTAATTCAACAAAATATTTTGCCATATACGAGGTGTGTTCAGAAAATATCGGGAATTTTCGTTTTTTGAAACAAATATTTATTTATTCGTCTACATTAATGTTGTCCCATTCATATTATGCACATGTGCCAGCTCTTCTTCCAATACTCGAAACACTTCTAAAACTCGATCTTTGAGATAGCCTTTAGTTCTTTCAGCGATGCGCTTTTAATGTCATCTATGCTTGAAAAACGACGGCCCTTCAAGGTTCTCTTTATTTTTGCGAATAGGAAAAAGTCAGACAGTGGCATGTCTGGAGAATATGGAGGCTGGGGCATCATTACAGTATTGTTTTTGGCCAAAATATCCAAAACATTCGAAAAAATTTTAAGGGGTAAGCCAATCGATATACCAACATCATCAGCGACTTCTCTGATGGTTTATAACCATTTCTTCCACTTTTTCCATGTTTTTATCGGTTGTTAATGCGCTTGTGCGTTCGGGGCGTTCGTCATCTTCAACGTCTTCACGACCATCTTGGAAACTCTTATACCACTTGTAAACTCTTGTTTTACTTATAGCAGACTCACTATATAGGCCTTTGTTAACATTTCACAGAATTTATTTCATTTTTTAAGCAAAATTGTATACAAATTTTTTAAGCAAAATTGGATACCTAATTCTTTGATACATTTCTTTTAACGAACGAAAAATCGCCGAGTTCATAAAACACGTCTAACCTTAGCGGCTGCCACAGACAAAGTAAACAATGAAAACAGCTAAATCATACTTCGGGGGCATGTATACCAACATAATTAAGAAAACTTTATGACAACCGAACCCTCTGAACCCGCGAAATTTAACAATTCCCGTTATTTTCTGAACACACCTCGTATATGTATTTATTTGTTAAATAAACAAATTTGTTAAATTGTTAATTAAAGGAAATTATTTTGTTGAAATAATAATTAAAATTATTAATTAGATTTATTAAATATTTAACATATTAAAAATAGTTTGCGATATAATGCTATAGCATAATACTATAATAATAATAATATATTATACTATAGTATTCTATAATACTATAGTATGCAGGTAATAATATTTAATTGTAAATCTATAGGTGAATAACAATAAGTGAAACGATTAATTCTTACCACAACAACATACATTTTCTAGAATTGGCAAATTTATAGATGATGAGTAAAAATCCAAAATACATCGATTTGAGAAGAATGTCAAACAGACTAAAAACTTTTAATAGCAGTAAACAAAGGTTTTCAATCAAAATATCAGAAATCCGAAACTTCCGAAAAAAATGTTTTCTATTTTACGTTTTGCCACTGGATGTATAAGTGTATATTTTGGATATGTTAAAGGCTTTAACATCACATTCGTAAAAGCATAAAAATATAGTTTTTGTTAATATTAGTTTTGACCAGAATAGCGAATTCCAGCCCAGTGTGCGACGTTGCAACGCTCTGGCGGATGATCTTATCGAGGATGTTTTTAAAGAACATTTATTTTTCAACTTCGGCAAAATGACACTTTTGTGACATTTAAAGAAATTTTACTTTCGTAGCAGAAATTACGTTTTCTGCCGCTCACGAGATAAAAGAAATCAAACCAAAACATTTTTTGTATAATTTGTTAGTATTTAATTCAAATAGGTTTCAAAGGTAAAAAAACATATTATCTCTATTTTTTTAATATAATTTAATAATTATTTTATCCGGACTTTTAAGGATTTTAATTTAAACATTCAATAAATATTACTTAAAACCATTAAAAGCAATAGCGCAGGTATTAACGTTTGCCGCTAAAAAAATTCCATGCGGAAGTGAGCACTTATTTGGTGTAATATGCATTTTATCGCATTAGATAATTTGTTGCTAAGAGTTACTGCCTATCTGCATTAATTAACAGGTAATTAACGAAATATAAATGCGCAATTAAATCATTTTTGCTGTTTTGTATATATACAGGGTGTCTATTTAAAAACTAGCAATGCTTATATACTTATAGTCTGAACATTATAAAGTTATCAAATTTTTTTTAAAACCGTTTCTAGGATATGTGGGGGGAATCAGTATGACCACAACAATGAGCTTCACCTTTTAGAAATTTTTGAAATCTTTTTACGTCAATATTTATAGAGCATTGCTCATTTTTAAATATACACCCTGTATATACTTACTTAATTTTCTTTCCTTGCTAATTATTAATTAAAGTAATAAAATCACATTAAACTTCTCAGTATGCTTTTGATTTCCGTTTGTAGGGATATGATTCAAGAAAATTCCGCCAGTTACTTGCTTTCTTTTTTATCCATTTTCATAGACCAGATTATTTATAGGCTGCGCTTTTCATTAGATAGGCATTTTGCAATTAAATTTAAATTACCCGACAACTGACTTGATTTTATTATACCTTGCTTACGCTTGGTATTGCCGTTTTTTTGAATTATACATTTTTATTTTCCCTACTATGTTTTAATGTCTACTTGGATCAAAAATCAGATTTGTTAATATATTTTTTTGTAGAAAACCAGGGTTTGTAATTATTTTAACCAGGAAATATATTTTACTGAAAGTTTTATAAAGGTAACATGCAATTTTGTAAGCATTTTGCTAATTAAAAGGTTACAGATTATTTAGTAATTGCTTAAAAAATTATTTCGTTAAAAAGTACACGTGATTTCAGGCAGTCAATCAAAACATTTCCCACTAACAATTATATAACCTAATTATATACCTAGACTTTACTACTGTAAAGGTAGGTTACTACCTTATATAACCATTATAAATGTAGTAAAATAAATGGGGATTTTATAAAACCTTGTTAAACTCTTATATAATTTGACAAATCTTATATAACCTTTATATAATTTATCTTTACCATAAGTAGTACAAATTGTTTATTGGGAGTGAAGTGGGTTAAAGGTACGAAATACATCTGTAAGTGTTGTAGTAGTACTGATAATTTCTTTTTAATTTGATGATTTCAGTATGGTGCGTTATTTAATTGTGTGTATGTTTTTTAGTGTTCATTTATGTAGGTATGTGTTAATTTTTTTGTTTAGAAAATTGAACAATAAAGCAACATTTCTTATCAAAATTCTTTTCATTTAAGTTCACCATTTTCAACAAATACTTTTGTCACTGGGTTTACAAAAAGGTTTGTAAAAATCTGGTTAATATGTAGTTAAAATTAAAAAATATTTTTTAACTGTGTACGACTGCATCAAAATAAAGAAGAGGAAAAAAATATTTATGTTATCTTCATTTAATATTTTTTTTTAAGGAAATATAAGAATCGTTAACATAACAATCTAGGATATGAGGTTATTATACAAGTATTAGAAATTTTCTTCTCATAATGTTTGTAAACAAATTCTGATGCAATTTACATAAGCGCTGAGTTGACCTTAAACTCAAATGACTTGAGCCCAAATAAAAGTGTGCAACATTGTATAGACATATGGGAAATAAAATTGATATTGTACTTGAATGTTCTTCGTGAAAGTATTTTGTCCCATTACCTTTATATAAGGTGTCTATAAAAACGATAATATGAAAACTGTATCTGGCACATATTCAAAAGTATATTTTTTAATAGTTTAATTTTTGAAAAATACGCAAAATAATGTTTATAATAATTTATTCCAATTTCTCGTTATAAATATCAAATTAAATTTATTTAACACTTAATCGTTTTGTGCATCTGCTTTAATATAACTGCTGAACCAGATTTCCTCTTGTATCCGTAGTGACCTTGACCTTACAACGCTCGCGGACACAATACATGTTTTATTAAGATAGTCCTCATTTTCGTTTATGCACCTGTATTACATACATATTTTTATTGTGCATTCGCATATTAAATCTATCTGAGTAGAGTAGCACGCATTTGTAAGTAGATTTTTTAAATACACACTGACAAGTTGTGGCTTTATGGCGTTTTAGTTACGGGCTGAAGTTAGCTTTAAGTAAGTTGACAGTTGTCAAATATCATAAATCCATACTATTTTTAAATCCGGTGAAACAGATACCTAACACCAATTTAGTCACTCTATTTTCATATAAATGTCGCTTGATACAAATACGATAGATATTAGTACTAAATTATTTTTTATAATAATATATGGCATACTTTAGATTTTCTATGACAAATATATTTGTCGTAGAAAATCTCGTTTATAAACTTTTTGCAAATTATTAAAATTCGTAAGTGTATTAGACTAATTACTAATACTATTAGTAATAAAATAAATATAAAACTATTCCTAAAAAACACGTGTTTATTTACAAATCAGTACCTATGTATATAACATTTTTATAGCACTAAATGGTCACGTAAATTCTCAAAAACCATTTGTTGTTTAGCATTTTATCTTCAATTCGGGTAAAAGTATCGTTTCTTTTTTATAGTAATTTTCTGCCTTTTTGCCATGTTCACAGGCCATAATTCTTATAGTGACCTTCCTCTAACGGCGGCATTGTTTGGCCGGTTCGGGGTAGGGATTATAGGAAGACCCTTTATGGAGCAGGGTGGTGGTAAGTGGTTCTCACAGTCTTTTCTTGGGTCTGCCACCTGACCGTTACAAGTTTACAAGTTTTTGGAAAGTTTGTTTTTAAGTTGAAGTTTTATTCTTTGCGCATAAATTTTGTGGAACTGGTTTAAATTATGTAAAGAAGGTGAGAAAACACAATAATTTTCGTGGTTTTACTTGATAATTTTATTAAAATTAATGTGTAGATATTTTTGTAATTCGTGATAATTTTTATTTAATTTATTTCAATGTGTTTTGAAAAATTATTATATATATTATATATTATAAGTAAGGTAAAACTTAAAAGCATATTTAATTGATTTTAAAGTTAAAATCAATCAATTGAAAGTTGTAATAGTAATTTAGTTCAGATTCATATTTTTCCTGTGTATTTATAAATTATAATTCTAATTTAAATTATCTCCTTATATACCTACAGTGTAGGTCCTACACGTATATACAGTGTATATTATACACTGTGCAACATTTTCTACAATCAAAATCATGAATGTTTAGATTGATTCTGTTTTTTTTTAATATCAATTTACTCTCTAAAAGTGAATTAGTCAAAAGTTACTAACTTAATAGTAATTAGTGGCTGCTTTTTCACTTGTACCATGGTTAACCATAGAAAATACCATGGTATCCCAAAATTTAACAGCCAATTCTTATGTAAAATTGTCCCCCTAATCCGAAAATATCGTCAAAAGTTAAAAAAGTAGAACAGTTTTTGAGATATAGTCAATTTTTCATTTAATATGGAATTGACTATATTTCAAAAACTGCTCCACTTTCATAATTTTTTTACGGCATTTTCGGATACAGGGGACAATTTTACATAAAAATTGGATGTTAAATTTTGGCATACCATTATATTCCATGGTTAACTATGGTACAAGTGAAAAAGCAGCCACTTATAACTATTAAATTAGTAATTTTTGACTAATTCATTTTTAGAGAGTAAAGTTTTCGTAATTCTTTGGATAGGAGAAACGAAAACCACTTTCAGAACCCCATCGTTTTTTTGTTTTGGTTTAAATTAATAAATAACGGTTTTTCGGGTTCCAAAATTAATAAAACCTGAATCAACCTAAACATTCTGTAAACGCAAAAAGGCATTCTTTGGATAGGAGAAACGAAAACCACTTTCAGAACCCCATAATTTTTTTTGCTGTTGCACTGTGTATAAGTAAGTACTTGGCAGGTTTATGCTGTTTTTTATAATCACGAAAACATTGATTGATAGGGGCATTGACTGTAGTTATGTCTATAAATTTTGAAGTCTCAATGATGTAGAGTTTTATTGTAAAAAATATACAGGGTGGCCTAAAAGTTTGGAATATTGAGTGTAACTTTTGAAATATCAAAAAATTAAAAAAAAAGATTTTAATAAAAGTTGTTTAATAGCTTATTTCAAATTTCAACTTAAAAAACTAAATACGTAGCACCCCAACGGGGAGAACTTTTTTTTAATACTAACCACCCCCTTTTTGACAACAGAATTTAAAAGAGGGTTTTTTCTAAATACACAGTATATTAATATACTATTAATTTGCTTGCGTGCTGACATAACTGAGGAAAATCGTAATCGTCAAAGCTTTTTGCGCTTTTTACTTTCGTTCGTGGCCGTTGGTTTAGCATGGCAATGCCTTGAAAAATGACAAGTTAGCTGTAAATGGAAATTAATGTCTCCTTGGGTGGTCAGATTTACCTATTTATTACTTAGTTTTAATGACGTGACCACTAGCAGCCCCATTTGTTAAAATATCAACAACAAAAAATATTTAAGTATATTTTAATACACTTGATTTATCGCTTATTTTAAATTATAATACAAAAATACAATTTAGTATTAAAATTAAATTATCTTAATAGAAACTACTTATGTAAATAAAAAAAATGTATTTGCCCTGATATCCATAATTTTTATAAATCATAAAATTTACCATTACACAATAAAATCCTTTTCTAAATACTTTCTTACTTGCTAAATTTTAATATAATTCTCACTTATATTTGCATTTTTTAATTATAATTAATAATTCATGTATTATAAAATATAAAATATATACATACATTATAATGTATAAAAAATAATGTATTATAAATAAAGAAAGCATGCGTGAAAATATTGCATTGTAAAATATTCAGGGTTATTTTTTTTAATTAATAGTTATTTACCTATTGTACGTGTGAATTAAGGAGCAAATAAAATACATTTTTTTAGAAGAAGAATTTAAAAATTTCTACAAAATTTTATATTTAAAAATTTCTTTTAATTTTCCAAACGATTTTTTGAATGTAGGTATCCTGAAGATTTTGAAAAATCTCCAGGTTCTGGGTATTTTTTGGAAATTTGACAACATTGCAATAAAATATTTTTTTTTGAAAATGTGGCTTCTGGGAGTTTTTGGAAACTTGGCAGCAACGGAATAAAATTATTAAACAAATTTTGAGCAAATAAAATACGCAAAAAATTTCTAAAATTTGTATATTTCAAAGATTTTGAAATTTTTTTAAAAATTTAATTTTTGTACAATTTAAAAAAAAACTATACCAAAATTGACAATAAAAAATTGTTTAGGAAAAAAGTTTCCTCCAAATTTTTATTTTTGAAAATTTCTTAAAATTTTCCAAAATAAATAGTGCAAAACGACTTCCTGAATTTATACTGAAGAATTTGAAAAATTTACAGGTTCTGGGAATTTTTAGAAATTTGACAACTTTGCAATTAAAACATAATTTTATGAAAATGTGGCAACGCCGCAAAATTCGAGCTTTTGTGAATTTTTGGAAACTTGGCAACACCGGAATAAAATTAGTAAATTTTGAGTAAATATTTTAAACGTGTGGATTAAAAAGCAAATAAAATACGCAGAAATTTTTGAAAATTTTGTAAAACTTGTACATTTTAAAGATTTTTATAAATTTAAAAATCCCTTTAAAATTTTTAATTCAGGACTGCAAAATTTTTAAAAAATTTCAAAATAAATAAGGTATCCTGAAAGTTTTTAAAATTCCCATTCATCTTCTGGGATTTTTTGTAAATTTGACAACACCGAAAAAAATTGACAAAATAAATAGTGCAAAACGACTTTCTCAATGCATCTGGATGATTTTGAAAAATTTAGGGATATTTTTAGACATTTGGCAACATTGCAAAAACATATTTTTTGAAATGTGGCAACGTCGCAAAAAATTCCAGCTTTTGGGATTTTTTGTTAATTTGGAAAAAGTATTAAACAAATTTTGGGTAAAAATTTAAAACGTGAAGCAAATAAGCAAAATTTTTGAACATTTTGTAAAATTTGCAAATTTTAAAGTACTAAAATTTTTAATTTGATCTTCAAGGCATAATTTTATTTGTTAAACAATACCAAAAAAACTCGATATTTTTTTTTTCTTGCTCTCCGCCCAAAATATCGTAGAATATGTCCAAACAAATATTCTGTTAAAAGCGGAGCTCATAATTTCAATGTTAAGAGGTCCCTCATCCAATCTGAAGTTTTGCCGCTTAAATAACACAGAAAACTGACTTTTTTACCTTATTTATTCTTGCAACCTAGGAAGAAATTTTTTTTTCATAAAATCCATGACTAATTCTTACAAAGCATTAAATTTGGACAAAAAAATCTTATTAAGCCGAATTTCTATTTTAATTATTTGATTTTTTACAGAGCTTTAAATTTAAAGTTAATAATACAAAAATGATGAATTTATACGCCTGTAACTTTTAGAATATTGACGATACAAAAAATTCACCTAAAACTTTTTTGTGGTCCATCAGACAAGCTAAAAAATTGCCATTTGACTTTTTCGTCTAACTTCAATAGTTTAGCTGAAAAAGGCAAAAAACGTAAAATTTTAAATTTAAAGCTCTGTAAAAAATCAAATAATGAAAATAGAAATTCGGCTTAATAAGATTTTTTCGTCAAAATTTAATGCTTTGTAAGATTTGGTCATGGATTTTATGAAAAAAAAATTTCTTCCTAGGTTGCAAGAATAAATAAGGTAAAACAGTCAGTTTTCTGTGTTATTTAAGCGGCAAAACTTCAGATTCGATGAGGGACCTCTTAAAATTGAAATTATGAGCTCCGCTTTTAACAGAATATTTGTTCGGACATATTCTACGATATTTTGGGTGGAGAGCAAGAAAAAAGAAATATCGAGTTTTTTTGGCACACCCTAACCTACATAACCCGTAAAATTATAATAATTATTAAATGTAGATTGGATCTGACAGTAGTCGAACATTTTGATTGGTCCAAACTGTTTTTAAAGACTAGGATGTAAAAACTTTACACGATTGGTCTTAATTATTGATTTTTTGATTTAGGATAAAAGTTTTTCTCAAAACTATATTTTAACTACTTTGAACCCGATAAAAACCAATATTTACAATAATTTACATGCAAGGCTAAATTTAATTATGTCGTTTATAAATAAACATCGTTCTTGTTAAAACATTTAAAAATTTATTTGTTTAATGTTATTATTGCAGGCGTAATGTGCCTGAGTAGCTGTGGACGATTTTGGACTGCCGTGCAAATCCTGTGGAGTACCATCTACATCATCTGTGGGGCATTTCAGCTGGTAGCTGGCGTTTTCTTTATTATATCTGTACCAGAATTTCAACCATATTCCACTATATTCACTGGATCATGGGTAAGTTATAAAGTTTTATGGGCAATTATGTTATATGTTATTTAAACTTGCTTCGCAATATAGTGTTTTGTGTTTTTTTAAATATTGTATCAAAATATATGCTACCTTTATTTTATTTTTACCTTATGTAGTCGTAATTAAAACCTATTAAAATCCTAGGTATATTTCTGCATCAATCTTTGATAGTTAAAACATTTTTAACAAACTAATCGACCACCTGTTGGCGCATTTTACGGATAATTTAATTTTACACACTATTTACCGCGCTATTTATTGTATCGTTTTATTAAAATTTTTAATTGAGAGATTTAACTAAGGAAACATCTCAATAATACCGAATGAAAAACAAATCATGCGTTCGATCAAAGTCCAAGATAAAATGAACAGGATGAAAAACCTCTCGAGATGAAATTTCCTTTTAAAAACAAAAAAGTTTTCATTTGATCGGGCAGTGAAAAATTCCCATTTTCTGGGAATTTTTGTAAATTAGGCAACAAAATTAAAAAATTAATAATAAAAATTTAGAAACTTTTCTACAAATTTTTATTTTTAATTTTTTTTTAATTTTCCAAAATTGCAATAAAAACATATTTTTTGAAAATGTGGCTTCTTAGAGTTTTTGGAATAAAGTTATTTCAAATTTTAAAGATTTTGGAAAATTAAAAAATTTCCTTAAAATTTTTAATTTTAGCAAAATTTTTAAAATTTTCCGAATTAAATAAGGTACCTATCCTGAAGGTTTTTGTAAATTTTGCAACACCGGAAAATTATAAAAAAATGGACAACAAAAAATTTTGGAGACAAAATTAAAAAAATTTCCACCAATTTTTAATTTCAAATTTTTATAAATTTTTTTAAAATAAATAGTGCAAAACGACTTTCTGAATGTATTTTGAAGATTTTAAAGAAAATCCAGGTTCTGGGAATTTTTTAAAATTTGACAAAATTGCATTAAAAACGTAATTTTTGGAAATATGGAAACGTCGCAAACGTCTGGGAGTTTTTGGAAATTTGGCAACACCGGAATAAAATTTTAATAATAATAATTTTAATTAAAAATTTGAAACGTGTGGATTAAGAAGCAAATAAAATACGCACAAATTTCATAAAATTTGTAAATTTTGGAAAATTAAAAAAAATTAAATTTTTAATTTCTGCAATATTTTTAAAATTTTCCAAAATAAATAAGTTATCTGAATGTTTTTGTAAATTTGGCAACACGAAAAAATTATAAAAAAAAATTGAAAATACAAAATTTTTTAGAAAAAAATAGACTGTTTTACAAAATTTTTAATTTATTTTCTTAAAATTTTCCAAAATAAATAGTGCAAACGACTTTTAGAATGTATCCTGATTTTGAAAAATCTCCAGAAATTTGACAACATTGCAATAAAAACATATTTTTTTGGAAATTGGCTTCTGGGAGTTTTTGGAAATTTGGCAGCAACGGAATAAAATTATTAAACAAATTTTGAGTAAAATTGAATTAAGAAGCAAATAAAATTGGCATTAATTTTTAAAAATTTGTGAATTTCAAAGGTTTTGGAAAATTTAAAAATTTTCTTAAAATTTTTAAAATTTTCCAAAATAAATAAGGTATCCTGAAAGTTTGGCAACACCTGAAAATTATAAATAATTGCCAATCCAAAATTTTTGGGGCAACATTAGATATTTTTTTTATTTCACAAAATTTTTAAAAAAATTGTAAAATAAATAGTGCAAATCGACTTTCTGAACGTATCCTGAAGATTTAAAAAAAAATGAGGTTCTGGGAATTATTAGAAATTTGACAACATTGCATTCAAAACATAATTTTTGTAAATGTGGCAACGCCGCAAACAAAAATTCTAGATTCTAAGAGTTTTTGGAAATAGCTAATAAAATACGCAGAGGTTTTGTAAAATTTTGGAAAATTTCAACGATTTTGGGAAATTAAAAAAAAAGTTAATTTCTGCAATATTTTTAAAATTTTCCAAAATAAATAAGGTAACCTAAAAGTTTTTCTTAATTTGGCACCACCGAAAAATTATAAAAAAAATTGACAATACAAAATTTTTTAGAAAAAATTATTAACTGTTTTAAAAAAAAATTAAATTAATTTCTTAAAATTTTCCGAAATAAATAGTGCAAACGTCTTTTTGAATGTACATATCTTGTTTGGAAAATTCTTCAGGTTCTGAGAATTTTCAAAAATTTGACAACATTGCAATAAAAACATATTTTTTTGGAAATTTGTTTTCTGGGAGTTTTTGTAAATTTGGCAGAAACGGAATAAAATTATTAAACAAATTTTGAATAAAGATTTGAAACGTGTGAATTAAGAAGCAAATAAAATACTTGCACAGTAATTTTTGAAAATTTGTATTTTTCCAATGTTTTGGAAAAATTTCCTTAAAATTTTTAATTTCTGCAAGGTTTTTAAAATTTTTCAAAATAAAAAAGGTAGACTGAAAGTTTTGTAAATTTGGCAACACCGGAAAATTACTTAAAAAAATTGAGAAAAACTTTTCAAAATTTCTTAAAATTTTAGTGCAAAACGACTTTCTAAATGTATCCTGAAGATTTTGAAAATTTTCCAGGTTGTGGGAATTTTTCGAAATTTGGCAAAATTGCAAAACATTTTTGTAAATGTGGCAGCTTCTGGGAAACTCGAAAAAAGTTTCTATTTGATCGGGCAAATTTTTGCCATAAAAGCCTCAGTGAAAAGATTTAAAATTATAATTAAAAAGTATATTTTATTTAACAGTAACAGTTTGCATACCTTATCTTTTAAAATCATAAAAATCATAAACAAAATTAACGACACCAATTTGTAAACAAACTTTGACCGATTTATATCATCCACTGTAATACTAAAAAACATTCCACGAATGCCATCACTGAAATAAGAATGCTACAAACGATTTAAAATAGCAACATAATGTATGTCGCGAATATCTGGATCAATTTTTCAATTTCGTTTTTACGCTGCACTTAAGTCGTTTACTTTTTGTTGAAAAATTATCTCGCTACCACCAAAAGCTGTAGGCATCGGATTCCAGTGTAAACGACGTTTTTTTGACGGTTTGAATGATTTAATTTTTCGCGTGGAAATATCTCAAAGAAAAGGCGACAAGTGCAGCGGTGTCGTCGATCTTAAACGCACGAGTAAATTTTATTGCGGCAACGTACGTGTTTAAGACTGTGTAAAACCGATATATTTAGAGGTCAAGTTGCAAATTAAACGTTTACTGAGGTTATGGAATTTTGTATTTCAATTGGATATGCTAAACTAGGAATGACTCATTTGCTAATAAATTTATGAAGTCAATGCGATGTTTGCCTCGTAAAAATGTTTATTGCCGATGCTGGAAGTGGGTGAAGGAGTCAAAAATTACTAATAACACTAGTTTACAGCCATTTTGCCCACCATGTCTCTCTATGATTTTCTTGTGTAGTTTGGCTCACTAAACGCGAAAATCACACTTAAATTTCGAAATATGAATTTTCAATTGTTTTTTTTTTAATTTTCTGAGGTGTTTTGACGTTTTAGAGTAGTACACTTCGAGTTCGAGAAATCGAAAAGATAAGTCCAGTTTGAATTATTTTACGTATAGATTATACTTAAAGGAAAGAAATAAGCTGCTGTTGATAAAAATCCATGGATAAATAGCAAAGTTATGAATTTTTCAGTCGAAGAGCAAAATTACAGTTTTTCGAGAATTTTTACGTTTTTTCTTCATTTTATTGAATTATATAAAATTTAATATTGAACATTGATTTTTATTTTAAACATTAAATATTGAAATTAAATTATATATTGAATATTGAACAATAAATATTGAACATATTGAAAGTTTTATTTTGTTTTAATAAGCATAGGTTTAAAAATCTGGCTCCTTCTTTGTTTTTTGTTGCTTTCGTATTCCGTTTCTCGTATAAGGGCCAAATGTAATCACCCATCATGGCTGCATCCCAGAAGCTGTGATACCGCCGCTCCATAGCCTTCATTTGCTGGTGAAAACGTTCTCCGTGCTCATCACTTACGTCTCCCAGATTGTCCGGGATATTTACGCACTCGAACTCTCCACTTCTTTTACTATTTTTACACTTTTTAATAGCTAAATAAAACCATGATAAAATACCTTGTTGAAACATCAAAAAATAAACACGAGAGTCATGTCAAATTTAAATTTTGAATAATGTTTTCGGTGAAAAAAGTACGTAAAAAACTCAAAAAATTACAATCATGCACTTTACTTAGGTTTTCATTTAAGAATAAACATATTACAAAATAAAAGAACAAAAAAAATAAAAATCGTCAAAAAGGTGTTAGCTTGTTAGCCGCAAGAATTAAAAATGATTAAAGAAATTAGTATATATACTAACTATAGTTTTCAATCTCAGAAACAGTAAAAGATGGTGACTTATCTTAAATTAGTCAAACTTTAACTAATTAAGTAGTATAAAAGTAAAAACGACTATTTTATTATTAAACTATGCTGATACTAATTCAAATAGTAGAATTGTGAATATTTCATTTTATAGGTACCGATTGACCTGGAAAAAAATATGTTGTCTGTGAGTCTGTTAACATTAATTACAAAGTCGACATTTTTTCACCAAAATTGGTAAAAAGTGGCTTGGCTATCGTGATTGGTTTCATATCCGTCGAAAACTTTTCGAGTTAGGATTTTTTTCGCTGAAATTAAATTTTGTAATCACCTAGGGAAAAGAGGATTTTTTAAATTTTTTGAAATTTTTTATTTTTAATTCTTTAAAATATTTAAATTCATTAAAATCTTCAAAGTTGTACAACTTTCCAAAATATTAAATTTTTTATAATTTTCAAAATTTTAAAATTTACAAAACTAAAATTTCAAATTTTTCAAAAAGATATTGATTTAAAATTTTAAAATCTATTTAAGTTTATTTCTATAATATTTTGAACAAAATGCCACTTTCGGTTTAACTTATGTTATTTATTATAATCTTAATCTAGGATGCAAATGATTTGTTGATAACAAGAAATGTTTGACATTGAATGTCAAAACATCAGAATTTGCTTATTACTTTCTGAACGAAACGGATGTTATAAATAAAAAAGATAAATGTTCGGTATCGGTTATTTGTGAAAAAATTGTAAAAAAAATTTAAGAAGAAGGATGTAATACCATATTAAAACATAGTTTTTCATTCCGAACAACTTTTCGTAATTACAGTTTTCGATATTGTTACAAATAATTACTCTTGTACCAAATTCATTTTTTTTTGTCATATGACTGAAAGAAAGTTTCCCATATGCTGCCATCTTAAGTAGACACACTGTATATAAAATTCTGAGTAAAATTACTATATCATGTCCTTTACCTAAAGGTAATGGTTTTCGAGTTAATTTTATTTCGTTAAAATTTGACAAATGAGCGTCAATCATAAATACTTTAAAGTTTTTCAATTGATGTTAATTTAAGAGATATTTTAGAATTTCTAAAATTTATATATTATTTTGTATCAAGTAACCTGTGATGGATGAGTTGACAGTATCTATGGTTACCACGTAATCTGTCATTGTTCAATATTTAATGTCGTCAAATTTTAGATTGTTATAAACAATGTGTTGACTAAATAAGTTTACAGGTCACTGTAGAATAAATTCATGTACATAACCCATAATATAACATATGTCAAACGTCAAACCTGACAATTTTAATAATATTAAAAAAATAATTGTTCTATTACATTTATGCACATATGTACATTACATCAGTTTTATAAATATAAATGAAAATCATTAAAAATAAATTCAAACCTAATAAACCCAAACAAATAAATCTTTAAACTAAAAAACATTAAACTTAAGCTGGTATTTATCTCATATTGGAAACTAGATGTCCATACCTTGTGGAGTAATATGCAAGTAATGCGTATAAAATTGATATATTTATGATTTTCAACTGGTTATTAATAGCGATAGGCTGCTTGTGGATTTGATACAAAGCGACAGCAATAAATTTGAAATTCGAAATGGAGTCTACTACATACATTTTATATTGTATATTTAATTAAGTTTATTCACAACATTGGTTGTTACATAATTATCGCATAGCGTATGGTAATCTAGTGCAAAGCCTACTGAATTTTAAATAAACTTGGATACATAAAGGTGGAGGTAAACAATTTTTTAAAGGTAGGTTTATTTATATAAAGTTATATAAAATAATGCATATAAATTATATATCTTTAATAGGAAAAGTTACAAAAATGGTGAATGCGCCGGGATCACTTAATACTGAATATTTTTTAAACGACATTAAAAATATATTTTGTTCTAAATTTGTTTAAAGTTGCTCTTTAAATATTAAAGAGGAACCATTTTAATTATTAATTAAATCTAAATTATTTTTTTTTAAATAAGGGTATTACAGGATCTTTTCTATAGAGACATGTAGATCTACGCCACATTGTTCACTAAAATTTTTAAATTATTTATAAAAATGGTTAATGGTTAGTTCATAACAATCGTAATCACTTACATTTTATTATTTTTCAATTTAAAACTTTGGTCCTTTTAAAAGGCCACTATTAATAAAGGCTAGTTATAGTTTTGTCAGAATTTATTGTTACAAATACAAAATATTTGTTAACACATTTCCAAAATAAATTAATGAATTAAATTATTAAGTGTAATATTTCTTAAAACAATCTTTGGAATGCAACCCAACGTCACATTTTTCAAATTTAAATGGCACTTTTTATTTTGTTGGTCAATTCTATCGTACCAAGAATATGATATTATTATTTGATAAACTTGAAGGTCCTCTTTTAGGTTTTTAGCAAATTAGTTGCTCTTCTAAAAGTTAGCTTATTACAAAAGCTCATGTAAAGTCAAAGGCTTTTTTCAAAAGCTGGTATTAAAATTTAAATATAAGTAATAGTAATCTGGTAGATAATAAATATCTAATTGACTTTTGATTAATAAAAATTTATTGGTTGCCTAAATAAAAGAACTAGAAAATCAAAAAGGATACGATGATGATCGTTTTTAAATACACCCTGTATATATTTATATAAATATTAAATTTCATGTAAACAAATAATAAACTGTGGAAATGTGTAACTTTTTTTATTATATAATCAAATTTCAGTATAGTAGTATTCAGTTACATATTACTTTGGCAAACTTTTGAACTAAACTATCCTGCCCACCAAATATAAACAAATACTTAAGCAAAAATAGCCTAAAATCAATATGTGTGACACGAAAACCCCATTTCACTATCTTTATGAAAACAATCAAATTATGGTCGACCAGTTTTCGCATTTTCATTAGATTCTCGAAGATTTTTCTTTTTTTGGATAATCGATAAAGGATAAATGTTAGAAAAGGTATTTTATAACCACAATGTATTACTTGAAGCAACTACTAAATACTTTACATAAAAAAAAATTACAGTCAGGCATAAGATTTTGGAAAGTTTTATGACAACAATGTCCTATCGTTCCCTTCTGGGACACCCTGTTTAAAAAAATAGTTTATATCATGAAAATTTTAATACAAAATCGACTTCATTTATTAAAGTTATTCGGTGTTTAGTGTACAAAGCACATTATCTGATTGGAACAGATGTTCGCTAAATTTGCCTAAGCGACTTACCGGTGTATTGTTCGTCTTTGACCTAGTTGGAAAACGTTCAAATGGGGAAAACTGGTGCATTATTTTGTTTTGTAAAAAACTCTTGTATAAAAGCTGCAGCAAAAAATTCCTTTATTAGGAAATATAACAAATACCATGTTTAACGCAATTCTCGGGCTTCTTTGGTTATATCTAAAGGAATAAATTTTTTTGTCCTTTATTTGACTAAATAAAATCAATGACAATATGGAATAATCGCAAATGACTTTTTTATTAATAATCCCAACCATTTCCGCCATTAAAACAAGCGTTAATGGTTGCTATTGTATAAGTAGACCACCAAGAGTTTATTATCATAATTTAATATTATTTTATAGCCACACACTGGCATGATAAAAAGTGAACATTAACTTTAATGACGGATTGTATTATTAAATTAATCATAAATATACATTTGCAATGTAGTTACTTGCATAAACAATATTTTTTATTAAACGAAGCCTTATTTGATCTTTCTAACGTATCTTTCTGTATGTTGAATTTATTCGCATTTAAAAACATTATTAACCAAGCTATTTTTCAACTTTAATAAGGCGTTAAGTACTATCCAACATGCAAATAAATAATTATTATTACGAAAGTGATATTTTACAATAAATTCGTATGTACATATATTTATCTAATCCTATTGCATAATATTGTTTTTTATGAATAATGATAAACATTATAAATTCCCTGCCTAACAAAGGGAATAATGAACTCATTATTCACGTTGTTAGGTATCAGTTATTGTCCGATTTCAATATTCACTGTGATTTGAGCCAATCGGGTTTTAAATTGGGACTATAATATAAAGTAAAGAAAATAAAAAATATTAAATAATAATATTATTTCTTTATGAAAGGCCTTATATCTCATTCTGTGGAGGTATAACCATAGAAAAAGGATATAACAGAGATACGACCCTGACTCAAAACTTTCTTCCAAACCGTGTTACCACCACTAACATATTAAGCAAAAATTACTGTTTTAACAGACATGTTAAGTTACATCAATGGGCCCATTGATGTAACATTTAAATTTGGTAAAAAGTAAGGTTAACCATTTGACAGATGTCAGATTTTATTTAATTATTTTTGAAAATCGTTTAATTATCAACTTATTGAAGTAGGTAAAGGAAAATAAAAATGCAATAATTGTTTCTACCAAAGATAATAAAACACTCTTATATTTCTACCAATCATTATTGCGGCATGTCCATCAAGCAGGCTGATCTTTAAGCGCGAAATTAATTTCATGAATTTACCGGCGCGAAATGATATTAAAAATGATCTAGTATGTGGCAATAAAATCCGAGTTCCCACGCGAAAATTTTTTCAGCAATTAACGTATTTTAACATAATATCTGTTATAGCGCTCAGTGGCGGCTCGTGGGTGTGCAGGAGGGTGAATCTAAAGGAGGTTAATTTTGTCTAAATACGAATAAATTTTCACGTCACCAAAACTTAAAAATATATATCTGGAACTAAAAAATATATTTATATGGATGGATAAAAATATATAGATATATATATATATATATATATATATTAGACTGGTTCAAAAAAATCTAATATTTTTTTTCCTTCAAAGCCCGCATTGAAATATCTTCCTAGTAGTGAAAAAAGAAGGCTGTGAAAATTGTAGCTCTTAATATTAATATTTAGAGGTCGCTCATCGTGAATTTCTATTTTACGTTTAAATAACACAGGAATTCTTTTTTCTTAACTTTAAAATTTTATAACTCGTTTTTGAGTGAACATATTGGATTAAGCGACACATATTTTTAAAGAAAATTAAACGCTCTACAAAAAATGTCTCTTATAATTTTTTCACAAATTCACTTCTTTTATAGTTATTCAAGGTTGAAATTAGACATATAATAAATTTAACGTTTTTTTTCAATTGGTGGCATAATAATTAACCTTATCACTCATTATTGTACAGGATGGTCCAGTTTGTAATACAGTAATTTTAATAGGTGATAAAGCATCAAAAATAAGGTAGACTTTTATAAAAAAAAATTTCTTAAAAAAAATATTTTTCTCTTCATAACTTTTAAACCACAAAATTAATTTGGCACACAATGTAATATAGTCAGTGCCTTAATAATAATGTAGATAATCAGTGCCGCAGTTACTTGGGGGCTGCTCCCCTTTTCACCTCAGTCTTTGACGCCACTGGAAATTTTAAAATAATAAATAAATGTTTAGGTCAAGTTTTTAATTAATGGAAAAAATTTGCTCTTGTAAAATTTTGATTTGGGGCCTGGTTTCTAAAATATTTGCTCAAAAATGTTTCCTCGCAAAATTAAATTTTTAGATTGTCTGTTCAATTTAGAGAAAAAAAACTACTGTACTAAAATTTTAATTTAGGTCTTCGATTTTGAAATATTTGGGAACACTCCAAAAAAACTGCGGCAAAAGTATTCTTGGATAAATAAATTAATTATTTAAAAAATGAAGCACTAAATCAAAATTTTACATGAGTAGTTTTTTTCTCTAAATTAAACAGATAATCTAAAAATGTGTTTATTATTTAAAAAAATTCCAGTGGCGCCTATGGTGAAAAGAGGAGCAGACCCCCAAGTAACTGCGCAACTGATGTTTTTTTAAATAATTATCCACATCATTACTAAGACATTGACTATATTGTGTACAAAATTTGATAAAAATGGTTTAGAAGTTATGATGGGGAAACGAGTTTTTTTTATAAACTTTGACGGAAAGCGTCTCTGCGAGGAAACATTTTTGAGCAAATATTTCAGAAACAAAGACCCAAATCAAAATTTTACAGGAGTAAATTATTTCTCTAAATTAAAAACTTGACCTACAAATTTATTTAATATTTTAAAATTTTTAGTGGCGTCAAAGACTGAGGTGAAAAGGGGAAAAGTCCCCCCACATTATTATTAAGGCACTGACTATATTACATTTTGTGCCAAAATTAATGTTGTGGTTTAAAAGTTATAAAGAGAAAACTTGTTTTTTTGTAATCATTGACGACCTGTATTTTCCTTAGGAAACATTTTTGAGAAATGTTAATTAATGAAAGTCTACCTTAAAATTAATGTATCACAAACTGGACCGCCCTGTATAATCTTTTTTGAAAATTTTATATAAATTATGTTTCTTTAAAAAAATATCGCTCGTTCCAATATGTCCACTCAAAAAAAAGTTATAAAATTAAAAGTTAAAAAAAATCCTGTGTTATTTAAACGTTACATTTATTATAAGTCTAATTTCAACCTTTAATAATTATTAAAGGAGTGAATTTACGAAAAAATTATAATTCAATTTTCTTCAAAAATATATAGAGTTCATTCCAATATGTTCACTCAAAAACGAGTTATAAAATTTCAAAGTTAAGAAAAAAGAATTCCTGTGTTATTTAAACGTAAAATAGAAATTCACGATGAGCGACCTCTAAATATTAATATTAAGAGCTACAATTTTTACAGGCTTCTTTTTTTACTACTAGGAAGATATTTTAATGCGGGCTTTGAAGAAAAAAAAATATTCGATTTTTTTGAACCAGTCTAATATATATATATATATTAGGGTGGGTCAAAAAAACCGACTATTTTTTTTTTTACTTTTTTTACTTTGTACTCTGAAAAATCGGTTACTAGACACCTCTAAGGAATTCTCACCAAACATGAGCTCTTAATTTTGATAACAAGGTCCTCCGCTTTACAATTTTCCATTTTTTTCTCAGTATTAGAAACAAAAATTCATATCTCTTCGACGACTGTTCGTTAAAAAATAACTATTCTTGTAGGAAATCGAACGCTCTACAAAAAAGGTCTCTTACAATTTTTTCGTAAACCTCACCGTTTAAAATATATCAAAGGTTAAAGTTTAATTATTATAAGAAAAATTTCTGTTTTGCTTATGAATTTTATAACTCGCTTACAAAATTTTTTTATGAATCGCGCAACTCATAGTTTTGTAGGAAATTAACTGCTCTACAAAAATGATCTCTTATGATTTGTCGATTAAATTAAGCGTTTAAAAGAAATTCATCGTCAAACTTCAATGCATACTAATTTTAACAGTTTTTGATGAATAATTCGAAAATTTTCAATTTAATTTTTGAGTTTTACGAAAATTACTGAGGAAAAAATGGAAAATTGTAAAGCGGAGGACTTTGTTATCAAAATTAAGAGCTCATATTTGGTGAGAATTCTCTAGAGGTGTCTAGTAACCGATTTTTCAGAGTACAAAGTAAAAAAAAAATAGTCGTTTTTTTTACCCACCCTAATGTATATACACATCTTTTTCAGTTTCGTTTCCACCCACCACATCTTCAGGCCCACTTTGACGAACCGCCACTGGTCTCTGTAATTGCTCGGTAATTCCGCAAATACCAGCGCACTTTGATGGAAAATAAAGCCCGACAAATAAAGTTGGCGGTGCATAATTAACCCAAGCATTGCGTTTTTGATTTCACACCCTAAGTTTTTTTGCAATTCGTTTTTAGATCTTAAATTTTTACGTTGTCCAAGATCATAAATTATTTAATAAATGTTTAATGCAATTTCTTTTTTTCAGAATATTATAATAGGCATCGCTGGAGGCATGATTGCCTGCATAAATCCATTGACTCCAAGGAGACAGGAAATCTTCCTTTACCTATCAGTTACCATATTAACAGTAAATTTCGTCAATATTATCATAACTGAGTGGGAGATGTACTTTATAGACATACAAAAGCTACATAGAAATCATTCAAACCACATGCTTATAGATTACGGTAAGTACAAATAATTATTTATAGTGGGTATTAGGAGTCTAAAAATAGGCTTTACTTGTACCTAATTTTTTTTATCAAAATGTATACGTACGGGTCATTCCACCAAATAAATTTTGTATTGTCTAAATTAAAATAATTTATATCTTAAAATATTAATAATAATAATTTCTTAAAACTTTTGTTTTATAAAAAAAATACAAACAGTACTGACAGGGGTGACACAAAAAAATGTATTTAGAGGAATGCCCCAGATAAATATACGTATTATTTAAAACTTAGTTTGGGTCAAAATAAATAATAGGTAGTAAAATTTAATGTATCGTGGGTTATCGTATATAAGACATAAAAACTATAAATTTATACAAAGTCGCTCGTTATCTACATTTTTATTGACTAATTATTGAAAGGTTTTTTACAAATGGGCCATTTCAGGCAAGCGGACGGGACAAACCACAAAACTGTTTTTATAAAAAAAATTGTAGGTATTTTATTATATAATATTTTGGCATCAAAATTGTCAAAAATCTTCTTCTTTTATTGGGCTATACATTAAATTAAAAAAACGCAAAAAATATTTTATCTATTTTGCGTTCATATTGACTTTATTAACGAGATACTTTATCCCACCCAAAATTTTGATTTTAAACAGCATAATATTTTGCATATTGGTTATAATATTTTTATGATTTTTCTAGTACTATTTGTACTTTTCTGGCAATAAATTTTGTTTGGCACCAAAGAAAATCCTTTTTTCTTTTTTAACATTAACAGCCACTTATTGTAAAGAAGTAAATTAAGGACGGCATGGCGAATCGATTTTGACATTAACTGTCAAACCAATGACTGTGATACCAACTATCTAAAGAAAAATTCGACCAAATTAAATTTAAGGTATAAAATTAATTTTTTTTTAGAATTTTTGCAAAATAGATAAAATAACATAAAGAACTCATGTCATAAGACCTTTTGTCGAACTCGTCCATTACATAAATTGTCCGCGTGCGACAAAATGACGTCTTATGACATTAGTTATTTAATATACTATTGTCGCACGCGGACAATTTATAAAACGACCGACAAAGGAGAGAAAATGACGTTTTATTACATTAGCTCTTTAATATACTATTTATGTACCTAATTTTTTTTTTATAAAAATGTATACCTACCTAGGGTCATCCCACCAAATAAATTTTTTATTGTCTAAATTTATATCTTAAAATGATAATAATAATTTTTTTAAACTTTTTTGTTAATATTTTTAATGTTTTATAAAAAAATACAAACAGTACTGACAGGGGTGACACTTAAAAAAAAAATATTTAGAGGAATGCCCCATATAAATATAAGTATCATTTAAAACTTGTTTGGTTCAAAATAAATAATAGGTAGTAAAATGTAATGTATCGTGGGTTATCAGTACTAAAGACAAAAATTTATACAAAGTCACTCGTTATCTACATTTTTTTTACTAATTAATTCTTAACAAAAATAGAAAGGTTTTTTACAAATACAGAAAATTGAAGGATATTAAAGATGCATTATTTTATTATATAAGAATTACAAATTTACTTGATTTCAGAAAATGATTCTTGTATGAATTTTTTTTTAATAACTATTAAATATAGCAAAGTACAGTGTGTATTAAAACGAATAAATACACTTAAATAAAACAAGTGCCAAACCCCGCCCACTGTGGTAGGGATTGAGAATGTATAGGTTTTATTTTTATCGAGTTCGTTTGTTTTGTTTTAATGCATTTCTGCAAATAAAAACTAAGTATTCTTTAAAATCCATTAAATTCCAGTTAATGGCGAAAATGTAACTACACACATTTCCCTACGACAGTGTCGGAACTACTGCACAAACACAGTAGATCAAACTGCATGCCCTTGTATCTGGCTGCATGCCGCGCTGTTGCCATATGCTATTATTGTTTCCTAAAAGGGTTGTTTTTCTTATTTTTTAATATTAAAAGTAAGAAAATTAACTAAATCAAATTATTTTTGACATATTATTAATTTTTTTGTTATTTTTAAAGTTTCAAACAAATAAAATTGAACTATTTATTAAATAATTATAATCGTTCTCTTCTGATTTAAAATAACCTGGCAACTACGAACCATATTACCAATTACGAATGGCTTGATTTAAACCACGCCCAATTTAAGTTTGTTTCTTTTTCTCTAATCAGAATATAATTTGTCATCCTTGTCTCCAGCCTTACTTACTTGATTCTATACAGTCTGTATAAAAAAAACAGAAAAAACAAAAATTTAACAAATATATCAAGAAATCTAATTTCTAAGTTCTGCTTCGATAGAGACTACATGATCAGAAAAAAATTAATATACATATAATTTTTTTATTATAGCACAACAAAATAGGTTCAGCAACTCATAATTTTTGTATTTTTTAATGTTTTCTATTGGAAATTAATAAGAATGGATATGGATCAGATAGTTGAACAAATTTTAATTATCTATAATTGCTCAAAATGTCTGCCACAAACTTCCATAAAATATACAAATTTTGTTCAAAGCGCCTTCTCACATTTTGTGGTTTAAAAACTCCAGGGGAATTAAATTTGGAGGTCAGGCCGGCCAATCCAGAGCTTCTCTTCCAGGAAATACGCCGTACAACAGATGTTGAAAAGCAAATTGTCATCATTAGCTATTAAGTCATAGTTTCGTAAATGAATCTTGTATGAACGAAATTTATTAGATTTAAGGTCTTTTAAGGAATGTTGTTAAAGTTGGTAAACTTTAGTGGTTTGTTTTTAGTGGGCCACCCTGTATAATTATAACAATAAGCACAAGGAACTAATAGGCACAAGGAAACGTTTTGAGTACCCAGATAATTGATGAACAATTTAACAATTGTAAAAACTAAAAATCTCCTGCTGATCCGAATAGGAGATAATAGAAAGAAAATTATCCGAACCTTATGAAAGAGCGTAGATTGCACGTTTTCGTGATTACCTGAATAATTTTTTCGCTAATGACGAAAATCTCGCGAAGAGAATAAAGGCAAATCTCGACTTGGAATCGTGAACCTACGGCCTATGCATTGTGTATTTGTTTATTTATTTATTTATTTATTTAAACGCTTGCCCATGAAATGAAAAAAGTCGAGAATTATTGTATTAATTTGCCATTGTTGCAAAGAAGGAACAGTTATTTTAAACAGTTGTACCAAGGGCCATTAAAAGTAATCAGGGTATGTTGTATTGTACCGAAGTTAAAGAAAAATTTTAACAATGGTCAAAGTATATCCCAATAATATTACATTTCATTTACATAAAAATAAAATATCAAGTAATTTTCACACCAATACAAAACAGTATTGACAAAAAAATTCTTATTACATAACAAAAAAAATAGGTCGTCGGATCTTATCTTCGTATATTCAAACAAATTTTCCCAGGTAAATACAAGTGAATGGTAAATATAAATACTGCTTCGGTATTGCAAAATAAAAATTCATTGACATTTTTTCTCATTTTTTTTAAATTGTAAAAAACAGATAATTGAAGTTTTAATTCTCATAGGATGTGGCAATAAAACTAGAACACAACAAGAAGTTTGCAATTTATTTAATGCAAAGTATCCAGCTCGACCTATTACTCGTGCTACGGTTAGTAAAATTGAACAAAAATTCAGAGAGACTGTATATGTCAATCATATTCTAAAATCTGGCCGTCCGAGTATTAGTGAAGACACTAAAATTTACATTTTGTTACGTGTGGAAGAAGAAGTCAAGTCAGCCAACGTATTACGTCTTATGAAGAAAATTAGATTAGTGCAGGAACTTAACGAAGATGATCCGGACCGTAGACTACAATTTTGTGAAACTATGATGAATTTATGTAACACTAATTCACACTTTTCTCGTAAAATACTTTTTTCCTACTAAGCTATCTTCTGTTTGAATGGTACAATCAACCATCAACATTGTAGGTACTGGACCAGAGAAAATCATCATTGGGTAGTAGCAAATTCCCAATACCGGCAAAAAGTGAATGTCTGGGCAGGAATGGTGGCGAGAATATTACAGGACAAAAGTTATTGGAACTTTTGAAAAACTCTCTTCTCCCACATTATCAGAAATGTTTTCCAACGAGAATGGAGGTCCAGATTTACCAAGTGAAACCAATTGGTCGATTATTTCTTATGGGGCTACCTTAAATCAAAGATATTCATCAACAGACCACAAAAACTGATACTTCAATCTCGTAGAGGGGCTCTGGATTGGCTGGCAAGATCTCCAGATTTGACTCCATGCGAAAGAGTAAAGCAATTTGCAAGCAATTTCAAGACGCACAACATGAAAAGTCAACATGTGACTTCGACCAATAAATATCCTGATATTTAAACAAAAACATTTCTCCCTTTAGCTATTTATCTAAAATTATTACATTGGTCCATATTTCAAAAGTTCGATTGGAACATCGCATGTTACATAACAACTATACGAGCCATTGACAAATAACTACTAATTTTATTTAGCATTTCAAAATTCCCTATATTATAATCAACCTTGAAAATTATGTATCTTGGTATGGTATATTTTAAAATTGTTAAACCTCCGTTTGTATTCTTTATTACCACACGTGTAAGTGAGTGAGTGCATTGTTTAGATATTGTCGGGTACAGTTTCTTGTTGTTTTTTTTGTTTTTAGTCGCTCCAGTGCCTGAATATCATTATCTATGTAGTTTGTGGTGTTGTATAAAATAAAATTAACGGTAACATGTTTTAAATATAAATATATATATTTTGCTGTATATTGCGTTATAAAATTTTATTCACATATATATATATTAATATTATCTGCGTTTTTTAAGTTTTTCATTATGTTTATGACTATTTATTTATACAGGTATTCCTGAAATGCCTGTACAAATGATACCACATATTTCTTACACCAAAATAATGCTATATATGTAACTAAAATTTGATACTAGGGTTTTTTTCGGAACAGGAAAATTAAATTTCCTTAAAAAACTAATGTATAAAAGAATAAAAAATTATTATTTTTATAACAACCCTTAGGGTTATAAAATCTTTAATAATTACAAATTATTCTTAATAAGCATAAAATCATAAAAACATTTTTAATTAAAAATAAAATAATAAAACCGATTAAAATAAAACCTCAAATCACCACGGAATTTATTTTGATACATTTATAAACCAGTTGCTGAACATAACACTTACCTATGTAAAAACTTTTTTATTTTTTAAAATTGCCTCAGGAAATTCCCCAGGTCCCAAACAAATACTAATAATTTACAACAACACAACCTATTAAATAACAAAATAACAAAAACCAATGTTAAATTTAGCTTTTGATTTTATTACTAAATTGTTGCTCAGCTATAATTATCAAAGACCGGATTTTAGGCCCTTAAAAATTGGAAATTATAGGAAACATAAATAGGCAATACAAAATTACATTTTAGGCCGTTTTAGGCCGAAAGTGTCTAAAATAGGCGATATGAAATAAAAACATATATTGAAATAAACAGGCGACGCTGAACAAAAATATAAACAAATTCAAACAAAAGCACGATACGTTGATTCCAACGGTTGTCAAAGTTGGCTTTTGCCATCTATTGTTTTTATAGAAAAACTATTTACAACCTGTAAATTGTGGCCATTTAATTATGCCATAGATGGCGACAAATTATATTACTAAAAACTTTGGTATACATGCCCCCGAAGTATGATAAAAACTTTAGCTGTTTTCATTGTTTACTTTGTCTGTGGCAGCCGCTAAGGTTAGACGTGTTTTATGAGCTCGGCGATTTTTGTAAGTTAAAAGAAATGGATCAAAGAATTTGTATCCAATTTTGCTTAAAAAATGAAATAAATTCTGTGAAATGTTAACAAAGGCCTATAGTGAGTCTGCTATAGGTAAAACAAGAGTTTACAAGTGGTATAAGAGTTTCCAAGATGGCCGTGAAGACGTTGAAGATGACGAACGCCCCGAACGCACAAGCACATTAACATCCGATAAAAACATGGAAAAAGTGGAAGAAATGGTTATAAACCATCAGAGAAGTCGCTGATGATGTTGGTATATCGATTGGCTCATCCCATGAAATTTTTTCAAATGTTTTGGGTATAAAACGCGTGGCAGCAAAATTTGTTCCAAAATTATTAAATTTTGAACAAAATTTTTGGCCAAAAACAAAACTGTAATGATGCCCCAGCCTCCATATTCGCCAGACATGTCTGACTTTTTCCTATTCCCAAAAATAAAGAGAACCTTAAAGGGCCGTCGTTTTGCAAGCATAGATGACATTAAAATGCATCACTGAAAGAACTAAAGGCTATCTCAAAGATCGAGTTTTAGAAGTGTTTCGAGTATTGGAAGAAGAGCTGGCACATGTGCATAATATCCAATGGGGACTATTTTGAAGGCGACAACATTAATGTAGACGAATAAATAAATATTTGTTTCAAAAAACGAAAATTCCCGATATTTTCTGAACACACCTCGTATATGGAAATTACAGTAAAACCTATGAAAACAAAGTAAATAATAATTTTCAATCATTATTTTACAAAATTAATATCATCCATAATTATTTATAATAAATATTTAGATAGCAAAACACAATTACTTTTTTATTAGGTTTTCACTGGTTTTGTAATTTGTGGTCCTCGTACGAAATAAGAGCATAAAAGCAGGGTCTAATTAAAAATAATTTACTTTTTCGCAATGAAAAATATGTATATTTTTTACTGAAAAATTAAAAGAGCCTATTCTATAGCCTATAGGCTCATAAAAATGTCCTTTTATGACCAAGAAATCAAAATTGCGCTTTATTTTTTTTAAGTTTAGGATTAATTTCAAGGTCCCAGACAAATGCCTAAACTAGAAACAAAAAGGCATTTTGCCAGGCAAAATTTGCCTAAAATCCGGTCCTTGATAATTATTAACACCAAGTAAACACCTTCAAGTGTGTAGACTTATTGCGTGACTATAAACGAATGTTAATCAAACAAGACATTATAACACAAAGTAGTATCTGACGTTTTGTATGATTTCAGCTTGTTTTGCAACCCGAATTGCCGAAGCATTGGCTGTGGTCGTGTCCCTCCTAGACAGTCAGTTGTCTTTCTGCTCGATGCACGTGACGCCGCCAAGAGACGTCAAGCTGCGAAGATCGCACGAGCAAGTGTCCGACATCGAATACATCATTCCCAGGGTGAGAAACGACAATTTGTTTTAATATTTCAATTTCAATATTATTTATGTTAAGGTGTTTTTGCTTATTAGGAATTTTGTAACGTTCCAACAACGCGTCGGGCAGAAAATATACATTTTTTAGTAGAAAATTTACGGATCTACAAAAAAGGTATCTTGTGAAAATTTCATAAAACCAATTGTTTTAAAGTTATAGCCCGTCAAAAATTACCTTCGATTTGACCTATTTAAATTATAATTATAACGAATCTATTTATTTTAAATTAATTAAAAAATATATTATCGACATTGTTGTTGTAAATACAATTTTTGCGGTAATTTTTTTAATATTCTCGATTTTTTTTGTTGCAAAATTGGCTTAATTAATTAACTTAAAGGTTAATTTATATTGGTTATATAACCAATAAGTATAGGTATACTAAAATCGCCATATTGTTTGCTGTTCATTCTAACAAAAGGAAATGCCATTAATTTTAATAATTTGTTTTATTCCAAAAATAAGGTAATTAAAACATAATATTATTTTATGTTTAAAAGTATTTTAAATCAATTTCAAACAAATAAATAATAAATAGGCCAAAAAATTATTTTTCTTTATTTTTTTAAAAGCGCATTTTTGTTATCAAAGTATTACTACTTCATCAGAAAAAAATCTCCCATTGGTTTTTATCTTAGAACTATCTCTAAGGAGCTGTAAGTCATATCTTTAGATATACATAACCGTATTTGGTAAATTATAATTATATATATTTAAAATTTAAACCTGTTAATTATAGTTTAAGTTGACCTTAGTTAAAGATAGTTAAAAAAGGGTAAAATAAACCACATATTACGTTCTTTTGAACCAAAAGGTACATTAACCAAGATGTTAAATTATACTAACTTACCGTTAATTTTACCATAATTGAATTCTTCACTTATTACAAAATAACTTTAATTTAAGGTTGATTTAATGTTGTAGTACAATAATAATTAAATGAATTAATCAGGCATAACGTAAATTTAACGTTAATTTAACCAGATGTGGTACTTGAAAAGATTAATAAATCTTAAAGTGTTTTTAATAAAAAAATATTTCTAATTAATAATCTAATTTAATACACTGAGAAAAATCGTCCTATTAAACAGAGTTCCTAACAAAATTTTAATTAATTTAAAACAAATTTTAATAACACCAAATAAAACGTTTTCTTATTCTAGATAAAACATAATTCCTAAAACATGTTTTTTATTTTTATTAAACTGAACATTTGAAATGGAATATGTTGTTAGTTATTATTATTCAACCTAATACCTGAAATTTAAGTAACTAGAACCTATTAATAAAATCATTAAAATTAAGATGTTTGTTTAATAAAAATATCGATTAATAGATTTAAATAAAGTGTTTAATAGGTTTAAGTAACAGGTTATTAAAATTTAGTGGACCGAAAACATCCGAACCCTTTTTCCGATTTTTGACCACAAACTCGGTCTTTTATTCGCTACTTCTATTTCGCTATCGCCGCGCACAACGTGCTTTTGAGGTTATCTGATTTGCCTTGCTTGCATAGACTAGTCCAACCTGATTAGAAAGAGTGCATATAATAGTAGATATTATAATAATAATAAATGTATTCCATGAAATGTGTGTATTTTTATGGTGGGTGAAGTTTAAATATGTTTTAAAAATTGCTGGAAGATTGAGGGTTGGAAGAGTTTAAGGAAATATTTATTCGTAAGTAAGTTGTTAATAAACCTTATTTTCTTAATATTTTAGATTGAATATACTCAATTAGAATCAACACCAACTGATTCTATAGAAACAACGGTTTCTAACCGCACTTTAACAACATATTCCGATAGTTTAGTATTAAGCCCAGTAGAGAAATTTTCTAGCTTTTTCAATGAAATTACATCGCAGCCATTGATTTAAGAATCTTCACTCTACACTCTTCACGCAACTTCAAAACCAAGCACCTTAAAAACCGACTTGATTAGCTCATATACAACCAAAAAAATCACATTCAAAGGTTTAATTAGGTTAAATTTTTAAAATATTATGTACCTATTATAGTTAGATTAGGGTTTAAAGTATTAATATTTTTTATTTAATGTTTTATATAAATGTTGATATGTTATTATTAACTGGGTCGATTTGCTTAGTTTTTCATGTACCTACCTACCTAATAAATTTTTTATTTTTATTAAATAAACTTTTTTATTAAACCTTAATTAGTTATATAAAATATTCATTAACTAATTGATTAATTGTGGAGCAAACATACAAAAACAGATAAGTCCATTTTTACATTTTAAGAGTAGGTATTCATACTAATTTTGGTAAACTCTTAACTTAGCACAGCTTTTTAAGGAAAAATCGATACAGAGACAACAGGAGCAACATTCCCTTTTAATAGTTTTTAAATATTTGGGGGACTCGGCTGTACACATGTTTGGCCAATATTTAGAATAAGTTAAAATGGATATATTGGCTTTTGCATGTTTGCTCCATAATTATCCTTGGTAAATATGAATTAATAGGCGTAAGTATTTAGTTAATAGAAATAACAAACAAGTTTATTTAACCCCCATATAGGTTTAATTATTTTAATTAAGCTATACCTTTAATATTAAATAAACTGCTTAATTATTCCAAGTAAAAAAAATAATAAAAATTACCATAGATTTGACAAACAAGTTTATTTAAACCCAATAACAGTTTAATTATTTTAATTAAGCTAAAGTATTAATACTAATAAAATATTTAATAAATTTAAGTGTCTTGTTTAATAAATCTAAGGTTTTATGCTTAATAAATGGTATTAAGTATTTTTCTAAAAACGTATATAATAAGTTTAATAAAAACAATTAAACGTTTCAGGAATATTTTTATTCCTAAATGTATTAAACGGTTTAATTGTCCCATATGGTATTAAAATTCTTATTTAAATGAATTAAAATTTTAATTAATTTAATTATTTCTTTCTCTCAGTGTACAAAAATATAAGTTGCAACTTTTCCCACGTTTGTAGAAAAATTGTTAAAGTTAAAAAAACGAAAAATTGCGAGATTCCCTTGCTTGTAGAAAAAATATTATTCCTAGCACTTGAAGGAAAACTAACTAACTATTTAATCAAATCTAATATTAGAAATGCAAAAATTAATTTCCTAATTTTGAAATTTGTTCACAAAATTATTCCGTATGGTTTTTTGAATCATTTTATATTTTACATTTTTACTTTTATTTTATGTTCTTAGCTTAATTTTTAAATAAATTTTAGTTTTGTTTTTGGAACCAAATATCAATTTGTTTATTAAAAAAGTACCACTTTTAACATGTTAAATGTGTACTTTTTTATTGTTTTATATATATTTTTAGGGTTCTTTTTTGATATTTTTTTAAATAGAGTTTTATTTAAGTATATTTTTTGTCTTTTTCTTCTTTTTTGTAAAAATTAATATACAGGGTTTTACTTAAGTATGTAAATTACGAATCTTTGAGTGAGTAAATTGGTTTCTTAAATATCCCTTACTTTTTTTTTTTTTTTGGCAGTGATATTTGTAGCATTGAGGAGCTCTAACTTGATTAGATTTATTAAGTGTAGTGGCGTCCCAAGCAAAATATTTTTGACAAAAATATGTACGAAGCAGACTTTTTTGTTATTTTTATATCGCTGTGGCTCCCGTCCCGAGGCGGGACTTAAGTTCAGTCCCGATTGACGTCATAATTTTAAGATTTGTTATGTTATAATAAAATAATAATAATAAATTGTACCTGTATACATGTTAAGGGCACTTTAGTTACGTCATAAAACCAAACCAACCCAAACTCAAAAACACAACCCAACCGACCCCGCCCCATTGGGCCCCCCCCGCCCCATTGAGCAAAAAACCCAACTAAAATGGGCAAATTTATGTTACGATAAAAATAAAACACTTTTTAACAAAGAAACAACAAATTTATAAAATAAAAAAATAAAAAAAGTTTGACAACTTCTAGTGGGATCGAACCCGGTACCTCTCGCATGCCAAGCGACCGCCCTACCATCTAAGCCATCGAGCTTGACACAAATTATAAAATCTCGGGGAATAAAAACCGATTTACAGTGTGTGACGTCAATCGGGACTGAACTTAAGTCCCGCCTCGGGACGGGAGCCACATCGTTTTTATATATATTTTTTTGAATTAATAAATGTCTCCAGAATTGTGTTCGTATCTAGCTTAGTTTTCGATAAAATAAATAAAATAAAATTATTTGCATTTCCGGAATTCCATTGACCACACAATTGTATCTTAAGATATGCAATTAAATGGATTTTTTTGTATTTTTGGTTGCTTGATCCGAAAAAAAAAGTATATAAAAATTCAAAAATCTCAGAGGCGTACAAGTTGCTGCTCACTGGACTTACTAGTTTAATTTAAATTAGCCCCTTAACACTACAAACAACACTGGCAAATTTCAACAGAATTCGGTAAAGGATATTTTAAATATTTACCAAAAAACAATACAAAAATTTAACACCCTGTATCTTGAAAACGAAGCATTTGCGTACCCATGTTTATATAAACTTTTTGTCTTAAAATCACTTAAAGAATCGTCATTTAAATTTTGATTTTTTTTAATTCGACTATAATTTAAAAAAAATAAGGTATGGTATTTTTCAAAAATGACTTTGATTTTTAATATTTCTAGACGATATTTGAGGAGCATCCGTGCAAAACCGGCTAAATCCATTTTATTCAGTTTTTATTTCGCATCTTTGGGTTCATTTCCATCGACAACCATAATAATTCTGTTTAAATCCGACTTTATCCATGTTAAAATCACATTTAAATGGTAGCTTTAGGAGCAAAACCGGCCAAATCCACGTTTTTATAGCAAACCCGGCTATATCCAATAAATAATAATATGTGGCTTGGATATGTCGATACTACTACTAAAATTTGTTCTGTTTTTCATGTTTGCACTAAATTTATTTTGTTAATATTTTTGAATAATAAAGGTTTTTTTTCACATTTTATTCGTTTTTTATTCGGTATTCGAGCAAAACCGGCTATATCCAAAACATTTTTTGAAATTTTGGCCTTAATATAAAGTTTTTGAAAACGAAAGTATGTCTTATAAATCAAGTACCACAAAGCCCACAAAACTCAAGTTTGCTTTTTCTTTTATCTGTAAAGGCCGGGAAACCGAGAGTTTTTGCCATTTTCCCAACATTTTATTAAAGTGGATATAGCCGGTTTTGCACGGATGCTCCCCATTTAAAGAAGATTACAAATTATTTTAAAATAAGGTTAATTTTGCTTTAGGCCAACTAAAATAAATTTTATAAAGGTGTGGTACTTTCTAAAAATGTCTTTGATTTTTAATAATTTTTTTTTTTAAGATTTAAAAAAATTACTAAAGTCAATTTTGCTTTAGGCCAACTAGACTTAACTAGAAACTATGTCCCAAGTAACATTTTTAGTTTTATTGTGGTCTTCAAAGTTTTATTATGGTCTTCAAGAAAGCTTTACAACAAAATTTTGTTTTAAAACGTTCTTGAAGACCATAATAAAACTAAAAATGACACTTGGGGTAACAACCACGTAACCAATTTAATATCACGCTAAATGCTAAAAACGATCTGTCTGTTGCAGCCAAAGTCTTCCAAACCGCACACCGTCTACGACGCGTACGCGCGCAGCTGGGTCTTCGACGCGGAAAACGCGGGAACGTCGACCAACCCGAAAGCCCACCAAAATGGCGCCACCCCAAAATCCATCGTCAAAGACAAACCCAACGGCGTCGTCAAGGACACGACGCACCTCATCGACAACCCCGTAGTGCAGATCGAGGAGGCCTCGGACGACAGCAACAGCAACAGCGACCGGAAGTTGGGCCACATGAAGAGCTTCTCCAGATCCGCCTCTCCCGTGATGAGCTCCTCGCAAGTCAGCCTCAACTCCAACCCGCACCCGCAGATCTTCGAGTGCCTGGAGAAGCTCACCGAGCCAACTATATACAGAAGCAGGCTGAACACCGCTGTGAGCAGCAAGAGCGACGAGGAACCGCACTACCACACGCCCCAGGCGGTGATGGTGCGACGCGTGGAATCCATCAGTCCCCGTACGGAGAAAGTGCAGTACGCGTCGCTCATGAAAGAGCTGCAGCGGCGAATCAAGAAGGACCCGCCCAGCGTTGTCACGTCGCCGAGTACTAGTGCCAGCGATTCCGCCGGAAAAAACAGCGATGCCGAGTTCAGCAAAGAGTTGGAGGCCGCCCTTCAGCTGATACAGGATTTGGAAAGCCCCAACACCGTAGATACCCCTTCGGAAACGAAGGATGCCACACCTCTGGCGGTGTGGAGAAACAGTGACGCTAGTGAGAGTGACAAGACGCTTAGTGCTGTGGGATCGCTGGCGGAGCTAACGTCGCCACTGGCGGAGTGTCAGCCTGCAGTGAAGGGTAAGGGCGCCAGTGTTGTAGTCCATTACCCCGATTCCCAAAGCACGTCGGGATACAGCTCGCCGACGCACCATCAAGGTCCCAACTGGTCGACGACGTCCTCGATCAACGGTAGTCACAACGAAATCGTAAAACCCATCTCATACTCGATCCATAACGCCAAATCCACCACAGTCATATCGCTGTACACCCAACCCAACCCGCAGTCCAAAGGTAAATCGGTCACTCTAGTCACCATCAGTGGCGATAACCATCCAATCATCGATAACAAAACCGCTATTCACAACTCCACCTTCATCGAGAATCCCTCCGTTAACCTCACCGACACTAACCCCGCGGCAAAGCCCGATGACCTATCGCCCATCAAAAATCAGACGGGCGTGGTGTGGAACGTGAGATCTCTGCTGCGCAAGAAAAAGTCCGTTCCGCCGAGACTGTGCGCTGAGCTCGAGGGCGCAATCATTAAATCGGAGAGCTTAGCGTATCTGAACGAGCACGAGTTGCTCGCCAGGCACCAGCGCAACAAGCGAATCCAAAGGGTAAGATTTGCACACAACAAATTAAACACGCTGAAGCTCTGGTGCTGGGTACGAATTTTCGGGTGCTACCACTACTATTTTACTAACAATCTTCTGCATCCATTTTTTACTACTCCTTTCCTCTTATCCATTCAATCATCTGATCTAAGTGATCTAAGGGTTAAAATGTGTTTCGTCCTACAAGAATTTCCTTGTTTAACAGAACCACTTTTTAAATAAGTAAAAAACATGGACAGAATATAAATCAGGGATTATTTTTTGTTTTTCACCAAAACTCCAAAATGTTGTTTAAAACATCGAAAAAAAATCCCTTAAAGTTTGAGCCCTTAATTTTGATTTAAAGTACTATGCTCCACACCTCAAAGTCCCACCACGTGACCACGTACGGAACGCAGTCTTTTGAAAATTTGACATTTAAGGCTTTTCAGGTTATGTATCTGTCAAAGTATAGTCAATGAAAGAAATAATATTTATAGTGTTACCGCTTATGTTTAAGCGTTAAAAGTTTGAGGTGTGGAGAATAGTACATTTTGAATTTTTCCTATTTAAAATCACTTTATTTATTTAACGCTTTTTAAAAGAGAAAAGAAAAATTTGTCTCCAACTTGAAATATTAACAGAAAGGCTGGTCTTACCGAAAAATGTAAAAGAAAAAAGTCCCTACCTTTATATGCAAAGTTTACAGGATATGAGTAGTTTAATATTTAAAAGTTTGAAAAATTTGTGTTTCTTGAGATTAATTTATCATAAATTCAATTCCATGACTTAAATATCTTGTAAACTGTGCTCTTTAGCGATATAAACATAAAAACTTTTTTGTGGAAAATTAAATTTTCTACAACTTTTTCCTTTAAAATTTTTTAGTAAGACTTAATATTTTCAAAAATATGTGAAAAAAGTAAAAAAATGACTGATACCATCAAGGTAAATCGAGTTAGAAAAAAATTCTTATAGGCACTTTTAAAAAACTTTAAATACTTTGTAAGCAACAATGAACCACAATATGATAACTTAAAACCCGGCAAAGATATAAAAATTTAAAATAAATACAAACATTTTACCACAATTAATATCTTTAGACCTGTATAGGTAGGTTACCGAAGTCATATTTGTAATAAAATCTATTTTTGCATTTTACAACAAAACGGTTTAAGTTACAGGTAAAAAGTTAAAAAGATGTTTATAGTAAATTCAATTTCCCATAAAAAGGTCCTTCACAATAATGCTATAAAATGTATAATTTAAAAGATATAGAGCATTTAATAAATTTTTGTGTAAAATATTGTAAATTAATTAGTTCTATGTTGTTTCACGGCAAAACGGTAAAAGTTATTTAAATAACTTTTATAAAAAAAAAAATTTTCCTATTTTACTGTCAAATATTGAAAAACTATTAATTTCTATGTTGTTTTACGGCACAACAGTTAAAGGTACAGGTACAATGTTAAAAATACTTTTATAGGAAATTTAATTTTCTACAAAAATTGTTTTATGTATTCATGCATTAAAATGTATGGTTTAGAAGTTTAACAAATTTCAACTATTAGAATGATCGAAATTTGACAGTTAAATTTATTAAATGCTCTATAACTTTTAATCTATGCATTTTATTGGACAAATGCATTAAAAATTTTTTATAAGAAATTAAATTTACAATAAAAATATTTTTGCCGTAAAAGGCAATAAATACTGTTTTTTTATTAAAAATATGACTTTGAGACGTATACAGGACAAAAATATAGGTTGTATTAAAATTGTTGCAAGTAGTTTTAAAGAGCATCTAATTATGTACTTAGGAGTAAAATTAAGGGCTAAAACTTGAAGGGCATTTTTTATCGATATCAATATCGTTTATCAATATATAAGATATGTTTTTAGACCATCATCCACTTTTTAATACAAGGGATTTTATTTTTTTCTTTTATACAAATAAATTTTCCACAAATACGATAATCCAGAAATTGATTTTAATAGTTTAATTTCAAGATACTGTCTTTATTGGTTGGTATTAATAAAAAAGGTATTGGTTCTTAATTCACAGATGTGCATGCTTTCACAATATATTTATTAACTTTTTTGGGACTAAACGACAAAATTTTTATTTTATTCTAGTTGTACTGGTTAAGGGAACTAATCAATTAAACAGGCAATACTAATACATTTTTTTAATATTTTTAGGAAATAGAGGAAAAGGTGATACAACAGCTGGGTGTGCCAAGGACTGAATCTTAGTTAAATAAAGAGGAGTTTTAAACATTTAAAAAATTAAGAATTAAAAATACCTAAATGTTAGCAGCCTTCGTCCATATTTCACTTTGCTGTTTTTGATGAATAAAGTTGTCTATTTTTTCGCCCTGTATAATTCTTTATGTACATACATAACTGTTATTATATAGTTATATAGTTTATATTATAGTTCTATTGTATATATTTAAATTCCCTATCCTTTTATAGATTAAACATTCCATGAACAGATAAGTTTTTTATTATAATATAAATCCATCTAAAAGACAATAAAATAAAAACCGCGTACACACAAAAGATGTGGCCATTTAAACTTATGGAAAGTGTTTTTTTAAGAAATTTAATTTTTCCGTGGATATTTGCAAAAATGGTGAATGCTCCGGGATTAATTCTAATAAAATACGTTTTTACCATAATGGCTAGATTTTTTCTCGCAATATGCACCCTTTCTGTCAAACTTATACAATAGACTATAAATTACTCCAATTTCTTGCAATGTTTTGTGGTTATATTCGCTTGTAAAGTAAAAAATATTTTAAGTAAAAATCCCATGCATCCATCGGTTTAATGTACGATTTGGGTCAACGGTCTTGTTCTGTACGTAGACTCATGGGTTCGGCATTTTGGGTAGGTGACGGTCGTTGAGCAAGCAACAATTAAGCGAGATAATGTTTTTTTTAACGGTTTGTCAATTACCATAAAATACATACTCTTAAGTATAATAGTATTTTATTCAAAGTGTATGTAATGTAAAATAAATAATATCCATACATGAAAGTATATAAAGTTAATTTTTTTATCTGGCCTGCGGCAACGTTGTCAATTTTGGGGTTTGGTTGATAAACACGGAACCAAAATTGGTTGCATTGATTAAAACAAACTAAACTACTTATAAATGTAATTGTGTTCTCTTTAAATTGAGTTGTCAAAATTCGTAGTTAAAAATGCAATTAAATTGCTTTGGTGGTGCGTAGATGAGTAAAATCATATAAAAAGTAGTTAAATATAGGTGACTACGGCCCAGGAGAGACAAAGTATTCGTAGCGGATAATAATCTACGCTTTGAAAAGAATTTATACCTATAAAAGAAATTAAAATTTATGTGAACACACGTGACTGTTGTCCAATCATTGAACTTCAATGGTGAATGGGTATTTCGTTAAAGCCACTGGACGTTAATACTTGTAGAGGCTTAATAATAATTATAATGTATAAATTCTCCAAGAAAGAAACATTTTCTTTTTCAAACCAAATGGATGCTATTTTCAAAGACAGGAAAATTAACTACTAGATTTTTCACAAAAAGGTTGAACCTAACAGCAAATCATTTTTATTTTTTGTTTTTTTATTTGCTTAGCTGAAAATAAAATGATTTAATATTTGTAAAACCAAAAACGTTACTTTTTTTTCTCCAAAAAAAGGTACAAATTTTATTTTTTAATTAAAAAAACTAAAAGGGCATTCATGAGCCGCGGGACTTTTTGCCCTGACCGTCACATAAAAAAAATTGTAGTTTTTTCAATTTAAAATTTTGTTATCATATACCTTTTAGTCCTTTAATGCGATATAAAAATTATTGTAATCTCGAATATCTCGGAAACGGTTTATTTTATTGAAGTTTGAGAGGTACACCTTTTTAATAGCCAAACTGAGTAATCGAAAAATTGCATCAAATGGTATAAAAACCTAACCTCAAAGTTTGTATGGGACAATTAGCTTAAGAAACCCCTGTTTCTACGACACGAACAATTGTAATTATGTGTGAATATGTGTTTTGGTAGTAGGTAAGTGACTGTACGCAAAATATCACCTTTCCAAGTCTACCATATGGTAGAAGTTATATTAAAAAACTCATAAGTAACACTTTATCACCCTGTATCTTTTAAAAATACGTAATTAGGATAAATATTTATTTAGATTTTCGTCTTTCGTCCAAATTAAAAAAATTAACTGTACTTTTTGTAACAATATTTTTTATTATAATATAGTGGTAGCTGGTTGTATCTGACGCACGATATAAAATGCAGTTTGTTCTTAACTAGTAGTAGCCGTGCTCTACTCGCAAGGTCGCAAACCGATGACACCAGTACAGTTACCCATGCTAAATAATACGTGGTTCTATAGAAATCAAAGTAGTCGGTTGGTATAGAATATATTTTGTTAACTGTTGTTATATATTTATTTTTAAGGACGAGACAAATTGTCGCCTGACAACTTTTGTTTAAACTTATTTATGTTATAAAATAATAAAATGTTTTTTTATCTAAACGAACCTTATAACTGTTACAGTTTTTTAATAAATCAAATTTCTGATTTTCCCTTTTTGTAGTACTACGCCTATTTTTTTAATCACACACACACACCTGTAAAAAAGTGTTACCTAAAGTTAAGTTTAAAATACTAGAACTCCAAATTTAAAAATAAACTAAACGTTGAAAATTGTTCTTTTTTTGATATTAAATGTGAAAAAAAAATTAAAAAAAAATTTCATTTCAGAAATTATTATTAATTAATCATTAATGTGAAATTTAACATTATTATTATCCAATTTCTAAATTATTTTAATCTTAAGTTACATTTTAAAAGATTTTTTGATTTCTCAATTGTCTAATATTTTTTCTACTCCCACCTTTAAAACGCCCATTATCGTACATGTTTACTACACATTGACAAGTTGTGGCTTTATGGCATTTTAGTCACGGGCTAAAGTTAGCAACAGGTTTTTAGTCACGGGCTGAAGTTAGTTTTGATTTTGCCGGCAGTAAACTAGGTTTAACTAAAAACATTAAAAATTTCGGGTGGAGACTCCACCGTGAAGTGCTATAAAACATTCTCTTCACTTTTACTGTTAAAAACTGCTTCTAAATTATCATTTAAAAGGTTGTTTATTCATTTTCAAAGGATAAATTTTGATTTACACATACAAATTTGCTGCTTCGGTTTTAATGAGTAAATATAATCGATTATTAATCATACCACGAGTTATATTTAGTGAGAAAATATAATGAATTTTAGGATATAAAGAATTGTCAGTTTGACATTTGAAATTAAAATGTGCTTTAAAATATAAAAAGACTTTAATAAACCTTATTTATTCAAACTTAACTTAATTTCATTATCGTTTATACAAACCCATCGATCTTTTAGAGTTTATAATTCATTATTTTAATCATATAATAAACATAGGATTTAAATGTCAACAAATGTCAAATCAAGAAAAGTGTCAAAGTGTCAAGTGATAAAAAATATTGTCGCTGTGATAAAATGCGTAACTATGGAATACTGGCATTTTATTGGTTCTAATATTAATGAATTGTATTGTCACCGAAAAAAAAAAATCGCCCTATAACACATTTTTAGCATCCCTTACAACCACCATTCCTTCACACCTCCCCACGATGCGTATTGCCAATAGCAAATTCCCCAAACACGCCAACGCATTTCTAATCCATAAAGGAATTCTTAATAATCCAACATTACCACACCGTCCGATAATTAAACGCGCTTACGTGCTCGCCTAACCGCAATCTCCAATCTCTCAACTATCGCAGATACCTGGGCTCTTTCTCTACCTGGCCCGGCCAATCAGCGCCCGCCTCAGTGTTGCCAGGTGAAGCAAAACAAAAAGTGGTACCAACTTCTTGATTTAATGGTATTTAATGGTACACATAAGTTCTCCATTTAATGGTATTTAATGGTACATTGTTTTTAAAAGTCCAAATTTTACATTTATTTAAAGGTAAAATGTGGTTATTATAAATTTAACCAAATCAAAGTTTGTGATTTTAATTAATTTTGCAAACAAGTCAAACAATATCGTATGGTAACCATAAACAAGAATAAGACACATATTTAACTAATTAGTTAAATTTATTTATTAAAAAACAAAATATTAAGAATCCTAAAAAATATTAAATATAAAAATAAAAACATCTCAAAAACATAAAAAAAATCTTCTGTAAAATAAAACTAAGAAAATATAAAAACATATAAATTATTTATCACTCACTCTCACTACCCAAGATAACTGAAAAAACAGTCTTGTTCACTCTTTTCAATTACAGATGCATCTGGTTTTGAATATTTATCACTCACTCTCACTATCCGAGATAACTGAAAAACAGTCTTGTTTACTCTTTTCAATTACAGATGCATCTGGTTTTGAATAAAGGATATTCGTTGTCATTTTATCGACCAATGATTTTTTAATCTTACCTTTAAAATCTGCGTTATTTTCCCATGCTTTCCTGTAATTTTGAACCCGTTTATGAGTTCTCTTTGCTTTTTCAGGTTTATTTTTCTCATCATCAGTGTTATAATCTTCATCAGTTGAAGCAGTTGTCTGCTCATCACTATCCATTTTTAAACAACTTGGCAATCAACAAAAATTCAACAGTTGAATTCTAAACAATTTAAAACTTTTTGGTTTTGGCATTTGACATTTCTCAGAAATTTAGGGAATTACAGAACAACATTTATTTATTGGTTGCGCAGCTTGTGCCCATCCCTGTTTTGATATCACAAACATTTAATAGATGGCGCAGAAAAATGTAATTTGTTTACCAATAGGTAGGCAAGAAAATTACATTTTTTACCAAATATACCTACTAATAAAGAAGAATTAAATTGTACAAAAACAATTCTGTCTAAAATAATGGTATATAATGGTACAAAATCGTTAAAAATGGTACATAAATTGACGATGGTACGAAGTACAAAAAAATGGTATAAATACCATTATAATGGTACGACTGGCAACACTGGCCCGCCTTCGCTCGAACGCGACGCAGCATCAAGCGAGCGGGTTCAGTGCGGTGCGGTCAGCGGCGAGGTGCGCAGTCTTAGTTAAGTTAAGTTAAGTAAATGACATCGTCTACTTTGGACGGGCTGCCCAAACAGTTCGTGGTCGCGATGAGGACTCTATTCGACATCATGGACGATAAAAAAACGGGCTTCGTGAATTTTGCAGAGATCGAGAACAGGTGGCAGGACGACGGGTCCAAGGGTCTCCCCAAGGGGGTTATAGAGAGTCTGAGGAAGGTTACTCCGCCGAACGGTATGCTATCCTTCGAGAGGTTCTGCGCCGGGTTGAAGATATGCTTGCTGAGGAACCAAGTGGAGAGAAAACCGCATCCGGAGGCGAACGTGAAACCCAACAGGCCTCCGTCGGCCCCCTTGTTGGACATAGACGGCCCCCCCAAGCAGTCCTGGTCGAACACGGCGGCCATACGCCCGAACAACGTCATCTCCCAGACGCAGAGGACTCTCAGCATGCCCCAGTTGCTGCCCAAGGAAGCGATGCAAAGCGAAGGCGTGGAAGTTCATGCGTACGACAAACCGGTCCCGAACATAAACAAACCCACGCTGTACGGCCCCCCCAAGCCCCCCCGCACCGCCCTCGGGGTCGCGAACGGCGGTAACATGGACAGAGCCGAGATTCGGACGGCCTTGCAGAACTGGCAGATGGGGTTGCTCATGAACGACCAGGAGAACAAGCCCAAGGCGCAGCAGTACACGGGGCTGCTGCGGACCAGCAGGAGCATGGGGGACGGGAAGGCCAGCCAAACGGAGGTGCAAGCCAACATGCAGTTGTACCAGAAAAAGGCGAATGTTCGGAGGAGAGAGCCGAGAAGACACACGTTGCAGAACGGGATAGATTACAACATGCTGAAGAGAATGAAGCAGATAGAACAGGAGAAGGATGTGCTGATGCAGGGTCTAGGTGCGGTAGACAAGGCTAGAGAGTGGTACTTGAAGCAGGTCGCTGCTGTTCAGGAGAAAATGAAGTACCTTGGACGTATGGGACATGTCGTAAGTGTGCTTCTTAATGCTTTGTTATTGTTAGGATTTTATGACAATGTGTCCGCAGAATGTTTAAGAATTACCTAATTCAAAAGCTCCTTTGAAAATTAAATAATAAAAAAACAGTTACTGTATACACTCATTAGAGTGCTTATTAAGTAAAAACTCAATTACCCAGTTACTTACTGCATTCATTGGGCATGTAAAAATGTTGTTTGTTAGTCAATTACCAAATCTATGGAAATAAGAATATTACCCCATCATTAATACGAGTGAATACTGTATACAAATTCTTCTAATTAAAATTGCCAATTGAAGCAAAATAATCTCTTGAATTTTACAAAGTTAATCTATCTGCAGTCATTTGCATCTTAATAGCCACTTATCTAACTATTTAGATCTCTATTAACACGAGTTTATGCGTATGAAGGAAGTGAAAAAGTTAAATAAGCCAGCAGGATAAGAATTTAATTGATCCTCTTTCGAGAATGTAAATTTCTTAATGCAAAATTATGTTAAAGAACTTGCTCATAAAATGTATTATACTTGGAATTTACCTGTTTTAAATAACAAGGTACAGTTATGTAGCATTAAATAAAATAATAAATTAAAATAATTATTTACAATTTGGGTTTGTCAAGCTTTGTTGTTGGTAAATATCGAAATAATAGTTAGCCTTGGGTTTATATGTGTATATTCTGAAGTTGTGGTCGTAAAGAGTGAGCAAAAACATTAATAGAAATGGAATTGGAAATCAAAACCAGTTTTCTCGCATTAACATGATTTAAATGGCGAGGAGAAGAAAGAGACAATAGAGTGTGAGACCTATGAGAACAACGACATCAGAAGTGGGTCAGTAGTTTAGTTTTGACGAACGAGGATACAAACAAGAATTAAATAAACCGTTGAATAAGAGTTTTATACATTTTTCTACTCCTACATTTTAAATCGTACATGTTTCCATGACAATAAGTAACCTTTTAAATACACATTGACAAGTTGTGGCTTTATGGCGTTTTAGTCACGGGCTGAAGTTAGCTTTAAGTTATTTATTTGTCAAATGTCATACAATCGTTAAAATAAAGTGCCTTTCTTGTAAAATAATACTAAATGTGAAAATTGTCTTATTATCTCAATACATAAATACAAAAGTATTAAATAGTTTCTTGACGCCAATATTTCTAACCTTTTGATTTCGCCGTAGTAGTGCAGTTAACTAGATTTATCTGATAAATATTCTCGTCTATTTTACTGTGAAAAAGTGCTTGTTAGTCTGTTTTCAAGGGATAAATTACACAGAAAAATTTGAGATTTTAACGCCGATTGTCAGAGACGGTGACATTGACATTATAAAGTTATAAAGTGCTCTTTTAGTTCCACCCTTACATCCAAACTAAGATGTCCCATAAGCCAACTGAATGGCTTGTGCGGGTTAGGGGTAGGAACGGACCGACGGCTTAAAGTCCCCTCCGAAGGACTATCAAATACAAAATAAAAGACAATCCAACCCACACTACTACAAATAAAAATTAACCAGTTTTTTACATTTTTTGTAATATCTCTGTAAATAATTATTTTAGGTGTTGAAAAAAAAATTAACCCAATTTTAGTATTTCTAGAATTTTACGTAGAATTTAAAAATACAATAATATTTATATGGGTCCATTTGAAAAACCAAAGTTGATATAATAATTGCTATACATATTTCAAATCGGTATCTTCTTCTGTCCTCCATAAACTTCTAATGAATAAGTTAGGTGAATCACCCTGTATATGGAATTTTTGGAAAGTTGTCAAATGTCATAAAATCTTCAAGATAAAGTGCCATATTTTATTATCTTCTCTCTAAAAATGAATTAGTCAAAAATTACTAATTTAATAGTTATTAGTGGCTGCTTTTTCAACCATGGTACAATGGTTAGCCATGGAATACCATGGTATCCCAAAATTTAACAGCCAATTCTTATGTAAAATTGTCCCCTGAATCCGAAAATACAAAAATTATGAAATTGGAGCAGTTTTTAAGATATAGTCAATTCCATATTAAATGGAAAATTGACTATATCTCAAAAACTGTTCTACTTTCTTTTAACTTTTGACGACATTTTCGGATTCAGGGGATAATTTTACATAAGAATTGGCTGTTAAAATTTGGGATACCATGGTATTCCATAGTTAACCATGGTGCAAGTGAAAAAGCATCCACTAATAACTATTAAATTAGTATTTTTTGGCTAATTTATTTTTAGAGAGTTAATACAAAAATATAAAATTCTAAATTTTGACTTCACCGGCCGATAAAAAACATTTCGTTCATGTTCAAGGGAGAAATTGAAATTTGTACAGAAGAATTTGAACACCAACATTTTAAAAGACTGTAAAACAGATTCCTTACATTAATTTGGTTACTCTATTTTTATATGTAGATTTCGCTCTAAATAAATCTTTAACTCATTTTATTAAATACTCGTCTGCAAGCTTCGCTCGTGCCTAATGACATTATTATTAATATTATTATAATAATCCACTGTGGAACATTTTCGGAAAAAAATTAAGATGATGGGGTTCTGCAAGTATTTTCGGTTTCTACAATCAAAATCATAAATTATAGCGTTTACAGAATGTTTATATTGATTCTGGTTTTTTTAATATCAATTTAAAGTTTTAGTAATTCTGGATCTCGAAATATCGTTAAATAATAAATAAATAGTACATAAAAGATAATTATTGGTTTTGTATATTGTTTTATAAAGTAATAACAATCAAATAAAGAAAAAAATAATTAATTAAAAAAATAATGAGAACAATAAATTGTAATTTTTAAAAAAAATAGAACCTTCTTTTGGATTTAATATGTTGTAGTGCAATTTCTTAGTTCTTTCGCTTCTACCATAATAATAATTATGGTATTATTATTATTATTATATTAATTATTAAAATATATTCTTTTTAACAAATAGTATGAATCAACATAAAAGATATAACAAAATTTATTTATAATTTTATGCCAAAATTTCCATTGCCATAGACCAACAAAAATCTGCCAACATCGAATCAAACCTCTTTCCTCTATAACGATTTTCCATTTCTATTATTGTTTGATGCTCTTCTGATTCAGTGGACAGCTGATTTTCGAACAGGTCAAAATGTGCATGGAGCAAATGTACTTTTAGTGACATGTTTACACTCATTTTTAATTTTTGTTTTATTTTTTATTATTTCTTTTTAATTTATTGTTATGACAACAATTTCCTACCAGTTAATTGGTTTAAATTAATAAATAACAGTTTTTCGGGGTCCAAAATTAATATAACTTAAAATCAATATTAAAAAAAACCGGAATCAATCTAAACATTCTGTAAACGCAAAAAGGCATTCTTTGGATAGGAGAAACGAAAACCACTTTCAGAACCCCATCATTTTTTTTGCTGTTGCACTGTGGATAATTATCCGATATACCTAACTACACTGTTCAAAATTTTATGACCATTTTAACACCAAATTAACACCATACATGGCCTATATCGATACAAACCAAAATGGTGTTAAATATGGTTCGTTGGTCCAGTGTAAATTCAAATACTAAAATGGTGTAAATTTAACTTTCACAAAGTATTAAAATAAATTTTACTTGGTGTAAATTGAACTCCTTTTCAGTGTTAAATATAATGTGTTTTTGGTCAAATTAAATCATACTACCCAGAAAAAAAAGAAAAAAAAGAAAACACGAAGTTCCTTGACGCATTACAAGTATATTACCAGTGGTATTATTCCAGAAAATTGAACCTTCAACTCGCTAGAGATAATGTTTTTAGTGCGTTCTACCAACTTAAAATACTTCAAATATTGACAGCTGTTTCCACCTATTTAAGGTCTCTTTAGTATCGAACAACTTGTAGTGTCACACCAAAGCAAAGGACTACCTGAGCGTATATACTCTCCATGTAAGTCAACAGAGGCGAGATTTAAGAACATCACGTGATCCACACCGCCTTTGCCGCGATCGGTACACACTATGCAACAAGGAATGCACGGCAAATTATTTTAATCGTTTTAACAGAGTGCTTTAGGTTGAAGTAACTCTTATTTTACAAACAACATATTTAGTAAACTGAACCATACAGCGGGTTCGTTTCACTAAAGTTTTCTGGGTTAATTTAACCAATTTAAAAAAAATAAAATAACTATCTGGTTTAGTACCGTCAAACTAAATTAATATAGTTAAATGAACTATTCCTTTTTTTCTGTGTAGGTACACTTCTTTTTAGATAAACACCGTTTTGGTGTTTGCTGTATAAAACATTTTATATTAACACCACTTGGTGTTGGATTTTGACACCATTTTTTTAATATTACCCTTCACACCACAGATATTTTGAACAGTGTACAAAAAAATGCAATATTTTTATTTTAAAAATCGTATACTCTAAAACTCGACTTGACATTCTAGGAGCCGTGGTCTGAGGCGCAGCAAGAGAAGCTGGAACTTCAAAGGGCGCGCGTCTTCGAAGTGAACCGCCACCTGGCCGCCCTCACCGAGAGCTGGGAAAGGGGCGGCCTGCCGCTGCACATGAACCTCGCAGTGCATCACTATCCGCCCCACCATCATCCGCAAGATCTCGCAGACCGGCTCAAGCAACAAAACCGTCTACTCACCGAGGTAAATACTGCTAGGATTAGCTTTATTGCTGGTGTTATAAAGAATTGTGCTCATCTGGTGCTATAAAATATAATGAGGATTTGTATAATTTATTTACACCATATCACGGTGGGTTGGAATGCTACTTTTCTGGTCAAAACCAATTTGTGACCTTAATAATTGACCTAAAAAGCCTTGTTTTTTTCATTCAGAAATAAATGTTCTAAACAAGTATTTTATGGTTTTTTCGTAAACCTATTTATTCAAAAGATATTTTAGGTCAATGTTTAAAAAGTTTTGAGCAAAATACATTTTTTTTGTTTACGAGTTTTGTTTAATATCCCGTGTGCTCTGGTAATTAGGATATCAAGCTCTAAATATGACAAGGTTTTTTTGAAACTTTTCCCCTAAATAATTCATTGGTATAAATGTTGTAATGTAATTACTTATATGACAAATAAATGTTTTAAATGTCTCATCCAAGCGGCTAGGATACCGAAATACCTTTTAAAAAATGAATATTTTGTAATAAAATTTCAGAAAAAAATGTGAAATAGTTTAAAGCATACTTTAATTAAAAAGAAAGAACACAAATTTTCAAAAATCGAAGTAAAATTAATATTTTTTACGGTACCTATAGGTACTATAGTTATTAGAAAAAGGTAAAATATTAAACTTTAGTAGCTTAAACGCTTAAAAATACAGATTTTCAAAATTAAAATTTTTAAAAAAAATTTTTTGTAGCGCTAATATATTATATTATATTATATTATTAATAAAAGAGCTGGTAAGGGGAAATCAAAAAGTCAAATGAAGTTTTTTCATGACTCTTTGATATCAAGATATTGATATTCAAAATTAAAGATATTTGTTTTTAAATTTTAACAAATAATTGTAGACATGTAAGTTGAAAGCAACAACCTCGATTCATAATCACAAAATGAGATAACAGACAATTTCTACAAAATAATAGGACCACTCAAGTTACACGGAAAAAAATCTATACTGATTCCAAGAAAATTCAACTCTATCCAAGTATAGCTTAGTTTCCCTATTCCGCAAGTAAATTTATACTTGTTTCAAGTATCCTCATATTCTTATAAAATAAAGATAGCTTCGGTTTAATCTAAGATTACTGCTATACTAAAAATAAGAAACACACTAATTTTGAGTTAAGTATACAAATTTGTCTTCAATGAAGTGTACGGTATTCTTGTTGTAACGTTAGTATGTACTTCATCAAAGTATAGTTTCTTTGTAAAATCTTTACAGTATTCTTGATTTAAGAATATACTTTCTTTAAAATTTATTTATTTATACTTATTGTAAGTACACGCTTTACTTGCATAAAATGCTTGTATTCTTACTTTTCCTTTTTTATATTTGATAAAAGTATAGTATATATTTAAAATAACTTTACACTATTCTTAAAGAAAGTGGTTGATTAGAAAAAAAAATTCCCTCGTCTAGCGACTCGGAATAATTTTTACAAAAAAAACATTCGTGACCCTGAAAAATATTTGTATTAATTATTCTACTACTACGGAAAATACAAGTGAAAGTGAAAATATAATCGTTATGACAGTAATTTAACAGTATTTTTGGCATATTATTTTAATGTACTAAAGTACTAAGTATAATAGGCACTGACATCACAATAGGTTTATTACCTAACAGTCTTAGAGGTATTAGAAAAAGTACTGTCAATTTATATAAATTCATTCTTTCACGGTTAATTAACATAGATACTATATTTTACATTTTATTTTTTTAAGTACCTAGGTATCACATTTTTGGTGCTATATGTAAAGGTAAGGTTTTTTAATCACAATAGTTAATATTTTTTTAAGTAGGTATTTTTATTGTCAGTAAAATTTATCTCCAGCTAAATAATATGTAAAATGAGTCTCTAAGAAGGCTACCATTATCATCGTAGATGGTTTGGTGTTAATTCTTCAATTTTTTCTCTACACTTGATCCTCAATCCTATTTTTGGAATTAATTCCTTTAAATTCTCCTCGCTTAGGTTTACCATAATATCGATATCTATCTCGTTTTCTAAAACAAAAATAATATAGCTGAATTGGAGGCTATAGCCTTTCTGCTGTTTATGTTTTATTGTCTATTACCTGTCGTATGCTATCCATTTTACACTACAGTATACCTATCCATTTTACACTACATTTTTACGATCATGCCTAGTTAATTACTTTAAATTAATGAAATATTATTTACTTACCCAAAAATGTGTCTAGTAAAAATTCTAAGCCCCAATTTTTAAGTTTCTTCTCCATTATTTTTTATTAAAAATAACATCCAGACCGAAGAAGGAAAAAACGAACTGCCGGTGCCGACACGTACACACGCTACCACCATAGAACACAGGACAGAACTGAACACAGAAACTGCGTCTTTTGTTTTAGCGAAGCGGTCTTAGAGGGTGGACGGTATTTACTTAAGCGAAGAATAAGGTATTTGTTTTAATAATAGCTATACTTAAATACAGTATAGTGTATTCTTTGTTCTAGTCTTATACTTAAATTGAAGTATAAGCGTTCTTGTATTAAATATACATATATTTAAATAAAGTATACCGAAATTTCATACAAATATACAGAATACTTAAATCAAGTGGCAATATTCCGCTTTGAGTAAACAACTAGAGGTCTTTCATCTAAGTATTATTGTATATTTGATTTAAGTATACCAATTTTCTTTAAAATAAAATACCTTTAAACTCAATCCAAGAATACTCATCTCAAATCAAGTAACAGTTTTTCTTAAAAATTAAGTATATCCCATTACTTAGTTTAAATGTACGCTAATCTCATAGAAATAATAAATATACTTAAATCAAGTTCCTAACATGAAGTATAGAACTATTCTTAAACCTAGTAAGGGATTTTTTTCCTATAGGACCTGAATCGATTTTATTTTTAATAACAAATACCTTAGTAACAACAACTCGCATGAAAAAAGTTCATTTGACTTGTTGGTTTCTCCTAACAAGCTCTTCATAAGGGACGTTCAAAAAAATGTATATAAAATTTTTTAATTTAGCAAAATCTACAATTGTATTTTTTTTGCGCATCATGTACAACACAATGTAAGTTTCTCAACTTGAATCATATTTATTTAATAAACAGAAGAAATGATAAAGAATAACTTATTTTCGAAAAATTGAAAATAAATTTTTTTACAAGTATAGTTAAGTCCATCCGTGGACACACTGTATATATATTATACCTAAAAAAATACACAAAAAGGATTATCATTAGGTTTTTATTACTGTAAACTATTTTTACCTCGAGGTAGTAAAATGTAAAGGATTACAAATAGCTACATGATTTGTTTTGAGAAACTAATATTCTATTTAAAACAAAGAAAATGTTCATGACAAAATTTATTATTAAATGACATATTATGTAATATTAAGAAATTAACAATATATTAAGTATACTTAAGATTATAAGAGCGCTTTAAGAAGAGCGCAATCTATAGCTATTTAACAATTTTAAATACAAAATAATTATCGTGCGGCCTTTTATAAATCACTATTCTTTGGACAACAATTTGGTGTAAACTTTCTTCTGGACCAACTTGTACCGCATAACTTATCCCTAGTTAAGTGTAAAATTGGTATTATATTATTTAATATAGCTTCATAAGTGCAATTAATAAAATAATTTTACAAAACATACAATATCGTATTACATACTCTCTAAAAATAAATTAGTCAAAAATGACTAATTTAATAGTTATTAGTGGCTGCTTTTTCACTTGTACCATGGTTAACCATGGAATACCATGGAATACCAAAATTTAACATCAAATTCTTATGTAAAATTTTCCTAGAACAGTTTTGCAGATACAATTTAGTCAATTTTCCATTTAATATGAAATTGGCTATATTTCAAAAACTGCTCCACTTTCATAATTGTTGACGGTATTTTCGGATTCAGGGGACAATTTTACATAAGAATTAGCTTAATTTAATTTAAACAGCGCCTTAAAGGCAGAGAAAATTCCATTCAAATCTAAAATCTGAATTTTTTCGTATTGCTTTTAAACAGGTGTATTTTTTTAAGTGAAATGTTTTTTATATTTTTCTTTCGGAATCTTACAAACTAAGGGTGTATTATTTTTTTAATCATATATTAATATGTATTTAAAGACTCCATGGGAAAAACTTAAGTTTTTAAAATTTTAAGTGATAAATTAAAGGTTTTTTAAATATCTGCTTCTAGAAATAAGGTTAAGAAAGAACTATTAAAAAAACTTCCGCTTCATTTGTTGATAATAATTTAACAAAAGTATTCTTTTTGTAGGAGGTGAGCAAAAAAAGCGAACGAATATCGGCCCTCGAACACGAAAAAGCGAGTCTAATCCAAGTGCTTCAAATGAGGTCGAGTAACAGAAACGGCCAAGAAGAAGCCGTGTTTTGAATAAAAGAAGAATGTAAAGTCATTGTAACAAATTGTGATTCATCGTGTGACGATCGGAAAGTAGGAAAATATTTGTTTATTATGTAAATGTTACCTAGTTCGTACGTTCTCGAATGGCATAACCAATATATTGAATAATTTATAAGCAAATTTGTGAGTTGGTGCCATGATAAAATAGGTGCAATTGAGGTGCATAGTGCAAGTGATTTTATAAATTTTATATCTTTATAAGTAATAAATATATTTTATAACACATTTATCACAGTATCTTTCATAGCGAAAGCGATGTACTCCACATTTAAGGGGGTGACCCCCATCATGCTCAACTTTCCTGACGGCACCATGTAGACATGGTGCACTTCCCTCAAATACTTTATTTGGTTCTTGCTAAAACTCGTGTAAGTAAAGTACCCCTTTTGATCCGTAAAAAAGGACCAATCGCCTGGAGTACACATGCACTCCAAAGTTGATCTAAGCAGCTCCCTCATCTGATTCACCGTTTTGGAGAACATCATGAAGTTCCCGATCCACTCGGTGTAAGCATCGTGATTGTTTAAAATGTAGGAAATAACCAAGGCGCCATGCGCTGGGGGCGAGTGATACATCGCCCCGATAAGCTGAACGAATTTGTATTTCATTGGAATCACCTTTAGGGCGTTATCTGATACCACGGTTAAGCTGCCTATGCAGGTGTTGTACAGGCCAAAAGTTCGACCAGCGTTCTTAATACAAAACAACTCAAAACCGTAGGAGATGAATAACCTCACACTCCAAACATCCTCGTTCATATCTCCTAAAAGTTAGTTTTATATAAGAGATCAATATATGTACTATGCTCCACACCTCAAAGTCCCACCACGTGACCACGTACGGAACGCAGTCTTTTGAAAATTTGGCATTTAAGGCTTTTCAGGTTAGGTATCTGTCAAAGTATAGTCAATGAAAGAAATAATACTTACCTATAGTGTTACCGCTTATGTTAAACGTTAAAAGTTAATAAATCTTTATAGTATCACAATAACAATGATGGGTTTAACAATTTAGGAATATAAATACTGCATTTAATGAAATTCCAAAGTGTTAGGTGCAATATAAGTTATATTTTTGTGCATTGGGTCTACATTTCTCCATAAAATAGTTTTAACTAAACAGCATTTATTAAAAAAAATCCAACTTCTCTATTATGAAATAAGAATATCTGTATCAAAGGTAGGTTAATGTATACCCTGATAGCACAGTTTATTCTAAGAATGTTTTTTAAACCTTCCAGTGAGAATATTCTTAGGATCATGCTATATTACTTCTAGCCATGTTCTAAGAATGTTTTTTAAACCTTCCAGTGAGAATATTCTTAGGATCATGCTATATATCTTCTAGGCATGTTCTAAGAATGTTTTTTAAACCCTCCAGTGAGAATATTCTTAGGATCATCCTATATTTCTTCTAAAGAACATGCTTAAAAGAAATATAGCATAATCCTAAGAATATTCTCACTGGCCTCTAGGCAGGTTCTTAGAAGGTGCAAAGTTTTGTGGTAAAAATTAACCCACTCTAAACATACCTATGCTTAGAATGTTGAGAAAGTAATTAGTATTAAATACTAAGTAAAAAACAACCCAAAATATTTTTTATAGTTATTTATCAAATTAAAACAATATTAGATAACAAAAATACTTTTACTATAGGTATTTTATTTTATGTTAAAAATAAATATTTATTAATTTATATACCGATTTTTTATTTCTGAATTAACATTTTTATGTATAATAATCCTACTATCTTCAACTTCAATCTAATCTGACTTATCCCACAAAATTTTCCAATTTTACTTTTTATGAAATAATGTCATACAACTTATGGTTCAGAGGTCAAATTGTTTATTTAATATTTTTAAATAAATATATATTAAATGTCGCAATTTTTTTTAAGGGGACGACAAATACATTTCACTTTCATATTATGACAGTGAGGCGTATTTGTCGCCTCCTGAAGAATTTTACGAATGTATAATCCAACATATTAGAACGTGGGTATCTGACATATTTGGAAATATTCTCAAAAGCTTCCTAGAAGCTCCATAAGAAACCTTCTGAGAACATTCCAAAAACGTATTCTTAAAATGTTCTTAGATTGCTTTTTAGGAAGGTTTTAAGAAGCTTCTAAGAATCTACTTGCATCATTAAAAGGGTATCTATTGAATGTTTTAAAAGTCCCTAAGAACATTCTTAGCAATAAGGGAAGGTTCTAAGAATATTCCATTATTCCGAGTCGTATCTTCTTAGAAGATTCTTAGAATCAAATTTTGCTATCAGGGATAAGAAGAAAAAATATCATCTAATTTTGTATTTTAAGGTTTGAAAAATCTATTTTGACCAAAATAAATAAGTGGATTATTTAAAAGAGTGTGTTAATATGGTCATAAATAAATATATGAATATAGTTCAAATTAAATTGAAGCTTTTATACTTCTAACGACAAAACTTGTGCATACCTCTCGGCATACTTACTTTAAGTTAGATTATAAAAAAACAAACAATTTTTAGAGAAACTTGCAATGTGAAAATATTTAATACTCCCATGACATGTGATTTATTAAAATTTTCAAAGTTATAATGATTTTTTGATGTAGATCAAATTCAGTCGAAGCTTTTTAACTGTCTGTATTGACAAAACTTTATGTAGGTACACTTTAAGCTGGATAAGAAAAACTACCACATTTTTAAATACAATATTACCTATACAGTCTTTTAAATAATTCAAAATACTTATTTATTTTGGTCAACGTTAAAATTACAAAAGTAGATGATATTTTTGTTATAATATATTAACCTACCTTTAATACAGATATTCTTATTCCATAATAGAGAAGCTAGATTTTTTTAAATAAATTTGTTTAGTTAAAATTATTTTATGGAGAAATCCAGATATTTGGACCAAATGCACAAAAATATTACTTATTTGGCACCATACACTTTAGAATTTCATTAAATGCAGTATTTTTATCCTTAAATTCTTAAACCATCCATTGTTATTTTAATGTTTTAAATATTTATACATTTTTAACGCCTAAACATAATATTATTTCTTTCGTTGACTATACTTTGACAGATACATAACCTGAACAGCCTTAAATGCCAAATTTTCAAAAGACTGCGTTCCGTACGTGGTCACGTGGTGGGACTTTGAGCTGTGGAGCATAGTACATTTTATAGTTTCAACCTGTAGCAAACCCTTGACATCCAATATCAAATATGGGAACCATCCCCTTCCTCTTCAAAAATTTAGCCACCATCCCCCAATCTTGCTTGGAAGGATCACAACCATCGTATCCACAAGCGTGGAAAAGAATCGCCGAACCCTGAGGCGCATCTTTGAGATCTTCCACGAAACACTTAAAGTCGAATTTCTTCACCACGTGATTCCAGTGTCGATATTTTGGGAGGGTTTTAAAACCCGCTTGCTGAAATATTTCTTCGTGACGATAATCACCGTAGGCCGAAATGTAAGCTTCTTTACAGTTATCAAAGGTTAGTAGGTATTCAGCTACCAGTCTTAAGGCACCAGTACGGGATAAGGTCTGGACAGCAAAACACCTGCGTTCGATTATAGCCTCGTGGTCATGACCTGAAGAAAAAAAGAAGATACACAGTGCAAAAGTCTTTCATCCGAAGCTTTAGTTCAATCTGGTTAAAAATTGATTCAAATTATCTCTCTTACCTAGCAACATGGTGACTACTGCGGTTCTAAACGACTGCAGTCCCAAGGGAGATAAGTACTCCTTATTTAAAATCTCGTCATTACAAATTATCTTCCTGGCAAAATCTACGATAGGTATTTTCCATAACGATCCTACAGTTTCTCTGGACGATATGTCCATTAAGTCCACCTTCATGGGAAAATCGTCATTCAAAAATTGAACTTCCAATGGTCGATGCAAATTGACTTTTGGGACATTGGAGAATATGGAGGGAACGAGATTTGGGGGGGACGATTTTTTACGTTCATCTAGTTTCTGTTCCTGATGCTGCTCTGGGTTTAGTTCCAATTCAAAATTGACAAACAACATTTTGCAAGATTTTTGGCAATTTGTGTATGACAATGATAATGTCTAGTATACGGTATGTTATATATTTATATTAAGTTTTAAAATACGTATTAAACACATACTTCCAGTGTGTAGTATTAAACAACTAGTAGTGTCCTCTAGATTTACCACTGCGAAACTCCAAAGTAGCTATAGGGAAACTTGTTTAAAATTTAATCAATATTTTTAGAAGCAACTGATTTAAACAGTAGATGGCGTAGCATTACATCTTCCTTGATTTTAAATATATTTTTTGGAGATGATAAAAAACCCAAATGTAAAGTTTAGGTGCAAGGTCAAAATAAAAAAAGACTTATTTTGGCAGAACTGTTATTTCATTCAAAATAGTCTACTTAAGACTTGATACAGTGATTTGACGGTCAATAAGTTTTTTAGGTCGTCTAAAGAGATTTTTTCATCATGTTCAGAAATATCTTAATGAGGAATTCTTGTTTTATCTTGGGACCTTTTGGCATTTTATAAAATACTTATAATGAGGAATTTAAATTGTTTTTTAGGAAAATTTTAATTGCAGATATTTTCCTTTGATCTCTTTGTGATAAAAAATTGGTAGGGAAAAATAAAGAAACGCATTTTTTAGTTAATAAGTTTATTGTTTTGTTGTAATGTGTCAAATACAATGATGATATATGATTAGATTAAGTCCACATCCACGTTTATATTTAAGTAAAAAATATGATAAAAAATCAGGTTTTACATTACGGTATTGGAAAAAACGTATAAAACAAAAATAATAACACACATATATTTTCGATGATTAATCTATTTTACAATCTACAACAAACATCTATACATTTTTTATATAAGTGAAAATAACACCTCGGGTTTAACTAAGAGAAATACAGCATTTCCCGAAAATAACCAAATTACTATTATTATTATCATTACTTTTTGTTTTTTTGTTTGCAAATGACTATCTGGGGTGTACTAACACCTTAGGCGGAGTGATTAAGATTATTTTCGGGAAAGGTCTGTAAACCTTCGGTGAAGTTTCCAAATTGCTTACACTGTAATGAAAGGGTGGTCAAGTTCCTTTAATAGGGGGAAATGGAATCGGGCTTCGTTAATGCAAATGGCAGTGGCCCTCACAATTTGAATCTCATTACAGACAAAAGTCTTAAACCCTACTTTCAAGTGCCTTAACTCTGTTGTTGCAGTTTGTCTGTAAAGATGTCCATGTTCCTTTTAAATTTTAAATAATGTATATGAAGATGATGCTATTATAAATTTTTCATGTAGGTATTACTAGATATAGATGAAGTATTATTCAAAACGATTTTTATCCTAAGTTGATTTTTTCTTCTTACTGCCTGTTGCGGCGGGCAGCTGAAACAATAAAAAACACATTTAGTTACTTGAAAAAGGACAACTTGGTAATATGTAGAATATTCCCCAAATTCCTAAATCCAAATCTACCATATTTATATAACTATGTTAAAGGCTATTCCATTTTGCATTTTGTTGTAGGGTTAACTTTTTTTCACAACATCGTAAAATCAAGAGCTGATTGAGCAAAATGAGCATCATTTCTGGATTCGCACACAAGAAAACTTCTTGCTGAGACTCATTAAAGTACAAATAGGTCTCTAATGAATGTATTGATTAATCGTTTCGGTAATCGACCTTAATGGGGTGAGACCGAGCAATAAAGTGTGAAGTAAAGTAACGCGTATTGCTGAAAATTTATCCGCATAATGCGATAAACTGGAGCTTTGAAGTCAGGATACAGCTGGTTAATTGGTGGCCCTATTAGCGGTTGACTTGAGTTAACTCATTAACTTGGACTTATAAGTTTAATTATTTTCGACCTTAAATATGCCTCTATGCAGAGGGACGAGGTTGTTTTGTCGAGCAGGCCAAGTGCTTAACAAGCGAAAAAAACTCGTAATTGCTCGATAAATTCAACTTGTTCGCATCTGGGAGAATTTTTATTTATAAACTTTTCACAATTCGCTAAGGAATTTTTAATTAGGGAGTTTGGTCAGCGATTCCCTCCACCGCAGAATCTGAAGGTATTAAGTATTCCAGTATCATGTTTAAAGGGTGAAGTTTGAAATTTAACAAAATTTAGATAAATTTAAAAACATTACATTCAATGTGCATTCTGCAAATTCACTTTAAAATCATAACCAAACTTCTTCTAAACTACAAAACACATTTGAATGTTGAATATATAAAATATAAAACTGTTCAAACACAATCTAATATTTTTACTTTTTCCGATGTTGAAATCCAATGAGATTCGTCTTTATTTCAACCTCATGCATTATTTATATAAAACATAAGCGAATTATCTGCCAACTTTGAAAATGAAATTTATTTTGTGATACTAATAATTTAAAAAAAAACTATAAATTTTATTTGAAACCATATACAATATAGACATATAGACTGGGCCAAAAAAATCGACTTTTTTTTTAGTAAAGGATATCGAAAATATTGTTTGGGGTGAAAGTTTGAGTCCATAATATTAATATTAAGAGGTCTATCATCGCAATTTTAGTTTTTTTTTCCTGAGCGAGTTTTTGTCTCGGAACTCCCAAACCATTGAGTTTAACAAAATTGACTTAAGAATATTTTTTGAAGAAAATTGAATGTTCTACAAAAAAGGTTAAATTGGAATTTCCCGTCAGATAAACCGTTTTCTTACAATCATGCCTTAAAAATTGGTATAGTTTTACAATTTTATCTTTTAACTTTGGAATTTTGTAATTCATGTAAAAATCAGTACCTGGAAAAAAACCGATAGATATTTTTATGGGAAATCAAATGCTTTACAAAGTCTCCCAACATTTTTGGCTAAATTCATTCCATCAAAAGTTAAATTTGAAGTCAAAACGAAATTCTTGTTTTTTCCGCTCTAGATTTTTTTGTTGGGTCAGTTAAAAACTTGAATTCTTTTATCGTAAGTAATATCATAAGGGCATTCAATTTTTCCGAAAAGAATCGAAAAAACACGTTGCTAAGTAATATTTTAACAAATAACATGAGTGCTGGTGGCAACAAAAATCCGAGTCGAAGAGGAGGATTTTTGCACCTGCACGAATGCATTTTGTTAAAAAATATTACTTAGCATTGTGTTTTAACGATTTTTTTCACAGGAAAAATTAGATGCCCGAATGGTATTTGACAAGACTATTTCATGAGTAACAGTTAACAATTAAAATATAAATTGCAATTTTTGGTGACAACAGCTGTCAAGTTTTGCCGCGGGTAAACTCGAATAAACTGCTGACAGGTGCTGTCACACAGTTTTTTCACCTAGAAACCATTTGTAATTCAAAATTGCGCGTTTGTGATTGGTGGAAATTAAGACGAGGGAAATAGTCGATGATAATCCTTGTGTTATTGATAAAATTACTGAAAAATAAAAAAAAATAACACATTCGAGTTTTTTCGCTTTAAGAAGCTATTTTCTTTAGAAAATATTATTTTCACTGTTACCCATTTAATCGTTTAAATAATAACAATCATGTTGTTTTTTTATTGTAAATTGTTAATTAGTTATATAAAACATATTTATAAAGAAAAAAATCAAATTATCACCCATAAAAAAATCTACATAGGAAAAAACAAGCATTTCGTTTTGACTTCAACTTTAACCTTGAATAACTTTTGATTGAGTGAATTTAGTCAAAAATGTTAAGAGGCTTTTTTTGTAAAGCATTTGATTTTTGATATTTATCGTTTTTTTTCTGGGTACTGATTTTTACATGAATTACAAAATTCCAAAGTTAAAAGATCAAAATGTAAAACTATACCAATTTTTAAGGCATGATTTTAAGAAAACGGTTAATCTGACGGAAAATTTCATTTTAACCTTTTTTGTAGAGCATTTAATTGTCTTAAAAAATATTTCCAAGTCAATTTTGTTAAACTCAATAGTTTTGGAGTTCTGAGACAAAAACTTTAAAATTGCGATGATAGACCTCTTAATTATAATATTATGGACTCAAACTTTCACAATATTTTTTTTTGTCACCCCAAACCATATTTTCGATATACTTTTCAAAAAAAAATAGTTGATTTTTTTGGCCCAGTCTTATATATTCTGTATTACATATTTATTTCAAATATTTGTTTTCAAAATCAAAATAAAGAAAATAGTTTTTGATAGTATGTAAAAGAAGTTTCATTTTATAAGGATACGATCAAAATCTATTATTCGAATATTTATTCGAATATCAAATTAATTATCTTTTGAAGTTTGTTTTAAAGGCATGATATAAAAGTTTTTTAGCAAGGAAAATTGATACCCATTAATTAAAAATCTAGTTTTTCAAAGAAGGTTCATTAAATTTTTTAAGACTTCACAAAGTAGATTAATGCAAAGTTTTTTAATTCTCGTATGCAAAATTTGTTTATTAATGTTATTTGATGCATCATTAGGGTGATTAAATAATTTTTTTTTTAATTTTAAAAAATGGCTTCTTCACTGCATTTTGTTTTGATGAGGTTATAAAATAATCGTTTAAAGTGAAAACTTATAGAACCTCTTCATTGTGCTTTGTTACAAATGTTTTCCACACCAGGTACCAACAGAAAGACTGTTTCGGTCTTTTGGATCTCATTAGTGACGGGTAGCCGTGTGGTGTACAACCAGCCATGAACGAAAGTATCAGCACCATCTACCGTCCAAAGGACGTAGCTTGCCTTTGGTATATTGTTATCAAGCATGTTATTTTTATGGTATAGAAATTAATAATTGATTAATATATTTTGTGCATTGGGTAAGTGTGGATCCTTGTGTCAATGATTAATGTATTCATTAAAATTGAGCAGAATAATAATTCGAGTATGTTCTAATTAGCATCAAAGTTCCAATGGGCATGCATTAATTACTTGAATAGTGGAAATTCGTAAAATTATGCATGGCACAGTAGTGTTTTGGCACAACATCGAGCGATAGTATGTGTTTCGGAGTGTTGCGCATTGTAAGGTCAATAAAACCGAATTCAATGCGAAGAAAATCTCACACATACCATATCCTAAATTTATAAAGGCTGTTTGTTGAAATTCTTTAAAAAAATAATCTATAAATTATGATGACCGATCTTATAGCAGACTAAACTGAGTTTTTATTTGGCAAAATTTTATCTGGACATCCTGTATATATTTATATATATATAAATGTATGTACAGGGTGATCCCCTATAATGTCGCCCCCCTTTAACTTTTTTATTTTAAGTGTCCCAAAAAATTTAAAAGTGTGGTTATGTAGGAACTAAAAAATACTTTTTTTCTACGTATAAAGAAAATTGGAAAATTGATCAGTATACAGGGAAAAACAAAAAGTTTATTTTTTTTCAATGGATCACCCTATATTTGAATTTATTTTTCGATTCCTTGTGAAATTCTGAGCATAATTTATATACAAACCATATACCTAAATTCAACCGTTTCTGAAATATTCGCATTCGAAATGTCATCATTAAATGTTTTTTTAAACTGTTAAAAATCAAGAAGCCTCAGTATACCAAAATTTTTATTGAAAATAAATTACTATAGTGACATTATGTCAATAAGTGTTGTTAAATAAGTAAAAATGGCGTACTCAGACAGAGAAAGACAAACTATTTCAACTTATTATCTTAAAAATAATTTAAATATTTCAGAAACGGTTGAATTTAGGTATATGGTATGATATATGAAATATGCTTAGAATTTTACAAGGAATCGAAAAATAAATTCATATATAGGGTGATCCATTGAAAAAAAATAAACTTTTTGTTTTTCCCTGTATACTGATAAATTTTCCAATTTTCTTTATACGTAGAAAAAAAGTATTTTTTAGTTCCTACATAACCACACTTTTAATATTTTTGGGACACTTAAAATAAAAAAGTTAAAGGGGGGCGACATTATAGGGGATCACCCTGTACACTACCAACTCAATCAAAAAAGCAATTTGAAATACACTTTCAATATTTACAGGAAAATTCGACAAACTGACACTAATATTTTAAAAGACGGTAGTTATGCAAAACACATATTAAAAAATTAAAATTATCCAACGCAATGGATAAGCGAGATAAGAATAAAAAACGATAGCCAATCCCAATACATGACCATAGGGAATTCTTCAAATTGCTAGGATACTTATTGTTGATATTATAATATGTAAAATTTTTGGTCGACTGGAATCCACTTCATGGTGACACTGCTGCCAATTATTGTTCCTTTTATTATTTATCATTTTAAGTTATGTTTTCGTCTTTTGATTTTGCCGAAATGATGATTATAATTATTGATGAGTATGAGCGCAATGCTAGGGTTGTAACGAAATTGAAGGTGCTCCTTAACGTATTAGAACAGCGGAAAATAAAGAACCTATTTTCAATGCCTTTGATGCAAATACACACAGGCAAAATAATCGATCCACACAAATTTTTGATGAATTTCAATCGCAAATAACTTTTTTATTTGTTTTCGGATTTAAACAAATATTAAAGAATATTGTAGATACATTAATGGAGAATCGCTCACATTTTAAAAATAACTAAAAAATACACGTACGTTTATAATATACAGGTTTAAACAAAAAGATGAGGATTTACCATAAGTTTAAGACACTCTGTAGAGTGGCAAAACCGTATATTGTTCTAAATTAAGTTTTAATTATAAAGTCACATCTATTTTTAACAGTTTTGTTTTTGGTTCACCTTGATATATTTAATTTGTGGAAAATATGGATTTTTTTAAAAAAACATTGCAGGATGACAGTGACAGTTTTTTTGAATCATCCCATACTTGGACATGTCATATACAGCTTTCAAAAGCTATCAAATTGTTTTTTGTAAATTAATGTGTTAATTTTGAGGTGTTTTCTTACTTTTAAAAATGTCTCCGACTGATGTTGCCCTTTGCACTTTACTTCTTGTGACGTTTAAAACACTTGCCACGTAATACTATGACCATCCATCCTGGATTAAATTAAAACTCTGGCAACATCATTCGGAGACATTTTTAAAGTAAGAAGACACCTCAAAATTTAAACATTAATTTGCAAAAAACAATTTGATAGCTTTTGACAGCCGTGTATGACATGTCCAAGTATGGGATGATTCAACAAAACTGTCACTGACATTCTCTATAGCCTATGGATGGACAATAGCAACCTTAGTTCTTTATACAGAAAAATATTGGAAATTGCAATGTTTTTTTTTTAAATCCATATTTTTCACAAAAATAAATATATCGAGGTGAACCAAAAACAAAATAGATGGGACTTGATAAATAAAACTTAATTTAGAACAATATACGGTTTTGCCACTCTACAGAGTGTCTTAAACTTATGGTAAAAAACATCTTTTTGTTTAAACCTGTATATTATAAACGTACGACTATTTTTAAGTAATTTTTTAAAATGTGAGCGATTGTCCATTAATTTATCTACAATATTCTTTAAAATTCGTTTAAATCCGACATCAAATAAAAAAGTTATTTGCGATTGAAATTCATCGAAACTTTGTGTGGATCGATTATTTTGCCTGTGAGTGTAGAAGGAAGAGCATAAGGGAAGTTCCACGCGAATTTCCCGTGCACAGTTCAGCGGGTTGTGAAGGACGTTCATTTTACCTGCATCCGGAAGATAACCCCGCTAGAGTGGAATTCAGTAGTGGTTGCTAGAGATTTTGGCTCTGGGGTACAGAAGTAAATTAATTTTTACTTTAAAACTTTTAATATTTGTTGTAGAAAAAGTATAAAATACAACTTTCCTAGACACTTATTTTATTAAACCCACGCTTACAAGCTTCCTTTAACCTTATAAATTCTTTTTTCAACGCTTACACATTATTTCAAGACCCCATAAAACTGATAAGGCAACTCGTGGCAAATTATTATCTGTTTTGCACTTGAACTGTTTGCCATCAAACTACATGTACCGTCGAATGCCGTCGTAAACCGTAAGATACAATTCGCGATAAATCACATGTTTATTATCTTCAAGGAAAACGTCCCTTTTCCGCACGGAAAAACTTTAAATATTCCTCTACATTCGCATCGAGGTAGTTGAAGTGATCTGTATTCAATCTGGCGTATGCCGATAAGAAAGCAATTTTATATCTATTACCTACACAATATTACATTGTGGATTAAAGTAACCAAAATCAACAAAGGCAAAATCTTAAATCATAAAATAAAAAGGATAGCTACGTTACCTTTACCTTTCGTTGGCTTGGCGCCCTTGGGTTTGCATTTCTTCGTGATCTGTCTGTTTTGTTCGCAGGAAGCGTCGCTGTTCGGCTTCAGCTTGTCGTTTCTTGTCATCTGGCTCTGAGCGTTGCATTCGGCCCATGCGCCCTTCTCGTATCGACACGCTGAAAAAACGACAAAATTAAAAATACTAAAAAAACGATGAATAAGAGGCTACGTTGAACAGTCCCCTGGGGTGCAATGGGGGAGATTTAGACGAACCAGGAAAATGGGATTTTAATATTTGATGTTCGTAAGCAGAGTGTGTTATGTTGTCTTTAAATTATTGAGATCCACATACAGGGTGTCCGGAATACCCCATGAAAGATCCAAAGATCCTTTACACATAAACTTGCCATTATTCTTGCTAAAGGATCTTTCTTGTTAATAATAGGTGTCGTATATACTAAACTTTTTAGATTACCCAAAGGAAAAAATCCAGTGGGTTTATATCTGATGATCGCGCAGGCCAGGCTATGGGTAAAATTATTGTCAATTTTGTCAAAATGCACTGTTTAAAATATCTGTGGTGTAAAGAGTAATCTTAAAATGGTGTCAAAATCCAACACCAAGTAGTGTTAATATAAACACCATGAATTATGGTTGAAAATGTTTTATACAGCAAACACCAAAACAGTGTTAATCTAAAAATATTTGAGAAGTGCACCTACACAGAAAAAAAAGGAATAGTTCATTTAACTATATTAATTTAGTTGACCCATAAGTATTTATTTAAATCAACTGTGGGAATAAACAAAGATTAGCTTGACGGTACTAAACCAGATAGTTATTTTATTCTTTTTAAATTGATTAAATTAACCCAGAAAAGTTTAGTGAAACCAACCCGCTGTATGGTTCAGTTTACTAAATATGTTGTTTGTAAAATAAGAGTTATTTCAACCTAAAGCACTCTGTTAAAACGATTAAAACAATTTGCCGTGCATTCCTGGTTGCATAGTGTATACCGATCGCGGCAAAGGCGGAGTGGATCACGTGATGTTCTTAAATCTCGCCTCTTACATGAAGAGTATATAAGCTCAGGTAGTCCTTTGCTTTGGTGTGACACTACAAGTTGTTTGATACTAAAGAGACCTTAAATAGGTGGAAACAGCTGTCAATACTTAAATATTTTAAGTTGGTGGAACGCACTAAAAACATTATCTCTAGCGAGTTGAAGATTCAATTTTCTGGAATAATGCCACTGGTAATATACTAGTTATGCGTCAAGGAACTTCCTGTTTCCTTTTTTTTCCTTTTTTTCTGTGTAGTATGATTTAATTTGACCAAAAACACATAATATTTAACACTGAAAAGGAGTTCAATTTACACCAGGTAAAATTTATTTTAATACTGTGTGAAACGAACCATATTTAACACCATTTGGGATTGTATCGATATAGACCATGTAAGGTGTTAATTTGGTGTTAAAATGGTCATACAATTTTGAACAGCGTGTCACCCTGCAGTTTATAAAGAAATACTATTAAGTTATGCAAATATACTGCGGTTTTAATTATGTGTGTACCATTGCCCTATAAATTAAAATAATTGGATCTAAAGAGGCTCGGGCAAAACCAGAACACACAGGACATGTCTAGGATTAATGTTAATTAAATGTTAGGTTATTAAGACAGGCAAAGGGTTGTTTGGGGGCGTATATTTTGCGATATTACGTGCTTTCAGCTTATAACCGTTAATTAATGTTTTATCTAGTGTATGAAGTAAGCAACACCATTTCGACTTATGTTTGCACGAAAGAAAAGCAAAATAAATATTAGTGCAACCCAGATTGGTAATAAATGAACGAAGGCAATTTTTTCTAAAAATACAATTTAATCTGAAACTTGTCCCAGTTGAGTTTTAAATCTCTATTTAATTTGTTTTCGAAATAATATTAGACTTGAGAAAAGAAACGAGGGTTTATTATAATACTTTATTTATTATATACTTCTCATCATTTTTAAATAAATAAGTAGTTTTTCACAAAAGACAAGAAGTCAAAAGTCTTACTCGAGAAATTTTATTCGTAAAGTTTTAATTGCACAGCTAAATCGCGCAAGTTATTTGTGTTATTTTTTGTAAATATTTAAGTATATTACAAAAGATCCATGTTTTTTAACTTGTCCACCCAATTTTAATGTATTTTTTCAAAAGCACGTTTGTAGAAAAACATAATAAATATTCAATACATCAGTACCTTGGCGTGTCACAACTCCTGAATCAAATATTTGAGTGATTTTATTTTAAAAAATATTTATTTATCTTAAATTTTTCAATTTCACTACAAACTATAAAACATTAAATAATGTATTTTTCATATTTTATCATAGATTCGAATAATAGCAATTTTTAAAAATTGATAATCTTTGTACTCACTTTTACCCGTCAGTTCTGTGTCGAATGTTAAAATTAAAAATTCCTGAGAAATATTGAAGTTTAAACGTCAAGTCCTCGTTTTAACTCAACTGTTAATAAAAAATTACCTACAGAGCCCGCCCTTTGCACGACAGTCATCTTAAAAACAATGCAAGCAGCGAAATTGTGGTGAATGCACGTATGAATGCAGTCAAAATTTCAGTACTGTGGTGGGTAGTTATTTTCTTACGTATATATATTTTATTGTAATTTATATAAAGCTATATGTGATTTGTTGATAAGTAGCATCCACTAACAAAAAATATCAGTAAAATACTTAATTCCGAATTATAATCTCAAATTTGTATCCCATTCATCAGCACCGTGTCATCAGTTCCATGTTCAATGTTTCGGTTATCTTTTTTTCGCAAACTTCAATTTAAATTCTGCTTGCGCAGAACTTGTTTATTTAATGTAATAAACTCATATAAATTTGGTGTGGGTCCCATATCTAATAATTGAGATATCGGTATACCCAAAATCCACCAGCCGCCACTGATGTGTGGTGTTATTTGATTTTAAGATATTTAATGTATAATATGCTTAAAGTTGCAATAAATCTTATATTTTCCAATAAATTATGTATTTTATTTGTACCCTGGTATACTCGTCACTTCCCTTGCATTTAAATTTAGAAAACACAAATATTTCAGAAACTGAAAAAGTGACTGGCCCGGTCTGGAACAGTATTTATTGTATTATCTATGTTCTCATAACAAAATACTGTTTAATTTTCTTCAAAATGAGGTCAGAAGTTGCCTAATTTTTGTAGAATCACCCAAAACTTTAATGTTTTGTATTTTTTTAAACTCTATGTCATCTAAATGACAAAACCTTTATTGGTTCAAACTTGGCTTGGGGTGGATATGTTACAGATGACATAGCTAAATATCGTTATAAATATGAAGCTCTAATTCCAAGCAGACCTTCATTACAATATCTCATATAAACCAAGCTCAGACTTCTATTCAGAGTTTTTAGAAGGAGACGTAGATGGTTGTGAACTTTTTTCGTGTTTCTTCCTGCTGCATCTTTCTATTTTCCCTTGCTGTAGTTTTAAGGTGAGCACTACTCATGCTACTTGAAAAATCTCAAATCCCACTAAATGAGCCAAATCGAATAAAGCAGAAATTGAAAGCAAGATGAGGAGAAGAGGTAGAAGCGTAAGCATTTTCTTGCGGCAAACAACATCGGCGGAGCGTTGCATTTTGCATTGTCTTCCCATTCTCTTACTCGACGACACATAAGTGATTTCCTCGCATCTGCTCTCTACTGCCACCACCTAGGCTCAACCAACGGAGCGTTAACGTAACGAAACGATAATCCCTAACCGCGTACACATCAGATACATGTTAGGTATAATTTAACCATATGTTTCCATATCTAATTCTCCGTTGCCGCTGCAGCGCTGTCTCAAAGCTCAGCCACAAGGCAAAGTTTGTTCTTCTTAATAAGATAAGTCATATTATGGCGTGTACTAACTAACTGGATTACGTCGAGAAATGTGATCAAGTAACCAAAACATGAAACCATGCTTTCAATAACAAAAAAATACATTTTACCAGAGCTTGTAATGGGACGATATATGGGGCAGTTAATTTTTAACATTTCTTAATTTATTATTTTAATACATTGATTTTATATAAATTCAGTTTTGTGAAAGTGTTGTTTATTTAAATAGGTATGTCTTTTCTATATTTAGTTATTATAATAACTATAACTAATTATATATAATCTAAGGTCACAAATATCATAATGAGTGGTTATTTATTTAATATTTAATTTAAACTATTTTATTATTATTATTTCAGCTTGTTCTTTGTGAAAGAAGGAATAAGCTGAATTGTTTTATCTTAATGGTTGTGGTTGGACAAACCAAATTACAAATTTATTATAATCATTATTTGAATCGTCTAATTTCAAAAGCGGCCATATCCTTTGAAGAATATTTTAAGTAAACGTCAAAAAAACATTCTGAACAGTAATGAGTAAAAAATAAATATATTTTGAAAAACTTGTTCATATGGTAACTAAAAATATTTTTTTATACAAAACAAGTAACCAGATTTAAGTTTTAATTAAAAAAACATATATTTCAAAAGGGAAATGGGCATTTTAAGTAAATTTTTGTACTTAAAACATCAATGGAGATGGCCGTTATTAAAACTAACATAAAACTTTAACGAATTATTTTCCTTGCAAATAGCCGTTCTTGTTGGGATATAATTTTGCACTAACATACTACGTAATATTTCGATTTTATTAGTGTAAATAACTCATTTAAAAAAAAAAATTGGAGATGGCCGCTTTTGAAATTAGACGATTCATTTTATGTTTATAATTGGGTCAGAATTTCTCAAACGGGCCACCTGAATTAGGTCAAAATTAGTTTTTGATTGTAGATACATTTTTTCGATAGTATTTTACATCACTAACACAAATCCTAAAGGATTTTGTAAAAAAAAAAATTTCAATTGACATATTCATGATATTAAAAGTAAAAGTTTTTAGTAATTATAATTTTATAAAAAATAAAAAAAAATCATTATGGCTAAACTAATTATCCGATTCCAACGATTTAACTAGCGTTGGAATCTTGTTTTGACATAGATTCTTTGTTATTTTTTTCAATTGTACAATTTTCATTTAGGTCGATTTTTTTTTGTTTTTTTTATAACAAATTCGGAAATAATTGGCTTCTGCGCCAGCTATCGACTCGAAAAAAAAAACACATATACTCCAATCATTTTTCGAAATTATGCTGCTGAGAAAAAAAATGGCCCGCAGGTTCCAGACCACCGTAAGACGTCGCGTCACAAGCGCGTACAGCGTACACGGTTCGGAGCGTGAGCTGACACCGCGCGCGGCCACAAAAGAACGAATAACTTTTTGTCAACCTGCGGGCCATTTTTTTTCTCAGCAGCATAATTTCGAGAAATGATTGGAGTATATGTGTTTTTTTTCTCGAGTCGATAGCTGGCGCAGAAGGCAATTATTTCCGAATTTGGTATTAAAAAAACAAAAAAAAATCGACCTAAATGAAAATAGGACAATTGAAAAAAATAACAAAGAATCTATGTCAAAACAAGATTCCAACGCTAGTTATATCGTTGGAATCGGATAATTAGTTCAGCCATAATGAATTTTTTTATTTTTTAATTATTAAAAACTTTGACTTTTAATATCATGAATATGTCAATTGAAAATTTTTTTTTTACAAAATCCTTTAGGATTTGTGTTAGTGATGTAAAATACTATCAAAAAAATGTATCTACAAACAAAAACTAATTTTGACCTAATTCAGGTGGCCCGTTTGAGAAATTCTGACCCAATTATTATATTTATTTTACATTTACTTTAACAAACTATATTAATAGTAATTTTACATTTTACTACATATTTATATTTCAACATTTACATAGGTACTCTATTTTGTACAGTCTATCTTATTTTATTTATTTGATAAATTGATATTCATTATTTAATATGGCGAGACTTTGTTTCAAGTTCTGCATATCAAATGAGTTATTTAGTTAGGGAACTTTGTTGACGGGTTCTGGTAAGAGGTCGGTGGATACAGCTTTGCTTTGACAGGCGCACCCAATTGCCAATAATTGCCAGTTAACCAATTTAGATTGACAAAGAATGGTTAGATAGGGATATTGATATGAAGTTGTTGTTTTATGGTCTTATTTTATTATTATTGATAATTATTTTATTTTGCTATATTTGCACTGACATGTTTTTATTACTTGATTATACCTGATTGTATTTATTATTTATGGCTATGTTCATTTAAATGGCATTATTGTTGTTTGTTGCTGTACATTGATAATTATTTTAATTTGTATTTGCTTTTCTACACCGTCCGAGCCTATTATTTATGTAGGTGAATAATCTTAGCAATATGATAATATAATTGATTATATTGATATTGATTACTTTAATTTTGTTGTATTATTTATATTGTATACTCTTGTATTAATAGTTTTTATTAATAAACTTATTTTAATTTAATACTTTTTCTTTGCTTTTTAAATATCTTTTCAATTGCCCAAGTACTTACGTATCCAGAACTGTATTTACAACAAAAAGGGGTCCTAAATTAATTTCTCTAAACTAGACCATCACGTATTTTGGCCAAAGGTAGTTTTTTAACCCTTTAAGTGGCAGAGTCACTATACTGACCACCCTCGTGATTAAATGTGGCGCCAAATATTTGAACACCCAACCGTACTTCTGCTATCAATAATAACTATAACATCATGCCTAAAGGTCTGCAAATACACTCAGTTAACCAACGTCCGCTACTCATGACGTATTTTGAAAAAGTGGTCACTTAACTAACCATCGATACTTTACGAACATTACTTTTTTCTTTGAATGTGCAAAGTGATATTTGTGAACATATTTAGGTGAGTAAATGCTATTTTATTATTTTGTAAATAACATTAAAAACTTTCAATATGTTTCTTTGTATCTCAGTTGCAAAATTAAGACAAAATATTTAAAGTATTGGGTGTTTTGGGCCTCATAAAGGGCAACTATTTGTTTTTCAGAAAATATAGGTTAGGTATTTTCTGGTACTATTTTTCCTCATTACAAGATACTTATAATTTTTCTTACACCCCAGAACTATAATTATCAAAATGTAAAATTCTTATTTCACCTAATATCAACGGCTTAGATAATATTTTGATACTACCTGAACTCCAACTGAAATCGTCTCGAGTCTACCGGACACAGTGGCAGAGTCACTATACTGACCACCCTCGTAATTAAATGTGGCGCCAAATATTTGAACACCCAACCGTACTTCTGCTATCAATAATAACTATAACATCATGCCTAAAGTTTTTAAGTCAAATTCCCTTGAATAAATAATGAGTTTCTGCCAACAATATATTTTTTGATAAAAGTGGTCAATAAAATGATTTGAGAAATTATACTACATCTTGTTTTCTTGAAGTAACCAAGATCACTATACTAACCACCCTATTCTGATAAAAAGGGAGGGGGTAGATTTTTTTGTATATTTTTTCAAGCATCCTGGGATCCATACAAATTATCTTCAATAAAAAAAAAATGTGTTTCAAAGAAAATTTCTTCTGCCACTTAAAGGGTTAATATTCTTTATTAATTATTAACGTGTGGCCCCTTGCCCCGTTCGTTACAAGCTTAACATTTTTATTTATAGAATGCTCCATTCTGGTATATCCCAGTTACAGTAAACTTTTGGAGGTGTCCCTGTGTCCCAGATAAAAAAAAAGCTTTTGTTTGATCCACTCTCAAGTGAGTAATGGGGAGTAATACCAACCAACGCGTTGCAACGTACATATTGTTTGTGTGATTATGAATGAAAAATTATATATCCAGATTAATTTTATTTTTTAAGGTAATTTATTCAGGAGCACGTAGCTGAATTAGGCCCTGCAGGGATTAAAATTAAATTTTAAGGTAAATAGTAGATAAAAGTTGGTTTTAATTGTGCGAAATGTGAAGTATTTTATCAAAACGCTGAATAATCAAAATGGCTTGGTTTGGTTTTAGTATTAATTCAAATGTTTTATTTAAACAGCTACACCACCAAAATTATTCTGAAAAAAATAACATTTCTAAAATCAAACAAGTAATAAAAAACAATAGGGAGTTCGTTATTTTTATTTTCCATTATGATCCCTTTGATTTTGCAACTAGTAAATAAAAAGCAATTTTCATGCTCTTCGTTAATTATACTGTTGTTTCATCAGGCCAATGATTTGTGGTGGAGTTTTGGAAGGTTTGTGTAAACCCCCGAAAGATGTGAAAATTAATCTCGATCTCCCCTAGGCCTTAATAAGCCTAATCCATATTTATAGGCACATAAAATGTCGTCTCTTTTTTTATTTTGTAAGTGGGTCATTTCCAAAATTCTTTTACATTTAAAGAAGAAAAAGTAAAAACAAAAACATAATCTTTAAACCTGTTTTTTTACAAATTTTATTTGGTAATCCTTTCAAGGTTTTATTAACACTAGGATTTTTTTAAATAACAAATTTATTATTTATAAGAAAATGTTGAGTACAAAACTAAGTAAAAGCAAAAACTATGTTCTATTTTTAATATATTTTCTGTATTTAAAAAATTTCCATTAAAAAAGTGAGTTTAAGTACTTTTCTGTACTGTTGGGGAACGTTTAATTTTTTATAGGGTTAAATTTAAAATTTTACAATTTTGCTAATATATAGTTGCTAAAAACACTTAAACCAATTGATTTCGCTTAGTAAAGTTCCAAGTGGGGTTAAACTCAATTTTTTATAAAATATCAAAGTTGAGAGACAGCAAATTTACAAGAAATTTGAAAATAACCCAAATAAAAAAATAAGCGTTTTTTTGTAATATCAATGTAAATATTTATTTTATAAAATGCATATTTACAGAGATTTACAAAAAATGTAAAAAAAAACTCAAAATAATGTTTTCCATTCAAATGCAGCATTTTAACATTGAGTAATGATTTTAATGAAAAATGAATCGCCCTGTATTAAAAAATAAATTTAATATTTTAAAATTTTCGTTGGCATCTAATTAATTTTCACCATTGTATTAAATAATTTTATTACGACATTTCTCAAAATTAATTATGGAAAACATTGGTTGGAAATTGTTGAAGTTTTAGTTTGTGTTTGATAATTAGTTTGAGCAAGTTTCAGAAGCCTAAACAAGTTTATTTTGAGATAAAAAATAATTAAATATTTCAACGATTTTCTTGAAAATTGCAAAAGTGAATTCGAAGTTCTTTGTTTTTGTACTTTTGCTGAAATAAAACGTTGGGAATTATTTTTAGATAAAACATTTTTAATAACAATGAATCTAAATCAAAGAGCGTCAAGTTAAAATTAAATTTATGCGAGAAAAGTGAGTTTGAAGTGGCATTTAAGTCACAATTTTGTGCCAGAAGCCGCCGGCAAATTTCACGATCGTTAAACTCGTATTATATCCCGAAATTCTTTTTCCGCAACGACGGATTTTATATTTTTAATAACATGTAAAATATTTTCGGATTCTATTTTTCACTTGAGCGGGAAATTCCCCCGAAAAATGTAATAAGAAATACGTTTTAAAACTATTTTTTATTTTTTAAATTTATTTCTTAAAAAAATTGTTACTTTTGTTATTTGCGAATCTTGAACTTTTTTATTTGCGAAATTGATTCGTTTTTCCGTTACTCCCTGTCGGCGAGCAAAAAAAGCTCGCGCTAAGCTGCTGCAATACAAGAAAAGTTTGTTTGACAGTTTTAGGCAAGAAAACTTGAACTGCTTTGATTGCGTCTGCATTAAAGTCTCGAGTAATAAGTAATTTATGATATTTTGATAAATTGCGCTTTAAATTTTGCTGCTGTTTATTAAAGTTTAATTTTTCTTTAAACACAAAAGGGAAATAACACTGGTTCGAGATTTTGTAAAAACTGTTTTTTCTAGTTTAAGTTATACAGGGTTATGAAATTTTGTATAAGAATACTTCAACTTATATCTCAGTTTAAGTGTTCGAGGGTTTTTCGAGAAAATATTTGTAAAGCCCTCTTATTTAATATTAAAAAAAAAACTCTAGAAAAAAAAACTTTTATAGGGAATTTTAAGTAAATAAAAAATATGCTGTTAAAGACCGTATTTTTGTTAGTATACCCTGAAAATTTTGTACAAATCAAACGAACAGTAACGAAGATACAGCGCTTCAAAGTTGGTAAAAATGACCCATGGATTTTTGATTATTTTGCTGAAACTTTCTTATTTTTCATTTTACGAAAAAAATGTATTCTTCATAATAGTTTTTGCTTGTTCCAAAACGGCTGAATCAGTTCTCACTATTTCAAAGTTCCTTTCCGTTTCAGAGAAACATAAAAAATAGGTGGATTTAGTTTAACATTAAATGTTGTTAAGTTCCAAAAATTACATTTCGTTTTCATGGCAACAGTTAACACGACTTTTGTTTATTAAGTTTTCATTGCAACAATCCAATAAAAATCAAGTCGTTTCATTGACAGTCCAAAACGAAAATTTGTCAAATTAATGACAATGTTGTCGAAAGAGCAACGAATTTATTTAATACAGTGCTATGGTAAATGTGATAAAACAACCCGACTAGTTATCGAAAAATGTAATCAAAAGTTTCCCAATACGAGGTGTGTTCAGAAAATATCGGGAATTTTCGTTTTTTGAAACAAATGTTTATTTATTCGTCTACATTAATGTTGTCGCCTTCAAAATAGTCCCCACTGGATATTATGCACATGTGCCAGCTCTTCTTCCAATACTCGAAACACTTCTAAAACTCGATCTTTGGGATAGCCTTTAGTTCTTTCAGCGATGCGATTTTAATGTCATCTATGCTTGCAAAACGACGGCCTTTTAAGGTTCTCTTTATTTTTGGGAATAGGAAAAAGTCAGACAGAGGCATGTCTGGCGAATATGGAGGCTGGGGCAACATTACAGTATTGTTTTTGGCCAAAAATTTTGTTCAAAATTTAACAATTTTAGAACAAATTTTGCTGCCACGCATTTCATACCCAAAACATTCGAAAAAATTTCATGGGATGAGCCAATCGATATACCAACATCATCAGCGACTTCTCTGATGGTTTATAACCATTTCTTTCACTTTTTTCATGTTTTTATCGGTTGTTAATGTGCTTGTGCGTTCGGGGCGTTCGTCATCTTTAATGTCTTCAAGGCCATCTTGGAAACTCTTATACCACTTGTAAACTCTTGTTTTACTTATAGCAGACTCACTATAGGCCTTTGTTAACATTTCACAGAATTTATTTCATTTTTTAAGCAAAATTGGATACAAATTCTTTGATCCATTTCTTTTAACGAACGAAAAATCGCCGAGCTCATAAAACACGTCTAACCTTAGCGGCTGCCACAGAAAGTAAACAATGAAAACAGCTAAAGTTTTTATCATACTTCGGGGGCATGTATACTAACATAATACAAAAATTTTTATGACAACCGGACCCTCCGAACTCGCGAAATTTAACAATTCCCGTTATTTTCTGAACACACCTCGTATGTACATATTAAAATGTACGTACATATTTAGATATGTTACAACATTTTCCAAATGAACGATAGCCGATTATTTATCGTGCTAAAGCATCTATAGGTGTTACTTTTGGATCGGCCAAAATGGTCCTGTTTTATGGCCACCGAGAAGCCCTGATTTGACTACTGCAGATTTTTACCTTTGGGGCCGTTTGAAGCAAATAGTTTATGCGAATGAACTTTGAACTTTGAAGATAATTAGACATGCTATGCGTTAAAGAAGGTGATGAATGGATCGAGTAAAATTTATTATTGGTTTAATTTTTGAATTGTAATAAAAACTTAATAAATGTTCAACCAAATCGTTTTTTATTTTTCTTTGGAACGAAAAGGAAATTTATAACGGTAAGACCTGATTCAGCCGTATTGGATCAAGCAAAAACTATTAGAATAAATTTTTAACGTAAAATGAAAAATAAGAAAGTTTATCCTCCTTTTTACAATAAAAGTTGTGTGTTAAATAAATCAATTTTGATTTAATTAACCGGGTGATATTTTGTTTACTTTCCTTAATTAAGTTAATTGAGTTTTGAATAACATCTTTATCTTTAAATTTGTTTTATTTTACATTTAAATGTTCTATTTAGCTACATTTAATACAATTAATTAAAGTATATTACTTTTTAACTATTAAAGATATCAATAATCAAGGAAGATAGAACAATTAAAAATTGGGTTAAATTAATAAAAATATGCAACTTTTGGATCGATAAAACCAATATCTTTATAATAAAGAACCTAGCGAACACACTGTATAAAATGTATGAAATAGTTATTAATAATAATTATTGTTGATCCTAGTGTTAATTTGAATTATTTGTTCAAAAACATAGGTGGAAATATTTTATAATCGAGAGCCAATGCGTAGGTAAATATCCATATTTATGAATTCGAATTCATTATAATAGATATTTTACGTCAAAAGCGTTAAATTTATTAGGAGCTGGGGTAACATAAAACGAACGTTAATCACAAAAACGAACCAGGTTCCAATATACGTGGCCGAATCAATAGTCCAACTGTAACAAAGTTATAACAGAATTAGAAGACATAAAAACCTCCCCTCGTCCTTTTGCCATCCCCAGCTATAGGTACAGAGAAATTAAATGCGAGCAAGTTTATGAAAATTTGCATGTATGTGTCAGCTCAGAACGGGGTCGTGAAGTAATTTTAGATTTATTAAATCGTTTGCGTAGTTTAATATACAAGGTATCCCTGAGTGCCTGTACAAAATGATACGACATATTCCTGGGATCAAAATATGTGGTATTATTTTTTACAGGCATTTTAGGGAAGGGTGAAAATAGGTACAGCCACAAATAGAATAGAAGTTTCAATCAATTTCAAATGGTTAAGGTAAAATAAATACAGACATATGTTTTGAATTGAATTAAAACTACGTATTAATTTGGATTTTAGCAAACACAAAAAACCACACATACTTGAATTAAATTTTTCTAGATAAACCTTTTGGGATCAAGTGGGAAATTAATGAAAATGGCTTCTATGTTGGATGACGGCAATAAATTTCCACTTTTCCAGGTAGATATTTGAAGATGTGATTGTAAAATCAAATGTGTATGTTAACACCAGAAAATGTAAAACTAAGAGATTTAGCAACTTTGTTATTATTTGATTTAAGCATGTTTTACTACTTCCACCTTTAAAACGCCCATTATTGTAGATGTTTTGATGACACTTAGTGATCTTAAAAAGAGGAGTACCACAGGGTTCCATACTGGGCCCTCTTGTATATTAGTGAAGTGCCTCAAAAAGTCATTTAATTTGAAGAAAATTATACTTCTCTTATTTTTACTAAAAATTCTTTAAAAACTGCTTTCAGCGAGATAGTAAACAGTCTAAACAGACTAAAATGGCGTTTATCAAACATGATACACAATATACTATAATTCATTTTTAATTTATCAAGAACGGAATTTGTAAAAATTTTCTTTATTCTTAGTTTCGGTTATATTTTATGTTTTTTTTATTAAAAAAAAATTCCATTTTAGGGACCTTTCGACCTATCATCGTAAATATCTGTTTTAATTTGCCCGATCTAATCTGATTGTATTTGCATTGTCATTTGCTTTTTGGGGAACTGGACGTAAAAATTTAAATCCAATTGATATGTAAATGACATTAATTTTCTGGTTTCGATTAGTATAACGAACAAAACCATCTCAATTTAATGAAAAAAAAATCCGAAATATCAACAGTTCAATCAGCTTTTCCATCGATTTCAATTGTTTTCGGTATTTACAAGACAAACAATTTAATTACATATGTAGGAGTCACAAATCCAATTTAATTTTTATAAAACTTTGCATAATTTAATTGTGTAATTTGAAATCAAATGGCCATGTTATTGTTGGAACTGTGTTTTGTGAAATAACTTGCCCTATCATTAAAATTTTAGGGGTTATGAGCACTGTACGAAGGGGTGAAACAATTTGAAAGTGAAATCTAAAGCAAAAAATCACTGTATAAAGTTGTTAACAAACAAAAATGGTTTTGCCTAAATTTCATTCTACGTCATTTTCACACCAATGAAGTTAAATTAGTTTGGATAAATTAATCATTTTACTTTTTAATTTATTATAGCGGTAAAAAAATAATAAATCATTTGTAAAAGTTTTGATAGGAAAAGTTTTTAATAATCTCAACATTAGTTCGTTTAATGTACATTTCGGTTTATTTGGTTTTCTGATGGATATTTTATGACATATTCTGTTCCTATTTTTATATTTTGTTATCATAATATACAGGGTGAGTCATTTAACTTGAAACTTTGAAATATCTCGGTTAGTATGCATTTTACAAAAAAATGTTTAAAATAAAAATTAAATGATTTGAGGGAGGAAATCAATCAGTACTAAAATTGGTCTTCATACTCTCCTCCTTATAAGGGGAACAGGGGGTAACTTTAAAATTTCCAATGGAACACCATATTTTTTATTGCAGATTCGGATCATTCAACTAAAAATAGGTAGATTTTGTTTAAAACATTTTTTCATATTTGTAATAGATGGCGCTGTAATGAAAAAAAAATCAATTTTGTTCGATTTTTATTATGCATAATCGTATACATGTATACGATTCTGCAATAATTTTTCTATAAAAATCTCACTTTTTTTGGTCTTAATAATAATTATCTTACTAAATTAAATCTGATTTTTTTTAAGTACCCACGATTATTTAACTAATATTTATGTTTCCTTTGGTTTAAGTTTTATACATTATTTCATTTGGTGATAATTATCAATTGCGCACCATGCTTACTTTTTACCTCCCAGCATTAAATCATTTAATTTAAAGAAATATTGTTCTATTTTTAATAAAAATACCTCATTTAAGGTAAAAAAAACATTATTTTGTCAATTAATTAATTTAATCCTAATTTAGGTATAAAAAAATGGTATTTAGTTACAAATAATAATTATTATTGAGGTATAAAGAAACTATTTATAGTTTTGCATTATTTAATCAATTTATTTCGAAGATTAATTTGCAAACAAAAAAAATTCGATAACGTACTTCATTTCACCGTACAGTCAACCAGTTTACTACAAACGGGAGTGTTCAACCGAAAAAAAGAGTTCGTCGAGCAACAGTCATAGGTGGAAATAATGAAATTAATGTATGAGCAGCAACGGCCGCTAATCCTTATGCAAGCACACGAGAATTATCTAGAGATTTGGGAATATCCCAGAGCAGTGTTAGCAGAATATTAAAACGAAATGCGAATTATTAAATGCATTGAAGTCGAAGGCCACCATTTTGAGCACCTACTTTAATTAAAATTTAAGAAATAAATAAATTAAAAAAATAAAACCAAGTATTTTATTCAAAAATTATTGGAGAATCGTATACAGAAGAAAAATCGAACAAAATTGATTTTTTTTTCATTACAGCGCCATCTATTCCAAATATGGAAAAACGTTTTAGACAAAATCTACCTATTTTTAGCCGAATGATCCGAGTCTGCAATAAAAAATATATATTAATTTTTATTTTAAACATTTTTTCGTAAACTGCAAACTTAAATGTTTTGGTTGTGTGCGAAACTGATAAATTATGATATAAAGTATAAGGAAACATTTCATGCGCACTCAACAATATTCCATTAAAAAACCCATTATGTCAGGTGGGTCCCAAATGATCCTTCACATAATTTTTTTAGGGTCCACCCCTGCATTAAGCCAGCAGGAGCGCAACAACACACGGACCTTGTTTGTACAGCTTCAGACTTTTGTTTTTATAGCTGAAAATAGCTTTTTTATGTTTTTGTTTTTAATGTATACAGGGTGTAACTTCTAATAATTTTAGAATAAAAAGAAAACGAAAAATAAAATTAATTTTCCTAAAAATGAAACCTGACAGAAGTCCAGAGTTTTATTTAAAAGTGAGAGAATGAACGCGTCTGTTTTTTAATGCGTCTCAGGGGGGCCAGCGGTCGAAAAAAACAACTGCCAGTAGCGGCGTCAAACGTCGCGAACAAATGACGTTTTTCTATGTTTTTTTTTTGTATTCGAGACGCGCCGGACGCTGTAGCCGCCATACATCCACGCAGTGTTAAAAATAACGAGATTGTTATCTTTTTTCTCCCATTACGTTTAACGGGCCAATTCACCGGAAGAATTTTTGATGAATCTCCGGAAACAAAAACAGGACACGGCCAGCATCCCAATATAGATGGATCAGTGGCGGGTAGGGACTGGGTAGGATAATCATGCTTTAAAGATTATTTCGTTTTTGTAAATATCATATAATTCATATATTTCTTTCTCGGATTCCTCATCCCTTTTCTGGATTCTGTTGGTAACTTCTAATTCCTTGGTCTGACTTCTGAAATAGTTTGTTGCAAATCATTAAGTGTGGTATCTCTAGTTTGTGAAGCATTTATAATGTTTAGGCCGGAACTAGATGATTTATATATATCTAATATTTTTTCGGGTGGTATGCTAAAAGTATTTTCCGAATTTATCAATTTTGTTGCCATTGGTTTTGTATGTTCTCTATCATGCAATGTATTTATATCACTGTTATTCTGCAAGATGTCCTGTGATGAAAAAACTAATCCGAAAATATTGTCAAAAGTTATAAAAGTAGAACAGTTTTTGAAATATAATCAATTTTACATATAATATGGAATTGACTATATCTCAAAAACTGCTTAATTTTTTTAGTTTTTGACGGTCTTTTCGGATTCAGGGGACAATCTTACATAAGAATTGGCTGGTAAATGTCCGGGATACAAATAGAGTATGATATTGGACATAATAATAGAAATTTACATTTTTTACCAACCAGTAATTGGACACTGGCCATTTTACAGTTTGTTTTCAGAATTAAAATTAAAATGTTTAAACCATGAGGAACACATTTATACCACACACTGATCTGTACACTTTTCAGTAACGTGCGAACTTGTTGGTCCTATATTGGACCCAAAATAAAGTTGTTTTATATTATTACCGACTGAGATAGTTATAATTGTATACAGCGTCATCTAATGATTTGACTTTAAGGTAACTATTTATAGAACTCTTGTTTTTACAGTATTAATGTTAATTGTCCAAAAACTATAAAGTATACTTTACCCTATAGTATACTTTCAATCAAAAATGTGTCATAATGACACAGGTGGAATACAAGCTTCAATGTTTTGAGGTTTACATTAAATATAGTTTTTAAAAATCACACAAAAAATGAGTTCCGAGGACGAAATAGCCATTCGAAAGTTGCACTCCAAAACGGCGAAATTGTTCCTGAGAAGATCCTCATCAACAACTGGTATCGGCGATCTCTTCTCGAAAAACTTGAACCTGAGAGAAGCGCGCTCCGACGCGGGAAATGTGGAAGACGTGAAAAGCGTTTCTTCGAACGAAGAAGAACCGAACTTGAATTACGAGAGCCCCTACAAGAAGGACGCCATTTCCGACGACACCAAGTGCATCGAGACCGAAGACATGCTGATGAACAGACCGGTATCCATAAGTTACAGCGTTCTAAACTTCCAGGGAAAGAAATACACCCTAAACGACATCGCACATAAGTGGAAGAAGGACTGCAGGATCTGGCTTTGGAAGAATAACAAACAGTTCAAGAAAAATCGATCTGTAGGCGAAGTTAAACCCTAGACTGACATTTTTTACGACGTTTTATCTTTACAAATCTTTTTATTTATTAAATATACTGAGAGATGCTGGCGATCTTAAAGTTTTACTTACAACATACACAACAAGGTTTGTACTATTCTTCATACACTGAAAAAAATAAGCTGTTGAAACAACAAAAAATTCAACTCTTTATGCACTTTAAATACAAGCAATGGTTTTTGCACGTTTACTTAACCATCTAAAAATGTCAAATTGTATTGTTTAATTGAACAACAAATAACAGTCAAATGAACAAAATAAGAATATTTGTTCTAATCTGCTAATTTGGTTAATTTAACATTCTTAGGGTGTTAAGGTAAATTTCTTGAAATGTCCAGGTAACCTTTTTAGCATATTCACTTAACACCAATAAAATGTTAAATTAACATTCTGAAAATGTAAAATTCTTTAAAGGTTGGTATCCAAATCAAAATTATGGAAATAATATATTATTATATATAAATAGAAAGAATTGAACCTTCACCTCGCCCAGAGTTTTTGTTTTGAGCGTGTTCCACCCATGATACATCTTTGTATCATGTGTTCCACCTACTACCGACAGACTGTTTCGCCCTGTATTGAGGTCTTAACAGTGTCGGGCAATATGGTGTAGTGAAAGTTCTACTGTGGAACACACCTTAAACAAACAGATATCTCATCTTATATACACCTAATCGTAAGCTAACTAAGGCGAGATGTAAGAAAACGTCATTGTCTAATGACGTGGCGTGAGTGTTCGAAGCGCCATTCTCGGCAATTTTATGAATGCAAATTTTACATTTTAAATTTTAAAGTAACATTTTAAATTTGTTAAATGAACAAATTTAAAGTTTTGGATGAAAGAGCAACTAAACGTTAATTTAATAGTTTTTTTAGGTAATCCTAAAAATTTCAGTAGTTGATTCAACAAATTCCAGCTATTAAATCAAAGTACGATAAACATTTTAATTCAAAATATTAGTTTATGTTAAATTAATATTTAAACTGTCAAATGAACAAATAAACTTTGACAAACTCTGACTTTTGCTTTAACATCAAAATATAGATTAATCCAATAGGTTTTTTGTTGAAACAACATTTTTAAAAATGACATTTAGGCAAATGTTAACTCAACTACATTATTTTTTTCGGTGTATGGAGAAATTCTGAAACCGATACAATTTGCCATGCATTCTTGGTTGCATAGAGTTTACCGAATCAAGTGATGTTCTTACATCTCGCCTCGGTTGGCTAACACGGGCAGTATATAAGCTCAGGTGGTCTTTGGTTTTGGGTGCGTTCCACTACACCAAGTTTCCCGACACTGATGGGACCCTTTATAGGTCGAAACAGCTGTGTGTCGGTATTTGAAGTTGGAGGAACGCACTCAAAACAAAAAGGCTCAATTATTTTAATCTAACTTACCTTTTTTGCACTTCTTCTGAATAGTTTTGGTGGATTCACAGGTGGTCTGGTTGCCTTTTTTCAATGTGAGCGTCCTCGAGCGCTGGTTCGTCTTCGGGTCGCATTCAGACCAGGCCCCCTTGCCGTATCGACATTCTTCTGCAACAAAAATGCACATGAATTTTATGTGTTGGACTTAAATTGCGCTTGACAAAAAGCCTAGCGCACTCGAGACATGAGTTTTCGATAACGTGAACGCTTGAGCGGGTTTTTTCGTGTGTTGGGTTTTTAATATTATACGAGGGTTGAAATAAAATTAAAAAAGTAAAGTGGCTTATTGTAGATAAAAATAATATTTAGTTTAAAAATGTGTTTTACCAAGCAATTTTTGTTTGGTGGTATTAGCTGCCACTACAAACATACCCGAATATTTATTGAACAAAATGCAGCATTACAGGAATTTCGTCTCAAAACATTTCCTTTATCCTTTATTTTCCTTTTAAAAGTGCAATTTTATTTTAGACGATGGTCGCAATAAATCAGGACAAACGAAGAAAACAAAACCTTATTTGCAAACGTCTTAATAAAACCAACCACTCTTTTCTACAGCAAAATTGAGATAAATAACATTTTGCCCAATGGTTTATCGCTCTAAATTTATCTCATCCTGTCTCAACTGTTCGCAACCTTCCGAACTTTTGAATCGGAAATTTGCATATTACCAAAGATAATAACCCACTTTAATAAGTCCATCAAACAAGATGACATCTTTAGGTCTCCAAAATTCAATAGCATGGATATTAGGGTGTGAAACCACTAAACATATTCTCGCACAATATCATTTTCGCTTGTTGAAAGCTAAATATCGTTCATAAAGTTTTGACAGTTTTCCCACACATGACTCTTGTCAATAGCAATTTGGATCCCCAACATTTAGCAGTCAATTTCCATGTAGAATTGTCCCCTGAATCCGAAAATGTCGTCAAAAGTTTTTGAGATATAAATTTTCCATATAATATGGAATTGACTATATCTCAAAAACTGCTCTATTTAAATAAATGTTGACGGTATTTTCGTATTCAGGGGACAATTTTACATAAGAAATGGTTATTTAATGTTGGGAATGCCATGCTAACCCATGCATGGCTATTAGCCATTGGCTAACCATGGTATAAGTGAAAAAGCAGACACTAATAACTGTAGTAACTAGTCATTTTTGGAGAGGATATGACTGTATACCTAAATTGGCCACCAAGAAGTTACAATTTAAATACTCTAGATTCCTTTTTTTAATTTGTAAAAAGTAAGATATGCAACGATTCAAAATTCAAGTTTCAGGACACATTATTAAATTTTGCAAGAGTTATTAAACTATAAATTTGTAAACTTCTCAAATTAAATATAAGTAAGTAGACAAGACCAAAAAAACAAGTGCAAAACTGAAGCGTTTTCAAACAAATTTTATAAACAAACTTTCCTCAAACTCAAACTTTAAGTTCTCGGTGAATAATTGGACTATCAAAAACAATTTTAATTTTATTTATTAAGCTGTGCACCACCCGGGCCATTGAAATAAGCGAGGCAAAGGCTTTGGAAAATTTCGGAACACTATTTTAAAATTTTAATGAAAACACTCTTCGCGAGCAGGTGATTAATTATACTTCCTCTTAATGAATTCTGTGTTTTTTTTCTTTATGCCAAAATAATTAAAACGACAATTTGGGAGTTTAACATCTTTGCAATAGTAGAGAAGTGAAATTAAATTAATGAGGTAAAACAAAGTTGATTATTTTAAGGATAAAGAAGTCTTATACATAAGAATTTTGAGCCTTTATTAATTTTATTAATTAAAAAAAACTATTCTAATACTTCTAAAATTTCCTCTCGGTCAGGTAAGTAAACGTTTACCTTTGACTTTAAAAAACAAGATCAAAGCAAAATACATGGGGGAAAATCCAAGAACGATCCTAATAAAATCAATGTTGATGATGGAGTGACTTCTTTTCAGTATTCAAGTCGTTTTTTTCTGGAAAAGTAAATTATTCAGACGTCTGACTTCTGAAACGAATTGAATCAAAATATTTTCAACTAAGATCAAACTACAAATGGGTTTTCTAAAAAAGTGGTAAGACATTTCAAGGGCAAATTGCCATCAAAATGAATCAAATAAATACATTTTTAATTTCTTTAAAGTGTTCAGAGATTGATCGATCAGTCTCGATGAATAATTGCATGAGCAAAAAACGGTTTTGCCTCGAGTTAACATTATTCCAAACTTGTTGGAAGAATCAGCGGGATGTTAATAGCGTTGTAGTCACCCTCCTCCACGGTCTGTTCCCGTGCTTTGCGACTCAAAATATTACCGAGCCGGAGCAAAATCACCGAGCGTAAAGATTTCGGCATTGGGGGAGTCCCCTGAGACAGGCAATAGGTTTAAAATAAATAACGACTAACCAGACGGGTGCCCCTGCGTTTACTCTTGTTGAGCTAACGTAAAATACAGTTTTTCAACCTTTATTACAAGCATGCCAATTCCATTACAGTATTTTGGGCCGCATCAGTGCCAGGTGCAGAGCACATCCGAACAAGACGCCCTCTGCTGTTTTATAGTAGCATTCATAACAACAACAAAGGTGGAGTACACTTTTCAGGTAGACATGAAAACTTGCCAGAAGCTGCAATAAAAATATCAACAAAAACTTTTCCCAACTTTTGTCAAATTTATTGATGTCCGTCCACGGTTTAAATTATTAAAAAGCGAAGTCTAGTGCAAACTTTTTAGGGGCATAAAATAAATATTTCTTTTTCTTTTATTTTTATTTTATTTATACTTCGGACTTAATTAATTTTTGCCCTGGGAATCTACGTTCAAAGGCCACCTGGGTTTAAACAAATATTTTCGGATGTGTAAAGTAGAGTAAAAAAATGTTTGTTTCGTTAAGTTCTTTTAATTGGCTAATTGAGGCCTGTTTTTTTATTGTGTAGGTTGACTTAATTTTTTGCATCTCTTTTGCCTTTACTTTTGTTTCGTTTTAGGCACTCATTCTTACTTTTACTTACAATACATACACAAAATATTTTATACCTTCGTATGAAAATAAAATGAAAGACACCGGAGAATACTATGCACTTTTCCATTTTCCACACATTCAAATATTTTCTTGTGTAACAAAAAGACCGATTGGCTCTATGTTTTACTGATTCAAGTTTTCGGTAAGAAATGATACAATTTTAAGGCCATAAGTGTTATCTCTCAAACAGAAATAAATTTCTTTTTCAACTTCTTGTTTCAATTTCGCAACTTTTTTTTTTATAAATTTATCTTGAAACTTTAAAATATCTCAGTAAATAGGCATGTTACAAAAAATTTTTAAATACAAATTAAATGGTTTTAGGGGAGAAATAAATCAGTATCAAAACTATTACCCATACTCTTATCCTTAACTAACTTTAGGAAACATAAAGTTAATTTTTTTTATCTGGACTGCGGCAACGTTGCAAATTTAGGGTTTTGGTTGGTAAATACAGTTGTCAAGTTGGTTGCATTGATTAAAACAAACTAAGCTACATAAATCTAATTGTGGTTATGTATAAATTATTGTAGGTTACATTGTGCAGTTGTAAAGTTGAGTTGTTGAAATTCGTAGTTAAAAATGCAATTAATTTGGCTTTGGTGGTGCTTGGATGAGTAAAATCATATAAAAAAGTAGTTAAATATAGGTTGCTTTACGGCACAGAAGAGAAAGTATTCCTAGCGAATAATAATCTTCGCTTTAAAAAGAATTTATATAAAAGAAATTAAAATTTGTTGTTAACGTAAATGTTGTCCAATGGTGAATAATGTGAAAATAATGTGTGATGTAATATTTATAAAACCAAATTCGTTTCTTTTTTACTACAAAAATGTCCATAAGGCGATGTACTTTTTCTTCCATTGTGGCATTTGGCATAATTATCTTTTTATTTATAATTGACAAGTAAATTATCATATATTATACCACGTGAACTATGAATTTAATCGGTTAAACTAGGCTCAGTAGTTTTTTGTTTGGTTTTTGTTGGAAAATGTTGAATGCAAAATAATTTAATTTAATTTTTAATTATTTTGCATGAAACTATTTTCCAAAAAGAAAAATCAAATAAAAAACTTACTGAGCATAGTTTGACAGATTAAATTTATAGGTTGAGTGATATACTTCTAGATTATTTCTCGAATTAAAGGAAACTATTTGACAATTCATAAAATCTGACGTATGTGTCAAAATTTATAAATATTTTTTTAAAGAAAATTCCATTAATTTAAGGTATGTAATAAGTAATAATTCATATTTCGTAAACTAGATAACTTATTTTTTATTGTTTTTTAAAAAATGTTTGTTAAAACTTGTAAATAACACCATAAAATCGTAAACAAAAATCCAATATGGAGGCTAAAATTTAATCGCTGTTAAATAGTTCGCGCTTATTTAAACGAAATTTATTCGAACATTCAAGGCTTTTGATTGGTTCATATTATAATGAGGGAAATATTCAATAATAAATAAGTATTATTTTCAATTTGACAGTGTCAAAGTAATTAATAAAATTCTTTAGCAGAAGTACCATTTTTAAATACTAAAAATATTAAGTCAAACTGGCATAAGCCACCAACCTAACAAAAAAACACGAGTCCAGATAAAAAAAAGAGCTGTATATTAGTAAAAATATCGAAGGATTTTAAACATTTTTTCGTAAAATGCCTATTTACTAAGATATTTCAAAGTTTAAAGTTAAAAGACTGTATGTTTTACAGTTTTTGTAGCTATTATGGGCATATAAACCAAAACATGAAAAATCCATTATAAAGTTTTTATTTATTTCCATTTTAAAATGCATTTTGGGCAGTAAAATTTGAACAATAACATAATAGATTAAGGTAAATAGGTTTTATGTTCAATTCGAGCAAAGATCATTATCCTAAATACGTTTTACATCCACGTATCTCACTAAAAATTAACTGTCTCTTGGAAAAACATAAACTTGTCCAACAAATACGGACGTGTTCTTTTGCAGTTTAGCGGTTTCTAGATCGATTTAACGTTCTGCTAAGGAGATGTCGGATCGGTTAGAACGTTTTTCTTTTTGTACATACAGTTCACGGTGATGACTTTCCGACCTCGCCAGTTTTAACAACACGTTATTGACTTTGGATTTGACGAGGCAGATAGACTTTCAGAAAAACGATTATCAGTTTTAAGAAGTTTAAATGTTATTTTTGCAGTTAAAAATTGATATAAGTGAACCTAAAAAAACTTTCAACAATGTAGATTAAATTTGCGTGGAACGAGTGGACCACTCCACTACACGCCATTAACATGAATATTTGGAATTAACGCGGTAATGTATTCATTTAAATTGGCCGTTTCATCAAAAATTCCATTTTGCACTGGTTGCTGCCACCTGCATTCCTTTATTGCAATTGCACACCCTCGGCAATAATTAATAAACATAAAATTAAAAGGCAATCACGGTAATGGCTTTTCCGCTCTCTCATTCCAATGGCGCGCGCCGTTTCTGTTTGCCTTTGTCATTTTGAGTAGGTGACATAATTGATTTATCAAAGTCCGCTTACAGCACTAGTTTAATTTGAAGTTTAAAAATTCTAACAGTTAAAATGGGATAATTTTATATTGTGCGACTAGAAGGCGAAATAAACGAATTATGGAGCACTTATTTTAAATTCTCTATCTTTCACAATTTAACGCATCTTTTTATAATTTTTTGTAATTAATTGCATGTAGTTAACAACAAAATTAAATTTTTTTAAATACCAAGAATTCGTCAGTATAGTTTAACTTTTCTAACCGTTCGCAATTGATGAAATAAGAATAAGGAAACATATTGCTTGATGAATGACATCTGTAATTCCAAATAGAAATTCTTTACCAGTCAGAGAATGATTGACCCAACCCATGCAGCACAAGATGTCCATTGGACGTCAAATGGATATATGTGCTGTCTGGGAAGGTTTTCCGTGAAATGAATTGGTAGAAGAGATGCTCAAGAATGGCCGGCAAGATCTCCAGTTTTAACGCCACTTGATTTTTTTATTTGGTTTCATTTAAAAACACAACATTCAAGAACTCAAATAAAGAATAGTTCAAGAATGAAGGCAGATAACTCTTTAAACGTTTTAAAAAGTTCGATAAGAGTTTGAGAACAGATTGTGTTATTGTTTAGCAAATAACGGAGCACATTTGGAACATTTGAAAGAATTTTTTCATGGAATTCTTTGATTTATTTATATCACACTTTTTTTGGCTTTAACTTGCAAATACGTGTTCGGATTTTAATTGTCAGAAATTGAATTTACTTTAAAATTATGTTCTGTGTATGGATAGTTATCGGTTATAATTATAGTATAACTTAAAAGTAGGGTAAAGTAGACAGTTATCGGACACTTTATAGTTATTGGACAATTAACATTAATACTGTAAAAACAAGAGTTAATAACAAATAGTTACCTTAAAGTCAAATCATTAGATGACACTGTATACAATTTTAACTATCTCAGTCGGTAATAATATAGAACTACTTTATTTTGGGTCCAATATAGGACAAAAAAGTTCGCACGTTACTTTGGTGGTAAGATTTTTGTTTTTTTGTTAAGAGCAGGGCTGTGTTTAAATTACTGGTTGGTAAAATATGTAAATTTCTATTATCGGACATATGTCCAATATCATACTCTATTTGTATCCCGGACATTTACCAGCCAATTCTTATGTAAAATTGTCCTCTAAATCCGAAAAGACCGTCAAAAACTATAAAAGTTAAGTAGTTTTTGAGATACAATCAACTCCATATTATATATAAAGTTGATTATATTTCAAAAACTGTTCTACTTTTATAACTTTTGACGACATTTTCGGATTCAGCGAATAATATTTCATAGGAATTGACTGCTAAATGTCCTGGATACAAATTGCTGTTGACGAGAATTATTAGTGGCTGCTTTTTCGCTATGAAATTTTTGAGTAATTCATTTTAAGAGAGTAAGTAATATAGTGATTTCTTCGTCACAGGACATCTTGCAGAATAACAGTGATTTTAATACAGTGCATGATAGAGAACATAAAAAACTAATGGCAACAAAATAAGTTCGGAAAATACTTTTAACATACCATCCGAAAAAATATTAGATATATATAAATCATCCTGTTCCGGCCTAAACATTATAAATACTTCACAATCTAGAGATACCACACTTAATGATATTTGCAACAAACTATTTCAGAAGTCAGACCAAGGAATTAGTAGTTACCTTCAGAATCCAGAAAAGGGATGAGGAATCCAAGAAAGAAATATACCCATGAATTGTATGATATTTACAAAAACGAAAAAAAAAATGTTTAATTTTTAAAAATAATGTATACTTCCTTGCTTGTGTGTTTTTTGTTAGTTTTTCCTTTATGCAAATATTCAAGCAAGGAAGTATACATTATTTTTAAAAATTAAACATTCCATAAACCTTGCTAAAAATGGATTACCAAAACCTAATGAAAAAAAAAATACTTAAAACAGCAATTTATCTTTAAAAAATATTTAACAATTTATGTTCCATTTATGGTCCATGTGTCCAATTACTATATAAAATGTCCAATTACTATACTTTTTTGCATGTTTTTATAAAACTATTATTAAAAGTTCAAATATTCTTATTTTTAAGTAAACGTAAATAAAGTTTAAACAAAAAAACAAACTATCCTTTTTATATTTATAAGAAAAAAACTAAAATCTTTAAAACAACGGCATATATAAATTTTAAATAAATAATATTCCTTAAGTGTCCAATAACTATGTTGTGACCACAGACCTGGTTGTCTGTGGTTGTGACCATATAATATGGTCCATATTGTAGTTTAGCATTTTAGCAATTGTAATAAATAAATTACACCAAAAATATAATTTGAGTAATTAAAAAAGTAACAAAGAATCCACTTAAATCAGTATGACAATTAGCAACATTAAAATATTCAAATGTTCCGTGAATTAGAGAGCCAAACCTTTTTATTGTTTCGGAACTAACGCGGTACTTGTGAATAAATTCGAGCTTTTTCCTCACTTTTGCCGGTGCAAAGTGGTAGGTCGGGTAGGTGGTGGCAGGGTATAATTTCGTATTTAAAACCGTCCCGGCATAGTGCACTTGCTACGTTTTAAAATAGATAAGTGCACTGAAAGAAATTTGTTGCTAAAAGTAAATACAAATTTATACTAAAAATTTTATACTAGTGCTTTACACATTTATACTACTGTTTATTATGAATGTATGGTAAATTTTGTAATACATTTATTGTAAAGAAGATATGTTAGATCTAAATAAAAATAAACTTACCCTTACTATAAAATGTAAACTATAAGTGAATTACAGCAAAAAAATATTGCTAGAAACACCATTTATATTGCTAGGGCAGCAATAGGCTGCTAACCAAACGAATATATTTGTTTTAGCAATGTATGTGGTAGTCTATATATGAAACATAAAATATATTTGCCCTAATTATTTTTTTATTTAACTTTAGTATATATTTCTTTCAGTGTGCTTACAAATGAAACAAATCAAGAGTACACGCTAGTAATGGAGACTCATCCGAAATTTATGTACCTACTCCGGGGATCTTGATTTACTGTTCTCCACAACGGATTTGAATTGCGATTTAAATTTAAATATTTTTACATTGTTGTTATTTACACAAAATATCAAGTTTTGGATGTATTTATCATTTGAGAGATCTAACATTAACCAAACAATTATTGTTATATTTATTTTTGCCATTTTACTTTAACAAAAATGTTTTGAATTAGCATTTAAGATTTCAAGAACTCTGACCATAGCAATTTTTGCATATCTTTAATAATAGGGGTCTAATATCAAACACAGCAAACTTTAATATTTTTTATTAGCAAATTCCATCCCATCAAAATTTTTCAAAAGTCCAGTTGAGTCAAAACTTTATTTCTGCTAATATACAGGGTGGCATGGTTACATCATCAGTGGCAAATAAAAAACGAGATATTGAAAATCCGGTGAGAAATAAGAAACACACTATAAAATATTTCGGTGTAAAGTTACCAAATGGAGTGGTAAAATCATTTGGTGTTAATATATATTCTAAAATTGGTCAAAAATATTAAGTGTTTATTTTAAATTGTGGTTAAATTCATTTGTGTTAATTTAAATTTATTTAACACAGCACCGTGTCAATCTGGTGTTCATTTAAAGAAATACTCGACGCGGTGTACATTTGACACTATTATGTGTTGACAGCTACACAAATTGTGGTAAAAAAAGTCACGTAGTCATCACCATTCGTTAACGGCAAGGGCGCGATCAGTATTTCGTGTGCAGTTGATGGTAGTGTATTTATGTTTTTTTACCTGTTATTTTTAAGTGAAATATGAAATTTAATAATATTTTAAGTTTTTTGAGCTAGTGAAAAATCATATTTAACTTACTTACCTATATAACATCAATATATATGTTTTTGCATAAACTGGAAAAAACTTAAAATATTACTACTTTTCATTCAATTAAATAAAAATATTAACACTTCTTGGGTATAAGAATACTTACACCTAAGTATACTAGTCTTAATTTTTTTTTTAAATTAATAATTTAATTTTTTTAATTTTATGCCAAAGCCTATTTGTATTCATATCTAATAGTTTGTAAGTAATATAAAATATACTTTATTTTACATTACATGCTGTGTTTAATATTAAAACACCCACCATTTTTAACACCTACACGTAACACCTTCCTGTGTAGTAAATTACACCAAATTGAGCATTTTCTACTCTTGTATGGAGTTCTTTTACCAATAGTCTGTGTTGCTTTTACCCCTGAGTGTATCATATTTGATGATTTTTACACTGTTTTTTGTACGAATAGTTCGTGTAGATTATTAACCAATTAAAAAGGGTAAAATTTACCAAATTGTTTGTGGTGAGATATACCATTTCTAGTGTGGATCTATATAGACCACTTTTGGTATTGTTTTTTACCAGAAATTTTATACTGTGTTCTGGGTGAAATTACTTGGACCCCACATTATGTAACGGGAGTTTCGCAGGCAACAGTACAGATAATTCTAAAACATAATAAATGGCACCCATATAAAATTCAACTTCTTCAAGAACTGCATAAAGATGATAATGACCACCGTTAACAATTTTGTGAAATAATGTCCGAAATAATTATAAATACTTCCAACTACCTTTCTAAGAAGAATGTTCATTTTTTCTCAATGGCATAGTCAATCGTCATAATTGTTGTTATTGGTCCGACACGAATTAAAAGATCTTCCATGAGGTTCATACTTAAGATCCTCAGAAATTAAACGTTTGGGCTGGTTCTTGTGGTGATCACATAATTGGACCATTCTGGGAAATCTGAATGGAGCTACTTACTTAAACTTGTTTGGGAATGCCGTCAAGCCAGCTCTGATAAAAATTATGAAAAACGACCAACGCTACCATGAAGAAAATCCTATATTTCAGCAAGACGGGGCTCCTCCACATTATGCATTACCTGTATGAAACGTTTCCTGCTTTCCTTTAACTTATTAAATGAACAAGGCATGACTTTCAAAGGGCCAAAGCATATTTTTGGAATATTTTGTTTCTTTATTAAAATAATAAAATTAAAATAATAATAATTTACTGATATTTGTGACGTCACAATTATATAAGTTAACAACGAAACCAAATTTAAATATAAAATCAAATATTTCAATGGCAAAAACTGCAGTTAATAACAATTCTCCAATCAGCTAACAAAACACTGTTTTATTTGTTCGCTTGCCATTTAAATTACTAGTTGATTCGGAGTGCAAACCAAACATTACCTTTGCCCATTTTGACTCACAGAGCCAGTTTCATCAAAAATTTAGCCTCTGTTTTTTATTTCATATAGAATAATTTCAGATTTTCTAAATTTTAAGAAATAAATAGATTTAATTTTAAGTTAAGAATAAGAATAATACTCATTTGGTACAATCTTTATAAAGCGACTAGAAAGTGAAGTTTGACCAGTCTTACAGACTGGTTACATACTATTTAGAGAGCTGATTAAAGCATTGTAACCATAAAATTACAATGTATAATGCGGTCCTGTACATATTTGCGAATATTCTATGCGTAATGGCATGTAAATACGTTGTAAATTTGACCGTTTCGCACTCCAAGCAAATTAGTGGCCCACAAAATACTCCCACATGTATGGAAAACCCGCATTTCCCATTAACTCATTATCATTTCAAGCCATAGTCAGTATAGGAAGAAAGGAAATAATCGCAACTTCAAATCATATAATCAATGGTCAAGAATTTAAAGGAGTTTACGCTAATCGGCCAATTATTGTTTTCACAATATTAATTCACTAATAAAGCGACATTCTTAACAAATTTGATATTTTAAGTCTTCTAAATTTTGTGGTCTATGGATGTAGACCGTTGATTTAAGGTAGCCCTATAGTGCGGAGGTGTCCCGTCCTGTTGAAATCAAATGGTATCACTTGGTAGATCATTGGAAAACATTTCTGATAATTTGGTAAGAATAGAGTTTTGCAAAAATTTCAAAAACGTTTGTTCTGTTATATTCTAGTCAAAGAAAAAAGGACCTATGATCCGATTTTCCACCATTCCTGCCCAGACATTCACTTTTTGCCGGTATTGGGAATTTGCTTCTACTACTCATTTTTCTCTATAGAGAGTATACTCCAGTACCTACAATATTGACGTTTGACTGTACCATTTAGACAGAAGGTAGCTTCATCCGAAAAAAGTATTTTACAAGGAAAGTGTTTTATTGCCGCATCCTATGAGAATTAAAAGTCAATTACACTAGTTTACAAAATCGAAAAAAATTCTGCCCACCATATCCCATTATAATTTTTCCATGTATTTTAACCCACTAAACACAAAAATCACAAAAAAATTTTATGGAAGCGTTTTTGAAATATGAATTGTTTTTTTTTTAATTTTCGGAGGTGTTTTGACGTTTTTGAGTATACCTTGAAATCTAATTGATCGATTTTACATACTTTTGATATCGGATAAGTATTTTGACGCTAGCGAAAAAATTCGTTTTTATGGCAAAAATTGAGGTCGAAAATTAACATAACTCCAGTTTGGATTTTTTTTCGTGAAACTGACATTTTTACAAAAAAAACAAGCTAATGTTAATAAAAATACATGAAAAAATGGCGAAGTTATGAATTTTTTAGTGGAAGACAAAAATTCAGCTTTTTGACGATTTTTTTATTTTATTTCGTAATATTTTTATTTTTTAATGAAAACCTAATTAAAGTGCATGATTGGAATTTTTTAAGTTTTTTACGTACTTTTTACACCGAAAACATTATATAAATTTTAACTCCGCAAACGTGAATTCTTTTGTTTCTCGTGTTGGCATAGTGTCATTTAAGTGCTATTTTTTTGATATTTTAACAGTATTTTTATCATGGTTTTATTTAGCTAATAAAAAGTGTAAAATAAGTAAAAGAAGTAGAGAGTTCGAGTGCGTTAATAACCCGAACAATCTGGGCGACGTAAGTGATGAGCACGGAGAACGTTTTCACCAGCAAATGAAGGCTATGGAGCGGCGGTATCACGGCTTCTGGGATGCAGCCATGATGGGTGATTACATTTGGTCCCTTATACGAGAAACGGAATACGAAAGCAACAAAAAACAAAAAAGGAGCCAGATTTTTTTTAAATCTATGGTTATTACAACAAAATAAAACTTTGAATATCTTCAATGTTCAATATTCAATATATAATTTAATTTCAATATTTAATGTTTAAAATAAAAATCAATGTTCAATATTAAACTTTATATACCTAACTCAATAAAATGAAAAAAACGTAAAAAATTCTGGAAAAAACTGAATTTAGGTCTTTTACTGAAAAATTCATAACTTTGCAATTTATCCATGGATTTTTATCAACAGCAGCTTATTTTTTTCCTTTAAGTATAACCTATTTGTGCATCTAGTAGTGAAAATTTGTTTTAAATTATATGCTAAAAAGACTTTTAACTAAAAGTATAAAATGAAAACATTATTAAAAACTAAAAATGTTCCACTTTTAATAATTAAATCTCCAAAACTATCATCCCAAAAGGTATAAATCACAATTTCATAATCCACCTGTTCAAGAATTTTTTGAGAAAAAAAGCCGATTTTTTCATTGAATTTGTTCCATAATTTTGCCAGTCACTCTATATCCCATTTATTTTGTTCTAAAATTGAATTTTTGACAATAAAAAACTCGATGCTTCTCCCTCATCCAGTATTTGGGCATTTTATTTTTTTATCAAATCGACCTAAAAATATACGTCCCCTGACATCTTTTATCGACCAATTCGTGCGGGCATATGAAAAAGGAACAAAAATACAAATGTGTGACGCAAAAAGCGTATTTCATCAGCGACGAGACAACGCCGGACGATAGCGTATCATATTTTCTGATGAGAAACACAAGATTGATGGTAACGAAACAAAAAAAACGAGCTACAGCAGAATATTTTATTATCAAACGAAAGGCGTATTCTGTGGTGAGTAATAAAGAAGCTCTGAATGATTAAAAATATATGAACAGTTTTTTGTCTGTTGAAATTATTTTTTTCAAGATTCATCAAATTGACGTGGCAGCATCATTTAGCTTAGACATTTTTGTTTATCAAAACATAAGTTACTTTTTCTTAAACGTTTATCTTGCCAATTTCGAAATCCAAGCAACTTTGCCCACCCTAATCCTTACTAGTTAATATTGGTTTAAAATTTGTATATGTCATAGATGAATGGCCTTCAGTAGGAAGGTACATCCGCTATGAGAGTTATCTCCAATTTAAATCAGATATGACAGAGGAATTCCTGGCGAGATAAGGGAGTATTTTGTCTAGCAATGATATTAATAGGATGATAGCTGCTATTCGTTACAAACAAAGTTTCCTCCCAAGTTACCCTTCAACATTTGAATTTGATTGCATTAAGGATCGCAAGTTGGCCCTAATATGTAACAGAAGGAAAACACGATACATTACGGACATCAACAAGGCAAAACTTGACAACGTCGCTTTACGTGGATGTCATTAGATCTGTCAGATGTAATTGATAACGGTTCCGGAATTATTAATATGTGGTTTGGCAATTAACTTTGTCAATATAAATTTGAATAAATTAGCAGTTTCAAATGAAAACAAACTGTTATTTGCTCGACTAAATTAAGTATTGATTATATATACTATTTAACCAAAAATGTGTGTACCTACACAGGTATTAAATTCCGCATCGGCCCAAGGTATTAATTTCACGCATCCCATCAATTATTAGTTGTATCTCATCAAGCATTAATTACATCATGCTTCATCATTCGATATGTTGCTCCATAATTAGATCAAGATGCTGTATAAATGTGATTAAACGCCCCCCTAATGAATGTTGCCAACCTAATTTATTAGCGCGAAGTTGGCAGCCCTTAAGTGAGTTGTTACGTGGGCGATTTAAGAAAGTATCGGCCGATCAATCAATTAGGGAAGTAGTCGATAATGAAACAATACAAAATCTATTTTGAACGATCCTTGATGAGATCATTTTTGAAACGCAAGCTAAAAAAATGAAGACAGGCTTGGTTTACCCAGTAAAACATTCATCTAACAATCCACTCGTATTACAGGACTTTGTAAATAAGGGTAAAAACAAAACTGGAACGTTGTTTGCATTAAGAATGGGATAAACCAAGTCACTTGAAACAAGTTTCCCAATAAATACGAATAATCAGGGGTGGAAGTCGGAAGGCGTCAAGAAATCCGAAATAAGAAGAAGAAGAAAGTGGAGTAAAGTTGAGCATTTCTCGCAAACCAATTAGAAGGGATGTTTGGTGTTGTAGCCAAAGTCTTTCTTCTTTGACGAGAAGGAGAATGAAGGAGAGCGCGACTAGTATTCAGCAGCAAACTAAACCGGAAACGGGAAACGAACAAAGCCAACTGCATTTTAATTACTCTGCAATTATTTTGCTCCCTACATCGCGGCGCTCCCCTGGGAGAACCAGTGGCGTAGACGTAGCCTGTTTAATTGTTAATGTTTCTTGTGTATGCAGATTAAAACATTCCAGCTGCGAAAACATATGTGCAGGAATTAATTCGGCGTTCTCTGGTAATTGTCCTTCCTAGGGAAACTATTTTCTTCTCGATTAATTGTACTATCTTTCGAGTCTAGTTCCTTTAAGTTTAGGGATTCCTTGTTATTTAAGAATACATGCTAATTACAATTTTACATGTTTAAATCTATTTTGTGAGACAGTGTGATTAATTTTGTTTTTGAAATCCAATTTCCACCTTATCTGCAGACTGGGCCGACTTAATTTAAATGACAAATTATATACGAACGAAAGTGGAAAACGAAAAGGTGGTAATATCGTTTTAAGCAAGCATCTACCTACAAACTTTTTAGGCTAATTCCGACTAATTTACTTTTTGCAAACTTCCCAGGCATCTTCTATAAGTAGCAGCAATTAAAAAGACTTTACTTCTGAGAAAAGTGTTTAACTTTCGCTTAAAGTAAAATACAAATTAAAGAGACATTCCACTCCCACACATTTTAAAGAAAGTAAAACTTATTCTATATTTGCAAGGTACTTTTTGATTTATGTCTCAGGCACATCGGTTAGTTCTGCCTATCCTAATTTCTTCATTTGAACCTGACATGCAGGAACTTCTTGAAACATCAGTGTGTACTCACACTAATCTAATACATTTGTTTTAAGCGTCTTTTATATTATTAAAATACTTTTTCTACTTTCACCTTTAAAACTAGTATGCAACTAGTTTATAAACTTTTCTAGGCACTCATTTAATTAAGCACTCGCTTGCAAGCTCGCTCTTGCCCACAATAAATTTGTGACCAAAATGTCGTTTTTCAAACGTAATACAATATTAGGTTAGCAAAAACCACTTGTTATAAGTGTAAATCTTCTTTGAAGTCAGTTGAAGAGAGTAGTTGAATCTTCCTTGAAGCCAGCTGCTTTAGTTTTAATTTATATTTAACTGTAGATAATGTTTAGTGTGCACTTACGGTTAGAAGATTATAAAAACTTGATACGTACCTGAAACAAAAAAAACAATCGTGTAAGATATTAAGCATAAAACGGGTTGACAAAAAAAAAAGAAAAAACTTTCGCAGCCCAAACACTTTAGTTTAAACGTGTAACAAACGATATGCATTAAAATCGTCCTTTTGTTGTCTCGCAGTACGAAAATAAAAATAGGACGCGAGAAAAATAAAAAGGAAAAATGAAAATAAAAAAAGACGATCGTTATTACCACTGCACCGTGGACGAATGCCAAATGACCGCCAACTAAAAATCTTTCTTTATATTTCATATTAACTGCAAAAAAGAGCGGTATGGCTGCTGTCAAGTTTATAATATAATTTAACTTTAGGAATTGTATTAAACACAAAAGATGTCACCTGTAAAACCATATTCCACTAAAAAAGAATGACTTAAAATCATATTAAAAATTTTTTCGTATGAATCATCGAGATTTTTATATTGATTTAATCAAGTATTTTTCAATTTCAATCTGTTCTATAACAATTTTCAGGTTAGCAAAAGCAATTTGTTAAAAGGCTGAATCTTCTTTAAAGTCAGCTGGTAGGAGTAGTTGAATCTTCCTTGTTCCTCAAACTCATACTCATCAAGCCTTTTCCAATTTCAAAGCATCTCAGAGACATTCATTATTCAAAGCTAACTTAATTTAGTTTAAAATTAATATATAAAACCCTTTAATATAAAGACACAAACAAATAAACTATAAAATCGAATTCATCTGCAGGGTTATGAAGACAACCCTAATAATTGGAACAACGTCAGGCTGAATGAAATCCGTTTGGGAGACAAATTGAAAAAATATATTCCCTTCTCAGGAAAACCGATAGCTCCATTTGCACTTGAGCAATTTTCGCCATTACATTTTCGCCCCTTCTTTGTATTAAACCCCACTTTTTGCGGTATTGATAAATGACTGCCCAAATATTTTGATGCACTGCACTGCAGACAAAAGCCAATTACTTAAAATAACAAGCTCCAAAAGAAAAAGACTTTAATTTAGAGTTCAACGGTTTGTTATGAAGAAAATCTGACAGTCCTGTATACATTTATCAAGAAAATGTTAAAAAATGCAAATTTTTTGACAACATAATTGAAAAAAAAGACAATTATACAATAAAATAATGGAATATTAAAATACAATGGTGGTTTATTCTGCATTTGGTATGTACGAGGTGTGTTCAGAAAATAACGGGAATTGTTAAATTTCGCGGGTTCGGAGGGTCCAGTTGTCATAAAATTTTCTTTATTATGTTGGTATACATGGAAAAAGTGGAAGAAATGGTTATAAACCATCAGAGAAGTCGCTGATGATGTTGGTATATCGATTGGCTCATCCCATGAAATTTTTTCGAATGTTTTGGGTATGAAACGCGTGGCAGCAAAATTTGTTCTAAAATTGTTAAATTTTGAACATTTTTGGCCAAAAACAATACTGTAATGATGCCCCAGCCTCCATATTCGCCAGGCAGGCCTCTGTCTGACTTTTTCCTATTCCCAAAAATAAAGAGAACCTTAAAGGGCCGTCGCGACGTTTTGCAAGCTTAGATGAAAGAACTAAAGGCTATCCCAAAGATCGAGTTTTAGAAGTGTTTCGAGTATTGGAAGAAGAGCTCGCACATGTGCATAATATCCAATGGGGACTATTTGAAAGGCGACAACATTAATGTAGACGAATAAATAAATATTTGTTTCAAAAAACGAAAATTCCCGATATTTTCCGCACACACCTCGTATGTTAATAAATCTTTTTATTTTAATCGGTAATGTATTAGGTGGCACCCTGTATATAAACCCGAAGTAATATTTCAATTATGACAAGAAAGCTTGCACCGATTTCTTCACTAAAACATTTTATTGTTCATGTGCTGGTTTTACTGCAAACTTTATACATTGTACGTACGAAATATATGAAACGTATAAAATGAAACAATATTATGTTTCCGGCTTTATATTATATGTATTAGACAAAACTGAATCAAGTTTAAATGTATTTTACAGTTGTAAAACATTGTAAACTCCATGCAGTATTAAGATTTTAATAAAAAGAAAACAAGTTTTATAGAGAGGATAAGCCATTTTAATTTACGTGGTCCATTTCGCCTATAGATGCGCTTGCAGAGATTATAAAAATAAATCGTAAATTTTTAAAAAATATCAAATAATTTGAATGCGCTAAACCAAAACCGATGCCGGTTTATGGAATTTATGAAACTGCATTTAGTAAATACCAACGCGTAAATCAGTCTGGAGCATCATAAGGCATATTGCAGCTAGTTACTGCTGCACAGCATTTTATTACACAAGGTATCCAGTTTGTTTCTTTATCAGGATTTCTCCCATTTCAGAAATTCCAAAACACCATACATATTGTGATATGTACCGGGATAGTTTATAGTTTCAATTTCTCAGCGCAGATTAGTTTGCAGGATGTTGCCTCTAATATTAAGGCGTTTATGTCACCCCGCGTGGTCTGACAAAAGCATCGTAGATCTCGGACAGGGATGATGTTCGTACCATCAAACGTTTTTGAATAATGAGCAGGGTTTAAAAGCCACGTCATGTCCTTTGCTAGAGGATTTGTTTTGTTATGTTCGTTTAACATCATCATCGTGTTATCTTTGGACATGTTTGCCATACATCATAAGCATTATTTTGATGCATTGCTATGGAAAGTTTGAAAAAGACCACTGTAGCCATTTTTCAGCTTCTGTGATGGTTTGTAGATTGCAATGTAAAAATACAACAGAAAGTTCATTGAAGTGGTATTGGAATACTTTGATCAAGACGGTTTTAGTATTTAGCTCAGGGTCTGTGTGTTGAATCTGAAGACAAATATTTTAAAAGGCGATAAAGTTTCTAAAAGCGGGTATTTAATTTTGCATTATAAGAACATGATTTTCCAAAGAAGCTTACGTTTAATATGCAAATAATAATCTTCTGACGCTTCATACAAATTCATCCATTAATCGTAACGTTAAAGGCAATAGACAGATTCTGGGGTGCATATTAACGCTAATGAAACTATACTGTTGATCCTTTATGTACACTTTTGTGCTTATTAACAGATGAAACATCTCCCGAGATATAAATAATTTTTTAATCGTAAAATAGAAACAAAAATTCGAACAAAAGATTTTGACTGCTCATTGTTGGAAATACGTTCGGAACAATGGACCGTGTTTCGTCTTGCATGTCATCTTTGTTCGTATTGTTTTAAGTTGTAAAATAGTTGTTACAATGTTGCGATAGGAATAACACAACCAACCCGAGACATTCCAGCATTAAACATTCAGAAATAGTGGAATAATTTAGAGTTTTCATAATGGCCATAAAGCATTGTCAAGGTTTTAAGATTTCTCAAAGCAACTTATTGGTATTGTAATGAAAAAGAAGTATTGTAAAAAAATAAGCAAAAACTAAACCATGTTTTACAAACAAAATCAAATAAAATAATTCTTCTCTTATTTAATTTCCCTTCTAAAACTTTGAAATCTACAAAAGTTCTTTCAAAGATATAAATGAAGGCAAGGTGTTGCATGAAATTTTAATAAAACCAAATGAAATTTAGCTTATAATTATCTATTCATTTCACGTTCAGCTACCTCTTTGCCGCTTTGACTTTTAAAAGTATATTTTTGTATAATTTTAAGGTTCTTTGTGCTCCTTTTTCTTACGGAATCTAACGTAATTAAAAAAACCGAAGAATTTAATTAATATTTCTTATTGAGAGGATTCCTGCCAATTTACTTTGTCAATGAGTTTTATTTGAATTTGGAATAGAAAAAAAGTAAAATAATGTTTTGTGGAAAAAGTGCTTTAATTAAAAACAAGAATTTTGATTGATAATAAAAAACCTTCGTTTTTGTGCCACGTATTTTATTTTCGAATGAACTCTTCATTATTATGCATGGCATCACGCTTACCTAATTACCTCCTTTTAAATTACTACCCTTGTAACTCTATTTCGCATTTGACATTTTTACAATTTCATTTCCGGAATTTTTATTGAAGTAAAATGTTAAAAATAGTGAAGTTTATTTATTTTTGCCTTTTTTGTCGGCCATCATTAAAGGAGTCCAGTCCATCCTGTTAAAGTCAAACAGATTACGTCTAAAATTACCAAAGCTGATAAAAGCTTTCGGTTACTCTATTCCTGTAACAAAACTCTGAAGGGTCTATAAGCCTTGCAAAAAATACAACACCCCATTTAAAACACCTAAAATGTTTAAAAGCAAAACTAAAAGTGTTAGCTTTTAACAATATGTTGCCCACTCCATGTCAGAAGAAGAAAATACATAATTTCTTTGGATTTAACAAGTTTTGTTTCGAGTTATTACACTGTTACAAATATCACAAAGTTGTTTAAGTTACAAATTATTTAGTTGAAAAAGTACACGTGATTTCAGGCAGCCAATCAAAACATGTCCCACTGACTTTTATCACAACAATACTCATTAACAAGTTCAAGTGTCTTCAACTTATGTTTCTGTTTACTTTATTCCAATTCGTAATGTGTTCGTAACAACTGCCCAGAGGGTTTATAATATATTACCAGAAATCTGTTATTATTGTTATTCAGATTCCTTATACCTATTTAACGAGTGTGCGAAGTGCTGTAGTAATACTGATAATTATATTATACCAAATTTCATTGTAATTTGTTAATTTCAAAATGGTGTGTGTATGTATGTTTTTTTTGTTTTCATTTATGTTGGTTTTTGTTATTTTTGTTTTGTTCAGGAAATTGATTAATAAAGCAACATTTCTTATTTCATTCTCTTTCATTTATGTTCACAATTACCCACAAATACTTTTGTTACTGGGCCTTATTAACAAGATCTTGTTAATATTTGGTTAAAACTAACAAATATTTTTTTACTGTGTATATTTTACCACGATTACGACTAAATTATATAATGTCTCAAAATTTTGCATATAAATTAAAGGTCCTCAGGGGTAGTGTTCATTTGAAACCAAACATCATTTATCAATTAAATTAAACTGCAAGATTCAGATGCAAAAATTGCGGATCTGACAGCAGTTTATCCCTCCTAGTGAAATTTTATAATCAATCACGCAACTTTTGACACTATGCATGAAAGGCTCAATCCCTTAAAGTGAACAACTCCAACGCCACAATTGTTCGAGTATATAAAATTTCTTTAAAATGTTTTATTATAATGACGTTATTGTATTTTGTATACTAACATTGGAACATTTTTATAACTTTACAACATTCTAAATTAAATTAGATTATTTTGTTGTCCCACAAAACAGGAATTTGAAACACGTACTCGTAAAAGTTGTTTGGGAAGTTTGCATATAAAAGCCATTGACATAATTTATAGAACACAAACTTTTCATTACAATAATACTTAATTCCACAACGGAAATGCCGTTTTATTGAAACAAGTATGGCATTATGTGGCAAAACTAAAACTGTAGCAGAAAAGTCAAGTAAAAGTAGAAGTTTGGAAAAACAAAATGGCGACTTAGTGGTCCAGAACCCTCATTTTCTTACTACCAAATCGTGGTAGTAGGTAAATGAGAGTTCTGGACCACAGTGGCCATTTTGTTTTTCCAGGGAAGTCAAGTGAAAGTTTGGAAAACCAAAATGGTCCAAAACCCTTATTTTCTTACTACCAACAAGCGGCCATCACAGACATTTGCTTGGTGTATGTTAAATGTGGTTGTATTAAAACAACTTTGCAAAACTAAAATTAGGAAGGGTTTAATAAAGGTATTCAAAGTTGCAGGAAACAAATGATGTATTCGGTGGATATTTCGTGAGCTCGTAAGTGGATTAGGAACTTTTCAAGAGCGATAAATTCTCGATGAAAACGGCACAGGTAGTTTATTTAAACACATTCGAACTGATTTCACTACACACAACAATTCCCGCCCAGCGCGGTTCGAAGTTAATTTTGCCAGGGCAACGGGCGTTAATAAAATTACCGGCAAATTATAACCGGAAGTTAACGGAGCGAATATCCCGGCTCTTGGACAATTTGTCAATACCATAAATTTTAAAGTTTAACATTTACTCGCGCGCTGCTTAATTAAACACCGAACATCTTTGATTTATGAAACAAAGCAACGGTTTTTGAGCAACGAATAATATTGTGAAAATAGAATTTTTTGGAGCTAAAACAACAGCTTTTGTGACTACTTCTAAATCATGGTTTATATTGATTTCAAAGTTGACGTCACTTGCCTTTTGCTCGCAAATAATATCTAGTTAACCTCTGAATGCAAAACGTACAAAGGAAAACCCAAGTTGCATGAAAATAAATGGCCGAAATAAAGTTTTGAATGGATGTGCGAAAGAACACTTTTAGGTTTGGTATTTGCCGGCATTGTCGGCATCTGCTTTCGGTGGGCGGTAAATTAAATTTACATAGGATTTTCGATGCATGCACGTTTGATTTAGATCCATATGTTTTTATAAATAAATTTAAATGCAGCCGAAAACTTTTGCGAACGGCTTTTTCACAAACTAATAAACCAATAAAAGGCTTGGTTTATTGAAATTGGCCGATAATACATAATTTATTAGAATTTTGATTTGGGATTCATTATGGCTACGTTTTATTTTGTTTGTCGTAAAAATATTTGTAGAAAAGTCAAATATATTTTTATTTCACTATAGAATTCCAATTTTCATGATATAAAATTATGAACGAATTTCCTGCTTTCAATACCAGATAGTTGCAACAGAACAATTTGAAAATTTGTAATTATAACAAGGTTAACGTTTATTGGTCAACATATTTCAAATAACTAATTAAATACAAGCATTATTCAAAATATATTGTGGTGTGGTTTTAAATAATGGGATAGATTTCTGAAAAGCAATAAATGGAAATAGTCATAACAATACCTATGTTTCTAGATTTTCTCGTATTGTTTTGTATTTCAGCTAGTAATGACAAAAAATATACCCACTCTCTAAAAATTAATTAGTCAAAAATGACTAGTTACTAAAGTTATTAGTGGCTGCTTTTTAACTTATACCATGGTTAACCAACATTTAACAATTCTTATGTAAAATTCTTATGTAAAATTGTCCCCCAAATCCAAAAATAAAGTCAAAAATTATAAAAGTAGAGCAGTTTTTAAGATATAGTCAATTTTATTTATATATATAAAATGAAATAGTCAAAATTCTACTATTTAAATAATTATTAGTACCAGCATTTTTTACTAATAAAATAAAATAGTCGTTTTCATTTTTAAATAGTTATTTTTTACTACGTAAATGGTTAAGGTTTGACTAATTTAAGATTATTCAGCATCTTTGACTATTTCTGGGAGTTAATTAATTAATTTCTTTAATCGTTTGCGGCCAACAACAAAGTATTATTTGAATTAAATGTGTACATGCTCCATGGTTAAATGGCCCATAAAAACAAACAGAGATGCAAAAAGTTTAGCTCAAAACAGCAACACAAATAATATATTCAACTTTAAAATATTATGAACAATATTTATTGACAAATAAAATTGATTTTGACAAATTCAATCCCCGGCTAGGTCAAAACTTTTTTAAATTTAAATCTACTAATTTGACTTTTACTCAGTAGAATTTGACTAATTATGCTATGACAATTAGTCATTTTTAACTATCCTTCGTATTAAAAAAAATTGCTGGAAATGGACACTATAGTGTCTATAGAATGAGATTGAAGTAAATTTTTTTATCGAAAACTAAATTGCTATACAAAGCGTTCGTACAACTAAAAGAGCAGGATTTTATATTTAAAAATACCCTGGAAGCAATACAATTTTCACGTAAATTCATTTTAATTTTTGCTCGAACATGTTTCATACGCGGTACGTGTGGTGCGGTGTAAATGCAAAAAATGCAGCGAAACATTTTACGCGAAATTTTCTCGGACGTGCTAGAGTTATGCATTACGGAACCCTTCTCTCTTAATGACACAATGAATTATGTTCAGCACTCGATTTTTCATGCTAAATTTTTTGTTTGCACGATGGGGCAAAAACATTTTTAAATGCCATCAAAATTTCAGGTTTAGTGCGCCCAACGATTGAAAATTAAAAAAAAACGTTTTTAGAGGTAGGTACTTACAGTTTTATAATTATAGATTTTATTAAATAATATTTTAAAAGTATGGACATTTCTTTACAACCCATCGTGTTTTTCTTTCTTGGTTCACGTTTGAAAAACATAAATTTTAATTTCAGCTGTTTTTAATATTTAGGTACTATAATATTATTTTAAAAATGACTAATTGTGAGTCATATCTGACTAATTGTCATGGCGAAAAAGCAGTCACAATAATAATTATTAGTCAAATTCTACCGATGAAATAGTCAAATTAGTAGATTTAATTAAAAAAAAATTATGACGATACTGGGGTTTGAACTCTTGGTTGTGCACAATGAAGCAGATGCCTATTTTCACAGTCAAAGTTGATGACTAATCTATTTAAAGGTTAAAATAACCATTTTATTCATAAACAATGCTGTTACTAATTCAAATAGTGGAATTTTTACGATAACAGTATTTTTTGTCATTATAACAAACCACCATTGTATTTTAGTATTGAAATATCAGCAAAGAAGTCTACCAAAAAATCCAGACTTACTTACACATATGTTAAGGTTAACCAAATAATAACCAAATTTTATTCACTCTCTTAGTCTAAATTAGTCAAAAATAACTAATTAAAAGTCATAAGTCACTAATAATTAGTCAAATTCTACTGAATGAAATAGTCAAATTAGTAGATGTAAATTTTAAGTTTTGTCCCAGCCGGGGATTGAACTCAGGTCTGTCACTTGCCAAGCTTGTCAAGCTGTTGTCATAACCAATGTCGCTATCAGTCACTCTTATAAAAATCAATTTTATTTGTCAATAAGTATTATTCATAATATTTTAAAGTTGAATGTATTATTTGTGTTGCTGTTTTGAGCTAAATTTTTTGCAACTTTGTTTGTTTTTATGGGCCTTTAACCATAGAACCTATATGCATTTAATTCAAATAATACTTTGTTGTTGGCCGCAAACGATTAAAGAAATTAGTTCCTTCTAACTTTCAGAAATAGTCAAAGATGGTGACTAATCTTAAATTAGTCAAACTTTAACTATTTATGTAGTAAAAAATAACTATTTAAAAGTGAAAACGACTAAAAAATGCTACAAAAATAAAAGCTACAAAAAATTATGTTAAAATTTTAGATAATAAAATTAACAAACTACAAAGTCATGTTAACAAATCTGATTTGTATAACAATGTATGTAAGCTGAAAATCTGCTATCATTGGTTAAAAATGGCATCGTTAACCTTTCAATGGGGAGTCTTGCCATATTCAAATCTCCGACGTTACTTTGTGAAGAAAGATACTGAACAGGCACATAAATAGCGTAAAAATACACACAAAGAAGAGACTTGATCGTTATCTAAAGGTTATGTCACATGCATATTTATATCGTGCGTCGTTTTACTTTGGTGACTTTTATCAACAGTTTTTTAACTTTATCGGAATAATTGGAGATATATGAAATAAAAGAAAGAAAGTTACTTTTTATATCATAGAATGTAAAAATATCAATTTTTTAGTGAAATAATAAAATCCCGAATTACCCATTGGGATATCTGTTGTACATTGTTTAGGTTTTAATAATTAAAAACATAAACTAAAAATTTTGCAATGTAAGCTTTACTGTCCGTATGTATGAGTCACACAGTGTGACAGTTCAAAGGTTTGTTTTTCTCTTTGTTCGTCCACTTTTAATTACTTTTGCATGCATGACGGGAACGAATCGCTTGTTTTCCGAATCAAAGTTCAAAATAGGTTGCAAAGGAAATCGAGAAAAGCAATTTATTCATCAAATCCAAAAAGTTGATATCATCTGCACTATGTAAATATTACGAAAATAAATTACCAAACTTTGGTTTAATATAAGGGTGAATCTCACGAAATATCCCCGATGGTGTTACCCTGTGATATTTAATAAAACTAAATGAGTTTGACCTACACTTTTATTGGGTTTTGATTTTTCATAATTAAGTAGGTTCCAGATTTTTAACCACAATTAATTATTTTTTACAATGTTTTAAAAGTCTGAAACCTATCCTCCGTGACTGTTACTCTTTATGGGTTAACCACTATGATTTCAAATATCTGAGGTAGTAAAATCATACTAAAAATATCAGTTCACTAAGTAAATTAAAGACATCCAAAGCAATCGAATCAAATATAAAATATTATTAAAAATTAAAAGAAATAATTTTTATAACCATTTATGTAGGTGTTACAAAAAATGATTCTATCCTTCGTGAATCTGTTTTTGTTTTAAATTTTATGCAGCGGATGGCGCTTTAATCATTTTAAATAAGCAAAAACCTCTGTTTACGACATTATTGTAGATGCATGTGATTCCTGAAGGTCAGTTAGAATTTATATGCAGATGAGAGTGTTGCTGTTTTATAATTTAAAAGTTTTAATTTGCTATTTAAAAACCTATCCACCGTGAAGTGTAATATCTCAGTAAGTAGATTTTTTTTATAAATATTTTATGTATGTACAATTGTATTTTAAAAAAATATAAAGGTGTCAAAAGATGCAATAACCTATTTCAAATGTACCTACAAAGGGATGTTTTTAAAAAAACATACGAAACCCTAACCTCAGTGAAGCTATCTTTCGTGAAGCTCTAATATTCAAAATGTATGATTTCTTAAAATTCTGCATTAGTGCAGAACCACTTATGTTATGATATTTCTAGACCGAAATCATCCGGATATGATGGCAAGAGCGACATATCATAATTTTCAACGCCACAGTCAACTTTGTTTAGATAATTGAACATTTATTGTGATTTTGTGGAACACTTAAAAAAATGAGCTTCAATTGTTTTGTTTTATTCCATGTTCCAGATTGACACAAGTTGCAAATGGGCCACTTATATTTTCATTGAAAGTTTATAATAAATTGCCAAAAAAAATTAAGGACATAAGCAGTTTCAAAATATTTAAAAAAACTGTTATTGATTTACTGCAAGCCGGTTCCTTTTATTCTTATGATGAATATTTAAAATGTCAAATGTAATACTTTTGTTCTATAACTATGCTAGTATTGTAAGCTATATATATAGATATTTTTTAAATTAAATTTTAACTGTTTTAATTTTTAATTCTTAATATGTAAATTTAAGTTGTATGTTTTGTTTATACATGAAATGTTTTTTGACAATTTCTATACTGGTGCATTATCGGTCAAAGAAAATAAAGATTATTATTATTATTATTATTATTATTATTATTATTATTATTATTATTATTATTATTATTATTATTATTATTATTATTATTATTATTATTATTATTATTATTATTATTATTATTATTGCAACCTTTTCGAGACACCCTGTATAAAAAACAAGGTGTCGAATATTGAATTCAAGATTAAACATATTTATTTAATTTATCAAACAAAAAATTATAAAATAATCACATACATGGGAACCACTGTGCGTATTTTTTACGAAATCAATAAATCCGATGCAAACAAAAAACCATAATTTTGTCGAGCCTTCATGCAAATTTCAAAAGTCTAAAAAACAATGGTGAAATCGCTATGTGGATAAATAAAAACTTGAAACAAAACAGCCCTTAATGATTGCAAAGCGTTAGCCATTCCAATTGAATGGGAAAACAAAAGAAAGCTATATGCTTTTGTTATGACACCCTCGTTTCGAATAAAAATTTTAATTGGTGCTTTAAATCTTTAAAACCTCGATGCGGATTCAATAAAAATCATGGACTATTCATTATTCGAACACGGATGAAAATTTGTTTGAATTTGCAGTTTTTTTGTTTGTTTTTGTTGCAAATTTTCGTCTACCAAACTTTTATTTCCACTACTTCACCAATGTATTGGTGACCAAGAACCATGTAAACCTGGATATATGATAGAAACCTTTAAGAATTGAATTTAAATATTTTAATTTACTTAAACAAAAACTTGTTATGAAAAGCATATTCACATATTTATGAATTCTCTGTAAAATTTAATTAGTTTTAACTTTAATACTATATATCAGCTAGCGTCAGCCCTGATTAATATCCAATTTTATAGCAAAAATAGCTGTGTAACTTTTGATAAATTTTAGATCTAAATTTTCAACATTCCTTCGATACATCAGTTATTTAGTATAAAAAACTTTTTTATTAGTTTAAACTATGAAACTTTATGCATGAAGTAAATTAAAATTTAATCCAGGAAGGAAACCAAAGTTTAAAAATGCACGATACCCAGTTCTACTTTAGTAAGAATGCGAAAACTTTTTTACTCGATGTTGTTTTCTTTCCTCTCCCTAATTTATTGACTCGATCCTCTTAAAAAAGGCCAAAAAGTCGCGTAATTATTTATTCCCGGAAACAAGTTAAACGACGCGAGACAAAGATTTCTTGGATCAAAAGGAAAAGGGAAAATAGGGCTGTTAGGAAAGATTTATTCACTGCTTCAACCATCTTATGATCATTTGCCAACATGACCCAAGAATATCCAGGTAATTTAATAAAATGCTCCAATTATCTCGAAACTAGGTCTTCCAGAAAATTCACTGATAGTAAGTGCACTGTTATAAAAATCTGATTTGTTAACATGAGTTTGTAGTTTGTTAATTTTAGTTTGTAAAATTTTAACATAATTTTTTGTAGAAAACCAGGGTTTGCATTTTAACAATGGAAAATATTTTACCAAAAGTTTTGTAAGGGTTACAGATTATTTTGATAATGTTTAACAAAATATTTTGTGTTATTTAATTGTGTGTATGTTATATTTGGAATTGATTAATAAAGCAAAATTTTTTATCAAAATTCTTTTCATTTAAGTTCCCAATTTCCAACAAATACTTTTGTTACTTGGTCTACAAAAAGGTTTGTAAAAATAAGGTCCTCTTTGAAAATTACAAGAATTATTGTTATTGATGTAAGATTTTGTTGTTAAATTTAAAAAAAAATTGTTATAATTACAAACCTGTTAGTTAACAGGTTGTAAACATAACATAAAGTTATGTGGACCTGGATTAACATAAAATCTGGTTAATATTTGGTTAAAATTAACAAATATTTTTTTACTGTGTCGTAGATAAAAGCTTAATAATGATGGCAAAACTTAATCATAACATTTATTAAATATTTTTTTATTAATATTGTTTTAAACTTCAACTATATTCAGCGCCAGACGAATAATGGAAGAAACATGGCGTAGAGGGAAAAAGATATATGTTGTAACCTATGACATAGAAAAAGCTTTCGACAAAATTAAACACACAGCAATCATAGAAGCCTTAAACGCAGTGAACACCCCTCAATGGCTGATAGAACGAATTGAATCGGCCTGCTTGAAAGAATACACGTGCGTACAATGGTTCGGTCAGACCACAAAACTATACCGGAAAACAAAAGGAGTAAAACAAGGTTGCCCCTTATCACCGCGACTATTCACACTAGCGCTCCACCACATCCTTAACCAGACGACAGCCGAAATACCGGGACTACAACTAGACAATGACTTGACTAACTTCGAACTGCCCACCGTGCTCGCTTTTGCGGACGACCTACTCCTCATCGCGAACAACCTAACAGAAATCGTAAGATTCACCGAGGTTCTCACCAAACATATGAACGCAAACGGTCTAAAACTAAACGAACAAAAAAACAAAATACTAATCCGTAACCCCAAATTCCCGACTAGACTACACAACACCGGGCCCAAAAAAATAGGCTCGTTTACATTCCAGCTCGAAAACAGCCTTAAATACCTCGGTGCCACCATTACCAGCACCTTAAACCGTCCTGAAACGACAAAACAAAGAATAAAAGCAGCCACGCGCTCAGCGCGTTCGATAAACACGTTTATAAAAAACTATAATCTTCCGTGGAAGCTCCGGAAGCTGATATACTCAACCGTGATCTCCCCCACGGTGACATACGCACTGAACACATGCGCATTGACCAAAGCAAACCGACAAAACCTCCGAAAATTCGAACGCAAAATACTCACCTTGTTTACGACTGACCTAGCGGACGTACAGAACCAATCTCCCAGAGTCCTCCTAGAAGGAAAAACAATCACCAAACGTGTCAGGGTGGCACAACTAAAATACTGGGCACATGCCAAGCGTAGACGCCGAAACCACATATTACAAGCCACCTTAAACTTAGACCTCATCGAAAAAAAAGTCGGTAGACCTTGCTACACATTCCACGACACCCTGGCGCAGACAATCCAATTCTCACAAACCGATCTTGCCAGCTGGGAACAAATCAGCTCCCACAAAAATCGTATGCGGGAGGAGACGGAAAAACTGTATCAACTTCCGGAATCCGACCCGGAGACGGACACAGAAACTGACGAACCGGAAGTAAACCAACAAAGATAGGAGTAAGAAACTAACTAACATACCCACCCCCCATTCACGAATACCAATTGAATGGGGGTACTACTAAGGCCTAGGTTGAGGAGGATTCCGGATTGTACTTACCCTAGTAGAAATTTGTCCAGTTTTCCTCATTACTGGTAGGGCGCTGGTTGGATTTAGATAGGGAAAAACTAGAAAGGGAAATCCTAGATCGGCCCCGACTAGGAACTAACCAGTAAAACTTGCCTAGTTGTGGCTCGGCTCCGACTGACTAGTTCACATCTAGTTTCCCTCATTAAATCCCAGTCTAGGCTGAGTCAAGTTTTCCTCGCCATAAACTTGTAAGTAAATGTATGGAAAATCTTTAAGATCAATCTTAACATTCCATTCGTATCGATCGATATGTATGTATTAAACGTTTTACAATTTAAATATATTTGATTTACAAGGCTTCTCTCGGACAAAAATTTAAGGAATTATGATTTTGAGATGCGTCTTTGTTTCAAAGATAAAAGTTGTTTAATTAAACACCTTTAACTTAAGTTAAACTGGGAAAAAATTTAAGATTAAGATTTTTTGGGTGAGATTTAAGATGAGGGTGTATATTTAACATGCCTGTAGAAATCAAATGGACAAACACAATTTGTTAATATTTCAAATAACTTTTATTATAATTGCGTCCTGTCTCACTAGATGGCACCACGATTTTACAGATAATAAATAAATTTCTAATACCTACCTATCGAAGTTGGTAGACCTGCTTATGACGATGTTGGTAGACCTGCTTATGTGACATAAGTTATGTCATTCTTTTTTGCGCTTTATGGTAACCACGTTTGTTGAATCAATACTTAAGTTTTTAGAAAAATTGTGCTAGATTTATCAAGAAACACTCGCCCGTTACTACTTCCTCAAGCAGCTCTGAAGAGGAAAAGTAAAATTTACGACGTAAATTAAGGGAGACAAGACGCAAATTCAAAGCCGCTAAAATGGCGGCAGATCAAGAACGGTTTGTTCACCTATTATTTTGTACGGAGGTACCTTCAAATCCTTCCGTATTAAAGGTTAGTTATTTTAGACGTCGTATGCCTGTCCTTTCTAGCATTTAATTACAGTATTGTGCTTAAATTTATCCCAACCAAAAGTTCTAAAGTTTTATGGGATATTTTAGGTGAGTCACCAAATTTTAATAATATTATCCCTTCAAACACCCCCCAGGATCCACTGGCATTAGATACAATTCCACCCTTAAGTGACGACATGTGTAAAGTAATTGATCTGAAACAGGAAATACAGACACTATTCACATTTCGCAAACAGTATAAAAAGTACGATACATTTATCACTTAATACTAGTCCAGTTTAATAGTCGAAAATAATGCGTTTAGATACAGTCCAATAAAAATGCATTGCATTTAAATATCATTAAATTTAACGCAAATATTCAGGTAACTTCCCTTAAAATTTTATTTGATTTCGATTGAATGCAAAATGAAATGTGGACTACAACCCAACATTTTTGAATAATTATTAATTATTGCCTTAACATTTAGGTTTCATTGATGGACAAAAACTACCGGATAAACAAAGGCTTACGGCAAAAGAGTTCGAAAAAGCTTTAAGCTTCCAAAGACTAGAGTGGGGGCAGAACCGAAAGATTAAAAAAAGTGAAAATGTAAATATATTTAAATCTAATAAAAAAAATTTTGCTACTGGCATTTATTATTGGTTAAAAAATTCACAAATATTCCCAACCAGTTTTAAGCTAGTTTTCCCTACCAGCTTTTCCCCAGTAGTTCCCCACCAGGAAAAGCATTATATGACTAGTCAGAAACTGGTAGGGATTCCTGGCGAGGCCCTCGTTTCATTTGGGGAAAACTAGCTAGCGCCCTACTAGTTCCCCATTTAAATTTCTACTAGGGTAGTTTTGGGTCAGTTCAATGTCCTCCAAAAACCCTTCCTAAACTGGACGTATGGCCCGACCCGGCTGACAAAAATCCCGGGAGCTGCCTTAACCTTTGACACTGTCATCCACGAACTCCTAGGGTGGATCTACCAGCCGGCGTAAAAACTTCGGATCCAACAAACACAGGTAATGCTGTGATTTGGCGGGATACGCAGGAGAACGGAAAGGGGGTAATATAACCCCGGGAGATCAGTGGATGACAATATATCTGGGGCTTGCCATACGTTCCCATACTCATACTCATACTCATACTCATATTGTTTTAAACTTCAACAATCTATTGAAGGAAAAATTGAACCAATAACGTTAAACAGTATTTTCTTCTTCAGTTGGATTAGATTGGAATTAGAGCTGAAAATCCACTTTTCTAACGAGTAATCAATTAAATGTGCACATTGCCTTCGCAAAAATAAAATTTAAGCAAAATATTGGATCACTTTTGCGTTAAAGTGATACCATCAAGCTTAATTGTTTAGAATAAACAAAAATGTTAAATCGTTTTCATTTTTGTGTTTCCAAAAACATAAAACCAAAAGTGCCACATATTTCTTTTGGAAGACATGCATTCGGGAGGATGAAAAAGACAAAAACAACGGTCAGTGGATATGACGAATGCAGGAATAGCAGGACGAAAAGACAGGCTGCAGGCTGCAGTAAAAATTCCATTACTGGCCCGGATCGATCGACCCGCGTAATAAATCCTTTGCTAATTTTCAATTACTAGAAGGACGAACGGTTTTTACTTCATCCTTTCCTCATACTTACAAAGAAAATGCAACCACATCCATTTTGTGCAAATGCAAGCGTGCAAATGTCGGCACATAAAATGTCTCTAAGCTTATTATTTCTATCAAAACTCACTTAAACCAAGTTACAAACTCAAATAGGGCGCTTTTCTGGATAAAATAAACGATAACAAGCTAGTTTGATTTGAAACTACTGGCATGTTCATCTTAATTTAAAGGCAATTATGAGCGCTTCCTTACTGTTAAACTGTTTATTAGCGCATCGCGGACAATACTATTTAATCCTAATATTGTTCGAGTTAAGCCATAACACAACATGGACAGTATTAAACTCAACACAAAGCCCTGGATTAAATAAATCCCACTTTTGTCTAAAGTAATTTAAGCATTCCGTGCCAGTGTGCAAAACAAACCTGCCGAGACCGTTCAAGACAATCTTCGCATTGACAAAACGAAGCCTTTAACTGAAAATAACAAAACGCTTCTTTTACTTTTTTAATTTAATTTAAAGGTATTACGGAGATTGGGCCATTATTTATTCCCAGGATAAATCCTTATCCTTCCTTATAATCAATGAGAATGCAACTCCGTTATTTGGGAAAGCAAAAAAGTCTATGAGTATGAGTGTAAGATGTATGTATGTCTAACTTACTTAAGATTTATGGGTTAATTAGTACTTTTAAAGTCACGTCCTTGTTTTCAATTTTAAGTCGAACTTGCTTTACTAAATAAGCATTAGGTATTCTTTGGTCTATTAAGATGTTGGTTTATTTTTGTTGTTGTGCAAATATTAGTAGTACTTATCCGAATTTCGCAGATACCCCTTCTTTCCTCGTGATTGATCTCTTTTAGTTTCCCACCACAACGAACCACCTGTTCAGGGGAATGTCAGTGAGGTGTTAATGCACATTGGGATTACACTACTATACACTGTTGAACGAAACCTTATAGAATAATTACCTTTTAGATATTCTGGATTTAAAATGCACTGTTTTTTCTGTTTCGTTTGTGGAGTAATACGAGATATACGTCTGTCGGGTACAAGTGATACTTTCGTACTGCGAAAGCAAAAACGTCTTTAACTAGAAATTATTAAAGCTGGCTTACAATTATTTTAGATTTTCAATAGGACTTCTAGAATGCAACTCCGATGTTTGTAGGAACAAAATGAGAATTTTCGGAAAAGAAAAAACCTTCTAAGTAATACTGGATGAAATTATTAATATTTTAGGGCATCGTAAAGCTCGGTTTTATGGTGTTCGGCAGTGTTAAGTTCGGTCATTTCTATTCAGGTCCTTGTACCCCAATGTTTCCAGTGCTCCTGATGGAATTGCGTGGAAATGAAACGACAAAAATATTAGTGCTAAGGTGAAATAAACTCGATTAGGCAGTAAAAATGTCGCCCTTTTATTGTGTTTCCAAAAAAAATTTTATGGGAAAAGTTAAATAATTTTTACTTCACCTCTTTTTATTCCCCCTTTCAGCAAAACGATGGGGTGTAAACCGCAGATAGATTTCTTTAGGTATGCAGAAAGTTTTGCCACACACCGATTTCAGCTAACGTCGGCAATGCAGGAACGCACAGTGTCACCAACTTAACAAAAACCACTTTCTTTTTAAAATATTCCCTCCACTTTATAATAATGTCCCCCGTTACGTCTGTTGTTTCAATATAAGAAACTACAATAGAGATTTGTATTCGGTTATCACCAATAGACAGACTGTTTCACGAGAAAGGTCCCATTGTGCGGAAGAAGTGTGAAATTTCTGCGGGGGCTCAAATCCCATTAGGTACCCAAATTTATAAATATCAATTTCCGTGTTCGGTTGCGACGATACCCGTTCGAAATATGATTTACTCACTTAACTATGTCTATCTTGGGGAATAAATTACGAGCGACGCGGTTCTACTAAACCTAGGTGGATTTCGCACAAGCGAAAATCGTTTTTAAATTTGCTTTGTAATAGATAGGGGGACGTAAATGGAAACGGCTTTATAGAAAATAACTTTAAAACGATTGGAAGAGGGGAAAGGCGTTTATACGGGCTTCCGTACAACGATATTAATCTTGATTTAAAGTTCATGAATAAAGGCAATGAATTGGCATCGGTGGCATTATAGTTTATTGCTTTTCATAGCTGGGCTTAAGCGTTTTCAATACAGGTTAAATTAAAAATTAAACTAATATTATAATACCAATATCAGAAGTGGGATTGACTACAGCAAAATGGGTCGTCGATCGAAATCAAGTGATTTTTTTTACTACGTTACACAATTAATGACGCACTTTCTACGTTGGACTGAACTAAAGCACTTTTAAGAAAGATCTGATAAATGCATTGCCTGTATCAATACTACCTAGGATTTCAGTGGGAGAGAATGTTATCGTTTGTTGTAGGTGGTAGGTGGTAAGTTCCAGCGCAGAAAATATGTCTTCTAGATTTGCTCTTGATTGCATGTAAGTAAAAATTAAAATCAAATGAAAACTGTTTGGGTGGCAAAATATGTTGTTGGAAAAATAAAAAAAAAATAAGTCGACTTACGCTTACCACGGTTTTTCGCTCCTCTTTCACTTCTGATTAGGACTTCGTGTTCGTCTTCCTCCCAAATCTCTCCATCGGCGACAGCCAAACTTATCACTACGATCGTTAAAACGCACACGACTAACCACTTCATCTGAAACACAAAGAAAAGAAAATTTAGTAAATTGTTTTATTAACGTTTTATAATTAAGTCAATTAGTAAGTTGTAGTAACATTCAATGGAAACAGAACATTCTCCCCATCTTAAAGCTGAAAATCCTGGCGGATTATTATTCACATATTCAAAAATCTGGAATAATGACTGCTTAATGTCGGTCGTTCATAAAACGAATTTTCCAAACGTAAGGAAATTGCCTAAGGCCATGTGGAAAAATCTGTGTCAATTATGTGTCTTTGTGAGGCGAGGGATTTTTTCCCTTTGACGGGGCTCTTTCGAGCAACGCATATTTAAACGCCAAAATGGAAAATTGATTACCAAGATGTAAAACACAAAACACCGCCTGACAAAAGCAAGAACTTGCTTTGTTTCAAAAAATGCATAAATGTTTAATGTTTTTGTGAACTTGTTGAATAATCTTAGGGTGGTTTTTTCTGAAGTAAACTCAAAAATCAATGGTGTTCCAAACATTATTTTTCTACTCCCACCTTTAATACGCCCATTATCGTACATGTTTCCATTACACTAAGTGTTTTTTTAAATAGCTATGGGTTCATGGCCCTTTAGTCACGGGCTGAAATTAGCTTTAAGTTAGTTGACAGTTGTAAAATATCATACAATCGTTAAAACAAGGTTTATATGCACGTCTGTCTTGTATTAAACTGTGGCCGGCAGCAAAGTAGATTTAACTGATAAAGCATTACAAATTTCGGGTGGATTGTCCATAAAACATTATCTTCACTTTCACTGTGAAAAACTGCTTCTATAACGGATTTAAACAGCTGTTAGTCCATTTTTAAGGGGTAAAAATACAAACAAATATAAAACAGCAGTATACTAATTTTCATGAACATTTTTAAATGTACTTAGTTTTGGTGAACTGTAGGATTTAAATCTTTAATTTAACTTCTTCCAATAGTTTGTCTAAAAAAGTAAAACCTAATTAAAGGTGACATTCATATTAAAAAAGGTCTTCTCGAAAAGTTTTTCCATTAAAAGACGAAATGCACTTTGAGAATATGCAAATGAAATGAAAGCAATTTTCTCATATAAGATAAAAATCACATTTTATAAGGGAAAATATGCGCCTTAAAAACCTTTTTTGTCGAATGTTTTACATCATAACACGTAACACGTTTCAAAAATGTGTCTAGACCGCTTTCCCCACTCAACCGTTATAACTTCATAACATTTCGACATTTGCTTTAAAAAAACTTTGGAAGTAAACCCACATAAATTTTAGTACCATTCCTTTAATGATAACCCTTCTGGGGACGGTAATAAATTCCTGAAATAAAAATGTCCTTTTCATTAGATGGCAAAATAAATTCTTACAGTTTTCCGTGAAAGCTTAACTTATATATTTGAATAAATATAAAACCCTCGGGATTGCTGACTGGTGCTACTGCTGACTTCTGCAGCTTAACACAATTTTCTATTCTCTATATCATTTTTTGCTTTAAAAGTATGTTCCAGACATAAAGTTTTACAACCCTTGGGTATAAAAGTTTATAATTTAATCAGTATTAAGTATATTAATATTGTCTCCACGCGAATTAAATAAACCATAAATAGATAATTCTATATATATAATCAAGAAGACTGAATACAGGAGGAAGTACCTTTATTCAGTCTTTTTGGGTATAATGTAAAATAAGAAGTAAAATGCTTAATAAATGAATTTTAACGAAAATTAAATGATGTGACAACAAACACAAAACTTCACTTAGCAAGCACATATTTTCATCCGATATTAAAACTTTTTAATACAAAGTCTAGACCGGCTGAACGAAAAAGCTCAATTATTTCATAATGATAATCCTAAAGCATCAAGTATTATTATTTAACCGCCGAAGCATTTTGCCTCATATGCAATAAAGCCCGAAATCCTCATTTTTGCTATACACTTTCGCAATATACTTTTATCAACAGTTCATAACCGTTCTATTCGCAGCTTAATTTTTATCGTCTTCCGACACCATATTAACTTTAATACTTTAATAATGTTATTTACTCCTTTTAGTTCTTCATAACGCCCACAATTCGATACGATCTACTTTAATTAAATATTAGTACTCCTAAATTTTGTCTAAAACATTTTTTCATATTTGTAATAGATGGCGCTGTAATAAAAAAATCAATTTTGTTAAATATTTCGTCAATTTGGGGCACCGAACGCAGTGTCTCTTCAACCGCTGAGCTTTTATCTGTGTCCGTTTCTTTGATTTCTAACTTTTTGTCGCTATTAACTTCATTTGAATATCTTTCTCAGTGGGACGATCATTTTCATAATACTTGTATGACTTGTTTGTTTATTATATTAATTATCTTGACAACTTAAATCGTCTCGTTTTTAATTTATTTTGTTGCGTTTGTTTCGCGCCGGTTCGTCCATAATTTAAGCAATTTGCAATTTTAATTCAGCAAGATAAAGTGCAAAAACAAAGAATGCGACGTCAAAATTTTAATGAATTTTCTTCCATAATCGTTGCTTGCAGGTATTATCTCGGAGGCGTTCACATTTACACAGCTTCCTTAATTATATTTCATGTTTTAGTTTTTAATCTGCAAATTTACGGGTTTCTTTAAAGTCGCTTCTTATCTTGTATCTGGTAACGTGCACAAGCATTAAGCTCTTACAGTGATAAATTTGAAATCTTGAAACTCACTTTATTTATAAATAAAGCATCAGCTGGTGAGTTGTCAGCCAGCGCCCCAAAATGCAAACCGCATAAATATTTGATATTTACAGGTGTATTACAGTCCCGGCGCGTCGGCTCAAATAAATTTAAAATTTAAATGACTTGAAACCATAATTTCTAATTATGCCTGCGAAATCTCATTAGATGTAACTTTAATGAAGGAATCCCGCCAGCATTGGAGTCCGAAAAAAAATATTAATGGATTTTTTAGTAATTCTTTCATTGGTGTTTCTTAATGGATACTTAACTGCCTTATTGATCGCATTATTAATTGCCTCTTCGATTAAGATAAACTATCGAAGATTATGGTGACAAAACGAGGTTTTTGTTGAAATTGATCTTTAACAAAAAAAAATCATTAAGATTTTTCTAAGTAAAGTTAAAATTTTAGTTGTTCCAGACCTATAACAACTGACGCAAAATATGCTTGCACCACACCTCAAAGTCCCACCACGTGACAACGTACGGAACGCAGTCTTTTGAAAATTTGGCATTTAAGGGTTTTCAGGTTATGTATCTGTCAAAGTATAGTTAATGAAAGAAATAATATTTATAGTGTTACCGCTTATGTTAAGCGTTAAAAGTTAATAAATCTGTATAGTATCACAATAACAATGGTTGGTTTAAGAATTTAGGAATATAAATACTGCATTTAATGAAATTCCAAAGTGTAAGGTGCAATACAAGTGATATTTTTGTGCATTGGGTCTACATTTCTCCATAAAATAGTTTTAACTAAACAGGATTTATTTAAAAAAATCTAACTTCTCTATTATGAAATAAGAATATCTGTATAAAAGGTAGGTTAATGTATTAGAACAAAAAATATCATCTAATTTTGTATTTTAAGGTTAGAAAAATCTATTTTAACCGAAATAAATAAGTGGATTATTTGGAAGAGTGTGTTAATATGGTCATAAATAAATATAGGTATACTAAATAATTGTTGAATATGGTTCAAATTAAATTGAAGCTTTTATACTTCTAACGACAAAACTTGTGCATACCTCTCGGCATACCTACTTTAAGTTAGATTATAAGAAAACAAACAATTTTTAGAGAAACTTGTAATGTAAAAATATTTAATACTCCCATGACATGTGATTTATTAAAATATTAAAGTTATAATGATTTTTTGATGTAAATCAAATTCAGTCGAAGCTTTTTAACTATTTGTATTGACAAAACTTTATGTAGGTACACTTTAAGCTGGATAAGAAAAACTACCACATTTTTAAATACCATATCATACTGTCTTTTAAATAATCTAAAATACTTATTTATTTTGGTCAAAATAAATTTTTCTAACCTTAAAATTACAAAATTAGATGATATTTTTGTTATAATACATTAACCTACCTTTAATAGAGATATTCTTATTCCATAATAGAGAAGCTAGATTTTTTTTAATAAATTCTGTTTAGTTAAAATTATTTTATGGAGAAAACCAGATATTTGGACCAAATGCACAAAAATATTACTTATTTGGAACCAGACATTTTAGAATTTTATTAAATGCAGTATTTATATTCTTAAATTCTTAAACCATCCATTGTTATTATAATGATATAAAGATTTATACATTTTAAACGCCTAAACATAATATTGTTTCTTTCGTTGACTATACTTTGACAGATACATAACCTGAAAAGCCTTAAATGCCAAATTTTTAAAAGACTGCGTTCCGTACATGGTCACGTGGTGGGACTTTGAGGTGTGGAGCATAGCACATTCATTAAAAAATCTACATTTGTGTTATTGATCACTTTGTTGATAATTGTTTTTTGTTTTGCATACTTTGAATAGGTATCTCGAGGTTTCCGTGGTTTTCCCGTCGATTTTAAATTTCACCTTTCACTTTTTACGTCGATTCATGCTCATGTAGCTATTTTTTAGGTGTTCCGCAAAATCATAATAAATTACACACACAAAGTTGACAGCGGAGTGGAAAATTATGATGTGTCGCTCATGCTATCATATCCGGATGATTTCTGAAATCATGTGCAGTGTTGTTCTAATGCGTCAACTTCGCACTGGTACACTCTGTTGTGAATAATAAAACCATCTCTTTTAGTTGAAGGCATCTTTTATTTTTTTGTTTTTTTTTTTGTGGAAGTTGATATTCTATGAATAAAAAATTGCATCTCTCTAATTACTGAAGCGCTTTCGGTGGCGCGTTCTGGTATCGAAGAGCTTCCGCTCTCGGGATGCATTTCCTAAAATTATGCCGAAACTTATAACGCTCGTTTTCAAGTTGTTCCAAAGTGGCAAGACTACGAAGTACGGGTAGTAGACTAGGCAGGTAGAGCCACTCTTGCAACAACTTTCCGTTCGGAAGAAAGATTTATTTCGTCGACGTTAATTTATCGGGATGAAAGGAAAGGAGGTTAGATTTTGGCGCTCAGAGTCAGATTACCGCGTAGTTTCAGTCTTTAATCAAGCAATCAGGTAACAGACTATCGATTTTAATATGTACTTTGCAACGCCACTCCAAAATCTGATTCAACGGCGGCATTAACTCGCAAATTAAAATCCCCCTTTCAAAGGGGAATTCGGCTTTCTTATTTCGCTTTTTCACTCACTTTCGTGGTTATTTGGTGAATCTTTTCCAATATTACACTGCTATTCGAATCCTAATAAGTCAAATTACATCTAAAACAGTTGTGGTCCATTATTTTGAGCGGTTTTTAACGAATTATAACAAAAGTATATTAAAGTAAACGTTCAGGAAGTCTCCTGGTGTGGAGCATTCAAAAGAACTCTTGAATGATTCAACTGCAAAAAAGCAGAAAGCAATGAAGACTTGCACCAGGAGTAAGGAAAGTAATAGGCTTTATATTATTTTTTATGGTACAAGATGACAAAAATTTTTACAACAATTACTAAAAAAGTATTTCTCCAAATTGTACTAAAAATAACACAAAATTGTAGTAATTATTCAAGCGTCAATTTTGGCTTGTTTACAACTAGGGTAAATAGTTCTACACTCAACCCTACACAGAGAAAAGTAATCTCTTGATTTAAGAAAATGTATTTCTTTGAAACAGGTTTTCTTGTATGAAGTAAAATTTTCTTATTCGTAGTAACTTGTTGTTTACAATAACAAAATACTATTATTTGGTTGTAAATCATAAGTTTCTTGAAAACGACTTATTGTTGTGATTAATTGTAAAGAAATATTTATTTAGAGCAATTAATTAAATTGTTTGGATGTAGGTTTTGTTTCTTTAAGTAAGCTTCTACTGAACCTGAGATAAAAAGTCAACTAGATATTTATTTGTATTAACCAAATATCAGTTTAAAAAGTCACCCAAATAAATATCTTCTTGTAGATATCGAAATAAATAGTTTATTTGAGCCAAGCCAAATATAGTAAAATCAAGGGATTACTTTTCTCTGTGTAGATAATTATTATATTTTTATACAGTACACCGGCCAGAGGGGCGTTGTTTTGGTATGCCAAGACAAAACACTAATAACCTTGAATCAACCAATCAGAGAAGGATTTTTTTTACTATAAACAACATGATTTAAAACGACCACACTTGAACAAATTTTTCACACAACTTGAGAATAAGTAACGACGTACCAAAAATACACAAACTTGGGTTGTAGTAATACTGTACACGCGTTAGTTTTGTTGCCTACTGCCCCAATTGGGTATACTTCCGAAGAAGCAATAATTAAAGCGTTAAAAAAGCCGAACGTAATAAACATTTGTTTGAAGCGGAACCAAAAAAGTTTCGGCAAACTTTTGACATGAAAATAAATTCCTATTTAAAAAGTTTTCGTGTTACTGAGCATTGCGACAGTGTATTATGAAATATAGTCGAGATTTGTATTTTTCAAATAAAATTATTGTAGTTTCTTTAAAGTTTGCCAGAGACGAATCTATTTTAAAATAGGGTGCAAACTTCATTCGAGTGAATAATACCCTATATTACATGCTTGTTATAACTAATTAGGTAAGTTTCCTTTTGTTGCATTACAATTAAATCCAAATTAAGTGTGCATGGGCATTATTCCAGTTAAATTACCTCAGGTATGTAGTTGGGTAAACAGAGGTAGTGATCCCGAACAAGACTCCAACATAATACGTATTATCTTTCTATGTTAGCTATTTGGTCGTTTGGTGTTTGCATGCCCAGTTAGTTATCTTTCAGGTAATCATTGTTTAATTATTTCGAGCCCCTAAACAACTACCACTTTGTCACGGATGCTAATTCAATTTTGATTGCAGGTGAACTTCAATTTCGTGCATTGAAATTTGAGTGTTATGCTTTTAAATAAATTTTATTCAGATAAATAATTCATGTGGTATGGAGTTTGGCATTTATTTATGTAAAGGAAGGCATAAAAGTGATTTAAAGTATACCCATTTTAAATTTTACGTCGCATAAAAACTTTATTATTTGTCACACACTCTAAACTTCACGAAACTTAACGTATGCAAATTAGATAGGGGTTCCTCTTCAATATACAGACAATTGATATAGAAAGAATTTTTCCCACAATTTCAAGTTCTTGTTCAACTAGAAAATTAATTACCAATGAACAAAGTATCTGCATAAAAAGTCTGATTTATGTGCTTTTGAAGATTCAGAGACAATGGCTATATTATGTCAAGTAAATAAACTAACTCGGAATTAGAATTATCGCTGCTTATTCTCTCTCTAGTTTTAAAATTTAAATTGGTGGTAATGCGATTGTAATTTATCACAAAATATCTGAACCGAACGCTACGTAGTCTGATTGCTGATTTCATCTCAAGAAAACGCTGGTAATCTGTGATTTATTCGATTCCCTTTTAATTATCACCTCGGCTTGTAATCGACTATTACAGTTAAAGTCCGTTCCTACCCCTAACTCGCTCAAGCCATTCAGTTGGCTTCTAGGACTTCTTAGGAAGTAAAGGTGGAACTAAAAAAGCACTTTTCATTATAATGTTTCTAAAATCCGATAAACTTGCTGAAACCAGAGTCTATTGTCGGGATCATCTTGGTTTAGAAACTGAACTGCCAAGATCTTTTTGAAAAAAAGTTTCGCCATTTACAGTTTATTTTAAAATGGCAGGACCACACATTTACCTTTTATGGATACGGTATAATTCTCTTCAATCTGGATTGGACAATGAATATTTCTGTCGCTTCAATGTCGACAATTTTGATGATAAACTTCACCATTTAACGTAAATGTACATTCATCGGGAAATAGTATCCAATAGAAGGAAATTTGGTTTTCATTTATTAGGTTCATCATTTGCTAGCAAAATTCAATTCTGGATTAATTAAGCTTCGCATCATCTTCAACAATAGGTTGGAGTTGTCTAGCAACATTTCTTACAGGACCATTTTCGAGATGTTTTGCTTTTATTTTACAGTCCCCTGGCAAATTGGAGGTAATTCTGTATGCGTTTCGTTAAATAATCAGTTTCAGTTAAATAATACATTTTCACAGTCAATTTAGAATATGCTACTAGCAATTTTGATGAACTAAAATAAATTATTTCTGTTAATATGAAACGTTCCTGTTTCTACAAATATAAAAACAAGCTTTCAAATACGAAATGTATATTGTAATGTAATGACTGTGCTATAAGTCAAATGGACAAAAAACGTGGGTTTTTTTAAGAATTTTTTTTTTTGTATTTTTACATTTTTGATAAATTTATAAAAAATTTGGTAGGTATTAACATAAAAAAATTGCAAATTCGTGGTAAATTAACGCATTCAGTGTAACATATTTAATCCCTTTTCAAGCATAATTTGGAAAAGTGCGCTTTGATGAAAAATTGTTCCTCGCCAATGGGAATGTAATTACGTCTTCCACATTGAATGGCTCGAACAAAAGCGACTAAGGGTTTTGGTAATGATGCAATTTCATGTGATATAGGAGAAACAGTTTTCCCAACATAATGCGAAAAAATAAAAATATCATAATTCAATTCGAGTCGTTTAACCTCAACCTATTGATTCTGCGCACATTTTAAAAACTTGTTTTTAATGGGGATATGAAACTAGTCAAATGGCGTGTTTCTCACTGATAAGAATGTAAGGCTGTGTAGTTTAATTTTCTTAATAAAAACGTATATGCGAGTTTGATTTTTACTGTCCCATTTAAGATTTCTATTAATTTTTCTTTATACAGAATTTTTATAATTCACAAATGAGAAAGCCATTTAATTTTTGCAATTATAAAAGTTTACAAATAAGTATTCCATTTAAGAATAAAGCGGTGTGTTAAATAGAATTTATTTTAATACGTTGAACATTTGATATAGGGTAGCTCTCATACACTTAATATTTTCTTATGCAGCGTTGCCATGGTTTCTAAAAACAAATTCATAAACTGGCATAATAAGACTTTGTAGAATTGAATTTGAAATTTTGTAAACTTTCTATACATATTCAGAATTTATTTTTAATAGATAATCAATAAAATTACTAACCAAAATTTGCTATTTGAATTACAATAAGTGTTTGGAAATATACAAATCATTATTTAATTTATACAACTTCTGTTTGCATTTTTACAATATATCATTTTAATCATGAACACTGTTAAAATTATTTGAAAAATAACAATTGTTTTGCAAAATAAGGGATGAGTAAAATTCAATTCAATGTATACCAATACAAAATTATAATACAATTTGACTAATGCTCCATGGGAAATCTACTAATCTAAGTTGTAATTTTACAATCTATATGTATAAATCCTACATACATAATATTAATATTAAGAGGTCTATCAGCAATTTTAATTTTTTTTCCTGAGCGAGTTTTGTCTCAGAACTCCCAAACCATTGAGTTTAACAAAATTGACTTGGAGATATTTTTTTAAGGAAATGCTCTACAAAAAAGGTTAAAATGAAATTTTCCGTCAGATGAACCGTTTCCCTAAAATCATGCCTTAAAATTGATATAGTTTTACATTTTGTTCTTTTAACTTTGGAATTTTGTAATTCATGTAAAAATCAATACCGGAAAAAAATCTATGAATATTCTTATGGGAAATCAAATGCTCTACAAAAAAAGTCTCTTAACATTTTTAGCTAAATTCACTCAATCAAAAGTTATTCAAGGTTAAAGTTGAAGTCAAAAGGACATTCTTGTTTTTTTCCTCTGTAGATTTATTTTTTTATTGATGATAATTTGATTTTTCTCTTAATATTAATATTATGGACTCAAACTTTCATCATAATTTTTTTGTCACCCCCAAACAATATTTTCGATATACTTTACAAAAAAAAATAGTCGATTTTTTTGGCCCATTCTAATGTATACATATATACATATATTACATTAAAAATGCATTAAATTAAATTCATGGAGGTATGCTTACACTCAAATAAAAAATAGATTTTTTCTGTTTATTTACCATTTTGTTTTTAGTACATTTTTAATAAAACTCAGTTTATTTGTTAATAACTAAATTTTTGTATTATAAAATCATACAAATTTGTTAAAACATTAAAACATTAAATTAAATTCATGGATGTATGCTTAAACTCAAATAAAAAATAGATTTTTTCTGTTTATTTACCATTTTGTTTTTAGTACATTTTTAATAAAACTCAGTTTATTTGTTAATAACTGAATTTTTGTATTATACAATCATAAAAATTTGTTAAAACATTACAGTATGTAACTACTATGTTCCACATACAAAATCTGATTGACATTTAAATAAGAATGCAGTCAAATAATTAAGGTTAAGTTTCTCAATTTAATGTTAATTTTGTCTTATTTTCTAAAATTAATACAATACATATGTTTTTTCTGTGTCTAAAGGTCTTAATTAGAATAGTAAATTATTTTTCCATTTTCCATGGTATAGTGCATTCAGGGTTGCTATTATTTGTCCATATTTGTTGTAACATAATAATATTCTATTAGCGACAACTGCCATTATATTTTGCAGCGTCATCCACTCCATTCTTAAAAGGAATGGAGCGAATACAGTGTTTTATGTGTAAAATAGCGAAACATTGTTGATACAAAGTGGCAGCACAGCCATTATCGCCAAATTGCCTGATTTTACTTCTCCGCATTACCACTTTTACTTATGGAAATGAGTCGTAAACGGCGAAAATAAAATAATTTTTCGTAGTAAAAATTGCCTTTATTATTTTTAGTGAAGTTTCCTTATTTAATATTTCGCTGTGGATATGTGTAAAACTCGCGTGAGGTTGGTGAGTTTCAAACAAATTAAATGAGATTTTATGGCTCGGAAAAAAATTTTGATTTATGTTTTGTAGTTTATGCAGTATTAGGTCAATCAAGATTTAATGCAGCACTATGTACCTAACGATCGGCGTATTTCAGCAGGTCTGCGCGGTATAAGGTAACAGCACTTTCCACTTAAAGACCGAGCAACTTTTTTCGACGTTTTGAGCGGTGTAACAGGTATTGTTCAGCTGAACAACCTTAAAGAATATATAATACGGCAAAAGTTGTGCGCAAAACTTTTTAACTTCGTTTCGTACGAGCGAAAAGATATGCTGGGATGCCATAAATGAAAATTGATATTGTAAAGAAAATTAACTTAACGATACCGCAGAGTTTTTGTTGACTTAGGACGAAGTTTTAGAAATATAAGTTAGTAGCTTAAATAATAACAAAAGTAAGTCATTTTTATGTAGATAATAGTACATTTTTTATGTACAGGGGCCGATGTTACCTGCCTTAAACGCCATGGTGGCACAGTGGACTAAAAAATATTAAAATTTCAAGTTTTATTTATAAAACTTAAAATTTTTACCAATAAAAAAGTTTAAGAACTTTGTAGTGAACCAAGTTTACAATTAATCAAAATTGCCAATTTTTCTTTAACATTATTCAAGTCTTAATGGCAATCTGATAATTTTAATGGTAATTTTAAAACTAATAGAGATGTTTTAATACATTAAATATTTTTTTTAATTAAAGCTAAGACGTTTGTCTATTTAAAATTTTCTAGTTAAAAATAGAATATAATAATAATTTATTAAAAATTATGTAGTGCTGAAATATTATCAATTTTTAACTTTAAGTAGGGAAAAGTCTTTTTCTTTGTGAATGTAGCTGCTCTAATAATATACGTTTTATGGCCAAAATCTTGTTAACAAGACCATAAAAAATTTGGATCCGACAGCGGAAATAAGTGTTGCACGAACTATTTAAAATTATTCAAATTTAAATTAATGTAACTGTAAAAACTAATACAGATTTTGAAATATATAGTTTTTAACTAATAGCTTGCCGTTTTTATATTCATAATTTCGTAGTTAAAAGATAAAAGATCAACAAACAAGTTATTTAATAAGAATATTATGAAGTGTTAAAAAAATTAAAAAAATTAACTTAAGTAGTAAGTTTTTTCTTTGGAAATCAAGCTGACCTAATTATATTTATTTTGTAGGCCAAAATATTGTTAATAGGGCTATATAAACTTTGTATCTTTGGCGAGGTGTACGTTCAATTTTTTCTTATGAATATTTCCAGTGATGGGTCAAGAAAGTTTCTTAAAGAAACTAAGAAAATTGAATGTTTAACTTTGTATCTTTTCGTCCGTCTGCGAAAGCTAATGCATTAAAACCCATGGGTTTTTTAAATTGCCATTGCCATTTTTATTTACCAATCCGCCATTTATCTAGGCTCGGGAGTCTAGAAACAAGGACTTTAAATACTCTAAAGAACATCATACTAGAAAAATATCAAGATCTGCAACTAATGAATGAATGAAATAATTTTAAAAAAGAAAAAAACGGATTTAGATTCTACATATACAGAATTGTTATTATAAGTTTTACAACAGATAAAATACTCATTGAGTACATTCTTTTATTTGTATGCATTATTTGTATTTAAATTTATTGAAATAAATGTGAGTTTTTTCATTTATCAGTAAGATATTGCAATTTTATAAAATATATGATTTGTTTATTTTTAACAATAATATAAATGTATTTGTAAAATAAATAACTAATATTAATTAATTATTATTAAGTACTTTTCCTAGATTATTATATTTACATTTTAAACCAGTATAAAATTGCCACTGCTGATCAAATTAAATTAAAATATATAGAATTGTATAGAAATAAGATTCTTATTATATTAAAATTGTATTAAAATTTCATAATGATATTTTAAATAGTTTTTAAAATAATTTAAAATTTTAACTTATAACTATATATAATAAACTATAGTTTAACAAAACTTTTTTTTTTATTTTAACCCTTATAAAATCGTCGCTACTGATTCAATTAACTTAAAATGTGTACAGGATCAAGATTATTAATATATGAAATTAGTCTTAAAATTTTAAAATGATATTTTTAATAGTTTTTTAAATATCTAAATTTAATGATTATAAAATCGCCGCCACTGAACTAAATTAAAATTTGTAAAGGATCAAGATTTACACCCCAAATATATGGTGTTAACATTTTATAATGATATCTTTACTAGTTTTTTGTTTAATGGATTTTGGCCACTTTTTTGCCATTCCAATGAACTGTGGGTGGAAATCTAGTAGTGTAGCAGAAAGTTACATTGAAGAATCCTTATCTAATAAGAACAAGTGTGCAATGAAAATATTGTCGAAAATTACCTGAACCAAATTATTCTCAACTCTCAACCAGATTGTAGCAAATTCATAATAAAAGTTTAAAATTAATATATGTAGATTAAATCAAACATTTAAGTGGATAAAGAAATAATCTTAACAGCAATTTTAAGCTCTAATAAAATTAAAGGATGCCTTCTCTGAACTTAAAATGGCTTAAAAGTTGTGTACCTCAAGGAGACCTTTTGTCTAACCAAATCTACTTAATAAACTAACAAGAATTTAAAGCCAATTTTAGTTTGAACAATAATTTAGTTCGACATCTTCAATTTCCTTTTCGAAGCATCACTTTTAATTAATTTATTTCAGGTGTGTAAACGTTTCCTCGACAAAATCTTCAATAAATCAATCAATCCACGTACACCTAATTAAGTCGAGGGAATTTTCTGAAATGAAGATTTATTCTTGTTACGTTAATACGATTTGGACGGGTAAAGCAAATTGACAAGAATAAATAATAGTGTAACGTTTTTACTGTTCGTAGTGTTAATTAAAACACGCAATGGTTGATTAACAAACTAAACGATTTATTTTTATAACTTATTTACAGTTAAAACAATCAGAAACTATAAAACTAACTAAACACTTAACTACTAAATATTTATATATCACTACTGTACTAGAGTCTATTTATTTGCACGTATATTTATTTATTTCGTCGCGAGTACCAAAACTTGACTAACTGCTCCATGCTGCGCTGTTCCTTATATATTCTTTAAGGGGATGTTTACATCCATTGTGGAAAACATTCTTGAACAAATTAGTTATTTCTTCATATATTTTTTTATATAACAAATATACCTACTTATGTAGTGTCGTAGAGCATTAAAATCGAATTTTAAAACTAACAATACCGTCTGGAAACGCATTAGGAAAAGCGCTTTCCCCTTCGCAATTTCCATTCCATTGACTATGGAAAAATAGTGTTGCCCATTTACATTTTTATTGCACCACATAAATCAATAGGAATTTGAAACTCTATTAAAAAATAAAAGTGCATGCAAATTTAATTTGTGTAAAAATAAATGTTATTGTCTATAAAATGCAGAATAAAATAGAAATATATGATTTTACTAGATAAATGAAACTTCGCATAAAATTTATCAAATGCAATTTTGATGACAAATATTCCTAATGGATATTTTATTTGAATTATGTTTCCCTAGGACGTTTTCAAATAACTTTTGGATTTTATTATTAAATTTGACTGTCTTTTATATTAAATTTTATTATTCATTTTAATAGTTCTTTAAGAAATTTTACAATTTTAAGTAATGAATCGAGTTTTTATTAATTTTAACAAACATTTTATTGTATTATTCATGTGTACACAACAACATATTCTATAACACAATTACAAGAGCAATTTGATTAATCAAGACAATATTAATGCCATCTGGAAATCTAATATTCACCAACTCAAGCATTGTCTTTATTAACAATTTGGAGGCATATTCATCCGTGTTACGAATCTTACAGGGTTTTAATCAATTAATATTAGATATTAATATTATTTTGTAGACAAGCCGTCCCATATAATGCATTATCCAAAACACACATTATAATTTTCGATTTGGGAAACCCTCTTATTTTATGTATTAATTCCTTAGCTGACAGCTCTGACATGAAGACCGATGGGCCTGTAGAATAACTGGGTAATGGAGTACAAAAATGATACGACAATAATCGCTCGCCTAATTTTTAAATAATATACTATTTTAGTACACTATACACAGTAAAAAAATGTTTGTTAATTTTAACAAAAAATTAACAAGATTTTTTATGTTAATCCAGGTTCACATAACTTTATGTTAAGTTAATCAACTGTAATCTGTAACTAATTGAATAGGTAAGTAGTTGTAATTATAACATACATTTTGTCAACAATTCAACCATAATTCTTGTAATTTTAAAAAAGGACCTTATTTTTACCTTTTTGAAGACCCAGTAACAAAAGTATTTGTTGAAAATTGGGAACTTAGATGAAAAGAAATGTTGCTTTATCAATTTCCTAAACAAAAAAAATAACACACATCTACATAAATGAACACAAAAATAACTTACTCACAATTAAATAACACATTATTCTGAAATCATCAAATAATAAAGAAATTTGTTACAATATAATTATCAGTACTACAATATAATTATCAGTACTACTATGTATACACTACTATGTATACACTTACTGATTTATTTCGTAACTTTAAACCACTTTACTGTATGCCCTAATTTCAGTTTAAAACCCAGTGATGGCATCTTTTTTCGGATACTTCGCACACTCGTTAAATAGGTATAAGGAATCCGAATAACAATAATAACAAATTTTTCTAAAAATTAATTAGTCAAAAATGACAAATTTAATAAACTGCGCACCACTCAATGTGTCGCGACCAAAAAGTTCGTTCTTTTTCAAAACGACATAGGTATACCTATAACTTGTTTGTTTCTTGAACGATTTTATTTTGGTCTGTGATTTCTGCTAGCCTCATCCTTTGGCAATTCATGCTATAGCTATGAAGCTCACGGTTCGTCAAGTAAATTTCCTACAGGGTGATATGTTAAGCGGTGAAAAATTTCAATAACTTCATCCAAGCCCCGTTTGTAAAAAAAATATTTTTTTCTCGTTTTTACTTTAAGTATTATGTGTTACCTTGAAACGATTTTCAAATTTTTTGAATTGGAATCTTAGCAACGAAAATGTGATTTTTTTCCAAGAGTACATTTAAGGCTTTTTTGTAGGCAATACACTCAGTCTTTTTAGGAACAAGAAGATAAGATGGTGAAAGATTGTTCGTTAAATAATTCTGAACAAGCGACAAGCAACAAACTTCCATCATTTTCAGAGGGGCCTAAGCAAATACCTCTTTTTCATAGTACGCAAAAAAGCAGTAGACAAATTATTCTTAATAATGCAATTTATTTAATTTTTGTAGACTATCTGTCGTTGATATTTTTGAGGCTCCCAAATACACCCAGCCAATCTTATATGGAATCACCCAGTAATTATGAGAAACAATATTTTAGTTTAAAAAAAGTGAAATGAAAATCATTAGTTTCTCTGCATTGCCAGGGCTATTTTGGCAAACTATAATCCTTCTTATAACCTTATTCTCAATTCGATTAAGTTCCAGTGAACAAGAAGGCCACTCTAAAACAGTAACAACTTTTATTTCCAAACAATTTTTGGCAACTCTGCTCGTAAATGGAGGTGCATTATCCTGTATAAATCACGGAATGCACCTTTTCAGAGCATTACTTTAGTATACAGGTTGTAGAACTAAATCTAATACCTTGGACCTCTTAGGGATTGTCTTATGGGAATCAAAGGAATGTTTTCACCAATCATAAAGCCACCCCAAAACATTGCACTTCCTCCTTTGCCTTAAAGGATTGATCGTCCAGTTCAGAGTCTAGCTTGTCTCCCAAGATAAAATACGAATTCACCGGTCGAAAATAAGACATTTCTCTCATCTTAAATTGTCTAGTTTTAATGCTTTTAATGCTTTGCTAAATACCAAACTTAAATGGCGAACTCTATTTTGCACTAATATTAGTGGAATAATGTTTTTCGTAATTACTGGGTGATTCCATATAACTGGTTGTGTGTATATGTTTGATATAAAAATTTTAAAAATTACCAAGTGTTTATGAGTTTTTTTGCTTCAGCGAATCCCCCTGAAGAGCCAATTATCGCAGGCACATCTGGCAAAGTTGTATTTATGATTTTAAGTGAGCATGCCTACAACAGCTTTTGTTGTGCCGAAATTACCCCTCTTCCTTTTCACAATTGGGATTTTAAAACATGTTAGAATTATTTTTTTCGTTTTTAAAAAAACTTAAACTAAAATCCCGGACCTTCCATAAATCCTCTTAGTAACCAATTTATCTTTTTTGCCAAAATTGATGAGGAATCTGAGGCCATCATCCAATCAGCCCGTCTCCTTTCATTACGTCTTAAAAACGTGAGCTTTAAGAGAATAGAGCATCAGAACGTTCGGCCCGATAAATCTCCGATCGCGTACCAATAAATAAACCTGATTTGAAGGGCAATAACTCTTGCGTCTATAATTGGCAATCATGCTACCTTGTGTCTGCGATCCCCACAGGTTGTTGCTGTTGCAGATAATATTGTTACCGGATCCGCTTTGCTCGAGTCAGTGGTGCTGCCAGTAGCCTTGTTTGTACGTTATGCGGGTAATGAATGGTGACTGTAACGGTCTATCATCATCCTGGGTTTTATATGTACGCATTTTTGAATAATGAAGGATGTAATCCAAAATGGACGCGACGAAGCTGGGATTGTATATTACACTGGTCAACAGTAGTTTTGCTGTCTGATTTGAAAATTGGCGAACTTGGGATAAAAGTTTCACTCATCAAGATTACTTTTTTTATAAAAAGTGTGCTCTAGTTCCTGGATGTATTGAGCTTATATAACTTAGGAGTTTAATGGACACCTTCCCTAGTAGTGCCATTTTTGCGTTGAAAGAAATTACGAGGTGCATGTAAAATAGAAAGCGTATCTAATAAATGTTGGTTTATGGTTTCGAGGAGTCTAGACTACCACCCATAGGTGATTTTATACGGCCTCATAAAAATGATATATGTATTAAATCGGGCGTCAATGAATATGAGATTCAGGTAAAATACAGACGAGATACGAGCATGGAATTTTACTTCATCATTTTCTCAAAACCATTTGTTTTTCGTTAAAATACACTCAGTTTAAAAAGTCTTGCACCACCAAGTATAATATAAACATATTAATATTTATTGAATTCCAGTATACTATAGTATAAATATTGAATTGTGAATGTTTCTGTTATGGAACTAAAAAAAAATCACCGTGAAACCAAATAAGTAAATCCGTTTCGCAATCTTAAACAAAATATACAAGGTGTCCCTAAACTTAGTGGCATAAATTTAGGAGCAGATTAAGCAAGTCAAAATAAGACGAAAATCTAAATAAATATTTTTCCTAATTACGTAATACGTAATACGTATGTTTAAAAGTTACAGGGTGATAAAGTGTTACTTATCATATCAGTTTTTTTAATATAACTTCTACTATGGTAGACTTGGAAAGTTGATTTTTTGCGAAAACACATATTCACACATAATGACAATTGTTTGAGTGAACACAGTGTCGTAGAAACGGGGGATGCTTTAAGCTTATTGTCCCATACAAACTTTGAGGTTAGGTTTTTGTAACATTTGATGCAATTTATCGATTAAACAGTTCGGCTACCATTAAAAAAGTATACCTCTCAAACTTCGATAAAATAAACCGTTTCCGAGATATTTGAGATTACAATAATTGTTTTATCGCATTATTCAAAAGGATTAAAAGGTATATGATAACAAATTTTATTTTTTAATTGAAAAAACTAAAAAGGGCATTCCATGAACCTCGGGACTTTTTGCCCTGACCGTCACATTAAAAAAAAAATGTAGTTTTTTCAATTAAATTTTTTTTATCATATAAATGAATCCCATTGAAACCCTCCCATGAATGTTCACAAGCTTATTGTAGTCGCTGTTGAGGAATGGAATAACATATCTTAAGAATAAATAACCTAAATAACCTAATACGCATTGTTCTAATTGGGTAAGTCTCAAAAAACTTTTTTAAGTCATAAAACAGTCAATTACCTAATAGAAAGAGGATTGTTTGTTACCATTCAAAGCGCTAACTTCTAAATGGAATTACAAAATGGTGCAATACTTTTGAAACTGAGCGTATATTGAAATTAATTGAGCAGTCTGTTTAGATAAATTGTCGTAATTATTAAGCAATAAAGTAAAAAACGCAAGAGATATCCCACTTCTGATTTAATCAATTTCCTCTAACGTTCCTGGTACAAAAAATTATGATTTTATTTATAGAACACAAAAGATGCTTTCCTGTGCCAGGATCATTAATACGCATTATTTATTAAAAACAGGGAAAATTGTTTTTTTCTTTCGCGCCCAAGTATAAATATGTGCACCCGCTGTCATATTGTAGGCTATATTAGCTTCTAAAAAGCATCCATAAATTTATTTAAGTTACTTTATTCTCCTGCTGGCCGGAATTTCCCGTATAAATTTTTGCTAATGCGCACAGGATGAATTTATTATTTAATAAGTTCGGGTTTAGTGTTCCATCGGCTTTTTTAACATTTTAAAGTTTATAATGTTTTCAACGTTAGGTCGTCTATTTGAACATTTTAATGTAATCTTTTTAATTCTCTCTTTAATCTTCGATTATATTTTTTTTATAAGCTTTGAATGTTAATAACTTTTTCAATCTTTCCAATTCGAAATGAAGAAATACAAAGTCGCTAAAACAAAGAGAAGTATTACCGTTTCCCCATATCTACTCCGTTACGATGTAGCTGTTTTATGTCTTGCATTTTTTATTCGTTTTTGATGTTCATATATCGTTTTTATGATACCTGAATGAAGCAGATTACATTATGACATTAACAATGCAGACTTTTGTACATTTGTATACTCAGACCGGTCATGTTTGACAAACGTTCGCAAATTCGATGTTTTTTATTGTTTACTGGGGTTGTAAAATATTAATGAAAAGCAAATAAAGATCATTGTAGAAGTTTTTTTGGTGTTGTTTTACATTAAATACTTGTGTAAATGTGTACAATGTTATTAAGACTGGAAAACATAAAAATTAAAAGTGGTATTTAAAGGGGTAAAGAGTACAATACAGCAACTGGTACACTGTTTAAAATTTCATGACCATTTTAACACCAAATTAACACCATACATGGTCTATATCGATTCAAATCAAAATGGTTTTAAATATGGTTCCTTGGTCCAGTATAAATTCAAATACTAAAATAGTGTAAATTGAACTTTCACACAGTATTAAAATAAATTTTACCTGGTGTAAATTGAACCCCTTTTCAGTGTTACTATTATGTGTTTTTATTCAAATTAATCATACTGCACAGAAAAAAAGGGAAAAAAGGAAAAAGAAGTTCCTTGACGTATTACTAGTATATTACCAGTGGTATTATTCCAGAAAATTGAACCTTCAACTCGCTATAGCGATAATGTTTTTAGTGCGTTCCACTTAAAATACTTCAAGTATTGACAGCTGTTTCCACCTATTTAAGGTCTCTTTAGTATCGAACAACTTGTAGTGTCACACCAAAGCAAAGGACTACCTGAGCTTATATACTCTTCATGTCAAGTCAACAGAGACGAGATTTAAGAACATCACGCGATCCACACCGCCTTTGCCGCGATCGGTACACACTATGCAACCAGGAATGCACGGCAAATTGTTTTAATCGTTTTAACAGAGTGCCTTAGGTTGAAGTAAGTCTTATTTTACAAACAACATATTTAGTAAACTGAACCATACAGCGGGTTGGTTTCACTATAGTTTTCTGGGTTAATTTAACCAATTTTAAAAAAAATAAAATAACTATCTGGTTTAGTACCGTCAAACTAATATTTGTTAATATTAACCTTCCCACAGTTCATTTTAATACATACTTATAGTTAAATGCACTATTCCTTTTTTTCTTTGTATCTGCACTTCTCAAATATTTTTTGATAAACCTCGTTTTATCTTTTGCTATATATAACATTTTCAACCATAATTCATGGTATTTATATTAACACGATTTGGTGTTGGATTTTGACACCATTTTAAGATTACTCTTTACACCACAGATATTTTAAACATTGTAATCACTTCTGTAACATTTTCAAACAGCATAGCAACGACTTAAATCAAAGTCATTTTGCTATTTATCTTAAAACAAACTTTGATGCAGCAGCAGCAGCAGCAGCGTATAGCCGCAGGAACACAAATAAAAACTATTTAAAAGCACGAACATTAGCCTGGAGGTCCAATTTGTAGAATCTGTATTTGCCGTGTAATTAAATTCCTTGGTTAACCCTCTTCAACTTTTATTTTAACATTTTATTTTAGCCAGAAATTTGAATAAACTTCCTAGCGCCCCGGGCCGCGACCCTTTATTGAATTTGTGTCACTAAACCGAAAAAATGTTTGCGGTTGAAAAGAAAGCAACCAAACAGAGGTTAAGATTTTGGAGGACAAATAAATCCATCAGTCATTAAATGAAATAGGTATATCCATATTTTAAAGAAAAATTAGTTGCTGGTTTTACGAATTCTGACCCAAATTTCAATTTTAAATTTACTGGATTTTTCCAGTTAGTTACGATTGTAGCATTTTAGTTACACCCCGTATAAAAATACAATTTCAGTTCATTAATAATTATATTTGCTGTACAAATACAATATCGTGTATATTAAATTAGTTATTTGGCTTTATAATACTATAAATTTATAATATAACCACTAAATTCAAATTAACTTGTATATAGAATAATAAAATACTTCAATTTATTTCAAAATAATTAATGTTTAATAGGTAGTGAAATTAAATAAATCAATAATTTTATTAATCTGCAAATATTACAACTTTTTATAATTAAGATAGAAAAAAGTCTAGAGGTGTTAGATCTGGTGATCTTGCTGGCCATTATATGAAACCTCTTCTTCCGATCCACCTGTATGGAAAAGTGTCATTTAAATATTTCCGTATAATGAGGTGGTGCACCGTTTCATAGAATGGCCAGCAAGACCACCAACACCAACACATCTAGACTTTTTTTATGATGACATCTACTATTATGTTATTACATTTTTATTGTTTCAAGATTGTTGTATTAAACTTTTTTGGTTCAAGCATTTTCATTTAAATTTGTCACGATTTTATTAAATATTTATGAATTCTGACAATTTTCAACAATTTTCAAATACCTACTCCCAAAATTATGTACCTACATAACTCAGTTAAAAGTCCAACATTTTGCATGCGAAAACAGTAACAAATCAAATTTCCCGGCCAAAAATCAAATAAAAATTAGCATTAAATTTAATTAAAATGAACGAAATTAAGGGTTATGGTAATTAACATTATCCAAATTACAACAAATCGAATTATAAACCCGTTGTTTTTAATGTAAATCCATTTTCATGTCCGGTTACCACTAATAAGCAATTTTAACTTAATATCATATTTTCATTATAAGTTAATTAAACTAGTTCTACGATTTCATTAGTGGGCACTGATTTTAACAATGTATTTAATAAGCGGGTCCATAAATTTAATTTTATCGCAAAAATATATTTCTTCTTCATCTGTATCATCTTCTTCATCGGTATCAGCTTCAACTCTTTTAGAATTTTGTTTTATTTTAATATTCTTCTTATTTACATTATTTTTATGGTGGATTCAAAATTTTCTTCTTTTCATACTTTTTCCTTGACTTTACTTTTCTTCCTTCTCTTCCTCATCTTCCTCATTTGCCCTTTTCCTTTTTCCTCTTCTTCTTTATTGTACATATATTATGGTTGAATGAGAAAATGTATTGGCATATTTTTTCATGATCAACATCTTCTTCTTCCTATTTCTCCTCTTCCAGCACTTCCTTGTCTTCTTCTTCTTAATTGTACATTTTTGTGGTTAAATCACAATCCTAAAAGTGTTTATTTTTCATGTTCTTAACAAAAAGGTTCTTCTTCTTCTTATTCATCATTATCATCATCATCATTATCTTCTTCTTTCCTTTTTCCTATCTTCCTCTTCTTGTTCATAAAATACTTTTTATGGTTGAATCAGAATTTCAATATCATGTTTTTTCTTCCTCTTATTTATAAATACATTTTATGATTGAATGGTTAATTATATTATTCTATGTTATCATTAGTGTCTTCTTATTTTTGTTTAATCATATTTACTCTGCAATGACGTCTAATCAATTGATAATTGATAATCTGTGTACTGTTCGTTGCTGATCTCGTTTTTGGCGAGAAGTTGGACATGGTTGAAATTCAAAGTGGGTAAATGCAGTAAATTTGATCGTTCAGAGCTAAGCTTATTGATCTACGGCTAAACTTTACTAACCGATAAAACAACTTACTATTTTGATTTGATTTATATCCCTCCTATTTGGGGGATGTAGAGACGTGGTTAAAATTGTGACTATACAATCTATGCTATATAGGTTTACAAAGGAACTTATATTTTGCAAATCTATTGATTTTATTGCCCAGCTTTGTTTCACCGATTAATGCTTAGTCCTAATTATAACTAGAAATTGGCCTAGTTATAAAATGTTTTGATTAATAAATCATCATCAATCATCTCCACAAATCAAATACTATACGGGGTGGTAACCTTGGCTAAAATAAATTCTGTATTTTGAAAACAAGTAAAGTTAAAAATTTTGACCTCAATTTTTTTGCCTTTTTTAGAAAACACAATTAAAAAAAGAAATGAGTAAATTCAATATGAAAATCATTAATTTTTCAGTTTGTTGGCACATAAAATATGGGAACATTTTATATTTTATAACGCGATAAATCAATATTCAACTTCAGCAAATGTAATAGCTCAATGCGTTTATTCGCTGCTAAAATTAAATTCAACATAAATTTATCAATTGATTCATATCGTTAACTCCAATAACGAATAAAAAATGAAAAATATAAAATTACAATGAATTTAAATTTTATACTTCACCGGATAAGCCGGATACAAAATATTTTCGTTGCAATGATGAATTTTAGTTCGAACCAACATTTACCCAGACGATTGGATTGCGTGGATTGCATGTTCGTCAACGATTTCATATTTAATTAGAAAATAAATTACCGGCAACTGGGACATCAAAATCGAATCGAATTAACTCCCCCTTCTGTTAATAAAAAGCACTTCGACAGCAGACTTGGGCGCTTCTTGGGGCGCACCTTCTTCACACCGAAAGCGAAAAAAATAACCGTAAGCCCATTTAATCGACATCAAATCCAGTTATTTTGCTCGGCGAACTTTACGGACCCTCCGGCTTTTTTCCGCCATTTTGAACAACAATTTTGATGGAAAAATATTAAATTGAAAATCCCATGCGACACAAAAATATATGAATGAGTGGTAATGGGCACGATATATGGGGCAGTTAATTTTAACATTTAAATTTCTAAGATTACGAAATATGAGATTAAATTTTAAATATTTGTGTTAGTTGTAAGTTTTCACTTTAGAATTCGATACACCGCTTTATTTTGTTTATTATGCTATTATTATTATTATTATTATTATTATGCTATAGTAATTTATTTAAAAAGAGCGTGAAAAAAAACTAGAGCCCACAGTAGATTTCAGACAGTTACGGTTTGCTGTTTGAGAATAGTTGAGAATAGTTGAGTTCTTTAACTGTTGTAAGGGAGCGAATTTAACTCTGAATAAACAAGTTAATAGTTTAAATATAAAATAAGTAGTGGTTTATTAACTAGGTATATTTGTTTTATTTTTGACTTGTCAAAGCCATCTAAATTTTAAATTATAAATAAAACTAACAATTGGCTTATATTTTAATATCGCTTCTTAACTGCATTAAATTTTTTTTTATATCTTTTACATAGATAAAAATAACAAAACAACAACTAGACTGAAAAGATGAAGATTGAGACTAAATTTGCTGAAAGTTTTAGATTTTTATTTTTTCCTCAACATGATGATTTCTGAGGGCAAAATTGGCTAATTTTGAAAATTATCAAGTTTCAATAATTTTTTTAATAAAGAAAATGATAGTCTAGAAACTTAAAATAATAGTTACGTTTTCTATTGTATAAGTACTTGATACCTAAAAAAATAACTTTCTAGATTTAGTAGAATAGGCACGGGAGCCAGACAAAAATCACAAAAATTGGCAAATTATCATGAATCTTTAGTGGTTTACCATTCTTTTATGAGATTAACTAATTGGATAATAATAATTTATATCGAAAACACACTTACTGAACAGTAAAAAAAAATTAAAATCATTTCAATATTTGTCACAGAAAAAAAGTTCTGGACCACTATACTGCCGTGCTTAATGAAAACGCCGTAACCAACAATTTTGCGATTTTTGTTTTACGGCATTTTCTACTAGAACACTTCATCCTGCGTCTATCCCCGTTACTCAAAAAACCGTATCTATATATATACGGTTTTTTGAGTACCGGGGATAGACGCAGGATGAATTGTTCTAGTAGAGAATGCCGTAAAACAAAAATCGCAAAATTGTTGGTTACGGCGTTTTCATTAAGCACGGCAGTATAAGAGAGTAAGAAATTGACACGATTTCAGATTTCTAAAGGGTGCCGATTAAAAGTAAAAAATCCAAAAATTAAAACAGCAACGGATTTTCATATTTGATACCTAAAAGATCATCCTCAATTTTTTTTTATCAAAATAAAAAATCAAGCAGCGCACCCCATTTGGTGTTTTGATTTGGAGTGACTCTATTATAATCTACAAATCTAGGTAACAAAGATCATAATGAGTGGTTAATTATGTAATATTTATTATAATCATCAATTTATGTTTATAATTATTATATTTATATTTTACTTTGACATAACATATTATATTGTAAGATAATGTACATATTTATATTTAACTTTACATACTTTATTTTGTACAGTTTATCTTATTTTATTATTATTGATAATCTTTTTATTTTGCTATATTTGATTTGCACTGACATATTTTTATTACTTTATTATACCTGATTGTATTTGTTGTTTACGACTGTAAAATTAAATTGCCGTTGTCCACTACTGTATATATTTTATTCCCATTCCCCGTTCGTTACAGAGTCATTTTTAGAAATACTTTGAAAAAACGAGTTGATAGGCACTATTTAAAATTAACACCATTTAACACCGTTTCTGAAATTGTCAACAAAGAATTTCGTAAATAATAATAATAAAAAAAATGTTATGAATTGTGGTATGGAAGAAGGCAAATTAAAACGCACGTTTTTAATAAACACTTTAGGAAATTTAATTAAGATTCCCTGTTTCGGTCTTGGTCTTTGCAACAACATATATATATATATATATATATATATATATATATATACATATATCAACTAAATAAAACCAAAATGCATTTTGCATCGGGATACGCCTCACATATTTCATGCGGCATCTTATCCCTGGGGATAAGTATAGACGTACATCTGTACACATACGAATATATCTCATAAATGGGAAGACATATTTCCCGCCATTTCGCTATATCTAGTTATAAATTTCAAGCGGGAATATATTTTTAGTCACATGCACCCGTAAACTAGACCATTTATTAAGCAAAGCTGGTAAGTAAAGTTTTAAATATTTTGTCTTCACATGCTTTTGATGGTTTCGGTGGTTAAATCTGTTCAGTAACTTGTATTTTTGAATAAGACTGATCTCCGTTCAGCAGTATCATTAAAAAGTTTCATCTTTCAACAGTTTTCACGAAAAACGGATTCTTCATGAATTCTTTTGCATTTTCCTTTTACCATCATTTCTTTAGTTTTTGTGGACAATCTGCGGTCAAAAATTCCAAATCTATTTGAAACCAATGATGTCGTTCCTCTATACAATTCTGAAATTAAATAAAATAAGTAGATAGAACAGGTCGAGCAGAAGACCATGTTTGCCATTGATGGGCCCGAGGAAATGCATTTCTAATTTAAGGAAAAATGTCGTCCCATTCAGGAGAAGAGACACACACATACATGCATATGCACATGGAGGAGTATGTCTGTCTGTCGACAAATGTTTGCTTTTTAAATAGATATCAGGTTTCCTATTCATGCACTTCCAGAGAGGAAGCACACAGCAAAAGCGTGTGTTTATATTTTCATCCGACGTGCGGGTGGCACTAACCGAGGGGGTGGGCGAGGTAATTTAATATTTTAACGTGTTTCGTTGGTAACAAGAGCCGCTTTGTTCACCCCTTTTAAACCCCTTATTATTTCTCAATTAATTTATATCAGCATAGGTTTTATGGGTAAAATTCACCCTAATAATCTTGTGGCTCTTGGTATAGGTATTGTAAAAACAAATTCGACTAAAAATATGGCAATAACTAGGAGATTGTATGAGGTAGGGGGTGGATATTGCAAAAGAAAATTAGTATTAAGTATTAAAACAAAGAACACAAAACAATTTTCATTTGAAAAAGCGGTCGTAAAACAACCAAATAACCTAATATAGACCCAACATTGAAAAACATGAACCGTTTAATGGCCCCGGTTATTGCTTATCCGAAAAGGATAAAAAATCCAATAACAATTATATTGGAGAATATAAAGGTATACTGCCTTTATTCGATCCAAATAAAATCGGATTATATGTCCATAATTAATTAATAGAGCCTCTATTGCAGAGGTTACTACACTGTTATAAAAATCAGATTTGTTAACGTGAGTTTGTAGTTTGTTAAAAATATTTTGTAAAATTTTAACATAATTTGTTGTAGAAAACCAGTTTTGTAAAGGTGTTTAAAAATTATTTCGTTGAAAAAGTACAACTGACTTCAGCGTCTGCAACTTATGTTTCTGCTTACTTTATTTTAATTCGTAACGTGTTCGTAACAACTGTCCAGAGTGTTTATAATATATTACCAGAAATCAGTTTTCATTGTTATTCGGATTCCTTATACATATTTGTAAAATAAACTAAGTTTACAAAAATCATGTAAATTATTGTAATTTTACAAAAAAATAAGTATTTTCTGTACATTTATACAATAAACTTTTGTGTATTTGCAAACATATATGTAATTATGGAAAAATGTAAATTTTCCTAGCATGTTCATGTAAGTACGAGGCAACACGTGATATGTTTTAGAAGTGATTTTTTATAATTCTGGTAAGTATGTGATAGTTTTAATTTAACCAACGATGTTTTTTTTGTCCTTTTTGTACATGTAAATGTACTTTTAGGAATATTGAAAAGTATAATGCCCACCAGTATTTTCATAGGACTACTACAGGCATTTTGTTTATACACAGACTGAAATCTAGTGTTAAATTATTTAATTATATTTTATTTCATTCCCAAATACAAAAGTTTCATATAAACTTTATATTATAAAGCTTAAGCAACAACATTATGGAGAACTATTAAATATTAGATACATGTTCAGTAGACTGGGCAAAAAAAATCGACTATTTTTTTTTGGAAATATTGTTTGGGGCGACAAAAAAAATTATGGTGAAAGTTTGAGTCCATAATATTAATATTAAGAGGTCTATCATCGCAATTTTAGATTTTTTTTCCTGAGCGAGTTTTTGTCTCAGAACTCCCAAATCATTGAGTTTAACAAAATTGACTTGGGAATATTTTTTAAAGAAAATTGAATGCTCTACAAAAAAGGTTTGATTGGAATTTCCCGTCAGATGAACCCTTTTCTTACAATCATGCCTTAAAAATTGGTATAGTTTTGCAATTTGATCTTTTAACTTTGGAATTTTGTAATTCCAGTAGAAATCAGTACTCTAAAAAAACGATAAATATTCTTATGGGAAATCAAATGCTCTACAAAAAAAGTCTTTTATCATTTTTGGCTAAATTCTCTCCATCAAAAGTTATTCAAGGTTAAATTTGAAGTCAAAACGAAATTTTAACCTTGAATAACTTTTGATTAAGTGAATTTAGCCAAAAATGTTAAGAGGCTTTTTTTGTAAAGCATTTGATTTCCCATAAGAATATTTATCGGTTTTTTATGGGTACTGATTTTTACATGAATTACAAAATTCCAAAGTTAAAAGATCAAATTGTAAAACTATACCAATTTTTAAGGCATGATTTTAAGGAATCTGACGGAAAATTTAACTTTAACCTTTTTTGTAGAGCATTTAATTTTCTTAAAAATATATTTTTAACTCAATTTTGTTAAACTCAATGGTTTGGGAGTTCTGAGCCTAAAACTTGCTGAGGAAAAAAAAATTAAAATTGCGATGATAGATCTCTTAATATTAATATTATGGACTCAAACTTTCACAATAATTTTTTTTTGTCACCCCAAACCATATTTTCGATATACTTTTCAAAAAAAAATAGTTGATTTTTTTGGCCCAGTCTAATGTTCAGTAACAAATTGTTTCTATGAAACAAATAATATTGCGGCTATTCGTTTACATCTCATATTTTATCTAGTAACTTTTTTAAATTATTTTTAGATTAGGTAGCTGCATGTAAAATATGGGAAATACACAAAATTTAATAATAAAATTTGTAATATCACATATCATTTTGAAAGTTTACATATGGTTAGTAAAATTACATGCTTAATGCCATGGATATTCATGTAATATTTTTTACAGTGTAGTACTATATTGTACCAAATTTATGTATAATTTGATGATTTCAGAATGATGTGTTATTTAATTGTGTATATTTTATTTTTCTGTTCATTTATGTAGGTATGTGTTAATTTTTTTGTTTAGGAAATTGATTAATAAAGCAACATTTCATATTAATTTTTTTTTCATTTAAGTACCCAATTTTTCACAAGTAATTTTGATACTTGGTCTACAAAAAGGTTTCTAAATTAAATAACATAAATAACATAAATAATAACAACGTAAAGTTACGTAGACCTGGATTAACAAAAAATCTGGTTAATATTTGGTTAAAATCAAGAAATATTTTTTAACTGTGTATTTTACAAAAATTAGGATATTATAATAATAAATGCAATTTTCCATTTTAACATTGGTCTAAAAAAAGTTTTTTTTAATTTTAAGTAAATTTATATCCCGTCCAGTGGTTAGAATACCTAGTTCTTAATATGATTAATTATTAATTAATTAATATGGGGTTTTCAAAGATTTTCCCCCAAATAATTCATTAAAAAAAAGAAAAAAAAATCTTATCTACAGTCTGTTATAAAACCATTTTCAAAACACGGCAAACCCCATATTTATAACTTAATTCACGTTTCCTTCAACTACCTCAATTCGTATTTACTAACAATACACCCTGGGAAATTACTAACATTTGGTTCGCTCATTTATTATCTTCAACGTTAGGTTACGAGAGTTTACGATTATTATATTGGCTTCATTCCGCACCGCAATTCTCCACCTAGCGACATAAAGCAGTTTATTAATATTATAAAACGAATTCGTACGTAAAGTCTTATAAAGCTAAATGTTATTTTATTTGCAATTTGATAATAACACGGCTTCTCATACTGCAGTCTCTATGGTTTTAGTGGTACCTAAAAATGTATGTGTTTACGTTATATGAGGATGGCTATAAAATTCAGTTTACCATCCAGTTAATTTATAAATTATCGTTTTCGTGATTGTTTATCGATGTCATAAAATGTTAGATAAATATAAAATATCAGAAAATACTTAATTTGGGTCTAACATTGACTTTACAATTATTTTGGCTCGCTTTGAAAGTTTACCTCTGCGGGAGATAAATCGATTGTTCAGCTTTTCCCACTTTGAAAGTGGAAACTTTTAAAACCAAGTTTTCCATCTTCAACTTTACCGTAATCAGGTTTTAAACTAACCTTCGAACGCAAGCTTTTGTTCGTCACAAATTCATTTTTAAAAGCGCCCATACCATGGGAAATGTCTAATACGTTGAATATTTGATATAACCTACCTTTCGTAAACTGAATATTTTGTTATACAGCGTTGCCATGGCTTCTAAAAACAAATTTACAACATAATATTACAACATAATATTATTATAAAATTTACAACAAACCTTGTTATTTTATTAAGATAATAATATTATATTATTATATTATTAGCTTTTGTTGTCAATTTGTCAAAAATATTTCATATATTCATCGCACATTGGCAACGTAGCATTCAATTTGTTTTAAATGGCATCAGTAGCATCAGCTAAAGAAGCATCGCTAGTAGCGCCACCACTCGGCCGTTATCATCGTAACAAAACTACAACTTTTAATAATCAGCTGTTAAACGCTTATGTTACATATTGGAAAAAACCGTGGCACGATTTGTTGTGTTGTTGGGTGTATTTCGAGAGGAAATCCTGGGTTAACTTTTTACCGGTTTTCCAAAAAACATTGTATATATTAGATACAATAAATACACATTTTAGTAATGATTAACGTGAAAAGTGTAAACATTTCAATTCCGTAAAAATCGTCAAACAAATAAGTCGTCTAAATTTAAACAGCATTTAGCATTATTAAAAGCGTTGATTAAGAAAGTGTCCACTCAACCGTAAAATACCATTATATTATGTATTATGAATTCGTAGCTATATTTTGTTGTTTAAAATGCAGTGTAGGCGTTTTTTAGAGAACTCAAATATAAAAATGTTCGATTTTAAGGTTATGTTTGTGCAAAAATAAGTTTTTATTAATTTCTTAAAAATCGCCAAACTTAAATATAAATTATATTAGGTAAAGTTATCATTACTTAATTTTGCACCAACAAATGTACTTACCAAATTAGATCCTTTGGCAAATCATAAAAATGCAACGATTTAGTTCTTGAATTTTATTTACAATTAAAAACACAATAATTAACCATGATCCCTTAAGAAAAATACACACACTAACGTAACTATATAAGCATTTAAGCGTTGAGTTTCTTAATCAATGATGTAAACTCTCTAAAAGTGAAACAGTGAAATTTTCATTATTTCCGTCAGTGAGTTATTATTCACTGTAAAATTAGTGTTTTTCAATATAAATTAGTGAAATTTTAACTTTTCCAAATTAGTATTTTTTATTATCACTACTTTTCCGAAACTCTCGACATAAAATAGTGAAATTTTAACTTTTTTGAACTAAATCTATTTCACTAATTTGTACAGTGTAATTTCCACTAAATAAATTAGTGCAAAGAAATCGCTACATGAAAAAGTGAGTATTCACTAATTGCTAGTGGTATACTTATCACTGCGGCAAATAGTTAATAGGCACTGTCAATCAGTGAAAATCCACTGTTTCATTTTTAGAGAAAAGAATAATCAATCGAAATCGAGTACTAAACCAGTTTTTTAGATTTTCCTTGCAACGTAAAACACAAATAACGTGCGCGATTTAGCTATGCAATTGAACAAAATTTGTCGAGTAAGACTTCTGCCTCTCTTTTGAGAAAAAACGACCTATTTATTTAAAAATGATGTGCAGTTCGTATGCCTTAAATGTATTGTTGACAATTTTTAAATTCACACAATGCTATCGAAGTCCACCAGATGGCGCGCGCGTTGCAAAAACTTCTTTAGCGTATAGAAAGCTTTTATTTTGTTAATTTATTGTTTGTTCTTTGATTTATTGCCTTTATTTAACGCATTATTGAGAGAAAATATAGACAATATTACCAATGTGGACAGTTTGGACAACCAATAATACTTTTCTATATGGTAAAGAAACATATCAATAAAAAAATTTCCTTTTATTTACCATTTAATTTTTATATTTTTTAATAAAACTCAGTATATTTGTTAATAACTGAATTTTTATATTTTAAAATCATAAAAATTTGTTAAAACATTAAAATATCTAGGTACTATGTTCCACATAAAAAATCACACTGACATTTAAATAAGGAATGCAGTCGAAGAATTAAGGTTATGTTTCTCAATTTAATGTTAAGTTCGTCTTATTTTCTGAAAATAATACAATACATATATTAGTATAGTAAATTATTTTTCCATGGTATCTATACCATATTCTATAGTCCATATTCTATACCATATATAGGGTTGGGAAAATTTCACTTTTTGCTTGTACTTGAAATTTCACTTGAAATTTTCATGACATTTATGATGTTTATTAAAATTTCCTAAATTTCTGAAATTTCATGAAATTTATGAAATTTATTGAAACTTTCAATAAACTTCAATCACTTTAAGTGTAATATATTAATATTGAGATAAGCCCACTCGGGGACCATGGAAAATTGCTTTTCTTACCTCCTACCCCTCTGTGGGCCCCTGCACCAATAATATTTATATATATATTTATAAATAGTAAATACCTATGTTTACCACAAATTTCTTGAGATTTCCTTTTAAAATATTTTTAAAATTACTAAAACTAAAAGAGATATAGCACTTTTTGGTAAGCTAATGAGATTGTGCCACTTTCATTGTTTTATATTTATATATATTTATTATTTTTAAATATTTTACTGAAATTTTACGAAAATTGAAGAAACTTTATCAAAATTTTATGAGCCAAAGGCATTTTTTATCCGTTTTCCGATGCAATTATAGCAAAAGTAAAAGTTTAAATTAATCATGACTTAAAAAAAAATTGTAAAGTCTGATTTAATTTACAAATTAAATTGGTAACTGAATTAAATTATTTAAATTAATTTATGCATATAAGTAACAATAATTACTTATAGTGTATTCAAATCCAAGCCGAACTAAACAAAAACGCCCAGACGCTTGATAACTCGTTCTTATTGGTCGATTCGGAATCTGTTGTAAATTATTATTAAAGGTCCCAGGGGAGGCCGCATGTGAAATTTATGAGAAATTTTCAGTAAATTGCGAAATTTTCTGAAACTTTCACAGGCAATGTTAAAATTTTCGGATTGAAAATTTCATTTGAAATTTTTAAAAATTTCACTTTTCCAACTAAATGAAATATTTTAAGTTTAAAACTTTCAAAGTTGTCCCAAACCTAACCATATACCATATTCTATAGTCCATTCATTCTCCTGTGTAAACCGGTCTCGTTTTGCAACAAAATCCATTCTAAAATGGAATGGACTATAGAATAGTCAATTTTTAATAAACTACTTTCAATTGGGTTTATACTTTTAACTGTAAAAACTTGCATTAAAGTGCTGCTTATTTATTTAAATATGTGAAATTTTCGCGTAAACCCAACTGCCCCGGCATTTCAGTAGACGGACATTTGCTTTCAGAATTCAGCTATAAAGTGGCTCATATTTACGAACACCCCCTTGGTAAATACGGCACGTCACGGGCAAAAATGTGTACACACACACATATCATTTTTGCTATCGTATAATATAAGTATTTAAATTTCTCTGCGGACTTTCTAGAGTGACGCTCTATGTTTTTGATGACGCCATTTTTATTTTTCCAACGGAAGTGATATACTCTCGGGATTCTTTATTGCCCTGTGAACTAACTGTGAATAATAATACAGCCAAAAAGAAAAATAGTTTTAAGTGTATAATGGCATTTTTCCCCAAACAAAAAACATAAAGTCTCTGAAAAACTTTTTTATGCCCCTGATATATTTTGTCGACAAAACCGATAAAATCATTTTTTTAATAAAAATATGTCTCACAAATCCACAGAAACAAAATTTATATAGACGAATGAAAGGAAAAAGGAGAAGACATAAAATATTGATAAATAATGATGACCGAAGATTTAGTCTGAGCCCTCTAAAAATGGATCCTGTAAAAAAAAACAATATTATTTATGGAATTGATTTACCAAAAAAAGAACACCATTCAGACTAATTTTCAACATGACGGCTGGATGGTTTATTTATGATTTATATGTTTTTATGTTTTGTGTGACATGTTTTGATTATATATTTTATCCCATGACAAACTTCTTGACTTCGTTTAATATCTTAAACATCTATTTTAGTATTAAACCCATTTTAATGTATTTAAACAAAATACTTGAAAACTGCATATGATTTGCTTTCAAATGATGACTTGACAAACCACAAATGTGCTGTTTATCAGTACCCATTATTCAACAGATGAAGCCATCATACAAATTGTTTCACAAACAAAATAATTTAACCACAAAACGACACTAGGTACCAATGAAACTTAAAACCAGTAACACTGCTTAATTCATTATCATCATTAGCATTTCGAATGGGGAAGTTAGAAATGCATATCAGTGGCTGTTGGTTTAAAATTAACAGGCTTAGTTTCCAGTAACTATATCTTAATTTAAATTCAAAGTTGGAAACATTACACATTGATAAGTTTAATGTGGTGGAAAATTATTTAGTAGAATTGCCATGAACTTTAATTTTTACAATTTCATTCCAAGTTTATCAAATTACATCTGCGATTATACTGAAGTTTTTGTACGTATTTTTTTTTTTTACAAAATTTATCGATTTGGAATGTTTTGTGCTTTAGTTGTCATAAGTCATAAAACTTAACACAATAACGATCGAAACCCGTGGCAGACATAGTGACTGAGTTTGTTTTATTAAAGTTGGTAAAACATGTGTCTGAAGTATGGTGCATCTAGAGAGCCAGGTGGCTGAAATTTGCTCTGTGTAAAATTGTCTAATTTCTTCCATGTAAATACCAGCGCATACATCTGCAACGTTACAATTTTTTGGTGGTGAATCGTTAAATTTTTAATGGTTTTGCTGAAGTACACAAAATTAAAACTAGTTAAAAAGATAATTAGTTTTTTTTATTTACGTAAGTAAACAGTTATCGGATACTTTATAGTTATAGACAATTAACATTAATACTTTAAAAACAAGAGTTATAAAAATAGTTACCTTAAACTCAAATCATTAGATGACGCTGTATACAATTATAACTATCTTAGTCGGTAATAATATGGGACTACTTTATTTTGGGTCCAATATAGGACAAAATAGTTCCCACGTTACTTTGGTGGTAAGATTTTTGTTTTTTTGTTAAGAGCAGGGCTGTGTTTAAATTACAATAAAAAATATTTCTAAAAAGTGTACACTGTACAGATGTACACTGTACACTGTACAGATCACTGTGTGGTATAAATGTGTTCCTCATGGTTTAAACATTGTCACTTTAATGAGTTTTAATTTTAATTCTGAAAACAAAGAGTAAAATGGCCAGTGTCCAATTACTGGTTGGTAAAAAATGTCAATTTGTATTATTGGACATATGTCCAATATCAAACTCTACTTGTATCCCGGACATTTACCAGCCAATTCTTATGTAAAATTGTCCCCTGAACCCGAAAAGATCGACAAAAACTATAAAAGTTAAGCAGTTTTTGAGATATAGTCAATTCCATATTATATGTAAAATTGATTATATTTCAAAAACTGCTCTACTTTTATAACTTTTGTATAGTAATACATAGTGATTTCTTCGTCACAGGACATCTTGCAGAATAACAGTGATTTAAATACAGTGCATGATAGAGAACATAAAAAACTAATGGCAACAAAATTAATAAATTCGGAAAATACTTTTAACATACCACCCGAAAAAATATTAGATATATGTATAATCATCCTGTTCCGGCCTAAACATTATAAATGCTTCACAAACTAGAGATACCACACTTAATTGAAGTCAGATCAAGAAATTAGTAGTTACCTTCAGAATCCAGAAAAGGGATGAGGAATCCGAGAAAGAAATATATGAATTATATGATATTTACAAAAACTAAATAAAAAAGTTATCTAAAATATTCTTATTTTTACCAGAAAAAAACTAAAATCTTTAAAACAACGGCATATATAAATTTTAAATAAATAATATTCCTTATGCCTTCCTCTCTTTTGTGAAAAAACTACTTATTTATTTAAAAATGATGTCTGTATTGTCGACAATTCTTCACGTGTTAAATAAATTAAAAATACAAATACTAAATCAAACCAGATATTTTGTTAATAAACAAAATATTGACGCATTTTGGTAATAATAAAATAACTTTGTTTATGAAATTTTAAAACTTAAATTTAACTGCACAGTTCCTTTGCGTTCGTACAAACCAGTGTGATAATAATAATATTGTGTGTTGTTTATCTTTTAAAACGGGTCATTACTCTTAATTTGTCATTTATAAATACTTATCATCGCTGTTGATTTTTTATTAATTAATTTAATTTGCTCATAACTTTGTTTACTTTAGCACTTAGGCTCTTGTTTACCTACTCCATTTATCATAAATGGTTCAATTTAAACACCCACAATAAAATTAACAGGGTGCACCAAAATTAAATGGAGCGTTTTTCTCAAAAAACATTTATTTAAACTTTAAGTGGCAATATAGATAAAAAGACGATGAAACCATGAAAATAAACAAATCGAATGCGATCGACTAGAGGCAGTATTTCATATAAAATATTTTCTAATATCCTAAAACGTTGTGTAGCAGAAAAGGAAATTGAACATACACACCGAGTTATTGACGAAATAAAACGGCGCGTAGATAAAAAGAAAGCGGGAACCGGCAGAGTCAGCAGAAACCTTTGTAGGGTTGCATTAAGTTTTATTAAATAAAAACTGCGTTTGTACTTTTGAGTTTTTAAAGAAAAAACGGCCGTCTGCGCAAACTATGTACCCAAGTAGCACAATTGGTTAAATTAACGTTAAATTTACTTTGTGTCTCTTTAATTAATTTAAGTAATATTGGCAATTGTAGTGCAATATTATATTGCACTACAATGTTAAATTAACGTTATTTTATAATAATAGGGAATTCAATTTTAGTAAAATTAACATAATGTTAGTTAAATGTAACCACTTTTTAACTATTAAGTCAACTTAAACTATAATTAGACTGTTTAAGTGTATTTTAACTCTATATACCTATTTATAATTAACCAAATATGTTTATGTATACGAGGTGTGTTCAGAAAATAACGGGAATTGTTAAATTTCGCGGGTTCGGAGGGTCCGGTTGTCATAAAATTTTCTTTATTATGTTGGTATACATGCTCCCGAAGTATGATAAAAACTTTAGCTGTTTTCATTGTTTACTTTGTCTGTGACAGCCGCTAAGGTTAGACGTGTTTTATGAGCTCGGCGATTTTTCGTTCGTTAAAAGAAATGGATCAAAAAATTTGTATCCAATTTTGCTTAAAAAAAATAAAATATCTGTAAAATGTTAACAAAGTCCTATAGTGAGTCTGCTATAAGTAAAACAAGAGTTTACAAGTGGTATAAGAGTTTCCAAGATATATATATATATATATTAGTAAAAAATAACCTTTAAATTTACCTTTAGGTTATAACCTAATAACCTAATATATAGCAACCGCGGTTGGTAAATTTAAAGAGTATTTTTTAATTTCATAGTAACCTTTAAAAAATGAAAATGGTTCAATACAACTAATTGGTTACTTGGATTTTTTAATTTAATAACTTTTTATTGCAAATAAATGTTCTTTTTTTTACCTGTGTCGAGTAAGACTTTTTTGGATGTATTTTTCGATAATTTATATTGCATATTTTTAAAAAATAATGTTGTTTTAACAAACCCAAATATTCACAATGTAGATTAAAAATTAAAACTTTACTTTATACATTTTTAAATCAAAAACTTCCAACAAACGTGGTGTGGTTCGAGTAATTTATAATTTCGCTTTTTTGAATTAGTACTAAACACTTAACCCATAAAAAAGTAAAAAGTAATGACATTAAAAAGTTTTAAAATATATTTCGGGTAATATACTTTTCTCTACGACTACTTAAGAATAGTAACATTCTAGTGTAATTTTTGATCATAGAAAGGATGTTTTTCTGCAATACTGTGCGAGAATATTCCTACTCTTGGTTAAGAATGGTCACAAGTAACGACATCTCCTGACTGTTTAGTAAACGTAAAAAATTTAAAAATATTTAAATATTACTGTATTATTTATTAATTAAAAAATAATAGCAGTTGTATAATTAAGGTTTAGGCACAAAAAATTGGTTATATTTATTGTTTTTCAAATATACAAATCAAAATTATAATAAATTTGATATTAAAATGATAAACCAGTTACCTACTATACCGGCTTTGAAGTTTTGACAGATTCAAAAAGTTTAAAAAAAGACCTTTAAAATGTAGAAAAAGAATAGATGTTGACATAGATAAATAAATAAATAAAATAAAATACTTTATTTTCATCCCAAGAAACATACAGTTTATAGAGGGACACCTCTAATCATACAATTACTTGTAAAATTAGTTTTGTATTTGTTACAATGTTATTTTTTTTATTAGTTAGTGTAAATAACTATTTTTAATTATAATAAAGATTTAGGCATACCATTTGTTTAAATTTATTATAATTTACATTATAAAATTGTGACGGCACAAAATGGTTTGACAAGACAAAAAACTTAAATGTCAAAAACTGCTTGGTTTCTTTTCTCTGTTTAAAATTATATAAGCGTTACTATTCTTACGTAGTCGTAGAGAAAATAATGTCTGAAACACGTTTGGAATAGCATATTCCACTCTCGTAAAACCGTCACACTCGCCTTCGGCTCGTGTGTCAAATTTTTCCTCGAGCGGAATATGCTGTATTCCAAACTTGTTACAGAATGTACTATTCTGCCAAGCTTTACTTGACAGTGGTAATTACCATCATAAATTTCGCTTATAAATTTCAAGTTTTGTATATAAAATGTTGGGAATTTTTATTTTTACCAAATAAAACGGAATCGTTAAAACCGAAACGTAGCGCATTAGTTATGCGGAGAATCATAAATAAACTCTTTATATCTATTTTTCTTCATTAAAAAATACTTCAAGAACATGCTCGACTGCTGCAACCGGTCCGTTGTAATATTAAAATACAATGGTGGTTTGCTCCGCATTTGGCTGTAAAAGTTATATTAGTTATAGTGAAAACTTAAAAATAAATACGTTTCATGGGTACTCTGATTTCACTCAACCCTTTTTGGACAAAAGCCGTAGTTAAATTAAATTTACTAATTAAGGTGTGTATATATTATTAAAAGGTTTTATTCATCTTTAATGGAATCTTGAATTTTAATTAAAACTGGTAAAATTGTTGAATTAAATTTTCGGTCCGCTCAAAGTTATGGGCGAGCATCTAAAGAGAATAATAATATCTAATTTGGAGCTTATAAATATAAGTTTTATATTTTGTCTACTCCCATTGCATAATTTTGTATACATGATAAACATGCTTAACAAAGGGAATAATGAACTCATTATTCACGTTGTTAGGCATCAGTGATTGGCCCATTTCAATATTCACTGTGAATTGAACCAATCGGGTTTTAAATTGGTAGATGGGGACTGTAATAACATTTAAAATTGGTAAAAATGAGGTTAACCACTTGACAGATGTCAGATTTTATTTAATTATTTTTGTAAATCTACTTAAAGAATTTAAGAATTGTCAACAATACATTTAAAGCATACGAACTGTACATCATTTTAAATAAATAAGTAGTTTTTTCACAAAAGGCAGAAGTCTAACTTGACAAGCACAGCTAAATTGCGCACGTTATTTGTGTTTTGCGTCGAAAGTAAAAACCAAAAAACTTTGGTATAGTTTTCGATTTATTATTCCTTATATCATTGATTAAGAAACTCAACGCTTATATGCTTATATAGTTACGTTAGTGTGTGTATTTTATCCAAGTGATCATGGTGAATTATTTTTTTTTAATTGTAAATAAAATTCAAGAATTAAATCGTTGCATTTTCATGTTTTGCCAAAGGATCACATACGGTACGTATATTTTTTGGTGCAGAATTAACTCATAATAACTTTACCCAATATAATTTGTATTTAAGTTTGGACATTTAAATCTAACAAAAAATAATTGTTGTACAAACATAACCTTAAAATCGAATATTTTTATATTTGAGTCCTCTAAAAAACACCGACAACTGCATTTTAAAAAACAATATATACATACGAATTCATGATAACATAATATTATATATAAATTATAATATAATACCGGTTTTTGGAATTTTACTGTTGAGTGGAAACTTTCTTAACCAACTCTTTTAATAATGCTAAATCTTTTTTTAATTTAGACGACTTATTTGTTTTATGAGTTTTACTGAATTGAAATGTTTACAATTTTCACGTAAATCATTACTAAATGTGCATTTATTGTATCTAATAAGTACAATTTATATTTACAGGGACTGTATGCAATTTATTTCTCTATTCGGATTTCCACTGTTTGTTGGGAAACCGGTAAAACTCAACCCAGGATTTCCTCTCGAAAAACATCCAACAACACAACAAATCGTGCCACGTTTTTTTTACGATATTTTTAACAATTTCCGGCTTTATTCTCAAAAACACTGGTTTGTAACATACGCGTTTGACAGCTGATTACTAAAAGTTGTAATTTTGTTACGTCTGGCTATTCGAAACACAAATTCATCCTCATGAATAATAGCGAAATTATATTAATAAAAATGTATATTTTGTGTTTTGTTGGGGATGATGTGTTCTTTACATGATCTTGTTCATGACTAAAATCTTACAATGCTAGCATAGAAACAAAAATTGTTATGTTGGTTTTACAGATGCTTCAACAGGATATTTTTGCCATCTTTCCCTTTTAAGGTAAAAAACGTAGCGATCTTTCTAAAAACACAAAGATAACCAATTTCGTTGACTTATCAACAAATTTTTTTATTTAAAAAACTTATACAAAGAATTTTTCTTTACCACACAACATGTGTTTTTTCGTGATTCCTATTCATTGATCGCTTCAATTTTTCAATAAAAACGCATAGACATGTATTTTATTTTTAGAGAGTGTGCACACTCTCTAAAAATGAATTAGTCTAAAATGACTAGTTACAACAGTTACACTTATACCATGGTTAATAGGGTGTTTCATTGTTTATCACCGAAACTCCACAAAAATGTTCAAAACATCGAAAAAAAATTTCCCTCAAAGTTTGAGCCCTTAATTTTGATTTGAAGTACTTCCTTTTACATTTTGAATTTTTCCATTTAAAAAGCATGTATTTTCAATCACTTTTTTTAAATTTCTATATCTTTGCCGGGTTTTAAGCTATATTGTGGTTTATTTATTGTAACTTGTAAAAAATTTAATTTTCGACAAAAAAGTCCTTACCTTTATATCGCTGCACAGTTTAAAAGATATGAATGAGCAGTTTAATATTTAAAAAATTGTGTTTTCTTGAGATTAATTTGTCTTAAATTCGATTCCATGACTATTAAATATCTTGTAAACTGTACACTTTAGCGATATAAACATAAAAAAAATTGTAGAGAATGACATTTTCTACAACTTTTTCCTTTAAAATTTTTTGGTTAGAGAAGCCATTCTCTTGAGATTTTTAAAAATATGTGAAAAAAGTAAAAAAATGACTTTCAGAGCTATATCAAGGTGAATCGAGTTGGAGAAAAATTTTTATAGGCTCTTTTAACAAGAGTTAAATAAATACTCTGTAAGTAACAATTATGCACAACAAGATATGGAAATTTTAAAAAATGTCATTGACTATTTTCCCCGTCTTAATTTCCACCAATCACAAACGCGCAATTTTGAATTACAAATGGTTTCTAGGTGGAAAAACTGTATGACAGCACCTGTCAGCAGTTTTTTTCGAGTTTACCCGCGGCAAAACTTGACAGCTGTTGTCACCAAAATTGCAATTTAAATTTTAATTGAACCATAAATAATTAAGTTTGTAGTATTTTCCGATTAAATAAATTACCTATTTTTCAGTTTTCAAATTAATACCTACATACATATTTATTATGTTTGCATGTAGGTATAATAGGTAGTATGTTTTGTAAGCTATGTGTATGCAGAATAACTGTTACTCATGAAATAGTCTTATCAAATACCATTCGGGTATCAAATTTTTCCTGCACATGTGAAAAAAAATCGAAAAAAACACAATGCTAAGTAATATTTTTTAACAAAATGCATTCGTGCAGGTGCAAAAATCCTCGTCTTCGTTAAAATATTACTTAGCAACGTTTTTTTCGATTTTTTTCCGATAAATTAGATGCTCTTATGATCACGGTGTGCCTGAACGAAGTTTAAGTCACATAAAAATGCCGCCAAAAACTGATTCGGGACCCTTTGGTGAATTAAAAATGATATTTACCAAAATCCTAGCTGCTCTTCTTTTCAAAACTTTTTGAAAAGTCATGATTTTTTTTTGAAATTTTTGTTTTTCTTAAAGTCTACCATTGACAGAGTACATATTTGTACACCGATTTTTATAATATTGCAGTATAATGTTAAGGAGATTTTAAGAATACTTTTTTATACTGTGCACATCATTTAATATATACAGGGTTAGCCAAAAATCGCTTCTTTTAATAAAGCAAAAGCGTAACTTTATGATTTTGGCATAACAAGCAAAAAAGATATATACCCACCCATGTTTTTAGATATTTTTATGTTTATCAGGCTACAAAATGGGATTCTTATTAAGACTTTATAAGAAAAATTGATTTTGAATAAAATTAAATAAAATAACATTTTTTGGAGATAAATCTTTTTTGTGCATTATGCTTTTTACTATATAAAAAAGTGATTTTTGGCTAACCCTGTATAAATCTAATGATGTGCTGAGTATGAAAACAGTATTCTCCAAGTCTCGTTAACAATATACTCCAATATTATAAAAATCGGTGTACAAATGTGTTTTTCTGTCAAAAGTAAGATAAACAAAAATTTTAAAAAAATAAGAATTTTCAAAAATTTCGAAAAGAGGAGCAGCTAGGATTTTGGTAAATATAATTTTAAGTTACCAAAGGATCCCGAACAAGAAACTGCAATCAATAAAAATCGGTGTACAAATGTATACTCTAGCAAAGGTAAACTGCGATAAACAAATAATTTTTTGAAAAATGTAAAAAAAAATCAGTTAGAATTTTGGTAAATACGTTTTTAAATCTCCAAGAGTGCCGATCAAAAAACTTTGTTCAAAATTAAAAACTACTCAAAAGCCTTAAAGCCTAAATTGAACAACATTATACTCTAAGCGTTATTTTATTTAATTTATTAAAAATCTATTTTTTTATAAAAGGTTAATAAGAATGCCATTTTGTAACCTGATAAACGTAAAAATATCTAAAAAAAAATGGAGATAATCTTTTTTTGCGTGTTATGCCAAAATCATGAATTTACGCTTTTGTTTTTATTAAAAATAAACGATTTTTGGCTCACCCTGTATATACCAAATGATGTGAGCAGTATTAAAAAGTATTCTCTAAGTCTCCTCAATAATATACTCTAATTTTATAAAAATCGGTGTACAAATGTGAACTCTGCCAAAGGTAGACTTTGAAATAAAAAAAATCATGAATTTTCAAAAAATGTCGAAAAGAGGAGCAGCTAGGATTTTGGTAAATGCTGCTAAATGTTCGGGTACACTAATTGCTATTGACAATAATTATTAATGGCTTCTTTTTCGACTAATTCATTATAGAGAGCACAAATCAAAACAAGTACTTAAACAAATCAAAAAGCTTACCTCGAAATCGAAAAAACACAATGCTAAGTAATATTTTTTAACAAAATGCATTCGTGCAGGTGCAAAAATCCTCGTCTTGCACTCATGCTTCTTCTTAAAATATTACTTAGCAACGTGTTCTTTCTATTTTTTCGGAAAAATAGATGCCCTTATGATATTACTTACGAAAATACATGTTGTTTTAAATGAGTCAAATTGACTATATCTCAAAAACTGTTCTACTATTCTAACTTTTCGGATTCAGGGGACAATTTTGCACGGGAAATTGACTGCTAAATGTTCGGTATACAAATTGCTAGTGACGATAATTATTAACGGCTGCTTTTTCGCTATTTTTGACTAATTCATTTATAGAGAGCACAAATTCAAATCAAGTAAACAAATGAAAAAGCTTACCTCGATATTCCTGAGGGAGGTGCGAGCGCAGCAGCTAGCAGAAACTCGAACCGTGCAGATTCTGGATAAAACCGACTGGCAACGATGAAGAGAGAACAACGCGCGACAGAGAACTGAGAGTATGTGGCACTGACAATATAACAAGAGAGCGAAGCAGAGCTGAGCAACACAACCAGACGGATCAGCGAGTGATGCCGGTCTGCGGCCAATCGCTCTTCGGTCCAGAGCGTTGCGATGCTGCCAGTGTTGCCAACTGCGAGGATATCATGAGTCGGAACAAAAAAAAACCTGAGAATTTTGACAAATTAGAAGTATAAGAAGTATAACTTCAGTAAGCCGCCATAACAGCAAAAAGACATCTGCCCGAAAGGCTGAAATGGAAAAATCTAAAAAACATTCGTGTTGGCAACACTGGCGTTGATGGGGGCGCTAGCGAGAACAGCGATTCCATGAACACTCGCAGGAGAGACGTCGTCTATTGATCAGCTAGTGGGTGATTTTCTTGGCTCTTTCAAAACGTTATTTCGTGCCTGCATCTAGTAGCCTGGATACCATGCTTGTGGGGCACGCTGCACTGTGGCCAAAAGTCCAAAAAGTCAACTTCATCTGATCAAAAAAATAATACACCAATGTAAAGAAAAAATCTTAATTTGTAAGGTTCCGAAAGAAAAAGTTAAGAAACATTTAAGGCGCTGTTACTTCTTATACGTAACAAAAATATAAAAAATATGGTTTAAATCAAGAATGCATGTAATATGATTTTGTATGTTTTTTTTAAAATTATTTTATTAATTTTACCTATAAAGTTATATTAAATAATATAATACCTTGTAAAATCATAAAATTTTACACTTAACTACACTGTTCAAAATTATTAACACCATAAATGGTCTATATCGATACAAACCAAAATGGTGTTAAATATGTTCGATGGTCCGGTGTAAATTCAAATACTAAAATGGTGTTAATTTAACTTTCACACAGTATTAAAATAAATTTTACCTGGTGTAAATTGAACTCCTTTTCAGTGTTAAATATTATGTGTTTCTGGTCAAATTAAATCATACTACACAGAAAAAAGGAAAAAAAGGAAACAGGAAGTTCCTTGACGCATTACTAGTATATTACCAGTGGTATTATTCCAGAAAATGGAACCTTCAACTCGCTAGAGATAATGTTTTTAGTGCGTTCCACTAACTTAAAATACTTCAAGCTGTTTCCACCTATTTAAGGTCTCTTTAGTATCGAACAACTTGTAGTGTCACACCAGAGCAAAGGACCACCTGAGTTTATATATTCTTCATGTAAGTCAACAGAGGCGAGATTTAGGAACATCACGTGATGCACGCCGCCTTTGCCGCGATCGGTACACATTTTCAACCATAATTATATTAACACCACTTGGTGTTGGATTTTGACACACCATTTTAAGATTACTTTTTACACCACAGATACTTTAAACAGTGTAGCTCTAAAAATGAAATAGTCAAAATTCTACTATTTGAATTAATAAATTTTTTACTGATAAAATAGTCGTGTTCACTTTTAAATAGTTAGGTTTTACTACATAAATAGTTTAAGGTTAGCTCAAAACAGCAACACAAATAATACATTCAACTTTAAAATATATTTTAAAGTTGATATATTATGAACAATATTTATTGACAAATAAATTGATTTTTATAAGAGCGGCTGATAGCCGAATGGGTTATGACAACAGCTTGACAAGTGACAGACCTGAGTTCAATCCCCAGCTGGGTCAAAACTTTTTTTAAATTTAAATCTACTAATTTGACTATTTCATTCAGTGGAATTTGACTAATTATTAGTGCTTATAATTAGTTATTTTTGACTAATTCGTTTTATCCCTAGGGATAAGTTGTGCGGTCCAAGTTGGTCTAGAAAAATTTTAGCCCAAAGATTATCAAATAAGGCTATATGTATATGGTTATTGATACATCTTTTGACACCTAAGATAAATATAGTGGTTTATAAAAGGCCGCGCGCTAAGAATTTTGTATTTAAGTTTTGTTATGAACTTTACTTTGTTTTAAATAACTTATTAGTTTCTTAAAACAATTCATGTAGCTATTTGTAATCCTTTACATCTTATTACCTCGAGGATCAATAATTAAAATAAACCTAAATTTTTAATGTTATTTCTTAATGTATAAATTAAAAATAATATGGATTAGAAAAAATACGTTTCTTTTAATAGGTTGTTAATTTTTTAGGGCTATCCAAATAATTCGAATTAAAAATATCAATTTGAATTAAAAATATCAATTTATTGGCGAATTAAAAAAAATATTTCACTAAAAAACATGTTCAATTTATTGGTATGTCACGAACCTTTTTATTTAGAATTAAAAATATTTAAGAATTCAGATAAATTATCAACTGAAAAATGTTTACAATTTAATTAAATACCCGGATAAATAATTTAAATAAACTTGAAATTTTAATGATATTTCTTAATTGTTTGAATTACAAATAATATGGATTAGAAAAAATATATGTTATACAAATTAATTTCTGATATCAGAAATTAATTTGCGATATCGAAAATTAATTTGTGATATCAAAAATTAACTTTCGATATCGCAAATTAATTTTGGATATCAGAAATTGAATTTGTGATATCGGAAATTCAAATGTGATATTTTTAATTGACGATTAAAAAATACTTTGGCGTTCCATAAAGCATGGTCAATTTATTTATTAATAAAACAAATAAAAAAACAAGGCTTAACGTTTATTAATAATTGCAAAAGTGATTATTTTTCTACAAAGTGTAATAAAAAAATTATTTTTTTTAAGTTTACCGCCTTATAAAACCAAATTTTATAAACATAAATTATGTTTCTTGAAACTAATATAAAGCCATTATTCTGCATGCACAAAACATACTATATGTATAATAACATGCATACATAATAAATTTGTAGGTATTAATTTGAAAACTGAAAAATAGGTAATTTATTTAATCAGAAAATACTATACAAACCTAATTATTTATGGTACAATTAAAATATAAATTGCAATTTTTGGTGACAACAGCTGTCAAGTTTTGCCGCGGGTAAACTCGAAAAAACTGCTGACAGGTGCTGTCATACAGTTTTTCCACCTAGAAACCATTTGTAATTCAAAATTGCGCGTTTGTGATTGGTGGAAATTAAGACGAGGGAAATAGTCGACCAAATAAATAACAAAATATGTGCTGCTATTAATAAACAATTAATCTGTGATCCAATGAATTAACATTAACTTTATTTAAACCGATAACCTCATACACATTCAACAACTATTTTTTTATATTATCAAAACTGATTTTCTAGACTTTGTATTAAATACGCAATACATATGAATTGTGCAGTTTACATTTGTTATGGATTAAGAAAAAGGAAAAAATATAAACTCATTTACTCGTGCAGGGGTTTAAATAAGAGCTTATGTTTGTTCTAAAGCAGGTTTAAAGTTTTATACTATGTTTGCCTAAGTTTAAATTTGCAAATTTTAGCGAATAACCAAGGATTATATTTCGTTTTACTACTTATTTATTTCTGTATTTATTTACTTAATTTTACAAAGAATTTTTTTTATATTTAGTCTAATAAACTTAAAGGTAGTGCTCGTAAGAAAGCTTTATACATGTTAAAGTAAGTTTCAGTTCCCATCAGGTAAAACGATTATGAAGTGAAACTTCAGTTGGGTTCATATTACATATTAACTTCAAAATTTCAACATGCAGTAGATGGCTAAAAGTTTTGACATTGCATATAACGTAAGTAGGATAATTAATTGCTACTTAACCATTAGTGTCATGGAAATTTTAGTATTAAAAAGGGGCCACGATATTCGTTAATAATGTGTTTTCATTGGGACGAGAGATTAGAGCGGATACTTTTAAAAGCTGAAAACCCTTTTGAAAAGTGTGGTAACCACTACTAATGCCTCTTCTGCTGCTTTTTTTAATGGCTTAAGCGTTAAAATCTTCAATGCCTTGCTTTGCCTCTGTAGTATAGTCACTATACTCTATACTATAGAGTGGAGTAAAATTGAAAAAATGGCGGATGCCTAGGGATTAATAATAAATCGAACAACATTAAAAGAGAGTGGACCTATCAGATCGCTGTGAACAGTTTCATGCATAATTTAATTATACATGACATCAATTTGAATATAAACCGAATAGTTGTTTATTTAAGGACTGGTTAAAAGGCCCCCACAGATTTCTTTTTCATTAGTTTGTATTGCCACGATTGGCACTTTTTTGTATCAAAAGGGTATCAAATGACTAAAAAACATATTTCTAAAGGTATACAAGTTATAGTATTAGAAATAACAAAATATATGTAGGTATTCAAAAATTTATTTATAAAAAATATTACAAAGTAGCTAGCGTAAACTAGGTACTGTAAAAACAAGAGTTCTATAAATAGTTACCTTAAAGTCAAATCATTAGATGGCGCTGTATACAATTATAAATATTTCAGTCGGTAATAATATATAACTTTTTTTGTTTGGGTCCAATATAGGACAAACAAGTTTGCACGTTGCTTTGGTGAGTAAGATTTTTGTTTTTTTGTTAAGAGCAGGGCTGTGTTTAAATTACAATAAAAGAGATTTCTAAAAAGTTACAGATCAGTGTGTGGTATAAATGTGTCCCTCATTGTGTAAACATTGTCACTATAATGCGTTTAATTTAAATTCTGAAAACAAACAGTAAAATGGCCAGTGTCCAAATACTGGTTGGTAAAAAATGTAAATTTCTATTATTGGACGTATGTCCAATAACTGTGTTCCTTAAATCATTATTTTTATATTGTATTAATAGTTAGATAAAGAATAGTGTTATTTAATTTTCTTCACAAAGAATCTTTGGTTGGGTTTAAATAGTTATTGGACAGGTGTCCAATAACTGTATTTCTTGGTGTCCAATAATTAGAATTTATTATAACAGTAATCCTGTTTATGGACGGTCATAAGTCCTAGTTAAGTAACGGACTAAGTGTGTTATGCAATCAGTTAAAAATTGAGGTCATCTCTATCCAAACGCCACAAGAATTTTTCAACCGGCCGATGCATCGGTTTTTAGACCATTAAAAATGGCATGGCTACAAGGAGTTCGTGAATGGCGAATATTGAATAAAGTAACATTAGCTCCACTTCTCGAAAAAATATTAGATAGGTACATATAAATCATCCTGTTCCAGCCTAAACATTATAAATGCTTCACAAACTTATCACTTAATGATATTTGCAACAAACTATTTCAGAAGTCAGACCAAGGAATTAGTAGTTACCTTCAGAATCCAGAAATATGTCGTCGTAAGGGAAAGAAAAATTCAGAGATTTCTATTCACTTCTAAAGAATATCAAGAAATGCATAAAAGAAAACTTTTGCTAAAAGAAATAGACAAGCACAAGGATGAAAAAAAAGAAAACGCGAAGAAAAAATGCAAACAAAAAGAAAACAAACCTACCTGTGGCCAGTTAATCAATTAAAAGTAAAGGTTAACATTCTACTGAATTTCAAAAAAAAATTCCTTAAGTAGTGCATTCCTAAGAAACATCAAGAACATATACCGGAAGAATTGGAAGATGATATACTTTTATGTCATCATATTACAAAGAGAGTAATGATAATGATAATTCTAATGGAAGTGAAGAATTTACTGATGCAGAACTGAATGAGGAATCCGAGAAAGAAATAGATAAAGTATATGATACTTACAAAAACGATGCTAAACGAGATGAGGAATCCGAGAAAGAAATATATGAATTATATGTTGCTAAGTTCTAGCTGTTGGTACCGCGGACTGGGATGGCCAGTTCAGGTATACCTGAACTGCTATAGCAACTACACCAAAAGATACAAATGTTATCTATATGCTTTGAGAAGCAATCTTAGATCTAGTAATAAAAATTAACAAAATTGAGTTTTGGCCACGTTTTAGCTCAAAATACTCGTTTAATAATTAAAATAAAAAGATTTATCAAAGGCTATTCCAGTATTTTTCTTCTCGCTATAGCTTATATAACTCTTACAAGCAAATGCAGAACAAACCACCATTGTATTTTAATATTGAATTCCTTTTCAAGCAACTTTATTTAAAAGCTTCGTATGTGTAAAAATATGTTTCGTATAATTAGGATACATTTTCGTATGAACGTACGTAATCAACATAAATGTTCTCATCGGCTTGCAGATTTTCTAGCGCACTTTCGGGCCACTCAATGCGGCCGTAAAAGCGGCGCGCCACTCGGGAAACCGGAAAGCACAAACGTACATTTTAATTTTGTTCCAGATACTCGTAATTTCGCTGCAAGTGAACTGGGACTGGGAATTTACCGTATACGGCCTTCTAAGCAGAAATGTACTGGATTTTTATCTTAAGTTACTGGGCCAGTTTATCATTATGACAACGGGTCTCGATGTAGTTCGAGAAGAAGTAAGTCTGGCGAGTGAGCAGGCCACAACTTCCGAAGTAGGAATTTACTTGATTAAGAATTAATTGAAGTACACTGTAACGCTTTTTGACCTCCTAAAAGTGACCTACGACATTTTGCAGTATCAATAAATTCAACAAACTGGTTGTTGTTACACACATTCTGGTTTAGTTAGTCCACTTATCATCGCACTAAAATACTATCAATAATAGTTTTGTTGATTGATTCGGCTCGGGTGGAAATGTAAACATACGTAAATAACGCTTAGTGCCCATCTGCAAATACCGTTCACCATGTTTGAACTGTTTCCTAACGATAACATTGATTTTCCTGGCACAATCCATCAAAACGGAAAAACCAGATAATAAAATGGTTTATGGGCAATTTCATTTACTATATTTAATAACCATAAGTACTGTTTTAGTGTTATATAACTTTAATTTATTCAAATAAACTATATGGATATCTGTCATTAAAGTCAGTTTCAAAATTTAAAAGTACACTATATTTCATAGTCGCTGTTTTGAAATCTTCAACGTATATAATGAGAAATTAGGTTTTTTACCATTTTGTAAACTTTACCTAAGAACTGAATATCGTTACAGGAAGCTGTCTCTTTCAATCCTCCGTTGCTACTTGAAAAATCTTCTCTTTGCTTTTGAAGAACAACTTTGTCGTCAAGCATTTTTAATAGCTATTTATATACCATGGAAGTAAAATAGTGCTTTTCCTCCCGCGAATAGTTTGATGCCCGACGCGAAGCGAAGGGCATTAAATATTCAAGGGAGGAAACGCATTTTCCTCCTGAGGTATGTATATAGTTTTTTCTATTACCTTTTAACGGTTTTAAGACCTTTTAAGCGGTCCGGTTCCTTTTACTAACCCGGTATGGGGCTATAAAATTATGACAAAATATTAAGTAGTTGTTGCGTTGACGACGTTATGTTGACAACGCTTTGTTGCTATGGTATTTTTGGAAATACAAACATAACAGTTTTTAAAAGCAGTCAGAATGTTTATCATAAATTTGAAATTCTTCCTACGTTTTGAAAATGAGTTCTAGCGAAGAAGACCTGCCGCAAGATCTTGCTAAAAAGGCAAGAATATTTCCTTAAAAATCGAAAGAGCGATATGAAAATACAAAATCAAATAGGGATAGACAAGGTACAAAAACTCTTGCTTATGTAAAATTGTTAAAAAAAGAAAGGGAGGAAATTTTTTTTCCTCCCGGGGAGGAAAAGAGGCATTTTCCTCCCTCGCTCAGGGGTGGAAAATTAAGTTTTCTAGTAAGGTAGTAGAAAAAATAATTTTCATGAAGATAAAAAATATATTTAAAGAAAAATTTTTGCCGGTCACTGTATATAATGGTAATAAATTTAAAATCTGTATACCAAATTGCAACAACAAAGAAGAACCGCTAGTGAAAAAGAACGTATGTCGACAGATAAGCGAAAATTAATAGAACAATTAAAAATCGAGCGGATAGATAACACAATGCACGGGTTCGTTCAGTTCGTTACACACCCGCCTCTGGCATCATCATTATCAAATATAACTCCCGACCGAGAAAATCAAATATCGGAATAACCTTTCGGGTAACCCCAGATCCCATTTACACCGTTACAACATCGAGTCGTTCATCACCCGCCCGCTTTTGTTTCGCACGCCCTCTACGTTTTTAGCACGTTAGGTGTAAAACGAAACGCAGCTTCTGATCCGTCAGAGGTGGTGCCTATATATTTGCGCTTACCAGATACTAATCGCAATTTTGGAATACTGACTTCATAGAAGATTAATTACATCGATAATTAAATTTGGGAGCCCGAATTAAAAGTGGAAAATTTGCGTGTGTCATCATTTTAAAATTTACGTCCAAGTTTCTAAAGAAGTCATACAAAAACAAAAGGAAATGAATTGCTAAATTTGATTCATTTTAACTATATAATAATATGTCATTTTACTGAAATCTGTCGAAATGTTGCGAATAGAGTTAATTAAGGGCTCGGCGTATGAAATCGAACCCCTGCAAACAAATTTCAATTACCCGAACCCGCAACAGTTCTCTGTTCGTGCTTTATTATTAATGTCGCAGTTAGCAAAAACTAGTTGATAATCAATTATGCACGTTAATGCCAAAATTGCACAGTCGCAGTGATTGAATCAAACTAGTCGATTTTAGCAAAGAAGCCATGGAAACATGAAAAATCACAAAAATTACAGAACAAGATAACAAAAGAAAAAATAATGGGAGGAAAAAACTTTTAAGCAGTTCAATCTGTTTTCATTTTAAACAGGCTGCCAACATCGGCAATGACTTGGTATGCGAAGCCGGTAGTTCACGCTGTACCCCCCCTCCCCCCGATAACCCTGAAAACCCTTGTCACACTAACAAATAGTCTAGAGACTCTCTTTCCCTCAGTCATCCGCTTAAACAATTCAAAGTTTTTCGGTGAGCACTTTTATTTCAAACTAAGATTGTACAAAAAATATATATTTATATATTTTAAGTCGCGCGATTTTCTATTTGAGAATGGTTTGTCTCATAGAATCCTGAAATAGGATTTTGCTGTAATATACGTTTTCTCTTAAACTTCATTGCCGGGCTTAGTATCATATTATTGATATATACAATATTTCAAGTCTAAGAAATAAACGAGAGGGGTGAGATCTAAAGATCTCGCTGGCCATGATACGGACAGGACGCGCATAGTGCAGTTGAAACCCAATGGTATCACTTGGTTGATCGGGACCTTCATTCTCATTGGGAAACATTTTTGCTAATGTGGGAAGAAGAGAGTTTTGCAAAAATTCCAAATACACTTGTCCTGTCATATTCTCGTCAAAAAAGAGAGGACCTATGATCCGATCTTCCACCATTCCTTCCCAGACATCCACTTTTTGACGGTATTCGGAATTTGCCTCTACTACCCAACGAGGGTTTTCTCTGCTCCAGTACCTACAATTTTGACGGTTGACTGTACCATTCAACTAGAAGGTAGCTTCGTCCTAAAAAAGTATTTTACGAGGAAAGTGTGGATTATTGTTACATAAATTCATCATGGTTTCACAAAATTGTAGTCTTCGTTCCTGCACGAGTCGAATTTTGTATAGATGGTACTTTTCTTTCTTCATAAGACGTAATACTGAGCGTTGACTGACTTAACTCTTAGCTGCAACCAGGCTAGAAGCACTGTGAGGATCTTCTTAACGTAACAAAATGTCAATTTTGATGTCTTCACTAATACTTGTACGGCCAGCTTTTGAAATATCTTTAACATGTCCAGTCTCTATGAATTTCCGTTCAATTTTACTAACCGTAGCACGAGTAGTGATAGGATTGCAATGAAAAATGAGGATATCGTGGAGCGTAATTTCAAAACATGATACGCAAAGTTTCATAATGATCATGTCGGTAGGAAAAAAGTCCTATTGGATTAAATCCGTGAATTCACGAAATTTGACGCTAACACTGGAAATTCGTGGCAACGTCGCTGACGTCAGATAGGAACGCTTTCGCCCGGTGCTACATAGGTGTGAGTGAGAACGTATGTAGCAAGCGTAAGGGTGAAAGAGACAGTGAATACGACGTTGCCAAGCGTTGCGACTGTTATTGGCGAAATTTTTAAAAGCGATGTTCTAGATTTGTATTCATTCACATACACTATAACAACGCCTCATGAACTGACAATGCAATTACGTTGCAAAATAATAAAAAAAAATCGCCTAAAAATGGAATTTATACCCATGTGAATTTTGGTTGCAAATAGTTGGCAACGGATTTTAAATCTAATGCTGTAGGATAGGACAGTTCTACCACGATCGAAACAATAAAACTCATGCCCGGACAACCTTAAATAGCCCATATTTAAATACTTCGAAATATTTGGAGAACGCTTAAGATAATTAACTGTTACTATCAGCCCAAAAGGTATAAATGTGCATATTGCTGCAATCACAATTTTATAATCTATTCGAATCTCCATCAAAAACAGAGATCCTACAAAAATGGCTGTAAATATGAAAATTGTACATCAAAATGTGCGTAATTGAAAAACAAAATCGACCTGTTTTTTGAGAAAAAAAAGCCGAATATTTCAATAAATTTGTTCCATACATTCGCCGGTCACTTTATATAGGATGCCAAGAACAGAGGCACGCAATAAGGCTAATATGCTTCTTCTATTAAGTTTAATGTGTTCTGGTTTATGTAGCGTATCGGTTTAAGGGCTAAGTGGCCCTTAGAGAAAGACGTGCGAAAAAAGTGCTTGCACTCGAAAGGACTGATTCGTGTATCGTTTCTCAACCTTGATAACAACGATTTCAAATGAAAAAAATGCTCTGTCTTGATACAGTTTTAAGTTATTGAAAATCAATAAAGACGCCTTAAAACTGGTATCATGGTATCTGTACCAGTTCTTCTTTAAATGTATAATTTGTATTAAAAATGCATTTACGATGTGAACCTTATTAAACAAATCCCTTGCCAAATTATCCTTATATCTCACGTTTCAATTTTAAAGCAGGCATATTTTCTTCTTGGATTATCTTTTACCACGGGATTTACATATTTTAGATTCCAAGGAATAAAATAACTACTGCGATATTCAATTTTAAACTGATACGTTTTTTCCTACAATTTTTAGGAATTCGACTTGAATGACTGTTTAAACAATAATTTTCCTTGAAAACCAAAAAAAAATCAACTTTGCACACAAAGCTTAATAGGTTTTCGGAAATTTATCATTGTAGATATAGTATAAAACTGAAGCGTTTATAAATTATCTGAATTTGAGAATGTTAGCGCTCAGTTTGCATATATTTGCATATAATCTACTGAATAATAGGTGTCCTTATAAAATTATTATTCCCAAAAAGAGACTACGCGAAGTGAACTATGTATGCAAATTGCCAGTTATGTGTTAACTGTAAATTTATATACTTCCGTTTATGTCTTTCATAAAACTAACCATTGTTAGTATTTTTCAAAACACTGTAGAAAAGGGTGGTCCGGTGATTTACGATACGTTTTTTCTACCGATCTACTTGTTTGGATAACTTTTCAGAATACTTAAAGGTCCAAGTAGAGCTTCATTCCAATACATAAACATAAACCAAACTTAGAATTTTATTTCAGAGTTTCCAGAAGAAGACGTAGATGGTTGTGACCACGGTACAAGAAAACCATGTACCATGGTACCTACCATGTTTTCTTGTACCATGGTTGTGACGTTATCCCAGATGTATCTTTACTCTCCCTAAATGTAGATTTATTTATGAACTTTTTTTTCTATTCTTCATTGATGTAGTTTTAAGGTAAGCACTACTCAAACTACTTAAAAAATCTTCTCTTTTTTACCTGAAGATATTATCCTAGATAGCCAAATTTTGTAGCATAAATACTACACCAAAAAGACAACTTTGGGTTACCCAGTCCATATGAAACTCTAAAAAACAAAAACTGAAACAAGTAAAATTAATGGTTTATACTTACCTTATGGGTTTAAATTTGGTACGAATATTATAACAAGATCCAACTGTAACAAAATACCTACAATCGATTTGCCATCATTAATTTGAGGTGATTGGCGGACCAACCAACTCTCTGCACAGCCTGCTGCAATTAGAAACAGACGTCGCGACGCCGATTGCCAAAATTATCCGTCCATGGGAATTTGCGAAGCCGACTCGATAGACAGTTCCCAGAACGATCCAAGTCACCCTTGCAATTGATGCAGGTTGTTCGAAATCATTAAGTTTTAGCACACGATAATAACGAACCGCAAAATGTATGAAGTATTTTTTTCAGATATTAAAAGAAATATGCTACAGAAAATATTTGAACATTGAGCCGTCCAACAGATGTCAAATTTTATTTATTTATTTTTGAAAACAACTTAATTTTTGTTTACGTCGTAAAAAGTTAGCATGTACTTACTTAATTCGTATTATAAACCCTAGACACTCGTTTATTAAACACTCGCTAGGCAGGCTACGCTCGCGGTTTATCAAACTTGTAGCGTAATATACTATTATTTTACAACTGCTATGTTTTTACATGCTTTGAAATAATTTTAATCCAATTTTAAAACTAAAACCGAACAAGAAATAGAGACTCTATTATAGAGTACCTACCTAGTAAACAAAACCCTTTTTAAACAAACATTGCAAACAAAGAAGTTTGCCGGAACAATATGTAGATTCAAAACATAATAAAAGTTTAAAATGGAATATTTACTTGGGGAAAATAAGTGGAAATTAATGCCGCTGTCTGTGTAGTAATAAATGAAATGGAGTTTCTTAAATTAGACCAATAAAAACAGTCGTTTAAGAAAAGTAACATGAAAACACAATTAAAAATGGCTGAAAATATTTCGGTATAAATTCCCAGATAGCACAGAGACATCTTAAAGATGTCGGACTCGGACGTTTATGACATCCCTAAGACGTCCAGTTTACGACGTAAGTCATCTTTAAGACGTCTTTAAGATATCTAATGTTACAAAACACACCGTCTTTAAGATGTCCCTTTAACGGCATTATTAAGACTTCTTTAAGATGTTAAAGACTACCTATTGAAAAAGTTTTGGTTATGCATTGCTACATCGCCAAAACGTTTTTAAGGTATTAAGTAATTAAAATGTAGCTAACACAGAGTCTACTCTGTGGTAGCTAATAATGTTTTTATAAGAAATGGATATTATTAATTGCAGAAAAAATAACCAATCTACAAGAATGTCAGATATATATTTATTCAGTTACCCTAATCATCATCGTTGTCAAAACTTAAAATCCTACATTAATGTTGTTTCTATTAAAACAAAATAAGATGGTACCTAATTATATCTTACTTGTCAAAATTCACTATTTTATCAAAAAATAAAAAAAAAATAAACGGCGGTATAAGGCATTTATAAGATGTCTTTAGAACATTCAATGAAGATATCTTTAAGACGTCTATCAAAAGACGTCTTTCAAACGTCTTTTTTAGATCTTCAGACGTTCAGTCATAATACAGACATACAAAAGACATCTTCAAGACTTTGTGTGCTATCTGGGTTATTGCTTAATTTGAAGTTTAATATACTTAATACTTTATAAATGCGTTAATATTTATGTTTCTTGAGAACACTTTAAAAGGTTTTGATATTAAATACAAATTAATTAATGCAAAGTGTAAAAACACCGTTCCTTGCGAAATTTAATTTTAATTAAATTAAAAATTCCCCACTGCTAAATTAATCAATTTTTCCTGTTTAAGGTAAGAACTTTATTTTAATTTTAATTTCAATGAGTATACATGGTGATTCACCTAACTTAACCTAACCTAACTTCATTAGAGAAGTTTATGGAGAACGAAAAAAGATATCGATTTGAAATTTGTATGGCAATTATGAGAAAATGTAACCTTAAAAGCCATAAAAATCCCGTGAACTTTATGGTTGTCTATGATTTTAGAGCTTCCAATTACTCTATTGGCTTTTCTTTGAAATTAAAATAAGTCCATAAAACGGTAGGTAAGTAATTTGAAAACACGACCGTAAATTTTATTAGAGTTTCATTTTACGATTTAAGGATCTGAAGGTTTCAAATTAAATAAATCAGTAATCCTGATAAAAACAAAATGAAAAATAATAGTTTATAATTTGAAGTTACCTATTTCTTTTTTAATTATAGAGACGTCTATAACAATTTTTCGCCTGTTGACTTACTGAGGATTCACGAAAGAAACTGGGAAAATCTTATCTCTTACGCTATGTTAAAAAACAATCACATCTGTCGAAGAATAATCATTATTGAAATGTTACTTTATCTTTCCAATGTGCTGTATAGATCAAACAGTTCCCCTCAAACAAGAAAATCTTGGAGATTTATACTTTATTTTACCTTGGTAAAATCCATCTAATTTGTTTTAACTCGTTTATACCTCTCACAGAATACATGCATACCTTTAAAAATGCATAATTACACAGGGATTATTGTTTAAAATACAGGTATCTCCGCTGAGACAAATACATTGCGGTTGTAGGTATAGATATTTACATATAAATTCATTTCAAAATCTTATTAACTAACATAAATTAAAATAAACTCACCTGTGCTTCGTACCAAACGATAATTTTAAAATAAACACTAACGCCACCTCTGATAGATATTTAACATCTTCATAGCCCGCGTAAAGTTCTCTACGAGTGAAATAGTCGCGCTCTTCTATATCTTGACAGTTATAATTTGACAGTGCTTCGATAAAGTGTGGTTAGAAAGTGAGTGAAAATGTTCCCTTAAAGAAAATAAACAGTGCTGTGGTTTTATTTTGTTGGTTTTTAAGTTATATTCGATATATATAAAGTACATGCAGAACAACAACGCTCGAGAAAGGACAGCTTACCCGCAAATGATGAATAACCGTGAAAAGGAAAAGTATATTGAAAATTACAATTTCCCCTATTGTGATGAGTCTGCTAAATATGAAAAGGTGGCGAAAATTGGACAGGGAACGTTTGGGTGAGTGTTACATTTAAATTAATTCTTTAGCTAAATAATTTAAATAATAATAATAATTTAAATTAAAATATTATTATTATTATAAATTATTTACTTATGTTGTAATGTTGTAATTTCTTTGTTAACAGGGAGGTTTTTAAGGCCAAGGACAGAAGGAACTCGCAAAAATTTGTTGCAATGAAGAAAGTGCTTATGGACAATGAAAAAGAAGGGGTGAGTTACATTTTTATTGTTATAGTTATAGTAATAATTTTATTAAGAATATTAAAAATGCGAAAGTTGTTTGTTTGAGTGTAGATTACAACAGTAATAAATAGTGTGATATTGGTTGCATACAGCAAGTAAAATATCATTTGTAACATTGCTTAAATTATTTCTACTAATTTAGTTTTGAAAATAAACGATTTTGGCTATCAATTGTAAAAAATATACAACGCAATCTTTTGAATGTAAAACAACTCAAATAATGAATTAAAACCACTACAAAATAAAGCGCTGATCAAACTGCTTTTATATTTGTATTGGAATACAAAGAAACAATCAAACAAAACTTAATTTTAAAGTTCGGGGATTCAAGAATGAAATAAGTCGTAAAAGGTAGTTTAATTTTTTATCAACAGTATTTCTTTTTAAATCTTGTTTTTTCACTAAAATCTGTATACAAGTATCTTTTTTATTTGAAGAGTTACAGGGTCGGTTAAATTAGACAAAAGTTGCGTAGTTACAATTCTATTAAAATGGCATTTAAAAATCTTTCCCATGAATAACAAAGTTATAACGATTTTTGGATTTAAAATGTTTTTAGTTCTTTTTAAAATATTTTGAGAAACGTAGAAATAAACAGCAGATTCCAAATGTGCAATTAAGTCGGTTTCATACAAATGCGAATTGCGAAAAATGTTTTCAGTGGTCCATTTGATTCGCAAGATTTGAATCTTGAGATTGTTCCATATTTTGCGAAAATCGCACTAATTTACTAAAATTAATGCAATTGCTTATCATACCTACGCTATTTATGTTTATTTCGTTTGTATCGTAGGGTTTGTTTTGTTGTTTTATTTTAACTGTGTTTTTTCTTTTTTTATAATGTAGAAAGAGTTTTTTGAGGTGCATTAATGTTTCTTATTTTAACTTAACTTCACTATTTACGTACCTAAAATATCCTAGTGGGAAAACAATGCCCCTAAAATAGTTCGCAAATATTCGTATTTCGCATCTGTATTAAACCGACTTTAGAGTTTATAAAACATGACCTGTTTAAGTCGAATCCATTTTACATAGGTGCATTACTGTTACTTCTCTTAAAATTCAAACTTTAAATTCTTTCAAACATAACTTAAAATTGATTCTTCTTGAAAAAGCTTTTTATTCAGTCGAAGAATTTTTAAATGAAGTTCTATTGTAATTTTTTTGATTTACCATAGTTTTTTTGTAATTTGTTTTGATTTACCATATTTTTTTGTTGTTGTATGTATTTAATTTATATATACTTGAATATCATAATAGTTTTTGAATTGACTTGTCTCATATCATTGATCTTTAGACCAATAAATATTAATATTATTATGGGAATCCATAATAGTATAATAGAATAGTTTTTGAATTGACTTGTCTCATATCATTGATCTTTAGACCAATAATCATTGATCTTTAGACCAATAAATATTAATATTATTATGGGAATCCCCTAAAACATGTCATTCTTTTTCAGTTCCCTATCACAGCCCTGAGGGAGATAAGAATCTTGCAGCTTCTAAAGCACGAAAACGTCGTCAACTTGATAGAAATCTGTCGTACGAAGGCGACGCAGAGCAACCGCTACCGCTCGACGTTCTATTTGGTGTTTGAGTTTTGCGAGCACGATTTGGCGGGATTGCTGTCGAACGTGAACGTGAAGTTCAGCTTGGGGGAGATCAAGAAGGTGGTGCAGCAGCTGCTGAACGGACTGTACTACATACACAGCAACAAGATTTTGCACAGAGACATGAAGGCGGCCAACGTGCTGATAACCAAGAACGGGGTTTTGAAGCTGGCGGATTTCGGGCTGGCTAGAGCGTTCAGCACGAATAAGAGTGGCGTGCCGAACAGGTTTACGAATAGGGTGGTGACTCTGTGGTACAGGCCTCCGGAGCTGTTGCTGGGGGAGCGCAACTACGGCCCCCCCGTGGACTTGTGGGGGGCGGGATGCATAATGGCGGAGATGTGGACTAGGTCGCCCATAATGCAGGGCAACAGCGAGCAGCAACAGCTGACGCTGATTTCGCAGCTGTGCGGTTCCATAACGCCGCAGGTGTGGCCCAATGTGGATACTTTGGAGTTGTACAGAACGATGGAGCTTCCGCAGCAGCAGAAGAGGAAGGTCAAGGAGCGCCTGAAGCCGTACATGAAGGATCCCTACGCCTGCGATTTGTTGGATAAATTGTTGGTGTTGGATCCCTCCAAAAGAGCCGATGCCGATACAGCGTTGAATCACGATTTCTTCTGGACGGATCCCATGCCCTGCGATCTGGGCAAAATGCTGGCCAGTCACACCACGAGCATGTTCGAGTTTTTGGCGCCCCCCAGGAGGTCCACGCAGATGAGACACCATTCGTTACCCAGACCCACTACGTCCACAGTACAAGATGGGGGCTACATTGATAGAGTTTTCTAGTTAAAGTACTAAATGTAGGTTTTAATTTTTTATTTTTACCCAAGAACTTTAGCAACTGCTAAATTTTAATTTTTTTTAAATAAATTTTGTTTGTTTTATTTTTTATTTTAATTTTTTCTACGCAGATGAGACACCATTCGTTAGACCCACAACTTCCATAGTGCAAGAGTTTCCTAGTAAAACTATTAAATTTAGGATTTAATTTTTTACCCAGGAACTTTTCCAGGGTAAAATCCTATGTTATTTGACAAGACTATAAAATTAAACACATTACAATAATGTTAATCACCTATTTAATTATTAAGGTATAAAATCATTCACTGAAAAAATCTTTTGTAAAAAATAAAATTAGGTTTTTTTAAATGTTTGTGAATATATTATATAGGTACTCTAGAATATGTTGTACATATCCTAAAAATATATTTCCTATTTATAATACCTAAGTGAGTTTTTTTTCTATTCCCTTAAAATCATTTGAAGAGTGATAAATAAATAAAAGTGGGCAGTGACAACAAAAAATAAAACAGCAATACAATTGTATTACAAATTAAACCATCATTAAAAATTATTACAAAGTATTAAAAATTCTTACACGCGAAACGCACGAATTACATAACTGTTTATATAAAAAAATGTAGATAATTTATAATATAATATTTTGACATCAAAATTGTTCAAAATATTCTTATTTTATTAGGCTTTAGGCGACAAAAGGTCTTATGACATGAGTTCTTTATGCTATTTTATCTATGTTGCAAAAATTCTATAAAACGAATTAGTTTTTTACCTTATATTTAATTTGGTCGAATTTTACTTTAGATAGTTGGTATCAGTGTCATTGGTTTGACAGTTGATGTCAAAATAGATTCGCCATGTCGTCCTTAATTTACTTATTTACAATAAGCGGCTGTTAATGTTAAAGAAGAAAAAAAGGATTTTCTTTGGTGCTAAACAAAATTTATTGCCAGAAAAGTCTCGCAAGTAGGTACTAGAAAAGTCATAAAAATATTATAACCAATATGCAAAATATTATTTTACTACTTTTACTTTTATAAACGAGGTGCATACTATACTTTTTTTACGACAAATACCTATTATTAGCTTAAAATGATTTAAATCAAAAATTTGTATAGAGCGCCATCTATGAAACAACAGGGGAAACTGTCAAATGTCACATTTTTACATTTTATAAACATATTTATAAAGGTTATAAATCTAAAAGTATTTCTTGAAAATTGACAGTTTTTCACAGTGAAAAGTAAAGGAAATGTTTTATGGGGACTTTACATGCAGTAGAGTCCGTGCCCGAATTTAAGTTATAGTTTACTGCCGGCGAAAGTAAAAGGTCAGTACAATGTTCATAAAAACTTTTCAAATATTGGCGTTGAGAAACTATTTAATACTTTTGTATTTTTGTATTGAGATAATAAAATAATTTTCACATTTAGTATTATTTTACAAGAAAGGCACTTTATTTTAACAATTGTACCTATGACATTTGACAACTGTTAACTAACTTCAGCCCGTGACTAAAAACCTGTTGCTAACTTCAGCCCGTGACTAAAGCGCCATAAAGCCACAACTTGTCAATGTGTATTTAAAAGGTCACTTAGTGTCATGGAAACATGTAAGATAAAGAGCGTTTTAAAGGTGCACCTTTAAAACGCTCTCCCATGGGAGTAGAAAAAAGAATATATTTGACAATTTTGATGAAAAAATAATAAATAGTAAATTACCTACCTACAATTTTTTTTATAAAAACAGTCTTGTGATTTGTCCCGTCCGTGCGCTTGAAATGGCCGAGGTGTTAAAATCAAATTTTACTGTGTAAATCTAAATGTATCCCTTGAAAATTGACTAACTAAAAAAACACTAAAATTAATGTCAGAGGAAATGATTTCATTTCTGAATATGTGGAAAAGTTGTAGGATACCCTGCAGCCCATGATATCGTTGAAATACCTTTCTCAATACTCATAATCTATGAATCATAAACAGCTACTTAGCCCAAGTAAGACAAGTTTTTTTCTTTAAAAATTTAATTTACATTATGAATATGTTACAAATACAATAATAAAACCTTTTATGAATCATTTAAACATATCAAAACCGCGGTGTTCTTAATTATTACAAGAAAAGAAAACCACAAATTATGCACAAAATTTTTTAGTGGAATTTAATGTTTGGCTAAACTTTTAGACATTGCAATAATGTCTGGAACTTTAAATCGCTATAGTTATGTAGTAAATTGTATTTTTAAGGTTAGTTTTTGTTCAAATTAACGATGATTAGTATATTTTAGTGAAAAAATTAAAATATATACAATTTTGACGTTTACGATATTTTGTAGGTAATTCCTGGTTTGGTCTAGGGGTAATTCATACCTATAAAATTTTAGATCGTGACTGTCCAAGTCAAAGCCAACCTGATTTTCGCTAAGCCAATAAAATTCCTTATAATTTAATACAAACGTCTAAAATTTTCTAAATGTCAAATGTATGTATTTTTTTACGATACAAGAAACGTAAATAAACTGCCAATTTCAACGAAAATTAACCTTAAAAGTACAACTATTAACTAATTTTTGGCGATTTACAAACAGCGTTGCCATGTCTAAAAAAAGTTTTGTAGATACCCGCCATCAGTCTAACAAGATTTTCAATTTATTTCATTGCCTTATTAACAAAAAACTTCGTAAAAACAAAAACGTCATATCAATATTTTATTCTTAAGGTTAATAAAAACAAATAAACAGGAATAAGGTGAATAAAAAATATATAATCTTTAAATTTACTTGGCCAATTCGTTGGACAGCCAGTCCAACCCTTCGTACAGTCCATTCCCTTGTGTGGCGCACGTAGCTTGGATATACCATCTTCGACTCTTCAGTTGCGTTAGATTCAGCTTGTCCGTTAACTCTGCAGAGTTCATGGAATTGGGAAGATCCTGTTTGTTGGCGAAAATCAGTAGAGCGGCGTCCTTCAGCTCTTCCTCCTGCAACATGCTGTGCAACTCGCCCTCAGCCTCGCTTATTCGCTCTTTGTCGTTGGAATCCACCACGAAGATTAGGCCGTCTGTGTTGCTGAAGTAGTGTCTCCACAGCTTCCTTATCCTGGTTTGGCCGCCCACGTCCCAAACAGTGAAGGAAATGTTTTTGTACTCCACTGTTTCCACGTTGAAGCCTATCGTTGGGATTGTGGTTACAATCTCTCCGAGCTTGAGTTTGTACAAAATTGTCGTCTTGCCGGCTGCGTCCAGCCCCACCATCAATATACGCATCGGCTTTTTGCCAAACAGCCGGGTAAATACTGCAGAAATAGTCAACCCCATGGTTTTCTTTTTGACGCCGCTATTTTAATGTAGGTTTGGCTTATTCTTAAAAACTATGCAGCTTTAAATAACGAACAATTTTCCACCTTTTAACTGTGTTGTAACAACATTCACAAGCGATTTTTTCCCTTTGTAAAACGATGAAAAAATGATAAAACCACTAAACGTCACCTTGATATATTTTGACAGATGACACGTATGGCAAACAAAACGTCACTTTGTTTTGCAGACTAATTTATCGATAAAATTAACTTTATCACGCAAATAATTACAAAGTAATTAATGTTAAAACCGTTAATTTGTTAGAATTTAATTTATTAAAGTAAAAATTGTTAGTATACTGAGTTGCATACATACAGGCTCCATATTATTTTTCATTGAATTTAAAATTGTATTTCTTAGAGAATATTCAAATAGGAAAAATATTTATTCTACGACCACTATGTAAAAGTCACATTTCGTAATGGCATCGTTGCTTATAAAATGAATCTTTTCATTGGCAAGGCAAAACACGAATGTAAAGTGACATTTCTGTGTGAAAAGTGACAGGTCTGTGTGAAAAGAAATTGACAGCATCATTTGACATTCGTTTCAAAATTTGTATTGTATTTGTATATGTATGTCTAAATATCATTTAGAACACTGTTAATTGTGTTTGTATACTAAATTCTAATTTTTAGTGCCTTTATTTAAATTGAGAAGGTAAGTTTGTTGATTTTAAGTAACTTATACCTTAAAAATTAAAATAAGATGAAAGTAATTTTAACAGCTCTCAAACACGTTTTTAGGTTTTTTGTGTTGTATTTGAAAATAATAAAAAATAAAAGGGTCGTACCTAGAAAAATATTGTGTTTCACATGTGAGAAAAGCTTTTTTCAAGCTCGTGTTAATGCACACTCGGCCTAACGGCTTCGTGAGCAATTTAAACACTTGCATAAAAAAGCTTTTCAAGACTTGGGGTAATTAATTTGCGCTTATTTTGTTTAAATTTAATTCGTTAAGGAGTGTATTCTGGGTTGCATACATACATGCGTGCATATTATGTTTTTTCAAATTTAAAATTGTAAAGATGTGTTTCCACAAGAAAATGTAGTACAAATGGGTAAGTGCAAGAACATTTATTTATATATGATCAAATAAAGTCATATTTTGAATTATACATTTAAACGTTAATATTGCAATTTCAAAGGAATTTCTTTGGACATCTCTTGAGAGAAGTACAAAACGAAAACAAACTTGATCTGAACCTCAATTTATTTGAAGATACAAAAATAAAAAATGGTTTTTTTTCTAAAGACGGTTCTAATTTAAACGGGCTATAATTACAACCACGTCTTCGGGGTTGATTTTAATGGGGGGCGGTAAATATTTATAGTAATCATCGTCAAAATCGCTAAAACCATCTTCACTGAAGTTATCACTCTCATAAAAACTGCCAATTCCGTGAATTTTCATTGGCAATTCTAGGTCCGCAAAGTTGATATTTTCATTAAAATTTTCTTTAATATTTTTACGCTCGCCTTCCTCATTTTCATTTGTATTCTTTGACTTTTGATTGTCATTTGCATTTTTAACAAAATAATCATTTTGTTTAGATGCTTTTTTTCGTTTTTTTTTAGATTTTGTTTTTTCACTTTTGGTGGTTTGATCGGAGTCACTATCAAAGTCTCTAATATTTTCATTGTGGTCCTTTATTTTGAATATTCGGTTACAAATTTTGTCTTTTTTTGTAACCTTTTTCCACTCACCTTCATCTTTTTCATCGCCATTTTCATTTGTTTCTATGGACCCTCGATTTTCATTTTTCTGAGATTCTTTTGATATTTCTGTTTGAATATTTAACATTTTTTTAAAATCGCTGTCAAATGTACCAAATTCAAAATGGTTTTCCAAATATTCTGATGATTTTTTCCCATTATTTTTATTGTCTTCTTTGTTTTCTTTTTTGGGTACTATTGCAGCGGATTTATTTTTGTTCTTTGTTGGTTTATTTATTTTGTTACCTGCCTCAAAGTCTTCAATATTTTCATTGTAATCGTTTATTTTAAATTCTGCAAAACGTTTATTCATTTTGTTATAAATCTTGCCTCTTTTTGTAACCTCTTTCCACTCGCCTTCTTTTTTTTCATCGTCGTTTTCATTTGTTTCTATGGACCCTTGATGTTCATTTTTCTGATATTCTGTACTTTCTTTTGATATTTCTGTAGATTTGTCTGTTTGGATATTTAACATTTTTTTTAAATCACTGTCAAATGAACCAAATTCACAAAGGTTTTCCAAATATTCTGATGTTTTGTTTTCATTATTCATATTGTCCATTTTGTTTTCTTTTTTTGCTACCATTGCAGAGGATTTATTTTTGTTATTTCCTACAATTTTTGTTCCCATTTTTTTTGATTTTGATAACAAAGTTTTTGTTTCATTTATTTTGTTACCTCCCTCAAAGTCTTTAATATTTTTATTGTTATCGTTTATTTTAAATTCTGCAAAACTTTTTCCCACTTTGTTACAAATCTTGTCTTTTTTGGTAACCTCTTTCCACTCTCCTTCTTTTTTTTCATCGTCGTTTTCATTTGTTTCTATGGACCCTTGATGTTCATTTTTCTGAGATTGTGTACTTTCTTTTGATATTTCTACAGATTTGTCTGTTTGGATATTTAACACTTTTCTTAAATTACTGTCAAATGAACCAAATTCACTAAGGTTTTCCAAATATTCTGATGTTTTGTTTTCATTATTTATATTGTCCATTTTGTTTTCTTTTTTTGGTCCCATTGCAGAGGATTTATTTTTGTTATTTCCTACAATTTTTGTTCCCATTTTTTTTGATTTTGATAACAAAGTTTTTGTTTCATTTGTTTTGTTACCTGCCTCAAAGTCTTTAATATTTTTATTGTAATCGTTTAATTTAAATTCTGCAAAATATTTTCCCATTTTGTTACAAATCTTGTCTTTTTTGGTAACCTCTTTCCACTCGCCTTCTTTTTTTTCATCGTCGTTTTCATTTGTTTCTATGGACCCTTGATGTTCATTTTTCTGAGATTGTGTACTTTCTTTTGATATTTCTATAGATTTGTCTATTTGGATATTTAACATTTTTTTTAAATCACTGTCAAATGAACCAAATTCACAAAGGTTTTCCAAATATCCTGATGTTTTGTTTTCATTATTTAAATTGTCTATTTTGTTTTCTTTTTTTGGTACCATTTCAGAGGATTTATTTTTGTTATTTCCTTCAATTTTTGTTGCCATTCTTTTTGATTTTGATGACAAAGTTTTTGCTTTATTCGTTTTGTTACCTGCCTCAAGTTCTTTAATATTTTTATTGTTATCGTTTATTTTAAATTCTTCAAAACGTTTTCCCACTTTGTTACAAATCTTGTCTTTTTTGGTAACCTCTTTCCACTCACCTTCTTTTTTTTCATCGTCGTTTTGATTTGTTTGTATGGACCCTTGATGTTCATTTTTCCGAGAATTTAATCCCCTGGGTGTACTTTCTTTAGAAACTTCTGTAGATTTATTTCTTTGGTCACCTAACATTTTTTTTATATCACTGTCTAATCTACCAGATTCGAAAAGGTTTTCCAAATAATCTAATAATTTGATTTTTTTATTTTCATTGCCTATTTTGTTTAATTTATTTTTGTTATTTTCAACAATTTTCGATATTGATGGTAAAGTGTTTTCTTCATTTATTTTGTTACCTGGCCTTTCTTGTTCTTTCTTCAAATCTGTTTTTAAAGGAGTATTTTTTTTGACAATCCCTGAAGATTTATCATGTTTTTGTGAAGATTCTTTATTAAAAAACTCTTTTGGCCTTAGCATGTTCAATAAAATGTTTACAGAAACATCTTTGTCTTCGCGAAAAATTCCATGGGCGGTGCTGTTTAAGTGCTTTAAAAAATACATTATATCTAACTTTTCTTGCGGTTTATATGGGTCAGAGTTTGTTGTGGTAATACTGATGGTTATAATTGTTTTGAAGCGTTCTTGACTAATTGGAAAGTCAAAGAGGAGTTTAATGAGTGGTTCGAAATAATTTTTTCCATGCTTATAGTAGTGTGCAAGTGAATGTTGTATGTGCTGATTCAGAAGCTGTACTCGTTCTCTATATTGAGGTGGTATTTCGTGTGAAAAAAACCTCTTTTGTGGTATTTTATTTAGACATTTATCAGATTTTTCCAATATATTCTCATACTCTCTATCTCTTAAGACTTTTTGTTTTCTTTTTTGCCTTTTCGATTTCGATTTAGTTTTGTTCATTGTGTTTTTTTTTCACAAAGAAATAAAAAACAAAATTTAGTAGAAATAGTAGGTCCAAAATCTGTAACAAATAAACAAGTTCTTCAAAAATGTACGTAATAAGTAATAGGGCCAAATAAAATGATATTTAGGTTTAAAAAAATAAAAAAGTAGGTTTTAATTTGTATATTAAACATAAAGTTTATTCTTTATAATCTATGATGCCTACTATTTATTTCTCATCATTAGATACAGCATTGCCGTTAATAACTAAAAAAGCACTCGTCAAAAATTTGTTATGCCTTTTCGGATTAAGCCTGATTTATAGATTGCCTTCCTACGGGAATCTATAAATGGCACTACGATTTTCGTATTGTTTATCATTTACGGGAGGAAGGAAGGAACGCAATCTATAAATCAGGCTTTACGCGTTATTTTCTGAACACCCTGTATTTTAATCAAAAATTATTAAAACATTTTAATGTTAAAAAATAATAAACACAAAATTCCGCTTTATATTTGAGATACTGTATACCTACATTGCCAATTTATAAATATTATAATGTGTGTAATATTTTTCTATAAAATTTATGTTTTTAATTTTGCCTTGAAAAACTGGTAATATTTTCAACTTTTTGCGGCTTTAACAAAAACATAACCTTAAATTATGATTAAATTCGCGAAATTAACTGCCTAGATAAAATAATGTAATCTAAATATTAAGCAACTTACGTAATCAAGAACACACATAATTCATTATGGTAGTTATTCCTACTTTAATTAAACGGCAATGATAACATCATATTAGGGAGGTACTATATACTTATAAGTAAGGATAGGTACCAATTTTATGTTATACCTAGATTTATTTATCATCAAACACAAGACAAAGACTATGTGCCTATTTAAAACTACCTAGTTCGGAAATAATTATTATAATACCTACGCTGGATATAAATTATTTTTTTACTAAACTAAACTCTAAAACCACAGATTACAAAGGGTAAACTATTTATAAATTGGCGGCAACAAAACGGTGAAAGATTGTATTCTGGGTTGCCGATATAATACATTTTCAACGCTCGCTTGATGTTTGGTTCTGTTTTGACATAAATAGCATTTAATGGTAAAATGTACTGATTTTATAAATATTTAATAATTTTGGTCAACTTTTTAAAAAATCCATAGATTCGTAAAAATTTCCCTGAGGCATGTCGTTTTTAGATACCTAGATCTAGGAAAATTTCCTTACCAATGACAATATTGAGCAGACCGTATAAAACGTATAATTAACACATTTTTATTATTATTTTAACAAAAATCATTTATTATAAATTGCACCATTAAAAAAAATAGAGAATATTTACTATATAGTTACTTACCAGTTATTTAAGTTCTCTATTCGTTAAAATCATTAATTTAGATAGTAGGCACACTGTTGTTATGTAAATACGAAATATTTCATTTTGTTTACGCTGTCAACTGTCAAATAAAAGTCTTTTGCCAACAGGCATAATCAATCCAAACAAATTAAGAAAGCCTTTATCACTTCATACAAAATATGCTTACCTCTATGGTAATTATTGTACACTCACTACATAGGTACATATAAATAAATAAACTTTAATGAACACTGAAATCGGCTAAAATTACATTCCTGTGCGATTTAGGGACTTCCCCCGAATATACAGAAAAAAATGAAAGACGTTGCCACAATCCATTGTGGACGTTGCAGTATGCGTCTTACGCTCGACAGTGGTGCCACGTTTACAAAAGATGAAGAATTTGGGTACAAAAATATTTTCAAAAAAAGATTATATTTTGTATTAACTAGTTAGAATGCATTCTTACTATTTTATACTGCATTTTTATAAAATATACAGAGTCAATTAAATTAGAGTGGATTAATTTAATTAATTAATTATTCAAAACAACAAATTTAAAATATTTTATAAACATTTTTATATATTTCTATTTTATTTTTATTTTGAAATTCTAGTTTTAAAATGATTTACTTACCTATTTAATATGTGACCAGTATTATATTACCACTAAATAAAAATTAAATAAATGGCAAAATTATCAAATTTAAACGATATGTAAATAGTTTATAGGTATCTATTTTTTTAAATTTGCTATTGATTAGGTGGAGGTACATTTGGGTAATTTAAAAAATCTACTATTCTTTTTTTTTTTTGACGAAAACTTGTGAAAAAATAAAAATGTTTTATTTATTCTCATTACATTTAATAGTAACAATACGATCTTGGCTTAATTTTTTAGCAGGTGGCAACATTTTATAGTACTGTTCATCGAAATCATCAAATTCATCTTCACTGTCACTTTCCTCAAATTTTTTTATTCCGTGAATTTCCATTGCTTTTTGTGTGGGTGTTTTTTCAATAATTTTTACAAAAATATATTTTAAATCTAACCCATTAATATAGACATTCACATCGACTTTGATGTTATTTCTAAAAATATCCAAACCAGCAAATTTTATTTTCCTAGTTAACAATACTATTTCTGATTTTTTAGCTGCACTTATTTCTCTAGAGGTATTAATAAACAAATCCACTTTTAAAATGAGGCCAACTTCCTTAACCTCAGAACGGTACTGCACATTTTTTTCTCCCTCAAGCACACAATCACTCAAATAATATATGTAGCAGTGAAGTCGAATTAATTGTTCTCTTATGATAGGCGGGGATTTTAGTTTTTTCAGCAAAGCCACGTAAGCTTCATTATTTTTAACGTATTGGAAACAAATCAAGAAGTTAAAATCTTGGTAGTACGGTACGAAATTTTCCTCTAAATTTTCTTCGATGTTTCCTGAATTTGATGGTCTTAGGGCTGCCTCCATACTGTTATAAAATAGAAATAAGAATAAGAATAAAGTATACTTGTACTTTTATAGATTAAATTTATTACTATTTACTTACCTACCTTACCTTAATGAATTTAAGAAATAATAATTTAAAAGTAAATTTTACATATTCATCCTGTATCTGCTCACCAATACTTTGTTATTATTGGAGCCACAAAGTCGGTTAAACTAAAAAATTGGTGTCATTTTTTCTTCTGGTTAAAATGGTGAAAACAGAAAAACAATTGAACTTCACGAAAATAACGTTTTTTTAAACGAAACACAATTTAATTTGTAACAACAAATTATTGTTGCATACCTAACTACCCTAAACTTAAAAATAAACAATTGATAAGAACTTGAACTTGTTGTTAAAAAATAATAATTTTGTTATTACAACCATCAGAAAGTTCAAGTGCAATAATTGTTTATTTTTAAGTTTATGGTAGTTATGCAATAATAATTTTTTGTTCCAAATTAAATTTTCTTTTAAAATATGTAAAAATATTTATTTAAAATCTTATTTTTGTGAATATTTCAGAAAATTGACGTTAAATTGTTTTTATTATTTTGCTAGAGTTAGAAGTGTAGCTATGGTGAGCAGACTTTTGACACTTGAATAAAAGATTAAGTTATTTTAACGCTTTATCAGTTAAATCTAGTTAACTGCACTAATACGGCGAAATTAAAAGGTTCATATAATCTTTTCAAATATTGGCGTCGAGAAACTTATTTAATACTCTTGTATTTTTGTATTGAGATAATAATAGTATATTATGTAACAAGTTTGATAAACGCCATGTTACACACGAATTTAATTTAGGCACGAACGACCTTGCGAGCGAGTGCTTAAATTAATGAGTGTATAGAAAAGTTTATAAACGAGGTGCATACTATACTTTTTCTACGACAAATACTTGGTATTATCTTAAAATGATTTAAATCAAAAATTTGTATAGAGCGCCATCTATGAAACAATAGGGAAATCTGTGTGTCACCGTCAAATGTAAAATTTTTATATTTTATAAACACAGATTATAAAGGTTATAAATCGAAATGTATTTCTTGAACAGTGAAAGTAAAGAAAATGTTTTATGAGGACTTTACAGTGGAGTCCGTGTCCGAATTTAAGTTATAGTTTACTGCCGGCGAAATTAAAAGGTCAGTACAATGTTCATATAAACTTTTCAAATTTTGGCGTTGAGAAACTATTTAATACTTTTGTTTTTTTGTATTGAGATAATAAAATAATTTTCACATTTAGTATTATTTTACAACAAAGGCTCTTTATTTTAACGAACCGTGACTAAAGCGCCATAAAGCCACAACATGTCAATGTATGTTTAAAAGGTCACTTAGTGTCATGGAAACATGTACGATAATGGGCGTTTTAAAGTTGGGAAAAAAATATTTTATAAACATTTTGACTAATTTTCATATATTTCTATTTTATTTTTTAATAAAATTCTAGCTTTAAAGTTATTTACTTACATATTTAATATGTGACCAGTATTCTTATTGCCACTAAATAAAAACTAAATTAATGGCAAAATTATCAAATTTAAATTATATGTACGAAAATTACTGCATTTTATCAGATATTTTATATCATTATTTTTTTTAAATTTGCGATTGATTAGGTAGGTACATTTGGGTGATTCAAAAAATCTACTATTCTTTTTTTGAAAAATTGATTGCTAGGCCCTTAAAAGAGGCCTATCTATGTTATAATTCCCCATACAAAAGCTTAAATTGTAAGATAATGTAACCGACATTTAGTTTTCATTATTTACTTACCTTACCACTCATTGCTAAATGAATTTAAGAAATAATGATTTAAAAGTAAATTTTACATATTCACGTACAGGGTACCCTGCATCTGCTCACAACTTCGTTATTATTGTAGCTACAAAGTCAGGGAAACTAACAAATTGGTGTCATTTTTTCTTCTGATTTAAATGGTGAAAACAGAAAAACAATCAAATATTCACGATTTTTTTTTAAACGAAACACCCTGTATAATTTTTCATAATTTGAAAGACAATTTAGTTTATATAGTATAGTAATGTATAGTTGGGTATATCCTAAACTTAAAAATAATAATAATTTTTTGTTCCAAAATAAAATTTCTCTTAAAATGTGTAAAAATATTTATCTCCACGCGGTCTATAATTTAAACTTTATTGTTGTCAACATTCGATAAAGAAATACCTTGTTATGGCCTAGGCCGATAAAAAATTTTATGAGGCAAGTAATTAGTTCGATTTTTTCTCGCTAGGGGTATTGTTTTGACAAATTAATCCTTTTCTAAGAAATTAACGTACTAAACTGGTTTAATTTATTTATAATAAGCACTAATTTGTTTGTTTTACTGTTAAAACATTATAATGTTTAATATTTTTCATTAAATTATTGTAAAATTAAATATGAATAATAAAACAAAAAGTGTGGTTAGGACATTGCAATTTGACGTTTTTGTGGATTTCACAGTTGTTTTCTTTTTCTACGATTTAAATTATCTTTAAACTTTAATTTGCTTTAAATTTTCAGTGAAATTAAATGTTAAACACAGCGTAAACATTCCAAACTACCTATTTTTTTAATAAAAATGCAAACAAATTGAAATTAGATACCTATTTATTAAACAATTAATTGAATTCAGTGTAATAGCAAGAGGGTAAGTAAACCATTTTCTTACAAAAATCCATTTCTACTTAAATCATGTAGCTAGGTACAGTGCCGGTTTAACAGGGGTTTTTTGGGGACTATAGCACCGGGCGGTAAATATTTTTGGGGCGGTACCGCGTACCGCCCATAATTTAAAAAAAATACTTAATCGTTAGAATTTAGAAAAAAAATTATTGCGACACTGCGTCGGCGGATACAACGGATACAAATGAGAAAAATGTTGTTATAGTTAAAGCAGCAGAAAAACTTGATTTATTGGAAACGGAATAATTTGAACTTTTTGGATAGACGTTTTGCAAAGGGTTAATGAAACCAATAAAGCAGTCCAAAAACAAAATACGGATTTAAGCACAAATGCTCATCTTTTGTCATTTTTTGTTGAGAACTTTGATTTTTTACGTGATATCATTTTGATCATTACGAGGAAATTAACAGGAAACAAAATTATGCTCAGAAGCGGATAATCATAAGAAAATTACAATTTGAAGAAAATAATTCAGAGGCAAGTTTAAGCAAAAAAGAAACAATGCGAACAATAAGTTTTATTTTAATAATTGACAATCTATAATCCAAAATCATTTGTCGATATGATAAGAAATCTGGCACAAACAAATTTGAATTTTTGTTTAATCTAAAAGCATAAATCTTCGTGGAGGATTTGGATGAGTTTTTTCCTCAAAAATGTGTCCAACTCAAGAAACTGATAACTTCCCTTTCGGAAATAAAAATAGAAACTCCATTGGAATTAGTATAAGTTTTATACGAAAATAAATTAATATCTTCATTTCCGAATATTAATAATTGTCTGCGAATTTTTTTTTATAATGGTTTCAAATGCAAGTGGTGAACGATCTTTTTCTGCTCTAAAAAGGGTAAAGAACTAGGTACCTAAGAAATACAATTCCCCAAGAAAGATTTAACTCCTTAGCAATTCTGTCCATTTATCAAGACCTGCTAGATGAAATAAATGTAAAGTGTTATAAAACAATTTGCTACTATAAAGACTTGAAAACAACCTTAGTATTGTCAGTGGCGTAACAAATTCTGAGTGGGCTCCCCCGCAAGCGATTTTAATGGGCCCCCTTTACAATGAGTAAAAAGTTTATTATTACCTTTAGGTAAATTATAATTTTTAAATTAGTTTATCATAGTACTTTTAAACCCACATTAAATACATTATATTTTTTAGTTAAAATTTTTGACAGGTAGATAAATAGTGTATACGATAGACAGGCATAACTTATGTCACATAAGATAAGCAAATAAAAAAGGATTAGGTAAGAAAAATGGCTGTGTTTTTAATAAAAACTGTTTATCGAGAATATGCTTCTTTGCAAATTCGCACATGCGTAAAAACTTTAAGTTCATGTGTAGTTATCGTTTGTTAACAGAATTATAATTACCTATATAATAAACAGAAAATATTTGGGTAATTATTATTTAAATATTTTTTAAAAGAATCCCAATGAGATATATATTATAGAATTACGAAAATGATCTGCAAATAAAAAGGTATATATAATAAGATTTTTTATACTAAAATTAATTAAATATTTTCTGTTTAACTACCAAAAATTGCAGATACAGCCTGTATCTGCAATTTTTGGTAGTAAAACAGAAAATATATAATTAATTTTGGTTGCCTCTTTATCCACCATGGTAATTCTATAAAGTTAATATTTTGTCGTATTGCATTTAATTTAATTTTTTTTAAATTGTTAAATTTTAACTATTTTTAACAAATAATGCTTGCATAACTTTTAAACCAAATAACCATAGAATTAAAATATAACAAATAACATTGTTAATTTAGCAAATATTAACATTTGGAAACGCGTTTAATAGATGGCGCTACAACCGCATTTTATTTCTCGCGCATGTTCAAAATCAACGAATTAAATAAATATTGTAAACAAAAAATATTTATACGTTTAGGTTTTTAGGATTTTTAATTTTTTTAAGATGAAATATTTAAAAAATTAAATATTTCTTTAATTCATTGGTTTAAACTTTTAAAGAGTGAGGTGAGCCTTGGGCCCCCTGACCGTCTGGGCCCCCCCGCGGTGCGGGGTCTGCGGGGGTGCTTATTACGCCACTGAGTATTGTTTATATAAACCAAAGAATGTTTTATTTTTTAGTTAGTGCTTTTGATTAGTTTTTATAATTTGTTTATAAAGGCTCATTTTATATTTTATAGGATACTAAGTTTACTGTTAGATACCAGCCTAACCAACCTAATCTTCCACTTGACGTGAGAAAGTAAAACTTAAAAATTTAAAAATGTTTTAAAAAAAGTAATATTTTAAAGCATTGGGCGTTGTGTTTTTGCCAGAACCGGGCGGCGAACTAACTTAAACCGGCACTGGCTAGGTATTGTCAAACTATTACTGCTTCTAAAAGGAATAATAATTATTGTACATTTAATGTAATCTTTAGCTAATAAATAAATGAGGTTCTAAAAAAGTGAGGTTAGGGCGATTTCATGTTGAATTAAATTGACCTATATAAAGTGCTTTGAAGATAAAATGTTGTATGCCATTCGGCCAAGAAGTGTCTTTTTGTGCTTCGCTCAATTGTAGGCCTCCGCTACGCGTCGGCCTTCAAACTTTGAGCTTAGCACAAAAAGCCTTACTTCTTAACCTAATGACATAAATAACTATTATTTATTGTTTTTCTAATTTCGATATTTAAATCTGGAGAAAAAATGCCACAAATTTGCTAATTTACCAAAATTTGTAGCAATGACAATAAAAATAAAAATTAAGTTATTCAAAATAGTTTCATTTATTCTCATCATTACATTTAATAATTACAATACGTTCTGGACTCAATTTTCTAGCAGGTGGCAACATTTTTAAATATTGTTCATCAAAATCGTTCAGGCCATCGTCACTGTCACTATCATCCATGTTTGATATTCCGTGGATTTTCATTGCTGTTTTGGTGGTGAATTTAATATTGTCCAGCATACCGCCCAGATTTGTAGTTTTTGAATTTTTTTCCTTTTCAATAATATTTTTTTCCTCGGGTCCTTCATCATTTTGAATCTGGTTGATTTCAACTTTTTTGCTATTTTTGGAGAATTTGATGTTGTCCATCATACCGTCCAGATTTGTAGTTTTGTCTTTTGCAATTTTCTTTTCTGGATTGCACTTATTTTCTTCCTCAGGTCCTTCATCATTTTCAACTTGGTTGATTTCAACTTTTTTAATTTTTTTGGAGAAGAATTTAGCAAATTTTAGTTGCTTTTTTGTTTGCGATTTTGATGCCTCTCCAGATTTTTGTGTCGTCTTGTAATCCTTCTTGTTGATTGCAAAGTTTGCTTGTTTGTCCCCAATATTTTTTTCTGGTAATATTTTAGAGCTCTCCCCATTAATATACACTTCAATGGTGAACGTCGCCTCATAATCAAAAATACTCAAAGCAGCACTTTTAATCTGCCTTGTAAATAATTTCAATTCCTGCTTTTCTGACTTGGTGATTTCCGTAATAATTCCAGTAGTGAAGTCCAGAATCATTTCTACTTTCGACAGATCACCATTTATGAAGCCCATATTGCTTGTTGTATGCAATTCTTCTCTCAATAAATCCAAACATGCATTTTTACAAGTGAAGCATATATAACACTTGAGCATAAGAAATTCCTTTTTATAATTCTCAGGTGCATTTATTCTTTTCATGCAGCGTTTATAGGCTTCCGTGGTCATAAAATTGTAGTACGACAAGTGAAAATCCCAATCCTCCTCGAATGGAATAAAATTGTCCTCCACATCACAGTCAATTTTTTGATAATGCGAGGAGTTTCTATGTCTGATATATGCACGTTTTTTCTTCTGCCTTTTCTTCTGCGACTTTGTCAAATTTTGGCCATCCATCCTGTTAATTAAATTAATTTAAATTAAATATTAAAATATAGGTTTAAGTTTGAAAAATCACTGGTTTACTTACCTAATTACAAATTTTGTATATTTAAGATTACCACTAATACAACTACTTATTTGTATATGTACAAAGAATTATTTTAAATCAAATTTAGGCAAATAATTATGCATGTTATCAGATATTTTATCTGCAGCTTTATTATTGTTTTAATGCGATTAAATGCATATTCGTTATATTGAAAACAAACAAAGACATTAAAATATTATTATTTGAAGTACATGCTCATCATAAAAAAGTCACACCCAGGTCCAACTACATTTTTTTTAAAGATCAGAATACATTAAATATTTTTTTAATTATAGAGGTGTTGCCATTTTTACGAGTGGTAAATTTATAAATAAAAATTAACGAAAATAAATAAATTTTAACAAAATAAATTAAACACCTACCTTGTTCAATATACAACGCACTATAAAAGAATTCAAGATATCCTACAACACATTTTCGACAATTTTGCAGCCAGTAATTGAGCTGTTGATGATTTTATTCACAATTAAATCATGGTATAGTGTAGGAATGCGTGCGATAAGAGTGCCCACATATTTTATTGCACTATGGGACTGAAGAACCATTGATTCAAACTAATTATCCCGGTGCATCCGCCATTTTTGTAAAAAATCAGTAAAATTTACATATGCATTTTTTTAAATTTTTACACTGCCGCGTACGTCCACCACTAAATTAAATACATTCGTCTCTCTCTTTCTAATGAGTTTGTCTGTGTGTCACAACAAATTATGTAGCACTTAATAAAAATTCTTGGTCCGACTCCCGTATATATATTTTGTTAGTAATACAATTTAATTTCATTTTTTGCTGTTTTTCTTAAAATAACTTTAAATGTATGCTATGCCTGATTAATTCATGTACTACATAGTATATATGGGTGATTCTACAAAAGTTGGACAACTTGATGTCATCAGTCAATGGAGAAGGTATTTTAATATTTTTTGTAAACATTTTAGTATATTACAAAAGATCCAGGTTTTTTTAACTTGTCCACCCAATTTTAATGTATTTTTTTCAAAAGCACGTTTGTATAAAAACATAATAAATATTCAAAACATAAAATATGAATTTTTCATATTTTATCATAGATTCGAATAATAGCAATTTTTAAAAAATTGATAATCTTTGTACTCACTTTTACCCGTCAGTTCTGTGTCGAATGTTAAAATTCAAAATTCCTGCGAAATAATAATAAACGTCAAGTCCTCGTTTTAACTCAAGTGTTGGTAAAAAATTACCTAAAGAGCCCGCCCTTTGCACGACAGTCTTCTTGAAAACTATGTAAGCGGCGAAGTTGTGGTGAATGCACGTATAGTTCCAGTCAAAATTTCAGTACTGTGGTGAGTAATTATTTTCGTATATATATTTCATTGTAATTTATATAAGGCTATATGTGATTTGTTGATAAGAAGCATCCACTAATAAAAAATATCAGTAAAACACTTAATTCCGAATTATAATCTCAAATTTGTATCCCATTCATCAGTACCGTGTCGTCAGTTCCATGTTCGATGTTTCGGTTATCTTTTTTTCGCAAACTTCAATTTAAATTCTGCTTGCGCAGAACTTGTTTATTTAATGTCATTATAAACTCTTATAAATTTGGTGTAAGTCCCATATCTAATAATTAAGATATTGGTATACCCAAAATCCACCAGCCGCCACTGATGTGTGGTATTATTTGATTTTAAGATATTTAATGTATAATATGCTCAAAGTTGCAATAAATCTTATATTTTCCAACAAATTATGTATTTAATTAGTACCCTGGTAAACTCGTCACTTCCCTTGCATTCAAATTTAGAAAACAGATATTTTAGAAACTTTTTGAAAAAGTGACTGGCCCGGTCTGGAACAGTATATTTATCATATTATCTATGTTCTCATAACAAAATACTGTTTAATTTTCTCCGAAAACTATATAAACAAAATGAGGTCAAAAGTTGCCCAACTTTTGTAGAATCACCCATATAGTAAAATATAATTTGTTGGTTAAAAAAAATATATCCAAATTAACCAAAGCTGTGATTAATTATTAATCACAGCTTTGGTTAATTTGGATATATTTTTTTTAACCAAATTATTTACCAAAAAGTTATATCAAAAGTTAAACTAAACCAAAATATGTCTAAAAAATAACTAGCCCTAACCATTTTAAAAGGTTAAAATTATAAGTTAATATAAGGCTATGTAACTTCTAAAATTACCTAATTTTTAACTTATAAGTAATATTTCTAACTAATTAAATATTTGGTTTATTTATATTCAATTTAAACTCTTGAAATAACCTTAACTAACATATAGTTAAATTTATTAGTTAAATTATACTAAAAAGAAATCTTTGAATTTACCTTAATGTTGGTAAAGGGTTATTTTTTACCTTACCAAATGTTTATGGTTAAATACAACTAATTGGTTAAATGTTATTTTACTTTAGGTTAATTTACTTGGCTAGTTTATATGTGTAGAAAAATACTTTGTTAAAAAGGGTGAAAATAAAAATCTTAAATTAATTAATACATATATATTTTATTGGTTTGACTGCAACGCCACGTAGGCTTTACATTTTAACAACATGGCACTCCTTACATGTATCAGTAAAATATTATATAATATATCTGTACATAATCTGTTAGCGTTGATTTTTTTATAGATCCTCTATACATAGATAAATAACATTTACGAGAACCGAAGCTCTCTCAGATTTTTATATTAAAAGGCACTTCGAAATCATTGTCTTCTCTCTTATTTTGAATTTTCTATACAGGCTCTTGCTTTACTCCATACTTGAGCTCAATACCCTTATTAATACAAAATAAAGTAAATTTTATTGAACTACGTTCAAATACAAAACCATACAATAAAAATAATGAAAATTACATACGTTTTCATTTTACAAAGGATATGTATATCTCACAAAATTAAATAAAAAATTAATTTAGACATTCTGTATTTATTTTATCGTACAATATAATAAACATTTTTTACCAAACGATTTTTATTAATTACATAAAAGCGTTTACTATATAATTTCCCTTTATATATTTATTATTCTATATTAAGCACAAGTGAGGTACTTTACGTCGATGCGCAGCATTTGCAGTTGTAATTTTTCAGGATCTTTAAAGATAAAGATATGGAGGGAAGTGACACTCGTTCCACATACTTTACTGTATCACAGCCAAGAATTCACATAGAAAAATATTTTAACATTAATTAAGCCTTTTCTTCAAAGAGTGCTTTTAAAATTTTTCCTAGGATCGGTACGATAAACTTTTTATTATATTTAGTTATTTGGTGATCACATTAGGGTGTCCCTATTAAACAAATTTAAAAAAACAGACCCTAATACACATATGCAATTTTTCTTTCAATTTTGATATCATGCAGATGTCTGAGCAGAAACTCTTTTTATCCCTTATAAAATTGAAATCTTTGTGTACTAAATTATTATTATATATTTTTTTATTAATGAGATCTAAATCAGTTCTAATAATTACTACATTTATGCAGATTTTAAGTAATAATTTAGTACAAAAATGACCACTTCTTATGCCACATGAAAGTGTATTAAAAAGTAAATAAAATACAGATCTTCGTGAACAATATTTAAAAGCAGTCCTATATCACACGAATCTTTTATTTTATTTTGAGATCGAAGGTGGCACCAGCCACCTATGCTCCTCTACTGGCCGTGCGCACAAAGCATAGTTAAAATTTGTTGGGCCAATTTATTGGTTTAACAAATCCCAACCATCCTTTGAGAATACAACCAACATACATATAACAAAACCATTAACTATATTTATTGTTTTTGTTAACAAATATATCACCAAAATTTAATACTCCAGTTCTTTTTATGCATAACTCTTGCATCCTGCCCTATATTGTCATGATTAAAAAAAACAAAAAACTTATACAACTACTTTTTTAACACTTGATGATTGCACTAAGGTTTGAGTACAGCGTGTTATACGGCCATACGGAAAGCGTCAAAATGTGAGACTATATACAATTATGTGGTGATAGGATTCAACCATCATTTGTTGTGCAAATTATTTCATCAGTATCGAGATGATCTTTTAAGACATCATTTCACCACATTTTCAACATTTGGGCGCTTGTTTATCGCCACAATATCAATTTAAAAAAAGCAACAATTCTATATAGCAACATATCTCGAAAATTGATTATTAAGTTCGTATAATTATTATTCACGAATACAAAACGAAACTCAATCGATTCTGTGCCTCCTCAGCTGCAGCTGCTGCTGCTGCTGCTGCTCCTCTTCGCACATATCATCCGGAGCGGACCACCTCCGTTTGCGATCCGGGGAAAGCCGATCGTTTGGCGTCGTAGTCACCATCCGTGACGTCATCGACGTGTTCGTCGCCGACGTCATGATGGTGGCACCGCCGGCTTTGTTGTTGTGGTGACTTAGTTGTTGGTGACTTTGTTGTTGTTGTTGTCGGTGGTGGTGATTTTCTCGGGGCGTTAGGGAGATGAGGATGTCGCCCACTTGAAGCCCGTGCACGCTAAGGCCATAGCACTGTTGGCTTCTTTCTGGGTTGCAGGAAGCCCATCCCCTGCCCATCACGAAGTACGGATGTTCCAAAGGGGACTCTACTTCCACCTTGAATAAAAAAATATCATAAGCTTCAGATGTCACACTCAAATAGAAGAAAATTTTCAAAAACTGTTATGATGAAGAAGAGGAAGATGAAGTGGTTGAAGAAGATAAAGTAGATGATAAAGATGCAGAAAATACACAATAGGAACAAGATGAAGATTAACATAAGGTTTTTAACCAAATTACGTATTAACAAATTGATTAAAAAATTCGGCGTTTTTTTCAAAAAAATCACAGGTCGATTTCGAACATTTTGATGTACAATTTTTATATTTTGCGCTATTTATGTAGAATCTCTGACGTAATCCATTTTTTTAAATTGACTTTTTTGGAGATTCGAATAGATTATAAAATTGTGATTTTATTATTGGTTTTTGTTATTTTACAAATAGTAAATGTCGATATATAAAAAAACATAGATGAAGAAGATAAAGTAGATGAAAAAGATATAGAAAATGCAGAATAGGAAGAAGATAAAGATTAAAATAAGGTTTATGACCAAATTACGTATTAACAAATTGATTACAAAATTCGGCTTTTTTTTTTTAAATCACAGGTCGATTTCGAACATTTTGATGAACAATTTTTATATTTTGCGCTATTTATGTAGAATCTCTGACGTAATCCATTTTTTTAAGATTGACTTTTTTGGAGATTCGAATAGATTATGAAATTGTGATTTCATTAATGGTTTTTGTTTTTCTACAAATAGCAAATATCGATATAAATATATATACACATGATCAAAATTGTTGCATATTTTTGTATTTTAATTTTCGCTTTGTATAACGTTCTGTTTTTTGTTGTTTTGGAATAAATTTTCATTTAATTGTTATATAATATATTATGTATAAAAAACATAATTTAAAACAAATTTTCACCACTAAATGTAAAAATATTTAGTTGAAGTTTTAATTCTTATAGGAAGTGGCAGTAAGACTAAAACTCAACAAGAAGTTTGCAATTTTTTTAATGAAAGTATCCAGCTCGACCAATAAGGCAATAAACTCGTGCAACCAGGGCCATATTACCCATTAGGCAGGCAAGGCAATTGCCTTAGGCGCCACGTAGAAATAGGCGCCTTGTCCCCAAGCAACTTAAAAAAAAAAATAAAAATTGCTACCAAAATGTTTATTTTTTCCAAAAATAAAACAAATAAACAATATACAATTGTAATAACAAAATATTTTTTACTGTTTTTATTATTTTATAAAAATTTAGCTTCCTTTGTAATAACGAGGTGTAAAGCCGACAAAAATCGTGCCGCAAATATACTTCTGTATAAACATATCTTTAGCAATCCTTAAAACTATTTCAAAACCCCCGTACGCTCCATTCCTCTTGCATCGGGTACCCTGTGATGTACTGCTCACCCCAGCGGGTACGCGATACTAGAGGAAACTGCTGCCGGAAGGACTTGGGTGTTTTCGCGTTTATTCAAGAGTGGCACTTCTATGTGTTGTGTGTTTGGTGATAGCAGTCTGTGTTCGATAGTTAAGGTTGATTTAGCCTGCCTTTTAAATTATATTACGTTACGTTAGATTACGTTACACAAAATGCTGGCTAAATCCACATTTAGATGTGTTAATTTTTCTGTTTGTTTTAAGGTATTTCTGAAATTTTAATATTAAACTAATTACAATAAACCAGCAGTACATCTAACATACAAATACAGAAAATTAAAGTTGATTTAATTTTTTTTAAATACTTACTAATGACATCTTGCAGAAAAACGCAGTCCTAACACTTTTTATTTACATTATATTTGTTATGTTTGTATGTTATTTATGTTTTTTATGTATTTTTTTAATGATAAAAAGTATTTTAATTCATAGGGAATAATTGGGTTATAATTCTCGGGCGCCCTTAAGCTAACAGTTTGGGGTGGCTCTAATAAGCTTTTTTAAAATTTGCCCCGGGCCCCGTAAGTATAGTATCTAGTTAGAGGAGCCAAATTTTTAAGTGCCTAAGGCGCTCAATTGCCTTAATCCGGCTCTGCGTGCAACGGTAAGTAAAATTGAACGGAAATTCAGAAAGACTGGACATATCAGAGATATTCCAAAGTCAAGTCAGCCAACGCTTAGTATAATGTCTTATGAAGAAAGAAAAGAATCATCCATACAAAATTAGACTAGCGCAGGAACTTAACCGTAGACTACAATTTTGTGAAACTATATATATGTAACAATAATCCACAAAATTGTAGGTACAGGAGCATTTTCAAAATAATTTTCATAAAGATAAAAGAAAATTTTTTTTAAACACCAAGTTTATTGTATAGATAATCCTAATTGGATTCACTTAAGTCTTAAAACTAAAAAAGCAGGAATCCAAAAAATGTGATGACCGGCCGAGTACAATCACGACCTTATTAGGCAGGAGTGTAAAAACACGCGATCGAAAAGTGGTTTTGTAGTGAGATGAATCAAGGTGGAAGAATAACAAAATAAATTTAAAAAAACGAATAAAAAAGAGAGAGAGGCATGTTGGAGATGTGGTCAGCGACCTTGCTGTACCTTGCCTAAGGCGCAAGGACCATACGTTGAAGATTAAGAAGAAGAAGACGAAGAGGAGGAGAGGTTATAAATGCCACGTTACTAAAAGAGATGGCACTGTACTGGTACCGGAGTGATGTCATATGTCCGTATGTAAATGAAGGTGTATTGATTGACTAATTATTTGAAAATGAAAAATCAAACTTGACATTAAATAAATTCTTTTAAAATTGTGTTGTGATTACATTAAGAGGTAACTGAACGTACATATCGGTATAAATTAAACGATTATGGCTATTAATAGCGGTGTTGTTCGAATTGCGAATGGCCATCCACTAAAAGTGTAAATTTATACGATTCGGCTGCCAAAGTATTATGAGAATAATTTCGCTGGCCCTCGTCCATCTAGTAAATTGTTCACCGCTCGAAAAAATTAACAGCGTCCATAGTAAAAGCCAAATCGCATTAGTATGTGAGTATCATTCTTAAGAAAAAGCATTCTTAAAATTCGTGCGCAAAATTTCAAAAATAACACTTGGCAAAGCCAAAATAAATCAGCCGCTATTTGTAAACATTACTTAGCGTTTACATCATCCGCCTACACCAAACGGCTTATTGAAAAAGAAAAAACAACCTATTTCATATTTATAAACACCGGTCTGTCGTTAATTTTCGTTTTAATTCATAAAATCCGAGCAAAACTAACCAATTTATTGCTCCAACGAGCTGTAATATAAACACCTAACCGTCGAATTAATTTTAGATTTTATTTTTCCTGTCACCAAGCAGTTTACTGAAAAACTTTTTGAATCGTCTGTGAAAATCTTTTTGAACCTTAATTGTTCGGTCCATTAGTTAGTTTCTGAGTTAATGAAGCCGACAGTCACGATGCATCGGACGTAATAAATGATGGAGAAGAGAAATCCAACGCGGCGCCATGTTATCAAAGAAGAGAAGAGGTTCCCCCACAAACAACAAATACGTCTGAGGGATCGCGTACCGAAGAAGAGTAGGCCTGGGCCGTTCAAGGACATCCAGTCCCGGAACAAGAGTACCGACCCATCGGCGCCAAATCCAATCGAATTTCCCCAGATCTGGGGACGAAAGTTGCTCACTTCAACCTCAATTAACGACCTCGTGAGTTTCTGATTTCGAGCTCATTTATTTTCCTTTGTAGCATCAGAAATCGTTGTGATTCCAACTGATCAAAGCCCTTCTCTCTTAAATTTGGCATCAATGTCTTCTTTTTACAGCGCTGGCTCGTAGTAGTAGAATCGTACGTACGTGAAGCGTTTACAAGGTGATGGGACCAGATTTATAATAGGATCAAAGAACAAGTTCTTCGACATAAAACCCTTGTGGCATTGCTCACCGATGAGTCCCCAATAAGAGGTAGCTTTTCTACTGCTCAACATGCGAGAAAATTCTTTTGTTTACCCCATCTTCACCGTTCAACGACCTTTGGAGTTAAAAGAGAGAGAGACCACTCCTCGCGCGTGAATTGCAACATGTATTAATTTATTTATGTCGGTGTGGGCAAATTGTGTTTGGAAACTATTCGGTTGCGTGGGCCGGTCGTTCACGACCGAAAAAAAAATCTGTTATGAAAACACAAACGTTATTTATAATGTGCGCGATTCAAAGGTGAAGGAAATTGCTCGTGGAACTCGATTCGGATTCTTGGTACTCGAGTATTAATAACAACACCTGTTTGGTCAGCGAAAGCTAATTTTGCTTAGCTAATGTTTAGTCTGCTGCCCTGATACAAAAATGTGTATCTAGTTTTTAATTAATTTCTTACTTAGATACCGATTTCCGTCATCAGGACTGCAGTGCAGAAAGAATAAGACTTTACCTGTGCCTGCCGTTGATTGTAACTCAAGGTGATGGTGGCGGAACCAGACAACCTATTTTCTTCTATCTTCACCACAGTGCTCTCAGCCAATCGCAACTCGGGATTATTGTCGGCCGACATGATAAAATCTTCCGTCCGCATGTCTTCGATTTTCTTCAAATCACCGCTCGCTAGCTGTATAAGAGATCCTTTGGCAAAACTACCTGGTATTGTGTTGTTGTTGAGAGTTTTCTTTGGTGATCTTGGAGGTGACATGGTGGCCTGCAAGCGCCTTCGCCCCTCCGGGGGCTTCTGCAAATCCAACGGCCCGTTCCGGATCTGATCTTCCGGCCTAATCAGAATCCTGTGCTTCAGGGAGCCTTCCTTCCCCGAAGGCACCTTGAAAGGGATCGCGTGGCCTTGGATTGTGGACGTCGGCGTGTGCGGTGGCGTCCTCTTGTCCCTGAGGATGGTTTGTTGCTGGGGTTTCATGGAGGAGGGGGGGCTGAAGGTGCTGGGCGGCGATAAGAAGGTGGAAGTGCTGCTTGGAGTCGGTATGTTTGGAGAAAAACTCTCCATGGGCGATAGCGGGGTCGGTTGCAAGTTATAGCCCCTGCTAAGCAAGTACGGTTGTGGTTGCTGGGGGTACAAAGGGTAGGAGAAGTACGGGTTGGGGTACATGTTTCTGTACGGACTGTGGAAATGAGATAGGTCGTCTGAGGCGTCATCTTTTTGCGTCAAGTTGACCGGGCTTACAGGTATCGATGGTAGCGAAGTTGGAGACGGGTACTTGCTGATAGGCCTGGAGGGTTGAACCAGCGGCGGAACCAATCGAGTGCCGTTGGGGGAGGAGGTGGTCACTCCATTGTACCGGCTGAAACAATCGCAGTGTTAATAAAAGGGTTTTTATTCGCGTTGAGGTGGTAGGTACCTGTTGTTTAGGGGTTTTGGTGCAGGTACCAAGAACAGCTCCTGCTGCTGTTTGGTGGGACCTCTCCAGGGTTCCGGGTAGGTCATGTAGGGTATGCGTCCCTCCACGCTAGCGGAAATCATTGGCCCTTCCACGTATCACACCTCAACTGAAACAAGAACAAACGTTAATTTTAATATACATACTTTTTAGCAGTAAAATGAATGAATTCTAACGATAATAATTATTTATGCCATTAGGTTAAGAAGTAAGGCTTTTTGTGCTAAGCTCAAGGTTTGAAGGCCGACTCGCACAAAAAGGCACTTCTTGGCCGAATGGCATACAACATTTTATCTTCAAAGCACTTTATATAGGTCAATTTAATTCATCATCAAAGCGGCCTAACCTCACTTTTTTAGAATCTCATTTATTTATTAGCTAAAGATTACATTAATTGTACAATAATTATTATTGCTTTTAGAAGCAGTAATAGTTTGACATTACCTAGCTACATGATTTAAGTAGAAATGGATTTTTGCTATTACATTAAATTCAATTAATTGTTTAATAAATAGGTAGGTATCTAATTTCAATTTTTTGGATTTTTATTTAAAAAATAGGTAGTTTGGAATGTTTAAGCTGTGTTTAACATTTAATTTCACTGAAAACTTAAAGCAAATTAAAACTTAAAGATAATTTAAATCGTAGAAAAAGAATCGTGCATTTTCTTGGTTGCCTAACCTCACTTTTTGTTTTATTATTCATATTTAATTTTACAATAATTTAATGAAAAATATTAAACATTAACAGTAAAATACACAAATTAGTGCTTATTATAAATAAATTAAACCAGTTTAGTACGTTAATTTCTTAGAAAAGGATTAATTTGTCAAAACAATACCCCTAGCTAGAAAAAATCGAACTAATAACTTGCCTCATAAAATTTTTTATCGGCCTAGGCCATAACAAGGTATTTCTTTATCGAATGTTGACAACAATAAAGTTTAAATTATAAATTTATATATATATAAAATTATAAATTTAAAATTGTTTTATGTGTGCCATCAATATCAATAGCTGTCCAACGCATACGAACAATTAATCCACTACTAAATTTAAATGCTAATAAAACTACTACATGTGTTGAAAATGTGTCGACCCCAAAAAATATGGCCATAAAATTTCAGGTCAACGATCTAAATGGAAATCGGGCTGTGTGTGGAATTTTATTGATCTTGTATCATCATTTCCAAAGCGCGGCAGTAAAATTGTTTACTGGGACTTGTGTAAGAAGTATTTATTGTTTTATTAGGATACATTATTTTTACGTTGCCTTCTCCTCCCTCCACTTCTCAACAAGAAAGCACGAGTCTTATCTTTTGATTCTCCACTTGTGAATTTCGTAATCCCAAAAGGACAACCTTTTACCTACACTATAGTGCATTATAAACCAACAAAACCCTTTGTGCAGTAATATTAAATAGTACTTGAAAAATCTATAGCCCTCTTGAGATTATAAAGGTTTACAACAGACACCATAAACCACCACGAAAAATGCGGTCTAAGAAACTAATAAAATTTGAACAAACTAAGTTTGGGTAAGTATAAATTTATGACTGAAACTTACAACACCTAGAACAGCAATTTGTGGTTGCTACACATATTTTTATATGTGCCATTTTAGTGATGTACTTGTTGCGTTTGTCACAATAATCTGTGTCCAGATTGTGTGTAAATATTATAATTTAGGGTACAAGAATTACTAAAATAGTATTTCTCAAAATTGTCAAAAATAGTTATTTATGTCATTAGGTTAAGAAGTAAGGCTTTTTGTGCTAAGCACAAGGTTTGAAGGCCGACGCGTAGCGGAGGCCTACAATTGAGCGAAGCACAAAAAGGCACTTCTTGGCCGAATGGCATACAACATTTTATCTTCAAAGCACTTTATATAGGTCAATTTAATTCAACATCAAAGCGGCCTAACCTCACTTTTTTAGAATCTCTTTTATTTATTAGCTAAAGATTAAATTAAATGTACAATAATTATTATTGCTTTTAGAAGCAGTAATAGTTTGACAATACCTAGCAACATGATTTAAGTAGAAATGGATGTTTGCTATTACATTGAATTCAATTAATTGTTTAATAAATAGGTAGGTAATTTCAATTTGTTTGGATTTTTATTTAAAAAATAGGTAGTTTGGAATGTTTAAGCTGTTTTTAACATTTAATTTCACTGAGAACTTAAAGCAAATTAAAACTTAAAGATAATTTAAATCGTAGAAAAAAAATCGTGCGTTTTCTTGGTTGCCTAACCTCACTTTTTGTTTTATTATTCATATTTAACTTTACAATAATTTAATGAAAAATATTAAACATTAACAGTAAAACACACAAATTAATGCTTATTATAAATAAATTAAACCAGTTTAGTACGTTAATTTCTTAGAAAAGGATTAATTTGTCAAAACAATACCCCTAGCGAGAAAAAATCGAAGTAATTACTTGCCTCATAAAATTTTTTATCGGCCTAGGCCATAACAAGGTATTTCTTTATCGAATGTTGACAACAATAAAGTTTAAATTGTAGACCGCGTGGAGATAAAATAATTTGTACATTACTTATAAAATTTTGTTGCATTTTTTAATGCAACCAAATAAATTTGTTCATACAAATTGTAGCGGATCGTCGATATAATTTTGGGGGGTTGGATGGACATAAATTTAAAACTATTTCTTTCCGTGTATATATACTATAAATAAAATTCGATGTAATTATTAAAGTATCACTATCAAAATTTGAAAAATTTGTGGTTTTCTTTGACATTTTTTTCATTCATTTGGCGGCACTTATTAGGTTCTGGGAAGTTTATATGAGCAATTTACCAACCAAATTTCTCATTAGGAAAGCAAAATGGTCGAAATTCAAAAATGTAAAGGAAGTTGTGGTTAGAAATTCTAACTTAAAATAAGCACCATGACTTAAAACATTATTTGAAGCTTGTGGAAATACAAAACAAAGACTTCCTAAAAAAACAAAATGCTAGTCTTGGAGTATGAAAATACTAATCCCCAGATTTAGTAACTACTTTTTTTGTCCATGGAAAATTGAAAAGTGTATCACGGTGTGGCTTGAGGAAGGTTATGTGATATAACCTTCGCCTTGCACTCCACTTCAACTCAACGTAGTTTGTTAATCGTTACTACAGCGACCTTGCTCGTGCCTCTCTCATACCGCCCCGCCCGCTCCTCTTGCCTACCCCCACCCGCCAATGCTGCCTCATTTCGAATTCCGTCTCCGTTTCTTCATCCTAATCACCTTTTAAACACCACCGAACAGAATTTATTCGAGAGAAATGCCGAAACTTGCTATAATGCTCATTTGGATACTTGAGGTGCACAGATTTTGATCAACAGTTAGATCAAAGATAAGTCGCATTATGCAATGCCGTAAATAAAACAACAAATGTTATTTTTCCTTTTCTGTGAGCACACGTATTTCCTTATTCGTTTTGTCGTCAAACTCAGTTAAAACGTCCAAATAAGGCATTAACACCGACATTTCATATATGATTTAGGAAGAAATATGACATTGACATCAAATTTCATCATCGTTGGCATTTCCACAAAGCAATGTACCGTTTAATAGTAAATAATTGCCAATACAATCGAGGCAAGCTGTGAAAGTAAATGGCTTCATCTCCGATGGCAAGATGAGCACACTTAACGAGAAATTAAGCAATGGTGATACATTGAAGAAATCAAGTTTTTACCATATTTGTTAAGTGTTTATTTTGGTTAATGGGTGTTGAGATAATTGTTACAAAAATGGGCATTGAAAGAATTAGGAGTTTTGTTACCAAACGAGAGGTTATCTAGGTTTTATTGTTTTGTTGATGTCATGGTATGATATTGAGGTTGAGGTTGAGAGGGAAGCACAGGGTTCAATTTTTTGACTATTTCAATCGCTTTGTTGTATAAGTGATCTACAAGTTGGAGTTTTAAATTAAGTCCTACAATATTGTTGTAAAAAAATTGTAATAATATTGCACCCAAACTTAAAAAGAAATTATGTCACTGTCTCTTCACTTCCTATGGTCTAAATTGAATATAGTACCGTTGAGTGAATCAATAACAGTACATAATTTTGCTGTAAGAGAGTTGTCGCAAAATGTAACAAAATGTACTGGTAATGTGTAAAACAAGCAACTAACGACAATTTAATGAAATACTTTTTTAGTAATTGTTGTAAAAAACTTCAAAGTTTTGTCATCTTGTACCATAAATTATAATATTTATGTACACACAATTATATCATTTTCTGGATCCAGATTATAGTGACAAATGCACATACAAAAATATCTGTTCTTCAAAATAAAAACAATTTTGTTTAAATGTGCATTACAATTTGTTATTATTATTATATTGATTTTGAAACAAATTTCTTTGCGGGGATGTTAATTTTAGATTTTAAATGGGAAATATATCAACATTGACTTAATTTTCTGCGATTTTTGATTGTGTGGCACAGGGTTCAATTAGGGGACCACTTTTATTGCTATGCTGTATTAATGATGTACAAATTACTTCATTTAGTGTTTTATTGATTTGTTAACTTGTGTAACAAATTTTAAAGTACGTTTTTTATTATATGTGTAATAATTATCTACAGCATTTCCTTGTTTACTTAGTGCAAGGTTCAAAAAAGGACAATGGCGGACAACGCTACGAATTGCTTAATATTTTTAACCTCATTACATTTTGATTCATTTAACGAACAACTGTTTTAGTAACATTACATTCGACCTTACAATGTAATTACAAGTGGTGGGCGAACTTGACTCGATAGTAAGAAACAAAATGCAAATTGCTATAAATACAAATGCCGGTGGTTATGTAAACGCGCAATATTACATAGGAACAGGCAGTTTTTATAGTAAATAAAACACCTGCGCTGCGTATTATCTTTAATTATTGCGAAACACTTAATCAGTGTATGTAATAATAACTCAATATGTCGAGAATATGTATCGGATCTCGGGTGGCTGTTTTGCATATGGAAATTTATTAGTTGTTGTTATAGTACACAGGCTAAAAATAGACGCTGCGGTCGTTCTAAATTACATGATGAAAAAAACAGAATTCGTTCTAACAAAGAACAACAACGTGCATCTATATTCTATATCTACAAGATCTGAACCTTCTTTAAAAACACAAACCCCTAAAACTCGTCTGGAAAACTTTCCAGCAATTTTATTCCATTCCCAGCATGAATGAAATCCTGGATCGACCTACAAAGACACTCTTGGCCCAGTCACGGAAAATATCGATTTTCAGCGTGCTGAAAAACCGGCAAAGGGCGCTCGAGTTTCAGCCCTTCATGAATTTCATGAATCAAATCCAACAATTCCTACCCCTACTCTCGGCTCCTCTCCTTTACTACTACTCTACTGAACGTCTTGTTTAATGAATAAAATGTTTCTGCAAGAAATTTGGCGATTTGTTTGACCAAAGCGTTAATTTGGTTGGTTTTTCTTCAAAGCATTCCAAAAAGGACTTTTTCACTGAACTTGCCAGTAAAATATTTCAGACCACACCATCTCAAGAAACTGTTGCTGTGACTTACTATAGTCCATAGGCAAGCTTTTTCGATTTCCGCAGGGAGAAATTCATTTTCTTGATCGATTCTCTGGGGTGTGGCACAGGGTTCAATTTGGGGACCTCCAGTGTATCAATGTCACTTATTATAAGTTAAAAATACTGATTACGTTTCGCCATCTAACCATAGACTTCTTAGAAAAACTACTTAAAAAAATCTGCTATGAATTTAATATTGTTTATAATTGAATATATGACCACATGGCAAGTATTGTGTAAATATGTACTCGATAAGTAATTATCTTTTATTATTTATAGAATTTCAACGATACGAGGTTTAAAGTAGTATTTACTTCAATCATTTAGATGGAATTAAACAAATTGATTTATTGCCAAAAATTTCGCGACAAGTTGTATTTGTTAAAAAACTGCAGAATGTTGAAATCAAACTTGCATTAAACTTTTTAAACTTGGCTTGGCTAATTTATAGGGTATGGCACAAGGTTCAATTTGGAGACTGATACCATTACGCTGTTTCATTAAAGATTCATAAAAAACAAGACGTCTATGATGTTCAACGTTTTAGGAAGATTCGTTTTCTCCATAGCATATAAATTTCTGTTTAGAAGCATTCAATTAAAATATATCAAGCTCATCGTAATGAATTATTATGCTCCTATTGTTGTCGGAATGCTGTAAACCTCAGGTAAAGACGGCCAAGTCGAAGTTAACATGCCCCCTGCAAAGTTTTCAAGTGTCTGACGGTTTTGTTTAACGAAAAAAGTGAATGTAATTTATACCTGACCAAACAAAAACTGCCCATTGTTCTGAATTTGATTGTGCTTTTGAAGTTAGTTATTATTTTATATTCAGTTTTGATGGTTTGTATTTTTGAACAGGTATGAACAAATTTTAATATTTTTTGAGCAAAATATACAGTGCTGTAAAAATAATCTTTTCTCTATGACCGCATTAAAAATATATATAAATATATTAAATTAATACACTTAATACACTTTTTATATAAGGCAGAACAAATGAATAAAGGAATAACAAATAAAGTCATTTAACTTTAAAAACTACTTAAGAAATATTTATATCATATATAATACAATATATACATAGGCTATATATACAATATCATATAATTTTTCAGAATAGAATTCGACTGTAATTCTAAAATTAATATTTGAGGCTTTTAGATATAAAACCACAAATTTGGTTCATGTTATTTTTAATTAGTAAATATTAAATTGAGGTTTGGGTATGTCACTTTTCTGAGGTTTTATAAAAATGTCAAGTTCAACTTAATATTTCCAAGGACAAATTAACAGGAAAATGGTAATTTAAATTTAGCTGTTAGCAAAAATTAGTAGTTATCAAAATCAAATTTGTTAACATTAATTTGTAGTTTGTTAATATTATTTTGTAAAATTTTCATAATTTTTTAGAGAAAACAAGGAATATATTTGGTTTTGTAAAGGTAAGCATTTTGTTAATTTCAAAGGTACAGATTATTTTGTTAATGTTTAACATATTATTTCGTTTAAAAAGTACCTAGACAAGTTTACAAGTTTAACTGACTTGAGCGTCTGCAACTTATGTTTATGCTTACTTTATTCTAATTCATAACGTGTTCGTAAGTATACCAAAAAAGATGCCATCACTGATTTTTGGGTTTGTGGGTTAAAGTTACGAAATACATCAGTAAGTGTTGCAGTAGTACTGATAATTATATTGTACCAAATTTCTTTATAATTTGATGATTTTAAAATTGTGTGTATGTCATTTTTGTGTTAATTTATGTAGGTACTAATTAAGCCACATTTCTTATCAAAATTATTTTCATACAAGTTTTTAATTTCCAACAAATAAGGTCCTTTTTAAAAATTACAAGAATTATGGTTGAATTATTGATGTAGAATTTGGTTATTAAATATACAAAATATTTGTTATAATTACAAACAGCAGATTACATTTGGTTGTAAACCTAACATAAAGTTATGTGAATTAATAAAATCAATTAAATCTGGTTAAAATTACCAAATATTTTTTACTGTGTAGTGGGTCTTTAAAGTTAAACAAAATACAAGTGGTCCACGTATGGAACCTTGAGTCACACAAAGCTTACCTATAAGAAAAGTGAAGGAGTAATCCTTAAAACCTAATATTGCACAACAATAAAACACTAAAATTGTTATAAAACCATTTCACTGCACTATAAACAGTACTTTTTCCTATATTTTATTAGCGATTGTTGTCTGCGAGCCCACGAACTGAACACAATACGTTAAAACGTGTACGAACAGTGGAAGCAGAGGTTCCGCGACTGGTTTCAGATATCCAGTGACCCGCGTTTGTTTGTCGTTCGTATTCTCGGCCTCCTCTGCTTTTACGCTTTTACTATGTATGCCTGGGTCTCGTTCAACGCACACCAACAAAACTGGTATACTCGATGGGAGTAGTGGTTGTAAAAATCTTCCGAAGAGTTGTGAGTCACGTGGGAGGGGGTACGGGTTCCAAGAAATTCGAGACCAGATAAACGTTTGAGGCATTTCATGCCAGAATACAGGTTGTATTGTTAGTGGGTCTCGAACCACGCCAGGGCCGTACTTTTCATGATTTTGACAAGTTGTTTCAAGCATAATGACTTTCTACAAGAATCATCGGCATTTTAAATAAAAGCGTAGAGCTTTGAGGCAATATTACTTAATTTAAGTAAATATTTTGTTAAATTAACCTTAAAAATTTACTTTGAAGTAAAACTTTTTTTAAAGTTATTTAATAAGTTTTATTTATGTTATTTTTACCCATTTTAATAACCCTTAAGTTTCAACACAGTATTATGATGGACGTAATTTTTACGAAAGAAAATTACTTATAAGTGTGTTTCACCTAAAGGAAAATTTAACGGTAATTTTGGTAAATGTTACTCATAAGTCATAATTTTAGGATATTAGGACCACTTTATAACCGTAAATAATTCCTATTCGCCTTGTATTTTTTAGGGTTATTAGTGGTAATAAATACTATTAATATTGACTAAACAAGGAAAAATAAGCTTAAAGTGAAAAATAAAACTTTAAGGCAAATTTTTTTTCAGGTCGCCATAATGAGTTTTTTAAAATGACATCCATTACTTATCAAAACATTTATATAATATTTTTATAAAATATAATAAGGAAAATTTTAGTTATTCAAAAATGATTTTTAATAGATTTTATAAAATTTTGTAGATTTTAAGTTTTGTTGAATTTTACCCAAGCAATAATTTTTCTTAAAACCGTGAAATATTTAGAGGGCATATAACTTTTAAGATATATCGTGCTTATTTTTATCAATAAAATAATGAGTTTTAATGCAAAATTAGTTTTGACTAGAGATGTAAAAAAACGGTTTTTTTAGTGTGAAAAAAAAACATGAAAAAAGCTAGAAAAAAAACGGTTTTTTTGTTTTTTTCAAATCCGCTACAATAAAGCATATTCTCTATATATAAATAACATCAATCTTAAAAAATGGAGTAATTTTTCAAACTAAAATTTTGAGTAAAATGTATATTAATAATAAATGTAGAATATATTATATTTTTCATTATTGACAATTTTGACCGAGACTAAAAAATCTGATTCCTTATTATTTGGTTTTCCACATAAGAAACCAATAGCAATGTAAAACTTCTACAATAATAGAAAAAATTAAAGAATAAAAAAATTCCAAATTTGTTGCGATTTTTCGGATAGCTGTATCTTCGTTAAAAATGGTCGTATTGGAGCCGTAAAAAAGCAATTTGAAGCTTGAAGTTTCTAGTTTTAAGATTTTTGGATGAAAAACGTGCAACGCTCAATCCTATATGCCTAACAAATACCGTAATAAAAAAATTCGAAATTTTTTTGGCTTTCTTTTTTGGTCCACGGAATTTTCTGACTTAACCACCAATGAATAAATATTCTACAAGAATTTGCTATTGTTTTTTTGAAAAAAAATATTTCCATACTCTACATGAATTTGAAAAATCATGAAAAAAGTGCTTTTGGTAGCTTTTTGAAAATTCAAGCGCTGAATCAAAAATATTATAGGTAGTTACTTTTTTTAGGACCAAATCAAAACAAAATAATGTAAAAAAGTTAATTTTTGGTGTACCTGTTAACTAAGGAGCACTTTATCGAAAGCCATTAATAGTATTTGAAAATTTTATAGAGGGTGTTTGGTATTTATGTTGCCTTTTTTGTCTTTTTAAATACCAATAACTTTCTTATTTCATTCGAAACAAAATAATGTTTCTATTGAAATGCTGCAGCATTCCCTATACCTAAAATAAATATTACAAAAAAATTTTTAAAAAAAAAACGGTTTTTTTATTTGTAGTGGGCATTGGATTGTCTTTTATTTAGTATATATAAAGTAATGTCAATGTCAACATCATGTAAAATCAACATTTCTGAATAATTTCTTAAAATCTTTTCCTTACTCAGGCTCTGTTCTTATTTCTACTACGCTGTACTCTTCGGTAGTAGTAAGATGGAGTGAAATATTATACTTTATTGCTGCCTTTTGGGCACAGCTAAAAGGCCTAACAAAATACATCAAAAGAATTCCATGTAAAAAATAAACACTTTTAGATTTTTCTTATAGTTTAACTGAAACTGTAATATATGCATACTACTGATTGTAATGAATATACTTATAAAGACACGTGTAAAGTAAATTCATATTTTTTATTTATTATAATTATATAATTGTATGGGGCATTTCCATTGTTATAAAATTATAATACAACTTTGTATTATACAGCATCAATTACACGAATAGCTGTTTTCTAAATTATTTATTTTTCCGATTTATTTCATTTAGAAATTTTATTAAAACAAGTTTGTTGTTTTAAGTTTACATTCTTGTAAGTAAATATTTTTCATCAAACTTTTAAATTAACTGACATCTATTACAAATATGAAAAAAATTTTAGACAAAATCTACCGATTTTTAGTCAAATGATCTGAATCTGCAATAAAAAATAGGGTGTTCCATTGGAAATTTTAGATAATTAAAAATATACATATGTAGGTATGTTTAAAATTCAAAATTACCTAATTTAATATAATTTTAAAATTTTATAAAATGTAAATTTGTAGTACTAGTATGTATGGAAATGTAAAATGTAGGTAAAAAATGCAAGTTTATGAATATAAACCCATCATATATTTTTGCTTTTGCAACTAAAAACAAAAAATTTAAAAACTGCAACAGCCAATAGAAAACAAAGACTAATATTTTTAATAAAAAACAATAAAAGGAGTAAAAAAGACTGGCTAGAAACAAGTAAGTTTAGGATGAAATCAGTCTGGCAGCCAGACTCTGGCTAATGGTAGATACAGATCCGAATCTGAATCTTCATTTTCATTTGTAGAGTGATTTTCTAAATGTTCTTTAAATGGTTTCTGTTGCGCAAATATTTAAACAAAAATACTAGTTTTCCATACATTTCTACTTACTGATGAACAGAATTTAAGAAAAAAAATTGATACATATCGTTGCTTAAATATCATGATATATATCAGGATATTTATTACTGATATATATCCTGCCAGCCTTGGTATATTTTATTTAAATGACGCAAATTCTGAGGATGACTATAATAGTCCAAACTAGTCGATTTTCAAAATAAAAATAAAAAATTCTACAAGCAGGGAAGTGCCTTATTCATTTAGAACAATCTCCTTAATATAGTATAAGTAATTATTAGTTAATATTATCTGCCCAGCTGGACACGTGTCGTTGGCAAAGGGGTTAATTATTTATTGACTTCAAATTGAAGTCTTCAATATCAACTGCACCCAACGTGCTCGTTTCAGTAATACTGAAAAGAGAACCCAGCATTTGCAAGCTACGATCAGTTAATTAACAAGTCACCGCTTGTTTATGCTGGTGGCATTTGTTATTTACTCTCATCAATAGTGTCACTTTATTACCTCTAATAAGTAGAGATAGCCAGGAGTGCCACAAGGTACTGTTATGGGGCTAATGAAGGGTGATCCAGCAAGAACTTTGAACTTAAACGTTTTTCGTGTGCATAAGTTTCCGTGTTGTTGTGGTGTTATGCAACAAATGGAGAGAAAATGCGGTAATAAATTTCAACTAGCTCTAATGCACAGCGATTCATTACCAAGGTCAGGCATGGCCAATACGACGACGATAGTTGCTACCGGGCGGATTTATTGTTTGCGCCGGAAAACATCGTAAATTTTTAGGTCGAAACTTTTCGATAATATATCTGTTTTCGTTAGCGGAATTAATGGTTTTGAAAAGTTTCTACTACACTTTTAAATGATTGATTTTTAATGTTAAGGAGTTGAGCCAGATCCGGACTGAAAAGTGGCCACTTTACGGTCCGGACATACTACACCTACTGACAATTGACAAAGGAAAAAATTGTTCAAATGACGAATTATTTTTATTTATATTTTAACGCGCTAATTTAATTTAATTAAATAGTATAACCACTTAAAAAATGTTTGATTACATAGAGGAAGCATTTACCAGCGAATAAATTAAATTGACCGAAACAATCATGTTTTTACGTGGAAATGAACCGATGGCAAACATAATTGTTGAGATCAGTAAGCAATTACTCATACGAAACGTAAAAATAACATAAACAAATTTAAATGACATAAATTATGACGGCGTATTCAATTAATGTTTCATGGTTTCATTGGCTCTTGTCATGATTGTATTTCCTCAATAATGTGGAGTTTATCCAGAAGGGTAGGGTGGCTCAAGATCGCGCACCTTTCACAAGATGATTTATTGAAACTGTACATTTAAATCTACGAGTGGTTAAATTATGATTTTGTGTGGTGAATGATTTGACTACCCAGAGATTCCTGGGTTCTAGTAGTCTACTAGACTAGACTATAGTCTAGGCGCTTCGCCAAAAAAAACACAAACAAACAACCCAAAGTGGTATTTTTAGCATTAATTATTAATAAATAGTAAAAATGGATGATGACGTCAATAAAATCATTTAAACCTATAGATATATCTAGTTAAAATAATGTAGAAGGATCAACGCACTGTAGTGTTTACTTAAAATTTAAACGTATTTTGTTACATTTTTATTTACTTAAAACAAACGCTTCAAATTATTTGGGAAAGGCAAACACATCAACTATTTTTACATTGTTATGTAGTAAAATCTTGAATCATTCGATTTATTTTTAATCTTACGATTTCAGTGACTTTAAAATAAAAACTATATACAAAATAATAGTACTATATTATTATGTATTTTTGCTTAAATTAATGACAAATAGGTACTTATTATTATCTAAAAATTAAAAAACTAAAAATTTGTATAAAGCGACATCTATAGAAAAATAGAGTTAACAACTTGGGAATCTTTCATACCGTCAAATGTAAAAATTGTAAATGGATTAACAACAGTTTTTCACAATAAAAGTGAAGAAAGAGAGTCCGAACTCGAAAATAAGTTATATCTAGTTTACTGCCTCACAAGAAAGGCACTTTATTCTAACCATTCTATGACATTTGACAACTGCCAACTAACTTAAAACCAACTTCAGCCCGTGACTAAAAACCTGTTGCTAACTTCAGCCCGTGGCTAAAACGCCATAAAGCCACAACTTGTCAATGTGTATTTTAAAAAAAACGTTGTGTCATGGAAGCATATGCGATAATAAGCGTGGTAGTAGAAAAAAACTATTAAATTTAGCTGTAATTAATAGAAAGGTCTCGTTTCAATCGTATTAATTTAAAAGTCATAAATAAAATTAATTAACCCTAAACCGGGAATCTATTTGAATCAATTCTACTCCAACCAATCAAATTATCGAGTTATAATTAGTTCTGTGTAAGTATAGGTACGTAATTGCCATGTTGCCAGGTTTATCAACGGGAATGGTGAAAATATAATATAATACATAATTCCAACTTCACTATGATTTTTCTATGATTCTGAGAAATTATTAAGTAATTTACATATATTGCGATGTTGCCATATCTACCTTATTTTACAAGATAAATTATTTATTAGGCTTGCGATTAATGTAATTCGTAAAACAACATTTGAATTAAGTTACCATTGAAATATCATCAATCAGTGGTAGATTAGGCAACAGGGCAAATGTATGAGAGTTCGAGCGCTGTTGCCAATTTTTCTCATTATTACAACATAAGTTATTAGTCCCAAATCACGTAGAGTTCGAATTCCTTCACCACTGGGCTCTCATCAATCACTCGTAATAACTTCGATCTGGCAACAGCGGCGGGGGGCGGCGAGGCGTCCACACAACCTTGGCCCGCCGAAAAATCAATGCAGCCTTGGCGAGCGTCGCGTGGTTGCCATGGCGACTACGCCCATTCATCCCGCCAAGCGCCGCCCCCGCCTACGCGATAACCGAACGCGTGTGCGGCGTTGCCAGTTGTACGGTTCTTTTGGCAGTTGTAAGGTCGTAAAAGTGAAATTTATTGAAAAATGGTCTCGAATCGTAGATGTGCTGCTAAAGCGGTGGAAGTGGCAACGCTGCGTGTGTGTGAGTGCGGGCGCCGCCCCCGCATCGTACAACCGCCGGCATCTGTTTCCGGGTCGACCCGGAATTTTTCGCGTTTCTAGGTTAGGAAGCCCGAGCGGACTCCGCAGCCAGGGGAAAGTTACGACACAGTCAAAGGAAAAAGAGTTGGCTTAGGTAATTGTTTCTGTTGGTTTTATAGGGGTTCTTTACAGTTGAAAAGAGGTACCTACTTACTGATTTGTTTTATAAGGTACTTATAAAAGGGATCATCACGTTTTTAATTTTAATTTTCGCCAACTTCTTTCTTAAATTTTATTATAAAAGTCAAATTTTGCAAAATTAATATTTTTTTAAGAACAACTTAAGTTTTTACTTTTATTTAATTTTTATTAATTTAAATTATAAAGGTAATAATTATAAATACATATTATTAATAATAATAAAGTATTGATAAAACACCATACCAAAATCTTTTTCCTAGACGAACGTTATCATTATGTAAAACAATGGGATTAGTAATCAACCTTGAACGACCTTGCCTGTAAAAATACACATATCCTACGTGTATTTATTTTCATCAAAACATTTTTAACAGTTGCGTTACTTGGAGGATTAAACCTATGTATATCTCGAATGAATGAATTTATTGTTCTCAATGGAATAGATTAAAAATATGACAGATGCAAGTACAAAAAAGTGCCATTTTTATGGCACGCCGTTTTAGCATTTATTAGATAATAGTTTAAAGATTAAAGTTTAGCACTTTAATAATGTTTTAACAGAAATTTTCAAAGTTAAAATTTTTTAAACTCAAAAAAATTAATAGTAAAAAAATTAAATATAAAAATTTTGATTTTTAGAAATTTTTGTTCAAATATTTTATTCTACAAAATTTTCGTTTTAAATTTGTAATTTAAATAATAATAATAATAATAATAATAATAATAATATTTATTGATCCATAAGAAGCAAATACATTGTATAAGGACAAGTCAAGATAAAATAAATATAAAATACATAACAATAATTGTAAACTTATATACATATTAAAATCAAAGATAAATACATAAACCGATCAAAAAACTTGCAGATAGTCAGACACAGAATAAAAGCAGTTAAATAATAGGTATTTTTTTAGTTCTTTCTTAAAATTCATGTAAACAGTAATTTTTTTTATATTCTCAGGCAATTTATTATATAATACTATGCCTGAATATAAAGGTGATTTTTCGTACAGACTGGTTTTATGTTTTGGATATTCCAGTGTCTGACCATGTCTAGTTGAATAGTTATGCGAACCACCAAGAGACTTTAAAGTACTTAGTTTTCTTTTAATGTACAAAATACATGAAAGTATATACAGGCATGGGAGTGGGAGAATATTATATTTTTTAAATGAATGTAAATGATGGTCGATAAATTTTAAAGTAGTGTTGGATTAAAAATTCATCGACTATCATTTAAATTACTCTTTACAAATTTAAACCAATTTTTGTTGTTTTAACAATTTTAAATTGATAACCAAATTTATAACTTTACATTTGTATCTTTCTAGAGTGGTCAATTTTAAGCATAGTCCATAGCCGTAAAAACGTACGAAATCTGCAGCATATATGCATATATGCAGTCAGCTAAAGCAGCGTTTACACTTTGTGAATTAAAAATTATGAACTTACATTTAAATGTAATGTGAATATATTTGTGTTAAAAATGTATCAATTTAAATTTGTTATAAATAAATTTTTAATAAAAAAATTACCACTTAATTGATAATACAAATTAATCATTTTAAATAATTTTTTACACTCTTTAACCAATAATTTTGTAAAAAATGTTTTATAGGTATGTGTTTTTATTTTAAGAGTCTCGACACTATTTTTAAATACTAAAAAAATTAACTTTACCAATTTAATCATATATTATATCACGAGAACTATGAATTTAATCGGTTAAACTAGGCTCAGTAGTTTTTTGTTTGGTTTTTGTTGGAAAATGTTGAATGCAAAATAATTTAATACAATCACGAGACCGCGTAGCGGTCGAGGGCTTTTATTTTTAATTATTTTGCATGAAACTATTTTCCAAAAAGAAAAATCAAATAAAAAACTACTGAGCATAGTTTGACAGATTAAATTTATACGTTGAGTGATATAAGTCTAGATTATTTCTCGAATTAAAGGAAACTATTTGACAATTCATAAAATATGACGTATGTGTCAAAATTTATAAATATTTTTTTAAAGAAAATTCCATTAATTTAAGGTATGTAATAAGTAATAATTAATATTTCGTAAACTAGATAACTTATTTTTTATTGTTTTTTAAAAAAATGTTTGTTAAAACTTGTAAATAACACCATAAAATCGTAAACAAAAATCCAATATGGAGGCTAAAATTTAATCGCTGTTAAATAGTTCTAGTGATTTAATCGTTTTTTTTGCAAACATTCATTGGAAATAATATGTTTTAATACAGAAGTGAATTGTTAGTTAGTACATTTTGTATTTCAATACAAAGTTGAAAATATTTCAAATTTATAAATGTAAACCTTAAATTTTAAGACAATAAAAACTTAAATTAAATGTTAAAAAGACGTGATATATATTTTAGTCCCAGAAGTCAACTGATCGGATTGTGCGGGTTAGGGGTGGGAACGGACCGCGGCTGTAAAAGCTCCCCGCGGAAGTTCTGCATTGTACGAGAAGCGCTGACCACTAATCTACCGTCGGCGGTAATATTTATAAAATTCACATAGGCTATGTGACATAGCTATTATAATATACCCACAATGTAATTAAAATGTAATAGAATATTGTTAACAAATATGCACTTTTCGGTTATAGGCAAATATATTAAATTATAAGAATGTAATTACGGGAATATTAAATTTGCTTGTTTACAGCATAATACATTATGTATGACATGCAATTAGGAAATTAATTGTCGATAATTAACTAACATTGTTTTTAAAAAAGCAATTTTAAAAACGCTTATTTAACACTAACTAATGTATCTCCAGAAAAAAACTATTTTTTATTTAAGAGCTCCGTTCGACATCGGAACTTCCGAAAGCCTTTACCAGATGTATACAACGTCAGTACTGCACTGTACTTAGCGTCTACTTTAAATAGACAGAACGAATAAATAAATTTAAATTGCCGAAAATAACAGTGACCGTTGGTCATTCGTGTTTAATAGTGATGCAAATTCGTAGCGCAGTCACTTCCTGTGATTATTCAATTATCAGCGACGGCAATGGGATGTTATTGATTTGCTAGCCGATTGATGTTTATTTTTAAAGCAGCTTTACCCGTGACACTGACTCTAGGACACAGGGTCACGCGAAAATATTTTATTCACATAATTATACCTAACTATTTATTTAGTTACACAGCTTTTTACAAGCTATTTGATATTTATTTTATTTGCTGTAACCAGCATGACCATGAAAAATTTCAAATTTTATACAAATACAAAAATTGTACTAGGTATACCTAAAATATTTAAATTGAAAACACTCTTACTTACAGAGGACTGGAATGGCAAAAAAGTGGTCAAAATTTATTAAAAAAAAAACAATTCAATTAGTTCAGTGGCGGCGATTTTATAGGGGTTTAAATGATTGAAATGTTAACACAAGTTAAAAATTTAGTTATTTTAAAAACTATTAAAAATATCATTTTAAAATTTTAAGACTAGTTTTATATATTAATAATCTTGGGTTGCAATGATTAAAGTTTTGTTAAAGTAAGTAAAAAGTTTTTGATGGTATTTTCGGATTCAGGGGACAATTTTACATAAGAATTGGCTGTTTAATTTTGGATTACCATGGTATTCCATGGTTAACCATGATACAAGTGAAAAAGCAGCCACTAATAACTAATAATTAAATCATCATTTTTGACCAATTCATTTTTAGAGAGAAACTTTTATTTAAAATTACAGCCATTTAAACTTGAATAATGTTAAAGAAAAATTGTCAATTTTGCTTAATTGTAACTGTAATTGTTTACTTCAATGTTCTAAAACTTGATATTTTAATATTTTTCTATAAGAACATCAATTTAGATTTTCTCAATTGTAAAAAGACCTAAATTTTGTTTTTGGCCAAGAACTTTTAGATTTAGAGCAATGTTGCCAGGTGTAAAATTATTACGCTATTTAGGGAAGCTTGATTTGCAACTTAGTATACAATAAAATAATTAATTTAAATATTATACAGAGTGACCCAAAACTATTTCATATAACCTTTTAACGACAATTTGTTACACATTTTAATATAACATAATTTATAATAATGATATTATTTTAAATCTGACAACACTGTAAAATCGAGTTCTGTCAATGTATAATTTGATAGTTTTATCATGGGTCAATTAAAAAAAAAACAAATTAATGTCAAAATGAATTTTAATATTAGAATCATCAAAAAATGTCTCATCGAGGTAAATAATAATAATTAATGCAATCATTATTATGGTCATTCATGTATTTTTGTAGATGAATTATTGAACGCCACTTCGACTGCCTACTCGTCTACCGGCGAACGTGATTAACGGACCGGAGTTTTATGCCCTCAAAATAAATAAAATGAACAGAAATAACTATCTATTTTGCGTTCATAATGACTTCATTATAACACCGCTTTCGGTGCTGTAATGATATACTTTATTTTTATAGGTTAGCTATACTTTAAACAGAATAATATTTTGCATATTTTTTTAATAATTTTTATAATATTTTTATGATTTTTCTAGTACTTACGAGACTTTTCTGGCAATAAATTTTGTTTAACACCAAAGAAAATCCTTTTTTTCTTCTTCAGCCGCTTATTGTAAATAAGTAAATTAAGGACGGCATGGCGAATTGATTTTGACATTAACTGTCAAACCAATGACTGTGATAAAGTAAAATTCGACCAAATTAAATTTAAGGTTTAAAATTAATTTTTTTTATGCAATTTTTGCAAAATAGATAAAATAGCATAAAGAACTCATGTCATAAGACCTTATGTCGCACTCGTCCATTATAAATTGTCTGCGTGGGACAAAATGACGTCTTATGACATTAGTTCTTTAATATATGTACTATTATCAACAGGAATATATCAAGTATTAATTTTAGGGATTCAACTTACATATATTAAATTTTTTGTAGAAAACTAAATTTTCCAAAAAAAGTTTTTTCTCCAAGTCAACGGTTTACACGTTAACAGCAAAAAAACATAAATTGCATACAATATTTTGCATTTTTTGCATACATCTCGGTCTCTGGTGATTAGTCCGTTCGTTCTTGTGACCTTGACGTGGCACTATGCGATTAATAAATCGGACGTGGTGTAAAAATCACAAGTTAAGTACACAACGGCTGGATAAATAAATGAAAAAGGTATATACACAAAGTGAATATTATTAACACGTTCAATTTACATGATAGTGATAGTCTAGTTGTTTATACATTTTGCCGAAAAAATTGCATACATTTTCAATATTTTTTAATACACTGGTTTGCATTCTTATTTTTGTCCAAAAAAACGATAATTAGAATATACTACCTTTTATTATGGCTTTGAAATTATCCTTATAGAAAACTTTTTGAAATTCTTAAAATCAAGATAAAACCACATTGTAATATTTATCTACTGATTATGTAATATAATGACATGGCCGTTAATTTTCAACCAGAATATTCACATTTTTATGCAAATTTCTGTTACCTACCACTATTATTACTTGTTTATAATTTTTATTTAAACACTGTAATTAAAGCGTTTAGTTAGTTAACATTTTAACGAATAGTGGAACAATTATAATTACAGTAAGCAAGCTATAACACAATTTTAAGAAATCAGCGTTTTTTGTGTTTACTATTAAAAATAATATTACTCGGTACAGTGAACTAAATAAATTTTGAAAAAAGTAGTATTAGCATTATTATAATATATATAATTTAATAAATAAAAATTTGTAAAATATGTGGGCAATAGACTACCTATACGTAATAAAAAATCTAAAAACAAACTTTTCACAAGAGTCATAAATCGTATAAGTATAATTTTTTATTTATTAGGCACGATGTAAAAACAATTTAAATGTTCGTCCATTTTTTTTAAAAAAAATTTTATAATCAAAAAGACTTCTTTAATATCTCGCCTAAAACAAGCAGAATATATAATATTTCGTGTAAATCGTGAAATTAATCAAAAAGAGCAAAAAACATTTATTTAACAATGCTATGTGTTGGGGCAAATTAGCTACAATGACATTTGCAAAGAATATTTAAACATAAAATTGATTCTAAAAGTCGAATTTCTCGGCATCCCACGACTCATAAACAAAGCCAGATGTGCAAAATTTAAAATGTTGCTCCCGCACATCTCCATATAGTTAATTCCTCTCTAATAACACATATCGTGGGAGAGAACAAAAAATACCCTTGAAAACGTAATTGGGCTCGTATAGGTATGGAATTTGAATTGGTTGTTAAAATAGATGAACGGTTGTCATTGAAAATGAAAATCTTATAAGATATATGGTGAAGGTTTTCTAAGGTTTATTCTTAGACCTTTTTGTGTAACACTTTTTCATATTTTTTGTTATCGATTTTTTGGTGCTAAGCTTAAAGTTTAGACAATTAGGCGAAGCACAAAAAGACAATTCTCAGCCGAATGTTTTATCTTCAACTTGAAACATAAAACGTACAGTGGTAATAATAGCTATTAAAAGTAGGAAGTAAGGTTAGGTAGAAATGACAGTATTTGAGTTTTTTGATTGGTCGGAGTTTTTTACAAGCTAGGCGATAATCAATTATTTTAGCAGTGAGTGTTGACAATGGAAAGCTTGAAAGAAGTATTGAAGTTAAAAAAATATTGTTAGTCATAATTTATTAAATTATACGCAGAAAAGTCAGAGTTCGCATACGTTTATTTTTTAACCGCTAAATATACGGCAGTAGAAAATATGAATAAAACATTCGACCTATGTTATGTAAGAAGCAAAATACGCGTAAATTTAATGAAATGCTAATTTAAATTCAAATTAATTTTATTCATTTGAATCTTGACAAGGCATGTATGTAGGTACATACATATATACAATAATTGCTGGTTAACAAAAAGTTACGGTAGTAACAACTGGTTAAATTAACGTAATTTAAATTGAAACTTAAGTTTGCGAAAAAAAGTTAGTTTTTCCTGTTGCCTCACCCGCCTCCAGGCCCCCCTATTTGAGGTCATTCAAATTAAAGTGGTGCAATTTATTATCTACTATAATTTATCGAAAAATTTAAAATTTTATTTAAAAAATCCAAATATTACAGGTTTTATACCAATTTAAATATTTTTTTATTTTAATAAAATAAATAATAAAAATTTAAAATCGAATAAAATCTTTAATATTTGGATTTTTTAAATAAAATTTTAAATTTTTCGATAAATTATAGTAGATAATAAATTGCACCACTTTAATTTGAATGATCTCAAATAGGGGGGCCTGGATGCGGGTGAGGCAACAGGAAAAACTAACTTTTTTTCGCAAACTTCAATTTAAATTCTGTTTGCGCCGAACTTGTTTATTGTCATTATAAACTATTATTAATTTTGCGTGGGTCCCATGTCTAATAACTGAGATATTGGTATACATAAAATCCACCAGCCGCCCTTTTAAATATCTCTTTAAGATATCAATTGATATACATACAAATACGTTTGTTAATATTCAGGGCCGACATTTTATTATAAGTTAAAATAAAATGTCGCCCCTGAATATTAATACTCGTATTTTTGTATGTATATCAATTGATATCTTAAAGAGATATTTAAAAGGGAAAGACCAATGGGACATTTTTTTTCCTGATGAAGTAGTTCACGATGCTTTCATATTTTAAATGCGCTTTGAAAAAAATAAGAAATAAAGAAAATAAAAATTAATTTTTGCCTATTTTTCCTTTATTTGGTTTGAAAATGATTTAAAATACTTTTTCTACTTCTATTACGGAATTTGACCCTTCTAATATCACTTAAAAATTTTATGTATGGGATTACATATATTCCGTAAAGTGTTACAGAATGAAATATTCTATCATCTGATGACAGAATAAACACTCGTGGCGACATCTCTGTTTGTAATATCTAACAAATTTTAGACAGATCTAACCTCACTTTCTTCCAATTAAATTATTTTTCTATGGTATTTTTTGGAAACGTAGAAAAAGTATAGTCTGAAACACGTTTGGAATTGCATATTCCGCTCTCGTGAAACCGTCAAACTCGCCTTCGGCTCGTGTGACAAACTCTTCACTCGAGCTGAATATGCTGTATTCCAAACTTGTTACAGAATATACTATTTTAACATAAAATATTGTATGTTTTATTATTGGCTTGTTTAAATTACCTTATTTTTGAAATAAAACAAATTAATAAAATTAATGGCATTTCCTTTTGTTAAAATGAACAGCAAAAAATATGGCGGTTTTAGGATGCATTTACTTATTGGTTATATGTATAACCTATATAAATTAACCTGCAAGTTTATATAAACCATTTGGTTATTTTATTGTGTTTAATTTAACTACTTTATTTACCTTTCGGTAATTAACAATTCTTTGGTTTATTAATTAACGCTAATTTACCAGCGACTTCAAATATAGTCGGTAAAATATAACCTGTTGGTTAAAAAAAATATATTCAAATTAACCAAAGCTATGATTAATTTTCCAAAAAGTTATATCAAAAGTTAAACTAAACCAAAATATGTCTAAACAAAATAATAGTAACCATTTTCAAAGGTTAAAATTAGAAGTTAATATAACGTTATGTAACTTCTAAAATAACCTACTTTACTAGTTAAATATTTGGTTTATTTATAGTCAATTTAAATTCTTGAAATAACCTTAACAGCTATAGGTAAATTTATGTTATTTTAAGAGTTTAAATTAACTATAAATGAACCAAATATTTAACTAAACAATATTACCAAAAGATTTCTTTTATTAGTTTAATTATACTAAAATATATTCTTTGAATTTACCTTTAAATTTAGGGCCGGTATTAATGCCCGGTTAAAGTTGCAGTTAGTTATCTGGCAGATAATCTCCATGGATACCATTGTTCTCACAATGATCGATATGGAATTTTACTGTCAGATAGACTAACTGGAACTTAACCAGATATTGATAAACCGGCCCTTAAAGGGTTATTTTTTAGTTTATAGTAACCTTAACTATGGTTTCGCGTAAAAATCGAACAAATTTTGGACATTTGTTTGCAAGTGATGCCAGAATTGAATATAATTTTTTAACCCTGTTTCTACATCTAAATGGTGCATTTTTTTCAAAAAAAATTTTTTATCCATTGACCGCCGTGGGTTTTAGGCCTTAAGTCACTCTACTGTGTTAAAAATAGATAAATTTTGATATTTTGTAATAACATTTTTATTTAAAAACGTATCGATTTAAAATTTAGATAAAATGTAGACCTTATTAGTGGCAATAAATCCACGTATAATTTTTTTTAGATTTTACCATACAGGGGGCGCTGGGGACAATTTAATTTAAAATTTTACCATTTTTTAAGGCTTAAAAAGTCGAAGAAGCAACGTTGTTTTATAATTTTGAGTATATCACGTGAAAGTACTGATAATTAACTATTATTTGATATATAAACTTTAATATGCAAATTATGTTTCTACGAGATACACCATTTTTAAGTTAGGCCTTAAAAGGGCATAATACTAACGTGTTTTACAAAGTATATATTCTTTTATCTAGTTTTATAAGATTATGTATTGTATATTACATATTATACATTATATATTACATATAATATATTATATATAACATACAATCCTTACATATTTATTTTAAAAAGTTGCCATAGATGGAGCTAAAATTACTTTTATTTATAAATTTTAAATTTTTTCAACTTTACTAATTTTGATCATAGTATGCATCATAGACTTTTCTCTATGGTAACCTACAATTATAGCATGAAATATAATTTGACAGTTCAGTTTATAATCTTTCGATTGGTATTATAATAACTGTTTCCCAAAGTTAAAATTTCAGAGACATTTAACAATTTCTAATATTTTTAATACTTACTATTTTGTATCAACAAACCTGTGAAATTATACATGTGGGTTAATGTGATAGTATTCATGGTTACCACCAAATCCATTGTTTAAAATTAATTAAAATATTTGATTGAAAAATTAGTAACTCGAGAAATATTGACTTTAGGAATAGGATATCGTATAGCCATTTTATTCAGAATTTTATGTAGAAATAAAAAATGTAATGTAATAACAAAGTTAAAGACATTTCCGGTAAAACAGGAAGTACTATTTTGTTCAAAATATTTTAGAAAAATAGACTTAAATGGATTATAAACTCTTTTAAAATTTCAAATAGATATTTTTTCCCGTTCCCTAGAAACTTATAATGGACCACGAATGTGGAACACCCTGTATATAATATAATTACGTATATTAGTGGCACACTTAAGTCTAAATCGAATAATTTACGCTATTAAAATTTTAAATCGATGACTTTCGCGATTCCCCAGAAACTTCTAACGGACTACTTACGTGAAACACCCTGTATATTAAACGTCATTTATAAATATATGTGTTATGCTATACTTAATTATTAGTAAAAGATACAACAATATTAGTATACAAATGACAAAATGTACCAAACTAAACATTTATGAATACTGCTACTGCTAATTCAAAACTCATCCTGGCCACAGAAACATCATTTGCATAAAAAAGTTAATATATCAAATAATAGTCAAATATCAATACTTTAACGTGTTATACTCAAATTTATAAAACTATGTTGCTTCTTCGATTATTTACCCTTTAAAAATTGTTAAATTTTAAATTAAATTGTCACCAGCGCCCCCTGTACGTTACAATCTAAACAAAATTTTTAAATGGAAGAATTGTCATTAGTAAGATCTACATTTTGTCCAAATTTCAAATCGATACGTTTTGAAATAAAAAAGTTATTTACAAAAAATAAAATGTCTTCATTTTTAACACAATGAAGGAAAAAATAAATATAAAAACAAAGTTGTCAATGGAGGAGATTTTTTTTTTGAAAAAAGTACTGCATTTACATGTAGAAATATGGTAAAAAAGTTTCAATCGATTTCTTGAACCCTTGCAAATCGACCGTTCGATCCTTTCGCGAAACCGTAGTTAAAAGAATGTTAAGGGTTGAATACAACTAATGGGTTAAAAAGCAAGTTTAAAAAAATTTTACTTAGATTTTGGTTAATTTACATAGAATGCTAGTTGTTTAAACAGTTGTGCTAAGGTGTCAAAGTCAACTGATATATTGGTCGAGGATTCTATTATGTTTTGTTTGACACATTTTGCGACCAGGTTGGCCCTTTCTAACTCGAGATATAAAAATTGTATGCAACCAGTGTCATTTATCAAAACAAAAACGCCATCCAAAAAGCTGATAAAGCTAATCCTGATAACTGAAATACGAAGCGGCTCTTCTATTTTTAAAAGCGTCTAGTTTCCGAAGCCTTTGTTTAAGGTCATCCACATGTTTCTTTATGCTTTAATTCGCCGTTATCACGTAACATCTTCGTCTCCAAATTGAAAAAGAAAAATTCCGAGACATGCAGACTGAAGTTTATCGTTATTATGAAAAATCAAAGAATACTATGTAGCGTGTAACGTATACGCTATATAAATCCGAGTTGGCGTGACCTAGGATACTTTATCAAATGGCATTATCTGACACAATTCGACCGAAAGCTGTGCCCTTAACAATGGGCGATCGATGCAGCAAAAGTTCATTCAGAAAGGATTCCGAATCCTTCAACTTCAACGTTATTGGTGGAAAAAGAAAACTGATCTCTGCTGGTGCAGTGCTCCGCTCAAATTTCTAATTTGCTAAACATGTTCTTGCTTGTTAAACCAAACAACTGCCCAGAACCAAACGAAATAATTACTTTGTTAACAAGTGAAAACAATACACGAAAAAAATACCTAGTTTTATATTAAGGGCAACAATATTGTTGTAGAAAATTTGTGGTAATGAATACATTTTTAAAAACTTATTATGGGTATTTTTATGACGATAATTCGTTAAAAATATCTTTTGGTAAAACATTATTTTTAAATAATTATGTTGCATTGTCTACGAATACTTTGTTTAGTACTCGTGCCCAGCTCTGTACCTAACTAAGGCATTGTCTACGCACTCAAGATTTTCGTACCCACAGATCTTTGCTCATAAGTTTTAGTTGAATTTATTAAATATTATAAATATTTCAACATGTATTAATTTAAAATATATAAAAAGTATACATACTTATCCTATACTTTCTAAAAATTAATTAGTCAAAAATGACCAATTTAATGGTTATTAGTGGCTGCTTTTTTACTTGTACCATGGTTAACCATGGAATACCATGGTATCCCAAAATTTAACAGCCAATTCTTATGTAAAATTGTACCCTGAATCCGAAAATGTCAGCAAAAGTTAACACATTAAAAAAAATTAATATTTATTTGTAGCTAATAAAATTTTTAATTTTTTTCCGCAAAGGACTGCTTTTTGACCATAGTGCGCCGTTGTGGTAAACTTATTCGCAAGTTGTGTAAAAATGTGTTTATTAAGTTACTTAAGACTTAGGACCCATATTATAGTGACAAACGTATTACAATTTGTTATTATCCGTATTTTAAACAAAATTTGCAAAGAAGATTTTGGCAACAAATTTCTTTGCGTGTAAAATCGATAAAAACAATCAATGAACATTTAGTTGTTGATTGACTACAGAATAACTTTTATGTGATAAGAGACGATAACAAAAATATGACATAAGTACATCATAAAAGTTATACGATTGTATCACGTAAGGCATTTAAAATGTTTAAGATGTATGACCTATCACTTAGTCTCGACTCTACGTAGATATTTGCACGCCAACCAATCAAATTAATTCTGAATACGTGCCCAGGTTGGCCTTGACGGACAAATGAAGAACGTGAAGACGCTTGGAAAATGTCAGACGTTTTTGGAGTGCACGGTGTGCCACAAGGATCGCTTCGAACGCTGCCGAATCAATCAATGAAATAATTATTGTGGGGTACCGCAAGGGTAACAGTTTGGACCACTTAATTGTTTAAAATGCATAATTGATGTTATCTGTATAGAAACACGTACCAAACAAGTTATCTACGAAAGATAATAAAAATATACTAATTAATCACTTACAAGTCATAACTGATGATTGATTATGCACGAAAAATAACACACCCCGAATAATTAGTAATTTTGCATAACCTTAAATAGAAATGTTCAGTCAATCCCAAACTTACCGATCATAAAAATTAATAATGTTTACACCTACTTCGAAAAATGGAAAAGGTCAAAATAATTTAATTTTAGATGCCTATGCACAATGAAACATGTATACTATAAATTGTTAAAGCTATTTGTATGTTGACAATTGAAATTGTGAAAACAAGGCTTTTTGCAACAATAGCCTAATGGCAAGTTTACATTAACGTTTTTTAATTATAAAATAAAAAAGTAATTATAATGAAAAAACGCTCAATAGGTGTTTACAGAGTTAAACTAGTTGAAGGCCTTCACCAATACACACATTTTTTATAGTAACATTATTATTTAGGAAACTTTAGCTTTAGGTTTATAAACCTTAGTAAAAAGTGCTTCCCACGTCTGTTTGCAACTTTCTGACTGCCTTTCCTTTTTCTAAATGCTGAAATGAAACTATTTGGACAAAATCTAATCCATGAGGAAGTAAAAAACTTGAAATTGGCCTTTAAAAGACTGTAACTCAAATTCTAAACTCAAAATCTTAAAGTAACGTAACTACTGGCAATGATTGTAAAACAGCATTATACCACGTAAAATATTAAATTATGATAATTCAGTGTAGTAACCATATTGTGTTGTATTGAAAACGAAATTGTTATTTTACGGTCTATTAAAGAATTTAAGGTAAAATTAAACTACTTAAATACCGTTACAGTGAATGCATTAACTCGATTTTAGATTTCATTCGAAATAAAATTAAGAATTTCTTAACTATTTAGAATTTTAAAACAATGTAACGAAACAACTGCAATAGTGGCGGATCGTCAGGGTAGGCCTCCACATGACTAAAGATGTGGTGTGATTTTATTTAGGGGATGGGTATACGAGGTGTTTTTTGAAACAAATATTTATTTATTCGTCTACATTAATGTTGTCGCCTTCAAAATAGTCCCCATTGGATATTATACACATGTGCCAGCTCTTCTTCCAATACTCGAAACACTTCTAAAACTCGATCTTTGGGATAGCCTTTTGTTCTTTCAGCGATGCGCTTTTAATGTCATCTAACTTGCAAAACGACGGCCCTTTAAGGTTCTCTTTATTTTTGGGAATAGGAAAAAGTCAGACAGAGGCATGTCTGGCGAATATGGAGGCTGGGGCATCATTACAGTATTGTTTTTGGCCAAAAATTTTGTTCAAAATTTAACAATTTTAGAACAAATTTTGCTGTCACGCGTTTCATACCCAAAACATTCGAAAAAATTTCATGGGATGAGCCAATCGATATACCAACATCATCAGCGACTTCTCTGATGGTTTATAACCATTTCTTCCTGTTTTTTCATGTCTTCACGGCCATCTTGGAAACTCTTATACCACTTGTAAACTCTTGTTTTACTTATAGCAGACTCACTATGGGCCTTTGTTAACATTTCACAGAATTTATTTAATTAATACGCAAAATTGGATACAAATTCTTTGATCCATTTCTTTTAACGAACGAAAAATCGCCGAGCTAAAGTTTTTATCATACTTCGGGGGCATGTATACCAACATAATAAAGACAATTTTATGACAACCGGACCCTCCAAACCCGCGAAATTTAACAATTCCCTTTATTTTCTGAACACACCTCGTATATTTGTATCCATACATATAAATATATTTTTAGGTTTTTTTAAGTTTTAAAAAACGAATTATTTATAATGATTTAGTAGGGCTATCGGCCATTTTACCTCCCAGGTGACGTGGAAATTTTTTCGTATTTAGACAAAATTAACCTCATGTAGCCTCACCCACGAGCCGCCACTGAATCGCCAATCAGTTTTGACCTAAATCATCGAAAATGATCAATGATAAGAAAAATGTGTAATTTTCGCATTTCCCATTTGCAAATACCGAACGCAGAAATATTAAAGCAGATTTCTCTGTGCTGGCGCAAGCTCGAGCTATTATGCTTATTGCATTTATTACCATATAGGTACGATAAATATTTTCTCTAGAAACTATTATCGTTGCGTCATTTTCAATAAAAAATTACTTATTACATATTACGAACATTGCAAGCACCAGCTACGTACGATATTAACTATGCTTAAAAATCGCGCGTTCAAATATGGTAACACAACGTTTTTTATTATTTTGCTTTACTATGCTTTACACGCGCCGCACAATGGGTGGGATGGCAAAAATGCATTAAAAGAAAAACTAATAAAGATATCATTATGAAATTTTAACACCATATATTTGGGGTATAAATCTTCATCCTTTACAAATGTTACATCAATTAGTTCAGTGGCGGCGATTTTATAAGGGTTTAAATGTTGTTAACACAAGTTAAAAATTTAGTTATTTCAAAATCTATTAAAAATAGCATATTAAAATTTTAAGACTAGTTTTATATATAAATAATCTTGATGCTGTACAAATTTTAATTTAATTGAATAAGTAGCGGAGTTTTTATAAGGGTTAAAATGATAAAAGTAAGTTAAAAATTAAATTATTTTTAAAACTATTCAAAATATCATTACAATACAATTTTATTTTTATACAATTCTATATATTTTAATTTAATTTGATCAGCAGTGTCAATTTTATACTGGTTTAAAATGTAAATATAATAATCTAGCAAAAGTACGTAATAATAATTTAATAACATGGGATCTATAGATAACTTATAAGTTATTTATTATTAAAATAATTTAATATTATTGTTAATATTAAATAAATCATATAATTATAATATATAAAATTGGAATATCCTATTGATAAATGAAATAATACACATTTATTTCAATAAATTAACAAATACATATATATATATATATATATATATATATATATATAATGATTATAAGAGAATATATATATATATATAATATTCTCAATGATTATTTTGTCTGTAGTACCTAACTAACAATTCTGTATATGTAGAATTTAAATCCGTTTTTTTTCCTTTTTAAAATTCTTTTTTATATATAAATAGATCAAACATTTTATTATAACCCTATTTTTGAGACATTATCCTCCATAAGTATTGTTACCTATATTTATTACAATAATTATTATTGTATACCTACCTATAGGTACATTTATATAAATAGAAAGTTATTCCAAAATTGACTATTTTTTACTGATATCACATAAATAAAATTATTGATAATTTAATTCTAAATGTAATTATTCATATAATTATAATAATAGGAAATAAACACAAGATTTTGGCCTAAAAAACGCAAATAATTATAATTATTTTTTATTCTATTTTTAACTATAAAATTTTAAATAGACAAACAGGTTGGCTTTAATTAAAAAAAATATATTAAAAAATCGCCTTTAGTTTTAAAATTAAAGACATTTAAATTTGAATTATGTTAAAGAAAAATTGGCAACTTTGCTTAATTGTAAACTTGGTTCACTTCAACGTTCTAACACTTTTTTAAATTTTATAAATAAAACTTGAAATTATAATGTTTTTTCTATAATAAAATCAATTTATGGGGCACCGCAAAACAGAACTATGATAGGATTTTTGTTTTCAAGTGATATCACTTCCTTTGTTCCACAATTTTTCCATGGCAAGAAAAAACAAAGAAAAACGTGTTACGCCAAAAAACTTTTTTCCAGAGCCCCGATGGACTTCGACCGACCGAGAGATAGCAAAAACAAAACAAAACGACATTTAAACATCCTGCCTTTGAAAAGCATAGAATAAATAAACGCAAGTTTGTAGAAAGAGAGAGGAAGAAGCACTCACATGATTCAGCCGCTGTGCAATACTGGGAAAACGTTGAACAATGATCATATAGTAACAGGCGATAGTAAAGCCTGAAATTTACTACGAGCGGAGCAACATTCCTGCAACTCAATCGTTAACAGAGAGCCGAGCTACTGTACAACGGACCAGTCAAACAGCTTTCCGAATCAACACTGAACCCTGTTAGTTGGCGTTGAAAGTTCGACGCGTCGACTGCACCTCGCCTCGAAATAGAACTCATGCAAATTCATTTAATTTTTTAGCTTGACGATAACCGAACGGTGTGCAGCCATTCATTTATTCGAGCGATTATGAGTCCATGGTTTCGGGAAGATTATTCGTATCGCATCACTTGTTTATGAGCTGGAGCGAGAGGTTGCATGGCAACAGAGATTTTCGTGTTGTTTTCGGTCGTAGAAACCAGATTTCAACGACCACATTCCGCGGTATCCATATTTGCAGGATGCTTCCTGATACAACAGGTGGACTTACCTTTTTCAATGGAGCAGTAGCAGGAGGGGCGAACTCCATGTGCGGCGGGAAAATCCTAATCAAAAACACCACCACATGGATATCCGACAACGGAAAAACGCACTGAGTAGACTTGAGACCAGCTGATTCGTCCGCAGATTTATCTTCGGACGGAGCGTAGCAGGAGTGTGTCTTGCTGCGGGTCGCGAACGAGACTGAAACGCGAACTGAGTCGACTATTTGCGGTCTCGCTTTTGGTTCCTCTTTCCACTTGTTGAGCGCGCGATAGCGCCCACTCCCTCCTGTCTACTACCGGCTACACACAAATTGAAAATCTTTTGTTCCCTGTTTCGTGTGACTAGGCCATGCAGTTGCGCTGCCAGTGGAGCGAGCGATTGTAAACACCTGAAATTGCTGCAAATACTATCTTTGGTGTTAGCTTTGGGCCCTAAGTGGGCTTTCAGAGTCTGTACACTTACTGGATGGAGCAGAGATTTTTTTGGTAAACTAATACAAAATGTCCAAGAGTATTTAATATTGTATTTAAAAATCAATTAATCATACTAAGCATTAAGCCTGATTTATAGATTGCCTTCCTTCCTTCCTCCCGTAGAAGATGAACAAAACAAAAACCATTGTGCTGTTTAAAGATTCCCGTACGGGAATCTATAAATGATGATAAACGATTTTCGTATCGTTCATCTTCTACGGAAGGAAGGAAGGAAGGAAGGAAGGAAGGAAGGAAGGAAGAGATGCCGTACTAGCCGAAACATTTTGGTAAAGTAAATATATTTTCATTACGATCAGGAAGAAAATCAAGAACAATAAAATAAGGGAGAAGAAGTGGAAGGGATGGAATTATCAAGTGATGAATCAAAAAATTAAAATGAAGTACACTGTTTAAAATATCTGTGGTGTGAAGAGTAATCTTAAAATGGTGTCAAAATCCAACACCAAGTGGTGTTAATATAACACCATGAATTATGGTTGAAAATGTTTTATACAGCAAACACCAAAACGGTGTTGATCTAAAAATATTTGAGAAGTGCACCTATACAGAATAAAAGGAATAGTTCATTTAACTATATTAATTTAATTTACCCATAAGTATTTATTTAAATCAACTGTGGGAAGGTTAAATTGGTTAAATTAACCCAGAAAACTTTAGTGAAACCAACCCGCTGTATGGTTCAGTTTACTAAATATGTTGTTTGTAAAATAAGAGTTACTTCAACCTAAAGCACTCTGTTAAAACGATTAAAACAATTTGCCGTGCATTCCTTGTTGCATAGTGTGTACCGATCGCGACAAAGGCGGTGTGGATCACGTGATGTTCTTAAATCTCGCCTCTGTTGACTTACATGAAGAGTATATAAGCTCAGGTAGTCCTTTGCTTTGGTGTGACACTACAAGTTGTTCGATACTAAAGAGACCTTAAATAGGTGGAAACAGCTGTCAATATTTGAAGTATTTTAAGTTGGTGGAAAGCACTAAAAACATTATCTCTTGAAGGTTCAAATTTCTGGAATAATACCACTAATACTTGTAATGCGTCAAGGAACTTCCTGTTTCCTTTTTTTCCTTTTTTTCTGTGTAGTATGATTTAATTTGACCAAAAACACATTATATTTAACACTGAAAAGGAGTTCAATTTACAGCAGGTAAAATTTATTTTAATACTGTGTGAAAGTTAAATTTACACCATTTTAGTATTTGAATTTACACTGGACAAACGAACCATATTTAACACCATTTTGTATCGATATAGAACATGTATGGTGTTAATTTGGTGTTAAAATGGTCATGAAATTTTGAACAGTGTACAAGGAAATAAAGGAAGGGAATAAGTGGAAGGGATGAAATTATCCAGAAATGAATCAGATTACTCAATGTTTTGATATGAAAAAAATTTTTAATAATAAAATGAATACAAAATAAAAAATCAAACTCTGTACTTTTCTACAATTCTATTTTATCAATTTTTTCCTACAGATTTTCCAAAGATTTTGGCACTGTTGAGTGTAAAAAGATGAATATTTTGGAAAATCTTGTTCAAACATTGTTTTTCAGCAAATAAACAAACTTAAAGTTTAGTTTATTGTACGTATTTTATAAATTACTTCTTCTAGTACATTTTAAATATTATCGAAAAATTAAAAAAAATATTTTTTTTAATATTTGGTCCCAAAATTTGGGTTTTGGGATATAGGCTGTTCACAAAATGGGTTTATTTGTACAGTAACTACATTTCTATACAAAAAATCTTGACGATATAAATCGAATATATGCGAAAAAAATCGATTGATAAGTCTAAATTGGGGTATATGAAGCTCGAAAATTCAAACGGCTATAAAAAAAGCTAATCTAGCTAACTTTTACAAACCAAACTATACTTATAGCATAGTTTAAAAACACTTATCTATTCTCGTAAACTGGTAGTGAATGATTTACTATCTAAATTCAATAGTAAAGTCATTATTAGCGATAAAACCATGTTTTAAAAATATCCACAATTAAAACTACATTAACTAACTTACCTACTAGGTGTTTATTAATTAACCTTCAAGGCGAAATCATTTTCCAAGTAATTCATTCGATATAGAATGAAAAAATTGCATCAATTCATTGAGTTGCACAACACTTTTTCCACTACTATCTTATCTTATCGGTTACCATATAGTGGAGTAGGTAGAGTAAAATGAACTATTGATTTTTGGATCGTATCATTAAGTTTTAATTTTTACAATGATGGTCCTCAATCTGAACCTTGTGGCACAATCTGAAATTGTAAAGTTGAGTAGTGCGTATCAAGGCACACTTTAGCTTTATATTAACACATTTATGGTTAAAATTATCAACTGTGGTGTCAGTTAACTCATGTATCTCAAAAACCCTTTTACTACTATCACCTTTATGTTTAAATGATTTATAATGTAACCGATAACTTCATGAGTAACGCAAGTCGTGTGTACGGTAATTTTAATAATTTTGCGTTCGAAGGTTAGTCATAATACAATATAAGAGCTGCTGAGGCAGGATTCAGTTTTGTCGCAATTAGTCTCGACCTGCAGTGTTATTGAACAACTAAAAAATGCGGTTAGGCATTGTTTCATCACTTCATTCTCGTCATAAGATCGCAATTCATAAGCAAGATAACTTTTTCACGTTCCATCTAGCAGAAACGCGATTGTCGATAATAAAAGCCATTGTGAGAATAAAGACAGTACACACCCTGAAAAGGGCATGTCTTACGGGTGTTTCTTTGAGCCACGCAAAATTGTTGTTGTACTGTTTGCTTGTGCTTTGTTGTGTGTGTGCACTCCATGGCTTGCTTTACAAAGAGAATTGCTGCTTAATGATCTGGCAATAATAATTTGCAATTATTTTGATTTGTTTGGTTATGGCGATTAATAAATGGGGTTTCGCTAGGTGTAAGGAAAGTAAAAGAAGAAAAAAAATTTCCAACAACAATACATACCTACTTAGTATTTAAATAATTATTGACTTCATACTTCGTGTGTTGTCGTTAGTTTATAATTCAAACAATATTGGGCCACAACATCAACCCTGGGGAACCTCCATATGATAGAAACTTTGGTGTAACACATGATCTTTTCATTGAAAACGTTTTTTTCATGGCAGCAAATGTTTAGAGTAGATATTTATATCTAAATGCGATTCATTGTCAAGGTTTATTTGCAAAATTCGTGTGAGTAAGCGAGCTATAAATTAGTCAACGATTTAATGTCTTGAATAAATTGAAGTTTAGTTACTATGCATATGGCATGCCATAATCAAAAGTATATAGTTACAAATATACTTTGTAAAAAATTTTTCTGCATGTAATTTTTTTAAAGATTCATGAAAATAAAATAAGTTCTATAACACCAACTGTACCATATTATATAATATATGCAAAAATTAATACTTAGTTATTAATTAGTCACGTAACAGTAGTTACTGTAGATGGTCTTTCAGAAATTAACACAGGGTTAAATAGTAAAAAAATATTTGTTAATTTTAACCAGATTTTATGTTAATCCAGATCCACATATCTTTGTTAATCCTATATCAATAATTCAACCATAATTCTTGTAATTTTCAAAAAGTACCTTATTAATTAATTATATTTTACAATGTTTTAAAAGTTTAAAACCTATCCTCCGTGACTTACTCTTTCTAGGTTAACATATATGTTTAACCTTTGAATTTAACAAAATGCTTACAAAATTGCATATTACCTTAACAAAACTTTCGGTAAAATATGTTCCTTTGTTAAAATAATTACAAACCCTGGTTTTCTACAAAAAATTATGTTTAAATTTTACAAAATAAAATTAACAAACTACAAACTCATGTTAACATATCTAATTTTCATAACGTTTTCATAACATTTTGCTTAATTAACTTGTTTTTGTGATATTTTGTTAAAAAATGTTAAAGTACAAATCATGAAATTAATTAAAGTGATCTTTATGTGTGCAAGTCTAAAATCTAATAATAGACATGGTTGCCAATACAAACGCTCAGTATGATATAAATAAACAGGTTATTTTGCTACCTTCAAGTTGGTATTAAACGTAAACAGTTGCTTTGGTAGGTTTTCCTGCATTTAAATTAGATTCATTGCTGACCATTTTTGGATTTTCAGACGAGTTGCAACTGTCATGACAGATTTTGTCGTAAATTTTGCGAAAAGTAAACATCTCTATCAATCGGCAATCAGTAAACTTTGTAATTACTCATCTGGTGAGTTGTAAATATTTTAACAAGCGCCAGATGTTAAGATTGCACCAAATCACAAGGATGTATTACGAATTACCCAAACATTACGTTATTAAAGCATTTGTTTTTTTTTAATGTTCAGACTGGAACCGCATTTTTGAACGTTTTTATTTTGTTTGTTTCCAGTGCAGTGCTGTAGTTCAGATTTGCTCATTTAATGTATCTTTAAATTAAAATAAACAAACTATTTGCTCTTAATGAAGAAACTATTTATTCCAAAATGGATTCTTTTAAAATCAACTTGCTGTCGAGAGTATTATAAAACCAGTATAAACTGGTTATATTTTTTAAATAATAAAAGTAGAAGAGTTATGTAGAAGTACTTTATTATATTTTGTCAGAAAAGTGACACCCGTTGTTAAATTTTTTACCATAATAGTTTGCATTTTATATTTTTTCTGATCTGATATATATAGCGTTATGTTTAAAATATAACCACTCTGCCATTAACTATTTCGCACAAAAGTTGTCCAACTTTAGTAAACAAAATAAGACCTTTTTAGTTTTAATACATAAATTTAAAGTTGCCTTTAAGACCTTTTTAAGAATATAAAATTAAATCTAAATGGTTTTAATATAGTTTTAAAATTTTATTCTTCAAGACCCTTTAAGGATGGGCCTTTTTGGCTAGAAGCTGCTTTATAGTATAGTTTTAAACCGACCTTGGAGATCGCAATAAGAGCATTAGTGTTACTTGGGCGGGGGACACAAAATATCTCATTTAATATTCAAATACCTTATGTGTAGTTTAATGAAACGTAAAACCGCTTATCATTTTTTCGGCCTTTCACATTAAAATAATAAAAATGCTCGTACAACTACTGGTATTCCTAAAATTAGCATTTAAATTACGATACGGGTATGTAACAAAAACAAACTTGACAATTTAATTGACATTTCATAATTTGAATAATTAAACGCAAAGAGAGAATGCTTTGAGGCGGCTTGTTTGCATTTTGTTTATGTTTTTGTTAAATTTTATGTGTGGTAATGGCTACAAAAAAAGCGGAGGCTTTTAAATTTAAATAGCATTATATATTTCAAAGGTAACTTGTGAATTCACTAAACACTTTTTTAAATAAATAAAATAATAATAAAATTATAACACTGTTATTAAAATCAATTTTTTTAACAGGATTATATAAACATTCTTTTCATTCGCAACACATTCTTTTGTTACCCGTTCTACAAAAAGGTTTGTAAAAATGGACAAAATGTTTGTTATAATTACAAATCACTTATTCAATTAGGTAACAGATTACAGTTGGTTGTAAGCTTAACATAAATTTATGTGGACCTGGACTAACATAAAATCTGGTTAAAATTAACAAATACGCGCTCACTGCATTTAAAATTCGATGTATTTTCATAGTTTTATCATTGAGTAAAGAAGTTCTTTACTCAATGGTTTTATTCTATACATGACGTTTGCCTAAAAATTTTAGTTACACCTTACCCTGTATAGTATAGAGTAGGGTAAATTATTGTTGCAATGCAGTACACGTGAAGCATACCATATAAGTGTTTGTTTAGATATGTATGTACGTTTGTAGTATTTCATTTATGAAATAAGGCAGCATTATAAATATATCAATCAATCGCGCTTCGCTTTAACATCGTCCCACCGACCATCCTTGGAGGATTATAAAACAGTTGTCATATTATTAAGGCTTCCATGACATTGCACAGCGCCTTAGAGTATATAACACATGGACTGCCTTTATAAAGAAACGATGTGAATTTACTGGACATGCTTAAAACAGTTAGTGTTAGAACATTTTCAAGATGGTTTGGAATTTTTTTTTAACATTCAGTCTGTTTTAAAGCTTTGAGGACGTGTACCTTCTACACGAGCCTTATCAATCCATGTATTGTATTATCTAAGTAATCGAACGAAGTATCTGAATAATGTGTGAGCACACAAAACTATAATAGTTTATTACGCTATTAGTAAAACCCAGCTACACACACACACACACACATGTTCACTTGTATGCTGCACGTTACAGCAATTTATATCTGTTTATATGTATATAGCTAGGCATTATTATAATACAAAAAAATAAACTTAAAAAAAAACAAAATAAAGAAAATATACAAAGCAATCGTATTTTCGTGGTTAGACGTGTTTTATGAGCTCGGCGATTTTCGTTCGTTAAAAGAAATGGATCAAAGAATTTGTATCCAATTTTGCTTAAAAAATGAAATAAATTCTGTGAAATGTTAACAAAGGCCTATAGTGAGTCTGCTATAAGTAAAACAAGTGGTACCTATAAGAGTTTCCAAGATGACCGTGAAGACGTTGAAGATGACGAACGCCCCGAACGCACAAGCACATTAACAACCGATAAAAACATGAAAAAAGTGGAAGAAATGGTTATAAACCATCAGAGAAGTCGCTGATGATGTTGGTATATCGATTGGCTCATCCCATGAAACTTTTTCCAATGTTTTGGGTATGAAACGCGTGGCAGCAAAATTTGTTCTAAAATTGTTAAATTTTGAACAAAATTTTTGGCCAAAAACAATACTGTAATGATGCCCCAGCCTCCATATTCGCCAGACATGCCTCTGTCTGACTTTTTCCTATTTCCAAAAATAAAGAGAACCTTAAAGGGCCGTCGTTTTGCAAGCATAGATGACATTAAAAGCGCATTGCTGAAAGAACTAAAGGCTATCCCAAAGATCGAGTTTTAGAAGTGTTTCGAGTATTGGAAGAAGAGCTGGCAAATGTGCATAATATCCAATGGGGACTATTTTGAAGGCAACAACATTAAAATAAATAAATATTTGTTTCAAAAAACGAAAATTCCCGATATTTTCTGAACACACCTCACTGAAAGAAATATATGTTTGTTTTAGCAATGTATGTGGTAGTCCATATATGAAACATAAAATATATTTACCTTAACCATTTTTATATTTAGTTTTAACATAATATGGTTAAGGCAAATATATTTTATGTTTCATATGTTTATATGTATGGACTACCATATACATTGCTAAAACAAACATATATTTCTTTCAGTGCTCATATAAGGTGGGGGAACCCCATTAAAACACATTTTCTGAACACACCTCACTGAAAGAAATATATGTTTGTTTTAGCAATGTATGTGGTAGTCCATATATGAAACATAAAATATATTTACCTTAACCATTTTTATATTTAGTTTTAACATAATATGGTTAAGGCAAATATATTTTATGTTTCATATGTTCATATGTATGGACTACCATATACATTGCTAAAACAAACATATATTTCTTTCAGTGCTCATATAAGGTGGGGGAACCCCATTAAAACTAGCAAGATTTTAATTTATAGACTAAATACATTCCATACATTTTTGTGAGGTTATAACCACTTCAATTTTGGCAAAAAGAAAACTTATCTAGAATTACATAAGGATTTTAAAAATGGTGAAATAAATAGGGGTTGCTATTTAAATTTGGAGGTCAGGGGGTTCAATGTAATACAACAACAAATTCTTCAACAGTTGTCCTCCTTGACATGTTAATTGACGTGTTTCGCCAAATATACACATTTAATAATAATATCAACAGAATTATGATAATAATAAACGAAATTTAATATTCATTAAATTCATTTAATCCATTAAAGCCACCGAATTAATGATGATAATTAACAAGAACAAATGTTTTCATTAATTAGCCGCTTGGAAACCATTCCATGTTGCGATTTTTTTTTGTGAGAAAAACGCAGAAACAATGTACGATCGCTAGACGTCCTTGTAAATAATAGCGGATGTTCGAAATTTCGGGAAGCGTGACATGTCTGTTCTGACGTCTTTTTATTCCATTTTTAAGACGGCTTTACCTTTTTAGCACCATTGTATGTCCGTAATAGAAAAATTTTGTTACAGTTATGGGTAGAATGTTCGCAGCGAATTTATGGGATTTCCTAGTTTAATTTATGCATTTGTAAATATTTCGAAAACCCGACGTTCAATTGTTTTTCTGTTTTCGCCATTTTAATCGAAAAAAAAAAATGCCACCAATTTGCTAACAACTGACTATACGATATCTACTTTAAGAGGTCACAAAATTAAAACAAAAGTAATCTAATTTGTCCAGCAAAACCTGTTTTAGAGACTTTTAAATTTTGGTTTTGTAAATATGGATAATTTGCCAATAATTATTTAATTTTATCTGATTAAATGAATTGGTGAAATTCGCAAAATTATTTAGAGATTATTGTATGTATGGTTTATCTATCTAGTCCAATGTCGTTTGATATTTGATGTCCCGATCGATTTTAATAAATTCAATATTGCTTCGAGTTTACAGAAAACGAGTTTTTAATGTCACGAAAATATTTTCACGATATAATTATTGTTGATCTAAATCTAAAACATACAAAAACTAGATACCTAACTTATTTAATGTCCTTTAAAATAAAATATCCTATAAGTAATTTTCTTTCGTAAAAATTACGTTAAAAAATATCATTATAATACTTCAGAGTTATGTTATATGTTATATGGTTTTAAAAGAAAGTAACAAATTTTACTTTATAACATTAAAATTTAAAAAAATGCCCATATAATTTTGAATGGTTTAGGTGGCATTGTTATAAACAAATTATTGGTTACGAAGTGGGCCTGGCATTTTTACGATGAATGGGCGTTTTTGGGAAAAAGATTTAGAATTTATGAATAGGGAAATTATAGGTCATGAAATAGGTTTAATTAATAGATTATCATCTTTCTTGGAAGGGAGACATTAGGGTATCAGAATTTTTGGTTATATAGGTACCTCTCTGAAACTCATAGAAACACTGTTAAAAATGTTTGTAAAAAGCAGTTGCATAGTAAAATTACAAAATGTTGTATTGTATTGCAATTTTAATACGCATTTGTTGTAATATTACATTTTGTTATAGTCAAAGTACTAAACAGATTCCAATTTTACAATGTTTTTGTTTTTGTCAGATACTGAAATTTTGTAAAATTTCTAAATATTCGTAATTTAATTTTACCAAGATAATCAATAAAATTACTAACCAAAATTTGCTTTTTAAATTACAATAAGTGTTTGGATATATGTATACAAATCATTTGTTTTATAAAACTTGCTTGCATTTTTACCATATATCATTTTAATCATGTACACTGTTAAATTTTTGTTTTGCAATACAAAGGATGAGTAAAATTACAAATCACAAATACAAAATTATAATACAATTTGAGTAATCTTCCATCTACTAAGATAAGTTGTAATTTTACTTTACCTATATGTATAAATCCTACACGCATTGTCATTTTACCAAACAGTTTGACAGTTTCTAATAAAAAGCATCTCAGATTTACAAACGTTGTTTGTAATTTGATTTGCTATAATGATATGTAAAATGCGTAGTATGTACCGATTGCGGCAATCACGTGATGTTTTTACATCTCGCCTCGGTTGACTTAGGTGGACAGTATATAAGCTCAGGTATCTTTCGTTTTTGGTGTGTTCCAATACACCAAATTGCCCGACATTGATAAGACCCAAAATGGGTCTATCTGTCTAGCTGTCTGTTGGTATTTGAAGTTGGTGGAACGCACTTAAAACAAAAACTCTGGCGAGGTGAAGGTTTAATTTTCTTTTAATCTTTACAGTAATGAGTCAAGAAAATTTCTTGAAGTAACTAAGAAAATTGCAGGGTTTTTTTCGTAGTATAATTTCATCATTCGTAAATAACTAAATATTTTTAGTGTAATTTGTTGTACAATTAAACTGAGTTGAAATGAATTATATAGTATAATTACAATATACCATTTAAAAATTACTAAACATATTTAGTATTTTTTTAGGAAAATTACAAACCCTGTATAGTAATGTTAATGAACAAATTTTTAATAAATGCTTAGTTTTGTAATTTTCCAAAATTGAGTTGTAATGAATCGTATAGTGAATTTACAAAACAGAGTTTTATTATTACTATATTGTGGTGCGTAATTACATTTTTTAACAGTTTAAGTAAACTTTAATTGTTTTATTTTGGTGTTTGATCTGTTTTTATCTGTGCTAATGACAATGGTTGAAAACGTGTTGCATCCCAATTAAAGTTTGCCCAGTTCTACAAGCATCAATCTTTCGGTATGTTTATAAAGGATATCTGATGATGCTATGAGCAACGCTGAATGTGGAATGTTTGTATTTAACTTTACGAAAAAATTTACGATGCGGTCAAATTCTTTTGTGTGTGTATGTGTGTGAGTGTAGCAAAGATAAATTTCAAAATAAACTAGTTTTTCTAGAATCAAGACAGCAAGATGGGCACATTCCGGTAAAAGGAGATTTAAATCTGTACCAAAATTGGTTTTAATAGAAAAAATGCACAACTGTTGCTTACATTTAATTGTTTTGTCCACTGTTGCTAACTTCAGTCTGTGACTAAAACCTCATGGAAACATTTGTTGTTAGCTAAAATGTAATTTAAATTTTGCAAACATGGTTTTCAATATAGTAAAATTCAAACTGTTCTTCAATCTTATAAATGTTCAAAAAAGTCTAGAGGTGTTAGATCTGGTGATCTTGCTGTCCATTCTATGAAACATCTTCTTTCTATCCACCTGTGTGAAAGGTGTCATTTAAATAATATCGTACAAATAAAGAATTTTATTTCATAAGTGAGAACCACGCTGTATTCCTATTATACTATGTATAAAAGATTCTCACAATTTTATATTATGTCTTCTACGAAATAAAATAATAATCCACAACAAACGTGAGAGCCAAGTGTAATTTGATACAGGCAACAATTTAAAAGAACAAAAAACCGATTTTGTGTGCTGTACCTAGTAATATAATATAATATTATTCCCTTTCCTTTAATTAGCAGTGCTAATATTATTTTATTCCTGGAAAGCATGACTGTTGTTTTAATGTGCACAATAACATGCTAAAAAGATATGTTTAATTGGTTAGTCAGTCTGTTTGTATACGAAAAGTTTTGTGAAAATGTAATTTTACCATATTTTTTATCATTCTACCCTTAGGAAAGGCACAGTGGACTAGAATCGCCAAAAACACAATTTAGGTCTTTTTACAATTGAGAAAATCTAAATTATAGAAAAAACATAAAAATTTTAAGTTTTATTTATAAAATTTAAAAATTTTCACCAATAAAAAGTTTATAAACTATTATTATAAGAATTTACAATTAACCAAAATTGACAATTTTTTTTCAAGTTTAATTTTAAAACTAATATAAATTTTTTAAATTAAAGCTATTTAAAATTTTATAAAACAGTTATTTATTAAAAACTATGGTGCTGAAAAATTATCAATTTTTTTCTTTAAGAAGGAAAAAGTCTTCTTCTTTTAGAATCAAGCTGCTCGAATAATATACGTTTTTTAGGCCAAAATCTTGTGTACAAGGCCATATAAAATTTGGATCCGACCGCGGAAATTAATAAGGTTTGTATGTAGTGGTGCACGAACTTATTTGAAATAATTCAAGTTTAAATGGCTGTAACTGTAAAACTAATACAGATTTTGTAATATTTTTTTAAATAAAAGCTTGGCCGTTTTATATTCATAATTTTATAGTTAGAACATAAAATATCAATAAACAAGTTATTTATTAACAATAATATGAAGTGTTAAAAAAATTAACTTGAGTAGGATTAAGTTTTTGTTCTTTTAAAAATCAAGCTGACCTAATTATATTTATTTTAAGACTATATATTCTTTGTATCTTTTCGTGTCAGTCTGCGAAAGTTTATAGGTTTTTTATATTGCCATTACCATTTTTATTTACCAATCGGAAAATCTAAGTCTAGGAACAAGGACAATACTCATACTAGAAAAATATCAAGATCTGCAACTAATAAAGACTTTCTTCATAGACTTCTAGCAACCTCCGATTCATTTATAGAAAAAATAATTTTTAAAAAGAAAAAAAACGGATTTAATTCTTTATTTACAGAATTGTTATTATAAGTTTTACTACAGACAAAATACTCCTTGAGTAGCATTATTTGTATTAAAATATATTGAAATAAATGTGTATTATTTAATTTATCAATAGAATATTGCAATTTTATATATTATAATTATATGATTTATTTATTAATAACAATAATATTAAATTATTTTAATAATAAATAACCAAGATGCCATGTTATTAAATTATTATAACGTACTTATTTTATTTACATTTTAAACCAGTATAAAATTTTTTAACTTACTTTAACAAAACTTTAATTATTTTAACCCTTATAAAATCGCCGCTACTGATTCAATTAAATTAAAATTTTTACAGGATCAAGATTATTAATATATGAAACTAGTCTTAAAATTTTAAAATGATATTTTTAATAGTTTTAGTTTTTTAAATATCTAACCTGTGGTAACATTTCACTCATTTAAACCCTTATGCAATCGCCGCCACTGAACTAATTGAATTAAAATTTGTAAAGCATCAAGATTTATACCCCAAATATATGGTGTTAAAATTTCATAATGATATCTTTATTTGTTTTTTGTTGAATGAATTTTGGCCACTTTTTTGCCATTCCAGTCCACTGTGGCGGAGTCAAAAGTTGTCAGAAAAAATCGCGGGGAGCTTAAAATTATAATAAAATTTAATTATGATAATTTAAATAGTTCTTAAAATAATTTAATTTTTAACTTACTTTAACAAAACTTTATTTTAACCTTTATAAAATCGCCGCTACTGATTCAATTGAATTAAAATTTGTACAGGAACAAGATTATTAATATATGAAACTAGCCTTAAAATTTTAAAATTATATTTTTAATAGTTTTTTAAATATCTAACCTGTGGTAACATTTCACTCATTTAAACCCTTATAAAATCGCCGCCACTGAACTAATTGAATTAAAATTTGTAAAGCATCAAGATTTATACCCCAAATATACGGTGTTAAAATTTCATAACGATACCTCTATTAGTTTTTTGTTTAATGAATTTTTGCCACTTTTTTGCTATTGTAAAGGAATCAAAAGTTGGCAGGAAAAATCCCGGGGAGCTTCCAGGAATAGAGAGCCGGCAGCAGGCGGGCAAATGCCGCCCTCTCTCGTCACGACGGTGCTTTGGCCCGGCGTCGTCCTGGCAACTGGGCTACTGGCGTCGCGACGCCCATTGACGTCGCCGACACGCGACTCCCGAGGTGAAGGCCACGGATACGCCGCCTGCGTATCTACAAAGTCGCTGCCGGGTTCATGGGACATTTAGTTTATGTAAAAATAAAAAAAAATTCAAAAAAATTTATGGTTCGGAACATGAAGAAGAAATGCAATGCTTCGATAAAATTATCAAAGTATATAAGGCGGGTGAACTAAAAGTAAACACATCGATTTTCCTTTTCGAATAGATTATGAAATTCAGCAATATGCACAGACCTTTGATTTAAAGTAGCCCCATAAGAAATATTCGTGAGGGGTGAGATATGGAGATCTCGCTGGCCACTCTATCGATCCTCGTCTGCCAATCCACCTATCAGGAAAACATGTGTCCAAAAAGTACGGACAGGACGCGCATAGTGCGGTGCCCCGTCCTGTTGAAACCAAATGGTATCACTTGGTAGATCGGGTGGAAGAAGAAGGTGATATAGCTCCTATTTCTACAGAACAGAAGCAAGCGTCCAGATATGTCAGTATTTCGTTCGTTGTTCGTAAGATGGCGAGTCAACTAAGAACCTAAGGTTTTACCTACGAAATCCATATATTCTATAACAACTTAACTTTTAACAACAAATTATAAGATAACGAAAACCCAAGGAGAGTCTTCTACCCTCCTTAACGAAAATTACATCTTTTCTTACAGCATTATTATATTAATTTGCAAAACGATTGGCAATACTGTAGTACTGTGCCAAAATGCACATTCGCCACAAACGCACAAAAGTGACGTTGAAATGGTTTTATTTGAATTTTAATTAATCTTAGTTTGAAGTTAATCAATGTAATTTTACTAAAAATGGAAAAAGTTTGTTGTGCACCGGGATTTAAAAAAATAAATAGGTTCTTATTTTTGGCGCCATCTATTTTGATTTTTAACAAATACTGACTTATCTGGCCGCCTTCAACGACGGAGTTGAATCACCTCCTTCTTCCATCTTCCATCTTCATTCTCATTGGGAAGAAGAGAGTTTTGCCAAAATTTTAAAAACATTTGTCCTGTCATATTCTAGTCAAAGAAGAAAGAACCTATGATCCGATTTTCCACCATTCCTGCCCAGACATTTACTTTTTGCAGGTATTCGGAATTTGCCTCTACTACACAATGAGGATTTTTTCTACTCCAGTACCTACAATTTTGAAGGTTGACTGTACCATCAAACAGAAGATAGCTTTGTCCGAAAAAAGCATTTTACTGGGAAAGTGTGGATTATTGTTACATAACTTCATAATAGTTTCAAAGAATTATAGTCTTCTTCGTTAAGTTCCTGTACTAGTCTAATTTTGTATGGATGGTACTTTTCTTTCTTCATAAGACCCGTTGCAGGAGTATACAGTATACTGTATATTAGGGTGATTCAAAAATACTTTTTTTTTGTTTTTTTTTTCGGAACCACGCTCAAAAGTTTCGTATAGATATAAAAATGAGCTTGTGAAAAAATGAGCTCTTAATTTCAAAATTAAGATGCTGTTGGTGACCTAGAGTAGATATTTAAAAATCCCAAACATTCTTTGTAAGTATCATTACTGCTCCATGTTAAAACGTCTTCTAAAAAAAAGAATAATGCTGCAAGCTATTTATGGAGCTTTTCGAGATCGTAATATCGATAGTTATGTTTTTCCGAATTTCCAGACCTCAAAAACAATATTTCGATTCGTTTTTAGCCCTTTGAACAAAAAACGACTAAATTAAAGGTTAATTTCACTTTAACCCTGAATAACTTTTAACCAAGTTAACTTACCGAAAAATGACTTAAGACCTTTTTTGTAGAGCGTTCAATTCTCTACAAATATGTCAAAAACTTTACAGTACGACCCATCGTTAGTTACAAAAATAAAAAGAAACAAAAATAATTTTTCCCATGTTATTCTTATGGAGCATCTTAATTTTGAAATGTGCATATTGCAAAAATTAAAATTTTATAATCTATTCGAAAAAAAATGTTTTTAAACATTTAATAGTATTAAAGTTAAAGCATAAAAAAAAAGTCGAACAAAAATGTTAATTTAAAACCCATTATAAATCCGTTGGTGTGCTTAGCCTTCTTTTCCGAAACAAATAAACCGTCGACGTAAGAGCAGAGAAATAAAACAAAAACCTAACTCGAAAGATGCGAGTGATTGCTGAACAAACGAAGAAGGAGGTGAAGGAGGAATTCAAATATTTGCTTGGGGCCGCAAGAAACAGTTCTTTTAAGGTGCGAACAGCCTTGGGTGTGACCTTGTCACTGACACTGAATTTCTGTGTTGCATGGAGATGATGTCGCAAGGCAGTGGCGTTATCAAGGGGGGCATAATGTTATTAAATGCACACAATTCCTCACCTAGAAATGGTATGTACAAAATTCTTATTGATATTTTATAAATTGCTGTTATGGGCGATTCTACAAAAGTTGAGCAACTTTTGACCTCATTTTGTTTATATAGTTTTCGAAGAAAATTAAACATTATTTTGTTATGAGAACATAGATAATATAATAAATATACTGTTCCAGACCGGGCCAGTCACTTTTTCAAACAGTTTCTGAAATATCTGTGTTTTCTAAATTTGAATGCAAGGGAAGTGACAAGTATACCAGGGTACTAATTAAATACATAATTTATTGGAAAATATAAGATTTATTGCAACTTTGAGCATATTATACATTAAAAATCTTAAAATCAAATAATACCACACATCAGTGGCGGCTGGTGGATTTTGGGTATACCGATATCTCAATTATTAGATATGGTACCCACACCAAATTTATATGAGTTTATAATGACATTAAATAAACAAGTTCTGCGCAAGCAGAATTTAAATTGAAGTTTGCGAAAAAAAGATAACCGAAACATCGAACATGGAACTGACGACACGGTACCGATGAATGGGATACAAATTTAAGATTATAATTCGGAATTAAGTATTTTACTGATAATTTTTATTAGGATGCTCCTAATCAACAAATCACATAGAGCCTTATATAAATTACAATGAAATATATATACGTAAGAAAATAACTACTCACCACAGTACTTAAATTTTGAATGGAACTATACGTGCATTCACCACAACTTCGCCGCTTGCATTGTTTTCAAGATGACTGTCGTGTAGGTAATTTTTTACCAACACTTGACGTTTAAACTTCAATATTTCGCAGGAATTTTGAATTTTAACGTTGGACACAGAACTGACGGGGAAAAGATTATCAATTTTTTAAAAATTGCTATTATTCGAATCTATGATAAAATATGAAAAAAACATTATTTAATGTTTTATATTTGTAGTTTGTTGTGAAATTGAAAAATTTAAGATAAATTGAATATATTTTAAAACAAAATCACTCAAATATTTGATTCAGGAGTTGTGACACGCCAAGGTACTGATGTTTTGAATATTTATTATGTTTTTCTACAAACGTGCTTTTGAAAAAATACATTAAAATTGGGTAAACAAGTTAAAAAACCTGGATCTAAAAATATTAAAATATCTACTTTATTGACGTATGACATCAAGTTGTCCAACTTTTGTAGAATCACCGTTATATTTTTAAGTTCAAACTTTATTGAAATTAAAACTTAAAACTTAAGTTTTCTTCTTCACAGAGAAAAAAGATGTTTTAATTCAAACAAGAATGTTTGTTTAATTTTATTTATTACATTTAAAAAAATATAAATTTAATTCAAAAACATTTCTTTAAAAAGAATAATTGTCTTTATTTAAAAGGAAAAAGCAAATTTATTAAAATATATATTTAAAACAAAGTACCTGACTTTTAATAAAAGTTGACTTTCTTAAATTATAAAAACAATTTACTTGTTTTAAAAAATTAAACACTTTAAATTAAACAACAAATATTATTTTTTTAAAAACATGGTTTAATTTGAAAATATAATTTTGATTTAATTCAAAAAAATTAATTATTTAAAATAAACAAATTATTATTTAATTTAAACAAATTATTACTTAAATACAAAAAAATTGTAAATTGATTTAAAGCAGAGGTTTATTTAAACTTTTTTGCTCACGTCGAAGTAGCATGACTTGCATCCTATTGGTTGCTGTAAATCAGGCGACTGCAGGCACCCAATGGGCTTTCCATTTTGTATGTACGTGATTTTAGAGACTCCAATTTAGAGCAGGGTGTTGATGAGAAGTGTTGTGTGGCATTATAATAAAATAATAAATAATTTTTATATTATTTTATACTATGGAGGACCTTTTAAAGGAATGGGGTCTTGAGAAATTTATTCCTGTTTTTAAAGGTAAGTAATTTAAATAATTACTTATCATTATTATTTGCAGACCCTGGTGGATTTATGCAGCACACATTAACATTAAGTTAAAATTAACATAAGTATTTTTTAAGTTAGTGAAGTATTTGTATATTTTAGGGTTTCCTATATGTATTTATAAGACTTTTATGCAATAAAGATTAGTGTTTATTCATAAAAAAATTAATTTATTTTTACTCCCCAATATACCAATATATATTAATTACTAGATTAGATGAAAAAAAACATTATTAATTAAAAAATATATCTTTTAATCTGAATAAATAATTTTTATTAATTCAAATATAATAATTATTTAATTTAAATAAATAAATCTAAATTAAATTAATTAATTCTTCTTAAATTTAAATAAAAATTTATTAATTTAAAAAAAAATATCTCTTAATCCAAATAAATTGTTTTTAACACAAATATTATAGGTATTTAAGTTAAATAAATTAATTTTAAATGAAATAAATTATCTGTTTTACGTAAATAAAAACATTTCTTTAATTTTAAAAAATACATGTTTTTTACTTGGTTTTATTTCATACAAACTAATAATATTTGTTTGCGTTGAATAAATTAATTTTAAATTAAATAAATTAAAACAAATAAATATTCTTTTAGATTCAAAAGAACATTTATTTGGGTATATCGAAATAAATAATTTATTTGATATAAATAAAATTTATTTAATTCAAATAATCTTTTTTCTCTGTGTTCCTTAAAGGACCAATAGGTTTCTAGACGCGCCACTGATTGTCTTAATGTTGGGGAACTTTCTTTACCGGTTCCAAATCGGATTAATTCTTTTGACACACAAAAATATGCCCGGTTGGCTGGCTCAGTTCCGTTTTCGTCTCTGCGTGTACGACCTTTACGCAATGGATCGCATCGGAATTTTTGGGAAATTTTTCGAAGCAATTACTCCTACGATTAATCGAGATGCCCGGTTTCGAAAATACCACGAACTTTGCCAATGGAAAGCCGATCAAAATAAGGAAGTATTTAATGAAATATTTTCGGCTGAAAATTCCGATCCAGTCGGTGTATTCACTGGATACAATTTTTTTGGGGGAAATTGATAACATTTAGAAACCAGGGTGTTAAATTCCAAACAAATTTGCTGAACTTTTGTTAATTTTAATTTGTAAAATTTTAACATAATTTTTTGTAGAAAACCAAGGCTTGTTATTATTTTAACAAAGGAAAATATTTTACCGAAAGTTTTTAAAGGTTACAAATTATTTCTTTGAAAAAGTATACGTGATTTAAGGCAGTCAATCAAAACATTTCCCAGAACCAGAAATCTGTTATTGTTATTCGGATTCCTTATACATTGTGTTCGAAGTTCGAACTAAAATTAGGGAATACAGTAAAGTGGGTTAAAGTTACAAATCACTAATAATTATTTGCTATTTTAATCTAAAAGGCACTTTATACAAATATATCGTTACACAGAAGAAACATAAATTTAAAAAAGTTGTTGATTGTTGGTTTCTATGGTAACGCTTTTCTCTATTAACAGTTTCAGTGACATTTCTTTATGCAGTATTATTTAAAATTTTATAACGAGTTGTGGAAACGAATTATTTTGTTCTGTGAAACAAATTAAGTCCACTACAAATAAAAAAATATTAAAAAACGGTATAGAATCCAAAAATAAAGCAACAGACATAACCAGTGCATATACGAGAAGTTTTTTTATTAATTTTATTGTCACGTTAAAAGATATGCATTAATTAAAGACATGACAAACCAGACGAACAATCCTTCTAAAACTGAAAATGTATTTAAAAGTGTTTTTTTAGAAGACTCCTTTTGAAATCTGTTCATCTGTCCTCTATACTCTACAGATTTGAATACCATACCAAACTTGAAAATGCTCGAAAAAAAGGTGGAAAACCAAATACCATTGATCAAAATATTACAAATTCTTTACTTTGTCCTTCAAACCACTTCTTGAAAATTGTATACGTTTTTTCATAGCGAAGTTTCGAATTCGAACAGCATTCTCATAAAAAATATTTGGCAGGCACTAAGTATATTACCAAACCCGTCTAAGGACTTAGTAAGTTGCAAAGAAAATAGGAAACTACACTTTAACAACAAAATTGAAACCGACATGCAAATTACTTGAGGAAACTTGGGCCGTTAGTTTGTTAAATGCAGCACTTTCAAATTTAACCGCAAAGTGTATGCAGAAGATGATAAGAATAAAAAAAGTGTGGAGATGCATATAACAATAAGAACATGATAAAAATGTTGTTTTATAGGGACAATAAAACGTTTTTTCTACTTCCATCTTTAAAACATATTATCATATATGTATATTTTCATCATTCAAACATTATGTTAAATATAAATACATTAATTGAATGTTCAGTAATAAACTACCACCATAAAGAAAACCCTAATAATTTCATCTGTTTTGTATACAGAAAAACATAACAATAAAAAAGGGTACCGTCAATGAAAAACATTCACACACACTCTAAATATGAATGGCGTTTCAATAGAAGCAAGATAGGGGCGAAGGTGTATTAAATTTAAATGTGTTTTGTAACTGTCAAGTAAGATATTTAAACTTTTAAATGGAACTAATGAAAACGAATTAGAAGACACATGTTTAAAAGTAGGGGCCTGCATACGTCACATACAGGGTGAGATATTCAGAAGTGATCTCAAAGATTTATCTGCTTCCTTCAAAAGCAAAGAAAAGATTATCCAAACAAAAATATTGGTAAAATCGTACACTGGATGATATTATTAAGCAAATGGAGAAAAAACTTTCTTATTTTTTCGTGTACTATCATACCCTTAAAGGATGACAACTTATTTTGTGACACCCTGTATGCATAGAGCAACCCTTTGGTTTATGTGATTTTTAAACACCCACATAGATCGGGTAATTTTTAGACAGTAATTGGCCTTTTAATTATATAAGAGATGACGTTAATCACCGTTAAAGTTTTTACATTTAATTCTATGGGGGATTTTAAGTTCTCTCATCGTATCAGTTAAATCTGATAAAGCCAGTATATTGTAAACAATTGTTTATTAAATAATTAGCTGGGACTTGATAAAAGGGTTTAATTAGGTGATGGATAATTGTTTTATTACTCACTTTTGACTCATTTAATTTGCATATATAATGTCTATTAGTTTTAATTTTTTTAAATAAGTTTGATGGATAGAATGCTCGCTTTTGAAATAATATTTTTATTTTATTATTTTCTCTTATGACTGGCATTATAAAATGAATAGATCAAAATAATAAAAATACCTCAGTTCTATTTACTGATTATAATTCATAAAAAAACAAACAATTGAAAAATTCTGGCGTTGATAATGATCTGAACAGCGGCTCTTCCTAGTATTGTTGATGTAACTATATAATAAAATAACAGGTTTAATAGCTATTTTTTACTGGAAAACTACATATAAAATATAAAATAACATATGTTATTTTATATTTTATATATAGGGCGATCCAAAAAAGAAAATCAATCAATATCCACTTTTTTCGAAATTAATTTGATAATAGCAAAAATATCCTAGAATCGCCAAATACATTTTAAATTGAAATAATTAAATAATTAATAATTTTCGCGCTATCTCTTAGGAAATTTAATTGTCTACAAAAAAGGTATTTATCAATTATCTAATAAATATTGTAGTTTTAGAGATAATTGCGATGTTATTATTATTGCCATTTTTTAGCAAAACTTATTTTAATATAATTTGTTAAAAAATTTAATTGTCTAGAAAAAATTACTTATCAATTATCATGTCCCATACAGCACAAGATGTCCATTGGACGTCAAATGGACTTACATTGGACGTTTGGATGTACAATGGTCGTCCGCTGGACGTCCATATATGTGCTGTCTGGGGTGAAAATTTTTGAACCTAAGATAATCGCAAATTTATTTCGGACTTATTTTTTTGGTAACAATTTTTTTATACATATATATTATTTTTTTTACTTATTTATTAAGTAAGTTTTGTCACAATTTAACAATTTTAAATAAAATGGCAAAATCACAATATACTAACACCATAGTGTTAGTATATTGTGATTTTGCCATTTTATTTAAAATTGTTAAATTGTGACAAAACTTACTTAATAAATAAGTAAAAAAAATAATTCGTCTATAGACGGTAACTTCATATACAAATCTTCAATACAATTATCATGATAGTAGTGCACTACTACCTACACTGTTATAAAAATCAGATTTGTTAACATGAGTTTGTAGTTTGTTTATTTAATTTTGTAAAATTTTTGTTTGTAATTATTTTAAAAGGAAAATATTTTACCGAAAGTTTGGTAAAGGTAATATGCAATTGTGTAAGCATTTTGTTAATTTCAATGATTACAGATTATTGTGTTAATGTTTAACAAATTATTTCGTTAAAAAAGTACTCTTGATTTCAGGCAGTCAATAAAAACATTTCCCTTTAACAATACGCATCAATCTGCTTACTTTATTCTAATTCGTAACGTGTTCGTAACAACTGCCCAGAGTGTTTATATATTTATTATATATTTATAATATATTTTCAGGAATATGTTATTATTGTTATTCGGATTCCTTATACCTATTTAACAAGTGTGTGAAGTATCCGAAAAAAGATGCCATTACTGGTTTTCAGACTGAAATTGGGGGATACAGTGAAGTGGGTTAAAGTTACGAAATACATCAGTAAGTATTGTGGTACTGATAATTATATTGTACAAAATTTCTTTTTAATTTGATGATTTCAGAATAGTGTGTTATTTAATTCTGTGTATTTTATTTTTGTGTTCATTTATGTAGGTATGTATTAATTTTTTTAAGGAAATTGATTAATAAATCAACATTTTTATCAAAATTATTTTTATTTAGGTTCCGAGTTTCTAACAAATACTTCTGTTAATAGGTCTACAAAAAGGTTGGTAAAAATTACAAGAATTATGGTTGAATTATTGACATATGATTTTGTTGTTTAATCTACAAAATGTTTGTTATAATTACAAACTACTTATTTAATTAGTTAACAGATTACAGTTGGTTATAAACTTAACATAAAGTTATGTGGACCTGGATTAACATAAAATCTGGTTAATATTTGGTTAAAATTAACAAATATTTTTTTACTGTGTACGTCAAAATTGATTTTTTGTAGACAATTAAATTTCCTGACAGAATACAAACTCCATTGTTACCGAAAATAAAACAATGAAATTGATTCCATTCAAACAATTATTACTGATGGAGGTTCTATTTTTAAACATTAATTTCGTTTAATCAAATCTGACTTGTATAGCAATAACTCATGTTTGCCTACACTCTTATCATCCGCCCACATAAAATTTGTTTGTAAATTGTATAATGTACAATAATTTAATTCTTAGTGCTTAGTTGGATATTAGTTTTTCATGTAATCTGTTAATTAAATTAATAAATAAACTTTATCAAAACAAATTTATGACAAATTTAAACCCACAAACATAAATCACATATGTACATGTCAAACATCAAAGTGTTTTATTAAACGTTCGTCTGAGATGTAGAAAATATGTACCATATCTTGTAGCAGAAATTTCCTGCAAATTAGACTAAAAATTGTATGTTTAGTCGCAATTTATAACTTCAAAGGTGCACTTTTTCCAGACGATAATAAATAGTTCATACCTACGTTCGTAATGTTAATTGGTAAATTTATTTTGAGTCGGGTCATGTGAACGCATCTAAGCAAATAAATTACTATAAAGTATAAAGATATTGAAGTAGGATTTAAAATCTTTCTTCTTGTCGTTAAGTAAAACATCGTATTAATAAACCTGATGTCAATAATTATTATTTTTATTTTGCAAACGCGATAAAAGGCTTGAAGAATTTTTGAATGCTTTGTACACGAAGCCAAAATAATAAGACGTTTCAGGTAGGTACATGTATAAATTATCTACCTACGAAATATTTTTGACAATTGTGAATAATTAATTAAACTGTTTATTAATATATTATAATCGTGTTAGATGGAGTATAATAATTATTTAAAATTTTGTCCAGCTTCGCTATAGACTATTTTTACCGTCTAGTCAGCGTAGTAGCCAAAACGGCCTGGTGTGTATGACCGTTTTACAACTAAAAATCACGCAGTGGCATAAATTTAATCCACAGAGGTCATTGGCGTCTGAATTTTGCGTTTGCTTGTTAAGTATAAATAATATTTATTAATTTTGATGATGGATATTATTATCAAGATTCTATTTAATTTGTTTAAGGAAGTACCAGCAGGTATTTTACACTGAAAAATAGATTTCTTATTTTTAGAATACCTATCCTTTTGAAAATATTTTTTTAATTCCAGTTAACTTGCTTTAAAATAAGAATATATATTTCAACTAAACTCATTTAAAAAGAATTTTGTAGTTTTGTTTCAATCCAAATAATAAATATTATTGTAGGAAATCTTAGTTGGTTTCTTGGTACAATTGTTAATATTTTTTATAACAAGAATAAGATACTCTTATTTTTTTTATTTGTTTTAATAAACAGTATTTTCTTTTGCCAAGAATACATATTTTTGAAATCGTGTAGACACGTTTCTCTGAAATTTTATTCCTAATCATGCAGTGTTTCTTTCTCTGTGAAGAAGAAGGCGTATTTCATTAAAAAATTATTTATTGTTTAAATATTTACTAAAATGCATTAAGGATGCCTTAAAATCATTTTATTCATAAATAAATAGGCTTTGCAGTGATAACCAAAATATCTTATGTGTTTAACACTCTGATTTGTATGGCTCTATAATTTTAAGTTAATAAACTGAATTTATTTTAAGACATTTAAAAAGATTTTGTTTTAGAAGTAATTTTGTTACACACTTTGGGGTATAACATTAATTTTGATTATTATAGGGTGGAGTTCATTGGCAATAGCCCTACATTATTTTATAAAATTGGCAATTGCTTTTCTACTATGCCTAAAATATTACAAATTATTTAAAGTGAAAAATATGTCGATAATAATGATTAAGTTCCCTACGTTAATTTATACATTTTAGATTTTTCTTGTATTAAAAACAAAATAAATGTGTTTGTTCAACGTTTGTTTTTTTATTTTCTAACCTAAATTGTTTTGCTTTTTGCACCACCTAGAAACGATACAACGTATACTTTGGCCCTTCAGTAAGTTTGGCTCAATTTTGAATAATCCGTAAGTATTTAAATATAGGTATAATATAAGTTTTGTTTAAGATTAGACAGCAATCCTTAAAAAATTACAGGATATTTAAAATTACTCCAGTCCCCTTCAAGTGTTTAGACGTATTTTTATTTTAAACTTTATTTCTTTTGCAGTAATATTCCTAAATATAAATAAAATTTTATTGATTTTAAATACAAAATGATAGATTTTTTGAAACATTGCTAAAAGTAGCTTAAAACTAAGATATATATATATATATATATATATATATATATATACATTTTATTTTTAACGATACTTCTTGCATTGTTTTAAAATAAATATTATTTTGTTATCAATGAAATAAAATTTTAAATCTTGAATCTATTAATTAAAAAAAATATTGGGTTATAGCAAACATCTTGATTTAAGAAAATTATTGTCTTATTTCAATTTCACATAATTTTGTTTTAATAATAGTATATTCTGTAACAAGTTTGTGTTTTAGACTATATTTTTTCTACGTTTCCAAAATATACCATAGAAAAGTAATTTTAATGGCAGAAAGTGAGGTTGGATCGGTCTAAATTTGTTAGATAATAAAGTTTAATAATTAAACACACACTGAAAGAAATATATACTAAAGTTAAATAAAAAAATAATTAGGGCAAATAAATTTTATGTTTCATATATGGACTACCACATACATTGCTAAAACAAATATATTCGTTTGGTTAGCAGCCTATTGCTGCCCTAGCAATATAAATGTGTTTCTAGCAATATTTTTTTGCTGTAATTCACTTATAGTTTACATTTTATAGTAAGGGTAAGTTTATTTTTATTTAGATCTAACATATCTTCTTTACAATAAATGTATTACAAAATTTAACATACATTCATAATAAACAGTAGTATAAATGTGTAAAGCACTAGTATAAAATTTTTAGTATAAATTTGTATTTACTTTTAGCAACAAATTTCTTTCAGTGCAGAGATGTCGCCTTTCAGGAATATATGTCATTCTACATTAAAAAGTGATAGAACGGTCATATTCCGTAATTGGAGTAGAAAAAATTTATTTTTGAATTAAGTAAGTATCTTTTTTATTTAAGAATACCACTAATTTATTTTTAAAAGAACATATTCTTGCTTTAAAACAACCAATTATTTGGTTAAAGAAAATACATTTTCTTGAACTAAGTAAATATTGCTGCCTTATTTCAAAAATTATATATTCTTGCTTTTAAACAATCAAAGTTTTATTTAAAAAAATTTAATTTTCTTACATTGAGAAAAGATTCTTGAAGTAAATCAACGTGAATTAAGAAAATACTTGTAGAATATATTCTCTTCGTTATATATGAGACAGATTGTTTTGAATCAAATAAATTTATTTGATACAAGAATTTTTTTTTTAGTGTATAGGAAAACAATATAATTAAATCAATTTTTTTTGATATATTTTTTGGGTTCAATTTAATTGCCCTTAAGACCAAATTAGGTTTAAACAAATAATGTAATAATCACTATAACTTCGATAAAGTTTCTTAGCCTAGACAAAATAAATATGTAATTTACTCAAATTATTAATATAAAATTCAAAAACAACAATTAATGTTATACATAGTTATCAACAATTATTATTAATTTTATAACTAGGGCTCGGACATGTATGCATTTTAAAAGACAAAAATATGCGGTTATAATAATTAAACAGAATTTTGTGAAAATTTCATTATTAGTAAATATTCGAAAATATTTAATAACATAAAAATCCGAGCCCTACGTATTACAAACATATTTACAAAGTTATTTTTAGAGAATTAAATAAAATAATTGACTAATAATAATTTAATTAAAATTAGTTGAGATTAACAAATTTTGTTTTTTATAGTTTGGATTTTCTTGGTAGGTTTATTCAATAAATTTGTTCCCACGCTCGAAGGTCCGTACAAAAAATTAACATTAACGCCCAGGGCACTAAACACTCATTTTCATGCACAAAATTGGCAGCAAGGTATACGAAAATCACGACCTAATAAAAAATAGAACAAAAATTCACAAGAATGTAAGCAGTTTGGTTTGATTTTTTTTTAATTTTTTATTTATAAATAATTTATATTGTAGAATCAAATAAAATAGCTGACTCACATCTGAATTACACAATACAATTATAACAAAAAAAATGAGAATAATTGCAATTGTTAAATTCTCCAGCTATTTAATTACTAAAGCAATTGTTGGCTGAATCACTAATGTAAGCAAATTTTATTTTTTTAATTTGTTCGGTTGGTTGGTGTTCATTAAAACGGAAATAAATGAAGCCTAATAAGAATGGATATCACATAATTAAATGCTAAGTAATTGCAAAATGAATAAATTTTATAAGTATATAAAATTACATCAAAAATAAAAAAATGTGCTAAAATAATAATAATATAATAAGGGAAACTTTCCCTTGTCTTCAACATTGAAAATTTACGCTGCCATGTTCAAAAAAAGTATTTTTGGCTAAAATTAAAAATATCATGGGAGAAATTTTTAAATGTATTAAAAATATCATAAGAGAAATTTGTAATTCGCTTTAATTTTTTTATCTATAGATTATAATTGAAAATATCACTTAAGTGTGTTTGAAATGACAATTTAACGAAAACTGAGCAAACAGATTTTTATCAAGAATTTTTCAGTCAAGAAAAATTAAAAGTGCAAATTAACTCAACTGAACTCGAGTAAAAACGTTTATCAAAAATAAAATGTAAAAACAGTGTTTTCTCTTTGTAAATAACAAAAAAATCTTGCAAAACAAAAGTTTAAGAGCTAGCTTTTATAAAAAAAACATTAAGTAAAGTCCAGCAACAAACAGCCATACTTAAACATCAAATATTTAATCACCATTCCTAAGTTTCCTTAAGAGTAGTACAATGTTAATAATGTTTGTAAAACTACTACATTTTTACTAAGCAGTTGCATAGTAAAATTACAAAATGTTGTATTGTATTGTAATTTTAATACGCATTTGTTGTAATATTTCATTTTGTTATAGCCAAAGTACTAAACAGGTTCCAATTTTACAATGTTTTTGTTTTTGTCAGATACTTAGTAATTTTAGAATTCTGTATTGTAGAATTGAATTTGAAATTTTGTAAAATTTCTTTACATATTCGGAATTTAATTTTACTAAGATAATCAATAAAATTACTAACCAACATTTGTTATTACAATAAGTGTTGGAAAATATACAAATCATTATTTATTTTATAGAACTTCTGTTTGCATTTTAATCATGTACACTGTTAATTTTTTTTGTAAAATTACAATTGTTTTGCAAAACAAAGTATGAGTAAAATTACAAATCAGTGTATATCCATACAAAATTATAATACAATTTGAGTAATCTTTCAAGACATGTTGAAAAATCTACTAAGATAAGTTGTAATTTTACAATCTATATGTTTAAATCATATACCTATGCATTGTAATTTTACTAAACAGTTTGACAGTTTCTAATAAAAAGCATATTAGGTACACAAACATTGTTTGTAATTTCACGTTAGGTTCTTACATCTCGCCTCGGTTTACTTAGGTGGGCAGTATATAAGCTCAGGTGTCTTTCGTTTTGGTATACACCAAATTGCCCGACATTGATAAGACCCAAAATAGGTCTAAACTCTGGCGAGGTGAAAGTTCAATTTTTTTAAATCTTTACAGTAATGGGTCAAGAAAGTTTCTTAAAGAAACTAAGAAAATTGCAAGGTTTTTTTTCGTAGTACAATTACAATACCATCATTTGTAAATTACTAAATAATTTATTGTAATTTGTTGTACAAATAAGAATATTTGTATTGTAATATTGCGAAACAAATTTTCTTCAGTTCAGTAAAATTGTAAAATATATTTTGTGATTTTCTTAAACTGAGTTGAAATGAATTGTATAGTATAATTACAATACACCATTTTAAAATTACTAAACATATACCTGTATAGCAGGGTGGCCCAAAAAAAAGAATATTTTTTTTCTTGTCTCTCAAGATTTTTAAAAATTTTCAAAATCGTCAAAAATTTAATTTTTGTTTTATTTAAATTTTTTTTTCTCGTCTCAATATTATTTTTTAGGTTGAAAATAATAAAAATTCTGTAAATTAGAAATCAAAATATCGATTTGAAATAAAAAAAAAAATTTTTGACGATTTTGGAAATTTTTAAAAATCTTGAGCGACCCCTAAAAACTTTTTAATGCAGCTGATCTTTTGACAGGCCTCTTAAAACATGACAAACCAACATATTTTCACAAGAGACGAGAAAAAAATATATTCTTTTTTTTTGGTCCACCCTACTGTATAGTAATGTTACTGAATAAATTTTTAATAAATGCTTAGTGAATTTACAAAACTGAGTTTTATTATTACTACATTGTGATGCGTAAAAACTTCCTAAACATGTTTAGTAAAATTACAATAGAAATTTTTAACAGTGTAGCAGCAGCATAGTTGCTAGTATTAAATGATTTTTAGTCATATAATGACTGTTTTGTGTTAGAATTCTGACTCAGAACTCATTTCCACCAAAAATTATCCTGTTACCATTAAAAAATAAAAAGTGAAAAGAGCTAACCCAAAGATTGGCAACACTGGAGCAGCAGCAGTCTAAAGAGGTGCCGTGAAGCACCAGACAGACGCAATTTAAATATAAACAGTAGCCGGCGCCGGTTCAACTTTTTTTTGTTTATTGTACGAAACAAATGCGTATCAACTGTTGGCTAGCATGCGACGTGAAACAAGTTGGCGTTGCGTACTACTACGCTACTACTACAGGAATTTAGTGGGGATACTACGAGCAGTAGGCCAAGAAAATACTGAACGTGAAATACGGTTTTGTGTTCTAGGATTTTGCTTGATTGGTTGTAGCAAGAAACGGGCGTTTGAAGATGCTTTCAAGATTAACTATACAGCCTTTTGTCCCTATTTAAAAAAAAGACGAAAATTATCATTTTTTTTTGTAATAAGAGCCTTAAGATACTCATGCGTACTAGATTAGATAGTTCCACCTTACCATAGATAAATGGAAACTTAAAACTTCTAGTAGAAACGCTAAATCCAGATAATATAATATAAAATTTCCTATGGAACGAGACTAAAATTTAATTGGGAATCCTGTAAACAAAACAAAACAAAATCAGACATAAGCATGAGCAAGTTGATTCATCGCACGCTTATTGTGTATAATATAAAGTTCGTTGTGTTTTGTTCTGTCGTTATTTCTTTGTTTCTGGTTTGCGTTGTGGCATTGTAACAGTGGGAGGAACAAACTGAGGATCAACCGAGCGCTGTGTTATTATTAATTATGCCAAATGAATCAAGCTGAAGTGGCGTGACGTAATTATTTTATTTGTAGGTACCTACTTAATTGTTTATATTGACGGAATAACTTTCATATTAATAAACCAATACACACGATTAATGTGGGACTGTGAATTTAGAAAACAATGTGCTAGTAATTATTTGCAATTGGCGTCATGTGGAGAAATAATTTTTTGTATATATATCTTGGAATGCATTCTTCAGATAAATTTACGAAAAAAAGGTGCTTTTGTTACAAAGTTCCTAGAAATGGCCAACATGCAGTTCTTTACGGTACCTAAGGCCAATGGTAATAGTCTAACTCGCAGCAGAGCAGCAACAGCAGCCCAGCAGAAAGACCTGAAGATTGTACATGAGATTGTACCGAAACGTCGTCAGACATACGGTTCTTTTCTTTTAAAAACCAAAAACTGACAACACGGAGCAGATCCCGGAAAACCATTAATACATATAACGCCCGTGGAAACCTAAAATCTTTATTTATTGTGCGATTTTAACCGGATTTGTTTTAAAGTGTATTTTTTGATAAACTGTATTTTTGGAGCAAAAAACGCCATATTTGTACAAAAAACAAGGCCTTCTATGTCAGTTTTTAAGAGTACATTTTTAGGAATTCATTTTAGCGATTTTTTTAAACAAAATTTAAGCACTACCCCTCAAAACGACCCTTTATTAAATTTTATTGAAAAATTTTAAGTAGAAAAATGTACAATAATAATTACAAAAATCTATTCCGTCAAGTAATCCATGAAAAAATCATTAAACTTATAGTATTAGTACCATGTTACTATTAGTTTAATTTTATTTCAATGTAAAAAAATCGCTAATATGAATTCTTAAAAATTTACTCCAAAAACTGACATTGTATTTTGTAAAAATATGGCGTTTAATATCTAGATTTCTTCACTCCAATAGTTATTTAATTGTTAATAATTTTTAAATCTCAAAAAAATTATTATTCCATATTTTCAGAAAAGACATGATTTTACCAAAAAATTAACTTAGATCGTCTTTAGGCACCCTAATATATATAAATAAATCCAAGAATGAACTGAGTCACAATGGAAATATTTTAATTGGTCTGAATCTTTGGTATTTTAATACCTACATCTTTTTTCTTCCTCGAAAAAAGGTTAATTAAATAAGTTAGGTACCTACGCTTTATTTATGTGACGTAAGGATAAACAAAACACAGTCTGGAAATTTGCGGTTTATGTTTTATTTTTAGGCGACATATTTTTGTATGTATTAATAAATAAATAAAAAGATATTTTTTTCAAATAATGATTTTAAGAAACAAATTAACAAAAAGTACCTATCTAATTTAAAAACCAATTAAGAAACCAAATTTGTAATAAGATTTTATATCGTAGCTCTCGTTAAGATTAATTTAAATTGCAGTAGTGAGAGGTTCATTTAAATTATATTTTGTGTAGGCGACCACTTTAAGCCTGTATAATTTATTAGTTATTAAGGTTTATTTATATATTTCAATAAAACACTTCTACATGAAATCTGAATGACAAAATTATCGAATCATGTTGAACTGATAACCATTTTATGTAAAAAAACCTGTTACCAGGTTAGGTAACAATGATAAATTTCGGATAAATATTAATGTGACAAAACGAAAATAAATTATTTAGGATGGATGGATTCTCAAAATGGACATCAAGTCGGTGGTACTGGAAATCACCATAATCAATGTAACGTTTCTTTCTTTCGATAGCACGTTTTATATTGAAATTGTATGCTATTTACTTAACATGTTTCCGTATATGCATACCTAAATATATTTCATAGTCATATATGCAAGCATGGTTTGTCATTTATGCTCACTGCCAGTGAGTCACTTGTCATTAGGGTGCTTCAAAAAATAAAATTTAATTTTTTTTTCGCTCTTACCCTCTCACACATTTCTATTTAATATAAAAAAAATCCTCACCAAATATGAGCGTTCCAGCTCAACTCTAAGAGGTCGCTGTTTTTATTTTAGTTTCCCATTTAATTAACATGGGAAAAAATTATTTTATGTTTAAAATTTTATACCTCTGTATCAAAGTAACTTATGGCAATGATCATTGCAGTTTCTTATATAAAATGTAACGCTCTACAAAAAAGCTCTCTTATTATTTTTCGATAAATTGATTTCTTCTAGAGGTATTATTATTATTAGAATATTTCCAAAACTACAAAATTCTTTTTTAAAGAAATTAAATATTTTTAGTTGAAATGTATATTCTTATTTTAAACCAAGTTGACTTGAATTAAAAAAATATTTTCATGATGATAGGTGTTCTAAATATAAGAAATCTTTTTTTCAGTGTGCACACTGATGCATGCATCAAAATGTGCACACTGATGCATGCATCAAAATGTGCGTACCTAATTGAAAAACAAAATCGTTCAAGGAAATTTTAAAAAAATAATAATTTTTTTAATGAATTTGTTTCATACTTTTGCCGCTCACTGTATACCACTAATCAACCATTAACATTTAGAGGTTGGTCCGTTTTTTGTCCTGGCAATTTTAACACCCAAAAACTAAAACGTTGTAATTTTTCCCCACATTCCTTTTTAATCTGATAATTATATACGTTTCGTACTACAAAATAGTGATGCCGCCGATACGAGAGATTCTCGCCTCTCGTCTCGTCTCGTCTCGTCTCGACGAGACGAGAGGGCGATTTTCTCTCGAAAAAAGGCTCGAGACGAGACGAGAGAATGCCCTCTCTCGCTCGAGAATTTCTCGTTTCTCTCGATCTCTCTCGTTCTCTCGATTATAAAAAACAATTTTTTTTTACAAAAAAATTATAATTTTGCACATAAATGACGATGTTTATTTGGACCAATGAGAACATTATTCGCATTTCATAATAAACAAAATTTGTTCCTGGTTAACGTTGTATTATTTTATAACACAACTTAACGATAACCAAGAAAAAATTACTTATAAAATAATAATAATTTTTAAAATTTACCCTGTATAAGCACATCTATGGCACTCCTTATACTATTACAAAAACCCGTAGGCTTAATAAGCATTTCTTATTCAATAAACTTATCAACAACATGTGGTTTTTGAGGGCCTGATTACAAATTTGATATCCATTTTTTTTTAAATAAAATGGCTGATCCAATATGACGAAAATTCGTCGTTCGGCTTTAATGGTTTGGGTAAAATTTAGTATTCAGATATTTATGGGGTCCCTGATTCAGAATTTGATATCCATTAAAAAAAACAAAATTGCGGATTTAAAATGACGGACATGCGCCGTAGATACAAGATGGTTGGATCTATGTGGAGTAGTTACATCATATATGCGCAGTAGTTTTCAGATGGATGGATCAAATGATTTGATCCATTAAAAACTACTGCGCCGATACAGGCTGTTTCTTTTAACTTGAGACAGCTCAATATCTCGAGAAATACGCATTTCACGGAAAAATGTTTTAAATAAAAGGTTAATGTGGTGCTACGGCTAGCCACCCCCTACCCCTCCTTAAGGGTGAAACAGGGGGTAACTTTGGAGAGTCAAATGGGATAACCATTTTTTTACAGATTTTGGTAGTACATAAAAAATAAATAACTTTTATTTGAAACTTTTTTCAATTTATCAACAGATGGCGCTGTAATTCAAAATTTAAGAAAAATGGGTTTCCCTGTAAAATGTATTATTTGAAACGTTTGAAAAACAAAAATGAACATTAAATCAACAATAGTCGGCTCTGAAAACAATTTATAACAAATGTTCTCAATGTCGTCCTTCCATTTCGACACCAGCGAACCTTTGGCGAACGGAATTAAATGATGAAAATTACCGGAATTTTCTAGAAAACGATCTGCCAGACTTCTTCCTGTGGGGTTACTTGAAAGAAAAAGTTTACGCTGCAATTCCTACAACTCGGGAGGACATGGTGGAGCCAGAATTCATTACCCGCATTCAAAAATGTGTCGAAATGAAAGGATGACATTTTGAACATTTGTTATAAATGGTTTTCAGAGCCGACTATTGTTGATTTAATGTTAATTTTTGTTTTTCAAACGTTTCAAATAATACATTTCACAAGGAAACGCAATTTTCTTAAATTTTGAATTACAGCGCCATCTGTTGATAAATTGAAAAAAGTTTCAAATAAAAGTTATTAATTTTTTTAACTACTACCAAAATCTGTGAAAAAATCGGGTCATTTCATTTGACTTTCTAAAGTTACCCCCCGTTTCACCCTTAAGGAGGGGAGGGGGTGGCTAGCAGTAGCACCAAATATTGTCCCCTTTGGTCACATTAATACTAGATGTAACTACTCCACATAGATCCAACCATTTGATTCAAATGCGCAACATTTTCGGCGTAAAAAGTCTTACTTTATTAGTGTGGTCTTGGCACACATTTTTTTTTATTTCCAGTTTAAATTTCTATATAATAGTATATTTTTCAGACTATACTTTTTCTACGTTTCCAAAAAATACCATAAAAAAATAATTTAATTGGAAGAAAGTGAGGTTGGATCGGTCTAAAGTTTGTTAGATATTAAAAACAGAGATGTCGCCACGAGTGTTTATTCTGTCATCCGATGATAGAATATTTCATTCTGTAACACTTTACGGAATATATGTCATTCCATAGATAAAAGTGATATAAGAACGGTCAAATTCCGTAATAGTAGTAGAAAAAAAAATATAAACGAATTCGTATTTCATTCGAAATAATTTTTGTATTCATACTTAGGTACTTTTACCACGAGAGAAACGAGACGAGACGAGAGAAAGGCACTCTCGAGCGAGAAAAGAGTATTCTCGACGAGACGAGAGACCCATTTTCTCTCGCTGCACGAGACGAGACGAGAGAAGGACTTTTCTCGTCTCGTCTCGTATCGCGGCATCACTACTACAAAATATTGTTACTACCTACATTAATATTTCTGCGTTCTTTCTGTCACGCCTACAATGTAAAACACGACGTCCCCCTAAATACCATTCCCAAAAGTTATAACTGTTGTGGAATTTGATGGGAAAATATAATAGAATGTTACATTTTGTGAGCATTACATTTATATTATTAATATTATTTCGTTTGGTGGCATTTATAAACTTTATTTTTAATGTCCATTGCACACTCTAATTTCACAACATGAATAGATAAAATAATCAGTGGCGGCCCGTCAGGGTAGGCAGGTGAGGCAGTGCCTCATCATAGAGAATTAAAAAATTAAGTATAATTTAAATATTTTACTTTCTATAATATACTATAAATTTTTAATATTTGGATTACATGAATTGTGAAATAGTCAATAAAATTGATTGATTTTATTGACTATTTCTAACATTTAAATTATTTGAATTTGAAACGACTGCAATTTAAACTAATATTTATAGCTAAATGATTGGCTCAGAAGCATGCCTAAACTAATTTAGACTCACGATTGGCGTTAGCCTTGTTGTCTCGTTCTATTACAATGCGATATCATAGTTGTCTCCTTCTATTGTATTAGCATACGCAAGGCAAGCAAGGAAATAAGCAGGTGTTGTGGCAACACTGTTGCGGAATTTTAGATAAATTATACTTCACACGTTTTTCAAAATTCAATAATAAATGGTATTATTTTTCTTATAATACATCGATTTAATCGAAATTATATTTCTATTCTAAAATAAACATATTTTAACACTATCGCCATCTTGTAGCCATCACAGTAACCAATAAAATAAATACAGATTCCTTCTTTGGGTTTGTTTTGGTTATACAATTCTGAACTGTTTAAAGAACAAATCTGTGGTTATTTACGCAATATTTTGTTTATTCTTTTTCCATAAGTTTGTCTATTTTATGATTCTTTTGTAAGTGGTTTATTCTGTGGGTTTAGTTAATTGAACTTGGTGATTTATGTGAATTTAGTCATTATGGATATTACGGTGAGAAATTGTACCGATATTGTTGACCTTCACGTGGTTCTTGCTGAACAATGAAATATTAATTAGACAAAAATGAGGTTTATTTAAAATAAACGTCATTTTTACAATAAAATATATTTCATTGACAAAGTTGGGTTTAAAAAAATTTCTTCGTCTTTAAATGAGGGCGAAACCCTGCCTCTGCCTCACCAAAATGAAATGTCACAGGCCGCCACTGAAAATAATGCACTAAATTATATTTATCATCGTCATCATCGTCAGTCACTATAATACACATGCATTTCTCAGTGTAGTAACCTTGACTTCCATACCGTAAATTATTACCTAATTAGTGGCAGGTTTTTGTACGCCAGACAAAAGGTTTCGGAATGCCTTTCGTCGACGAGAACCAGAATTTTACTGTCATTATTCTTCGAACACAATTGCCTAGTCGACCTGAGAAGATATTTCAGGTATTTCGAACATTTTTCAGCTTGATCTCGATTAAAATCACTTTATGAAAATCTTCAAGATTGATTTTAGGAATCTTCAGATGGTTAATCACAATAGTTGCTGATTTAGAAACAACAGACGCAAAATAATAATTACGAGTAAGATTATAGTAATCATCGCAATCTTTTGCGACTTAACACAGACACACACTTCTTCCTTTGAATATTTACGAGCGGGATTTTTTTCCAACTGCCATTGTTCGCGAACAGTAGATCAGAGTTTTTATCTCGCATCTCGCAGTGCTTTGTTTTTTCAAATAAGTGTTTATGGTGGTGTTATAACATAAAATAATTTCCTTTTGCCTTTTTTAATGCAACAACAACATCCTTTGTAGTCTGAAGTTCGCGGGAATTTATTAGTCATAGCGGCCATGATGATGATGATGTCATCCGCGAATACGAGTATCAAGTGACCGGCTCCAACGCGCACTACGACGTATAGTTCCAAAAACAGGCCGGAACGTCTGCTTTTCCAGGAACTGCAAACTGCGGTTTTACGGCTTAGGTTATGTTTATTATGTTCATATATTTGTGGTTATTATGTTCATATACGAGGTGTGTTCAGAAAATATCGGGAATTTTTGTTTTTTGAAACAAATATTTATTTATTCGTCTTCATTAATGTTGTCGCCTTCAAAATAGTCCCCATTGGATATTCTGCACATGTGCCAGCTCTTCTTCCAATACTCGAAACACTTATAAAACTCGATCTTTGGGATAGCCTTTAGTTCTTTCAGCGATGCGCTTTTAATGTCATCTATGCTTCCAAAACGACGGCCCTTTAAGGTTCTCTTTATTTTTGGGAATAGGAAAAAGTCAGACAGAGGCATTTCTGGCGAATATGGAGGCTGGGGCATCATTACAGTATTGTTTTTGGCCAAAAATTTAGTTCAAAATTTAACAATTTTAGAACAAATTTTGCTGCCACGCGTTTCATACCCAAAAATTCGAAAAAATTTCATGGGATTAGCCAATCGATATACCAATTGGTATATTAACATCATCAGCGACTTCTCTGATGGTTTATAACCATTTCTTCCACTTTTTCCATGTTCTTATCGGTTGTTAATGTGCTTGTGCGTTCGGGGCGTTCGTCATCAACGTCTTCACGGCCATCTTGGAAACTCTTATACCACTTGTAAACTCTTGTTTTACTTATAGCAGACTCACTATAGGCCTTTGTTAACATTTCACAGAATTGATTTCATTTTTTAAGCAAAATTGGATACAAATTTCTTTGATCCATTTCTTTTAACGAACGAAAATCGCCGAGCTCATAAAACACGTCTAACCTTAGCGGCTGCCACAGACAAAGTAAACGATGAAAACAGCTAAAGTTTTTATCATACTTCGGGGGCATGTATACCAACATATTAAAGAAAATTTTATGACAATCGGACCCTCCTAACCCGCGAAATGTAACAATTCCCGTTATTTTCTGAACACACCTCGTTTTTGTCATTTATTTATTATACAGTGACCGGCAATTGTAGGGAACAAATTCATTGAAATTTTATTTCTTATGGGGCTACCTTGGTTAATGTATCCATTAAAAGCATTTTCAAAATGTTTTTCATAAAGATAAAAAATATTTTTTTGAAAATATTTTTTTTTTAATGTTCAAGGAATTTTTTGGGGAATCAGACTTTTAAGCATTTAAAAAAATAAAAAGATCCATCTAAATCTTATTTCTAAAAACTAAACCCTCATTACAAATTTGCAGAAAAACACTTGGACAGATGCAAAATTTGGCCTGACTTTGTCCGTTTTGTCCCTTTATATTGCATTGCACTCGAACTTTATGGCATCCACTTGAAACAACAATGGGGCAGGCAAAAGAACCTGTCAATATTGTCACTACGCTAATCGCTCACAATTGCCGAGTTAATAGTTTTGGTTTCGTTTACACTTAAGCGAAAAGGGACTCGACCGCTCGTTAGCCTGCAATATGTGTATTGTAATAAATTTCAAGACTACACAGTAAAAAAAAATCAACTCTAAGCAACACTAATTAGAGTTCACACAGGTCCACACTAAATAGTGTTATTTTATAACACTACAATTAGAGTTAATTTGTAGTGTAATTTTCCCCAAGTAAACAAGTATGATTTAACGCTATAGCACTGAGGATAAAGTAATTTTACACTGTATTAAAAAGTGTTAATTTATCTAAAATCGCGTACTTCTACACTTCCTGGGTAAAATCCCACTTTTGTTCAGTGTAAATTAACACTACTTTGGAAAAGTTCTAATTTTAGAAAGGTACTTTTACTCTTTTAGTGCAAACTTCTAGTGTAAATTAACACTATTATTTGAGTAAAACCTATTGGTGGTAGTGAATAAAACGAAAAGGTAAATAAAGAGAAACATTTATTTGGAACAAAAATCTATGACTATTATCAAAATCGGTGGCTTTTAAAATATAATTTTATATTTGAGTCGTATGGCTGGCTTAAGCAAAATGGTTCCTTAAAACGTAAAAGTTTTAGATCAATGCAATGTTTTACTGGCTGTCAACTTGTAAGCAATCTTGAGAATTCATCAGTAATCCATTTTTCTGTTATAAAAAATGGGTGATCCCATTGGTAGAGAGGCGTCAGGCTGCTGTATGTCGGGGATTTACCACACGTGTACAAATTTTCCATAATATTAATAAAAATGTAGGTATAGGTTAATATAACAACCATTACGCTTGAAAATAAAAAGTAAATCAAGTGTATATGTATTTATAATATTAAAGTTACAAGTACCCGATCTACTGCCGTAAATATTTGATATATAATATAGGTCGGGTATGGACATCCTTTAACATATTGGTATTTATTGAGTATTAAGGCTTAAAGAAAAAGGAAGTATAATACTTACCAAAAAATAAGAATGTCCCCTTATGTATTCACCGTAATTAAAATCTAACTGAACAAAAATGCCACACTTCCACAACGCGGTATCTCCGGATATGCACTGCGTAGGTAGATAGGTACCAACCAAACATTTTAAAACGCATTTCGGTTATTACCAGTTTTTTCAGTCTATTTTGCCACTATTGGTGTAATTTAACTTTAATTTTGATACAATGTGCACTATAGTAGTGTAAAGAAAAAAGAGCTCTTAGTAACATCAAAACAGACAAAGAAATTGGGACGCACTGTAGTGTACATTTTGTCACTATTTAACACATTAAGGGGTAATAAACACTCGCATTAAGTTTTTCCACTATTTTGATTTATTTTAATAATAAATAGTGTGAATGTACCAATGAATAATGTTCATATTCTTTAAATGTGTTTAATAAAGTTAATAAGCACTAAATGCTACCTAGTGTATTTTGTAGTGTAACTTTTACACTTACAAATCAACTCTAATATTTTTACCCCTACACTAAAAAATTTACACGGGCAAAATTTTTTACTGTGTAGAGGGTAAATGTCCCTTAAATTAATTATCGGCACCTAAATAAAGCACATTCCAAAACTTTCATCTAAAAGTTATATAAACCTAATATGCAATCTCTGAAACGAGCGTTCAAATGGGAATAGACCGTGTTTACGTATGTATACAGGGGTTATTTGAAGCCTATAGGGGGTACATTTAACCAAAGTAAAGGTCGATTATACTTAAACAAAATATTTTAATTTGCCATTTAATTTTTTAAAATTGTATAGGTACTCAAGTGGGTGTGCTATATTAATCATTTACATACAAAGAGGAATTATGCCTTAACAAGAATACTGGCACATTAATAATTAGCATGATGTAAAGATAAGGCTCTGACGCACAATACTTTAAATAATAAAAGAATCTATTAAACTTTATTTTTTTAAATTTATAATTCTAAATTGAATATATTTTGTCTGGGTTTATCAGGACGTTATACAGGGTGTACGGAAATAAGTTTATTTTGTTCGTGAAATTATTTTGAGCCTCCTCTTGTACCAGTTTAACGACATTGCCGATACCTCTGTCAGTAAAGGTGTCTAGTCATTATTGGGCGATTAGAAACATCATAGTACAACAAACCATTGATTTGATATTTTCCCACATTTATTAGGCTGGAAGAAAAATAGCACTTGATCTTCTAATCCGAAGCGGTTGCGTAAAATGGCCAGCAACAAGAAAAAAAGGACAGCAAAGTCATTTTCAATGTCCTATTCTTCTAAAGGACAATGAGACTCATTCATATTCTATTGCATCCCTGTTGGGTAGTGCAAAGTGATTTTGATCGGGACAGGACAGTATCCGAATATTTTTTTGTATTTAAATAATAATTTGTTTAAATTAAATAATTAATTTTTAAAATTAAATTAAAATCAATTAAACCATGTTTTTAAAAAAATAATATTTGTTATTTAATTTAAACTTCTTAATTTTTTTAAAGAAGTAAATTGTTTTTATAATTTAAGAAAGTCAACTTTTATTTAGACAGAAAAAGTGCAATTTTGAAGTAAGTAAGGTATTTTGTTTTAAATATATATTATAATAAATTTGCTTTTTTCTTTTAAATGAAGACAAATATTATTTTTAAAGAATTGTTTTTGAATTAAATTTATATATTTTTTTAAGTAATAAATTAAATTAAACAAACATTCTTGTTTGAATTAAAACATCTTTTTTCTGTGTGAATAAACTTGCAGGTTAATTTATATTGGTTATACAACCATTCTAACAAAAGTAAATTACATTAATTTTAATAATTTGTTTTATTTAAAAAATAAGGTAAATTAAATAAACCAACAATAAAACATATCTAGATATTCATAACCATATTTGGTAAATTATAATTATATAGAGCTAAAATAAACATAAACCGGTTAATTATAGTTTAAGTTTACTTATAGCTTATAGTTTAAGTTGACTTATAGCCCTATAGGGCCGGTTTATCAATGCCCAGTTAAAGTTGCAGTTAGTTATCTGTTAGATAATTTCCATACGAGGTGTGTTCAGAAAATAACGGGAATTGTTTAATTTCGGAGGGTCCGGTTGTCATAAAATTTTCTTTATTATGTTGGTATACATGCCCCCGAAGTATCATAAAAAATTTAGCTGTTTTCATTGTTTTCTTTTTCTGTGGCAGCCGCTAAGGTTAGACGTGTTTTATGAGCTTGGCGATTTTCGTTCGTTAAAAAAATGGATCAAAGAATTTGGTATCCAATTTTGCTTAAAAAATTAAATAAATTCTGTGAAATGTTAACAAATGCCTATAGTGAGTCTGCTATAAGTAAAACAAGAGTTTACAAGTGGTATAAGAGTTTCCAAGATGGCCGTGAAGACGTTGAAGATGACGAACACCCCGAACGCACAAGCACATTAACAACCGATAAAAACATGGAAAAAGTGGAAGAAATGGTTATAAACCATCAGAGAAGTCGCTGATGATGTTGGTATATCGATTGGCTCATCCCATGAAATTTTTTTGAATGTTTTGGGTATGAAACGCGTGGCAGCAAAATTTGTTCCAAAATTGATAAATTTTGAACAAAATTTTTGGCCAAAAACAATACTGTAATGATTCCCCAGCCTCCATATTCGCCAGACATGCCTCTGTCTGACTTTTTCCTATTCCCAAAAATAAAGAGAACCTTAAAGGGCCGTCGTTTTGCAAGCATAGATGATATTAAAAGCGCATCCCTGAAAGAACTAAAGGCTATCCCAAAGATCGAGTTTTAGAAGTGTTTCAAGTATTGTAAAAAGAGCTGGCACATGTGCATAAAATCCAATGGGGACTATTTTGAAGGCGACAACATTAATTTAGACGAATAAATAAATATTTGTTTTAAAAAACGTTGTTCTCACCACGATCGATATGAAATTTAACTGTCAGATAGACCAACTGGAACTTTACTAGAGATTGATAAACCAACCCTTAAGAGTTAAAAGTAGTTAAAAAAAGGCTTAAATAAACCAAAAACTACCAAATATTACCTTTTTTGAACCAAAAGGTACATTAACCAAAAAGTTAAATTTTACTGGAACTAAGTTGTGCTACTTGGCTACTGGCGTTTAACCATTTTTGACAGTTCTGAGCAGATTTAAGACATTTGAAACCTATAGATTTCAAATATCTTACTTAGATGGAAGTATACTTAATTTGGGATGGTAAAATTTCAGAAATATTAGTTATTCCTGTCCTGTTTTTCAAAACAAAAAACAAGTGAGAACGCAGAGCCAAGGCGAAGGCTCTTCTTCTTCTTCTTTCTATTGAATGCAACGAACGACGGGACCCATTGTCCGAGCCAAAGACCCGAAGAAAAAAGGGCACTTCATCAAAAAAACATTAAACTCGGCCCCATGTCGAGAAACAGGTCCCACCTCTTTCTATTCATCCTTAGTCCCAGTCTTTCATAGACACACTGCAGATCCTTTCGAAAAGGATATTAACAAACGCTCGGCTTTTGTCACTGGTAATGGACTTAATATTAGGCGTGAAAACTACATTTGCAAACAATATGCTTCTGCAAAAATGAATTAAATGTATTGTCTCGACCCAAACCATTAATTAAAAAATTCCTTATAAAAATAATTTTAAAGCGATTGACCTATGAACAATAATATTAATGCAATCCATAAAAAGATGTTAATTTTTGCATTGTTAAATTTGCATCACCCAGTAACTTGCAGAGGATTATTAATATTTAAGTAGTGTTTTACAAAATAATCGTTTTATAATAATTACCATTGTTTCTGTGTAATATAAAGGCAGTACGTGATAATTATGCATTCCTGGCAGTTCATTGTGTTGATTTAAAAAAATTTAATATGCTGTAAAAATGTATAATTTCTAATAAATTTAAAAAAAATATCAATTATCAAAAAAATATAATTAAAAAAAAATAAAAAACGTCGCATTTAATATTAAAATACAATGGTGGTTTGTTATGCATTTGTTTGTAAAAGTTATAAAAGTTGCATACGTTTGTGGCAATCCTAATTCTGACTCTCACATGAATTAATTTTATTTATTTTATTTCTGTAATAATGTGTTTTATTATTTTATTTATTTTGCGGTCACTGCCCAGAATTCAAAAGTAAATGAGTTGAAATGTGTTGGCACGAGTCCCCATTCCGCGGTAATACAAAAATGTTTAGCGTGTTCTTATGTCTGTTGTTAGGTAATTTATTAACAAAAAAAAAAGAATTCGTTGTGCATGCCACTTTTATTGGTTTTGTTTTGGATGAATTTAGTTCGAAAATAAAGGAAACGAACCAAAATGCTTCTATAGTATATGTAAATGTATCGATTATTTAAATGTCAAACATGTTTCGTGAGATGAAAAGGGATCAAGAAAATACATTTCCTCCGACGGAAATCAAAGAAGCTTGCCCAGTAATTCAAAGAAAAAGTATTTTACTTTAAAATAATGAATTGAAAATAACCAATTTTATAACAAAAAAGATAAAAAATATTAAATCAATTTTTGAACAAATAACAAAGAATGTGAATTTCTCTGAAATAAACTTAGAATTTAAGAAGAAAGAATAGGTTTTTGTTAATTAAATAATCAGTATTGCCACCTCCAGCAGTATTAAGTTTTTTTAAATTATAAGTTTTCCCTCCATTTTAGGATTTTTTTAAATTTCTTTATTAAGAATTAATTTTAAAATCTGAATTTTTTTGAAGTACCTTCAGGATAGTAAAAAGTAAGAAAAAACCTCGTTTGATTTTTTTTTTTGAAATTATGAGTTTTTCCCACTTTTTTGGATTTGTTCTGATTTTTTATTAAAAGTGGTCAGGGCTCAGGTTAAAAATTAATTTAAAAATTGAATGAATTTTTTTTTGTTAATTATGAGTTTTTCCCACTTTTTTGAATTTGTTGAGATTTTTATTAAAAATGGTCAGGACTTAGATTAAAAATTAATTTGAAAATCTGAATTTTTGGGAGTACCTTCAGAATAGTAAAAAAGTAAGAAAAAACCTTGTTTGATTTTTTTTTAAATAATATATTGTTTTATCCCTTTATTAGGATTTGTTCTAATTTTTTTATTAAAAGTCGTATACGACTATAGTCTGAATTTTTGTCAGTATACTCAGTATACTTTCAGGATAGTAAAAAAATAAGAAACAACCTTGTTTGAATTTTTTTTTAAATTATGACTTTCTTCCACTTTTTTAGGCTTTGTTCTATATTTTTTATTAATTTATTTTACACTATGTTATAAAACATTTTTACATATTTCCCATTCCATTATATAATACTTTTTCAATAACCATTTATACCTATCCATTCTAAAAAACTTTACTTTTAAATATCTTCAGTTTATATTTTTATCCGAAATCGGCAGTAAAGTAGAACTTTACTGCCGATTTAATACGAGTATTGTATGCAACCCATTATACATGTTAAGAGGTGTCTACTGCTCCTCAGCAGCAACTAAATAATATTAAAAAAAAAGAACCGTCGCGGGGGTCGATTGGACCATTTCATAAAATGTTGTTTAATAAAAATTAATTTTATTAATTAGATTAAAAAATCGGCGCGGCGGGCAAATATATAATAACTAGAGATGCCACGAATATTCGGCAACTATTCGGTATTCGGCTATTCGGCCACTTTTTTCGTTATTCGGTATTCGGCCGAATATTGCAAACTATTCGGCCGAATACCGAATAGCAAATCATGAAAAAAAAGAACTCAAAATATTACTTACAAATATGTTTAATTAACCAATAAATTAATATATTAATATTTAAAATCTACCAGTGGTAAGTTATGATGAATGAAAACAATTTTTCAGCATTTGTTGTTGACAGACGATTGCGTTTTTCCTCATAAATTATACCTGCTTCCGAAAACAGCCGCTCACTATATACACTGGTACCGGGAGATGATAAATAAATATTAGCAAATTGAGAAAGGGTTGTATATTTTTTTGCGTTTGCTGACCACCACTTGTAAGGGTCTGCTGTTCGATCTAAGCGAACAGATGATATGTAGAAATTAAGTTCATTTGCAACCGAACTTTTCTGTTCCACGCCCTCATCTGAATGTACATTTTCTGCAGCGACTTCCTCCTACGTACTACCGCAGCTTTCTTCTCAGCTCCAAAAGTCGGAGCGGTGCCTTTAATATAGCCGCGGTTCGGCCGAACTGAACGACTTGAACCCGCGGAAAGTGCTAAGTGTTTCCGAATATTCGGCTGCCGAATATTCGGCGCTTCGGCCAAGAGTCTCGCCGAATATTCGGTATTCGGCCAAATAACTATTCGTGGCATCTCTAATAATAACCGTCGCAACAAACAGTACCTATACGTAGACACTTCCTACATTCAAATGATATTTAAATTGATCATCAAATGACATTTGATTTAATCAACAATATTAATTATTAGGATTATTAAATATAATTTCGGATAATAGTATATTATGTATCAAGTTTGATAAACGCCATTTTATACACGAGCGAGCTTGCGAGCAAGTGCTTAAATTAATGAGTGTATAGAAAAGTTTATAAACGAGGTGCATACTATACTTTTTCTACGACTAATACTTTTTAAATCAAAAATTTGTATAGAGCGCCATCTATGAAACAATAGGGGAATCTGTGTGTCACCGTCAAATGTCAAATTTTATAAACACAGATTATTATAAAGGTTATAAATCGAAATTTATTTCTTGAAAATTGACAGTTTTTCACAGTGAAAGTAAATAAAATGTTTTATGAGGACTTTACAGTGGAGTCCGTGCTCGAATTTAAGCTATAGTTTACTGTCGCGAAATTAAAAGGTCAGTACAATGTTCATATAAACTTTTCAAATATTGGCGTTGAGAAACTATTTAATAATTTTGTATTTTTGTGTTGAGTTAATAAAATAATTTTCACATATAGTATTATTTTACAAGAATGGCATTTGACAACAGTCAACTAACTTAAAAATAACTTCAGCCTGTGATTAAAAACCTGTTGCTAACTTCAGCCCGTGACTAAAGCGCCATAAAGCCACAACTTGTCAATGTGTATTTAAAAGGTCACTTAGTGTCATGGAAACATGTACTATAAAGGGCGTTTTAAAGGTGGGAGTAGAAAAAATTTAATATGCACCTCGGCATTAAAGTCATTTTTTATCACTCACGTGGTTATTTGCCTCGGCTTTCGCCTCGGCAAATAATTTCCACATTCGCGATAAAAAGCACGACTTTACTGCCTTGATAAATAAATACCTAACTATTTTATCACAAATTTTGACATTTTGACAAAAATCAGAAAATTTATAGTATAGCACATACAGCTATTATTTTAATATTGTATAAAACTTTAATAGGTATATACGTTCACAATTTAAAATACAATAAAATTTAGTTAAAAGGTTTTTAATATGTTTTTTTTTATCAGGATCAGGTTAAAAATTAATTTAAAAATCTTAATTTTTGAAGTACCTTTAGGACAGTAAAAAAGTAAGAAAAACCTCGTTTGAAAGTTTTTTCCACTATTTTAGTATTTAAACAAAACCTATTATTTCTTCCTAAATTCCTATTTATTGTAAAGTTTATTCTCAAAGAAATTCACATTTTTTGTGATCTGTTCTCTAGAAAATTTGTTTTAATTCATTTTTCTTTATTTTTGTAAAATTGGTTCAGATAAAGTTCTTTTTATTTCCAAATCACTTTTTTTTAAGTGGAATAATGTTTTTCGTAATTACTTGGTGATTCCATATAAGTTTGGTTGTGAGTATGTAACATTAGCATTGTGGTTGCCCCAGCGAGAAAAAAAAGAGCAATTCTTCTTCAATACACCGAAAAGTATCAAAGTATGCGTGCGTACCTGTTCAAAAGTTTTCTACACCTACTGTGGAGTGGCACCCCGCTGTCCCTTTGTTGTCCAAACGCTGATCCCCTTTGTGTAATGCCTTACACTCGACTTGCTCCACACTTATTGTCCCAAACTTATTGTTGTTCCGGGAAGGCGCCTTACCCAAAAATCCATGGTGCCATCACTTCTTGGAACTCATTGGCCCTTCACGGGTTGGTGTTTATTTTAACGAATAACCAATAAATGGAGTTCTTCATTTCATGAAAGGTGCAGCTATTATTATTGCCACTGGAGTGCATGCCACAACTATTTCATAAAAAAACCTGAATACGTAAGTTTTCAGTAATTTTAACCCATTACATGATGTGCTTCAGCGTGGCATAACCAATACAAGGTCGAAGCGAAACGTAAATTGAAATTCAGCACCGCAGCAATCATCTTCTGATCTTAATTATTATTCATGTCGAACACAACAATGGCTTCATTTGCGGAGAGTTGCATGACAATGTTAATACAATAACAAAGGTGAGTTTCATTGAATTGTTGTTTTGTGTGTCCGTTCTCGTGCTCTATGACATGCTCGTGAAAAGATGTGTTCGATCCATTTCCAATTAATAAATAAAAATTTAATTCAATTTTTAAAATTAATTATTTGCCTTAGTCTTCTTCCTTTTAAGGGTCTTTTGATTCATCACCTGTTATGATAATTGACAAGAAGTGTTTGTGTGAAAGTTATTACAAAAAAATATAATCTGCACATTCATTTTTTTATATTCTTTCCGCTTATGTTACTTATACGAGCTGTGTTCAGAAAATGTCGGGAATTTTCGTTTTTTGAAACAAATATTTATTTATTCGTCTACATTAATGTTGTCGCCTTCAAAATAGTCCCCTCCCAATTGGATATTATGCACATGTGCCAGCTCTTCTTCCAATACTCGAAACACTTCTAAAACTCGATCATTGGGATAGCCTTTAGTTCTTTCAGCGATGCGCTTTTAATGTCATCTATGCTTGCAAAACGACGGCCCTTTAAGGTTCTCTTTTATTTTGGGAATCGGAAAAAGTCAAACAGAGGCATGTCTGGCGAATATGGAGGCTGGGGCATCATTACAGTATTGTTTTTGGCCAAAAATTTTGTTCAAAATTTAACAATTTTAGAACAAATTTTGCTGCCACGCGTTTCATACCCAAAACATTTGAAAAAATTTCATGGGATGAGCCAATCGATATACCAACATCATCAGCGACTTCTCTGATGGTTTATAACCAGTTCTTCCACTTTTTCCATGTTTTTATCGGTTGTTAATGAGCTTGTGCGTTCGGGGCGTTCGTCATCTTCAACGTCTTCACGGCCATCTTTGAAACTCTTACACCACTTGTAGACTCTTGTTTTACTTATAGCAGACTCACTATAGGCCTTTGTTAATATTTCACAGAATTTATTTCATTTTTTAAGCAAAATTGGATACAAATTCTTTGCTTCATTTCTTTTAACGAACGAAAAATCGCCGAGCTCATAAAACACGTCTAACGTTAGCGGCTGCCACAGACAAAGTAAACAATGAAAACAGCTAAAGTTTTTATCATACTTCGGGGGCATGTATACCAACATAATAAAGAAAATTTTATGACAACCGGACCCTCCCAACCCGCGAAATTTAACAATTCCCGTTATTTTCTGAACACACCTCGTAAAATCTTCTCTTTGCTTTTAGACACAAATAAACATAAATGTAGACCACAAACTACTTTGTTCCTAACACGTTCAGAATATATCACACTTCAACATAGGTGACTCATTTCCGTAGATACCAATTAGTAGTTCATATTAATTTTTATAGTATTAGAGACACTAATTTATACGCACCTACAATAAAATGGTTGGAACAAAGAACTCTCTAAAAATGAATTAGTCAAAAATTACTAATTTATTAGTTATTAGTGGCTGCTTTTTCACTTGTACCATGATTAACCATGGCATCCCAAAATTTAACAGCCAATTCGAAAATGTCGTCAAAAGTTAAAAAAGTAGAACAGTTTTTGAGATATAGTCAATTTTCCATTTAATATGGAATTGACTATATCTCAAAAACTGCTCCACTTTCATAATTTTTTATGGTATTTTCGGATTCAGGGGACAATTTTACCTAAAAATTGGGATACCATGGTACAAGTAAAAAAGCAGCCACTAATAACTCATTTTTGACTAATTCATTTTTAGAGAAAAGAATAAATTATTTGATTTAGCAGATATTGTTTTTTAGAGAAATTATTTTGAATTTGTTAAAATTAAATAACATTAATTATTTTAGACTACACAAATATTGTTACTTGCAAAACAATGCTGAGTTAAAAACAAACATTTCGAATTTATCAAAAATTATCGCGTTTGTTGTTAAATAACTCAAATTATAAAATCACGTTTTATACACATTGAATGTTATTTATTATTTAAATTTATCAACAAAATAATTATAAAGTTGATAATTTTACAATAAATGTACTACATACATGACTGAATAAAGCATAGTAACAAAATTATCTCACAAATTTATTTATGACCTAAAAATTTAAATAATAATTAAATGGAATACCAACAATATAAATTTCGTTTTATACGCAAATTTATCAATGTGCATGCAACAAACTTTTTTTGTCGCAAAAGAACTTTATTTAAATTAAAAGGTATTCCAGGTACATAAAAAGTAATTTAAATGTTATGTATTTTTATAAGATTTGCGTTCATTGTTCTGTCTCTATTTTTAGAACCCTGGCGAGATATATTTATATTATAAGTTCAACGGAATTTTCTGTATGGTAGATAAGTTATTTTTAATGACATTAAGATTATCAATAGAAGACCGACTTGTAACAATAATACATCTGTAATTTATTGATTTCCTAGGATTTTTTTTATTTGAGTGCGCGATTAATTCGAACGAGAAATCGTAAACAAATTAAAGCATTTGATGTAGAAACTAAAAAGTTGCGGGGTTATAAATCAAAGATTGCTTTGGTAAATATGTTCATTGTAGACATGCATAATTATGGTGGATTATTTTTAGCTTTACAATTTGGGTCATACCTATAGTTTTTTTGGTTCAAATTTTGAGTTTCATTTAGCATATAGCAAAAACAACTTAAAATGATATATAATTACACAGGAACAAAAATTGACACAATTGATTCTAGTCGACCAAATATTTTACATATTATTTTATTCTTATCTCGCTTATCCTTTGCGTTAGATAATGTTAATTTTCAAGTATGTTCTTGGACAAATAGTAAAGTACATAAAACGAAATACAAGTAATGTGTGTAAATTCTTGGAAGGGTTATCTGCAATTATAGTCGGTCAGTCAAAAGATATCATATCAACTAACACAGCTGCTGTGGCTTGCTAAAACAATATTTACTGTAAAAGATCGAAGGGGTTACGCAACTCGAGAAAACAATTTAATACAACAATGTAGTGGCGGCAGTGTAAAAGAGGTGCAGATACACCACCTATTCTGATAATAAAAAAATGTTAAATTTTTAATTTTGCTATTTTATTTAGGTATAATTTTTATCCATCAGATATTATTATTATTTGTTTTACAAGTGTTGAAAAGCGACTTTTTCATGCAAGTGTTTAAGTTGCTCACAAGGCCGTTAGGCCGAGTGTGCATTAACACGAGCTTGAAGAAAGCTTTTCTCACATATGAAACACAATATTTTTTCTACGAGCCATTTATTTTTTATTATTTTCAAATACAAAACAAAATATCCTAAAAACGTGTTTGACAGCTGTTAAAATTTCTTTCATCTTATTCTTTTAATTTTTAACGTATAAGTTACATACTTAAAATCAATAAACTTACCTTCTCAATTTAAATAAAGGCACTAAAAATTAGAATTTAGTATACAAACACAATTAACTGTGTTCTAAATGATATTTAGACAAACATATACAAATACAATACAAATTTTGAAACGAATGTCAAACGATGCTGTCAATTTCTTTTCGCACAGACCTGTCACTTTTTACATAGAAATGTCACTTTTCATTTGTGTTTTGCCTTGCCAATGAAAAGATTCATTTTCTAAGCAACAATGCCCTTACAAAATGTGACTTTTACATAGTGGTCGTAGAAAAAGTAATTTTCATTTATTTTAAGAGATTATTTTCTTCAGTGTACGTTCCTGATTTTACTACTAATATTATTTATTTCACAAGCTTGTAGTTATCAAGTATTTTTACAAATAATTTAAGGTTAATTACTGTTATTAACTATTTAATTGCCCTTATGATATTATACACGTTAACGAGGTGCCTTAATTAGTTATTTATAATTATTATCATAAATGCATTAGTATAAACTATTACAGAGATTGCCAAAATGATTAAATAATGGTTAATTATGAAAATAGTGGAAAATATTTTAACTGTCGCGCCATCTATCAGCGAGAAGCTGTGTTACCAAGCTATGTGTAAAGAAATTTAAAAATATGTACATAAGTTATGTTAAAGAAATCTAATAGCAAAATAAAGTTTATTCTCAAACTTCCTTCGAGCATTTTAAAACGCTTGTCGTAGAATACCTTGGCCTTCTTGAACTATTCGTTGTAAAAAATTTTAATGACCCTATAAAAAAAGTCCAATAGTGTCAGATCTGGAGATTTGGAAGGCCATTCTGTTGGTCCTCTTCTACCGATTCACTGTTCTGGATAATTCTGATCCTGAAACTATAAATTTTCATTCAGAGCTAGTTCCTCATCCTTTTCTCTTTGATTTTCTAGTTTAAGGATTATTTATTAATGCATCCAAAATTTCAAAATACGTTTTGGTCAATAAATAAGGGACCCATTCCCCGAAATTCCTGGTCAGACTAGGGTTTTAAAGTGTCGAAAAAAAAACCGGAAAAATTGGGGAAAAACAGTTTTTTCCGTTTTTTTTCACAGGCCTTAGAAAAATGTTCTTTTTTGAGAAAAATTGTTTTTTTTTTGGAATATACACATTTAACTTAACTTAACATTATTTTAATTTTAACTAAACATTAAATTAAATTAAATTGATTTATAGAAATTAAACGTATACCTTAATTAAAAATATCAAATTACAAAATAATAAATAATATATAAAATTAAATTACCAAATTATAATTTTATAAATCGAAATGTCAAATAAAACTAAAGTTATGTTAATACATCACCAAATATGTTTTTTTTTGCGACCCGGTAGAATATTCTTACAAAATTAAAATAAAAGGAATAATTATTATAATCATATTATGATTAAAATCAGTGTACGGATATTATCCGTAAAAATTGATTTGAATTGAATTTTATGAATAAAATGAAAAATGCAAATATCAATTTTTCTGAAAATTTCCAATTTTCCGTTTTTTGCTGTCGGCTCAATTTTTCAGACATCAAGTTTTTCAGGATACTGGGTATGATTTTTTCGGATAAAATGAGTATTTTTACTGCTACAATATCGACAATTTCTATTTAGATTAAACGTAAAAATAGTATTTTTAAAATTAATCCCGACGCATTCGCCATTATTGCAATTTTTGGTGTTAAAAATAAAACAACTTTTTGTTAAAAATTACATAGGATATATTTTAAATAGTTGACAATTCCTTTAACAAAAATAAGTAGAAAATTATTATAATTACAAAAAAATTGGTCTAGAAGATTACAATTTGACTACAAAATAACTGAGTTAGATTAGCAGAAATTTGGACTAAATTTTCGAAAAATATTTTGCTAATGTAACTATCCAACAACAATTCTCCATCTTGAATTTTAACAACATATATTTATATATAACATTTATATTATATTAGGCGCAGCCCATTTCATCTAGCGTATATTTAAATAAATTTAACATTTAAAAATTACACCGAAATGTTCAACATTTACTCGATGTAAGTTTAAAGTGTTTAATAAAATCACAGAAATGTATATAAAAAAATCATAAAGTTTAGTATTCCAAAAGTTTTGAAATCAAAACAAAAAAAGCTGTGAAATCAGTCATACAACATTCATCAGCTAATTTTTTTTCACATAAGGTAACATAAAAGTAAGTATTATGCCTTAGGCTTATATATATTACTACTCTAACATTTGGTTTAAATAATATTATTATAAATGGTAGGTATACCGTATTTTTTTTTCTTAAAATACGATATAAAGGTAACAATTGATTATATTGGTCTTATTTTTTGCATTTTATATATAGGTACATAAATATGGCAATGGCGTTTAATAGTTTAAAGTCCCTGTAATTTTTTTGACTTAAAACCTTCTAATAAAACTAGATTGATAAAAATATAAAAAAAGTTAAAAAATACAGAGAACCTTGTTTAAAAAACTAAATCACAATAATTAGCACTGGAAGTGTGAAAATTTCAAAAAAAAATCCAACACTAATTTTAAAGCAAATATAGGTAAATGAACAAAAACAACAAGTGTTAAATAAAATAGATCTTGATGAACTAAATTAATCAAAGACAGCTGTGAAACAGGAGAGCAAGTTAATGATGACTTTATCCTTGGTAGATTTTTTAGAGCAGGTGGAGCTAGGACTAGACTCCCTGGAGTAAGACCTAGAGCTAAGTTTATGAGGCCTTTCATTGGTGTACAGTCTAGGTTGAGATCCTTTATGAGGAAGGGGTTGAGGGTTTTTTCCTGCGCCCCTATTGAGGATGTACTGCTCGATGCAGAGGCGCTCCTCCAGATTTAGACTTGGATTGCTTTTTGGTTCTCTGGAGAAGTCCACCATCGACATACAACCATACCTGAAAGTGTTGGTGTGTGATAAAAGTCTACTGTAGCAAAAATAAATTAGGTACCTTGGTGCACGGATGAGGTTGTCCCAAGTACAACAGCTTCCAGCGTTCTTGTTCTTCTTCTCCTTTTCCACTCGCCTCTTGATGGCGTCGTAAACCAAAATCTCATTGGACAACCTCAACGTATCACGAGTCAAAATGGTTTTTAAATCCACAAAACACACATCGAGAAACTCCTTTTTCTTCAGAATGTATTCGGCGTGCTTATCTATCTCCAACAGGATGTTTTCCCTTAGTTTTTCAGTCAGTTCTTGCACCTAAAAAATTAGGAAAAATAACTAGTATTTGTATTAGACTGGGCCAAAAAAATCAACAATTTTTTTTTTTGAAAAGTATATCGAAAATATGGTTTGGGATAACAAAAAAAAAATTATTGTGAAAGTTTGAGTTCATAATATCTATCTATGAAAAAGGTTAAAGTGAAGTTTTCCGTCAGTTAAACCGTTTCCTTAAAATCATGCCTTAAAAATTGGTATAGTTTTACATTTTGATCTTTTAAATTGGAATTTTGTAATTCATGTAAAAATCAGTACCCATAAAAACCGATAAATATTCTTATGGAAAATCAAATGCTTTACAAAAAAAGCCTCTCATTTTTGGCTAAATTCACTCAATCAAAAGTTATTCAAGGTTAAAATTTCGTTTTGACTACGAATTTAACCTTGAATAACTTTTGATGGAGTGAATTTAGCCAAAAATGATCAAAGACTTTTTTGTAGAGCATTTGACTTTCCATAAGAATATTTATCATTTTTTTCAGGGTCCTGATTTTTACATGAACTACAAAATTCCAAAGTTAAAAGATCAAATTTTAAAACTATACCAATTTTTAAGGCATGATTGTAAGAAAACGGTTCATCTGACGGGAAATTCCAATCAAACCTTTTTTGTAGAGCATTCAATTTTCTTCAAAAAATATTTATAAGTCAATTTTGATAAACTCAATGATTTGGGAGTTCTGAGACAAAAACTCGCTCAGGAAAAAATCTAAAATTGCGATGATAGACCCCTTAATATTAATATTATGGACTTAAAATTTGACCATAATTTTTTTTTGTCACCCCAAACAATATTTTCGATAAACTTTACAAAAAAAAGACGATTTTTTTGGCCCAGTCTAATTTGTATATTTTGTAAATCTAACACTTTTGAGCAACCCCTTTCGATTTGGCTGAAACTTTTTTAACTTCTTCAAAAACATTTTTTAGAATTTTTTCAAATATCTGGAACTTTTTTAAAAATTGTCATTTTTTTCAAAATGTTTGTTTTTAAATTTACCTTTCAGAAAAAAAATTTTATTCAAACCGATCTTCAACTTTTTTTTTAATTTACAAAAAAAACGAAAAAATCTCGATGTTTGTCATTTTAATTTTTTTCAGAAACTTCGATATATTCTGCAAATTCTCTGAAATTTTTAGTAACGTTTTTTGTTTTACATTTTTTTAATTGAAAAAAAAACTAAATTAAATTAAGCTTATTTTTCATAATACCACTTTTTTGATTTTTGAGGATAGTTCTGAATAAATTTTTATATATTTTTTGAAAACCTAATTTAAAACAAAGAAAATGAAAAATAATTTTATATACAATAGCTATAATTACAATAAATAAAATTAAAGAAAAGATAAAATGAATTCCATAACAAATTAACCACTTAACATTTTTTTATCCACTCCACTGCATTGACGAGCTGCATTAGTGGCTTTGGGCATTTTAGTCACGGGCTGAAGTTAGCTTTATTATAAATTGCGAAAAAGTAAGGTTAAATTAGTCAGATGTCAAATATTTATGAATTAAAATTGGCTTTAAATTCTTATTTCTGTTTGTCGTGGATAAAGTATTTATAGTATGCAACTCGTTTTATAAACTTCTCTAGACACTCGTTTCTAATAAAACTCGTAACTAAAATCGCGTTTATAAAACTTATATATGTACATAATATACTATTAAAAGCTTGTTGTTTGTCCAATAATGAACATGTGGCATTAAAAAAATATATAAAAATTATTCAGAACTATCTTCTAATTTTTTTCTTGCTTTTTCGAAAAAAACTAGAATTTCATTTAATATTATTTTTTAACTTTCCTTAAAAATCTCAGGAGTGGTATTATGAGAAATAAGCTGCATAAAAAAAATTTAATTCATAAAAAATAGAAAACGAAAAATCGACTAAAAAGAGAATTTGATGAAAATGTAAAAGTTTCTTTCTTTTTTCTCATATAAAAACAAAAATTTAAAAAAAAAAACGTTTAAATTAGTAAATTTTTGAAAAGTTATGATATTTTAAAAATAAAGAGCCATTTTTTACAATATAATTTTTTTTTCTGCTGGGTGAAAAAATTTAAAAAAACTCTAAAAAATGTTTTTGAAAGGTTTAGAAAAGTGGTTGATTTAGTAGGTAAATATTTTTGCCAATACAATCGTTGAACACTCTGTAAGGTATAACTAAAATGGGTCTAAAAGTTTCTATAATTCATACCTTTGAATTTTTTAGGGTTTTATTTTATAACCTAATAAATATTTTATAATACGGATTATACTAATAAAAATATTATACTTTATAATAACTATAAATTACTATATTGCTATACATAATGTAATTTAATCGACTGATAAGGCTATTGTTTTTATTTATTTCTACACAATTAAATTAAAATATAAAAAATACATAATGTAGTATTTCCTGATATTAATTAAATCCGATTTAATCTGGAAAATAGCTGATAATAATAATTTATCAATATTTTTGTAATTAAAAAAAATCCGTTCTTACCCAATTATGGCTAGCACAACCGTTCATTGGAGGTGCAGAGGGAGAATGGCAGTTACTTAAGTCTTTTGGTGGCATTATTTCAGATAAACATTTCAGCACAGGTATGAGGTTTTCCTTGTTTCCCAGCAACAAATCGAAAAATTCTATGCATTTTCGACCCAAAACTGGATCATTGGCTTCTACGGCTTTTTTTAGACCATTTGAAGCTGATTCCAGGTCTCTGAAAGCAATGCTGGAAAAAGAGAAAAAGGGATAAATTTGATATGAATTTCCTATTTAAACTTTTAAATGGGATTATAGATAGCCCCAGTGATGTAATGTATCGAGATACATGTATCTAGATACTGGATCTAGATACATTTTATGTACCTAGATACGTATCGAGATACTTAAGAAAATCAGGATCTACTTTAGTATCTAGATCCTTTTGAAAGTATCTAGATCCTTAGATACAAGATAGGTACATTTTATTTTACCCAACCTGATTGCAACTCCACACCGTGTGGGCCACACGGAAAATGAATATCCAATGGATATACTCTATGGATATCCAGGATATATACCTACATTGGATATTTTTAATATCTCCCGTAAGAGATGAACAATAAGAAAACCGTAGTGCTGTGTATAGACTCCCGCACCCTAATCTATAAACTGAACTACTGTTTTCGTATTGTTCATCTTTTACGGGAGAAAGGAAAGAAGGAAGGAAGGCAATGTATAAATCCGGCTTAACGCTTTTTCCCACCCTCTATGGATTTACAGGAAAAAGCATCTGGCAACACTGTACCGAACCCAGAGACCTAACGATAATTTCGAATTTGTACTACAAATTTTGTAGTAGGTAAGCTTTCATATGGCGCGTAAATATAAAATTTATTTCCGTTTTTCATGGATATTTCGTCAATTTTATAAAAACAGTTTTATTTTATAGTTAACACGCTTGTTTATAAGGTCCAAAATTTTTTTTTTGTCATTTAATTTTTAAGTTTTTTTAACATAGTATCTGGAAGTAACTTAGATACTTTTTGAATGTATCTGTATCTGTACCCAGATACTTTTGGGAAAATGTATCGGTATCTGTACCCAGATACATCTACCAGAGAGTATCTGTATCGGTACCTAGATACTGAAAAAAATGTATCGGTTACATCACTGGATAGCCCTGAATTGCTTGGCAGAATTAATTTTCAAGTGCCTCAGTTAAGACTAAGAAATAAAAATCTTTTTTATATATGTCACCATAATACAAACTATGGTTATTATGCACCATTACATATATGTGCAGAAATGCAAATTCTTTAAATGTAGATTTCTTTGGCAATACTCTCCAGTCCTTCAAAAGGTCTTTAATGTTAAATTGTAATGATTACTTTTGTTTATATCTAATGGTTAATCCGTCAATAAAGATATTTATTTATTTATTTATTTAAGATAAGATTATTTTTCCAAAATTTCTTGCAATATTAGATATACAGGGTTTTCAATTAAAAACTAATAGTAACATGGATAACTTGACAGAATAAATTTTTATTATTGTGCATTTTTCTACTTAAATTTTTTTAATAAAATTTAGTAAAGGGTCGTTTTGAGGGGTGGTGAATCCAGTGCTGTGCTTAGATTTTGTTTAAAAAAATAATAATATTAATTCCTAAAACTTTACTCTTAAAAACTGACAAAGTAGGTCTTGTATTTTGTACAATTATGGCTCCAAAAATACAGTTTATCAAGATCTACACTTTAAAACAAATCCGGTTAAAATCGCACAATAAATAAAGATTTTACAGGGGTGGGTCGCAAAAAAATGGGCCACACTATGTGTATATATATATATAAATTATACCTTTGACATGCATTTTCCGAGCTTCTTCTTGTAGTTTTTTCTGAAGTATTACTTTCCTCGTCTTGAGGATAGTGTGTTACTTGAACCATATTATATTATCTGAAATAAAAAAATATTATTAACATGGTAAATTTTAAATTAACAAATATAAATTTTTTAGGTATACTTGGTGAAGGTATTGCAGCTTTTGCATCTCGTCTGGGGATTGTCGTATACAATTAGATACCTTTTTAATTGGTAATTACATACTTGAGATTATTCTCTATCGTTTAGGTGTGTATTTGTAAAGGATATAGACCTGTACTATCCCCATTACAATAAATATTATCTGATAATATTTAAAACAAAATAATTATTGTTTACTAAATTCTATAAATATAAATATGAATAAAATAATGATATTTTCTGATAAATATTCAATTTTCAATTTAATTTCGTCCCTGAATAAAAAGAATAGTAACCTATGCAATACAGAAAGTATTAAACATATAAGTTAAAATAAATGTTATTTATGAACATTTTGAAAATGGATTTTTTTATATATATAAATTGATGTAAGAGTGATAAAAGTAAAAGTAGTATTTTTATCTATTTTATAATTAGGTACCCACTTACCCTGATTTGTAATTAAATCATAAGTATGTAAACAACCATTTATTTTTGCAAAATTAAATTTAGGTTAAGTACCTATAGGTTTATAATGTACTAAAAATTTTTTTATTAACCTATCTATAGGTAATCTTTACTACTTTTAATGCAACTTGCCCGATAACCCACAATGTTTAACTTATATTATTACAAAAACGTACTAGGCATATTTGCAAATTAAAGTAAATATATTCTCTAGGAACATCATTGTTATCAATATGAAAATAATAAAGCAATAAAGGTAATTAAATTTTTTAACAACCTTCACGACCCGCAAATATAATTAACTTTATTTAAGTTAGTTAATCTAAAGAAGTCATAGGTTAATTGAAATAGTACAATATTTTAGCTTCGTTAATAATGTTTTGTTTGTAAACGAGCAATTTCCTCCTACATTAACAAAAATAATCATTACAAATCTTTAATAAATGCAATTAAAATAATTTTACTCACAATTTCGAAATATTTTACAAGAACGATCTTGGTTTAACACTAATGGTTTAATAAATGTATTAAAATTTATTATCTTGGAGGAAGTTGCTTCAATTAATACTTCATCCACCATTTCATTTTAGTACTAAGTGGTATAACAAACAAGGTGAAATCTATACTGCGTGAAAAAAATACCAACTATAGTTAACTGTTAAGAAACTATTTAATACTTTTGTATTTTTGGATTGAGATAATAAAATGATTTTCACTTTTAGTATTATTTTACAAGAATGGCACTTTATTTTAACGATTGTATGTTATTTGACAACTGTCTTAAACTAACTTCAGCCCGTGACTAAAAACCTGTTGCTAACTTCAGCCCGTGACTAAAGTACCATAAAGCCACAGCTTGTCAATGTGTAGAGTAGAAAAGGTATTTTTCCACTCACACCTTTAAAACGCCCTTTATCGTACATGTTTCCATGACATTAAGTGACCTTTTAAATACACATTGACAAGTTGTGGCTTTACGGCGCTTTAGTCACGGGCTGAAGTTAGCAACAGGTTTTTAGTCACGGGCTGAAGTTAGTTTTAAGTTAGTTGACAGTTGTCAAATGTCATACAATCGTTAAAATAAAGTGCCTTTCTTGTAAAATAATACTAAATGTGAAAATTATTTTATTATCTCAATACAAAAATACAAAAATATTAAATAGTTTCTCAACGCCAATATTTGAAAAGTTTATATGCACATTGTACTGACCTTTTAATTTCGCCGGCAGTAAACTATAACTTAAATTCGGGCACGGACTCTACTGTAAAGTCCTCATAAAACATTTCCTTTACTTTCACTGTGAAAAAGATACATTTCAAATTATAACCTTTATAATTGTGTTTATAAAATGTAAAAATGTGACATTTGACAGTTTCCCCTGTTGTTTCATGGATGGCGCTCTATACAAATTTTTGATTTAAATCATTTTAAGATAATAATAAGTATTTGTCGTAGAAAAAGTATAGTATGCACCTCGTTTATAAACTTTTCTATACACTCATTAACTTAAGCACTCGCTCTTAAGCTCGCTCGTGCCTAAATTAAATTCGTGTATAAAATGGCGTTTATCAAACTTGATACATAATATACTATTTTGTTCTCTTCACTTTTTTTTGCTTTGGGCTGGGGTTGACTTTTTCTTACAGTATATAATAAATCAATACCATGGTGTAATGAAAAAATTTCCATTTTTAATTAACATTTCGTTTTTAATCATATGCACGCGACCGAACGTATTTCATTTGCGAATAAAGTAACTAACACTGCTTATTTAATAAGTAAAATAAATATTTGTTGCCTTATTGTATTCAGTAAAGTACTTTTTAATTAAGAGTGTTTGCCATGTGCTAATTAACATGAATATTTATGATTTTCGAAATTAAAAACTAGGTGTATGAATCATTAAGGAAAAATGCAAAAAGGTCTGTTTTGTGTATACACATTTGATATATTTAAAAAATAAAAACTACAATGACCTTAAAAAATAGAACTTCTCGCCAAATTGAACCCATAGGAAAACGGCATGTCCGACTGCGGGCATATGCAAGAGGAATATTGCTCGCACCCTGCAGCGCACAATTTGGCCCCCATCACTGCTCCCATGTAGAACAAAACCAGCGTCAAAAAAATGCTCAAAGGCAGTCCGTATAGGACTCCTTTGTGGTGGCCGTACCTGGCCCATAAGGTGTTCTTTCTCTTCAGCTCCGACTGGTAGATTATCATTCGGGCGTTCAGAAGTTGCATTTGCTTTTTGACAGTTTTCACCACCGGGCATTTTATGTGGAGCACGTGGTGGATCATCGGGGCCTCATCGTACGGAAGCAAATCTTCTCCGCATTTGCAGTGCATTTTTTGAGGGTTTTTAGGATTTTGGCATTTTAATAACAAATTGACAGGAGTTGAATCACTTTTGGAGATTGTAGGTTTTTTTAAACAGCTATATTAAGGTTGGTGTTTTACATCGAAAAGTGATTTATTACTAAAGTTTGTGTCGTCGGTAGTTGTCAAATTTGATAATAGTTGTCAATTGCAACATTAAAAATGCCACCCCACTTAACTGAGGCTCAGAGGTCTAGGGCAATAGCCAAATTAAAGAAAAATTACTCTTTAAGTAAAGTGGCAGCTGCATATTTTATATCAAGAAACTTTGGCAAGAACAACAAAGAGTGAAAAGGTGGCAAGGTGTAGGTAAAATCTCCAACAAACATGAAGACAATGCTCTTATAATAATAATAATAACATCAATTCTAAGACATTTACAAAAAGATATAAAGACATTTACAAAAATGTATCAAAAAATGCCCCCTAACGGAGCTACGCCCCCTGAATAGGAGCCTAAGAGAATAGTTTTTTTAAAACTATTCCTAGAGCGTTAAACATGAAGAAATGAAATTTTGGCACTTTGGTAATTTTTAGATCCTGAATCAAGATCTAAGATCAAAACTGTTAAAATTTAATCATAGGCGTAACATTTGGGGGGGGAAAGTTATAAAAATAACCCCAACCTTTTTCCGAGATAATATTTTAATTTTTTTTATAAAATTATGAAAATTTTTTTACGAAAAATAGGTAGTCTTGATTTGAATCGCGCAGATGCACCATTTTCGAGAAAAATGCATTTATAAATTACTCTGCATAGCATACACCTCTCATATTTTCGTTAAAATTTTGTGTTAAAATTTGGAAAATCGCTCCATAATAAAAAATAACAAAAATCGAGCCAAAAAATATTAACTAAACTATAAAAATAAATGTAAAGTCAGCAAATAACTCAAACGTCATTTTTGTCCCAAAGCTTTTTAATGAAAATATTAGAAATTATGCTAAGCATAGTAATTTAAATTGCAATTTTCTCGAAAATGGTGCATCTGAGCACTGAAAGAAATATATGTTTGTTTTAGCAATGTATGTGGTAGTCTATATATGAAACATAAAATATATTTACCTTAACCATTTTTATATTTAGTTTTAACATATTATGTTAAAACTAAATATAATATATGTTTGTTTTAGCAATGTATGTGGTAGTCCATATATGAACCACATACATTTGCTAAAACAAACATATATTTCTTTCAGTGAGCGATTCAAAGCAAGAGTACCTATTTTTCGTGAAAAACTATACATTTTCATAATTTTATAACAAAAAATTAAAATACTCACTCTGCAAAAAGTTGGGGCTGTTTTTGTAAATTTGCCCTCTCAAATGTTACGCCTATGATTAAATTTTAACAGTTTTGATTATAGATCCAGATTCAGAATGTCAAAATTACCAAAATCAGGTCTTCATGTTCAACCCTCTAGGAATAGTTTTAAAAAAATGATGCTCTTAAGCTCCTATTTAGGGGGGCGTAGCTCCGTTAGGGGGCATTTTTTGATATATGTTTATTAAACAAAAAAGTGTTATTTTTCTATGAAGAATGCACTGTTTAAGTTTGGCCCCCTAATTTCGGGACACCCTGTATATTATTTATTTAAAAATTTTAGAAATTCATCTATACTATAAAAATTATTTTCCTTAAGCATTGTCAAGATCTTTTTTTTAAATTGAGTATAACTGTTTATTTGTTTGACTTCTTCTGGTAATGCATTGAAGAACTTTTGACCCTGGTAGCCTGGTGAATTCTTAAATATGTCAACTCTGGGCCGCGGCAGATAAAAGTTGTATTTTTGCCTGGTGTTATGGCTATGAATTTTATTGTTGATGTTGTATGTATTTCTTAAACCATAAACAAATTTAAGAATTTCAAGAATGTTTATGGAGGGAAGAGGTAAAATGCCCAATGTTTTAAAAACGTTCCTGTTCCTCTTGTCGCACATATTAGAAAAACCTTTCAATAGCGCAGTTAAGGCCCGAGAAGTTACACAATTTCCAGGATCTCTTCGAACAGCTCAAAAAATATTGAAACAAGCTGGATTAAAAAACTGTGCTGATGCTCATAAGGTTTTTTTAACTGACGAAAATAAGCGCAGGAGAGTCCAGTTCGCCAATGACTATCTAAATTATGGAGAGGATTTTTGGAATAATGTTATATTTTCTGATGAAAAAAGTTATAATCTTGCAGTTATGGAAGGCTGCATATATATCGTCCAAGAGACGCAAGATTTGAGGAGAACTACACATTAAGAACCTCAAATAGTGGACGCTTTTCCATAAATGTTTGGGCCTGGATAAGCCTCCATGGTGCGGGAATATGTTGGGAAATTGATGGTAGATTAACGGCTGAGCACTATACGGCGATTTTGGACAACGTTATGCTACCTTCAGTTAGACATTTGTTTCCTGAAAATTTTATATTCCAACATGTTAGAAAACTGTATAGCATACAAAAATAATTCAAATAAATATTATATTACAGGACAATGCCCAGTTCACACAGCTCGCGTGGTTACAGAGTGGGTAAACAACAACCACATAACTGTTTTGCAATGGCCAGCTAGAAGTCCTGACTTAAACCCCATTAAAAACGTGTAGGGTTTTATAGTTAAAAAATTATATCAACGGGACTTTAGCCAACAAACCGAAATGAACTACGGAATGCTGTTGAAAATTCTTGGAAAGAGCTTAAGACATTTAAATCTGAAGCTATTTCATTTAGTTATGTTATTTTTATTTTTTATTTACCTACTTGTTAATATTGTTGTACAAAACCAAATTAAAGTTAATTTATTTGGAATATTGTTTATATTAGGTATTGTTTGTTAAAACATTATTTAAAAAAATAGAATTATTAAGGATATTGTTCTTATTCTTAGTATTAATGCTTAGGCCAGTAGTGTTACAAATAGAGGGGCGCGCCCCTCTATTTGTAACAGCACTGGCCTAAGCCATTTTTATGTTGTTTACAATTCTTCAAGTTTGCTCTCTAAAAATGATTAAGTCAAAAAAGACTAATTTTCATAGCGAAAAAGCAGCCAATAATGATTCTCTTCAATAGCAATTTGTATCTTAAACACTTAGAAGTCAATTTATACGTACAATTTTCTCCATGTCTTAAAATTTTTTATGTCAAATTTCGAATAAAAATATAAAATCTGGACCACCCTGTATATTCTTAAATATTACCTGTTTCTAGTAGTTTTACTTTTTCCAAATTGTCTCTAAAATCTTTTATATTTTTTTACTAAAAATCACTGAAACCACAACACAGTATTTAAATGAACTACAAATGTTTTCCGCACATTCAATTTTATACCTAATTTTTCATTTTCATGTTTCATCATTATTAACTATTAATTAAGTTATCTAAATTGAATTTTATTTATAACTTACAATATATACAATAAATATGGTTGTGGCCAATATTAATCAATAATTTTAATTACATTTGTTAATTACATTTCTTTATTTTATTGGATTATCAATTGATTGGTTTTTCATTCAGAAGAATTTGTGCTACAATAATATAACCTTAAATAAGAGAAACGAGTGCAAAAATTAAAAACAAAAATCCAATTGTTGATATTTGTACAAATCATAAACATGTCCGTTGGAATAAAATATGGTTTGCAATTTAATACGGTTTACATTTGTAAACAATTTTTGGCAAGTAATTTCATTTTTTATTGATTTTTAAATTGGATCGTAAAAATTTGTTAATAGTAAACTTGGAATACAAGGTTGCTCTGATTCATACACCTTTAAACAAAAACTGACAATATTAAAAAAAATTACTTCCTCTGTTAATTAATCCCAAAATATGTTTTTTTTTTACTTTTTCGTTATATTTATAAATATGTATATTAAAATACTGATAAAATTTTTCATATTTTTTAGTTATTTTTTATTTCTATCGTTTAATTTTTTTTAATAAAACAACAACTTGGGTTTAAAAAATATTGATTAAAATAATAATTATAATAATATATTATTATCAACAGCAATAATTAAAAACACCGATTGCAATAAGTAAACCAGCCATAGGTATATTTTTAAATAAATTATTAAGAAAAATAAATAATAAATATGCATACCTAACTACTTAAATAAAAATTGTAAATTTTATTTAAATTATTTTCACATCATTTACATAAATCTTTGTGTAAGCAAATCGTAAAGTTCGGTTTTAATGAATTCGAGAAATGAAGTCATTTGTAGGTACTAAACTTTTTATTTTAACCAGACCAAATATTTAGATGTTAAATTTATACAGGGTGGTCCAAAGAAAATAAAACGAAAGTTTTGGGACGAGACAATGGATTGGACGAAGAGGAGCTCTGGATTGGCCGGCTAGATCTCCCGATTTGACTCCTCTAGACTTTTTTATGCAAGGTAATTGCCGCCTTTCGTTTTCGTTCGGAAATTCATAAAAAGAACAAAATTTAATTTAATTTATTAATTTACTTAAAGTTTAAATTTAGACTTGCGATTCAGAGTCCATTTCACAATCCGCTAATGCCGACCAAACGTGTCGAATATAAATAGAAAATTCTTGTTTTCCTGCATTCCTGTCTAAAAGCGTTCCTGCCACAGATTTGCCTTAAAAATTAATTCGACACCTAAACCATTTAAAAATAAATATATTGCAAAATACATTTCATCTATTTCTAAAAGAATTTTTTCACTGCACCAGAAAAGCTATTTTTGGCGCATCCACCATTTCGTCTAAAAAGTGGTCATAATTTATGGGCATGTGGAGAAAAGTTCATTATTATTAACAGTAAATTAAAAGATTTTACGTAAAATAAATATTTAACTAATACAAAATAAATACAAAGGATTAAAATATTCGTTCTGCGTTTAAGATTAATTTAAAGTTAACAGTAGCTAAGATTTTTTAAGTATTTTAATCATAAGTCAATATTTGTTTCAAACAAACCGTTTTTATTATACTCTGTCCAAAGTTATCTGCTCACCATGGCTAACTTATAAGTATACTTTTTTTTAGTATTTCTGTTTTTTTCCTCCGATTAAAATGGCAAAAACAGAAAAACAATTGAAATTTTTTGATACATATTTTAAAAGACAATTCAATTTTTAGTATTTTTTTGGTTTTGGGGTAGTTATGTAATAATTTTCTGTTGAAAATTAAATTGCCTTTTAATAGATGTAAAAATATACAGGGCGAGGGTAGCAATGGTAAGCAGATAACTTTCTCTCTAAAAATGAATTGGTCAAAAATTACTAATTTGTGGATGCTTTTTTACTTGTACCATGGTTGACCATGGTATCATAAAATTTAACAGCCAATTCTTATGTAAAATTGCCCCCTGAATCCGAAAATACCGTCAAAAATTATGAAAGTGGAACGGTTTTTGAGATATAGTCAATTCCATATTAAATGGGGAATTGACTATATCTCAAAAACTGTTTTACTTTTTTAACTTTTGACATTTTCGGATTCAGGGGAAAATTTTACATAAGAATTGTTAAAGAATGTTAAATTTTGGGATACCATGGTATTCCATGGTTAAATAAATAAATAAATATCTTTATTGACGGATTAACCATCGTGTTACAAGTGAAAAAGCAGCCACTAATAACTATTAAATTAGTTATTTTTCACAAATTCATTTTTAGATAGTTTAAGAGGTGTATATTTTTTCACTTTAAAATATTTTACTGGCCTTGTGTATAAAACAATTTTTGAACTTGTGCCCACATAAAGTTTATTTAATAAACTTTTAATTAAACTATTTAAACATTTTGCTCTTGAGACTGAGCCCGCATATTTTAAATGGCAAAGTTCTTGAAACCTAACCATCAAATTAACAAGCTACATACTAATAGGCATTTAAAATACAGGAAATTAGTTACACCCTTAAATTTATTAAAAAAAATCGTCCATAGTACCTAGGTACAAAAAGTAGCATACACATAATACATAATATTGGCATGTATAGATAAGCATTGGGTATATTAAGTATTATTAGTAGGTAACTTACTATCATCTTTTTTTTACTAATTACCCATGATAAAATATAAATAAAACATAGTTTATACGTTAACTATATAAATATTCATTTTCGACATAATACATAATATTTACATATTATGTAAGTATTTTTAAACTTTTCCACCATTCCTACCCAATAAGGATTTTCTCTGCTCCAGTACCTACAATTTTGACGGTTGACTCTACCATTCAAACAGAAGGTAGCTTAAAACATAAACATCAAAAAGTTATTAAAAACTATAAATTTTCCACTTTTAATATTAATTAAATATTATTAAAAAAATAATACTTCTTCACAGTAGATACTATACAAGTTGGTCTATTTTGACTCATACAAAATATTTAAAAAATATTTTTATTGATTACAAAAGAACAACCCTGTATTGACGCTGAGTCACACCCTGTAAAAATATAACCCTGACGCACGCAAGGAATATATTCCTTGTGTACGTTTTCCACCATGTTCTGTGTTAAGTTTCCTACACTGTTTAATCGTTATTTTCCAGACACACCAATCGATATTAGCCACATTCGCTTTCTGTCGAATGAAAATAAATTGACTGATTTTGTATACAAATTCTAACATATAATTAATTAATAAACTTGCAAAATAAAATGTTTCCGCAAATAATGTTTGAATGCCTGGGGGTATTTATTATACTCCTTATAAAAAAACTGTGTCTGAGAATTTCGCATTTTTTTATAAATACCATCATTTATCATATATTTAATTTGTGTTGTGGTTTAATTTAAGATTTTAATATTCGTTACTATGTATAATAATACTACTTGTAGTTATAGTAATGCTTATCAGTAATATGTATATTTGTTAAAAATTAAATTATATTTTAGCACCTGCAACGTAAAATAATTTAAATAAATTGAATTGACCCCTTTTTAATTCAATATCAAATTAATTAATTTACCTACTTGATTTAAGTCTAAATTTAAAATTACTCATTTGGAATACATTATAGAATTGTGATTCACAACAACTAGTTTACAGATCAATAATATTAATTTGTTCTCTCAAGATAAGATGTTATCAAATTTATTTGTTTTTGAGTTGAGCTCGAAATAAGTCTGCAGAATAAATTATTGAAAATGAATCACGGCTTACTAGGTAGGGTAAATACATTTTACTAATTTTAGATTTATATTTTGCTAATGCACTTGAAAAATTTATGTATATTTTCTTTCCAAAGGTTGATTTAATTTTAACTACATGACGCGAGATTTCACGAAATGCCATTATTATACTTGAATCAGCGCCAATTTTTGGTCAAAATACGAAAAAATTTATCAAAACCTTCGTCTGATTGTTTTATCTGACCACAGATAGATAGCAGAAGATAATGTTAAAATAAGTAAATTGGGTGAAAATAAATATGAATATTAAATATTTGGAACATTTTCCTGTCTGGTATTGTTTTATCTGACCACAGATAGGTAGCAGATAATATTAAAATAATTAAATTGGTTGTTATATTTAATATGCAACTAAAACGAAACAAAGGATTGATAAACAAAGTTTATTAATTCAGGCAACATAACTTTCAAGCCTTCTTCTAAGTATTGACATAAAAAAGTGATTTTTGAATATAATATAACACAGTTCCACAGGATTTTCCTCCCATGAAAAATTTTAACAGATTTTAAAAATAAAGGTTAAAAAAACTTACCCGGGTCTCCCCGTTTCACGAAATCACGTCATTTAAATTTTTTACACAGCCATTCTTATTATTTTAACCAAAACAGATTTTTAATTATCTATTTTGATATAAATCATTTTTTTCTTCAAATATTTCATGTTTTACATAGTACAAAAATTATACTTAAAGAAAATAACAATTTTTTAAGTATTTTTAAAAAAAAAATATTTCTGGTTTTAATTTTTTATTTTTTTTTAATAAAACAACAGATTTGTATACATCTTATATTAAATAATTGTTGGAAACAAATCTTGGTCTTTTGGTTTGACGATTATACATTGCTTTAAAATCTATAGTCGTATCACAACCTAAAAACTTGATGTACAGGGTGTTTCACATTCGTGGTTTATTGGAAGTTTCTGGGAACGGAAAAAAATATCGATTTGAAATTTAAAAGCGTTTATAATCCTATTTTTTTAATATTTTGAACAAAATGTAACTTCCGGTTTAACAGGAACTTTGTTATTTCAAATAGAACACCCCATATATTTTTACATTTTTAAATTCTATAGAATTGTATGTATGTATATATAAAATCCTCAGTAAAATTACCATATCATTTCCTATATCTAAAGTAAATAGTTTTCGAGTTCCCTATGAGATATTTAACAATTAATTACATCAAACGACATTTTTTTAAATTTTCTATTTGATGGAGACGTTTTTTCAGATCAAAGAAGAAGAAGAAAATTTTATAATATCGCACTTAAAAAAAACGCCGAGACAAGCGTATCATTTTTTTAAGGCTATTTTCAAAATCCATATCTCTTTTTCATGGGAGGGAAAAAAAATCAAATTTTGTCGTACTGTGTAATCGATTCTCGATCGCCCATACCAAATCTCTTATTATTAATTTAAGTAGGTTAAGTTTGTCATGCTTAGCTAGTTTTTGGGAAGGTAAATTGGTTTGTTCCTATGTATGTATATACATATATATTTATATGTGTTTTATTAACAGTGTTGCCAATCTGTGAGTAATTCCTTACATTTGTAAGGATGGTCTGTGAGTAAAGAACAGTAGTGAGTAAAATGTGAGTAATCATAACTTTGGAAAGTGAATTGGTAAAATCAATTGGCAAAACTGTTTATTAACAATTATTTTTGTTTATTTTTTATTTTTATGTCCCGAGTTGCCAGCATTTGTTGTGTATCTTATGATTTAACAGTATGTCGGGTAAATGAAGGAAAAGTAATAAAGCAAACAAGGGAGGCTGTGACCTATATTTTCAGTATTAATGTAGGTCACGCGGAACGCAGCATTATCGACAAAAGCAGTAGGTATTAGATAAACAACGTTTCCTATTTTAAGAAGTTTTTTTGAAAAATGGTAAAAAATATTGTAAATTAAAACATAAAAATAAAACAAATAAAAATATAGGTTATCAAAATTAATTTACACAATTCAATAAAAAATTGCAATTATGTATAAACAATTTATTAGGTACAACATTAAATAAGAAATTTGATTTTATATTATTTTTATTATTTTTTGATTTTTAATATTTTAATTCACAAGTGAATTTTTTGGTTTTTTATAATACCCATGTTACTTTTTATAATATTATAAGTTTATTATAAAAAATACATTGTAATTTTTCTTCTTTTATACAGGGTGTTTCAAAAACATGAGCCAATGCTCGTCTGGAGATTCGTCATCGAAAAATAAGAAAAAAGTTCTAATTTCAGGACACGGAGTGTTAAACATTTAAAAGGAAAAAGGGGTTTTGTAAATTTCCATGCAAAAATATGGTTTTTTTTCTGTCAAAATGAGGTAAAATACGAAAACAACTCAGGAGACAAAAAAGTTGTATTTTTAGTGGCTTAATCATAAAAAAATATAAAAATTACAAAAAGTCAGTTTTTGTCAATATTAATTGGTTATAATTAAAACACCCTGTAAGTTTATATTAAAAAAAGTTCAGTCATGTTTAAATTCAAAATATGACTAATTTGCTTGTTAAGCAAAAAATATATATAACTAGGTTCCTAATTTTATGTTTATAAAGAACATTTTTTGGTACTCTTGATATCGATTAAATAACTGCAAAAACAAAAAATAGGGTTTCTTAAGGGGATTTCTAATTAAATAATAACGATTTTCTATTAAGTGTCAAATAAATAAATTTTCCACGAAAAAGAAATTTAATTGATTTACGTATTGTCAACAATCTGTAAGTAATTAAACAACGAATTATAAAAGGTGCAAATACAGATAAAACCGTTTTGATATTAATCTTGCGAGATAAACACAACTAATTATTACAACATATGTACTTATGGTCTAACCTTTTTGAGTATTAATATAAATATATAAAATGTTAAAATAAAAATTTAGTGCTATTTTGAGACCCTAATAATAATTTTAAGAATTTTATAAACTTAAAAACAGTTGACAACCCCGGCGATCAAATGTCAATAATCCCCAGACTACTAGATTTATGTACAGTGTACATTGTACACCAACTCACCCCTGCTGCTTCAAATACCAAACCTTCACAAGTTGATAAAATACAACTCACCGTTGTTGCTGCGGCACGGTGCGATATAAACAAACAAAGAGCACTGAAATGTCAATAACAAATCACGCGTGGGGGCACTGAAACGACCCGCGCAGCTTGAAAAGTCGAACTGACCAGGAACACGGTCTTCGAGCTTTTGCATTCGCGGATTCCTTCATTGCGACGAATCGCAGGTAGCGCTGAAAAGCTTCGCGGCCGCGTCGGTCCGCCGACGTCGATTTCAGTCGCAGTCGGCGATGGCTGGATAAGGTAAAGCGGCGCAATATGGCCGATTTCAGCCAATTGTGGACTTCGTTGGTTCCACAGATCATAAAAATTGTTTTCGCAACTTATTTTAGGATTTTAAATAACACTGCAACTGTCAAAAGAGAAAAGCGTTGCCATAGAAACCAACTATCAACAACTCGCAATGTTGTCGCGTTTATACTTTTTATGGTAAAGTGTTTAAATTTTAACTATTCATTTATTGTACAACTAAAATCTTTATATGAATCAAAACAATTTATTTAGAAACCCCTTTAAATTAAACTAAAAACAAGTAGCAGGAATTGGTTTTATTCATGGAAATTTTTCTGATACTTATGCGGTTTCTCATGTGATGGTTTTGAAATACCGTCTATTTACTCATTTAATTGCTTTTAATTTATTTCGGAATTAAGATTATTATCTATTTATAATCCATAAGATGTTTCCCATATTCATTTTTTTAATGTAGATATAAATAAATTAAAATGTGATAACAATGAATCATAAGAGTAGAAAAATATTATATATAATAAAAAGGGTTTTTATTAACTTTTTTTTAGAATAACAATAAAACAACACAAAAAAACTATTGTATTATCAAAAATGGACCAATATTATTAAAATCATTTTTTTTACTTTACCTTTAAATAAAACAATTATTTTTAATAGGTATATGTAATTTAAATCTAAAATAGTCTCAACAGGTCCTTGTATAGGCAACTACGTTGTAAAGTTGGTTGCCTACAATATCAAGTTGGCACTAATCTAAAGTCCCATAAAGTATTATTATTATTATTATTATTTATTATTATTATTATTTTTACGGGTAGCTTAAACTAAGTGGGAGTTTTTTTATATGCTTGGATACAATGAGAATTAACGCGTTTGTTTTTTTTTTAATTTTTTCACAAAGTTGGTATTTCATCCAATTTTAAAATTTGAGAGCCATAAAAAACTGTCAGAATATTGTCCGATTGCGATAAGTTAATATATTAACTTATCGCAATCGGACAATATTCTGACAGTTTTTTATGGCTTATAAGCATGCATTTAGTTAAAAAAAACTGGCAACGCTTTGAATTTTTTAAACCGTTTTTGGATAATTCCACAATCCACAATGTGGATTGTGGATAATTTCAAGATCTCTGAGCAGACCTCTTGGATAACTCATAAATTAATCAATTGATTTATATAAATCATAAAAATAATACTATTATTATTATTTTAGTTTTATTTCTATGATATAAATTGATTAAACCACAGACCTAGGTCTGTGGATTAAACCGATGTATAAATTATCCAAGAAGTCTATACAGAGTTCTTGGAATCATCCAAAAACGGTTGTTATGGAAACAAAATATATCTACAACACCATATCATAGATAATAAATCATATCTACAGCTGATCAGCTTATATTTTTATTCAAATAACATTAATTTATTTGAAATTACAGAATCTATATTTTAAAAAGAAAAAAACTATATTTTACAAAATGTTTAGGGGGTTTTGACCATAGATAAAAGACTTTGACATTACTATTAGGGGAAAAAATTTGGTGCTGGCAACACTGAACGAATAAATTTACTTTTATTACGTTGGCCACCCTAGCAACCAAATTGACAATTCTAGAAACTTATTTGGCAACGAAAAAAGCGTAAATACGTTTATTTATACGATTCTTGTTGTTTTACTTGCTTATGGATCCGATAAAGGAGGTTGTGTGAGTATTTTGATATAATTATCGATGTTTTATATTGCAATATAGGAACAAACGTTTCAAAGCGTTCTAACTTAACCTTATTTCTAGACCCAAAGATGGCACGAAAAGCCCCCCCAACGAAAGTCCGGCCAGGAAAAAACATAAAAAGGAACACAAGCACAAGCATAAAAAGCATAGCGCGGATAAGGAGAAGACCGAAAAGGCAAAAAAGCATAAAAAACACAAAAAGCACAAGCACAAGCCAAAAAATGGTGCGGAGGAGGTAAAGGGCGAAAAAACTAAGGCGGCCGAGAAAAAGTCGCCGGAAGTCGACAAAAATACCGTAAAGACGCCGGAAGTGAAGAAAAAAACGAAAGAAAGCGAGAAAAATGACAGATACACACCGTCGCCAAAAAAAGTTGAGGATAAAACGGCCAACGGTGAGGTTGTTAGAGAGAAAAACGGTAAAAGTGAGGTTAAAAAGTTGAAAACGGACCCGGAAAATGTGGTGAACAACATATCGAAGGGGCTAACAAACATGCATTCCTTGGAGGTTATATCATCCGAGAGTGATGAGGATGTCCCCGAAGTTGATTGTGACAGTGATGGCATCAATGTTGATGTTATCGAAGCCGACATGGATTTGGAGGAATTGATGAAACAAAAGGAGTTGCTGCAAGCCCAACTGATGGATGCTGAAGATGGTAAGTCCAGAGATGTTTTATTGTTCTCTATCAGGATTTATTATGGAATGCTGTTTTAACATTTGTTAAATAATTATTTAATCTAAAATTTTATTGGTTTAAAAATTTTTTTACCAAAAATTTTAGGTTTACATTTATAAATATAAAATATTTTTAACTATCAAGATAAAATCCACTAACAGTCCACTTTTGTATTAAACAATATTATTTCCAATCAATTTTTGGAAAAATTTCTTACCATCATTTTTTAATAAAAATAATTTCTTAAGTATAATTTATTTTAGCAGAATTTTGTAAATCTTAAATAAATATTTAATAAAATTATTTAGATTAAATTGGTAAATTTAAATTTTTTAGTATTTAAAAATAGTGTCAATAGGGATATTTAAAATAAAAACACATAAAAAACATTTTCTACCAAAATAGTTTTAAAAGTTAATTTTTTTTTAATCTCAAAACAATTAATGATCAAAAAAATATTTTAAATATGAAAAGTTTAAAATATTGGTTTTTAAAAACTGTACTTTTAATATATTTTACAAAATTGTTTCATATTTGTAGTCATTAAAATGATAGTTGTTAAATTTTAAAGTGGTAATTTTTGAATAAAAAATTTATTGAACATCATTTAAATGACTCTTTACAAATTTAAAATGATACATATTCGCATTACATTTAAATGGTCGATAATTTTTAATTCACAAAGTTTAAACGCGGCTTTAGCTGACTGCTAAAGCTGCGTTTACACTCTGGAAATTAAAAATTATCGATTTACATTTAAATGTAAAGTTAAAAATTTTGTGTTAAAAACGTATCAATTTAAAATTGTTAATTGTTAAGTTTTGGTTTGAATTTGTAAAGAGTCATTTAAATGATAGTCGATAAATTATTAAATACCACTTTAAAATTTTAAACTACCTAACATTTAAATGTAATGTGAGAATTTTTGTTTTAAAAATCATCTAAATGACCTAATTCCAAATTTAAACCAAAAATGTTGTAGAATAACGAAAATTTTAAAAATCAGTATTTTTAAGCTTAAAGTTTTACAGTTGTATTTTATATTTAAAATATTTTTTGTTAATCAAAAAATGTAACTTTGTAAATTTTATCATTAAAGTGCTAAACTTTAATCTTCAAACTATTATCTAATAAACGCTTTTTTTAAGATATTGACAGTTTTTTCATGTTTCTTTTAAATCTGAAAAAAACCGTTTCTTTACAACTCTAGGTAAGCCTATCGAGGAGATTATCCTCTTGGATTCTGATGAGGAGGTCGGGAAAATAAAAAAAAAGGTTACCGCTGGTAGGAAAAGGAGTCGCAGTAGGGAGAGGAGGGTCGTAATTAGGGAGAAAGTGAGGGAGGAAGTGAGGCACAGAGATGCTTACAAAGGGGAGCTGGATAAATATTCCAGGGATAGAGAGAGGGATAGGTTTGGTCACAACAGGCAAAATAGACAGCAGAACGACGATAGGTACTCCAGGGAGAACGATAGGGATAGAAATAGGGATATGTACAACAGACGCGATAGGGATAGATCCGTTGAAAGGTATAGATCGAGAGAGAGAGATAGAAACAACCGCGACAACGCAAGACGGGACGATAGGTACAGATCGTACAGGGACCGTTCCCGGGACCGTTCCCGGTGCCGGGATCACAAAAGAAGGCACGAAAAAACCGACAAGTACAAAGACTCGCTCAGCGAGGGCATGAAGCGCAAAGCCGACGATTCTGAGAGCGAGGATGACATCGACATCGACCTGAACATAGACGAGGAGGACGAAGAAGCGATTATTCTGAAGCGCAGGAAAGAGCGCGAAGAACTTTTGAAACGCCTGGGGGCCGTCGATGAAGACTCCAACACCAACGTGTCGAGCAAAACCGACGATGACGTGCAAATTATCGAAGAAGAGCAAGAGCAAGAGCAACCGAAAAAAGCTCAAGTTCAGGAAAAGGAAAAGGTGGTGGACGACGAGCAGTCTTTGACGCCGCCTTTGCTGCCCAGCATGAAAGTGGTCGAGCAGGACAAAAAAGAGGACAAACTTAAGCCGAAAGAATGGGACATGTTTGCGGAACAGGACAGCTTTAAAGCCAACGCAGCGGTAAGTGTTATTAACGCATGGATATAGTATAGGCCCCTACAGAGTTCGTTCTTTTTCAACCGTTTCTATCGCCACCATTCGCAAGGTCGTCGTTTTTTTTTTGGAACAGTTTTCGTTTCAAACTGACGTCTTGGGCCCAGTTGTATAACGGTTGGTAAACAGCTGGTTAAATCTTTATAATAGTTATGTAATGATTAAGCTAACTTTCAAGTTGTATAAACATTGGTTAAAATTTAATTGAGTGATCAACATACAATTAACAAATCGGAGAATTTAATGTTTAACGCAGGGTTAGAACTATGGTTTTAAAGTGTCGAAAAAAAACGGAAAATTTGGAAAAATTGAATTTTTTGTTGGGAAATATCCACATTTAAAAAAGTGTCATTTTAATTAAAAAAATATATCCAGAAAAAAAATAAAACTAAACATTGAATTAAATTAAATTGATTTAAGGATATAAACGTAAACGTTAAAAATACTGTTGTTTGGGTATTTTTTGCAAAATGGAGTCAATTGAAAATATACAATTACAAAATAAAATGATTAATTATTATAATCATAAAATTAATATTATAATCAGCGTCGGAAATTCACTTTTTCTCGATATCACATTACGGATAGCATCCGTAAAAATTTGCAAATTTTCAGAAAAATTAATTTTTGCATTTTTAAAAAAAATGAAAAATATGTCAATTTTTCTGAAAATTTTCTCAATTTTTCCACTATTTTCAGAAAAAAAAAACGGCCGGCTCAATTTTTCCTGAAATTTGAAAACCCTAGTTAGAACACACATAACTTTATAACGTTTAAAAATGTTCATTATTTTTTTGTTAGTGGTTATCTGTGGTTAGCAATACTAACTTAGCATTGTAGAAATTGTTATTTTTCCTATAAAGCAGAATTTCGTGTTAGACCTGAGTATTTTACAGATTTAAATTAGGGATGCACCGGATTTACTGCTCACCTACTGCCTCCGGCCGATCCGGCCTATGCGGCAGCATATCCGGCTCCGGCCAAATTTTTAAACTGATCCGGCAACAACGGCCGGATTGTGGCCGGATTTTTTAAATTAAAAATAAAATATTTTTTCAAATGTTTATTATAAAAAAAATATATACTCTTTTACAAGTAACAAACAATTTTTTTAGAAATAATTTAAAAAGGATTAAACTTCATGATTTAAGCGAACATAAGATAACGAAGTCCTTAAGTTATAGTGCAAAAATTCGAGTTGTTCACCTTTCTCGGGAAGAAATCGGCTATGCGCAGGTGATCGTATCTATGCGCACTAAGTAACAGATGCCGTACGTATGCGCAGTGGTTTTCAGATGGTTGTATTATACCTATTATAATTATTTTACCTCTGTTTTTTAATTTTTATAAGTTTTAGATTAGGTATAATAATAAATATTATTTATTTATTTTTATGTTACCAATTTTTAATTTTTTTAAACGTTTTATAAAGATATACTTTTTAATATATTATTGGTTTTAAAAACTTTTATTTATTGATAAATATATATGTTTTTGGTTTTTCCCTCTAAAATAGCTATTTAACGAACTCATTTGAGTCCGTAAAACAATTCTTTTTTTGTACTAGTACGAAAAAGTTGCTATGGAAACTTTTGCAAAATGGTTCTTGAACCATTGCAATACAACAATTAAAAATAAAATTCGATAACTGTCACTGACAGTGACTCACTGTCACTGTCAATAACCTTAATTTCGAGAAATAGGTATTTACTCTATTTAAAAATTTGAATATATGGACCTAGAACAAAAAAATGTTGTTTGCAACATGTTTTTTTGCAACTGTTTGCGGTCGAGGCGAAGCCAAAACCAGAACAGCCGATGTTACAAAAATAGCTATAATAATACGTATATAATACGTATATATATATATATATATATATATATATATATATATATATACAAAATTCTATCATTGCTGCGTCCATACATTTATAAAATCCCTATTCTTATTGCGTCAACGACCTTACTGCATCAGTATATCTGACGCACTAATGTCAAGCGCTTATTTCTTAAAATTTACTTCATCCCAGCACTTTCTAAGATTCTTGGTAATACAGATCTGTGTAGAATTTAATGCCCAATTTTTGTGTCTAAAAATTTTTTATGTCCGACCCTGCGTTTTTTAAATATTTAGAAAAATTTGAACACAAAAAATGTGCAGCAACATACTAAAAATGGAAAAAATGTGTATATTTAGTTCAACCCATTTGACGATGAGGGCGTTGCGATAATATACGTTTTTCAATATACGTGTTTTTAAATACTGTATGTTGTTGCGTCGCACAATTTGGCAACGTCTCGCCTATGATTTTAATATTTGAATTAAACTCACGATACTGTTGCGAATGGTTACCATTCAATGGTAGCGCTGTCTCTCTCGCACCGTGTGACGTCACGCTAGAGACAGTTGTTCTTTCGTTTAAATGTAATCATATTATAATCTTGGGGCGCGCGTCGAGTTTTATGAAATTTACAATTATGACGGTCGATTTATTAAAACTGATTGTAAGATAAAATTGTTTTCTACATAAGTAATTGTGACAATGTATTTTTTAAATTATATATGCAGATGCAGATTTAAAGGCAGAAAAACGATTATCATTTTTTTACGCTTATAATCGTAAAAAAATGATCATCGTTTTTCTGTTAATTTTACTATTTCAAAAATAATAAAAGTTTTTCATGTTTTTAGATAGGTACTTAAAAAAAAAGGTTAATATCAATGTAAATAACTACAATGTGTTTTATGTTATTAACAGGTAATTCAAAAAAAATTTAAAAAGTAAAACATCAATGTTATAAATACAGGGTGTTTCTACTAAAAATTGACAATCTAAATTAGGCTTTTTAATAAATATTTTTCAATTGAGCTTTTGTTTTTGAATTATCAAACTTTGTTTTGAAGTAAAACTTTTTATGTAAGTTATTTATGGGCGGATTAAAAAAAAATAGTTTTTAGTAAATTATGAAATTTTTTCTTTAGTATCTTTAGTAGATTTATTACAGTTTTTACACAAAATAACAAAAACACAATACAAATTTGAATGTCTTATAATAATAATTATTATAATTTTAATTATTGTAATAATAATAATATTACATCATATTATAATAATAACATTACTAAACAAAATTAAACATAATAATATCATTAAACAATGCAGTAGCAAGTTAAATAAGTAGTTTCGAAACTCGAATGTTGAGCGGTCTATGGAATGTCACCCCGTCCATTATCTCTATGTTCAGGCATAATTAAATACATGTAAATCTTAAAATCAAATAATACCACACAATGTTAGTTAAAAAATATTGTCTTAATTTTAAAAACATTCAATCCCCCGAGGGCGTGGCAAAAATTATTTTTAAAAATTAAAAAAAAAACAGCTTATAAAAATACCCTTCTCACAACTTTTTTTTAACTAAGTGAGATTTCCAAAAATAATTATTTCAGGCCAGCCCCGGGGGATTGAATGTTTTAAAAAAAATTTTAACTTAGATTTTGAGTTTGGCATATTGAAAAACTATAAGGTATTAACTCACTTGTAACACAAAAAAAATCTTGTTAATAAATTTTAATTTTAAGCCCCTCCCCAAAGCTTTTAAAGTTCTAATATGCAGCGTGGTGCGCGGCGTAAAATTAAAATATATAAATATTTTTTTTTGTGTGTCTTAAGCGAGTTAATACCTAATAGTTTTTTAATATGCCAAATTCAAAATTTAACTTAAAAAATATTTTTTATTGAATTTTGAGGAATTCCAACCCCGGGGGCGCGGCTAAATTTGTTTTAAAAAATTTGAAAAAAACAGCTTATTTGTGTACCCTTCTTACAATGACAATGAACCCTCAAAAAAATAAAAGTTCCCGGGAATTTTTTGAATTTAGTGATTTTTTTATGTTCACGGAAATTTTTGTACTAAAATTGTACACCTTTTTGTGGCCTAGTTTACACAATAGATTTGGTCAATAAGTAGGGAATTAACTTGGAAATTAGTAAAATTAGGGTAAATAGTAGGGAATTAGTGGAATTACTAGGTATTTTTTAAATTAAAATGGAAATATTTTAACAAAAATTAGTACTCGTTTCCTAAAACCAGGAATACATCTGCCAATTGGGAAATACTCTGGTCATCTCAGGGAATTAATTTTAAAGTTTCCAAAAGACAAACATCTCCTGACAGATTCGGATCTCAAAAGTGAAGACAAGATGAATTTTGCATCCGCAGAAAAAATGTGCAGTTTGATAGTAATTGAACGACTAAATAAGGAAAATCCACAAATTAAATAGAGCGTGGCGTATCTCAAGCTAATGTACTACATCAAATGGTCGTTCTTAAATTCCAGCACTGTGTTGCATACTAGATTATATCGCATCTGGTATGTTGTATTTTTTACTAGAATCTGGAAAGCCTGGATTAAAGAACAAAAAGAATATAAAATAACAGACAACTTGTAACCTTTGCATCGAAACGCCCATGCTTTGATTAAACTAATACTGAAGCTTAACAGCGGTGAGTTAAAACCAAATATGTTCATTACCGGCATTTTTGGTAGCCAAGCATGTGAATCCCTATTTCGGGCTGCCAGATCCATGACTTTTACGTATTCAACAATAATACATTTTAGTATAAAGGATATGCTGAACCGAATTGAGAGAATTAAGACAACTGATACCATAAACAATCTGAGGGGGACTTTTACATTTCCAAGGGAAGACAAAAGATTAAAAACCAGACTAATAAAAGAAAATTTACCACGTGAAGAAGAAATTTTAAATTTGGATATCAAATCTACAGTTAAAAAAGCTCTACAAAATGTCATAGAGGACATGAAAAATCTTGGAATTAATCAAAAAGAAAACGATTGGAAATATATGCAGGTAGGTACCGTTAACCGTTAATAAGACGGAAACAAAATATTGCAATTACACAGGATAATGAAGACGCCGACGAAGACAACGCTAAAATTGTCGAAAACCCCGAAGAAAATTGGCAAAAACAAATATTAGTAATGAGGACGATAAAGTTATGGATGAAGTTATGAACTTAATTTCGAACGAGATTTCTAATGAAGATAGCGAATGTGATACTTTGGAAACGAGTTTTATAAGTTTAAAAGACTTTTCTAAAAAAGTGCACAGTGAATCGGAAAAATCACCGTACCCATATAATATTATATATTCAATTATTAAAAAATCATCGTACTGCTGGCTTTTAGATCAGTCCGACGGTAGAGTAAGTACTGGCCGATTAAAAAGATTTATAGGCAGTACAAGGAAAACACCGAAGAAAACACCTTGCAAAAATTCCAAGTCGACCTTGACTATAAACAGAAGCTATGCATGGATCAAGCTAGTAGCTAGTAGCACAAGCACTGTATCCTCCTCCGACTCTATCGTGATGGAACTCGACGACTCCGATGATTTGGAGGAGTTTTCAGATGAGATCTTGTCGTATAAATCAGAAAATGTATCGAAATTTGCCGGACTCGAGTTACACTTAGAAAACTATTATGCGGTTTTCTATGACCAATCGTGAGCTTTGCTGCACGAGCGAGGCGAATGTAGAACACACTATTTAGAAATGGCCGCCTTTCACCACGAAATATGTACACTATTTCTTAGGACAAAATGAAAATTCGACTTTCGCTGCCCTTTAAGAGAGAAAAATTGTTAATATTTAAGTTAATTCATAAACAAAAATATACCAAACTAAAGACAATAATTGGCTTAATTAATAATATTAATTATTAAAGAACTTATGTTAAGCAAAAGTCGAATTTATGCTGCTAGTGTCATGAAAAAGCATTGATTAATATAATACTTTTCTTTACGATTTTTCCAATGTGCTTAATAAAAGTGTTGCTGGGTAAAAAAGTTTTGCTAACCAGAAAACGTATACTTTTCTTTACTATTTCTCTTAGTAAAGTAAGTATGCTATTTTTCATTAAGAGTACGAACAAATATAGCCTTAAAAAATATACCCTTCAAAAAGAATTACTATAATATTAATGGTAATTATTTATGTTAAAATGTATAGCAAGAAAAAAATAGAAACTAAAACCTTGAAGGTTTAAAAAATAATAGGGATATTTAAAATTTAATATAAAATTAATTAAAACTTTTTAAACCTCACATTTCTAATACAGACATTATTTTATAAACATGCAAAATATCAATATTAAAAATTACATAGAAGAAAAATCACATGTTAAAAATTCATTTATATCTTATTAAAGTTGACTCGCTAAATACCGTATTTCTAGGAGACGCAATAAGGTCGCGAAATGTAATGACGCAATATTGTATTACGGATATATATATATATATATATATATATATATATATATATATATATATATATACATATACATAAATATACATCCTTAGTACAATATTGCGTCATTACAATTTAACAACACTGTAGGACGCAATAAAGTCTGTACAAGCCATATAAAATTTAAAATGAAATATACACGTGACGCAATATTATATCAAGATAAAAATGAGTTGATAATGTAGTGACTTTTGAAAAATAAGTGTATATCTTATTTTTTAAGATAAAAAAAATCTGACCAGATTTTTGGAATCAGCAAAAAAAAGTACGCCAATATACTCTTCTATATTTTCGCTAAATACCGTATTTCTAGTAGACGCAATAAGGTCGCGAATTGTAATGACGCAATATTGTATTAGGGATGTATATATATATATATATATATATATATATAATTATATTACTTTTTAACTAATATAATATGTATATATATACATATTATATCAGTTTGAACGCGCCAAAATAACAAGTAGGTACATGACAAAAACCTGGTGTAAAAATAAAAAAGACAATGCGCCACCTAATAATGATTACTTATAAGGTGGGCAGGTACCTAAAATATAAACACTTTTATTTATTTTTAATACGACTAGAATGCATGCGTAAAATGCAAGGTCTGTCAATTTTTCTCCTTGTTTTAAAAGACAAATGTTAATTTACTTTACATGTATTGTTGGTTGCCTGTTCGGGAACAGGATCCCCACATACCACATCAACACGTAATTGGTAACTAAGTGCAAGATTTGCATAATACTAAAACAGAAACTGCAACTGCCTGTGTAAAAACACTGTAAGATCCGACCGACTCCGGCGAAATCCGCCAAAATCCGGCCGGAGTTAATCCGGCCGATGAAGCCGAATTACTGCATCCGGTAATCCGGCCAAAATCAAATCCGGTGCATCCCTAATTTAAATGTAGAAGAATACAGAAACAGATTTCGTCTTTCAAAAAATATTATAACTTTTTGAAATAAAGAAATATTAGCCATAAGAACTAATACAAAATCAGCGCTTTCTTTCAGGCAAATGATTGAATTAACTTTACGATTTTTGGCAACAAGTTCATTTTGCATTCTACAATGTTTCTATATTTTTCAACTATACAAAGCCAAGATTCTTTTTCACTAAAGTTTACCACAATCTTTCATTTTTGACCAACAAGCTATTGCTAAAGCCATTTTTTTGTATAATTTGTACAAAATATTAAAAACTAAAAACCAAAAACACAAAACACCTGCAAGAAAAAATATAATTAAAGCTACTTACAATTGCAGATTATGACCACAGATTATGACAATTGACAAATACGAAAATTTGCCAAATGGGTTTTTTTAGTGAATTCCCCTAAATTTGAAAATTAAGTAATTAAAACATAACGAAGTTGTGTACAACAAAATTTTCTTTGTTAACCGGACTTTTATCAACTGGGCCTTACAGTGGACTGCAAAAAAGTGGCCAAAATCCATTAAAAAAAATTAAAAAAGATAATGTTATGAAATTTGAACACCATATATTTGGGGTATACATCTTGATCCTTAACAAATTTTAATGCAATTAGTTCAGTGGCGGCGATTTTATAAGGGTTTAAATCATTGAAATGTTGTTGACACAAGTTAAGAATTCAGTCGGATAAAAAAGCTGATACCGTCAAATTGTGCATTAATAGTTAGTTAATGGTAGAAATTTTAAAATCTCCGCAAAAATGTAAAATTCCATCTTTCAATATTTGTGTTTCTTTTAGTCGCCAAGCACGATAGTTACGAAGGGTTCGGGGGCGGAAAACCCGGCCCTGACCGATAATTGGGACGACGCCGAGGGTTACTATAGAGTCAGGATCGGGGAAATTTTGGACACCCGGTATATGGTGTACGGTTACACAGGTCAGGGCGTTTTCAGTAACGTGATCAGGGCTAGAGACCAAGCGAGAGGAAATCAGGACGTGGCGGTCAAAATAATCAGGAACAACGAGATAATGTAAGATTGTTAGTATCAGAAGTGGGATCCTACTATATTTTAACTTATCTTTAAGGCACAAAACGGGTTTGAAAGAGCTGGAAATACTAAAAAAGCTAAACGATGCGGATCCGGACGACAAAATGCATTGCCTGAGGTTGATAAGACAGTTTTTCCACAAGCAACACTTGTGCATGGTGTTTGAACCTTTGGCCATGAATTTAAGGGAAGTTTTGAAAAAGTACGGCAAAGATGTTGGACTACATATCAAAGCTGTGCGCAGTTATACGCAACAATTACTTTTAGCACTGAAACTATTGAAAAAGACTGGAATACTACATGCAGGTAAGGTTTTTTGTTCAGCTTTTTAATATTTTTTTTTGTTCATAATTTACATATGTATAAATATCCTGTTTTTTTTTAATTTAAGTAAAAGACTAGGATTTTTTTTTTATTTATAATTGGATTATGAACACGTTTTATACAGGGTGTCACCAAATAAGGGAACCAATTTTTAATGAATGTAGATTATTGCCCACTGTGCAAAAATATTTGGCGTCAGTTGTCATAGGTCATGAACAAAATATCTACTTTACTTATAAAAATTGTAATGATTTTTTTATAAAAAAGGCACTAATGCAAAAATTATGGAGGAAAAACTTTCTTGTTTTGGCGTGTACCATCATCCCCCCAAAGGATGACAATTTATTAGGTGACACCCTGTAGTATTTAAAATATAAATAACCCTAAATAACAAATTGGGACAGTAAACAAAATAACTGGGTTGAAATGGTTTTCTGGTGATACCTTTGGGAGGCGCGCAGACAGGTATTTTGACCTAAAACGTGGCCAAAAATATTTGGGCACTTTTTCTGTATCAAAAGGTTAGCAAAGTACTAAAAAATATATTTATTAAAAAATTTATTTATAAAAAAAATACAAAGTAATGCAAGTAATACATCAGGGAAAAATTCACCCTTGAAAACAAGCACTTTAGTGCGATCTTATAAGATTTTTAGGTAGATGGATGTATTTTTCAACAAATTTAATATATGTTTATTGTATTATTGTCAATAAAGTAAGTAAGTAAAAAAATACAACTCAAAAACGCCTTTACCAATCTCTATGAAATTTTGTATAAAAATACTTATATCTCAGTTTACGTGTTCGAGGGTTTTTCGAGAAAATATTTTTAAAGCTCTTTTATTTAATAATAAAAAACGTTCGAAAAATAACTTTTAGGGATTTTTTTAGTAAATAAAAAAAAGTCTGTTAAAGACCGTATTTTTGTTAGTATACCCTGAAAACTTTGTACAAATCAAACGAACAGTAACGAAGATACAGCGCTTCAGAGTCTGTCAAAATGACCCCTTTTTGATTATTTTGCTGAAAAGTGGTCATTTTTTACGACTTTGAAGCGCTGTATTTTCGTTACTGCTTGAACCCAAAATAGATAAAAGTACTTTAAGGATATTTTCTTGAAAACCCCTTGAACACGTAAACTGAAATATAAGTTGAAGTAGGTATTTTGATACAAAAGTTTATAAATATTGGTAAAGGCGTTTTAGAGTTGTATTTTTACTTTGACGCGCAGTGTAGTAAAAAAAAACGAACAAAATTGGGTTTTGGCCACGTTTTAGCTCAAAATACCTGTCTGTGAGCGGCTTGCTCGCAGCTGCGAAAAAACGTTGCTGAAAGGCACTTCCTTGCAGACATAAAACCCGACAACATCCTGGTGAACGAGAGCAAGCTCGTGCTGAAGCTGTGCGACTTCGGCTCCGCTTCGGTCGTGAACGAGAACGAGATCACGCCGTATCTCGTGTCGAGGTTCTACCGCGCGCCCGAGATCATCCTCGGCATGCCGTACGAGTACGGCATCGACATGTGGTCGGCCGCGTGCACCGTCTACGAGCTGTACACCGGCCGCATCCTCTTCTCCGGCAAGTCCAACAACCAGATGCTCAAGTTTTTCATGGAGGTGAAGGGCAAGTTCCCCAACAAGGTGGTGAGGAAGGGCGCCTTCAAAGATCAGCACTTCGACGCCAACTGCAACTTCTTGTATCACGAGATCGACAAGGTCACCGAAAGGGTGAGTGCTTTTCTTTGTTATTTTTTTTTAGTAGTGTTTTACAGTTAAGCTTAATTTTCATGTATCCGTTTGTCCGTCAGTCCGTTCATCCGGAAGGGCTCTTATTGGTCCAATTATAATTCAAAAATTATGACATTTTTTCCGTCTGTCAAGTTTTAACTTCGTACGTCTGACGGAGAAATTTAATAGTTATTTACGATATAAGTGGGATAAAATTATTTTAACTAATCTGTCACTACACATCTGTTTTTGACGCCTAACGTTATTTTAAGATACTTTATTTTCAAATCTTTTCATATTCTTTTAATAAGATTGTAAAACGGAAATATAACGTTCGTTATGTGAATAATGTTCTACTTTTATGTTTTTATTTAATAACAATAACGGAAAAAAGGAATGACAAACAAAAAAAAATTAAAACTAGAATCAAAAGGACCTGCTTTTTTTAAAATATACATTTTAATGTACATTAAGGCTAGTATATTCTTTTTATAAGGTATATTTCACAGACCTACAAACAAAATGGATTGGCCCATAGATAACAAAGCCTTTCCCATTTAAAATACACAATGTTTCATTGCCAAGAACTATTTAGATTAGGGGTAAAGGAGTAAGGGGTATTTGTAAACAAGTTCCCACACCAGTGGCGTTCTGTTTTTAGGGATAAATAAAAATATTAAATAATACATTTTTTATTGTGTTTTGCAATCCTATATAAAAATTATATTTAATATATATAAATATATAGGTACAACAAAATACTAACCTTGTCAGTTCCAGATGATGTAGAATCTGGCTCTTTAAATCTAAAATTTAAGTGAATTCATTTATTTATTCAGTTTCTACGCCCCTGGCAGGGTTTGTTTTTTAAATAAACTAACCTATGAAAAGAAAGTTTTAAATTCTTGGATCCAAGTCTTTTACAAACGAAGCACTGCTTCACCATTTTTATATCACTCACTATTGGTATTTTACACTATAAAATCAAATAAAAAATATTAAATAAGTTGTGGATTGCAAGTATCTTTTACGTAAAATATAGATACTTCAAAGCAAATAAAGTCAGATGTGACAACTGAGGGAAAATATTTATTTTTGTTCCTTTCCACTCTTTTCAATGTAAATAAACCGGTCCATTTGTTTGTTGGTCTGTGGTATATTTAGTAATATTATTTACCTACCTTTAAATTTATTAGACAGCTAACTGTTAAAGTTACAATTGTTGACATAATTGTAACTATGACAATTAAGCATTAGGTAAATTTAGTAAAGTGAATATATTGACACTTAATTTCTATTTGTCGCCAAATCAATCCGTTAAACGTCATTAAAAAACGTATGCATGAAAATTAGAACATATTTTATCGGACGATTTTATTGAAAAACGTACAAACGGATGACGGACAAACGGATACATGAAAATTAAGCTTTAGGGTTGGGACAGTTGAAATTTTCAAATGAAAATTTCAACTTTGAAAGTTTCAAACTTGAAATAGGTATTTCATTTAGTTGGAAAAGTGAAATTTTAAAAAATTTTATATGAAATTTTCAATTCGAAAATTTCAACATTGCCTGTGAAACTTTCAGAGATTTCATTGAAAGTTTCGCAATTTCCTGAAAATTTCGCATAAAATTCACATGCGACCTCCCCTGGGACCTTTAATAATATTTTACAACAGATTCCGAATCGACCAATAAGAACGAGTTATCAAGCGTCTGGGCGTTTTTGTTTAGTTCGGCTTGGATTTGAATACACAATAAGTAATCATTGCTACTTATATGCATAAATTAATTTAAATAATTTAATTCAGTTACCAATTTAATTTGTAAATTAAATCAGACTTTAAAATTTTTTTAAAAGTCATGATTAATTTAAACTTTTACTTTTGCTATAATTGCATCGGAAAACGAATAAAAAATGCCTTTGGCTCATAAAATTTTGATGAAGTTTCTTTAATTTTTGTAAAATTTCAGTAAAATATATAAAAATAATAAATATATATAAATATAAAACAATGAAAGTGGCACAATCTCATTAGCTTACCAAAAAGTGCTATATCTCTTAGTTTTAGTAATTTTAAAAATATTTTAAAAGGAAATCTCAAGAAATTTGTGGTAAACATAGGTATTTACTATTTATATTATTGGTGCAGGGGCCCACAGAGGGGTAGGAGGTAAGAGAGGCAATTTGCCATGGTCACCGAGTGGGCTTATTTCAATATTAATATATTACACTTAAAGTGATTGAAATTTATTAAAAGTTTCAATAAATTTCATAAATGTCGTGAAAATTTCAAGTGAAATTTCAAGTACAAGCAAAAAGTGAAATTTTCCCAACCCTATTTACAGTATATTTGTTAAATTTTTTAAAAAAAAGACCATATTTATTTGTCGCTCTATATCTCCTTAACATTCCATCATAGGATAAAAGTTGATTTTCGAGTTAACAACTTTCCTAATTACAGTACTGCATAAAAAAATTGTCATGGTCAAAAAGCGTTATAACGCTTTTTGAAAACTATAGCGCCAATAGACCCAATTTTTTTCTAAAAACTACCGTTTTCGAGAAAAGTTAATCTAAAAAATATTTTACCAAAAAAACCAGGGGGATAAAGGATGCATCATAAGAAAAAAAATAAGATATACATTTTGTAATTTTTTTCGAAATAAATAACTTTCTTAATAATAGTACTGCGTAAAAAAAATTGTTGGGGTCAAAAAGAGTTATAGGGCGATTCCATGTTTACTAACTGGACAAACAAAAACAAGACAAAATGTTTTATGAAAATTTTGAAAGATGTGTTGTTCATATAATAATAATAATTTTATAATAGTTAGTATAACTCAATTTCATTGCTGAGGACTGGCATAAAATTATTATTATAGGAACAACACATCTTCAAAAATTTTCATAAAAGATTTTGGTTTCATTGCTTGTCCCATTAGTAATCATGGAATCGCCCTATAACGCTTATGTCGCTCTATATCTCCTTAACATTCCATCATAGGATAAAAGTTGATTTTCGAGTTAACAACTTTCCTAATTACAGTACTGCATAAAAAAAATTGTCAGGGTCTAAAAGCGTTATAACGCTTTTTGAGAACTATAGCGCCAATAGACCCAATGTTCACAATTTTTTTCTAAAACCTACCGTTTTCGAGAAAAGTTAAATCTAAAAACTATTTTACCAAAAAACCCAGGGGGATAAAGGATGCATCATAAGAAAAAAAATAAGATAGACATTTTGTAGTTTTTTTCGAAATAAACAACTTTCTTAATAAGTACTGCGTAAAAAAATTGTCGGGGTCAAAAAGTGTTATAGGGCGATTCCATGTTTACTAACTGGACAAACAAAAACAAGACAAAATGTTTTATGAAAATTTTAAAGATGTTTTGTTCATATAATAATAATTTTATAATAGTTAGTATAACTTAATTTCATTGCTGAGGACTGGCATAAAATTATTATTATAGGAAGAACACATCTTCAAAAGTTTTCATAAAAGATTTTGATTTTTTTGCTTGTCCCATTAGTAATCATGGAATCGCCCTATAACGCTTTATGTTCCATAATTATTTCATTCGATATATAAAATGTATTGCAGAAAAAACAATATATACTTAAGTTAAATTTACTACAAATTCGATATAACATTTTTTTAGTTTAAAAAGTCCCCGAGCGATGGCGCTACCTGTTGATGAATTTTGTTAGTGTATGGTGTGTTGCATTAATAAATTATTCGAATTGAAAAAATCATCATTTACACACGTATTTTTTAGATAACGGCGGTTTATTTGCAAATTATACTGCTGTAGTTACGGTGGTTCATTATTATTATTAATTAATAATAATTTAATGTAATTATTCAACCAACAAAATTCATGAACAGGTAGCGCCATCGCTCGGGGACATTTTAAGCAAACAAAAATTTATATCGAACTTAGCATGGTGCTAAATTCAATATATATAATTTTTCGAATTGTATTAACTTATATAAAACTTATATTTTAAAATATACAGGGTGTCCGGAAAAAGGAGGTCAATCCTTTAACCATATATTCCTTGAGTTAAAACAATAAGACTTTCATAATACCATTTTTCAATTTAGAGCTTCATGTTCGATATACAGGGCGACAAAGTTTGAAATTTATAACAGTTTTTTTTTTAATAATTCGAGTAATTAATAAGGTATTAAGTTAAAATTTGGTACACTACTTCAACATAAATAGTTACACCTTTTGAGATCAACAAAACAAAAAACAATTGTCAAATAATCAAAATAAGGGGGGTCCAGTACTCAATGACCCCCCCTATTTTTTAGTACGGGCGCCAGTGACTTCCAAACGGTATTTTTTCAGGTAATCATTTAGTGTTGAACATTTTTTGTCTCTTATAAAATTTTGATAAAATGATTTGTTTTAGAGATAATTTGTAAAGTATTGGTCCTTGATTGATGCTCACGCGGCTTATGGCAATCTTATAATTTTCAAATGTAGTACTGGACCACCCTATTCTGATTATTTGACAATTGTTTTTTGTTTTGTTGTCCTCAAAAGATGTAACAATTGTCAAATAATCAAAATAGGGGTGTCCAGTACTACATTTGAAAATTATGAGATTGCCATAAGCCGCGTGGGCATCAATCAAGGACCAATACTTTACAAATTATCTCTTAAACAAATCATTTCATCAAAATTTTATAAGAGACAAAAAATGTTCAACACTAAATGATTACCTGAAAAAATACTGTTTGGAAGTCACTGGCGCCCGTACTAAAAAATAGGGGGGGTCATTGAGTACTGGAAGGGGGGGGATTATTTGACAATTGTTTTTTGTTTTGTTGATCTCAAAAGATGTAACTATTTATGTTGAAGTAGTGTACCGAATTTGAACTTTATACCTTATTAATTACTCGAATTATTAAAAAAAATCTGTTTTAAATTTCAAACTTTGTCGCCCTGTATATCGAACATGAAGCTCTAAATTGAAAAATGGTATTATGAAAGTCTTATTGTTTTAACTCAAGGAACATATGGTTAAAGGATTGACCTCCTTTTTCCGGACACCCTGTATATATTATATAGGTATCAAATGAAATAATTATGGAACATATGGCGCCTCATACTATAGCGCCACCTACTTTTTGAATTTTTTATTCCAGAATACGACCCAATCACATAAGTTGTAGTAGAAAATTTTTTGTTCACAATTGTTTTTCTAAAACATACCGTTTTCGAGAAAAGTGAAATATAAACACTATTTCATCAAAAACCCCAGGGGATAAAGAATGCATCATAAGAAAAAAAATTGATATGAATTTTGTAGTTTTTTTCGAGATAAACAACTTTCTTAAATTACAGTACTGCAAAATAAAAAAATTCTGGGTCAAAAAGCGTTATATCGCTTTTTGGGGACTATAGCGCCCCCTAATTTTTGAATTTTTCATTCTGGAGTTCGATCCAATGACATAAGTTGTAGTAGAAAAGGTCCTCTACATTTTTCAACGTTTTCGAGAAAAGTGAAATCCAAAAAAAGTTGATATTAATTTTGTAGTTTTTTTCGAGAAAAACAACTCTCTTATTCATCCTAGAATACGACCCAATGACACAAGTTGTATGACATTTTTTTCCTAATACCTGCCGTTTTCGAGAAAAGTGAAATCCAAAAACTATTTCACCTAAAACTCCAGGGTCAAGTAAAAAAAAATGACTGGTAAATTTTCTTCGAAAACGGTATTTTTTTGACAGATTAACTGTGTAAGTGAGGTTTTTGAAATTTGTCGCAATTTTAGGAAAAAATCGTGGTAATGACGGTGGTGAAGCAGAGCAGGGAGCTGCAGCAAGAGCTGGTGGCCGGTCAAGCTCTGCCGCCGGATCAGCTGCGGAAAGTGACGCAGCTGAAGGACCTTCTGGAGAAGGCGCTGTCGATCGACCCGGCCAAAAGAATCAGCCTGAACAACGCTCTAACTCATCCCTTTATCCAGGACAAGATTTGAACTGTTTGAGTCTGTTGTTTTTGTGTTGAGAGGTAAACGAAACAGGACAAAAAACTCAAGAGTTGTTGTTATTACTATTAAAAACAAAAAATAATCGTAATCCAAATGCGTTCATACTTACTAAGTACGTCATCAAACGTATATTTTATTATGTATATAATATAAAAAAAAGAAAAATGTAACTGAAACATTATTTATATTGAACCAAATAAACTTATTACATACATAAAAGACTGTTTAAAACATTTTTTTCTCCTGGAATTGCTGTAAACGTTTATTTATTTGTGAAATGTTTTGTTGCAGAATGCAAATGGTCGGCTGCAAAATCGCTTGACGACAGAAAATTGAGAATTGTGTAAGAAATACGAGTTCAGGTATTTTTACGAAACTGTTTGGTTGGGTGCATTTTTATTTAAAGCCACGGAAAGCAGTAAGTGACAAAAACTTTATTTAGTAATGGTTTATTATTTTTGACGTTTAGTTTTACAATATTACAGTTTGAAAAGATAAAAATAATTAAAAACATTTATTACAAACTAAAAATGTGTTTTTGTTCTTAGAGTAATATTAAAGTACTTGGGAAAAGCACAAGTTCAATAAAAAAAGTACCAAAGTACTAAAAAGCACTTTTTCAAACTTTTGACTTGAAAGTTAGAGAGAGTATTAAAAAGTACTAAAAAATAGGTACTACTTTTTAATGTTTTAATTTTTCTTTAATATAAGAAGTACTAATAAGTACCTTAAAAACATTGAAAAGCACCCAAGTTTGAAAAAGTTCTTTTTAACATGTTCTCAAAAGTTGAAAAAAGTACTTTTTAGTACTTTGGTACTAAAAAGTACCAAACTACTAAAAAGTACCATAGTACTAAAAAATAGGTACTATAGACTACTTTTCTTAACTTCTTTTAATTTTTCTTTAATATAAAAAGTACTTGTTCAAAAGTACCAATAAGTACCTTAAAATATTGAAAAGCATTCAAGTTTGAAAAAGTACTTTTTAACATGTTCTTAAAACTTTTTTAGTACTTTGATACTAAAAAGTACCTTTCCTATGCAAAAATATTTAAAAGTACTTTTTCGAAACCAAAGTACTTTGGTACAAAAGTTTGGAAAAGTATCTTTAACAAAATAGTAATTTTTGGTTCTTTGGTACAAAAAAGGTACTATAAAGTATTTTTTAAACTTTCAAAAAAATATTTAAAAATACCAAGTTTGAAAAAATACTTCTTAACATGTTCTTAAAACTTTTTTAGTACTTTGATACTAAAAAGTACCTTTCCTATGCAAAAATATTAAAAAGTACTTTTTCGTACCAAAGTACTTTGGTACAAAAGTTTGGAAAAGTATCTTTAAAAAAATAGTACTTTTTGGTTCTTTGGTACAAAAAAGGTACTAAAAAGTACTTTTTTAAACTTTCGACTCAAAAGTTTTAAGTGAATAATAAAAAGTACTAAAAAGGAGGTAGTATAGTGTAGTATGTCTAACTTTGGTACTTTTTAATGTTCTAACTTTTCTTTAGTACTTCTACCAAAGTACTAATAAGTACCTTAAAAACATTTATTATTATTATTATTTTTAACATGTTCTCAAAAGTACTTTTTATAATTTTTCGAATTTTAGAAAAGGTACAAAAAGTACCTTTCAGAACATTGTAAAAATATTAAAAAGTACCTTTTAGTAGGTACTTTGGTAAAAAAAATCACTTCACGAACATTCGAGAACATGTTAAAAAGTACTTTTTCGTACCAAAGTACTTTTGTACGAAAGTTACTTAAAAAAAATGCGAAAAAGCTACTATAAAGTATTTTTTAACTTAAAAAATATTGAACAGAACCAAAGTACGAAAAAGTATTTTTTTGTTCCAAAAAACTAAAAAGTACTTTTTCGAACTTTTGTATTTTTTCTGTTTTTGTAAAGTTTGTAAAAGTACTTTGTAGTACTTTGGTGTTTTTTAATATATTTTAGAAATGTCGTAAAAGTACTTTGACGAAATTTCTAAAAATATCAAAACTACTACTACTAAAAGTACTTTTTCGTACCAAAGTATTAAAAACACTAAAGTACTAAAAGTACTTTTTCGTTAACAAAGTATTAAGAAGTACTTTTTACTACTCTGTTACCTTTTAATATTTTTTCAAAAGTTTTTTAAAGTACTTTTTCGTTAACAAAGTATTAAGAAGTACTTTTTACTACTCTGTTACCTTTTAATATTTTTTTAAAAGTTTTTAAAATTCCTATTCAGTACTCGGGTACTTTTTGGTAATTTGTTGGCCTTAAAAGTACTTCAAAATTACTTTTTCGAACTTGTTGATATTGTAAAATGATCGCGTTAGCTTTATAGTACTTTTATTTGTTCATAATTTCTTACTAAAAATGTCCCCAACCACCATATTTTACTTACCTTTGTTTGAGCATGTAGTAATTGTCGTTATATTTTTGTAGCAATGAAGTACCAAAAAAAATGGAGGTTTTCAGATTTTAATCAAAATAATATTTGGATTTCAAACAAATCCATTAAAAGTAAAAAAGAAGGATAAGTAAATAATACAAATCATTGATAATTTACTAATTTTTATTTATTATATTCTAGTTATACATTTATTTTAAAACATTATTTGGGAGACCTGAGGTTTTATTATTATTATTGGTAAGTACTTTAAGGTAAGTAAATACATATATCTACAAATTAATAAAATGAAGTATAATATTATTACTGTGAATAAAATTTAATCAAAAGAACCTGGTTAGTTTAAATGACCTCCATAAATCTATGGAATATTTTTTGTCAATTCACAACACACATAAAGAATTTAAACCATGTTTAAAACATGTCAACATTATTAAAAACATTTAAACCCAACTTTGGTTTGAAAACAGCCTAATAAAACATTTTTGTACTTAAGTATTTCATCTAATACAATCAAGTATGGCTAGTACATTAAAAAAAAACTATAAGTACTGAGGAGTACTTCCTCCTAATCCCTCGGCGGGTAAAACTGCGCAAGCTTCCCCACCAGCTGCTCGGCCAGCTGCCGAGAGCTGGCGACGAGAACTCGGCGCGACATGCGGTCGATTTCGCCGCCGGCCGGGTCCATGACCACCCCGCCCGCCTCCTCGATCAAAATCTCGCCAGCTGCGATGTCCCAGATGTGGATGCCGTACTCGAAGTAGGCGTCGGCCGCGCCGCACGCCACCATCGCGATATCGAGGGCGGCCGAGCCCAGAGCTCTCAGTCTAAAAGATAGAAATTGGCCCGACTTACTTAATCGAAGTGTGCACAGTTATTTTGTTACAAAATGAAACACCATGGGATTTTTTTTTAAATTAATGGAAAGTTTATATTAATTATTATTTAATTTTATAATTATTACGATTTTCCTTATTTTTTTGTTACATAAAATATCAGAATGGATTGAGTTGATTAACTGATACTCAGTATTTTAGCAAAAAAACTTTGAAAGAACATTTGCAAAAAACGTTATTTTTCCTCTACTTTAAAAGGATAAAAACACTAAAAAAAATAAAAATGATTTTTGACTAACTAACAATGGGTTTGCTCTTAGTCAATTTTCAATAACAATTTTTGCCTTTAGAGCTGTTTGGAGTAATATTAAAGTATTTGATAAAAGCACAAGTACATACATTAAAAAAATACTAAAAAGTACCAAAGTAATAAAAAGCACTTTTGCAAGCTTTTGACAAAGAATATTAAAAAGAACTAAAAATTAGGTACTATAATGTACTTTGTCTAACTTAAGTACTTTTAAATGTTTTAAACTTTAGTACGAAAAGTACTTGTACCAAAGTATTTATAAGTTCCTTAAAAACACTGAAAGGTTTAAAAAATTACTTTTAAGTTCTTTGATATTTTTTTAGAATTTTCGAAAAAATAGTGAAAAGTACCTTTGCGAACTTTGCAAAAATATTAAAAGGTACCTTTTAATACTTTGGTAAGAAAAATTACTTTCGACTGATACTCAGTATTTGGGCTCTACCAGAGTATCAAAAAAAACTTTGAACATTTGCAAAAAACGTTATTTTATCATTTGAAAGAAGAAAAACAAATAAAAATGATTTTTGACAAACTAAAAATGTATTTTTGCTCAGTCAATTTTCAATAAACAATGTTTGCCTTTAGAGCTATTTGGAGTAATATTAAATTAGTACATTTAAAAAAATAGTAAAAAGTACTAAAGTTCTAAAAAGTACCAAAGTACTAAAAAGCACTTTTTTAAAGTTTCGAGAGAATATTGAAAAGTACTAAAAAGTAGGTACTATAGTGTAATTTGTCTAACTTTGGTACTTTGAATCTTTACTACTGAAAGTACTTGTACCAAAGTACCCAAGTTTAAAAAAGTACTTTTTAACATGTTCTCAAAAGTTCAAAAAATTACTTTTTAGTACTTTGGTATTTTTTTTAAGGAATTAAACAGTCAACCACAATCAAAATAAAATACTTGTTAAACAGCTTTAGTTTAGAACTATTTATAAAAATTTGACATTGGTAATATAATAGAACAAAATTATTTTGTAAATAAAAACACGGCAACTGTCCTATCCTATAACACGACTATAATTAAGATTACTGTTTTTCTAAGCATATAACACGGCCAGCGCAGACAGTCTTTCTTGTCCAATAGTATTACGTAAAATTGTCTTTTTCTATTTGTAAGCACATTACGATACGCCCAAAAAACTTTTACCGAAATTATCCCGTTCATAAATAATTAGTTCAGTTAAAATCATAAGTGCCTTATTTTTGGAGCACGCTGTATAAAATAAATTAATATAAACATATGATTGTTGCAGTTATGATCTTGGGAACATAAAAATTGTAATTTTGTAAAACTTTTTACGTGCTCCAAAAATAAGGCACTTATGATTTTAAGTTAAAACTGAACTAATTATTTATGAACGGGATAATTTCGGTATACCAGCAAGTTTCATGGAATAAAAAATGTTGCGTAGTTTCAAAAAAATTGTTGCATAATATCACTAACATAATTATATTAATAGGGGTAGTCTTTTATAGGGATTAGAATATGACCTTCAACGCGACCCTTAAGGAAAATCAATAAGTATTTTATGTACCTACATGAAATAAAATATAAATGCGTCCTCTTTCTGTATCAGTAAAATTAAGATGCAGTGTTACGTAACAAAAATAATTATTTTGTTAACATTGGCGCAATTCGTGTATTAAGTTATAATAATTATAATCTATGTAAATAATTTTTAAATTATTGTAATCTACACCAAGGACAAAAATAAAGATATCGCGACTTTCGAGAAAAAAAATACCACCAATAAAAAAATCCGGGGGAAAGGTGTATTTAACAATTTTTAAATTGTTATATTAATTAATATACAAACAAAGAAATTTCGCGAAAGGTGAGAAAAACGCATTCCCAAAAAAAAAATCTTACCCATGCACACTGGGCATTAAATTCTGCTGGTTCTCCATGACAGCCTTCATCTTGTCAGCATCCCTGCTGGTGCCAAACTCCATCATAATCAACGCCTGCGACAAGTTCGTTTTGTCGGAGACGGAAATCTTTTTCCCGTTCAAAAAAGCCCCCTTGCCTTTGCGCGCAGTGAACATCTGGCTCAGCATGGGGTTGTAGATGACCCCGATGACGGGCACCTGGTCGATGAAGAGCGCGATCGAGATGCACGAGTGCGGAAAACTGTGCACGAAGTTCATGGTGCCGTCGATGGGGTCTATGATCCAGGTCGGGGCGTCGGTCAGGACGCATTGCGCCCCGTCAGCGACCGACTCTTCCCCGATGAATTTGTGGTCGGGAAATTGGCTGGTTAAACCTTCGATCAACAGTTTCTCAACTTGTTGATCAGTCTCCGTCACCAAATCTATATCGCTCGATTTTAGTTCTATGGCTTTGGCTTTCGAGATTTTATCGTTAATAAGCTAAAAAAGATACCCGACTTTCATTCATTTTTATATTTAAATTATGACTTCTGTACTGCGACATCACTTTCTATAGAAAACGATCTCTGTAAAAGGCAATAAACCAATTAAAGCACGGCATTCTCCACAGCACACTACGTGCGGTAAAGAATTACGTGCTTTGATTGGCTTAGTTATTTAGAGGTATGGATCATTTTCTATAGAAAGTACAGTCACAAATATCAAGAGAAACAATATTAATTTAGAAAATTGTTTACAGGAAAAGTGAAAAGTTTTGTCAGTCGTATTTTGTTAAAAAAGTGACAATATTTAAAGGAATTGTAAAGAAAAGTGTTTTGAATTTTAAGAAAATCAATACAATTAAACACTTTTCCTTGAAACCAATGCAAAATCTCTAAACCATGGACATCAATACTTATAGGTATTTTAATACAAGATTTTACCTTTCCGCAAGATTTCACTAGTTTTAACACTGTATCGTAGAACTCATCAATATTTCCCTCACTAAAATTCTCTAAAGGAGGCATTTTTACCTATATTTTGAATGTAATAAAGAAATATAAACTGCAAATCGTATTTTTTGTATAAATAAATCCCTCACGGAAAATCTGCTGATATGACGGACGCGCGGTGTTACCAACTCGACGTAAAAATCAAACAATCCAAAGTTGCCAACATAAGAATTATTAGGAAAATAAAAACGCGTTTTTATAACATTTATATTATAAATATTGTACAACAGGTGATATTGGGTGTATAACTTAATAACGTAACCTTTTGCACCAGGTTGTGCCAAATTGTCTTTGTGTAAAAAATTCCCTAATAATTTAAAATACAAAAACACATTAAATTCATATAGTAAGTCCAACACTACAACGATCTGTTAATCTTTATTATCTTCAATGGTGTTAACCTTCTTTGAGGTTATGTCAATTAAATGTCATTTTCCGTTTTTTGGGGGCTGTCTTTCTTCGCTGGTTCCTAATAAGTCTTTTTCTACCTCGTGGAAGTCTATTTTGTGTTCCTTCATTGCTTTCTGAAAATAAATTATAACTTTGCTTTCTTTTAGCACTCAATGTATTTATATTGATTTATTATTAATTATTTAAAGGTTCAACATCCTTCAATAACATTTATTGATTATAACATAAATATTGTATTTATGCGAAGAAAGAATTTAATCAAATATTTTTAAGAACATTACCTTAACGCATTGTTGATACACTTTAAACATTGGGGCGCACATTGAATCATTTGTGTTTCCTTTAAGAAAGTGTTCTGAAAACCAAGAATTAAAACATGCATCATACTGCTTCTTTAAATCGCTGCAAGCCTCTCCTATACTGTCCATTTTTTTTATTTGCTCTGTATTTCACTGCTTTAATTTAAAAACTCACTAATTTAATTTAAAAAGAAACAACAAGCCCCGTTTTAAGAATATTTCATCAGACAAGATAACCTACAAAAATTGACTTTGAATTTACACTATTGCCAACTACAATAAAAAAAGAAAAAGAATTTTGCAGGAATTGTTTGTATTAAATTACTTTGTGGGTAATTAATACGTTATAAGTTTAAAGAGTTATAATATTTACTGTAAAATACATGCTTTTTAGTGAATATTTACTAAAATAATGTACACTTTTTTCGGTGGTAATTTTAGGTTGGCAGCAAGCATCGTGAAAAATCTGGGGCTTATTTTGACATTTGACAGTATGGAACGTGAAAACTTAACCCTCTGTTAATAAAATCGCTTTATAATGTTAAAAAATACCGAAAATATCGTTTTCACAATGATATAATGGTTCGTTTTATTTAAATTTCAAGCAGTCACATCGTAATGGATATCAGTGACGTGGTGAGTGCACCTCTATTCTATTTATTGCTTGCTTTATTTAGCTTCCGCATATTTTCCGGTGTCGGCGTTATTATGCAATTTTACCGATTTGGGATTAATTTTCTTCTAGCAAAGCATTGAATTTTTGGATCTGAGTGAAGTGGAGGAACATGAGAGATCCAGGGTGCTCTCTTCGCTTCAGAAGATCGATTCAAGTGTACAGTTGCCATGGATCAAGCAAAAAAAGAAAACTCACTATCCAGGTACGGTTTTTTTAGGTTTATTGGCACCAAATAGCATTAGAAGGTTCCTGTTGTGTTGTATCAAATTTTTGAGCATTTTGTTATACTCCTATAAAGATTAAATTTGAATAGATTGTGCAATTCTGTGAAATCTTATTATGAATTCGTCCAGGTAACAAGAAATACAAAATTAAAACTTTTGTACTAAAATATCACCACTTAAATTGACTAAAATTTATCAAAATTTACTAAAAGTAGAGTTTTTCTAAAAACCATTTTAAAATTGTCTAAAGAATCTTTTATACTGTCCTGTATTATTTGAAATTATCTTTTTCTACTTCTCAATATTGACAATATTTGGGTTTTTCTGTTTATAATGGTAGGTAACCATTATAACCCTCCACCTAACAATGGGAATAACAAAGTCATTATTTACTTTGTTAGGCAATAGTGATTGGCTGATATTGGCAATATTCACTGATTTAAAACAATCCGGTTTTAAATTGGGAAAAAGTGATGTTAGAAATGTCAGATTTTTTTATGTATACAAGGGGCAACTATATTGATGATCTTTAAATATGGAAGAAAGTGAGGTTATAATAAATTTTGTGATTAATGAAAATTAAGGTGTTAGGTATCTCTATTAGAAGAGTTTCCATAAAATTTCATCAAAATTTAATTTATGGTTTTTTTGAGGCTTCAGATGTTCATAAATAGTTGACATTGATAAGGTGATTGCCCATTTTCAATATTTAGCATGGTACAAGAAAACAAGGTATGTTCTTCAGTAGGACGAATTTTGATTAACTTTGCCAGTTACCGCCATCTTAGTTCATACCCGCCTTTGAATTTAAATTATATTTTAAATTTATAAAATTCATCCAGATTTCTATAAAATTATTCGATTTTTAGATTAAATTGTAGAATAATTTGAAGATCACGCGTAAAAAACGATCTATCACAATATTAACATTTCAAGAAAATATTATTAATGAAAAAAACTATTTTATATGGTTTTTCATTCAAATAAAATATATTGTTTTAAAGTATATTTATTTATTTATATTTAAAATATATTGTTTTAAAATATATGAAAAAAGGGCTAAGAAAAATTTAATTTTGGGTTAAATGTTTTTTTTGTTTATTTTTCTTCTAATGTTTTAAATAATGGGTTTCAAATAAAATATCTTGTTTTAAAGCAAATATAAAGAATGAAATGAAAAGTGTCAAGTTAGGTACAACATTTAAGCCCGATTTATAGATTTCCTTCCTCCCGTAAAATATGAACAATACGAAAACTGTAGTGCTGTTTATAGATTCCCGAACGGTACGAACGGTTTTCGTATTTTTCACCTTTTACGGAAGGAAGAAAGGCAATCTATAAATCAGACTTAACATTGCAAGAAAAATTTAAACAACATATTTTTTCTAAATTTATTTATTACAAAATTGTATTTACATACAAATAATTGCAATTTAGATTTAGTTGCCAAATAAAAACCCTAAATTGGCCACCATGGAGCCAACATTAAATAAAACAAACTAAACTTGTGTAACATATTATATTATGGTATAAGCTGGTTTTCTAATTTTGGGATGTTTCAATCCTGGCCAGCAGCATGCCGCAGTTTGAGTTTCTGTTATGGACCAGTCCATATGGACAGTTGTCCTTGAAGATTATTTGCTTCCTTGTCTTGGCACATTTCCTGCACAATGCAAAAATTTTGTTTTTCAAATTTTATTTTAATTTCTTACACTGCAGTACTTGAGTCTTCAAAGATCATATTATGCTTCCTAGTTTGTCCTATTTCTTGTACACTGTAAAAAGAACCATGATTTATATTGTTTTTTCCAATTTTATTTTTTATTTCTTACTTGATTTATTTTGGCAGATCAGCTGTTAAGTGTAAAGTTGGAACCGTATCCACTTTTAAAGACATTTTTATGGGAATGTAGTTTGTATGTTTTTTTAATCTTTTTCTTATCTTTGAAGTAAATTGAACAAATACAAGCTACAAAAAAAAGTAAAAAACTACTGCTATTTAATTGTTTTTAAAATAAATGTACTTTAAATTTTTTCAAGCCCCTACTAAGGATATGTATTGGATTTTTGGTTTTTCTTTTGGTATTGTTTTTAAAGTTTTTCACTTGGAAGGTAGACATTTTTTACACTTAAAAATTTTAAAGTAGCTTAAAAAACAACTTGTTCACTGCAAAAAGAACCATGATTTATATTGTTTTTTCCAATTTTATTTTTATTTCTTACAAAGTACTTGGTTTATTTTGGCAGATCAGCTGTTAAGTGTAAAGTTGGATCCGTATCCACTTTTAAAGACATTTTTATGGGAATGTAGTTTGTATGTTTTTTTTAATATTTTTCTTATCTTTGAAGTAAATTGAACAAATACAAGCTACAAAAAAAGTAAAAAACTACTGCTATTTAATTGTTTTTAAAATAAATCTACTTTCAATTTTTTCAAGCCTGTACTAAGGATATGTATTGGATTTTCAGGTTTTTTCTTTTGGTATTGTTTTTGCAGTTTTTACAGTTTTTCACTTGGAAGGTTTTTAAAAAACTTTAAAGTAGCTTAAAAACAGTGTTGTAACGTATCTAGTTACAAGTAACTAGATACAGTATCTAGATACTTTTTATGTATCTGTTTGTGTAACTAGTTACTTATCCCAATCTAGTAACTATAACTGTAACTAGTTACAAATTCTAAGTAACTAGGTGTGTTAAGATACAAAGATACATTTTTAATTAAACTGCGACTATTATTTATTAAAAAAAAATATTATAAAAAATAAGTTATTTCAAATAAAATATTATAAAAAAAATAAAAATAATAAACATGTATATTTTTGTTGTCACTTTAAAATTCCCTTTTATTTCTATTTTAAATTTTTTAAAGCAAAAAATAATTTGTATGAATCTTAAAGTATCTAGATACTTTTTGAAGGTAACTGTATCTGTAACTAGTTACTGCAATAAAATCTGTATCTGTACAAATTTTGGTAAGTAACTGTAACTGTAGCAGCTACAGTGTAGCTAGATACTGAAAATATTGTAACTGTTACAACACTGCTTAAAAACAACTTACATCAAAATGCAAATAGTCAATATGATGAAGTGGTGGAAACAAATGCGCAAAAACATTCCATGTTTTCTTGTACCATGATTTCTTTTGTTCCTGAATTCGTTTTTAAACTTTTAAATTGTGCAAATTATCTTAAACTGTTAATAATTGCCTTAGTACTGTCTAAAATGTCTAGTGCCTCTTAGATAAGTATCTTTTGTATATCTTAAATTCTAGATGCTCGCCTTAACAAAACAACCACTTCCAATACCAACAAGTCAATTCACAATAACGCAGTCCACACCCCTCCGCCGCACATGCAACCGGCCATACCGGTATACAACAACATACCGATGGCCATAGTGACACACAACCGGCAGCAGTACGAGTACATGCCGGTGCACTACGTGTACCAACCGAACGTTTTGCCCGGCAACTGCGCCGCCATCTACTACAACAACGCGGTGCCGTCGCCGCCGTACGCGCCCATGCTGCTGAACAACGTGTACCGGATGCCGGCCAAGCCGGCGCTCGAGCCGGTAACCTTCCCGGCGAGCTTCGACGGCCCGCCGCACCGGGAAGTGATCACTTTCAGCGAGCCGGTTCAGTTTCAAAGCAACGTCGTCGAGTTGCCGGTTGTCGAGTTGCCGGTGCAACCGGCGGTCGAACCGGAATCGCCGGTGCAAAACGGCGAGCCGCGGGAGCCGGTAGTGGTTTCTCCGGCGGCTGAGGAAAAACCGGTAGAGGTGCCGGCTCCGGCTCCGGCCAGCAAGTCGTGGGCGAGCTTGTTCAATTCGTCGAAGAAAAATTCCGACGTTCAGTCCGGCGCTGTTGCCAAGTCTCAGACCGTTTCCGTCGAGTCTAACAACAATGAGATCGTTTGCCCGTTCAAGAATCCCAAGAAGATTATTTATGATCCTGATTGTTACAGGATGGGAGGTGAGTAATAAATAAAATGCTTTTTTTCTAATTAACATTTTTCACAAAGAAAGTCTTGTTACATGTATACAAAAAAATCTTGGAAATGTAAAAAAATAATAATTATAGGAGTCGGTAGATTTGAAGTTTCAAATTGGTGCCATGACCAGGATTTATTTTAATTTTTTTGTAATTTTTTTTGTTACCGAATTTGTAACAAATTATTAAACCAGTCGCAACGAATATTTAGTGAAACTCAAGAACATACATACATATCCGCCTTTGTCAGTTATGTTTTCGTAACTGGTTCCTATGTTTATTTATGTCTTGATTAGTTTACAGACTTGATTTATTGTCTTGCTCAGCTATAATCCCGAGAATGTTAGCGATAAGAATTGGGACGGCTTGGTTTTATTGTTTTTTTTATTTTTGTGTTACTATTGTCTTAATATTAATGTTCTCTCTCTGTTTTATATTTTTTTTACTAGGGTTGTGTTTAAGGGAAAAGAACCGCTATCTGAACGAGGTTAATGTTGCAAAAATTAATAATACAAAATTTTTGATCTACTTGATTTGCAAGAGGTCGTAAAATGTCATAAAACGTTCTTATTGACGTATAAACTGGTCGGTAAAGAGTACGTTACCCCATTGCTTTCCAGTCCAATTCGCATGTTCTTCTGGCTCCGCGATGACGTGGGATCAAACAGCAGCCTTAGCTTTATTTCAGTAAAGATTAAGACTCACTAAATAGTTGTGTGTTGGCATGTTCATTGTTAACGTATATTGCGTATCACGGCTGTTTGTTTAGTTTTGGTTTTGTACCGATTTATGCCAATAATTGCGTTTGCTGTCCTGTGGGAATTCTCTTTTCTTGTTTGGCTGTTTTGTTTCCCTGGTTTAGATGCATTGAAGAAGCTTAACCTCTTCTAGAAAATGCAAGATTACTTTCTTAGTATAGAATGCAAATTAAGACATGCGGTGTAAAGCTATTGAACTTATCTTTTGTTGCAAATTGCCTAACAAACTTAACTATATTGTTACTGATAGGCTTTTATTGCTTCCTTACTCTTCAGAAGCGGTCGATTACGCGTCTGCATCGTACGATGTCTCAAGCCGTACCTACTGTACAATTTAATATTTTTGTGTACCCTAACAATTCTTGAGGTTTTTCCAATGTTTGGCATTCTAAAATGAGTCAAGAGGTAAACAACAGGTAACGCTATTTTCCAGAATTCTTGATCGATTACGCCGTCGACGGCAAAACGGTGTCGCTGCAGCCGCGCGGCCTGATAAACCAGAGCAACTACTGCTACGTGAACTCGATCCTGCAGGCTCTGATAGCGTGCCCGCCCATGTACAACCTCGCGAGCGCCCTGGCGCGAAACATAACCTCGAACTCGAAGCGCAAGCCGACGCCGGTGATCGACGGCGTGTGCCGCTTCGTCGGCGAGTTCAACCACCTGCCGGCGGGGCAGCGCGTCGGCCGTCGGCAGGACAAGGGCGGGAAGAAGGAGCAGACGTCGTGCTCCTCCTCCTCGGCCGCCGTCAGCTGCGACGCGCCGTTCGAGGCCTCGTGGATCTACAAGCTTTTGAACGGCATCAGGTCGGACTTGATCGAGGGCCGGCAGGAGGACGCCGAGGAGTTCCTGGGCTGCCTGCTCAACGGCCTCAACGACGAGATGCTCGAGGTAAGGATCCGACTGCTTAAATAACTAAGGGTGGGTTGTATCCACAGACCACCAATAACAATGCTTTGTTTGCGGTCAACGAACGGTCACAGTCTAAGCGTCAAATTGGCTATAGAATTTTATGTTTTCTTCCAGTGACGTATTGCGTACTCCAAAACAGCTGACATATAACAAATATGACAGCTGACTGCAACCAGTGCCGTGGTGTTAAATAGGGATAATTTAAAAATTGGTTAATTTAATTGTGATTACTTACCTATGAAAGGATAGATTTGGATTTCTTTGGTTTGTTTTTTTACAAACAGTACACTGTCGCACCATTTTTAGTAAAAAATAATGTATTTAAACTCAATAATTAACTTAAACACGATAGAAATACACAAACGAAAACACAAAACAACAAGCTGTCAACCTTTTTCTATGCTGTCAACCGTTGTTAATATTTAATTTTAATAATTATTAAATGATTTACTTTCTTTAAATAGAGAAAAATATCTAAAGAAAATGATTAACAAATCCTTTTTACAATTTTTTTATTATTCAAACGAATTACTGGTAATTATTAATGTTCATTATGTTATGATGAACGTCCAAAAAGGCGTGTAATCTATACTTCTGACAACGTTGGAAGCCGTGTTTCTTTCGACGGTGTTTAGAATGTGAAACAATACTTTACTCGCTTTTTAAACGTAAACAAATCCGTCCATTTGTTTTGGTGGTCTGTGGGTGGGTTGTATCAGTCCTAGTTTATTAAATATTAAACTAAGATTAAAAATAACTCTAGATTATTCCAGTCACTTTAAGGAATATACAGCCCGTTCAGAGTAAAACCAAAACGTTTCCCTATATTCGGTTTTACTCTGAACGGGCTGTATGTCATTCCACATTAAACAGTGATATTAGGACGGTCAGTTTTCGTAATAGGAGTGCTAAAAAGTAGAGTAATTAGACATTTTATATAGTAATTGGACACATGGACCACAATTTTTATATAAACAACTTTACATCAAATAACATAAATTGTTAAATATTTTTTAAAGATAAATTGCTGTTTAAGGTAATTTTTTTATATCGTTTTTGTAAATATCATATAATTCATATATTTCTTTCTCGGATTCCTCATCCCTTTTCTGGATTCTAAAGGTAACTACTAATTCCTTGGTCCGACTTCTGAAATAGTTTCTTGCAAATATCATTAAGTGTGGTATCTCTAGTTTGTGAAGCATTTATAATGTTTAGGCCGGAATAGGATGATTTATATATATATATATATATTAGGGTGTTTCAAAAAAAAAAAACAATTTTTTTTTCTAAGGGTGTTGAAAAATTGAAAGTACATCTAAAAACAAAAATTTTGGTGCCTATTAGAGCCCTTAATATTAATATTAAGGTTTGCCTCTATTCATTTGTTGTTTTTCCATTTAAATAACACGTAAAAATTTTTATTTTTACATAAAGGTTATTCATGTATTTGTGCTTTTTGTGAGTTAAGTATTGAATTAATTAGTAAGAAAAAAAAGTTTCCAATCTCAGGTTAACAGAATTTTAGTGATTTAACATAAAAAATAATATAAACATGGCATATGATATTTTTATGTAGTTTTATGGAAAAATATTTGAAATTTTTGATTAGTTTTACTTTTGATCGCTGATATCTTCGAAACGGTTGATCTGAGGAACTTTGTCCTTCAGACGTTTTTTGTAGAGCGTGAAATTTCCTATAAATCCTCTCGCTTGGGTGTTACGCAAACCAACCAGTCCAAAGTTACAAAAATTCGAAAATAAAAAAAAAAGTTTTACGTGTTATTTAAATGGAAAAACAACAAATGAATAGAGGCAAACCTTAATATTAATATTAAGGGCTCTAATAGGCACCAAAATTTTTGTTTTTAGATGTACTTTCAATTTTTCAACACCCTTAGAAAAAAAAAAAAAGTTTTTTTTTTTTGAAACACCCTAATATATATATATATATATATCTAATATTTTTTCGGGTGGTATGTTAAAAGTATTTTCCGAATTTATTAATTTTGTTGTCATTAGTTTTTTATGTTCTCTAACATTCACTGTATTTAAATCACTGTTATTCTGCAAGACGTCCTGTGACGAAGAAATCACTATATTACTTACTTTCTAAAAATGATTTAGTCAATAATGTCATAGCGAAAAAGCAGCCACTAATAATTCCCGTCAACAGAAATTTGTATCCAGGAAATTTAGCAGTCAATTCCTATAAAATATTCGCTGAATCCGAAAATGTCGTCAAAAGTAGAACAGTTTTTGAAATATAATCAATTTTACATTTAATATGGAATTGACTATATCTGAAAAACTGCTTAACTTGTATAGTTTTTGGCGGTCTTATTGGATTCAGGGGACAATTTTACATAAGAATTGGCTGGTAAATGTCCGGGATACAAATAGAGTATGATATTGGACATGTGTCCAAATAAATTTACATTTTTTACCAACACTGGCCATTTTACTGTTTGTTTTCAGAATTAAAATTAAAAGGCATTAAAGTGACAATGTTTCAACCATGAGGAACACATTTATACCACACAATGATCTGTACACTTTTTAGAAATATTTTTTATTGTAATTTAAACACAGCCCTGCTCTTAACAAAAAAACAAAAATCTTACCACCAAAGTAACTTGCGAACTTTTTTGTCCTATATTGGACCCAAAATAAAGTAGTTCTATATTATTACCGACTGAGATAGTTATAATTGTATACAGTGTCATCTAATGATTTGACTTTAAGGTAACTATTTATAGAACTCTTGTTTTTAAAGTATTAATGTTAATTGTCCAATAACTAAGGGAGTTATTCGATAACTTTTTACTGCATACACTGTCTTCGACGATAAGGCTTTCTTCTCCAAATTCTTCATTTTCAAGCCCTACGAAAATATTCCTGATAAGTATGTTAATCATCGGTTAATCTTCGTACAACGTATTTTAGCACTTAACCGCGGATTAAAAATAAGCTAGGGTTAACTCGGACCGGTACAACTCACCCCAAGTAAATTAACCGAGTTCTTGTTCTTGTCGCAAAAGTAACGACGTCTCTTCCAGCTGATCAAGTTGGTGAAAAACGACGAACCGGAAGCGCGGCCGCAGAGCGCGAACGCGGTGGAGGGGGACGCGGCGGACGAGGGGGGGAAGGAGTGGCTGGTGCAGGGGAAGAAGAAGGCGAGCGTGACGCGCAGGACTGATTTCGATAGAACTCCCATCAGCGATATTTTCGGCGGGTTTTTAAAGTCCAGGATTCACCGGGCCGGCGATCACGATACCGAAAATATCCAGCCGTTTTTCACCTTGCAATTAAACATTGAGGTGAGTAAATGAATTTACTTTAATTTGTTGTCACATCGTGCAAGGTTAAAAAAGAAAACAAGGTAAGTTCTTCATCAGGACGAATTTGAATTTAAATGATATTTTAAATTTCAATATTATTCTTTTATAAAATTCATCCAAATTTCTATGAAATTATTCGATGTTTGCATTAAATTGTCGAATAATTTGAAGATCACACGTAAAAAAGTCACAATATTAACATTTCAAGAAAATATTACATATTAATGAAAAAAAAAATATTTTATATGGTTTTTCAATCAAATATAATATATTGTTTTAAAGTAAATAATTTTTACTAAATACCAAATAAAACATATAAAAAAGTTGAAAAATAAAAACCTTAAATTGGCCACCATGGAGCCAACATTGAATAAAACAAACTAAACTTGTGAAAAATATTATATCATGGTATGGTATGAGCTGGTTTTCTAATGCTTTTGGGATGTTTCAATCCCGGGCCATTTCATTATCAGCAGCATGCTGCATTTTGAGTTTCTGTTATGGACTGTCCTTGAAGATCATTAGCTTCCTTGTCTTGGCACTTTTTCTGCACAGTGCAAAAAGAAAGGTTTCATTTCTTACACTGCAGTACTTGAGTTTCTCTTCAAAGATCATATTATGCTTCCTGGTTTTGTCCTATTTCTTGTACTAAGAACTCCACTTTTAAAGTTTGTATATTTTTTCAATTCAATTTTCCTTTTTATAGCTGGTTCATTTTTTAAATTCTTGTACATTTAAAGAAGAAAAAGTAAAAACTAAAACTTAATCTACAAATCTGTTTTATTCCAAATTTTATTTATTTAGGGTTTTTATTTAACACCTAAAAGTGGGCTGTTGGATTTTTTTAAATAGGCCCTTAAAAAAGAAGAAAATGGTCCCCTGGGTCACAAATTTACTAACATATTAAAAAACTTAATCCTTTTGAAAATATATTTTTGCTTGTTAATAATCCTTTCAAGGTTTTATTTACACTAGGATTTGTTTAAAAAAAGAACATAAATTTATTATTTATAAAAAAAATTTGAGTACAAAACTAAGTAAAAGCAAAAATTATGTTCTATTTCTAAACTTTCTTGTATACATAAGTATTTTTAATATATTTTCTGTATTTAGAAAATGTCCATTAAAAAAAGTCAGTTTAATCTCGATTTTTTTATCTAGGCCCAGCTTGTCCAATTTAACGAGCCATAAATTGCCATTATTATTTATATATGCCACAGATAATCTGTGCATACAAAAGGAAAGTGCCTACTGCTATTTAATTGTTTTTAAATAAATTTACTTAACATAATTTTTTTCAAGCCCATACTAAGGAAATGTATTGGATTTCTAGGTTTTTTTCTTTTCGCATTGTTTCTACAGATTTTCACTTGGCAGGTACAGTTCATTTTTTTTTTATCTGGACTCGTGTTTTTTTGTTAGGTTGGTGGCTTATGCCAGTTTGACTTAGTATTTTTAGTATTTAAAAATGGTACTTCTGCTAAAGAATTTAATTACTTTGATACTGTCAAATTGACAATAATATTTATTATTGATAATTTACTTGTCAATTATAAATAAAAAGATAATTATGCCAAAAATAATAGCAACGAATTCGAATGTAAAACCCCTTTTGAGGGCAAAACTTCATTTTGATGAAATTATGTCAAATGCCACAATGGCAGAAAAAGTACATCGCCTTATGGACATTTTTGGAGTAAAAAAGTAACGAATTTGGTTGTATAAATATTACATCACATTATTTTCACATTATTCACCATTGGACAACATTTACGTTCACAAAAAATTTTAATTTCTTTTATATAAATTATTTTCAAAGCGAAGATTATTATCCGCTAGGAATACTTTCTCTTCTGAGCCGTAAAGCAACCTATATTAAGCTATTTTTTTATATGATTTTACTCATCTAATTACTACCAAAGCCAAATTAATTGCCTTTTTAACTACGAATTTCGACAACTCAACTTGACAACTGCACAATAATTTATACATAACCACAATTAGATTTATAACTAGCTTAGTTTGTTTTAATCAATGCGACCAACTTGACAACTGTATTTACCAACAAAAACCCTAAATTTGCAACGTTGCAGCAGTCTGAACTTTAGACATTTTTTACACTTCAAGACTTTAAAATAACTTAACAACAACTCGCATCAAAATGTGACAGGGTGCTCCCACCTCTTCGCCAATCTGACGGAGTGGTGGAAATAAGTTTTCTATGGTCGCAACTGTTACAAAAGTTACAGCTAGGTTTCTTCTTAGCATGTTAATAGTGTTTCCGAAGCGCTGGAAGCCTTGATCACGAAGAACCAGCTGGAAGGCATAACGTCGTCGAAAACCAACGAGGAGGTTGAGGCGTGGCAGCAGGTCATGATCGACGAACTTCCGGTGGTTCTCATTCTGCATTTAAAATGTTTCGACTTCAAGCCGGACGGCTGCAAAAAGATCCTCAAGGCTCTGGACTTCCCCATCGATTTGAAAATCGACTCGAGTAAGTACATCTCGCCGGTGTTGCGCGAAGGTTGCGCCTACATAAGGGACGTTGTTTTTTCGCAGAGTTGCTCTCGAAGGCGAACAGCCACCCATCCAAGAAGCAGTACAAGCTGTTCGCGGTGGTGTACCACGACGGTAAGGAGGCCAGTAAAGGGCACTACGTTACCGACGCGTTTCACGTCGGCTTCAACAGCTGGTTGCGGTACGACGACGCGTCCGTGAAGCCGGTGAGCGAGGATCACGTGATGAAGCCGCAAGGCACCAGAGTTCCGTATTTGTTATTCTATCGGCGTAGCGATACTATTAGAAGCAAATAAAAACAAATTTTTCGCCTATATACTGTTATTATTTTTAAGCATCTTATTTTAATAAATGATCTTTATATAATACACGTGTTTTATTTTTGAACATGTCCGAAAAATGTTTTTAAAACATAAAAAGTCAACAATTAAATATAGTATTTTTTAATGTCAAAAAAGTAAAAAGACAATTAAGTCAATGTTAAACAGGGTAAAAATAATTGTCCAAAAAATCAGGTTAAACAGTCAAAAATTCAATAAAACTAAAGTATAAAAAAATAAAAATGTAAAAAAGTAGTTAAAAAAAGGATAAAAGTAAAAAAACAGTTAAAGAACACAAAGTAAAAAAATCAAAAAAGTCAACAAAAAAAAAGTTGTAAAAAAGTAAAAAAATTAAATGAAGTCAAAAAGAATAAAAAATCAAAATCCAAAATAAAATATTAGACAAAGGTATAAAATAAAAAAAATTTCAAAAAAGTAAAAAAATTTCGTTTACGAAAGTAAGAAAAGTAAGTAAAAGTAAAATTTTAATGGTAAAAAAATAAACAAAAAAACTAGTAAAAATAAAAAAAATCAAGAAGATTTACTTTTAAATAGTCAATAAGTTTTACATAAGGGGGCATCCATTAATTACGTGAGGTGTTTAGGGGGGAGGGGGTTGAGCCAAACCTCACCCAATCTCACGTGGAGGAGGGTTTTCTCGACAAATATCACGTAATTTTTTCTTTTCGAATAAAACAGTGTAAAATTGCGAGAAAACTGGGTTAAATTAAGTAAACAATTATACCTAACAATTGTTTTTTTTTATAAATATAATGGAATCAATCACAGATTAACTTATTTACATTAAAACCATACAATTAAAAACATCTCACGTGAGATTAAGGGAGGGGGAGGGGGTCGAGCAAAATCTCACGACATCTCACCAAGGGGAGGGGGGGGAGTCGAAAAATCGCCAAAATTGCCTTACGTAATTAATGGATGACTCCTAAAGGTACAAAAAATATAAGACAAAATTAAATTCAGTCAAAAAGATAAAACGTAAACAAGAAATTAAATATGGTATTTTTGTAATGTCAAAAAAGTAAAAAGACAGTTAAAGAAGGCAATGTCAAAAAATAAAAAAAAGAAGAAATATTCAAATTAAAGTGAAAAAAATTGTCAAAAAAGTCAAAACCGTCAAAAGTTCAAAGTCAAAAAAACAGTCAAAGAATACAAAATATAAAAATGATTTAAAAGAATAAAAACACCATATGGTGTAATATTAGTCAAAAAGGGTACAAAAAATTGTCAGTCAAAAAAATGTAAAGTACAAAAAGTAAAAAAAAGTTGAAAAGAAGTAAAAAAATTAAATGAAGCGAAAAAGAGTAAAAAATTAAAATCCAAAACAAAATACTAAGCGCAAAGGTAAAAAATATGTCAACAAAGGAAAAAATACTCATTTTGTTACTTTAGTAAGAAATAGTAAAAGTAAAAAAAGTTAAAAATTTTAATGGTAAAAAAGTAAACAAAAAAACAAAATCAAGAAAAACAAATTTCAGTCAAAAGAGTTTTACTTTTAAATATTCAATAAGTTTTACAAAAAAGGTCCAAAAAATTAAATCCAGTCAAAAAGAGTAAAACATAAAAATCCAATCAAAAAAGGTAAAAAATCAACAATTCATGTATAAAAAGTAAAAAGAAAATAAAAAATTGTCAAAAAAAGCAAAGAATAAAAAGTTGAAAGAGTACAAAAAAATCACAAAAAATAAAAAATTACCTAGTCAAAAAGAGGTTAACTAACAATTTTTTTTAAGTTAAATGAGTAAGAAGGTCAGAAACTTAAAGATGTCAAAAAGTAAAAAAAAATCAAGTCAAAAAGAGGATAAATAGGATACAAATTTAAAAAAAAAGTATTCAAAAATGGTAAAAACATACAAAAATGTATGTAAAAAAATCAGCAAAAGGTTAAAAAAAGTCAAAATATAGGTAAGTCAAAAAGTAAAATAATTAAATCGTCAAAGAAAAATTTCAAAAATGTAAAAAGTAAAAACAAAACAAAAATATATAAAAAGTCTGAAAAATTAAAAACAAAACAAAAATAGCCCATGTAACACTAGAGTAACCAACTTGGGAATGTGTATTGTTAAATGTATCCCTTGAAAATGGACCGTCTAACCCGATATAGAAGCAGTTTTTATATTGAAAGTAAAGAAAATGTTTTATTGGTACTCCACGGTGGAGTCTCCACCCGAAATTAAGTAAAATGTAGTTTACTGCCGGCGAAATTAAAAGGACACTACAATTTCATACTTTTGTATTTGTTAATTAATATTATATATTTATATATATAGGTATATATATATATATATATATATATATATATTATATTATAATAATTTTCACATTAATTATTATTTCACAAAAAAAGTCCGTGATTAAAGCGCCATATGTGTGTTTAAAAGATAACTTAATGTCATGGAAACATGTACAATAATGGGCGTTTTAAAGGTGGAAAAAAAGTATTTCATTTTATTATTTATAAATTGCATTTATAGTTTTACAAATAATCCCTTTTTAAGAGTAAAGCCAATTTTTCGCCGATCATCACGCAAGGAGCATTAGGATGCCCAGAAAGGGTAAAGGGAAAAACACTTGCATCGGCAACCCTTAAGTTGTTTACCCCATGTACTTTTAATTCGTGATTTACAACCGATTTTTTCGGATTGGGACCCATTGGACAAGTGCCAACCGGATGGTAAATGTTGTAAGTCATCTGACCCAACGCGCAAAACCAGTAATCTCTGGAAAGAAATTCGTGTTGTGTGCAAGCTGGTAATGGAGTTACTCCTATGGTGGCGTTAAATTTTTGCATAGCTTCAGTTTTAGTGAACTTAATAATCATTTGAATTCCTTCGTAAAGGGTGTTGATGTCTCTTTTTTTCCTATCGGATAAGTGATTCGGATTAATCAATGGAAAATCGTAGGGGCTGTTAGTTTTAAGCTTGACATAACCAACTGACTGACTATGAAGTGCAATCGGTGTGGCTTGAAAACATTTTCTGGGATTCAGCGGGGCAAAAGCTGCTCGATAGGTTTCATCCTTCCAATTGAAACCTTTTTGAACAAACTGCGAAGTGCAGTTCCCAGAGGCAAACAAAACTTCCAAATCGGGGTATTTTGGAACGGTTTCGTATTTGGTTTTGTAAAAAGACATTCCCCTAAAACCGCCTGTGATTGTCAGGGGGCCTGTTCCCTGTAAATATTCTTTAATGTATTCATTAAAAGATTTTACAGGTTCCGAATAATTAGAACTAAATAGTAACCCGAAAAACGCTGGGTGTTCTCTAAGGGTTAGCCCTACAGGTAAATCTTTTATAACCCTCACATCTTTTTCTTTTAAGTGGCGTTTTGGTCCTATACCTGAAATCATAAGTAACTGCGGGGTATTTATAGACCCACCCGACACTATGACTTCCTTCTTAGCCCAGGCTGTATAATAGGTTCCGTTGAAAGCAAACTCAACACCCTTAGCAATCGGTTTCACAAACCACCCCTCCCTAAAGACGATCTTTGTTACTAAAGTATTAGTCTGAACAACCAAATTTTCTCTTGTAAGAACAGGCAATACAAACACAGTACCACCATCCTGCCTTCTTCCGTGTTTAATGTTTCCTGGCACAGGACCAAATCCAATTTGCTGTGGACTGTTTGGGTCGGCGAATTGGTATCCAAAAGATTGTTGGGCTTCGTACCAGGCCTTTAACTGAGGATCGGTGGTGGGTTTGTACTCCACACGCAATGGTCCCGACGGGTTATGGAAGGCCCAGTCCACCACAGCATCTGGATTATTCTTAAGCATTCCTTCGGATTTTTTAAATAGAGGTAGTACTTCTTTATACGCCCAGCCTGGGTTTCCCATAGCTGCCCACTTATCGAAATCGATTTTGTGGCCTCGGGCGTACATGAGGCCGTTGATGAGGGTTGTGCCTCCCAAACCTTGACCGCGTGGGCAAAGACATTCTTCATTATTCATGCCTGGAAAAATATTACAAATTAGCATGGACTTATTGAACGACTTGAAAATCCAATACCTAAGCAAGAATAATTTTGTGGTACAGTCTTGTATCCCCAATTGTAACGTGTAAATCTGGAAGGTAATACGTTTGCAGGTAAATCCGTGAAATCGCTGGGATAACCTCCAGCTTCCAGTAGCAATATTTTCCATGACTTTTCTTCCGAAAGCCTATTAGCGAGTACTGTTCCTGTAGCTCCAGCTCCAACAATGATAAAATCAAATTCTCCAAAGTCTGGAAAAGAAGAATAATTTATTAATATGTATAGGTATGTGTACCTACATAGTTTTTAACTGCTCTATATTATAAAAAAATACCTTTTGGGGGGTTGTTGTTTAGTGGCTTGAAGGACAAAGAGTTCACTGCAAGTTCTCCTTCTGCAGCTTTTCTCATTTCATCTTGCATATGGTTTGCAAATCGTTCAACTTCTTCATCGCTTATACAGTGTATATATGCTATAGCAGTTATAAAAAAATAGGTTGAAAATGTAAAACGAATTTTCATTTTTACCAGTTGCTACAAAATATTTTTTAAATAAGCAAGCACATATATTATATGAATGTAGTACTATACGTATATTTGTTACCTGAGACTTTGCAGATAACACAACACAATTAAAAAGGTTTATCTATTATGTCGGAATTGGATATAATTTGGAGGTCGCGACTTAATTTATTAACACAAAAAAAAACAAGAATGTTTAAAAAGAAAATTTCTAGTATACAAAATCAATGCACTTATATCGCTTTTTCTGTCATTGATTGAACTAATTGGTGACTTTTTTTTAAATTTGTAACAACTGATTAAATTAACGTTAAATTTACGTTATGCCTGGTTAATTTATTGAAGTAATATTGATAGTTACATTTAACTTCTTGGTTAATGTATGTTAAGGTTTAAAAAGGGTAATATTTGGTAGTTTTTGGTTTATTTTACCCTTTTTTAACTACCTACTGTTTAACGTTTAAGTCCACTTTAATTATAATTAACCGGTTTAACTTTATTTTAACTCTATATAATTATAATTTAAATTGCTAATTACCAATATACCTATATGGGGCATTCCACGCCCAAGCAACAATTTAAGTATTTGTTACGTATATGGGACTATTGAAGAAACTTTAAAGTGTTTTGCGACAGTCGCCGGTCTCTTTATATTACTCTTTTATTACTAAGTTACGACTAAAGTGGGGAACAATTATTGAGTTCCAAAAAGGTAGCAAATATGTAACTAGCTATAAACCCTGCTACTATTTGGAACGTAGCTGCTACGTTACTAGAACGTTCCAGTATCGTTGCTAGAGCGTTATAATTACTTTTATTTATTTGTTTTTACTTCTATATAATAATATATATATTAACTGTCTTTGTCAAACTTATATTAGATTATACTATCCCTCCTTTTTTAAATGGAACCACTACGGACTTGGCTTTTCAATGTCGTCGTTTATTAAATATGTACTGGTAGTTTATAACTTCCAGAATAACAATATAATGTTTAATTAGGCAGGTAAATTTATAAACCCTTTAAATTTTACTGTTGAACTTATGAATTTAGTTTTTGTAAAATAAATGCGCTTTATCAATATTTAAGTATAAACAAATTATTTATTTAATAATGTTTATAAATAAAAAAAAATTAATATTTATTATTAATTTTTTGATTTCATTATTAATACCGTCTATTGCCAACAAAATTACTATTTATTAAAAAGTAAACAACCATTTACAAGCAATTAAAATAATTTATTATTTACATTACCACGTGGTACTGTACAGTAAAAAATGGCCGATAAGAAGCATTTTCCTTTGAAGTAGTTTTCGCTACTTTAAAGTTTTTTCCACTTTACGGTTGTTTTGGTTAGTACCATAAACGTTCCAAATACTAAAATAATAACTTTTAAGTTATTAACTTTGTAGTGTTTAACTCATGTTCCAGTTTCGAGATTTTAACTTGGAAAGGGACTACAAAGTAAAAATAATTATAATGTAATCTTTAGGTAGCAACCGAAAGTAACTGCTACAAATTAAATTTTTGAATTGAAAGTTTTTTTTACTTATAACACCTTTTTTAAAGTTGCAAAGTCTTCTTGGGGGCAACCAAGTTTTAGTTAAATGTTTATTACTTTATAGTAACCATTTAAGGAAAAATTAAGTTACTGTTACAAAATATTGCCATTTTAAAGGTTAAAATTACTTTTAAGTAAAAATTAAAGTAGCTGTTTAGTATACTTAACTAATTTAAGTTATCACCACTTTGGTAATGGTTTTTGGAACCAAAAATGCTGCTTGGGCGCCCAATCGGATGGTTTCAAAAAAAATTATAATGATTCCTCCAATTTTTTTATATTTTTTAGTACTCCTTGAAAGAGCTTTCTCAGTAAATTTTGAGATTTTTTTATCACGGGTTCAAAAGATATCAAATTTTCAAAAAACCTTTTTTTTTGTTTTTCGCTCATAACTTCTTAAAAATGATCCAAATCAAAATGTTTATTCTATATAAAATTTTCGTTTTTAAATGTACTTTTCGAAAAAAAATATATTGAAAATATTTGAAGCAAAAGCAAAAAATGATCCAAATCAAAATGTTCATTCTACATATATAAAATTTTCGTTTTTAAATGTACTTTTCGAAAAAAAATATATTGAAAATATTTGAAGCGTTTTAAGTCAAGATTTTTGAGTTTTAAAGTTTAAATCGTGTTTTTAAAAATGTGTCTTCTTTGATTTTCGCGAAAAATTTTTATTTTCAACTTCTATCTATTCAACAACTATTCAGCCTGGTCCGGTAGTGGGCCTTCCATAATTACTATTTTTTTTTCGATTTTTAAAAATTAAAAATTTTTCTCTAAAAATTATTATAAGTTTCAATTTTGACTCTGTATATTATTTTTTTACTTATAAGTATAGTATACATTTTTATAAGTATAGTATACATTTAATTGATTCTGATATTTTTTTTATTGTTGATAGGGATTTAAAATCAATTAGTTTAAGTTAATTCTATTTATGAGCAATTATAACAAACTTTTTATTTATTTTCGTGTTCTTTTAAAAATTTATGTCAATTTTTATTTTTATAATGCTTTTTTTTAAATAACATTAATTTACATATAGATAAATTTAAAAAAAACCAAATGTATTACTAGTTAGTAATATTGCCAATAGGTTTCTTTTATTAGTTAAATTATACAAAAAAATAACCTTTGAATTTACCATAAGGTTATAGAAACTGGTTGGTAAATTTAAATGGTTATTTTTTAGTACCTACATAGTAGCCTTAAAAAATGTTAATGGTTGAATACAATTACCTAATTGTTTAAAAAACATTTAAAAAACAAGTTTAAAAAAACGAATTTACTTAGATTTTGGTTAATTTACTAGTTAATGCTAGTTATTTAACCATGGTTAAATAACTGCAGTTGTTCTACTTGGGATTGGTATGGTAGCGAGTACGGCTCTGGATCTCGGAATGACGACTCATCGCCGATGAGTCATCGCCGGTGAGTCAGCGTTCGAGAGGTGTGTGGAGCTCGCTGGTCACGTAGGCACTGAATATATAAGGAACGACGCATCATGGAGAGTTAGTCAAGATTTGGTACTCGCGACTCTTGAACAGTAGTGATATATAAATAATTAGTAGTTAAGTGTTTAGTTAGTTTTATAGTTTTTTAGTGTTTTAAGTGTAATTAAGTTATAAAATAAATGGTTTAGTTCGTTAATAAACCAGTGCGTGTTTTATTCACACTACGAACAGTTAAAAACGTTACAGTATTGTGCATATAATGTATAAATTGCGGGCCAAATGCTGATCATTATTATTAACGTTTTTTCCGCAAAAAACGGAAAAAATTGAAAATTTTCAGAAAGATTGACTTTTTTTTATTTTATTCAAAGGGTAATGCAAAAAAAATGCTAGAGTAAATTTTTCTGAAAAAAAAATCTGAAAAATTCCAAATTTTTACGGATAATGTCCGTACACTGATATCGAGAAAAAAGTGAATTTCCTGAATTTCGCTGATCATATAATATGATTATAATTACAATAATTATTCCCTTTATTTTAATTTAGTAAAAAAACATATTCGGTGCTGTAGCATAACTTTTGTAATTTAGCTTTAATTTATTATTTTGTATTTGGATATTTTCAATGGACTCCTTTTTGCAAAAAGACCCAACCGACAGTAAATTAAAATAATTTAATATTGATTTTTACTTTTTAAAATGTGTATATTTTGTAAAAAAAAAAATTTTTCCCAAAAAAGCCGGAAAAAACAGATTTTCCCCCAATTTTTCCGATTTTTTTCGACACTTTAAAGGCTCCACGAACTGCCTCATAAAAAGGGCTTGTTTTTCATTTTAAATGTTAAAAAAAAATTTCTTCAGATCCGATTCTTGCATTAATGGTTTGTTGATTTTAAAAATCGGTTCTTTTCAGGACCAATATTTAATTACAAAAAAAAAACTAGCCGCTGCTAAAGCAGTCTAGTACGATCCATGCATGGCAGATGCAATTAAAATTTATCGGCTAGCCGTAGAGAAGAGAATTTCAAACGCAGCAACTCTGCCGAGTCAACAGCACCTATGATACAACAACAGCACCAGCCTCCGCAGCAAAAACGTCTCAGTCTCGCTTAATCCGGTATCGCAGGAAGACTCTCTGCCAACAGATTCTGTGAAGTCGCGGCAGCATGATTTAAATAAAAGTTTTTCTTTGAATTTGAAGATTATGTGGCGCGTGCTTTTTGCTGTTGTTCTCGGGGTTTTGTGTCTTTTAAATGAGTGCGGGGCACAGAGGAAGAACTATTCGAATTTACGGTGTCCAAAGAGCTGTTTTTGCTTTAAGACCACCGTGAGATGTATGAAGTTGAGCTTGCTGGAGGTGCCCAAAGTGCCTATTCAAACCATCACTTTGTAAGTTGCAAATATAATAAACTGTATACAGTTTTAATTGAATCCGTGAGATTAAGAAAAGTACAAGTCCAAATGTAAAAATTTTGAGAAAATATTTTAAAAAAATTAGTTTTATAGTTCTAAATGCATTTTTGCGGAAACATTTTAACTATTTTATAAAATATAATGTTCATATTCTGTATATCTTCTCACAAAAATGTATTTTAAACTTTAAAATTGATTTAAAAAAAATGACTTGTCAAAATTAAATTTTTGGACTTGTACTGTTCTTATTCTCACCGATTTAATTGTTATTAATTTTTTTTAAATGCTTTAGAGGGATTTTATAGAATAATATTTTTAGTAGAGTATTATAATACAAAATTAAAAATAACATTATAATGTAATTTTTAATTTTGACATTTTTGGTTCCCCCTATTTTGATATTTTATAATTTTAAATCAAAATAAAAAAATATATAAAAAACAGTTTTAAAAACTTAATAAAGTATACAGGGTGTTTCACATTCGTGTTCCATTAGAAGTTTCTGGTGAATGAAAAAAGTATCGATTTAAAATTTTAAAAGCGTTTATAATTCATTTGAGTCTAATTTTCCAAAATATTTTAAACAAAACGTCTAATATAAAAGTAATAAATTAGTAATAAAAATTGTTTAATAAAATATTGTTGGTTTATTAAATTGTCAGTTACGTATTCTTTTGGTTATTAAAATATTTCATAAAATAAATTTTATAGGTCTCTAGTGCTTTATTCAGTTGACATCCTACAGCTTTGTTGAGTTTTTTCAAAATTAGCAACTTTTGGCTTGTCAATGTTTTTTATAAGTCACTGACTGCTATTTTTTATCAGTAATATTATTTACAAAACACTTAATTAGTCAACAAATTGTTTATAACAACCTAAAAAATTGATGCCATTAAATTTTAAACTATGACAGATTACGTAGTAATCATACCAAATACCGTCACTCACCCGTCACAGGTTTATTGATACAAAATAATATTTAAAATTTTAGAAATTTTCAAATACACTCACAGGCAAAATAATCGATCCACACAAATTTTCGATGAATTTCAATCGCAAATAACTTTTTTATTTGATTTCGGATTTAAACAAATATTAAAGAATATTGTAGATACATTAATGGAGAATCGCTCACATTTTAAAAATTACTAAAAAATACGCGTACGTTTATAATATACAGGTTTAAACAAAAAAATGTTTTTTACTAGTTTAAGACACTCTGTAGAGTGGCAAAACCGTATATTGTTCTAAATTAAGTTTTAATTATCAAGTCACATCTATTTTTAACAGTTTTGGTTTTATTTCACCTTGATATATTTATTTTTGTGGAAAATATGGATTTAAAAAAAAAAACATTGCAATTTCCAATATTTTCCTGTATGAAGAACTAAGGTTGCTATGGTCCATCCATAGCCTATGGACGATGACAGTGAAAGTTTTGTTGAATCATCCCATATTTGGACATGTCATACACGGCTTTCAAAAGCTATCAAATTGTTTTTTGCAAATTAATGTTTAAATTTTGAGGTGTCTTCCTACTTTAAAAAATGGATATATCTCCGACTGCCAGAGCCATTAATTTAATCCACGATGGACGGTCACAGTATTACGTGGAAAGTGTTTTAAACGTCACAAGAAGTAAAGTACAAAGGGCAACATCAGTCGGAGACATTTTTAAAAGTAAGAAGACACCTCAAAATTTAAACATTAATTTGCAAAAAACAATTTGATAGCTTTTGAAAGCCGTGTATGACATGTCAAAGTATGGGGTGATTCAACAAAACTGTCACTGTCATTCTCCATAGCCTATGGATGGACCATAGCAACCTTAGTTCTTCATACAGGAAAAATATTGGAAATTGCAATGTTTTTAAATAAAATCCATATTTTCCACAAAAATAAAAATATCGAGGTGAACCAAAAACAAAACTATTAAGAATAGATGTGACTTGATAAATAAAACTTAATTTAAAACAATATACGGTTTTGCCACTCTACAGAGTGTCTTAAACAGCCAAGACAAATAACAAATCCAACAAACCCATTAATGCTTAATGTTCCAAATACAACAAGAATGATTTTTGTAATAATATTTTTCTGCCATTTCGCAATAGTAAGTAGGAAATACATTTTGTGTAGTAAAAACATGCCATGTGTTCCGGAGTTAAGTTACTAGCGGTTTAGTGTTACACTACGCTTTAAAAACTCGGCGCATCCGCCATTTTTTAAAATTTAAAAATTCCATTCAAACATTGTTTAGACCACAGGTTTGTGGTTTAGACGCGTATAGTGGAAATGAAATTGAGCTACTAAAGAATGTATACAAATAGCCAGAGGCATGATGTTGCTTTATTAAAGTTTTGTTACTTAATCCCAATAAATACTGTCGACAATCTTGATTTATTAAATTTTATTTTGCTTTGTTATTATTTTTATGGTTATAACGGAAATGCGGGTGATTTATGCTTGTGACTGTAAATAGCAAAAATACAATAATAATTATTACCATTTTTGATTTCGATGTCAAAATTACAAGAATACTGTAAGGTTAGTTGTCCATAAGGGCAGTTTTAGATTTTGATGTCAACAGAATGAAGTCCTTCGAATTGTACGTTGTTTTTTAAGACTTCAAAATAATTTTATTTCTTGTTACTGGCCCAATGCCAGGCTAAATTTAATGAATAAAAATCATGGTTTATATTTTACCATAAAACAAACACACTCGCAATTGTTTTTTTTTTCGTTTAAATTTATCGAAATAAAATTTAGAGTACTTATATACAGTGTGGCCTTTTTTTGCGACCCCCTTATAAAATCTTTATTTATTATTATAATTTATATAAACTGTATTTTGTTATCCATCGTTCCTACTTAAAAAAATTTAATAACATTTAGTTAAGGGTCGTTTTGAGGGGTGGTGAATCCAATGCCGTGCATAGATTTTTTTAAATAGCTAATATGAATTCTTCCACGTTTTATTTTGTAAAAATATTGTGTTTTTGCTCCAAAAATATAGTTTATCAAGATTTACACTTAAAAGACATTTTAAGATTTCACAGGGGCGAGTCGCAAACAAATGGGTCACAGTTGTAAAGTGGTTTCTAATTTTCATCATACATAAAATTAAAATAGGCTTATAAATTTAAGTTAATGGAATATTTAGTCTAAAAAAACTTATCATCGACTCAAAATCAATTAAATAAATTAACTGGTATATTTAGGTATAAAGTAAAATAAAAATTTCGGGGGGAAAGTAATTAATATTATATTTAAAGGAGATTATTTATTAACACATTTTAATGGATTTTAGTTTAAAATATATTTGTATACCAATATATATTGGTATACCAACAACTCTTTAAATTTATAAATCAAACGTATAGCTTTAAAATTTAACAATAACAAATTGTTACAAGATTTTTTAGATGGTTTACATAATTTAAATGGGTTAATTATACTAAAATTTTACATATTTATATTGACAAAAACTTTAAGATACATATCTATAATCCAAATCTATGGTGATACTTCCTAATGACCTAATGACTATAGTCATGAATATTTATAAGTAGAGACCAGATTCTAAGCAAAATGTCGTCAAATTTTATAGACTGTTTAACTTACTTAAAATGCCTTAAATATGAAACATGCCTTTTTATAAAATGGTTCGTAAAAAATAATTTTCAAGCATTTTATTAAGTACAAATTTAATGATACATTGTAACTTTTTAAGGTTATAGAGATCATTGATCCAAGACTATATCATAAAATCATTTTATAGCAATTTTATGAAGAGATTAGATTCTTCACAATTAGATAAACATAAGGAATCTTTGTTAACAAAAACTTGTGTTGCTTGCTTGCATTTAAAGTCGTATATCCATATAACGTCAAAAGTTGAAAAAAAAATATTACTGTAATTAAAGCCAAATACCACTGCATCGCCCAGTATATTATTCAAACACTTCCACTTGAATAAAACTAAGATAGTTCGAATGATTTAGTATGCATACGCACGAAACATTCAACTTTCCCACATTTAATTACAGTAAAAAGGGATAATACCTAAAAATATGACAAAGAAATTCTTAACAATCTCCATATCACGTTAACTTTAATTCACACGGTGAAAGTTGCGTTTGTACGCGTATTTTTTCGTTTTAAGAGTCAATATTTAGAAAAGCAGATGCGTCGATAGCAGAAATATCCGTCGAGGTTCAATGCAGGGTAAACATTTAGAACCCAGACTAAAAAAATAGTGAAGTAATTTTAAAAATTGTATCCTAAGGTGATAAACCGTTTTGCATAAATTTTAGATCATATCTAAAATTACTGATATTTTATAGTGCAAGTGTAAATTATATGGTCATTATTTTGACATTAATAAAATAAAATACAACAGAAAATTAATATCAATAGAAAGACAAACAAATTTTATTGAAAGCTTTGCATGGATGATCTTTAAAAGGTTGAGGTTTCAAAGGTTGCATTGACATTCAAAATCCCTAAATGTTATGGTTAAAAATATATCTTTATAGAGGCAATAATAATTATTTTAGTATATATATTCTGTGAACACTTAAAATTTAAAGGGCTATAAAAAATATAATGGGTATAGAAATATCCATATGACATTTTATTATGAGTAGTAAAAATTTAAAATATAATTTCTACGATAGGGGTGTTAAAAGTGCTTGTTATATAATTATAATTAACAACATTTAAATGAATATTAATCTTAATTATATTAGGCCTAAATATGTAAATGTGTAAAGTATGTGTAATATATCAAAGATTAATTATATTATTTTTTAATGAACTTGAACTAGTTATTAAGTTCGCTATGCATGATTACATTTATATCGTCAAGACTTTTAAGGATAAAATGATTAATGGTCCAAGTAACACTAATGCTCTTATAGCTATCTACAACGTAGCTTTAAAACTATAAAATAAAACTTTGAATGTTGATCAAAGTAATAAAAGATATGTTACAAAAAATGTAATGTAAAATATTAGAACAAATAAATAAATTTTCTTCTACGATTATTAAATCCAAAAAAAGATGGCATCGAATGTACATTTAGAAAACCGTTGTTATTAGAATATTTGTGGACTGTAAAATAAATATTTTATCAACAAGTCGAGAAAATTTATTGCCTAAATAATAATCGAGATTTTACTAACATTTATAAATAAACATTTCCAATAGGTTTGTAATTAGTATTTATGTTATTCTTTCGGACAGCTTTAATAGCTCTTGGTGATGGATGTTCCAATAAGATATGCGTACGCACTGAGATCAAAATCTTGAAATCACATGGAAAAGTTAAATTTAAATACGTTAGACCGTGAATAAATATTTCCAGTGAAACGCTATCGAAAATTTCAATCTAGAAAATATTAATTTACCACAGATACCTTCTTGAGTACTCATTTAGGTACTTAAGTTTGCTCCAGATGAATATTTTATTTTGAGTAACGTGTTTGTTATTTTTAGCCTTAAAATCAAAGAGTTTATTTATTATTCGGCCGGAGGCACTAATTAAGCAAAACGCTCATAAATGCAATAAACATCCATAACAAGTTTGCACGATTTTCAGAAAGTAAAAGTGAAAACATCAAACTGTGGTTTATGATCATTTATAGTCTAAAAATGCATTTAATTTCTGAGCACCCTGTACAGGGTGATCCTCTATAATGTCGCCCCTCTTTAACTTTTTTATTTTAAGTTTCCCAAAACATTTAGTGTGGTTATGTAGGTACTAACAAATATTTTTTTCTACTTATAAGGAAAATTGTAAAATTGCTCAGTAGGTATACAGGGAAAAACAAAAAGTTTATTTTTTTTCAATGGATCACCCTGTATATGTATTTATTTTTCGATTCCTTGTAAAATTCTAAGCATATTTTATATAACATACCATATACCTAAATTAAACCGTTTCTGAAATATTTAAATTATTTTTAAGATAATAAGTTGAAATAGTTTGTCTTTCTCTGTCTGAGTACTCCATTTTTACTTATTTAACAAGACATATTGACATAATGTCAATATAGTAATTTATTTTCAATAACAATTTTGGTATACTGTGGCTTCTTGATTTCTAACAGTTTAAAAAAAGATTTAATGATAACATTTCGAATGCGAATATTTCAGAAACGGTTAACCGTTAATTGCATTTAGGTATATGGTTTGTTATATGAATTATGCTCAGAATTTTACAAGGAATCGAAAAATAAATTAATATATAGGATGATTCATTGAAAAAAAATAAACTTTTTGGTTTTCCCTGTATATTGATCAATTTTCAATTTTTTTTATACGTAGAAAAAAAGTATTTTAAATTTTTTGGGACACTTAAAATAAAAAAGTTAAAGGAGGGCGACATTATAGGGGATCACCCTGTACATTGAATTTATTTTTTATGGGGATCTCATTTATCGCTTTAAACAGAAGACTCAATATGTCACATATTATATGTGGAATTTTTTTTTATAAAACGCGTAATAATAAGTTTTTTCCATTGGCAACCCGATACAGGGACACACTGTATATAAAATATAATTCTTAGTAACTTATCTAAACATGTAGTAATTAAAGTTTTATCGCAAAAATAAGTTTAAAATACCAAAAACTCGTTTTTTTTTACTTTTTGATCTTTGACCTTTGACTTAACAATTTAACAAAAAGTTTAGTTTATTTTTTATCTCTCTCAAAGTAATAATAAACAATTCAATAAATCGTTGATTAATAGCTCAAAAGTCGACAATTTAAACGTTAAACGAGCCATTACCAAAAATTCAATTAAGGAATGGCCAGTGGTTTATAAATTTACTTACGCACCCAGAAATATCTGCTCGGCAGACGCATTTAATTTCGTACATACGGGAATGCGTAAGCGTTACGTAACAGATCAATTAAACGAGTTATTCGGACGAAATTTTCAAATTTATTGCGGGCCTCGATACATCGACATCAAGCACAAGAAAAGGTCAAACATTTCGTCCAAAAATAATATGTATGTCAAAGTATTGTTGATTAATAAAAACGCGTTTTCAGTCAAATTCAAGAATATTATTTGCGAAAATTGGTTAAAATATATTTGTTATACATTTTATTCGAATATTCGCACACCCATAGTCCATGGAGTCCTGAATATAAAACAGTGTATTTTTATATTTAAATTAATATTATTTTCGAGTTAAATTTTCTGACACAAATATTGGAACAATGCCAATTAATTTGATGTTAATCAGGTCCGGAAATGATATATTTATTGCCAATAAATTGTTTCGTATTATATAAAACATTCACGGTTTGATTCAAATGGGACACGTTCATGGGTGTGTCCCATTTGAATTAAACAAACAACCCATAACAGGAAACGATTGCGAATTGATAAAGTAACAAATCTGTTGGTAAAATTAAGTTATTAAGGAGGTTTTGGGCATTCATTGCGGGGAAAGGGGTATACATATATATTAGACTGCCAAAAAATCGCCTATTTCTTATAGTATATCGAAAATATTTTTTGGGGTGACAAAAAAAAATTATGGTGAAAGTTTGAGTCCATAATATTAATATTAGAGGTATATCATCGCAATTTTAGATTTTTTTTTCCTGATCGACAAAATTGACTTAAGAATATTTTTTGAAGAAAATTGAATGTTCTATAAAAAAGGTTTGATTGGAATTTCCCGTCAGATGAACCGTTTTCCTTGCCTTAAAAGTTGGTATAGTTTTACAATTTGATCTTTTAACTTTGGAATTTTGTAATTCATGTAAAAATCAGTTTACCGGGTATACCAGGGAAAAACCGATAGATATTCTTATGGGAAATCAAATGCTCTACAAAAAAGTCTCTAACATTTTTGGCTAAATTCACTCCATCAAAAGTTATTCAAGGTTAAATTTGAAGTCAAAAGGAAATTCTTGTTTTTTCCGCTCTAGATTTTTTTTTGGGTCAGTTAAAAACTTGAATTATTTTCTCCATGATAATCTTTGTGTTATTGATAATATTACTGAAAATTAAAAAAAAAATAACACATTAAAGTTTTTTCGCTTTAAGAAGGTATTTTCTTTAGAAAATATTATTTTCACTGTTACCTATTTAATCGTTTAAATAATAACAATCATGTTGTTTTTTTTTATTGGAAATTTTTAATTAGTTATATACACATTTATAAAAAAAAATCAAATTATCACCCATAAAAAAATTAATCTACAGAGGAAAAAACAAGAATTTCGTTTTGACTTCAACTTTAACCTTGAATAACTTTTGATTGAGTGAATTTAGCCAAAAATGTTAAGAGGCTTTTTTTGTAAAGCATTTGATTTTTCATAAGAATATTCATCGGTTTTTTCTGGGTACTGATTTTTACATGAATTACAAAATTCCAAAGTTAAAAGATCAAAATGTAAAACTATACCAATTTTTAAGGCATGATTTTAAGGAAACGGTTCATCTGACGGAAAATTTCATTTTAACCTTTTTTGTACAGCATTTAATTTTCTTAAAAAAGTCAATTTTGTTAAACTTAATAGTTTGGGAGCAAAAACTTGCCGAGGAAAAAAAATTTAAAATTGCCATATTAATATTATGGACTGAAACTTTAACAATAATTTTTTGTCACCCTAAACCATATTTTCGATATACTTTTCAAAAAAAAAAATAGTTGATTTTTTTGGCCCAGTCTAATATATATGGTAACACAGTAACGTGAATTAAAAAAACTAAAAAAATAGGATTTAAACGCGAACTGTTGCTTTTGACAGTTGCAGTGACATTTTTTTATGCAGTGTTATTTGAAATCTTAAAATGACTTGTGAAAACGAATTATTATGTTCTGTGAAACGATTGATGTCAACTATAAAGAAAAAATTATTAAAAATATGAAAACCAAAAATAAAGCAGGTTGAAGGCAGAGAAAGTCTCGAGAAGAGCAGAAAACGAAGATAAGAAAACCTTAAAAGATAAAATTATTAAAAAAAAATAACTTATAATAATAATGGGTCTTTTCATCCCAAATCGACCAGTCAAAAATGGTGGGTGGTTATTTTTCAACGAAATTTTTTTTACAGTCTCTCTACCGAAATCGAAGTATTTTTTCTTTTTTGCTTAAATTTGTTTTGGTTACCCGTAGGAAATTTTTGAAAAATGAACAGAAACATCGATTTTTTTCTTTTTACCAGTGACATGTTTTCTTAAAAATGCGACAACTTGGCCAAAGCAGTTTCGATCGTTACAATTTTTTATTAATTGTAGGTAAATACAGAAAAAAATATAAAAAATTAAGTGAATTTACTCAATGTTTTTTTCTAAGAAGGCAAAACAATAATTTTTTACTCGGAAACCAGACGGACAATTTTTCTAAAACTTTGTAAATGACTTTTAAGTAGACTCTAGAATTTTACTCACAGCAACTAACGTCGTGCACGAACCTTTATAACATGTACCTAAGTGATAAATTTGACATTTCGTAAAATTGATTATTGCGAGAAAATGCTTGTTACGAATCTCGCTAATTTTAGTTTAGAATATAAATCATTGTCATTTCTGTATTTCCTGAATTTACTTACATAACTTTATTTACTTCAATGGTTTAATTAAATCAAGTACCCAAGCAGGCCCGTTCCTGGCGAGCGTGCAGTGCGTGCACGCACGCAGGCGCAACATTTTGGGGGCGCAAAATCAAGGAGTCAATCAGTACTTTGTAACGATAAACTTTCTTGCATATAATACTTAAACATACATAGGATAAAGGTTACCGCCCTTTTTTTGCGCTATAAAGCGCCTTTTGCCGCTTTGATATTGGCGGCTTATTTTTTTTATACGAGGATCAAAATAAAAGGAGATAAATGCATTAATGGTCATAATATTTTTAGTATTTGTTTGATAGTTGCAGTTAACGGTAGCAAAGTAGCATGACTTTGTAACGAGCTTACTCTCTAAAATAGAATTAGTCAAAAATGACTAATTCAATTAGTCTAATTGCCATAGCGAAAAAGCAGCGACTAATAATTATCGTCAATAGAAAAAGTCAACTCCTATGTAAATTTAAATTGTCTGCTGAATCCGAAAATGTTGTCAAAAGTTTATAACTAGTAGTAGAACGTTTTTGAGATTCAGTAAATTATCCATATAATATGGAATTGACTGTATCTTAAAAACTGTTTTACTTTCATAATTTTACATAATAATAAGCTGTAAAATGTCCGGGATACAAATTGCTGTGGACTAAAGTTATTATAATTAATAACTTTAGTCCACAACAATTTGTATCCCTATAGTGACTATACTGTCACTATAGTCACTACAGCGACTGCTTTTTTACTTTTAAAACTAGTCATTTTTGACTTATTCAATTTTAGACAGTATACGTTACTAAAAACCAGTTGTAGTTATTATATTGTTTAAATTGTTTTTTTTGTTTTCTTTAGAGTATTTTTACCACTGAATATTTTTTGTATTTCGTAATTTAATAAATATTTAATAAATACTTAATTTAAGCGTTTTTTTTTTTTTAATTTTCAATTACATATTGTCAGTTTGTCGCAAAATATATATTTTTTTTAATTTAAGGGCTTAAAATTAAAAGATTTAATGTATTATATTTAAATATAAAAGGGGCGCACCAACGAATGCTGCACGTAGGCGCCAGATACCCCAGGAACGGGCCTGTACCCAAGTATGTGTTAGCAACTGTTTGGAAATTTTATAAAAATTCTCTCAAATATCTATCTACATTGCGATAAAATATAAAATTGACCATTGACCATTGAAATAGTTAAAAAATAAGGAAAATAGAATAAATAATTTGAAAACGTAAGAAAATTAATATTTTAAATATTATACGCCTTTCATGGAAATTAATGCCTTGTTCAATATTCAACCAATTAGTGTCAATTAATTAAAATCAACGCTTAATACGTTTCGTGTTTTAATTACGGCCTGGCTGTTTTATTAATTTTTATCGACCGTATAATCTGACAATAAAGTTTTTGAATTAACATAAATTATTTCAAAATTATTTAAAATTAAATACTAAAATAATAGGATTTCAAAACGTAATAAATATTACAAAAATTATCTAAAATAACTTTGTATAAACACACATGTCCAAACAACGATAAACATTTATGATAATTGATTGTGTTTTTATTTTGCTTTAACATTGCTTTTGACTAAGTGGTTTTAAGATTGTTTAATCTTTTAATGCTTGTTATTTTTTTTGCAAAAGCTTTTAAAAAGATTTCGTCATCACCAAACGTTTTGCATGAAAAAAGAGACATACCTCAGGCATATGGCCCAAAAAGTCGTTTTTGTGAAAAATATCCAGTCGTTGTGACAAGATTTAAAATTATTTTTCATAGGCCAATAAAATAGGACTTGCAAATTTCTGAACGTAATTTTACACTTCGCATTTCTGCTTAAATGTGACTAACATTTCCTAAATAAGAATACGTAGGTTTGCAATGCATAAAGTAAAACGTGTCCTTTAGACATAATAATATATATAATAATTAAACTAAACTAAACTAAAGTTAATATTTTTTTCAGAGATTTACGATTTAACAAAATAAAGGAAGTTACGCCAGGCACCTTTAAAGGGCATCGCGATTTAAAATCAATATTACTCAACAATAATTTACTGACCGGTATCAAAAATGGCACTTTCGAAGGCCTACACAACTTGCAGTATCTTTATTTGTATAAAAACAGGATTAAACACGTCGAACCAGGAGCGTTTCATGGCCTACTGAAACTGGAAAGACTGTAAGTAAAAAAACATGTTTTCGGTCAAAAAGTTATTATAAAGTATTTTTTTATTTGAGGTATCTTCAAAATAATGACTTGCAAGTACTGCAACCTGGAATTTTTTCGAATTTACCTTCCCTGGACAGACTGTAAGTATATCGAAACGAAATTATATAAAGGGTGGGCCATTTTTATGTTGAATTATAAAATAGCAATGAGAACAAGAAAAACTGATTTTTTTTCAACGAATTTTGCTTTATTTGATACAATGTTTCTTCCGATTAAGTATGGAAAATGATTTTATTTAAGTGGCCACCTCAGCTGGCTCGGCAGTAGCCCATCCTGGAACACCAATTTTCGAGCACTTTGTCAAAAGTTTGCTGCTCTATTTAAGCATTTTGAGCTTGAATGTTTTGTTTTAAATGATGAATAGGCTTTGTTACGGCGACGTGTGGATTTTCCGTGGCCCAAATCCTACAGTTTTGCTTGTTGACATAACCTCCGAGGTGCGCCTTATCCGAAAAGATGATTTTTCTTGCAAAATTAGGGTCATCGTTCAACTGGTTTAAAGCCCACTCAGCAAAGCGAAAACGTTGTGGATGGTCAACTTGCTTTAACTCTTGAACAAGCTGGACTTTGTATGCAAACAAACCGAGGTCTTTGTGCAGAATCATCCTCAGAGTGGTACGGGAAAGGCCGAGTTGTTGACATCTGCGCCGAGTTGATGTTGACGCGTTCATGCGTACATTTTTGGCCACAGCAGCAATTGCTCCAGGTGTACGTCTAGGACGAGCATGCGAAACATGTTTTATGTCCACCACACTGAAAAAAGTCAGTATTAATTTTTAAGTTGTAGGTGAATTTGAGGCCAACCTTTTAATATTTAAAACACTGTCTATAAAAGTTAAGAACCGTAATTAATTTAATGAAACATTCAATATTATTATAATAAGTGTTTCCTAACATTTAACTCGTAGAGCATTTGGGTATATGAATTTAATGTAACCCTGCGTGTCTTTATTATTAAGACAATTTTCTTTAGGGTAAATATATAAACATTTATTTATATTGGAAGTACTTGTTTCTTTATTGTTATGAATTCAGGGATTTTATTAAATAATCAAGCTATTATTGTTATAGGTTATATAGGAATAAAACTATAATGCACAATGAATTTATTTTAACGTTAGTATTCGTTGTTTACATTCCTTGCAAGCATCAGAAAGAAATCATAACCTATAACAACAAGTTGGTATTGCGTCATTGGTACGAGAGCCTCCATGCAGATACTTTGTACGTTTTGTCGGTTTCATAAAACAGTTTTTTGTGTTTATGGTAAAGAAAAAATGTCATGTAAGGAGCAACTGGAGGGTTTAGGTCTATTCCCAAATTCGAAGGTAAGTGTTTAGACCTCATGTAAATTAATTTGGGAAAGGTACATTTGTGATAGGTGATTTTTTTTTATTATTTAGAAGAAGCCATTACGCTTGATTTGCTGCTAGTCCTCGACTCGCAAAGTGTTTTCCAACTTATTTCTAAATTAGGAGAGAGATTTGCAGTCATCAAAAAATTACAGAGTTACGAGATAAGCAGGAGCAATTAATGATCTTTTATCAGGTATAATTTTTGTTAACTGTTTTAAAGATGTGGTCAGAGTCGTTCGGCATTGGCCGTATGCGACAGTATTAAATTTCGGCCGATCAAGGTGCAGCCTAAGAGTATTTATTTAGTCCATTTTGTATTTTTATATTCTATAAAATATATTCCTATATATCCTATAGGATATAATAAAATTGTTTAAAAATATTATATGCACATTTTATTTCTCATCAATCAAACAAAAAGTATGAAATTCAGGCTATACATTAGTATACATTAGTCAAAAAAATTCTATAGTGGAAATGCAAAACGTTGCCAAATCAGCGGATTTTGAGATTTTGTTATTTATGTGGTCTGTACTTTTGTATCAATAAACATTTTTTTGTCTACTTAAAATTATTCAAGTGCTAACATAAATACAATTTTGATAAAACAAAAAAAATAATACCCAAGTACATGTCTGCAGATCAAAACAAAATCTCGCAATCCGATAATTTGGTACTTAGTTTTGCATTTTCACTTTAGTACATATTACCTAAAAATGCTGTTTGCTAGCAGGCTCCAAGCATTAAATAATAAGACATTGTTTTAACAACAAATACATTTAATGTGTTTCAAAAATAAGCCTATTCTAGATGTTAAGGCAACTCGATGTTTACTTAAAGTAATGATGCAGTTAAAAATAACTCAACTAACTTTCAATATTTCAAATCCACCATGCATTTATATCAAATGCACGTTTCTTAGGCCATATCCGAACCCGTAACTACTTCACCACAAATGCATAGCGTTTATATTTAATGCTAAGTTTTTTCAGTGCAGCATCCCATTTCTGCGAAATTTTTTGATCAAATTTTTAATACTTTGGTTTGACGGCGCCTCATTTCTTCCTTACGCAATTTTCTTGCCGTCTCTGCGATCACAGTCACATTCAAAGTAAGTTTTGAGTATTTCGAAACGTTGATCCAAATTTATTCGGTGCATATTTTGTAATTGGAAGGTTAAAACTAAACCACTATCAGCAATTCATGGCGCTTAAGTTAAAAGCTTCATTAATAGCACGTAGTTTAAAATTCAACTTATAGATGGCCCACCCTTTATTATAATGCAACAAGATATCCGGCAGATGTTGTGCAAGCTTAATTTTTCAAAAACATTATTTATTAAATGCAACGCAGTAGCCATAACAAATTGCCAACCAAAGCCAATCCCAAGATAGTTACACTGTGTGTTTTAAATCGTTTTTAATAAAACTGTTCCACAAGGTTTCAAATTGCGCCCACTAACATTTCCTGATTATTATCCTGTTAATAAAACTAGAAAAATATTTCCCTAAAAGTGGTTTATGTTTTTAGAAATTTATACAACAACCACATATCCCACATACCTCCGAAAACCTTTGATAACCTCCCGAGGCTCACCAAATTACGATTGGACCATAACGCGCTTATATGCGACTGCGAGTTGCTTTGGTTCGCAAAAATGCTAAACAACAACGAAATACAGGGAAGCGCACATTGCAAATACCCCAGCGAAATGTACGGGAAGGCACTTAATGAGATGGACGTCAAAGATTTCCACTGCAGTAAGTACTACTACAAAACTAATAACCAAAGGTTTAACGTTTATTATTGTTAATCAGAACCTCCTGAAATCATGGAAGGACCTCACGACATTGAAATTTCCTGGGGGAAGACAGCCGTGTTCACGTGCAAAGTAAAATCGGACACCCAAGCGAATGTTATTTGGATGAAGGACCAAGAAGAACTAGGAAACAACGACAAATACAAAATAATGGAGAATGGAACTTTGATGATAGAAAACAGCGATGAAAGTGATGGCGGAAAATACGAATGTATGGTTAAAAATCCGGAAGGCGAAGTCAAATCAAGACCAGCTAGGATGATAGTGGTTAGAAGGGAAGCTGAGGTGGTTACTCAGGGATACAGTAGGTATTTTTATAATTTTTATTAAATATTATACCAAAATATTGTTTTAGATTCATATTCACCCAAGATCATAGTACCACCAGAAACCATAGAAACCACCCCGGGGAACCATGAGGTAACTTTGAGATGCGAAGCAACTGGTTTTCCGCAACCAACTATTTCCTGGTCGAAGAATCGTGTAAGATTATCCCCTTCCTCAAAACACAACATCCTTAACGATGGAAGACTAATAATAAGACCTGTAGAAGACAGTGACTATGGTACATATAGATGTGACGCCTCAAATTATAACGGACGGGAATCTGCTGAAGCGGATGTCATCATTAACGGTAAAACTATTTCTTTTTATACCGTAAACACGGGTGACTTTAACCCATTTATGAAAAATCTTTTCGAGCTCGATAAAATTAACATTTATAATTTGTTGGTCTAAACCTGTCAATTGAGCGATTCTATTGAGTTTATATTACAGGAAAATCAGTGTTTTAAAGAAAGAAATGGGATTTATTACACTTTAAAATTGTATATATCGTATCAGTGCAAAACTCTTAGAAATACACGCGTTACAATTTCTATATTATGCGCAATCCATTGGAATGATGATCCTTGGTTAACTACAGGTCGATTTTTTATTTTTTTTATTGGTAATCCCTTGCAATAGATATATGTCGCTGCTAACACGTGTCTAATTAAAATAAAATATAATATTACATTCATTTTATACTGAAAAAACACTGTGAGACAAAGTAACCCGCAACCAGGGGGTAACTTTGCACACCCAGTTTTTAAGGTTTATTTTTGAAACTCAGCCCTATGTAATATTATAACATAGTTATTATGAAAGAGCAACTCAAGACTCAAATTTTGGTATACAAAATTTAATGCTTATGATTGTTAAAACCACAAAAATTTTAAGCTAAAGTTTGAAAGTGAGCCAAAGCCACCCGTGTTTACGGTATTACATTTTCACACTCTTTGTTTCAGTGTCTCCACGTTTTACTGTTAACCCGGAAAATCAGGAAGTAGACGTCGGGAAAACGGTCAGACTGGAATGCGTGGCAACTGGCAGCCCAAGCCCTCAAATAACGTGGTTCAAAGGCGACCAGCGCGTGAACCCAGACCACCACTTGAAAATTTTCGACGGAACCCTGGAAATATTCGACGCCCAACTGCAGGACTCTGGCTTGTACATCTGCGAGGCTAGGAACAGCCTGGGTTACAGCGAGGTGAGCGCCAAGTTGGCTGTGCAGCCACCGGTGGAAAGCAAAAAGCCCAAGTTGATTTACAAGCCCTACAATATGGAGGCTTTGATAGGGAGCACGATAGAGTTGCCTTGCAAGGCTGATGGAGACCCGACGCCGGGAATACAGTGGAGTAAAGATGGACAGACCATGCAGCGTACAGGACGCTTCAGGGTTTCTTTGGATGGAAATTTGTATATTTACAAACTGGCACTGGAAGACCAGGGTAGATATGAATGCAGCGCCATAAACGACCGCGGTAGGGACACCGCATCTGGTTACGTGACAGTAAAAGAAAACAATAACCCCAACGATTTCGGCATCGGTGATAAATTCGTGAAAGTCGCATTTCAAGAAGCCACGGGTGAAATCGATAAGGCCATCAACAACACCATAGACAATTTGTTCCATAAAAAAGGCCCGCATAGTTCTTCCGAACTCTTCAGACTTATCAGATACCCTGATGCGCCAGCGAGAGAATTGGCTAGAGCTGCGGAAATCTACGAAAGAACCCTTTTAAACGTCAGGAAACACGTGGAAAAAGGTACACACATGGACAACCCGACCGATTTCAAGTACAGGGAAATACTATCTAAAGATCATCTGGATTTGGTGGCCAAACTGTCAGGTTGCACGACGCATCGCCTTACCAGGAACTGCTCTGACATGTGTTTCCACTCCAAATATCGCAGTATAGATGGCACGTGTAATAACCTGCAAAACCCGACGTGGGGTGCTTCTCTTACAGGCTTCAGACGTATTTTGAAACCCATATACGAAGACGGTTTTACAACACCAATAGGCTGGGACAAATCCAGGAAGTACTTCGGTTACCCTAAGCCGAGTTCGAGATTGGTCTCGACGAGTTTAATAGCCACGAAAAAAATAACTGCAGACAACGAGATTACGCACATGGTAATGCAATGGGGTCAGTTTTTGGATCACGATCTGGACCATTCTCTGCCCTCGGTGAGTTCGGAAAGTTACGATGGCATAGACTGCAAAAAATCGTGCGATTACGCTGCACCCTGTTACCCAATGGATGTTCCGCCAAACGATCCGAGAGTAACAAACCGTAGATGCATAGATTTTGTACGGACGTCCGCCATATGCGGATCGGGAATGACGTCGATATTTTTCGACGAAATCCAGCCTAGAGAGCAGATTAACCAGCTGACATCGTACATCGATGCGTCGCAGGTCTACGGGTTTTCCGAAGAGTTGGCCAAGGATCTGAGAGACCTAAATGCCGATGGAGGGAGATTGAAGGAAGGCGTGATATTCCCGGAGAGAAAACCTCTGCTACCGTATGCTGCAGGCCCGGAAATGGACTGCAGAAGAAACTTATCCGAAAGCGCCTCGATTAATTGCTTCCTAGCCGGCGATATCAGAGCCAACGAACAGTCGGGTTTAATAGCTATGCATACCTTGTGGATGCGCGAGCACAACAGAATAGCCAGGGAGCTGAAATATCTCAACCCACAGTGGGATTCGGATATGCTTTACTACGAATCGAGAAAAATTGTAGGGGCCGTAATGCAACACATAACCTACAAGCACTGGTTACCGTTCATCATAGGCGATCAAGGCATGAAGATATTAGGCGAATACAGAGAATACAACCCGCGACTAAACCCAAGTATCTCCAACGTGTTCGCCACGGCCGCCCTAAGATTCGGACACACTCTAATCAACCCAATCCTGCACAGGCTAGATTGGAACTTCAAACCCATCAAAGAAGGTAACCTCCCTCTGCACAAAGCCTTCTTCTCTCCATGGCGGGTGGTGGAGGAGGGAGGTGTAGATCCCCTGCTAAGAGGTCTCTACACAATCGCGGCGAAAATGAAGAAACCCGACGAGAATCTAAACGAGGATCTCACAGAGCGCTTGTTCGAAACCGCCCACGCTGTAGCTCTCGATCTAGCCGCCACGAACATCCACAGATCCAGAGACCACGCCATCCCAGGATACTTGGAGTTCAGGAAGTTCTGCAACATGAGCCCTGCAGAGTCTATCGAAGATTTAAAGGGGGAAATATCCGACGGAAACGTCAGACGGAAGTTGCAGGAGTTGTATGGGCACCCAGGCAACATAGACGTGTGGGTGGGGGGTATTCTGGAAGATCCGGTCCCGGGTGGCCGCGTCGGGCCTCTGTTCCAATGCCTGCTCATCGAACAGTTCAGAAGGCTACGCGACGGAGACCGTTTTTACTACGAAAACCCGTCGGTATTCAAACCGGAACAGCTGACGCAAATAAAAGAATACACCCTGGCTAGAGTTTTATGCGACAACGGCGACAACATTACGAGAGTATCGAGGAACGCGTTCGTGCTTCCGGAGCTGCAGGGCGGTTATACGGAGTGCTCCAAAATACCCCGGGCGGATTTGAGGATTTGGTCGGAATGCTGCAGCGATTGTCGTTACTCCGGTCAGCTGAACACGATCAGCAGGCTAAACGCTCGCAGAAATAGAAGAGATATTAGCTACAAAGATGAACCATTAATCGGCAACCTTCATCCTTTGGAAAATGAAGTGAACACTCTAAAATCGAAAATAAAAGATTTGGAAAAGGCTATGAGCGAGATTAAGGAACAATTAAACAGAAATTAAGTACCTACAACTCGCTTAATAGTAATAATACTGCCATACTTATTGATTTAACATTTTTAATGTGCTGTGCTTAAATTAATACTTATAAGTTTTTTAAACTTTTCACTTTCCACCCTTACTAGCACTAGTATTGTAAATTGTAATTAGATAATAAATATTGTTAATTAAAAGGATGTTTTATTGAGGAGGAAAATAATGTATAATAAATTAATATCAAAGTATATTAAAAAAATCACAAGTCCACATGGAATAACAACTATAAATTTGTCTGCATATTTGGTTATGAGTAGCCTAAATTTGGGATTTAATAAATACTGTTATAAATAAGGTTTGTACTGGAGCAATGTTATGCTCAATTAAGATCTTTGAAACCAGATTTCCAAATACTTCGTAAATAAAAAAAACCATAAAATCTGGATATCATTACCCTGATAAAAATTACAATAGCAACCGACTATTCAAATACGTTATCACAATAATTATAAAGGAATTACGAATTTAAATTTAAAGCACATTACAATCAGTTAAGGCAATCTTTATTAATTTATAGTAATCGAGGTTGAATTTTAAGTGTTGTGTTCATCTTTCAGTGCGGTAAGATGATTTTATTGTTGGGAAAGTTTTATACTATATTCGAGTAAATTAATTAATTGTAATTGAGCAAATTAAAAAATATAACAAAACATAAATTTGAGATAAAATACGATTGTAACAAACAAAAAAAGATTCTACTAAATAAAATAAATAAAAATTTCCTAAATTCACAAAAACGTTGCATAGAGGAACCAAATCAATATCAATTAATCTGAAACATAAAAAATAACTCAGTGTACAAGTAAGTTTAATTCCTAAAATATTATCTACTAACTTTTTAGTTACGCATACACGTAAGTCATCTCCTGGACGTCCTCTTCTTCCAGTGGTGCCAATCCTTCGGTAGGATGCGCATATTTGGTTTCATAATCTAATTTAAATTGTAAAATAAATTTACTGACGAACGTTTTTTCATTAAAGAAGCCCCCAAATACAACAAATTAAATATAAACATATAGAAACACTAATAACAAACAAGAGCTAAGGAAATACAACAAAAGTAAGTCTAACAAATAAAAAATATATTAATGAAGGTAAGTACTTAAAAACATATAATTTTTTTAAATAAAAACATTAACATTTACTATTATCTAAACTTAAGTACCTATCATTAAAATTATCTTTATAACATAATTAATTGCTTAATCATCAGCCAGTTGTAAATATTAAACATATTATTACGTTATCTATTCATATATTTTGTCATTTGCTAGACTTAATAAAAGAGTAACAAATAAAAGCTTAAATAAATAAAAAAGCCATTCTTTAATTTAGAAATAGTTATTGCATCCGTCACCTAACTCTACTATTCCAATAATACTGAAAATTTATTAACACAGCGTTCGACTAGCTTAAAAATAAATGAAAATGCATTTTTGTATAATTGGTACGATTATAATTATTTTTTGTACTTAAATATCAGTTAATGGTTAATAATAACACCCCAAGGAGCATTTTTAGTGGTAGAAACGGTTATATTATGTGGAAGTGACTAAAATAGGGAACACTTTTTAGTGTCAGTTTCGTTCCAACAACGTTCTTGAATTGTATAGACGCGTTTATACCACGTTGTAATTACATTACTAAAACGTAGAGGTGTAGTGGGCAAAACTTTACTTTCTATCTTCGTCTCTTTCCAGCATATTATTTATCTTTGCTTTTTCTGAGTGGCATAACCACTTCCAAGTAATAAAGTGATTTAATTTGGTTTGGTTGGCGTTACCATTCATAATCCACGTTAAAGTTTAGACAACTTTAAGGTGGTGTCAAAAGTGGTAATAACGTTTCAGATACCAGACTGATACCCCAAAAAGTTATGAAACTATGAAGTATATTCTGCTGGTGCAAATCACATGATTACAACTATGCTAATATAAAATGAAGATATTTCAACTATATCGTGATTGATTTAACGTAATTGCCACTCATTTGAAGTTGCGATATCAGTTTAATGCTACTTGGGCCTGAACTGAGTATGGGTCAAGAAAAAGAGAACACAGAGAATATCATTTTTGTAGAGGATACACAAAATACAAAATTACATACAACCATGGTACAAGAAAACAAGATATGTTCTTGCGCATCTGTTTCCACCACTCCATCAGATTGGCAAAGAGGTGGGAGCACCCAGTCGCCGCCATATTGACTATTTACATTTTGATGTAAGTTGTTTTTTAAGCTATTTTAAAGTTTTGTAAAAAGTGTAAAAAATGTCTACCTGCCAATAAAAAATCTGGAAAAACAATGTCAAAAGAAAAAAAATTGATGTTAGGGATAGTAAGTAGATTTATTTTAAAAACAATTAAATAGCAGAACTTTTTTTAGAGGTATGGTAAAGTAGACAGTTATCGGACACTTTATAGTTATTGGACAATTAACAGTAATACTGTAAAAACAAGAGTTCTATAAATAGTTACCTTAAAGTCAAATCATTAAAAGTGTACAGATCAGTGTGTGGTATAAATGTGTTCATGGTTTAAACATTGTCACTTTAATGCGTTTTAATTTTAATTCTGAAAACAAACAGTAAAATGGCCAGTGTCCAATTACTGGTTGGTAAAAAATGTAAATTTCTATTATTGGACATATGTCCAATATCATACTCTATTTGTATCCCGGACATTTACCAGCCAATTCTTATGTTTTGAGATATAGTCAATTCCATATTATATGTAAAATTGATTATATTTCAAAAACTATTCTACTTTTATAACTTTTGACGACATTTTCGGATTCAGCGAATAATATTTCACAGGAATTGACTGCTAAATATCCTGGATCCAAATTGCTGTTGACAAAAATTATTAGTGGCTGCTTTTTCGCTATGACATTTTTGACTAATTCATTTTTAGAGAAGAAATAATATAGTGATTTCTTCGTCACAGGACATCTTGCAGAATAACAGTGATTTAAATACAGTGCATGATAGAGAACATAAAAAACTAATGGCAACAAAATTAATAAATTCGGAAAATACTTTTAAGATACCACCCGAAAAAATATTAGATATATATAAATCTTCCTGTTCCGGCCTAAACATTATAAATGCTTCACAAACTAGAGATACCACACTTAATGATATTTGCAACAAACTATTTCAGAAGTCAGATCAAGGAATTAGTAGTTACCTTCAGAATCCAGAAAAGGGATGAGGAATCCGAGAAAGAAATATATGAATTATGATATTATTTATTATTTTATTATTATATAAAAATTGTATGCCCAATTACTATATAAAATGTCCAATTACTATACTTTTTTGCATGTTTTTATAAAACTCTTATTAAAAATTCAAATATTCTTATTTTTAAGTAAACGTAAATTAAGTTTAAACAAACAAACTATCCTTTTTATATAATATATATATTATGTATAAGAAAAAAACTAAAATCTTTAAAACAATTTAAATCATAGTTGTTTTTACAATGTACAAGAAATAGTACAAAACCAGGAAGCATAATATGATCTTTGAAGAACAGAAACAGTAACAGAAACTCAAACTCTAAGAAAACAAGTACTGCAGTGTGAGAAATTAAAATAAAAGGAAGTTAATGATCTTAACATTCCATAACAGAAACGGGAATGAACTAAGAACTGAAGAACATACCTTGTTTTTTGTACCATGCCTACAACTATTACAAAATCATTTCCTTACCATATGATATCGTTTTAAAAATATAGTCTAGTTTTTGGACAAAGGTACGTCTTTAAAAATGTATCCTTACTCCGAGGTATCACAGTAATCGTTAATATTATAATCAACAAGTATTGCCAGAGAGTAAAATGCAAAATCCTTTATTTTTACAACCAGAACAAACCTAATACATAAAAATACTGACATAGTGACCCTGGTGTGCACGCACAAGATTGCCTCGCAGATGGCAGCGTGCCCCCGAATCTTAGCTTGCCAACCCACCTGCCTCTTTGCCTTTACCTTTTCGCGACAACAAAAACTGAACGGACGCGTGCAGCAAACACGCGACGAGCGAACCTATCCCGAACATCCTGAAGCACATCGCGCCGCCGTGCTCCTTGAACAGGATCCCGGCCACGAAGCTGCCCAGAGACACGCCCACGCCCTCGAAAACCGCCCCCACCATGCCCTAAAACAAAACACACTCTGTTGAGATCTGTCGAATGCGCCCGAGACACGATACACAAAGAATTGTACGCTGGTTATGAAACGAAAACTCGCATATGACGTCACGTGCGAACCAGATTTAAATGTTACAAACAGTTTTGCATAGGCACGGGTTTTTACTACGATTTCTTTTGCGTTTTTCCGAAATTATTGTGTTTTTCAAAGTATAAGCCATTTTAAAAAATAATAATGGGAAGGTAGGAAATTAATTGTTGCTTAAAATATGTTACATTAGTATTATTGCTGCCATTGGATTGTGTTTTTTACCTAATTAGTAATTAGTATTAAATACTAAGTAAAAAACACAATCCAAAATATTTTTTATAGTCATTTGTCAAATTAAAACAATATTCGATAACAAAAATACTTTTACTCTAGGTATTTTATTTTATGTTAAAAATAAATATTTATCAATTTGTATACCGATTTTTTATTTCTGAATTAACATTTTTATGTATAATAATCCTTCAACTTCAATCTAATCTGACTTATCCACAAAATTTTCCAATTTTACTTTTTATGAAATAATGTCACACAACTTATGGTTTAGAGGTCACATTGTTTATTATATATGTTACGGCTAATGTGCAAACTTGGATAGTTTATAAACTAGCTGGATAGTTTATAAACTAGCCAAACTGTCAGCTATTTTAATTGAAAATTTATTTTCAACTAAATTAGCGGCTAGTTTACAAAATAACCAAGGATCTTGGCTAATTTACTTGAAATTATTAGGGAAACTAAAATAGCTATCCAATTCAGTTTGGCTAATATGAAAACCAAAATTTCTAGTAACACAAAATAGCCAAGCTTTAGCTAGTTTGTAAACTAGTGTGCAAACATTAGCCGTAACATATATATTATACATTTCACTGTCATATTATGACGCGTATTTGTCGTCTCCTGAAGAATTTTACGAATGTAGAATACAGCATATTAGAACGTGGGTATCTGACATATTTGGAAATATTCTAAGAACATTCCAAAAACGTATTCTTAAAATGTTTTAGGAAGGTTTTAAGAAACTAATTGCATCATTAAAAGGGTATCTATTGAATGTTTTAAAAGTCCCTAAGAACATTCTTAGCAATAAGGGAAGGTTCTAAGAATATTCCATTATTCCGGGTCATATCTTCTTAGAAGATTCTTAAAATCAAATTTTGCTATCAGGGCAGGCCGTCCCTATATTTATAAATGTTTGAATATAACGTGACTTTGCAGTGCAAATAGCATTCCAGATGTAGGTGTAATACTATATCTTACTACATCTACTTATCAAAAAATTGACTTACACCATATGGTTCATTTGTGAAAAGACTGGATTTGTAAACTACATTTGTGTATTTCCATTGTAACGGGTGCGACACTAAAACTACGTTAATATAAAAAATAGTATAAAAAATTAGGTATTGAACTCAAACAAAATGTCAATAAAAACTTGTATAGAAAACCTTTTATAGCGTCATGAATAGCGTAACGGGCGCGCCCTTAGAAAATCGGCAAATGCGACCAAGTTGGCTTCTAAAGTTGATACTGTAAAATTTTGTATGAAAGCATATAGTAATAACTTTTTGTGTAAAACTTGAATAGTAACCTTAAACAAGCACGTATTTTAAATGCACAAATATTGTATACTTTATTTTTTTAAATTTTCTCAAAATGTAACGGGTGCGACATTTGAACATTTTATCGAGTATTGAAACTCTTCCGTGTTTATTCTTAATGTTAGCAGGTAATAACTGAAGACAATTAAAGTTAATTACATTTATCAAATTAAGGCAAAATTCACCTGTTAATCATGCCCAGAAAAATTTCTTCAACCATCACATGTGCTGGCTATATGAACCTCAATTGATGACGCAAATGATGTATATATCCGTGCATACGTGCGGATTACAATCACGTTGTGACTGCATAATGTTATATGGGTAGCTATAACATTAGCATACCGGATTTTGTGTATCGTGCCCCGAGATGCTTTTCTTACCTGCATGGTGGCTTCGGTGCCAGGTGGCGCCACTATGCTGGCGTAGGAAGCCATGGTGGAGTAAAACAACCCGAAAGTCAAACCGTTGCTCAACTCTATGGGTAGAAACCACCACGGGTTGGGGATGACGGAGTACAGTATGAACCGCAAGCCCAAAATCAAAAGCACCAAGCTCATGGCGTGCACGTGGCCGATCCTCTTCAAGATGGCGCCCGAGAGGAAGAACAGCGGCAACTCCCCGAGTAGGCACTGTATGGCGGACACGAGGCCTTCCAAGGTTTTCACGTTGGATTGCATGTCCTGGGCTTTGGCTAAATCTTCGATGAGCCAGAACAGGAAGTTCCACACCAGAGACGTGCAAAGACCGACGAAAACGCACCACAGCAAGAACACGAAAATCCTGACGTCCATGAGGAGTTTGGCGACGTCTTTGAGTATGCTAGGCGACCGTTTTTTCTGAGTGTACTGAAATAACGTCAATAACACCATGTTTTTTTGTTAGGTTTCACTTACTGGTAGTCTATAGGATACACCGAAATCCAGTAAGAGAAATACAGTTGACAAGTAGAAAGCCCAAACGTAATTCTTAATGGCCGAACCCTCGCTGGTTGCGTCTATTATGAATCCGACTAGTATCGATATTATACCCCATCCCAGTGATCCAAAACACCTTTGGTGGCCATACCTTTCAGGTCTATCACCTTAATAACAATAATAACTTTTTGTTTGAAATTTGTAGATAATGGTTTCATATTTTTTTAAACCCCCTGGACAAACACCCTCTAAAATTGTTTATTAACACTACGTTTCAATTGCTAGTAGATCTGTAAGTTTAAAAAAAGAGTTAAAGAGTTAAAACAAGAGTTAAAAAAAGTTAAAAAAGAGTTAAAAAAATAGTCGATCTGCAATCGTTATCAAGTGAATTATTCACTTGATAACGATTGAAAAAAGAGTTTAAGAAACAGTTAAAACAAGAGTTAAAAAGAGTTTAAAAAGAGTTAAAAGAGTAAAAAAAGAGTAAAAAATAGTTAAAAAGAGTTTAAAAAGAGTTAGAGTAAAAAATAGTTAAAAAAGATTTTAAAAAAGAGTTAAAAAAAGAGATGTAGATCTGCAATCGTTATCAAGTGAATTATTCACTTGATAACGATTAAAAAAAGAGTTTAGGAAACAGTTAAAACAAGAGTTTAAAGAGTTAAAAGAGTAAAAAAAGAATTAAAAAAAGTTAAAAAAAAGAGTTAAAAAAGAGGTAAAAAAGAGTAGTAGATCTGCAATCGTTATTAAGTAAATTATTCACTTGATAACGATTGAAAAAAGAGTTAAAGAAAGAGTTAAAACAAGAGGTAAAAAGAGTTAAAAGAGTTAAAAAAGTTTAAGAAAGAGGTAAAAAATAAGAGTTAAAAAAGAGGTTAAAAAAAGAGTAGTAGATCTGAAATCGTTAACAAGTGAATTGTTCACTTAATAACGATTGAAAAAAGAGTTAAAGAAAAGAAAGAGTCAAAACAAGAGTTAAAAAGAATTTAAAAAGAGTTAAAAGAGTTAAAAAAGAGTTAAAAAAAGTTTAAAAAAGAGTTAAAAATAAGAGTTAAAAAAAGAGGTTAAAAAAAGAGTAGTAGATCTGCAATCGTTATTAAATGAAATATTCACTTGATAACGATTGAAAAAAGAGTTAAAACAAGAGTTAAAAAAGTTTAAAAAAGAGTTAAAAAAGAGGTTAAAAAAGAGTAGTAGATCTGCAATCGTTATTAAGTAAATTATTCACTTGATAACGATTAAAAAAGAGTTAAAACAAGAGGTAATAAAAGTTAGAAGAGTAAAAAGAGTTAAAAAAGTTTAAAAGAGTTAAAAAATAAGAGTTAAAAAAAGAGTAGATCTGCAATCGTTATCAAGTGAATTGTTCACTTGATAACGATTAAAAAAAGAGTTAAAGAAAGAGTTAAAACAAGAGATAAAAAGAATTTAAAAAGATTTAAAGGAGTAAAAAAAAAAGTTAAAAAAGGTTAAAAAAGAGTAGTAGATCTGCAATCGTTATTAAGTGAATTATTCACTTGATAACGATTGCAGATCTACTAGCAATTAAAACGTCATGTTAATAAACAATTTTAGATGATGTCAGTCCATGAAGTTTAAAAAAAAAAATAGTAACTGTTATTATCTATTCCAAAGCATATTTATAATTTCTTACCCAACATTTCAAAGCAAATGGCATCTCCAATGCTGACGACGATGGCTTGTCCAACCCACGCGCAAATCATCATCATCAGAAACACCCAAAACTCATAGAACTTGAAAACCTCGCTATCCTGTATGGTGTTCTTGGTTAGGACTTCGTTCAAAGTAAAATCGTTACAGAATATATTGCACGTCGAGGTCACCAATTTATCGCATTTTGGGGCGAAGACAGGACTGCCTTGCACGGAAATATTGGATATTCTGAAATAGGCGTCCCCCGAAGCCAAAATTGTTAAAGATTTCGGCACATACGCTTCGAAATTTAGGTTTTTCGTATCGCCCGATATGTTGCAGTAATTATAGTTACAGAACGATTCCAGAAATCTTGGACTGGACACACAATCCATCTAAAAGATTATAAAAACGTAAACAAATTCCAAACTAGAAAAATAAAGAAAGTGAATATCATATTAAAAGAGTGGCCCAGTGTAATGGCTATTGGAAAGAGAAGTGTGAACCAAAATTGCATTGTCAACTTTACAAGTTTGTTATATTTATTTTCAGGGGCTTTTTTTATTTTGTATCTCACGAGCTTGCTTATAAATTGCATATTACAGTAAGTATATTTTTTATGCAAATCTCAAAAAACAATTTTTTTAGCACTTTTGCTGCTGCCAACTTAAGAAACACAAAAATATAAATTTGAAACCTTAATTTTGCCATTATAACAACAAATTAACAATTTAGGTATTTTGTACCAAATACTAAATAAGTATATACATATATATAGGGCAGGGATCGCCTGATTGAAATCATTTGATTTAAATCACGATTTAAATCAACGATTTAAATGAAGAGATTTTTTATTTTAATCAATTTTAAAATGTTTCTAAAATCTAAAAAACACTTAAAAGATCTAAAACTAAAGCACAATAATATCTTGACACTATTTAAACAAATTCATATGCATAGAAAAACTGCTTATTTTGTTAAATAAAATAATAAAGGAAAAACTGCTTATTTTGTTAAATAAAATAATAAAGGAATATACAACAAAAATATATGACAGCTGCCGTCGGTGGTTTATTTGTTTATAAAGTAGTGCCAATACAGGGTGTTATGTAATTAATGTAATATATTAAAATACTGAATACCTTTTGACATAAGGTAAATATTTTCCCAAAGATAAAGAAAAAATATGCATTAGAAGTTTTTTATATATTTTTTGATACGCCACTAGTTACACACTGTGAGAACATAGATACCAACCAATTTGTCACTAAAAATTTTTCTTGCAAAAAATAAATAAAAACCCAATAAATACAAAAGTTTTATGCCCTTAAAGCTCTAATACTCTTAGAGTATTAGAAAATTTAGTACCTATTTTATAAATTCCATAACCACAAAATTAATTTTTTCTATTGTTTTTTCTTTCTGTTTACTCAGATAAAATTAGGACAAGTTCACAGGTTAAACTTTAAACATTCAATTTGTGTAAATAAATCCAAAAGCACTTCCCTTAGTTAAGATATTTACAATTTGAGCACATAACCTAAAATTTGAAAGAAATGCACTAGATTCTCTAATAAAAGTTGCCAGATTTTGTTTGAATTTACCTTAATTACAAATTACAAAAATGACATAATAAACAATTAATAAAAACGCCAAATTAACAATTTGCATTGTTGAATTTGTCATTTTTGTGATTAAGCTAAATTTAAACTAAATTTGGCAACTTTTTTGACAGAATCTGGAAACGCTGGTTGTAACCAACCATAAAACAATAAATTAATTTAGGCAACCAGATTAGCCTAAAGTTCCTAGTCGATCAGTGGCGTACTTGTTGGTAGGATAAAGGTTATTATAAATTATTTTTAATCTTTAGAATTTAGAAAAAAAAGTTTCAGGTGCTTCTTTATGCACCATAAGGAACTACCCATTTTAATATATTACATTAATTACATAACACCCTGTATAATATTATTATAGTCAAGATTTTTTAGTATTTTTTAAATAGTACTTACACTTAATTATAAAAAGCTTATAATTAAAAAAAAATTAAAAATATCAAAAAAAACCATTGTTATTTTATTTATTTTTTTAATCATGATTTTTCAAACCCTAATATTTATGTTTAATCAAAATGATCTCATATATATATAATTATAATTAAAAGAAATAAAAACGTTTTGTTCCTGCTTGCCCTAACTGTGTTTAAGTTGTTTACCTAATATATCGATTTTTCACCATTTAGCAGTATAATACTGCTAAATGGTGAAAAATCACACCAACAAATATTATATACTATACTTACATTACATGTAGCAACCCCTGAACTTTGTAGCTGCTTTATAAGGGAACTATCTATACTAATATTATAAGTATTAAATGCAATAGCACTATCACAGGACAGGTGTACTTGTCTATCAAGAGGAATTTCAGGAGCGTAAAATATAGACAAGAAGGCAATAGCCGTTAGCAGTTGGAAAATTAAAAATATTTTTTTCTGGCAATGAAAACGATCAGCTATGGCCCCCATCAAAGGTTTGGCTATCATACCACATATTGGTAGTATTGTGTAAATTGTACCCACAATAACACTGGAAAAACCCAACTGTTTAGCATAGGTTGAGAGAAATGTTACGACCGAGCCAGTTCCTAAAATAAATTGGAAATTATAACCTGAATTTATGCAACTATGCAATATTCAATTACCTGCATTCCAAAAGAAATAATGCCCCTTCATAGGCAATAAATCTTTGTTAACTTCCTTAAACATTGTCAACATTTTACTTTACCACCAGAAAAATATAACCTAAAAATACTCCTGCTTATTCAAGTTTCACCAATTACATAAGAAATTGCAATATGTTTTCAATAGGCATAACATGTAGAAAACCAATCATACACATGGATTCATTTTAGTGAAATAATATAAAGTAAGGTTTTATCTACTATATTACTTATATATTTGATTAGAAATTATTTTTAATTGCCCAATATTAATTTAATGATTTAATGCAACCATTGGGATTACAAACAAACAATTAAGATATAGTTAATTAATCACCATGAATTTTATTATCAATGGCAATTAATTTTTTATTTAGGTTTAATAATAGAATAGTAGGTAAGTACTCTCACATAACTACTTAAAATTATTACTAAAATAGTATAGAAAAGTGTAATTAATATTCAATTATACAACAATTAAAGTAATTACTGCCTAGAGAAACCCTATATATAAATAAATAAATAAAGTTTCTTAAATTTTAGGTAATAACTGCCTAACTTTGTATCTATAATTTTTTATAATCCCAATATTATAACACAGACCAGAGATAAAGACTATTAAAATAAATAAAAAGAAGATTACTTACCAGAAAATTAAATCATATCACTAAAAAAGCAAAATTTTCAAAAATCCGGTTCTGAACATTAACCTCTATTTTTTGACAGTAAATCGTCCTGACAGCTCTTCGCGGCTATCTTCACTCCTTACAAAATAATAATATAACCTCAAAACACGTGTCGCTCGTTTACGTGAAAATGGTGCGTAAACAGAATAACCAGCTGCCGGAAAACTTGCCGCAACTGCAGAACTTGATAAAGAGAGATCCACAATCGTACCATGAAGAATTTATGCAGCAGTATCAGCACTTTCAGAACACACTGGAGGTTTTTCAACTTTCCCCCGAACAGGCCAACAAAACGTTGGATGATTTGGTGATGTTTATGGCGCAAGTGGCGCAATGCTATTCAAAGGAATTGTCCACATTCCCGCAACAGCTGATAGATTTGCTGGAAAAGCACAACACGGTGCTGGAAAATTCGATGCGTATGACGTTTTGCAGAGCTTTGATTTTGCTGAGGAATAAAAACCTGCTGGCGCCCACAGATCTGCTGGAGTTGTTCTTCAAGCTGCTAAGATGCCAGGATAAGGCTCTACGAGCGTTTTTGGAGAACCATATCGTAACGGACATAAAAAATTTGAATGCCAAGCATAAGAACGCGAAACTTAACACAGCGCTGCAAAATTTTATGTTTACGATGTTGAAGGATACGAATACCAGGGCGGCGAAGATGTCGGTGGATATTATGATCGAGTTGTACAGGAAGAATATATGGAACGATGCCAAAACTGTTAATGTGATTGCAACGGGTTGCTTTTCGAAGATCACCAAAGTTATGGTGGCATCTTTGAAGTTTTTCCTGGGGAAAGATCCGGACGAGAAGAACTCGGACGATGAAGATTCGGAGAACGATATAGACCCGAAAGAAATGGCGATGGCGAATCGAGTGAACAAAAAAACCAGGAAGAGAGAGAAGCAGATGAATAAAGTGAAAAAATTGGCGTCCAAACAGTACAAGAAGCGCTCCAAAGGCGAGACGTTCAATTTCTCCGCGCTGCATTTGGTGCACGATCCGCAAGGCATGGCGGAGAAATTGTTCAAGCAACTCGAAGCGACCAACAAAAGATTTGAGGTCAAATTGATGACGTTGGATGTTATATCGCGTTTGATTGGTTTACACCAGTTATTCCTCTTCAATTTCTATCCGTATATTCAGCGATTTATGCAGCCGCATCAACGCGAGGTCACTAGGGTTCTTCAATTTGCCGCGCAGGCTAGTCACGAGTTGGTACCGCCCGACGTGATAGAACCGATACTGAAAACCCTCGCGAATAATTTCATCACCGAAAGAAACTCCTCGGACGTGATGGCTATCGGTTTGAACGCCGTGAAAGAGATATGCTTGAGATGTCCGCTATCCATAGATGAGGATTTGTTGAGGGATCTAGCGCAGTACAAGATGTACAAGGAGAGAGCTGTCATGATGGCCGCGAGGTCGCTAATTCACTTGTTTAGAACGGTGAGGCCCGAGTTGCTCCACAAAAAAGATAGAGGGCGCCCTACCGAAGCCACGGAAGAAATCGAGGAGATTTCGTACGGTAAAGTGGACGCCAAAGATTACGTGCCCGGGGCTGAAGTGCTTTTGGATGAAGACGACGGCGAAGTCGAGATAAATTCAGAGTCCGATTCGGATGATGACGGGGGTTGGGTCGACATCAAACACTCTGATGATGAAGCTGCAGATAAGGAACATTCTTCTTCTGAAGAAGAAGACTGCGAACCGAAACGTAAGATGTTGAAGGCGCAAAGAAACACGCAGGAGAAGAAAGAGTTGGCGCACAAAGTGACGCTGGACAGACTGCTGACGGACGAGGATTTCCGAAGAATCGACATGGCCAACGTGAAGAAACAGGTGAAGAGCACGAGCAAAGGCCTGAAGCGCAAACTCGAGGAAGAGAAGGTATCGCAGGCGGGCGATTTGGTGAAGTTGAGCGACATCGAGAACATTTACAAGAAGAAGAAGCACGACAAGCAGACGAGGATGGAAAGCGTGAAAAGCGGGCAGCAAGATAGAGAGAAGTTTGGGTACAAAGACGGCAGGATGAACGAGCATTGTTCCAAGACCAACAGGGAAAAGAGGAAGAACAAGAATTTCCAGATGATAAGGCACAAAGCTAAAGGGAAGGTCAAGAGGAGCTTCAAGGACAAGCAGATCGCCTTGAGAAACCACTTGGTGAAACAGAAGAAAATGAAATAAATTATGTTATATTTGTTTTTTATTTTAGTAAAAATTATAATTTAAGAGCACGGAATATTATTTTCCGTACTATACAGGGTGTTTCATAATATATGCGCAGGACTTCAGGATGTGATAGCTCATCCAAAAAGATGAAAAAAGTCGCTATTAACTTACCCTCTAAAATGCACAATTTTCGAGATACAGGGTGTTGAAATATTAGAAAAAAAATCGTTTTTTTCGAATATCTCCGGAACCGTTTATCGTACAAAAAACAGCTTTTGTAAGCATTTTCTACTCAAAATAAGCTATGTTTTGTGCCAAAAAAAAATTTTTTTTACTCATAATTGGTGGAGATTTTGAAGGGGTAGCGGGTGTTTTTCTCCTCAACTTCTACGCCCCTGAAAAATGTACGGTTTTGAGAGGCCTATTCGAACCGCCAATGTTTTCTACACAAAAAAGGTACTCTTGGTCATAAGCTCTAAAGTTGACTGTTTTAGAGAAAAATCAACTTTTATGTTTAAAAACATGGTCAATTTAAAAAAAAAATTTTTTTTTTACTAATTAAACAAAATTTATTTTAACGTTAGAACAAGTAACAAAACCAAACCATAATTGCAAAATAAAAAATGATTCAAAAGTTTTCTTTGCTAAATTCTCCAAACCGTAAAGGTAACGCATTTCGAACATTTCAGCATTTGTGTGAAAAATAATTTTTTATTTTTTTTTTTAATTTTGTAATTATCGTTTGGGGTTGTTACTTTTTCTAACGTTAAAATAAATTTTGTTTAATTAGTAATAAAAAATTTTTTTCAAAAAATTTAACATGTTTTTAAATATAAAAGTTGATTTTTCTCGAAAACGGTCAACTTTAGAGCTTATGATCAAGAGTACCTTTTTTGTGTAGAAAACATTGGCGGTTCGAATGGGCCTCTCAAAACCGTACTTTTTTCAGGGGCGTTGAAGTTGAGGAGAAAAACACCCGCTACCCCTTCAAAATCTCCACCAATTATAAGTAAAAAAAAATTTTTTCTGGCACAAAACATAGCTTATTATGAGTAGAAAATGCTTACAAAAGCTGTTTTTTGTACGACAAACGGTTTCAGAGATAATCGAAAAAAACGATTTTTTTTCTAAAATTTCAACACCCTGTATCTCGAAAATTGTGCATTTTAGAGGGTAAGTTAATAGCGACTTTTTTCATCTTTTTGGATGAGCTATCACATCCTGAAGTCCTGCGCATATATTATGAAACACCCTGTATAAACATCTGTAAAACTTAAGAATCATATATATCCGCATTTCTTCTTTTGAACTTCTTTTTTAAAGGCGTGTCATTATTCTCTACTTTCGCATCATTTATTTGCGAATCTTGACTACTATCAAGCTCTTTTTCCTCCAGTATATCAAAGGATGTATCTGTTCTTGGTTCATCAGAGCTACCCTTCGATAAGATGGACAAATTTGACACCTCTATAGACTCCAAACTATTATCGGCTTTGGGTTCGGGCAATGTTAACCCCGTTAATCTCCTAACGGGTGTATCCGGTGCGACCACCAATTCCTCCTGAGTGTCATTGAAAGTGTCTTCCAGTGCCTTATAACTGGTGTCCAATTCGGTCACCAAAGTTATGGGGTCAACTATGAACAACTTTTGGCATAAAGATACGGTTTGAGGGTTGGATTTCGGGGGCGGTTGTTGCACTTTGTTTTTTTTGGGGCGCTGGGGATCGTAACCATCCACGGTTTTTTGAAAATTTAGCGGAACCTTTAGATTTTTTTCGAATTGTAAGAACGTCGTCGTTTTTTCTTCTTCTGTTGGAGTGAATTCCCACCTAAGTTATGATATTAAATGGTATATTAAAATAAAATATATTTATTCATATTTAGTTGTTTTTTTGCCGCTAGAGAAACTTTTAAATTAACAGTAGCATTAAATTAAAGCATACGAATTGCACATCATTTTAAAATAAATAAGTAGATAGTGTGTGTATTTTATCTAAGTGATCATGGTGAATTATTGTGTTTTTAATTGGAAATAAAAATCAAAAACTAAATCGTTGCATTTTCATGTTTTGCGAAAGGATTTAATACGGTACGTATATTTGTTGGTGCAGAATTAAGTAATGATAACTTTACCTAATATAATTTATATTTAAGTTTGGATATTTTAAAAATATAATTGTTGTACAAACATAACCTTAAAATCGAATTTTTGTATACAGAGTGAGTTTTAAGTTGACGCGTTCCTTTTAACAGTGTGTAGAAATCAGCTAGACAAATAAATATTTTAAGTAACTTTTTTATCAAAACTCAAAAATAAAAAAGTTAAAGCCCATCAAAGTTTAATTAAATTTTAAGCCGGTCCTGGCTATTGTTAACGAAAAACATAACCATAAAAATATCAAAATAAACAATGCAAAATGTCATATTTGACAACAAACAACCATTTAAATCAAATTGACATTTTGCAATAAAAAATGTCATTATTTACTTAAGTTACAGCATTTGCATTTTGACGACACTCTTCATAAATTAGTAACATTTCCACTAATTCATTATTGCTATAATTATGAACCATTTTTAACAATAATTGAGCCACAAAAAAACTGACATTTTTCATTGCTAAATGTCATTTTGATTTAAATGGTTAAGTTTGTTGTCATAGATGACATTTTGCATTGTTTATTTTGTTATTTTTATTTTTTGTTAACAATAACCAGGATCGGCTCAAAATTTAATTAAATTTGGAAGTTACTTAAAATATTTATTTGTTTATCTGATTTCTACACGCTGTTAAAAGGAACGCGTCAACTTAAAACTCACTCTGTATACAAAAATTCGATTTTAAGGTTATGTTTGTACAACAATTATATTTTTAAAATATCCAAACTTAAATATAAATTACCCTGTATTTAAGTCTCTAAAAAACGCTGACAACTGCAATTTAAAGACAAAATATACCTACGAATTCATGGCAACAAAATATTATATATAATACCGGTTTTTGGTATTTTACTGTTGAGTGGAGACTTTCTTAATCAACGCTTTTAATAATGCTAAATGCTGTTTGAATTAAGACGGCTTGTTTGTTTTATGATTTTTACTGATTTGAAATGTTTACAATTTTCACGTAAATCATTACTAAAATGTGTATTTATTGTATCTATCTCGTTTTTTCCCCGATATCTTTAACATCTGACAGCTGCTTATTATAAGCTGATTCTGGCTATGATAACCGCCACGTGGTGGCGCCACTAGCGATGCTTCTTTAGCGTATAGTTTTAATTAAAAAAATAACAAAAAATGTTGTTACCTTTCAGTCCCTGGGCCAGGCATATAACTGGTGACATTTTTGGCATTGACCAAATGCCTTGTCAAATATAAAATCGTCAACCACTCCAAATCGTAGCTGATCTCAATATTTTCACTTTCATCATGTGGGACATCCAAAATTTGCAAAAACCGCCTTTTCGGCAAACATTTATCCAAAGCTAAAAACCTAGTGGATTTTTTGTCGTCATGTTTGACCAGAGCGGCGAATTTACAGTGCAAATGCGCAGAGAACCAATATTTTGGCTGCAGTAAGTTTAATAGTTCTTCACAGGGACGACTGCCCAGTTTTCCACTGGCAATATCTTCCCTAAAAAAAGAGTTTAAATAAAAAATAACAGTAGGCTGAGACAGCAAATTCAGCGGTGCCAATGTAGTAAAAATAAAACGTTGTATTTTAATTAACAAATTACTTCTTTATTACTTATAAAAGTATCATTAAAAACTAAAAAGATCATAAATAGTAAATAAGTAACAACATAAATTATTAATTTGTTGTTATAATGGCAAAACTAATATTTAAAACTGTCATATTTTTGTGTTTCTTAAGTTGGCAGCACGAAATTTAAAATGAAAATTTTAAAAAGTTCTAAAAATTGTTTTTTGACATTTCCATAAAAAATAAAGTGTAAAAATCAATTTTTAAACCATATCTTTTGTTGCTTAAGTTTGGAAACGAATTTTTGAAACAATCTATGGAAAATAACAATTATATATATGAATTTTTTCCTTATAATCACCCTATTCAGAATCAGCATCTAATTAAGAAACACCCCGTAGATAGAACCCTTAAAAATGGACTAAAAGCTTGACATTTTAAATAACACACCACTTGTATTGGCAATTCTTATGTTGGTAAAAGTGTGATGAAGTAGAGAAAAAGGAGAAATGACAGATAAAGAAATATTAAAAAGGTTAAGAACATTACTTTCAATTATCCCCACAAACTAAAAACTTTACTTACTGAAAAAAAGGCTTAAATCTGATGAGCTGGGCTTCATCACCGTACTCAGTAATCCCAGTAGGCCAGTCATGCGACAAAAATATATCTAGCTCACTAGATAACTGTTTCAATCGAAATATATCGAAATTCCTTATGTGATAAACACTCCTTATAGTGTTATCATTGTATGGTGATTTTTCGTAATGACCTTTCATGTAATCCCGTCCTTTATAGATGCCCGATAATCCTCCAATTCTTACACCGGCTATGTTAATAACGCCTGCATAGCCTAAGTAGTAAATATTTGGGGCCACCCAGCCCCCATAGGGGAGTTCTTGTAAATAATTTGATGCCTCGTGGTTACCACCAATAAATATGGTCAGTATGGGAGCTATCTTTTCACCATTGTAATACCTAAGGAGTTTACCAAATAAATCATTTAATAATTGAATTAAATTAATAAACTTACTTATAAAACGAGCACATTCGGGAATATTTCGGTGGAACGGCCATACAACGAAGATCCTCCTCATTTCTTGTTGATTGAAAATCTCCGCAACATATCAGTAAATCAACCTTGATTTCCTCTTTTTCTTCCAGCAATTTTATGGTGTCGTATATAGTTTCAAGCTCTCCATGAGCACAACCCTCCACCGCTATTTTCATTTCGAAAATACCCTGTTTTAATTTTCAAAACAAGCTAACCTCAAAATGTCACCGTGTAAACAATGGTGCGTTTGAACTACTCGCAGTGTTGCCAACAAGGTCTCTTTAATTTAATTGAAAAAAATACCCAGTTTTAATAAGTCTTTTTTTAATTACCTGATCAATGAAACAAACAGTACATAATTTGAATAAATCAATTATATAATAAAAATAAATAACAACATTCCCGAGGGTCGACAAAGATCCCTAGAACCAAGGAAAAAATTCTACGTTGGCAACACTCACTAATCGTAAAGTTTAAAACAAGCTTATTTACAATAATTGTAGGTATATTGGGGTAGATTTTCATTAATTTACCTGTATTTTTGAAATTAAATTGAATTTATTTGAGGATTAAAGTAATTAAAATACTTTTTCGGATTTATAGATAAACATCACCCCCTCCCAAAATCCATCAGAAGTGCGCAAACGTCAATTATCTCTGCTTTCATTTCCAAACACGCCGCTAACTGGAGCTTGTGTTTGGAAAAGTGTTCGGTAAAATATTAGTAATTACATCAATTTTTAGTGTATAAATAGTGCAAATAATTAAATAAAATGACCACCCAACCTCACAGCAGGAAGAGAGTTTGTTACTATTACGACAGTAAGTTTGTTTATTTATTTACCATATTTGTATGATTAAAATGGTTAAATCACTTCGTTTTAAGCTTTTTTTAAATGTATCTTCGTAATCATCATAAAAAAATGCTTTAAACTTCGCGATTTGTTAAATGTACTGTTTTCGAATCTATAACGCCAGAGTTGAACGCCAAACTTTCTGCACCTTGCCTTCCATCCTTACTTTATCTCGTCGCTGATTGGTCGAATTTAGGCGCGACGTAAAAATGACGCTACTTACTACGCTATCTCGATGGCAAACATGGAGTCTGCCGTTCAATTCTCGGCGGTCACTTTTGTTTGTTGTATTTTTACTATTTTATCGCTAATTATTTACTTAAAGGCGATATCGGTAACTACTATTATGGGCAGGGACACCCCATGAAACCGCACCGCATACGTATGACACATAATTTGTTGTTAAATTATGGGCTCTACAGGAAAATGGAGATTTATGTAAGTTACCGGTTTTTTATTATTTTGTTGATTATAATTAAAATTAATGGCGAAATGAAGGCGTACAGTCTAAATTGTTAAATTTTGTAATTCAAATTATAAGTTATTATTTAGTTTTCTTTACTAAAGCATTTTTAGCCCTTCCCAAGCCTATTTAATAATATTTTGTATAATTCTTCTACCTGTTTTGTAAATTTTTTTACCTGTAAATTTGTCAAATTTTATAAAAATAATAAATGTACGCTTTTAATGAAATAAATGCAGATATTCTGTAACCTTTGATTCAATTATATCAAATTATTAGTTTTATCTAAGTATATAGATACACTATTGTATTAAATGTGGAAGTAGCTAACTCCGCTCGTGCATAATATACTATAATGTTATTCTTTATGAAACAACGTTATAACATAAAAACAAAAATATTAACATTAAATTGACACACACAGGCTAAATGACTTGCATTTTTAAGCATTCTCCAAACACAACATACATATCATAATACTCAGTGAGTACTAATCACCAAAGAAATACATATAAATATTGACCAGAAATGCTATGATAGAATTTAATTTTGAATTTTAACTGTCAATCATTGTCTGTGGTGTGATTTCCACAGATAACAAATTTATATGCAACATGATATTAATACAGACTTTATTTCAAGTTTTTAAATTTGGATTTTATATGTGTTGTACTTTTAAGTGTTTTTTAATATTTTTTAGATTTTAAAGTTTATTTTAAATTATATTCTGTTATCATATAATAGCTTAACGTATTCTTATTGTAATTACATTTCCGCACTGTCAAACAAAATATACAAAAAAAAATATGACAAATTTATAGAAAATATGTTGGGAAAATATCATTAAAAAAACTCATCTCGAATAAAAAAATTGCATTGTAAAACAAATATTAGAAATATTCCCCAACACCAAAATAAAACATAAAAGGGCTTAAAGTACTTTTCGCTAACGATGTTGGCATCTTCAGAAGCGAAGTGTAACTAAATCTAAATGCTAAATCCACCATATTTATAATAATTATAAGCCAAGGTTGACAAACTAAGAGTTCCCAAACAGGATTTTAAGTTTAAATAACTACAAATTTACTACCAAGTATTTTTTACGGTTAACCAAAACGGTTTTATAACGGTATAGATACGAAAAATTACCAAATTTGGGGAATGGTTTATTTCGTTATTTTACCTACAAATAACCTTTTTGATCTACTAAGAGAATAACGTAATAAAAACATTATAAATACCACAAGTTTACGTAAAAATAACGCTATAATTACTAACTGTTTGCTCTCTCTTTCTAAAACATTGACATTCGTAATTTCTTTGTTCTTTTAATGTATATTTTACAAAATGGTACTTACAAAGTAATAAAGGCCACCCTAGAGTAAAATTAAAAAATATAACTTAAATTCTCAAAATTAATAATATTTTGCATTAAAACTCAAACGTATATTATTTTATTGATAAAAATAGGCACAATACATCTTAAAAATTATATGCCCTCTGCTTGGGTAAAAATTCAACAAAACTTAAAACCTACAAAATTTTATAAAAACTTTTAAAAATCATTTAGTTTTAATTATTTTTTAATAACTAAAATTTTCCTTATTATATTTTAGAATAGTAGATTATGTCATAAGGAGTAGAAGTGCCTCTTTTTGTGGTGAGTACAGATATTGACAGCCGAAATGTAGCTGAGGCAGGCAACTGTACGAAGCACAAAAAGAGCTTCTACTTCAAATAACATACATACTATTTTTTTTCGTAATATAAATAGGATAAGCAATAGAATTATTTTATTTACTCATAACTCATGTGGGATAAAATTTTGGCTAAATGCATTAGAAATTATTGATAAAAACTAAAAAAACTTATAACCCTTACCGATAAATATCCGAAACTAAAAATAAATATTGCTCTGTCAAAATGCTGCGCTTGAATTAATTTTTACGTACTGACATTTGTTTGGAGGGGTTGCCTAAAAGGGGCTGAAGTGTGTTTTTGTGTTGGGGAATATTTCTTATCACCTAAGTAAAATTGCATTGTGTACACACGCCTAAAAAACTGTATTTGTAATTTTTGCGTTTGATGTTCATCTTTGCGAAATGTTGAATCTTAAGTATCTCTCCTGTTTAAAAACTCAACAATCGCGGTGTATTTCCAGCGTCCGCACAAGGCTACCGCCGAGGAGATGACGAAATTCCACTCGGACGACTACATCCGATTCTTGCGGTCCATCAGACCCGACAACATGTCCGAATACAACAAGCAAATGCAACGCTTCAACGTCGGCGAAGACTGCCCCGTGTTCGACGGCCTCTACGAGTTCTGCCAGCTGTCCGCCGGCGGTTCAGTGGCGGCGGCTGTCAAATTAAACAAGCAGGCGTCGGAGATCTGCATCAACTGGGGCGGCGGGTTGCACCACGCGAAAAAATCCGAAGCGTCGGGCTTCTGCTACGTCAACGACATCGTCTTGGGCATTCTGGAGTTGTTGAAGTACCACCAGAGGGTGCTGTACATCGATATTGATGTGCATCACGGTGACGGGGTGGAGGAGGCCTTCTACACTACCGACAGGGTTATGACGGTGTCGTTCCACAAGTACGGCGAGTATTTCCCGGGTACGGGGGATTTAAGGGACATAGGCGCCGGTAAGGGTAAATACTACGCCGTGAACATACCGCTGAGGGACGGTATGGACGACGAGGCGTACGAGAGCATCTTCGTGCCGATAATCAGCAAGGTGATGGAGACTTTCCAGCCCAGCGCCGTGGTTCTGCAATGCGGGGCGGATTCCCTCACGGGGGACCGTCTGGGGTGCTTCAACCTCACGGTAAGAGGGCACGGGAAGTGCGTCGAGTTCGTGAAAAAGTACAACCTGCCGTTCATGATGGTGGGCGGGGGCGGGTACACGATCCGCAACGTGTCGCGCGCGTGGACTTACGAAACTTCAGTGGCTCTAGGGGTCGAGATCGCGAACGAGTTGCCCTACAACGACTACTTCGAGTACTTCTCGCCCGACTTCAAGCTGCACATCAGCCCCAGCAATATGGCCAATCAGAACACTCCCGAGTACTTGGAGAAGATCAAGACGAGGTTGTTCGAGAACCTCAGGATGTTGCCGCACGCCCCCGGCGTCCAAGTCACCGCGATCCCCGAAGATGCCATGAACGATGACTCCGATAACGAAGACAAGGTTTGTTGTTCTACTTTCTCGTTTTTCCTTTGCAGGTGGAAGAAGTTGAAGTTATTTTCAACAATCATATCGTGATTGTGTTTTAATTTACTCCGTTTCCCGATACACAAAAAGCTCTATGCTGATGCGCATGTTACAGCCAGAGTTGAGGTTTCAATTAAAATTATGGGTAATGTGTTTTCTTACTACCTCGACTCAAAATACGTTGTTTCGTCCCCGATTCCACGGCAGAAAGTTTACGTTTCTTGCATTGGTCAAGCTATACGCGCACACTCTAATAGCGGGAGTAAAAATTTTTTAGTCGTGTGCTTAACATTCAAATTTCGTACTGCCAACATGAGAAACACAAAAATATGACAGTTTTAAACATAATTTTGCAATTATAACAACAAATAAACAATTTATGTTTTTACTTTTTTACTTTTCATGTTGTTTTAAGTGTTTAATGGTACTTTTATTTGTTATAAAGTAGTAATTTGTTAATTAAAATACAACCTTTTATTTTTACTGTAGGTATTGGCACCGCTGAATTCACGGCCTACTGTTATTTATTTATCAACCTCTTCAAATGGAGATAGGTACATAAATACACATTTAATTTTTTCCCGTATTTTCGACCGGGTTGTATTTTCGGCCGAGGTAGTAAGAAAAATAGTATACACTACACGGGCAGAAAGTGTGAGAGCCCTGAACTGCGTGCCATGATGCCCTCAGCTTCCCATCAGGCATCATGGCACGCAGTGCAGGAATCTCACACTTTCTGCCCTTGTAGTGTAATATACTATTAATTTTCATTATGCATTTCTTCCTTTTTAATAAAAATTAAGTCAATGAGTAATGTATTCTTTTTTACATTACTAATTTTTAGAGATGGGAATCGGAAAGTTTCCATTTTAAGGAAACTTTCCGTTTTGGAAAGTTTCCAATTGGGAATTTATTTTCATTTTGAAAGTTTCTTTTAAGCTACCGGAAACATTCCTTGGAAACTTTCCTTGTTTTTTTCATTTAAATGTCAATTGTTTAACCGCTGATTTTCGTCAAGGCCATGATACAAGGCCAAAAACTTTGAATAAGAATTTAATTTGTGTTAATTTAAAGCAGAAGAAGAAGTATAAATAATGTAAGTTATGTTACATAACCTCAATGATTATTATTCAGCATCAGCTGTTGATGATGTTGATGATCAACACAAAAAACTTTTTTAAAAAAAAGGTAAACAAAATAAATACAATAAACAAAGTTAAAATCATTCTTACATTTTTGTTGTTTATTTATAAGCATAGCACAATGCCAAGAGAAAAATCTAGTGTTTGGAATTATTACAAAATAGTGCAAAAAAACAAAAAAGACCATGCTCAAAGCAAGATCTGTAAGAAAATCTATGTCGTTAATGCAACCAAAAATTTGACAAAAAGTTAATGTGTTATATATTTTTGCAAATCCCTGGCATAAAAAAAATATTTTCGCAATAAAAAATTTTTTTTTGAAACTTTCGGAAAATTTCGGGAATTTTCGATGGAAAGTTTCCGGGAATTTTCGTCAAATGGGAATTTTCCCATCTCTACTAATTTTAATTTCTAATGAGTATTTTGAAATTTTCAATTACAATTTTTTATGTTAATGAGTACTCACTGTACAGTACTAATTTTTTTATTTTTAATGAGAAATGAATGAATTAATGAAGATATTTTTATTGCATGACACATTTTTTCAATTTTTGTTTTGAATTGGTTTTTAACCAGTAACAGACGTTCAAAATTAATTATTCGTTCATACCATCGCGGATTCAATACTTTTTTTAGTTTACGTCGCGTTCCCACCAAATTATCATAATCCCACTATCAACCCCGCCTTAAAATTTGTCGGTAGAAGTTTTTAAACTTTTAAAACATAAAAAATTTGCAAGAAAATCGAAGAATACAGTTTAAAAATTAAGATTTTTTAACTCATATTTGCGTGAAAATATGCTTTGAATAATTTTGATGCACGAAAATTTTAAGACATAAAATTTCAATTTGGACCATTATTAAAGAAATTAGCATAAAAAACAAATAAACGCGATTGTTTTCAAAATGTAATATCAAACTTTACTAGAAAGGGTACTTAAAAAAAACAAAAATAAAAGAAATCGAAAATCAACATTTTTTAAACTGTCAGAAAAAAATCACCCCATTAACCCTACCCTGATCATTCTTACTGATGTAATGGGTAATGTCTTTCGTTACACTCATTAATTTTTTAATGTGTAATGAAAATATTTTTCATTATTTTTTTAAAGATTAATATACTCAAACTACATTACCATTAAAAGAACAAATGATTGCATTATTTTTGCAACTCTGGTTATAGCTATCTCTGTCGCACCGTGTGACGTCATGTGCGAACCATAAGTTGGCGGGTAATTGGGTTGGAATGTTATTTGCACTGCAAATTCACGGCATATTCGAAAATTTATAAATATAGGGACGACCTGGGTGCAATTGATAAAATAAATGTTAAGGGAAAGTTAAAATGGCAGCAAGCGCTTTTAATACTTATTTAACATTTTAAGCAACAATTAATTTCCTACCGGTATATTTTGAAAAATATTAATATGAAGGTATACCTTCATATTAATATTTTTCAAAATATTTTTTATTTAATTGAATAGACCGAATTTTCCATTTTTTTAATGTGAAAGGTAACAAAATTATAAAAATGCATTTATACATGTAATTATAACTCACGCCCGCTTTAATATGTCAAAAGTAAAAAAAACTGCTTTTTTTACTTGTGACACTTTTAACGCGTGTTTCAGATCCAATGGTGTTTTAGTTTTTATTATTAGGGGCCGTTCATTAATTACGTGAGACAATTTTTGCGATTTTTCGACCCCCCCCCTCCCCTTGGTGAGATGTCGTGAGATTTTGCTCGACCCCCTCCCCCCCCCTTAATCTCACGTGAGATTTTTTTAAATGCATGGTTTTAATGTAAATAAGTTAATCTGTGCTTGATTCCATTAGATTTATTAAAAAAAACAATTTGCTTATATTTGTTTACTTAACTCTTAACACTCTTTCTTTCGGAAAAAAAATTACGTGATATTTGCCGAGACCCCCCCTCCCCCCACGTGAGATTTGGTGAGGTTTGGCTCGACCCCCTCCCCCCCTAAACACCTCACGTAATTAATGAACGGCCCCTTAGTATGAACTTATGCAAGCTGTAAACAAATATGAGGTTAGGATAAAAGTTACTATAAGTACCTAACGGGAAATTGGGTATAGGGTATTTCCACGAAACCTTACCCCACCTTGACAAAAAATCAGTTGTGTTATTTAACAAAATAACAACTATATCTGAAGTCAAATAGTTTAATTGCGACGTAATTTATAACCTTAAAATATTCGTACATTGTGACGCTAAGAAGCTAACATTAAGGATAAAAACGTTCAATACTCGATAAAATGTTCAAATTTCGCACCCGTTACATTTTGAGAAAATTTTATAACATAAAGTATACAATATTTGTGCATTTAAATACGTTCTTGTTTAAGGCATTTGCCGATTTTCTAAGGTCGCGCCCGTTACTCTATTCATGACGTTATAAAAGGTTTTCTATACAAGTTTTTATTGACATTTTTTATACTATTTTTTTATATTAACGTATCTTGATATATATGAACAAACACTTTATTATCATGAAAAAACTCAGTTTTAGTGTCGCACCCGTTACAATGGAAATACCCTATACCAAAAATTGCCTTTACTTACCGTTTTCATTTTATCCTTTCTCTTGCATGCATTCATCCACTGTGCTGCCAGATCTTTATTTTTTGGAAATCGAAAATATTTAATGTTAAGTTAGGTTCTGCTCATATTTCTGCTGTCTGCTACAGTACAGCCCGGCATATTTAAAAAAACACAATAATATCGAAAAAAACTCAAAGAAATCGTAGTAAAACACCCGTGCATAGCGCATGCCTATGCAAAACTGTTTGTAACATTTGAATCTGGTTCGCACGCGACGTCACTTGCGCGTATTCGACGAGTTTTCGTTTCATAACCAGCTGTTGTATGAAATATGGACTTCATGGTGTTATTGTCCGTTAGGTTGACAAAGACGAACGCCTTCCACAAAAAGACCTCGACAAGCGGATAGTGCCCGAAAACGAATTCTCGGACAGCGAGGACGAGGGCGAGGGCGGTCGCAGGGACCAAAGAAGCTACAAAGGCAGAAAGCGACCTCGATTAGATAAAGGAGAAAACAAAGAGACCGATGATAAGATCAAGGACGAAGTCAAATCCGAAAAAGGTAGGTAACGAACCTCTTTATCACATAATTATTGCGCCAATATCAAACATCTCGTCATTATAATTTTGTTGTTCATGGCTTTGAATTGAAACGAATTATTTTACAGTGGAACAAGGAGGGTAGATGAAGTGGTAAAATAGGTGTGTATTAAAGAAAACCAAAAACACCTTTTTGTTGTTGTTTTTAGCCTTTAAATTTTTTTATTTATTTTGAATGCGCTAGTCAACAATACTAATAATATAATTAGTTTTATTTACTATTTTATATTATTTAATTTAATTTTAATTCCCAATTTTTATAGATGATTTTTGTCCAGTCCTTTAAGTTCCACAAGCACAAGTTTAATGAAAGTATTTTGTAATATTTTTTTTATTCTTAGCCTTCATCTCATTGTTTATTTTATTGTTTACCATTTGCACGTAAACCTAGATAGACAGATATAAAAATAAAACATCAAAATGGTATATTGTTGAACTTTCTTCTAGGAGATGACGAAAAATCCGTCTCGGACGATACCAAAAAAGAGTCGGGACCAACCCCATGACAAAATCTCGGCGGTTCTTACAAACATAAGTGAAATTTGAGTAAAATCAAATTAATTTAAAAACTAATTTTTGAAAAAGACTTTTTTTATATTCAATAAAAGTATGGTCTCCCAATTCCTCGAGGCGTGCATTTAACCTGTGATTTGTTTGACTGGAAGGATGTAAAATTGAGTGTGTCCTATTTTGTGTAATTTTCTGTCTGTATCATGCAGTATTGTAGCAAGTCCAATATAATATTCTTTTTAGGAATATTGTTTATTATTTAATAAAAAACGTAATATTTATATAACTGATTGTTTTATTTTTTATAATCAGTCTTATATTTCATCTCCCCACTTTTGAATATAAGGTAAGTAGTAAAAATGTAGAAAATGTTTTATAATACGTCTTATATTTCCCCACTTTTAAATGTAAGGTAAGTAAGTGTATTTAAAAAAACATTTTTTATAGACGATAAAAATGATTATCAATAAAACGACGTTTTTGAAAAAAATGGCGTAGAAAACAGTGGCGGCTCGTGATCTATCATAAAGAAGGTTCACAAACTGCTACAGTTCTCGACCTCTAGACTGAAGAAATGGTTTCGCACAATGGGACAAACATTTGCCCAATTTCTTATACTCGTACTCATAAAAGGCATTTTTAACTATAAAACTTATCTATGAACAAAAACTGCGTTTAAAAGGTTCTTAAAAAATACAAAGTAAATTTAATGGTTTTATTTTAATTTTTCTTCACATAACATTTACATATTTAAGTCAGTCTTGATTATTTTTTTTTAATCCAAGGATAAAACACTTTCCACACTGGATCTATTTCGTTCTGGTAATCTTGGTCCACCTAAATAACTTATAGGATTACCAAACTTTCTTTGCGTCGGGTTTAAAAATTCCGGTCGTAAGTTTTTTTTGTTAAATCTGAACGCAGATTCGTTTTTGGGTTTGCCTGAAAAAGTTATATATAGATGGAAGCAATAAAATAAAAGTTAATATTTCTTACCATTGGCTTGGGGTGTGCCATTTTCTTTGGGAGATTCGGTTTCATCGTTGGTATCATGTATAGTTCCGTTCTAATTTAAATGGAATTTTGATTAAAATTTTGAATTAATTTCGAATGTATTAATATGAAATTTTATGCCAATTGTTAAACCCACGATGTTTTGTTGGAAAATGAAAAATGGTTTGATTGATTTAATGTGTAATTGTAAAATTATCTATTTGAGCTAATCAGTCAATGCATAATTTACAAGGTATAAGCTACATATTTAATTTTATTATTTTATGTAAAAATATTTTGTATAAAATCAGTTTTACTGTAAAACTAAAAGCAGTATTTTAAATAACAAAATATCCTCACCTATGCACAAATCTTAACTATTTTCGTATACGGCTTTTATTTACAGTTTCCTAATATTTTGTAAAAGCATTTATTTCTTTATAAAGTATCTAAAAGAATATTTTCTAAACTTAAACTAAAATTGCAATTTGATCCTTTTAATCTCACTGTTTTCGTAGTCATTAAAAATTAAAAATATCTAATGACTTTTTTAATTAAAGTTATTAAAAAAAATTACTGTAACCACTAAAATTATTCTTAATCGTCCATTAACTCAACACTTATATTTATGAGAGGCTTCCTACTTCCACTGTTGCCATTTCGTCGATCATGAACGGCAGTGGCGTAGACAGGGGGTTGCTGTGAGGGGGCGGACATCTAGATCTCGAACGCATTGGCGGAGTGGGCGGGGGAACCTAAATTTCACGAGTTTTTTTTCTTTTAAAAATCGTGCAAAAATCTAACATTTACCATGCTCGAGAACAAGATGCTTAATTTAGAAATATATTAATAGAGAAAGGATCATTTTTAACCATCACATACTTTTAGAATAAATTGTTATGAAAGAAATGTTTTTTTTTACATTGAAACCAGGAATTGCTAGTACCTTTTATAAAATAAGCAAAATATGAATTAAATGAATGAATCATAAAGGCTAAAAAAAATTTCTGGAATAATGAAGGAATATGATATAGGTGAAATGAAATTCCAAATGAAAAATGTTAAAAACTTTATTTCTAAATGAATTGTACATGCTGTTTCATGCAAGCTCTAAATTCTAGGTAAATAAGTTAATATTTCTTGAGAACAAATCGAGCAAATTGATTCCTTCCCAATTTTAACTATTGACTGCAGCGCTAACATGCTATGTACTGCTAAATATTTACAAGCCATTCGCACCCAAAAAAATCATCTATAACTGAACTCAACCATGCTGAACAATCGTTTGATCGTCGTTATCGTCGACATATAACGATTTTCTTTCATTCTCGAATAACGTTAGTTCGCTAAATGTAGCTAACGGCGGTTGTTTATCTAAGTTACTTACTATTTTTTTATTCTCTTCATCGTCTGTATCGCTATCGTCCATCTCGTCTTCGTTTTCTTCCGGCATTGGGGAAAGAAGCTCTTCGTTTTCGTTCGGAGGGTCCCAAGCTAACTCACTTGCACTGTCTATGGAAATAAATGAAGTTGCTTTACCTACGCACTCTTGTTTTGTTATTTGTTACCTCTAAAACTGATTCGCTTCTCCCTTTTACTGTCGGCCCTTTTGATTTTCTTCAGTGGTATTTCTTCGGTGACAGGCGCTTCTTCAGCAGGCGGGTCAGTCTTCAATTTGCCGTTTCCGTTCACCAGCTTTTCCACTTTTTCTTCGGTTGGTACTTTGCCATTCTGGATCACTTTCGGCTTCTCCGTTTCTTCCGGCAACTAAAAAAATCAATGAATTTAATTATGATTTTTATACATATTTAAAACTTCACTAACTGGTTTTTGGTTCTCCTGCTGCATGATAGCAGCTTGCTGCTTAGACAGCAGGATGTTGTTGTCTGTTTCTAGTTCTTTGCGTTCCTTGTATCTTTTATCGGTTAAGTATAGGTGATAACTACCAACTACTATAACGAACAAAAAGAAACTAGCAAGAACTATAACTATTATTTCCTCGTATCTCTCCTCTTCCTCGTCATCTGTCGAATACTGGGCTGTGTATAAAATTCTTTGAGGGGCATCTTGAACCCAAGTCTTATCTTTACCCTGAAATGTGTCGGAATGAAAATGGTCTTTTGTAGCTCAATGATTGTTATTACGTGTGTTATGTTAAGATTTGTGGGTCCAGGATTTTTGGAGTGTAGCACATCGAAATCTGAGCTGCATTGAGCACTTCTCACTCCTTGAGGATTGGAGACATTCACTTTTTCAGCCCCATCTTTCTTGAACAACATGTACTCGTCCAACGGTTTCATTATTTGATCGTTTATCTCAATGAAGATGTCTGAAAAAGAAACCCTAAACAAAAACTGCCAAAGTATTGTTTCTTTTCTTACTTGACAGACATCCACTGTAGAACTTGTAAATAGCAAATCTGGGGTCTGCGGTGTTATGTCCGCCGATCTGCACATCATTTGCACCAGTCTCCGGAACATTTGTGAAAGTTTGCGCTGGTATCTGGTACATTGGAATTACTTCTCTATCGATTAGTAATTCGGATTCGTTCTCGGTGCGTCTGTAGTACACTGAATGACGGGCTCCGTTTATAAAACTCTTTGAAGAAACGGTTGCGGAGTATACTTCCCCTTCGCGGTCTTCTTGCACTATGAGAAAACCCTCCAAAGTTAGAGTTACCAGCAGATAGTAGCTGCGGCTAAAAAGAGTTATCAAATGACAAATTTGTTATTTTCAATAACTATCTAGCAGACTTGGTTCCCTAACTTTCTTAATAGGTTTAAGGTTGTCAATATATGAACTTCATCAAGTATATGTTGGGCAACACTCGATTTCTCTGTCCTACCAAATCTAGCATGGGCCGTTTAGTTTTCCAACATATTCCTTGTCACAATCTTGACAGTCTATATCGTAGATTCCCGACTTTTCAATCTTAAGAATATTATCTTTTGGGTTGCCTAAAAGGGTCTGAAGTGTGTTACTGCTTGAACTCGAAGCAATTTTAAAGTCAAGTTTTCGAAAAATCTTAAAAATTGCTTTTAGTTCAAGCAGTAACACACTTCAGACGCTTTTAGGCAACCCAAAAGATAAGATTCCTAAAATTGAAAAGTCAGGGATCTACGAAATAAACTATCAAGGTTGTGACAAGAAATATGTTGGACAAACTAAACGATCCATCCAAGTAACCTTAAGGTTCAGAGGTGTTTTGTGGTGTTGGGAGTTATTTCTAATATTTTTCGAGCTAAGTACTTACTTGTTCTCTGTTTGCAACAAAAGCAAAATGGTGTTCTTTTGCTTTTCGTCCATGCTAGAAAAGGCCAATTGAATTTTTACGTATTCCACTGTCCCGTTGAGGACGTAGGTCCTCCATAACATGGACTCTCCGCTGAAATCGGCCCCCTTTTCGTCCTTACAAAACGGACCGTAGTAACTCGTGTGCTCGCAATCGCAGGAGTGATCCTGCTCCCTGAAATTCTCGATGCAGATCCCTCCATGCTTGCAAGGCTCCTCATCGCATTTCATTTGACATTTTGGAATCACGCCTAGAAAAGAATTATAGTTTTTTAAATTCAGACGACAGATTAAAGCATTATAAACGACCTTCACGCGTCGCATTAAATAAAGGAAGCACTCTTCCTATTTACTTAAAAATAGAACAACAATCTCCCACGCGTGAGGAAGAGTATCATTCTCGCTTACCTGTGTCATCTTTTTTTATTTTCGAGGGAAGATCTATTAAAGTTTCGCCGATTTGAAGACCTCTCAAACAACCGACGTAACCTGGTAACTCGGCTGGAAAACTCGACACTTTTACTAGCGTTTCGGGATCGTATCCTCCTACGTTGAGTTGAAAATATTCGGTAGGAGGCGCTGGTGGACGTTGGGGGGCCAAAAATTCAGCCTCAGGATTTGCCCATGGTTTATGTGAATACTCCTCTAAAAGCAGCACTCCAAAGGGTATGGTTTTGTTCTTCTCGTTCACGTGTACGGTGGTTCTGTTTTTGTGTCTCTCAATTGCGATCTGTATGGGTTTGCTTGAATTCAGTTTGGAGTAATTTACGGTGGCGTTATGGATCTTGTTCCCATAATTAAATGAAAACACCACCTGCGTTCCGTTTGTTATGTAAAGATGGACGAAGTTGTTGAGGTTGTCATTGGCGTAAAATATCGAAGCCACGGTATCGTATGTCCTCAGATTTACCAAGATTTGTTTTTGGAGGATATCGCGAAGAACGATTTTTTCTGTACTTAGGTCTGTGCTTAGGAAATTCCTTCGTAAGAAGGACTCTGGGTGGGTGAAAGTAATAGCGTTTGTATTTATATCTAAAAATTGAAAACAAATACATATTTAGATGGTCTTATCTTATGTCGACAAAAACGAAACACTTACCAATGTTATCGTTTTTATTTAAAACTGTGATAAATTCCGTATAACGCGTAAACACCGAACTTGCTTGAAAAAGCAAAATAAAAAACGCTAATCTATACATACTTCTAATATTTTAACCACAAACGTTACCGTTGTTTCAATTAATAAAACAGATAAACTGATCCTAAAGCAAGGAGGTCAAAATTTCATATGATAACGTATTTATTTTAAGATAACATTTTGTAATAATCCGTATTTACCTTGTAGCAATAGTTTTTAGTACTCACTTTCTTGGCAAAATTCTCCGTTGTACGCCCATGGGTTCGGGCATATGCACTCAAAAGTGCTCCAAAGCTCCTTACATTGAGCGCCATTTTGGCAAGGATTCGGTACACAGGATGGTTTACAATCCTTTATAATTTCACTTAAATGGACACTCATGTAACTGTAGATGTCAAGAATCTCTTCGTTCACCACTAAACCTCTAAAGCAACCTATTAGGCCTTGATGAACGGAAGATTTTGCGTCCAGTAGGTTTCTGAAAGACGTTTTAGTGATTTTAAAAAACATTTAAAAAGTTCTCTTACGAAGGGGCTCCTCCAATGAACATCGAGCCTTCAAAAGGTCCAAACTCTTCTTCAGGCTTCAAATTCTCCATTTGACTGTCTTCATTTATCATAAATCGTACGTGGTATTTGTTGTAGTCTATCCAAAGTTTGTGCCATTCTCCACCGTTCAGTCTTCTTCTGGAAACTATAACCAACTCCTTTGACACGCCAGTGTTCAGAGTGAAATTGAAAGTCAGCTGGAAATCTAGGAAATCAATGTTTATATATTTTAAATTTACTACTTGATATATTACCGCTGGTTAAAGCAACCATAAAACTCGGATAATTCGGCCTTATCGGTGGTTGATACAGCAAAATCGCTTTTTTTCCTGTGGTTCTAAAGGAGAAGGCCAAATCTCCTTTCCTCCATCCAGGCACTTCAATGTAAGACTGGCTCGTGGTAAAAGTCACCACGAAACGTTGTGTATCTGAAAATACCCATATCACCTCAATTACACTCCTCCAGAACCATTTATCCATACATCTCACTACTGTTATATGGTAGTAGTCTTATATAAGGCTTACTTGTTTCGACGCACTCCAGGGCCCCCAGGGTGATCCTGCCGACGGCGTCTTCCGGTAGATCCGGTTGCTGCAGGAACACCATCTCGGTTATACCGAGGCTGTTGGTGGCGGTGTAGTGACCCTCGTCGGTATTCCATTTGTCGTCGTTGATGTCGTCGCAGTTGCACCATTGCGACGGCGTCTCGCATTTTTTGCCCACGGAACACGGGCAAGTGCCCCTACAAAGCTTTAGTTATCATTTGGAAACTTTTAAATTGAAAGCTAAGGCTTGGGTTGGATCATAGAGGTTTTTCTATGGGTTGGATTAAGGTCATCTATGGGTGAAGGTTAACTTGAAACTTTTAAATATCTCAGAAAATAGGCATTTTACGAAAAAAATTTTAAAATAAAAATTAATGAATTCGAGGGGTAAAATAAATTAGTATAAAAATATTCCTCATACTCTCATTCTTATAGGGAGAACATGGGCTAACTTTAAAGTTTTTTTTTTAATTAAATTGCAGATTTAACTAAAACCACTTTTTTTAAGGTAAAATTTTGTAGTGATTCCAAAAATAATAGTAGTTTTTCTGGTTTAGCTCTAGATTTCGGGTTATGCATGAAATCTAGCAAAAATGCACTGAATATTCAATCACAAATATGCAGCTAAAATTTTATTTGATATCAAATCAATCCCAAATCTTAATAGCTGTAAGGACTACAGTTTAATACAAATTTTAAGGTGTAAAGCTCCTAAATCGCATTAGTGGTTTTGTCACTATGACGAAAAATACGTCAGAAAAAATCATTATTTTCCGATTTTTTTCAATTTTTTCAACTTTGGTCCACTGTATATCAAAAAATATTTTGAAATATAAAAAGTTAGTCCCCCTATATTCAGCATAAGTACGTCAATATATGATGAGATTTAGATTATGTACGGTACATTTTTTGAAGCAATGAAAAATGTTATCATTTATAATATTACAATTTTTTTTAGATTTAATAAGGGAAAAAAATGATCAAAACCGTTTTTTTTTAGTTTTTTGTTATTTATTTATTAAAATTCTCTAGAATATAGGGGGGCCAACTTTTTATATTTCAAATTGTTTTTTATTTACATCGGACCAAAGTTGATTTTTTTTAATTCAGAAAAAAACGATTTTTTTACCTGTTTTTGTTCTTAACGACCAAACCACTAATGTAAGTTTTACACCTTAAAATTTTTATTACACTTTCCTTCTTATAGCTATAAACATTTGGGATTATGTTAATATTAAATAACAATTTAAGCTGAAAATTTGTGATTTAATGTTCCGTAACATTGCATTTTTTCGAGATTTCATGCGAATCTCGAAATTTAGAGCTAAGCCAGGAAAACCGCTATGATTTTCTGAATCAGCACAAAATTTTACCTTAGAAAAAGTAGTTTTGGTTCAATGAGGAAATTCTTGTAAACTAGAGTAATTTTTCAATAAAAATATAAAAGTAATACAGCGCCATAGTTTACAAATATAAACAAATGTTTTAGACAAAATCTCCCTATTTTTAGGATGAGAGTATGGGGAATATATTTGGTACTAATTTATTTACCCCTCGAATCATTTAATTTGTATTTTAAATTTTTTTTGTAAAATGCCTATATACTAAGATATTTCAAAGTTTCAAGTTAAAAGACTATATTATGTAGTATGATGATAATCAGGTAATATCAATCATAAATCATATTCGTTAAAATAGATATCTACATTAGGGTGTTTCAAAAAAACCTTTTTTTTGTTTTTTTTTCTCGGAACCACGCTCGAAAGTTTCGTATAGATATAAAAATGAGCCTGTGAAAAAATGAGCTCTTAATTTCAAAATTAAGATGTTCCGCATCGCACTTTTAGATTTTCCATAAGAATAAGATAGGAAAAATTATTTTTGTAACTAAAGAACAATAGGTCGTACTTTAAAGTACTGTAAAGTAAAGTATATTTTTGTAGAGAATTGAACGCTCTACAAAAAAGGTTTCTTATGATTTTTTGATAAATTTGATCCTTCTAAAGAAATTTAAGGTCAAAGTTCAAATTATACAAAATTTTTGGGTTTTTTTAACTTATTTGGCGAGTCTGCCCGACTCATTTAAAAAATTTTGAAATATTTTTGTAGAGAATTGAACGCTGTTTTTCCGAACTTCCAGAGCTCAAACACAATATTTCGGTTGGTTTTTAGCACTTTGAATTAAAAAATCCAGAAAAAATCCGAGAAAACGACTAAATTGACGGTTAATTTCACTTTAACCTTGAATAACTTTTAACCAAGTTTACTTACCGAAAAATGACTCTAGACCTTTTTTGTAGAGCGTTCAATTCTCTACAAAAATATTTCAAATTTTTTTAAATGAGTCGGGTAGTTAAAAAACACAAAAATTTCGTATAATTTGAACTTTGACCTTAAATTTGTTTAGAAGGATCAAATTTATCAAAAAATCATAAAAAACCTTTTTTGTAGAGCGTTCAATTCTCTACAAAAATATGTCAAGAACTTTATAGTACGACTTATTGTTCGTTAGTTACAAAAATAAATAGAAACAAAAATAATTTTTCCCATGTTATTCTTATGGAAAATCGAAAAGTGCGATGCGGAGCATCTTAATTTTGAAATTAAGAGCTCATTTTTTCACAGGCTCATTTTTATATCTAGACGAAACTTTTGAGCGTGGTTCCGAGAAAAAAAAAAAAAAAGGTTTTTTTGAAACACCCTAATCTACATACTTGTTGTTTCTAATTAATAATGGATAAATATTAATATAAGTTATTTTTTTATAAAATATTTACGTTAAAAATAATATTTATAATTTATTACCTAATTAAATATTGTAATTATTATTTCAAAAGCTTTGTAAACAATTTTCCATTTTAATATCAAAATAAATTATGACCCTATATACATATATTTAACTGGAATTTTTAATTAAGGCTTTGAATTTTCCATTGCAATTAAAATGAATTTTAAATTTGGCCTTAATTTTTTATAAAGTAAATTATTTTATAATTTCGTGATTTTACATTTACTACTTACCTAATTACAGGATTAGGTTGGTATACCATTTTTATTTACTAAATGCATTTTTAATAAGCAAATTTAAAAAAAAATCAATCAAATTTAATTGTGATATAAAACGTTGAAAAACCTCATTTAATAATAATTATATACATAGATGTTAATAATGAGTAACCAACTATACAAAATTTAATATGAACTTGACATTATACTTTCAAGGTTGACTTTATTGTGCTAATACATTTATTTACGTTTTCTTTTGCTACTCTACATACGTATTAGACTGGGCCAAAAAAATCGACTTTTTTTTTTGGATAGTATATCGAAAATATTGTTTGGGGTGACAAAAAAAAATTATGGTGAAAGTTTGAGTCCATAATATTAATATTAAGAGGTCCATCATCGCAATTTTGGATTTTTTTTTCCTGAGCGAGTTTTTGTCTCAGAACTGCCAAATCATTGAGTTTAACAAAATTGACTTGAGAATATTTTTTGAAGAAAATTGAATGCTCTACAAAAAAGGTTTGATTGGAATTTTTCGTCAGATGAACCCTTTTCTTACAATCATGCCTTAAAAATTGGTATAGTTTTACAATTTGATCTTTTAACTTTGGAATTTTGTAATTCAAGTAAAAATCAGTACCCTGAAAAAAAACGATAAATATTCTTATGGGAAATCAAATGCTCTACAAAAAAAAGTCTTTTATCATTTTTGGCTAAATTCACCCCATCAAAAGTTATTCAAGGTTAAATTTGAAGTCAAAACGAAATTTTAACCTTGAATAACTTTTGATTGAGTGAATTTAGCCAAAAATGTTAGGAGGCTTTTTTTGTAAAGCCTTTGATTTCCCATAAGAATATTTATCGGTTTTTTATGGGTACTGGTTTTTACATGAGTTACAAAATTCCAATTTAAAAGATCAAAATGTAAAACTATACCAATTTTTAAGGCATGATTTTAAGGAAACGGTTCATCTGACGGAAAATTTCACTTTAACCTTTTTTGTAGAGCATTTAATTTTCTTAAAAAAATATTTTTAAGTCAATTTTGTTAAACTCAATGGTTTGGGAGTTCTGTGCCTTAAAACTTGCTGAGGAAAAAAAATTAAAATTGCGATGATAAACCTCTTAATAATAATATTATGGACTCAAACTTTCACAATAATTTTTTTTTGTCACCTCAAACCATATTTTCGATATACTTTAAAAAAAAATAGTTGATTTTTTTGGCCCAGTCTAATACGTATAAATAGGTATCAACTAATGCTCATTTTTAATTGATTGTCTAAAATATGGACCTCTTGACGACTTCTGCGCACCTTTTAACATCTCCGATAAAATCGACCGTCTGATTGGCCGAACTCAGAAACCAAGTGGCCGAATGCAGCTCCAAAGGCGCCTTAAAACAATCGTACTTGATGTACTGACTGCAGTTCAGCGAATGCGAAACCAACTCTTGCAACATTTCGGCGCTAAATTCCCTGTATTTGATGCTGAAGCTGAAATCCTTCTCCGAGGGCGATCTGACGTCTATTTGACTGGGCAGATTGTGTTCGACGATGGTCTTCGTCGATTCCTCGATGCTTTGGAACTCGCAACGTACGTAGGCCGGAGGGAATCTACCGTTTCCGTCGATGTCTATAAGGTAGACGTCGGGTTTTGTGTAACCTGAAATTAAGGTTTTTTTTGGCCATATACGTAATTTTAATAAATTTTCATTTGGCTCCTTATGAAACGAAAACTCGTCGACTCCGCGCATGTGACGTCACGTGCGAACCAGATTCAAATGTTACAAACAGTTTTGCATAGGCATGCGCTATGCACAGGTGTTTTACTACGATTTCTTTTGAGTTTTTTCCGAAAGTTGTTCTGAGTTGTAAACAAATTGAAGGTGCTCCTTAACGTATTAAAACATCGGATATTAAAAAAGTTATATACCTAACGAGAATAGTGAAAAAACGTTTTTTGGGTTACATTTACCCCTATTAATACGATAGATTATAGACAAAATAAAATTAAAATGTCTTTTTTTTAATAGAGAAGACTACTATCTAATAAAAAATAAAAAAACGATTTTTTTTTGTAAAAAACAACAAATCTAAATCTAATCTAATCTAATTTTTTAAATAAAATAATTAAAAAACATAAAATTCAATAAAAAGTACATACTTTCACACGTAAAACATAAAAATACATATTATTGTTTAATATTTCGCTGTGTCTAGTCTCACGCTAGCGTGAACGCAATTTTATTCTTATTCTCACGCTAACGTGAACGCAATTTAATTTTTATTCTCACGTCAAAATAATTTTAATTTTATTTTCACGTTTACTTCGTTTACTTTTGGTTTTTGGTTAAACCTAAGGCTGCCAACTTTGCCCAGGGGCGGTTTTAGACATCTACTGAGGGGGGGCGAAAATAGAAAAAGCCCATGTGTAGTGGACATAATTCTGCCAGCATTATTTTATTTAATTTTACTTTTTAGGTGTCGTGTCATTTGATTTGATTATGTAAATGTAATAAAATTTACTAATATATAATCGAGACTCTTTTACTGCAGCCAAACCAACCCAAACTCAACAACACAATAATGATGTGACTGAATCCAAAAGAAATATTAAAATTATATGCTTGAAAAAAATTGTAATTTCCTTTCACACAATCTACTGCTTCAGCTAACGCCTGGTCCACATTATAATTTACTATACAGGTTATAAGTTATAAGTTATAACTTATAACTACTATACCTATATAAAAAATTATTTAAATTTTATTTGTACATTTTTAATTTTTTTTACTGACTGGGCCAAGGGTTTTTAATTAATAAATGTTTTGTTTTTAAACCGGCTCTTTAAAAAAAAATTACAAAAAATATAAATATGACATTTTTTTAGTTCATCAGAAAAAAAGTTCGTAAATGTTTATTTTTTTCTTGAAAAATTTATTTACTATTTTTCTGTAGGTACCAATATTTTTTTTCTATACATATACATATATACAGTTCCAAGTAAACGCCGAATACGTTTTTTTTCGTAAAAAATGGCGAACAAGTTTTTATATAAAATAAATATATTGTGAAAAGTAAGTTTAAAAACAAAACATTAAAAAAACGTATCAACTAGGCAGTTGAAAAAATGTGAGCTTTTAAAAACCCACATTGAATATCATTTTTTTGAAAATTGGTGAATTTTTTAATGCAACGCTTTTATTAAGGGCATAAGTGAAATTGTCAGGTTTTTTTAAGATTTTCCTTACTTAAAATTAAAAGTCCGAAATTTACGTATACGATAATTTTTTACATGCAATATTTTACATCTTACAGACCTAAAATGTATTGTACAAAAACGATAATTATCGTACATTTGGAACACTGATGAAAATGTGAAATATTTAGTTTTAAGATGCATATGGGCCTAAACAGTATAATGACCCAGATACGTAGTTACTTTTTTATATTTTTGTATAAAAAGTATTTACAGTTGTAGCAAAGTATTTACACTTATAATAATAAAAACAAATAAATAAATGGTAAAAAATTATTTAAGTTTTTTTTTAATTAAGAAAACGGTCTGAAATCCCAATTTGTTAACACTTTTTCGAAGCAACCGCGTTAGATTATAAAGCCAGTGGCGTAACTATAGACATGGGGGCCCCAGTCGGATTTTCACTAAGGGGCCCTTACCAGAGAATTTCTTTGAATCATTTCAACTTTACTCCTACCCCCTCTCCCCCTGTCTCATTGCAAACATATATATACATATATATATATATATATATATATATATATATATATATGCAAAACGGCTAATACACATCCGAAATAGATACTTTTGTGAAGAAAGCGGCTCCGAAATCGGAGCCGCATTCGAAAAATCGGAGGCCAAATGGTAAGCACGTGTATCTCTTTACTATGGGTAGTCAAGGTCATTTTAGGACGTGTGGCAAATTTTAGCCAGGAGGTCAATTCCACTTGGATACACCTACAGTTACACAATCGGGTTCACCGTTCTTCCGATGAGGGCGCCACTGTTATATACAGATGTATATAAAAATAAGTATACCAGTTAATATACCTCAGAATATTTTCTAATCAACTAGTCTCCGAAATTTGGCAACAGTGTCCGGAGGCCATTTAATGCCACGAGTATGTATTTCTGTAAATGTACTTTATTCAGAGAAATCTTATATTTTTAATACGTTAATGAAATAATGATATAGGAATATGGTATAACTGGACTCCTGAATAAAGGTATTATTAAGAATAATAGACGTATCTATGGGTATACAAATACAAAGTGTAAGTCATAGAAAAAGTGTAAGTGTGGTCAACAATGTAATGTAGACATGAATTAAATATTTAATAACAGATGGTAAAAAGTAATCTACTAATTGCAGGTTAATTATAATTTTGTTTTTCAGGCTTAGCGCGGTTGATTAGCACTGTCGTTTTTAGGAAAATAATATAAATAGTATTTTAAAAGAAAGAATTGAACCTTCACCTCGCCAGAGTTTTCATTTTGAGTGCGTTCCACTTGTGAATAATACCAGTGGATTTAAAGAAACTAAGAAAATTGAATGTTTGGTTAATTTTAACATAAGTAATTATAGTTATATAGTTTATTATAAGGTATACCTGTAGAAATATTTTATTATAACATTTTTATAATAAACGGTTTATTAGATACTAAGAAATTTTAGCAGATAGGTGTTCATAAATACTATATAGAAGTTTTAAAAATATAGGTACCTATTTATAATAATAAATTAAACTGAATTTAACAACACATTAAGTGTATATATAAAATAAATAAAAATTATACTAAACTATTATTTTTTTAATAAATAAAACTAACATAGATAAATAATGACTGCGTTTATTTATAAAATAATTATTAAAAATTATAATTAAAAAACACATTTATAAAAAAAATTAAAAATGACAGACTAACACTAAAATTAAAGAGCAGCTAGGTAAAAATATTACCCATTGATAATGAGATAATGCCGCGTCTGTACTAACAAAACAAAATTATAAAAAATACATATTTTCTTAGATTTTTTAATATGGATTCTGTAAAATGTCTTTATTAGGCTCCGCAAAACTAAGCTTAAAATTTAATTTTAAAGCGATTACAATTTCCAATCCCTGCTGAAAATAAAGGTTGATTGCGGGTATAAATTCTTTGTCAAAACCGGATAAAAGCGGGTAAAAATATCATCTGATAACATCTGCTTTTGTCCGCATCGCTATATCCGCGAACACCTGGTTGGTTGTATTTTATGTCCGGTTAGTGCACCCCCGCAATCATCTGCAATCATCTATTTTTAACCGTCTTCACTGTGTTTCGTTTATATCTGAATTTGTCCGGAACCATCTGCAAACGTCTGCTTACGTCTGGGTTTATCCGCGAGCATATGCTTTTACCCGCAAACGTCTGCCTAGTCCAATTTCACCCGCCAACATATGCTTTTATCCGCCAACATCTGCTTTTATCCGCGAACATCTGCAATCACCCGCGAACAACTGCTTTTATCCGCGAACATCTGCTTTTACCCGCGAACGTCTCCTTTCATACGGTTTCACCCGCAAACATGCTTTTATCTGCGAACGCCTGATATCATCCGGTTAGTGCACCCCCGCATTCACCCGCAAACATCTGCTTTTATCCGCGAACATCTGCAATCATCCGCGAACATCTGCTTTTATCCGCAAATATCTGCTTTTATCCGCAAACATCTGCATTTATCCGCAAATATCGAAACTCGATCCCTTTTGATCACGAAAACAGGAGACAAAACCCTTATCAAAAATGATCAAAAAGGATCGAGATTTAAACTCGATCCATTTTCGATCAGTTTTTTTCAGCAGGGTTATTCAAATAATAAAGTTGTGTGCCGTGAACGGCTAACAACCACTTAGTTAAAGCTCAGTAAAATTTGACAAAGCAGGTAAACTAAACTAAAGTATACACGAGAAAAAGGAAAACAAAAAGCGCTAATGAAACCAGACGTTTGCGTACGAAACAGGACCGAAATGGAGGCAAATCAAACGCGGATGAAAGCAGAGGTTTGCAATTAAAAGCAGATGTTTGCAGATGTTCGCGGATAAAAGCAGATATTTGCGGATAAATGCAGATGTTTGCGGATAAAATCAGATGTTTGCGATTAAAATCAGATGTTTGCGGATAAAATCAGATGTTTGCGGATAAAAGCAGATGTTTGCGGATAAAAGCAGATGTTTGCGATTAAAATCAGATATTTACGGATAAAAGTAGATGTTTGCCGATAAAAGAAGATGTTTGCGGGTAAAATCAGATGTTTGCGGATAAAAGCATATATGCTTGCAGATAAAATCAGATGTTTGCGGATAAAAGCAGATGTTTGCAGATTAAAATAGATGTTTGCGGATAAAAGCAGATGTTTGCAGATAGAATCAGATGTTTGCGGATTAAAACAGATGTTTGCGGATTAAAGGAGGCGTCCGCGGATAAATGCAGATGTTTGCGGATAAAAGCAGAAGTTTGCGGATTAAAGCAGACGTTCACAGATAAAAGCAGATCTTCGCGGATAAAAGCAGATGTTTGCAGGTGAAATCGGATGAATCAGAGTTTTGCGGACTAAATTAGATGTTTGCGGATTAAAACAGATGTTTGTGGATTAAAGCAGATGTTCAAAGATAAAAGCCGATCTTTGCGGATATAAGCAGATGTTTGCCTATAAAATAAGATGTTTGCGGATAAAAGCAGATGTTTGCCGATAAAAGCAGATGTTTGCGGATAATATCAGATGTTTGCAGATAAAAGCATGTTTGCGGGTGAAACCGTATGAAAGCAGATGTTCGCGGATAAAATGAGATGTTTGCGGATAAAAGCAGATGTTCGCGGATGAAAGCAGGCGTTCGTGGATAAATGCAGATGTTTGCGGATAAAAGCAGAAGTTTGCGGATTAAAGCAGACGTTCACAGATAAAAGCAGATCTTCGCGAATAAAAGCAGATTTTTGCAGGTGAAATCGGATGAATTAGAGTTTTGCGGACTAAATTAGATGTTTGCGGATTAAAACAGATGTTTGTGGATATAAGCAGATGTTTGCAGGTGAAATCGGATGAAGCAGACTTTTGCGGACTAAAGTAGATGTTTGCGGATGAAATCAGATGTTTGTGGATTAAAATAGATGTTCGCGGATGAAAGTAGATCTTCACGTTTAAAAGCAGATGTTTGCAGGTACAATCGGATAAAGCAGACGTTTGCGGATAAAATCAGATAAAACCGGGTGAATGCAGATATAAACCCTTATACAGGTATTTGCGGATGAAACCAGATGCAAGCAGACATAGAACTAAACAGATAAAACCCGACGTTCGCGGATAATATTTATACCCGCAATTGCAGATAAAAACCGACATGCCGGGTCGGATGAAAACAGATATAAATGGACATAAAACTAGCTTGGTTTTTTATCCGCAATCATCCGATATTACCCGTCTTTTTCAGCAGGGATAGTTCACGTTTTGAATAATTCAGACATTTTATAGAATCCATATTAAAAAAGCTAATAAACCATGTTTTTATATATAATATCTTATTAGCTTATTATCAATGGGTACTATTTTTACCTTGATGCAAATTATTTATTAAATTTAATTTACTAAAATTTTATTTATTACAATTATTTTTATTTATGGTTCTTGCATTTACTGAATAACATAATACACTTTTGTTTTATTAAAATTAACGCAAAAACATATAATGCCGTAGTTATTTTTAAATTTAAATTAAAGGTGCTGTTAGTGTTTTTTTCTAATTTGGTTTTTATTACAATTATTACGCACTATTTTAATTATCTACTTAAAACTTCATTTATGGCAAAATGTTACTACATTACATTCTTAAAACATGTTTTTACCTCTGATCGTTTAGTTAAAAGCAAAAAGAAAATTTTGTAGTTGTAGATTTTGAAAAATTAATTTTTTCCAAAGCAAACAATAGATAAGTAGGTACACACAAATTTCAATTTTTTGTGAATTGATAATATTTGTTTAAAAACCCTTTTTAAAGAACAAAAATGACGTATCTATAGATATACCTACCATTTATATCTAAATATATTATATAATTTATATTTAAAAGTCAATTAAATGTGTACATCCAAATTACCACTTAATGGCATCATTAGATGCATTTTTAATAAAAGAAACCAATCCATACCTTAAATGTTAAATTATAAATGTATTTATACATTTAATAAAATAAATATATTTTGGAGGAGTCCAATTAACCGATAAACGCAATCATCGAAATACATAAAAAGGCTTAAAATGAAAAATAATATAAATACATGTGAGGGTCAGTGCGGCAACGTCGCTGGAGGCAAGTTCAACCGAGGCACCTCTGGAAATATATTCACAGGAGGCAAAAAGATTGTCTACTGTGTGGAGGCCACTTCACCTTAAGCCTTATCAAAAATGTGTATAAAAATTCTTTCTTTATTTTTAAGAAAAGTTTTCCCCTCTCAGGTTGCTCATATAAAGAAAGACTTTATTAATTTATTTCTATAAAAAAAACTCGTAAATTCCTATTCCTTCTGGTGGAGGCCAGGTCTCCTTCGAACGTATGGAGCCGAATAAGATAGGCGTGCACATATATATATATATATATATATATATATATATATATATATATATTATGTTTCCAATGAGACAGTTTGAAATATTAATATTGGAATAAAAATATTCATATATGTAAGCTATATTAATTTATAGTACTACTAATTTATGCTATATTATAAATAAGATTTCGAATTTGAGAGTTTGAATCTTAATTTTTTTATCCAAAATTGTAAATGTGAAATCGAAAATTTCTTATTTTAGATTGCAAATTTTTCATTTTTATTTTTTATCTCTGAATTTCTATTTTTGACTAAGAATGCATATTTCCTATTCAAAATTTCAGACTTTCGATGTGAAGTATTCGATTTCGCGTTTAAGGCAACGAATATTTATTACCACAAAAAAACAAAACTTTTATTTTTTCATATTAAAAATTTTTCTTATATTTAGATAAAAATTCTCTTGCTACTTCTGGGGGCCCCCTGGTGCTCGGGGCCCCGGTGCCTGAAACCGGTAGGACCGGTGGTAGTTACGCCACTGCCTAAAGCAGTTGACCTAGCGTTACATTATGACGCAAAAGAAATTTAATACAGCTGTTGACATAAGCGTGACCGACACTTGCAATTTTAATTAGAATTTCCTCAAATGTACATATTGCATGCAAAATTCAATGATCACTCACCTAGTAATGCCAACTCCTCGCACGTCTTCCTGTAGAGCGCGAAATGGCAATTTTTCCCGGTATACCCGGTACCGGCGCAATCGCAAGTCAACCCGTCCTCTTTCACACTGCACTTGCCGCCGTGCTCGCAGGTGTTGGGTCGCTTGCACGCGTCCACGAACTTGCAATGGTCCAGAGTCACTTCCCCGACGGTCCGTTCCGACTGCAGAACGCTGCGCGGCTCCAACCGATCCCCGTTTATCATCACTTCCCGCATACAACCCACCATCCCGGCGTTGGACCGCGACCCCGCCGAAATCTTTATCTTGTCCCCGATCGCGAACTTGATGTCCCCTATGTGCTCCTTCTTCTCTTTACCGTCCACATTCAACACCACCTCGCCGTGCTGGTACGTCATCTTGAGGAAGTGCCATATGCCCGGCGTCTTCTTAACGCTCACCGGCGTCGTGGCGTTCTTTATCATGTCCGCCAACTCGAAACGAATCTCGTCGTTCACCAGTCGTATCTCCCAGTAGTAACCCGTCTGGACTTCGCTTGAAGCCACCACGCTCAAGTTATTGCTCGCCTTGAAGTACAAGGAAATCTCCAACTCATCCGTGTGCGTGTTGGGCCACCAAATATGCGACGAAGAAAACGGGAACGTAATCGGTATCTCCTTGACATCCGCCTCGTAAAACTCCGGCCGAATTATACCGATGTAGTGCACCTTGGGGTTGCTCTTGTGCAACTCGTATATGATCGAGATGTCGTTGTAGAACACGTACTTCAAAGAGCCGGCGAAGTTGTTCTGCGACATCAACCCGGTCTTCTTCTTCAGCTCCGGCCCGCCGCCGATGTAAATCTCCGGGTCTATGTACACCAGCGCGCTCCCGGATATGTTCAACGTGACGACTTCCTCGTTCAGGATCAAGTGCACCTTGTCCTTGCTGTGGTAGATCGTCAGGTTGTTCCACTCGTCGAGCTTGAACCCCGGGTCTTGGCCAAGCACGGTCGTCGCGGGGTCGTTCTGCCCGAAGTCCACCTCCACGTGGAGCGAGTTGTTGAAGATCGAGGCGGCTATGTAGTGGTCGATGCCGCCTTCGCCGCCCGCCGCGTAGAACAGCGCCGAGTTGTCGAAGTGCGTCTTGAACATCATCGAGAACCGGGTCACCGAGGAGTGGACGCGGTCCTTCCAGTCGTACACTCGGTACGAGACGTACGACGAGCCGCGCAGCGTCAAAATTGTTGCAGCTGAAACGAGAAGAGTAAAGTCTGATCTATAGATTGCCTTCTTTCCTTCCTCCCGTAAAAGATGAACAACCCTAGTAGCAATGGAATGGGACAAGATTCTCCAGCAAGATACTTGGAGAAGCACTTTATACACAATTTGACAATTCTTGATCAAGACACTTGACCAAGATTCTTTATCCAGACTGGCTCCAGACTTGGGCCAGTCTTTGACCAGATTCTTGGCCCAGAGTCTTGATAGAGTTACGCGAGAAACTGAAAAGACGAGAATTGTGAATGAAACTACTGTAAAATGAGAACCTCCACTCTATAGGATAGTCCCTAAGTTTAGTAACAGATGGCCTCAGACTTCTGGTCAAATTCTTGACAAATTCTGGCCACAGTCTGGCCCAAGTCTTGCCCAATGATCTTGATCAAGAATCTGGACCAATTCTTGTGCAATTCTTGATCAACAATCTGTTCCAAGTATCTTGACCCATGCTTGGACAAGGCTTTTCCAAAATTGCTACTAGGGAATACAATCCCGTACGGAAATCAATAAACGGCACTATGGTTTTCGTATTGTTCATCTTTTACAGGAGGATAGGAAGAAGGAAGGAAGGCAATCTATAAATCAGGCTTCAGAGTGACTCACTAAACATGTCGCAGTACTCCCCCTCGTACTTGGTGCCGAAGCAATCGCAGGTCAAGGAGTTATAGTGATTTATACATCTGGAACCCTGAAAGCACAGGTTATCAATCGTTTTGCACTTATCGATACATCCCTCTTGGACGTTTTCGTGTTTGGTTGCTATCAGAGGCGTGATGGGCAGCAAATCCGAAGCTGATTTTCCCGTGCTCAAAACGAAATCCTTTATGCAACCCACGAAGGATTCTATGATGTATTTGACACCGTGCAAGCGTTCTTCTGAGCTTAAACCTAAAACAAGGAACGGAAAGAAATAGTTTTAAATTGAGTGCTACAATATTGTTGTAGTCATAACTTTGTTTCAATTTTGTTTGAATGGGTTTTACAATATCCCAGATAACAACCGTGAGGGGCATCATAACGCACATCGCCTTCACGTCTTGTGGAATCATGCGTGACGGTAAACACGCTGCGATATGATATTCATTTTATGATTATTGGGCATACAGGCATAGGCATCAAGGCACGAAATAATTCCAAACTTTTCACTTTTGCTAAATAGTTATCGCAACATTATAGATGTAATACTAGATTTACCCTACATCTTGCGAAAAAAGATCTTTTGGATTATTACTTATTGACCAAAATTTCGCAATAAATCAATTTTATGAATAATTAACAGCTGAGTTTTGGACTTGCCTTGTCTTAATTTGATTGTTTTTCTTACAACGTTTCGATTAGTAATTATCTCTAATGATCTCCAGGTAATAACTGAAGACAATTACTAATCGAAACGTAAGAAAAACAATCAAATTAAGGCAATGCAAGTCCAAAATCCACCATCACATGTTCTGGCTATATGAACCTACGTGCGGATTACAATCACGTTGTGACTGCAATATGCGTCAATTATGAACCTCATAATGTTATCTGGGATGTTATTACACGTAATTGAGTAAACTTTTGAGAATTTTACCTCCAATAAGGATGACTGACGTAACGTTGGCAGAAACACCATAATTGTTCTCTTTATCGAGTCCTCTTAGATCGGTTTCCGATTTTAGATCGTCGACCATGGCCATGAGTCTGCCACTGTGGACGTCTATCCTGACGGTAACAGAATGCCACTCGTCTTTGTTCAGACCTCTTCCGACTGTAAGAGAGGTGGAATATTTTCCGTAAACGTGGACCACCTTAAGTTTTCCTTGTTGTACTATTACGTACAAGGCGTACGGTTCTAGGGATATTCCTTCGGGTACCTGAACGTTGTGGTACACTAAAAGACCGTGTGGTAGTCTGGTTCGGAAACTGAAGGAAATTTGTCGACATAATCTACAAATGCATTTATTTTATATAGGTAATCAGAAGTAAAAAGATGGTATAAATACCTAAGCTGAAACGTTTGGATTATATCACCATCGATTTGTATAAACGTATTAGATTGCGCAAACATAAAAGTTGTTGTTTTGCCTGTTTCTTGAAAAGTAAGATGGGAACCTCTTTCATCCTTTGGAATACTACTAGTGGCATTGAACTGACTTTTAAAACCTTAAAAACAAACCAATTCACAAACAAGAATTTGAACAAAACGGCTTAAAATTCCCAAAACGTTGTTATTGCCTAAAAGGTACTTAAATAAATGGTCTTATCTGAAGATAAATATTGATGGTATTTAATTTTTGTAAAATGGATAGAAACATCAACTTTTCTCTTTTTACGAGTGACATTTTTTCTTGAAAATGCGATATATAGGGGAAGGTGGGGGAATTCTGCGCATCTAAGCAAAATCTCTAGTATCTTTGTTAAGTTTAAATGTGAAATTTTGCAATTAATACCAGCGATAGTCTACTATGTTTACTATGTGTATATAATGCGCAATTTATAAAAAAAAATTTTGGTATGCAAAAACTACATTTTTTTAAATAATGCATTTGCGCAAAATTACCCACCTATCAGGGTAATTTTGCGCATCATAGTTGGAAAATTTGCGCTGTATAATATTATTATAATATTATTATAATAAAACATAAAAATAAAACAAAACTATTTTCTCTATGAAACAAACAAAATAAAAAATAAATAACTAAAAATAAAATTTTTCTTCTTAGAAATAAGAGGGTCTACATGCAGCATTTGTCACATATGTAGTTTTAGGGGGTTTTTTTCGCTACACTCCGCGTGTGCCCAAATGGAACTGTTTATGCTGAACAATCTAGGCTCCTGTATACCAAAGCTCCCATATTGGCCAAATTTTGCAGCGCAAAATTACCCCAATTTTTCAGCGTAAAATTACCCCCATTGCAAGAAAAATATTGTGATACTAAAAAACTTTTCAAAAGTTAACCTAAACAAACACCAGATTACGAGGAAAGATCATATAAAGTTGTGTTATAAACATTTAAGCGATTGGACAGAAATTTAAACTTAACTCGTAGCGGAAACGACATGGATTTCTTAGATCAAAGTACATGTATCACAGTTAGCTAGTGACCATGGTCACTAGCTAAAAGCTACAAGCTTAATTGCGGTACACTTTAGTCCCCGTATACCCAAAGCAACGTTTCCAAGTTTGCAACATTCAAAAAATGTATTATTTACTTCATATCTGGAAGAATTGTTTATGCGTAAAATTACCCACCGCGCAAAATTCCCCCACCTTCCCCTATAACTGGTTTTTGGAGACCCCTTGAAAAAGTATTCACCCGGTAATCCCAATAAGTCACGATAGCTATATCAGAAATAAAAAAATCGCCCATTTTCTCGATATAGGTAATGGATATAAATATTAAAACCTCGTGACACAACAATAACATTATTTTGGAAAAGCGTCCTTCATTCAACCCTTACTAATGCTCTTCTGATTCTGACAGCTGTTGATGCACTGAACCTCGTTGTCGAATCTGTTTCTTTCGTTGCCCATGCATCCGCCCCACGAGAACATGACGCACCGTTGCCGGTCATGGTCGAAAGCCCATTTGTAGATGTTCCTGTTGCACGGTCCTCGGTCCATCGTACCCGGACACTGATGCAGCACGTGTTTGCTGGGTTTCGCCGATATCGCAGTCAGAATGACGCCCAAGTAAGTCAGCAGCACCCACATCTTGCCTAGAGAAAATTTAGCTAGTGCAGTAAATGCTTTTTATACCATGACGTTGTTTATCCAGTTTTAAATAATGCATTCAACACAGGCAGGTATTTTGGCCAAAACACAATTTTGTTAATTTGTATTAGTAGATCTAAGCAGATAGATAACATGGCTATCTTTTGGTGTAGTTTCTACCTAAATTGGCCATCCCAGTCCGCGGTACCAACAGCTAGAACTTAGCGCTCCCTTAAATCTTACGTCTTCATTACATTTTCGCCATGTTGGTTTTTATGTTAAAAGTGTTTTTTTTGGAAAAAGTTGATATGGATATCGTCAATCAAGGTATGTACAATATTTTCAGCAACATTTTATTTGTTTTATAAACTTTATTTATTCATATCGAGTACTATACTCATCTAACTAAAAATATTAAATTTTTCTGGACTTTTTAAACAAAAATTTGTATTTTTAAATATATGCAACACCTCGCAACGACATCCGACCCATGTTTTATTGAAATCAAAAACATTCACATCACGAAAAAATTTACCCTTGAAAACAGACACTTTAGTGCGATTTTTAGGTAGATGGGTACCTATGTTTTTTTATTTTTTAAAGGGCACAAAAAATTTAATATATTTAATATTTTTATTGTATTACTTGCATGTAAGTAGCTACTTTGTAATTTTTGAATAAATAAATTTTTGAATACATATGGGTGATTCTACAAAAGTTGGACAACTTGATGTCATCAGTCAATAGAGTAGGTATTTTAATATTTTTTGTAAATATTTTAGTATATTACAAAAGATCCAGTTTTTTTAACTTGTCCACCCAGTTTTAATGTATTTTTTTTAAATGACGTTTTTAGAAAAACATAATAAATATTCAAAACATCAGTACCTTGGCGTGTCACAACTCCTGAATCAAATATTTGAGTGAATTTATTTTAAAATATATTCAATTTATCTTAAATTTTTCAATTTCACTACAAACTATAAAACATTAATAATGTATTTTTCATATTTTATCATAGATTCGAATAATAGCAATTTAAAAAAAAATTATAATCTTTGTCCAATGTTAAAATTCAAAATTCCTGCGAAATATTAAAGTTTAAACGTCAAGTCCTCGTTTTAACTCAAGTGTTGGTAAACAATTACCTACAGAGCCCGCCCTTTGCACGACAGTCATCTTGAAAACAATGCAAGCGGCGAAGTTGTGGTGAATGCACGTCAAAATTTCATTACTGTGGTGAGTAGTTATTTTCTTACGTATATATATTTCATTGTAATTTATATAAGGCTATATGTGATTTGTTGAAAAAAAGCATCCACCAATAAAAAATATCAGTAAAATACTTAATTCCGAATTATAATCTCAAATTTTTATCCCATTCATCAGTACCACGTCGTCAGTTCCATGTTAGATGTTTCGGTTATCTTTTTTTCGAAAACTCCAATTTAAATGCTGCTTGCACAGAACTTGTTTATTTAATAAACTCATATAAATTTGGTGTGGGTCCGATATCTAATAATTGAGATATCGGTATACCCAAAATCCACCAGCCGCCACTGATGTGTGGTATTATTTGATTTTGAGATATTTAATGTATAATATAATATGCTCAAAGTTGCAATAAATCTTATATTTTCCAATAAATTATGTATTTAATTAGTACCCTGGTATACTCGTCACTTCCCTTGAATACAAATTTAGAAAACACAGATATTTCGGAAACTGTTTGAAAAAGTGACTGGCCCGGTCTGGAATAGTATATTTATTATATTATCTATGTTCTCATAACAAAATACTGTTTAATTTTCTCCGAAAACTATATAAACAAAATGAGGTCAAAAGTTGCCCAACTTTTGTAGAATCACCCATATATTTTTTTTATTTGAAGTAAAAATACCTAATATTAATTGTATACCTTTAGAAATATGTTTTTTAGTCATTTGATACATAAAAAGTGCCCAAATATTTTTGGCCAATTGGCTTAAGTTTTAGGTCAAAATACCTGTCTGTGTTTTGGCCGTTAAACTCGCCTGATTTGAACCCTATCGACTATTGAGTGAGGTCTTACCACTTTAATAAATGAAAAATATATTGCCAGCAAAAAACGCAACTCCCTGATTTAGCTTACGTAAATTTGCTTGTTCCATATTTGTGTGGCCAATTAATAAATATCTCATAATTAAAAAATCTAACGCAAACAGCAAATATGTATTCATCTGTACCTAATTATATATTTTATCTGGTTGAACAACAGATTTGTTCTTGAGTCAAATGTAAAATGTAAATATTAGTTAGTGTTAATGATAAATCAATGATACCTTTGTTAATCCACACAGTATACTTAGGTATACTTATAACATTCGTCATTAATAAAATGTCGTACCTTAATTCAAATACCTATTTTCTTTGGCAGAATATTATCAGGATGTGTTGTAACAAAAGCCTTCTATTCTTAACAAGGTAATTAGTGTAATGTCAACAAAATTTGACTCATTTCCTTAACCACGCAAAACGAGCGTGACTAGTACAACGTTGGTCGAAAAAGTACCTATCCAGCAAACACAACCGTAAAGGTTCTATAATGGCCCTTTATCAACGTGCCTTTAATGAAATAAAGGCCCTATAAAGGCTAACTCTAATGGAACTGTACATATTATGTCGCGTTCACCTTTAATGGGCATAAAGGCACTTACAAGAACTATTCCATTTTTTGATATGGCAGATTAAAGGTACAAATGTGGCAAGCTAAAGTTCCTGATATGGGGTGTTAAAGATTATAGTGGTTAATTAAATTATTTTTATCTATTTTGCGTTCATAATGACTTTATATAACACCGCTTTCGGTGCTGTAATGAGATACTTTATCCCACCCAAAATTTTGATTTTACAGGTTGGCTATACTTTAAACAGCATAATATTTTGCATATTGTTTATAATATTTTTATGATTTTTCTAGTACTTACGAGACTTTTCTGGCAATAAATTTTGTGAAAATCCTTTTTTTTGTTCTTTAACATTAACCGCTTATTGTAAATAAGAAAATTATAATTTTCTTATTTCTTATAAGGACGGCATGGCGAATCGATTTTGACATTAACTGTCAAACCTATGACTGTGATACCAACTATCTAAAGTAAAATTCGACCAAATTAAATTTAAGGTATAATTTTTTTTATAGAATTTTTGCAAAATAGATAAAATAGCTAGCATAAATAACTCATGTCATAAGACCTTTTGTCGCACTCGTCCATTACAAAACTCGCTCCTTCGTCGCTCGTTTTATATTATTATAATATATAATTAAGGATATTCCACGATAATCAGACTTTATCATGGAATATTCGACCTAATATAAACAAACCACACAATTCACCATAATAATTACTTTACTTATTCATTACAATAATTAATGTATTAACGTGAAATGTAATACTAAAACATTCATAATTATGTATATATTAATATTACATAGCCATATGGCTTATGGGCCATGGGGGCATATGGGCCATTACATAATCACACTTATGTGTTTGCTGAGTAGTTTTTGAGCTACAAAAACAGAAAAGGCTGCTTTCTTAAAATAATTAGTCAAAAATGACTAATGAAATAGTCAAATTAATAGATTTAAATATAAAAAAGTTTTGACCCCGGCCGGGGTTTGAACTCGGGTCTGTCGATTGTCAAGCGGATGTCTAACCGAGGCACCACTGCTACTTTTTTAGAAAATCAGTTATTTCGGTCTATAAATATTGTTAATAATATTTTAAAGTTGAATATATGTTTTGTGTTACTGTTTTGAGCTAAACTTTTTGCATCTGTGTTTGTTTTAACCATGGAGCCCACATGCAGTTAACTCTCACAATAATTTGTTGTTAACCGCAAGAATTAAAAACGATTACATAAAAAATATAGTTTTTATTTTTAAAAACAGTCAAAGATTAAGACTTAAATTAGTCAAAGATAAATTTTGTTTCACTATTTATTACATTACTTTTTAAATTTAATTTAATTAGATTAATAGAAATATATGTAAGTCAGAGCGCAATTATCAAATAAAATACGAAACGAACGTGAAATTGTCTACAGACAAAATTGTACCTATCTATTATAAATAATGACATCAATTTAAAACTTAAGACGACTTACCCTCTTGCACCGGAAGTGCCGTGACGTCACTGCGAAAAAAATTGAAGAGGCTGAAACGAACGGGACTCTTGAGCCGTCTGCAGATTCATCTAATGGTTTTCGCGGATGGACATTTTCGAAAATTGCCGCGACATGTGACACTTTTTCCGTTCATTTGCACGATAACGACAATTTCGACCGATTATTTTTGTTATTAACTCAGTTGGCGGTGCGCGCGCTTTCAAATCTCGGGCGTCTTGATGCGGTGGACGCTAGAAATGAGACTGCTCGAGTCTGAGTGTCGACTCGATAAGGTTGTTAGTAAATTTGCCCTTCCTCAGATGCGATTTGATATGCAAATTATTTATTTGTGTTCTTCCAACAGCGTGACAATATGATATAATAAAATATCGAATTTATTGAATATTGTCGCTTTACAAATTAGATAGACCGACAAAATAACTTTTTGTTTTTAGCCAAAGTTTAATTTTTTTATTTCAAAATACCGTAACACAAACAATTTTAGTCCGATTTTAATAAAATTTACAGAATTTGTGGCTTCATCTATCTACTTACTTTATTGTGTTGAAATTTCAACGCAATTAAATAAAAATTGTCAAAATGTCGCCTAAAACAACAGCGCGTATCAAAATTTAAAATTGGTGATTTCAGAATTTATTAGAATAAAAAAATATTTTATCGAAAAAAATATTATGATTTATAAGTGGATGTGCATACAAATTGTTAACTAGGTAGGTACTTATTTATTTTATCGTATCGATAAAAAAAATTTAATTCCCAATGGTAATAAACTTCAATATTCTGTGAACAAACTATTATCTTATACTTAATGTGTAGTCAAATTATCACATATTAAATATCAAAATTTTAGAATACATAATTAGTATAATTCAAGGCCAAGTCAAGGTTTTGATCCTCACTGCAGTGTAGATTATTTAAATTGTATTGATTGATTTTTTAAACATTTAAAAAAAATTTATTAATTATTATATTAATAGGTTTTATATTAAAAAAAATGTGTAGGTACCTATATGTTCAAACTTAAGTTTGAACATATAGGTTTTAATTAAAACTTAATAAAAAGTATTCTACAATAAAAAGTATAATCCGCATGGTCTAGGGTCTAGGAAAAGAAAAATGTTTTTTATTACAATTGTCAAATTAATTAGGTAACTTAATACAATGTTGCGCCAAAAATATTGTCCTATAATAAATAAATACACATTTTATAATAATATTAGGTATTCTGTTTTTGTTATAATTATATATAAGTTTTTTTTCAGATATGTAAGTATAAATATATATAAATATATTTTAAGAGTTTACAGGGGTGAGTCGAAAACAAATGGGTATACCCATTTGTTTTCGACTCACCCCTGTAAAATCTTTAGTTATTGTGCGATTTTAACCGGATTTGTTTTAAAGTCTAGATCTTGTTAAACTGTATTTTTGGACCAAAAAAAGCCATCTTTTTACAAAATACAAGGCCTACTATTTCAGTTTTTAAGAGTAAATTTTTAAGAATTCAAATTAGCGATTTTTTAAACAAAATCTAAGCACGGCACTGGATTCACCACCCCTCAAAGAGACCCGATACCAAATTTTATTGAAAAATTTTAAGTAGAAAAATCAAGTTATCCATGAAAAAACATTAAAATAAAATTAAACTAATAGTAACATTGTACTTTGTATATAAAAAAAATTGAAAAAACATTTTTCTTTTTTTTTTCGTTTTTTTAACTAAGTACTAATACAAAATACCTACATTGAAAAACATTAAAATATCCTCGAAAATATCTTATCAGTTCAAAGTTTGTTATGAAATTTATGTTTTTTTGCTGTTAAATTGTAAACGGTTGACTTTTTAATCTTTAATTTCCTGTTATACTGCTAAATTAAATTTGGTTTTTTTTGCGAAAAAGGGCCAAAATTGCTTGATTGGATTAAAAAAAATCATAAAATATGAAAAAAATACAGAGAAAAAAACTGAATAAACCAAAAAAAAACGGCCTTTTTTTACGTTACATCTCGTTGTAGGAGTACTTTGGTGTCATTATTATTATTGGTTAAAACCAATTATAATTACTTGTTGAAAAAAATAATAGCGAATTTAATATAGCTTTGTACAAGTAGGCAACCCAGCATACGTCTTCTGACAGCGCCCTCTATATGCGATAGACTTAGTTAAGAACTGTCAGAAACTATTTAAAACAATACATACTTTATTACTGAAATTTTTTTTACAAGATAATTAATATATACCTTAATCAATTAATTAATTTTAAACCTACATATTTTGTTATTTACAACTACTTAAGTAGTGTCTTCTTCTTCATCAATTAAATGATCCAATTTCAACTCTTTTACGCTACCTTTTTTAATAGCCCTATTCTTCTTTTCTTTCTTCACTTTCTGCCCCACTACATACTCAGGCATTACGACTTTAGAACTTCTAAAAGTGGGTTTTTCTTCCTCTTCTACTTGCACAGGTTTTTTATTAATTTTATGGTGCCTTTTAAACACAATTTTGTTTGGTGAGTCTTTCTCCGATTCGTCGGATTGTTCAGCAGCGCTCCTCCTCTTCTTCAAGTCGTCCAAAAACGATAAAGCAGCCTTAGTATTGCTTCTTTCTGAACAGTCTTCCTCCCGAACATCCTCCAAGGAATACCTGGTCCACTTATGGGGGTTCTTCTTAAAATCCGGCATCCTGTTGTTGTAACCCTTCGGCACGGGGTTCTGCGGCTTCTTGAATATACTCTCCTTACCCCGGAACTGCCTGGTTGCAGAGCGATACGACTTTTTGTCGATAGGTTTTTCGTCGGTTTCCATTGGCTGTGGAGCCGCATTTTTGTTTCTAATACTCTCCAAGGCGTTCAATTGATCGAAAACGTTTTTCTGGCGTTCCCTGAAATTGCTGTCATCAACTTTTAAGTTGAAAGTGTTTTTCGAATCGACCATCTTTGTTTACGGTCAGCTGTCAAATTTTTAGGTTATGTGCACCAGTGTTGCCAATGTAAAATATTAATATTATACCCCAGTGATCTGGATATATAGGCCACCATTTTTTTAATTCAGAGAAGATTAAACTAAATTCAGAGAAGATAAAACTAAATTTTTACAACAGCAGGGTTCACCGGACCCAAAAAATCGACAGTGAATTCCGTTATTTGGTCATTACTTGGAAAGCATATTTTTTTTACTTTTTACATTGTAATTTTGTCCAAATAACAGGATTTAAAAAAATCTGCAGTTCTCGAAAATGCCAATTGGCAACACTGTGCACCCTTCGTGGTTTTTTATGGTTATGTGTAAAATATACAAAATCTTTGGTTATAAGCTAAAAATGAAATTCCTAGCGAGAAACCCGATAAACGCGGAAATCCACGCTATAATTTAAATGCACTGTTCCGAACGTAATCAATGACGTAACCGTATATAAGCAAATAACCTCGTTGCGCTTATATCATTAAAAGCGTTCAAGTTCGTGGAGAAAGTAGCGTAAAATGCAACGTCTATTGTCTGTGATATTATTTAGACTAATTGTGGAGTAAATGCGAATATGTCGCTTAAAAGTGCAGCTGTTTTGACCGTTAGTGATCTCTATTTACAGGGGAAGCAGGAACAAAGTTTTAACTTGATTTTAGAGGATTTGAATGGTTTGGATTATGAGGTTGAAAAGTACGTTTGCGTGTGCGAAAATAAGGAAAATTTAGCACAGGAAATTCAGTTACTTTCTCAAACTACAGACATAATAATTGTGATTGGTTTATTGGAGACTGGTTGTATTTATAAAGGGGTTGCTTTAGCTTTATCACAGGAGTTAGGTGAGAATGATAAGTTAATAAATATTATTGATCGGTTAAAGGGAAGCCATAAAAAAGAGGAAGTGAGTTTACCCTTGTTTGCAAGATTATTAACTTCCGAAAATGCCTCATTTCCTGTTATAGAAGTTAGCCGAATTTATGTACTTAATGTTAATTGTTTTGAAGAGCTTTATTTCAACATTTTGAAGAGTTATTTAGTGCAATACAAAAGAAAACCGACATTTACCAAAGCCATATACATACAGTTAAATGGAAATACAAAACAAAACGTTTTAAAACACAAAGGCTGTAGCACAGAAATAACTTTTTCAGAAGACAATTCAAGATTAGTTTGCACAGCAACATCTAATAATTTTAGCGATATTGTTGAGTTTGAGCAGAAATTAAGAAATTCCCCAAATATTCCCTATTTGGGGTCATGTGATTCCAGTTGTGAAAATCCCTTAGATTATTTAAACACCAAAGAAAATGTTCAACAAACATTGCAGGTAATTTAAATAAATACTACATAATTCTTATCATGACTGTTTAATTATTGTATTAGTTCACCTTTTATCTCTATTGTTTTTTTCTATGTATTCTGAATGGGTTTTAAGTTAAAAAAAAATAATGTGAATCCTTTTTTATAAAAAATAATCAATAAAAGAAAAACACTTATAAAATTATATATTTTTTGTATTTTAAAAGGTAAAAATCATTTTTTCATTTTATAATACTTCATGGCATTTTGTATTAGGTTGCTTTTATCTTTACTTGATAGTAAAACAAAATAAATTTCCTTATATTATTTGTAAATTAATATAGTGGCATCGCTCTTGTGGTTCTAAGGAATGTAGGCAACTAACATTACAAGTGGACGTAATGCTGGTTGCGTTAGGCGATTTTTAAGCATTTGTAACTCTTTCGCTTATATAATATTGCTAAGATTTTCCTTTTCAGTACATAGAAGAAAGCCTGACAACTTACGGCACGGAAAACATATTTCTTAGTTTCAACGGCGGAAAAGATTGCACCGTCTTATTGCACCTCTTTGTAAACCTGCTGAAATTAAAGTTTCCCCATTACGATCAGAAAATTTTCTGCCTTTATGTTAGGAGCGAGAATGCTTTCCCAGAGCAGGACGTTTTTATAAGGGAGTGCGGGGTTTTTTACAATTTGGAAGTTCTAACGATTGTCGGGTCAATTAAGGATGCATTGCATCAAGTTTTGGAAGACAGGCCTAATTTTAAGGCATGCCTTATGGGAACCAGGCGGACGGATCCCTATTCCAGCAATCTCAGCGTTTTTCAGGTAGTTATCACAAAAGTGAATTTGACTATAATTAACAACTGTTTATGTTGTTTTTAATGTAAAGTTTGTTTTTAAATAAAATTTAAACAATTTTTTAGCTATTTATTTTAGAAATTGAATAATTTTTTTAGATGACAGATGTGAATTGGCCGCAAATAATGAGAGTGAGTCCAATTTTGGACTGGCACTATTCAGAGATTTGGGACTATCTCCTATATTACAAAGTCCCTTATTGTAAATTATACGATTTGGGATACACATCTCTGGGAAATTCCTTAAATACAATAAAAAATCCTTGTTTAAAATATACACAATGTTCCACAAGCAAAGAAAACTATTTACCAGCCTACAGAATGTTAAATGAGGTAAAAGAAAGAAGTGGTAGAAATATACAACATATACAAAAGTAAATAGAATTTATTTAAACATTATTTATTGTAAAAAATCCGTACTTATATTAAAATTTTTGACCTGTTTTTAATTGTTTTAATAAATATTTAAATTATACAAAACGTTTAATTAATTCCTTGATATCAAAATAAGTAAAAATAATAGTTTTGAAAGTCTTACTTTCTATTAAAACTCTCAGAATAAGACTTACCAAGTCTGAAAAAGTATTCAGAATAATAGCAATATTTGGGAGTCTTCTGAAAGAGTATAACTATTATTATAATAAGACTTTTAGAAGAGAAATGGTAGGGTTAGCTTTGACCAAAACTAATGATAACTTTACCTAATATGATTTATATTTTAAGAAGTCTAAGAAAAAATAATTGTTGGACAAACATAACCTTAAAATCGAATATTTTTATATTTTTAGTCGTCTATAAAATCGCCGACAACTGCATTTTCAATGACAAAATATACCTACGAATTCATGGCAACATATTATATTTATATGGGTCATTCCATATCAAATCACCAAATTTTAAAAATTGTATTTTTTGATTCAGTTAAATTTTTGTTATGTTTTTGTATCAAAAGACGCCAAACCTACATTTTGAACCCTTAATTTTCAAAAACCCTGAAGATATGAATTTTTGAAAATCGGTTACGATAATTTAAGCAGGAGTTATGAATTTTCAAAAATTCATATCTTCGGGGCTTTTGAAAATTAATTGCTCAAAATTAGGGTTAGGCGTCTTTTGATACGTACAAAAACATATCAAAAATTTAATTGAATCAAAAAATACACTTTTTAAAATTTGGTGATTTGATATGGAATGACCCATATATATATATTATGTAATATGTGTAAAGTTTACACTGTAAACTCATAATTCTTGTTTCAACAAAAATAATTATTATTATGTAATATGTGTAAAGTTACACTGTAAACTCATAATTCTTGTTTCAACAAAAATAAGAAAAGTTCACATTATTGTTAATTTAAATTAACTTAAATGGCATTAACATTTTTTAGATTAATCCTGGAACACCCTTTATAGTTCAATGGATAAATCTCTAGCAAGTGGAGATAAATCCTGTCAATTCAAGCAACACTAGATAAATCCATTTTGTTTTTTACACATAATGCAAGTTGACAAAAAATTAAAAAAATGTTTTCAGGTCTTATAACACTATAGAATACATTTTGTGTAAATGTTGCAGAACGAAAAATATCTAATAGTTTTTCGCTGATAACTTCAAACGGATTTATCTGCTTTTGTAATAATACATAATATAATACCGGTTCTTGGTATTTTAATGTTGAGTGAAGACGCTTTTAATAATGCTAAAGTTTGAATTTAGACGACTTATTTGTTTTATGATTTTTACTGAATTAAAATGTTTACAATTTTCACGTAAATCATTACCTACTAAAATGTGTATTTATTGTACCCATCTAAAAGGTACAATTTATATTTACATGGTCTATATGCAATTTATTCCTTCATTCGGATTTCTACTGTTTATTGGGAAATCGGTAAAAACTTAACCCAGGATTTCCTCTCGAAAAACAACCAACAACACAACAAATCGTGCCACGGTCTTTTTCCCGATATTTTAACATCGTGTTTTTCAGCTGCTTATTAAAAGCTAAATTCTGGTTACGATGGTGGCGCTACTAGCGATGCTTCTTTAGCGTATTTTTCATAAAAACTATATTTTAAACTGTTTTTAATACGTAAAAATTTATACTTAGGTTCTTTTATAAATATACTTAAGATATTGAAATGGCTGTTCTCCTGACAACAGCACTGAGCAGCTCATTCTTATCAGGCTGTTCTGTCATAATATTAACCTTAACCCACTGCCTCGTTTGAGAGGACTGCCTTATAGCACTTAAAACTGCCTGCACGTAAAGCCCGTCCTCGAAATTGGCAGCCGAACACACAGGCTCCTTAATCCAGCCCGCTTTTTCGTTGACAGGCAAAAAGGCCTCTCTAAGGGCGGAAACCATCTTGCAAATGCCTTTGACGAAGGTTTTCGGGAGGATGGAGTTGGGCACAGGGCACTGCAAATCTTCAACGTCCAAGTAGATGACTTCTTCGTTGCTTTTCTGCCGTTTACCGAACAAATCGCCGCCTCTGACCACCAGGTGCCCGGTGCTGCTGCAAATCATCACTTCCTGCTGAAAACTGTGCCCGACCGTGTGACTGTTCAACGTGGCGGTCACCAAAACCCCACTTTCCAGCTCCATTTGGAAGGTGCAGAAATCGGGGGCCGATATGTGTCGTATACCGCTGATTTTCTCTGTGCTTTTTGTGAACGTTCTCACCACACCATGAACTCTAACTGCCTTTTGTCCTGTTAGAAACGAAACCAGGTCTACCACGTGACTGCCTATCAAATTTAACGTTCCACCGCCCATGGTATCGTCGCATTTCCAATCGAAACTGTCCGCTTCAGTAAACAGAGAACCACTTTGTATACGGATATCGATTAACGTTACTGGCGACTCCAGATAGCTCTCGTTCAGAGTTTTCTTCATGTGCGTGAACGCGGGTAAAAATCTGAACGAGTGGTTTATGAGGGAAATCAAGGAGGGGTAGTACTGGCCCGCTCTGACCATTTTGAGGGCGTCAGCTTGACTTAAACCGGCGGGTTTGTCGCACACGATGTGTTTTCCGATCCCCAAGGCTTTAACGGAAATCTGGGCGTGCAGGTTCGGAGAGCACAGCACGAAAATTAAGTCGACGTCTTTTCTGAGCAGCACATCGTCGATTTTGTTCGTGAAGAACGGTATGTTTAATTCTTTCGCCGCTTCTTGCGCATCCTGCAGCAATCTGCTCCATATCGCTTCTATTTTGAAGCCGTTCTCGCGCAGAATCGGCACCAGCACTTTCACTACGGCCCCCGTGCCGAAAACACCGATTCCAGGCAGCATTTTCCACAAACAACGAACGGGAATTTGTTTACCTCTAAACGTCAAACTATGACGTTTCGCAGCTGGTCATTTGAACTACTTAGTTCGGGGTGGTAACCATAGATAAAAGACTGGTGGTAACTAAGTAGTTCAAATGACCATCCAAAAGATACTTTGTGGGGAACGACCAAACCTGTATGCAGTTTAAATAATCGACCAAAACTATGCAGTGATATTTTGTTTGTTTTTTACAATTTTGGTTTATTATTATTACTTACTTTTTAAGCATGTATTTCTCCATGGATATAAAATTACTAGAAAGTTCTAACCTAAAAAAACTTTGTCCTAAACTATAATTCGTGATGTGCAGGTCTGTTTATATTGCTCGTGTAAATTAAAGTCATGGAAAAATCGTTTAGGGTTATAATTAATCTAAATTATTTCTATCAAGATCATAGATCGATTGCGATGATTTTTATTAATGAAAATATTAATAAAATCGAAAATCTTGAACAGAAAGTTCGTGAAATTTTTGGGATCGATCAGTTTTATTTAACATGCCAGAATCGCTTTTTGCCATCCTGTGAAGACGTGAGAATATTGCAGAAGGATGATTTATTATGGTAAGAGTATGTGAAGGATAAAAATTAAATCAAAACTTTTCAAATAAAGCAGCTGAGGTTGACATTTGTGTTTTTTTGAAAGTTTATAAAAAATTTATCAAATATAGATTTTTGTTGTAGGGCAATTCCAAAGGGATACTATGTGGACACAGTTGTATACAGAGGAGAGCATGTTGTGGAAGAAATAGAAAAAAATACACCAAAAAAACGCAAGGAAGATGTGGTAGAAAAGGTTGCCGAAGGAAATGAAAAAGTATCAAGAAAGAAGAAGAAAAAAATGGAAGGGGTCGCCCAGATACATGAAGATGAGATCATTGAAGAAGACCCAAAACCCCAACAAGAAGAACAAAATCTCAAAAACACGGAAAAAGTGGGGAGACTTCGCCCAATTTTTAGTTTTTTTAATCCATTTCTCTCCTTAGAATATATTTCTGATTTCTTTAGAATGCATTACATTATAACAACCTTGGCACAAACATTATTACTCAAGTAGTGAAAAAAAAACGCAAGTATTTTTAATGAATTAAATGTAACACAAAAATTGGGTGGACCTGCTAGCGCAAGGAGTGGGGATTTTTCGCGGCATTTTTTGATAAGTACTATATTACTTATTTAAAGATATATATTTGGTTTTTTTGGCTACAACTACGAAGTACATATTACTTTATTGGTATTATGTTGAGAAAATAAAAATAGCATTAAAATTAAATCTATTTTATTTACACATACCTACCTACAGTGTGACCCATTTGTTTGCGACTCACCCCTGTAAAATCTTTATTTATTGTGCGACTTTAACCGGATCTTGATAAACTGCATTTTTGGAGCAAAAAACGCCATACTTGTACAAAATACAAGGCCTACTATGTCAGTTTTTAAGAGTAAATTTTTAAGAATTCATATTAGCGATTTTTTTAAACAAAATCTAAACACAGCACTGGATTCACCACCCCTCAAAACGACCCTATACTAAATTTTATTGAAAAATGTTAAGTAAAAAAAATGCACAATAATAACTACAAAAATTTATTCACTCACTGGTTTTATTAAATAAACTACAACCAGGTGTATGTATCTCATATACTTACCAAGTATATGAACTAAAACCCTATCGCTATCTAGTGTGCTGTGAAGATACGCCGTACTATGATTGGCTATCAGTTGCGATGGAAACCACTCTCCATGGAAAATAATTTCAAGAAATGACGCCCGTAGAATAGGCAACCCAGATTGCATCTTCTCCTAAACTTTAATACTGCGCTTTTTTGTATATTTTAATTATTTTTTTATGTTTGAAAATCGTTAGTGGTAATTAATAAATTGATGAACTAATTTTAGTATTTTATTTCTTGTTTTTTAATGCTTGATCATGAAAAAGTGTATTTAATTCTGGGCCATAATGATTATTTGGAAGCTATTATAATTATGTATTACATTTAGGTCGCGAAAAAATTAAAATTTACGACCGCCTAACGTTGCCAAATGAAGGAAAGCTTGCCAAAAGGCGAACTAGACAAATCGGTAGCCAAAAATCCTTTCGCACAAATAATATTTGTAGCATGGGTCGTAAAAAAGCAGTAAATGATTGGAAATCGGCACGTAACGTTCGCAAACATTGAATCCGAGATATCCGCGAAATCTACATAATTTAATTTTGGCGGAATAGTTGTAAACAATTGCGAATCGCGACGACGCATGCGCCGTCGTCTAGCGAAAACATGGCGATAGTCGGGTAATTGCTGTAATCCGAACGAAAACAATTGAATGCTCGCCCGGATTAAACCGTAAAACGAGTTTTTTTCAATTAATCCGCCATCGTAGAATGTGAGTCCGGCTACAAAGTATGTTTGTGGATGTGTGTTTGTAAATGCGTGAGGTTTTAATTGACATTTAATTTACCACTCAATTTGCCCTTTAGTTTGTTTTTAGACAGCCCCCTAAGATTGTAATTCGGCCCTTATTTAAAAATTATTTTGTGTTTAGGTTAGGTTTTTTTATTGTAAAAAGCGTAAGAAATGTAAGGTAAATGTCACCAAAATATAGGTTAAGTAATGCAGCTGTATGTTGTTTGCGCCGTTTATTGTTATTTTTGCATAAAGTCACTGGATGCTTTCGATTGTAAAGTTAGTTAAGGTTATTAGGTGTTTAGGCGAGAGAGTGGAAAAGCAGGAAGTGACCGGAAATTGAAAATATAATGGCCTTTCGCAACGAGGAAGTTCACGTTTATTTTGGTAAGTAAAATCTTGTTTATTTGTAGTAGGTACGTGTAAACCTTAATAAATAATAGAAGAGGTTCGTCGAATTGTCTTGCATGAATAATTTATAACAAATGAATTGCGGCTACAGGTACCCCAGTAATTTTTAATGTTTCACATTGGCACGCAGTGATGTCAGGTGGGTGGGAATTAAAGTCCCCAGGCGGCGTTTTTACACGAAGTGGCAGATTTGAATTAGAGGTTCAAAAATCTCATTTTAGTTATTTCAGTCATGGCAATCACAAAATTGCAGTTAATTTATATTTTTGTATATTGTAGGTACTTGTCAAAGTCTAACTTTTTAAATATAATGTGTAAATTAAACAGATTTTTGGGGAAACTTCCCTAGAACTGACACCACCGCATTGGCAAGGTCGGCAATGCGGAAAAATCGCGTTAGAGGGCGGTGGCGGATTTCTTCCAATCATCGATTTCTCCTGCTCATTTAAATTGCAGAAAACACGCTCTTATTTATTTGCAAATTAACTATCGAAAATAAATATTTAAATTTAATTGGTTGACGTCAATGGCGGTATCAGTGTGTGTGGTTTCTTTTCCTGTGGTTAAATTTATCATGCATGTAGCATTTAATCGCCTTTTTAATATTTCATTATCATTATTATAAGCCAAGTTATTGTCTGTTGAATATTAAAAAGTGTTTTTTGATTAATACAGTTTTAATGAAGATTGTTTGTTATTTTTTGTCGATGTTTACCATTTTGTCAATTTTTTTTAATGCGTTGAAATTTTAACACAATAAGGAAGATGGATGAAGCTACAAATTGTTGTAAATTTCATTAAATTCGATAAAAAATTGTTCTTGTTACAGCACTTTGAGTTCATTTTGTTGACCAGTATATATTTTATAATATATTATATTGACGCATGTATTGTATTAAAATTAGAATTTTAATCGTATATTTATTAATATCCACACCTGGATTATTATTAACAACATACGGAATGTATTTCCCAACAATCGCAAGTCGTGGAAATTTCCTAAAAATCCTGTTTTATGTTCTAATAATAAATTCTTTTTAAGTTTTATTAAAAAAGTTAATTTTATTTATTCTTTAAAAGTGCTTCAATTTGTTGAATTGGTTTTAAAGTTACCTTAAAGGCCACTTACCATTATGCAAATAATTTACTCTTAATGCCCTATTGATCTTATACTGGTTTTATAACTCGACATTGGCTATTTTAAAACTAATTTGCCCCTTTAAAAGATTAAATAGTTGGTTTTAGAACAATCCATATTAAACCTTAACGATATTCTTTAAATAAAAAATAAAAATATTTAATTGATGGCGCCTGAGTTATGTAGAAGTATTTTATTTTGCCAGAAAAAGTGACAACCGTTGTTAAATATTTTACCAGAATAGTTTGCATTTAAATATTTTTTTCTACTCCCACCTTTAAAACGCCCTTTATCGTACATGTTTCCATGACACTAAGTGAACTTTTAAATACACATTGTAAAGTTGTGGCTTTATGGCGCTTTAGTCACAGGCTGAAGTTAGCAACAGGTTTTTAGTCACGGGCTGAAGTTAGTTTTAAGTTAGTTGACAGTTGTCAAATGTCATACAATCGTTAAAATAAAGTGCCTTTCTTCTAAAATAATACTAAATGAGAAAATTATTTTATTATCTCAATACAAAAATACAAAAGTATTAAATAGTTTCTCAACGCCAATATTTAAAAAGTTTATATGAACATTGTACTGACATTTTAATTTCACCGGCAGTAAACTATAACTTAAATTCGGGCACGGACTCTACTGTAAAGTGCTCATAAAACATTTTCTTTACTTTCACTGTGAAAAACTGTAAATTTTCAAGAAATACATTTCGATTTATAACCTTTATAATCTGAGTTTATAAAATAAAAAAAAATTGACATTTGACAGTGACACACAGATTCCCCTATTGTTTCATAGATGGCGCTCTATAAAAATTTTGATTTAAATCATTTTAAGATAATAATAAGTAGGTATTTGTCGTAGAAAAAGTATAGTATGCAACTCGTTTATAAACTTTTCTATACACTCATTAATTGAAGCACTCGCTCGCAAGCTACTCGCGCCTAAATTAAATTCGTGTATAAAATGGCGTTTATCAAACTTGATACATAATATAATATTTATGATGTGCTTTATATATTTGAAAATATTTACCCTTATAGGATTAATTATATTGATTCTAAGGTAATTTAGTTAGCTGCAAGTATATTTTAAATGGAAATAGTTTTATTACATAAATTTAAAGTTGCCTTTTAAAGAATATAAAAAAAACTAAATGGTTTTAATATAGTTTTAAAATTTAGTCTTGAAGGCCCTTTTAGAATGGGCTGCTTTATGATGGTCCTATAGGACCATCATAAAGCAGCCTTATAAGGCTGTCTTAAAGTTTATTTGGTTTTATTTAAAGTTTTATTGTATAGTTTTAAAGCGATCTTCAAGATCGCAATAAGAGCATTAGTGTTACTTGTGTAGGTAATTCTATATTATTATTTCAATTAATGTTATTACTACTTAGTAAACAGTTTTAAACCCAGGCGATATAAATATAATTAGGTAGTTAACAAAAATAACCAATATAAATATTAAGGCTTGTTATTTAAAAAACAATCTATATCCACATAACATTAAATTTGGCATCGGGCGACAACATTTTAAAATAGTATCTGACAGGCGAATAAATATAGAAAAAAGTTTAGTTTAGTTTTCGTTTAGGTCGGTAGGCAGTGTAGCAATCAAACAAATTAAAATTACACCTACTCGATATCGCAAACGTCAACTTGGCAACACTGTGTAAGTTCTAAGACGATATTATCCACAACAAGTTTTTCCTGTATCATTTTTGCATTAGTGTCATTTTTTTTTAATAAAAAATCATTAAATTTTATACTCGATTTTATATAAGTAAGTAGGTAAAGTAGAAATTTGGGCCGCCACTGGTTGTTCCTCACCTACGATTTTTCAAAATGAGTACTTTCTGCGTTTCTTTTTAGTTTTTAACTTTTTTAAATAGTGACAAAAAGTGAAAATTTAAAGAGAAGATTTCCAAATTTGGATGAAAGTCAATTTACACTTGAAGAAGTTAAGAAATTATTAATGTAATAAATGTTAAAATTCAAATTATCTTTATTTATTTCTTAAAGTGTGCTTAAGATATTTATAAAAAACATGTATTTATTTACAATAAAAAGTTATTGAACTATTTTCACACCGCGAACATCTAAGGCATTTAAAAAATAAAGACCTATTTTTTTATTAAAATATAGTTAATTATAATTTTATTAAAATATAGTTAATTATAATTAACTAATAATTATTATTAAGTCTTATTTAACACAGTAAAAAATAAAAAAATAAATATTTCTTTGTAATACAAAAGTTTTTTGATTATTTCCTCAATTAATGCTCTAGCACCATCTAAAACGCATTTAAAAAATAAAAACCGTAATGTTTTTTAATTAAAATATACTTAGTTAATTATACGAATAGGTACGTTATAATAATAATATTATTATAATAATATTATAATAAGCCTTATTTAACCAAGTAAAAAATAAAAAAAATAATATTTTTTTGCAATAAAACAATTATTGGGTTATTTCCAGAATTGACGGTCTTTGAACATCTAAAAACGAATTTAAAAATTAAACATCTTTATGTTTTTTGATTGAAATATAGTTAGTTAATTATACGTAATAATCCTTATATCGACCCATGCAACGAAGACTATTGTAACTCAGTTTTGATTGTAGACTAGAGTAACTCAACTTAATAAAGTTTTCGCCTGTAGGAATGTGGATTATTACACTAACTATACAGGGAAGTTGTTCACTGGTTGCCTATCGTTTCATGTCTGAGTTACTGTAATCTTCCACCAAATAGAGCTTGAAAAAATCTGTTGATGCCATATAGTAAGTCAAAATCCACGTTTTTGAGTTACTATAGTCTTCGTTGCATGGGTCGATATAATACATTAAAAAAAAATTATATTTATTTTGAATAAAAAAGTTTGTGAATAATTTCTGCAAAACAGTGCTTTTTGACCATAGTGCGCGTGAATAAGTATAAAAGTTTGCTTGATATTACTTAATGCACTGTGCGCATACCTGTTTCTTTTTTGCTGGGATAAATAATATCATTGTTTTTAGAAAACTTTTTTGTTTTGTCGTGTACTATCATCATTTGTATTTAGAAAACAATTGAGGCGTTTCTCGGAAAAACATCATTAGTCCAATATCGTCAAAATTTAGATATTAGCACCAACTGTTTCCTAACACCATATAGTCACGGCCAAATCTATATGGGTGCACGTCATCAATGAGATATAATGACGTCAGCATTACCAACTTTGAATTGTAAAGTTACTGCCGTTAAATTTGCTTTTTTAAGGCGTAATTCTGATGTGGTATTAAAAAGAAATCATTCATTTGCGTATTGTTTACCAAGAACTGTAACAATTTCCTTGTTTTAAAACGTTTTTTCGCGAAATTATCAAAATAAAACCATTCACTTAGTAATTTTTGTGTGTGCCAGTTGGTAATAGCTTAAGGCTGGCGCGCACCGTTCAATATTATTGATGGGTCGCTGTCATTTTATATTTGACGTATTTTTGTAATTGTGACATTTCTTCCGGAAGCATCGTTTGTTGCAAATTATTATAAATAATATTATACATTATGTTTATAAGATTCTATCCCTGGATTGTGCAAACAATGATATAAGGCTTGTTGGCAACTAGCCGTTATTAGATTTCGAAGACATTGCGCCCTTAATAATAAATTTGGGGAAATAATCAGACTTCAATTCTGACCTGGTTTGCTCTGATGACAAGGACGACTGGTAATTTATATATTTTGTGTTTCTGATAATTTAGAATTTTTTGTTATGTGCATATGTAATAAAAATGTAATAAACTCCGTTTGTTTTCTCTTTAAACACATTTAATAAAAATTTGCCTGTAACAAACTCCTAATTAGTTAGTGCAGAAGATTATAACAAGGACGTTATAATTCCATCTTAATAACAGACCCCACCGCTATAAACAGTCAACAATACACGAGCGTTAGATTGTGTCTGGGCACGTATGAATAGACCTTAACGCTGACGTCATATGCCGTTGATGACGTGCACCCATACAGATTTGGCCGTGACTATATATACTTATACAAATAAGTGTTTGTCGTAAAAATGTCATACTCTCTTAAAATGAATTAGTCAAAAATAACTAATTATAAGTAATATTTGACTAATTGTCATAGCGAAAAAGCAGTCACTAATAATTAGTCAAATTCCACTGAATGAAATAGTTAAATTAGTAAATTTAAATTTAAAAAAAGTTTTGACCCAGCCTGGGATTGAACTCACGTCTGTCACTTGAGAAGCTTGTCAACCTAACCTCATAACCAGTCGGCTGTCAGCCGCTCTTATAAAAATAAATTTTATTTGTCAATAAATATTGTTCATAATATTTTAAAGTTTAATATATTATTTGTGTTACTGTTTTGAGCTAAACTTTTTGCATCTTTATTTGTTTTATGGGTCATTTAACCATGGAGAGTTTTATGCATTAAATAATACTTTGTTGTTGGCCGTAAAGGATTAAAGAAATTAGTTACTTTTAACTGTCAGAAATAGTCAAATATGGTGACTAATCTTAAATTAGTCAAACTTTAACTATTTACGTAGTAAAAAATAACTATTTAAAAGTGAAAACGACTATTTTATTAGTAAAAAATGCTGGTACTAATTCAAATAGTAGAATTTTGACTATTTCATTTTTAGAGAGTAGGTTCCATAATAATTAAATATGAAATTTAGCTTGTTCTTCTAAAAACATCACAAGTCCACTCCGTTTCGTCTAAGAAAGTCACATGTGCATAACATGCCAATTAAGAAATCAAAATTGGACACTCTAGAAACGCTTCTACCTCTTTTACATGACCACAGCAATAGAAAATTTTATGATAACTTGATAAAAGACCAGAAGACCATAGCACCTGACAGTCCTGATAACACAGTCGACAACGATGATAACAGCAGTGAATGCAAAGACTGAGTGTGGCATTAATACAGTTTTTAGTTTTTTCATTTATTTTGTTACTCAGAGTTAATATTTAGTTTGTAGTATTTGTAGAAAGGACAATTGTTCGTTTTTTTCTTCTAAAAACCTCACATGTTCATGTATTTTTTGTGTTTTTTTCATATTCGTTTGAAAAAAAAAACATGAGGAATTCTGGACAAAGTATCTTACACTTCTTTACATGTAGTAAATAGGTCAATAAAGTACTTTGGTCAAAAATGGGAATGTCGGAGAGTTTTTTTCATTTTCCCAAATATGTTTATTTTGGACTAATGATGTTTTTCCGAGAAACGCGTCAATTTATTTAGGATGTATTTAAGGTGCTGCATTGATGAATTTTATATTAATTTGAAAACGAATTTTTTTGTGTGAACGAGTGTATTTCGCGAGATGCCGATGACGAAGACAATGCATGTGCATGAGGTAGCAAGCGCAAAGTTATAATTAGATATTAATCTCGAATGACGTTCGAATAGGCGGCCGCTGTTTTATCGAACACCGGGAACGTAGAATGCCGTGCTAAACAATGGCCTGCTACAATGTAGCTGGGCTTGTGAATGATGGACGCTATTAAGAAAGGACAATCGTCGTACTTGCGGCTTCTGTGTTTTTACTATCATAACAGTTAAGGGAGGAGACAATGGATTCGGTTACCGCTCCTCCACAGGGTGTTTGAAGAAAGACGGCCGTTCAAAAGTAAATCTAGTTTGTGGCAGGCAGTGTGCTGTATGCTGCGCGCGTCTATTCAGGGATTTATTATGTGTCGCATTGTCTTTGCATTCTATTCAAATGGGCCAAGCTGTAATGACGTAGGACTTTTCATTTGTCATTTATTAAGTACAATAAATAGTCATCAAATGAAATGTTCTAAATGCTCTTTTTGGACATTTCTAAATTTCTAAACTCAGTTCTCACATTTGCAAAGGTTTCTTGTTTAATATTCGCACATTCACGTCTAACCCGTTTAGAAGAAAACTGCATCTCTTAATTGAAAAGATTAGGAACTTTCTAAAAAAGAAATCTTGTCTTGCTACAAAAGCATATACTATTGACCTAACCACCTTTTATTTTGATTTTAGAGCAAATATCTATTGGTCCAATAGTATGTATTGCTTTATTCAAAAGCTTATGATCTTCACTGAAACTAACAGCGTTGTTAGTATTTAAGCTTAAATTCCCCTCACCACATAGGCCTTTTGATTTTAAATATTAAAACATGCATTTAACAATTAAAATTAAGGACCTTCGTTGAAAACTAGAAGATTGACTGAAAAAAAGATTTACAAAAAAAATATTTAAATAAAATAAGACATTTATTGTTTGATATCAACAAAAGCGCAAGTTTTTTTATACTAACACCAATAAATTAACATACAATTTTTATTACATATTTTAATTAATAGCTTAACTTTAAAATCATTAAACAAATTATATTAATTAAATTTCATTTATATAAAAAGAGTTTAAATGATTTAACTGTGAAAGTACATACAACACGCCACAACACAACCGGCAAAATGTATATTAGAAATACCTACAAGAGAATTATAATATTATATCACTGCCCCTAGAAAATGGCGAATTGCAAGTTGCAATGATACAAAACGTACTAAACACGTGTGCCGCAAACGGTGTGCGCCGGTCTGTGGTGTGCGCGTTTTGCATCTCCTCCCATGTATCAGAAGCTACCAGATTTTGTTAGAAAATTGTCATGCCATTGGGATAATTGTGATGTATCTTGAATAAATTGCGTAAATATAAATAATTTTCATAGCTTTTGAGCAAAAACACTTTGCACTTGGTTGAAAGAAGTAACATTCAAGAGATTTTTTCAAGGGAACTATACTTCTTCCACTAAGAAGCAATAAATAATCTTTTATGCTAAAATATTGTTTCTTGACACTAATAATTTTTTATCAAGAGTGTTGACTACTTTTGTTTAAGGGCACCTTTTTTCAGTGTGCGTTGTAACTAGAGATGCGACTTGAAAAAAAACGGTCCGTTTTTTTTGTTTTTTTTCAGGTTTTTTTTCATTGTTTTTTTTCAAATGGTTTTTTTTCACATTTTAGGTTTTTTTTCAAGATTAGTCCCATTTGCCTATTTTTTTAGGTTTCATTGACTAAAATTAGCCACTAAATGACAATTAGTAAATGTAAATACAGTCTCGCGCTATGCACGCGCCACCACCACTGAAATTGACCAATAAGGGCCGCGCTTGTTTTCATTTTGGTCCTAAAAAAAGTAACTACATATAATATTTTTGATTCAGCGCTTGATTTATCAAAAAGCTTCCAAAAGCACTTTTTTCATGATTTTTCAAATTCATGTACAGTATGGAATTTTTTTTTTCAAAAAAACAATACCAAATTCTTGTAGAACATTTATTCATTGGTGGTTAAGTCAGAACATTCCGTGGACCAGAAAGCCAAAAAAAAATATTTTTTTTATTACGGTATTTGTTAGGATTAAGCGTTACACATTTTTCATCTAAAAATCTCAAAACTAGAAACTTCAAGCTTCAAATTGCTTTTTTTACGGCTCCAATTCGACCATTTTTAACAAAGATACATCTATCCGAAGAATCGCAAAACAATTTTTTTTATCCTTTAATTTTTTGTATTGGTGTAGAAGTTTTACATTGCATAAGAAATCAGATTTTATAGTCTTGGTCAAAATTTTCAATAATGAAAAATGTAGAATATATTAAATTTTTCATTATTGAAAATTTTGACCAAGACTATAAAATCTGATTTCTTATGCAATGTAAAACTTCTACACCAATACAAAAAATTAAAGGATAAAAAAAATTTCACTTTATTATTAATATATATTTTACTCAAAATTTCATTTTGAAAAAAAACAAAAAAAACCGTTTTTTTTCTAGGTTTTTTTTCATGTTTTTTTTCACATCTGAAAAAAAACCGTTTTTTTACATCTCTAGTTGTAACAAAATTGAAGGTGTTTCTTAACGTATTAGAACAGCGGAAAATAAAAAAGCTATTTTCAGTGCCTTTGATGCCAATAGTAGGAAGAGCATAAGGGAAGTTGCACCCGAATTTCCCGTTTACAGTTCAGCTGGTTATGAACGGTCGTTCATTTTACGCAAATGCAGAACCTGCAGCCAGAAGATAATCCCGCTAGAGTGAAATTCTGTTGTGGTTTCTAGAGATTTTGGCTCAGGGGTACACAACTAGTTGTTTAATTTTCACTTTAAAACATTGGCGTCCTGAACTATGACATTTCTTTTTAGAAGGTACTTTTTTCCTCATTCGATTACACTATTACCTAGAATTTTTTTATTTTTAAATTTGGCATCTTCATTGCTATCAGCAAGTTCTGGGACACCCTATATAAAAAAAAATGTTTTCAATATACATATATTATTCCAGTTAAAGTTTTCACCCTGTATAATTATTGTATTAAAATAAGGCATACTAAATAAATATAATTTATTCTGAAATACTTTGCTCATGCAAATTATTTATGGAATGGTATTATAATTTGGTGGCAATAGACTTTGTTGTGCCACTTTATTTACTACCTAATTCATGTTAAAAATAGTTTTTTTGATCGGATGGTATACTTTTGAACAAGAAAATCTACATAAAAATGTTAAAAAATTATATGGTAATAATTTTTTCCACGACCTTTTTATTTTCAAATACAAAAAAAATAACCTAAAAACGTGTTTGACAGCTGTTAAAATTACTTTCATTTTATTCTTTTAATTTTTAAGGAATAAGAATTTATTATACAAACACAATTAGTTGTGAAATGATATTTAGACATACATACACAAATACAATACAAATTTTGAAACAAATGTCAAACGATGCTGTCAATTTCTTGAATTGAAATGTCACATTCGTGTTTTGCCTTGCCAATGAAAAGATTCATTTTCTAAGCAATGATGCTATTACAAAATATGACTTTTACATAGTGGTCGTAACATTTGAATTTGGTTCGCACGTGACGTCACACTCGACGAGTTTTTGTTTCATAACCAGCATACCGGTTTTTGTGTAACGTGCCTTGGGTATAAAATAAAAATTATTCAGTTTTCATAAAAATTGATCCCGGCACATTCGCCATTTTTGACAATGTCTGTACATGATTATAAATATCGTTTATAATAACCTTTATAATCTATGGTTTCAATGTCAATTTTTACTTTTTTTAACTGTGATATTATTGTGTACCTCTTATTTCTGCCATACCTATAATAATTTACCTGTTTATTTTTTCTCATTAATTTTGTATGTATTTTAATATGTAACATTGTAAATAAATTTTTATATAAAACGCAGCTGTACTTACTTTTTTATACAGGGTGTCTCAAAAGTCAAGGACAACTGAAAAGGGGTGGATGGAGGATGGGATTCCAAGTCGAATAGTCTTTTTTTGATCAGAAGCACCATTAATAAGTTATTAATAAAATGCTCTAGCAGAATGATTAGAGATGGGACAACATACATTTTTTTAGAAATTACTTGGCTTTATTTTATCACTTTTGAGTGATAAGAACAATCATTTTAACCGTATTCTATCAGGGCTGTCATAAAACTATCAAATTTATATTTGTGGGTTATGGTAAATTGACCTTAAAATTGAAATTTGACAGTTTAATGACAGACCTGATAGAATAGGGTTTATTTTTAACAAAAGAGGAGTAAAACGGTTGTTCTTAGCATTTTTAGGCTTACAAGCGCCTCTGTTACAACGTTTAAAACTATTATTAATCATATATTATATCACGAGAACTATGAATTTAATCGGTTAAACTAGGCTCAGTAGTTTTTTGTTTGGTTTTTCTTGGAAAATGTTGAATGCAAAATAATTTAATAAAATCACGAGACCGCGTAGCGGTCGAGGGGTTTTATTTTTAATTATTTTGCATGAAACTATTTTCCAAAAAGAAAAATTAAATAAAAAACTTACTGAGCATAGTTTGACAGATTAAATTTATAGGTTGAGTGATATACGTCTAGATTATTTCCCTCATTATAATATGAACCAATCAAAAGCCTTGAATTTTCGAATAAATTTCGTTTAAATAAGCGATTAAATCACTAGAACTATTTAACAGCGATTAAATTTTAGCCTCCATATTGGATTTTTGTTTGGTGTTATTTACAAGTTTTAACAAACATTTTTTAAAAAACAATAAAAAATAAGTTATCTAGTTTACGAAATATCAATTATTACTTATTACATACCTTAAATTAATGGAATTTTCTTTAAAAAAATATTTATAAATTTTGACACATACGTCAGATTTTATGAATTGTCAAATAGTTTCCTTTAATTCGAGAAATAACACCATAAAATCGTAAACAAAAATCCAATATGGAGGCTAAAATTTAATCGCTGTTAAATAGTTCTAGTGATTAAATCGCTTATTTAAACGATATTTATTCAAAAATTCAAGGCTTTTGATTGGTTCATATTATAATGAGGGAAATAATCTGTATTAGAGCCATTAATTTTCCCTATTAAAAGAATGTCTCAAAGTAAAACTAAACTAAAAATAAAACTCTGACAGTGACAATGTAAACCATATAATTAAGGTCATTTTACACTACGATTTTATATAGAATTTCTAATATTAAGCTGAACATTATATTTCTCCCACCTCTAATCATTCTGCTAAAATGCGTCTGTGATTGGCTACTTTATTTTATTAAAACGGCAAAGACTATTCGACTTAACATACCACCCCTTTTCTGCCGTCCTTGACTTTTGAGATACCCTGTATATATATATATATATATATTTGTGAATGACATGTCATGTATTATATTGATGACAATAAACTAATCTACTCTACTGCTAGTACTAGTACTTTATACTGGTACTTGGAACATAATATGTTATATTATCTGTCCTGTACAAGCGGTATAAATAGAAAAAGAGCTCTATGATTTCAAGCATTCAATTTACCCGACAACAATCATCGCATTGCCATGCTGTCGGTAGTGTCTCTCGACGTATTGTGCTCGTAAGCTCCTGCCTATTGTTCATATTGCGAGCTAGCGACATTTTTGACATCAATTTATGACAGACAAAGGGCGTGATCGGTTTACCTACCTACTATCTGTTTTTTTTTTGTAAAGCGTTCAATATTTTATGTTTGTTCTGCGAAAACGTTGCTTGATTGAATGTTGGTTTTCGATAAAGAAATGCGTGACTATGATGTATTATCCCCCACTGTATTTAGTTGCTTGTTTACTATACATTCTATATAGAATTTATGAAGCAAGTTTTACCAGAAAACTTAACTACAAAATATTTCATTTTCTTTTTCAGTAAATTAACTGAAATAACGCAATTTATTTCGAATTTTCAACGATTCTTATTTTGGTGGTACCTTCATTCAAAAAAAGGCATTCGGATTTTTATCAGCCCATGCATGACTATTATGGAATAATTAATAATATAATATATTCATCCCTACTGAATCCGGCTTCCTTGGTAAAAATATTTTCAATAAAGTTATGGTCTTCATGCCATTTTGTTCTCAATAAATGGTTAAATCAACATTTTTTGCACATCCAATGTTAAAATATAAATGTCATTTTAACAAATTAAACTTATTTATTTTAACCGTAAAACCTTTTTTTGGTCTAACCACTAAAAATATTAAAATGATATACACGGATTATTAAAATAATATTATCGTAATATTTAATCAGCTCGCTGGAATATTCAGGAAGGCACGTAGGCACTGAATATATAAGGAACAGCGCAGCATGGAGCTGTTAGTCAAGCTTTGGTACTCGCGACGAAATAAATAAATATACGTGCAAATAAATAGAGTCTTGAACAGTAGTGATATATATATAATTAGTAGTTAAGTGTTTAGTTAGTTTTATAGTTTATTAGTGTTTTAAGTGTAATTAAGTTATAAAATAAATAGTTTAGTTCGTTAATAAACCAGTGCGTGTTTTAATTCACACTAGGAACGGTAAAAACGTTACAATATAAAGGTTAAAAAAATGAATTGTTACTTAAATCAAATAATTGATTCAAACAATTTTACTTAAAATAGAAGGTTTTATTTAAAAATATAAAAGTATGTTATATAATATATATTATGAGGAGTCCTCATATTATATAACTGGAAAGGTTGAGGAAAATATCAAATTTATTAAAAAAAAACTTTTATAGATAAATACAAATTCATTTGAACACAAAATAAAACATAATAGATTTAAATAATTTTTTTAATTTTTTTAAATTATTGTATCCAAAATTTAATAAAAATAAAAAATCTGATTTTAATACAAAATATCCGATTACTTTATTTTTTCCAAAAAATCATGATTTTTTTAAATCCTGGTATTAAAAACAATCAAAAGTTTAATTAAATACGTTTACAATACGAATACACTACCTACTTAACAGTAATAGTTTTTTTGTATTTCTCTTATTTTTTTAAAAACCTTATTCGATGACCTGCGTTTATATTTAAAAGCTTTTCCTCATCGATATTTTGTCCTACAATAAAGTTTATTTTATGGTAAAATAGTATTACATGAAGAGCATACATTTCAGCATAAAATGATTATCTCTAGAGAAATACCCAAATCTGGCAACAATGGTTTAAACCTTCGGGATTTATTTTTATCCTGAGCCGTACCATAACAATTTTTATCGGTTTCATAAAAAATATCGGTGGCATTAAAAGAAGCCGACTTCGTATGATATCTTAAGTGTAACGTAATAGAGTGGAAAGTGGGACTTTGTGAGTTTATTATATTTTCGTGGAACGTTCCCGAATTTTTTGCCGGTCTGTCTCGATGTCGAAAGTCGTTTTTATCGCCTACAATCCGATCGACATTTTCTGGGCTCTCGTTTCGTATCTTACATGTTTTTGTTCGGCGGGAATATCAGATATAAGATATTTTGTGGGGAGGATAAGCAGGAAGATTTTTTTTAACTGTTACATTTCGAAAAAAATATGCTTAAACCAGTTTAAAAAAAAGTTACTAAAATCTAAAAAAAACTTTTAAGATCTAAAATTAAAGCACAAAAATATCTTGACACTATTTAAATAAATTAATATGCAAAGAAAAACTGCTTATTTTGATAAATAAAATAATAAAGGAATATACAAAAAACAGTTGCGGACGGTGGTTTAAAGTAGTGCCAATATAATATTATTATAGTTAAGATATTTTTTTAAAAGTAAACTTTATTAAAAAAAGCTTATAATTTTAAAAAAATCAAAAAAATAATTTTTTGTTGATTTTTTTTATTTGTTTAATAAAAATCATTAATTTTTTTAATAAAAATCAAGATTTTTTCGAACATCCAGCTTTAATTACTTCCAGTAGGTACACAGTTTTTTAAAACAGATATAAGTCAACAACTTATAACTTGATATTCAAAGAGAAATGAAAGATCCATACCTTAAATAGGGAACTTCTGAATTGGCACACGTCAAAACAGAATTTTTATGGATAAATTTAAAAAGGGTGTGAAGTAAAAACGAAAATTTGGGAAATTTATTCAGTAAAAAATACCTTGCTGTTCCCCAATGTAACAGACGTAAGCAATTTTTATTTCCATCCTTTCTCAATGTTACCTTTTGTTTTGAAGGGATTATTCTTGTAGGAATATAAACTACGTAATTCTTTCTTCTAAAATTAAAATTTGGTTATTGTTCCTCCCATGGAAAATTTTAAAATATTTTTTCTACTCCCACCTTTAAAACGCCCTTTATCGTACATGTTTCCATGACACTAACTAAAGGTTATAAATCGAAATGTATCTTGAAAATTGACAGTTTTTCACAGTGAAAGTAAAGGAAATGTTTTATGAGGACTTTACAGTAGAGTTCGTGCCCGAATTTAAGTTATAGTTTACTGCCGGCGAAATTAAAAGGTCAGTACAATGTTCATATAAACTTTTCAAATATTGGCGTTGAGACACTATTTAATATTTTTGTATTTTTGTATTGAAATAATAAAATAATTTTCACATTTAGTATTATTTTACAAGAAAGGCACTTTATTTTAATGATTGTATGACATTTGACAACTGTCAACTAACTTAAAACTAACTTCAGCCCGTGACTAAAAACGTGTTGCTAACTTCAGCCCGTGACTAATTATTAAGTGAGTTGTAAAAAATCATAAAATTAACATAAACACTGTTCATGAAAAATATGTCGTCAATAAAATTGTGGAAATTGCACAATGCGTTTATATAGAGAGTCATAATATTTCTTGAAATTCATATGCCAGTTAATTACAGCAATGTATGGAAAAAAATCCTAGAAACCCTATACGGCATAATTTCTTCGGAAATTTATTTTACAGGTTTCCGGTCCGGGGCGTATCACGTAAACTAAAATAAAAGTAAAGGGGGTATCAGGGCCGGCGTTAGCTTATTAGAGGCCAGGTGCAAAAGAAAAATGCGGGGCTTGAACTAAAAATTTACTCTTGAAAATTAACAGCGCTTAGCGGCAATAAACCAATAAAATATTAAACGAAAAACCAATTGAAGGGATTAGAGCTGAAAGTGAAAGTGAATTTTGACTTAAAAATGAACTTGGGTGGTTCAGCTTTTCCCTTCAATTAATAAAGAAATTAACGTTTAAGAACAAATCACACATAATTTTCCCTGCTTTAGCGGAAGCTCTTTTCCAACATCCTTCTCTATTGACAATATATAGCCAAACCCACTAGTCGTTCTTGGCACATACCTTCTTGATCTTAAATATTTTTTTATTAATTTTAATTTGGAAAAACTCTTTTCCTGTCGTAATAATAATTGTTTTAAACGGATACAGGCAACTTCAAATACACATTTAGCAACATTGAACTGAATGATAATAGATGAAGATACCTACTAAAGATATTATCTCTGCCAATGACGAGATATTATTTTGTCACGCTGTGCTTACAACTTGCCATGTTGCTAAAAAGTACAATAATTTCGTTAAGACGCCTTGATGCGCGCGGGGCCTACTCTCTTAAAATAAATTAGTCAAAAATAACTAATTATAAGTCATATTTGACCAATTGTCATAGTGAAAAAGTAGTCACTAATAATTAGTCAAATTCCACTGAATGAAATAGTCAAATTAGTAAATTTAAATTTAAAAAAAGTTTTGACCCAGCCTGGGATTGAACTCAGGTCTGTCACTTGACAAGTTTGTCAAGCTAACCTCTTAACGCATTCGGCTGTCAGCCGCTCTTATAAAAATTAATTTTATTTGTCAATAAATATTGTTCATAATGTTTTAAAGTTTAATATATTATTTGTGTTGCTATTTTGAGCTAAACTTTTTGCATCTTTATATTATTTATGGGTCATTTAACCATGGAGAGGTATATGCATTTAATTCAAATAATACTTTGTTGTTGGCCGTAAACGACTAAAGAAATTAGTTACTTTTAACTGTCAGAAATAGTCAAATATGGTGACTAATCTTAAATTAGTCAAACTTTAACTATTTACATAGTAAAAAATAACTATTTAAAAGTGAAAACGACTATTTTATTAGTAAAAAATGCTGGTACTAATTCAAATAGTAGAATTTTGACTATTTCATTTTTAGAGAGTATAAAACGCGGGGCCGGGTGCAACCGCACCTTTTGCACATGCCTCACGCCGGCACTGCCCCGGGGGTATCCTCTGCCGTTGAGCGTCGAAAATTGGCAGCCTCGCCGCAAATTAACCGGTCGCTAACGTGACGGCGAGGTAGCGGGCGGCAAGTGGCGGCCGCTCGCCTACTTCTTGTCACGCGAGCCGCCCCCTGCCCGAGGGGCGGCCCCCGCCGCTGACCAACTTAGCGCCGCACGACTCGCCGCGGTTTTTTACGAAACGACGTTGTTTTCTCCGGAGCGTTTGTTGTCGTCGACACACGCGGTATTGTTTCGAGACGGTGCGCAAGAACGGTGGCTCATCTCGAAATCTAGTGGTGCAGATTTCGGGCTGAGTCAGCTTTCCTGTGCACCACCGATCAAGGTTAAGAATTATCGATTCATCGAGTGTTAAATCGAAGAATTAATGCCACTATTCGAATGTAAGTAGTTTGCACCTTTTTTGCACATTTGCATATTAGTAAAACTTGAAAATCACAGCGATATTTTTTATGGCAAGCTTTTTGAAATATGATTTTTTTTACGAAAAAAATCTACCCTCTTAAAATGCATTAGTCAAAAATAACTAATTATAAGTCATATTTGACTAATTGTCAAATTCTACTGAATGAAATAGTCAAATTGGTAGATTTAAATTTAAAAAAAGTTTTGACCCAGCCGGGGATTGAACTCAGGTCTGTCACTTGTAAAGCTGTTGTCATAACCCATTCGGCTATCAGCCGCTCTTATAAAAATTAATTTTATTTGTCAATAAATATTGTTCATAATATTTTGAATATAATATTCGTGTTGCTGTTTTGAGCTAAACTTTTTGCTTCTTTATTTGTTTTTATGGGTCATTTAACCATGGAGCTTAGGTATATGCATTTAATTCAAATAATACTTTGTTGTTGGCCGCAAACGATTAAAGAAATTAGTTACTTTTAACTCTCAGAAATAGTAACAAATAACTATTTAAAAGTGAAAACGACTACTTTATTAGTAAAAACTGCAGGTACTAATTCAAATAGTAGAATTTTAAGTATTTAATTTTTAGAGAGTATGAATAAATTTACAATCCAATTAATATGGCATGCCGTTTTAAAATTTATAAAATAACTTATTAATTTAAAATTTAATTTTTTTTAAATTTACCCAACTAAAAATTTTAGGTTTTATAAATGTTTCATCGTTTCGGGTGTTACATTTGTTTAAATTTTTATGTGTTTTGAAATAATATTTTGGCAGTTACACTGTAAAACTGTGTTATTCCAAGTCCATACGAAATCGTGTAAAATTTTAACACTGCAGCTTCAGTGTGTTGATTTGTTTTTTATATCGTGTAATAATTTACACGAAGAATAAATAAACTTTAACACATTGTTTGTGTAATTTTTACACAACTTTAGGTTTTAAATTTTACACCAGTTGGTGTTATTTTTTAATATTTTACTGTGTTAAATCAGATTTAATGCAAAAAGAACATATTTATTTTTTACTCTCAGTATCCATTGATCGAAAGAAACAATAATATTTCCAATCTATTTTTAAATAAAATCAAGTATAGTTTATTTGGCCAGAATTTTGTAAATCCTATATAATTTTTTTATAATTTTTTTTAGTTAAATTTTTTAGTATTTAAAAATGGTGTCGAGACATTTAAAATAAAAACACATAAAAAACATTTTCTACCAAAATAATTTAAATTTTTTTTAATCTCATAACAATTAATAATCATAAAATATTTTAAATATAGAATGCAAATGTAAAAGTTTAAGTTTAAAATTTTGATTTTTAAAAATTGTAGTTAATATTTTATTCCACAAAATTATTGGTTTAAATTTGTAATGTAATGAATTTTTGTATTAAAAATTTATTGACTATCATTTAAATGACTCTTTACAACTTTAAACCGAATATTTTGTTGAATAAAATATTTGAACTAAAATTTTTAAAAATCAATATTTTTAAGCTTAAAGTTTTACAGTTGTTTTTTTATATTTAAAAAAGTTTTGAAATATCAATTGTTTTGAGTTTAAAAAAATTTAAGCTTTTCATTCATTCATTTTTTTGTTTAAATGAATAATGTTAAAATTAAAAAATAATCATAAATCTGAATTTTGATACTTGTACATGGTGTTTTCTTATCAATGGGACACCCCTATAAAATCTTTATTAGCAGAGATATCGAAAATTTTTTTTCATATCTCTTCTTATAAAGATTTTAGAGGAGTGTTAATTTATACGAAAACACCCTGTACATAAATAGTTTATATAAATGTAAAAAAAACAAATTATTTTTTAAATTTATAAAAATAAAAATATCAAAATTAGGCATGATAAGATCTTATAAGGACTTAATTAAAAATGAATATGTATATTATATTGAATCTAGGTTTTTCTTGCACGCAAGTGAGGTTTTGCAAACATTTTGCATTTACTCAAGGGCGCCTACATGGAATGACAAAATTATTTAAATTTTTAAAATTTACATGAATTTTCAATGTCAATATTAGGTCAATCAAGTAGGCCACTTTAAAACATTAAGTATACAGGGTGTTTCACATTTAAGTCTAGTGTTCTAAAATATTTTGAACAAAGTGCCACTTCCGGTCTAGCCGGAAGTGGTATCAAGTTTGTTATTTTAAATAGAACATCCTATATATTTTTACATTTTTAAATTCTGTATAAAATTCTAAATAAAATTACTATACCATGTCCTATACCTAGAGTGAATAGTTTTCGATTTGTAAAACGAAAAAAAATGAACTATTTACTTTAGGTATAGGTAGGGTTGCAACTTTTCATGAAAAGTTGAAATTTTTGAAAAGTTGGGTTTTATTTTTCGGAAAAGTTGATTTTTTTGTAATGTAAACGTATAAAACATAAATAATGCTTGTCAATGTATTAATATAATTTATTTCTTATGTATTTATACATACGTAACAAAATAACAAAAAAAAAATATCAAACAAAATAAAATGAACAGACAACATAATAACAACAAAAATAAACTAGGTTTGAATTAAAAGAAACACATACAAAATAAAAAATAATTACAAAAAAATATGAAGCAAAAATTATTAAATTTATGGTTGTTAAAAATTATGGCAATTTACAAGTAAAAATTTAAAAAGAAAAAGAAAAGGAAACTTTCTTCTTTTCCACTTTTATATTTTCACTTGCAAATTTCCATAATTAAAAAAAATGATATTTTTTTCATACTGTGTATAAATTTAAAATACGTTATAATAAAAGAATCTTTATATAATAGAAAATGCTGTTAGCAGGCACCATTTTTGATAAAGTTTGACAAAATATTATTCCAAAAAACAATGCTTTAGCATGTTTTACTAAAAACACTTCAAATCTAGCGATTTATATCGAATTTTGACCAAATTATCTACCAAAAAAAATTTATGGTAGTGGAAACACTGGTTACAATTCAACTCATTGTTCATTGGCTCCCACCTAATAACTTTTCCAACTTTTCATAGGGGGTGCCGAACTTTTCCAACTTTTCGACCGAACTTTTCCTTGTTTGCAACACTAGGTATAGTAATTTTACCCAGAATTTTATGTGGAATCTAAAAATGTAAAAATATATGGGGTGCTCTATTAGAAATAACAAAGTTGATGTCACTTCCGGTTAAACCGGGACTAGCATTTTGTTAAAAAAAAAATTAAAAAAAAGTTTACTTAAATGGACTAGTAAAGCTTTTAAAATTTCAAATCGGTATCTTTTTTCGTTCCCCGGAAACTTCTAATGGACCTCGAATGTAAAACACCCTGTATATGAACTACTTGTAACTACAGTTTATAAACATGATTAAAAATATGATTTACAGACGGGAAATTTTAGTGGAAAAATAAGTCTGTCGTAGTGCAACAAGTGACATTGATGAACGATAGGATGTTTGTTTTTTATTTTCATTTTTTGTTTGTTTCTTTTCGGCAAAGCCACGCGAAAAATTGCTTCTTTTATTCATGATTTTTGTGAAAGTTTATGTGGATCATAAATTACGAATGCTTACGCGTATTCTGTCAGTAAAAAGAAATAGGGTGTTTTTATTTCTATTTTTGTTTTTTTTTTGACGAGACAAGACGGGAAATAAATATTTAATAGAAACAAATTAAAAGATATAAAAAATGTTTTAAATTTTTTTTTAAATATAACAAATGTAATGGGACATAATGCTACAACAGTCAAAACAATCCAATTTTCTAAACTTGCTAAGATAATAACCAATAAAGAATGTCAAAGTTTTAATTTTTTACAGCGTTATAAAATTGCGAGTTTGATATCACGAAACCACCTTAATAAATGCTGAAAAGTCGTTGGCCCCTTGTCTTGGCCGGCACGAACTTCGGATTTTACTCCTACGGATTTTTGTTTTTGGGGTTATTTAAAATATATTGTTAATTACAGTTCAATTAACAACAGCAATGCTCAGAATTGATCTTTGTTTAAAATCAAACGAATGTATTGTGGTCAATGTTGGCCATTTTGAGCAAATGTTATAAAGACCCTCATTATTTTAATTCCCAATAATTTTGTCAAAGTTTTAATAATTTTCAAAATACTCTGATACCTATACTAAGCTTAAAAGAAGTTTTGTCATCTACAAATTGTATAAAATAAAATCCCTAATTTTATACCGCTGTTTATTTTCGTTAAAAATCGAAAACAAGATTAAAACTTTGACACCCTGTATCATATTTCGTTATCGAACATAACACTTTTTGTTTTTGTTTTGTTTTGTTTTGTAAAAAGACATACCAGTGTAGTTTTAAGGCGGTTTATAAAACAATAGTACTCTTTAGTGAAACACTATTTATAAGTTGTGCCTGCAGTTTTACTTTTTATTTCTTTGGCCCGTTGGAAGAAAAAACAGAAGCAATTTTTATTTATGCTGAAGTTGGCAGTTGGTCCACATCACCGTACCGGAATCAATTGATGTTTTAAAGCAACGTGTGCAAATGTGAGAACTAAAATTCGAAACAGACTATTTTTGTGTAAAAATGAACATCTAATTTGTTAACTAATTGGAAATTTATTGTACTTAATAAATGAAAACTTTATATAAGGGGCACACTGGATAATTAAATAAGTAAAATGCTTGAATATGAAATATATGTTCTTAAAAAATGGCGAATGCGCCGGTATTAATAGTACCTATACCAATCAATATCACCCTAGCTAGGTAAACAGTGAATCAATATTTAAAAAACTTACTTATAAATTTGCATTTTTATTTGCATTATTTATGAAATTATAATTAAAAACAATGTTTAGAAAACCGTTTCTTAAGGTAGTTATGGAGAAGTGTACCGGTCCACAGTGGACTGAAATGGTGAAAAAGTGGCCAAAATCCATTAAAATAAAAACTAATAAAGATATCATTATGAAATTTTAACACTGTTGTTAACACAAGTTAAAAATTTTGATATTTTAAAAACTATTAAAAACATTATTTTATAATTTTAAGACCAGTTTCATATATTAGTAATCTTAATCTTAAATTTTAATTAAGGGTAAAAATGATAAAAGTTTTGTTAAAGTAAGTTAAAAATTAAATTATTTTAAAACTATTTATCATTATGAAATTTTAATACAATTTTAACAAAATAAGAATCTTATTTCTATACAATTCTATATAGGTATTTTAATTTAATTTGATCAGCAGTGGCAATTGTATACTGGTTTAAAATATAAACATAATAATCTTGTAAAAGTACGCAATAATAATTTATTAACATGGGATCTTAGTTATTTAATATTAAAATAATTTAATGTTATTGTTATTAAAATATAATAAATTGCAATATCCTATTGATAAATGAAATAATACACATTTATTTCAATAAATTTAAATGCTTATAAAAAATATACTCAATGAGTAGTAAAGCTTATAATAACAATTCTGTATATGTATATAGAATCTAAATCCGTTTTTTCTTTTTTAAAAATTTTGGATCGGAGTTGCTTTATGTCTATAAAGCAAGTCGTTTTTAGTTGCAGATCTTGATATTTTTCTAGAATGAAGTCCTTGTTCCTAGACTCCTGAGCCTCCTCCGATAATTGGCCGATTGGTAAATAAAAATGTCAATGGCAATATAAAAACACCTATTAACTTTCGTAGACGGACACGTAAAGATACAAAGTTTATATAGTCTTATTAACAATATTTTGGCCTCCAAAATAAATATAATTAGGTCACATTGATTTCCAAGGAAAAAACTTAAGTTAATTTTTTTTTAATTTTAACACTTCATATTGTTGTTAATAAATAACTTGTTTGTTGATATTTTATGTTTTAACTATAAAATTATACACACGATTTTGGATAGATTCCCAAAGAAAAAGTCTTCCCTTCTTAAAGTTAAAAATTGATAATTTTTCAGCATTATATAATTTTTAATTAATAATTAGTTTTTTATATTCTATTTTTAACCAATAAATTTTAAATAGACAAATGTCTTAGATTTAGTTAAAAAAAATATATTAAAAAATCTCTATTACTTTTAAAATTACATCCATTTAAACTTGAATAATGTTAAAGAAACATTGTCAATTTAACTTAATGGTAAACTTCAATGGTCTAAAATTTTATATATATTATATTTATAAATAAAACTTGAAATTTTAATGTTTTTTATATATAAGAACCTCAATTTAGATGCTCTCAATTGTAAAAAGAACTAAATTTTAGTCCACTGTGCGTTGTAGAAGACTAGTGGTGCATCCCATAAGAGAAGTTCATTTTGTAAAAAATTGGTTTGGCACCCTATCTGAAACTTTTCTTGGTATTTTCCCGCATTTCTTTATTTAAAAATTAATTATATAGAGATATACATTAAGTTTTGTAAAAATTTACTGTAAAAATATATTTAGTTTTTCTTTGTTTTAATGTCTGCATTAAAAAAATTAATTGTTTGGTTATCTAGATGTGGATTTAGATGTTCTGGCACGATTTCGGTCCCTCCTCCATTTAAATTCAAATATTCCAAAGTGCCGAACAAATAAATTTCCTATTGATTTTGCAATTTTGCCGTCCATCATGCCCGTTCCCGCTCAACACTTTGCACACGTTTGCGATTTCGATTTGCAGCATTCAACATATACATACATGTGTTTGTGTGTGTGGGAAAATATTATTCATTCATCGATTCGAACGCTTTGGAAAACCGAGTTTTCTATACGAATTCTATTTTTTTATAAATTACTGTTTTTTATGTCTAGAAAATAATAATTGCATTACATTTAGAATGTACAGCATATAGTAAATAAATATATATATATTAGGGTGATTAAAAAAAAATCGAAACTTTCCTAAAAAATATTCGCACTCATTTGAAGATAATTATTTTTTAATGAGTTACAAAGTTATTAAAAATGTTTTTCTCGATTTTTATGTAAGAATGTCATATTCTCGCACGCAAAATCGTTGAAGAATGAAGCTCATTCTTAAACGATTTTTGGTAACATTTAGTTTTTAAGTATTGTTACCCCCAAAATGTCAAACTGTTTAATAACCTCAAATTCATTACTTTTAGGAATATTTATAATAGCTTTGTTTGTTATCCTGCACTAGTGCAACCTGAACTACACTTTTATTGAAAATGAAGCCTTTATTATTGTTTTGTTATATTATTGTTTATGTGAAAAAGTGCAGTTCAGTTGTACTTGTGCAGGATAACAAATATTGACAAATAAATTTATTTAATTAATGAGCCAAACAGGTCAATCAAACTATATATTATTGGAAATATTATATACCCACAGTACACAAAACACAAAACTACTATAAATTAATCACTAGCACAATTGTTATAAACTTTTATTGTAATGTTCAGTGTTGCTTGTAAAACCTCCTGTGACATTTTTCACTGCTAAAAGTAAACACAATTGTTCAAAAATATCAGAAAACATTAAAAAATAATACAATACTTACACAAAACCTTATTATCCAGTTGACAAATACAGACAGATTATTAATAAATAGTAAATAAACATAAATCTACCTGTCCATGCAACTGTCATTTTGTGTTGCCAACTGACATTTTGCGAGAAAAATCCCCCAACTAACAACGACCACAAAACATTAAAAAAAACCTAAATAAAAGTTAAAATCGAGAAAATAGTATAAATCACACGTTGCAGAAGGCTATTCTCGCACTCATTCGTTCGTCCACTCGCTCCTTCGTCGCTCGAGGCCAAATTTCGAATTCGTGCGAGAATATGTGGCCTTCTGCAACTTGTACTTTAATATACTATTTTTATTAATTCTTCAAACTTTGATTAGACTCTTTTTTTGCAGAGCATTCAATTTTCTACAATAAATGTTTTTGTATTCGGGCTTATAGATTTTTAACTAATTTTTACCGTTTTTTTTTCAGGAAGAACAATTCTCCGAATGTCTACGAATTTAGAGCTGGTAAGTTTTTAATTCAAATTATTTTTTTTACCATTAAATTTTGTGAAATACTACATAAGGCAATACTTTATATTAAATTAATAAAATTATCTTTTATTTTATAAAACATTAAATTTTCTTGCGTTTCTTTTATTTAATGTATAGCCTAATAAAAGAAGAAAATGCTTGACAACTTTTTTTGTCAAAATAATATATAATAGATTACCTACAATTTTTTTTATAAAACCACTTTTGATTTTTTTTAACGATGCGATGTTGCCAAATTTCTAAAAGTTCGCAGAATCTTGTAATTTTTCAAAATCTGTAGGATACTAAGTCATTTTTCATTATTTATTTTATTTTTAATTTTTTCACTTTCTTTGCAACTTTACAAATGTCCAAAAATTACCAGCATCTGGCATTATTGATTTTATTCTCAAATTTCTAAAAAATCACTTTTTCAGGAAATCTTTAATAAATCATCTTTCACTATGTAACGTTGTTGCCTGGTTTATAAAATTCGCAGAATCTGTAAATTTTTCAAAATCTGTACTATTTATTTTTTATTTATTTTGACAGAATCCTGTGATTTTTGCGATGTTGCCAAATCTCTAAAAATTCTCAGACTCTGGGATTTTTGTTTTTGGCGGTGTTATAATAAATCACAGAACTTGCCAATTTTGGAAAAATCCTTTAGTAAGTCGTCTTGCAATATTTAGCGATGTTGCCAAATGTTTTCTTTTATACTTTTTTTTGCTTTTAATTTTTTTGTATTTTATTTATTTAATTATGGGTAACAGACCAATTTTTGGACTTTTTTGTCAGAAGCCAATGTCCACAATTTTTTGTTGTGTGTTTTGGTATTTTTACTATCATGCCCCCTTTTTTCTACAGCTACTAATAAAATCGAAATTTCATGATTTAGAACAATTTATTTTTTAAAAGTCATTTAAGAAATTGCCAGGCCAATTTTAAAAGTAATGCTGCAAATTTGCATTTCAAATTGAATTAGTCGAGTCCAAGAACAGTGGGGCAATATTATAAATATAAATGGTTAAAAATCTATATTTTATATGGTATTTACCATCCATTGTAAATAGTTAGTTAAGTTAATATTATCGTCATTGTTATTATTATTAACTACGAACATATCAAATACTGAAATACTCTTTTCTGAGGAACAGGATTTATTATTTTTAAGGTTTTGCACAAACTACATTTCAAAAAGGGGTCCTCTACATTTTATGGCTAAATAGATATACCAAAGAAAATATTTAAAAAGATTTATTTTAATTTTTAAGTGGTCCCAAAGTGCCTCTTTAAATCTCTTCTTTCGTCCTTCTGACGCAATGACGTCAGCAAACGAAAGGACCGAATACAATGCATGCTAAATTGATATTTTCTTTTACCCACGCAGAAAATCAAAACAGGAAAATATATATTTTCTTAAACATCTACTACGTTTAGTTACTTTGTGACAAACAAGATTTTTTTTTTAAATAATTTGCCTTGACTTTAAATGGAAAAACCTCAACGCCCAATTAGGAGAATTGACAACGTGTCAATAAGTTGGTTGCACGTAAAGCCTTTGCCATCGACCTAAAATGATAAAAATCGTGACGCCATCGCTCAAGTTCTACTGGCCGATCAAATCGACAGCCAGTGGCGGAACATTTTAAAATTAAAATATTAATTTGTTAAGGCCACCGTTTTAAGAAATAAGTATTTTATTGGTCAGTATAACGCTACTTTCGTCTTATTTTTTTTTATATTAATTTTTATATAAAAAATACATTATATTGTATTATCTTCAGAAAATAAAACGAAATTAGCGTTAAACTGAGAGATAACCTTAATTTTTGTACTCAAATGTTAAAATATCTGTGGTGTGAAGAGTAATCTTAAAATGGTGTCAAAATCCAACACCAAGTGGTGTTAATATAACACCATGAATTATGGTTGAAAATGTTTTATACAGCAAACACCAAAACGGTGTTTATCTAAAAATATTTGAGAAGTGCACCTAAACAGAAAAAAAGGAATAGTTCATTTAAATATATTAATTTAGTTGACCCATAAGTATTTATTTAAATCAACTGTGGGAAGGTTAATATAAACAAAGATTAGTTTGACGGTACTAAACCAGATAGTTATTTTTTTTTTAAGTTGGTTAAATTAACCCAGAAAACTTTAGTGAAACCAACCCGCTGTATGGTTCAGTTTACTAAATATGTTGTTTGTAAAATAAGAGTTACTTCAACCTAAAGCACTCTGTTAAAACGATTAAAACAATTTGCCGTGCATTCCTTGTTGCATAGTGTGTACCGATCGCGGCAAAGGCGGTGTGGATCACGTGATGTTCTTAAATCTCGCCTCTGTTGACTTACATGAAGAGTATATAAGCTCAGGTAGTCCTTTGCATTGGTGTGACACTACAAGTTGTTCGATACTAAAGAGACCTTAAATAGGTGGAAACAGCTGTCAATATTTGAAGTTGGTGGAACGCACTAAAAACATTATCTTTAGCGAGTTGAAGGTTCAATTTTCTGGAATAATACCACTGGTAATATACTTGTAATGCGTCAAGGAACTTCCTGTTTCCTTTTTTTCTTTGTAGTATGATTTAATTTAACCAAAAACACATAATATTTAACACTGAAAAGGAGTTCAATTTACACCAGGTAAAATTTATTTTAATACTGTGTGAAAGTTAAATTTACACCATTTTAGTGTTTGAATTTACACTGGACCAACAAACCATATTTAACACCATTTTGGTTTGTATCGATGTAGACCATGTAGGGTGTTAATTTGGTGTTAAAATGGTCATGAAATTTTGAACAGTGCATAGTTCGACATCACAATTTTCTATTTTTATTAACTGCTTCATGTTTTATGTCATTTAATTATCTTTTTACGCACGGCCCTGTCGCTTTAGTACCCCCAAGTAATTTGAGTAGAATTTCTTATTTAATAGTTTGCTAAAAACCACCACGCCTGAAATTTTCCTGTTCGCGCTCTACGAAGCTTTATTGCCGAATAAATTCGCCCATTTCGGAAAGGTTAAGGGTGGACTAAGCAGTTTTATTTTTAACATTTTTAGGCTTATTTATCGGTCGCCCTAAAAAATAATCCGGATAAATTCTGTCCGAAAGTTATATTTTATTTAGTTTAGCTTGCTGAACTACAATGTTAAAAGTTTCTATTATATATTGTAATTTTACTTAACATGTTTAGGAAGTTTTTACGCACCACAATATAGTAATAATAAAACTCTTAAACTATTAAAACTTTTTTCAGTAACACAGCCATTCCACGCTACTCGGGAATTTTTGTAGCGTCCGTTACAATAAAAAATTGTGAGTGAAAGCTACCGTAATTAAATTAAATACTGTTACAATAGTTAATATTGCACACATGTTTATTATGCTTGTAATAATTGGGCTTAAACTTATAAGCATAATAATTAAGGTAGTTTTACTCACAATTTTTGATTGTAACGGACGCTACAAAAATTCCCGAGTAGCGTGGAATGGCTGAACATTACTATACAAGTATTGTAATTATGTTAAAAAAAAATACTAAATATGTTTAGTAAATTTAAAATGGTGTATTGTAATTATACTTTACAATTCATTTCAACTCAGATTAAGAAAGTTACAAAATATATTTTACGATTTTACTGAACTGAAGGAAATTCGTTTCGCAATATTACAATACAAATATTGTTATTTTGTACAACAAATTACACTAAAAATATTTAGTAACTTACGTTTTAAGTGCGTTCCACCAACTTCAAATACCGACAGACAGCTAGACAGATAGACCTATTTTGGGTCTTATCATGTCGGGCAATTTGGTGTATTGGAACACACCAAAAAGGAAAGACACCTGAGCTTATATGCTGTCCACCTAAGTCAACCGAGGCGAGATGCAAGAACATCACGTGATTGCCGCAATCGGTACATATATGTATACCATGCATTTTACATTTACATTATAGCAAATCAAATTACAAACAACGTTTGTAAATCTGATATGCTTTTTATTAGAAACTGTCAAACTGTTTAGTAAAATTACAATGCGTGTAGTATTTATACATACAGATTGTAAAATTACAACTTATCTTAGTAGATTTCCCAACATGTCTTGAAAGATTACTCAAATTGTATTATAATTTTGTAATGGTATACACTGATTTGTAATTTTACAAAAAAAATTAACAATGTACATGATTAAAATGATATATAGTAAAAATGAAAACAGAATTTGTATAAAATATAAATGATTTGTATATTTCCAAACACTTATTGTAATTCAAATAGCAAATTTTGGTTAGTAATTTTATTGATTATCTTAGTAAAATTAAATTCCGAATATGTATAGAAATTTTACAAAATTTAAAATTTAATTCTACAATACAGAATTGTAAAATTACTAAAGTATCTGACAAAAACAAAAACATTGTAAAATTGTTTAGTACTTTGGCTATAATAAAATGTAATATTACAACAAATTTGTATTAAAATTGCAATACAATACAACATTTTGTAATTTTACTATGCAACTGCTTAGTAAAATTGCACATTTTTAACAGTGTAGGCTAGAAGCACTGTGAGGATCTTCTTCCACACGTAACAAAATGTCAATTTTAGTGTCTTCACTAATATCTATAACATGTACAGTTTCTCTGAATTTTCGATCAATTTTACTAATTTTACCAACCGTAACACTTTGCGTTAAATAAATTGCAAACTTCTTGTTGGGTTCTCTTATTGCCACATCCTAAGAGACAGATACTTCACTAAATGCTCAACTAAAAGTTTTACATCTATTAGTGAAGTTAGTTTTAAATTATAGGTATGCCACCAAAAATGAAAATACTGTTTGCAAGTTTTTCCACATATTACAATAAAACTTAACAAAGTGCCAAGAGAAAAAAACCAAAGACAAAAGTCGGTAAAACTTATAAACAAAACAAAGAACATAATTGCCCATATTTTTCAAGACAACGTAGGTAAACATGGTTTACCATTGTAATTTAAAATCATTAGGGACGACATAAAGCACTTGTAATTTTTCTTCCAAGACAGCCCCAACAAGAATTGATATACCGCTTAGTTGTTGGTATAGTTTTAGTGGCCAGTAAATATTTACTTGAAAAGGAAATTATACCAATTAAAACCTTAATAAATACAGCGTTGCATGTTGTGTTTTAAATCGATTTTTTGACTTTACACGGCAAAAGACAAATATTCATTATTTAAGCACTAATGAGCCAAAAGAACAACGAAATGTATTTTAATACTGCAAACTACTACTATAAAGGAATTTAGCATAGACTGCAAAAAATCTAGTTTTTGAATCAAGATAATAGATTAAACAAATATTAGAAATATTCGCCAACGATTTGGCATCTTCAGAAGCAAAGTGTAACATAATCCATATAACATATCACCAAAGTTATCCTTTTTCAAGTAACTTAATAGATTAATAAACTTTGTTTTTCTTTCAAAAATTTCTTAGCTGTATTTTTTACTATAATAAAAAACAAAGTGTGCTGTTGCAACTTTAAATATCTCGTGGAGCGACCTTTCAAATGAAACTAAAGTTGCCGGGTATTTTTTTAAATCACTGCGTGGTTGTATCGGTTTTATTTTATTTGGGCCACCCTGTATAGGAACAACAATTTAATTCAAAGTTTTCTGTGAATTTAAGTTTCCATATTTCTTTCTCGGGTCGCCCACGTCTACTGTGTACACTATCGGTCAAAAGTTTAATAATATTAATAATTGTCTCCGAAGATCTGGCATTTTTTATTTGCTTTCCAGTGTATTTTACTTTGAAAAGTTATAGTCTACATAAAAAATATTTAATTTATTTAATAACAGTTAGCAAAAATTTGAATTTGAAAATCGTTAGCCAGTGTTAGCCTGATACAAAAATGTTTCAGCATTTCAACAGTTTCTCTACTTTTGAGGGGTGCTGTATCTGTTCTTTTCACCAGCTGTTTTCTATCTATAGAGAAAATGATAGGTTGGTATTCGCAAAGAGCAGCATGGAACTTCCTCGTTGCTCAGCTCTATTCAAAGAGATAAAATGAATTGACGTTATTGAGATGTTTAAAATCAGCGAAACGTGAATTACATTATTTTGCCATTATTTCCATCCAATTTTCTCGGGATGAAAACTAACTTATAAATATACTGTTTTCAAAAAACTTCCTGGAAATCTAATAACAATTCATAGTTAAAATATACAGGTTGAGTCTTTTAACTTGACACTTTAAAATATCTCAGTAAATAGGCAATTTTTCAATAAAAATATAAAAGTGATATATCATTTTTTTCGTTGGACATAATTATCTTGTTAAATTGAATCTAATTTTTATTTGATAAACTACTATTTTTTTACTAATATTTAAGATTTCACCCTGTCTAAATGATCTTTTTTCCTTGTAGCTAATTTGCCCCAACCCGCATTTTAATTGATTTTACATTTCACAAAACTAATGTTAACTCGGTTATGCTGGATTATTTTAATTTTAAGAAAATATCCCTGGTATTACTATAATCCCGGATGACTTGAGAGTAAAATCAATAAAAATGCAATTAGAGACAATATTTGATATTTTCCTCATGGGTACACTAAAAGGCAAAACTGGTAATAAAATTTCCTTCAGCAGAAGCATTAATCCGGCGTAAGGCAAATGCAAGTAACTGATAAGGCCGTTTTTAATGTACTATGCTCCACACCTCAAAGTCCCACCACGTGACTACGTACGGAACTCTTCTTTTGAAAATTTGGCATTTATGGCTTTTCAGGTTATGTATCTGTCAAAGTATAGTCAACGAAACAAATAAGGCTTTAAAAATAATAATAATAATAACTGCATTTAATGAAATTCTAAAGTGTATGGTGCCAAATAAGTAATATTTTTGTACATTTGGTCCAAATATCTGGTTTTCTCCATAAAATAATTTTAACTAAACAGCATTTATTAAAAAAAATATAACTTCTCCATTATGGAATAAGTATATCTGTATTAAAGGTAGGTTAATATATTATAACAAAAATATCATCTAATTTTGTAATTTTAAGGTTAAAAAAAATATTTTGACCAAAATAAATAAGTATAAGACAGTATAATATGGTATTTAAAAATGTGGTAGTTTTTCTTATCCAGCTTAAAGTGTACCTACATAAAGTTTTGTCAATATATATATAGTTATAAAGCTTCAACTGAATTTGATCTACATCGAAAAATCATTATAACTTTAAAAATTTTAATAAACCACATGTCATGGGAGTATTAAATATTTTCACATTGCAAGTTTCTCTAAAAATTGTTTGTTTTCTTATAATCTAACTTAAAGTAGGTATGCCGAGAGGTATGCACAAGTTTTGTCGTTAGAAGTATAAAAGCTTCTATTTAATTTAAACCATATTCAACAATTATTTAGTATACCTATATTTATTTATGACCATATTAACACACTCTTCCAAATAATCCACTTATTTATTTTGATCAAAATATATTTTTCTAACCTTAAAATACAAAATTAGATGATATTTTTTGTTCTAAATACATTAACTTACCTTTAATACAGATATTCTTATTCCGTAATAGAGAAGTTAGATTTTTTTAATAAATGTGGTTTAGTAAAAACTATTTTATGCATGCATAGTAAAAACTATTTTATCCATGGAGAAATGTAGACCCAATGCACAAAAATATCACTTATTTGGCACCATAAACTTTACAATTTCATTTCATAGGAATATAAATACTGAATTTATAAATGCAGTATTTATATTCCTAAATTCTTAAACCAACCATTGTCATTGTGATACTATAAAGATTAACTTTTAACGCTTAAACATAAGCGGTAGGTAACACTATAAATATTATTCCTTTAATTGACTATACTTTGACAGATACATAACCTGAAAAGCCTTAAATGCCAAATTTTCAAAAGACTGCGTTTCGTACGTGGTCACGTGGTGGGACTTTGAGGTGTGGAGCATAGTATGTATAAAAAAACTAGCTAGCGACTGCTTACTCTCTAAAAATGAATTAGTCAAAACCTTAGAAAATCCTTCTTAGGTCAAAACTGACTAATTACTACTGTAGTAACATTTATTAGTGGCTGCTTTTTCACTTATACCCTGGTATAGTATGTAGCATATAATGGCCAATTCTTATGTAAAAGTATAGATATAGTCAATTCTATATTATAATATATATATATTTACATATATATATACATATGTATATGGAAAATTGACTTTATCTCAAAAATTGCTCTACTTTTAGAATTTGCCATTATATCGGGGATACTATGCTATCCCATGGAATAAGTGAAAAAGCAGCAACTAATAACTGTAGTAATTAGTCATTTTTGACTAATTCATTTTTATAGAGTAAGCACAAATATATTTGTTAATTTTAACCAAATATTAACCAGATTTTATGTTAATCCAGGTCCACATAACTTTATGTTAAGTTTACAATCAACTGTAATCTGTTGTTTGTAATTATAACAAACATTTTTTAGATTTAATAAAAAAATCCTATTTCAATAATTTAACCATATTTCTTGTAATTTTTAAAAATGATCTTATTTTTACAAACATTTGTGTACACCCAGTAACAAAAGTATTTGTTGCAAATTGGAAACCTAAATGAAAATAATTTTGATAAGAAATGTTGATTTATTAATTAATTTTCTTAAACAACAAAATTAACACATTCTAAAGAAATTTGGTAAAATATCAGTACTACTACAACAATGATGTATTTCGTAACTTAAACCCACTTTACTGTTCAGTTTGTAAACCAGTGGTGGCATCTTTTTTCGGATACTTCGCACTTTCGCTAAAATATTTTACAAACACTGGTTTTCTAAAAAAAAATATTACTATAGCTACAAACAAAGATAATATTATCTTTGGCTACATACTCTTGTTAACAAATCTGATTTTTATAACAGTGTACTTACAATGTGGATTTTATTAAAACTTTTCCGATATAAAAGGAATTTGCAATTTTTAAATCCACGAGATTAAATTTTTACCAATCAGGTAGGAATCTGTTAAAAAAGAAATAACACAAATTTTATTGCGTTTCGAGTCAACGGACAAAATTTTATTTTCAGGACCTGGAATAAATAATCAAAGTAAAAATCTACGAAATCATTTATAATTGACCGAAATCACAAAAATAAAGGTATAACCAATTTTAAAATCTGACAATGAAAACAAGCTGTATTATAATAACATGAGAAACATACTGCACGGACGGATAGGTCTGCATAAAGGTGTCATCGTTGATCAGTGTACTGTAAAGCACCAAGCGAACTTGCAGTTAATGCACATGCCGCCCCCTTTATCCGCCGCCCCCATCATTTTATCAACGTGTTGCATCGCCCGGCAAAATGTGGTAGCAGAAGTACGTTTGCTGTATGCTCAATGATAATAAATTAATATTAATGGAAAGATGATATCTGTCTGTTAATTTGGCTAATGGAGGTCGATGACCGATGGTCAAATCAACAGTTTTTATGGAAGGAATTAACCTCTATCTTTTATAGCATTGTTATAATGCCTATGCGTTTTAATTAGACAGTAAACTTACTTTTTATTTATTATTTAGTATCTCCACGGAGAAAAATGTATGTTAAAAACGTATATTAAAATTTGTATAATATAAAGTAAATCAAATTATTATATAAATTAAAAAACTGGATGTTAATAAGTATAATATTATAATCGTCATATGATTGAAGTTATGATACGGTTGATTAAGTAGTATTATAAAATTTATTAATTTTACAATTTTAACTTAATATTTAATACAAATTAAGTAATATGTTTAATATAAAATATTATTATATTTACAATATATCTTAATTTTATTTTTATATTAAAATTTATCATAAGATTTAGCTGTCCCTATATTTAACGTAAAATATAATAAATAGTATTATATTTCTAATATCATTTATTATATTTTTCTTCGTATTTAAAAATGGTACTTCTGCTAAAAAATTTAATTAAATACTTTGACACTGTCAAATTGACAATAATATTTAATATTGATTATTTCCCTCATTATAATATGAACCAATCAAAAGCCTTGAATTTTCGAATAAATTTCGTTTAAATAAGCGATTAAATCACTAGAACTTTTTAACAGCGATTAAATTTTAGCCTCCATATTGGATTTTTGTTTACGATTTTATGGGGTTATTTACAAGTTTTAACAAACATTTTTAAAAAAACAATAAAAAATAAGTTATCTAGTTTACGAAATATCAATTATAACTTATACATACCTTAAATTAATGGAATTTTCTTTAAAAAAATATTTTAAATTTTGACACATACGTCAGATTTTATGAATTGTCAAATAGTTTCCTTTAATTCGAGAAATAATCTAGACGTATATCACTCAACCTATAAATTTAATCTGTCAAACTATGCTCAGTAAGTTTTTTATTTCATTTTTCTTTTTGGAAAATAGTTTCATGCAACTTGGTCTCGTGATTTTATTAAATTATTTTGCATTCAACATTTTCCAACAAAAACCAAACAAAAAACTACTGAGCCTAGTTTAACCGATTAAATTCATAGTTCTCGTGATTTAATATATGATAATTTACTTGTAAATTATGAATAAAAAGATAATTATGCTAAAAATAATAGCAACGAATTCGAATGTAAAAGCCCTTTTGAGGGCAAAATTATGCCAAATGCCACAGTAGAAGAAAAAGTACATCACCTTATGGACATTTTTAGAGTAAAAAAGTAACAAATTTGGTTTTATAAATATTACATCACACATTATTTTCACATTATTCACCATTGGACAACATTTACGTTGACAAAAAAGTTTATTTTATATAAATTCTTTTCAAAGCGAAGATTATTATCCGCTAGGAATACTTTCTCTTCAGGGCCGTAAAGCAGCCTACATTTAACTACTGTTTTCATATGATTTTACTCATCCAAGCACCACCAAAGCCAAATTAATTGCATTTTTAACTACGAATTTCGACAACTCAACTTGACAACTGCACAATGTAACCTACAATGATTTATACATAACCACAATTAGATTTATAACTAGCTTAGTTTGTTTTAATCAATGCGACCAACTTGACAACTGTATTTACCAACCAAAACCCCATAGAGAAACCTAAATTTGCAACGTTTCCGCCACAGACCTAGGTCTGTGGTTTCCGCAGTCCAGATAAAAAAAATGAACTGTATAGTAATCCCGGCGCATTCGCCAAAATTGAAAAACATTTGGTTATAAAATTCGGGTTTTTCAATTTATATTCCACACATTTTTTGTCGATTTGCTACAATTTCGTGCATCGGTTTGATATTCGAATAAAATACGAACGTAAAATAAAAATTATTGTTTTTTTTTTTCGTCGCTTGTTTTATACGTATACGTATAAAACTATGCTATAGCAAGATTATTGAGTATTGTGTGCATGAAGTTTTCTTTATCGCGATGAACTCTCACCTACTTAAGTTGGCCTTTCCGGATGAAACACATAAAATTAAAAGTTTATAAAATATTTCAGTTTTCACTAATTGGGATTTATTGGATTTAAACCAAAATACCAATGTCTCACATAAAAAAAGCTCAGAGTTTTCAGAAGAAGACACAGATGAAATTGTCGTAGATGTATTTTTACTTTCAGCATATTTATTTTTGAACTTTTCTTTTTGCTGCATCTTTGTATTGAATTTAATTTAATGGTCATAAGCTGTTGTTGTTGTTATAAAAATGAGATTTGTTAACATGAGTTTGTAGTTTTTGTAAAATTTTAACAAACTAAAAATTTAACCGAAAGTTTTGTAAATGTAATATGCAATTTTGTAAGCATTTTGTTAATTTCAAAGGTTACATATTATTTTGTTAATGTTTAACAAATTATTTCGTTGAACAAGTGATTTCATGCAGTCAATCAAAACATTTTCCACTGACAATACGCATCAACAAGTTCAACTGACTTCAGCGTCTGCAACTTATGTTTCTGCTTACTTGATTCTAATTCGTAACGTGTTCGTAACAACTGTCAGAGTGTTTATAATGTATTACCAGAAATATTTTATTATTGTTATTCGGATTTCTTATACCTATTTAACGAGTCTGCAAAGTTCGAAAAAATTGCCATTACTGGTTTTCAAACTGAAATTAGGGGATATGTATTACAGTGAAGTGGGTTAAAGTTACGAAATATATCAGTAAGTGTTGTAGTAGTAGTAATTTCTTTATAATTTGATGATTTCACAATGGTGTGTTTTTTATTTGTGTTTTTGTGTTATTTTTGTGTTTATTTATGTAGGTATGTGTAAATTTTCATTTAACTTCCCAATTTTCAACATATACTTTTGTTAGTGGGTCTACAAAAAGGTTAGTAAAAATAGGGTCCTTTTTAAAAATTACAGGAATTATGGTTGAATTATTGACATAGGATTTTGTTATTAAATCTACAAAATGTTTTGTAGATTTACAAATTACTTATTTAATTAGTATATAGATTACAGTTGGTTGTAAACTTAACTTAAAATTATGTGGACCTGGATTAACATAAAATCTGGTTATTATTTGGTTAAAATTAACAGATATTGTTAAAAATTTCTATTGTAGTTTTTACGCAACACAATAAAGTAATAATAAAACTCAGTTTTGTAAATTCACTACACGATTCATTCTCAATTTGGGAAAATTACAAAACGTTTGTTGAAAAACAATAAGCATTCATTAAAAATTTGTTCAGTAACATTACTATACAAGTATTGTAATTTTGCCAAACAAATGATACTTAATATGTTAATATGTAAATGGTATATTGTAATTATACTATAGGTTTAGAAAAACTACAAAATAGTTGTAGAAATTTTCAGAAAATTCGTTTCGCAATAATACAATATAAATATTGTAATTTTTTACAATAAATTACACTAAAAATATAATGATGGTATTGTAATTAAACTACGAAAAAAAACATGCAATTTTCTTAGTTTTTCCAGAAACTTTTTGGTATTATTAAAAAAAAATGAACCTTCACCTCGCTAAAGCTGTTTCAACCTATATTGGGTCTCATCAGTGTCGGGCAACTTGGTGTAGTGGAACACACCCAATACAAAACCTTTGCCGCAATCGGTACATACTATGCAACCAAGAATGCACGGAAAATTGTATCACTGATACTATATGGCCTAAGGGAATCTAGAATTTTTTTTATAATAATACCAAAAATTGGTCAAGAATGTTTTTTGAAGAAACTAAGAAAATTGCATGTTTACCTTACTGTTTAGCCCGGTAGGCTAATTCTAGATTCCTTTAGGCCATATAGTATCTGTGATGCAAATGGTTTCATAGTACAATGAACTATGTAATTTAAAATTAAAAGTTGTAAAATCAATAAAAAGATTTTTAAATTTTCAATGACTTTAATGAAATTTCAATTACGATATTTTTCTATAAGTTTACATAAAGTTATAGTAAATCAAATTACAGACAATGTTTGGATATCTGAGAAGCTTTTTATTAAAAACTGACAAACGGTTCAATAAAAATTACAATGTATAACTTTACAATCAAAGTGGTAAAAACAATAAATAGATTTTTAAATTTCCAATTACTTTATTGTAATTTTAATTACGATATTTGTGTGTTATTTTACATTAAATTATGGTAAATCAAATTACAGACAATGTTTGTAAATCTGAGAAGCTTTTTATTGGAAACTGACGAACGGTTCAGTAAAATTTCAATTTGCGTTAGACAAATAAAAAAATTTGGTAAAATTACAATGTACTATATAATTTTACAATTAAAGTTTTAAAAATAATAAAAATATTCTCTAAAGTTGTCTAGTAACCGAGTACAAAGTAAAAAAAAATAGTCGGTTTTTTTGACCCACCCTAATACACATGTATAAATAATATTTCTAAATATTTCCTAAAAATATTTTTGACAATACTGGTGACGGTCCAGGTGCCGGTGCAAGTCTGCCACCTACCTACCGCCGCCGTAGGCAGGTGGAGGTGGAGGCGGCGGGAGAGGCCTGACGGCGCACGGCCGCTTCCAATATTGATCTAAGAGCGCCGCGCTCGGTCCGCCTGTAGCAGGACCAGTCGCAGGAAGCCGACCCCACAGCTCGCACCTCCCGCACACGCACACGTCGATCCACAAAACGCAATTCGAATCGAACAGAGAAAAAAACACTCGACATTTTTTCAACGCGCTCTTGACGCGGCATGACTTTTTCGTGAAGTGTTCCCATTGAGATTCCCATTTGTGCTCGCTTTTTGTGTCACGGTACTCTCAGCAGGTGTTTGTTGTGAATTTGTGTGACGTGCTTTCCGTACGGCTATCCTAACCTGCTTTTTACTTCTTCTTTAATAGGTAAAATAATTAATAACATCTTTATTGATTTACTAACTCAATATATTATCTTTGTTTGTTTATTTGTTTATAATAAAGTATAACATTTTTTTTACGAAAAACAGATAAAACTAATGTTACCTTATCGATATTATTTACTAAAAAATCAATGTTTCATGTAATTTGCTGTATTATACAGATCGTCTTAATAAGCCGCTTAATATAGTATATTATGTACCAAGTTTGTTAGACGCCATAAACGCCTAGAAAAGTTTATAAACGAGTTGCATACTCTAATTTGTCAACGACAAATACCTAATATTATCTAAAAAATGATTTAAATTAAATATTTGTTTATACAGCATAATTTTTACCATTGACGTTGCCCTTTATTATTTTAATTAAAGGTACAAAAAGTGACAGTTGTATTTATTGTAATTCTCGTTAGAATTTCTAACTTAAAAACAGTTGATAGAAGCATGAAAAGCGACTTTTTCATGCGAGTGTTTAAGTTGCTCACGAGGCCGTCAGGCCTAGTGTGCATTAACACGAGCTTGAAGAAAGCTTCTCTCACAAGTGAAACACAATGTTTTTTCTACGAGCCTTTTATTTTTTCTTATAATCAAATGCAAAACAAAGTAACCTAAAAACGTGTTTGACAGCTGTTAAAATTCTTTCATCTTATTCTTTTAATTTTTAAGGTATTAGTTACTTAAAATGAATAAACTTACCTTCTCAATTTAAATAAAGGCACTAAAAACTAGAATTTATTATACAAACACAATTAATTGTGTTCTAAATGATATTTAGACATACCTACATATATACAAATACAATACAAGATTTGAAACGAATGTCAAACGATGCTGTCAATTTCTTTTCACACAGACCTGTCACTTTTCACACAGAAATGTCACTTTACATTCGTGTTTTGCCTTGCCAATGAAAAGACTTTTACATAGTGGTCGTAGAAAAAAATAATTTTCACATTTAGTATTGTTTTACAAGAAAGGCACTTTATTTTGTTTGTCAACTGTCAACTAACTTTAAACTAAAAACCTGTTGCTAACTTCATCCCGTGACTAAAGCGCCATAACAGCTTGTCAATCTGTATTTAAAAGGTCACTTGTAAACATGTACGATAATAGGTGGAAGTAGAAAATATCAGTTGGTCCATTAGACGTTTTCATAAAAAAGCGTTTTTAAAATAGATTTTTTTTTCTTTATCCACATTATGCATATTGTATTAAAGTATCCATATACAAAAAATTCTTAAACATGATACCACCAGATCCTGTAAAATATCATGGGAAAAATCAGTTGGCATAATATATACTCGAACAAAAACAATAATAAATATTCTTTGATTAATTAAAATCGTATTTATTTAATATAAAATATTTATCCAAACAACATGACATTTTCACAAGATTCATCTGTCAAAACCCTTAAAAAAAGCCACTTATTAATAACGCCTTTACCAATCTTTATGAAATTTTGTATAAAATACTTCAACTTATACATATGTCAGTTTACGTGTTCGAGGGTTTTTCAAGAAAATAGTTTTAAAGCCCTTTTATTTAATAATAAAAAAACGTTCGAAAAATAACTTTTAGGGATTTTTTTTTAACTAAATAAAAAATATGCTGTTAAATAACTATTTATTTTTGTTAGCATACCCTAAAAATTTTGTACAAATCAAACGAACAGTAACGAAGCTTCAAAGTCGGTAAAAATGACCCCTTTTTGATTATTTTGCTAAAAAGTGGTCGTTTTTGACGAATTTGAAGCGCTGTATTTTCGATACTGTTTGTTTGATTTGTACAAAATTTTCAAGGTATACTAAGAAAAATACGCTCTTTAACAGCATATTTTTTATTTCCCTTATAAAAATTTTTTATTATTAAATAAAAGGGCTTCAATGATATTTTCTCGAAAAACCTTGAACACGTAAACTGAGATAAGTTAAAAAAGTAATTTTATCCAAATTTTTATATATATATATAAAATTTTGGATAAAATTACTTTTTTAACTTATATCTCAGTTTACGTGTTCAATCTATAGATTGGTAAAGGCGTTTTAGAGATGGATTTTTTTTACTTGGTATGCGTTAATTTTGACGCGAAGTGTATATAGTCTCTAAAAATGGTTAATTGTCATATCGAAAAAGCAGCCACTAATAATTCCTAGATAAAATTGTCTGCTGAATCCGAAAATGTCTTTAAAGTTATAAAAGTAGATGAGTCAATTTTTCATTTAAATGGCTATTTCAGATGAAAATGTCAAATTTTGGACTTGTACTGTTCTTATTCTCACCGATTCAATTACTTTTAAAATTGGTAAAAAGTAAGGTTGACCACACAGAAAAAAATGATTTGTGAAATTCCAGTACGGATATATGGCAACTGTATTACCATACATCCGAACAGGAATTTTACATTGTTGTGGAAAGTTACATAAATCCAAATGAAATATGCATAGGAATTTTCCAATCGTATTTAATATTACTAAGTATTTTTACTCTTGAAACTTACTTGAAAGTTTATAGTTGAGGTAAATTTCTCCTGTAAATTTACAGCCAACGTGTAAATTTTATATGGAAATTTAAGGTTATATTTGAGGTGAATATCTCCTGTAAATTTACAACAAACGTGTATATTATATGAGGAAATTTAAGGTCATAGTTAAGGTGAATTTTACCTACAAATTTACAGCAAACGTCTAAATTTTATAGGGAAATTTAAGGTCAAGTAGCGATTAAAAAAATGTACAAATTGCAGAAGACCATTTTAATATAACTATTTTATAAAGAAACAAAAAAGTAAGATAGTTTTAAAAATCTTAATAGTAAAAAATAAATATTTTTCTAAAAACAATTTTTCCTAAGCTAGGTAAACAAATAAAATAAAAACATTAAATTAAAACATTCAAACATAAAAACTTAATATTAATTTAAAAAACCCCATCCTTTTCAGCCATCTTCAGATTCATCCTGAAATTTTTTATGAAATAAAATTTTTGTTAACATAGAAATTATAGTAGGTACATACCTGCTCAGTCAAATTCTTCAATAAAGAAATTACTTTTTTTTTCGTTCCATGATCAGGATTTACTTTCATGAAGTATCTTTGGACAAGTTCTAAAGTCGCAGATACTTTAGGCGGATACTTCAGGTTAAAGATAAAGTAAGTTGCATAACACATTTTAAAGCAATCTAAAAAACTATCATCTCCTCCTGGATTTAAGATAATTCTTACCAATAATAAAGGTTTGCAACTCTACTATACTTACCAATTTTATATTTTTCTTGATAACACCCAAAGAACACCGCTCGACACCATGTACTCACTACAAGTCTATACACCAAATGACGCCACGCGTATACGCCCTATAGGGCGCGGCAATTTTAACTGCAATTTTACTTTAAAAATATGGTATTTTTACTGCACTACAGGAATTTTCCATGTTTCAGAATGAACAATCATGTTTTCCCATGTAAATTCACAATTCCGTTTTTTGTTTTCACTTTTGCTGTAATAATACTTAAAAAACATTGTATTCACAATGAAATTTACATGATTTTGGTAAAAATATCTACATATTTAATTTTACATCAGTTTTAAAGGGGTTAATACTGTCTGTTTAATGGTAAAATTGTAGCTGAAAAATGTAATTTTCCGTTCATTTTTTTCTGTGCATTTGACAGATGTCAGATTTGATTAATTTAATTTTTAATGCATTTAATTATCTACTTATTGGAGTAGATAAAGTATAGTATACCACTCGAGATTATGCGCATTATCTCTCGTATAATAATATACTATTAAAAGATACAGTTTTTTAGAATTAATAAATTTAAATCTTTATAAAGATTTAAATTGCACCTTTAAGTTCTATAGTCAAATAAATTCACAAAATCTATTAGGACCAATTAATCGATTTCGTTTAAAACACTTCTTCGGATATTAAGTATTTCTCTTAAAAGGTTTTTTCAATTTATTTTACCCCACTGCAAATACTAAATCAATTATGTTTGCGGTTTCAATAGAAAAATAATGATATTAAAAAAAATGATATTTGATGTAATATTCTTTGCTAGGTCTACTAATAAGTCACTTCCCTAGAGGATTGATTTCATTAACCGTTGACATCTTAATAGACCTAAGTTATTTTCGGTGCAGATATCTTCTTACACTGCTGTATTTTATCATACTTTTACTATTATTTACAACGTGTCCCATGTTGACAAACATACGGTATAATATATATATATATATATATATATATATATATATAATATATATTATACAGTGTGATTTGGAAGACAAAATTGTCATGTCATTTCCATGGCTTTCTATGATTAATAGAAAATAGTTTTTTAACTTTTAAAATTAAACCATAACCATAACTGCTATTTTGTTAAAAAATTGCTTATAAATAATTGAAACTTAAAAGGTATCGATTATATAATTATCCGCTAGTTTACGCGATGAAAAGCGTATGAAAAAAACACCGAACGAAAATGTTTCGAACGCTTAAACGCTAATTTGATCCGCCATACCGAAATACTTACCAGCTAATAGGTTTATTTATTTCGCTGATATTAAATATTTATTCGGCTGAAATTAAATCTTGATTGAGTATTTTTCATAACAAGTGACGTCATAGCGGGCTCGATTTACAGATAATTAATTTACTCTTGTATATACAAACATATTAATAAGGTTAATCTATGAAAAAATGTTTTTTTGGGTAAGTTTAGATGTATATTATAAAATGTTTTAATACTCACTGTGGTCATAAAAGTATAGTTTGGCAAATATAAAAAACCAGGTAATAAAAAATCAAATTTATTAAGCTTTCTCGTTTTACTACGGAGCTTTAGTAATATGACATTTAACAAGTGTTTTAAGCATGCGGCAAAATTCTGGCTTCGCATAAATTTCATTTAATTCACTACAATTACGAAATTTGTTTGTTGACCGTGATTTTAAGGACTGGACGTTTTTTTCCATTGACGATTAATAATAGAAATTTTATTTTTAGCAAAATTTGTTGTATAAAGACTTCTTTAATTTCAATTTTATCGTAAAACCGTGTTTTTTCGCCCTAAAAAGCGTTTTAACCTGATTCTCAAAAAATTCTGAGATAGCGTATTTTAGGTAAATATGGATTTATTAAAGGCCCTAATACCGAATTAGTAATTTTTGATGTTATAAATTATACTATGGAATTATGGAACAAAAAAACTTTAACAGTAGCTACAATATTTAATTTATTCAAAGCATTTGACTGCATCCATAAACAGCTTGCCTGAAGCTGGAAATGTAAAGTTTAAATTTTATAAACCCCTATAGGGGTTAAATATATATATATATGTGTCAAACAGAAAACAATATGTTAAAATAACTTTGGAAAGCGGTGTTGAAATTTCGTCTGACTCTGTAGAGGTGTACCACAAGGTTTTATATTGGGACCATTACTTTTTATTTTGTACAACAATGATCTTCCAACTTTTGGCACACAAAATAATAAAATAATTTGGGAGGAGAAATTTATGAACAACTGTTTCATTTTCTTCCCTGCATATTTGTCAGTCACCATTTTTAATCGAGATGGTTGTTAGACATGCGATAAAAGGAGTGAATGAACTAATAAAACTACTTAATAATACTAATTATTTTTGTAACACACTATTATTTTTAAAATACCGAAATTTTTAGTATTTGGCACGGTTTCCTAGGTGTTGTTTGATTATTAAATTATTTTTATATCAAAGATCAAACACAGAGCGAAATTTGAACGTTCTCGACTTTTATTATTTCTATAAAACAGCACTCCAGTTATTTAACAGCAAAAATAGATTTATAGGTTCGCACGCAAATTTTCAACAAAAATTTCGCCGGCCTATTTTACGAATGAATGAAATATGTTTAATAACGATAAAATTAAACACAGTAAAAGATACCTATTTGTTAATTTAAAAAAATATTACCAAATTTTCACTAATTTCACTAATAATTAGTCAAATTTTACTGAATGAAATAGTCAAATTAGTATATTTAAATTAAAAAAGTTTTGCGCTAAACTTTTGCATCTTTGTTTGTTTTTATGGGCCATTGAACTCAAACAATAATTTGTTGTTGGCCGCAAACGATTAAAGAAGTTACTTTTGACTTTCAGAAATAGTCAAAGATGATGACTTATCTTGAATTAGTCAAACCTTAACTATTTAAAAGTGAAAACGACTATTTTATTACTAAAAAATGCTGGTACTAATTCAAATACTAGAATTTTGACTATTTCATTTTAACATATAACTTAAATGAAAAGAATTTTGATTTTAAAATGTTGCTTTATTAATCAATGTCCTAAAAAAAATTAACACATTCCCACATAAATGAACACAAAAATAACATAACACCAATTTGAAATCATCAAATTGTAAAGAAATTTTGTACAATATAATTATCAATACTACTACAATTACTGATGTATTTCGTAACTTTAACCCACTCCACTGTATCCTTTAATTTCAGTTTGAAATCCAGTGATGGCATCTTTTTTTGGATTCTTCGCACTTAGCACATTTGTTAAATAGGTATAAAGAATCAGAATAACAATAATAACAGATTTCTGGTAATATAGTTGCAGAAGCTGAAATCAGTTAAACTTGTTGATTCGTATTGTCAGTGGGAAATGTTTTGATTGACTGCTTGAAATCACGTGTACTTTTCAACGAAATAATTTGTTAAAACAAAATAATCATATAACCTTTACAAAATTTTCGGTAATATATTTTCCTTTATTAAAATAATTACATTTTCTACATAAAATTATGATAAAATTTTACAAAATAAAATTAACAAACTACAAACTGACTTTTATAACAAGTAAGTCTTCGTTTTGCGTAAACTCTAGCTCGAATGTTTGTAATATAAAGCGTCGTTTATATTAACGATCAAAATGTAAAAATGAAAAATTCCTAAACACATCTCGCAATCGCTCAACGTTTAACCTTCGATCGCGACTGCAAGGTTTGCTCTATAAATTTTAATTAATACTTCTGACCGATCGGGGATTTGTTTATAATTTAGAAGGCGCATTAAAAAGTAATGAGCACGAGCTTGTTAATAAATCGACATAATAATCGAGTTATATAAAACGTAAATAATCTGTTTTAAAACGCATCTATTTTGGGAGCCATTTAAGTTCGAGCTTTCAGATTTTTATATTTAAGAGGGTTGGGTGTCAAGTTCAAGTTAACCGCTGGTGATATAATAAAATTGTAAATTTATATTTATTGGAATATGAAATCATTGCGGTTTAATATAAATAAACATTGTATTATTTTTTCCAGATAACGTTGGTATTTGTATATAATAATATCTATATATAGTAACCGGCAAAAGTATATAACAAATTCATTAAAAAATGTGACTTTTTTCCCCAAAAAAATCCTTGAACACGTTTTGCTTCTTAATTCCACGTATTTTCATATTTGCTATCTGACATTTCCAGTCTCTCTGAATTTACGTTCAATTTTACTAACCGTAATAGGTCGAACTGGATACTTTGTATTAAATAAATTGCAAACTTCTTGTTGTGTTAAAAATTTCTATTGTAATTTTACTAAACATGTTTAGGAAGTTTTTACGCACCACAATATAGTAATAATAATACTCAGTTATGTAAATTCACTACACGATTCATTACTACTCAATTTGGGAAAATTTCAAAACGTTTGTTGAAATTCACTAAGCATTTATTAAAAATTTGTTCAGTAACATTACTATATATAGTAATACAGGTATTTTTATTTTTGCTAAAAAAACCTACTCCCTTAAAATGAATTGGTCAAAAATAACTAATTATAAGTCATATTTGACTAATTGTCATAGCGAAAAAGCAGTCACTAATAACACTGTAGGGAGGTGAAAATATCACAGCTAAACGCTCGGACACGTAAACTTAATTTTTAGTCGTAGATTACAAATCCTTGCTTGGTTTAGCTGTATCAGGTCAAAATTCAAAGATATTGGAAACACCCTGTATAAATTTAAAAAAAAATAAAAATGCTTGCAAAATTTGAAGTTAATTGATCAAAAGGAACACGTGTCAAACTTGAACTATTTACGTAGTAAAAAATAACTATTTAAAAGTGAAAACGACTATTTTGTTAGTAAAATATGCTGGTAATAATTCAAATAGTGGAATTTTTAGAGAGTAAATATGTTTAGTAATTTTTAAATGGCGTATTGTTATTATACTATACAATTCATTTCAAACTCAGTTTAAAAAAATTACAAATATATTTTACAATTTTACTGAACTGAAGAAAATTCGTTTTGCAATATTAAAATACAAATATTGTTATTTTGTACAACAAATTACACTAAAAGCATTTAGTAATTTACGAATGATGGTATTGTAATTATACTACGAAAAAAAACCTGCAATTTTCTTAGTTTCTTCAAGAAACTTTCTTGACCCATTACTGTAAAGATTAAACAAAATTAAACCTTCACCTCGCCAGAGTTTTTGTTTTAAGTGCGTTCCACCAAATTCAAATACCGACAGACAGCTAGACAGATAGACCTATTTTGGGTTTTATCAATGTCGGGCAATTTGGTGTCTGAACACACTAAAAACGAAAGAGCTTATATACTGTCCACCTAAGTCAACAGAGGCGAGATGTAAGAGCATCACGTGTTTGCCGCAATCGGTACATACTATGCATTTTACATAACATTATAGCAAATCAAATTACAAACAACGTTTGTAAATCTGAGATGCTTTTTATTAAAAACTGTCAAACTGTTTAGTAAAATTACAATGCGTGTAGGATTTATACATATAGATTGTAAAATGACAACTTATCTTAGTAGATTTCCCAAAATGTCTTGGAAGATTACTCAAATTGTATTATAATTTTGTGGTGTAATTTTACTCATCCTTTGTTTTGCAAAACAATTGTAATTTAACAAAAAAATTTAACAGTGTACATGACTAAAATAATATATAGTAAAAATTCACAGATGTTGTACAAAATAAATAATGATTTGTATATTTTCAAACACTTATTGTAATTCAAATAGCAAATTTTGGTTAGTAATTTTATTGATTATCTTAGTAAAATTAAATTTAGAATATGTATAGAAATTTTACAAAATTTCAAATTCAGTTCTACAATACAGAATTGTAAAATTACTATATAAGTATTTGACAAAAAAATACATTGTAAAATTGGAACCTGTTTAGTACTTTGGCTATAACAAAATGTAATATTACAACAAATGCGTATTAAAATTGCAATACAATACAACATTTTGTAATTTTACTATGCAACTGATTATTAAAATTGTAGTAATTTTACAAACATTTTTAACCTGTAGTTTTATTGACATAATCTATAAGAAATAAAACTTCAATTCTCTGGTCCATATTTAAATACTTGGAAAACGCTTAAAAGACACAGTTACTTCACTGAACGCTTAACTTAAAGTTTTTACATCTAGTAGTGAATATTTGTTTAAACTATATTCATGCTAACAAAGAAATATAAAATAAAAAACTTCCATATATCGTCACTTGCTATTTGTAGAATAACAAAAAAAAATAATAAACTGAAAAAGTTTGACATTAAAATAAAATATTTTGAGAAAGTTTATAAACATTTCTTCTAGAAACACTTTTTAATTTTATCAAAACCCCATTAAAAAGTCTTTTATTATAATAAAAACAAAAAAATATCAAAACATTATTAAAAACTATAAATTTTCCACTTTTAATAATTAGTACTCAGCCAAAAAGGTATAAATTGCCGGTCACTGTATGTGGTTTTTTATCATTTTAAATTTTATTTAAATCCCAAACAAACATTCTTTATTATTATCATTCGTAATGGGTGGCTGGCTTTAAAGCGATTTTGAATTACATATTTATATAGCAATATTCAAATTCGGCTCGAAACCAAACAATAAATCAAGACCTATAAATTATTCATGATATCCAGATCGACGCCTGACAATGCTGGTATTTATTATACCCTGAAATTTGCATACATCAAACAAAAGTAAAGAATACATCGTTGAAGCGATGATAGGTAAGGGATATAAAAAAAAATTCAAGAAAAATATTATTATTTTCTCAAAAACTTTTATTCATGTATTTTACTTATGCAAAATGGCTCTCCTACTATTAATTCTACAATAATCAAGTCTGGTAACTTTACTTTAGACCCTAATAATAAAAATATTGCTAAAAATCTTAAATATTGTAATAAAAATGTATCATCTTAGTTTTACAATTTATCATATTTTTTATAGTTGCTTCAGCAATAATACAAAATATATATACATTTTAACTTGAAAATGTGATTTGACAGTGGAATACCCTATTTTGTTGCTTAAGGCAGTACTTTAAATAGTCCGGCGCTCGAAAAATATCTAGGTTTATGCTTCAATGAAATTTATCACGCAGTAAAAAGTTCGCTTATTCCCTATTGTGGGGCCCAATTCATTTGCGCTGATTTACGATCGACAAAAGCTCCGTTTTATTCGAGGTTTTATTGCAACCTTGCTGCCAACATCAAATTAAATTATTTTATGGCGAATCAAAAAATCTTATAACTGACCCATATCTGTCTGATTCCTGTAAGCCAGTGGCAATCGTAAAAAGAAAATAATATTACTTTGTTTAGCTAGCAAAACAGTGAAAAAAGAAAATAATATTACTTTGTTTAGCTAGCAAAACAGTGGGTAAATCTCTATTATAATAGAATATTTAGAGAAAATTTATTTTTTTGTAAGTAGCACTGTTCAAAATTTTAGCTAATTTTTACCTAAAATATTAGACTATAGGACCATTGATTTTTTAAGGCAAACTGCTTGAAATGAATTCAGAGGAATATTCCCCTTTTAAATTAGTGAATTCTTTAACTGATATTTTTAAAGAAAATATTACAATTAATTAAGCAAAATCACTTAGGTTTCAAAGATCGTAAGGGATATTGCCTGAGAATAAAAGAATAAATTTCCTGTTTCTAAGGCGATTTGCTTAAATTTTAGGTATATTTAAGTTTTCAGGCAAATCATATATAACGGTAAATGTATCTATTTTTTTTAGATAATAGGTATACCCTAAAAAATTTTACTTATTTTCTAGTGAAATTCCACTATTTCATTAGAAAAAAATATAAGGAACAAGAATTGGCGGTGGGGGCATTTAGGAGAGAAGATATTTATACTGTCATTTTTATTCTGACGCATTGCTTTGGTAATATACTATTTTGAAAATATACTATTGTAAATGTTAAATTTTATTGTAAAAAGTTACCGATAACCTAGTAGTGTTTATCCCTTTATTGAGCAATGTAAATGAGAAAAGAATGACATAAATCCCCCTTTGAAGTGCTGATGGGTAAAATAAAAAATACATTTATTTTAGTTAAATTGAAAATATATATTAATAGATATGTATAAATAAAAAAAATAAAAGTAACAAAAACGGATTACGTTTATTTTAATAATACCTAGCTAATTTATAATTTTAATAATACTTATAGGTATACCTACTTTATAAGTTTAATAAATTTCTTTTGGCATAGGAATTTTCCTCCAAGTTAGGACTTCTTTATCTTTATGTCCTAGGCGAATTAACAACGGCGGTTCCGGTACTACAGGGTTAAAAATAAATTGGGGTCAATGGGAAATTCCATTTGGTTTGGATTACTTAACTATAGCACTACAAAATGTTCACTTATAGCCCAATAATTGTTAACTATGTTGTTATATCAATAGCACACAACGCGATCTTTACGCTTTCGTTGATTTTGGCATTATGGTGGACAATATAGGCGCGAATATTTATCGTAAAACGTCGGTATTAGCGATCGTAGCCGATTGCAAGTAAGTCACTAATATTTAAAGGAATTTATCCAAATTAGTTTAATAATTTGTCATAATAATTTAGAAGAATTACCTAAATTAAAAGCAAAATTGTCGTACCTAAAAGTAATTGAGATTTTGACTAAATATTTAGGTAATCTGCCTATCTTTTTAAATTTGACAAGTAAAGTATGAATATTTATCTAGAAGTTAGTGAATACACCATAGAACTAAGGCATTAGTTTCTGCCTAATAAACGAGAAGGTAAATTGCTTTACTTGTTTAAGCATATTACCTTATTTTTCCTTAACTAATTCTGATTAGGTATTTCAAAAGGCTTGATTTTGAACAGTGTAGGTACATTTTAGAATACATATTTGAATACATATATTTATTTCTAGTAAAAATACCTACTATCACTTAGTCGTTTGCTACCCTTTGCTATAGAAAAAGTGATCAAATATTTTTGGCCACGTTTTAGGTCAAAATACCTGTCTGTGCAACGGCTTTTCTATGGGCGCGATATATTCCCCACATTCTGTTCGCAAGTGGCATGAAGTGCTCGCACAAAGAAGAGAAATAAATAGAGAAAGACGACGGCCTTAATCCGTGTTTTTGCGTCAAGCTGAACGTCGAGGGAAAACCGGAGAGAATAGAGCTGTTGTTCGTTGACCGACTGAAGTCAATAGGACAGCAAAGCGCAAATGCTATTTTTTGGTGTAGTATTTATGCTAGAAAATATAAGTGCGAACTTGGTTTATGTGAAATATTTAAATTAAGCTCTTTTTTGAATTAGGGACATCCCACACTGTTCAAAATTTCATGACCATTTTAACACCAAATTACCACCAAACAGTGTCTCTATCGATACAAACCAAAATGGTGTTAATTTAACTTTCACACAGTATTAAAATAAATTTTACTTGGTGTAAATTGAACTCCTTTTCAGTAATAAATATTATGTGTTTGTAGACAAATTAAATCATACTACACAGAAAAAGGGAAAAAAAGGAAACAGGAAGTTCCTTGACGCATTACTAGTATATTACCAGTGGTATTATTCCAGAAAATGGAACCTTCAACTCGCTAGAGATAATGTTTTTAGTGCGTTGCACTAACTTAAAATACTTCAAGTATTGACAGCTGTTTCCACCTATTTAAGGTCTCTTTAGTATCGAACAACTTGTAGTGTCACACCAAAGCAAAAGATTACCTGAATTTATATATTCTTCATGTAAGTCAACAGAGGCGAGATTTAAGAACATCACGTGATGCACACCGCCTTTGCCGCGATCGGTACACATTTTCAACCATAATTCATGGTGTTATATTAACACCACTTGGTGTTGGATTTTGACACCATTTTAAGATTACTTTTTACACCACAGATATTTTAAACAGTGCAAGTACCACAACTGGTTAAATAACTAGCATTCTATACACAAAGGTTTAGTAAGCCTAACTATTATTGGTTTTATTTAACTAAATCTGTTGTTTCAATACAGCCAAATAAACATTAGGTTATTTTAACAATCGTATTTAGTTATATCTTACAACTAAATATTTGATTAAAACAAACATGTATACACTTGAAATTCAACTGTTGAATTGACCTTTACCTGCCAGTCCAATACGTATATATTAGTATACTAAATACCATTGACTGAAATGACTCAATTTAATTTGTTACCCCAACTAGGTTAACGGCTGTTTCGACCTATATTGGGTCTCATCAGTGTCGGACAACTTGTTGTAGTGGAACACCCAAAACAAATAACTAAACATGAGCTTATATACTGTCCAACTAAGCCAACAGAGGCGAGATTTAAGAACATCACTTGATCCACACTGCCTTTGCCACTATGCAACCAGGAATGCACGGCAAATTGTTTCAATCGTTTTAACAGAGTGCTTAAGGTTGAAGTAACTCTTATTTTATAAAAAACACTTAACACTTAACTTAAGTTTTCTGGGTTAATTTAACCAATTTAAAAAATGTAATAATTTGGTTTAGTACCTTCAAACTAATCTTTGTTTAAATTAACCATTACTTTTTTTGTGTAAATAAATTAACCAAAATCTAATTTAACTAACTTTTTTTAAACTTGTTTTTTAACCAGTTAGTTGTATTCAACCATTAACATTTTTTTAATGTTACTATGAAGCTATAAGTACAATTGAAGGGGTTAGAATAGAAAGGGTATAAGTGCAATTTCTTTAATTTAGGAGATAAGTTCGTTTTGTGAAAGATAAGGTTCCGACGTATCGAAATGAAAAGGATTTAAGTAATTTTCATACTTCTAGCGACCTCTATTATCCAGTAGAAAAACATTACTAAACAAAATTCTTCACTTTTTTATGTTAACATAACTTTAACTTCAAATATCTCCAAACAATGAAAATGTTACTTATACCCTTTTTATTCTAACCCCTTCAATTAAGGTTATTTCAAGAGTTGACTGTATAAACTTATATAAACCAAATATTTAACTAGTTAGTAATATTACTTATAATTAACTTCTAATTAACCACATCTTTGGTTATTTTGGATATATTTTTTTAACCAACAAGTTATATTTTACCAAATATATTTTAACTCACTGATAAATTAACGTTAATTAATAAACCGGTTTAAAAAGTGATGGTTTTGCAGTTTTCATTGTTACCTGCATAGAAAAATTAATATTAAAATAGCTGTATATCTAAACCTATAGGTTGTGAGTTGTGTGTGATAATGAAGCCTAAAAGAAATTATTTAAAAAAATTTAGACTTTCTTTAACTTACTATAGAAGAGTTAACAAAGTTGTAAATAATTATTTATCTACAAATCTTAAAACAGTTCCCGTACATTTAATTAATTTGGTAAGCATTTATAGGTTTTATCATAGAACAGATGCGTTTTATAAAAATAAAGCTAAAATTAGAACGTAGAATCGGCGGGAATTTTTTTAGGTTACTTAGTTATTTTAAAAATAACAAGTTTAAATTATTTTGGTAATTATAAACTAAACACATTAGTTACATTAACCGAATTTAAACCAATTTTAATTATTTTTAAAGCGCATTTAAAATATGGAAGTATTATGTACTACTTCATCAGAAAAAAAATGTCCCATTGGTTTTTTCCCTGTAACTATCTCTTTAAAATGTTAATGGATAATCATTTTATTTTAAGGATTTGTTTAAGTCATATCTATAGATATAATAATTATTATGGTTTAAGTTGTCCTTAAAGTTTAAAATTAAAAAAAAGGGTAAAATAAACCAAAAACTAGCAAATATAATTAACAAATAATAACCTAAAGGTGCAATAACCAAGAAGTTAAATTTAACTAACATAACTTTAATTTACCATAATTGAATTCCCCACTTATTACAAAATAACGTTAATTTAAGGTTAATTTAACGTTGTCATAACTTTGGTAGTTATCCATAGATTTTTGGCGTAAATAATATAAAATCGATTATGAAAATGTTAATGAAACTAACGGTGAAAACCAACAATAATATAGTTAATAGATTGATAGCGAGGCAGTTTAAAATAGACGTTAAGGTAAGCAATTTACACCTGATCGATGAAAACTCGATAAATTTGTAAACGAAGCTACGCATGTAAAGCGGCTCTAACAGCAGCAATTGCTTAACCTCTGACGGATCGACCTATTACGATGTTAACTTTATGTAAGGCTTGCCAAAATCAAATAAAACGACTAAAGGGGTGGAAAATTGGCGTTTTTTTCAATTGCCGAAATAAACAGTTTAATTTGCTTGCATCCTAACGGTAGTTTTTGAAACTTATGGTTGCATATATGCAAAAGTTGTTGGTGATAAATGTTTGATTCCTCAGCAACTTTATGTTAATAACTATTACAATTATTAATTATTTAACTAAACAAAAAAGTTAACACTTAACCTACATAAATGAACACGTTAACAAATCTGTTTTATATAACAGTGTACCCTCTTTTAATACTAATAAACCAATAAACTTGTATGAAGCGGTTTTATAAATATTTCATAAAATCTGCATTGAGTTTATTGATGTAAGCTTGCAACGTACTGCAGCACTATTAAGCTTGGCAATATTAACTTAAACACAATGTAAATATAAATAATTTATGGAGCTTGAGTGGAGCTTAATATCCAGAAATGAGTTTGGCAAGCTTGCTTACTTAATATGTAGTAGTGTTATGTTTTAATTTTTTTGTACAACCAGTAATAAATAAATCTATGAATAACACTAAATGATCTTCAAGACAGCCTAATGCTCTTATTGCAGTCTCCAAGGTAGCTTTAAAACTATACAATAAAACTTTGAATAAAACCAAATGATCCTTAGGACCATCATAAAGAAGCTTTTAGACAAAAATGGCCCATCCCAAAAGTGTCTTCAAGACTAAATTTTAAAACTATATTAAAACAATTTGGTTTTATTTTTATATTCTTAAGAAGTTCTTCACGGCAACTAAATTATCTTAAGAATCAATATAATCAATGTGTTTACTAAAGTACATCAAGGGTACCTACTCTATAAAACTGCATTAAAACTATTTGTTTCTAATTGTATTGTTTAAAAAGCAAATTAGTTTTAGAATAGCCAAAGTCGAGAGTATTATAAAACCAGTATAAGATCAATAGTTTATCTTAAGGTAACTTTAAAACCAATATCGTTGTATTGCACATATTAAAGCAATTTTAAACCCTCAATAAATCAAAAGTATTTTAGCTCGTATTTTAGTATATAAATTATAAATTTTTTCACGTTGAAAATCAGTACACTGTGTCTAATTATAAATTCTTTAAAGGTAAATATTTAAGAAAAGTTATGTTGGTGTACTAGTATTTATAATTATAAAACAAGCGTAGAATGTTACATAACGGCCTTTTGTTTAGAACTGGAAAACTAATAATTATTAATGATTGGATACATTGTTGTAATACATATATTGTGGTTATTTTGAAATAAATCGTCATTTCTATTAACATTAAAACTAAATTTCAATTTATTTTAGTTTTAATATAATTTTGTTTTTGTCTTTAAATTATTATTGTTTTATTTTTCTCGTAAACTGTATCAATTTAATATTTACGAACGTCAGGTAGATTGTCGTGAATAATTTATGCTTATAAATTGTCGTTAAACATGACATCTAAAAACGAATATTGATCTGATTTCCATGTTAAGTCTATGAAAAAGTTTTCGAATTCCTAATTGTATAAAGATACATCCATAAAATGCAAAATTTTCATACCGTATTTTTATTGTTGTTGTAAACAGCAGATTTCAGCCGCCCACTACTAAATTAGTACAGGAAATGTAAAATTGATAGTTTTATTCCAATACACATAAAAACGTATAGAGCAAATTGGCTTCCATTAATAATAAAATCCCCTTTTTTCGCTTATAATATTTGCTTTGAAGTTTATTAAAGCATGTGAAAATAAAAGCCCGGTGGTGAGCCATCATTCACAATGCAGAAAGAAGCATAATGGCTTTTGTTAACTCGGTTTTTTAGATAGAAATAAAAAAAATAATAACAGGTTAATATGTAAGCAGAAGCTTTACACAGGCACAATGAAGAACTTTAAAACTTTAAAATTAAAAAAATAATTTAAACAAAAAACTTTTATTTCTAATTTGTAAGTCAAAGGAAACAAAAAGTTTAATTTTGGCGATCGATTTTATGTAAGGCTTTATGTACATAAGTAGATAATTTGTAACATATTGGAGTAAAAAAAAATACAAAGAAGTGGAAAAAAGTCTCAAAGAAAAAAGTTCAAAGAAAAGTTTCTTTTAGACTTGTCACACTCGTAATTCCCCGAAATTGGAAAACTTTCATTTTAAAATGCCGATGGGTATTATTTAGCTAAAATTGAACAAGAAATTTTTCACTTAACATTTTTCGAACATTCTGAAAACAATCTCATTTTCATGACAGTTGTGCCTTAAGCGGTATAAATCGTATGTATTATCGTACATGTTTTCATTACACTAAGTGACCTTTTAAATACACATTGACGTGGCTTTATGACGTTTTAATCACGGGCTGAAGTTAGCAACAAGTTAGTTGACAGTTGTCAAATGTCATACAATCGTTAAAATAAAGTGCCTTTTTTGTAAAATAATACTAAATGTGAAAATTATTTTATTATCTCAATACAAAAATATTAAATAGTTTCTCAACGCCAATATTTGAAAGGTTTATATGAACATTGTACTGACCTTTTAATTTCGCCGGCAGTAAACTATAACTTAAATTCGGGCACGGACTCTACTGTAAAGTCCTCATAAAACATTTCCTTTGCTTTCACTGTGAAAAACTGTCAATTTTCAAGAAATACATTTCGATTTATAACCTTTATAATTGTGTTTATATTGTGTTTATATTTTTATAAAATGTAAAAATGTGACATTTGACAGTTTCCACTGTTGTTTCATAGATGACGCTCTTTACAAATTTTTGATTTAAATCATTTTAAGATAATAATAAGTATTTGTCGTAGAAAAAGTCTAGTATGCACCTCGTTTATAAACTTTTCTATACACTCATTAACTTAAGCACTTTTTTTTGTTACAGGCGTTGGGCTGTGCGAAGCAAAATGGGTTGCTTCGGCAGCAAAGACAAGTTGTCAAAAGAGGACATGGACTTTTTAAAATCGCACACGCGCTATGACGAAACCACCATAAAAGAATGGTACAAAGGATTTAAGGTAAGTGCGCCCCACACGGAAAAAAAGCTATTCTATATTAAAGATTAATCATCTCAGTCTAAGTATATGTTCATATAACCATTCCGAATTTAAAGTACAGATACTTTTTATTTAAGGATTATTTTAAGAAAAACTATCATATTTTACTATCTTGGAATAAATATAATTATATTTATATCTAGTTTAATTTTATATCTACAGAATAGAGGGAATTTTCCAAAATTTGTTTTAATCGATTGTTAATCTTAAATTAAGAATAATATTATTTCTGTACTTGATTTTAATAAATAAATAAATAATATCTTTTTAATTTAAGGATAGGTTAATATTTAAATGTATTCGTAGCCTAAGCAAATTATACTTAAATCAAGTGAATTTTTTTAAAGAATTCTTACATTTAGAAAACATTTTTTTCCATGCATAAAAAATATCCGCGCTTCTCACTGATCTGCACAGTCGAATTCTATCTAAACAAAAGTAATTTTCAAAAATGTAAAGTTTTGATTTTTACACCTATCTTATTTGGGTTGTGTTCATAACAACTAAGTACGAATAATTTTCTCTTACGGTATACGATTTGTAGACACCCATTTCGTATTAGAATTAACACGTCAATATTGATACACTTTCAAATATTAATTTTGTTTAGCAAACATTGCGAATAAATCACTTTGCTTTGCCTATTGCAATTTAAGCGATCGATAGGCTTGCAAATCTGGTATTGATAGAGAAACTAAACGAAATGAAATATTGCTACTGCATAAAGCAGTTTATCATTTTGTGCGACATTCCAGATCTATGTGTTTGAATTTTTAATGATTCAAATGCACCGTATTTGAAAGCCGATCTGAAATTACAAACAATCCAGAAAAACTTGCTCGCTTCTAATTTACAATATGTTTATATATGGGTGAATTTCACGAAATGTCCCCCGATGGTGTTACCCCGTGATATTTAATAAAACTAAATGAGTTTGACCTACACTTTTATTGTGTTTTGATCTTTTATAATTAAGTAGATATTACAGCAGGTTCCAGATTTTTAACCGCAATCAATTATTTTTTACAATGTTTTAAAAGTCTAAAACCTACCCTCCGTGACTGTTACTCTTTCTAGGTTAACCTATATGTTTTCAAATATCTGAGGTAGTAAAAGCATACTAAAAATATCACTTCACTAAGTAAATTAAACACATCCAAAGCAATCGAATCAAATATAAAATATTATTAAAAATAAAAAAGAATTTTTACTTGGGGGACATCTCAATATATTCACCCATATATATATATTAGGGTGTTTCAAAAAAACCTTTTTTTTTGTTTTTTTTCTCGGAACCACGCTCAAAAGTTTCGTATAGATATAAAAATAAACCTGTGAAAAAATGAGCTCTTAATTTTAAAATTAAGATGTTCCGCATCGCACTTTTCGATTTTCCATAAGAATAACATAGGAAAAATTATTTTTGTTTCTTTTTATTTTTGTAACTAAAGAACAATAGGTCATACTTTAATGTTCTTGACATATTTTTGTAGAGAAATGAACGCTCTACAAAAAAGGTTTCCTATGATTTTTTGATAAATTTGATCTTCTAAAGAAATTTAAGGTTAAAGTTCAAATTATACAAAATTTTTGGGTTTTTTTAACTTATTTGGCGAGTCTGCCCGACTCATTTAAAAAATTTTGAAATATTTTTGTAGAGAATTGAACGCTGTTTTTCCGAACTTCCAGAGCTCAAAAACAATATTTCGATTCGTTTTTAGCACTTTGAACTAAAAAATCCAGAAAAAATCCGAGAAAACGACTAAATTGACAGTTAATTTCACTTTAACCTTGAATAATTTTTAACCAAGTTTACTTACCGAAAAATGACTCTAGACCTTTTTTGTAGAGCGTTCAATTCTCTACAAAAATATTTCATTTTTTTTTAAATGAGTCGGGTAGTTAAAAAACACAAAAATTTCGTATAATTTGAACTTTGACCTTAAATTTGTTTAGAAGGATCAAATTTATCAAAAAATCATAAAAACCTTTTTTGTAGAGCGTTCAATTCTCTACAAAAATATGTCAAGAACTTTATAGTACGACTTATTGTTCGTTAGTTACAAAAATAAAAAGAAACAAACATAATTTTTCCTATGTTATTCTTATGGAAAATCGAAAAGTGCGATGCGGAGCATCTTAATTTTGAAATTAAGAGCTCATTTTTTCACAGGCTCATTTTTATATCTATACGAAACTTTTGAGCGTGGTTCCGAGAAAAAAAACAAAAAAAAGGTTTTTTTGAAACACCCTAATATATATAGGTATAGGTACGTACAATATGGCTTGTGTTGATTTTTCTGTCATTTTATTATTACTAAAACTGTTGCCGAATCGTCTTCAATATTTTCTTGCATTTCGTGTACATTTGAACAATTTTGCGTATCATTTTTTCAAAAAATTACTAAAATTTCAATTTCGTTAAAAACCGCAAAAATTCATCAACGATATTTTTAGATTTAGCAAAAATAACTCGTTTCATAATGGTTATCGTTTCCTGAAATATGACAAATAAATTTAAATTCAAGTGGTTAATAAAAAACGTGACTTGGCCGCAATATATAAACAATAACGACCTAGAAAACCCGAACGCGAGTAGTTACCAATTTTTAAAATAAATTTGTAGCAAAGTTGTGAATGTAGTTTAATAGTCGAGAACTTAATGAGCAACATTGTTATTTCATCCCCTTCTAGTGGTATTAAGTTTAGACTGCATAACTCGGTACGAGCGAATCACGTCTAGGCAATAATTAATTCCTAAATGATGCATTTACAGCTTAAAGTTTAGCGGGCCCGCATCACGAAACTAATTTCTTTTTAGGAAAACTTGTTTGCTAACTACATCCACTTGATTACGGTACATGATCCTAATAATAACTACCACATCGACTTGTTTTATAAAATGGTGAAAAGTTTGACAATAAATTTTAACGTTAAGTTTTAATTGTGTTTTGGCCCACTTGAAATTTGAAACGATTTACAATAAGGTTGTTACTGCCATATGTGGTCTTAACACAGAGGGATTGTTAATTGATATTTAACTTAATATAATGCCAATACAGACTACTAAATATTATACTAATTATAAGTTAAGGTGAACTAAACCGTAAACGGGCACAGTTTACCAAACTGTGGACTGTAACGCTTCAGGGAACACGTAAAGAGAAACTTACAAACTAATTTATACAAACTAGAGTTGGGTACAGGTAAGTTATCCCTATTTAAAGATTTACTTCTATTTTTATAGATGTATCAAACATATCAACTATCTAGCAGACTTGGTTCCCTAATTTCCCTAATAGGTTTTAGGTTGTCAAATCCTATTCAATGACCATCACACTAAAAAAAAGCGGTCAGCGGTACCCATGGTTATGGTAAAATAGGCGCCAACCAGTAGAACCTTAGTTGCTACCATTACAGAATGGTAATGAGTTATTGTTACGAATTGACATTACAGCAAAGTGATCGTTAACACTACTGCTTTAATTAAATTTTACCACTACATGTTGTTATATACTAACCGTTTTATTAAAACCGTTTACCACTACACATTGTTGAAACTTACGACTACATGTTGGTACTCTCTAAAAATGAATTAGTCAAAAATGACTAATTTAATAGTTTTTAGTGGCTGAGTTTTCACTTGTACCATGGTTAACCATGGAATACAATGGTATCTCAAAATTTAACAGCCAATTCTTATGTAAAATTGTCCCCTAAATCCGAAAATACCGTCAAAAATTATGAAAGTGGAGCAGTTTTTGAGATATAGTCAATTCCATATTAAATGAAAAATTGACTATATCTCAAAAACTGTTCTACTATTGTAACTTTTGACAACATTTACATTTACAGAGTATACCATTTCGTAGTGGTATGTATCTCTCATTTAATATTAATCCTATATCTCATTTAATATTAATCCTATCTCTCATTTAATATTAATCCTATAGGATAATTATAATAACATTGCCCCTGTTGTAGTTAGTCAAAGTCACTTTGCTACTATAAAAGTAAAATAAAAGTGAGATAATTTTTTTCAGTTTACCAAATCTAGTTTGTCCAACATATTTCTTGACAGTTTATTTAGTAGATCCCCGACTTTTCAATTTTAGGAATTTCATCTTTTGGGTTGTCTAAAAGGTTCTGAAGTGTGTTAATGCTTGAACTAAAAGCAATTTTGAAGTTCAGTTTTCGAAAAATCCCTTCCAAACCTCAAGTGTACTGGGTGTCGAAAGGAATGGCCAAGTGACTTTTGTGGGCTCTGTTTGAAAAGTCGTTAACCTAAAAAGAAGAAACCTAAATTTAAATTAATTTACAAACTTTACAATGTCTTTTATAAAACTGAGCTCTTTCTTGTATCTACAGTATACTGTAGGTACTCTAAAGTATTGTTAGATCTAATTACTAGGGTATCTTAAATTGGGGCTGGCCATCTTTTTCCAATTCAAAGGTGAGTTTAATAGAGGGAATACAATTATTCAATTTGGAAACAAAATCATCTAAGCTGCAAGCGTTTTGATCGAGAATAGCAAAGATATCGTTGAACCTCAAATTTTCCGGTTAACGTATCTAATGACCAAATGACAAACCTAATTATTTAATGTGCTCATTGGTAGCCATAATTCGTACACATTACCGGCCTCAGGGGGCGCCTATAACGCTCGCTAACCCATGAACTAAATTTACCTTAAAAATCCTCGCCCTGCTGAATTCCTATTCGCCTCGGGCATCGTTTGTTTTAATTTGCCCGAGACTAAGACGCCCGGTTAGTTTTCATCTCAGAAGGCTGCACAGCTTCCATTAATTTCATTATTATTCGGAATGACCGAAATTAATTATACACAGTAAAAAAGATATTTAACTCTAGTAAACTCTAAAAACATTCTATATGCGAAGACTTTTTTTAGAGTTATTTATTCACACTGATGATATATACACTATAACATATAACTAGTGTAATAATTTATATTTCTAGGGTAAATATTATAACGGTATTTAGTGTTACATTTAATTTACTAGTGCATAAATTTAACACTACTGTGTGTTAAGGGTACTCTGGGTAGTGACCCGGGAAAAAAAGGTTTGTTAATTAGAGTATTATTTTACACTATTTTTATAACATTTAGACTCTTATTAATGAGTTATTTAATCTTTTAGAGTAAACAAAATACTCTATTTTTAGTAAATATGCATACCTTTTTTACTCTGATTAGTACACTTTCATTCAAATCGAGTAAAAATTACTCTATCCTTAGTTGCTATAAAGAGAGGAAAATTAAAAACATATATTTAAATTCAAAAGTATATTTTGTGAAAAATAAAAAATAAAAAATCATATACTTAACTAATGTTAACATAAAAATGAAAACAATGTATAATTAAAATATGTAAATTAACTCGAACAAATGTTTCTTTTAAATCAATGCATCCATTTTGAATGGGATTTGTATATAATTGGCTCGTTTCTGTTATTATCGGTTTTGGGACAAGATGCCTAATCACATTTCAAGTTTTTACAATAAAATATCTTTAATATAAATAATAAGAAATAATGTACCTATTTTATACGTATTATGCAGCGGCACCCACGCACAAGCGAACCATTAAACAGCCCTTGGAAACAGCACTAACCTAGTTTACAAATTTATAGACGCTTTGCAATCCCCACCACAAATAATAACCCTAATAGTGTAGATTTAACTCTTTTTAATGTAAAAATATACTCGCTTACTGTTTACTTTACTCTAATCCAAAACAATAATACACTAGCAAGAGGAAAACTAGGGAAATTTTAACGCAAATAGCGGTTGTAAAATACTAATTTATAGTGTAAATGTTTTACATTTTACAAAGTCTAAATTAACACTAATGCGATTGTATTAGACATTCGAGTAAAAAATATAATATTTTTAGAGTTACGTTATTATTACACTGTAAAATAATGTAAAATAGAGTTATGTAGAGTAATATTAAGCTATAGAGTTAAATAATTGGTGCATTTTACACTGAATATCAACTCTAAAATATTTACCAACTACACTAGCTACTTTACTCGATCCATATTTTTTACTGTGTAACGTCTGATTTAATTTGGGCTCACCGGATGGATGATGCATTATTTTAAGGCTTTGTTTGATAAGACAATCGAACATCGATGCAAAAGAGCTGCCCCCTGCAATGCCAATTACCAAGATGGATGGCATCCAACGAACTGGGTCAGACATCCGATACACTCCGTTGATTTCCTGCTCCCGTTCTGTCGTTCGGATTCAAAAACAATCCCATTTCCTAAAACGTGGAAGTTTATCTTCAGGATAACGATGCCAAACTTTTTAACCGGATTAATTTGGCCTCCGTTCGTCCCGTTTTGAATGGGTTTTAAAGACGCTGATTTCCGATTGGATGCGGAACAATGCCCGATTCTCTGACTGCCTAAACTTAAATGCAACTCATTCTTGAACGTCTTAATAGTAATCTTCTAAGGGGACCTCCATTAATTACATAAGGCATTTTTCTGATTATTTGGACCCCCTTTTCCCCTTGGTGAGATTTGGTGAGACGTGGTAGACCCCTCCTATCCCTCACATGAGATTCTAGCCATTAAACTTTCATTGCATACATGATAAACCCCCAACAAATTTTTAAGAAATATTATTCAAAGTTTCTGAGGAACGGTAAAAGATACCGATTTTAAATTTTTAAAGCGTTTATAATCCAATTAGGCCTATTTTCATTTTCATCAACTTTGTTATTTGAAATAGAATACCCCATATATTTTTAAATTCTGAGTAAAATTACCATGTCCTTTACCTATAGAGTGAATAGTTTTCGAGTTTAATTTTATGGACATGGTATAGTAACCTATAGGTTTGCAGAAATGGGGATGGAATTTTTGGAATCTTAAAACATTGTTTAAAAAATTTTTTAGGTTGTGATACCACTATAGATTCGAAAGCAATGTATAATCGTCAAACTAAAAAAAACAGATTTGTTTGCAAGATATATTTAATATAAGATAAATACAAATCTGTTGTTCAAAATTCAAAAATTAAAACCAGAAATAATTTTTTTTATTCAAATTATTATTTTCTTTAAGTATAATTTTTTATCATGTAAAAATATACAACATTTGAAGAAAAAAAAATTATTTATAACAAAATAAAAAAATTAAAAATCTGTATTTATAAGTTAAAATAATAAGAATGGCTGAATAAAAATTTAAATTACGTGATTTCGTGAAACGGTGAGAACCTTTATTTTAAAATCTGTTAAAATTTTTCATGGGAGGAAAATCGTGTTGTGTAATAGGTACATATTCTTTAAACACAAAAGTTGACGTGAGATTTTAAATTTAGAAAAAGATAAGAAAAAAACAAAATTTTTTTGTCAAACAAGGTTTTTTCTTACTTTTTCACTCTTCTGAAGGTACTCCCAGAGTTTCATATTTTTAAATTAATTTTTAACCTGACCACTAAATAGAAAAAATCATCAGAAAAAGGTAATAAAAAATCATATATTTTTTTTCAAACGAGGTTTTTTCTTACTTTTTGATTCTTCTTAAGGTTTTAGATTTTTTAATTATTTTTTAACCTGAGCCCCGGCCACTTAAAAAACAAAATCAGAAAAAGGTAAGAAAAAAACAATTTATTTTCAAACAAGTTTTTTTCTTACTTTTTGACTCTTCTGAAGGTACTTTCAAAGTTTAGCTTTTTCACTTAATTTTTAACCTGAGCCCTGACCACTTAAATAAACAGCATGATAATTTTGTACTACTACTACTACAATAATTAATTTTGTAATTTTAAAAATTAACGTATTACTTAACAACAATGTTTTTACTAATATTAAAAAATTAAATTGTTGACAACTGAAAATCGAATAATAATGGTAAAATATATATTTAAGTAGATAACAATAATATTCCCGGATACTCATTATTTATCTCAATTATAATCAATTATGGTCGTCATTGAATTTAATAGTGGAAAATGTGGTAAAAACAATATTTATTAATTATGTGCAATAAAATCTTTGTATACAAGAGATTTAAAAAAAATAAGTTCAGGAAATGACATTAAAATGAAATATTTCTAAAAAGTTTATGAACATTTCTTCTATAAACACTTTAATTTTATCAAAAAGTCTTTTAATAAAAAGTATAAATTTTCCTCTTTTAGTAAATAATATCAGCTCAAAAGGTAAAAATGTGCATATTGCTGAAATCACAATTTCATGATCTATTCGAATCTCCAAAAAAAAAGATGTTGCTTTTAAAACTAATACACCGAAAAAAATAATGTAGTTGAGTTAACATTTGCCTAAATGTCATTTTTAAAAATGTTGTTTCAACAAAAAACCTATTGGATTAATCTATATTTTGGTGTTAAAGCAAAAGTCAGAGTTTGTCAAAGTTTATTTGTTCATTTGACAGTTTAAATATTAATTTAACATAAACTAATATTTTGAATTAAAATGTTTATCGTACTTTGATTTAATAGCTGGAATTTGTTGAATCAACTACTGAAATTTTTAGGATTACCTAAAAAAACTATTAAATTAACGTTTAGTTGCTCTTTAATCCAAAACTTTAAATTTGTTCATTTAACAAATTTAAAATGTTACTTTAAAATTTAAAATGTAAAATTTGCATTCATAAAATTGCCGAGAATGGCGCTTCGAACACTCACGCCACGTCATTAGACAGTAACGTTTTCTTACATCTCGCCTTAGTTAGCTTACGATTAGTTGTATATAAGATGAGATATCTGTTTGTTTAAGGTGTGTTCCACAGTAGAACTTTCACTACACCATATTGCCCGACACTGTAAAGACCCTCAATACAGGGCGAAACAGTCTGTCGGTATTTGAAGTAGGTGGAACACATGATACAAAGATGTATCATGGGTGGAACACGCTCAAAACAAAAACTCTGGGCAATTCTTTCTATTTATATATAATAATATATTATTTCCATAATTTTGTTTTGGATACCAACCTTTAAAGAATTTTACATTTTCAGAATGTTAATTTAACATTTTATTGGTGTTAAGTGAATATGCTAAAAAGGTTACCTGGACATTTCAAGAAATTTACCTTAACACCCTAAGAATGTTAAATTAACCAAATTAGCAGATTAGAACAAATATTCTTATTTTGTTCATTTGACTGTTATTTGTTGTTCAATTAAACAATACAATTTGACATTTTTAGATGGTTAAGTAAACGTGCAAAAACCATTGCTTGTATTTAAAGTGCATAAAGAGTTGAATTAATATTTTTTTTGTTGTTTCAACAGCTTATTTTTTTCAGTATACTTAAATGTATCGAATTAAAAGACTCGCTTAAAAACAAATTAATCATAGTCGCTTGGCAAACGGAAAGTAAATTAAATAAAAAAAGTGAGGCATTAATCAAGATCTTAACGGGTACAATTTAATCTAGGAAACCATCGAAAATTTTGCTGAATTTCGCTTTGTAACGAACTTGAAGATAATTAACCAAGAGGAGCTCAAAAAGTTTTTTATTTTAATACCACCGTAATTTTTATGCTAAAATAAAAACTACTTGGGATATTATAATGTTTTCTGAACATCCTGTATAAGAGTACTTATTCTATAAACTTTTTGCACACTAACGTGTGCAATAAAATTTTAATAGATCTCCTTCAATATATGGCCAATAAAAAAATATCAACCTACATCGCCTTATTCCGACTAGATTTTTTGTCATTCTTGGTACACTTTACAGTGTCTAGTGTTAATTAGTGTTAGGCATTTGTTTTTCTCTTTCTCTATCTTTCTCTCTCTCGCCTTGTTCTAATTAAAGATTTTTATCATTAAAATGGTTTTGCATCATTTACATCACGCCTACTGTGTTTTATAGTTTTTTTGTTCGATACTTTACAATGAAATTTTTTTTCTCAAATTAAAATCAAACAGTTCTCAATCAAATTTTTAATTAAGTTTTAACACAGACTTGATGCAAATCGCAACGGAGATATTTTCAATTTGTCGTACAATTAGTGTCGTACGTACGTCGGTAACGAAGGCAACGGCGGAGCTAGGATGTCTTTGGGGAGCGGGTGCGCTTAATGCAATCAGGGCGGTAATTAAACTACCCTTTGATCCTGCTTGTAGCTACGCCCGGCTTTTAATTCACTGCGCAAGGAAAGAACAGTGGAAAGTATAGTCCGTTCCAACAAACCGGGACGCGTCGTCGCCGATCGGCAGGTGGACAGCGCGGTCATTATTGAGTCACAAACTTTGTAACTTTGAGATTTACAGCTTATACGTGTTCAGAAAATAACGGGAATTGTTAAATTTCGCGGCTTCGAAGGGTCCGGTTGTCATAAAATTTTCTTTATTATGTTGGTATACATGCCCCCGAAGTATGAAAAACTTTAGCTGTTTTCAATGTTTACTTTGTCTGTGGCTGCCGCTAAGGTTAGACGTGTTTTATGAGCTCGGCGATTTTTCGTTCGTTAAAAGAAATGGATCAAAGAATTTGTATCCAATTTTGCTTAAAAAATGAAATAAATTCTGTGAAATCTTAACAAAGGCCTATAGTGAGTCTGCTATAAGTAAAACAAGAGTTTAAAAGTGGTATAAGAGTTTCCAAGATGGCCGTGAAGACGTTGAAGATGACGAACGCCCTGAACGCACAAGCACATTAACAACCGATAAAAACGTGGAAAAAGTGGAAGAAATGGTTATAAACCAACAGAGAAGTCGCTGATGATGTTGGTATATCGATTGGCTCATCCCATGAAATTTTTTCGAATGTTTTGGGTATGACACACGTGGCAGCAAAATTTGTTCTAAAATTGTTAAATTTTGATCAAAATTTTTGGCCAAAAACAATACTGTAATGATGCCCCAGCCTTCATATTCGCCAGACATGCCTCTGTCTGACTTTTTCCTATTCCCAAAAATAAAGAGAACCTTAAAGAGCCGTCGTTTTGCAAGAATAAATGACATTAAAAGCGCATCGCTGAAAGAACTAAAGGCTATCCCAAAAATCGAGTTTTAGAAGTGTTTCGAGTATTGGAAGAAGAGCTGGCACATGTGCATAATATCCAATGGGGACTATTTTGAAGGCGACAACATTAATGTAGACGAATAAATAAATATTTGTTTCAAAAAACAATAATTCCCGATATTTTCTGAACACACCTCGTATTTATTATGATTATCAAAAGCCACAAAAAATCTACTATAAATATAGTAGCATATATACTATAGTACGTATATATATTTTATAAAATACTTTTGAAGATAATTGGAGCTATTAAAATAAACATAAAAATCAGTGGGCCCACATTCCATCCTCAAGTGTTGTTAAAAACGGATATGGATTTATTTCAATTTTTTGCTTCTAGTTTTAGCGCCTTTGGTCATGTACACCATTTGTCGAACCATCCTGGTAGTTGCTTTGCATGAAATATTGCTGAAATTGTAAATAAGTACTTAAAGTTTAATTACCATTTAAGGTAAAGCCCAGTTTGTGTTTACATAAACAATCATATAAATCATCATATCATGTGCTCCTTATAAGTGTATGTAATTGGTTGACAAAACTAAGGTGATGCGATATGGTGCCAAAACAATATATTCAGAGTAGTCAAGCTAAGATATTAACCATTTAGCTACTTAATTGAAAGTTTTTACATGTAATAAATCAGTGCATTTTATTTTCCCACAGCGAATTCCAAACATGATTACAAGAGTTTTGTCAATTAACCGAAATACATGTACAATGTACATTGTACATCTGTTTAGTGAACATGCAAATTTTATTTTAGTGTTAGAGCGGAAACAAAATTAGTAATTTGCTTCAACATTTCTATTCGTTTGACTTAACCAAAAAAGGTTAAAACCTTTTAAATCTTCAATCAAGCACCCATTAAACATAAAAATGCTTCCTTTAATGCAAATATTTCTTGACTTACCAATAAAAAAGTCAATGCATTAGTGAACATTGACTCAAAGCGTTTATTTTTCTCAATGTAATATTACTAGTAATTTATTGTTATGTTGTAATAGTTATTTTATACCGTTTAGTGCACGAAATTTGTTACATTAAACAAAAATTTTAATCTCGTATATTTTTAATAGGCATTTGAATAAATTTTGCTAGGAATAAGTGCGTCTAGTTATAACACCATACCCTAGGAAATAGTAAAAAGAAGAGATCCAAAGCCAAATTCAATTCGCTCTGTTTAGAGTATTACACTATCTTCTAGCTGATAAATGCATTGAGCTTATCCTTTCAGCGCTTATCTTTCGTTTCTGGTTTAAACTTTCAAAGAGCATTTTCAGGGATGAAATAAAATTTAACAGCAATCTGATGTGCAAAGTGAATTGGTTTAAATGTTATATTGATTTACAAAAATACAAACATACGAATCCATTTAAAAACTAGTAAGATTTTATTGTAACATTATATTTTTTTGCAGCAAGACTGTCCAAATGGTCGACTGACGCCAGCCAAATTCGTCGACATGTACAAGATGTTCTTTCCCTCCGGTAACGCCGAAGAATTCTGTGATCACGTTTTTAGAACTTTCGATATGGACAAGAACGGCTATATCGATTTTAAAGTAAGTTTTTTAATGCCTATTTTACAATATCAGTATATTATGTATCAAGTTTGATAAACGCCATTTATAAACGAGTTGCATAAATACTTTTTCTATAAAAAATACTTATTATTATCTAAAAATGATTTAAATTAAATATTTGTATAGAGCGACATCTATAAAACAATAGAGTAACCAACTTGGGAATTATTTTATTTCAATTTTTTTTTATGGATATCTTGACAGACTAAATTTTTGTAGTTATTATTATTCTGCATTTTTCTACTTAAATGTTTCAATAAAATTTAGTATAGAGTCGTTTTGAGGGGTGGTGAATCAAATCCGTGCTTAGATTTTGTTTCGCTAATATAATTGTATTTTGTAAAAATATGGCGTTTTTTGCTCCAAAAATACAGTTTATCAAGATCTACACTTCCGGTCAAAATTGCACAATAAATAAAGATTTTACAGGGGTGAGTCGCAAACAAATGGGTAACACTGTATACAAAACTACTTAAGTATGGCCATTAGATGAAAAATTACAGATTTACTCATTACTATGCTCAGCATAAACATTAGTAATAAATTTTAAAGAGTCATTATTTAGATCACAATAATTTGAGATTTTATTAAAAATATATCACATATCTGAAACAGGCGACGATACACCAACATTAGTTCTTGCAAATGAATAAAAATACAAACAACTTCTAGCACAAGCTCTTGGAACTAAAAAAAGTTTATATCAAAAGGAAGAAAATTAGTTTTTTATACAAATATATAAAAATATTATAAGAAAAGCACGATTTTTAAATATTTAAAATTGCCATTTTCCACGGGGTGTAGAATACACTGCGAGTCAAAATTAACGCATAAGAAGTAAAAAAAATTCAACTCTAAAACGCCTTTACCAATCTATATAAAATTTTTTATAAAAATACTTTAACTTATATCTCAGTTTACGTGTTCAAGGGTTTTATTAAAATATCCTTAAAGCCCTTTAATTTAATAATAAAAAACGCTCGAAAAAAAACTTTTATGTGGAATTTTTTTTTAAGTAAATAAAAAATATTCTGTGAAAGACCGTATTTTTATTAGTATACCCTGAAAATGTTGTACAAATCAAACGGGCAGTAACGAAAATACAGCGCTTCAAATCGTCAAAAAGGACCATTTTTTAGCAAAATAATCAAAAAGGTGTCATTTTTACCGACTTTGAAGCGCTGTATCTTCGTTACTGTTCGTTTGATTTGTACAAAATTTTCAGGGTATACTAACAAAAATACGGTCTTTAACAGCATATTTTTTATTTACTTAAAAAAATTCCCTAAAAGTTATTTTTCGAACGTTTTTTTATTATTAAATAAAAGGGCTTTAAAAATATTTTCTCGAAAAAACCTCGAACACGTAAACTGAAATATAAGTTGAAGTATTTTTATTCAAAATTTCATAAAGATTGGTAAAGGCGTTTTAGAGTTAGAATTTTTTTACTTATTATGCGTTAATTTTGCAATAAATTATTACCAATTACCAAGTATATCCAAGTGTGTAATCTAAAAATGCAAAAAATACATTTATTGAAATTTAGAAGGTTGTTATCGTCCCAGGAACAAAAATATAATATTAAAAAAAATTACTTCATGAATTTTTGTAATCTAAGATAAGCAAATGGGTCACCTTACGTGGTTCACCCTGTATATAAATAACCTAAAAACGCTTTATACCCACATTCTATATGAACTGAACTAAATGTTTTTATTTTGGTCGGGAGGAAATTAAATTTGTATCCATTCTTTTTAAGCGATATTAGGTTATAGCGTGCCCCATCGCTTAATCTTGTACTTGTATTTAAGCGTGCCAAATGTAAAAAATGCTGATGGTCGCGTGCTCGCAATCGCATTAATTTCTTTAATATTGTTTCGACAATCTAACCCATTATCGAGTGCACAGAAAATGCTTACAGGCGACTCCATAAATAACGCAAAAATTTGTCGCTATAAATTTATTTTAATCTTTTAAATTTACAAAGCATTAACACCGTTTCTGCTCTAAATGGACAACATATACTCGGTACTAACACCTAAATAAATATTTTTTATCCGAAATCGGCAGTAAAGTAAAAGAAATCGGCAGTAAAGTAGAACTTTACTGCCGATTTAATACGAGTATGTAACCCATTATACATTTTAAGATGTGTCTACTGCTCCTCAGCAGCAAATAAATAATATTAAAAAAAGCACTGTCGCGAAGGTCGATTGGACGGTTTCATAAAATGTTGTTTAATATAAATAATAAGTTAATTTTATTAATTGTATTAAAAAATCGCCGCGGCGGGCAAATATATAATAACCGTCGCAACAAACAGTATACGTAGACACTTCCTACATTCAAATGACATTTGATTTAATAATTAATATTAATCCCGTGGTTATTTCAACATTCGTGATAAAAAATACAACTTTACTGCCTTGATACATACATAAATAACTATTATTTGAGACTTTGTTTTTAAATTATAGACCTTTTCAAAAAATTTCTTAAATAAACCTCTTTACTTATCTTTGTTGGTTGATATTTCTGTTAAAAACGTTAAACACAATTTTTTTGAATAACAAGTATAAAAAGGTTAATGTAAAAACAAACACAATTTTTTTGAATAACAAGTATAAAAAGTAATTATTTCGTCTCGGTAGACAGCTGTTTCGATCTATTGGATCTCATCAGTGCTGGTGAGGAACACGAACGAAATTAAACAAAAGCGGAGACGAAATAATTACAAGTGAATCAATTACCTAACGAGGTTAATCGTAAATATTAATTTTTAATTTTTAAACATATTACCTAGCCGGCGAGGGCTAAAGTCATCTTTTAGGTCATAGATGGCGTAAAGCACGCTATATGTCAAGTGCAGAAAATGACAAGACATATAGAAGACCACGTCGAAGGACGGTAGATGGCGCCAAATTACTTTCGTCTCACCGCTTTGAATGATTGCATTTCCTATAAAAGGCAAGGCAATTAAAATTTTGTTCGTGTTCCACACCAAACAGCAACTCGGTACTGATGAGATCCAATAGATCGAAACAGCTGTCTACCGATGCTGGTGAGGAACACGAACGAAATTAAACAAAAGCGGAGACGAAATAATTACAAGTGAATCAATTACCTAACGAGGTTAATCGTAAATATTAATTTTTAAAAGTATAAAAAGGTTAATGTAAAAACAAAAGAAGGTCGATAATTCGAAAACACAAGCTCAAATGAAAAATATTTATTTCGATGCATCCCTGTATTTAAATTGTGACAAATCTTGGCAGCTAAATTTCGAGTTTAAGATTTGATTTTTTCATTTGCAGCTTTGGCGTTGAAGTTGAAATTTAGATACTTAGATATGAATAATTAATTATTAATTACGCTCTGTTTTGACTGTGCCATAACATGCAATGTTTTTGTTTATGTGCAAAAAATCAATGTTGTCTACACCAGCCACAGTAAAAAAATATGAACCAGATTTTATGTTAATCCAGATCTACATAACTTTATTTTAAGTTTACAACCAACTGTTGTACTGTTAACTAATTGATTAAGTAGTTTTTAATTATAATTAACATTTTGTAAATTTAATAACAAAATTCTATATTAATAATTCAACCATAATTCTTGTAATTTTCAATAAGGACCTTATTTTTTCAAACCTTTTTGTAGACCCAGTATCGAAAGTATTTATTGGATATTGGGAACTTAAATGAAAAGAATTTTGATAAGAAATGTTGCTTTAATATTAATATCAATTTCCAAAACAAAAAAATTAACACATACTTGGGTCATTTTCAAGAAACACCCGCTCTCAGGAAAATGAAGATCAAAATATTTTTTTGGATTAAATTGACTTTTTGTTGGATTTTTTATAAATGTTTAGAGTTTTGTTTACTTACATTTAAGACAGGCAGTGCACTTTTTAATTTTTTTTACGTTTTTTTCAGAAAAATGTGTTTAGCTAGCTTTATATATCTCCATTACCAATTTGAAATCCAAAATTTAATTCAATAAAAAAAGTTGTTATAAAAATAATTTGAAATAAAATACTGTACTTAATTCACAAACTTTTGAATCCAATTTTTTATATTTCTAGATTGTAGACACACTTTTTCTTTGACTATAAGTGGTAAAGGTCCCTTTTAGTACTTTTATATTGCGTGGAATATCAAATTAGTCATTTTTGAGTAATTCATTTTTAGAGAGTTAACAAAATGATCTGTAACCTTTGAAATTAACAAAGTGCTTACAAAGTTGCATATTATCTGTACAAAACTTTCAGTAAAATATTTTCCTTTATTAAAATAATTACAAACCCTGGTTTTGAAAATAAAACAGGTATTCTACAAATTATGTTAAATTTTTACAAAATAAAATTAACTAACTACAAACTCATGTAAACAAATCTGATTTTTATAACAGTGTAAACAGTATATTCGATTGATTTAACCACATCATATATAGGTACATATCCTCATAATAAATAGGGCCACGTGCCAGGATGTGCCAAACGTGTTACGTCAAGCATAAATCATCAATTTCTTTTGTGCGTCCTTTATACGAACACCCGCTATGTGACCGCGCGCTAATTAATACAACGTTGGAATAATAATTAAAATCGACTGCAATCTGGTACCTTGACTTACTAAACCGCAAAATTCCATCAAAATACGGGCAAATGCATTTCTTTGCATTCGAAACATTACTACCTACAACTTGTAGAAATCCTGATAATGTTCTTCAGAACCGAAGTTTAGGTTTATAAAATGGAAGGTCAAAATGTGTGGTCTAATAGTTTATTAAACTCCAAATTATTACATGTTTTCTACAGAAAAATGTTTCCTTTTTTTGCATTGTGCTTCATCTCTTAGAAATTCAGCAAAATTAATTTCCATATTCTCCAGCAATAGCAGTTGTCTAAAATAATATAAAAACCAGAAAAATTAAAGCCTTTTTTTTATTTTAACGTATTTACCTGTAGGTTACGTTAGCACGCTTTAACATAATTTTTGAAATTTGGGTGTAAAGTTTATCACATCTTTTATCAGATAAATATATAACCTCCTGTATCCCAGACTTAATTATGATTTTGGCACATTCGTTGCAAGGAAACAACGTAACGTAAATTTTGCAGTTTTTCACATCAGCGCAGGTTTTGTTTATATATGCGTTAAATTCGGCATGGCACACTAAAATATAGGCCCAATTTTAGTTTATTATTCAACAATTGAGTCAAAGTTTACGACTTATTCCAAGTCAAAAATATAAATTTGACCCAATTTACAATTTTGATTTATCAAACCATAATTTTTTTTGTGTTCCAATGCTCCCGTGCTTTTTGCCCAATTGTCACAACCAGCAGGCATATCATTGTATCCAACTCCCACGATAATTCCATTTTCGTTTACTATACATGCCCCAACTTTTGTCACTGGGTCGTCACTTCTCTTAGCAGTCACACAAGCCAAAGTCATAAAGTATTTATCACCTTCCTGTCAATCAAAAATTGCGTTTATAATTCATTTTTCTGAATTTTTCTAAAATATTTTAAACAATTCAACTCAGTTTAAGAAAATTACAAAATACACAAATATATTTAATATAATATTACAATTATATTTTTACTGAACTGAACTTACACCAAAAATATTTAGTAATTTAATTGTAAGTATACTACGAAAAAAACCTGCAATTTTCTTAGTTTCTTCAAGAAACTTCCTTGACCCATTACTGTAAAAATTAAAAAAAAAATGAACCTTCACCTCGCCAGAGTTTTTGTTTTAAGTGCGTTCCACCAATTTTAAATACCGACAGACAGATAGACCCATTTTGGGTCTAATCAATGTCGTGCAATTTGGTGTATTGGAACACACCAAAAACGAAAGACACCTGAGCTTATATACTGTCCACCTAAGTCAACCGAGGCGAGATGTAAGGACATCACGTGATTGCCGCAATCGGTACATACTATGCTTTTTATTAGAAACTGTCAAACTGTTTAGTAAAATTACAATGCGTGTAGGATGTATACATATAAATTTTAAAATTACAACTTATCTTAGTGGATGCCTTGGAAGATTACTCAAATTGTTTTGGAAGATTACTCAAATTGTTTTATAATTTTGTATTGGTATACACTGATTTGTAATTTTGTTTTGCAAAACAATTGTAATTGTATACAGGGTTCGGAATTTAAATAAAATTACTTACCAAAATTTGCTATTTGAATTACAATAAGTGTTTGGAAATATACAATTCATTATTTATTTTATACAACTTCTGTTTGCATTTTTACTATACAAGGTGTCCCTAAACTTAGTGGCTTAAATTTAGGAGCAGATTAAGCAAGTCAAAATAAGACGAAAATCTAAATAAATGTTTTTCCTAATTAGGTATATTTAAAAGATACAGGGTGATAAAGTGTTACGTATCATATCAGTTTTTTAAATATAACTTCTACTATGGTAGTCTTGGAAACGTAATATTTTTCGAACAGTCACTTACTAGCAAAACACATATTCACAATACATAATTACAATTGTTTGAGTGAACACAGTGTCGTAGAAACGGGGGTTGCTTTAAGCTTATTGTCCCATACAAACTTTGAGGTTAGGTTTTTATAACATTTAATACAATTTTTCGATTACACAGTTCGGCTACCATTAAAAAGGTGTACCTCTCAAACTTCGATAAAATAAACCGTTTCCGAGATATTCGAGATTACAATAATTGTTATATCGCATTATTTAATCCTTTAAATGTAGGTATATGATAACAAATTTTATTTTTTAATTGAAAAAACTAAAAAGAGCATTCCATGAGCCTCGAGACTTTTTGCCCTCACTGTCACATTAAAAAAAATTGTAGTTTTTTCAATTAAAAAATTTGTTATCATATACCTTTTAGTCCTTTAACAATTATTGTAATTTCGAATATTTCGGAAACGGTTTATTTTATCGAAGTTTGAGAGGTACACCTTTTTAATAGTAGCCGAACTGAGTAATCGAAAAATTGCATCAAATTGTATTAAAACCTAACCTCAAAGTTTGTATGGGACAATAAGCTTAAGCAACCCCTGTTTCTACGACACTGCGTTTACTCGAACAATTGTAATTATGTGTGAATATGTGTTTTGGTAGTAAGTGACTGTTCGCAAAATATCACCTTTCCAAGTCTACCATAGTGGAAGTTATATTAAAAAAACTGATATGTTAAGTAACACCCTGTATCTTTTAAACATACCTAATTAGAAAAAATATTTATTTAGATTTTCGTCTTATTTTGACTTGCTTAATCTGCTCCTAAATTTAAGCCACTAAGTTTAGGGACACCTTGTATAGTAAAAATGCAAACAAGTTGTATAAAATAAATAATGATTTTTATATTTCCAAGCACTTATTGTAATTCAAATAGCAAATTTTGGTAAGTAATTTTATTATCTCAGTAAAATTAAATTCCGAACATGTATAGAAATTTTACAACATTTGAAATTCAATTCTATAATACAGAATTGTAAAATCACTATAAGTATCTGACAAAAACAAAAACATTGTTAAATTGCAACCTGTTTAGTACTTTGGCTATAACAAAATGTAATATTACAACAGAGGCGTATTAAAGTTGCAATACATTTTGTAATTTTACAAACAGTGTAGTTTTTGAGCTTACCATTGTAATGGTGATGGGTATCAAGCAAATTTATAAATTGGTGAAAATATTTTTAACACTGACCCAATCAAAGTTTCTATTGATCTTTTATACTTAATTTATAATCTTATCATTTGAATGATTTTAAAATAAAAAAAACATATTTCTGCGAAAAACACTACCCTTTGTCTAAACATTCACAATAATATTAAATTAAAACTTATATTATTATAATATAATAATAATAATAATATAATAAAGTATGTTGTGAATGTTAACAAACAAGTTTTTTAAGCTTAAATCCTTGATAATGAAAAAAACATCCGTCTGTAAAATGTTCCTGGAAGTAGTATCGACGAGGAAAAAATTAAAGTGTGTCACTTTCTTTGCAGGAATTCTTGCTGGCGATCGATGTCACATCCAGCGGCACTCCAGAGGAGAAACTGAAATGGGCTTTCCGCATGTACGACGTCGACGGTAATGGGGTCATCGACATACAGGAAATGACCAAAATTGTCCAGGTAAGAAATTACATTTGGACTTTTGTAGCCGGCCCTTACATCTGTTCCAGAAATGTCAGATCTGTCTTATGTCAAAGTTCAATCATACCAAAAAAATATCCTTTGATTTTTTCTTTTTTTTTATTATAAAATCATAAATTTCATACTCTGTAGAACATTTTAAAAGCCTTAAAAGTATTACATGGGTGAATCCCCCTAATATTTATACCTTTGTTTTGTGATAAAATTTGTACTTCGTTAAATAATTGTATGATAATTTGTTTTTGTGTAAATTACTAAAAAACAATAGGAAAACTATATTTTGATATTATCTTGTTTAGTAGCAATAGATTAAATAGCCCTCCTAAACAATGCTTACGAGATGTCATCAATTTTTTATATATTTTAGATTATAGTGCATATCAAATAATTTGTGTCTGTTGTTTTCAAAATTCATACTTTTTTGTTATTAAAGCAAAATTAAAATTTAAAAAATCGTAGGTATTTGTTATGAAATAAAATCACAACGACACGTTGTGTAAAATTAAATCAAATTTTAACAGAATTATAAAATATATACAATTTTTTCATAAGATCTCACTGTTGTTATGCTCCCCTTTATCTCTCTTGTTGTACCTATTGATAAATTTAAAAATACTCATATATTATATCACGAGAACTATGAATTTAATCGGTTAAACTAGGCTCAGTATACTATAGTTTTTTGTTTGGTTTTTCTTGAAAAATGTTGAATGCAAAATATGTTAATAAAATCACGAGACCGCGTAGCGGTCGAGAGGTTTTATTTTTAATTATTTTGCATGAAACTATTTTCCAAAAAAAAATCAAATAAAAAACTTACTGAGCATAGTTTGACAGATTAAATTTATAGGTTGAGTGATATACGTCTAGATTATTTCTCGAATTAAAGGAAACTATTTGACAAAATCTGACGTATGTGTCAAAATTTATAAATATTTTTTTAAAGAAAATTCCATTAATTTAAGGTATGTAATAAGTAATAATTGATATTTCGTAACTAGATAACTTATTTTTTATTGTTTTTTAAAAAATGTTTGTTAAAACTTGTAAATAACACCATAAAATCGTAAAGAAAAATCCAATATGGAGGCTAAAATTTAATCGCTGTTAAATAGTTCTAGTGATTTAATCGCTTATTTAAACGAAATTTATTCAAAAATTCAAGGCTTTTGATTGGTTCATATTATAATGAGGGAAATAATCATTATTAAAATCTTAAAAACCAAGTTCAATTCTTCCAGAAGTGTTGTTCAAGTCTAGGTACTTGTGACGTCACGCTGCACTTCTCCAGACCCAGTTTACATGTCACTAAAATTGCAAAGCATGCTTAATTTATTTTATGAATTTTCAGAAACAAAAAATTGCCAATTTTTCTTTGACATTATTTAAGTTTGAAAGGCTGTAATTCTAAAACTGATTTTTTAATATAGTCAATCCAAATGAAAACACCATGATTTTTTATAATAATGAAAAAATTTGAGGATGATCTTTTTGGTATATATGAAAAACCGTTGCCGTTTTAATTTTTAGTTGCTTTATTTTTAATCAGCACCCTTTAGAAACCTGAAATCGTGTCATTTTCTTACTCTCTTATAAGAGGCTAAAACTTTTTTCTGTGGCAATTATTTAAATGATTGTAATTCTATTTTACTGCCTAGTAAGTATGTTTTCAATATTAATTATTATTATCTAATTAGTTTATATCATAAAAGAATGGTAAACCACTAAAGATTTGTAATAATTTGCCAATTTTTGTGATTTTTGTCTGGCTCCTGTGCCTATTCTGCTAAATCTAGAAAGTTGCTTATTTTTAGGTATCAATTACTTATACAATAGAAAACGTAACGATTATTTTAAGTTTCTAGACTATCATTTTCTTTATTAAAAAAAAAAATATTGAAACTTGATAATTTTCAAAATTAGCCAATTTTGCCCTCAGAAATCATTATGCTGAGGAAAAAATAAAAATCTGAAACTTTCAGGAAATGTAGTCCCCACCTTCATATTTTCAGTCCAGTTAGTCTTGTTTTGTTATTTTTATCCATGTAAAAGATATAATAAATTTTTTAATGCAGTTTAGAAGCGATATTGCTAGTTTTATTTATAATTTAAAATTTAGATGGCTTTGACTTAGTCAATTCATGTTTGGTAGAGAAATGTCAGAACTGTCAAAAATATTTTACGAATATTATTTGTGCGTATTTAAATTGTGATTTCAAAAAGTTTGCAAGTTTGCAAGTGTAATAAATGACGGAGTTTTCGAGATTCATGAATTTAATTGCAATTAAAAATAAAAGAACATATCATAATTTTGTACCTCTTTCTCATAAAAAATATTCAAGTTCTGAGAAGTTTTAAATTGTTAAAAATAAGCAAAAACCAAAAAATATTCTAAATAAACCCCTTTATTATAACATGTTTTATTTTAACCAGTTACCTAAAAACTAAAATTTAAAGAAGTATTTACAGATTGTGTAAATTTTTTTCCAACACTAACATTTAAAATACATACATATAACTTTTAACTATTCAGTGCCTTACTAAAGGGATCAAAATAATAGAACAAGACTAACTTCGTTTAAATTATGAAAAAAACCGACAAAAATACATACAAAATATACAAAATTTACCAAAGAAATACGCACAAATAATATTTATGAAATATTTTTGACAGTTCTGACCTCCACCAAACATAAAAGCCATCTAAATTTTAAATTATAAATAAAACTAACAATATCGCTACTAAACGGACATTAAAAAAATTAATATATCTTTTAAAGGAATAAAAATAACAAAACAAGACTAACTGGACTGAAAAGATGAAGGTGGGGACTACATTTCCTGAAAGTTTCAGATTTTTATTTTTTCCTCAACATAATGATTTCTGAGGGCAAAATTGACTAATTTTAAGAATTATCAAGTTTCAATAATTTTTTTAATAAAGAAAATGATAGTCTAGAAACTTAAAATATTAGTTACGTTTTCTATTGTATAAGTCTAGATTTAGTAGAATAGGCACAGGAGCCAGACAAAAATCACAAAAATTGGCAAATTATCATGAATCTTTAGTGGTATTTTATGAGATTAACTAATTGGTTAAAAATAATTTATATCGAAAACACACTTACTGAACATTAAAACAAAATTAAAATCATTTCAATATTTGTCACAGAAAAAAAGTTCTGGCCCACTATAAGAGAGTAAGAAATTGACACGATTTCAGATTTCTAAAGGGTGCCGATTAAAAGTAAAGAATCCAAAAATTAAAACGGCAACGGATTTTTATATTTGAAACCTGAAGGATCATTCTCATTTTTTTTTATCAAAATAAAAAATCAAGCGGCTACTGATTCAATTAGATTAATTTGTACAGAATCAAGATTATTAATGTATGAAACTAGTTTTAAAATTTAAAAATGATATTTTGAATAGTTTTAAAAATAACTAAAAAATAAAATCGCCGCCACTGAACTAATTGAATTAAAATTTGTTAAGGATCAAGATTTATACCCCAAAAATATGGTGTTAAAATTTCATAATGATATCTTTATTAGTTTTTTTTTAAATGAATTTTGTCCACTTTTTTAAAATAGGTTTTTTAACTTTAATCATTTTCTCTCTTAAAATCGCCGCTACTGATTCAATTAAATTAAAATTTGTACAGTATCAAGATTATTAATATATGAAACTAGTTTTAAAATTTTAAAATTATATTTTTAATAGTTTTTAAAATAACTAAATTTTTAACTTGTTTTAGCAACATTTAAATCATTTAAACCCTTATAAAATTGCCGCCACTGAACTAATTGAATTAAAATTTGTAAAGGATCAAGATTTATACCCCAAAAATATGGTGTTAAAATTTCATAATGATATCTTTATTAGTTATTCTTTAAACTAATTTTGGCCACTTTTTTTAAAAAATTATTTTATTTCAGGCCATCTACGACATGTTGGGCGCATGCTCATCGAACCGGCCCGCCGATTCGGCGGAGGACCGGGCCAAAAACATTTTCGCCAAAATGGACGAAAACAACGACGGCCAACTCACTCAGGACGAGTTCCTTAAGGGGTGTTTGCAGGACGAGGAGCTGTCGAAAATGCTCGCCCCTTAATGCCATTAGAAAGCGGCCGAAAAACAAGCGGTTTTTCGCATCCAAATCCAAAGACTTTGTTTGTTGTTGTTGTTGTCGTTGGGTGAACGCACGCAAAAATATATAAATTTTACCGGTAAAATTCATCCATTTTCCATCGAACCATCCAGAGAGCATTTATGTCATAAAAAAGCGCAGGTCGTGCATGATTGGTTCAAACATCGATATATCGTCTAGTTTTTAGTATGGACTTTTTTATTTCAAAGGTTTCTCTTTATTGCGGATTAAAAACGGCCTTCATTATTTATTTCAGAGCCACTGATGATCAAGTCATAATATTATATTCTACACAATCTCAAATTAATAATAAGTAAGTTGTAAGCAGATGTACATTTTAATGTATCGTTGGTAAGTACCATATAAATGTTATTTATTGTTGTTTATCGTCTAGCACAAATGAGGAGCGTTTATTCAAAAAGGGACATGTCCATTTTAGCGATTTGCAGAAACAAGTCAAAAATAACAGAATTCTTTTGCTTTTGACTTATTTCTGAAAATCGCTAAAATTTACATGTCCCTTTTTGAATAAACGCTCCTCAAATATAAAACTAAATATCGTTTATAAAAAAAAACACCAAAAGTTAAAAGTGTTACATAAAAAAGACAATAACAAAAAAAAAATCCAGATTTTTTTGTATATTTTTAACATATTGCATATTTACTTTATTAATATTTAAGTAGCACAATCATTACGTCAAACTTATGAAACAACTAATTTAAGAAGTGATAATTGCCTTTATATTAACACAGCAAAATTTTTTGATAAGTTTAGTCAAGCGGCACAATATTGTTTTAGAGCTAGAACATTTTTGATATACATTTAAATAATTAACCAATTTTTAAAGAAACAAATTTAAAAAATACAATCATTAAGACCAAAACGAGTAGAATAATTGAACCGACAACAGAAAATCGCCAGAAATGCTTCAGATCCAAAAATTATTAAGGCAACGGCCATACCACGTTGAATATCGCGGTTGTTGTCCCAGGCAATACGTCTACCCGCCGAGAGGTGGCGCAAAATAACGGAACGTCCAATTAGATCGCTTTCAAAAGCTGACCAATTAGGCGCGGCAACTTGATTGATTGTTAAATAAATAAAATGTCAATTATAAGTCTATGTACGACCCCTTCCAATTTAAATCTAATCACTTTAGCGTGTAGTACTTCTAGATAATCAACATTCCATGGCGTAGCTAATCATTAGGGTTTAGTCGCTGAACTTTAGTGAGCGGTTGTTTTTAATCCGTAACAAAGATGGAAAACTGCGAATCAAATATCACCAAAAAAGAAACTAGAACCATGCGCATAGGTACGGCGGAACAAATGTTAACTTTCAAAGATTTTTTTGCGCATTAGCAAGTTAAACTTGTCTAAGAAATGTTTAAGAAAATTACTGTATGATATAATCTTTGATGTTGATGTTTGCTCTCATCGTACAATACAGCTTGTACTGCTCATAACCTAAAACGCATTTTTAGATTTAATGGATTACTACTTAATAAAACTTTAGCTTAGGATTAATTGTAGCTTAGGACCGTATACTTGAATTTTTTCAGTGCATGGATTTTGTAAGGCTCGAACAATTGATGTAGCAGAAAATTGTTTGAACGCACTCATAAATCTGTCTGGAAAAGTCGGTTTTGTGAAATAATGTCCAGTTTTTCATGAAATAGTCCTCCAAGACAGAATTTTTGCTACACAGTCGTTCGCAGCTAGCGGGTGTTTTGTACAGATTGTCAATGTTGCCCTGTTTTCTCATAGATGTTTTTATGAAATAATTCGATGTATTTAAGGTTTAAGCATATCATCGTCTAAGAAAAAAAATGATATTTTACACTAGGTCGCCTTTATTTCGAATTTAAGCGAATGACAATTTCAACTCTTGTGTTTGGTGGGATCAAGAGATTTCATGATTGAATTAAAAAAAAAAGGGATCAAGTCACATATCGGGTAAAAGAGTAACATAACCACCAGATCGAGAGCCTCTTTTTGCAGAATTTAAAAAAATTACAAACAATCTTTCAGCAAGTTTAAAAAAGGTAATATATAGTTAAACAGTCTTGAATTTTGCAGCTTCATTTCTATGAAAAGTGTTCTATTTAAAAAAATATAGATTTCTTAAAAAACTGTTTAGTTACAGAGGTGAATTAAATGATATGTTATAGACACCCATTGCCCTTGAACAGAACCACTTAAAACCGAATCAATAGTTTGTTAACGCGTATAAAAGATCATTATAATGATTGTGTTGGTTCAATGCGTGGATTAATTTCAAGTGTACAGTAAACTGGGCCAAAAAAATCTTTTTTTTTGTAAAGTATATCGAAAATATTGTTTGGGGTGACAAAAAAATTATTGTGAAAGTTTGAGTCCATAATATTAATATTATCACAATTTTAGATTTTTTTTTTCCTGGGCGAGTTTTTGTCTCAGAACTCCCAAACCATTAAGTTTAACAAAATTAACTTAAAAATATTTTTTAAATAAAATTGAATGCTCCACAAAAAAGGTCAGATGAACCATTTCCTTACAATCTTGCCTTAAAAATTGGTATAGTTTTAGAATTTGATCTTTTAACTTTCAAATTTTGTAATTCATGTAAAAATCAATACCCGGAAAAAAACGATAAATATACTTATGCGAACTTAAATGCTTTACAAAAAAGTCTCCTAACATTTTTGGCTAAATTCACTCCATCAAAAGTTATTTAAGGTTAAAGTACAGAGGAAAAAACAAGAATTTCGTTTTAACTTCAACTTTAACCTTGAATAACTTTTGTTTGAGTGATATTAGCCAAAAATGCTAAGATACTTTTTTTGTAGAGCATTTGATTTCCCATAAGAATATTTATCGGTTTTTTCCGGGTACTGATTACATGAATTACAAAATTCCAAAGTTAAAAGATCAAATTGTAAAACTATACCAATTTTTAAGGCATGATTTTAAAGAGACGGTTTATCTGACGAAAAATTTCATTTAGACCTCTTTTGTAGAGCATTCAATTTCCTTAAATAAATATATCCAAGTCAATTTTGTTAAACTCAATGGTTTGGGAGTTCTGAGACAAAAACTCGCTCAGAAAAAAAAACTAAAATTGCTTAATATTAATATTATGGACTCAAACTTTCACAGCAATTTTTTTTTCACCCCGAACAATATTTTCGATAAACTTTACAAAAAATATAGTCAATTTTTTTGGCCCACTCTAGTGTACAGTATTAAAATAACACCCTGTACGTGTTGATAGAGAGTTGTTTGTAATTTTTAACATGCCTTCGCAACCTAGTTACGTGTGCTTAAATCTAGGACATTTTTTACATACATTTTGCTATTAATAAATATGTAATTATTGGCACAACTCTTTCTCCCTCTCTTTTTTTAGTCACGACACTTTTTCGAGTGTTTTCCAAATGTTGACCTGTAAATTTTTAGGTCAGTTTCAATATATCATTTTTGTTGTGAAAAACTCAAGCGACTGCGCCATGCTGTCATATCAATATAAACCATTTTATTTATTATTAATATTAAAATAAAAAACTGGTATCTTTGAACCTGGCTTAGAAAGTATGTTTAATTTGTACCTAAATTGGCATTTTGGTGATCGGATCACTCGATTTTGTAATTGCGAGTTGTTTAGGATTGTCTATTCATATTTTTCTACTTGCACATATTGTAAGATATATTATGCTATATATTCTAGATGTTTATAAAAATTAAGGTTATATAATAATTAAAATTATACCCATTTCAGTTTAAGTCACTGAAACACGCAAAATTTTATCGTAACATCGGGCAAGTCGCGCTCTCATTTTTCTATAATATAATCTTTAATATTCCGCTTAAAAAAGCTTTACAGAAATGTATACCCACGCATACTGCAGCTGTTTCGCTTCTACATTGTTAAAGTGGCTATAACCTTCGAAACGACACAGATAACATCTAACATAACTAGCTGAACAGTTATAGTATTAATTCAATTCTTGAAAAAATGCAAAATATAACAAATATACAAAGTGCGTGCGCGGCTTGTCTGTATCACTTATGTAGGATTGTAGTCAGGATAAATAAGGGCCCGAGGCATCTTAGGAAAAGATAATTTTTTTGGATTTTTATCACATTAATATTATATGACAATTAAAAGATATACATATTTGGTTGTTTGTTTGTTTTTGTGTGCGTGTCTGGGTGATATTTTTCAGCTCCTAAAAATGTTATTAAAATAAGCTTTTGACCTTTTTTGTTCGCGATTGCGCCACCAGGGAGCGGCACTAAAGTTACGGCGAGGCTGACCGAGTCTAGTCATGGGGAAGCAGAACAGCAAGCTCAAACCTGAGGTTTTGGAGGATCTCAAGCAAAACACAGAATTTTCCGGTAAGAAAGATTTTTTATATTAATTTAGTTTTATGCACTGTAAAAAGTATTTTAACATAACATTACTTACATCAAAACGCAAACACCATAATTTTGTAAATTAAACATGGCACAAACAATTAAAAACTAAAGACTCACATAGTTCACACAGTTCAACACAATTTTCCCCCCATGAAAATTTTTAAAAATAATATAGGTTTTTTACCGTTTCACGAAATCACTTTAAATTTTTTATACGGCCATTCTAGTTATTTTAACCTATAAGTACAAATTTTAAATTCACTATTTTGTCATAAATCATTTTTGTATGTTTTTACATAATACAAAAATTATACTTAAAGAAAATAACAATTTTAATTTTTTTTTTAAGTAAAAAAAACATTTCTGGTTTTATTTTTGATTTTTTTGTAATAAAACAACAGATCTTATATTAAATATATGTTGGAAACAAATCTTGATATTTTAGTTTGACAATTGAGGAGTGATTTTTCAAAAGGCCTTATTTCCATTTTTACTTTAATGTAATTTTTTGACAAAATCCCAAAGGTATGGTTAAAAGGCATATATTAACGGCGAAATATGACAGCAGGTCTGAAGTATTATTAAATATTCATCAGATTTTTTTTTAAATAATCTATATTGCCCTAACTAAAATACGACCTTTTAAAAAATCACTTCTTAATTATACATTGCTTTAGAATCCATACTGGTATCACAACCTAAAAACACCACTTTATATACAGGGTGTTTCACATTCTTGGTCCATTGGTTTCTGGGGAACGGAAAAAGATATCGATTTGAAATTTAAAAGCGTTTATAATTTATTTTAGTCTACTTTTTAAAAACACCAACTTTGTTAGTTCAAATAGAACACCCCATATAATTTTACATTTTTAAATTCTAAAATTCTGAGTGAAATTACTATACCATGTCCTATACCCAAAGTGAATAGTTTTCGAGTTAAGCTGGGTTCTAATAGGGAAATAACGTAATATAATTTAATTTACTTGAGTTCATACAAAAAGTAACGTAATTATATTTAACAAAAGTGTTTGAAATTAAAAACAATATTTTAAAGAGAGTGCTTACTTCATGTATCTAAAAACTTAAAGTTTTTGATATACCTATGGCTTACTTTGGTAATTACAATCAAAATATTTGTCTTAATATTAAAACCGTTTACACAAAATAGGTTAGATTCTCCCAAAATAGGTTAGATTAGTAAGAAATAACCTTGAAATAACGTTATTTAATTTGAAAGATAAAAGTTGACCAACTATTAAATTAAGTCTTAATTAAGTCTTAAGTTAAATTAAGTCTTAAGTTAAATCACTGTATGAACGTTACAAAGGATTCTTGGGTTTTTAACTTTTAAGTTAAATTAAATTACTTTTCTGTTAGAACCAGGCTTTATTAATTTTTTTCGTTAAAATTTGACAAATGCGCGTCAATCAAAAATAGCCTATAGGTTTACGGATATGGGGGTAAAATTTTTGGAATCTTAAAGTATTGTTTAAAAGATGTCAATTCTTTAACATTTTTTTTTAATTTTAAATAGCAAATTAAAAAACGTTTCGTTCCTCAGAAAGTTTCAATGGACCACGAACGTGAAACACCCTATATAATTAAAATAATTTTAATGGTTGTCCATTTATTCAGTGAATAACTTTTTCTTAAAAATATAGTCTAGCTGTTATCGAAGCTGTATAACATTTTATTGTATCGCATCGAGACACGGTATCATTTTCAAAATCTATAGGAATTTTTCATGGGAGGGAAAAAAATTTTGTCGTACTGAGTAATATAAGGGTAAAACTACAGACAGGTTTGAAGTGCAAGGTCCATTAAAACTTAATCGTAGTTACACTGAAATGGCCTTTAAATTAAGCAATTTGCAATTCAATTTGATAACTTTTGCTCCAGCAATAACGTGCCCCTTGTAAGGCAGAGCGCTTTAGTTTCCTATTTTAAAAGGATCACTTTAAACTTTTTATCACCATCGCGAGATTCTTAATGCAAAACAACATCGATTTTTTACGGGCAATTTTGCCAAATGACCCAAAAATTTGACCCTGAAGTGTTTATTACACTTAAATGACGTCAGCATTACCAACTTTAAATTGTAAAGTTACTGCCGTTAAATTTGCTTTTTTAAGGCGTAACTCTGATGTGTTATAAAAAATATCAATTATTTGCGTATTGTTTGCCAAGAACTGTAACAATTTGCCTGTTTTAAAACGGTTTTTTACGAAATTATGACAATAAAACCATTCACTTAGTAATTTTTGTGTGTGCCAGTTGCTGATAGCTTAAGGCTGGCGCGCACCGTTCAATATTATTGATGGGTCACCGTCATTTTGAATTTGACGTTTTTTTGTAATTTTGACATTTCTTCCGTAAGCATTGTTTGTTGTAGATTATTATAAATAATGTTATACATTGTGTTTATCATATTCTACCACTCGATTGTGCAAACAATGTTACAAGGCTTGTCGGCAATGCCAGCAGTTATTAGATTGCGAATACATAGCGCCCTTAATACATTTGGGGCAATAATCAGACTTTTTTCTTCCCGTAAAAGATGAACAATACAATTCCGTACGGGAATCTATAACTACGGTTTTCATTGTTTATCTTTTACGGGAGGGAGGAAGGAAGGAAGATAATCTATAAATCTAGCTTAAGAACAATATCCCTAAATCGTTCTATTTTTTTAATAATATTTTAACAAAAAATAATATAAACAATATTACAAATAAATTAACTTTAATTTAGTTTTTACAACAATATTAAGAAGTAGGTAAATAAATAATAAAAATAACATAACTAAATTAAAATTGAAAAGTGAAATAGCTGCATATTTAAATGTCTTAAGCTCTTTCCAAGAATTTTCAACAGCATTCCGTAGTTCATTTTGATTTGCTGGCCTAAAGTCCCATTGATATAATTTTTTAACTATAAAACCCCACACGTTTTCAATGAGGTTTAAGTCAGGACTTCTAGCTGGCCATGGCAAAACAGTTATTTGTAAATTTTCAGGGATTTTTTTTTGAACATTTTCAACAAGATTTTGAGTTGGGAGCGAAAAAATAAAAATAGTCGTGAAAAAAAAGCACCCTAATGTACATATAAATTAAAAATGTAGTAAACTCCTTTTGTTTTATCTATAAACACATGGAATACAAATTTGTTCGTAACAAACTCCTAATTAGTTATTGCAGAAAATTATAACAATAAGAAGAACGCTGACGTCTAGAGATGCGACTTGAAAAAAAACGGTCCGTTTTTTTTGTTTTTTTTTCAGTTTTTTTTTCATTGTTTTTTTTTTTCAAATGGTTTTTTTTCACATTTTAGGTTTTTTCAATATTAGTCCCATTTGCATAATTTTTTGTTTCCAGTCCAGTTCATGGACTAAAATTAGTCACTAAATGACAATTAGTAAATGTAAATACAGTCTCGCGCTATGCCGAATTGACCAATAGGGGCCGCACTTGATTTTTCAAAAAGCTACCAAAAGCACTTTTTTCATGATTTTCCAAATACATGTAGAGTATGGATTTTTTTTTAAAGAATAACAAATTCTTGTAGAACATGTATTCATTGGTGGTTAAGTCAGAACATTCCGTGGACCAGAAAGCCAAAAAAATTCGATTTTTTTATTACGGTATTCGTTAGGATTGAGCGTTGTACTTTTTCATCTAAAAATCTCAAAACTAGAAACTTCAAGCTTCATATTGCTTTTTTTACGACCATTTTTAACAAAGATCTCCAGAATCGCAAAACATTTTTTTATCCTTTAATTTTTTTGTATTAGTATAGAAGTTTTACATTGGTATTGGTTTCTAATTTGGAAACTACCAAATAATAAGAAATCAGATTTTTTAGTCTCGGTCAAAATTTTCAATAATGAAAAATGTTATATATTCTACCTTTCTTTCTAGGTTTTTTTCATGTATTTTTTACATATGAAAAAATCGTTTTTTTACATCTCTACTGACGTCATAAACCGTTGATGACGGGCACCCATGCAGATTTGGCCGCGACTGTATACTATTTTAACGGTTAAACTAAAAAAAAAATGTTTACCTTTTTAGACGCCGAGATCCAGGAGTGGTACAAGGGTTTCTTGAAGGACTGCCCCAGCGGCCACCTGTCCGTGGACGAGTTCAAAAAGATCTACGGCAACTTTTTCCCTTACGGCGACGCGAGCAAGTTCGCCGAGCATGTTTTCCGCACGTTCGACGCGAACGGCGACGGCACCATCGACTTCCGGGAGTTCCTGTGCGCGCTGAGCGTCACCTCCAGAGGCAAGCTCGAGCAGAAGCTCAAGTGGGCCTTTTCCATGTACGATCTCGACGGCAACGGCTACATATCCAGGCAGGAGATGCTCGAAATCGTCACGGTAAGTTCTGTCGTCACTTTCGTACATCCGGCATCGCTGTAGATGCGTGTATCGACGACTAGTACGTGTGAGTAGATACAGAAAGCCGATTCTGCACTTTCTGAGCCAGAATCGGCTTTGTATACCTACTTGTAAGTGCGGGGTTTGCATGTACTATGCTCCACACCTCAAAGTCCCACCACGTGACCACGTACGGAACGCAGTCTTTTAAAAATTTTGCATTTAAGGCTTTTCAGGAAATAATATTATTTTTAGGCGTTAAAAATGTATAAATCTTTATAACATTACAATAACAATGGATGGTTTAAGAATTTAAGAATATAAATACTGCATTTAATGAAATTCTAAAGTGTATGGTGCCAAATAAGTAATATTTTTGTGCATTTGGTCCAAATATCTGGTTTTCTCCATAAAATAATTTTAACTGAACAGCATTTATTTAAAAAAATCTAGCTTCTCTACCCAGACAGCATCCAATTCAGAAAGATTTCTGTACGAAGTCTGTTGAAAAACATCTTACCGAGGTCACAATATGACATCTTAGAGAAATCATTTTTAGGAGCTCAAGATTAAGAGTTCTTGATGAATTCATAAATGAGAAGTCCATTTTTTAACATCTTAAAGTATCTTTTTTTCTGACCTCTTATTGGAATCAAAATTAGAAGCTACTAAGGGTATCATAAATAAGACTTCAGTTATATGATATCTTACAGTATTCTCTTCTCTTACTTCTTACTGAAATCATATTATTAACTCTTTAAGACGTCAACATGGAGACGTCACATTTATGACATTTTAATGCGATTTCTTTCTTCTCACCGCTGTAACTGCTTGTGTTTGATATAAGAAGCGGCGAAGTAGAATTTAGAGCGTGCTCCATACCAAACGGTCTTAGACCTAGGTAAACAGCTACCCGATACTGACGAGCTCCAAAAGAGCGTCTATCGGTGCCGGTAAAGAGCACGCTTGAATTTAAAAAAAAGTGAGACGAAGTAGGTAATCGCGATTCCAAAAATAAGGAAATTCGAGCAAATTATTAAAATGATTTTAATAAAATCAATTTAACAAATTCGTTTGTTTTATGGTAATTAAACTTTACATGTGAAAATAAGCAACGTAATTTTTTTATCAGTACCCTAGTAGTACTTCTATATCTAAAACGGGAAATTCTAAATAAGTATTTTTATAAGTTTATACAGTAGGACTCTTTAAAATGCTTAATTGCGAAGTCAAAGAAAAGATATCCTCAAGAGTTCTTTTTTGAGAAGCCTTGATTAGTTAAGTAGGTGGCGCATTCGAAGTCTTAAGAACTTCTTAAAAACTTCTTTCTGATGTTGTTTTTGACGTCCAAATCATAAAATAGAGCTTATGCAGACTTAATTAAGACGTCATAGTGCTGTCTGGGTATGGAATAAGAATATCTGTTTTAAAGGTAGGTAATTTATTATAACAAAAATATCATCTAATTTTGTAATTTTAAGGTTAAAAAAATTTATTTTGACCAAAATAAATTATTAAAAGACTGTATAATATGGTATTTAAAAATGTAGTAGTGTTTCTTATTCAGCGTAAAGTGTACCTACTTACATAAAGTTTTTTCAATACAAATAGTTAAAAAGCTTCGACTGAACTTGATCTACATCGAAAAATCATTATAACTTTAAAATTTTTAATAAATCACATGTCATGGGAGTATTAAATATTTTCACATTGCAAGTTTCTCTAAAAATTGTTTGTTTTCTTATAATCTAACTTAAAGTAGGTATGCCGAGAGGTATGCACAAGTTTTGTCATTAGAAGTATAAAAGCTTCAATTTAATTTGAACCATATTCAACAATTATTTAGTATACCTATATTTATTTATGACCATATTAACACACTCTTCCAAATAATTCACTTATTTATTTTGGTCAAAATAGATTTTTTCTAACCTTAAAATACAAAATTAGATGATATTTTTTGTTCTAATACATTAACCTACCTTTGATACAGATATTCTTATTTCATAATAAAGAAGTTAGATTTTTTTTAATAAATGCTGTTTAGTTAAAACTATTTTATGGAGAAATGTAGACCCAATGCACAAAAATATCACTTATATTGCACCTTACACTTTGGAATTTCATTAAATGCAATATTTATATTCCAAAATTCTTAAACCAACCATTGTTATTGTGATACTATAAAGATTTATTAACTTTTAACGCTTAAACATAAGCGGTAACACTATAAATATTATTTCTTTCATTGACTATACTTTGACAGATACATAACCTGAAAAGCCTTAAATGCCAAATTTTTAAAAGACTGCGTTCCGTACGTGGTCACGTGGTGGGACTTTGAGGTGTGGAGCATAGTACACTACCGATTGACAGTCTCCTTAATCTATCTCTCTTTTTAATCAAATCAAGTGGACTGTTCTGCACTTTGTTCGACTTAAAAATGGATATTTTTATCACACTCAACTGTTTATTTAATGAAAAATAATCCCGACGATTAAAACTTTCACAAATTAGTTAATTAGTTGGTGAACAAATTAGGAAATTACGTCACGCTTTCCGCAATAAACTTTTAATTCACCTTTCCACAAAACTAATAATATTATGTATTATAGCGCAAAACTTTTAATTAAAACATGCCTACAAATTACTTTAACACCTCAATAAAACCAACAAAAACGCAGGTGACTTAATTTAATTAAAAAAAATAAACGTGACCTGAGTTTGTTATATTTTCGTTTACTGTTGTAATAAAATTAGTTTGGGTTTAGAGATTATAAAGATTTTAGTAAACAAAAAATTTAAAAAATCTGGTCTTCAATTTAGTGAGATAAAAAATGTCAAAGTTGAGAATTCACTTGTTTGTTTTTCGGAATTTTCAAAAATGCATGATTTTATGTGGGTGATAATAGTACCCGCTAAAACAAGAAAGTTTTTCCTTTATTATTTTTGTATTAGTGACATTTTTTTAATAAAAAAATTATCAAAATTTTTAAAAGTAAAGTCGAAATTTTGGGCCGCTACTGGTTGTTCCTGACCAATGGCAACTGACGCAAAATATGCATGCACAGTGGGCAATAATCTACATTCATTAAAAATTTCACATTTGTGGATGACAACTTATTTGGTGAATGATTTTACAACTTAATCCTTTTTTGTTGCTAAACTGTGTGAAGTCTAGGGTTTTAAAGTGTAGGAAAAAAAACGGAAAAATTGGGGAAAACCTAAAAAATTGGGGAAAAATCTAAAAAATTGGGGGAAAATTGGGAAAACACGCTGTTTTTTTTTCGTTTTTTCCCAGGCCTTGGAAAAATTGTCTTTTTTAGGAAAAATTTAATTTTTTTGTTTGTAAAATATACTCATTTGAAAAAAGTAGCAATCAACAACTTATTTTAATTATTAATTTAAATAAAATATCCTTACAGGAAAAAAAAATTAAATTTAATTAGATTGATTTAAGAAAATAAACTTAAACATCAAATATACTGTCGGTTGGGTATTTTTGCAAAAAGGAGTCCATTGAAAATATCCAATTACAAAATTAAAATTTTATAAATTGAAGTGTCAAATAAAACAGCACCTAATACGTTTTTTTTTTCGACCCGATACAATATTCTAACTAAATTAAAATAAAAGGAATAATTATTATAATCATAATCATCGTCAGAAATTCACTTTTTTCTCGATATCAGTGTACGGATAGTATCCATAAAAATTTGAACTTGCATTTTTTCGTAACCCTTTGAATATAATTAAAAAAATGCCAAAGTCAATTTTTCTGAAAATTTCTCAATTTTTATGCTTTTTTCCCGGAAAAAAACAAAAACTGTTTTTTTCCGCCGGCTCAATTTTTCAGGAAATAATAAAATCCTAGTGAAATTGGGAGTGGCCTGACTAGGGTATTAAAATTTCCCGAAAAATTGAGCCGCCCGAAAAAAACGGAAAACTTGTAAATTTTCGGAAAAATTAACTATTGCATTTTATTCAAAAGGTTATGCTAAAGTTAATTTTTTTGAAAATTTAACGTAAAAAAAGTTTTACGCACTGATATCGTTATTTATAATATTATGAGGAATGTAATAAATATTCCTTTTATTTTAATTCAGTAAGATTATATATTTTTTTCTACTTCCACCTTTATACGCCCATTATCGTTTCCATGTCACTAAGTGAACTTTTAAACACACATTGACAATTTATGGCGTTTTAGTCAGGAGCTGAAGTTTGCAACAGGTTTTTAGTCACGGGTTGAAGTTTGTACTAATTTAGTTGACAGTTGTCAAATGTCAAACAATCGTTAAAATAAAGTACCTTTCTTGTAAAATAATACTGCATGTGAACATTATTTTATTACCTTAATTCAAATATACTAAAGTATTAAATAGTTTCTCAACGCCAATATTTAAAAAGTTAATATGAACATATGTTGTATACATATATATAACGTTGTATACGTATATAACATATTGTACTGACCTTTTAATTTCGCCGGCACTAAACTACATTTAACTTAAATTCGGGCTCGGACTCAACTGTGAAGTTCTCATAAAACATTTTCTTTACTTTCAATGTTGAGAAACTGTTGCACGGTTAATTTTATAGACGATTTCAGAAAAAAAATATATAATCATCGAAACTATTGTTTTCGGGTTTATCCGACTTCCAAGTAACAGGAAACATGAGAAATAAAATCCTTCATGTATGGCATTCTATATAGTGGCCCAAAAATATGTCAAAATTTTGAAATTTTTTGTAAAAACTAAAAATTTTAAATTTTAAAAAAACTTCCTTTAATGATAATAAAGCGTTTAATTTTAAGTAAAAAACGTCTTATAAAGTTTTCTGTAGACGCTATAGTTTTGTTATAAAAAATTTCTGATTTTTTTTTCTTCACAAAATAATACATATTAAACATATTCAATTAACTTAATAGGTTTTAATGTCCAAATAAATACATGTAATTATATGTGCTGGCTATTATAATAACAAATACTCCTTAACAGTTTTTTTTTTTAAATTGCAAATTCCTTGAATTTAAATTAAAATTTTTTGAAAACGTTAAAATAGTGATGCACTTGTTCTGACGCTTGTTCAGAAAAAAGGCAAGTGCTCGTTGATATTTTTCAATGAACTCTGGAACATGATGAACTAGGGCATGCATTTTTGTTGTGTACCGTACTCCGACTTTAGATAGTTCTACTGCGAAACGTTGAATATTTTCGGCATAACTTATACTTAGAGATTTCCCAAAGCAACTGGAAACAACTTCGTCAAAATACTTAAACAAATTGAGGTATTTGTTTCCTAAAACCATATGTATAAACTTTAATACATTAAAGACGAATATATATATCGCACATGGGAGACAACAGTGTCATAAGTTTTTTATTATTTTATCGTTGAATAAGAATATGACGAACGTATGACTGGCCCCATCGCCAACGCCTTATACTGATTTCCCAGGGTTATTTTACCCCCTTTTAGTTCTCCCACGTATCCCGCCACTGCACAGCATTGCCTGTGTTTGGTGGAGCCGAATTTTTACCCTGGCTGGTAAATCTCGCCTAGAAGGCCGTAAATGACAGTGTCGATGGTTAAGGCCTCTTAAAGAATTTTTTCGCCTAGTCCGCTAGTGGAGTGCGGAAAAGGAGGGAAAATATTTTGGTTTTTGAGGGACATTGACCTGACCCAAAACCAAGTACAATCCAGGTAATACTGAGACCATCCATCCTGGATTAAAGCAATGGCTCTGGAAACATCAGTCGGAGACATATTCATTTTTAAAAGTAAGAAAACACCTCAAAAGTAACACATTAATTTACAAAAAAATGTCCAAGTATGGGATGATTCAACAAAACAATCACTGTCATCCTTCATAGGCTATGGGTGGACCATAGCAACCTTAGTTCTTCGAACAAAAAAATATTGGAAAATGCAATGTTGTTTTGCCACTTTACAGAGTGTCTTAAACTTATGGTAAAAAACATCTTTTTGTTTAAACCTGTATATTATAAACGTTCGTCTATTTTTAGTAATTTTTTAAAATGTAAGCGATTCTCCATTAATTTATCCACAATACTGTTTAATATTCGTTTAAATCCGAAATCAAATAAAAAAGTTATTTGCGATTGAAATTCATCGAAAATTTGTGTGGATCGATTATTTTGCCTGTGAGTGTAAGTAAGATTTTTATTTAGAACAAAACTATAGGATCTACAAAAAACTTTTTGAGACGCTTTTAACTTAAAATTAAACGCTCTATTATCCTCGAGATTATCCTTAAAAAAAGTTTTTTTTTAATTTAATATTTTTAGTGTTTAGAAAAAATTACAAACTTTTGTCATATTTTTGGGCCACTATCTAAAATGCCCTACATGAAGGATTTTAATGTTCATGTTTCCTGTTACTTGGGAGTCGGACAAACCCAAAAACACAATTTTCGATGATTATATATTTTTTTTCTGAAATCGTCTATAAAATTAACCGTGGTTGTTAATCCATTTTCAAAGAATACATTTCGGTTTATAACCTTTATAATCTGTGTTTATAACACATAAAAATTTGACATTTGACGGTAACACAGATTCCAGTATTGTTTTATAGATGGCGCTCTATACAAATATTTGATTTAAATCATTTTAAGATAATAAAAATAAGTATTTGTCGTAGAAAAAGTATAGTATGTAACTCGTTTATAAACTTTTCTAGACATAATATTTTATTTTCTACCGGGCCGCAAAAAAAAACATACTCGGTGCTGTTTTAACATAACTTTTGTATTATTTGACACTTCGATTTATAAAATTATAATTTAATTTTATAAATCATTCATTATTTTGTGATTGGCTATTTTCATGTTTATTTTTATTTCTGTAAGGATATTTTTTTTTAATTAAAATATTGTTAAGCTGTTGATTGCTATTTTTTTCAAATGTGTATATTTTCCAGAAAAAAAAATCAAGTTTTCCCAAAAAAGCCAATTTTTCGAAGGCCTCGGAAAAACGAAAAAAAAAACAGTTTTTTCCCAATTTTTCCAGTTTTTTTCGACACTTTAAAACCCTAACCTAAGCTGACTTGAAAAAACGTTCAACGGGACTTTTTTCAGGCAATTTACAAGATGGTGGGTTCGGTGATGAAAATGCCGGAGGACGAGAGCACGCCGGAAAAGCGCACCGACAAAATTTTCCGGCAGATGGACCGCAACAAGGACGGCAAGTTGAGCCTCGAGGAATTCATAGAGGGCGCCAAAAGCGACCCATCCATCGTGCGGCTGCTGCAGTGCGATCCCCAGGCGCAGTAGTGCGCAACTAAAAAAAAAAACACCCGGTCCAGTTGATAAATAAAAAAAAATTAAGACTTGTTCATCCAATGGTGTGTATCAACCACTCGTGTGTGATTGCGGGGTTTGTCGGTACTTCCCGGTCCGGTAAATTAAAAAATGATTAGAGATGTCGGGCCGCATCTTTACGACCGCGGATTGTTACGCTCCCCTCGCATAGTTTTAGATAAAATATTTAATCCTAATTTAATTTTAGCGTTACGAACTTACCTATTAAGCATTTTCTCTTATTGGACGTGAACCTTTTCAATTCAAACTGCGTGTCCGAAATTTTTAGGGTTACGTTTCTTCAACGTTTTTGTGTGGCATTCTTCTCCATTCTACTCCAAACAAAATTCGATCTTCGAGGAGGACGTACATATCTCGTTCAATTTTATTGTAAATACATCACCTTTTGACGAATACTAACCTGCGTAGTTGTAGCTAACGATTATTAACGAGTACGTCGTACTCAGTACAAGTCTTATGATAAGTTGTTTGAATTGAAGTGGGCTTGTTAAAAAAAATACACAACCTGAGGATTACTCTTTCTCTTACTACGATCCCAAAATATATCGATTGAATGTTACTGTTTGAAGAATAAATAAATTTTATGTAACTTTGATGAAGTTGAAAGTAGATGGTCTGTATTACTACAGCATATAATTATTAAATTTTGGTGCTTTATATCGAAATTTTCGCGGTCGGCGGCCATCCCATTAGCTAGGTATGAATTCTAGAATCAGCAATTTAGGCGATGAAGTTTTTTGACCGTCGGGCCGCGCAGTTCGCCTTCACCTGCCTCTTCTTGATCCCGATTGAAAAAATTAATAAAACGGGACTTTTCGGTAATACACCACGTAAACTGCAACGCAATTCGTTTTGTCGTTTGCGTGTTGTTCTGCACTTTGTTTCGACTTAAAATGAATGCGTTCGCCAAATTCTCGTCCTCCAGATCTGATCCTTTTTCCGGTCTCAACTGTTTCGCTGTTTACAAACAAAAAAGACAAGAAGCAAAAGACAGTTAAATGTTAGTGCTCGATACAATAGTATACTACAGAAAACAGGCGTCAATATATTCAGGATGGACTGCAAAAACGATCAGACTGAATAAAAAACAATACTGAAGTTATTGCAAGAAAAGTATTGGTCGAATTGCGGTTTTAAGAGTGAAGCAAAAAGGCCTAACCAATGATTTTAAGTAAATAGGTAGGGTTTTTGAAATCGTTCCACATGGCCATGACACGAAATTAAAATTAAAAAAAACTTGAAACAAAAGCCATTTTCATAAATGTCTGATCTTCCCAAGTACTTGCACGAATGTGGTTTTGATTATCAATACTTGTCTACTTCATGTAATATTAAAATAAAATTGCTGACGCATTAATCAAAAATTCGTTTTATTTTCCTTAACATTTCAGGAACGTATTTTATAAAACTGCCTCTAATTAAAACAGTAAGTATTTTTTAAAAGTTTTTTGGCAGAAAATATGAAACGCTTTCAAACGTATTGGGAGAGCATGAAGTAGCAGAGGTTATGTCATTTATGTTGAGTATTTTTTCTACTCCCACCTTTAAAACGTACATGTTTCCATGAAATTAAGTGACCTTTCAAATACAGATTGACAAGCTGTGGCTTTATGGCGCTTTAGTCACGGGCTGAAGTTAGTTTTAAGTTAGTTGACAGTTGTCAAATGTCATACAATCGTTAAAATAAATTGCCTTGTAAAATAATACTATATGTGAAAATTATTTTATTATCTGAATACAAAAGTATCAAATGGTTTCTTGACGCCAATATTTAAAAAGATTATGTGAACGTTTGTACCTTTTGATTTCGCCGTAGTATACTATAGTGCAATTAACTAGATTTAACTGATAAAGCGTTAAAAATTTTGCGTACAGTGCCCATAAAACATTATCTTCTCTTTTACTGTGAAAAACTGCTTTTATATCGATTGTTAGTCTATTTTCAAAGGATAAATTTTGATTTACAAAGAAAAATTTGAGATTTTAACGCCGGTAGATTCCCAAGTTAAAAAGTCTTCTCTTTTTGTATCTTTAACATTTCCCGTGTAAGAATTTTTAATAGTTTGTGAAAATATTTTGCAATTATATTAATAAAAAAAAATCAAAGAATAAAATATTTTCTTCACGTTATCATATTTTGAAGTTATTTTAATATTTTAAAGCATCAATAATTGTTAAGTTTAATCAAAATAAAAACGGGCAATGTTAATGGTGAAAATTACGTCAAAAATGTTTATTAGGAGGTTACTTTACTTTCGTATAGATGTCGCTTTATACAAATATTTAATTTAAATTATTTTTTAGATAATATTAAGTGTTATATACATATTTTTGAAAGTTTTTTTTTTAAATTTTATCATTTATTTCATTTAATTTCACCTTTAATAAAAATTGTTCTAAACTTATCAAAATTTTATTACAAAAAAATTGCATAAAAATGTGTTTATCAAAATTTTCGTTCAAGTCTAATAAAGTACTAAAACAAAAATGTTGGATTCCTAATTAATGAATAGCATTTATTTTTGTTATCCGGTGCATTTTGCCCAGTCGCGGCATTTTTGAAACAAAATAAATGAATATTCTTAAAAAATTAAAATAAAGAAAATTAGATTCAATTTTTAAACCCTTATAAATCTAAAACTATTTGTCAGAATAATTATTTGTTATTTTTTTACTTAAAGTAACCCCTCCCCCACATTGTATTAACCAAACAAAATTTTTTTATTAACCAAACAAAATCGTCAAATAATTATTTTTTTAATAACTCGCTATAATTGCAAAATACGTAAAAAAACGCAGCCGTCTATTCTGGGTTGCCTACATTTTACGTAGACAACCCAGATTACACATGCATGTAATTCTGGTAATTCACTTAGTGAATTTCACTATACAGCTATATGCATATAGTTTAACATAAAACAAACATTTCTTTTAGACGTTTAAAAAAATAAAACAAAGACTTCATACCAAAAGTTTATTAAGTGTAACGTATCGAAAGTATTACAATATTTAATAAAAATTTAGTACAACAGTGCTGCATAGCGCCTGTTAAAGTTATGCTTGAAATAGTAGCTGTGAAAAACTCCGCTTAGTTGAGACCTGGTTACCAACTTAACGTCTTCCAAATATTTATCAAACGATTCCAACCTGTTGATTGGGTCCCTTCTCGTCCTTAGGATCCTCTCGGCCCATGTTTGGGGGCGTGGTATCGATTCCCTGTAACCTTTTTGTCTCCTGTCCAGGGTATGAAGAACGTCGTTGTAGTAATTTTGACGGTATTCGTAGATGTATTTGTATTGCATAAACGTCGGTCTAAAATAAAATAATTTAAGTTAGTTGGCCACTAATCTACTACTCTAGAAAAGTTTATTGGTAAACAAGAAATAATGTATTACCAATTTATTTAAACATTTGCATAGAGCGACATCTATACATAAATAAGGTAACAAATTGGGTGTTTGGAATCTGCTTTGCCGACTTTTAAAATGGCTGTGTTGGTTTGTCAAATTTGTCTGTAAAAATTGGAATTTCTCCCTTAATAATGGACTGTTTGGATCCGATAAAGAGCAGTGAAAGTGATTAATGGGTACTCTACAATATAAATATATCTTTTTAACATTTTTAAACTCTAGGCACGGTGTGAAACCTAATTTTTTTTTATATTTTTGTTAATTAGGTCATAACTAAAATTTTAAGAGCAAAATAAAAAAAATTTGATGGTTTGAATTGTTTTAATTGGCTGTTTATTAAACTCTTTCAATTATCCAATTAAAAGGAGCGATTTAATTTAAATATTTAATATTTGCATAACCAAAAAAAAGGTTTTTACAATTTTTTTTATATATTTGTTGCAATAAACGTTCAAACTTTTAATCTAACTTTTGACGTATACATTTATGTTCCCTTAATTAAGATGACCAACTATTTTTTGTTCAAAAAGAGTACACTTTGCAAGTACTTCATAGGTGAAAAAAAAAACGATAAAAACCCTATTTTATTTTAAAAACATATTTTTCTTCAGGGTGGATTTTTTTTGCTAAGTGAGGATGTTCATCTAATAATGTAGCCACATCCGAACAAATTTCATTTTGCATATTAAATTTGACTGCTAAGACGGCAGATAATGTTTTTACAGAAAGTTGCGACTTCTCACTGCTCCAATAATCATTCCCTAGTGAAAATAACCTTTCAACAGCAGCATTAGTGCCTGGACAACATAAGGAAATTTCTATTAAAACTTAAATTTTCATGTGGGATATGTTCTACTCTAAAATGCCGAAAGATTTCTACCCATCTTTTGTTAAGTTCTATTTTCTCATCGGTCGTTGTTAGAAAAAGAGGTCTGTAGTATCCATAGATTTCTTTTTAATCTATGGTAGTATCTATTATCTCTCCAGGTACATAATACGGCCTCTCAATTGTGCCGGAAACGGCAGCAATATGCGCGCGTGAAATTTAAATCACTGTCAAAATAATTTTAAATATTTAATTATTAAAATTGAAATAAAATTATCTAAAAAAATGTTTTAGAAATACAAATGAGTATAAAATTATACAAATGAGTACTTTCAGAGTACAGGATTTGAAAAGAGTACGGTTTGCGAAAAAAGAGTACAAAACTCAGTAAATGAGTATAGTTGGTCACCTTACCTTAATTAATATAGGTATCCTTAAAGGTTGCCATGAAACTTAGATCTATTAAAAATTTATTTGACGTTTGAATTGTCATTTTCAGTATACGTATTCTATAATTTTTGTTTAGTTTTTTAAACAAAAATGAAAAATTGTAGTAAAAGTTCCGAAGAAATTCATGAAATTTAACTAAGGACCGGTTTATTCATCTTTAGTAAAGTTTATCGGGCCGATAACTTTCATGTCTTGGCAATATCTAGTATCCAAAGAAAGTATTCGTCAAATAAATCAAAAATGAATAAATCGGCCCTAAATAAAATGTGGCACCCTTAGAATTATTGTTTAATAAATGTATAAATTATTGTTTAATAAATGTATACTATACATTTAACCTTAAATTAAAACTTTAAACGTGTATTACAACAAAACAGTAAAAGATATAAAAAATGTATAGACCTTTTTTTAGGAAATTAACTAATCTTTAATCTGATTTAAAAAGTTATGATAATATTTAAATAAAATCGCAAGTTTTAATTGGAGAATTGAATGTGTGCATACATATTTTAATAAACATCCAATTAAAACAAAATTAATCGTCAAATTTTTTTTATTTTGCTCTTAAAATTTTAATTATGACCTAATTAACAAGAATATAAAAAAAAATTAGGTTTCACAGAAAATCCAAAAATCACCTCTCAGAACAGCACCGTGTAGGAAACGACATTAGGATCTTTTTGTTAATATTGTATTACCTTTATAAGTTAATTAAAAATAATTACCTTGCAATTGTGAACAATTATTTTTTTCGCAAAGCGTGACTTAAAATGTTTGCCAAAGCCTTTGGCCCAAAGGTGTCAAGTTTTCGGCAAGGCGCAAAATTATAACAATAGACAGGTTTACAATAGCCAAGAATTGTTTATCACGTAACTTCTTTGGTGTAGTTAATTTTGGATGTGCCAATTTCATTCTATTCTAAAAAGTTAATACTTCATTTTCATTGGGTTTAAGTTTATTATTATTTCCTATAAACAATTTTATAAAAAAAAAGGGTTATACTTTAATTAAGGTTTATCAATACCTACATAAATACTTGTAAAGATGGCGTGTTATACGAGCCCTAACCACATAATGTTCGGACACTTCATAATTTATACAGAAATTTTTTTCGTGAATACTATCTCAAAATTATTAGAAGTTATGAAAAATTCAGCTTATTTTGGCATATACCCCTCGAAGCGATTTTTATTTTTAAAAAGTTTACCTTTTATTTTTAGCTTTTAAAAAAAGGCTAACTTTTTAACTTTTTTTTGTATGAGTAAAAAAAGTTATAAATGGACCCATTAAAAAGAGCATAAAATATTATACAAACCCTGAAAATTTGGTAAAAAATAAATAAGTTATAAAAAAGTATAAGTAATTTAAAAATGCTATTTTTAAAGAGTTTTTGCAATTTTCTTAGGAAACGGGAGATTTTGCAGATATATATATCGCTATAACTTTCTTATTATTTATACAATTTTTACCAAATTTTCAGGGTTTGCATAATATTTTATGTTCTTTTTAATGGGCCCATTTATAACTTTTTTTACTCATGCAAAAAAAAGTTAAAAAGTTAGCCTTTTTTTAAAAGCTAAAAATAAAAGGTAAACTTTTTAAAAATAAAAATCGCTTCGAGGGGTATATGCCAAAATAAGCTGAATTTTTCATAACTTCTAATAATTTTGAGATAGTATTCACGAAAAAAATTTCTGTATAAATTATGAAGTGTCCGAACATTATGTGGTTAGGGCTCGTACTTAGGCATAATTTTATGCCAATTACCAATATTCTCAATTAAATAAACTGGCATCGGATGCCAAATAATCAAAATTTACGATTATAGCTTCAATTTGTCAAAGTCGATTAAATGCCAAGCTCTTAAAAATATATTTATACGCGTTCAATATTTAAGAAAAAAAATATTGTTGGTTTTAGTGCAGCTGCCAAAAACGTTTTCTATTGTAATTCCATTTAATTGTTTTAGAGAGGGAATCTTTGCTACACGTGCCAACTATTGTACCTACTGTGACCGTAAAAGAATCTTTTTAAATTGTTTTGTTCACGTGCTTTAAAATGGATGTACTAATAATACCACAACCAAATTACTTTACTTTTTCGATGAATCTCTTTTTAAATTTTTGTACTTTTAATGAAACATTTGTATCTTCATCTATCTAAGAGATTGTGTTAAAATTTCATCACAATCAAACAAAAGTTGTCAAAATGGTACTTAAAACAAATTTTGGCCAAAAACAGATTAGGAAATTTTTTTCAATTTTGAAATCTAAACATCATGTTAAAATAGTGACAGTTAAAATAAAACAACAACAAATAAAAATTAAATTATTTATTTCCAAAAGAAAATAAATTACACATTCTTAAACACAAAAAAAATAAAACAATAATCTATAATATATATGTTTGTATATGGCAATGATAAAAGGTCTTTTTACGCTATCTTACATACAGGGTGAATAAAAAATGATTAATTAGGTAAGTATTAAGAATATTACAAAATAATTTTTATTTCTTTAAAATTCACTGAAAGAAAACATTTTAAGCAAATTTTAAAATATTGTTTTTCATATTTAATACAAAATGTATGTTTTTTATTCATTTATTTAATATAAAACATTTAAAACAAGTTTTATAGAAAAGTAAAGATATTATCTGTCATTTTTTGCACACCCCATACCCACATTCGACTAAATCTACACGGAGAGATTTTTCCTAAAAAAACAATGTTTGTGTGTAAACCGAACTTATCATGCATAATATTTTTTTTATCTAAAACGAACATTTTAGGTGTGCGTCATAATGACGCACTTGCTGCCCGTGGTGCGTCATAATGACGCACGTACTCTACAAATGTTAAAACTAACATTTTATGTGTGCGTCATGATGACGCACTTGCTGTACATGGTGCGTCATTATGACGCACATCGCGTTTAATCAAAAAATTACATGACAGTTGCAAAATAAGTTCACAAACATGGTATTTTTGTCACCGCGTAGCGAATAGCTAGTAAAGCAGCTTCGAGTATCTCCTGTTTATCGAATCCTTCATGTAAAGCCTGAACGTGTTGCCGCTCGTCGTCGACCGTTCCAGCAGGTTCACGTCGTCCTTGAGCTTCTTCTCCACCTCCAGTTCATGCGTTTTGTTCCTGAAGGTGCGCATGGTTCTTTCCGCCCACGTTTGCGCACGCGGGATTTCCCTCTTCATTCCCTGCGCCCTCTTGTCCAAATAGTCGATCACGTCGTCGTAGTAGTTGCGTCTGTAGTCGTAGAGGTACTTGTACTGAAGAAACCTCGGCCTTAAAGCGATAAAGAATTATTTTTTAGAGATTATGAAGTTTGTCACAAGAGCTAGAATTTTGATTTTGTTGTTAAATCGTCACTTTCAGAATAAAACAGATGAATTAGTCTGAAGGACTTAAATCGCGACTTCTTGGTGGCTCCAAAATGCAATTATGTTAATCCTGAATTTAACAACTAAACGTATTTCGAAATATCCTTAACAAATTTAAAATTCAAGTTCTTGATGTATTAAAAACACAGTAAGCTTATACATGTTTTAAATGAGGCTGTGTAAGATGCTTATGTTAAGTACAATAGCTTTTATATAAAACAACGATTTTAGTTTTTTTTGTTCATTAAAATTATACGTAGTTCTTATTATCTTATTTATAAAAGTATTATTAAAAAATATATGAGTTTTAATACCTCATCATTTTACTTTCATTAGAGTCTAAGTATAGTTTTAATTTTGGCAGTAATAAGGACAAATTAATTTATTGCAACAAGACGATAATTTTTGCCAAAAACCATTAATAACATTGGTCACCTAGAGAAAAACAAAGACGTTCAAAATATGAAAGAGTGTGGCAAATAAATACACCTTTGTTTAAATATTTCCGCTACATTAACTGTTATTAATAAGTTAACCAGCCAAAAATTTTAAACGAATTTTTTTTTGGGATAATTTGTAATTTATTTAACTTTGTTATGTATATTTATATAAATATATACAGGGTTAGCTATAATCCAACTTTGTTATTTCAAATAGGACACCCAATATATTTTTACATTTTTAAATTCTACATATAATTCTGACTAAAATTACTTGTCTTCTAACCAAAGTGAATAGTTTTCGAGAAATTATTTTTTTTTCGGTATAATTTGACAAATGCGCGTCAATCAAAAATAGCCTATAACTTTTTGGCTATTGGGTTTGCGGAAATGGAGGTGGAATTTTTTGAATCTTAAAACATTGTTTAAAAGATTACATTGAAAATAGCAAGCCAGTAATCAAGCATAAATTTAAAAGCAATGGCCAAAATACTGAACATTTACTTACCTTTGAAATAAACACAAATTCCATGTCACAAAAATTAATTGGTTTAAAAAAAATTATGTAGGTTTGTGTTATGTTCAATCATAATTATATTTTATAAACTGTTTAAAATTGAGCCCCTATTAATGCCAAATTAACTCCAACAAAAAAACCGCTTGCTACAAATCATTACTTTGATCTATTAAAACTATAATTTAAAATGAATAGAGACCGCGTTTCTTGGAATTTTTCTGCTTAATATTTGATTATCAGCAGTGCCGGATTTACCATTTACGCGCCTTACGCCGTTCGAAAATTGCCGCCCTGAGTTTAACTAAGGAAGCAACTACAACTATACAAATCAATATTATATTGTATATACTTTTGAAAAGGTACATGTACAACTTTTAAATCATATTATTATAACAATTTTCGACGAGCTTTTTGAGCAGCAAAATTGTTAATTATTGCATCATAATCAAGAATTGTTGTTAAGTCATTCTCAATCGTCAAAATTGCTAACGAATTCAGTCGGTCTTGTTCCATAGTGGACCTAAAATAAGACTTCAAGCGCTTTAGTGTTGAAAACGAACGCTCGGCTGAACAAACTGTGACCGCCATTGCAACGAACATCCGTAAAGCGATCTCAACATTCGGGAATACAACTTCCAAACTCTGAGAGCGAATTTGTGAAAGCATGTTCGACACCGTACATTTTTCATGTTTTAATTCTTTCAGAAGCTCAGAAAAATGCAAACACTCTGTTGGAAAAGCATCATCCAAGTCATCCTTATAACATTCCTTTAAGTACCTGGCACTTTCGATAATCTGTGCTTGGGAGCTTTCCTTCAGACTGAAAAAGAAACTAAATTTTCGAAAAACAGTCTCATAAGCGTCATATCTTTTTTGAAGCTCCACTGTAATTCTATCCAGTATAGCAAAATACGTCTCCACTTTCAGCTTTTCTCTCCCTGTTAGAACGGTGTCGCGATCTCTATTCTCATCTGGGAAAAATTTGCGTTTCCGACTTCTTTGCTGATCAACGTCATATGTTTCATCCATAATATCTTTGGCTTTGCCAATATACGAAACAAAGATGTCTGAATTCCGCAGAGATTTAACAAAATTAATTAAAGATAAGTAGAGCGCAGTTACGTCACCAGTATCGATGTCGACGCTTTGGAGGATTTTATTGGTTTTATGGAAGCGCTCCAATATCGCTTCCCAAAAAACACACATGAAAGCACATTCAAAACGGTTTAATCGACCTTAATACCAGCTGCCTCCGCACGAACCGTTGGTTTTTCAGAAGTCGTTTCTTCAATTGCTGTCAATGTATTTAAATAATTCTTCCAACTTCCGCATAAACTCATTAAAGCATCATGGCGTGCAGACCACCGTGTTACGTCGATTCGTTTTGGAACTTTGGCACCGACTTTTAAATTAGACAATAAAATTTCCCAACGACGAGTGGATGCCGAAAAAAATGTATAAAGATTCTGCAAAGTGTCGAAAAATGTTACAGCTTCGTTGACACACTCTGCAGCGCAGACACCAACCAAATTCAATGAATGGGCAGCACAGGGTATGTAATCAGCCAGCGGGTTGCGATTTAAAATTCTTGCTTGCAAGCCGGTGTAACAGCCCGACATGTTGCTGGCGTTATCATAGGACTGACCTCGACAATGTTTTATTTTCAAATTGTGCATCTCCAATTTAGATATTAAGGCATTTTCCAAACCTTCAGATTTATGCCCCACGTTTGGTAGAAAGCCAATAAAACGCTCCAGTGGTTTTCCATCGTTTCCAACATATCTGATAATTATAGATAACTGATCAATGTGAGCCACGTCAGGTGTTGAGTCAACTATGACGGAGTAGTATTTGGACTTTTCAATTTCGGAAACGATTTTATGTAAAACTTCAGCTGACATTAATTCGATAAATTCATCACATACTGTAGACGAGAGATATGATGTTTTGCCACTTCCAGGATTTCCGTATTGCGACAGGTGCGTTGCTAAAAAGGGATCGAATTCGGCCATCAACTCGAGGCACATCATGAAATTTCCGTTTTTTGGATCGCCGAACTTCTCCACAGTTCCTCTAAATGGCAGACCTCTGGAAGCCAATTTCTTTACCACTGCAACTACCCTTTTCAACACATTTCGCCAGTACTCTGTTTCGACTCTTATTTGCTGAGTGAGCAATGTGTCAATTCTATTGAAAGTACTTTTCCGACATAAGAAGGTGACCTGACATTTAGCGTGTTCTTGGGAATTTTCATGCAAATTCAAAATTTTATTTACATTACTCCAGTCATTGATTCCGTCAGTGGCAATTTTGGATGTCCCTCCGAAAAGGCGGCACGGAATGCAAAACACGGTCTTTTTTGAGGGCGAATATACTAAATATCTACGAGGTTGTTTTTCTCCATTGGCAAGTTTGCGATAGAAAACGTTCTTGGTTAGACAACGTGTTGTACTGCAAAAAACAGTTTTTGTTAAAGAAAAATCCTCATCTGTATTTTGGCAAATTTCCTTAGGTAAGGACAGCAAATAATCGATGGTTACATCGTTTATCTTCCATTCAGCAGGGTCGTTACTGACACTGATATTGGCTGATTGAAAACTAAAACGCGTCGAAACGCTTGAAGTGCCTTCAGATGACGCTGTTTCCAATTCTGACCCTATATAAAAAATGATCTACCTAATTAAAAGCTCATCATTTACAGATGTACTTACTAATATCGTTCACGCTATCGACAGGGTTATTTCCGATATCGTTATTGGCGGAGGCTGAATGTAATCGCGATGGGACGTCTGCTTCTGATTCTGACCCTAGATTGAAAATCACGCTGGTAAAAAGCTCGATTCTCGATTTAAAGCTTTCACATGAGAACTTACAGCTACAGGTATCTTTCACGTTCACTTCTGGTACTTTTGGTCTGAGGGCTGCGGATGGTACACCAATAGTAGTCTCGATTTCCGTATCCGCATCCGGTGCCGGCGTTTGGTCTTTCGAAGTGGTAGGTACAATTGAAAAATAATTCACCAGTTTGGGTGTATTTTCTAAGACTGCCTGGCGTTTTATTCGCTTTTCTTCAGCGAGCGCCTTGTATGGCGCCCCACTTAACCGTTTTCGGCCGTCACTCATAGTAGTTAATTAGTTAGGTAATACACTACACGTAGAAGTACACATATAGTAACAAAAACTCTTATTTTGCAAAATATTTGACTGCAATACGACCTACACACGAACACGAGGGACGAGCGTCGAGGACGAGGCAAAATATAATTGTATGGAACCGAAATGAGAGTCAAGAGACGCAGTTTTAAAACGCCGCACATAAATAGGTACTGTTCTATGAAAAGAAAAATAATATCGGCGTCTCTTTGATTCAGATGATTGTAGTGGTGCCGCGCCTGATAAGGCCATCGCCGTTCGCCGCCCTGCAAAAGTCAAAGGTGCCGGCCAGCCGCCGACGTTGTTGTCGGGTCGTTTTGTTTTGGCCAATTAAAATAATGCCGCCTCTGCAGGTTTGCCGCCTTACGCAAGTGCGTAATTTGCGTCATGGTAAATACGGCCCTGATTATCAGTCTGACAAATTACAGAATTTGTGGATGCATCTGTCTTTGACAATCACAATCGGGCACAATAAACAAAATAACATATTTACATAATGTCTCAGGTATTCATGACACAAGAAGGTTATTTTTAGATCTAAGTAGTGGTTTTGTTAATAGAGTACATAGCGTAATGTGTGGTGTACAATATATGGGCGATTCCATTATTATCGCGGGTGTACATTAAGAACTATTTTCTGGTATAAAAATAAAAAACATTTTTATATAAATTCTTCTTTAAAGGCTTAAATTTTAAGCTGTTCTTTATAGGAATTTAAATAAAATATCTTATTGATGTCGAGAATATATTTTTTACTCAAGGCAACCTATTTTTGTTATATTTTGTCTACTAAATACAAAGTATCATTCCTAATTTTGACAAATTAGGCGCAACTACAGGACTGAAATTAACCAGTGATATAAAAAATATCGTAAATTAATTAAATTTGACATATTGTCGGCCACCTAACTGCAGTAAGTTAATGTGAACTAATAGACGTTATGCATCATACTATTTAACTAATATATTTTGGGCAATACGCCCATAATTATTTTTAAAAGGTAGCTGCTCATCGATAATCAAATTAAAAAATAATAAATTAAATTTTGTATTAAAGAAAATACCAATGAGAATGGTGAAATAAAGTTTATAAATCAAAACTAAAATTAAAAAAAAAACAATATGGCCTTTTTAGCATTATTAGATAATAGTTTAAAGATTAAAGTTTACCACTTGATAAAATTTTTTTTTAATATAAATTACAATTGTAGCTTTAAGCTTCAAAATATTGATTTTAAAAAAAATTGTGTTCAAATACTTTATTATACAAAATTTTCTGTTTAAATTTGTAAAAAGTCATTTAAATGATAGTCGATAAATTTTTAATAAAAAAATTCTCAAATTACATTTAAATGACTCTACAAATTCAAACAAAAACTTTTTATTTTTAACAATTTTAAATTAATACATTTTTAATCGATAATTTTAAATTTACAAAGTGTAAACGTAGCTTTAGCAGACGGCGTACGCTGTCTCTTTCTAGAGTGGCAGTGCAGTCAGCTAAAGCAGCGTTTACACTTTGTGAATTAAAAATTATCGACTTGCATTTAAATGAAATGTGAATATGTTTTTGTTAAATATGTATCAATTTAAATTTGTTAAAAATAAAAGTTTTTGGTTTAAATTTCTCAAGTCATTTAAATAATAGTCAAAAAATTTTTAATCGAAAAATTACCACTAAAATTTAAAACTAACATTTAAATGTAATATTTTTAAAAGTTTATCATTTAAATGTCTATTTACAAATTTAAACCAATAATTTTGTATACAATTTGGTATCCTATAGGAAATAAATATTTAAACTACTCTCTAAAAATGAATTAGTCAAAAATGACTAATTTAATAGTTATTACCATGGTTAACCAGGGAATTACAATGGTATCCCAAAATTTCATAGCCAATTATTATGTAAAATTGTCCCCTGAATCCGAAAATGTCGTCAAAAGTTAAAAAAGTAGAACAGTTTTTGAGATATAGTCAATTTTCCATTTAATATGGAATTGACTATATCTCAAAAACTGCTCCACTTTCATAATTTTTTACGGTATTTTCGGATTCAGGGGACAATTTTACATAAGATTGGCTGTTATATTTTGGGATACCGTGGTATTCCATGGTTAACCATGGTACAAGTGAAAGAGCAGCCACTAATAACTATTAAATTAGTCATTTTTGACTAATTCATTTTTAGAGAGTACAATTTTTAAAAATCAATATTTTAAACTAAAACTTTTACATTTGCATTTTATATTTAAAATATTTTTAGATAATCAATTGTTTTGAGATTAAAAAATTTAACTTTTTGAACTATTTTGGTAGAAAATGTTTTATATGTTTTTATTTGAAATGTCTCGACACTATTTTTAAATACTAAAAAAATTAACTTTAAAATCTTACAAAGTTACAAAATTCTGCCCAAATAAATTATAGTTGGAAATTTTGCAAAAATTGATTGGAAATAATATTGTTTATTACAGAAGTGTACAGAACTGTTAGTTAGTAAGTTTTGTCTTTCAATAAATGATAGTTAAAAATATTTTAAATTTTTAAATGTAAACCTAAATATTTTAGTTAGGAAAATTTTAAACAAATATAATTTTAAATTAAAAAATTATTTAATAAATGTTAAAAACAAGCCCCATAATAAATTTATGTATGCAAGTATTTGACATAAATTATTTTATTGGTTTTCTTGAAAATGGGGAATATTTATGGGTAAAACGAAAAATGAGGTGCGCAATAAATTTGTGAAAAACATTTTATTATCATGCTAAAAAACTATGACAGAGCTGTGATTTATACGTAACTACAATACATTGAAGGTTTTTTTATTTTGTTGTACTATTTTTAGTGTGTAATAGCGATTCGTTTAAAAACTAATTTATCAACTCGAAAAAATAAAATAAAAATATTTGCTTTTACTTATACGCATTATAACATCAATTAGAAGTGATATGCAGTGACATTGTATTAAACGTTGCTACAGAGCCCGTTGCCAAATTTGAAAGTTAAGTAATCGTATATCATTTGGACAATGCACAGACAGGTATTTTGAGCTAAAACGTGGCCAAAACTCAATTTTGTTCATTTTTATTACTAGATCTAAGATTGCGTGGAACACACTCAAAACAAAGGACTCCCTGCGCTTATATGCTGGGTTGGTAAGCCAACAGAGGCGAGATGTAAGAAAATTGAATGATAACATGACTATATTTTGGTGTAATTTTGGTGAAAAAAGTTGATATGGATATCGTCAATCAAGCTTTGTATAAATTTTGAGCAACATTTTATTTGTGTAATAAACTTTATTTATTCATATCGAGTACTATATCCATCTAACTAAAAATATTAAATTTTTCTCGTATTGTTAAACAAACATTTGTATTTTTAAATATATGCAAAACCTCGCAACGGCATTTGACCCACGTTTTATTAAACTTCAGGACATCTAGAATAACTGTAGGCATCAAAAACATTCACAAGTTTTATTTACATAACGGAAAAATGAACCCTTGAAAACAGACACTTTAGTGCAATCTTATAAGATTTTTAGGTAGATGGATATATTTATATTATATTATATATTTTTTTAAAGTGCCCACAAAATTTAATATACTCACAGGCAAAATAATCGATCCACACAAATTTTCGATGAATTTCAATCGTAAATAACTTTTTTATTTGTTTTCGGATTTAAACAAATATTAAAGAATATTGTAGATACATTAATGGAGAATCGCTCACATTTTAAAATTTACTAAAAAATACACGTACGTTTATAATATACAGGTTTAAACAAAAAGATGTTTTTTACCATAAGTTTAAGACACTCTGTGGAGTGGCAAAACCGTATATTGTTCGAAATTGTGTTTTAATTATCAAATCACATCTATTTTTAACAGTTTTGTTTTTGGTTCACCTTGATATATTTATTTTTGTGGAAAATATGGATTTTTAAAAAAAAACATTGCAATTTCCAATATTTTCCTGTATGAAGAACTAAGGTTGCTATGGTCCATCCATAGCCTACGGAGGATGACAGTGACAGTTTTGTTGAATCATCCCATACTTGGACATGTCATATACAGCTTTTAAAAGCTACCAAATTGTTTTTTGTAAATTAATGTGTTAATTTTGAGGTGTCTTCTTACTTTTAAAAATGTCTCCGACTGATGTTGCCCTTTGTACTTTACTTCTTGTGACGTTTAAAACACTTGCCACGTAATACTGTGACCGTCCATCCTGGAATCAATTAATGGCTCTGGCAACATCAGTCGGAGACATATCCATTTTTTAAAGTAAGAAGACACCTCAAAATTTAAACATTAATTTGCAAAAAACAATTTTATAGCGTTTGAAAGCTGTGTATAACATGTCAAAGTATAGGATGAATCAACAAAACTGTCACTGTCATCCTCCATAGGCTATGGATGGACCATAGCAACCTTAGTTCTTCATACAGAAAAATATTGGAAATTGCAATGTGTTTTTAAAAAATCCATATTTTCCACAAAAATAAATATATCGAGGTGAACCAAAAACAAAACTGTTAAGAATAGATGTGACTTGATAAATAAAACTTAATTTAGAACAATATACGGTTTTGCCACTCTACAGAGTGTCTTAAACTTATGGTAAAAAACATCTTTTTGTTTAAACCTGTATATTATAAACCCTACGTCTATTTTTTAGTAATTTTTTAAAATGTTAGTGATTGCCATTAATTTATCTACAATATTCTTTAATATTCGTTTAAATCTGACATCAGATAAATAAGTTATTTCGATTTTCGGTAGTAAATATACCTACTATAACTTGATTACTCGTTTTTTAGTCATTTGCTACCATTTTGATCCAGAAAAAGTATATATATTTTTGGCCACGTTTTAGGTCAAAATACCTGATTGTGCAATAGGTGATATTTTTTTAAAACAATTATGAATATACAAAAAAAAGTCCGCACGAAAAACAAACGATTTCTTACCGTTTCCAATGCTTGAACAAAATGAGTTTGTTGGGGTCCAGATACTCGTCTTCGGCCTCCTCCCTCTTCTCTTCGCCGGCTTCTGCGGGGGCCTCTCCCCCCGCATCGCCCCCTTCCGCGGGGGCGGCTTCCGCAGCTGCTGCGGGGGCAGCCGCAGCTGCAGCTGGTGCCTCTTCAGCGGGTGCCTCTGGCTCATCGGCAGATGAGAACCAGTCTGAAGCATCGTCGTCCGCCATCTTGATTTAGTTTTCTTGAGGAAGAGTTTAAAACAAAACTAAATCTGTAAATATTAAGCGAAAAATAACGAAATTAAACTATATAAATAAAATGACGTGTCAAAAATAAAAAAATAATATTTATTAATATTATTAGTTATGATATGATTTGATACGAAAAACATTAATTTTTTAAAATTTATTTAAGTAAAGTTTAAACTTAAAACAATAATTAGTCAAACATTTTTTTAAATATAAAATTAAAAAAAATAAAAATTTTAATTTACAAAATTTTCGGTTTGAATTTGTAAAGAGTCATTTAAATGATAGTCGATAAACTTTTAATACAAATATTTTCACATTACATTTAAATGTAATTTTAAAGTGGTAATTTTTGGATTAAAAATCTATCGACTATCATTTGAATGACTCTTTACAAATTCAAACCAAAACTTTTTATTTTTAACAATTTTAAATTGATACATTTTTAACACAAAATTTATAACTTTACATTTAAATGTAAGTCGATATTTTTTAATTTACAAAGTGTAAACGTCTCTGGAGTGGTCAATTGAATCGGTGAGATCAAGAACAGTACAAGTCCAAAATTCCAAAAGTCTTTACAATTTATTTTATAAAATCATTTTTTTAGTTTAAATTGCATTTTTTAAGAATATTTTATCTATTTTATATAATATAATAACCATATTTTGAACAATAGTTGAAACATCCTTACAAAAATGCATTTTAAAATAATAAAATAATTTTATAAAATATTTTGTCAAAATTTTAAATTCTGGACTTGTAATGTTCTTGAACTCGCCGATTCAATTTTAATTATTCAATAATTTTGTAGAATTAAATATAAAAAGTACTCTCTAAAAATGAATTAGTCAAAAATGACTAGTGGCTGCTTTTTCACTTGTAACATGATTAACCATGGAATACCATGGTATCCCAAAATTTAACAGCCAATTCTTATGTAACATCAATAATATCAAAAGTTAAAAAATTAGAACAGTTTTTGAGTTATAGTCAATTTTCCATTTAATATGGAATTGACTATATCTCAAAAACTGCTTCACTTTCAAAATTTTTGACGGTATTTTCGGATCCAGGGGTCAATTTTACATAAGAATTAAATTAAGTTTTGAGATACCATGGTATAAGTGAAAAAACAGTCATTAGTCATTTTTGACTAATTCATTTTTAGAGAGTACAATTTTTTAAAACCAATATTTAAAACTTAATCTTTTACTTTTGCATTTTACATTTAAAATATTTTTTGATTATCAATTGTTTAGGGATTAAAATTTTTAAACTATTTTGGTAGAAACACTAAAAAGTTTAACTTTACCAATTTAATCTAAATAATTTTTTAAAAAAATTATTTAGGATTTACAAAATTATTCTTAAGAAATTATTTTTATTAAAAAATGATAGTTAGAAATTTTTGCAAAAATTAATTGGAAATAATATTGTTTAATACAGAAGTGAAATTTTGTCTTTTAATAGGTACATTAGGGTGTGTCATTTTTAAGCAACTTTTTTTTTCAACTAAAAAACAGGCTAAAAACTTTCAGGAAGGTGAAAAAAGAAACCTCTAAAAATTTGAGCTCTTAATATTAACATTAAGTGGTGCCTGTTCCTAACTTTCCATTTTCCATTTAAGTAACATGGAATTTTACTCTTTACAATTTTACTCTTTACAAAAAAGTTTAATTACGTTTTGTTTAAAAAAAATCTTCCATTTAATAAAAAAATAATTAAAAATTATTTACAAAAAAAACAATTTAAAAAAAAATTGTTTTTGGACTGTTACAAATTTATATGTTACCAAAGTAGAAAAGCCTGTTGGTACAGTAACAATTTACACTTTTTAAAACTCTTGAATAATTAAATGATAAAAAGCAAATAAAAATTATACGAAAACCTATTTAATATTAAACTAAATTATTCTCTCAAACCAAAAATTAAATTAAATAATATTAAAAAACGTTGCAAACGAAAGACACAACACAAAAAACCAGGTAGGTATCCATTACAAACTTTTGAAAATCAGGTCGCACATCCACAAACAATTAAAGCAATAAATAAAACTGGCACACAAAAATCGCACTCACTTGTCGTTCTAGTGAATTGTTTCGAGCCAAAGTGGAGAGTACCTGATGTTCTAATAGCGACTAGTAGATTTAAAATGGCTCGCCCTACCCCCCCCTTCACGGCGCTCTATCGCGTCTTTATTTATCCTTCAGGATGCCCACCTTAACCCTACGACCTCACGCCACTCGTTTCGCGACTTTATTAATAGGACAAGCGCGACTTTTGGCTCTTATTTATTATACATATTTTTGTTATTATGGCTTTGACGGCTTAGACAAATTAGAGAAAAATGTTATTCCGGTTTTTGATTTCTGCTAGATTTATCAGCCAAATTATTTTTTGTAATTCATCCCGGCGCATCCGCCAATTTTGAAAGTTTTTAACAACCGGATTAATTTTGACGAAATTTGGTATGAAAGTGTCGATAATAGTTATTTTCCTAACAAGTGTGCAAAGTACTTTGCGTATGTGTTAGGAACAATATTTTTTCTACTAACGTGCGCAAAGTTAGATAACAATGATTATTTCCCTCATTATAATATGAACCAATCAAAAGCCCGAATAAATTTCGTTTAAATAAGCCATTAAATCACTAGAACTATTTAACAGCGATTAAATTATAGCCTCCATATTGGATTTTTGTTTACGATTTTATGGTGTTATTTACAAGTTTTAACAAACATTTTTTAAAAAACAATAAAAAATAAGTTATCTAGTTTACGAAATATCAATTATTACTTATTACATACCTTAAATTAATGGAATTTTCTTTTAAAAAATATTTATAAATTTTGACACATACGTCAGATTTTATGAATTGTCAAATAGTTTCCTTTAATTCGAGAAATAATCTAGACGTATATCACTCAACCTATAAATTTAATCTGTCAAACTATGCTCAGTAAGTTTTTTATTTGATTTTTCTTTTTGGAAAATAGTTTCATGCAAAATAATTAAAAATAAAACCCCTCGACCGCTACGCGGTCTCGTGATTTTATTAAATTATTTTGCATTCAACATTTTTCAACAAAAACCAAACAAAAAACTACTGAGCCTAGTTTAACCGATTAAATTCATAGTTCTCGTGATATAATATATGATTAATAAATTAATTTTTATTAATGTTTATTACAAAGGAACAATTATTAATATATTCTAAATTAATTGGTTAATTCATTCAACAGGTGACTTGTTGTACTATTTAATAAAGTTTGGCTTATCTCAGAAGAGAAGTTTTTTATGTCCAATATTTTATTTGATAATTTTTTTTTGCTTCATGGATTCTTCTAAGTAGCTCTCGGCGACAGCCGTTGATTTCCAGCCTACGAGTTGTTTAACATTGGAAATTGAAGGCATTTTACCAAATGTAATAATTCCTACACATTGGGTAGTGCATGCTCTTCTTTTATAATTTACAAAAAACCGCTTATGTTGGGTATTTGGTTTTTGTAAATTTGAATATTTTCGAAACAGTTGTAAGTAATGACCATTCTTGATTTCATCAGATATGGGTAATTCTACAAGTGTGACAACTTGATGTTATCAGTCAATAGAGTAGGTATTTTAATATTTTTTGTAAATATTTTAGTACGTTTATTACAAAAGATCCATGTTTTTTTAACTTGTCCACCCAATTTTAATGTATTTTTTCAAAAGCACGTTTGTAGAAAAACATAATAAATATTCAAAACACCAGTACCTTGGCGTGTCACAACTCCTGAATCAAATATTTCAGTGATTTTATTTTAAAATATATTCAATTTATCTTAAATTTTTCAATTTCACTACAAACTATAAAACATTAAATAATGTATTTTTCATATTTTATCATAGATTCGAATAATAGCAATTTTTTAAAAATTGATAATCTTTGTACTCACTTTTCCCGTCAGTTCTGTGTCCAATGTTAAAATTCAAAATTCCTGCGAAATATTGAAGTTTAAACGTCGTCCTCGATTTAACTCAACTGTTGGTAAAAAATTACCTACAGAGCCCGCTCTTTGCACGACAGTCATCTTGAAAACAATGCAAGCGGCGAAGTTGTGGTGAATGCACGTATAGTTCTAGTCAAAATTTCAGTACTGTGGTGAGTAGTTATTTTCTTACGTATGTATATATTTCATTGTAGTTTATATAAGGCTATATGTGATTTGTTGATAAGTAGCATCCACTAATAAAAAATATCAGTAAAATACTTAATTCCGAATTATAATCTCAAATTCATCAGTACCGTTTCGTCAGTTCCATGTTCGATGTTTCGGTTATCTTTTTTTCGCAAACTTCAATTTAAATTCTGCTTGCGCAGAACTTGTTTATTTAATGTCATTATAAACCCATATCTAATAATTGAGATATCGGTATACTCAAAATCCACCAGCCGCCACTGATGTGTGGTATTATTTGATTTTAAGATATTTAATGTATACATAATATGCTCAAAGTTGCAATAAATCTTTCATATATATTTTTCAATAAATTATGTATTTAATTAGTACCCTGGTATACTCGTCACTTCCCTTACATTCAAATTTAGAAAACACAGATATTTCAGAAACTGTTTGAAAAAGTGACTGGTCCGGTCTGGAACAGTATATTTAATATATTATCTATTCTCATAACAAAATACTGTTTAATTTTCTCCGAAAATTATATACTTAAACAAAATGATGTCAAAAGTTGCCCAACTTTTGTAGAATCACCCATATCACAAAAATTCTTATTGTGTAATTTTTACTGTCCGAAATTTTCAAGATTATCAAATTTTCTTTATCTTCTATATCATCAATCATTATTTTAATGAACTCTTCTTGCCTACAAGCACCAGCCACCCCAAAAATATTGGTAGCTTTTATTAAAAGGTAAATTTCATCTGGTGCTTCTTTAATAAATCTTGAAATGTCATCTTTCTTAAAAATGTTGGACTTTTTTGGTCGGTATCCCACATTTTCCTTTTTTATATATGATGTTAATTTATAATATAAACTCAAATCCAAATTTAACAAAGTATTTGGCTGAAATAATTTTCTTAAATCCGCAAAATAGGCCTTAAAACTTTTTGTGCCTTTGTTGTTGAACCAGTTTTCAAAATGTTTAAATTGTTTCTTATATTTTTGACAAGATTTCGCTGGTAATAAACTCTCATTTACAGTAATATTTGCTGCCTCCAGGATGTCATATGGTAGCTCTTCATCCAAAATGTTTATTTTAATTTCTCGAAAAATCTATAATATATTATGAGTCATAATTTATGACGTTTCACTTTGTTTAACACTTGACATGGAAACTAAGTAACTAACTAAATTTGATTTTGATTTTTTAAATCGTTATAGATATTTACTCTTAAAAACTGACATAGTAGGCCTTGTATTTTGTAAAAATATGGCATTTTATTCTCTAATCGCACAATAAATAAAGATTTTACAGGGGTGAGTCGCAAACAAATGGGTCACACTGTATATTATAATTGGACCAGTGGCAGCCCGTGACATTTCATTTTGGTGAGGCAGAGGCAGGGTTTCGCCCTCATTTAAAGGCGTAGATATTTTTTTAAACCCAACTTAAAAAACTGACGTCGCAGTTCAAAACCTATACTTAAAACTAAGTAAAAAACTTAGACTGTGGTGGGGAAGGAATCCTCTACTTTGTCAATGAAATATATTTTATTGTAAAAATGACGTTTATTTTAAATAATCCTCATTTTTGTCTAATTAATATTTCATTGTTCAGCAAAAACCACGTGAATGTCAACAATATCGGTACAGTTTCTCACCGTAATATCCATAATGACTAAATTCACATAAATAACCAAGTTCAATTAACTAAACCCACAGAATAAACCACTTACAAAAGAATCATAAAATAGACAAACTCATAGAAAAAGAATAAACAAAATATTTCGTAAATAACCACAGATTTATTCTTTAAACAGTTCAGAATTTTATAACCAAAACAAACCTAAAGAAGGAATCTGTATTTATTTTATTGGTTACTGTGATGGCTACAAGATGGCGATAGTGTTAAAATATTTATGTTTATTTTAGAATAGAAATATAATTTCGATTAAATCGATTTATTATAAGAAAAATAATACCATTTATTATTGAATTTTGAAAAACGTGTGAAGTGTAATTTATCTAAAATTCCGCAACAGTGTTGCCACAATACCTGCTTATTTCCTTGGATGTAGGCGTGCCTGCCTCGCGTATGCTAATACGATAGAAGGAGACAACTATGATATCGCATTGTAATAGAAAGAGACAACAAGGCTAACGCCAATCGTGAGTCTAAATTAGTTCAGGCATGCTTCTGAGCCAATCATTCATCTAGCTATAAATATTATTTTAAATTGGGGTCGTTTAAAATTCAAATAATTTAAATGTTGTTGGGTATTCCACGTATAAAATCAATCAATTTTATTGACTATTTCACAATTCATGTAATCCAAATATTAAAAATTTATAGTATATTATAGAAAGTAAAATATTTAAATTATACTTAATTTTTTAATTCTCTATGATGAGGCACTGCCTCACCTGCCTCCCCTGACGGGCCGCCACTGCATTGGACTTGGTTGTGTTAACAATTTTTATATGCACTGACTACTTAAATAAATAAGTAAATTGTTTTTATCTACGCCAGTGAGATAAGAACTTCTTATCCCACTCATTTTGAGTGAGATAAGAAGTTCATTAACGCACGCGTTTTTCTCTGCTTTTAACCAATCAAATAAAAAAGTCAAAATAACCCTAAATTAAGTCTTAGACAAAAATAATTACCGTTTATTTTTTCATTTAGAGGCGTAGATAAAAATTTGTACAATATACGTGTGATAACGCTTTATTAACGTACTTTTGAGATTGCCCAACTCGTGCTACGCACTCGTTGGGCAAATTTCGCATGCGTACGTTAATAAAGCTCTTATCCCACTTATATCGTAAATAACTATTATGTATATCCGGATATTAATATATTATCAATGATGACTCCCAGACTTAACTTGTTGATTTTTTGATTAGGTAAATTAAATATTTTATTTTCAGTAAACTCCACATTACGATTACTATATATAAATGAATTAATTGTCTACGACTTTTAAGTGGATGACTCATAATTTTATCTTAAAATATTTATATACAATATACTTATTTCTCTATAGGTATAAACAGATTTGTTTTATTCTAAAAATATAACTAAAAAAATTAAATACCTAATCTTTTACAATAAATATCATAAATAAAATAATAAACCTTACATTTTCAAATCAAAGTATAATAGACAGATTTATCAAACGAAATTTAGCATTAATATAAACAAGAGGCTTTTTAAAATAAACTGCAAAATTATAAGATCCACAAACGAAAACTTTTAATTATATATAAATTAAGTCAGCCGAGTATAATAGTTGTAAACAATTAAAATTGGATTCAAGGACCAATCGTGACTGTTGTTGCATTTTTATTAAAGGTACACTTAATGACATTATACAGGGTCTGAAATGCCTGTACAAAATGATATCACATACCTACTCCTTAGAACTTGCGCCAAGGAGATGCCAAATTAAAAAATAAAAAAGATTCCAAGTAATAGTGTAATCAACTGAGAGCAAAGAAATTGCCAGGAAACGATAGAACATTATTGTCTTAAAACCTTTAATAGTTATTTATGTATCAAGGCTGTAAAGTCGTATTTTTTATCACGAATGTGGAAATTATTTGCCAAGGCGAAAGCCGAGGCAAATAACCACTTGAGTAATAAAAAATTACTTTTATGCCATTTAATAATACTAATATTTATGTTTGGTTATAATATTTTTATGATTTTGGGATTGGCTACAGTTTTTTATTCTTTTCTCGCTTATCCTTTGCTTTAGATAATTTTAATTTTCAAGTACAGTTCCTTTTTTTTATCTGGACTCGTGTTTTTTTGTTAGCCACCAGGCTTATGCCAGTTTGACTTAGTATTTTTAGTATTTAAAAATGGTACTTTTGCTAAAGAATTTAATCAAATACTTTGACAATGTCAAATTGTCAATAATATTTATAATTGACTATTTCCCTCGTCTTAATTTCCACCAATCACAAACGCGCAATTTTGAATTACAAATGGTTTCTAGGTGAAAAAACTGTGTGACAGCACCTGTCAGCAGTTTATTCGAGTTTACCCGCGGCAAAACTTGACAGCTGTTGTCACCAAAAATTGCAATTTATATTTTAATTGTTAACTGTTACTCATGAAATAGTCTTGTCAAATACCATTCGGGCATCTAATTTTTCCTGTGAAAAAAATCGAAAAAACACAATGCTAAGTAATATTTTTTAACAAAAAGCATTCGTGCAGGTGCAAAAATCCTCCTCTTCGACTCGGATTTTTGTTGCCACCAGCACTAATGCTTTTTGTTAAAATATTACTTAGCAACGTGTTTTTTCGATTCTTTTCGGAAAAATTAAATGCCCTTATGATATTACTTACGACTATTTCCCTCGTCTTAATTTCCACCAATCACAAACGCGCAATTTTGAATTACAAATGGTTTCTAGGTGAAAAAACTGTGTGACAGCACCTGTCAGAAGTTTTTTCGAGTTTACCCGCGGCAAAACTTGACAGCTGTTGTCACCAAAAATTGCAATTTATATTTTAATTGTTAACTGTTACTCATGAAATAGTCTTGTCAAATACCATTCGGGCATGTAATTTTTCCTGTGAAAAATGAAAATCGAAAAAACACAATGCTAAGTAATATTTTTTAACAAAAAGCATTCGTGCAGGTGCAAAAATCCTCCTCTTCGACTCGGATTTTTGTTGCCACCAGCACTGATGCTTTTTGTTAAAATATCACTTAGCAACGTGTTTTTTCGATTCTTTTCGGAAAAATTAAATGCCCTTATGATATTACTTACGATAATTTACTTGTCAATTATAAATAAAAAGATAATTATGCCAAAAATAATAGCAACGAATTCGAATGTAAAAGCCTTTTTGAGGGCAAAACTTCATTTTGATGAAATTATGCCAAATGCCACAATGGAAGAAAAAGTACATCGCCTTATGGACATTTTTGGAGTAAAAAAGTAACGAATTTGGTTTTATTAATATTACATCACACATTATTTTCATATTATTCACCATTGGACAACATTTACGTTCACAAAATTTTTTTATTTCTTTTATATAAATTCTTTTCAAAGCGAAGATTATTATCCGCTAGGAATACTTTCTCTTCAAGGCCGTAAAGCAACCTATATTTAACTACTTTTTTATATGATTTTACTCATCCAAGCACCATCAAAGCCAAATTAATTGCATTTTTAACTACGAATTTCGACAACTCAACTTGACAACTGCACAATGTAACCTACAATAATTTATACATAACCACAATTAGATTTATAACTAGATTAGTTTGTTTTAATCAATGCGACCAACTTGACAACTGTATTTACCAACCAAAACCCTAAATTTGCAACGTTGCCGCAGTCCAGATAAAAAAAAAATGAACTTGTGTTGTATGTGTTTTGCATAACTTACTTTAATAATGTATTTTAGTTAAAAAGTTAATAAAATTGATTAAATAAGTGTGCCACCACTGATCCGACGCATCCAAAATAAACAACGGAGAGAGAAAAGTTTTGGCTATGGTCCGGTCTATTGTTCGTGTGAGGCTCGCAGAAAACTGTGATATAACATTGCCATCTATTTACGTGTTACATTTGTGCTAGCACACACGTTTTGTGCGACACAAATAACTTTTTTAGCGGGGACGCTCTCAATTGCCAATCGCAATTGCAATTAATTAATCAATCAATTAGGATCGTAGGTAAATGACGGAAATATGTTTTTCTATCCTATTACGGAAAATGACCGTTCTAATATCACTTTTTATTGTGGAATGACATATATTCCTTAAAGTATTACAGAATGAATTATTCTATCATCGGATGACGGAATAAACACTGGTGGCGACATCTCTGTGTTTAAATCTAACAAATATTAGACCGATCCAACCTCACTTTCTTCCAATTAAGTTATTTTTTAAAAACGTAAAAAATGTATAGTTTGAAACAAGTTCGGAATTGAATATTCCAAATTGTTACAGAATATACTATTCTTTATCTATTCCATAGTCCAGGGGGGTTGTTTTACTTTTCCTGCCCTATTTGCTTCGTCACTGGATATTTTTTTTTTAGAATTTCCTGATTAATTTTGTTTACGAGGTAATTAGGTTTTAGGTAATTATGTTTAAGAAAAAATCGGACCTTGCGAGGCCAAAAATTGGATTGTTCAGTTTATAAAACAGGGCTGGTTCATAGAAAAAAGTCGATATTCATTGTTTTATTTTCTTAAGAAGGTTCGGGCACGACATCCCAAGTAGCACAACTGCACTGTTCAAAATTTCATGACCATTTTAACACCAAATTAACACAATGCATGGTCTATATCGATACAAACCAAAATGGTGTTAAATATGGTTCGTTGGTCCAGTGTAAATACTAAAATAATATAAATTTAACTTTCACACAGTATTAAAATAAATTTTACCTGGTGTAAATTTAACTCCTTTTCATTGTTAAATATTATGTGTTTTTGGTCAAATTAAATCATACTACACAAAAAAAGGAAACAGGAAGTTCCTTGACGCATTACTAGTATAATACCAGTGGTATTCCAGAAAATTGAACCTTCAACTCGCTAGAAATAAAGTTTTTAGTGCGTTCCACCAACTTAAAAGTATTGACAGCTGTTTCCACCTATTTAAGGTCTCTTTAGTATCGAACAACTTGTAGTGTCACACCAAAGCAAAGGACTACCTGAGCTTATATACTCTTCATGTAAGTCAACAGAGGCGAGATTTAAGAACATCACGTGATCCACACCGCCTTTGCCGCGATCGGTACACACTATGCAACCAGGAATGCACGGCAAATTGTTTTAATCGTTTGAACAGAGTGCTTTATAAACCTATAGGTTGAAGTAACTCTTATTTTACAAACAATTGGTTGGTTGGTTTCACTAAAGTTTTCTGTGTTAATTTAACAAATTTAAAAAAAAAAACAAAATAACTATCTGGTTTAGTACCGTCAAACTAATCTTTGTTTATATTAACCTTCCCACACTTGATTAAAATAAATATTTATGGGTCAACTAAATTAATATAGTTAAATGAACTATTCCTTTTTTCTGTGTAGGTGCACTTCTAGTATATTTTTTGGTGTTTGCTGTATATAACATTTTCAACCATAATACATGGTGTTTATATTAACACCACTTGGTGTTGGATTTTTACACCATTTTAAGATTACTCTTTACACCACAGATATTTTATACAGTGTAAACAGGTAAATTCAAAGGTTATTTTTTAGTATAATTTCACTAATAAAAGAAACCTATTGGTAATATTACTAACAAGTTAAAGATTTGGTTTATTTGTAGTCATTTTAAACTCTTTAAATAACCTAAATTTATCTAACGGTAAATTGACTATAAATAAACCAAATATTTAATTAGTTAGTAATTTTACTTATAAGTTAAAAAGTGGGTTATTTTAGAAGTTACATAACGTTATATTAACTTTAAAAGTGGTTAAGACTATTTATTTTTTTTTTAGACATATTTTGGTTTAGTTTAACTTTTGATATAACTTTTTGGTAAATTAACCACAGATTTGGTTAATTTGGTAATATTTAACCAACAAGTTATATTTTACCAAATATATTTTAACTTGCTGGTAAATTAACGTTAATTAATAAACTGTTTAAAAAAGTGATAGTTTTGCAGTTTTCATTGTTACCTGGAAGGAAAAATTAGTCTCAATACAGCTTTATATAGAAACCTCTAGATTGCGAGTTTTAAGAGAAATTTTTTTAAAAAATATCGACCTTCTTTAACTTACGATAGAAGAGTTTACGAAGTTGTTAATAATTATTTATCTACAAATCTTCCCTTCACATTTAATTAATTTGGTAAGCATCTATAGGTTTTATCACAGAAAATAACCAAATGGCTTAAATAAACTTGCAGGTTAATTTATATTGGTTATATAACCAATAGGTAAAAGCATATCGCCATATTGTTTGCTGTCCATAACAAAAGGAAATGCCATTAATTTTAATAATTTGTTTTATTTCAAAAATTAGGTACATTAAACAAACCAACAATAAAACATAATATTATTTAATATTTAAAAGTAGGTATTTTAAATCAATTTCAAACAAAATAAAGAAAATATAGGAAACAAATATTTTTTTAACTTTTTAATTTCTTTCTTAATTTTTTAAAAGCTCATTTACTTCATCAGAAGAAGAAAAATGTCCCATTTTTTTCCCTTGAAACTATCTAAACTATCTATTTAAGATATCAATGGATACATAACAGAGGTAACATTTTATTTTAAGGATCTGTAAGTCATAACTACAGATATACATAACCATATTTGGTAAATTAAAATTAGGTACATAGAGTTAAAATAAACTTAAACCGGTTATTTATGGTTTAAATTGACTTAAGAGTTAAGTAGGGTGGGCTAAACCAAATGTTAACTTCTTTTTAGCCAAAATGTACATTAACCAAGAAGTTAAACTTAACTAACAACGTTAATTTTACCATAATTAAATTCCCCACTTACGAGTATTACAAAATATCGTTAATTTAACCAGTAGGGCTACTACTAACATTTATGTAAATTTTTACCGATAGTGTTGACTGTGTCAAACCAAAATTATCAATCTGTCATTTTCGTCTAGAATATTTGGCAACACACAACTTACTAATACTTGATTATCTAGGGATATTATTTGTTTTCTGCTCTTCTCTTTTTTTTTGTTTTCTTTCCATACCTTTTTTTAAATAATTTTTCTGTAGCGTTACTATATAAACCAACTCTAAACAACTCGCAATCGGCCATTTCAAGCGCGCGAAACGCACGAATTACAAAACTGTTTTTATAAAAAAAATTGTAGATTATTTATTATTTAATATTTTGGCATCAAAATATTCTTCTTTTATTAGGTTATACATTAAATTAAAAAAAACGCAAGACATATTTTATGAAAGTAGATATAATTTTAATAATTGAAAGGTGTGGACAGGACAAAAAAAAGAATTATCTTGTCTCGTCCACCCCTGTCAATTATTGAAATTATCTCTATTTTTATAAAATATTTCTTGCGATTTTTTTTATTTAATGTATAGCCTAATAATAGAAGAATATATTTGACAATTTTGATGCAAAAATAATATATAATAAATTACCTACAATTTTTTATATGAAAACAGTTTTGTGATTTGTCCCGTCCATCCGCTTGAAATGGCCGTTTAGCCAAAATGTACATTAAGCAAGAAGGTAAACTTAACTAACAACGTTCATTGTACCATAATTAAATTCCCCACTTATTACAAAATATCGTTTTACTAACATTTTTGTTCATTTTCACCGTTAAAAAACGTGTCAAACCAAAATAATCAATCTGTCATTCTCGTCTAGAATATTTGGCAACACGCAACTTACTAATACTTGATTATCTAGGGATATTTTTGTTTTCTGTTGCTTTATCTTTTGTTCCCATACATTTTTTTTAAATAATTATTTCACTGTAGTGTTACTATAGAAACCAACTCTAAACAACTCACAACGTTTATATACTATCTTTGTTACATAGTGCCTTTTGTATTAAAATAAAAAATAATCATAAATTCAGTAAGAAAATAGGCTTTTAACTCAAATGTTATGAAATGACACTGGCCGAACCCAAATATAAAAAAATATTTTTTTATTTTTAGGTACTGATTCACACTGTATTTACAATTAAAAATCAATAAGATAATAGCACTTATCTTATCAACAATACAGTAAACTTGGGGTATCCCCCAGAAATTTTAGTTGTACATATTAATACAAATGCCGGGATCAATTTGCTTATTAACTTATTACTTACTAGTGCAGTTTGGTTTATATAAAAATTCTATCAAGATGATCGACATTCTACTATCAATTATAATAGTTATTATAGCTGCTATAATTTACTATTTTAATATACCTGGGGATCAACCTGCCAAACTTACAGGAGGTGGTCCAGTCTTCCCGACTTACAGGAGTGATCCAAAATATCAGTCGAATACATGTAATGTAAGACCTATTTTACAAGGTTTAAAAAAAAGTGGTGCTCCTAGATTTGATCTCAGGAATTGCGTCCAGGAATGTGGAATTCAAAAGAGATACGTAAATCCTGATTATATTGTAAAGCCCAATTCACTTATAACCGAACTATTTTCCAAGACGACAGAACGTCCAGTTTGGAGCCAGGAAGAGAACCTATTCACCAATAGACACGTTCACGAATTCACCGATTTGGAAGAATCTTCAAAAGAGTTTGAAAGAATCGAAGAGTTACTCAACAAAAGCAACAGAAATTGTTTTGAAGTCACCAGAATTCGCCGTGTGCTCAACAAATATTTGCTGCTCCAGTACGAGTTAAAAAAACGATCACTAACCAATCCAATGGAAAAACTTCTCTTTCACGGCACAAAACAGGAAAACATCGATGTTATTTGCGCAAACAATTTCAATTGGCGACTGTGTGGGACATCCAGAGGGCACATTTTTGGACAGGGTGTTTCTTTCGCTAAGCACTGCACCTATGCGAGCCATTATTCAGACAAAACCTATTCCAAAGTCGTCATATTATCCAAAGTGTTGGTATCCAAATCTTGTGTAGGAGAAAAAAACACGGTGGTTCCCAAAGAACCGTGTGATACTACGACCAAAAGTAATGGAGATGTTTTCGTTAAATATGACGATTTCACTTTTTATCCAAAGTATGTTGTTTATTATGAAGGGGAGGTTGAAAGAAATTATACCAAACCTTCTATTTATTAAATATATGTATTCTTTTACGCAGCTTGTTTTATTCCACTTTGATATCCAGTAAACTATACACGGTGTGCCTGAACGAAGTTTAAGGCCAAAAACTGATTTCAGTTTCTTGTTCGGGACCCTTTCGTGACTTAAAAATGATATTTAACAAAATTCTAGCTGCTCCTCTTTTCGAAATTTTTTAAAAAGTTACCTTTGACAGATTACACATTTATACACCGATTTTTAGAATATTGCAGTATATTGTTAATGAGATTTGGCATAACACGCAAAAAAGATATATACCCAGTGGGTATTACCCACCCATGTTTTTTTAGAAAATTTTATGTTTATCAGGCTACAAAATGGGATTCTTATTAAGACTTTATAAGAAAAATTGATTTTAAATAAAATTAAATAAAATAACATTTTTTGGAGATAAATCTTTTTTGTGCATTATGCTTTTTACTATGTAAAAAAGTGATTTTTGGCTAACCCTGTATAAATCTAATGATGTGCTCAGTATGAAAACAGTATTCTCCAAGTCTCGTTAATAATATACTCCAATATTATAAAAATCGGTGTACAAATGTGTACTCTGTCAAAGGTAGACTTTGAAATAAACAAAAATTTCAAAAAAAATCATAAATTTTCAAAAAATTCGAAAAGAGGAGCAGCTAGGATTTTGGTAAATATCATTTTTAAGTCACCAAAGGGTCCCGAACAAAAAACTTCAGTTTTTGGCGGCATTTTTATGTGACATAAACTTCGTTCAGGCACACCGTGTATAGCATAATTAACCAGTGCTATACTCCTAATTATATTTTTCGAAAAAAAGATAACATAGATGGTGCCACCAATACATAAGATAAAATAGATTTCAGTTGTACTAAAAACATTAGTAATTTACTCTAATATAGATGGAGCTGTCTATATCACGGCGCATTCGCCATTTTTGCAATTCAAAAACATGTTAACAGGTATTCAATAATTTTTTAGACGTTCTGTTATTTTGTATTATAATACAATATAACACTATAGTGCGTCAGCCTGTTTTGCAGCATAAAATGTACAATATTTTATGTTCAGTATGTATATAATTTTAAATAGACAATAAAATAGGTAAATGTTAACTTTTCCAAAATAAAAACTTTTTTTCAGTTTAAAGTGTTAAATTTATTAATATAATAATAAGTGAATTTCATCACTATTAGTGTTTATAGAACTTTTTTAGTTTAGACATTTTTTAAAATAGCTACAATATTGAAATTCGTCTAAAATCGAGTATATTTGATTTAAAATATCTCCAAAATGTTTAGAAAACCATATTTTATTGTATTGTAATAAGTTGTTAAAAAGTATACCGGGCGCCTTGAAAAGACTTTTTTTCGATATTTTTAAAAATGACTACCTAAAAAACTAATAAAGTCTCTCTCTTTTTATCTACTTACTACAACACAGGAAAGTAGTACACTGTAAAGACTTTATCCAGAAAAAAATATTTAAGGTGGATCTTTAAAATTTTGAATAATTAACAATTACTGTAAAATTTACATTTACCTTTTTTTTTGTTTATTTGCAGTTAAATAGAACTTTAAATTCTGGACAAAAATATTGTGTATTTTATTTATTTATTTATTTATTTATTTAATTAATATTCTACATTGTAGAATCTACAGGCGTAGGCCCATTTACAGAATATATTTAGTAAATATATTTAATAAATATTATTTAGAAATACATTTAAAACAAGATTATGCATAATAAAGCAAAAAGAAAAAAGGATAAAACAATAAATTAAAATAGGTAGGTTGAGAAAAAACGCTTTACAGAATAAGCATTAGGTAAATGAAAATAAATCTCTAATATAACGTTGTCTGCCTATAAAACTCTAGGGTTCATAACACGAAATTCTAAAGACTTTTCATATCCTTCCACTTATACTAAAGTCACACCAAGATCTGTAAAGTTGTCAATCTTTTGCAATATGTTAACTCCCAGCTAATATTTAAAATTAATTTTATTTAATTTACGTGTATATGACATAGTGTTGCATTCGCTTACGTTTAAATTTAATTTAATTTTGTAAGCTCCTAGCTAATATTTAAAATTAATTTTATTTAATTTACGTGTATATGACATAGTGTTGCATTTGCTTACGTTTAAATTTAATTTAATTTTGTAAGCACCAGTTGCTTAAATATTCAAGATTGGTTTGTAGAATCTTACAATCTTCAAGAGATTAAATGGGTTATAATAACATTAAATCATCAGCATATAATAAAAAAGTGTTACTGTTAACTTATTACCAATATTATTAATGAAAATAGCAAATAACATGGGTCCCCTTATAGAGCCCTGAGGGACACCAGAAAGTTGTTCCGACAATGCCGACTTATGACCACGTATTTCTACATACTGTTGACGATTTAGAAGGTATGATGTAAACAACAACAACAAGGTTATAATTATATGTGTTTTTTTTTAATTCTCCATCTTGGACCCAGATAGCACAAGAGGTACCCAGGACGTCCATTTCGGGTCCCACATAGGTCCGAACGTCCTAGACCTATATCGGAAGTTTTGAGTACGCCCAGTCTCTTACTTATTTGGGAAAATTATAGCGGAGATACTGGGTACGTCCCAAGGACGTAATTTTTGTTTTTTTTTAGTATTTGACGCATTGTATTTCCAAAGGGTCTAAGTGCCAAGTTGGTTAAATAATATATTATTATATAAAAATAGTTTGTGTCATGCAGAATGACTTAAAAGTATATTCTGTAACAAGTTTGGAATAAAATAATAAATAATAAATCTTTATTAAATAGGAAATCCTAATATACAATCAATAAAAACAATTATAAAAACATTTATAAAAACATTAATATTTCTTTAAATAAATTACACTGTATTTTAACACCCAATCTAATCTAACAATAATTACTTACAAAAAAAAAAATAAACATAATACAATTTTTAATTTAACAAAAATGCACATAAAGCTCTCTTAAAGGTTGCTAAAGTCTCACAATTTTTTATTTCTTGTGGTAACAAGTTGTATTCATTTAGCCCTTTAAAAAATAATGAATTCATTGCGGAATAAGTATTTGTAGTATTAATATAAAAGTTATTGGTTCCTCTTGTGTTATATGCATGAAAGTTGTTTAATACTAAATTTTCATGTAAATAGGGGGCAGCAATATTATTTTTTATTTTATATATAAAAGTAATACAGCTTATCCGTTTGTCACACGAGCCAAAGGCGAGTTTGACGGTTTCAGGAGAGCGGAATATGCAATTTCAAACGTGTTTCAGACATTTCAACGTTTACATGTGCAAAATATTTGTTTTTCATTGATAACTCAATTTTATTTTTGTAACTTAGACCCTTTGGAAATACCACTCTTCAATTCTGTAAAGCTTGTCCAATAGTCCCCAATAAAGCATTTCAGGATGGCCAGAGGATGTCTTACTTAGGACGTTCTGGGGACCGACGATTTGGTAACATCGGATGTCCCTGGAACGTCCTGGGGAAGGTTCAGGACCTGATTCGGACGTACTCGGAACTAAAGTCTGATACAAGATATACTCAGGACGTTTTTAGTACTTCTTTGTGCTATCTGGGGAACACAATTCTCTAAATTCTCTAAATAAAACGAAATGATTTAAAACAATCTAACTTTATTTAGGATTATAATATACATATATACATAAGGTGTAAGCAGATTAAATAGAAATGCGACACATTAGCGAGTACGAAAAAGTAAACGATAAAACTTGCAAAAACCCTCTCGACTTAACTAAAAAAAACACTTACAAAAATCGATTAAAACCTAACAGACTTTCTTTCCTTGCGCGCGCTCACGCTGACCGACGACTCGACAACGTCGGACGAGTCTTCCGACTCGTTCTCCGCCACCAGCGCCTTAAGTCTGGCAACCCTGCGCTCCCTGGCGGCCTGCTTCTCGGCCATGGCGGCCATCTCGTCCTCCAGGCCGCTGAGCCGCTCCCTGGACGCCTTGACGCGCAGCGCCGCGGCGCTGTGCACCTCCTCGGCCACCGGCGCCATCGAAGTCCATTTTTCTAGACTTCCGGCCTCCTCGCTCGCGGCAGAGTTGGCCGCGGCGCGGCGCTTGATGATTATGTCCTCGTCGAGGGTTCTTCGCGAGTTCTCGTTGATGCCCACAGAGTTGAGCATCTTCTCCGAGCGGTCCAGCATGCGGAAGGTCTTGATATTGTTGCTGGTGCTTTCCAGGTCGACGTCGTCGATGATGGATACTTTTTTGTTGGCGCGGATCCTGCGCAACGCGGCGGAAGTCTAGAAGGTGAAAGAAAGTCTTAAAATGTTGATTTAGTGTTGGTAGATGAAGTGGTTGTATTGGTGTTGTTTTGACTGTCTTCATCTTGATTGATAAATTTATCACCTGAAGGCGATTGGAGATCACCAGTCGAAACGTAGTGAAATCAACAAAAAATCAAGATGACGACAGTCCAAAACAACACCAAAGTCTTAAAAGTTTTAACATTTCCACTAGGGTGGAGTAAAATACATGATGGTAACCGTTTAATATGCCTATATTGAATTAAACTGTCTTGGACTATCTTCATCTTTGATTCTTTTATAACACAACGTTTCAATCAACTATCTGTGATCGTTGAAGTGTAGAATGATCAAATTTCAAAATGTAAAAACTATATATATATACATGAAATTTGATCATTCTACACTTGAAAACGATCACAGATAGTTGATTGAAACGTTGTGTTATAAAAGAATCAAAGATGAAGATAGTCCAAGACAGTTTAATTCAAAATCATACTTTATCTACCAACCTCAAATCTAAAATGCCTATATTGGCTGAGCAAAACACTTGATGGTAAACATTTAATATGCCTGTATTGGAAAAAGTGGTGTCCTATTGCCTTAACTTACCAAAAAAAATTATATTGATCAGGTAATGTTTGGAGGTTCCGCCAGCTTTTTATTTTTCAGAAGATAAAATCTGCACTTTAGGTGGCGGACCCTCCAAACATTGTCCGATCAAAATCTTTTTTTTTTGTTAATTGTGATAATAGTTCACCACTTAATACAACAATTAAATTTGCACTGTTAACCAGTGTTATCGACAAAATATAGTATAACAAAGAAAAATCTTGTCTGTACTTGCGAGAGTTTAAAACAGTATGATTATGGAATAAACTACTCTATGTGAAAATTGTACTTGCTTTTTGAGTGTGTTTTTTGTTTAACCATTTGTATTCATTCAATTTTTTATTTTATATAGTGGAAAAATTGAAACTTCATACAAGAGGATGAGGTGGCTTCTCATAATCCACACTATAACGCCTCTCAAGGCGATTAAAACGTTCAAATCGAACTCTTTTTTTGCTTAAAGCAGGCACAGATCGGTTTAGGTTCGGTCCACCGATGTTTATCTGTAAAAATTAGGCTTTATGGATGTCAATTTTTTTTGGGCGACTTTAAAGTAAAATACTAAAGGTTTTTAGTCATTATTGCATTTTTTTATTGTCAAGAAGCACCGTTTTTCGGAAATAATAATAACTTTATTATTATCATTATTAAACAAATATTAGAAATATTTCCCAATACCATAGATGCCAAGTTTAAGAAAAGGTGGAAACTCACCATAAGAAATTAATTAAGTTAGGAATTTCAAGCATCAAGAGGTTTTGTCAGAGAGGCGTGTAGGCTAAAGATTTAACAAAACCAAAGAAGTCACATTTCAATCCCTCCCTTTAGCAGTCGTCAAGAGTATGAAATCGAAATACTGCTTCTTTGTAAAGGCAGATAAAGGTAACAAAGTCGTTGTGTTTGACAAATACAATTATATTGAAAGGGTGGATCACTTGATTAGTAATGGACATTATTTAAAATTATCGAAGAACCCTTTGCCAAGTATGATATCGTATTTGTCAAAATTTTTTAAACTTGTTACTTCCGCTTTGAAGCGCAGGTTACATGTTTCTGGACCAATTGTGCCTATTCTATTGTTTATCCAAGATTCATAAGCCTGGAAAGTCTACGAGGCCAATAGTTTTGGCCATTGGTTCACCAACTTATGAATTAGCTAAATGGTTAACAAATAAATTTAATATCATCGCTGTTAAGCAACCTAGTTTTTCAGTTAAAATCTCAATGGAGTTTTTCAAAAAAGTCAAAAGTATTACACTGCAAGACAGTGAGTTATTAGTTTCATTTGATGTTAGTTCTCTTTTTCCAAGTGTCCTAGTAACACTTACATTGACTTATCTAGAGGATCTACTCAAAGAAAGGATCTATTCAATGCTTAGAACAAAAAACAACAGGAAGGAGTCTTGTCATTCTTTAGCCGTACTAAAATTACGACGGAAGTCGGCCATTTGCAAGCTCCAAATTATGACACATTTGTGATCATAGATAACAAAGCCTTTATATTTGTCAAAATTGAATGTTTTATGTGTTTGTCGGTGTTTTATGTTGTTTTTCTGGTTAAATTAACTTTAAATAAGCTTTTCATTGTTTCTAGACAATATTATATTTGATATATTCTCGTTTAAGTGTAAATATTTAAAGTTTAAGATATAAATATTAGTGTTTAAGGTGTAAAAACAAATTATGGTTAGTTGTGCAGCTTGTGGTTGCTCCTTGAGCACAAAAATTAAAAATATTCATTTACATTTTATAGGTGAGTATTTTGGTTAACGTTTAATTTATTTACTTATTGTATATTTTAAAATAATTAGTTGTAAATATTAAACATAAATCAATGTCAAATAACGTAACCTTAGAACATAACCATAACCTAAGAACGTCACCATCATAGAAAAAACCATAGGCGTATCATATTTTCTGATACTAACCTAATTATTATAAAAATTAAACTTCAATTGTATTTACTACGCCACTGTCAAACGGAAACAACTATCCGCCATATTGAAGCTCCACTTTGGACCCAAGGTCATTTATTAAATGCTCCTTCCTGTTGTTTTTTGTTCTAAGATTCAATGAGAATGTTGCTGTTGTTAGCATCAGCCTGCATGCGGCAAAGTTTCCAGGTCAACGGTTGCTTCTATAAACATCATGAAGGGACTGCTATGGGGAACTCCTTGTCCCCCTTTTTGGCCGATCTTTTCATGAGCCGCTTTGAGAAAGAATTATTTTCGATCAAAACGCTTGCAGCTAAGATGAGTTTGTTTCCAAATGAATAATGGTATTCTCTCTATTAAATTTAACTTTGAATTGGAAAAAGATGGCCAGTTACCATTTTTATATACCCTAGTGATTAGATCTAACAATACTCTAGAGTTTGATATCTACAGAAAACCTACAAGCACTGCACGTTATACCACTGCACACAACATAAGCAGGCTAGTTTTAACTTTCTTGTTCGTAGGTTGATAAACTTTCCACTTAGTAACAGTAGATACAAGAAAGAGCTCAGTTTTATAAAAGACGTTGCTAAAGACAATGGATTTGAACCCACCCTAAAAGATAAGTTGGTAAATAAAATTAAATTTTAGTCTCGACTTTTCAAACAGAGCTAACAGAGCCCATAAAAGTCAAGTTTATGACTATTCCTTCAAACCTCGGTACACCCGAGGTCTGGAAGGGATTTTTCGAAAACTGGACTTCAAAATTGCTTTTAGTTCAAGCAGTAGCAGACCCTTATGGGTAACCCCAAAGATAAGATGCCTAAAGTCGGAGATCTATAAAATTAACTGATAAAAAATATGTTGGAAAACTAAACGATCCATCCAAGTAAGGTTCAAAGAGCACTTAGTCCATGCTAGATTTAGTAGGACAGAGAAATCGAGTGTTGCCAAAACATAATATGTTGATGATGGTCATAGAATAGGATTTGACAATCTTAAAGTTAGGAAACCAAGTCTGCTAGATTGTTACGAAAGTTTATGCATCCATAAAAATATATAATGGTAGATTTAATTTAGCAGTTAGATTTGGTTACACTTCGCTTCTGAAGATGCCAACATCGTTGGCGAAAAGTACTTTAAACACTTTGTGTTTTGTTTTGGTGAATATTTCTAATATTTGTTTAACATATCACCTCTTCAAATAAAAAAAGATACCCATACATAGAAGGATACACAATTGTGCCTCCTATTCTACTATAAGATCTGTTTCTGAGTCAGGAATCATAAGAAAAAAATGCTTTTTTACTGAACTCGCACATCACTTCCGAGTTGACCAATAAAGACCGCGCTGTCCACCTGCTAATATAGGTTTACCTACTTCTATTTCTACTACTACACCGAAAAAAATAATGTAATTGAGTTAACGTTTGCCTAAATGTAATTTTTGAAAATGTTGTTTCATCAAAAAACCTATTGTGTCAAAGCAATAGTCAGAGTTTGTCAAAGTTTATTTGTTCATTTCACAGTTAAAATACTGATTTAACATAAACTAATTTTTTGAATTAAAATGTTTATCCTATTTTGATTTAATAGCTGGAATTGGTTGAATCAAATACTGAAATTTTTAGGATTACCTAAAAAACTATTAAATTAAATTTGTTCATTTAACAAATTGTAAATGTTACTAAAATTTGTTAATTTTGCATTCATAAAATTGCCGTGAAGGGCGCTTCGAACACCCACGCCACGTCATTAGACGGTGTTGGTCACGTGATGTTCTTACATCTCGCCTCAGTTGGCTTACGATAGGAGTATATAAGCTCAGGTAGCCGTTTATTTTAGGTGTGTTCCACAGTGGAACTTCCACTACACCAAATTGCCCGACACTGATAAGACCCCAATATAGGTCGAATCAACTGTCTGTCGGTAGATATTTGAAGTAGGTGGAACACACTCAAAACAAAAACTCTGGCTAGGGAAGGTTCAATTCTTTCCCTTTATATTAATTCCATAATTTTGTTTTGAATACCAAAATTTAAAGAATGTAACCCATTTTATTGGTGTTAAGTGAATATGCTAATAAGGCTGGACATTTCAAGAATGTTTAATTAACCAGATTAGCAGATTAGAACAAATATTCTTATTTTGTTCATTTGACTAATATTTATTGTTCAATTAAACAATACAATTTGACATTTTTAGATGGTTAAGTAAACGTGCAAAAACCATTGCTTGTATTTAAAGTGCATAAAGAGTTTCAACAGCTTATTTTTTTCAGTGTACCTACTCCACTACGTCTGGTAACACAAAAAATCTGTGTGGTGTGTATTCCTCTTACATTTCTTACCTCGTTGTCGACATCGTCGTCGTAGGTGCGACGTCCGATGCGTCCGCCGCGCGAGTCGAACACGTGATCTTCGTTTATGAGCTTCCCGGCGCGCCTCCTAGATGTGCTGAGGTCCTCGTCGGCGAACGCAGCCGCGTGGCGTTCCGCAATGTCGGCGGCCATCGGGGATTCCTTGGCCGGGCTGAGCGGCCTGCCGGAGTACTTCCGGTCCAGACGGTCGATGGCGGACTTGTAGTAGCTCTCGCCGATGTTGTAGTTGGCGTCGTAGACGCGTGTGCGCGGTCTACTCAAAAGGGTTCTGCCTGACATCCTGGAAAGTCTGTACACAAAGATAAAATAAACACCCGGTATATTTAAATTTATTTACATTTAAATTTAAAATTTTACATTCTTCGAAAGACAATTTAATTTAGAACAAAAAATTATTATTGCATTTATGACTACCGAGTAATTCCACGACAAACGATACTAAGGGTGAAAAAATAAATTTATTTATTATGTTATACACACTGTTCAAAATTTTAGCTAATTTTTACCTAAAATATTAGACTATATAGGACCATTGATTTTTTAAGGCAAACTGCTTAAAATGAATTCAGAGGAATATTCCCCTTTTAAATTAGTGAACTCTTTAACTGATATTTTTAAAGAAAATGATACAATTAATTAAGCAAAATTACTTAGGTTTCAAAGATGATGCACCTTAGATCGTAAGGTATATTGCCTGAGAATAAAAGAATAAATTTCCTGTTTCTAAGGCAATTTGCTTAAATTTTTCAGGCAAATTATATATATTTTTAGTGAAAATCCTCTTATTTTTAACGGTAAATTTATCTAATTTTTTAGTGAAATTCTACTAACTTTCTAGTAAAATTCTATTAATTTTCTAGTGAAATTTAAGGGGAACAATAATTGGCGGTGGGGGCATTTAGAAGAGAAGATATTTATAATGTCATTTTTATTCTCACGCATTGCTTTGGTAAAATACTATTTTGGAAATATACTATTGTAAATGTTATATTTTATTGTAAAAAGTTACCGATAACCTAGTAGTGTTTATCCCTATATCGAGCAATGTAAATGAGAAAAGAATGACATTATAAATCACCCTTTTAAGTGTTGATGGGTTAAATAAAAAATACATTTATTTTAGTTAAATTGAAAATGTATATTAATAAATATGTATAAATTAAAAAAAATAAAAGTAACAAAAACGAATTAGGTTAATTTAATAATACCTACCTAATTTTTTATTTTAATAATACTTAGGTATAGGCATACCTACTTTATAAGTTTAATAATGTTTCTTTTTGGCATAGGAATTTTCTTCCAAGTTAGGACTCCTTTATCTTTAGGTCCTAGGCGAATTAACAACGGCGGTTCCGGTACTACAGAGTTGGGGTTATTTAAAAATAAATTGGGGTCAATGGGAAATTCCATTTAGTTTGGATTACTTAGCACTACAAAATGTTCACTTATAGCACAATAATTGTTAACTACGTAATTATATTAATAGCACATAACGCGGTCTTTACGTTTTCGTTGATTTTGGCATTATGGTGGATATTTATCGTAAAACGTCGGTATTAGCGATCGTAGCCGATTGCAAGTAAGTCACTAATATTTAAAGGAATTTACCTAAATTAGTTCAATAATTTGCCTTAATAATTTAGAAGAATTACCTAAATTAAAAACAAAATTGTCGTACCTAAAAGTAATTGAGATTTTGACTAAATATTTTGGTAATCTGCCTATCTTTTTAAATTTGACAAGTTTATTAAGTAAAGTATGAATATTTATCTACAAGTTAGTCAATACACCATAGAACAAAGGCATTAGTTTCTGCCTAATAAAGGAGAAGGTAAATTGCTTTACTCGTTTAAGCATATTACCTTATTTTTCCTTAACTAATTCTGATTAGGTATTTCAAAAGGCTTGATTTTGAACAGTGCACTCACAGGAAAAATAATCGATCCACACAAATTTTCGATGAATTTTAATTGCAAATAACTTTTTTATTAGATGTCGGATTTAAACGAATAATAAAGAATATTATAGATAAATTAATGGACAATCGGTCACATTTTAAAAAATTACTAAAAAATAGACGTACGTTTATAATATACCTACAGGTTTAAACAAAAATATGTTTTTTACCTTAAGTTTAAGACACTCTGTAGAGTGGTAAAACCGTATATTGTTCTAAATTAAGTTTTATTTATCAAGTCACATCTATTCTTAACAGTTTTGTTTTTCGTTCACCTCGATATATTTATTTTTGTGGAAAATATGGATTTTTTTTAAAAATATTAACACATTAATTTACAAAAAAAAATTTGATAGCTTTTGAAAGCTGTATCACATGTCCAAGTATGGGATGATTTAACAAAACTGTCACTGTCATCCTCCGTAAGCTATGGATGGACCATAGCAACCTTAGTTCTTCATACAGGAAAAATATTGGAAATTGCAATATTTTTAAAAAAAATCCATATTTTCCACAAAAATAAATATATCAAGGTGAGCTAAAAACTAAACTGTTAAAAATAGATGTGACTTGATAATTAAAACTTAATTTAGAACAATATACGGTTTAGCCACTCTACAGAGTGTCTTAAACTTATGGTAAAAAACATCTTTTTGTTTAAACCTGTATATTATAAACGTACGTGTGTTTTTTAGTAATTTTTAAAATGTAGCGATTTTCCATTAATGTATCTACAATATTCTTTAATATTTGTTTAAATCCGAAATTAAATAAAAAAGTTATTTGCGATTGAAATTCATCGAAAATTTGTGTGGATCGATTATTTTGCCTGTGAGTGTATATTATATTTATATGTTCTTTTCGCATTAAATCTGATGAATTTTAAAAGAAAACATTCGAAATTATGTGCGACAAAAAAATTAGAAGAAACACGTAATTTTTAAGTTAATTAGACTTAAAAATCTGTGAACTGGCTGAATAAAAAAAAAGGCTTTGTTATCTATGGGCTGAATGACCATTGTGCCTCTAACTATTGGAAATACGAAAAAAAAACTGTCAAACTGTCTAACGTTTTGCCACGTTGTGAACCCAAAAAAAAACGGAAAAATTGGGAAATTTTCAGAAAAATTGACTTTTGCATTTTTCATTTTATTCAAAGGCCTTTGAATAAAATGAAAAATGCAAAAGTCTATTTTTCTGAAAATTTACCAATTTTTCCGTTTTTTTTTACCCGTGTAATTCGAAAAAATGCAAAAGTCAATTTTTAGGAAAATTTATAAATTTTTACGAATAATATCCGTACACTGATATCGAGAAAAAATGTCCTATGCTGAATCTTAATATTATAATATAATATATAGTATAGTATATAATATAATAATTATTCCTTTGATTATTAATTTTGTAACTTAACTTGATAAATCAGTTATTATTTTGTAATTCAATATTTTCAATGGACTCCTTTTTGTAAAAATTACCCAACCGAGAGTATATTTAACGTTTACCTACGTTTATTTTCTTACATTAATTTAATGTTTAGTTTTATTTTTATTTTCTATAAGGATATTTTTTTAATAATTAAAATAAAGTTAAGTTGTTAAATGCTATTTGTTTAAATGTGAATTTCTATAAAAAAAATTCAATTTATCCCAAAAAAGCCAATTTTTACCAAACCTTAGTTGTGATTAAAGGTTATTTATAGTAGTACTGGTGGATTGCGTCGAAGCCCCGAAAAAATTGATAATTATCACGTTTTAAGTGTGTTTCTTGTTACTTTGACACTGTAACACCCGAAACGAAAAATCAGGTAATTGTTTTATAATTATACCTTGCAGATTGATTAGTGTAATAATATTTAGTAAAAGTAAGGTTATGGTGGTAATGATTTAACAACCGAAACGTTTCTGGTGTAACAACTTTTTTCATATGTCGATATATGTGCGTGTATTGCTTGAAGAATTATTTTTAAGGCTCTTTCGACGGCCCACTAGCGCGGCCATCGGAAAAGCAAATGCAAATGGCAACGGACCTAGCAAAATACCAAATATTACGATTTTCGTCAATAATTATGTTTCTACCGATTTTTGGCAATAATATCGATTTTACTCGTTTTGCCGATTTATCAATCGTACCCGAAGCTGCTTAAGTTATGTTAAAGAAGAATTCATTAAATTTATGTTTATTTGTTACCTACTCATTTTGTACTACTTAGAGACTAATAAAACACCGATTTTGTCCATATAAAGTGTTTAATTTTTGTACTTGTAACACCCGAAACAGAATCCTGGTAACACCCGAAAAAAATTAAATTTTATAAAAAAAAATAGTAAAACGTTATTTGTGACAGTGATTATGTGGTAGATGGTTAGTAAATATTATACTTTTGGAGTTAACCCGTTACCCTATATGCTAAACTGTACTAATTTTACAATTTAAATACTTTGTTGAACAAATGTAACACCCGAAACGATGGATTGACCATAACCTAAACTTAAAAATAAACAATTAATAAGCACTTAAACTTTCTGATTGAAGTTGATAGTATATTTCTATGACAAATACAAATGCATCCCTTGAAAATGAACTAACAGCAGTTTTTCACAGTGAAAGTAAAAAAATGTTTTATGGGCTTTTCTAGTTTACTGCCGGCGAAAGTAAAAGGTCAGTACAATGTTCATATAAACTTTTGTAATTTTGTATTGAGGTAATAAAATAATTTTCACATTTAAACTAAATTAAAATTAACTTCATCCCGTGATGTATTTAAAATGTTTCGAATACTTGTCTTTTTTCATTTATCCTATAATATATGTATACATATATATATATAAAAAATATGTAAGAATAAGAAATTGGTTTATATTTATGACACGGTAATTTTTTAAAAAATTTTATTAAATTTACTGTTTAATTTATCGCTTTTATTAAAAATGGCGAATGCTCCGGTGTTAAAAATATTTTTTATGAGAATTTGGTGTAACGAAAAGTGTTAGTTAAATTATAGACATAGACTAGGTTTAACCATTGGACAAAATATTTACCAAAATTATCTAATTCTTATTTTTGACACAACGCATGCACTCTCTTCAAAATCTTACCCAAACTGAGTAGAAATGAGGTTTACATGCATATTTATCTGGTTGTATTGCATTTCTTTTTAAAAATAAAAGTGAATAATAGCATTTATATTGCCACCTATTTATAACCGAGTGAAAATAAAATGATTTCATTAACAGATATGAACGAATTTCAGCCAAATATAACATTATTTGTCACCTATGTTTACAACGTAAATTAAGAAATCATTCTGTTTGTGCCGTTATTGTTTTTTTGGACATTAATGTGGTGGCCATTAAAACGCCAGCCAGCGTAATTGTGTGTGCATTTGAAATAAATGAAGACTAAAAATAGATGCATGTATGAACTAAATAAATCATAAATACTAACTGGGACATTCCAAAGTTAAGTAGTGTTCGTGACTTGAAATTATGTCAAGCAGTAGTAGTAGTAATTTTAAATTTTCGGTGATAATGTAAATTGGCAAACTAAAGGACATAAAACAAAATGTAAATTAAAAATAGGCTAGTCTTTTGTAGGTACGCATAATATTTAATTTAATTATGTAATCCAAATAAATTGTCTTCGAAATCTTGGCTACCACAAATCAAAATCTATTAGTATCGATACAAAATAGGCAATCAAAAATTTGATAGGTATAAGTTCATAAGTAAGTGGACATACGATGGTTAAAATTAGAAATACTAATTAAGATGTGGCGGTAGGTAATAAGCTTTACACAATAGTCCTATTTCTGGCCACACTATTTAGTACAATAGGTCAAGATGTATTAGGTACATAACAACCGGAAAATCCTTTTAAATTAAACGTGTATAACTATGTACATTTAAACAGCAACTAAGGTTAAGTTTAATAATTGTATACGATGTTCCATAATATTTATTCTAAATTAATTAAATGTCAAAAACATTTCCAAAATTAAAAAACATAAATTCGTTTTTTAAAACTTTAAAATATATATCTGGAACTTACAAATATATTTATATGGTTCTAATATCACTTTTATATATGGAATGACATTTATTCCGTAAAGTGTTACAGAATGAAATATTCTATCATCGCACTCAGAAAAATGTACATGCACTGATAATAAAACTAATTTTGTAAGCGATTAATAAAATAATATTAATTAACTTAAATTTAAAATTGTAATGGCTATAAAAAATGTACCACCTAAGGTACCTTTTTCATTAAATTTTCAGTGTCTTATTGGGACAAAAACCTACGATTTGTAAAAGTATTGAGATTATTTTTTATTACAGAATAAACTTTTTTTACTGTTAATAAAATTTTCATTTACTATAATGAAGCAGCAATGTTGAGCTTTTATAAAAAAAGTGTTCATCCAACAAAGTAATAGTTGTTATCATATTGTCATGGCAATAAGAAATATGGTTATATTAAATCTTTGTGGAACTTAAAATGTTTTTCTTAAATCTATAGTTGTGTGGGAATTGCGCTTACATAAAGTAATGCGCAGTTGTTATAGTAAAATTTGTTCATTTTACTATGGCATATTAGTCTTTTTTAAATTACTATAGTTGTAATTCAAATTTATTTTATTTCAGTTAGAAAATCTTTGTTAATAGCTTACGTAAAGAACAATAACAAACATATTTTATTGCTATAAAAAGACTTTTTTAATATATACTATTGTTTTGCAATGATAACAAAATTTTTGTTATTTCCCTTAAAAAGAGGGGGAAAGGGCCAGCGCTCTCCTTGGTGAACATAACTTTATAATCCACAGTCTGTGTTATAATCTTATTGATTTCACTTGTGCGAGTGAGGTGTGGTAAAATATAGCATGATAAAAATATCAAAAATATCACTAAAAATTATATTTCGACGTTTTATAAAAGAAATATTTAAGGTCTATTCTATAAACGAAGCAGACTTGTTTAAAAAGTGAGTTCATATTTTTTTTTATTTTGTACATCATATAATATAAGTTAATTTTTTTGTTATAATAAATAATTTATTTTAATGCCTTGCATTTATTTAAAAAAACTAACCAACACCCAACTGTAGGTTGAAAATTTGACCATTGTTACAATGAAAATAGTTTATTGAATTAACAATTAATTTGTTGTTAAATTTACATAAATTTTATTGATATTATAAAAAAATCTTGGTGGGATTTGTAAAATTTACAAAATTTCTATGAATAATACCATTAGGGTTTCATTAATACTACAAAACGTTTTTGTAAACGGTATAGAACTGTTTTTTGGACAAATAATAATAACTATATTTATCAATGCGTTTCTGCATCTGGAAGAGTTTTATTTTTATAAACATAACTTAAATTTACTTAATAATTAATGCAAATGCTGAAAGCAGCGTTTGTAGATAAATAATTTTTATAAAAATGATCTTTTTGCCGTAACAAAAGCCATTGTTGGACGAATAGGAAACTTTACTTTATTAAGACAAAATACTTTTTTTGTTACATTTATTAAAAAATTTTCTGAGCGCGGATGACATAATAAACACTGGTGGCGACATCTCTGTTTTTAATATCTAACAAATTTTAGACCGATCCAAAATTGTGTGTTACAGCAAGACAAGGCTGTTAAAGAACAATATTTAAGTAGTATGGAGTAAGTAGCCAGCCAATAGTCCCGATTTAAACCCAATTGAACATCTTTGGAGCATTATGAAAAGACCAAATACCCTTAAAGAGCTTGCTATAATGGTACAAGAATGGAAAAACATTAATCAAAATATAATAGACCAGCTAATAGAGTCGATGTCTAGAAAATGTGCTGAGGGTTTAGCTACCCATTGTTAAATTTTCTTAAAATAAAAAAGTTCAAAATTTGTTTGTTATTTTTCTCTAAAATTAAGTGACTTTTAGTATTTTTGTATTTCAAAATTGAAAAATAATAAAAGCTATTTTTAAATAATACGGCATAATTATCAATTTATCAATTTCTTTTATTGGCAGGTTTGGCAGAACATGAGCCAGATTTTATAACGCGTGGGTAAATAACCTGCTGAAATATTGCATTTACTGTTTTTCCTACATAAAGCATACATACGAATATTTCCTAATATTTACCATTTTATAAATAAGTTTTTTCACTTCCACCTTTAAAATGGGCGTTTTGTTTCCATGTTTCCATGACACTAAGTGATTTTTAAATACACATTGACAAGTTGGGGCTTTATGGCGCTTTAGTCACGGGCTGAAGTTAGTTTTAAGTTAGTTGACAGTTGTCAAATGTCATACAATCGTTAAAATAAAGTGACTTTCTTCTAAAATAAAACTAAATGTGGAAAATTATTTTATTATCTCAATACAAAAGTATTAAATAGTTTCTTGACGCCAATATTTCAAAAGGATATATGAACGTTTGTACTAAATAATAAAAATAAACTAAATAATAAAAATAAAGCGTTAAAAATTTTGCGTGCAGTGCCCATAAAACATTCTCTTCTCTTTTACTGTGAAAAACTGCTTCTATATCGATTGTTAGTCTATTTTCAAGGGATAAATTTTGATTTACACAGAAAATGTTAACGCCGGTAGATTCAGAATAAAAAATTCCAATAAATACATCTGTCATTTTTTGTACATTTAACATAACATACTTTGTGATAATATTTTGTAATTATAGTAATACAAAACTCAAAGGATAAAATGTTTTCTCGATTTTTATGTAAGAATGTCATATTCTCGCACGCAAAATCGTTGAAGAATGAAGCTCATTCTTAAACGATTTTTGGTAACATTTAGTTTTTAAGTATTGGTACCCCCAAAATGTCAAACTGTTTAATAACCTCAAATTCATTACTTTTAGGAATATTTATAATAGCTTTGTTTGTTATCCTGCACTAGTGCAACCTGAACTACACTTTTATTGAAAATGAAGCCTTTATTATTGTTTTGTTATATTATTGTTTATGTGAAAAAGTGCAGTTCAGTTGTACTTGTGCAGGATAACAAATATTGACAAATAAATTTATTTAATTAATGAGCCAAACAGGTCAATCAAACTATATATTATTGGAAATATTATATACCCACAGTACACAAAACACAAAACTTCTATAAATTAATCACTAGCACAATTGTTATAAACTTTTATTGTAATGTTCAGTGTTGCTTGTAAAACCTCCTGTGACATTTTTCACTGCTAAAAGTAAACACAATTGTTCAAAAATATCAGAAAACACTAAAAAATAATACAATACTTACACAAAACCTTATTATCCAGTTGACAAATACAGACAGATTATTAATAAATAGTAAATAAACATAAATCTACCTGTCCATGCAACTGTCATTTTGTGTTGCCAACTGACATTTTGCGAGAAAAATCCCCCAACTAACAACGACCACAAAACATTTAAAAAAACCTAAATAAAAGTTAAAATCGAGAAAATAGTATAAATCACACGTTGCAGAAGGCTATTCTCGCACTCATTCGTTTGTCCACTCGCTCCTTCGTCGCTCGAGGCCAAATTTCGAATTCGTGCGAGAATATGTGGCCTTCTGCAACTTGTACTTTAATATACTATTCTTAATATAATTATATTTTGAAGTTATTTTAATATTTTAAAGTATCAATAGTTGTTAAGTTAAATTAAAATGTTAATAATGAAAATTAAGTCAAAATTTTTTATTGGGATGGTTTCTTTATTTTCGTATAGATGTCGCCTTATACAAATATTTAATTTAAATTATGTTTTAAATAATATTAAATATTTGTCCTAGAAAAAGTATAGGCTAAATTAAATTCGTGACTAAAATGTCGTTTATCAAACTTGATACATAATATACTACTTTGTCCAAAATCCATAAAATACTCAATATTTTTATAACCCCAAAAAGTAATCGTTAATTTTTAACTATTCAAATACTTTTATGTATCTAAAATCGTATTTTATTATGCCATTAAATCTGAACTTGCTATATTTATTTTGCGTTGCTTAACCTCTGCTTGAAATACATTTCGTAAAGCCTCAAAAAATAAACAATAAATACGTTAAATAATCTGAAGAAATTCAGTTATTCAATTTTTATTAACAAAATACATTTTTATGGGCAAAATTCATTGCTGCAAGCCTCTGCGCCAAAAAAGTCTGCCCAAAAAGGCTGACATCTGAAAATTAAAAAATTCCTCAAAAAAAAAATATAAAAAGTAAATTCTAAAATAAAAGCATAACTGTATAAACAATCCGCAAGATGACCTTTGATTCGCTGAAATACTTGCGTTTAAAAGAACAAAATTAAAAAAACACGACGATGAAGTGTAAAGATAGACGCTCTAAAAACTATTCTTAGCGATAAACGTGGCCCGGGTTCCACCAATTCCAGTCGAAGAATAGATTTAGGTAAAAAAAATTCGGAAAATAATTTTTTCGATTTGCGACGCGTCACCAATGCGGCACTATGCTCGGAATTCCAAAAGAAAAAATAACAATGTGGGAAGGAAATATCTGAACCGAGCCAGAAGTTTATTTATAAAGCATTTCCTTATAACTTGGACATGATAACATTAAGGCAATTATTATTTTCTTGCACTTACCCAATTTGTTCGAGATTTGACGATTAATCAAAAAATTTAATTTCAATTTGACCACACACACAAAAGGACGGCGGGCGTCGAAGTGAGACGTCGGCAGCCGGTTTCTCCCACCAAATAGTTTTTTACTACGCTCTCCCACTCATTTATATTTTTATAATTTCATGTTTTTCCATTCTTTCTCTTCGAGAGAATTGTATGATTTTTATTATTTCGGAAGGAAAAATAAAAAATATTTCTATGTAGACTGTTATATATATAGTATAAATATTGTTTTAAATTTGTTTACAATTCGACACTTAATATTATTTACTTTATATACCTACGCCCTTGTTTTAAAGATTTTAATTTTTTCTTATAAATATATAAAAAGGATAGTTTGTTTGTTTAAACTTTATTTACCTTTACTTAAAATTAAGAATATTTGAATTTTTAATATTAGTTTTATAAAAACATGCAAAAAAGTATAGTAATTGGACACATGGACCATAGTTATTGGACCTACAATTTTTATATAATCGTAACAACTTTACATAAAATAACATAAATTTTTTAATATTTTTTAAAGATAAAGTGCTGTTTTAGGTAATCTTTTTTATTTCGTTTTTCTAAATATCATATCATTCATATATTTCTTTCTACTAATTCCTTGGTCTGACTTCTGAAATAGTTTGTTGCAAATATCATTAAGTGTGGTATCTCTAGTTTGTGAAGCATTTATAATGTTTAGGCCGGAACAGGATGATTTATGTATATCTAATATTTTTTCGGGTGGTAGGTATGTTAAAAGTATTTTCCGAATTTATTAATTTTGTTGCCTTTAGTTTTAGAAATCACTACATTACTTACTCTAAAAATGAATTAGTCAAAAATGTCATAGCGAAAAAGCAGCCACTAATAATTGTCTTCAAACTCAATTTGTATTCAGGACATTTAGCAGTCAATTCTTATAAAATATTATTCCCTGAATCCGAAAATGTCGTCAAGTTATAAAAGTAGAACAGATTTTGAAATATAATCAATTTTACATATAATGTGGAATTGACTATATCTCAAAAACTGCTTAACTTTTATAGTTTTTGAAGGTCTTTTCGGATTCAGGGGACAATTTTACACAAGAATTGGCTGGTAAATGTCCGGGATATAAAGTATGATATTGGACATATGTCCAATAATAGAAACTTACATTTTTTACCAACCTGTAATTGGACACTGTTTGTTATCAGAATTAAAATTAAAAAGCATTAAAGTGAAAATGTTTAAACCATAAGGAACACATTTATACCACATACGGATCTGTACACTTTTTAGAAATATTTTTATTGTCCCACTGGGAAAAATAATATTTCTACAATGTTACTGAACGTTACATTTGTTGTTGTTATGTCCGGCTCAGGAACATTACATTTACAAATAAAATGTTGCTTAATGTTGTTAATGTAAGGTTTCTGCAACATTACATTTGTTAGGTGTAATGTTACAAAAATCTTTGTGGCAATGTTGCAGGAACATTGCAACAAAGCCTTATGAAATTTCAGGAACATTACATTTACAAATTAAATGTTGCTTAAATGTATTAATTGCAATGTTACTAAATGTTATTTTTGTTAATGTAAGGTTCCTGCCACATTACAGGAAGATTGCAATTAAATTAATATGAAATATTATAATAATAATTAATTATAAATATTTATCCGTAAGCTAGAGGCCTATAATCCGGATATATATATATATATAAAAATAGGTTTTCTACTTTACCCCAGAAGGCAACCAATATTACAAAGACTAAAATGCCGAGGAGCTCGAAGCGCATTTTCCGAATGGTACCATACGTATGGTACATTTACTAATGCACCATACCCACCAACACTGACAGAGACAGACTGTTTCGACCTGTTGTGTCTCATCAGCCTAGACCTAGGTTTGGTCTAGGCTCATCAGTGTCAGGCAGTCGGTGACGGGAGACACGCATCAAGCTCGGCTTTCTTCACTTATAAAGATACCCTTGTGGAAATTTTTTCTCTGAGAAAGTCTTACTTTCTCTGAAAAAGTCTGAATAATACTTATTAAGTCGGAAAAAGTCATAATAAGACTTATTAAGTCGGAAAAAGTCTGAATAAGTCTTATTAAGTCAGACTAATAGCAAGATTTGGGAGTCTTCTGGAAGAGTTAATAAGACTTTTTAAGACTTAATAAGACTTTTAGTAGAGAAATGGTAGGTACCTACGGAGATAAAAATAAATATCCGAAATAATTCATAGAGGTTGTATTTGGTTATCGTAAAATAAAACACATAGAAAAGTATTTATTAACATTTTTGCTGTTGTTATAAGCCAAGTTTATTGCATAATTACCTATATAATAACATAGGTAAGATGTAATAATTAGGTATAACAATTATAATTTTATACATACGATGCGCTTGACATGCATGCTTCCACAATAGAAAAAGGGTTTGCCACTGTACGTTTTATTTTAATAGTTTCTTTTGATACACGCAAATATTTACCTATCTAAACATTGTCACAAACAATAGACGTAAGACGTAATATCGAGAGACCAGCTTAGCTAGCTGACCAATTAGAGCACAGCTGACCTGTCAGTGGGACACAGTGTTGCCGTTTGCAAGTATTTTACTCGAAAATCGGGTATTTTCATAATATTTGCGGGTGATTTGCAAATTTCTATCAAAATAATAACAAAAGAAATTTTCAGTAAATAATATTGTATATTTACTAAATATGCACAATTATTTTATTCTATCTTGTTACATTTTTATTATTATTTTAGTATTTTGTAATTTATGGTCAGGAACTTTTATGGCAACACTGTACGTAAACACGAAGATCAACCATGATACAAAGATGAATGAAACACGAATATCAACCATATTTGTCTTATAAGTCTATCGAAAATATCATGTCTATAGACTTGATATTAACTCCTTTTTCTATGTTGGAAACAATGAAAGCATGTTAAGCGCATCGTATGTATAAAATTATAATTGTTATAATTATTACATCTTACGGTAATATTCTTACCTATGTTAGTATATAGGTAATTATGCAATAAACTTGGCTTATAACAACAGCAAAAATGTTAATAAATACTTGTCTATGTGTTTTATTTTACGATAACCAAATACTTACAATCTCTATGAATTATTTCGGATATTTATTTTTATCGCCATAGGAACCTACCATTTCTCTACTAAAAGTCTTATTAAGTCTTAAAAAGTCTTATTAACTCTTCCAGAAGACTCCCAAATCTTGCTATTAGTCTGACTTAATAAGACTTATTCAGACTTTTTCCGACTTAATAAGTCTTATTCTGACTTTTTCCGACTTAATAAGTATTATTCAGACTTTTTCAGAGAAAGTAAGACTTTCTCAGAGAAAAAATTTCCACAAGGGTATAAATGACCAGGACAACGGCGAGATGCATCGGCAAGTCAGTCTGCAAACAACATGGCAAAAATTATCTTAATGCAATATTTCGTATAAAACATTGTCCAAAACTTATCAATGTAATATTATAATTGCAATGTTCCAAAAATCTTGCAAATTAAATGTTTATATTGTTTATAAAAAGTAACATTGCAAAAATCATCTTAATGTAATATTTCGGATAAAACATTGCCCAAAACTTATCAATGTAATATTATAATTGCAATGTTTCAAAAATATTCCCAAACATTCCAAAATAAATGTTTCTATTGTATATTTAAAGTAAAGTTGCAAACATTTTTCATTTGAAAGTTGTGTTAATATTTCAATTGAAACATTGAAAGAAAGTTATGTCTGCAATATTATAATTGTAATGTTTAAAAACTTGTATGCAATATTTTATGCTATATGTTACAAATATAACATTATAAAAACTTTACATGTGAATCTTTAAATAATGTTTCAAATTTAAGGTTGTTGGAAATTATTATATGCAATATTTCAAATGTAACTTTTCATTTATGTTAATTCAAGTAGCACAGGAAATATTTTATTTGTAAAGTCGGCGAACATTGCAGCAATATTTTGTAAGGTTTCTTTCCCAGTGGGGTAATTTAAACACAGCCCTGCGTCATCTAATGTTTTGACTTTAAGGTAACTATTTATAGAACTTTAGTTTTTACAGTATTTAAAAAACTGAAAAAAATAAAATTAAAATTGACGATTTTTTATATTTTATATTTTCTATAATTTATATAATTTATATAATTTTTAAAATACGCTTAATTTTTTTTTAATCGGAAACTAATTTTGTTCATGTCAAATATTCAAAGATTTAAATTTCGCGACGACCGATATCTCGGTTTTCTAAGCCTACTAAATATAAAAATTAACCAAAGTTAATATTGCCAAAGTACAGTGCTTTGAATTCTCTTATGTATGTTCTGCGTTGCCATAAAAAACGAGAAATATTAGTTTAGGCTAGATATCATTCAAGATCAAAAAATTGAATAATTCGAAAGATTTCTTTTGGATCAAGTATTTTTAAAATTTTGTTTTTGGACTTTGGATTCTCGGCCACGCTCTTTCCCTTCACGTAAAATTTGTATTTAAAAATGTTTTTTACTCACTTTTTGATCAAAAAGAAAATTTGATTTTTTTGAAAAACAAAATAATTTTTTTTTGATTTTTTTTAAGACACGCGCAGCGAAAATTTGTTTTTTTTGTGAATAATTTTTTGATTAAAAAGGATTTTTAATTTATGTTTTTTTGTGTATAGTGTAAGCTTTATACAATTTTTTGTTTTTTTTTAATTGTGAAATTTTTGTTTTTTTTTCTTTAAATTGCAAGTATTTTTTGATTTAAATGAAAAATTATTTTTTTTAATATTTTTCTTTAAATTTTTTAGAGAAATGTTTTTTTAATTGTGCATCATGTAAAGGAAAATGAGACGCCATGATTAATATTTTCAACATTTTATCCAAGAATAGAGTTCAACAAGTACAAAATGAATAATAGCCAATAAGCATGCAGAATAGTTTTATTTAAAAATAATTTAAATAATGGTATATACATAAATGAATGAATATATTTCAAATTAAAATTGTTATGTCATAATTAATAACATAAGGCACCATCCTACGTTTTATTTAATGAATTCCTTCTTGAGAAACATAAAACAGACGCCGTTCCCGCTATCCTGATGCCCACCCAGCAGGACGACGTTCAAACTCGGCATCTTGCAGGAATCGTTCAGCTTCTTCGTCCAGTTATCGATCACCCTGAACGTCTCGCTCCTGCTTATATCGCACAAATCGCCGTCCGAAACCCGCACATGCCCGATGTTCACGTTGTGCTTCCCCGCGTTCCTGCAAAGATCCTCGACCACGCCGTCGTTGGTGTGCGCGGACGCGAACGTAATCTGCCCGTCGCCCCGCCCCTCCGCGTTCTTGTCCACGTAGAACCTGTACTTGGCGGCCAGCTCGTCCACGCCCGCCACGTGGACCGTGCTGTCCATCTTGGCGCACTGCCGCAGCATGCTGGTCGCGTACTGGCTGGTCGCCATGTCCGGGTAGGCGCGCACGTCGTTCCCCCCTCCCATGACCGCGTCCCCGTAGAATACGCTCTTTTTCAGCTTCAGCTGCGTCAGCTTCATGCACGCCAGGCTGTCTTCCGTCGAGCAGTGGCCTTTCTTGCTCTCCTGGATTCTTTCGCGCAGAAACTCTCTGGTGAGCGTTTGCAGCTTCGTTTTTCTTGTACGGTCGCCCGTCAAGTTAAATATTACACTGAAAAGATTGTTGAAAAAAATCTAGAGACATCTACGAAGTTTCAGTAAGATTGTGTGATTCAAAACACACAAAAAATACAGCTCAAATAAACTATAGCGCATAGTATCTACAGTAAATTACGGACACTGAAGTGATAAGTGACAGCATACCTGGCGGACTAACCACCTGCCAATTGCAAGCACCCTAAGTGAAGAACAAACGAGACTAACCAAGAGTGGAAAGGGCCATAATCTGCAAAAACCGATAAGCAAATTTGCAACAAAAACCACTACAAAACTTAAGGGCGGTTTTTCCCGCGTATACAGGAAAAAAATACAAAAAACATTAGTAGACTTGGTACCAAGACAAGAGTAACAAAACAAGGCGTTCCTATTTCGTATAGCGTTCATTTACTGAAATAGCACTAAAAATACATTGAATGAATAGAGGCAATAAATTAAGGACAGAAAGTCAATACACCTGTATTGTCAATTTAGAAAATTTAATTATTCTTTTGAAAATTTAAGTTTTATTGAAAACAATTATTTTTTTGTGAAAAATATTAATTTTAGGAAAAAATAAGAATTAAAAAAAAATCTTTTTTGTTTAATTTTATTGTAAAAAGTGTTTTTCTCGTTCTGAAAAGCAATTTTATTCGAATTCTAGGTATTATATCAAGTAGTGTGACCCATTTGTTTGCGACTCACCCCTGTAAAATCTTTATTTATTGTGCATTTTTAACCGGATTTGTTTTAAAATGTTGATCTTGGAGAAAAAAATACCATATTAGTACAAAATTCAAGGCCTACTATGTCAGTTTTTAAGAGTAAATTTTTAAGGATTCATATTAGCGATTTTTTATACAAAATCTAAGCACGGCACTGGATTCACATCCCCTCAATACTACCCTATATTAAATTTTATTGAAACATTAAAAAAAAATGCACAAAAATAACTACAAAAATTTATTTTGAAAAAAATATTGAAATAAAATTAAACATGGTACTATTACTATACGTTTTTTCATGGATAACTTGACAAAATAAATTTTTGTAGTTATAATTGTGCATTTTTTTTTCTCTTAAAATTTTTTATAGGGTCGTTTTGAGGGGTGGTGCTTAGATTTTATTTAAAAAAATCGCTGATATGACTTCTTAAAAATTTACTCTTAAAAACTGACATAGTGGGCGTTGTGTTTTGTACAATTATAGCGTTTTTTCAAAATACAGTTTATCAAGATCTACAGTTTAAAACAAATCCGGTTAAAATCGCACAATAAATAAAGATTTTACAGGGGTGTCGCAAACAAATGGGTCACACTGTATATTAATTTTATGATATAAAATAAGAATAAAAAAAAACTTTCCCATAACTTTTTTCTTCAAATTTATTGTAAAAAGTGTTTTTTTCGTTCTGAAAAGCAATTTTATTGGAATTCTATTTATTATAACAAGTCAATTTAAAAAATTTAATTATTTTTATGGAAAATTTATACAAAATTTAATTATCTTTATGGAAATTTTAGTTTTATTTGCAAAAAATCATTTTTTTTGTGATAAATATTAATTTTATGGCATAGAATAAAAATTTTATTCAATTTTATTTAAAAAAATGCAAAATGCAATACTGATGACAATTAATGGATTACGCACAGTGGGATAAAATAATTTGTGTTTATCAGTTTACTGTATTTTCAGGTTAGTAAAACAACGACTGGCTAAATATGGTTGAATCTTCTTTGAAGTCAGCTGCATATTATGAACAACCCGACGTGTAATACTTCGAACGTTTTACGTTTTAACGTTTTCACAGAGTGAGGCGAATAATTTGTGAATAGCTGTTTCCTATTTTTCCAGCCTAATGAAACAACGACTGGCTGAATCTTCTATGAAGTCAGTACTGACAAGGACCTACGCAGCGAACTGAATTAGCGATTGACGACAAAGTTTTCCTTCAAAAGAAATTTTTGAAGTGCACTCGATAGAAAACCTAAGCACCCAACAAAGAATACACAAACAATCTTACTGAAACGAATTTCCTGCAAATCTTACCTTGTATCGATTACGTATGGATGCATCATTTTTAAGGCGTGAAAATCGTTGCTCAACGATTGCCCAACGATTATTGCGTCTTTGGGCAAAAGTCTTCTCAAATCTTGCTGAACGTCCGCCAGTTTTTTCGTCACGTTCTTCATCATTTTGGCGTTGATGCCGGAGTACCTGGCAAACAAATTGGAGTAAGGGAAAACGGTGGAAAGGAGTAGACAGTAGAAGGCGAAAAAACTTGCACCTCGTGTTACTTACTGTGTGAGGTAGTCGACGATCTTGTTGTCGGGCTTGACGAGGGTGTCGTAGAAGGTTTTAAGGTTCTCGTCCACGACCGACACCCTGGTGAGTTCGAGGTCGCCGGTGGAGGTCCTGCACATCTCGCAATCGAGAGCGTACATAGGACTTGAAGGGGTCACGTCGCCGTAAAGGTCTTTCGTAAGGACGTAACCTCGGTATTTGCGTTCCATCAGGCCCTTGATGGGCAGAGGAAAGTTTTCCTCGACCTAAGAAAACAGTTTATCCCTGAGCATCGAAAGAACAGGCTTTAAGAAGAATAAGAGTCATTCCGAATAAAAGCGAAAGAAGAAAAAACCACTGGAAAAGCTTTCTTGGAGCAAGTACAAAATTGCAGGGCTCCCACATCTAAATTAGAAATTTTATTTAGGAATTTAGGAGGTTTTTTGGAGAATTTTAGGAGAAATAAAGTATGCAAATGAATTAATGTAATTAAAAAAAACAACCCTACCCTGTACTTAAAAAATAAGAAAAAAATAAATAATTCTTTTTAACAAAAATATAAATAAATATCACTTCTTTTGTACAAATAGCTTTTGTACAATAGTTTTTTAGCCAAATCGCTCGACGAGTTTTTTCACCACACTTTTAATTTTATTAAAAAAAAAACGCGTCGATAGATATGGCTAAAAAACTAGGCTTAAGTCAAATGATGTTATATTTATATTTTGAGAAAAATAATTTTAACCGTTTAGTTAATAACTAACAATAATTGTAATGTGGATCTTGTTACTCAAAAATCTCATAATATAAAAAATATAAAGTTTGCTTAATACAGCACAACATTCCTTAGATTGCTTACTATTTAAGCCATCATTTTAAAGAACTTTAAAAATTCCTTTGTTTGATAATATCATATTATGTATATTTTTGTCGAAAACAAACGAAATATGGCTAAAAATGACAATTTTGTAAAAGTCTAGGACCTACTACATGGATTTCGTTTTTAGGTATATTTGTTGTTTTTTAAGAAAAATGTAGATTGTGATATATTATTCTAAAAAGAATTTATTAAACTACATTTATTTTTTAAATAACTTTTTAAATTTCTTAGCACAACTACCTTAATTAAACGCAGTCAGGTTGGTCTATTTATATTTAATTTTTAGGAGTTTTAGGAGATTGATGGTAATTTTAGGAGAATTTTAGGAGTTTTCAAAATTTAAGAAAAATTTTAGGAATTTTATGAGGTGTGGGAGCCCTGAAATTGTATTGTCCCCAATCCCAATAAGATCAAAAAATTATTCAACCAACTGAAGTCTGAACCTTTAGGATTCAAAAATCGTCAAGGGCCTCTTACCATTTGCCATCCGGACAGCAGAAGCTTGGTCCTGGAAAATTTGTCGGCGACGGCGACGTTGCCGTTGTGCTGGTCGGCGTCCTCTTCCGTCCGTTCGATCGGGAACGAGTTTTTGAGCGTGTCGAACACCTCCGTGCTTTGCGTTACCGCCGATTCGAGAGTCCCGAATTTGTCGACAAACTTTTTCATCTGAGTACCTGGATACCAAGTGCGATCTTTAAACGTGCATACCCAACATGTTTCGGTCATTCATCCGGGCGTAACGAAATGGGGTAGTTAAATTTTTTCTGACCTATACTTTTTATGGTTTTATTCAAGGCGTTTTGTAATATTAAACATTTCTGTGAAATCAGAATTTCAATTAAGTTTACCGTTTTCGAGATATTTACAAAAAATATACATTTTTATGACGTCACAAACCTCGCCATGTGACCAACATTCTAAGATTTCTATTGGTTGAAAATTACCCTGTTGTCAAGTTGTCTTGTTAATGATTTCATTTGGTTATGTTAGAAAATACCCGAAGAGGTTATGTACAAATACTGTCACTGTCAGTTGAGTGAAAGATGGTCACCAAATTCATTAAGTACCTATCTTCCTTATTACGAGGTATCATATTACGGTTTGATATTTTAGAGTTCAAGATATATCTAAAAGAATATAAAGAACTAGGCATTATACTAATGATATGCATTTACGACAAAATATGATTATAATTATAGGTACTTACTTTATTTGTTTAAAAGCTCCAATGTTCAATGTAACCAACCATTCCACAAGATTCCTCTGCTTTGGAGTCCGTTATTAATAAATCACTTATCTAATATCAATTACAAATAACATAACAATAACATTGATTTTCAATAATCTAAATTTAAAAAAACATAACCCGAAAAAAAGAAACGTCAAAAAATCAATTCTTCTTCTTCTTCTCAACTAAAATTATAGATCAAGTGGTTTAAAAACTAAAATATTATAACGTGGCGCCATCTATCGTATGAATCTTAAACTAAACACACTGGCAACCATAGAAAAAGCTGGCAACGTTGTCAATAGCCTAGTGACGTAAATATCTCGAAAACGGTAAACTCAATTGAAATTCCGATTTCACAGAAATGTTTAAAATTACAAAACGCCTTGAATAAAACCATAAAAAGTATAGGTCAGAAAAAATTTAACTACCCCATTAAAACTCGGTAAATCCGACTTACCTGTCAAGGGGACCATGGATAAGTCCCGCACGATATCGCTCATGTAGGCTTTGGGCGTGACGACCTCCAGCTGGTGCGTGAAGTTGTTGAGGTTGGGGAACATGCTCTCGTGCGCCGAAAAATGGTAGAGGGAGACGTTCTCGACGATGAGCAGGTTGAAGTTGGCCAGCTTGTTGTACTTGTCGAGGGCGCACCAGCGCGCGGGCGAGTAGGGCGAGTGCGGGCCGATCTGCGAGTACATGATCAGGTGCTGCAGGTCGGAGAGGAAGAGCGGCATGCGCAGCTCGAGGTCGAGCGCGACGGAGGCGTTCTCGCCCATGTCGCGCAGCCGGAAGCACGGCTGCTGGCGGATGCGGTTCGTCTTGTTGCGCAGCATCTTCTTCAGCTCGGAGAATTCGGCGCCGTTCAGCTTCGGCTTGCCCGAAGGCCCCAAGTCGCCTATCAGGGGCGGCCCTGGATCGCAAGGGGATCTAAAACAAGTTTCCTCGAAATTAAGACAGACAGTTGTTACTATAACAGTCTGTATCTAAAACAAGTTCCCTCAAAATTAAGACCGACAGTTGTTACTATAACAGTCTGTAACCAGAGCAGCATCTTGAAAAAAATATACTTAAAAGTAACTTAGATACTTTTTATATTTGACAGAAAGTATCTTTAACTTCGTTACTTTGGAAAAGTAAAGGAAAGTAACTTGTACCTAAAAAAGTAACTAAGATACATTAAAGTAACTTAGATACTTTTCAGTGTAACTTAGATACTTTTTTTAAGAAAACTGGGGGAATTCCAGAATAATTCAAAGTAATTACCTAACCTACAACTTGTTGAATTTTCATAATTTTATAGTTTTTATTCATATATTATATCACGAGAACTATGAATTAATTCGGTTAAACTAGGCTCAGTAGTTTTTTGTTTTGTTTTTCTTGGAAAATGTTGAATGCAAAATAATTTAATAAAATCACGGGACCGCGTAGCGGTCGAGGGGTTTTATTTTTAATTATTTTGCATGAAACTATTTTCCAAAAAGAAAAATCAAATAAAAAACTTACTGAGCATAGTTTGACAGATTAAATTTATAGGTTGAGTGATATACGTCTAGAATATTTCTCGAATTAAAGGAAACTATTTGACAATTCATAAAATCTGTCGTATGTTTCAAAATTAAAAAATATTTTTTTAAAGAAAATTTCATTAATTTAATGTATGTAATAAGTAATAATTGATATTTCGTAAACTAGATAACTTATTTTTTATTGTTTTTTAAAAAATGTTTGTTAAAACTTGTAAATAACACCATAAAATCGTAAACAAAAATCCAATATGGATGCTAAAATTTAATCGCTGTTAAATAGTTCTAGTGATTTAATCGCCTATTTAAACGAAATTTATTCCAAAAATCTAGGCTTTTGATTGGTTCATATTATAATAAGGGAAATAATCATACTTAAAAGCAACTTAGTTACTCAAGAGTATCTTAGTTACTTAAAAGTATCTTAGTTACTAAAAAGTATCTTAGATACTTTCCGATAGTAACTTAGATACTTTCGGATAGTAACTTAGATACTTCATAAAGTATCTTGTAACTAAAGATACTTTCAACTCAAAGTATCTAGTTACCTGAGTTAACTAAGTTAGTTTGTTTAAAGTATCTTAGAAAAGTAACTAGATACTTTTCGGAAGTAACTTTCTCAACTCTGCCAGAGCTGGGAGTATCTTAAGAAAAAGATACTTAAAAGTAACTTAGATACTTAAAGTATCTAAGATACTTTATCTTAGATACCTTTTATATTGGACAAAAAGTATATTTAACTTGGATACTTTGGAAAAGTATTTTGTAACTTGTATCTAAGTTACTCGGTAAAGTAACTGAGATGCATTCAAGTAACTAGATACTTAGATAATTGTCGCGGCGAATGTTTTAAAATAGTATCTTAGATACTTTATAAAGTATCTTGTAGCTAAAGATACTTTCAACTCAAAGTATCTAGTTACCCAAGGTCACTAAGTTATTTTGTTTAAAGTATCTTAGAAAAGTAACTAAAATCTATTCAAATCCAAGCTGGACTAAAAAAACGCCCAGACGCGTAATAACTTGTTCTTATTGGTCGATTCTGATATCGTGACTCGGATTGTGAGTTCTTATTGGTCGATTCGGAGGATTGTGTTTACATTTAGTCCAGCTTGGATTTGAATGGACTTTAGATACTTTTCAGAAGTAACTTTCCCAGCACTGTCTGTAACTTTATAATTTATTGCCCAATGTTAAAAATTATTTACACTTGTTATTTTTTAGCCAATTTTCAAAATAATTTCCCTAAGTGTTAGATAATGTTATCCACTTTGGAAAAATGTAAATATCTTAATATGCCCCAGTACAAATTCTCGAGATTTTCCACAAAATATAAGGCCGTGTCAATTTTAGTTTTTTAAAATTAAGATCAACTTTGACAGTCTGTAGTTTTGTAATTTTTTACAGAATTTTAACAATAATTAAAACAAATGTTAAATACTACTTTGAGAAAATGTAAATATCCGAATACTAATTTTTCGAAATAAACTATAAAATACATATATAAAGTATTGATAATTTCAGTAAAACTGAGATAACTATCTAATTTTTAGCATTAGATACCACACCAAAATAATATTTTATTTACTGATTGTAATTATACAAATCAAGCAATATATTTGGTAAAATAGCACAAATAATTATAAGTAAATTTGAGGTATGTTTGGGGAAACGCCGTTAACCACGGCAACCTCGCATTTACAACTTTCAACCGCTGCGGCAACCGCGCAGCGCCGTCAAATTTCGAGGTTAGAATCGCGATGTGATCGTTTCGCACGAGAAAAAAGCAAAAAAATGACGATAATAGACTACGTGTCGACGTTGTCGGATAACCCGTACTTCGGCGCCGGATTCGGCCTCTTCGGATTGGGCGCCGGCGCCGCGTTCCTCCGCAAAGGCTACCAGACGGGGCTGATTTTGTTCCGCAGGCACTACATGATCACGTTGGAGGTGCCGTGCAGGGATAAGTCCTACCAGTGGCTGCTGCAATGGATGACGTACAAGGGCGCCAAGCAAACGCAACACCTCAGCGTCGAGACGAGCTTCGAGCAGAAAGACTCGGGGCACATCAAGACCAAATACGACTTTATTCCGAGCATCGGAACGCATTTCTTTAAGTACGGTAAGACTCGACAAATCAGGAAATACGTTTGTTTTTTCCAGCAAACACATATTGTGGAGTTTAAAAAAAATACAAAAATTAATTTATTTTGTTTTAATCTCTATCTTGACTGTTTCGGTATCCTATCTGATATCTACTTTTTCACTCCAAAACAAGAAAATTCACTACACACAAAGAATGGGTGCCACACAGCTTTTATAAATATAAAAGCAACATTTTACCAACCTTTACAACAACATTAAAATAAATATGAGGAAACATTAATAAAATATAAGGTAATGTATCTAAAACTATATAAAAAGTGGGACATCTAAATGTTGTAAAAACATTATAGAAGCAGTTTAATGATAATGACAAATATTTCTAAAATATTCATTCAATATATTTTTGTGTTGTGGGATAGTTTTATCAATTTTAGTCCTCTTAAATAAAGACTAACTTTGACAGTATGTAGTTTTGTTACTTTTTACCTAATTTTAAAAATAGATTTAATTTTTATGCCAAACTGATATTTTTAATTTAGTGAATTTTAAATATCTAAAATCGAGAAGAAACGAGTTAAAAAAACGCTTTGGAATGGAAAAATTATTTTTTTGTAACTTTTAATATCGGTATTAAAAAATACACTCATATGTTGTAGATATTTAAAAATTAAATTTAATTTTTATGTCAAACTGATATTTTTAATTTATTGAATTTAAAATATATCATGGTATGTTGAAAATACGTTTAACCCAAAAGTGCAAACATTAGAAATTTTTTTCATTTTATATTTCTAGGACGTCAACAGATCATTTTGAGCCCCTCATGAATTTGATTTGATTTTTTTTTACATGTTTGAATATTTTTTTTTGTTTTGCCTCTAAAAACTTTAAATTTTATTTTTTTGAAAATTATTTATTTATAAACAACCCAAATTATAACATTCCCCAATAAATTATTATTTATTTTATTACAATTTATTAGGGTTGTATTTCACAAAATTCATTTTAAGTAAAAATATAAAAGTTGATATTTTTTGTTATTAATTTTAAACTTGTTTTTAATGATTAACTTTAAAAGTATATTTAAATTTTACTAAAAGTTGTCTTAGCTTAAGTAAAACATCTTATGAGCTAATCTGGCTTTATTAAAAACATAATATTAAACTTAAACTTAACTTAAGACAGACTAATCTAAGCCCAACTTAAACCTATATAATAAAGACTAAGATTAACTAAGAGTAATTTTAACCTAAAACTAATACAAACTAAACCAAAAGTTAAACAATGCAAATATGCAAACTATTGTTTAGTCTTACCAAAGATTAATTAAGTTTTGATTAGTTTTAATAAAATTTATTTTTATTATAAATTCATTGTTTGCAAGTTAAAAAAACACATATTTCAAACAAAAATTATTAACATTGATATTTTTACTTGGATCTACTTTTGAGAAGTACAACCCCGATAAATTAATTTTTTTTATAAAAAAATATTTTTTTTGAATTATTATGATTCAACTAAAATTTTTAGAACCCTATAGGGTAGTTTTTTTAAATAAAATTTCTTTGAAGGAATGACCTATGACCTACTTTAATGTTGGGCTTAAAATGATTTGTTGACCTCCTAGAAACATAAAATGAAAATAATACTTTTGAGTTAAACGTATTTTCAACGTACTTGAACTGTTTTTTATATTTGTATTTTTTGTTAAACACACATTTTTTATTTGCTTAATTAAAAATTAGACTTAATTTTTATGCCAAACTGATATTTTTTATTTAGTTAATTTAAAATATTTACTTCTTATATTTCTCACATATTTTTAATTCGCTAAATTAAAAATATCATAGGAAAATTTTTAAATGCATTAAAATATCATAGGAGATATTTTTAATTTGATTTAATTTTTATTTGATTAAATAATCAGATATTTTTCATTGAATGAGATATTTTTAATTCCGAGTTTGTATGTAAAAAATTGTTTTTTTTTAAATTTGAAAAAAAAACTAGATAAAATTTGCTACAATAAAGCATATTCTGTTAATAAATAACATCATCAATCTTAAAAAATTGAGTATTTTTTCAAAATGAAATTTTGAGCAATGTGTATATTAATGATAAAGTGAAATTTAGAATACATACATATTTTACATTTTCCATTATTGAAAATTTTGACTGAGACTACAAAATTTGATAAGAAACCAATAACAATAAAAAACTTATTGAAGGGGTGTCCAAGCTTTCAGTCGAAATTAAAATGAATTAAAAATATGATATTTTTAATGCATTTAAATATTTCTCCCATAATATTTTTAATTTACAAAAATTACAAATTTAAGAAACAGATACTTTAAATTTAAGTTAAAAAAATGAATTTTTTCATCCCAAATCGTTTTTTCTTCAAGATTAAAAAATTGTTTTCCAACTAGGTAAGACGTGGATAAGGGTGGAGAGAACTAGAGAACAACACACCCTGGACTTGCACATGGGAATACCCTGGGAAACGGTGCAACTGACAGCATTCGGCTGGGACAAAAGCATATACTTCGACATACTGGAAGAGGCGCGGCAGATGGCGTTGAAGCAGCACGAAGGCAAAACGATAATGTACACGGCGATGGGCAGCGAGTGGCGGCAGTTCGGCCACCCGCGCAAAAAACGCCCCATAACCTCCGTAATTTTGGACAGCGGGATCAGCGCGAAGATACTCGGCGACTGCAAGGAGTTCATAACGAACTCCGGGTGGTACACGGACCGGGGAATCCCGTACAGGCGGGGGTATCTCTTGCACGGCCCCCCGGGATGCGGGAAGTCCTCGTTCATAACCGCCCTTGCCGGCGAGCTGGGGTTTTCCATATGCGTTCTAAACTTGTCCGAAAGAGGGCTTTCGGACGACAGACTCAACCACCTGCTCAGCGTGGCGCCCCAGCAGAGTTTCATACTGCTGGAGGACATCGACGCGGCTTTCGTGTCGCGGGACGACACCACGCAGCAGAAGGCCGCCTACGAAGGTTTGAACCGCGTGACCTTCAGCGGCCTGCTGAACTGCCTGGACGGCGTGGCCAGCACCGAGGGCAGGATCGTTTTTATGACTACGAATTACCTCGAGCGATTGGACAAGGCGCTAATCAGACCCGGAAGGGTGGACTTGAAGGAGTACATCGGCTGGTGCTCGAAGCATCAGATAGAACTCATGTTTTTGAGGTTTTATCAGGGCGAGCAGGCTTACTCGCAAGCCCAGTTGTTCGCGGACAAAGTGCTAAGTTTAGGGAAAAACGTCAGTCCTGCGCAAATACAGGGATACTTTATGGTGCAAAAACATTCCACCCCCGAAGAAGTGTTAAACAATTATGAACTTATTTGGCAATTATAGATTTTTACTTATGTTTTGTATTATTTATTGAGTAGTTAATTTTCAAAGTATTCAAGGGCGTAAGCAGCATTTTATTTTTAGAAAAAAAACATTAAAACAAATTAAAAATAAACAAATTTGATCGCCAAGAACATATTCTAGTGTGACTTTACCTTAATGGTTTTGTTGACAGAACAGTGCTTTGGTTTTTAGGTTAAGTTTTCCTGCATTCTTTTTCTATGGTTGTCTTGGATAATCCAAGACAACCATAGACAACCAAGTTGGATTACACTAGTCAAAAGCCAGCAAATTTTTTAGGGTAATTTGGGTGCGATAATTTAAGAAATGACCATCATATTACTTTATTGACTCTTATTTTCAAAATATTGATAAAAACGTTTTTATCAAACACATTCAAAAAGTAGCTCCCTTGAAAAATCCTATTTTTAACAAAATAAAATTGATTTTTTAGCAAAAACTCGACAATTTTTAAAATTCAAAGTGTTTTTACGTAAACAATTTTGCCGATTTTATTGAAATTTAAAATATTTGTGGCTTCATGTATCAACTTCATTGTGTTAAAATTTCAATTCTAACAAATGAAAATTGACAAAATGGCACTCATAACAACCGCTCGTGTCAAAATATATATTCAAGGGTGTAAGCAGCATTTTATTTTTAGAAGAAAAAAATCATCAAAATAAATTAAAATTAAACAATTTGATAGCCAAGAACATATTGTGGTGTGACTTAACCTTAATGGTTTTGTTGACAGAACAGTGTTTTGGTTTTTAGGTTAAGTTTTCCAACATTCTTTTTCTATAGTTCTCTCGGATTATTTGCCATTAAAATTGAATTCCAAAATGTATGCAAACAATGTTTAAAATTATATTTATGTAAGAGTGTATCAAACGCATGTAAATATAGCTCTATTTATTGTTTACAATTGTCAATACAACCAATAAAATCTATAATCCCCTAGATAGATGAGTAAACATGTTTTCATATATCATTCTATGTAATATTAAGTCGTTTTTTCGCGCAAATACCATGAAATACTATGGTTATTAAACTTAACTTTGGTTAATAGTTAAGGCATTTTTGCGTTTAGAGTGCGTTCAAAAATCCAAACTATGACGTCACAAATACCAGACCATAAAACTATATCGCTGAGCCACAAAACTAGAAGGTTTTTTCTAGTTTTGTGCGCTGAGCTAGTTATTCAACGTGGTTAATAGTCTTTCTCTTTTTAATATATATTTTTCTGTTTTGATCTGTCAAAAAGTTGTTTACATTTGAAATTTAAAATATTTTAAGTAGGTACAATTGCTCTTAAACCGAATTTAAACTTTGTATTTAAATGATAAACGGGGTGTTGTCAGTGAAAATAAATGACTGGGTGCTCCATATTGTGGAATCTCCACAAGAAGTGGAGGAATTATATGCAGGTTTGTTTTATATTCTTCCTTATTTGTATTGAAAAAACAAGTATAGAAAAAGAATATACTAGGTATAAGAAGAGGCAAAGAAATTTATTTACACCGGTAAAAACATAGAAATTAAATATAAATAGGTAAAAACACATTTAAAAAATTATAGGTTATGAACAAGTAAACAAATGTCAAATGTTAGAAACCTAACCATGGTTATATGAATTAACTGTGACGTCATGACTTATTTAACCGTAGTATTAGATAGTATTTACGCGAAAAAACGACTTTAGTTATATTTGTAAATAAAAAAATGGTTGTCACAAAAGGACTGGCAATGTCTAGTCAAGTGTGCGGTGTAAAATGCTGTGATCTGATTGGTTATGAAACGAAAACTCGTACTACGATTTCTTTTGATTTTTTTCCGAAATTATTGTTTTTTGTAAGTATAAGCAACGCACGATGGTTTTCCAACGTTTTTCGTAAAGTTTTTATTAACAAGTTTGTGTTTTATTTGTTGGACTTAATAGAATAGAAAGTCCTAAATTTTAATGCCTTTTAGAATGTGAGAACATGTTAAAACTTATTCCCATGCAGGATATAGAAATAACCCACTTTCTTGGATTGAAGTAGATAGTAATTTCATTGTAATACATTACACTTCTAAATATTTTGGCATTGGGGCATTCCACGTTACTCGGTAATTTTTGTCCCACCCGTCACAATTAAAAATTGTGAGTAAAAGCCACAAGTTATTAAATTAATATTTTATAATATTATTTTTATTGTGCTTATAACTTATTAAAAGCATAATAAACAATATTTTAAAATAAATTTTATAACGTGTAGTTTTTACTCACAATTTTAAATTGTGAAGGGCGGGACAAAAATCCCCGAGTAACGTGGAATGACCTCATTGTTGAATAATCATAAAAGTGATATTAATATTATAATATTATTATAATAATGCAAATTTTAAGTATTTTAACACCTCATTATCAAAGAAGTGTCAAAACCTTGTCAAATTATTTATAAATTTCAAAATAAAAACTTATAAAACTGTTGAAACCTTGGACCATAATGGTCATTACTTTTTGTTTAAATTAAAATATTGGGTAACCATATTTAATAAAATAAATAAAAACTGATACTAACTTTTCTGTATTGTGTGATATTTTGACTTTTTTTGTGCTGGGTTCCGGTTTAGTTTGGTTAGAGTCCTCGATAATTGTGGAGGTTTCCTCTAGACGTGCCATTTTGGTTTTGTTATTGGCCCGATCATATTCATTCAGCTGGGTAATGTTAACCAATGCGGCCATTTTCCTCTTCTTATTCTCTAATCTGTCCTTTCTTTTCGATGATACAGCTTTCATTCTCGGAATTTCCCCATGCAATATCCAATGACTGAAACTCAATGAAAAATACATGTTTCAGAAGGAAATTAAGCGCAAATTACCAGATTTTCAAAAGTAAAGTTATTATAAAAGATTTCGTCACGTAATAATTAATTTTTAAAGCGTCTGGAATCATTGGTACTGTTTTGTGGTGTTTGGAAATTTTTGAGGTTACCAAACAAATTTAAAAAATGAATAACATTTTATAATAACAGGTTTTTACCTGGGACATTTGGCCACAAAAATCGAAACACCTCTCCCTTAATAATGCGAAAAATTCTCCAACAATCTATGATTATTATTAATCATTAATCTAATAATCTATTCCAACAAAAAGATAAACACACTTCAAACATGCGGATTTCGGGCAAATTTTGACAGCTGACAGGTATCTAAAGTACCAACCACAGAACATAAACTACCAACCAAAAAAGCAAAAGAACCATAATTGAGTTTCAATAAAACAAATTATTTTACACCAAAAGGTTAATATTATTGTAAATTTATCAAAAAAATAAGTTGGTAATTTTTAATTAAAAATAAATCCAATTTATTCAAAAACATGTTATGTAACGTTTGGCGGGAAATTTCAAACAAATCTTGGGCACATGGCTGGAGCCGATAAAAGCATCAACTGTTTTACCTGTCAGATCTGTCACCCTAAAAAGAACTTTTTTATCAAAAATGTGTGAGGTTTTCTTGTGTTATCGCAATTAATGTCAACTATCTGTCCGGTTTTTCATAGTGGCACGTGTGCACAATAGACTGTTAATTGGAAAACATTACGTTACATAAGGCTGAAAGGAGAAATACTACGTAAATTTAAGTAATAATAAAATGGGTAACGTACACGCCTCGTCGGCCCCAAGTAATGCACCAACACCGCCTCCGTTCATGAAATGCGACGATACAGGGGCGAGAACCAGGGAAAAACTCGAAAATCCAGGTCCGCTAGAAGATATCCACACAAAATGCAAAGGTAGGTCTCCATTGACATAACCCTACTTCACTATGCATTCTACTTCGAAATCGCTGTTTTACCATTGTATTTAATTTGTACAACTAAGAATTTTACCATTTTTATTTTATTTTTAATATTTTGAATACCTATCTGTTTATTTTTATAGACTCATAACCCTACTTCATGCATTTGACCTGAAAATTACCATTTTTACTATTAATATCAATGGAACAACTAACAATTTTACCATTTTTCGCATTTTATTATGATCTTTGTGTGCTTTTAATGGACGCAGTATTTAGACTTGCATTCCTATTTTAGGCGTTTTTCCAACATGTTTCGAAGGAGCCAGAGTTATGTTGACTCGCGGTCTCAGCAATCACTTCCAAATCTCGCATACGATAAATATGAGCTCGATAACGCCCAGTGGGTACAGATTTGGCGCCACCTACGTGGGTTGCAAACAATTATCGCCAAGTGAGGCGTACCCAATTTTATTGGGAGACATCGACCCGGCGGGAAATTTAAACGCCACAGTCATCCACCAAGTACAAAGTAGGATACAGGCAAAATTCGGAGCACAAGTAAGAAAATTAAAATTTGGGAAAATGTAGTTTTGTTCACGATGATTTTGCTTCAAGGTTCAAGGGTCGCAGTTTACCGTTGGACAGCTGACGTTGAATTACAAGGGCGACGATTTCACTTCCAGTTGTACCGTGGCCAATCCCGACATTATAAACGGTTCGGGGGTACTAGTTTTGCATTACCTTCAAGCTATCACGCCGAATTTAGCCCTGGGATCCGAACTTGCCTACCAGAAGGGGTCTGGTATCCCCGGAGGCGAAATTGCCCTTCTAAGTGTCGCCTCAAAGTAAGTGTAATCAGGTGACCTTTGATTTTGACAGCTGCGTCAAAATCAAAGCAATCTAGATGCCTAGTTCACACTGGTTTTGTTTTTTAGATACACGACTGAAAATGTGCAAGTTTCCGGTACCGTTGGGGTGTCAGGTGTACATTTGTGTTACTACCAAAAAGCCAGCAAGCAGTTGCAAATCGGCGTGGAATTGGAGGCTAACCATAGGATGCAAGAATGCGTGGCTTCTATTGGCTACCAAGTCGATCTGCCCAAGAGCGAGGTAGTGTTCAAAGGTAAGTAGTGCGCATGTCGAGTCAGATGGGAGAAAAGTAGCGTTTTGCGGAAAAAATTCAATACCTTTTTTATTACAAATAAACAACATATTTTTAATGCGTTAAATTACGTATAATTAACTATATTTTAATCGAAAATTTTAAAGGTTTTTATTTTTAAATGCGTTTTTAGATTATCAGAATCTTTGTTTTGCAGAAATAATTCAAAACCTATTAAAAATATATATGAATTTTTTTCTTTCTTACTGTATTAAATTAGGATTATTACGTATAATTACTAGGGTGTGCCAAAAAAAGAGTTATTTTTTTATGCTCTCACCCCAAAATCTCTCAGAGAATGCTCAAATAAAGCTTCTGTTAAAAGCAGAGATCCATATTCAAATTTTAAGAGGTTCTCCATCGAACTAAATAACATGGAAAACATGTTTTTTTGACGCTTTTTTGTCCTGCAAGGTGTTTTTTTATGAAAATACATAAATGGACCTTTTTTATCATTAAATTTACTACAAAAAGTTCTATGAAGGATTTAAAAATAATAAATAATTATCAGAACAATTTCATATCTTAATAAACTTTCATATTTTTTATTGATATATTTTGTAATATAATAGAGTTGTAAAATTATAAAAATACGACGAAAATAAGCTTGTAACTTTGAATATTTTATGCTATAAAACTTCTTATCTATTTAACTTTGTTGAAAAATTTAAAAAAATGAATATTTGTAGGGCTATAACTTTGTAGCTATTGGTGATACAAAAAAGTTGATCAGGACTTTTTTGTAGGATTTTAAACGTTCTAGAAATCGGCTATATTAATATTAATTTTTCTCTAACTCTTATGGTATAGCTAAAGAATGCAGAAAACCGATAATTTGAAGTTTTAAGCTCTGTCAATTGAAGATAAAAATTTGACTTCATAGAACTTTTTGTAGTAAATTTAATGATAAAAAAGGTTCATTTATGTATTTTCATAAAAAAAAAAATTCACACCTTGCAGGACAAAAAAGTGCCAAAAAACCATGTTTTCCATGTTATTTAGACGGAAAAACTTAAAGTTCGATGGAGAACCTCTTAAAATTTAAATATGGATCTCTGCTTTTAACAGAAGCTTTATTTGAGCATTCTCTGAGAGATTTTGGGGTGAGAGCATGAAAAAAAAATAACCCTTTTTGGCACACCCTAATAATTACTATATTTCAATCAAAAAACATAAAGGTTTTTAATTTTTAAATGCGTTTTTATTGCAAAAAAAATTATATTTTTTTTATTTTTTACTTTGTTAAATAATAATTATTACGTATAATTAACTTTATTTTAATCAAAAAACATAAAAAAAAAATTAAATGGTGTTTTACCTGGTCCTAGATGTAATAATCAAAAAACTTTTTAATTGCAAAGAAATAAAGTATATTTTAATAAAAAAAATTAAGGTCTTTATTTTTTAAATGCCTTTTTTAGATGTTCGCGGTGCGATTGCGAAAATAATTCAATAACTTTTTAAATGCGAATAAATACCTTTTTTTTAACTATCTTAGCTAACTTAGTTAAACTAAGCACACTTTAAGAAATAAATAAACATAATTTGAATTTTAACATTTATTCCATTCATAATTACTTAGCTTCTTCATCCAGCTCATATTTTACAAATTTTGTATTGTAAGTAACGTTATTAGGGGGTCAGACGATATTAAAAGACGATGAAATATATCCCCGTTTTTTGATTTTCGATTTGTTTTTCTTGAAAACATATCAAAATTTTTGCAGCGCGATAAATAAAAATTCATAACTTTTTCATATGTGCATGTAAGCATCTAATTTTTTGTGTAGAGTAAAGTTTACTGAACAACCTCAAAAAGGCTAAAATGAAATTTTCCGTGAGATGAACCGTTTCCTTAAAATCGAGCCTTAAAAATAGGTATAGTTTTACATTTTGATCTTTTAACTTTGGAATTTTGTAAATCATGTACCCAGAAAAAAACCGATGAATATTCTTATAGGAAATCAAATGCTTTACAAAAAAAGCTTCTTAACATTTTTGGCTAAATTCACTCAATCAAAAGTTATTCAAGGTTAAAGTTGAAGTCAAAACGAAATTCTTGTTTTTTCCTCTGTAGATTTATTTTGTTATGGGTGATAATTTGATTTTTTTCTTTATAAATGTGTATTATATAACTAATTAACAATTTCCAATAAAAAAACAACATGATTGTTATTATTAATCGTTTAAATAGGTAACAGTAAAAATAATATTTTCTAAAGAAAATAGCTTCTTAAAGCGAAAAAACTCTGTGTTATTTTTTTTCTTTAATTTTCAGTAATTTTATTAATAACATAAAGATTATCATCGATAAAAGAATCCAAGTTTTTAATTGACCCAAAAAAAAATCTGCAGCGGAAAAAACAAGAATTTCGTTTTGACTTCAAATTTAACCTTGAATAACTTTTGATGGAGAGAATTTAGCCAAAAATGTTAGGAGACTTTTTATGTAGAGCATTTGATTTCCCATTAGAATATCTATCGGCTTTTTTCCGGATACTGATTTTTACATGAATTACAAAATTCCAAAGTGAAAAGATCAAATTGTAAAACTATACCAATTTTTAAGGCATGATTGTAAGAAAACGGTTCATCTGACGGGAAATTCCAATCAAACCTTTTTTGTAGAAGATTCATTTTTCTTCAAAAAATATTCTTAAGTCAATTTTGTTAAACTCAATGGTTTGGGAGTTCTGAGATAAAAACTCGCTCAGGAAAAAAAAATCTAAAATTGCGATGATAGACCTCTTAATATTAATATTATGGAGTCAAACTTTCACCATAATTTTTTTTTTGGCCCAGTCTAATATCATCGTGGAAATCGGAGGCAATCGTAACACGTTATAACTTTTAATTTTTTTATTCAAATAGGAATTTTTATGTACTTTAAACTTATTTAAAAAAAAATATAATAATTTTTTTGTTCAATTAAAAGATATGGTTTATTAAATGTGTGCGTAATTTTTAGGCAATTTTACTGTTAAAAACTCTGAAATCTTTAAAGTCAAAACATAATTATTTAAAAATAATTCTTTATCAAAATTTATTAAATAAATTATCATCATAAAAAGTTGTTAAAAATGTATTTTTTCCGCCGATAAACCATAGTGCGGCGTTAAGGTACAAACTTTGTTTTTTTTGCAGGTCATGTAGATACGAATTGGTCCGTGGGCGCGGTGTTGGAGAAAAAACTGAGCCCGCTCCCGTTCACTTTAGCATTTAGCGGTCTGATGAACCACAGTAAAAACCAATTTCGACTTGGAGTCGGTATACTAATCGGTTAAGGCTCCATTTGTGCGAATCAACAATAGGACTTAGCATCAAATTCATTGTTGACTTAACAATTAAAAAGTTTCTAATAATTCACGCCCACATTTTTATTTTACTTAATTTTGTGCCCTGTTCAATTATTAAATATCGTAGTAGCGATGTCTTGTACATACTTGTTTTTATTTTCAATAATCATGTAGAGATTTCTTTTTTTGAAGCCACACCTAGCGCCGTTTTTATTTATTTTTTAAGGTGCGTTTTTTCGAAGATTTTCTTATATTTGGAAAAATACGTGTCGGAATATCAAAAAGTGCATTATTAATTTTTTGTTACTTTTTTTACAGTGTACATTTCAGATAATGTAAAATAGTAGACAAATATATTGTTGACAAAATATTGGACTTTTATTTTCTCATTAAATTACAACAAACTTATTTCCTAGGTCGTCCCGCTCCTTTTTTGCCCACCCCCGGCTGCTTATCCTTGGGTTTGTTACTTAACAATGGATGGACTTCTGCAAAAAAAAATACAATCCTTTCTTAATAAAGGTCCTTGGTACGCTATTGGTCAATCGAGGCTAAATATTTGGATGCCACGCCTTTTATCACAGATTGGCCAATATAATATTCGCGTGTAGTGGTGATTTGGTAAAATTAATGTACCATAATATTATAAAGTTTTTTTAATGTTTTTTCCGAGGTTTTTTCATTTATATGGAATTTTGTTTTTTTGTCATTAATTGAATTTATTTTTAACTGAATTTGGGATTTTTGTTTTTTGATTTTTTACTAAAATTGAAATTGAAATTTTTTAATTTTTTTTACCAAGATTGGAATCTTTGTTTTATTTATTTATTTACCAAACTAAAATTTTTAAAATCTATTTTTGTATTACATTTTTATTGTTTCCTATTGAAAATTGGAGTTGTTTTTGTACCGACATGGAAACTTGTTTTTTTATTTTTTTTACTAAATTTGTGATTTTTGTTTTTTGATTTGTATAATCTAATAATGGAATTGAACTTTCTTTAAAAAATTAGGTTTTTGTTTTTTTAAACTAAAAAAAAATATTTTTTATTTACTAAGGTATTTTTTTGTTTTATTTTCCTTTTGAAAATTGAAGTTCTTTTTTTGTTTTTTTTTTTGCTGAAATGGAAATGGAAGTTTCTTCTTTTTTTTGTTTTATTTTCGTTTATTTTTTTGTTTGTTTACTAAAATGGAAACTTGTTTTTTTTTTAATTTTTCAATGTGTAAAAACTAAAATTGGAATTTTTGATTGATTGTAAACATTGAAGTTTCTCTCAAAATTTAGGATTTTGTTTTTTTAAACTGATTGATTTTCATTTACTAAAATTGGAATCTTTTTTTGGTATTAAATGTTTTTGTTTTTTTTAATTAAAATTATTTTTTGCTAAAATGGAAAATTTTGTTTTTCGGCCATTCCAAGCCCATGGACAGGACACATCAGAAACATGTCTAAATATATTCTTGTTACTTCCTTAAGATTACTTATTTTTTCTACGAGTATTTATGAGAAGTATTAGCCAAATTTGGCTAATACTTCTCATAAATACTCGTAGAAAAAATAAGTAATCTTAAGGAAGTAACAAGAATATATTTAGACATGTTTCTGATGTGTCCTGTCCATGGGCTTGGAATGGCCGTTTTACTAAATTTGAGATTTTTTTCGAAATTTTGTGTAATGTTTTTTTACCAACATTGAATTTTATTTACTACAATTGGAATTTTTAATTTAATTAAACTAAAATTTTTAATTTAATTTTTTCTCTCTTGATAATTGGAATTATTTTTTTCCTGAAATAGAAACTTGTTTTTTGATTTTTTTTACTAAAATTAGAATTTTTGATATTTTTACTAACATTGAAGTTCCTCTCAAAATTTAGGTTTTTGTTTTTTAAACTGATTTTCATTTACTAAAATTGTATTTTTTTTATTTTGTTACCATACTAAAAAAAATTTTTTCTTTTTTAATGGGAATTATTTTTGTTTTTTTAAAAATGATTCTTGTGTTTTACTGAAGTTACTTCTAAAATTTAAATGTTTGTTTTTAACATTGAAAGAATACTCATTTTTTTTTGTTTTCTTTGGATTATTTTTACTAAAATAGCAAATACAGTAAAAAAACATTTTTGGAAAAAATATCGCAATTGAACAAAAAAATGCTTCTTTTTTGTTGCAATCTCTGTGTTTGTTGCAATATTTTTTTTACTTAAAAAAAACCGCGAAATCAAATCGAAATTAAACGATTCAATCTTAATGACAAATAAGAGCCTGGAGAATTTCCAATAAGGACCGCGCTGTCCACCTGCTAAGGGTCGACCACGCGGCCAAGCTTGTTTTGTTTTACTTTTTTTATATATACAGGGTGTTATGTAATTAATGTTATATATTAAAATACTGAATACCTTTTGACATAAGGAATAAAGGAAAAATATTTAAAAAAACATTTTTCCAAAGATAAAGAGAAAATATGCATTAGAAGTTTTTTATATTTTTTGTGATATGCCACTGGTTACACACTTGTTTATCTCTGCACACCTCGTCACCTGAGAATTATAGTGTTCTATCTGCATTTTCTTTTTTTTATTCAGGTTAGTCTTGTTTTAAGTCTTAAAGATGATATTGATCTATCTATATATAATTGGGGTAGAAATTGTAAAGTTTAAGGTTTAAACTGTACAATTTCTACCCCAATTATATATAGATAGAACAATATGCATCTTTAATACTTAAAACAAAAGTAACCTGAATAAAAAAAAGAAAATGCAGATAGAACACTATAATTCTCAGGTGACGACCTGTATTTTGTGAGTACATAGATACCAACCAACAAAGTAGCTATGCGTTACCAGATGTAAAAAATTGTTACTAAAAATTTTTCTTGCAAAAAATAAATAAAAACTCAATAAATACAAAAGTTTTATGCCCTTAAAGCTCTAATACCCTTCTGTATTTATTTACTGATCCAGCTATTAGCTTAAGCAATGATTAGAAAATTTAGTACCTTTGAAATTTGAAATCCATAACCACAAAATTAATTTTTTCATCAGTTTTTTTCTCTGTTTACTCAGATGAAATTGGGACCAGTTCACAGGTTAAATTTTAAACATTTAATTTGTGTAAATAAATCCAAAAGCACTTTCCTTAAGATATTTACAATTTGAAAACATAACCTAAAATTTAAAAGAAATGCACTAGATTCTGTCATAAAAGTTGGCAGATTTTGTTTGAATGGTACAAACATGAAATAACCAACAATTAATAAAAACGCCAAATTGACAATTTGCATTGTTAATTTTTCCATTTTTGTAATTAAGCTAAATTTAAACAATGTTTGTCAACTTTTTTGAGAGATTTTGGAAACACTGTTACCAACCATAACATAATAAATCCACCAGATTAACCTAAAGTTCCTAGTCGATCAGTGGCGTACTTTTTGGTAGGATAAAGGTTATTATAAATTATTTTTAGACTTTGGAATTTAGAAAAAAAAAGTTTCAGGTGCTTCTTTATGGACTCTAAGGAACAACCCATTTTAATATATAACATTAATTACATAACACCCTGTATTATTATATAGTAACGAAATGCATTTTACATTCAATTGATACCCCAAAAATGTGGTTTTAGAACAATTGTTCGATTTTGGGAGCTGTCTGCAAGGAGAGGTTTCACTTTATTGTTTTTATGGTTTATATAAATTAAATTTGTTTTTTTTCTCTATAAATTTGACGAGTTTTTGGGGTTTATTTAAATAAAAGGAAGTTTATTATAAAATAACTGATTATCTACATAGGTATTTTGTAAAATAAACACCAACGTCGTTAAAAAATCACTTACCTCCATCACTGGTGTGTTCAAGTGCAATATCAAACGATTTATATTTTTTCTTTTTGGGAGGCGGCGGACCGTTTCCTTGATTTGGCTGCGGAATACTCGAATCGGTGGCGGTCCAATTATCTTCCGGATCTTCAATCTAAAACAAGAAACATAAAAACCACGACAACGACAAAATGTTAACGTTCGTACTTCAGGAGCAATGGGCAAAAATTGCAGACAATTCTCGTTCTCACTCTCCTCGTCCGAACTGCAGAAAGCAGCCACTGGTTCTACAGCGCAAACATCCACCTACAAGTACTTTCATTAGATTAAAAAAAAAATGTTTTGGAACAATTACTTCCAAATCTGTATCTTCCTTATCATCCCCACCACTAGCAACAGACTTATCTTCATCCGCCAGATCGAATTCGCTTTCGCGTTCCTCGTATTCGACATTTTCGTCCAACTCCTTGAAATCGGGCGCGAAAGCCGACCAATTTTCCACTTGGTTTTGCGCCCAAACACTCACAACACCTAACAAAGAAAGAATCACGAAAATGTTCGACCGTTTTTCTATTTTCTTGTTGTCTTACCCACGATACACAAAAAACGGTATGCTGCACAGCAAACGGAAAAATATAGAACTGTATAGGATGACTCCGCGTTTGAATATTAAATCCTAAAGTTTTATCAGAACTGTATTGAATCGTGCTTTGTTTTTATATTTTTCGGCTCTATACCTATGCACGACTATATTTAAAGTCAAACTTAATGGTGTCTTACAAGATACATTATTTTGATTTTCTATATTCAACAGAGAGGTAGAAACTCGACCCTGTCGAATGGTGCAGTCATTTATGTCTCTAGAAATTATTAAAAAAGGGTTCAGTCCAATGGTGCAGCAGCTTCGGATTCCTATTCTCTTCAGAGACATAGAAACTCAAGCTTTTCGAATTTTACTGGCAATGATTTTCGTTAATGTCCCCGAGAATTATACAAAAACAGCGCAATGCAATATCGCAACGGTTTCGACTTCTCTTTACTCTACCAAGTTATAGAAACTGGAGTCTCTCTAATACTGTTCTAGTCAATATTTCTGAGAGTATAAAAAGAGGGTGTAATATTGCAAGAAGTTTTGATCTTTTGATGGATGCAAGTAGTTTGAATTTTCTCATTTCTGCATATGATTTTGTTGAAAATAGTTCCTTTCTTTGGTTCCTTTGTCTGATTTTTATTTACCGTAACAACTCAGGTATGTAAAGCACAGAGGATATGATGTTAAGTATATTTATGTATTATATAAAGTACCTATATTTGTATTAAAAATTTCAGAGGTTATGTTGAAAAAATGATCGATATGCTATTAAACTTTAATAATTTAGTAATGAGGTCTGTTGGTAGACCCTGCACTATCTCCACTGGTATATGTTACTAATTAGTACAGCAATATAAAAAAAGTACACACCAGTGCAGGTTGTAGCATCTACGAACAATTGAATTAATGGCCCATTGGCAATTATTCCTTTAGGAAATATATTCAACACAGCTTAATTAATTAATAAAATGAAAAAAATCACAATCATGTCGTATATAGTTTTTTTTTAAGCATAAAATAATTTTTATATTAATACTAGTTCAAAAGTGAAATTACGACCTCTATAGAGTCTATACTGTGGAGAGTATTAAAACGCTCGACTGACGAATACAAATCTATACCGTGGCGAGGTTAGAAAACTGCATTAAAACGTGGCGTCATCCAATACACTTCTATATTTTTCCGTTTGCTGTGTGGTTATGAAACAAAATATCGTCGACGTGACGTCACGCGCGAACCAGATTCAAAAGTTACAAACAGTTTTGCATAGACATACACGTGACCCATTTGTTTGCGACTCACCCCTGTAAAATCTTTATTTATTGTGCGATTTCAACCGGATTTGTTTTAAAGTGTAGATCTTGATAAACTTTATTTTTGAAACAAAAAACGCCATATTTTTACAAAATACAAGGCCTACCATGTCAGTTTTTAAGAGTAAATTTTAAAAAATTCATATTGGCGATTTTTTTGCGAAATTTTATTGAAACATTTTAAGAAAAAAAATGCACAATAACACTACAAAAATTTATTTTGTCAAGTTATCCATGAGAAAACATTTAAATAAAATTAAACTAATAATAACATGGTAGTACACTGCGCGTCAAAATTACCGCATAACAAGTAAAAAAATCTAACTCTAAAACGTCTTTACCAATCTTTATAAAATTTGGAATAAAAATACTTTTACTTACATCTCAGTTTACGTGTTCAAGGGTTTTTCAAAAAAATATCCTTAAAGCCCTGTTATTTAATAATAAAAAACGCTCGAAAAAAACTTATAGGGAATATTTTTTAAGTAAATAAAAAATATGCTGTGAAAGACCGTATTTTTGAAAGTTTTTTATTATTAAATAAAAAGGCTTTAAAAATATTTTCTCGAAAAACCCTCGAACACGTAAACTGAGATATAAGTTGAAGTATTTCTATACAAAATTTCATAAAGATTGGTAAAGTCGTTTTAGAGTTAGATTTTTTTTTACTTATTATGCGTTAATTTTAACGCGCAGTGTATTACTTAAGTTTAATTTTATTTCAATGTTTTTTTCATGGATAACTTGACAGAATTTTTGTAGTTACTATTGGCGGTCCCTATATTTATAAATGTTCGAATATAACGTGAATTTGCAGTGCAAATAACATTCCAACCCAGTCACCCGCCAGCTATTGGCTCGCACATGACGTCACACAATATGCACATTAGCATACCGGTTTTTGTGTGTCGTGGTCTTACCCGACGATATACTGGCTATGATTGGTCTGACCGGGTGCCAGGCCACGTCCAATAGCAGCTCCCCTTTGGTGCCGTGCAGGATTTTCACCAGATTCCCTATCGCCTTCTCCCAGATGTAGAGGGCGTGCTGTCGCGCCGAGCCTGCGCAGATGTATTCGCCGTCTCCGGAGAAACAACATTTTTTCCACATCGTCCTAAGTTAGGATTTAAGACTCCTTAGTTTTACCGATGCACATTTCAATACAAGATTACCCAGCAAACGCATAAGTATGATTATTCTTATAGTTTTAATAGTGCGTTATACCACATAAAAAAATAATATTACCTAATGTGTGCAATCTTAGAACTTACAGAATTTAGTAGAAAGGTTTAATTGATTAGGTAGGTCAAAATTGGGGCAATTGCATATAAAAGAAATTAATAATGGCAAATAAAAGCTGCTTTTCTTTGTTATACAGGACAATCTACCAAAAAAATCAAGGGAACTTATTTGTAAATATATATTTAATTTTAAATATTTTCTATTTAGTTTAAGGATTTTTTTATTTATGTTTTCCATTTATACTAATAAACTGTTTTTAAAATACAAATTGTATGTTTTACTTATACAGCTATTTATTACAACACATTGTTTTGTATTTTTTCTGGTAAATGTATTAATGTTTTAGTATTACATTTCAAGATAATATATTAATTAATGTAATGGATAAGTAAAGTATTTATTATGGTGGATTAAATGTGGTTTGATTATATTTATTGGGTCGGATATTTCAAAATATTTTTATCCCGACCGTCCGAAATTGTATTGTGACGATAGGACTGATAATCTTTTTATTATTATTTTTTTTGTATCTTAGAATATCCTTATCTAATAAATATACACCTACCACATTTAATACCATGATAGATACTTCACTTATCCATTAAAAATTATTTAAATAACCACTATAAAATCTTTAATGCCCCATAAAAGAAACTTAAATATAAATTTTAAATAAATAATATTTCTTACCTGTTAACTAAATCTTGTAATTTCTGTATGGGTTCAGGTTCCCCATCTTTACCACACGCCAAAACTTCCTTACTATCGTAAACTCGGATAACCCTATCGGCGGTATTTATAAGAAAACAACTAAAAAACGAACGATAAAATAAAATAAAATGCATTTAAACGATATTTATTACTCTCCCCTTCTCGCAAACTCAATACTTTTAACGGCGGTAGCACTAGATGTCCCCAAAACAATTCTAAAACTAGCCTTAACCTCCAAAGTTCGCGAATCCAGAACTAAAACTTTTCCCTTTGCATTTCCCGTGTAAACGTAATCGCCTCTCCTGTCAAACGAGGCTGCAATGTTTAAATCACCCTTGAAATGAACAAAACAAAACAAATTGACATCTTCAAGTTTTTTAAATAAAAAAGAAAAAAAATAAAATAATTTTTTTCATATTTTTAAAAATAATTATTACATCTTCATCAACCGGTATCACTTCATGCCCCCCATTGGTGTTCACCAAAACAGCAGCATGTTTAATGGGACACACCAGCAATCGTTCCATGTTACGAGGCTCGAATTGCACTTTTAGAACGGGGCAGGGAAATCGGTACTTCTGCTCACACTCCCCTGTTAGTATGTCCCATATGCTGACGGTGTTATCTGTCGAGGCTGAGGCCAATTTGTGGCCGTTTCGTGACCAACTTAAGCTACAAACGGGGTGAACGTGTGCAGATATTATTTTGGCGATACCTCTTGTCAAAAAATCCCATATAACGATTCTGCCATCGTTGCAACCCACCGCTAAGAGTGTGCCTCTTTTGTTGAAGGCACAGGTTAGGGCGATGGATAGGGAATCCAAAGTACCATCAAATTCCTAAAAAATTATACATATAGGGAAAAACAATTTTTTACTAAGAAACTATTGTTTACCTCTGGGTAATTTTGTCCAAACGATTCTAAAAAATTGTTAAATAAGTTGAAATATGATTAAAAACCACCTAAAACATACCTAATAACTCCAAATTCATTTTCAAATTGAATGTTTAAAACATACTATGTAAACAATAACCTTAAACCGGCGTAGTAAATAATTCAATTACCCTTTATATAACTACTTTATAAAGGACTTGTTAACACTTTATGGCGTGTATATTACACAAAAAAACAATAATAAAATAGCCGTTTAGGTTAGAATGTATGCCCTTTTTGACAACACAAATTCGGCTAATTTAATTGGTCAAAACAAAACCAGTGTACCAACATAACGAAATAAAGGACAAAATATACTAAGAAAAATTGCATTTCGGCAGTGTTGCCAATGTACGTGGAAATCCACGCATTGTGTGGAATTTATTTTGTTGTGTGTAATACATAAATGTGTGGAATTTGCGTGTAAACTTTATCTTTAAATTAACAATGCTTATAACAAGCATTTAAATAGATATATTTAGTTATATGGACGAATTTCTGTGCAGATTTCTATATATACAGCAAATTAAAAAATCTGGTGTTTTTGGTAACTTGCAAGCGTAAGTTATCGAGTAACTTAAAACCGGTTATAACAATAGACTTTTTGACAAAGTAAGTAATCTAGTAAGTTTTTGAAAACGTCTTTAAGTAATCACCAGTAATTACCGCAGAAAGAGTTTTTGTGGTGTTTCACCTCAGAAACTCTTTCTGCGGTAATCACCAAAGAAACCTAACAAAACCAAAATCCCAAATGGGTGGAATAGTTGACAAAATTGTGGAATTTTGACAGAATCTGTGTGTAAATTATGTCAACACCATTGGCAACACTGCATTTCGGTCATAGATAAATATAAATTTGCTATAGAATTTTCTTCTAATTATAATTTATATTTCTTCTCCAAAATAGATAAATGTTTATAAATACTATTGTAGGTATATGTTGTGGGTTATAAAAATATAAAATGTTTACAAATAAATTATTTATTTGTAAATAGGTACCTTATCTAAGTATCTTAAGGTCTGGATTTCATTTATAACTATATACCTACGCAAACTGAATAGGTATTTATAATTCCAAAACCTTCTAGCTGAAGTGAAGAAAATTGAAAGGTCGTAGTGTAGCATATTTTCCATACAGAGCACAAGTCTTTAAATTTGTGAATTAAAATTAAAATCTGTTATTTTATATTTCTTTTTGCTTCTAGATTAAAAAAATACAAAGTAACGGTTTTTTCCTAATCCTAAAAGTTTATTATTTTTCAAATACAACATTTTGCAGTATCAACGAATTAAATAGGTAAATATCTCTACATATACATAATAATGTAGGTCAAAATTCAAACTTTCCGCCATTTTCTATGACAGTTCTAGGTGGCACCTAACCTAATATTTAGATGATCTGTCAGATTGCGAGTTTCCTAAAATCGTCGATTGCAAATTTCGACGAGCCAAAACGATGTGATAATTACATACAGGACAAAGTATGTAACAGCTGTGTGTAACCGGTTTTCGAGCACAGAATCGGCAAAAATGGAGGGCTTGTACATTCCCAAAAGAAGCAAACCATGGAAAACAAAATTAAAAAAGGCCATATTTATTATTTTGATTACACTGTAAGTCATAGATAATAACTGACAGCTCATGCCAATGATTTTTAAAGTTCCAGAGTCACTCCTCATTGTGGCATTGAACATGTTTATAATAATATTGTATTTTAAACCCATTCTCACTTAACTTTATAATGTAATTCAATTTTAGGTTCATTTTATTGCTCATAGCACTTATAGCAGTGTTTGTTGTATTACCACTCGTATTTATGAATAGCCTTAGCTTGCAGAAGAAAATTGTATTCACAAACTGTAAGTAAATGTTACTTTTTATAATCAATTTCATTACAGAGTCAATTTTAGCTGATTTAAATAGCAATAAAGAATTTTATGAAACATTTCCTCAACCAGGGTTCAAAAACCGTTATATTATAGTCAAAGATTTAAATGGCTCAACAAACGTATCCATAGGTCTTTGGCAAATGTTGCCAACTTCTGTTACATTAGATTTGTATGATGATTATGCAATCGACTACGATTATATGCTCAAAAACAGCACACATGATATTCTAATATACTTTCATGGCACTGGAGAATCTCGTGACGATTCTGTACTTAAATACAGAGTTTTCAGGCATTATTTTCAAGTCATAGCCTTTGATTACAGAGGTAAGCCTTTTTCACAATGCAATTAAATACTATTGTGTCTATTTTGTTTTAATAAATATTGGAATTTTTAAAAATAATGAAGAAATGTTGGCATAACAAACATTTTTGTAAATTTTGTTTAAAGCGAAGTAAAAATCCAAAATAATTGCGTAATCGTCAACTGTCAAGCGGTTTTAACCTCACTTTTTACCAATCTGACATCTGTCAAACGGTTTTAAGGTTATGCTGACTCTACCCGAGCCGATTTAACCGAGGCATCAGTTGTTAGTGATTGCATTCAAATTTATAAATGGGTTTTGGAGCAAACAAATGCCAAAATTTTTGTCTACGGACACTCTCTAGGTACAGCTTTAGCTACAAGAATGATTGCTCATCTTTCAAAGGAAAATATTAGTCCTGTTGGATTAATTTTGGAAAGTCCTTTTACTAGCTTTTTGGAGGAAATTGCCGAACATAAATATGGAAAAGTTAGTACCTTTTTCATTTTTCTGCAATAAAAAAACTAAACATTGTTTTAGCTCTTTGCATGGTTGCCATATTTCAAGGCGACCATTATTAACCCCCTTGAAAAGAACGGTTTTACATTTGACACCAAAAAGTACATACTCAATACAACTTGTCCAATAATGTTTTTACATGCTGAGGATGATGATATTGTGCCAATTAAATTTACAAATAAAGTAATTTTGTTAATATTACCCACACACTTACATAATTAACTAATTAACTTTTAGCTTAGTGAATTAGCAAACTTGAGGCCAAATTCAACTGTGGTAGTCAACAAATTCGATGCTAAATTTGAATATAATCATTACTCTATTTATAAGAATCAATTTTATGAATATATGGTTGCGTAAGTAATTCATTACCGCACCTGGAGTGTTTTCATGTTTTCTTTTTTCAGCAATTTTCAGAAAACTTGCAGAGTATTGCTTGAACAATCCACTATAGGATAATAAGGCTTGCATCAAAGATTTAGAGGCTGTGATTTATAAATGTTGTTTAAGTTTTAATAAATAGCTATTTTAGTTTTTATTTGCGTTATTTATTAAAAGTTTGTTCGCATCCCCTCTACCAACTACCCTAAAACATTTGCAAAAAGTGTGCTCTATTTAGTGTATCTATGGTGTACTTACACTTTATTACATAGATAAAAGACTTTATTGCAGCAAACATATTTAATTTTCTACTTATGGCCACACTGATAAAAATCTTGTTTACATAAGTATTGCCAATGTAAGAATAAATAATCTTCCGGCGTAATCTGTAAAATTTAGTGTGACGTCATGAGATTACTGTTATTAGAAAATAAGTTATTTTAAATAACTTATGGTTATGTACTTACATGGGTACAGAGTGAATAAATAAATAAAGTGTAAACTATGTGTAAGCAATGTTGTATTTGCTGTACATTTTTATTGTAAGTCATATAATATCTGGTTTATGTGAATAAAAAACAATTTTCTTATAGGCTGATACTTTTACTTTTAACATTTATTGTGGTAATATTTGTGTTCCCCTTTGTTTTTAAATTCAGTCCTGGATTAATAACGACGATAATTTTACCAACTGAACTGATATCGAAAAAGAATTACAGCATAGCAGAGTTACCAGGTGTAAACAATTTCTATGTTAAAGTTAATGAAAAAGAAAACATTACGTTGGGAGTGTGGGAAATTTTGCCCAGGTCAATTTTAAGGGATGCCATGAATAATAACGAATACGACTACGAGAGAATTTTAAAAGATAACAATCAAAATGTTTTAATTTATTTACACGGAAATGCAGCTGATAGAACTGAGTTTGCTCCATTATATAATATTTTAAGGGAGGATTTCCATATTTTCGCCGTAGACTACAGAGGTAAATACATTTTGTATTTTTAAGGTTATGATTTTTTCATAGGTTAAATATGTAGTTTATTTTGACAGTTTTGTCTGAAATATAAATTTAACGCCGTGTCTAGAGTCCCGTCAGACGGTTCCCTATTGCGCTCCCGTTAACAGAGTGACGTCATCCAATGACGCAATCTTAAGTCGGAAAGCAGATCTTTTTTCCTTAACCAACGTCCCGAGTCCGCCCGCTTCGAAACCAACCCAAACCCAACAACCCAACCCAACCGACCCCGCCCCATTGGCCCCCCGCACCATTGAGTAAAATTTTTTTAACGAATATTCATTTAATTACATTTTATTATATAACTGTAGCAAAATGATTATGAGGAAAGGTAAATAAATTAAAATATTAATGTAAATGCTTTTAAGGCCACATTGTATTATTTCGGTATATAAATTCTTTAAAAAAAAATTAAAAAAGTTCTAGAGGCGCCAAGTATCGAACCCCGTACCTCTCGCATGCAAAACAGGCGCCCTTCTATCGAGCTACCGAGCTTATTGTAAAAATCCTATCGCTCGAAAAATAATACCGATTTACAGTGTGTGACGTCACAAAGTGTTAACGGGAGCGCAATAGAGAACCGTCTGACGGGACTCTAGACATTATGTAAATTTAAATATAATATAAGACAGTTTTATCATAAAACTTTTATGGCACCTTTAGATAATTTTATAACAAATTATAAACAGTTTTAAACCATTTTGAGACAGTTTAGGGCATTTTAGATCATTTTAGGGCTTTCATTTTAAAACAATTAATACTATTTTTAACAGGCATTTTAGATCATTTTAAGCAGTTTAAAACCATTTTTCGACGGTTTAGGGTATTTTACATAATTTTAAACCCATTTAATGTATGTATGTATAAGCAGTTTTAAATTTAAGAGTGTTAGGGCTTTGGATCCTTTTAAAACATTTATAAATTTATAAATGTTTTAAAAGGATCCAAAGCCCTAAAACTCTTAAATTTAAAACTGCTTATACATACATACATTAAATGGCTAAAACTGTCAAAAATGGTTTAAACCATTTTTGACAGTTTTAGGTCTTTTTGACACAATTATAAGCAGTTTAAAATCATTTTTAGACAGTTTTAGAGCATTTTAGTTCATTTTAAAACAATTAGGTATAAGCAGTCTTAAATTTAAGAGTTTTAGATCATTTTAAAGCAATTAAAAGCTGTTTTCAACCATCTTAATTTTTTTTAGATTATTTTCAAGACAATTAAAAGCAGTTTATATTTTGGGCATTTTAGATCATTGTAAAATAATTTTAAACATATTTAAATTCAAGACAGTTTTAGGGCATTTTTAGATTATTTAAATATAATTATAAGCAGTTTTAAATAATTTGTTGTCAGTTTTTGGGCATTTTAGATCATTGTAAAATAATTTTAAACAGATTTAAATTTAAATATAATTATAAGCAGTTTTAAATAATTTGTAGTCAGTTTTTGGGCATTTCAGATCATTGTAAAATAATTTTAAACCAATTTAAATTCAAGACAGTTTAAGGGCATTTTTAGATTATTTAAATATAATTATAAGCAGTTTTAAATAATTTGTAGTCAGTTTTAGGGCATTTTATACTATTTTAAAATAATTAAAAGCATTTTTAAGGCATTTAAGATAATTTAAAAAAATACCTTAAATACCTTTATTAAAACATTTATAAAACCATTTTTGACAGTTTTAGGTCTTTTTGACACAATTATAAGCAGTTTAAAATCATTTTAGACAGTTTTAGGGCATTTTAGTTTATTTTAAAACAATTATGTATACGCAGTCTTAAATTTAAGAGTTTTAGGGCATTTTTAGATCATTTTAAAGCAATTAAAAGCTGTTTTCAACCATCTTATTTTTTTTAGATTATTTTCAAAACAATTAAAAGCAGTTTAAAACCATTTTGGGCATTTTAGATCATTGTAAAATAATTTTAAACTGATTTAAATTCAAGACAGTTTTAGGGCATTTTTAGATTATTTAAATATAATTATAAGCAGTTTTAAATAATTTGTTGTCAGTTTTTGGGCATTTTAGATCATTGTAAAATAATTTTAAACAGATTTAAATTTAAATATAATTATAAGCAGTTTTAAATAATTTGTAGTCAGTTTTTGGGCATTTCAGATCATTGCAATATAATTTTAAACAGATTTAAATTCAAGACAGTTTAAGGGCATTTTTAGATTATTTAAATATAATTATAAGCAGTTTTAAATAATTTGTAGTCAGTTTTAGGGCATTTTATACTATTTTAAAATAATTAAAAGCATTTTTAAACCATTTAAGGCATTTAAGATCATTTAAAAAAATACCTTAAATCAGTACAGTTTATAAACTTGCAAGGGCATTTTAAATTATTAAAATATTGAAATGAGTTTTAAACCATTTTACGCATTTAAGACATTTAAGATCATTTAAAAAATACCTTAAAGCAGTTTTAAATGCAATACAGTTTATAAACTTGTAAGGGCATTTTAAATTATTTAAAAGCAATGAAAACAGTTTCAAACCATTTTATACAATGTTTAGATCATTTTCAAAATAATTGAAAGCAGTTTAAAAACATTTTACGCATTTTAAGTCATTTTTAGATCATTTAAAAAGGATTATAAGCAGTTTTAAATAATTTGTTGTTAATTTCTAGGGCATTTTATACTATTTTAAAATACAAAATTTTATATAGTTCTAAGCATTTGTATGATAAATAACTAAGGGGCAAGTGGATGAAGGGGTTAAGAATCACTGATTTTAAATAAAAATAAATTTGGTTTTACAATTACTAAAAATGTTACTTAACGCCTTCAACTGTGGTTGTTCATAGGTTATGGAGATTCCTTCAAAGGAGAAATGACGGAGACAAAAATGGTGGACGATATTTTCCAATTTTACAAGTGGCTTCATAATAAAACAAGCTCAAATATTTACGTGTGGGGTCATTCGTTGGGCACTGCCATAGGAACCCATTTAGTCTCAAACTTGAAAAACGATAATTTAACGACTACCGGGCTCATTTTGGAGGCCCCTTTCACGTCTGTACCTGAAGTTGTAAGTAACCATACCGTTTCCAAGCTAATCAGTTGGGTGCCGTGGTACGAATGGACCATTTTGGACCCGTTCGTGGATAACGATATAGCTTTCCAAACGGAAAAGTATGTTACCAACGTCGACTGTCCCATCATGATATTGCATTCCAAAGATGACTCTATCATCTCCTATCTATATGCTACAAGGGTAATACTTGAGTTTGGTTGGTTTTGTTTTTCCAATATTATTTTTTAGCTATTTGAAATTGCACAAAACAACAGGGATTTTTCCACTCAAGGGGTTGTTAGATATCATCTGTTTCCTGAGGATAGTGGATATGATCATATGGAAATATACAAGGAACCATTTTTGATTAAACTTGTTGAGTTAGTAATAATAATAATTTGTATGTAAAGAATATTTTTGGTTTGTTTTTTTAGGAACTTTATTGAAGATTGTGAAAAATTTAAGAAGCACAAGTGGGTACAATGAACGGACTGTTTCATTGTTTTTAATCTGCCAAATTTATACAATTTAACTTGTATGAAGGAACACATAGACGGACAAAAAATTACATTAAAAACAAAACTTTTATATTTTGTTTAGATTTTAGTTGTTAGCTCACTGGGTTTAGTTTAAATTAAATATTTAAATTTAAACTTGCCAAATTTTATAATAAAAAGTTAAAAAAAGAGATTAAAATAAGGTTGTGATTATTGCTGTATAGGTATTTTATTGATTTTGTATAATTCCTATTTTATATATTCTAAATTATAAACGTAAATTGTAATACAAATAAAAAATTTTATTGCGCATTTTTGGTATTTTTAGTTTTATTTGTATTAAGTCAGTCAAACAGATGTGCACTCGAACGCTCTTAATCTTAATAAAAGTCTTAAAGAAAAAGGAAAACACTGTGCGAAATAAGTGCCAAGATTTACTACCTGTACAGGCAAATATTAAAAGAAACAATAAATCACTCACATAGTGCATTAAAAAGCAATCTTTCAACAAGTGAATGCAGTGAAAAAGTGATAACAGCATACCTGGCGGACTAACCACGTCATGAACGGCATATGACGTCAGCGTTAAGGTTTATTCATACACTAAACATTAAACTTCTGCTCTGGATCTTTTTTTATTTATTATTATTACTCCTTTTTGGTATAGATATGACTGCACTCTTTTGTATCTTGTTTTGCAAAAGATTATCCATTATCCGCAGTTGTAATCATAACACTTATTGTATGATTTCACTTAAGACAGAAGGCCACCCAAATACATCAGATAGTTCCCTACCTGCCAGGGTGAGATGTAATATTTTCTGGGTCATAATTTCCTTGATCCAGGAACATGTTTCGGAAAAACTGAGATAATGGCGTTCTAAAATTTCTATGTAAATAGAGTTAATCGCAAATTTGTAAAGATTATGTATACATTTAAATCCTTACATGCTTTAGCCGAGATTTACATAATAACAATCCTTTTACTGTCAAATGCAATTAAAAAGGATTCGGGTCAGATTTTATTGCATTAATGCCGCTATAAAAATCGCAGCAAAATTAACTGCCACCGTCAGTTTTGAGTAATTACTCCTTCGGCAGTAATTACTGCGATTACTGATCGCAGTTTTGGATTTGATGAGTGCTTGAAGGAAACTCGTCCATGATGAATTTACTCAACTGGACCGAGGCGTCGGTATATCAAGCGAGGTAAGATGATACATCAAGGATCCATGTATTATATGCTTTAAGGTGGTATCCATGTGTTGTATGCTCCAAGATATTTCTCTCTGTATAGAACCCAAGTAAATAAAAAAATAATTTTTAAGGATAATGGAGGAGATGGATATGGCCGGAGCACCAATTCGCCACATAGGCTGGAATCTTAGTCCGGAGGACCTTGTTCATATTCCCGAACATTGGCTTCTTTATCCAGAACCTGAGTATTCCCTGCACATGCTTTTGGCTTTCGTCTATGTCTTTCTATTTTTTGCGAGCACGATTGGCAACGGACTTGTTTTATGGGTATTTTGCTCGTAAGTAAAAAAATAAAACCTTTTTCTTAAGGTGCATTTAAATCACGAAATCGTTTGCTTAAGCACGCTGAGGCTTGTTGGTTTTTTTTTAGAGCCAAGAGTCTGCGAACAGCTTCGAACATGTTCGTCGTGAACTTGGCCCTCTGTGATTTTGTGATGAATGCCAAAACTCCAATCAACATTTATAATTCCATTTACCATGGTTATGCTTTGGGGGACCTCGCCTGTCAGATGTTCGCCTTTTTTGGTTCGCTATCTGGTATAGGTGCCAGCATGACAAATGCCTGCATCGCCTACGACAGGTGGTCTACGAAATGTTTGTTTTTCTTTTTAACATTCCAAACCATTACAGATACACGGCCATCACAAATCCATTGGATGGCAAAGTGACGAGGACCAAGGCCTTTTTGATGATTGTGTTTGTTTGGATTTATGCTGTACCTTGGGCTGTTTTACCGCTTCTGGAAATTTGGGGAAGGTTTGTGCCAGGTATAAACCCAACTTATTATACACCGAAAAAAATTGCGATTCAAAAAGTAGGTAGAAACTGGTGCCTCAACAGCTACGGACTGACTAGATTAAATGAGTTTGATACTAAACATATAAGTTTTTCATCTCCAAGTGTTTGTTTTAGACACACGTGTACCATTCCACATTTGGTTACTCCTGTAATATTTTTTATTAATTTTTGTTTTAGAGGGATTTTTAACAACATGCACCTTCGATTACCTAACAAATACATTTGATACCCGCTTGTTTGTCGGAACGATATTCTTTTGTTCTTATTGCATTCCAATGTCCGCCATAATTTATTTCTACAGCCATATCGTCGGCAAAGTTTTTAGCCACGAGAAAGCACTACGGGAACAGGTATGTATACATATGGGTCTTTATACTTTTTAGCAATATCTACCTCTAAAAAATAAATATTTCACATTTTCATATCCATTGTGACTATTATTTAGGCAAACTAAAGGTTACTCTCAGCAGTAAAGTAAAGATAACATATGAATATTCAAAAACACACCCCAGTCAGCATCCAAATCAGAAAGATTTCAGTATGAAGTCTTTTAAACAACTTCGTGTAGAAGTTTTAAAATGACGTCTTAAACAGCTTCTTTTTATGAGCTCAGAATTCTGAGCTGTTAATGAACTCATAAATAAGAAGTCAATTTTTTTACGTACAAATGAAGATCTTTTCTTGACCTCTTTTTGAACAATTTATTTTGAGCTTACAGAGTATTCTTTTTTCTTACTTCCAATTGAAATCATACTATTAACTCTTTTAGAAGTCAACATGGAGACGTCACATTTATGACATTTTAATGCGATTACTTTCTTCTCACCGCTGTAACTGCTTGTGTTTGATATAAGAAGCGGCGAAGTAGAATTTAGAGCGTGCTCCATACCAAACGGTCTTAGACCTAGGTAAACGGCTACCCGATACTGACGAGCTCCAAAAGAGCGAAACAGGCCGTCTATCGGTGCCGGTGAAGAGCACGCTTGAATTTAAACAAAAGTGAGACGAAGTAATCGCAATTCCTAAAATAAGCGAATACAAGCAAATTATTAAAATGATTTAACAAATTAATAAAATAAACTTGACATGTCAAAATAAGCAACGATCCAGTATGCAATTTCTTCATCAGTGCCCTAGTAGTACTTCTATATCCAAAACGGAAAATTCTAAAGAAGTCTTTTTATAAGTTTATACAAAAGGACTCTTTAAAATGCTTTATTGCGAAGTCAAAGAAAAGGGTTCCTCAAGAGTTCTTTTTTGAGAAGTCTTGATAAGATCAATAGGTGGCGCATTCGAAGTCTTAAGAACTTCTTAAAAACTTCTTTCTGATGTTGTATTGACGTCCAAATCATAAAATAGAGCTTATGCAGACTTAATTAAGACGTCATATTGCTGTCTGGGACGCTGCTTGTTTGTAACGCGCAAAATAACAGTTGCCTGCTGCAGCGCCATCTCGTGTCACAGTTATAAACTACATGGGTTACAGAGTTTTTTTTATGTGTAATGCTAAACTCTAGTGTATTTTATAACAAAGCTTTACACAAAATTTAGCTTTGTAATTTAGATCATTAAATTAATTTCATTAATTTCGGTCGTTTGGTGAGAAAAAATAACGATTTTTTTTTTGTAAAATATTGTTTTATATTTTGAAAAAAGTTTGTTTGTTTAATAAAATTTGATGATAAAATTAAGTTATCGACTGGTATAAATATCTTGCAAGCAAGAAAATGTACCTTAAAATTGATGATTTTTACTAAATTTACCTGATACAAATTTAAAGAAAGTATTTAAAAACAATTCTTTAGGTATTACTTACATGTATCTATACAGGGTGATTCATTTAAATTGAAATATCTCAGTTTGTATATGCAGGGTGTTACAGAATAAGATGCTGAACCTTAAGGGTGTGAATCCTTAGTTGATTTTAAGAAAAAAAAGTTCAAATAAACCTATGACCTAAACCTCTTAATTTTTGAGTTAAAGAGTGTTTTAAGTTTAAGTTTAAGTTTAAGTTTTAAGAAAAAAATCGTTTTTTTATTATAACTTTAATAACTTCCTAGATATTTTTATAAATTTTGGCACACGTCTTCTAAGCATTAACAGTAAGTTTTTGATGTAGAAGATTTTTTATTTTTTTTACCAGTGGCTTCCGTGCAGGATGTGGTCTAGATATTTTTGGAAAAATATTATGCACGCCACTGCTATTTTTTAAAATAAAATTTATTTTTTAAATCCCCATTCATTTTAGGGCAAATTTGATTTCTTGACCATTTTTCGTACGACTAACGGTTTTCGATGAAAAAAATAAAAAGCATTTAATGCGCATATTGAGAAAACAAGGCCATGATTAAATATATTTGGATATATAAACAACAATCCACACAACTATGTTTTTTTAAGATTTTCCCACAAAATGACAGTTAGTGACTTTATGCAGGATTATAAAAATATAATGTCATCAAAACCTGCTCACCATTATTATTGGAGCTACAAAGTCGGTTAAATTAGCAAATTAGTGGTATTTTTACAGAAAAACAATCGAACGGGTTTCGAAGTTATTCCAAAATCACATTTTTTTTAATGGGACACCCTGTATATTTATACATATTTTAAAAGACAACTTAATATGAAACAAAAAATTATTATAGCATTACTACCCTAAACTTAAAAATACACAATTAATAAGCACTGGAACTTTCTATTGGTTGTTGAAATATCCAAATTATAACAATCAGTCAAGCAAATTAGTTTTATTTAAGCTTTAACTTAAAGAGAACACTATAATATAACAAATAACAAACACACTTTATGAAGAATACGATATCTAGATTCACGTGAATCTACGCCACAAAAAAAGAATTTCTTCTAACAAAAGGCGACAAAGAACACCAAAACACGCCATATGCCTAAGATATCTTAGCTTTCTCTCAAAAACTCCAGTGTTACCACCATAACGTATGGCGGCAAATTAACAAAAAATATTAAATGAGTACAGATTGTGTTTGTAATTAAATTTTTAAGGTTAACTAAATAATCCTTACTTTTTTTGTAATCAAAATCCTTAACCAATTGAAAATATTTTTTTAATGACGTCATTATCCAGGTATCTGGATAATTTTCTTAGATTATATATAATTATATAGAATTGTATATAATTATAAATAATTTTATATACCTTAAGGTCAATTTAAAAAAACTTATATATATTTATATAAAATTGTATAGAATTATATACAATTTTACATACCTTAAAAGAGACCAATATATAATTATATAGAATTGTATATGATACTATATAATTATATAGACACTTCAATAGGGTCTAATTTATAATCATATATAATTGGAAATTATTATATATAATTGTATATAATTTTATAAAAGTATATAAAATTTCATAGAGAGTTATATATAATTGTATATAATTATATAAATTCCATATTTTTAAACAAATATTTTATATAGAATTATGTATAATTGTATATCATTATATATAAACTTTATATAATTATACAGGGTGGTCCAGGATTAATCTGAAAAATTTTAATGATCGATAGAGCCTGAAAAAACAATAAAAACAAACCCAAAAACATTTTTCAAAAATGCATACTAACGCAGATATAGTCCTTCAAAATAATTTTTAAACCATCAAACCGATTCTTCTTAAATTTTGTGTAGGTTAAGCTTCCGTCGATAATATAATGAAAATTTCCTACAAAAGGCCCAGTGGCGGAGATTTTGGAAGGGGTTTCCCCTTTTTACCCTCATATTTTCGACGCCACTGGATTTTATTAGAAAATCATCAGATTTATTTTTATCCTTTTTCAATCTAAAAGCAAAACTTTTATGTTTATTTTTTATCAGATCAATGGTTTCGAAGATAAATATTTCAGTTTAAAATTTCAAAAACACTGTGTACCCGGAACTTTTGTTACTATTTTAATAATAAAAAATTATTTTTTTTATGAACGATTGTATTGGGCCAATAAAAATTTACCAATGAAATAATGGAATAATCGCTTTCAATAGGGTGGTTTTTGAGTTGGTTTGATTTTGTATTATAATACAATTAAATTATTAATTACAGACGTTGATTGTAATCCTCAATCAACGTTACAATAAAACAACCTAAAAATATGACGGGTTCAGTAACAACTGCACGATGACTCCTGGACGCTACTTTATTTTTAAAATATTTTATAAACTGATAACGTGGCATAATTGTTACCAAGTTACCGATTTAAAATAAAATATGATAAAATTCCGTGTACTCGGTGTTTTTGAAATTTTAAAGTCTCCGAAACCACTAATCTTATGAAAATTTAACACACAAGTTTTGCTTCTAAATTGAATAAGAAATCTGATTATTTTCCAATAAAATCCATTTTGACACCCCTGCAGTGGTGTCAAAATATGGGGGTAAAAAGGGGAAACCCCCCCAAAATCTCCGCCGCTGGGCCTTTTGTAAGAAATTTTACCTACACAAAATTTGAGCAGAAGTTATTAAAAAAAAAACGTTTTTTTTTGCCTTTGAAGGGCTATTAGTGTGTTAGTGTGTATTTTAAAAAAATGTTTTTGGGTTTGTTTTTATTGTTTTTTCAGGCTCTATCGATCATTAAAATTTTTCAGATTAATCCTGGACCACCCTGTATATGAATTATATACATATATATACGTATAACTCTATATACATTTTATATAATGATATACAACTATATAAAATCTTTTTTATCGGGTAATTGAAAACATAATGTTTTTTTAACCTTAAATGAGGTATTTTTATTAAAAATATTACAATAATCCTTTAAATTAAAGGATTTAATGCTGGCAGATAAAAAGTGACCATGGTGCGCAATTGATAATTATCACCGAATGAAATTATTTATAAAACTTAAACCAAAGGAAACTAAAATATTAGTTATAAAATCGTGGGTACTTAAAAAAATCAGATTTAATTGAATAAAATAATTATTACCAAAAAAGTGATATTTTTATAAAAAAATTATTGCAGAATCGTAAACAGAAGAAAAATCGAACCAAATTTATTACAGCGCCTTATATTACAAATATAAAAAATGTTTTAGACAAAATCTACCTATTTTTAGTCGAATGATCCGAATCTGCAATAAAAAATAGGGTGTTCAATTGGAAATTTTAAAGTTACCCCCTGTTCCCCCTATAAGGAGGAGAGTATGAGGACCAATTTTAGTACTGATTGATTTCCCCTCTCGAATAATTTAATTTTTATTTTAAACATTTTTTCGTGAAATGCATACTAACTGAGATATTTCAAACTTTCAAGTTAAATGACTAAGCTAGTTTTAATTTAATTAATCTTGCTAAACAGTACGATGAACGATAATACAGAGATTAGTTTTGAAAATAACGACGAAAATATGGATAACAAAGATCTTATTAAATAAAAATACATCCTAATATTTAATTATTTTTTTTTTTTAATTTGAGATCAGATTTGACTTTTTAGATATATTTGCGAAAATTTTGGGTCTTAAAATTTACATTTTTGATTTTTTTTAATATTTGACATCAGATTCGATCTTGCCATACTTCAATACATATAAACAAATTTTCAATTAATTCGCACGTGTTATGTATAAAATATACATGTTTCCTTTTTTACCTTAATTTGCTTTATATAATTATCTTTGTCATAGTTAGAAATGTATTTTGTGTAGCTAACTATCGTGTAACACCTTCTCACGTTGCAATTGTGTAACAGATAAAAATCTTAATAAAGTGATTTACAAATAAACATTTTTTTTTAAACTTAAAATACCAAAGAAAAAACATAAAACACGTGTAATTCTATTTTGGCAGACTTTTGATTTCGCAGGCACTACACTAGATTTAACTTAATTTCGGGTAAAGAGTCCACCGTGGAGTGCCCATAAAACATTCTCTTTACTTTGGCTTAAAAACTGCTTCTATATCCGATTTGAACGGTTGTTTGTCATTTTTGAAGAGTCTTTCTGTTTTAGGCTAAAAAAATGAACGTTGAATCGCTTAGAAGCAATCAGAACGCTCAGAACGAGTCGGCCGAATTTCGGATCGCGAAGGCCGCGATCACAGTGTGCTTCATGTTCGTTTGCTCTTGGACGCCTTACGCCGTTTTGGCTCTGATCGGAGCGTTCGGGGATCAGTCTCTTTTGACGCCCGGAGTCTCCATGATTCCGGCGCTAAACTGCAAATTTGTCGCCTGCATAGATCCCTACATCTACGCCATCAGTCATCCGAAGTACCGGTAAGGAGACGAAGTTTAAAGCCCGATTTATAGATTGCCTTCCTTCCGTAGAAGATGAACAATACGATCATTTTATTGATTTTTAGAAAGGTTGCTCTGTATTTTATAAAAGCCTACATAAACTATAAAACTAACTAAACACTTAACTACTAATTATTTATATATCACTATAGTACAGTATACTGTTCAAGAGTCTATTTATTTGCACGTATGTTTATTTATTTCGTCGCGAGTACCAAAGCTTGACTGATTGCTCCATGCTGCGCTGTTCCTTATATATTCAGTGCCTACGTGCCTTCCCGAATATTCCGAGATCCAGAGCGGTACTCGCTACAATATTATAATCACTTTAATTTTTTCAGTGTTGAACTTCAAAAAAAATTACCTTGGCTGGCAATAAAAGAATCAGATGGACAGAGTGACGCGAGATCGACAGCGACAGAAAATTCTTCTGCACCTCAAGCGTAAAATGTTTTCTAAATACAACTTGAATAATTATACCCTGTTTCTAAAAAGATAAATTGTATTTTTTGAGCTTAGCGAAAAGAGTTACATAATTTTGTAAATATTATATTGTATGTATACCTACAGATCTTTTTTATGACAACTGGCAATGTTTTGGACAACGAAAAATCAATGACAATGAACCCAAATCCCAATAGTTCCAATACCTATAGTTCTTTTTTAAGGACATAGAGAAAAAAAATAGAATAAAATCCTGAGCATACTAATTAGTTTGTTTTATTTATCAACCTACACAAGTTTATATAATTCAGTATGAACTAATAATTATAATTAAAGACCTTTATACTGTTACTAAATTTATAAAGAAGTACTCAAAGTAGTAATATCCTTAAATTTCACAAAATAAATAATGTTTTCTAGTCTAATTTTAACACCTCCCAAATAACAACATTATCTATTAGATATAATAATTATCCATATCCATATTTACTCTTATTGGGTGGGACAAGTTTAATTGCCACTTAATAATAAAAATCAATGAACTTCTCTTAATTCTCCCACCATAACATAATTATAAAGATTTATTTATTTGTTATATAAATCTGGCAAGGATTATCCGAATTACGCAGGATTAGGGTCATCATTATTATTAAATTAACGCGTCTATAAAACTCGGCCATTAATTAAAATAAAACGTCAGTTTTGAGTAAATCACAGTTTCGAGCATTAATGAGTAAGTCACATAAATTCGAGCAGTATGAGTTTACTCAACTGGACCGACGCGCCCAGCTATCAGGCGAGGTAAGCTTTTAGTTTTATATTTTTTACCCCAAAGTTTGGCAAAATTCATTTATTTCATCAAGAAACATCCAAAGATCGGCATTTTTCCGACAATTTTTTCCCTTTATAGTTATTGGACACTGAAGGAATATTATTTATTAAAAATTTATATATGCCTTTGTTTTAAAGATTTTAGTTTTTTTCTTATAAATATATAAAAAGGATAGTTTGTTTAAACTTTATTTACGTTTACCTAAAAATAAGAATATTTGAATTTTTAATAATAGTTTTATAAAAACATGCTAAAAAGTATAGTAATTGGACATTTTAAATAGTAATTGGACACATGGACTGTAGTTATTGGACATACAATTTTTATATAAACATAACAACTTTACATGAAAAAACATAAATTGTTAAATATTTTTTAAAGATAAATTGCTGTTTTAGGTAATTTTTTTATTACGTTTTTGTAAATGTCATATAATTCATATATTTCTTTCTCGGATTCCTCATCCCTTTGTAGTTTGTGAAGGATTTATAATGTTTAGTCCGGAACAGGATGATTTATATACATCTAATATTTTTTCGGGTGGTACCTATGTTAAAAGTATTTCCCGAATTTATTAATTTTGTTGCCATTAGTTTTTTATGTTCTATATCACACACTGTATTTAAATTACTGTTATTCTGCAAGATGTCCTGTGACGAAGAAATAACTATATTACTTACTCTCTAAAAATGAATTAGTCAAAAATGTCATAGCGAAAAAGCAGCCAATAATAATTCTCGTCAACAGCAATTTGTATCCAGGACATTTAGCAGTCAATTCCTATGAAATATTATTCGCTGAATCCGAAAATGTCGTCAAAAGTTAAAAAAGTAGAGCAGTTTTTGAAATATAATCAATTTTACATATAATATGGAATTGACTATATCTCAAAAACTGGTTAACTTTTATAGTTCTTGACAGTCTTTTCGGATTCAGGGGACAATTTTACATAAGAATTGACTGGTAAATGTCCGGGATATACATAGTATGATATTGGACATATGTCCAATAATAGAAAGTTATATTTTTTACCAACCAGTAATTGGACACTGGCCATTTTACTGTTTGTTTTCAGAATTAAAATTAAAACGCTTAATGCGTTTTAATTTTAATATTTAAACCATGAGGAACACATTTATACCACACACTGATCTGTACACTTATTAGAAATATTTTTTATTGTAATTTAAACACAGGCCTGCTCTTAACAAAAAAAAACAAAAATCTTACCACCAAAGTAACGTGCGAACTTTTTTGTCCTATATTGGACTCAAAATAAAGTAGTTCTATATTAGGTATTACCGACTGAGATATTTCTAATTGTATACAGCGTCATCTAATGATTTGACTTTAAGGTTTTTACAGTATTAATGTTAATTGTCCAATAACTATGAAGTGTCCGATAACTGTTTACCTTAGATAATTAAAATAAATTTCGAATGTTGAATTCTGAGCATATTCTCAGAAAACCATATCAGGTTAAAAGTTGGCCAAGAATTGCCCCTTCACCTTTGGAAAAGTTTTGACAATAAATGTACAATATATATAGGACTTAATATTCCTATGATTTTTGTGCAATCGTGATGGCCAACAATAAATGATCAAATTGTGCACAAAAGCAGTTTGGATTAAGTTAGGTAGGTTAGAGTAGTGTAGAGCAGACCTTTTGGATGCCCAAATGTTTAGTATTGTAACGATTTTACTGTTCGTAGTGTGAATTAAAACACGCACTGATTTATTAACGAACTAAATGATTTATTTTATAACTTAATTACACTTAACACACTAAAATAACTTATCACTACTGTTCAAGAGTCTATTTATTTGCACGTATATTTATTTATTTCGTGAATACCAAAACTTGACTGATTGTTCCATGCTGCGCTGTTCCTTATATATTCAGCGCCGAAGTGATACTAGTCACGCAAGCGCCTTCTCGAATATTCCAGCGAGCTCCAGACCTCTCTCGATCGCTGACTCACCGGCGATGAGTCACAATTCCGAGATCCAGAGGGCTACTTGCAGTGTTGCCAGATTCTTTATCCCAATTTTCTTCAATTTAACCTTAAAAATTCTTCATATTTCTGCAGAGATGTAAAACGTCATTCGATAAAAAACCTTCTGACTGCATAAGGTACTTAATAATAATAAAAAAAATATTTTTAAAAGTCAAATATCTTTTGTGGTACACAGGAGATAAAGTATTACAAATTAAAGAAAATGAATTATTTTTATAGGCAGAACAAAAAACTACACCATGATTTAGGAATTAAATAAATTATTTAATTTCATTAAATCTAAATGTTTTTTGGTGACAGACATTTTTGCAGAATTTGTACCTGTATTTTTAAAATGGTTACGAAATACGCAAAGGAAATTAATCGATGAATTCAAAGTATTTTCTTGAAGTCTGTTTCGTTTTTTTGTTTTCACATCATTCGAATGATCATTATTGAAAACACCCTTATAAATTAATACTTAAGTATTGCATTACACCATCGACATTCAAATTTTGTGTCTTCACTTGTGTTTCACAGAGCCACCCTGTTCGAGGATTTTGGAAAATATTAAAATAAGATACAAAATACTTAATTATTATTTGCTGTGGCAAAGGCACTCATTTAATTAATAAATATGCATACATATTTAAAATTGTAATATTTACCCTTGAGAATCTTCACTTGAACGCATTTTTAAATAAATCTCTAATACAAAATAAACATGTGCATGCATGCAAATCCTTAAAATATAATATACCTACTAAATTTTAAATCATATTACAGTGTTAAAATCGAGTTAAAGAATTAAATAATTTAGAAAATTAAAAAAAATTTAAAAATGAAAAAAAATATGTGAATTTAAAAAATTCTTCATATTGTAGTGGTTTTTGTAAAATATTCTTCTTTTCTTTATTAGCTCTCCATGTAGGCTAAAATTCTGCATATTGCAGAAAATTCTGCATTTCTGGCAACACTGGCTACTTGCTACAGTATACTGATGATTTAAATTTCATGAATTGAGGTTGTGGCTGATCCTTGATAAATCTACGCACAGTTTTGATGGTATCTTCGGTTACCACGAATTTGGACTGGCTAACAAGTTGCTCATCTACTAAATAAATGTTTTAAGGGTTATGGATATGAGAGGATCTGCATTTCAACATCATCTCGGCTGGGATGTTCCTCCTGAAGATCTTGTTCACATACCCGAGCACTGGCTTCAGTTTCCCGAACCCGACCACTCCCTCCACATGCTCCTGGCGATTGTTTATATACTGTTGTTTTTCGCATCGACCATCGGCAATGGTTTGGTGCTCTGGGTGTTCTCATCGTAAGTCATCAGCTCTTGTCGATAGACCCTGGACTAACTGTAACATTTCTTCCCAGAGCCAAAAGCCTGCGTACAGCTTCGAACATGTTCGTCGTGAACCTGGCCCTCTGCGATTTCATCATGATGGTGAAGACGCCAATCAACATCTACAACTCCATGCACCATGGTTACGCCTTGGGTCATTTCGGTTGCCAAATATTTGGGGTGCTGGGGTCTATATCCGGCATCGGAGCTTCCATGACCAACGCTTGCATCGCCTACGACCGATTCACGGCCATTACGAGTCCATTGGATGGAAAAGTGTCGAGAACCAAGGCCTTCGTGATGATTTTGTTGGTTTGGATTTATGCGACGCCGTGGACTGTGTTGCCGTTGTTGGAGATATGGGGGAGGTTTGTCCCAGGTAAAGATTATTGCAAACGATCTTCGAAAATGTAATTTTTGTTACTTACAGAGGGATACCTGACGACATGCACATTTGACTACCTTACAGACACTTTCGACAACCACTTGTTCGTCGGTTGTATTTTTACGTGTTCATACGTGTTCCCAATGAGCGCGATCATATATTTTTATAGCAGGATTGTCGGGAAAGTCTTCAGCCACGAGAAAGCACTGAGGGAACAGGTAATACCCTGATAGCACAGTTTATTCTAAGAATGTTTTTTAAACCTTTCAGTGGGAATATTCCTAGGATCATGCTATATTTCTTCTAGTTATGTTCTAAGAATGTTTTTTAAACCTTCCAGTGAGAATATTCTTAGGATCATGCTATATTTCTTCTAAAGAACATGCTTAAAAGAAATATAGCATAATCCTAAGAATATTCTCACTGGCCTATAGGCAGGTTCTTAGAAGGTGCAAAGTTTAGTGGTAAAAATTAATCCACTCTAAACATATGCTTAGAATGTTGAGAAAGTAATTGCTATAGAAAGTTCAATTAGGAATATTCCTGGAACATTTAGTTCAGTTACGTACCTACATATATAATAGTAAAATATACCATAATCTACGTATAAAGATACCTATACTTAGTATTAAATACTAAGTAAAAAACACAACCCAAAATATTTTTTTATAGTTATTTGTCAAATTAAAACAATATTCGATAAGAAAAATACTTTTACTATAGGTATCTAAATTATCCGGCTTTTACAAAAAATCTTCTATCCAACTTAAATACAATGAAAAATGTTTTTTTATGAAGAACTAGGTATTTGGTTTTTTTTTATGAAGAATTATTTTTTAAGGAAATATTTTGTTTCTTATATTTTATTTTATGTTAAAAATCAATATTTATTAATTTGTATACAGATTTTTTATTTCTGAATTAACATTTTTATGTATAATAATCCTAACTATCTTCAACTTCAACCTAATCTGACTTATCCCACAAAATTTTCCAATTTTACTTTTTATGAAATAATGTCATACAACTTATGGTTTAGAGGTTAAATTGTTTATTTAAAATTTTTAAATAAATATATATTAATATGTCGCAAAATTTTTTAAGGGGACGACAAATACATTTCACTGTCATATTATGAGTGTATTTGTCGCCTCCTGAAGAATTTTACGAATGTAGAATCCAACATATTAGAACGTGGGTATCTGACATATTTGAAAATATTCTCAAAAGCTTCCTAGAAGCTCCATAAGAAACCTTCTAAGAACATTCCAAAAACGTATTCTTAAAATGTTCTTAGAATGCTTTTTAGGAAGGTTTTAAGAAGCTTCTAAGAATCTAATTGCATCATTAAAAGGGTATCTATTGAATGTTTTAAAAGTCCCTAAGAACATTCTTAGCAATAAGGAAAGATTCTAAGAATATTCCATTATTCCGGGTCATATCTTCTTAGAAGATTCTTAGAATCAAATTTTGCTATCAGGGTAACACCATTCATTAAATGTTAAAACTATTAAAAACTACTTTCAGGCTAAAAAAATGAACGTCGACTCCCTTAGAAGCAATCAGAACGCTCAGAGCGAATCGGCCGAGTTGCGCATCGCCAAGGCCGCGATCACAGTGTGCTTCATGTTCGTTTGTTCTTGGACGCCTTACGCCGTTTTGGCTCTGATTGGCGCGTTTGGAAACAAGGCCCTCCTCACGCCAGGAGTTTCCATGATTCCGGCACTGGCTTGCAAGTTCGTTGCAGTGATAGATCCCTACATCTATGCTATCAGCCACCCGAGATATCGGTAAGATAAAGTTTTCCGTATGATCACGTTTAAAAAACATGCATGAAACTTACATACCACCGAATGTTTTTTGTAGAATTGAGTTGCAAAAACGCTTGCCATGGTTGGCAATAAAAGAATCAGATGGTGGGGATACCAGATCGACTGCTACTGAAGCTACCACCGCTCCTGTACCAGCCTAAGCTTAAATAATATAATTTAAATTATGTATACAAGTTCGATAATACAAAAGAATGATGAATAGGTAAAGAATGGATGTTTTAAAAAATATAGATGATATTTTGAAGCCAAATCCCGAAGAACATATTGGACACCCTTTACATATTTTTAAAGTTAATAAAACCATTATGGAAAGAAGTTATCAAACTTCTTTCTTCTGCTAGATCGGTAATTGTCAATTATTAGTGGAATGTAAAATGTATAAATATTGTATTAGTATACTATAATCTATAATTTCGGCAGGAAAAATTAAAAAAGCAATATCAAAAATATTAGTTAACTTTTATACCAATGGTCGGAACAGAATAGTATTTTTCAATGTTAAAAGAAGTTTTTTACTTAAAATATTAGATGTAGATGTTTTGACTTTTTCTGGAGAGAAAACAATTTAAAATATGCAGCCTGATTAATATAATAATAATTGTTATACCTGATAAATTTATGACGAATTTAGCAATGTTAACGGAAATGACTATGGTAATTAAATATCCTTACCCATATTTAGAAAATATAGAATAAATCCTGAACATTAATATCTACTTTTGTTTATTTCCCATCCTTAACATTTTTAATTGATTTTGATGATTTTTGTTGAAATGTAGGTTGGCTCTTTAGCTACGATGCTTTTGGAGAACTTGTTTAATTAAATTTGAGCACACACTGTATATTATACAAGGAATTATTCTTATGTGCTAAAACTAAAGTGATATTATCATTTAGATAAAAAATATCATATAAGAATTTTTAACACATAAAATTAATTCCTGAATTAAAAATAAAACAGCGCCCCATATAATTTTAAAGGTGCAAACTTTGAATATTTTTTGTAAAATCGATAAAATTAAAGTTGCAAAAATGGCGAATGCGCGGGGATAATTTATATTAAATACAATGTATAAATATTGTATTAGTATTATAATCTATAATTTCGGCAGGAAAAAATTCAGTTCTTAATAAAAAAAATGTAATTTAAATTATAACTAAAAATAAAAGATACTGAATTATTAAAAAAGCCATAGCAAAAATATTAGTTAACTTTTATACCAATGCTCGGAACAGAATAGTATACCTAGTATGTTAAGAGAAGTTTTTAATTAAAATATTAGATGTAGAGTATGTCTTTTTCTGGAGAGAAAACAATTTAAAATATGCATTAACCTTAACATTTTTAATTAATTTTGATGAATTTTGTTGAAATTGTAGGTTGGCTCTTTAGCTACGATGTTTTGTAGAAATTTTTTTTTTTGTATACACATATATACACACTGTATATTATACATATTATTATAATTTTTTTTTATTTCGTTTTGTAAATATTTAATTCATATAGTTCTTTCTCGGATTCCTCATCTCCTTTTCTGGATTCTGAAAGTAACTACTAATTCCTTTGTATGACTTCTGAAATAGTTTGTTGCAAATATCATTAAATGTGGTATCTCTAGTTTGTGAAGCATTTATAATGTTTAGGCCGGAACAGGATGATTTATATATATCTAATATTTTTTCGGGTGGTATGTTAAAAGTATTTTCTGAATTTATTAATTTTGTTGCCATTAGTTTTTTATGTTCTCTATCATGTACTGTATTTAAATTACTGTTATTCTGCAAGATGTCCTGTGACGAAGAAATCACTATATTACTTACCTACTTTATAAAAATGAATTAGTCAAAAATGTCATAGCGAAAAAGCAGCCACTAATAATTCTCGTCAACAGCAATTTGTATCCAGGACATTTAGCACTCAATTCCTATGAAATATTATTTGCTGAATCCGAAAATGTCGTCAAAAGTTATAAAAGTAGGAGAGTTTTTGAAATATAATCAATTTTACATATAATATGGAATTTACTACCTATATCTCAAAAACTGCTTAAAGCCTCATTCAGAACCTCGTAATTAGTGGTTTCAATTAACGTAAAAGTTTGTCTTATGAATACACACAGTGTTGTTCACAACCAAAAAATTAGTGGTAGTACTTTTCAATTAGTGGAAAAAGTTTGCAAACTTCTAACTTTTATCACTAATTATAATTGGAAAGCGGCTTTGCGCATGTGCGCGGATGTTTTATGTCAGAAGCAAAAAGTTTGAAGATTTGCCAGTGATGTTAAGGTTATATAAATATTATTGTAATGGTTGTACAAAATATTAATTTAATATAATTAATATTGTTTGTCAGGTTAAGAAAAATGGACAATCTTTTAGCAAATTCCCTTAATTTTAGATGTTAATTTTGCGCATTGTGAAAATTTGACGTTACCGAATTATTGTTGATTGTGTCATTTTTGTAATTAAGGTTAATTTACACAGGCCACTTTAACTTTAAGGTAACTATTTATAGAACTCTTGTTTTTACAGTATAAATGTATAAATGTATAAATGGAGCATCCGTGCAAAACCGGCTAAATCCATTTTATTCAATTTTTGGTTTTTTTTTCTGATTTCGCATCTTTGGCTTCATTTCTACCAAGATAATTCTGTTTAAATCCGACTATATCCATGTTAAAATCACATTTAAAAGATAGCTTTAGGAGCAAAACCGTCCAAATCTACGTTTTTATAGCAAACCCGGCTATATCCAATAAATAATAATATGTGGCTTGGATATGTCGATACTACTACTAAAATTTGATCTGGTTTTTCATGTGTGCACTAAATTTATTTTGTTAATATTTTTGAATAATAAAGGTTTTTTTCACATTTTATTCGGTTTTTGAGCAAAACCGGCTATATACAAAACATTTTTTTAAATTTTGGCCTTAATATAAGGTTTTTGAAAACAAAAGTATGTCTTATAAATCAAGGGGTGCGTTCATGAAGCTTTACCCGAGTAGAGTTAATATGGCGTCGTGTAAACTCATAGTGCTTGATTTATTTTATGCCGTCATGAACGACTCTGAGTAAAAACAACTTAACCTTATTTTCTGACATTTTAAATTTAATTTATGCATAAATAACATGTAAACTTAAATTATATTTTATTATATTTAATATGGATAGAGTTAAAAAACTTTCAGCGTTCACTTTAATTGTCCATTGAAGTTGTTTAACTAAAATGTTTATGTTATTACTTATAAAATAAAAGTAATTATGGGAAATACATACGCATATTATCTTGAACCAGTAACAATCCGTCTTCGTTATAGATGATATTACCCTCAGGGTCAGTCACAATGGTATTGTAAACGTTTTTAACTTGTTCGTAGTGTGAATTAAAACACGCACTGGTTAATTAACGAACTAAACTATTTATTTAATTACTTAACTACACTTAAAACACTATAAAACTAACTAAACACTTAACTACTAATTATTTATATATCACTACTGTTCAAGAGTCTATTTATTTGCACTTATATTTATTTATTTCGACGCGAGTACTAAAACTTAACTGACTTCCGTGTGCTGCTCCGTTTCTTATATATTCAGCGCCAAGGTCTTCTGGAACATTCCAGCGAGCTCCACACTCTCGATTATTCGAGCGCTGAGTCACCGGCGATGACTCACCGGCGATGAGTCATCACTCCGATATCCAGAGCGGTACTCGCTACATTGCCCCCGTCTTAAAACATTTTCGTCCCGAAAATGGTCCTCAGCTCCATGGCGATATTTGCATAGAGATCCAAACTTGCATTGTGACGTCCTATAGAAGTAGCAGTCTACGGTCTTCCTTCCGGTTGTTCTTTTAGGGTTGTGGCAACAGACAAGAATGTGTATGCCACTAAATCTGAAGATAACTTCCACCATACTTCTAATTATTCTCCAGTCTAAACCGTCAAGTCCACAAGCAATCTTCGGTATCGCCAGGTTCATGATGTCCTTGGATAAAAGGGCATCCCTCAATTTATTTAAGGCATTCCATACGTCACGGTAGTTTGGCTTCTGATGGGAGAGTTGCTTCGTTACCAGATAGAATATACTTCTATTGCCTGTCTGCTCATTATTCACAATTTCAAGCACCTCTCCAACTTTGGGATTCTGCCTTCGTAGCTCGTCGATCCGTCCAAACTTGTTTTTAAAAACAACCGCTATTCCCCTGGACATCCTTAGGTCTTCTGCAACACAGTGAGCTAAGGAGTAATCGGCCGAAACCGTGAACAGATCTTGTTGTTCTTCTCGAGTGACACCAAAGCGAGCTTTTTTACCGCTCGAATATAAATACATGAAGTCTTCAAAAAGCAACTCGTCTTCCGGAGGATTAACTCGTCTTACTCTGGCATGGTTTATTTGGTCATCATTATTTCCAGCGTAAGGAGCCAATCGGTTAAAATGGATCACTTTCGGCTTTCCTCTTGGTTGTTTTCTGATCCTGTAGATGATGTCATTTATGCGATCCATTACTTCGTATGGTCCTTCCCAAGAAGTCTGCAGCTTCGGTGAATAACCACGACGGCGCTGAGGGTTGTATAACCAAACTAGGTCTCCAGGTTGAAATCCTCCATTTTCCGCCTTGATGTCGTATGCCTCTTTCATTCTATCACTGGCACTTTGGATGTTTAAACGAACTCGGTTATGAATGTCGCTCATTTTCCTACGTAAATTGCTGACATAATCTTCTCCAGCAATATCTTCCCCTGGCAGGCAACCAAACCTCAGGTCACAAGGTAGACGAAGTTCACGTCCCATAACAATGCTAGCGGGTGTCTGGCCGGTTGTATCGTGGATAGAAGAACGGTACGCCAATAGGAAGAGATGGAGGAAGCGGTCCCAGTCTCTTTGATGATCAGAGACTACCTTGGACAAGTACCGGTTTATCGTTCGATTCATGCGTTCCACCATTCCATCAGACTGCGGATGTAATGCAGTCGTCCTCGTCTTCCGAATGTTAAGAATTTTACAGACATTCTGGAACAGTATAGATTCAAAGTTCCTGCCTTGGTCTGAATGCATCTCCATTGGGACACCAAAACGACAAATCCACTCCTTAATAAGGGCATCGGCCACTGTGGCAGCTTCCTGGTTCGGCAAGGCGTACGCTTCCGCCCACTTGCTAAAGTAGTCCATTACAACGATGATGTATTTATTTCCAGATTCTGTTTCCGGAAATGGACCCGCCACGTCGATTGCAATTCTCTCAAATGGGCTACCCACATTGTACTGTCGCATTGGGGCTTTTGGGCGCTTCTGGGGTCCATTGCTTGCCGCGCAAACGGCGCACTTCTTGCACCATTCCTTCACATCCCGTTGGCTGTTGACCCAATAAAACCGTTCCCTAAGTCTTCCGAGCGTCCTGGTCACCCCAAGATGTCCTCCAGTAGTTCCATCATGGATTTCCTGCAGCACTTCTGGTATCCTGTTTCTGGGGATTATTATCTGCTTCCGGTCTTCCCCCCCTTCTGGCATCTCCAGAACGCGCTTTAGAAGCCCGTCACTTAAGATGATGGAATTCCATTGGGCCCAGTACGATTTCACATTCGGCGAATATTGGGCGACTTCCTGCCACGTTGGTTTACGGTCGTTCTTCTTCCAATCGATGATAAGCTTCAAATCCGGATCCCTTTCCTGGTCTTGTTTAATCTCAGTGGATTGCCAATGATCATCCACGATTGTAGTCCTACGAATACATACATCTTTTTCTTCAGTCCTATTTATTTTTCTAAATAAAGTCGGCGCCACCTGGCTTCCTCTGCAACAACTTTGTATATGTCCCAGCTTTCCACATCTCCAACACCGGATTTCCTTCTTTTCTGGTAGATTCTCTTTAAGAAGTCGCCTGATTTCTTCGATTATTCTGGGTTCCTCCTCTTTCTCTTCCTCGACTCTCCTTATTCTAGGCTGGCTCCTGCAGCTCTGCTTTGCCGCCTCGAATTCCAAAGCTCGAGCTAATGCATCAACCAGTTGGCTCGGACGAGCCAACGTCAGTGCCTGTCTTGTTTCGTTGTCTCGAAGTCCATCCAAAAAGGCTTGAACCGCTAATCGTTCCATAACGGTCGTTGGAGTAGCTGGATATGCTAGCCGAACCAAGCGTGCAATATCAGCCTCGAATTCTTGCAAAGTCTCGTTTGATTTCTGGCAGCGGTTCTTAAGTTGGGAATGGTAGACATGTTCCAAATGTGTCTGGCCATATCGAAGTTCCAGATGTTTCACCAACGCTTCGTAATCTTCTTGTTCGTTGGGAGAAAGCGTCTGCAAGATGTCCGTTGCATCTCCGCGTAAAGCCAGAGTCAATGCTGTAGCTTTTTCTTCCGGTAGCCAGCCATTTGCTTTTGCTGCTGCCTCAAACTGACGGATGTAGTTGGTCCAAGAAGTTTTTCCATCGAACTGAGGTGGTTTCATCCGTACTCGGCTTCCCTCCTGCAATACTCCTGGTTCCGTCAGCATCATAGGTAAATTTACAGCTTTCAGTTTACTATTTATTTCTCTAATTTTGACCTCCAATTTATCATCCAATTCCATCCTTACTTCATTCAATTCCATCCTTACGTTATTTAATTCCATCCTTACATCGTCAACTTTCTGTCCTACTTTCTCTTCTAATTCATTGACATTATCTAGAATCTTTCCTTCCAAATATTCTTTTAGGTTTTTAGAATTTTCTAGAATTTTCTGCTGCAGTTCGCTAGAATTTTCCAGCATTTTCTGTTGTAAATTGCTAGAATTTTCCAGCATTTTCTGTTGCAAATCGTCCTTTAAATCGTTGACATTTTCTAACATTTTCTGTTGTAAGTCGCTAGAATTTTCTACCATTTTCTGTTGTAAGTCGCTAGAATTTTCTACCATTTTCTGTTTTAAATCGTTAGAATTCTCCAACATTTTTTCGTTTAAATTTTGCAACATTAACTGCATATCACACGGGCCTTCAAATAAATACGTATCTGGATTTTCACCTTCCTGCTCCAACGCTTCTCGAAGCCGCTGCTGCAACACATTCTTTTTTCCAGTTGTTTCACATTCCCTTTCTTCCAGCTCCCGCTTAAGGTCCGCCACTTTTAAGTCCATTAACGAAACCATTTTCGCGAAATTTCACACTAACCGCACTCCTGACACCAATGTAAACGTTTTTAACTTGTTCGTAGTGTGAATTAAAACACGCACTGGTTAATTAACGAACTAAACTATTTATTTAATTACTTAACTACACTTAAAACACTATAAAACTAACTAAACACTTAACTACTAATTATTTATATATCACTACTGTTCAAGAGTCTATTTATTTGCACTTATATTTATTTATTTCGACGCGAGTACTAAAACTTAACTGACTTCCGTGTGCTGCTCCGTTTCTTATATATTCAGCGCCAAGGTCTTCTGGAACATTCCAGCGAGCTCCACACTCTCGATTATTCGAGCGCTGAGTCACCGGCGATGACTCACCGGCGATGAGTCATCACTCCGATATCCAGAGCGGTACTCGCTACAGTATAATTATCCATTATTTAATTAATTTAGCAACTATATCACAAATAGCAACAACGATTTCTATATAAACACAAACACAAATAACCTCAATTCAAATTCAAATTTGACAATTCAAATTCAACTTTGACAATTCAAATTCAAATTTGACAATAACATACTACAATGCGCGTGCGGAGTTATTTTAACGCACCTACAAGAGGTGGGTTAAAAATGTAAACTCGGTGTTAAATATCCTGGTAGTCACGAACGATTTAGTCAAGTTAAAGTGTAGATACCGCTGTTGTAATGAACGTTTTGAGTTAACTCCGAGTGAATCGAGTAAACGTCATGAACGCACCCAAGTACTACAAAGCCCACAAAGTTCAAGTTTGCTTTTTCTTTTATCTGTAAAGGCCAGGAAACCGAGAGTTTTTGCCATTTTCCCAACATTTTATTAAAGTGGATATAGCCGGTTTTGCACAGATGCTCCTCAATTGTCCAATAACTATAAAGTGTCCGATAACTGTCTACTATAAGAATTTTAACAATTAAAAATAAAACGGCGCCCCATAAAGGTGCAAACTTTTACTATTTTTTGTAAAATCAATAAAATGAAAATTGCAAAAATGGCGAATGCGCGGGGATAATTTATAAAATACAATTTAATTATTATTATAAAAAATATATTTGTCAAATACATAATAAATGATTAACAACCGGCAAAACGCACGCCTATGCGTTTGGCGGTCGCCAAGCAACGTACAAAATAAACAAACAAACTTCATCTTGACGGCGGTGAGTGTCGGGAGTTGTCGAGAGGTTTGATTGGCGAAGGGGGGCGTGGAGGAGACCCGCGATGGAGCCCCAAATCACCAACAAATGCGGCAGGAAGAGGCGGCCGAGCCAGATCAAAGACGCCTCTGGCCGGCTTCTAAGGCTGCCGCCCATCAAATTCGACAGGTGAGTCCCTTACTGAAACTTAAAACGCAAAAGTTTGCGAAAACATTGCTCAGGCAAGCCTCGAAAGCAGGAAGATTCAAATTTTGTTTGACACTTTAATATGACATTTATATTTAAATTTATCCAAAAAAGCAACATATTAATAAAAAATTTAACAAAATTTAAAACTTGAAATTTAAAATAAATATATAAATTTATTAGAAGTTACACAAATAAACAAAATTAGTAAATAATAATAATTAAATAAGCATGGTAAATATAATTTTTTCTAAAATTACTCACATTTTGATTCCAAACATTCATGCCCAATAATTTCTGAACTTAAATAAATAATTTGGTATCTATGGTTTTTAAGTTTTATTTGTTTACAAGTCACTACTGTATTATGTACAGTGTTGCCAATTGATTTTACCAATTACTCTCAAAAGCAGAGACAAGGGAGTCTATCTAATCTATGCGCTGGTTGTTACCCAAGATACATACACCTTAAGATAGGATGGTGCGCAATAATAAAATACGTCACTTGATGAGTGTTTTTAAATCTTTAACGTGCTTTCTAATTATCTGCTGCTAAAATTCTTGTTTTTGCGATGCTCTTGGATGTTTACTTGCTCTATTTTTTTGTTTAACTTGTTGTTTTTGCGTTCGGTAAGGTTCGAATTACTTTTCTGTGTTCAAATTATCGTTATTGCGTTGTGTTAACCTGTTCTGTTTGTTTGTTGTTGTTTTTGTGTTGCGTTAACTTGTTTTGTTTGTGTTTTAGTTTGCATTTATTAAAATGCGGTGTGACATATTTTTATGCAATTCGGACAACCAGTCCAATAAAAACCCTTTAAATTAAAACATTAAATTTCATCGATTCCCAAAAACAGTGGTTAAATGCCACAAAAAGAATAGACAATATTAACGTTAAGACCGCTTTCGTTTCCTATAAACATTTTCTGGACAGTGACTATAAGTTTAATTTAAAACACCAACGCCTAAACTACAGCCCTAAATGTTATCAAGGACTGAAAGCATCTATTATCCATATTATAACACTTTCTTTAATATTAAGTTTAAGAAAAATGCACTGTCCTGATATTTCTCTATTTTCTTTGATAATATTACTATTATTCGTGTATTCGCACGGCAACTACTCATCAAGTGACGTCATGCGCGGCACGAACCAAAACTCGTACACGGGAGCATCCAGCCCTGGTTGTTACCAACCATAACATAATAAATTAAATTAGGCAACCAGATTAACCTAAAGTTCCTAGTCTATCAGTGGCGTAGTCTTTAGAATTTAGAAGAAAAATAGTTTCAGGTGCTTCGTTATGGACCCTAAAAAACTACCCATTTTAATATATTACATTAATTACATAACACCCTGTATAAGCATTGAGTTTCTTGCCTTAAAACTACAGCGGGAAGAAAACTAAAAAAGTTTAAAAAAAATAGAAATGAAGACGTCAGGGATAATTTCATCTACGTCTTCCAAAAACTCTGAAATAGGAGGCATCATTGGGTTCATTCAGATTTTAATTTTTTGGCGACAACCTAAAAATTATAACCAATTAAACCAATGTTTTCTTTTTCAGGGACGCCGACATGATACCATTCCACATTCCGCACAAGTCGCAGATTGAGAAAGTAGAATATAAGAAGAAAGAGCATGAACCCTTAGTAAAAAATAAGCAATCACCATTTGCAACATTCGTAACCAATTCTTACGTTTCAGAGTGGTTTTTTGGCCCGTCAGGAGAAAAGCTCGGATTACCGCATTAATCTACCATCGATTGATGCTCCAAAGGTACTTTGAAATACTTGACAAAACAAGAACTCACTTTATTTTTGTTTGTTAGATTAAATTTGCCGATGACGATGACGAGCATGAAGAGGGCTTTAAAGAAGAACATGAGGAAGAGGAGGGCGTTGTTTTGCCTCATCACAAGCTTAAAGGTGTCGCTGACCAATCTGAGTGGATACAAAATATGCGCCAAAGAACTGACGGCGGTTTCGTTTACTTTACTTTTATTGTTGATAGCTCGTCTGAGCATTACACCCCTTACGCAGTAAGGTAAACCGCTAAGCATGTTTTTGTACTACAAGAAACACCCAACATACTTTATTTGTAGGGAAGTTCCTTATTCAGAAGTTGACAAGAAAAATTTTTTCACAATGAGCGCTAAAGGTGTCTTGCAACACATCGGCAATGAAGCTATATTCACATCCCTGGAAGTTTGGGAAGCTGAGTACAACATGTATTGCAGATTGATGAGGATTAAGTCCTTTTTCCGGTTTAGAATGTGGAAAGGATTCTATGTGTGGAGAAAAGGTAACAACCGCAATATTTTTATAAGCTAAAAGTACTTTGTGTTTTTTTTTTTTGGTATTGGGGAATATTTCTAATATTTGTTTAAGAAGGTGTTTTCTCATTTAGCCATAATTTTCAAGAAGTACAGCAAAGCCCAAAGGTACATCAACAACAACTTATTCATTCTGAACCCGATCATGAGAGATGGTTTGCTCAACATAAGGCAAATGTGCGTCAAGATGACGCCCATTATATTCACCGACGTTTCATCGATACAAGAGCGCTACATATTTTATTTCGTCGAAGATCAAGTACTTTATTTGTATCTTCTAACATTTTAGATTATATTTGGTGGTATTTTAGATGCGCAAAATGGAAACGATACAGAAAAAGTTGGAGGAGTTCAGAGAAGTTGCCAGAGACGTTATTTTAAGTGCTTGTTATGGTGCGCTTTTGGCCAAAGGTTTTGTCGTTGATGAGAGAAAATTGGAGGAGTATACAAAAAGTAAGCAACACAAATAATTGTATTTGTTAGTAGTTAACCATATTGTGCATAGGTAAAAAAGGAAAAAAGAAGGAAATCTCGCATATTGACCAAGCCAACAAAAAGAAGTTTTGCATGAGATTGTCCTGGTATAATACTTTGTGTGGCTGTACTGCTTAACTAAAATTATCATTTTAGTTTCATAACACTTTGCGACTACCTAATGGTTGACATGATGCATGACATGATCTTAAACTCGGTGAAAGCTTTAAACGAAGCTTTGGACCTCCATTTTCAATTTCTACCATCCACAGAACGTGTGGACACGATCGAGTTTAGCGACACAGTAGAGATACCACGAGAAACGCATCCAATGGTATGAGAAATTATGTTTTTCAACTTTATATAATTATATATTTATTTAGTTGCCATTGGTTTTGGTGTCTATAATGTTATCCCCTGAAGAAATTTTTATGGATCCCCCATTAGATATAGTTATTGAAATAATTGATCAAGTTATTGATTTGTGGATTCATCACACTACCAGGATGCCCACTCTTGTTGGTGATGATGTCTACTTGGACTTTACAAAGTACCTGTTACCATAGTATAAAGAAACATACTAATTAGGCTAATTTTAGACCCGTTATAAACTTGGTGGTGTCTCCCAGAATTTGCGGTTTTGGTCCCGGTTTGGCCTTCTATCTGGCTATAGATGAGAATTTAAAGCAATACAGGCAAAACACCGTGGATTTTTTTACTATTAACTACAATTTGGCCAATGTGTATTTGGAACGTTTGGGTTACATTAGAGACTTCTTTGCTGAGGATTTAAATACTAATGAGGAAGTTATCCAAAATGAAATAAGTATGACGATTTGGCTGTAAAAAAATTAACATGAAATACAGTTTTTGTTTGTAGATTTGGAGGTGTTTAGAAGTTGGTGCATCAGATACCGTAAAGAAGAGGAAACAATAGAAAACTTGCTGAATAAACAACCTTTTGGTATTTTATATCTGCAGTTTGAAATTATGAAGAAAAACTCGTTGCCGGAACCCAGAAGACTAAGAGCTGTCGTGGAAAAAGTTTTGCCATGGTAATCATCAAATTTATACATAGGATTATTCAACTGATTTCTTTCAAAATTAAGTTTGAGTATAAGAGTAGTATAACTGTATGATCGTTTAGAGGTGTCAATTGTTTATTTTTAGTCTCGTTTAGTTTATTTTGTTGGGGCCGTCCTCTTGAATTAATGGGTTTAGTAACTTACAAGTTTAATAGATTTATTGTCCTAATCAGCTTTCCTTACCGCGGTAAGAATTTGGGCGGCTTTGTTTGTTTTTTGTTACTTTTTTCTTACTAATGTTGATGTTGCACTTTGTTGTTTATTTTTTTTACCAGTGTTTAAGTAAAAAGTGTTTTTAAAGGTAACTGTCGAGTTTAGTGTTGCAAATTATGTATTAGGGCATGCAGTTAACAAAGATTACTTATCAGATTTTGCAGATGGGCTTTTCCTCCCTTGGTTAGCCTCTTTTGTTTGTCTCGTAAATAGCATCCAATTGACAGTGGTTAGACCGCCCGGTAAGCTGTCTTGAATCACTGTAGTTGTTACACTATAGTTTATTTGCACTTTATGAGTAATTATTTGTGGGTTTTGGCTTGGATGTTTTAAGCGGACTCGATACTATACGTCGAGTGTTGGAACGTGACTTACTGATTTCTTTTCAACTTAGGATTGGTAAAATAAAAATCGACAAGCTGGTGGACGAGGTGAACGAGGCGTTGGAGTACTTGGAGGTGGAACCGGTGGAGACTATCGAGTTTGTGCACTATCTGGAGTACTTGGAAAAGGCCACGGCCCTCGTTGACGACATGGAAGTGGTTTTCGATTATTGCAAGGATCTGTACGACATTCTGGAAGAGTTTGAGATTCAAACTGCGGTCGAGGAAATCAACAATTACCTGAGCATCAGCGTATCGTTGGGTAACTTGAGGAACTTCGTGGACAAGAAGCTCGACGAAATCCCCAAGATTATCAAGAAGTTTACTGAACAGTTGAATAAGGATTCGAATGCCATTTTGAAGGAGCTGGGCGATATTAAAGACCTGTGCATGCAACCTTGGTTGTACGATATCGATTCGAACATTGAAGAAGTTAAGGAATTTCTCTCCGATCTTCACGACAGGTTGCAAAGCTGCCTGGAAAAATCCGTGGAGATTAAAAACTACCAGAAACAATTTAGGGTACTTACTTACCAGCATTGATCGATTTTCATTGCAAACGAAATATTTTAGCTTGAAGTCACACGGTTCGACGTTCTGGACGAAGTGATGGGCGACGTGAAACTCCGGGAGCTGCTTTGGGAGAGCGTTGAGACGTGGGCGGCTACGATCGACGAGTGGTACCACGCCGACTTCAACGATTTGAACGTTGAAGATATGAACACGTTCGTGGCGAAGAACATTAAAAACATCAACCAACTTGAAAAGGGCCTGCCGAAGAACCTGATCGTCCCGAAGCTGAGAGACGAGGTTGAAATAATGAAAAACAAAATGCCGGTCATTACGTATTTGAGAAACCCGACGTTGAAGGGGAGACATTGGATCAGGATAGAGAACATTTTGAATTACAAGTTTAAGCCTGAAGATATAATGACGTTGGAAATGTTGGAGAGTTTGAACGTTTTTAACTATCCTGATGATTTGATGGAGGTATCTGGGCAAGCTAGTAGTGAAGCAGGATTGGAGGCGCTGCTCAAGAAGGCATTTAACTTTTTTATCGACATTTATTGTTCCTTTAACTTGCAAATTTTAGGTTGAAGAGGCTTGGGAGGTACTGGAATTCCCAGTTATTCCTCATAAGGATGCCAAAGACGTTTACATACTTGGGTCACTGGAGGAAGTACAGGCAGTCTTGGATGAAAGCAATATAAACATTAATACCATTGCCAGTTCGAGGCACGTTGGACCCATAAAGAACAGGGTGGATGAGTGGGCCATCAAGTTGGATCTTTTTTCCAAAATTCTGGTAATCATAAATAAATAACAATAATGCAAATTTGTATTTGGACAAATACCATTATGTTGTTTTTAAGGATGAGTGGTACTCGTGCCAACAAAGTTGGATTTACCTGGAGATAATATTTTCTGCCCCTGATATTCAAAGACAGCTTCCCAATGAATCGAAAATGTTTTTGGTTGTGGATAAATCATGGAAGGAAATAATGAGAAGAACTGCCAAGGTAAATTTACTACAAAAGTGAATTGAAAATAAAAAGCACCGTATCCTAACCAATTTTATATAAAATATATAAAAAAAAGAAACACAAAAAATATTAAAACAAATTTTATATCGAACAAATAACAAAAAATGTAAATTTCTCTGATAAGAAACTTTGCGGTAAATTAGAATTTAAAAAGAAATAATAGGTTTTTGGTAATTAAATAATCAGTATTGACACCTCTATCATCAATGAATCAAAGATATGAATTTCTTCTTGGGAAACATTTCCTTACCCCTCTAAAACTGCTTTTATTAGTTTATCTGCATTGCCAGGGCTATTTTGACGAGCTATAATCCTTTTAACCTTATTCCACAAGTTTTCAATTCGATCAGAATCTGGTAAACAAGAAGTCCACTCTAAAACAGTCACACCTTTCATTTCCACACAATTTTTGGCAACTCTGCTGGTAAATGGAGGCGCATTATCCTGTACCCCTACTAAGGGTTGTAGAACTAAATCTACATACCTTGGACCTCTTAGGGATTATTTAAAGGAAACCAAAGAAATGTTTTCACCAATCATAAAGCCACCCCAAAACATTACACTTCTTCCTTTGAATTGAGGGATCGCTCGTTCAGCTAAGAGTCTAGCTTGTCGTCTGATCGCAGGCCGATTCTGGGTTTATCCGAAAATAAGACATTTCTCTACTTTTAATGCTCCAAATACCAATTTAAATGGCTAACTCTATTTTGCACTTATTTTTTTACCCTTAACTGTGTTTTGCAATTTTTTTTATTTATGCCGGATAATGCCCGTTAAAAAACACGACATTGCAGAGCAACTAGTAGAAGTTTTTTTAAGGGGTTGGAATAAATAAACTTAATAAAAAGCATGCCTCATCGAATTCGTGCTTGCATTGAGGCTAAAGGTGGAAACACTGATTAATAAATTAACAAAAACCTATTATTTCTTCCTAAATTCTAATTTATTGTAAAGTTTATTCACAAGAGAAATTTGTTTTAATAAATTGTTATTTATTAACTATAGATGCCTTTGGCAATGGAAGCTGCCATGTTTCCAAACCTTCTGGAGACCTTTAAGAAAAACAACGAGAACCTGGACAACATAATGAAATGTCTGGAATCCTATCTGGAAACCAAACGGGTGGCTTTCCCGCGCTTTTATTTCCTATCGAACGACGAACTTCTGGATATCCTGGCGCAAACCAGGAACCCGCACGCTGTCCAGCCGCATTTGCGCAAATGCTTTGACGCGATTGCGAAACTGGAGTTTGGCTTGAAGGCGGTGGACGACAATGTGGAAGATGTCGACTCGAAGAAGAAGGAAAAAGCGCCCGAAATGGTTCTCACCACCGACATAATCGCGATGTTGAGCCCCGAAGGGGAGCGAGTGCCTCTGGGGAAGGGCCTCAAGGCCAGAGGCAACGTGGAGGATTGGCTCGGCAAAGTGGAGGAGTCGATGTTCTTTTCTCTGAGGAGAATAATGAAGGCTTCCCTGATTGATTACGCGTCTCGAGCTCGAAACGACTGGGTGGTTTGCCACCCCAATCAAGTGATACTCACCGTTTCGCAGATAAAATGGGCGCAAGGAGTGCACCAAATTTTCAACAACAATCCACCAGCGCAGGTGTCCAAGAAGTTGGAGGCTTACGAGGCAAAATGCATTACGGTATTTTATTAATTAATTATTGAAACTTTATATGTTTATGTTTTTTCACTAAACAGGACTTAAATAATTTGGCTGTTTTGGTCAGAAGCGATCTTTCTTCAGTGACCAGGAAGATTTTGATTGCTTTGATTACCATTGATGTTCATGCGAGAGATACCATACACAACATGGTGGCTAGTGGGGTCAGCGATAGGTATGCGAAATAGTATTACAAACCTGCTTCATTCAATCAACCTATTTTACATTTAGTTCGAGTTTTGAATGGCTAAAGGTTCTTCGATACTACTGGGACGAAGCCATAGATGACTGCCTGGCGAGAATGTCCAGCGGCAAATATGTATACGGTTACGAATATCTGGGGGCTGGAGGCGTACTTGTCATCACACCTTTAACTGATAGGTGTTATCTTTGCCTCATGGGAGCCCTCCAATTAGATTTAGGCAGGAATTTTCTTGTACTGTCGCACAACATTTATTTATTTTTTAACGTTTTGTTTAGGTGGCGCCCCAGCCGGTCCAGCCGGCACGGGTAAAACTGAGACGACGAAGGATCTGGCCAAGGCGTTGGCGATTCAGTGCGTGGTGTTCAATTGCTCCGAGGGCCTGGATTTCAAGATGATGGGCCGGTTTTTCTCCGGTTTGGCGCAGTCGGGAGCCTGGTGCTGCTTTGACGAGTTCAACAGGATCGACATAGAAGTGTTGTCGGTCATTGCCCAGCAATTGATCACCATAAGGAATGCCAAAGCCGCTAAAGTGTCTAGGTAATAAATACAACTTGGGTGATATTTTAAACAAATATTAGAAATATCCCCCAACACCAAAACAAAACACAAAGTGCTTAAAGTACTTTTCGCCAACGATGTGGCATCTTCAGAAGCGAAGTGTACTCTGTTTAAATTTGTTGTTTCATCCTTTGTTAGGTTTTATTTCGAAGGAAGAGAAATTAAGTTGGTTCAAAAGTGCGCAGCTTTTATAACCATGAATCCCGGCTACGCTGGCAGAACAGAATTGCCGGACAATTTGAAATCCCTTTTCAGACCCATATCCATGATGGTGCCGGATTACGGTAAACTTGCAAGTTTCCTTGTGCATTATCTGACTGATTGTTTGTAGCTCTCATAGCCGAGGTTATCTTGTACTCGGAAGGGTTTGAGTCGTCGAAAGTGTTGTCGAGAAAGATGGTGAACATGTACAAACTTTGCAGCGAGCAGCTGTCGCAGCAAGACCACTACGATTTCGGCATGCGCGCCGTTAAAAGCGTGTTGGTGATGGCTGGCGCCCTGAAAAGGGCCAATCCTACGAGAAACGAGGACGTCGTCTTGATCTGCGCATTGCGCGACAGCAACCTGCCCAAATTTTTGACCGACGATGCCATACTCTTTCAAGTAAGTAAGAGATCGACTACCTGTAGGTTAGTTTATTTATTTTGTCCAGGGAATTCTCGGAGATCTGTTTCCTGGCGTGGAGTTGCCCGTGGAAGATTACGGCCTGTTCCAGGAAGCTATTGTGGAAGTTATGCTGGAGCAAATATTGCAACCTGAACTGCCAATGATCCATAAAGTCATACAGTTGTACGAAACCATGATTGTTCGTTGGGGGGTCATGTTGGTTGGACCTACAGGCTCGGGAAAATCTGCCATACTAAATGTAAGAAATGTTTTTTTTTTAATTCTTTTAAAGATGCTTTTTCAGACTTTGAACATGGCTTTGACGAAAATGTATACCGACGAAATCCCCGGGCCTTACTACCACCCCGTACACACTTATTTCATGAACCCCAAAGCCGTCACAGCTGGCGAATTATACGGAGAAGTTAACCCTTTTACTTTGGAATGGAGGGACGGCTTGATGGGCCTCATGATGAGGACTGCCGTTGTGGTAAACCTTCGACAACGTATCCTGCAAAATCGAGGCCACTATTCTTCTATTTTAGGATACATCCGAAGATCACCAATGGATCGTTTGTGACGGGCCGGTAGACGCAGTTTGGATAGAAAATTTAAATACTGTGCTGGACGACAATAAGATGCTTTGTCTCGCGAACTCTGAGCGAATTAAGTTGACCCCATACGTTCACATGGTTTTCGAGGTGCAAGATTTGGCCCAAGCATCCCCCGCCACGGTGAGCCGGTAAGCGTTTGCGCCAAAATTTTGAACACCCTTTTAAGTTTGGAGTTTTAGTTGCGGCATGGTTTACGTGGATCCCGACGAAATCAAGTGGATGCCCTTCGCGAAATCGTGGTTGCAAAAGTTGAACGAAAACTTGGTCAATCAAGAGATGAAGGATTTCGTTTTGACTCTTTTCGAGCACGCTGTGGAGAATGGTTTCGTATTTATCAAGAAGAATTGCGTTTTTTCAATCAACCAAGTATGTCCTCTCGCAATTTACGACCTATTAGACTAAATTGATGATTCCTTTAAGGTTGAGGTGAGCAAAGTAAAGATGCTGTGCAACATTTTCGAGAGCTACTTGCAAATGCCAGGAGCGATGGATAAAATCGGCGAGAAAAGGAAAGTTCGTAAATTTTTGTGCCAGACGTTCGTAATCGCGTACCTGTGGGGTCTTGGTGGAAATTTAACGCAGGATAGCAAAGATAAATTTGAAAGTTGCGTGAGAGATCAATTTGATGAACATCCCGATGCGAGGTTGCCAACTGCCACTGAACTGTGGGGTGTTTACGTCGATGTGGTTACTCACAAACTGGAAATATGGCAAAAAATAATTCCAAAGTTTAGGTACAATGGCGATATACCGTTCTTTGAAATGCTAGTCCCTACCATAGATACAGTGCGTTATGGGCATGTGATGGAACGACTGATATACATAGACCACCCAGTTTTGCTTACTGGAGACACCGGCGTTGGCAAATCGGTGGTGGCGAAAGCCGTTTTGAACGCCCTTCAAGAAACCAACTTGTTTGTGCCGGTTTCTATGAACTTCTCTGCACAAACGAGCAGCTTTAGGACGCAGGAAATCATCGAGCTCAAGCTCGATAGAAAAAAGAAAACCCTACTGGGAGCTCCGGTGGGCAAAAAAGTTGTTATATTTGTCGACGATGTCAACATGCCCAAGTTGGAAACGTATGGAGCGCAACCTCCCATTGAACTGTTGAGGCAGTTTTTGGACTACGGCGGTTTGTACGATAGAGAGAAGTTGTTCTGGAAGAAAATCCAGGATGTTATCATTACTTCCGCCTGCGCTCCACCTGGGGGAGGCAGAAACCCACTAACTCCAAGATTTATCCGGCATTTTGGCATTTTGTTGATTCCGCCGCCCAACGAGTATTCTCTCAAGGGAATATTCAGAGCGATTCTCAAGGGCTTCTTCAAGGAGTTCTCCAACCAGGTGCGCGATATGGGCGATTCCATGGTGAACGCCGCAGTGGACATTTACGATAGAATCGCAACCGATCTTCTGCCGACCCCCGCGAAATCTCACTACGTTTTCAATCTCAGAGATCTCTCCAAATGCATACAAGGAATCACGCAGGCCGATCCGGGGACGATGAGAGAAGAGAGGGCGATTACTAGATTGTTTTATCACGAGTGCCTTCGTGTGTTCCACGACAGATTGATAAACGTCGAGGATAAATCCTACTTTTACTTTCTCATGAAGGAAATTTGCAACAGGAACTTCGGCACGCCGGTTTTGATGTTGCCCGAGGAAGAGTTGATAACTGAACCGCCGGTTTTGCTTTTTGGCGATTTTATGACGTTTGGAGCGCCACGAGAGGACAGGCTTTACGAGGAGATCAGTAATTTGGATAAAGTGAAGCACGTTCTGCAAGATTACTTGGACGATTTTAATCTAAGCACCGCCAAAGAGATGGACTTGATATTCTTTTTGGATGCGGTGGAACACTGCGTCAGATTGGCGAGAATTTTGAGGTCTGAACGAGGTAACGCACTATTGGTTGGCGTAGGCGGCATGGGAAAACAAAGTTTGACCAAATTATCCTCCCATGTTAATGGTTACAAGTAAAAGAAACAATACAATAGTTATAGTTTATTAATCATTTTTACTTGTAGATGTTATCAAATAGAGCTGACTAGGAACTACGACCATGCATCCTTTTTCGAGGATCTAAGAAAAATGTACTTTACTGCAGGTGGTTTGAACGAAAACACAGTCTTCCTGTTCACCGATACCCAAATAGTACAAGAAGAGTTCCTAGAGGACATAAACAACATTCTTAACTCTGGTAAGGGCACTTCTTGCTTGACATGCACATTACGCTAACGAGCGTCAGTAGAAGTACTTTTCTCGATTTTTATGTAAGAATGTCATATTATCGCACGCAAAATCGTTGAAGAATGAAGCTCATTCTTAAACGATTTTTGGTAACATTTAGTTTTTAAGTATTGGTACCCCCAAAATGTCAAACTGATTAATAACCTCAAATTCATTACTTTTATTGAAAATGAAGCCTTTATTATTGTTTTGTAATATAAAGTTTGCTCCAACAATGCATTTTAATGCAAAATTTTAAGTTTAATGTGTAAAAGTGCAGTTCAGGTTGTACTTGTGCAGGATAACAAATATTGTCATTTTGTGTTGCCAACTGACATTTTGCGAGAAAAATCCCCTAACTAACAACGACCACAAAACAATTAAAAAAACCTAAATAAAAGTTAAAATCGAGAAAATAGTATAAATCACACGTTGCAGAAGGCTATTCTCGCACTCATTCGTTCGTCCACTCGCTCCTTCGTCGCTCGAGGCCAAATTTCGAATTCGTGCGAGAATATGTGGCCTTCTGCAACTTGTACTTTAATATACTATTACTGCCGCTCAAAGATAATACAAAAAGTGTTTTTAAATTAAGTAAATAAAAGCCCCATTTTTAGCAAAATTGCATTCTAATGTATAACTAGATAAAAAACAAACACATTTTTTTTTAATTTCACGAATTTATTTTAATTTAATTTGACAATCGTTTCGCTGACAGTAGCTTCTACTACTTTCTTTTGAAGAAGCTACTGTGTCAGCGAAACAATTGTCACATTAAATTAACGTTGGCCCCTTTATCTACAAGCAGTGTATCAGATGTTCTTCTTAAGCAATGTGTAGGTACTTCTTTTAATTTGGCATTAAATTATCGACGTATTAACACTTTAGGTGAAGTACCAAACCTATTTGAATCTGACGAGCTGGAAAGATGTATAATTGCTTGCAGAGATCCAGCTAAACATGCAGGTGTTAGCGAATCGAATAGAGATGGAATTTTTGAATTCTTTATCAATAGAGTTCGAGCCAATCTACATTTGGTCTTGTGTATGAGCCCTGTGGGTGATGCATTTAGGTAAAACATAGATGAGAGAGGCCAAATATGGAATACCAATTGTTTCTCTGATAAAAAGAAAAACATTTCTCCCACAAATGAAGTGAGACAACTTTGTTTTGGGTCTATCAGAGAAATGCTGCTATTTCATATTTGGTCGCTTTTTCCCACTTTATGCAAGTAAAATCTTCATAATATTTAGGAGGAGATGTAGGATGTTCCCCTCTCTAGTAAACTGTTGTACCATAGATTGGTTTGACAAATGGCCCGAAGAAGCTTTGGTTTCGGTGGCATTAAACAGCTTGAAAAACGTTGGCGACGAAGCGATGGTTGCCAGTCTTGGCAATATATGCGTGACGATGCACAAGAGTATGGAAAAGATGACCGACAGATTCTACAAAGAAATGAAGCGCCACTACTACATAACACCCAGCAGTTACTTGGAGTTGATCAAACTGTTTAAATCCCTCTTGACTAGACGCAAGGACACGATAAACAAAACTAGAGACAAAATAGACAATGGGCTGAAGAAGATCTACGAGACCAACGAAGTTATCGACTCGATGAAGGAAACTTTGATCGCTTTGGAGCCGGAGCTGGCCAAAAAATCGCAAGCAGCAGCGGAACTGATGGTGTACTTGGCGAAAGAGCAGAAGGCAGCCGATAAGGTTCGAAACGTGGTTAAAGGCGATGAGGAGAATGCCAAGGAGAAAGCTACAGTTACCCAGGCGATAGCGGATGATGCCCAAAAAGATCTGGACACGGCCATGCCAGCGCTGGAGGCTGCGGTGCAAGCACTTTCAAGTTTGAACAAGAACGATATTAATGAAGTTAAGGCGTTTAATAATCCGCCCAAATTGGTGCAGTATGTTATGGAGTCTGTATGCATTTTGCTCAATTCTAAGTAAATAATTAAGTAAAATATTTTCGAACTTTAATGGCATCTTTGTAGGATAACTTGGGATTCTGCCAAGAAGGTTTTGGGTGACACGAACTTCCTAAAGAAATTGCAAGAGTACGATAAGAATAACATAAGCGATGTAGTGTTGAAAAAACTACACTCCTATATAGTGAATCCTGATTTTGTTCCGGAAAAAATTGCAAATGTATCGAAAGCTTGCAAAAGCTTGTGTATGTGGGTGAGAGCCATGGACATGTATGCCAAAGTGTTTAAAGTTGTGGAACCTAAACGAAAAAAGTACGTGATTTTTACGTGATATTTTAAAACCATCAATAACTTTTTTTACCTAGACTTGCCGAAGCTGAAAAAGAACTCAACCAAACGATGGCATTGCTACGTGATAAGCAAAAGCAACTGGCCGATGTTGAAGCTATGATTGCTGGTTTGGAAGCTACCTTTGCGAAGACAATCGATGAAAAACAAGCTTTAGAAGACAACATGGAACTCACAGCGAACAGATTAAACAGGGCCGGAAGATTAAATGTCGCCTTGGGCGATGAACAGACTAGATGGGAGGAAAGCGTCAAGGCAAGTATCAAGTTGCCGTTTTCCGTTAGTTTTGATTTTGGAATCGGTTGGGAAATAGTTGTTTGTTTTAAAAGTGTTGAAGAGCGACTTTTTCATGCGATTGTTTAAGTTGCTCACGAGGCCGTCAGGCAGAGTGTGCGTTAACACGAGCTTGAAGAAAGCTTTTCTCACAAGTGAAACAATGATTTTTCTACAACTCTTTTATTTTGTATTATTATTATTTATTTATTATTTATTTATTTATTTATTAAATTGAAACTACAAATCAACTTGTAATAGCTGTTAACGTAGAGTAATCAAATACAAAACAAAATAATCTTGTTTGACAGCTGTTAAAATCTCTAATTTTTAAGTTATAAGTTACTTAACATCAATAAACTTACCTTCTCACTTTAAATAAAGGCACTAAAATTGGAATTTATTATACAAACACAATTAATTGTGTTGATTAGACATACATATACAAAAACAATACAAATGTCAAACGATGTTGTCAATTTCTTTTCAAACAGACCTGTCACTTTTCACACAGAAATGTCACTTTACATTCGTGTTTTGCCTTGCCAATGAAAAGATGCATTTTCCAAGCAACGATGCCGATACGAAATTTGACTTTTACATAGTGGTCGTAGAAAAAACTTTACAATAAGAACGACTTGGAATGTCAAAAAATGATTTAGTGCACAAATGAGACCTCATCAGTGCCGGATAGCCGTGGGTATTAGCACACTTGACATACATTGCCAAGAGAATTTTATGGGCAAACAAGTACAGCGACAGCGGTGAGAAGTAAGGTTCTTGACTGTGTGTGTCTAGGCTATCCGACACTGATGAGGTCTAATAAGATCAAGTCTCTTGGGTGCCTGTTTGTATAGCACGCTCGAAACCAAAGCACGGTGACGAGGTATTTGGACAGTTCTCACAAGAACGACTCTGTTTGAAAGAAAATAAATGCAAATGGTTTTATTTGAGAGCATCTCTTTTTAGCAATTTGCAGTGGAGTTAAACAACGCAATTGGCGATGCAATGATGGCAGCTGGTTGCGTAGCATATCTTGGTGCTTTCACCAACTTTTACAGAGTTCAGTTGGTGAACTCGTGGGAGAGGAAATGCAAAAAACATGGTATACCTGCGTCATCAAATTTTAGGTAGGTATAACCACCACCCGTAACTTATGGAAACTATAGAACATTTTTTTCAGTTTGATCAACATTTTGGCGGACCAATACGAAATCCGCATGTGGAACACTTACGGCCTGCCGAGAGACCTGGTTTCCACGGAAAACGCTATTTTGGTGACGAAAGCTTCTCGATGGCCCTTGATGATAGATCCGCAGGAGCAGGCTTGCCGATGGATAAAAAATATGGAGGCTGGAAACACGCTGCAAGTTATAAAACTGACCGACGGGAATTTCATGAGGATTTTGGAGAGCGCCGTCAGAATAGGAATGCCCGTTTTGCTCGAGGAGGTGGGCGAGACTCTCGATCCCACGTTGGGGCCGATTCTGCTGAGACAAACTTTTGTTCAAGTGAGAAGAATGTGTTTAGTGATTTTAAATTTAATTCAACAACAACGTTTTAGGGCGGAAGACTGTTGATCCATCTGGGAGACTCTGACGTGGAATACGATCAGAATTTCAAGTTCTACATCACCACAAAATTGTCGAATCCCCACTACCTACCGGAAATATGCATTCAAGTCACAATAGTTAACTTCACCGTGACGCCAAGCGGTCTAGAGGACCAACTTTTGGCGTAAGTTGTAATTAAGTTAATAAAAAATAATTGGCAATGTATTTCAGTGACGTTGTACGTTTGGAGAGACCCGATTTGGAGGAGCAACGTAACGATTTGGTGGTGAGAATCAACACCGACAAGAATCAATTGAAGGGGATAGAGGATAAAATATTGTTCCTCTTGTACAACTCCAAAGGAAACATCCTGGACGACGAGGAGTTGATTGAAACGCTGAACGAATCCAAGGAAACTTCGGCAATTATCGAAGCGAGGTTGGTGGAAACTGAGGCAACGGAGGAGAAAATTTCGATTGCTCGCGAAAAGTACCGCTCGGTGGCTACGAGAGGTTCCGTGTTGTACTTTGTGGTTGCCGGGTTGAGCGAAATCGATCCCATGTATCAGTACTCTCTGAAATACTTCAGCCAGATTTTCAACAACGTTATAGTCACCAGCGCGAAAAACAAAGACCTGAATTTAAGGCTTCAAACCCTCTACCAAGAAATAACCCTGGCTGTGTACACGAACGTGTCTAGAGGTTTATTCGAGCGGCACAAGCTCGTCTACAGCTTCATGTTGAACATAGCGATTTACCAGGAAAAGAAGATCATCAACGAGGTACAATTAAACTACCTGCTTAGAGGTCCCATAGGTTTTAAAGGTCCCGTCCCCAAGAAACCCGATTATCCGTTGATAACCGAGCAAATGTGGATGGCGGTCAACTTTTTGAGCATCACTTTTCCCAAGTTTAAGGAACTGCCCGCTGAGGTCGTCAAAGGTATTAAGATTGGCATCGGAGATTATTCATTGGTAAGGTTTTTTAATCTCAAACAAAGGTTTTGTTTGATGGTTCCATTTTAGTACATACAGTTGGTCCCTGGCTGCCCCGCAAGCGCCTTAAACTGGAACGCAGAATTGGACGACTTCGAAAAGTTATTGCTTTTAAAAACTTTGAAGGAAGAGAAGGTTGTCTTTGGCATCACAGAGTATGTAAGGATGAAACTTGGACAAGTTTTCATAGAAAGTCCGCTGGTATCATTGAACCTTCTGTAAGTAGCAATATTGTACCAAATCAATTACACAGGAACATTTTTACTAGATACTTGGACACCTCAAACGCTGTACCTCTAATATTTGTGCTCAGTACAGGGTCAGATCCCTTTGGGGCATTTCAAAGATTCGCTATTGAAATGAATTACAAGGACAAAATTAAATCCATTTCCCTGGGTCAAGGACAAGGTCCCGTCGCCGAAAAACTGATTAACGATGCCCTGATCTCAGGAGAATGGGTCTTCCTACAGGTACTAAAAACTTGCACCTGGGCCTTTTCATCTAAAATGTTTTCTAAAAAAGGTCAAATTTTGATATTGCCAAATTTTTTTACTTCATATTTTTTTCGTTTGAAGTTGATAATATGAACGGCTTTCACCAAAAGTCCAGAGTTAACTAAATTCGTCGTTTCGGAACTATTATTTTTTTAATGAAAGTCTAAATTCTAGTAAATTCGTGGTTCATAGCAAAAATTTGGTTTATCGTTTTTTTCAATAAAAAATGTCACTCGTAAAAAAAATAGATGTTTCTGTTCATTTTTCAAAAATTTCCTAGGGGTAAACAAAACAAATTTAAGCAAAAAGAAAAAATACGGGTCCCATTGATTTCGGTAGAGAAACTGTAACAAAAAATTCGTTGAAAAATAACTACCTACCTCTTTGTTCCTGGTCAATTTGAGATGGAAATACCCACCTTTAATTACATCTTCATATACATATATTTCAGAATTGTCATTTGGCCACCTCTTGGATGTTGTCTTTGGAAAGAATAGTTCTGAAAATTTCCGAAAATGCCAAAAATGTGCACGAATCGTTTAGGCTTTACATGAGCTCGATGCCCAGCAAGTCTTTTCCTGTGTCGGTATTGCAGAATTCTGTAAAAGTCACGAATGAACCTCCCAAGGGCTTGAGAGCGAATGTCAAGAGAGCGTTCACTGATATGACCGAGGACTTCTTTAAAAACGGTTTTTATTATTAATATTACGATTAGTTTGTGTTTTAATTGATATTTTTTAAGACTTAAAGCAAGACTGGCACGCCATGCTGTTTGGTCTATGCATGTTTCACGCTATAATTCAGGAACGAAAAAAGTTTGGGCCTCTTGGTTGGAACATCACATACGAGTTTAACGATAGTGATAGGGAATTCGGTTTTAACACGTTAAAAATGTTTTGCGAAAATAAAACTATACCGTGGGATGCTTTGGAATACCTCACAGGTACTTGCAATACTATTTATTTATGTGTAGTAATAAGAGTTTTTTATTCAAAAACAGTAGCACTAATCATTCCCCTAAGGGATCATGACATGCATATAGTAACTGCAATCTTCCTTAGGCGAAATAACTTACGGTGGCAGAGTGACTGACTACTGGGACTTGCGATGTTTGAAGACTATATTGAAAATATTTTTTTCGCCTCAAATTTTGGCGCCAGGTTACGTTTACTCGAAATCCGGAACGTACTTTTGCCCGCAACTCGAAACACTACAAGAATATCGGGATTTTATCGAGGGGCTGCCGATAATGGAAGAACCTGAAATATTTGGAATGCACGAGAATGCCAATATCGCTTACCAAGTAACACGCATGCAAATAAATAACGTTGTATATTGATTGCAATGTAATTTTAGATTAAAGAAACTCAAAATTTGATCGGCACTATAATGGAAAGTCAGCCGCAGACGTCAGGGGGCGCTGAAGGCGCTTCAAGCGACGAAATAGTGTACGAACTGGCCGAAAATGTAATTGCGACGATTTTACCCAAAATTCTAACCGACGACATAAATGTGAAAATGTTTATTGTACGCAACATGTAACAACATTTTACAACTTATTAAATAAAAATCTTGCAGAAAGACGACAAGGGTAGACTACCCTCTCTCACCACGGTTTTAACCCAAGAAATCGACAGATACAATATTTTGCTGAAATTGATTCATTCGTCGATGGGCGAACTCAAAAAGGCCATCAAGGGTTTCGTTGTCATGTCCGACGCTCTGGAAGAAGTTTTCAAGGCTTTTATGAACAACCAAGTGCCCAAAATGTGGTCTGCAAAGTGTTACAATTCGCTGAAGAGCCTGGGCAGTTGGGTGCACGATTTGGCTTTGAGGCTCGATTTTATATCTGTAAGTACTTTTTTGAATTTAACTTTTTTATTTACGTTTTCGTTTAGATGTGGGTTAGATATGGGCACCCGATATCATATTGGATATCGGGCTTTTACTTTCCACAAGGATTTTTAACCGGAACTCTGCAAACTCACGCAAGAAAATACAATTTACCTATAGATGAACTCAAATTTGATTTTATCCCCAGAAAGGTTTATTTGGACCAGGAAGAAGTTTACAAGTTTCATGTAGAGGAAGGAAAAGAAGTAAAAACTGCCTTTAATATATTAGAATATCATGATAAATGGTTTACTTTTAGAATTTTGACCTTTACAAACCTTTAATAAGACCCAACGATGGTGTGATAATACATGGGTTGTTTGTGGATGCGGGACGTTGGGATATCGACCTAATGAAACTTGTAGATGCCAAACCAGGTAAAATAAGTGGACAAGTCTTGATTTTTGTCAAAATGTGCATCTTTTTAGGCGAGATCAGTCCACCTCTCGTTGCCTTAACCTTGGTCCCCTCCACCCATCTAGCGGAAAAAGACAGATACCCGGCCCCCCTGTACAAAACCTCCGTAAGGGCCGGAGTGCTTTCCACCACTGGACACAGCACAAATTTCGTGATTGCCGTTTTGCTGCCCTCAAACTTTCTTCCAGCTTACTGGATACTTAAGGGAACCGCTTTGTTGACTCAGATTACAGATTAATTAGTTTTAAGCGCCAATAAAGTTTGCATTTTAATAATAGTGTCGTTTTATTTGGTAGTAAGGAAGAACCGATTGGTGCCGTGACCAGGACCAGAAATAAATCAAGTAAGAAAACGAAGTAAGCATTTATTTGATGTACATATATAACAACTTTATTAAAATATATATTTTGTATCATTAGGAATGTCCTGCAGTCTCAATGTTTTACTTAGTTTTAGAATATTATGTAGGCATTGCTAAAGATTCTTGTATGTGTAATATTTCTGGCGGTAAACACTCTCTGTAAGAAATTCTGGATTCGTTGGAAAAATCTGTATAAACATCCATAAAATTCATGGATAAAATCACTTCCAACGGCAATTCGGAGTTTTTAGTACTACAAAGTTGACACGTAAAATAAAATAAAAACAACATAAAATCTTACCTTATGTGATGCTTGGTGAGTTGCATAATAAAATTCGAGAATAACTCTATAAAATTATGGTTGATATTGTTATGAAACTGCTTTAAAACAGTTTGTATAGCAACGGCGAAAGCAGTTCCGTCTATTTGGTCTTGTCCTCGTCTATTAAAATTACCTTAAAAAACAACAATACAAAACATGCAATAACAAATCACAAACTTACCTGTATTTTTAGGAAGAAATATTTTTGGCAGATGCGCTATAGCAAACACGAAAATGGCCACCGAGTAGTCCATATTATTTTTGGACGTTACGTAAACTTTTCTAAATGGATTGTTTAACCCGGCGTAATCAAAATAACTGGACAGGGCGAAAAGTAGCTCCTCTTTTGGTTCGTAATGTTCGTTTTTTATGTCCAGTAAAAGTGCTCTGATAACAAAACACGGCGTGTTAATTTGGATGTTTTAACTTCTTTTTTTTTTAACTCCATGTCACCAATAAAAAACAAACACTGTTTTTGAGTTTCACGAATTTATTTAAATTTTATTGGACAATTGTTTCGCTAACACTAGCTTCAGAAATGATTATTAGATAAAGTTTGTAATCATTTCTGAAGAAGCTTCAGTGTAAGCGAAACAATTGTCCAATAAAATTTAAATAAATTCGTGAAACTCAAAAGCAGTGTTCGTTTTTTATCCAGTTATACATTTTTAACTTCTTGTTCTGTGGGGGCCTTAACCTACTTACTTGTTTAAGGTCCTCAGCGAAGATTCCATATTTTTGGCGTTAAACTTGCAGGATTTGTTCAAGTGGAAGGCGATTAGGTGCCTTAATAGTTGCAGTTGGCCAACAAGTAAGGTGTACTCTAGAAATTCGTTCCAAATTTTCGAGGTTCTACTGACTTGATTTTGGTAGAACTTGAGGGGATTTGAAAGTTCTTCAGTTTTTTTAAAGTCGTTGTAAATCATTGTCATAACGCTGTTCCAGTTGTTGTGCTTTATGTTTTTGTTCTCAAATATAGCTGGAAATATTAATTAAGTAATACTTGAGGATATTTATCGAGCTATTCACCTGTTATTTTCTGTAAGTTGGTAACAATCATAAAGGAAAACAACCGGTCAAGGCCTGCTAATCCAGCAATTTCTATCGCTGACGCAATCAAACCGATGCCTTCTTTGTTAAATACGGGCTTGTGAGTTTTAATATCGTACCAGGTCGATGTTTGCAATAAATATATGGAATTTCTTAAAAAGTAAACAACATATTGGTAACACGGAAACATTTTATTTATTTTTTTAAGTTTGCATGTTAATAATAGTGTTGTTTTATGGTAGTAGATAAATGGATATCTGGAACGGTTTGGTGCCGTGACCAGGACGACTTAAATATTTGTGATGTGATGAAATATTTGTTACCTTGGGTCTGTGATCCTTATAACCTCCCTGGCAAGCCTGCCTATAAAATTTTCACTTATACTATCTGTACGGGCAAAATATGGTATTGGGACATGTCTGTTTTGGTACACACTTTGCCAGTTGTGAACCTTATTACGCAGAAAACCATTGCATTCTTGTTCCACGTTAAAATTTACTATCCTAGTCACCTCTTCCTGCCATATCTTTAAACCATTCAAATTTATATAATCCTGATAAAAAGAAGGTAAGAAATGTTAAATAATATAAAAAACTACAATAGGTAGTACTTGAATGTATTCGAACGATCTCTTGTACCCATCCATAATCGCTCCTAGGGACTTTAGTTTTTGTTCCAGTTCCTCAGCTTTTGGTTTGCTGCTGAATATTAGTTCGGAATGTAAAGCTTTAGAAATGTGTTGAACTAACTCTTTACGTATTCCGTCTTCCAGCAATTGTTTCGGATCCAAGCACACCACTCCCACTAAGGTACTTTTCATCATCCTCATTCCTTAAGTAATGTAAGAAATAGTGCATTATAGACCGGGCGGAGAAAGCTATTATCTAATATCTTAAGTGATTAAAAATTTTGACTCAAAATTCAAACAATTTTTTGGTCAAAAATCGAAAAAATGTTTGCTTGCCACGGTAAATTTTTGTAATAAGTTTCTTAAAGTTTCAGCTCTGCATCAAAATCTACTCTCTAAAAATGAATTAGTCAAAAATTAATAATTACTACAGTTATTAGTGGCTGCTTTTTCACTTATACCATGGTATACCGTGTGATCCATGATATCCCCGATATAATAGCCAGTTTTTATGTAAAATTGTCCGCATAATCAAAAAATGTATATATAATATGGAATTGACTATATCTCAAAAACTGCTCTACTTTTATAATTTTTGACAGTATTTTCTGATTCAGGGGACAATTTTACATAAGAATTCGCTATTATATCGGGGATACCATGCTATCTCATGGTATAGGGGAAAAAGCAGCCACTAATAACTGTAGTAATTAGTAATTTTTGACTAATTCATTTTTAGAGATTAGATGCAGAGCTGAAACTTTAAGAAACTTATTACAAAAATTTACCGTGGCAAGCAAACATTTTTTCGAATTTTGACCAAAAAATTGTTCGAATTTTGAATCAAAAATTTTAATCACATATTGAATTTTCAAAATTATTGTGCGACCATTATTTTTTTTTAATCAATTGAGCTGATTTTTGAAGAGAGCTCTTAAATCATGATAAACTAATATTATTTCATAGGAGACTCAAATTAATAATAAATAATATAATAATAATAATAATGCATACATTAATTAACTCTATCCAAAAATCGCTAAAACTAGTGAAACTTCACTTGACCTGGTAAATATTTGAATATTTTTATTTTCGAATTCGAATATGTACTCGATATTCGAATTTACGAGTAGGTACACGAATATTCGAATACAAGAATATTCGAAATAATTTTTAAACGAGTATTCGAATTTCTAAAACTAAAAAATTCCCAGCCTTATTAGCAACCACAAATTGCTGTTATACTTAGGTGTTGTAAGCACAGACCACCAAAACAAATGGACGGGTTTGTTTACGTTTAAAAAGCGAGTAAAGCTAGTTTCACATTCTAAACACCGTCGAAAGAAACACGGTCAGAAGTATAGATTACACGCCTTTTTGGACGTTCATCATAACATAATGAACATTAATAATTACCAGTAATTCGTTTGAATAATAAAAAAAATTGTAAAAAGGATTTGTTCATCATTTTCTTTAGATATTTTTCTCTATTTAAAGAAAGTAAATCATTTTATAATTATTAAAATTAAATTTTAACAACGTTGGTAAATTTGTCATATTTGACAGCATAGAAAAAGGTTGACAGCTTGTTGTTTTGTGTTTTCGTTTCTGTATTTCTATCGTGTTTAAGTTAATTATGGAGTTTAAATACATTATTTTTTACTAAAAATAACAATACATGGAAATATCGTTTGTAAGTACCTACCTACTTATAATTTTTTTAATCCCAATACGTCACTGGAAGAAAACATAAAATTCTATCGCCAATTTAACGCTTAGACTCATAGATGACCGTTTGTTGACGTCATTGGAAGAAAACATAAAATTCTATCTCCAATTTGACGCTTAGACTGTGACCGTTTGTTGACCGCAAACAAAGCATTGTTATTGAATGGCAATGCGCCGTCCATTTGTTTTGGTGGTCTGTGGTTGTAAGTTATAGTAATAAATTTGTTTCAATTTTGTTTGAAGGTGAATTACTATTTGTTATTATCCGTATTTTCAACACAATTTGTAAGGAAAATTCATATATTTATATTGATTTTGACAACAAATTTCTTTGCGTGTCTTCGCCCGAAATCCCACACTTAACCACCCCGTAAAACCCAAGGTTTACCTTGACTAAAAACCGAGATAGAGTGCGTCAACTCGGCAAACTCGAACCTCTCTTCCAGCTGCGCGTAATCCTTGACCTTATCCTTGTCCAACCTGGTGGGGATTTCCTTTAAAACCGAGGTCTGCATCTCGATTATCCTGGCCAACTTCTGGAACATCATGCGCGGGATGATCTGCAAGACCTTCCTGACGTAAATCTCCAGCTCGCTGCTGTAGTACTGAGATACGGAGATCAGATCCTCGCTGTGCGCCTGGTTGATCCTCAGTAAAGGCGATTCCAAGGCGGAGGCGAGCTTCAGGAAGACAGCGCGAAGTTTTATCACCAGGGTCGGTTCCTTTTTGATGCCGAGCTGCATTATGGGCGTGTAGGAGTCGATTAGCTCCCACGCGTAGCTCACATCGCCGATTATTTGCAGGTTTATCAGCACGTCTTCCTTGATGTTCATGTTCCTCACCATCCGGTGCAGATCCTTCCTGGTTTCGCTCAGGAATTGCACCACCTGCATGTTGGATTCCAGCTGGTGGAACTCCTGCACCTCCTCCAACGCCTGTATCAGTTGCACCAACTTTCTCGACGAGTTGTTCTCGTGCTGGTGCAACGTCTCGACTTGCTTCGATATTTCCAAAAACCACTTCTCCAAGTTCTCGTTTTTCTGGATTCTGGATAGCGGCACGCTTCCGCCGAAAACTTCAGACAGCTCGCACAGGCTTTTGTAGCTCTGCTGTTTTAAATCCTCCCATTGTTTCTCCTTTTCGTGCAGGAGATTTTTAAACATTTCCCTGCAAGTTAACTCCAACTGGGCTGTGTTCAACAGCAACTTAAATATCTGCGCCGACTCGCATTTGGATTCGTTTACAATAAGATCTTTAAGTTGCTTTAGTTTCTTATTTTTGTCTTGCTTGCCGAAAGTGTGCAGCATCAACCAACGCACGGTGACATTGCAATCCCTCAGCGTGTTTATGATATTATTTATGTCTTTCAGCAAGGTTTCCTTGGTGATGTTCCCCTCTTTCAGCAGCATGTTCGTGGTTTGGTGTAAGTTGACGATGTTACTGCCGAAACCTTGCGCGTAGTCTTTCACGTTGACGATCTCCAAGGTGTTGTTCAAGGCCATCCTGGCGGCTTTGAAGGGCTCCCACACCTCGGCCAGATTCACGATCATGCCCATGTACACCGATGTCACCCAGTTGTCGGGGAAAAACTTGTCGACTATTTCGCGCATTATCGCCGTTTGCGCGTGGAGGACGTTTGCGGAGAAAAACAAGCAGACGTACAGCATGGACGCTTGCGTGCTTAGGGCGGTGCTGCGGTGTTTGGGTAGCGGGTAAACGGATATCTGACCGTAGAGATCGTCCGATCTAAGGCGGCCTATCGCCATTTCTATGAACGTCGAGTTTATCGGGATCCGTCTGAAATATGACACGTTACCATATTCTTGTATAACGGGTGTTTTATCTGAGCCCCCAAATCTGAAGCTATTATTAAATTTTATACTTTCAGATTTTTTAAAGAATCCATTTAAACAGGACATGTATAATGAATATTATAACGTTATAGAAATATGTATAATTTTATGGTGGTTCCACTTAATTTTACTTTACTCTACTATTTAATATAATTATTTTTAAAATTTAGGAAAAAAATAAAAACAAAATGTCTTAATTTAAAAAAAAATACACTAAATTATTTTTAAAATTGGGTTAAAAATAAGAAAACTACAGACTGTCAAAATTGCTCTTAATTTTAAGAGGACTCAAATTGACAATACTTTATATTTTGTGGATACTTTCAAAATTTAGTAATGGGACATTTATATTTTCTAAAAGTGGATAAAATTATTTAAAATTTGATAAAATTATTTTTAAAATTGTGTTAAAAATATCAAAACTACAGACTATCAAAGTTGGTATAAATTTTAAGAGAACTAAAATTGACATTTTATATTTTGTGGATAATTTCAAAAAATTAGTAATGGGACATTTATATTTTCAAAAAGTGGATACAATTATTTAAAATTTGATAAAATTATTTTTAAAATTGGGTTAAAAATATCAAAAGTACAGACTATCAAAGTTGGTATAAATTTTAAGAGAACTAAAATTGACATTTTATATTTTGTGGATAATTTCGAAAAATTAGTACTGGGACATTTATATTTTCAAAAAGTGGATAAAATTATTTAAAATTTGATAAAATTATTTTTAAAATTGGGTTAAACATATCAAAACTACAGACTATCAAAGTTGGTATCAATTTTAAGAGAACTAAAATTGACATTTTATATTTTGTGGATAATTTCAAAAAATTAGTAATGGGACATTTATATTTTCAAAAAGTGGATACAATTATTTAAAATTTGATAAAATTATTTTTAAAATTGGGATAAAAATATCAAAAGTACAGACTATCAAAGTTGGTATAAATTTTAAGAGAACTAAAATTGACACTTTATATTTTGTGGATAATTTCGAAATTAGTACTGGGACATTTATATTTTCAAAAAGTGGATAAAATTATTTAAAATTTGAAAAAATTATTTTTAAAATTGGGTTAAAAATATCAAAACTACAGACTATCAAAGTTGGTATAAATTTTAAGAGAACTAAAATTGACATTTTATATTTTGTGGATAATTTCGAAAAATTAGTACTGGGACATTTATATTTTCAAAAAGTGGATACAATTATTTAAAACTTGATAAAATTATTTTTAAAATTGGGTTAAAAATATCAAAACTAGAGACTATCAAAGTTGGTATAAATTTTAAGAGAACTAAAATTGACACTTTATATTTTGTGGATAATTTCGAAAAATCAGTACTGGGACATTTATATTTTCAAAAAGTAGATAAAATTATATAAAATTTGATAAAATTATTTTTAAAATTGGGTAAAAAATATCAAAACTACAGACTATCAAAGTTGGTATAAATTTGAAGAGAACTAAAATTGACATTTTATATTTTGTGAATAATTTCGAAAAATTAGTACTGGGACATTTATATTTTCAAAAAGTTGATAAAATTATTTTTAAAATTGGGTTAAAAATATCAAAACTAGAGACTATCAAAGTTGGTATAAATTTTAAGAGAACTAAAATTGACATTTTATATTTTGGGGATAATTTCGAAAAATTAGTTCTGAGACATTTATATTTTCAAAAAGTGGATATAATTATTTAAAATTTGATAAAATTATTTTTCAAATTGGGTTAAAAATATCAAAACTACAGACTATCAAAGTTGGTATCAATTTTAAGAGAACTAAAATTGACATTTTATATTTTGTGGATAATTTCGAAAAATTAGTACTGGGACATTTATATTTTCAAAAAGTGGATAAAATTATTTAAAATTTGATAAAATTATTTTTAAAATTGGGTTAAAAATATCAAAACTACAGACTATCAAAGTTGGTATAAATTTTAAGAGAACTAAAATTGACATTTTATATTTTGTGGATAATTTCGAAAAATTAGTACTGGGACATTTATATTTTCAAAAAGTGGATACAATTATTTAAAACTTGATAAAATTATTTTTAAAATTGGGTTAAAAATATCAAAACTACAGACTATCAAAGTTGGTATAAATTTTAAGAGAACTAAAATTGACATTTTATATTTTGTGGATAATTTCGAAAAATTAGTACTGGGACATTTATATTTTCAAAAAGTGGATACAATTATTTAAAACTTGATAAAATTATTTTTAAAATTGGGTTAAAAATATCAAAACTACAGACTATCAAAGTTGGTATAAATTTTAAGAGAACTAAAATTGACATTTTATATTTTGTGGATAATTTCGAAAAATTAGTACTGGGACATTTATATTTTTAAAAAGTGGATAAAATTATTTTTAAAATTGGGTTCAAAATATCAAAACTACAGACTATCAAAGTTGGTATAACTTTTAAGAGAACTAAAATTGACACTATATTTTGTGGATAATTTCGAAAAATTAGTACTGGAACATTTATGTATATTTTCAAAAAGTGGATAAAATTATTTAAAATTTGATAAAATTATTTTTGAATTGGGTCACAAATATCAAAACTACAGACTATCAAATTTGGTATTAATTTTAAGAGAACTAAAATTGACACTTTATATTTTGTGGAAAAATTAGTACTGGAACATGTTAAGTTATTTGCATTTTCCAAAAGTCAATAAAATTATCTAACATTTGATTATTTTTGAAATTGTGTTAAAAATAACAAGACTGTCAAAGTTGCTATTAATTAAAAAAAAACTAAAACTGACACCTTATATTTTGTAAATAATCTTGAAAAATTAATCCAGAGCCATATTAACAGGGTGTATTAATAAAGAAGAAAAAATCTCAAATAAATTTCTTTAGTAATAGCTTCAGACATGGTTAAAATTGTTTAATTACTTAAAATAGTCCTCTGGATAGTTGGTAGGTTTTTTAGAGGTGTTAAACCCAGTATCTCTTAATAATTTGCAAACCTCATCTATACAACTTTGTGTGTCCCGCCTTTGTGGTGTATATCTATAATAAGAAACCAATAATCTCTCCCGAATGATGCCTTCAATGTAATAATCCACTATTAAGAGCATAAGGCCATATAAAAATAGACTTTCACACTAAAAACACATAGTAAATATCTTTTTTTAGATAAGTAATAAATTAATTACCAGAAGTTGTTTTCCTTCCATATCAAGAAAAACATTATCCAATGTTTGGTGTATATAGATACCATCATTTAATTCCTCCAAAAAATGATTCAAGTCTGTTACATAAGTATGTACACTCTCAAAAGCCAAGTAAAATCTACTAATAATATCTATATGATTATCTCTAAATTCTTCATCCAGTTCCCTTAAGGCCTTAAAACATATTCTTTAATATAAATTTTGCATTCCAAAGTTTACAAAAGAAAGAGTAGTGTACACAATACCGAAAAATGTAATAAAATACATTAAGAAATGAAGATTTTATTAAAAAAAATGGTAAACTTTTTTATGCCTATGTTTTACCTCTGAAGACTCTATTTTGTTTTCCTGTGCTTCGGCATTCTTAAAATAATTATAATCCAATATAATATCACCATATTTTTGTACATCTTGCTTGGTTTCAAGCCTAAAAAATAATTTCAACACCAAAAACAATGCATTGTAATATATTCCTACTTGTAAATATTCGGAATATAATCCTTTAACCGCAATAATTCGGCTATGATAGCATTTCCCCTGGACACTAAATGCAATATGTTTTGCCCGCACACATTATTTTCCGCTAAAAAGTTGTCCATTATTAATTATTTACGGAAACCATTTCAAAAATTAAAAAAAGTTTGGTTATGTTTGCGTCAAATAACAAATATATTGCGTGAACGTCAAAATCAGCTGTTACGGAACGCCAACATTACAAATTTTAGGTTTATACTTTACCTCCACTAACCAAAGTAGAGTACATATATTTTAATAAATACTTTTATTTTCAATAAATTTTAAAATCATTAATAAATTTGTTATAATAATATAATACTAAATAAATATTTTAGTGTTTGGTCCAATTTTCCTTTAAATCCTGGATTCTTAAACTAACAGATTCTTTTATTTATTTGTTTCAACATGTCAAATTTTAAATTAAATAAAAGTATTAAGTATAAATACATACAAATTTATTAAAAACATTTATCAACAAACAATGAATATTCTATAAAATATTCAAATTATCCTATGTGCACAATGTGCACTATATCTTACGGGGCGATCCGTTCTAAAATTTTAGTATTTTTATGTTGGTAACAAATAATTCCCCATCCTTCTTTCAAAAACCTCATGGATAGGCACGTAGTAAGTATTTTTGTTAATTATTAGCAATTTAATGATTTTTTTTTACTTTTTTTTTATTACTTAGATTAAGGAAAGTGTAGTTAACGAAAAGAAAGTAGTGCAGAGTTTTTTGAATGTCAGTGAGCATGTGATAGGAACCATGTGGCCCTCATCATAGGTTACAAGAACAAAGAAACTCGAGAAAATCGAGATTTTTTAGTGCTAAATAGCAAGAAAATCGACAGGATGGGCAGCAGGTTGCCTTTAGTGGTGATTTTGGGGTCCACCGGGACAGGAAAAACGAAATTATCGCTGGAATTGGCCCAGAAATTCGGAGGAGAAATTATTGGAGCCGATTCAATGCAGGTAATTAATTTTAATTAATCGATTTTTAAATTTGAGTCCCTGTTTTTTGAGGGGTTATTCGGGTTTTTTATGTGATTTGTTCGGCCACGTTTCAGCGGAGACAATGGAATTGCATCAGCCATATGCATTATTGACTTTCAATTTTCTAATTGCAATTATCTTTTTGTTTAAATATTAATTACATTTTATTTACCTATTTTAATGTTAAATCGAGTGTTTGAATTTTTTAAAGAAAATGTATGTGCATATAGGTGTGCAAAAATAAAATCAATAATAGCATGTTTTAAGGACAAAAAATTCAATATTTTAATATACCTACAGGGTGTTTTACCAGGGCTAAATCAGTCTTTTTATAGTTTATTATGCAACTTCTTTTATAAACGTCATTAAATACACTTGCGGAGCGAGTTTTTAATAAATGAGAAGTAATGTTTTTGCAGAATTTAAAGTCAATTTTATATGAAAACTAAAGCGATTTTAACCTCACTTTTTACCAATCTTACATCTGTCAGACAGGTTTAACCTCACTTTTTCCCAATCTGACATCTGTCAAATGGTTTTAACCTCACTTTTTCCAAATTTAATGCTTAAGTAACTAAATGTAGGAGTAGATAATACATATTTGGCAATTGCCTTTTGTTTTTTCTAGGTAGGTTTATTGATATTTTTCTAAAAACATGTCACAATAATTGGGTAATTCAATTTTTTAAGTTAAGTTAAATATTTAAATTGTTAAAATAAAATAAAAATACTTTAATACTGAAATTGGTATTTCTGTATTATTACAGTATATAATTATTTTAAATATTTTAACTGTTCATTAACAAATAATAGCTTTAAAAATGACTTAAAATCTTGTAGGTCTATAAAAGTTTAGACATTATAACTGCCAAAGCCACTAAAGAAGAGCAGTCAGTAGCTCCACATCATTTAATAGATATTTTGGAACCAAATGAAACTTGTACTGTATTAGAGTACAGAAATAAAGCTGTCTCAATTGTATCCTTTATATTTCAATAAATCTATAATTTTAAGTAACATTTACGGTGCTACAATTAAATTGAAATCCCTGTATTCTATGCTCTAAGGTTTATCCATATTTTATTTACTCTAAGTGTATCACGCTTTTCGTCAAAAAAATCGAAATCAAATTTTTCTTAACTTATATAAAGATTGATGACTTATTTTCCAAAAATAAAATGCCCATAGTAGTGGGAGGCACAAACTACTACATTGAGTCGCTTTTATGGAAAATATTGGTTGAACACACAAATAAATTGCTATCTAAACCTGGCATATTGCCTAATAATGAACAAGAATTGCCCAGCGAAGAGTTACATAAAAAATTAAAGTTGCTGGATCCAGCAATGGCGAATCGATTACATCCTCAAAATAAGAGGAAAATATTAAGGTTAGATTTTTTATATGATATAAAAATATTGCTTTATTGTGTAACAGGTAAATGTTTGTTTAAAAGAATAGGTATAGATAAGAAAAATGCAATGTGTGCAACTTTACTTACTTATCGTTAAATCAAATTTAAAAATATGATTCTTATAGTTTTTTTTAATGGATTAAGGATTTTATATTTTAAAGGTTTTAGCCTTATCACGATTTTATTTAACAATTACACCTAACTAAAGATTTTTGTAATTTTTCTCCAATATGAAATATGACAAATCTAGTTTTCAAAAGATATAATGTTCAAAATAATTTTTCTCGATTTTTATGTAAGAATGTCATATTCTCGCACGCAAAATCGTTGAAGAATGAAGCTCATTCTTAAACGATTTTTGGTAACATTTAGTTTTTAAGTATTGGTACCCCCAAAATGTCAAACTGTTTAATAACCTCAAATTCATTACTTTTAGGATTATTTATAATAGCTTTGTTTGTTATCCTGCACTAGTGCAACCTGAACTACACTTTTATTGAAAATGAAGCCTTTATTATTGTTTTGTTATATTAAGTTTGCTCCAACAATGCATTTTAATGCAAAATTTTAAGTTTAATGTGAAAAAGTGCAGTTCAGGTTGTACTTGTGCAGGATAACAAATATTGACAAATAAATGAGCCAAACAGGTCAATCAAACTATATTTTATTGGAAATATTATATACCCACAGTACACAAAACACAAAACTACTATAAATTAATCACTAGCACAATTGTTATAAACTTTTATTGTAATGTTTGGTGTTCCTTGTAAAACCTCCTGTGACTTATCACTGCTAAAAGTAAAAACAATTGTTCAAAAATATCAGAAAACATTAAAAAATAATACAATACTTACACAAAACCTTATTATCCAGTTGACAAATACAGACAGATTATTAATAAATAGTAAATAAAAATAAATCTACCTGTCCATACAACTGTCATTTTGTGTTGCCAACTGACATTTTGCGAGAAAAATCCCCCAACTAACAACGACCACAAAACAATTAAAAAAACCTAAATAAAAGTTAAAATCGAGAAAATAGTATAAATCACACGTTGCAGAAGGCTATTCTCGCACTCATTCGTTCGTCCACTCGCTCCTTCGTCGCTCGAGGCCAAATTTCGAATTCGTGCGAGAATATGTGGCCTTCTGCAACTTGTACTTTAATATACTATTAACAGCAAGGAAAAAAAAATTGTACAAAAAGGCTAAAATTAAAAATAAAGGTAGAAAACATGAAAATTGTTTAGAGTAGGTAGTGCCAAAATAAAAATTCAGTAAAAATCCTTTTGATACATAACACAGGAAAATGATTTTTTCATTATTTTTGTAAGAAATCCAATATTAACCTTTTATCCAGAAATAAAAGAAAATAAATTTATATTTACTAAAAAGTTAAATAACCTCTTATAGTTTTTTTCTTCACCCACCTTTAAAACGCCCATTATTGTATCATAACCCTAAGCAGGGTTAAAAAAAATCAACACAAAATTATTTTTTTGATTTTTTTTTAAACTAAAAGCTTTTTTTTAATAAAGTGTACTAAAAATAACTTTACTATAATAATTGGCACTACTTTATAAACAACTGTCATATATTTTTTTGTATATCCCTTTATTATATTAACAAAAAATGCAGTTTTTCTTTTTGCTTAAATTTATTTTGTTCACCCGTAGGAAATTTTTGAAAAATGGACAAACATTTTTTCTTGAAAATGCGATAACTTGAACAAAAATATTTCGATCGTTAAATTTTTTTTAAATTGTAGGTATATATTTACTACATACCTAAAGAATTAAGTAAATTCGCTAAATTTTTTTTAATTGTTTTTTCTAAAATAGGCAAAAAAAATTAAGGTTGAAGTTGAAATTGCCGCATTTTTTTTACTTCATATTTTTTCCATTTGACTTTTACCAAAAGTCAAAATTTTGATCTAATTTTTTTGCCTTTCTTAGAAAAAACAATTTAAAAAAAATTGAGTGAATTTACTAAACTGAGAGTGACAGTTGTAGTAATTTAATTTATGCCTTGAAAATAGACTAACAATCGATATAGAAGCAGTTTTTCACAGTAAATAACTTCAGCCTGTGACTAAAAACCTGTTGCTAACTTCAGCCCGTGACTAAAGCGCCATAAAGCCACAGCTTGTCAATGTATGTATTTGAAAGGTCACTTATTGTCATGGAACACATTTCTGAAACACCTTGTATATAATATAATTTTTTCTTCAGATCTTTGGAAGTCCTCTACCAAAAAGGTAAAAAACTGAGCGAAATTTTTGATGAGCAGCGCTCCTCCAAAGGGGGTTCTCTCTATGGTGGAGGGTTAAGATACGAAAATGCCTTAATTTTCTGGCTAAAATGTGAACAAGAAACTTTGGACAAAAGACTTGACGATAGAGTGGATAAAATGGTTGAAGAGGGCCTGGTAAAAGAACTGACAAGTTTTCACAGCGCCTTTAATTTAGACAGGTATGATGAAATTTTTTGTAAATGTGCAGGTTTTTTTTAACAAATAATTATTATTTTTAGTGAACCTGACTATACAAGAGGTGTTTTTCAATCGATCGGATTCAAGGAGTTTCATTCCTATTTGGTTTTGAATGAAGAAGAAAGGAAAAGTGGAATGGGAATTAAAAAACTAAATGAAGGAATTGAGCTTCTTAAATTGGTTACCAGAAGATATGCTAGGAAACAAAATAAGTGGACAATGAATAGGTTTTTGGGAAGAAATGACAGAAAGGTAAAAAAACATTTTTTTTTTCAATTATCGTCAAAATTCTATTTTTATTAAACCTTTAAATCTGTAAATTTGTTTGAAATTTAAATCTAAGAAAACTAATTTGATAAAATTATTTTTTAATGCTACGTAAATTAAACTGTAATAAAAATTAAAGAAACTACAAAATTATAATTTGAATTTGTAGAATCACTTCAAGTGCCAAGTGCGTATTCTGGGTTGCATAACCAATAAAACTGGTCGACAGCAAACGTTAAATTTTGTTAATCAAATACTTTAACCAAGGATCATTGAAAATGTAACTATGGGTCCTAATTAAAGTTAAAAACATGTTCATCAACATATTCCCCTAAAAAATTCCATCAAAAAAAATATTGTTTAAGTTACAGCACTTTGAATTTTGAAAATTATCCAATTTTGGCCAAAAAACAATTTTATTTAGTTTAAAATGTGATTTTTACTGGGAAAGTTATTGGCCCTGTGGAAAAATTCCATTTTGTCGTATAATTATTAAATGTTTATATATTTATTTTTTAAGGTCCAATTGATAAATATAATACATAGTACAGTAACTAATGGCTTTAATATTAAATATTTTTTGTGCAATAAAATGTTTCACACATAAAACAAATGAAGTTTGTTACCACGTGTGCGATAAAACATAAAATATCAAAATAAAATATTTTTTTATCTTAATTACTTTTCCACAATTACAATTTATTACGTTATAGTGTAAAAAATCGTGTTAAAACAATTATTTCCAAATAATATATTCATAATTTTGCTCTAATGTTTGTACATTACATTATTGTAGTTTTTTAATTAAGAATCTAATTATGGCAACAACAATTATGTTAATTGTTAATTTTTTCATAAAAAATGCAAGGTACTTGAGTAAACTAATAAAGAATCTTTTGTTGCGTCGACTAGGATTTTTTTTAGTTTTTTCTCGGCCTAAGGTTGCCGGACCGGGAAGGCGCCCAACACACCGTAACAAATGGAACTTATTGAGGCCTATTTTCATTAACTTTTTATCCACACTTTTATTATATATATTACTGACTACTTGGTTGCCTATCTACATTCAAATAACTGCCATTTTCCGAATTTGATTTGAGTTTTTTTTACTTGAGTATTATCTAAATTATTTGTTTACAGTTTAAAAACAATTTTGAAATTCTTTTTTTATGTTTAAGCCTTCCTAAATGACATTTTAGTGACATAAGAAAAATGCATAAATAGACAAGCAAGTTTTTATTATGCTAAAGAAAATAAAAAGTTTAAATATTATCATTTAGGCAGGGTTAAACGATATCGGAAAAAATATATTTTTTTCAAAATTGTTTTTAAACTAATTAATTTAGATGACACCCAAGTACAAAAAAACGGACATTTTAATGGTTATACTTAATTTTGCTTATATATTTTACTAAATACCTAATAAAACCACTATTAAACTAGTAATTTTATTTAGTTCATGTTGCGCAATGTGAGCAAATAATAAATCAATAAAATATATATATTTTTAAAATGCTGCCATAAGATTCATGAACATTTATTTTTTGGTTTAAATTATTGCACTGAAATGTTGCATGTACTTCCTTACTAAATTTTTGAGTTCAAATAAAAAACAAAATTATGTGAAATTGGACGATTTTCGTTGGCAAAGTGTACAACATTTGTAATTTATATAATTTGATCAATCTACACTAAATGCGTGGGAATATTAAAGTATATCCTTAATAAAACACTCAAAAATAAAAAGTTATGCTTTTATATTTATAGATTTTTTTTTATTTAGGTCATGCAGAAACGTTTTTTATTTATTTTTAGTTTTCTTTTTTAAATTATTAAATTAAATTTAATAACATTTTCTATAAAAATCCCTTTTAGTTTTTAACTGTAGGTTGAACCGTTTTGCCGTGAAAGGCAAATTTTCTTAGGGAAACATTCCTAAACATTACAGGCCTCCAAAAGTATAATTTTACTAACCATCTACCACATAATCACTGTCACAAACAACGTTTTACTATTTTTTTTTTAATTTTACTTTGTTTTGAGTGTTACTACCATGGTTCTGTTTTGGGTGTCACCAGTACAAAAATTAAACACTTTATATGGACAAAATCGGTGTTTTATTAGTCTCTAAGTACTACAAAATGAGTAGGTAACAAATAAACATAAATTTAATGAAAAAATTATCTCAATACAAAAATACAAAAATATTAAATAGTTTCTCAACGCCAATATTTGAAAAGTGTATATGAACATTGTACTGACCTTTTAATTTCGCCGGCAGTAAACTATAACTATAACGGACTCTACTGTAAAGTCCTCATAAAACATTTCCTTTACTTTCACTGTGAAAAACTGTCAATTTTCAAGATACATTTCGATTTATAACCTTTATCATTGTGTTTATAAAATGAAAAAATGTGACATTTTACAGTTTCCCCTGTTGTTTCATAGATGGCGCTCTATACAAATTTTTGATTTAAATTATTTTAAGATAATAATAAGTATTTGTCGTAGAAAAAGTATAGTATGCATCTTGTTTATAAAACTTTTCTGTTAATTCTATAATTCGTGTATAAAATGGCGTTTATCAAACTTGATACATAATATACTATTAATAACAAGGTGGCAAAACGGTTGACAGATTGACAGTTTTTATTTCTTTATATTTCCAATAATAAGAGGCCCAATGGTCATTCAGCCAGTTCACTTGAGTACAGATTTTGAAGACTATATATATATATATATATAAACTGAAAAAATAGGTACATGGTATACAGCTTCATTACAAATTGGTGCCATGACCAGGATTTCAATATTTAATTTTCGTTTTTGTTTCATTTGTTCGAGAAAAACATATTCTTGTAATTTCTTCTTCTTTTGTTTCAGGTGCCGCCAATCTACGCGCTGGACACCAGCGACGTGGCCTGCTGGACCTCGAACGCGACAGTGCCCGCAATGGATGTAGTGCAAAGTTTTATGTGGTGCAAAGAGTGTGAGGTTAGGCCGTTGCAAAAAATGTCGTGCAGCTCTAAACCGAACGCCGAAGACGAAACTTTTAATTGTGAAGTGTGCGACCGAGTTTTTGTGGGAAAGTTTCAGTGGGAAGTGCACAGAAAGTCCAACAATCACAGGAAAAGGCTGGAGGGGAGGAAAAAGCAAAAGGAGCAGGATAAAGGATGAAGGATATGTATGTATTTTTTAGTAACGTATAATATACACACAAAGTAGAGGTAGATTAACATTCAGAAGTGTTACAAATTAATATTAAAGCCTGTACTTTTTTTTAATAAAAAAACACCAAAATTATTTATTTACTTATTTCTTTCAATGCATATACCCTCAAATTGTTGAGGAGATTTCAAAACACATTTTATAAATTACCATTCTTAATAGTTTTTTTCGAGGTTTTTTTAATATTTCGTTTTTAATGCAAATTATTTTTTTAAGAAAATCGATATTTTTAGAATGAAAAACAACGTTTTTTACATATTTTAACGTATAAAAGAACCTGCAAAGAATAATACTACTAAATGTAAAAATTATTTTATTGTCTCAATACAAAAGTATTAAATAGTAAGCAAACTAGATTTAACTTAATTTCGGTTGTGGACTCGTGCAGTGCCCATAAAACATTTTCTTAACTTTCACTGCGAAAAACTGCTTCTATATCGGATTTAACCGGTGGTTAGTTCATTTTTAAGGAATTCATTTTGATTCCCAAGTTACTAACTTGAAGTTAAAATGTTTACTCTATTGTTTTATAGATGTCGCTCTATAAAAATATTTAATTTAAGTCATTGTTAGATAATAATAAGTATTTGTCGTTTATAAACTTTTCTAGACACCCATTTGAATGAAATTCGTGACCAAAACGGCACTTATCAAACTTGATACGTAATAACTAGGGATGGGATTTTAGATATTTTACCTTTTTTTAACCGATGTAACTATTTGAAAACCAATAATGCCAAAATGTGTTTTAAAAGATTTTCTTTTATATGAACCTAACTTGTTTTCACCTTTTTTACCTTTTTTGGAGGTTTTTGCTTTTAACTACCTTTTTTATACTTTTGTTACCTATTTTTTTAACTTTTTTTCACCTTTTTTACCTTTTTTGGAGGTTTTTGCTTTAAACTACCTTTTTATACTTTTGTTACATATTTTTTAATTTGTCAGTTTATTTTCACATATTTGTTACCTATTTTTACGTATTTTTACTTATTTTATTTTTTTTGTTCTTTTTAAAATTTGCGCCAATATTTTATCCAGGGCGTGCAACTCAACGGTATAGAATTTTTTCTTATGGTTACAGACTGTAACAGTAACTTTCTTTACAGTTACCTTCTTTGTAGTGACTCACTACTAGTGAGCTTATGTTCTGTCATAGAACTTCTGTGTAGTGAGTGTCACTCAGTAAAACACAGTTTATTGCATGGAAATAGTTTATTGTGGGTATGTTCTGTGTTTGGGTATGCGGCTAAACAAAATAATAAACGAAACTTAAACTTTTAATGTTTTTTTTTACCTAAAATGCTGTTTTTTTAACCTAAAATGCTTTTTTTTAGTACCTTTTTAGTTACCTATTTTTCAGTTTTTAGTACCTAAATATCCCATCCCTAGTAATAACTATTAAAATCCAGAGTACCTACGTTTTTTAGTGAAAAATTTTAAATTTCCATAATTTAAGAAAAACAAATAAATCATTAACCCAAAGAAAAAATTGGGGCTGTTTTGTACCCTTACCAACCCCTCATGATTAAATTTTGCATTTTTCGATAAATTTTTATAGTGTAATTTTTCTCTGCAAATTGCTGTTTTATTCATATTTAAGAATTTAAAAAATCTTACAAAAAACGTTAAATACGAATAAAAAAGCATATTAGTGTGTATTTTTTAGAAACAATTAAAAAAAATCGATATTTAATTTTTTTACAATGTTTGAAATTAAAATTTTAAATATTTTAATGCAAATTATTTTAAGATAGGGTACTTATTTAAATTCATATTTTTTGTTGGGAAAAAAATGTATCGTTTTTTTTAGAAAAATCGATATTTTAAAATAAAAAACTTTAAAATATGTACCTATTTTTTTACAAAAAAATTCGTATCAGATATACCTACAGGGCGTTAATAAATTGGGAAAAATAAAAATGCCTCGAAAAATCTTTTTAACAAATTTTATTAAAAATATTGTAAAAAAATTGTTTACCATTAAAAAATCATATCAAATATACAGGGTGTTAATAAATTAGGAAAACATAAAATTGCTTTAAACATATTGTCAAAAAAACCCTGTATATCTGATTGTTTTTGGGGTAAACCCATTTTTTAACATTTTTTTTTATAAATTATGAACAAAAATAAAATAATTGTACCTATACCTAGCATTTTTGTTTTCCTTACTAATTAACCCACTGTATAAGTATTTGTTATGAATTATTTTTGTGACAATACTTTTTTTGACACAAATTTAATTAAAATAAAATAAAAAAATATTCTTTTCTCCTTAAGCCTGATTTATAGATTGCTTTCCTTCCTTCCTCCCATAGAAGATGAACAATACAAAAATCGTAGTGCCATTTATAGATTCCCGTACGGGAATTTTAAAACAGCACATCGGTTTTTGTATTGTTCATCTTCTACGGGAGGAAGGAAGAAATGAAATACAATACCTACAATGTTTTTTTATTCAAAGGTTTTTTTACTTCATATTTTAACGTTTAAAAAACGTGAAATGCAAAGGAAATCATTTAAAAATATAAAAAAACGTTAAAATATTTTAATCCAAGTTATTTTGAGATGTTTAAATTAATCTTTTAACGTCTTTTAATTAATCTTTATTTTAACTTTTTTATTCTAATGTTAAATGCAAACAAAATCGATATTTTAAATGAAAAAAAATTAAAATATGCGTTTTTATATCGATTAACGCTTACAAAACTAATATACAAAGAAAATCGATATTTAAAAATATAAAAAAGCTTTTTAACAAGTATTAAAAAAGCTTTTTATTTTAGAATAAAATCGTTGTTTTTATATATTTTAACCTCGATTTTAACGTTTAAAAAAACGTTAGGTAAATTTAAATTATATTTAAAAAATGTATTTTGAAATCTCTTGAATGCTTTTTTATTTCCCATAATTCTACGATTACATTGAGGTAAGGTTTATTTCTTCTCTAAATTAATAAAACAAACCTTGAAAAAAAAAACCGAAGTTATTATAATTATAAAGTAAATTAAACTCAGCCATTTAAATTAAAAATTATATTTAATATTAATTTATAACATAACAATTATTGTTCTCTTTTGAGAACCCGAAACCCCAATGGAATTGTTTACATGCACCAGTGTGTACGTATCACAATTGGCCGAAGGGGTCACATAAAAATTTTCATATGAAAACAGAGTAGGTATAACATATAGTTTTTTCTGTCTATTGTTTAACACGTATGGCTTATTAATTAATTCCACATCGCTTACATTTTTTGGTTACTACACATTTAGGTACGAAGATATATTTTATGCGCAAAAAAAGTTTTTAAAAATGTTTTAATATAAACAGTGGTCGGTTTATACCACTATCGTCGAATTTTACTTTTTCCTCGTTATTTTTTTAGTTTTGTAATATCTTATAATATACAAAAGATAAGGTACCTAATATTTTACGCCATGCTTTTCAAAGATTTATTTGCAAACATTGCACAACGTTTTGTCATACAATGAAACTAAAAATATAATTATTATTTGATTAGTACATCGGTTAAATCCATTTCCATTTAGATGTGTTTTACTTAAGGATCCTTGTTTATGTTTTTACACAAAAATGTTATAAAATAAAGTTTCACCAAACAAGATAAGATCCTATTCTTCCAAAAACTTTAAGGGGGTCCAAAAAAACATAAAATGTTGTTCAACCGTCTATTTTTAGAGTGTAATTATTTTTTAATTAATCAAGTTAATTAATTTATGTATGTACTAATAATAATTTGTCTAATTATGTCACTTAAATAATTATTTAACCGGTTAAATTTTTTATTTTTATAATTGAAATTGAAAAAACGCTCGGTTTTGCAAGGCATTAATTTTAATACTCGAATTTTACCGTTTTCAATATTGAAACAAATTAAATTATTTTAAAGGCAATTTGTTTTGTTAAAAAAGTTTCAAACGACTTATCAATTTTAAAGTATATGAATGTACCGATAAACCAAACTAAAAATAATCCAGTCCTTGTAAGTAACACTTTTATCTCAGGTCATACGCCAAAGACGTTATTATTTATTTGACCTTTTTAATGGCTTTATCGACTTTTGGGGACATCAAATTGTTTAATATTTTGAGATTTAAACAATTTTTATATAACACATTTTAATTTATATCGCTGATAAGGTTGTCGTCATAACACAGGGTGTAACAAGAGAATCTTTGTTTCGTTATTTATTTAAATAACCCGGTGCTATTTCATATTCAGGAGGCTGTTTCAAGGACGCGTCATAAATAAAATGTACCTAAATTAAAAAATTATTTAAATAGGCCCACCATTTTTTCCTGTTTACTTAATTTATTTCAGAATATATTTTATACATTTCTGTATTAGTAGGTATTTTCAAATGACGCAACCGTTTAGATATTTTCCAGTTAATGATATTTATGCAAATTTATTATTTATTGTAATTCACTTATTAGTAGTACCTTGGTGCAAAAGTTTAAATACAGACGTGATTTGATGGGTGGGGCACGTCAAAAAATATATATAGTATTAATAACTTGACAATGTTGCCAAACTGTTCATAGTTTCATCTACAATTTTGTATCATAATTATTAAGTCCATGTTACGTGTACCTTGTTCAATTTAAATTATGCTATCTTTCAGATAAGCTAAAAATAAAATGAAAAATCGCCTTATTCCATAAATTATAAGCCCCTAAGGTTTTAATCAGTAATGTTGAACCCATGAAATGTTTACCAAATATTCCCTCTCACAAAAAATCGACCAGATAAACCTTAGATAAGAAATGTACACTTCTCTCAAGATCTTGTGACCCTAAAGTTTTATCCATTCATTTTTAGGATAGGAAGGGGATGTGGTGTTAAAAGCTAAGATAAAGTCTGTGGCAAGTGTTTGTTTAAAGAATTATCGACAAAGCAAGCCAGAATTTGAATAAATTAACATATAAGACAACCACACAATTAGTTTAATTTACTAAATTATTTAGTGGCGATACGAAAACCACCATTATCAAAAAACATTGTTTCTGATTAGTTATTTCGTATTTATAAGTTTCCCGTGTGAACTACTACTATCAAAAACGTGGTTATCCATTATCAGCAACTATGCGGGGCTGTTTGTTTCGAAGTGTGATCCACACCACATGGCTGTCCGGTACTAATGAGGTTCAAGATACCGAAACAGGCTGTTTGTCGAGGCCGAATTTGCCAAAAAGTAATAAATTGTGAGATAATAATTATAAGTTATATAATTTATAACGGGATGTTAAAGCGTGTTTTGGTTTCAAGTTGGATATAGTCACGGGCTGAAGTTATTTTTAGTTAGTTGACAGTTGTCAAATGTCAAACAACCATTAAAATAATGTGCCTTTCTTCTAAAATAGCACTAAATGTGAAAATTATTTTATTATCTCAATACAATAGTATTAAATAGTTTCTTACGCCAATATTTTAAAAGATTATATGAATGTTCGTACTGACCTTTTGATTTCGCCGTAGTAGTGCACTTAACTAGATTTAACTGATAAAGCGTTAAAAATGTTGGGTCCTTAAAACATATTCTCTTTTACTGTGAAAAACAGCCTCTAAATCGATTGTTAGTCTATTTTTAAGGGATAAATTTTGGTTTACACAGAAAAATTTGAGATATTAACCCCGGTAGATTTCCTAGTTTTGTAGGTACATTTAACATTTCCCGTTTAAGAATGTTTAATCCTTTGTGATAATATTTTGCAATTTGCAATTATAATACCTAAAAAATCAAAGGATAACATTTTTTTTAACATTATCATATTTTGAAGTTATTTTAATATTTTAAAGTATTAATAATTGAAAAGTTTAAATAAAATATTAACAGGCAATGTTAATGGTGAAAATTACGTCAAAAATGTGCATTGGGATGGTTATATAGATGTCGCTTTATACAACTATTTAATTTAAATCATTTTTAAGAAAATATTAAGTATTTGTCGTAGAAAAGGTATAGTGACGAAAATGGCGTTTATCAAACTTGATACATAATAAACTATTTTAAATAATAATATTGCTATGTTTGTAAATTTATTTTTATGTTATACCTTTTTGTGAATTATTGTAATGTTTTTTACCCAACCAAAAAAGTTATTAAATAGTGATTTTTAAAAAACTGACTCATCGAGATCTTTTTGTTTTAATAGTATATTATGTATCGAGTTTGATAAACGCCGAGTGTTTAATTAAATGAATGTCTAGAAAAGTTTATAAACGCGTTACATACTATACTTATTATTACCTAAAAATGATTTAAATTAAATATATTAATATTGCGACATCTAAAAAACAATAGAGTAACCATTCATGGAAATCTGTATTACCGGCGCGACAAATGTTTATGTGTAAATCGAAATGTATCCCTTGAAAATGAACTAACGACAGTTTTTCACAGTGAAAGTAAAGAAAATGTTTTATGGGCACTCCACCCGAAATTAAGTTAGATCTAGTTTACTGCGGTCAAAATTAAAAGGTCAGTGCAATCCAAGTTTAATCCTAAGTGACGTCGTCAATTCTTTAACTTTTTATTTTTACTAATGAAGTTGGCCCACTATAGGATTTGCACCATCAAACGCAAAATATAAATTATAAGTATTTAAAAAAGCACTAAAAAACTTTTAATTGGTTAGTTAAAATAATATGATTTTAGGTTTTGAAATACGTTACCTTTTTGAAATTGGAACACTCACCTTTTTTTCTGAGTAAAAATTTTTCAGGGTTAGGAAGTGTGATAAGGTGCGAACAAAAAATCATAGATATGAAGCAACTGTTTATTTTATTTTAAAACTTATCAGGAACTAAAAACCAATAATTGAATATATATACCTATTAAAATAACCATAACTTGTTAAATTGTGTAAATTATAATATAAGTACAATGTTATATTGATAAAGGGCTTACGATTAATCCCACATTTTTTTTTATAACAACGGTGGTTCCCCGGCTGGTCGCTAAGCATAGAGAATTGCCCTGTTAGATATTTGTAACAAGTGATCGGTAAATCGAGTAAACAAGCCATCTGTCATTTTCGTTCAATTTTTTTTAATATTCGTAATAAAATCTATTTCTATATATTTGGTCGACAGCAAGGTTAAATCACAGGTACATTTATATCGGGACGAGTCCTCATCGATAGACATGCATTTTTTTAACACTCTTTTTTTCAATAAAAATTGCATGCTTAACGATGAGGCTTTTTATTTTTTCTAATAGTAGGCCTATTAACTGGTAGTTTACCAAGATTATATTTTTCGTTTTTTTATCATTTATATATATATTTTTTCGTATTTTTTTGTGTTTTGTATTTTTATTTTATCAAAAGTATAAAATACTGTAAAATATTGAACACAACAATTCTCTTTATCTCACGACTGTAAATATAGATAGAAACAGTGCTGTTTAGGCAGAGGAAGACTAAAATCGTACAATTTGTACAACGCATTTCGAACGTATTAACATTACATAATATATAGAAGAAAAAAACACTAAAAATAACAAAGTGTATCGGACACATTGAGCATTCAATTTTAAAGTAGGTTGGCACCTTTTTAAGTCTAATCATACGCCAATGTGGTGACAAAAATTTTTCGCATTGAAATTTCACTATGAATGCGTTAAATGAAGAAAAAACGGGTCTCGAAACAACAAACGTGATTTTTTTAAGGTAAGCCAAGTATGGCACAAGTAGAATGCTATAAAGGGTCAGATTTAAGTTATCAATCTATATATATCACAAAACTCAATTTTTGACTTGTAAATTATTAAATAATAGTAATAATAAGTATTAAATCCAAAAAAACAAAGTGTAACACAACAATCTAACAAAATTAAGTTTGATTGACACACCTACAATTAATTATTAGTTTGTAAAAAATAAAATACTTAAAAGTAAGAAGCTCTTAAAATATATGCTTTATAAAATATATTAGCATTGTAATTTCTCAATTAGATATTTATAGTCGAGATAGATACACACTAGGGTGATTAAACAAAAATCGATTTTTTTTACCTCCGATACTGCTCACCAAATTTGAGCTCTTAATATTAATCATCAGTTTTACATTTTTTCTTTAGTCCCTTATAAAAAACACCATAGTTTATTATTAATCAATTGTTTAATCAAATCTTTATACATATTTTTGTAGAAAATTGAATGCTCTACAAAAAAGGATTGATGTGTTTAAGGAAAAAATTAAATAATTCTGTAACTCATTAAAAAATAATTATTGTTAAATAAGTATAATTTTTTTTTTGTAAATTTAACGCTCTACAAGGTCTGAAGAGTTTAATTGATTACTCTAACCGTTGAAAAGATATTCATATCATTGGGATTCCTACAAAAATATGTCATACTTATTTGACAATAATTATTTTTCAATGAGTTAAAAAATTATTTTAAACAATTATTTTTAATAAATTCTTTAAACTTTGATCTTGAATATCTTTTAAATGGTTACATTAATCTCGTAAACACATCATTCCTTTTTTGTAGAGCACTTAATTTCTTACCAAAATATTTATAGATTTGATTAAACGATCGATTAATTCTAAAATATGGTCTTTTTTATAAGGGATTAAAGAAAAAGTGTAAAACTGTGAAAGAGCTCAAATTTGGTGAGCACTTTCTAGAGATGTCTAAGAACCAATTTTTCAGTTTTGAAAGTAAAAAAAATATTTAAAATTGGTGGAATTTTAATCAGAAGAAAAAATACCACCAATAAGCTAATTTATCTGGCTTTGTAGCACCAATACTAACAAACCAGATAACTTTGGACACCCTGTATAGTGGTTGGTATACCAGTATACGAACGTTCGTCAATTTTTTAAATTTTGGCAATACCTATATTTTTTTAATCATGAAAATATTTAAAAAATCTAAACCCCCAAAAGTAGACAACGTAACGTTATTTCTTGTTCATCCAAGACTTTAAAAAATCAAACCAAACTTCTTAAAAAAATGTATAATTTTGTACAAAATATAAAGATAAAATTTAATGGAATATTAACTAAAAACACCTCGGGGATCGCTCAATTATTGTTGGATTTCTAAATTTTAATTGTGTCATTGCATTTCCTAAACGTAACCAAACAAAAATGATTAAAAAAAAAAGGAAAAAAATCTTTGCAGATGAATTTAGAAATCTTGTTCGGTACTGAACGGGTTGCAAATTTAAAACGTAACAGTATGTACATAATGAAACAAAACCATTAAAGTTATTGCTCGGGATCAAATACTTTACATGCTTAGGCTTTTAGAAAAGAAAACGAAACAAATTAAAATGAAAACGAAATTTAAAATCTTATCACATAATAGTAGCGAGTAAAAATTCCTCGAACGGATCACTTAAACACCATTTATATTGAGAGTGTTGAGTACTTTACTAAAAAAAATTCACGTTGCGAGGAATCCTTTCGCTGGTAATCACAAAACTCGAACCATTTAAAGTATTTGACGTTAAATTATAAAGAAATTCCAATTTGAAATAAACCTTAATCACTAAAAAACAAATATATAACACAAAAGAAAATAATATTCTAAATCTAACTCAATAATAAATCACAGTTAATGTTATGAACAAATTCGATTGAACGCGAAATGAAATCCGCGTCGGAAGGACCAAAAATCGAAAAATGACTAAGAGTTTACCGCTTGGCGGCCAGGTTGCGCCGCAGCTGCGACACCCTCTGCCTGAGCCACTCCTGCTGCCTCTTGAGCTCGTCGCACTGCCTGCTGTAGTTCTGCGACACCCTGCCGAGCCCGTCGCAGTACTGCGCGGCCTCCCGCAGGATCACCACCTTGGCGGCGCGCTCCTTCTTGCTCACCTCTGGCACCAGCATCCTCAAGTCCTCGAACGCGTTGCGCAGGTCTATCCTGCGCTGCCTTTCCATGTTGTTGTGCAGGCTCCTCTTCTCGGAGGGCTCAGGCTCGCTATCGCTGCTGCCGTAAACCTGCCGCTTCTTGTACGGCGAAGTGCTCGCTGGCATCCTGTACTGCTTCGTTCTTTTCACGCCTCTATTCTCTTGCACGCGTCTTTTGGCCGTCGTGGTGGAGCTCGAGCTAGAGCTGCCCGATTCGCTCGCTTGCGCTTTTTTGTTCAGCGGCATCAAGGTCTTGATGGTGCCGCTGTTCGTTGGTATCCGTTTTCTGGATATGGCGGTCGCCATCCGTCTCTGCAACTGTTGCCTGTCTCTGGTGGACGGGTTGGTGGGCAAGGAGCTCGCCATCCTGCTGAAGGATTTCTCCACCGACACGACGTCGATCTCTTCCTCTTCTGCAACAAGGAAATTCACGTTAGATTTGCTACTACGTATTATAATCCAAACAAATTTTAGATAATATCAAAAACATTTTGAGTATAAAATGGAAATAGACGAAGAAATTGAGAAAAATATTGATGGAGTACCTCCAAACTCAGGCTACTCCTTCCAATTCGCAACAATCAGTAAATGAGCTTCAGCCACCTTATGTTGAACTTGGGTAATTCCATCTTTTCGGTTGTTACATTTGTTTAACCAAAGTCTATATTTTTATATATTTTGAAATAACATTTTAGCACTTAATTCTCTACGTTTTTAGTTGTACAGTTTAGCATATAGGATAACGATTTTATAAGTCGAAAAGTGTGCGTTTCGGGTGTTTCACGATTCTGCCTCTATGTCCTGACCATTGTTACATTTATTTCTTGTCACAATCTTGACCCCCAAAGATAAGATTCCTAAAACTGAAGTCAGGGATGTACGAAATAAACTGTCAAGATTGTGACTAGAAATATGTTGGACAAACTACACTTGATGATGGTCATAGAATAGGATTTAACAACCTTAAAGTTTTTAAGGAAGTTAGAGAACCAAGTCTGCTAGATAGTTACGAAAGTTTATGCACCTATAAGAATAAAAACAAATCTTTAAATAGCGATAACGGACTGGTACTAGAGATGTAAAAAACGGTTTTTTTTCAAATGTGAAAAAAAATACCTAGAAAAAAAAACGGTTTTTTTGTTTTTTTTTCAAAATGAAATTTTAATTAAAATGTATATTAATAATAAAGTGAAATGTATAATATATTACATTTTTCATTATTGAAAATTTTGACCGAGACTAAAAAATCTGATTTCTTATTATTTGGTAGTTTCCACATTAGAAACCAATAGCAATGTAAAACTTCTATTCTAATACAAGGATAAAAAAATGTTTTGCGATTCTTGAGATCTTTGTTAAAAATGGCCGTAAAAAAAGCAATATGAAGCTTGAAGTTTCTAGTTTTAAGATTTTTAGATGAAAAACGTGCAACGCTCAACCCTAACGAATACCGTAATAAAAAAATCATTTTTTTTTGGCCTTCTGGTCCACGGAATGTTCTGACTTAACCACCAATGAATACATGTTTTACAAGAATTTGCTATTGTTTAAAAAAATCCATACTCTACATGAATTTGGAAAATCATGAAAAAAGTGCTTTTGGTAGCTTTTTGAAAAATCAAGTGCGGCCCTTATTGGTCAATTCGGTGGTGGTAGCGCGTGCATAGCGCGAGACTGTATTTACATTTACTATTTGTCATTTAGTGACTAATTTTAGTCCATGAACTGGACTGGAAACAAAAAATTAGGCAAGTGGGACTAATATTGAAAAAAAAAAATGTGAAAAAAAACCATTTTTCAAGTCGCATCTCTAACTGGTACCCAACTCTAGTTTGTATAAATTAGTTTGTTTGTTCTCTTTACGTTTTCACTGAAGCGGTTACGGTCCACGGTTTAGTAAACTGTCCGTTCACGGTTTAGTCAACCTCGCATTAGTATAAATATCTTCTAAAGATGCCAACATCGTTGAAAAGTACTTTAAGCATTGTATTTTGTTTTGGTCTATCTTTGATTGCCAAATGACTTGCAAAGTACTTTCTCCGTGTTCTCAATCAATATAATCAAATTATATTACAACTTATAAATAGACCCAGCTTTCTCAGATTTTATAACGGTGGGTGTATTTCATCAGAAGGGCAGGTACCGACTGCCATTGTCGGCGGATTGGATTTGCACAAACATAATTTACCGGTGCACTTTTAAGTACTGTGGGCTGGCACTACTAGTTTCTATTTAAATTCGCCGTCCTACCTTTCAAAAACCTACGACTTCAATTTCTCCGAATTACATACACAGATGGCTGAGCCTTTGGGCATTTTTTTTCGTCTTTTGTGACGGCGCCCAATTTATTTGAATAATCAAGATAAGCCGAGTACAAGGAAACACTCTTATAGGTTTTTAGATAAGAAATGCAGGATTTATTTTTTCGGTTACGTAACGTTTGTTTAATTAAAGTTGATCAAACATTTACCCTACGATTTATAGGATCAATGGTTCCCGAAATAATTTTTTATTTAAGAATTCCTTGAAACTAATTTGATGGTATGAATAATGAGAATAGCGTCTTGCTAAAATAACCGTATGATTCATTTCGAATAAATTGGCATGACCCCGCATGATTAATACGCTAATTCGCGATGTATTAAGAAGCAGAACATTGCTATCATTAATAAATGCACAACTTGAAGCGGTTTGCGTCACAACACACGAGTTTATTGACTTCACGGTTTTTTTTACCAAGTCAGTTTCGGGCGCGGTCCAAAAACAAGAATACCGAACCACCTCCGTCATTTCAGGTACCTACAACGAGATCACCGAATCAATCCCGTGATTGCCCGATAATGAGGAACGAATAATTATTCGTCTGCCGCGACCGCTTAACTAGACCATTGAAAGATGCAGAGGCGTCCAAATCATTCATAAACCTAGACGTGCACTGATTTTAGACCGCAATGAAATTTGTATTCATTATTTTAATTAAGGGGGCGGTAAATGGTATTATATACCACTGGATTCGTTAGGGAATGGAGTTTGAGTCCAAAAATCATATTCGTTGATTTTGAGCTTTCTTCCCGTTTTCTTAGTATCTACTGGATGGAATTGAATGTTTTTTGTTATTTTGTTGGCAATGAGATGCATTTAGCATGAATTGCTAACTATTAAATAACGGTACGCCGCGGCGGTACATACGCCACTGTGGTCTTTTATCTGTCGAAAATACGTTACCCGGTTAGGAATGTGAAAGGCAAGTCGTCGGCGGATCCAGTTTTTGAGCGGCATTCTTCAAATGTGAGACTACTTTCGGGCCAATTTGACCTTATCAGCTATAGCTTAATTTTCGGAAATTGCGAGTGCAAGTCCAACAACAAATCCTACGAAAATATTTGTCAGGTCGAGAATCGTTCAGTGTTTGGAAAAAGGCCGCCGCTTGTAGATCTTTCGGTTTCTAGGAAGGACGCCTATTAGTTGGCAGGTATAAAACCGATTCTTCGATATATTTTGCTAATCTCTTTTTCTATTGCTCGATAATCGGAACCGGTTTCATGGACAATGTAAAGAAATGTAATAAGAGTAAGGTACTCAATTTGCACTTTACACCTTATTAATGTGTTGAATTTCTTAACGTGTCGTATTTTTGACGTGTACTCATGTATTGCGTAATATATAAATTTTATGGGATTTCAACCTTATTTAAGCGTTAAACGCCCATATTCAGAATCCATTTAGGCGCCACATTTCAGACGGAAAACTCCATTAAAGTCCTAACCCCTCAAAAGTAGACGGGCACAATTAAAATCCAATATATTAGTGTGTTTTATGTATTGAGTAAAAATACACTTTATATTCATGGTCGTTTAAAATAACCCGAAATTTCGTCTTCGTATAAAAATATATACACGGTTAATGGCTACATAGTTTCTATTTCTAAAATTAAACATAGGAAATAATTCTTGTTGGGTTATCTATCAGGGGCCGCGCGGCTAGACAAAGCCAAAATGACTTTTTCATGTCCCCTGCCGAGCACGTTTATTTATGAAACGCTAATGATTTAACTTATTTTTAAAATCAACGTTTTCCGTACGTTGACTCTTGGAGAAAAAATTAGAGAGAAAATGACAGACGTTATTGAAACTTTGATTGTTTCTGGTTTTTAAATAGACGAGAGCAATTGCCAAATCTATGTTTATATACATACCACCTACATTTTGCGTATAGACACAAATGATGAAATTTGTCTATGTGGGAGGAAGCTGAACCTATTGGAGAACAATCCTCTTCCTCTTGTCGCATCTACCCTTTTTAATAATAATACATCCGTCACGACCAAATAAGGCATAATAAATCAATGGACTCTTCAAGAATGTTTAATGAACTTCCTCCGACACCTGTAGTATTATGTAAAACATCGACAGGGCCTTAAAATGATTAATAAATGGTGACGCACCTATCACGAGGAATCTCAAAGCACATCTCACCACTGTGTTAGTGGTAAACTTGTATAAATGCCCTCACGAGACATGAGTCTTCTAGTCCGCCGCCATGGCAGTAAATTTGGGGAAGAAGCTTCGCAAATCGATTACAAAGGAGTCTGGGTCTATGCGAAACATAAACATGACCTCCATACCCTTCGCAAAACGAAATTATTTGTATTTGCGACGCAGACAGGCCGCGCGCGAAAAAACGCGACGACCTTGAATTCCGCTTCCACAGGGAAGGGTTTGTTCGTTGAACCAACCGCTGTGTGTGCGTTTGGGGGGGGTGAGGGGCGGCGACGGCGGGATTTCGAGGCTGCGCCACCCCTGTCGGGGTAGGCGGCGTCTCCGACGCTTTTCGGACGCCCGAGTCGGCGTCGAGGTCATTTGCCGACGACGTCTACTACCAGGATTTTTGTTTTGCCGTTTATTTCGTTTTTACTTTAATTTCTTTCGAGGTTTTTTTTGCCGTTTCGTGATTGAATAGAAGATTTCAGACAGCTTTTTTTGTCATATATAAATTAGGGTGATTAAAAAAAACGAACTTTTCATAATAACAGTTTTTGATATTTTCAAACATTTTCAATAAATGTTTTATGCTAAAATTCTTGACGCATCCCGATATTTTCAGACGCTACTCCAGAAACTCCCGCCTGAATATTCAATTAAACTTGTAGACCATTGGTAAAAAATTCACCGAACCTTTTAACCGTTCTCTTTTCAAGCGGACGCCTTATTTTCCTTTAAAATCCTTTAATATTTAAAAACCTTTCATTTCAAGAAGTAACAAAATAAGTACCGGTTTACAGAAATTACTGCATGGCCAGGTAAAAAAAAAGTTAAGTACAGCTGTTGCAACTCATTGTTAGGAGATGAGCGGAATTCAAAGAAATTTCAGGTATTAAAAGTTATTTTTAGTTTTACGACCATCAATTTGCAATGTTTATGTGTGTATGTATACATAGTTTCGTCTATATTCAATTAATTGATTTGCACTTGTGTGCATATGATAAACAACTTTTATTAAGGATTTATAAAAGATTCGTATTGAATTCTGAAAAAAATAGTATGACAAATTATGAGGGATAAATAGATTTTATGTTTAACAGTAAAAATGCCGTACTAAACAAATTACGTTGTACTTTAATGGCGAATATTTCTTGTGTGTCGGATTCTTCAGAAGTCTGTTGGCTACATAGTAGAGACACAGTGGGCTCGATAATGAACCTTGAGGAACACTTTTATTGTACATGTGAAATATCTGGCAGAGTAATTTTGTAATAAAAATTGCAATACAATTTTTTTTCGTGGTATTTTCGGAGTTTTCAAAACATGTATAATTTGATATAAAGTTTGTTCATGTTTATTTTCGTGCCCATCGTGCTTCGAGTTGTAGAAATAGTAAAGTAGGCGGGAGGTTTCTTCTTCTCAGTGCGATTGTGCGTGGATGACGTAAGCGCGCGGCGGCGGAATAGGCAGCAGGAAGCGAAATGCGAAACACGTGTAATAGACCGCTTGCGACCTTGACATAATATAAAAAGCGCGGGATTCGGTTACGCGCAATTTCGGGCCGCGTATCGTCTGCGTTCCAAAATCGACTCTCATTATCAGGGACACCTACGCCTACGTGCGGCCACAGCTCTCTGCGATGCATCAATTTTGGCACAAAGTCGAGTGCCCGGCCCCCCATGATACGACGGATTAGCAAGAAAGGCACGCGTTGAGGTGCCACACCTCTATTTAAGCATTTGGCATAGATTTTAGAAAAAATACTTGTTGTACGACACCTACAGGAAAAATGTTGATAATTTAGTAGGAGGAGCAGAACATTTAGTGTTTATAATGGGTTTGAAAGCTACCCTAAGATTATAGACCCGTAAAGCATATTCACTGAGGTGATTCAAGTCACATAAAAAGACCATATTTCATTAATAATCAACTAACTAAAAATTTTACGTTCACGTGTTCACTAGACTGGGCCAAAAAAATCAACTATTTTTTTTTTGAATAGTATATCGAAAATATGGTTTGGGGTGACAAAAAAAATTATTGTGAAAGTTTGAGTCCATAATATTATTATTAAGAGGTCTATCATCGCAATTTAAATTTTTTTTTCCTCAGCAAGTTTTAGGCTCAGAACTCCCAAAGTTTAACAAAATTGACTTGAAAATATTTTTTTAAGAAAATTAAAAGCTCTACAAAAAAGGTTAAAGTAAAATTTTATTAAACTCAATGATTGAGACAAAAACTCGCTCAGGAAAAAAAAATCTAAAATTGCGATGATAGACCTCTTAATATTAATATTATGGACTCAAACTTTCAGCATATTTTTTTTTCTCACCCCAAACAATATTTTCGATATACTTTTAAAAAAAATAGTCGATTTTTTTGGGCCAGTCTAATGTTCACATATAAATATTTTTATAAAAAATGTATTTAGGATTTACAAAATTCTACCAAAAATTTATTTTAATTTTTGCAAAAATTGATTGGAAATAATATTGTTTAATACACATTGTAACGGGTGCGACACTAAAACTGCGTTTTTTTCATGATAATAAAGTGTTTGTTCATATAATATATTATATCAAGATACATTAATATAAAAAATAGTATAAAAAATTAGGTGTTTAACTCGAACAAAATGTCAATAAAAACTTGTATAGAAAACCTTTTATAACGTCATGAATAGCGTAACGGGCGCGACCTAGAAAATCGGCAAATGCGACCAAGTTGGCTTCTAAAGTTGATACTGTAAAATTTTGGATGAAAGCATATAGTAATATTTTTTTGTGTAAAACTTGAATAGAAACCTTAAACAAGCACGTATTTTAAATGAACAAAAATTGCATACTTTATTTTCTAAAATTTTCACAAAATGTAACGGGTGCGACATTTGAACATTTTATCGAGTATTGAAACTCTTCCGTGTTTATTCTTAATGTTAGCTTCTTAGCATCACAATGTACGAATATTTTAAGGTTATAAATTACGTCGCAATTAAACTATTTGACTAAAGATATAGTTGTTATTTTGTTAAATAACACATCTGATTTTTTGTGAAGGTGGGGTAAGGTTTTGTGGAAATACCCAGAAGTAAACTGTTAGTTGGTAAATTTTGTCTTTCAAACCATGATGGTTGAAAATATTTTAAATTTATAAATGCATTTGTTAAAAAGTATCGACTTAAGTTATAAATTTTGTGCTATAAATGTATCAATTAAAAAGTTTTGGTTTAAATTTGTGAAGAGTCATTTAAACGATAGTCGATAAATTTTAATCCAAAAATTACCACTTTAAAATTTAAAACTTACATAAAATGTAATGTGAGAGTTTTTGTATTAAAACAAATTTAAACCGATAATTTTGTAGAATAAAATATTTGTCGAAAGTAAAAAAAATATTCTATTTTTTTAATCACCCTTATATACCTTTTTCTAAATTTAATATACAATGATGATGAATAGATAATTTAAAAGTAAGCATGTTGTTTTAATAAAAGTAAACAATAAATTAGGTATATTAAAATTTTCAGAAAAAAACGTAAACAAAACGCCAAATTGACCCGTTTTCTCGATACAACAGAGTGTTAATTTGTCGATGGCGACCAATAAAAATACCAGTTTCTATATTGTCGGTGCGAGCGTAGCATCCCTTAGGCAACTTTCATTCCGTGACATTTAAAATGTCAGTTGTTTTAGAGAGAAAAACTTCACTTTCAGTAAGAAGCAAGATCCGGTCTCCTTAATTATTTCGCCAATACATATTGTGTACTTTCCTTTGCGACCAAAAGTGGCCGAGAAAAAAATAAATATTTAAATTGGTTTTGATCTCCATGTGACTTTTACATTTATTTTGAAAAGCAATCTCGAGTATCCTTGATCTTAGGAATTTGTTTTAGATACGCATTTTGTTACGTAACGAATGCATTGTATTAGGTGCGACGATAATAAATAAAATCGATTGAAATTAGGGAAATCATATGCATATGAATAATGACTAAATAAAACATAAACACGCGGAAATCCATAGCGAGACCGGTTGACATTTATGTTAGGTATGGAGAATGTTCCCACAGATACGATACTACGCATTAGGCGAATTAAATGGGATATTGTATTAGTTTAATTTTATCATTTAAGTGCCAAACACTTTTCGTTTTAACCTAGAACTTGCTAACGCAGATAAAAATGTTGCAGACGCATGATACCAGGAGAAAGAATTTATGTAGTTTGATGAGAGGGGGCAAATATTTATTTTCCCTAATATGTTTCAAAACCACCCTAAGAATATAGAACCGAATGAATGGGAATAGCAAAATATAAACCCATATTTACTGAGTTCGAAAATTCACATGTAATTATAATTAATTAATGCGGGCAGCCAATTTCATTTAATACGTTTAATTGTTTTGGAAATATTTTGAAACAGTGAAAGGCGTACACACGATAAGAATTCCGATACAGTTATGTATGTAGGTACTCAATAAAACACGAAATTCTCCGGTTGATCGTGAAACCTTTTTAACGCGCGTTCAATCTACCCATGAGATTGTGGTGGAAAAACTTAAAACAGATGTTGAAAGTTGATGACAAGAACAGTTTATTATTTTGAGTATTTGGTCAACTGGAACGAGGTAATCTTGAAGACAATTAACAACTTTGGCGACCTAATTGACACCGGCAATAAATCAGTGATTAGAACAATGAACAAACATGAGAAAACCATCAAGACATTACCTAACCCTAATTGAAATAATAATAATATATTAGTTCCAGATATCTGCCCACATTAGCGATGGTTTAAGTATAGACAACAAACTCGATTTACCTTGTGTCTTGTGATATCACGCGTCAAAAAAATCTCACCGGATTCATTGAACTGTCCCGCTCACTACCGGGGACCGGTGCCAAACGAATGCGATTTGTGCTATTTTATGCGAATTGGCAAGTGCGACACTTGGCAATTTTAATATTTTTACGGGATTGCATTAATCATCCAGATGTAGCAACGGATTAGGCTAATAAGGTTGCTACACGCGGCATTCGCGATTATCGTCCACATAACCTTAAATATCTATCTGGTGGCTACTCTTCCTGTTTTGCTTGGGAATCGCGGTTATCTAATCTAATGTGTTCATAGGAAAACAAATCCGTTATCGGTTGAATTACAACATAGTGTACACGTTCTTATCTATACCAAGTAGAATATATAAAATAAAAAGTCTCATGATGGACGTTAAACTCATCGACGTTGCGTTTTTATAAGGAAGGTATCCTGTGTCAAGTAAACTAAAACCGTTTGCGTGATGTACAATAACTTTATACTGTACTTGGCCAATAACCAATCTCCGGTGACAGCTCGCCGCGCCATTCCTCTTAGGCTAAATTTAATTTTCAAGTAGGTTAAGAAAATTTCGAAAATAGTTTCGCGATTTGCCAGCATTTCACTTATCAGCTTCCGTTCTGAATCACCGAAGTATTTGTTTACATTGCATTTGCAATGACCCATGGGTATACATCATCAAACATGGGCGAGATGTTTGTTGGTCGAGGATGACTCGCCAATAATAATTATTGTCGTATCAGGAAATATACATTCACACGTGACATTTTTAAAAGGCCCATTACTATGTTAATGCATTCCCTATTCATGCGGCATTTCGCGAAATTAATATTAATCACCGGTAGTTTCGCTGAGTTTTACTATAAAGTTCATGGTGGCTTCACTTGAACCTAAATCCTTGAAGAATCTCACATTTACATTGCGTACTAATAAAGCGAGCTAATCAACGAGTCTGTGATTTTCCATTCAGGTTGTTAAACTTGACGGTGCTAAATTAATATGCATACCTACCAAATCTAATGCGTCGCATGGGAATGTTGAAGACATAAATTGCAGACGTAGTAGTTTTATCATTGCATTGCATTGCATTGGTTGCAAATCGAATTAACACAATGAGAACTTGTTTTGAAAAACGTTCATTCATCGAATACCTACGGTTTAAAGTTACTCATCTGAGTTAACCTTCCGGTGGCTGTCTGGCAGTCCTGCCCTGCCCATGCAAAAAGAACACAAACAAAAGTTCGCGGGAACAAGTCCCGACCTGTTTGAAACGGCAGCTGCTCAATGGCAGTGGTTCAAGTGTATTTTCACCCATCTCTTTTATTTTCCATCATTATTATTATTATTAGTATTTTGAGCGAGCGTTCCTCCTCCGTCTCCTTCTATTTGACCCAGACGTATTGTTATTGTTTTGCATACCCGAATCTTTACTCACACGGTTTTTAAGTTCCTTTTATTGCCGCTTTCAGACAGGATACGCGTTTTTTTTATTGCCATTACGCTGTCTATGGATTTTGACACATAGCGAGAATGTTTTGTTTTTAATTTGCTCTTTAAACTTCTCATACTGGAATTTCTGCGGAAATACAAAAGTCACATGTCTCGACTAAATAACTTTGATATTTGATCACATGTTTTGGCACACAAACGATTAGTCATGTGTACTATAAGCTACTAATTACTTTTTTATTTTGCAGGAAAAAATGTGGCACCAACTCCTGATATTCATGCGAAAATTACAAATACTTTTCGGATAGGAAGATGACTAATAATACATTGGAAATGAACATCACTTATACGATGTATTTAAATGTTATGCTAATGACAATAAAAGGCTTTTAAATGCTTTAGTCGTCTTATTTTTGTGTTGGTATTCTGAAACAAGCGTCTTAACTTTCTATAGAAATGATCTCTATATGTGGCGTGGATAATGGTACTTTGCTTTCTTCAGAGATCATTTTCTATAGAAAGTAAAGTCACATGACGTGCAAGACGAGTGGAAACGTAACATCCTGAATTATGAAATTTTCCTTGAACGATGATTTACAAGGACTAATTAGGCAACAGATTATCATCTGAGATGTTAATTTGGATCATAAATCATAGAAGCGTCACAGTTCACTAAACTTTTTAGCTCGCACTAATTGAAGCGATATGTATACATACACACTGGGTAAACTCGCAACTCAAGGTAAAGTTGATTGAACCGGCGATTTTTTTCGCGTGCGTGTGTTGCGTGGAAATTAAATTTTTCATTGTGTTTACACGCCCGAAATAGTTGAATTATTGACTTTTCCGATCGATTGCGTATTTTTAAACTCTTCGTAATAGTTGGCCTGGCTTTTGACAGTTCCTGGTATCGAGTGGGCGGCGACCCGTTGACAGTTTTATCTCTTGAAACGTCTGGCGATTCAATAGAAGTTTTTCCCACGCGTTAATTAGTTTTTTACAATGTGTTACGGTTCTAATAGCGAAGTCCGAATCGTATTAATAAAACTATAGGAGGTCTAAAAGAATTTTGTACAGTTTAGTTCGTGAAAGATGATTTAATTACTGCAGCATGGTGTAACGAGCCTTTTAGAACGTTAATTGGCAAATAATAATAAAAAACTGGGCTTAAATTTCGGTGCTCTGCCATATACGGCACGTAAAAATGTTCTCAGGCTTTCGCGAAAGGAGGCAAGAATGGCCGCGTTGCCGAAGTTCCCCAAAACGTTTGCGACGTTGTCGGACCGCCGCGGCGTCTTCATTCATCGCGTCTGAAGACCTTCGCAGCAACAACAACAACGCATTATGGAAAACAATAAAATTCTGGTCAACAGCCGGGGCCCCGCTTCGACGGAAAGGATGCCCGAAAAATTGTCGAGCCAATGGAACGGCGCGGCCTTGCTTCGCCGGAATATTTCGTTATCTAGTCCAAATTAATCGCTTCATTGCAAGGCCACAAGTACACGCACAATACGCATAATAAACTCTATGCTGGCCTTGGAACTCGAGAACCAATTGTGGAAGAGGAAAATGAACTGTCAAATTTATTGAGGTTAAGACGAGATTCAGTATAGTCTTCATCCAGTTCAATAGGCTTGCCCCAGATCTTTCATTACTTATTGGAGGAATTTTTAAAGAAGTCTAGAATCAAACACTGTTTTGGTGTTGGTGTTGGGGAATATTTCTAATATTTGTTTAACATATTAGTTCTCCTTTTTAAAGTATAAATCTAGAATGTCAAAAATGGAGGCAAATATTACTAGATCTATGATTGCGTCTCAAAGCAGATAGGATTTTTTTAAAAAACATTGCAATTTCCAATGAAGAACTAAGGTTGCTATGGTCCATCCATAGCCCATGGAGAATGACAGTGACAGTTTTGTTGAATCATCCCATACTTGGACATGTCATATACAGCTTTCAAAAGCTATCAAATTGTTTTTTGTAAATTAATGTGTTAATTTTGAGGTGTCTTCTTACTTTTAAAAATGTCTCCGACTCATGTTGCCCTTTGTACTTTACTTCTTATGACGTTTAAAACACTTGCCACGTAATACTGTGACCGTCCATCCTGGATTAAATTAATAGCTCTGGCAACATCAGTCGGAGACATATCTATTTTATAAAGTAAGAAGATACCTCAAAATTTAAACATTAATTTGCAAAAAACAATTTGATAGCTTTTGAAAGCCGTGTATGACATGTCCAAGTATGGGATGATTCAACAAAACTGTCACTGTCATTTTCCATAGGCTATGGATGGACCATAGCAACCTTAGTTCTTCATACAGAAAAAATATTGGAAATTGCAATGTTTTTTAAAAAAATCCATATTTTCCACAAAAATAAATATATCGAGGTGAACCAAAAACAAAACTGTTAAGAATAGATGTGACTTGATAAATAAAACTTAATTTAGAACAATATACGGTTTTGCCACTCTACAGAGTATGGTAAAAAACATATTTTTGTTTAAACCTGTATATTATAAACGTACGTCTATTTTTTAGTATTTTTTAAAATGTAAGCGGTTGTCCATTAATTTATCTACAATATTCTTTAATATTCGTTTAAATCCGAAATCAAATAAAAAAGTTATTTGCGATTGAAATTCATCGAAAATTTGTGTGGATCGATTATTTTGCACGTGAGTGTATATTTTTTTATTTCCAGTAAAAATACCTACTATCACTTGTATACCTTAAGAAATGTTTTTTAGTCATTTGCTACCCTTAATATAAAAAAATGCCCAAATATTTTTGGCCACGTTTTAGGTCAAAATACCTGTCTGTGCGACAGTCCATTTAACCTAGTCTAGCACGCGTTTACTATTGTGAAAAGGAAAGTCATAGTTATTAAATACAAGAAATTGTGCCAAATATGCTAATGCTTTGTTAATTAATCTTTGTGCGTATTCTCATATTTTTATAGACTTCCTGTGTGACAATTTTTCGAGGTTAAAAATATTCACATGCGTGTGGAATCTATCATGTCACTAAAAGCGTAGTATTTTTTTTAAAGACGTCGCCGAGTTTAACGTATATATAAAGTTGCGTGTTACGAGATTGTACACAATTTTAAGTACTATTTAACAATATTACTCCAATTCTACATTTTTTACTTGACGCTATTATAAAATTTGCATATCGTAAACTTTCGTTTTCATTCAGTTGTAATAAGTCATTACACTTAGGCATTTAGCGCGCCATGTGGTCATATTTCAGAATTAAATGCTGGTGTTTAATTAAAAGGGCCATAAATTAAACTTGCCAGATTCTTTTTATATTTATATTGCAATACACACCACGGCTACCCGGCACTAACAAAACTTGTTATATCTAACAAACAAAAAGCATGAGTAAAGCAACAATAAAAAGTGAAAAACTTGTTGGAAGACACCAGACCATGATGATCATTAATTTAAAATTAAAGCAAGACTTAACTCAACAAATAAGTTATTTTTAATTAGCCTATAAAATATTATTCATAAATTGCTAATTACCTGTTAATAATAGGCGCCACAATCCGTGATTCCGGTAGACATTATGTAATAATAATAATAATAATAGGTTCATTCATTTTCTTCTGCTGATATAAGCAGGCTTGTTATCGATATAGTTTTTTTACGTAATGCTCGACGATCCCAATTTACTTTACAAGATTGGCACTAAAATGTGACGTCGTTCAAATAGGATTAGGGTAACTTTTTTACGACCTATGGGCCTTTTAATATCATAAGCAAAATTGTGGCGATGTTTATTAATTGAATTTATAAAATCTCCCTTCCTGGTGTTTTTTCGTCGAAAATTATTGGAACCTTTTTTGTTCATTATTAAATTCTACAACTTTTTTTGGAAAAATTAATACTTTTAAAGATATATGTATATAGTAGACTGGGCCAAAAAAATCGACTATTTTTTTTTTGGAAAGTATATCGAAAATATTGTTTGGGGTGACAAAAAAAATTATGGTGAAAGTTAATATTAAGAGGTCTATCGTCGCAATTTTAGATTTTTTTTCCTGAGCGAGTTTTTGTCTCAGAACTCCCAAATCATTGAGTTTAACAAAATTGACTTAAGAATATTTTTTGAAGAAAATTGAATGCTCTACAAAAAGGTTTGATTGGAATTTTCCGTCAGATGAACCCTTTTCTTACAATCATGCCTTAAAAATTGGTATAGTTTTACAATTTGATCTTTTAACTTTTGAATTTTGTAATTCAAGTAAATATCAGTACCCAGAAAAAAAAACGAAAAATATTCTTATGGGAAATCAAATGCTCTACAAAAAAAGTATTTTATCATTTTTGGCTAAATTCACCCCATCAAAAGTTATTCAAGGTTAAATTTGAAGTCAAAACGAAATTTTAACCTTGAATAACTTTTGATTGAGTGAATTTACCAAAAATGTTAAGAGGCTTTTTTTGTAAAGCATTTGATTTCCCATAAGAATATTTATCGGTTTTTTATGGGTACTGATTTTTACATGAATTACAAAATTCCAATTTAAAAGATCAAAATGTAAAACTATACCAATTTTTAAGGCATGATTTTAAGGAAACGGTTCATCTGACGGAAAATTTCACTTTAACCTTTTTTGTAGAGCATTTAATTTTCTTAAAAAAATATTTTAAGTCAATTTTGTTAAAAATTAAAATTGCGATGATAAACCTTTTAATAATAATATTATGGACTCAAACTTTCACAATAATTTTTTTTTGTCACCCCAAACCATATTTTCGATATACTTTTAAAAAAAATAGTTGATTTTTTTGGCCCAGTCTAATATATAGCACTATTTTTTAAATTAATACAAAACAAGCCTGCATAAGAAAGCATCTTTTTTAATAGCTACACGATTAATTATTTGGGCAACAAAAAAATCTTAAGGTTAACAGAGAGTAAAGCCGGTGTCTACACGCCGCGACCTCTGTTTTAATTGTCGACTTAACGAATTTAAATCGGCATATTAAAATTCATTCCATTAGGGAAAAAAAATTCGGAGGTCAATGTCGTGAAAAATGATGATCAAAGAGGGTGAACGTAGAAAGCTGTAAAGTGTAAAATTTCTTGTAAGTCACAGGTAGATGCGGAGGTGTTTTTTCATCGGTGGACAAATGTATTATTCATGCGGCCATTATATGTTAACTATTTTCGAGAAGTCTATAGTCGTCATAGTCGATTCGAAAGGTGAATTCAAATTATAAACGTGTCGTTTCTTGTACCTCTTCTTCTGCAGTCGCTTGTGAGAACGACCGCATTTACAATTCAGGAATTCGATAGGAATTACGAAATACCTAATTTAATTTAAAGGGTACCGGTGGTTTTTTTCCAAATTCTATTTGGAGAAAATATTTTATCTATGACCTAAATACAAAACTTGAACAAAGTGATTAGTGAAAATTAGTTGCAGATCTCAATAAACTCTAACTTCGACAAACTTGTTTTTTTTTTTAATAAATAGGTACTTTGATTCAATTATTTACCAGACCTTCACAGTTCATTGAGAAGTGAGTCGACAACCGTGAAACGAATTACTTATTTTGAGACGAAAAAAAAATTAAATGAGCAGCTGAATTTTTTTGCACGGAAAATAATATATTTACTTTCATAAAAACAATTTATAAAATAGAAAAACCAGAAAAGGGTTCTTTCCACTCAAAAATGTATCGAGAAAAAAAAATTTCCTTCATTAGAAAAAATGTTTTTTTTGTAAGGCATGTATACTGCATTTTTAGCATTAAGTTTATGTTTAAGACTAATAGGTTGATTTTTATACAAGTCAGTAATAAAACTAGTATTATTTTACAGTGCTATTGGCTTTTTTTATCCCCTCATCCAACCCCCCAAAAATATATCTGACATTTGTATGAACAAATTTATTGATTGCATTAAAAAAAACATTTTATAAGTAATGTACAAATATAGCCTTAAGGCTAATTATAATATGCTACAATTTGCAGAAGAGAATTTTGGTCGTTGTATGAATAATTACCACAATATTGTGTCATTTTTGACGGCAGTGTTTAACACTTCTTTAATTTTTACGACAGTTTGGAGAAATACTTTTTTAGTAATTGTTGTAAAAAACTCTACAGTTTTGTCATCTTGTACCATAATTATAATATTTATCGAACCAGATTATAGAGACAAACGCAAGAAGTACCTACATAACTAAAATGCACTAAAAAATTCTGTTATAGGTGTTGTAAGTTATAGTAATAAATTTGTTTCAATTTTGTTTAAACGTGTATTGCAATTTGTCCTAAGTGGATGTAAATTTTGGCATCATCGACTCAAATATTTACACGAAAAATTTAAGTACCTCTCTACTAAAAAGCTACTATTTATTAAGATCAAATATTTGTCAAATGTTTCTTATCTATTTAGTCGCCAGAGGTAATTTTAATATTTCAAAATTTGAAGGCTTTTGATAACAAGCTGTTTTATGTTTTCACATACCGTAGAAATAGATAAACTCTACGAATTAATATTAGCACTATCAATAACTACTTCAACAGCAATTGTTGCAAAATTAATTTTGAAGGCTATTGTTAAATGTACTCGTGTAAAAAAATTTTTATCCAAATATTTGGTAATTTTTAAATTAATTGCAAAACGACACTTTGTAAGAGATCACAGGTCATGCGAATTAAGATAAAAATGACGCAAATTCATCGATAACTAAAAATAGAGATCCGTTAAAATTTCCCGCCTAAAATGGCAATAATCCGTAACGCTATGACGTAATGGATCTAAGCAGGCGGGGGCGTTTGCAGCAGGATACGACGTGGGCAGGATCTCAGTGTGCCGTGCACTTTCATTGATGAATTTTTACTACAACCAGAAACAGCCGAGCATCGCCACCACTGACATATCAAACGTGGGAACATTAAAATCCCATCATCCATGATCGAGACATAGCTGCCACGATCTTACATGGGCCTTGACTAATTGAAAAATGAATTGTAGGAAACGTTTTCTTTTATCGTAACTACTATGTGCATTGTAACTGCAGTTTATTAATAGATCGGTTCAAGGTCTGGCGTATTTCTAACTTTTTATGCCAAATGCCAACATTTATTAAGTTTAATATTTGCTTCGTAGTCCTCTAAAAAATCATACTTTTGACATTTCAAAGCTAATTTAAACGTCAAATAATAAAAAACAAGTTTAGAAAATCATGTTTTGACATTTCAAAGCCAACTATAGTTGGCTATAGGCAAATTTAAATGTAAAATAATAAAAAAGTAACTCACTCAAGTTATGAAAATCATATTTTTGACATTTCAAAGCCAACTCGACAAATTTAAACGTCAAATAATAAAAACTAAGTTTAGAAAATTATGTTTGACGTTTTAAAGCCAACTAGGCATAATTAAACGCAAATAATAATAAAAAATTAATTAATGAAGTTAAAAAAATCATATTTTTTAGGTAAATTATTAATAAACAATTAATTAATTAAGTTAAAAAATCATATTTTTACATTTCAAAGCCAACTAGGTAAAATTAAACGTCAAATAATAAAAAATAAATTATTCGAGTTTAAAAAATCATATTTTTGACATTTCACAGCCAACTAGACAAATTTTAACGCCAAATAAAAAAATGATTTATTCAAGATTAAATTTGTGATTATATTTTTGACATTTCAAAGCCAACTAGGCAAATATAAACGTCAAATAATAAAAAAATTATTTTGGTTTAAAAAATCATAAGTTTGACATTTTAAGGCCAACTAGACCAATTTAAACGTCAAATAATGAAAAATAATTTATTCAAGCAATGAAAGTCATAATTTTGACATTTCAAAGTCAACTAATTTAAACGTCAAATAATAAAAAATGAGTTATTCAAGTTTAAAAAATCATATTTTTGACATTTCACAGCCAACTAGACAAATTTTAACGCCAAATAAAAAAAATGATTTATTCAAGATTAAATTTGTGATATTTTTGACATTTCAAAGCCAACTAGGCAAATATAAACGTCAAATAATAATAAAAAAAAATATTTTGGTTTAAAAAATCATATTTTTGACATTTCACAGTCAACTAGACAAATTTTAACGCCAAATAAAAAAATGATTTATTCAAGATTAAATTTGTTAATATATTTTTGTCATTTCAAAGCCAACTAGGCAAATATAAAGGTGAAATAATAATAAAAAAAATATTTTGGTTTAAAAAATCATAAGTTTGACATTTTAAGGCCAACTAGACAAATTTAAACGTCAAATAATGAAAAATGAGTTATTCAAGTTTAAAAAATCATATTTTTGACATTTCAACTAGACAAATTTAAACATTAAATAATAAAAATAAATAAATCATTTTTTGACATTTCAGAGCCGACTAGACCAATTTAAACGTCAAATAATAAAAATGGAAATATTCAAGTTTAAAACTTAATATTTTTGACGTTTCAAAGCCAACTAGACAAATGTAAACTTCAAATAATAAAAAAAAGTTGAATTAATTTATTTTAAAAAATCATAAATTTGACATTTCAAGGCCAACTAGACTAGAAATTTAAACGTCAAATAAAAACATGTATTCAAGTTTAAAAATCATATTTTTGACATTTCAAAGCCAACCAGATAAATATGAAACGTTTGTTATTTTTAAGTTTAAGGAACAGGAAACAAATCGAGAGCGAAGTTAAATTCAAATTTCATTCATTTCTTGTGCATAGAGTTTTTTATCGTTTACAGTAGACGTGTACAGCGTTGCATCGTGCTAGTGAGTGCAACGTTGCTTGATTGTGATAAAAAAGTAGTGTGAATGGCTTGTAACGGGCGCGCTTGTTGCACATTCCCGCCAAAAAGCGCGCGCATCGCGAATTTACACCGCCGACTGCGAATGCACATGCACTTCGCTGACTGATAGTAATTAGCGTGGAACTTATATGCCTACTACGATATTTTCGACTGCTGTATCGAACTACTATATTTTAAACAGTTGCATTGATAACCGATAATAATTATACTTTCTCTAGTTATCTTGGCAAATCAAACAATAATTAGGTGTCTTGCTGACCCAGATCCGTTTTTCGCGCTGGTGGGATATTTCAACGAAATTTTAAAATGCCAAGCAGGTAGAATAGATGATTTATTAGTCTAGAGAGCCAGTCAAAACAATTTTTAAACAGATGCAACTGTTTAGCAAGCCTTAACAATAACATCATCAAATGTGCCGAGAAGTTAAAACAACGAAAAAATTTAAATGAGTCAGGAAATAAAAATAACGCGAAAACTTTAGCTTAGTTGGCTTTGAAATGTCAAAAATATGATTAAATGTCATCTTGATCAAGTTTCAAAAATTATATTTTTGACTTTTCAAAGCCAACTAGACAAATTCAAACGTCTAAATTTGACGGTCAATTAAAAAACTGAAATATGAGTTTTTAAAAATCATATTTTTGACATTTTAAAGCCAACTAGACAAATAATAAAAATTGACTTATTTAAGTTTTTGACATTTCAATGCCAAGTAAACAAATTTAAACGTCAAATAATAAAAATTGAATTATACAGGTTAAAAAATTATATTTTTGCCATTTCATAGTCAACTAGACAAATTTAAATGTCAAATAATAAAAATTTAATTATTAAATCATGTTTTTGACATCCTTTGACAGTCAACTAGATAACATTTAAACGTCAAATAACAAAATTTATATTATTTAAGTAAAAATATCATATTTTTGACATTTTAAATCCAACTGGACAAATTTAAACGTCAAATAATAAAAACGGAAATATTCAAGTTTTTAAAGCCTATTAGACAAATTTAAACGTCAAATAATAAAAATTGAATTATTTAGGTTTATAAATCATATATTTGACATTTCAAAAGGTAGTACTAGCCAAATTTAAACTTCAAATAATTAAAATTAAATTATTAAATCATATTTTTGACATTTCAAAGCCAGCTAGGTAAATTTAAACGTCAAATAATAAAAATTGAATTATTTAAGTTTAAAAATTATTTTACTATTTACTAGTGGACAATTTTAAACGTCAAATAATAAAAATTGAATTATTTAGGTTTAAAAATCATAAATTTGACATTTCAAAACGTAGTACTGGACAAATAATTAAAATTAAATCATATTTTTGATATTTCAAAGCCAACTAAACATATTTAAAAGTCTAAATTTGACGGTCAAATAACAAAAACTGAAATATTCAAGTGTTTAAAAACCATATTTGTGAGATTATAAAGCCAACTAGACAAATTTAAACGTCAAATAATAAAAACGGAAATATTCAAGTTTTAAAAATCATATATTTGACATTTTAAAGCTAACAAGACAAATTTAAACGTCAAATCATAAAATTAAATCATATTTTTGACATTTCAAAGCCAACTAGACAAATTTAAACGTCAAATAAATATGCAAAATTGGAATAAAATAAATAAGAGAGTATAGCTGGCAACGCAGCGTTCGGAGAACAGACGGGTATCTGACTAATATTTGAAGACCGGATTCCATCGGAGCACTGCATTCCGCGGATAGCCGATGATGCGTTGTTGTTTTTCCTGCCGCTTCTCGGGAAAGCCGGCAATTCCGTTCAGTTAGGCGCCGATTTTCCTGCATTATTACAGACGCCCAAACGTTACGTTACGTAATCGGGATTCTAATTTTAAACGGGGAACGTATTTATAGAGCGCGTGATAAATGTCACACGTGCGGCATCTCTTCGGGCATTCTATTCCTCCTTCTGCCGGCTTCATTGTTGCGAGAAAGTCGGGAGAAAGAATGAGAAGTGTTTACGAGTCTCTGCTTGTCACAATTATTCGCCGATTGTCGACCTTAACACCGCGTAAACGGTGAAAAAATATTTTGTTTAAATAATACAGTGCCGGCGTTCTTACTTTCCAAGATAAAAACTATTCAAAATTTGGCGCCCGAGCAGGCGCACCTTAAAAACGCACCGTGGGCCAAAAGTAAAACAATCAAACTTAATCTGATCAAAAAAATGTAAAGAAAAAACCTTACTTTGTAAGATTCCAAAAGAAAAAGATTTTATTTCAAAAAGATACAGCCGTCTAAAGTAAAGCAATACAGAAAAAAATCAGATTTTAGATTTAAACGAATTTTCTGTCATTAATTATTCTATTATTATATAAATATAAAAAAAAATATTGTTTAAATTAAAGAAGTACCTATGTAATACGATATTGTATGTATTGTAATTGAGGAGCATCCGTGCAAAACCGGCTAAATCCATTTTATTCAGTTTTTGTTTTTTTTTGATTTCGCATCTTTGGGTTTATTTCTATCGACAACCAAGATAATTCTGTTTAAATCCGACTATATTCATGTTAAAATCAACAAGTTAGCTTTAGGAGCAAAACCGGCCAAATCCACATTTTTATAGCAAACCCAATAAATAATAATATGTGGCTTGGATATGTCCATACTACTACTAAAATTTGTTCTGTTTTTCATGTTTGCAATAAATTTATTTTGTTAATATTTTTGAATAATAAAGGTTTTTTTCACATTTTATTCGTTTTTTATTCGGTTTTCGAGCAAAACCGGCTATATACAAAACATTTTTTGAAATTTTGGCCTTAATATAAAGTTTTTGAAAACGAAAGTATGTCTTATAAATCAAGTACCACAAAGCCATTTTCCCAACATTTTGCATTTTGCACGGATGCTCCTCAATTGTACTTATAAAGTTATTTTAAATAATATAATACCTCGTAAAATCATAAAATTTTACACTCAACATGAGTTCTTTATGCTATTTTATCTATTTTGCAAAAATTAATTTTGTACCTTAAATTTAATTTGGTCGAATTTTACTTAGAGAGTTGGTATCACAGTCATTGGTTTGACAGTTAATGTCAAAATCGATTCGCCATGCCGTCCTTAATTTACTTATTTACAATAAGCGGCTGTTAATGTTAAAGAAGAAAAAAAGGATTTTCTTTGGTGCTAAACAAAATTTATTGCCAGAAGTCTCGTAAGTACTAGAAAAATCATAAAAATATTATAACCAATATGCAAAATATTGTGCTGTTTAAAGTATAGCCAACCTATAAAATCAAAATTTTGGGTGGGATAAAGTATCTTATTATGAAATAAATTATATTTCTCGATACCAAAATAAAGCCTATTTAATTTTGAATGAAATGAAAAAAACAAGGCTTTAAGTCACAAATTAGTTTTTGCCAGAAAAGTAGCATTCCAACCTACCCCTAGAGCCGGCACTGCTCTAATACGACTACGAAACGGTAATGGTTCGTTCTCGAAGCAATTACGAGCAAATACAAACGTAATACATTGTATCCGGCAGCAACAGTTTGTGTAAAAGTAGGCCATTATTAATTATAAATGTCATGCCAAGAAAAAGACAATGGACATAAAAATATTTGGTATCATATGCGAAGTAATAGGTTTAAAGTATAGCCAACCTATAAAATCAAAATTTTGGGTGGGATAAAGTATCTTATTATGAAATAAATTATATTTCTCGATACCAAAATAAAGCCTATTTAATTTTGAATGAAATGAAAAAAACAAGGCTTTAAGTCACAAATTAGTTTTTGCCAGAAAAGTAGCATTCCAACCTACCCCTAGAGCCGGCACTGCTCTAATACGACTACGAAACGGTAATGGTTCGTTCTCGAAGCAATTACGAGCAAATACAAACGTAATACATTGTATCCGGCAGCAACAGTTTGTGTAAAAGTAGGCCATTATTAATTATAAATGTCATGCCAAGAAAAAGACAATGGACATAAAAATATTTGGTATCATATGCGAAGTAATAGTTTTAAATTAAGTCCTATTGTGGTGGCGGCTGGTGGATTTTGGGTATACCGATATCTCAATTATTAGATATGGGACCCACACCAAATTTATATGGGTTTATAATGACATTAAATAAACAAGTTCTGCGAAAGCAGAATTTAAATTGAAGTTTGCGAAAAAAATGGTGCAATTTATTATTTAGCATAGTTTATCGACAAATTTAAAATTTTATTTAAAAAATCCAAATCATACAGATTTTATATCATTTTAAATTTTTATTATTTCTTTGTATTTTTATTATTCACTCGATTTACTTTTTTAGTAATTGATGTAAAAAAACTCTACAACGTATTGCAGGGCTCCCACGGCTAAATTACAAATTTTATTTAGGAATTTAGGTTTTTTGTAAAATTTTAGGATTAATAAAGTATGGAAATGAATTTCTTTAATTAAATAAAAACAACTCTTTACTACAAGTGTAAATTTTACCACACTTTTAATTTTATTTAAAAAAATGCGTCGATAGATTTGGCTAAAAAACTAAACCAAAATCAAATGATGTTATATTTATATTTTAAGAACAAATATGTTAACCGTTTAGTTAATAGCTAACAGTAATTGAATCGATAAGATTAAGAATAGTACGAGTCCAACAGTAAAATTTTTGATAAAATATTTCAAAAAATCAGTTTTATAGTTCTAAATGCATTTTTGTTAGAATATTTTAACTATTTTATGAAATATAATATTCATATTCTGTAAAATAATTTTAAACTTTAAAATCTCATAACTATATATAAAGTTTGCAAAATACAGCAAAACATTCTTTAGGTTGTTTACTATTTTAGCTGTCATTTAAAAGAAAATTAAAAATCCTTTTGTTTGATCCTATATACACGGTATATTTTTGACTAAAAAAAAGAAATATCGCTAAAAATGAGTTTTTTTTGTTTTTTTATGAAAAATTTTGGTTGTGATATTATATCATTTTAAAAAGAATGTAATAAAATATAACCTAAAAATATATATTTTTAAACTTTTTAAAAAAGAATTTTTTTAGCACTACCTTAATTAAACGCAGTCAGGTTGGCCTATTTAAATTTAATTTTTAGGATTTTAGGAGTTTTAGGAGATGGAATGCAATTTTAGGAGAATTTTAGGAGTTTTCAAGATTTAAGCCAAATTTTAGGAATTTTATGAGTTTTAGGAGGTGTGGGAGCCCTGGTATTGTCATCTTGTACCGTAATATAATAATATATAAAAATATGTGTTCAAATTGCTGTTCTAGGAGTTGTAAGTAATTTGTGAGTAAAGATCGTTGCAGATTTTGCAAATAAAAATAAAATAAACATAAAATTATCATACAGATTTTATATCATTTTAAATTTTTATTATTTCTTTGTATTTTTATTATTTACTTTTTTAGTAATTGTTGTAAAAAACTCTACAAAGTGTTGTCATCTTGTACCGTAATATAATAATATATAAAAATATGTGTAGAAATTCAAATTGCTGTTCTAGGAGTTGTAAGTAATTTGTGAATAAAGATCGTTGCAGATTTTGCAAAAAAAAAAAAAAAAACATACCTGAATCTGAGGGTGTGTCTAGGACGTAACTGTTCTTCTCCTTGTGATAACTGTGGTCGTTGGCGGCATAGGAGGCGGCGTATTTCTGCTCCTTGGCGACTTTCTGCTGTTCTTCTTCTTCTTCTTCGTCTTCTTCATCGTCGAGATCGAGGAGCTCTTCGATGTCTTCATCGTCGACGTCGGGTAAATCGATCTCGGAGATGGTGTCCTGCAATATCTTCACCAGGTCGTTTTTCTTGCTCTTACCCTCCTCGTCGTCGCTCATGGGGGGGGTTTGAGGGGTGTGCATCAGGCTGACCTGCTGCTGCGGCAACACCGCGGCCGTGTTTTGGAGGTTAACTCGCGGCTTCAGCAGACTCTGTGGGTTTGGAGGTTTGACGAGGTTTTTGTGCACCACCGGGGGCACTATGGGCACGATCGTTTGGAGGAGCCTAGGCTCATCGGCTGGGTGCTCCTTGCTGCCGCAGTGGCCCGCCCACATGCAATCGTGGTTGCGGATCTCGCAGTCGTTGAGCAAATTGAAGAGCGAGTTCTCGCTGATGCCGGTATCCAGTTCCTTGAAGATGTCGTCCATGTCGGTCAGTTCGGGGAAGTCCAGCTCGAACTTGTTCCAGATGTCGTCGGAAAGCAGGGGCGGCTCCGTGTTCTGCGGGGCAAACATGTCGCGCGGCGTCTCCAACATGTACTCCGATTTTATATCGTTTATATCGATCTCTTCCGCTTTTATCTCAGTTTTTATTTCAATCATATTTATAAATCTATGTATATCTATCTAAAATTACTTCTTAAACGCTAAAGTCACTATCACTAATATCACAAATTGACCTGGCTTAAGACTCCCGCCAAGGCGACAGCTGCTGCAAAAGAAACAACAATTATTAAGAACTCTGATGGCTTGCAGCTGCTGCTATCATTCAATCTCACTCTCTCTATCTCTCCTTCTCTAACACGCAGATTACACCGAAAACTAACAAAAATCTGACCCATAAATTTTGCATCACAACTGAACCTAATTGAAAACGCATTCCCCCGCAAAATTTGACACTTTTACGGCCATTTCATTGTCGAACTAACGACCGTAAATTTCCCCCCTGTTAAAACCCAAGCGATTTTATCACCTACAAAAATTAACAGGTACCTTTCGTATGATTAATTAATTAGATAGATGTACGACATGCTATTTTATAGGTCAAACGTCAAAAGCGTTTAAACTAAACGCCTGGACAATTTTTGGGCGTCACTCGAAGGTCACAGGTTACACCCCCTACACAAAATCAGTTTTGGTCCACATTTTTATTTAAACGTGTAGCCTACTTAATCAAAAATAAAATTGAATGGTGTTATGCAACGGGGAACCAACTCACTGTTGCAAAACCAAGATAATAGCGTCCGTGGTTCCTTCATTACTGTGATCTTAATTTTAGATTCAACGCTTTAATTTTATTTCCAAATCGCTAATTTAGCACTAAATTTTTATTTCTTATAATATTTTTTTCATTATTTTCAATAAAATCAGTAAATTTGTTGGTTGGTCCCTTGTAGAATAAATAAAACTGTTATTGCCTATTTTTTTATTATAACATGGAAACCATAATTTGGAATTTGTTGATAAATAGATTTAAAACCTTTTAATTTTAGCTCTGAGATCCTCCTGATCTTCTCTTATTTTTTTTGGAAATATTGATTTTGTCATATAAAACCATTGCTTCATTTTTTTCCAACATTATTTTTTTAACTTAAACCAGATCCACGTAGCATGGATCCTTGTTGTACTATAAATATATTCCGTTTAGTCAAAAGTAGCGTTAACCAAGCCGCTTGGCGCTGTATAACCTTTCACAATTTCAATATTTAAGGGAAAGTTCTATATTATTTTGAATATCTATTTTAATTCAGTATTTAGTATATTTCTTTAAAATATTTTTAAAAGGTGGCCCTACATGGCCCCATACATTTATCCCGCTTTTTTTGCATAACACCATTCAAATGTCGTAAAAAGTCGTTTTTGAGAAAAATATTAATTTTAGAACGCATGTTAAAAATTGATATAAAATAAGTACCTACCTACAAGTATAAATTTATTATATAATAATATAATACGTAAGCAGGTATTTTATATAAATATTTTACCATCACTTCTTTAATCACAATTTTATTGTAAAAATCGACTATTTTACAAAATATAATTACTTTTATAGGTAGGTAGTACCTAGTAATTTATCTAAACATATTGAATCAAAAAGTAGCGTTTGTGAAAAATATTAACTCAATAATTTACAACTTTACGTTTAACAAGAATCACCAAAGAAAACAACTAATAATGGCCGTGATACAGAATTGAAAAAAATCCGGCGCCGTTGAGAAATTCCTGCAAATACCGCAATGCATTATAATACTTGTTGCTCCTTTGCATACAAACGTCAATGGAGTCAATAGTAAAATGATTCATTAATTATAGACTCCCGAATCGGTTTCAAGAAAAATAAACATACACCTAAAATTTTGTTTTAGAGGAAGCAGGTTGTAATGGAGTAATACTTGTAGGCGCCACATTAAAAGGTAAATATTTGTGGAACTAAGTAAGCAAACACACGAGTTTCATTTGAATCATTTAAAAAATTACATAAAAATGTCCGACAAAAAATTATTTAATACGGGAAAAAATTGGTTGCACAATGTTTCGTTTCCTTATTTTAATTAATAAATAAATGCATGTTTGTTGTTGAATTATAATGATAATAATATTAAAGTTGAGTGCAGTTATTTAACAAAACAATATAAACGATAAAGCAATTAGGAGCTCGGTTATAACAACGATTGTAGTATTTAATAGTAAAGCGACTGTCATTGAATAAAATGAAATAGTTGCGCCAAGCGTAAAAAATCGCGTTTGCAAGGTAGTTGGCTGATATTTATCGGACTTTCTCGTATATGAGGAGAAAAATGCAAGGAATGCAATGCAACGCAATGTTTCAACAAGAATCAGAAATTAGTGCGCCAATAACATGCTTAAAACAATTTGTAAATTTACTGATTGGCAATGATAACTTTGATCTAACAAGAATTAAGAACCAATAACATCCTCAACAAATTATTTGCAAATCTTTTCTGATTGCCGATTGGCTGCAAATAAGCCATGACTCTTGTTGGTAAATGAAATAGTGGCAGCGGCATTATGCGGTAAATAATAATTGCAGAAGCCACGTAGCCGGCAATGGGCGTTTGACCGGCATATGTACCGTAAATGAGTCCCTTAACTTAACACAATTCACTCGCACTGCACTGTCATTGGCACTTACCTTAAGAAAATATGAGGTATTTTAATAATAAAGCACTAAATTCAATCTAGTTCGTGGGTTTTTTTCTTACGCACGGAGTATGTAACACAAAAGAAATATTTGTAGATATAAGAAACACGTTGTTTACAAAACCACTCTCCTTAAATTTTACGATCAACTTTGTATACATGCTTAGAAAGTACTCAAGAAAAGATAGCAATGTCTAGTATTAGACTCTTAGAACTCTGACAGCCCAACGACGACTACTGAAGAACGAAGTCTACTGAAACGAGCCTTACGCCGGCCGCCAAGCGCTGTTGCCACATCCTACGACGTCAGATCCCACCCAAACTTTCAAAAATCGCACCAGCATTATCCGTAACATATTGTTTTCAGCACAGTTGCGTGAAAAAAACAAACAGTTATTGTTAGTTATACTAATATAATTAAAAACTACCCAAACTACGACTGAAATCTTCACGTAAAAGCCTGTAATGAAGCATTAAAACCCTACATTCATGGAAACTTCCGTATGACTGGCAACCTTGCAGCCAGGTGCTGTCGCTGCCCCCACTACTCCCGCACGATATTTCGCAATTTTCTCTGATAATAAGCGTTTTCCGCTTTTGACACCTATCGCAATCGAATCCTCACAATCGATTTACCCTATTTTTGTACTTTTTTCATGGTGACTTTCAGTACTTTCATCGAAAATAACCAAAGAATAAGATGGATATTTGCCGCAGCGTAGTAATTTAATGTTACGCGAGTAGGATGGCGGTTCACCGCAATGTTGCCGTTGTCGTCCCGAAGCAAAGCGTTCTAGGATCAAATGATGCGATTTTAAGTTACGAGTTATAAGATTTTTTAATTGGAAAACATTTTTATAAAAATAATATTTTTTATTTTATTTTTAGTTTATTAAATAATAATAACTAATTAATATTGACAGTTTGAGACAACATATTGTACCTAGATATATTTGTTTGTAGTTTTAATAAATAGGTATCTAATTTTTAATTTTTGTAATCAAGACCAAGTGCTTACCATTATTTTAAGATGTCCTATCGGAAATAATCCCGAATAAAATATCCTTTTAATTCACTTTAATATAAAAATTACGCGCGACGCGACGTCTTTGCTCCCGCGACTCGGCAACGTCGCCTTTTATCGTCGATCGCGGCACTCTGCGATTTTTGCGTCGGTATGGATCGCGACTTCGGTTCCTTTAAAACGGGTTTTTTTCGTTTTGGTTGTCGATGTTAATTTGGGATTTTTGGATGAGATTGATGTTGGGAAAATGGAAATGGCAGTTTGAGTTTCTGGGGTGGTGGAAAGTCGGTTCTGATTTTGTGGTTTGAGAAATAAATAAACGTAGATATGCTTGCTTTGAGATAAATATTATTAAAAATTCATAACTTTATCATGGTTATATTTCCCTAATTGGAAATTCCAATCAGAGAAAACGTCAAAGGTTGGTAATTACCAATAAAAAAATGTATTTTTTATAAAACTTTCAAGACGTTTATAATCCAATAGGACAAAAACTTTTATGGTCAAACGTCTATGTAAAAAAAAATATATAAATTTTTTTTTACGAATTTTTGTAGGCTCTGGATTGGCGACTGTGTCCCAAATTCAAAAGCAATTTGTGGTATCCGCTGACATAAATAAAAAACAATAATCTATTATTAATAAAATCCTCATAACACTCTCGAAATGTTTACGGAAGTTGTTTTGTTTTGTTGTTATTTTATGCATTTGCACAATAAAATTTGAATTTAATTTTGCAATTTAATTAAATTACAGCTGAACTTCTACATTAAAAAATCTAGGTGGATAACTTTAAAAAAATATCTTTTTGGGTCATAAGAAAAGCAAATTAAGGTTAAAACCTTTTTTTATGTTATTTTTCTTGAGATCAACAACTTTCTTAGTTACAGTACTGCGTTAAAAATAAATCGGGGCAAAAATCGCTGGGTACTTTAGCGCCACCTACTTTTTGAAAAAAAAACCGTTTTTGATAAAAATGAAATGCAATTTTTTTTTTGAGTTTTCACCAAAACCTTTAGTGCTATAAGGGTGAATCTCACGAAATGTCCCCCGATGGTGTTACCACGTGATATTTAATAAAACTAAATGAGTTTGACCTACACTTTTATTGTGTTTTGATCTTACATAATTAAGTAGTTATTACAGCTCAGGTTCCAGATTTTTAACCGCAATGAATTATTTTTTACAATGTTTTAAAAGTCTAAAACCTATCCTCCGTGACTGTTACTCTTTCTAGCTTAACCTATATTATTATATTTTTTCAAATATCTGAGGTAGTAAAAGCATACTAAAAATATCAGTTCACTAAGTAAATTAAACACATCCAAAGCAATCGAATCAAAATTAAAATATTATTAAAAATTATTTTTATAACCATTTATGTAGATGTTACAAAAATTAATTCTATCCTCCGTGAATCTGTTTTGCTTCAAATTGTATGCAACGGGTGGCGCTTTAATCATTTTAAATAAGCAAAATCCTCTGTTTACGACATTATAGATGCTTGTGATTCCTGAAGGTCAGTTAGAATTTATATGCAGATGAGAGTGTTGCTGTTTTATAGTTCAAAAGTTTAAGTTCATTAATTTGCCATTTAAAAACCTATCCACCGTGAAGTGTAATATCTCAGTAAGTAGATTTTTTTATAAATATTTTATGTATGTACAATTGTATTTGAAGAAAATATTAAGGTGTCAAAAGATACAATAACTTATTTCAAATATACAAAGGGAGGTTCAAAAAAAACATACGAAATCCTAACCTCCGTGAAGCTCTAATATTCAAAATGTATGATTTCTTAAAATTCTTGCATTAGTGAAGAACCACTTATGTTATGTTATTACTAGACCTGGTGGCTTCCCAAAAACCCCATTCTAGACTAACAGTGAAACAAAGTAATATATTCACCCATAACTAAAAAAAGTTGATATAAATTTTGTAGATTTTTTCGATGTACGCAACGTTTTAATTAAACAAGCAGGACTTAAAAAAATATTTTCAGGGTTAAAAAGTAATATAATTTAAACCGTATTCCCATTTATTTTGTTCTTATCTGACGTTTTTTTTTGTACTTTTCAGACGCTTGACAAATTTCTTGGGGTCCCGAAACCCTCAGTCTCTCCCCTCATTCGGCTTCATATTTGTTACAGTTTAAATAGAGCATTCGGCAGTTATGTTTATGGTATACAAACCGACCTTTGCGTATTATTATAACTATTATTATTAAATTTCTTCCCATTTTAATTCAGTTTCGATATTAACTGAACAACGGGACAATGCCATCAAAATTACGTCAGATGACGGGGCAAGTTTTCAAGTTCTTCACGGTGGCTTCATTTTTAAAGTATGTATGGTTATCAAGTTTTAAATACACACCCATTAATAATTTTGATAAAAAGGAACATTTTTCTAATCTATGTTTAGATCAGCTTGCTTATATACCTAATTTGCAGTTGATTTGGTGCCGATTTTCTACCTGTTCTTTCGGTACCTAATACTTTTGTCACCTATTCGAATTTATTAGAAAATCCTTATAAATGTGTAAATTAAGGTAAAACCGCCATTTTAATGGCAATAAAATTAACATAAAGAAAATCAGGTAGATTCTAGGTCTCGTCGTCCGACCACCAATTAATATTCTTTAAATAGAAAAAAAATCGTACGTAAAACCAATGTGGAAATATTAATAAACACTATGAATAATTTATTGTTAAGTCCTTACATAATTTTCTAATTAAATTTATTTATGTATCTCAGACAGCCTTCTTTCTGACAATGACAGAGTCGGTTATAGGTATCTTTTCTAACCCAAACTCGTATTTGCATAGATAAGTCCCTTGAATTGTAAAAATTGTTTCATTTGTCCTCAGATAAACTTAAGTTTAAAAGATCGTAGTTATAGCATGGTGGAATTGGTCGTCAGCCCTACCCAAGTAATTAACCACAGCTTTGGTTAATTTGGATAAATTTGTTTAACCAACAAGTTATATTTTACTACATTCATATATTGTAACTCGCTGGTAAATTAACGTTTATTATAAAAACTACCAAATATTACCTTCTTTTTCACCAAAAGATACTTTAACCAAGGAGTTAAATTTAACATAACGTTAATTTTACCATAATTGAATTCCCCACTTATTACAAAAATTTAGGTTCCCAAGCAGCATTTTTAGTAAAAGCGTAGAGCTCTGAGGCAATATTACTTAATTTAAGTAAATATTTTGTTAAATTATCCTTAAAAATTTACTTTGAAGTAAAACTTTTTTTATATATTTTCATCTATTTTAATAACCCTTAAGTTTCAAAACTTTAAAGTATTATGAGTGTATTTCACCTAAAGGAAAATTTAACGGTAATTTTAACGTCAGAATTTTTACTTAATGGTAAATGTTACTCATAAGTCATATTATAATAATATAATTATATTATAATAATTATTATTATTATTATAATATAATTATAATTTTACGATATTAAGACCACTTTATAACCGTAAATAATTCCTATTCGCCTGGTATTTTTTAGGGTTATTAGTGGTAATAAATACTATTAATATTGATTAACCAAGGAAAAATAAGCTTAAAGTGAAAAATAAAACTTTAAGGGGAATTTTTTTTCAGGTCATTATGGAGTTTTTTAAGATGGCATCCATTACTTATCTAAACATTTATATAATATTTTTTCATAAATATTTTTCTAAAATATAATAAGGACAGTTTTAGTTATTAAAAAATGATTAAAACTAAATGATTTTTAAAAGATTTTATAAAATTTTGTAGGTTTTAAGTTTTGCTGAATTTTTACCCACGCAATAATTTTTCTTAAAACCGTAAAATGTTTAGAGGGCATATAATTTTTAAGATGTATCGTGCCTATTTTTATCAATAAAATAATGTGCCTTTGAGTTTTAATGCAAAATATTATTAGTTTTGACAATTTAAGTTATATTTTTTAATTTTACTCTAGGGTGGCCTTTATTACTTTGTAAGTACCATTTTGTAAAATATAAATTAAACGAATAAAGAAATTACAAATGTCAATGTTTTAGAAAGAGAGATCAAACAGTTAGACGTTAGTAATTCGTATAGCGTTATTTTTACGTAAATTTGTGGTATTTATATTGTTTTATTACGTTATTCTCTTAGTAGATCAAAAAGGTTATTATGTAGGTAAAATAAAGAAATAAACCATTCCCCAAATTTGGTAATTTTTCGTATCTATACCGTTATAAAACCGTTTTGGTTAGTAGTAAATTTGTAGTTATTTAAACTTAAAATGCTGCTTGGGTTGTCATAGTACTTTTGTGATTGTTGCTTAAAAGATGTTTTACAATTTAAAGCGGCCTTTATGTGTATTTCATTGATTTTAAAATCGAGGTAAAAGTACCTAACTTCACTTCAGCCAAGGTACAAATTTCCTTACAATTGGTCTAGTTTATTGAGGACACTGCTAAGAAAAGCAGGATTCTTTGAATTTATTTCGCAGAGAAACTATAAAACAACAAACAGTCGGTAACGAGTAACGAGTAACAACTGTTATTAGATGCAATAAATATTTGATGGTATGCAACCTTCGACAATTGCAGTAAATATAGTTATTTGCGGCTATATTCATATAATACCTCCGCTAATGTGTGTGTTTCGACATTCGAAGCGAGTAATTTGTTTGACAAACAAGATTTCATTCACGACTTTAATAACTTATTGTTGATAGGTGCTTCATTAAATTGGCGTTTGTTTATAAACCAAGGATTCATAATAGTAAAGAAAATAGATTTGTTTTACTTCACAATAGTGGACATTTAACTTTTTTTATCTATTTTGGTTTCATAATGACTTCATTATAACACCGCTTTTGGTTCTTTAATGAGGTACTTTATTCCACCCAAAATTTTGATTTTATAGGTTGGCTACTGATAAAATACAATTTTGAATACCTATTATAGAAAAAAGGATTTTCTTTGGTGTAAAACAAAATTTATTGCACGAAAAGTCTCGTAAGTACTAGAAAACAAATCATAAAAATATTATAACAGTTATAATATTTTTATGATTTGTTTTCTAGTACTTACGAGACTTTTCGTGCAATAAATTTTGTTTTACACCAAAGAAAATCCTTTTTTCTTCTTTAACAGCCGCTTATTGTAAATACTTATTGTAAATTAACGACGCCATAGCGAAAGAATGTGATAATGTTTGAAAGGTTAATGACCTTTCAAACTTCAAACTGAGATACCAACTATGTAAAGTAAAATTCCACCAAATTAAATATAAGGTATAAAATTAATTTGTTTTATGAAATGTTTGCAAAATAGATAAAATAGCATAAAGAACTCATGTCATAAGACCTTTTGTCGCACTTGTCCATTATAAAACTCGCTCCTTCGTCGCTCGTTTTATAAATTGTCCGCGTGCGACAAAATGACGTCTTATGACATTAGTTCTTTAATATACTATTATTTATTATTTTCGTTTAAAATTATTTTTATTCATTTTAACTTAACATAAAAAATTAAATGTAAACGAAATAAAATAATAAGATATTTATTGGCCAAAATTTCAATTATCCAAACAAAACTATTTGTTAACTTTTGTTTATTGTGTTTTGATCTTTCATAATTAAGTACATATTACAGCTCAGGTTCCAGATTTTTAACCGCAATTAATTATTTTGTACAATGTTTTAAAAGTCTAAAACCTATCCTCCGTGACTGTTACTCTTTCTAGGTTAACCTATACATATGTTTTCAAATATCTGAGGGAGTAAAAGCATACTAAAAATATCAGTTCTGTTAGTAAATTAAACACATTCAAAACAATCGAATCAAATATAAAATATTATTAAAATTAAAAGAAATAATTTTTATAACCATTTATGTAGGTGTTACAAAAATTGATTCTATCCTCCGTGAATTTGTTTTTGCTTTAAATTTTATGCAACGGATGGCGCTTTAATAATTTTAAATAAGCAAAAACCTCTGTTTACGACATTATAGATGCATGTGATTCCTGAAGGTCAGTTAGAATTTATATGCAGATGAGAGTGTTGCTGTTTTATAATTCAAAAGTTTAAGTTCATTAATTTGCTATTTAAAAACCTATCCACCGTGAAGTGTAATATCTCAGTAAGTAGATTTTTTTTATAAATAATTGATGTATGTACAATTGTATTTTTTTAAAATATTAAGGTGTCAAAAGATACAAAAACTTATTTCAAATATACAAAGGGGTGTTTAAAAAAACATAAGAAATCCTAACCTCCGTGAAGCCCTAATATTCAAAATGTATGATTTCTTAAAATTCTTGCATTAGTGCAGAGCCACTTATGTTATGTTATGGTGGCTTCCCAAAAAACCCATTCTAGACTAACAGTGAAACAACCAAAAACATCTCAAGATATTCACCCATTAAACAATAAGTTTTTGAAAAAATTTCTAACCACCATTTTTTAATTAAAATAATTTCTTAAGTATAATTTATTTGGGCAGAATTTGTAAATCTTAATTAAGTATTTAATAAAATTTGGATTAAATTGGTAAGTTAATTTTTTAGTATTTAATAATAGTGTAGACTCTACACTGTAGAGACATTGTAGAGACATTTAAAATAAAAACACATATAAAACATTTTCTACCAAAATTTAGTTCAAAAAGTTAAATTTTTTAAACTCAAAACAATTGATAATCAAAAAATATTTTAAATATAAAATGCAAACATAAAAGTTTTAGTTTAAAATATTGGTTTTTAAGAATTGTAGTTTTATTATTTTATTCCATTTGTAAATTCATTTAAATGATAGTCGATACATTTTTAATACAAAAATTCTCACAATACATTTAAATGTTAGTTTGTGAATTAAAAATTATCGACTTACATTTAAATGTATTGTAAATGTGTTAAAAATGTATCAATTTAAAATTGTTATAAATAAAAAGTTTTTGTTTAAATTTGTAAAGTCATTTAAATGACAGTCAATACATTTTTAATCCAAAAATTACCACTTTAAAAATTAAAACTAAAGTGCTAAACTTTAATCTTCAAACTATTATCTAATAAATGCCATAAGTTTCCCAAGCTATTTTAACTACATGTTTTTGAATGAAAATTAACGCAATTCTTGGGCAATTGATGGGTAGCCACTGGTCTCGTTTACGTCAGCAACAGCTGTCGACGATCGAAGTATATTCGGCCTGTTAAACAACTGGCCGACTCTACTTAGTCCGTGAACTCATTCCCCCTGTCTTCCATGATTTATCCTTATGGTTTTTTAAACTGTTTTATTATTATTCTCTTAACATATCTATCAATCTACAATGACTCATGCAAACTTTATCTTTCGAAGCATTGACGGCTCTTTCCATTTATATTTCCAAAGGAATCATTTCCAGGAAATGGCGATTCTAAGGACTCAAAGTTGCTACGTCATCTTATCTAGCCAGAAAGTCGATACATTGTTGACCTAGTAACAGCTGGTCAATGATGACATTTTGTTTTTCTTACTTTTATTCTTTTCCTGAAACAAAATTTATATTGAGAATATTTTTTATTTGTTTTTACTTTAACAACGTTTAAAAAATTATAGTTTTTTTGTTATATTTTGTTCAAACCCCGACATATTCAAAAAACCTTATACAATGGTTCTTTAATTTGATTTAATTTAATAACATAAAGGCAGGAAATGTTAGGTAATGTATTTCAATTTAGGTTAATTAATTAGGCTAAAATTGGATGAACGTCTTCAAGGATGTCTCAAGTTCTTATTGAGAAATTACTTGAATTAAATTTAACATTTTTTATTTTAAGATTCATCAGATTTGCTTCGTTATTTCATTACTTAATTTAAGTATTAACCAATATTTAATTTTTCATTAATATGTATATATTAGGAATATATAATTTTAAGCAGGTAATTTTCTTGAACAGCAGAGAATACAGAATTTAAAAAGTTATTTATCCGAACAAGTTGGTTAAGTAGTTCTTAATCCGTTCAATAAGCTTAAAACTTAGACCACACGTGAAGTAATTATTTATTGATTTTAGATACAGATAAGTAGGCACGTAGTTAATCTTAATCGCTGCAGGATTCATTAAAATATTTTAATTTAGGAGATTTTTAAAGCAACACGAACAATCCACACTTTATATGCTTTAAGGTTGTATCCGTGTAGTGTATGCTCTAAGATACGCTACCTTAATTAATTTTTTGCACAAGAAGAACCTAGTGGGTTCCAAATTTTTTCGGTTAAACCGGAAGTGATATCAACTTTGATTTTTAACAGTTTCTGAGATTTTTTTTTTCAAAAATTTTGACAGATGGATGGTCTTACTAATATATCTGTATTACCACTAACTGTAATGTTAAAAAGTTAATTTTTGGTGTACCTGAACTAAGGAGTACCTACTCTATCGAAAGCCATTAATAGTATTTAAAAATTTTATACAGGGTATCTGGTAACTTTCTTATTTCAAACCAAACTACCATACAATTTTCACATCATTAGAGATATTATAATTACAAAAATGTAAAAAAACACGTTTATTTTTTATTAGTGTGCATTGGATTGTTTTTTAATTAGTGACAATTGTGTTACAATGGGTGATAATAATTATCTACTATAAATTATATAGTCTATAATCAATATATTCTAAACATATTTTATACATATGACGAGTGCGGAAAAGTTTTAGAAAGAACAATTGGAACTTTTAATGTGTAATTATATTAGTATTGTGCGTTAGATTGTTTTTATTTCGTATTAAACAACGTTAAAATAATTATCAATTTAAAGTTTAAAAATTATATTGAAAAATAAACAAATGTAACAAAAAAACAAATGTTTACGACATATATTCTCAAAAACTGTTAAAAAAATAATCAAATTTTAATATTTCTAGAATTTTACGTATAATTTAAAAAAGCAATAATATTTATATTTTATTTGAAAAACCAAAGTTGATATCACTATATATAATTTCAAAAGTTTTCAACTTTCTGTAAAAAAACCGATATGTGTTTATTGGTGTGAATATTATTGTGATTTTCCTTTAAATGTTTTGAATGCCAAACAATGATTTATTTGTTTGTTTCTGATATTTATTTATTTGTTTTGGTTTCATTCATGTTGTTGAATTTTGTAGGACAATGTTTAAAATACAGTCTCCCAAAAATGTACCTATGTAAAATTGAAAAATTAAAAAGTTTGTAAATGTGCAAACTTTTAATAATTCTGTTTTTATTTTCCATTTAATGTCAGTTGTATTACCACAGTCTATGTGTATTACTCATTTTGTTTATTCCATTTTGATAACATAAAAATCCGGTCTCTGCTAATCGTACACATACATTTGTGGTGCGAAAATAATGTAGAACACTACTTAACTTTTTAACAAGCAACATTTGTTACTTGCGTTTGTGGGCTGTTGCCTGAAATGGGCCTTTTTTAAAACCGATTCAAGGAAGTGGCAAGTGCATAACGGTAGGCCCTCCATATGTCGTTTGTTTACAAAACAAAACAAATTTTGACAAATAAATGATACTCTTGCAATTTTTTTAGAATTAGGTAAGTATAACGTTAAAACTGGAGCAGATTTCAAAACTAAATATACACAGTGAATAACGCAGATTAATTTTTAGCGATTTATAATACAACAAATGCAAACCTAAAAATACTTCAGACTGTCCAATAACCCAAAAACGATTTTTTTCCGTAAATTCGCCATTGATTTTTTTTTATCCAAATGCAGTTGACTTTTCTTTATTAAATCGAACGAAATGGCGTGGGTACCTGCAAGAAAATCAATCAATCTGATCAAATTGAATTAGATGTTCAGATAATCTATTTTCTATTAAAAGCTTACTACCTTAAAGTACAATAATTGGTTTTAGTTTTAAACAAATCGATGTAATAATTTATATGAATAAGTAATACGAGTATACTGTTTTATTTATCTGAATACAAAAAGAGATAAACGAAATTCAATATACACCCATAAATATTATATATTATCTAATATATACCTAATAAATTAACAGATTTAGAAGGAAGTTTCAAGTTTCAGAGACCAAAGATAAGTTTAAAATTTACTAAAAATTGATATATTTATGGCACGCCGTTTTAGCATTTATTAAATAATAGTTTGAAGATTAAAATTTACTTTAATGATGTTTTAACAGAAATTTATAAAGTTAATTTTTTTTAAACTAAAAACAATTGATAGTCAATTGATTATGAATTGTTTTGAGATTAAAACAAATTTTGAATTATTCTGGTAGAAAATGTTTTATGTGTTTTTATTTTAAATGTCTCGAAACTATTTTTAAAGACTAAAAAATTTAAATTTGCCAATTTAATATAAATAATTTTATAAAAAATATTTTTGGGATTTACAAAATTCTTAAGAAATTATTTTTATTAAAAAATGATGTTTGTTTTAAATTTAAATAACTACAAATTTACTACTAAGTATTTTTTACGGTTAACCAAAACGGTTTTATAACGGTATAGATACGAAAAATTACCAAATTTGGGGAATGGTTTATTTCGTTATTTTATAGGTAGGTAATACCTACTAGGTATACCTACAAAATAACCTTTTTGATCTACTAAGAGAATAAAATAATAAAAACAATATAAATACCACAAATGTACGTAAAAATAACGCTATAATTTCTAACTGTTTGCTCTCTCTTTCTAAAACTTGACATTCGTAATTTATTTTAATTTATAAAATATATATATTTTACAAAATGGTACTTACAAAGTAATAAAGGCCACCCTAGAGTTAAATTAAAAAATATAACTTAAATTGTCAAAACTAATAATATTTTGCGTTAAAACTCAAACACATTATTTTATTAATAAAAATAGGCACGATACATCTTAAAAATTATATGCCCTCTTAATATTTTACGGTTTTAAGAAAAATTATTGCTTGCGTAAAAATTCAACAAAACTTAGAACCAAAAATTTTTTTTAAAATCTTTTAAAAATCATTTAGTTTTAATAACTAAAATTTTCCTAATTATATTTTAGAAAAATATTTATGAAAAAATATAAATGTTTAGATATCTAAACATTTATACGTCTAAGTAATGGATGCGATCTTCAAAAAATCATTATGGCGACCTGAAAAAATTTATTTTTCACTTTAAGTTTATTTTTCCTTGTTTATTCAAAATTAATAGTACTTATTACCACTAATAATCCTAAAAAATACCAGGCGAATATATTCCTATAGGAATTATTTACGGTTTTAAAATGGTCTTAATATCGTAAAATTATGACTTATGAGTAACACTTACCATTACGTAAAAATTCTGACGTTAAAATTACCGTTAAATTTTTCTTTAGGTGAAATACACTTATAATTAATTTTCTTTCGTAAAAATTACGTCCCTCATAATACTTTAAAGTGTGAAACTTAAGGGTTATTAAAATTGGTAAAAATAACATAAATAAAACTTATTAAATAACTTTAAAAAAGTTTTACTTCAAAGTAAATTTTTTAGGTTAATTTAAAAAAATATTTACTTAAATTAAGTAATATTGCCTCAAACCAATAAAATTTTAAATTGAAAAATTATTTAAAAAATGTTAAAACGGCGTGCCATATATATTGTTAAAAATGCTACAATAAAAAAGAAGCATTTATAATGAAGGTTTTTATTTAAAATTAAATTATTATTAACATAAAAAAATATTCGTTACAGTTAAAGGGCACCCAATTAGCCCTTAATATAGCCATTTCATTTTTTCCTGCCTATTACAAGGTAATTTAGAATAGGTTTCCGGTTGTAATATATTTTTTTGGTTTTAAATTTCGTTCAATGAATAATTTCAATTTTTTTAACGTAGGGGTCTTATCTTCAAAATTAATGTTTATTGGTTTTATGCTAATTTATTTTGTGGGTATCTATTGTTTCTAAGATTAATTACTAATACTATTATTTTAAGTACTTTTACTGAATTTTCAAATGTTTCGGAAATGATCATGAATTTCTATTAAAACGGTGTATTATTTGCATTAAAAAATAGGGTACCTAGTGGACACCCTTAAGGGGTGATAAAAAAAAGTATCATTATAATTTAGCCATTAAAAGTTGACGTGTTGACCAATATTTTTCAGAAAACAACTTTGTACGAAAACTGTGTTGACCTACTTGTGAAAAATAACGCCAAGCTCTTCTTCTTTGTCGTGCTTGAAAATGAAGGAAAAAAAAACAAGTAAAAAGAAAAACAAAGACACACAATTCGATCAGAACCCTCTTCGGTTGTGGTCGTCCAAAAACACATGAGGTGTGCGAGACAGGTGGTTGCGACCTACAAAAAATTACCATTTACCATTGACCTTACACTTCGGTACTTACATGTATACGAAACTCGACCAAGTGTTATTGAATTACAAAACCAACAAGCAAATACGAGAAGATCTTTATTAACAGAATGATTGGTGTTGTATGTACACAATAAAAAATTATGCAAATCAGCAGATTTGATATTGATATAGAGGATTTAGAGAATAAATCTTGTACAATCGTTAAATCTTCTCGAAACTAAAAAAATGTATTTGAAATTTACCGAAATTATTTATTTGACCAATAGTTTGTGAGGTACCTACATTTTAAATTCTACATTTTAAAAATGGTTAAATTAACCAATAAATGGTTAAATCACATTCAATACAATGTTTACTTGGTGTTAAAAGAACCATTCATGAATGTTAAAATATAAATGTTGTTTTTACAAATTAAGATTATTAAATTAAAATTTCAGAAATTTATTTAAACCTTGAAACCTTTTTTTGGTCCAACCACTAAAAATATTAAAATAAAATACACAGATTATTAAAATAATATTATCGCAATATTTAATCAAATTATTAAAAATATTAATTAAATGCACAATTAGTAGTAAAATAATAAACAACCTTGGGAGCAGTTTTAATCTTTAAAATAAGGTACTTGAATTATTAAACTTAAAGGTTAAAAAATTGAATTGTTACTTAAATCTAATAATTAAAATATTAATTCAAAAAAAATTACTTAAAATTAATGTTTTATTTAAAATATTGGATAATTAAACCAAATATAAAAGTATGTAAATGTAACTAACTGGAAAGGTTGAATAAAATATCAAATTTATTAAAAAAAACTTTATTAGAAAAATACAAATTTATTTGAACACAAAATAAAACATAATGGATTTAAATCATTTTTTTATACTTTTTTTTTAATTAAATTAAAATCAAAAAAATCTGAATTTAATAAAAAAAATCCGATTTTTTAAATTTTTTAAAGAAAATCATGATTTTTTTAAACCACCTACTTAACCGTAATAGTTTTTTTGTATTCCTCTTATTTCTTTAAAAACCTTATTCGACGAACTGCTTTTGAAATTAGGTCTTTTAAAATTTCGGCGTTTATATTTAAAAGCTTTACCTCATCGATATCTTGTCCTACAATAAAGTTTATTTTATGGTAAAATAATACAATATTACAATGAAATAAACCTACCTTTAAAAAAATCAATTAGGTTAGCATATCCTCATTTGTCTAATAGCGATTCCATTGCTATAAAAGTTCATTATAAAACACTTCCCAATAAACACAAAATAGTTGATTAAACGTTTAATTTTGGTTTATACCAACAGTGTAATTCTAGTGGACTGTCCACCTTTAATAAAAGATAAAATGTCCTCCTGATAAACGTTTATATATAAAATATGATTTACCAGTATTAAAGGTTTATGATAAAACTATATTTAATGTGTTTGATAGTAGAGTTTTAAACGTGTATTGTGCACCAATTAATATCATGTATGATCCACTAATATTAAATGTGCATGGAATACCATGATATCCCAAAACTTAACTGCCAGTTTTTATGTAAAATTGTCCCCTGAATCCGAAAATACCGTCAAAAATTATGAAAGTGAAGCAGTTTATGAGATATAGTCAATTCCATTAAATAGAAAATTGACTATATCTCAAAATCTGTTCTACTTTTTTAACTTTTGACGGTATTTTCGGATTCAGGGGACAATTTTACATAACACATGATATTCCATGGTTAACCATGGTACAAGTGAAAAAGCAGCCACTATTAACTTTAAATTAGTAATTTTTGACTAATTCATTTTTAGAGAGTATATTAAACAAACTTAATGTTGCTTAAATGCTGTACAGCATATGGTGGTTAAAGAAATTAAACAAAAGATAAGTAAAAATCATGTATATTTTTTAAAATGTTAATTATTAATTTTTAATGAATTGTTAAATCGATTTTTTGATTGCTTTAACCAATCCTGGCAAGCCTGGGAAATAACTTTATCTGTCGCCTCTAAATTGCCCCCCCTTGATTGATAGGAAATTTTTACAGCCTCTGTAAAAAAACATTTTTACTAAAACGTTAAAAAAATATTTTTCAGCAAAAAAAATAAACTTTTGAATAAAATTAAGATATTTGTATTTACAGCCTTAAATACAAATATATAATATATTATATATTTTTATTTAAGGCTGTAAATACAAATATCTTTATTTTATTCAAAGGTCTTAAAGTTTATTTTATCTTAATTTTATGCCAATTAAGACTAAGATTACTAACTAAGTGTTAAAATCTTAAAGTGTATTTTTTACCAGTAATTAAAGCAATATTAAATTAATATTATTAATTCTAGCTAGATCTATATCAGCTATGCCCTTATTTCATCGGGTTTAATTAATAGGTATATTAATAATGAAACCTGTTAAATAAACCAAGCACGTGATTTCTGTAAATTTGCAGGTTAACCTACCTGTTTTGGACAGTCCGTCTGCATGTACAATAAAACAGGCTTAACTAGTCATAGAATATAACCCAGCTATAGCTAGGTATAACCACATTAAAACCAAAAATACCTTACCTTACTGCAGAGAAAGGGCACACCACCAATATTTTAACCACTGATTTTAACAAAACCCTAAAGCACAACAAAACTCGGTTGCAGGCGATCTGTTATGGACGCTAACTATGATGGTAAAGTAGAAACAATGTTATCTATTAAGCCGAGCCAATAAGAACCCTTAGAGTGTATGGTTTGCGAGCGGGGCGCAGATATTTTTTCCTTAACCAACGTCCCGAGTCCGCCCGCTTGCCGAGTCCCGCTGCTTTACCGAGTCATCTCGCGCTTGCGAACTCAGTGACTAACGTCCAGGTACAGAACAATTGCGAAGCTTCGAAACCAACCCAAACCTAACCCAACCGACCCCGCCCCATTGAGTACACATTTTTCAACGAAGGAATATTCATTTAATTACATTTTATATTATATAACTGTTGCAAAATTATTATGAGGAAAGGTAAATAAATTAAAATATGTAATGTAAAATTAAATATAAATGCTTTTAAGGCCACATTGTATTATTTCGGTATATAATTTCTTTAAAAAAAAATTAAAAAAAGTTGTAGAGGCACCAAGAATCGAACCCCGTATCTCTCGCATGCAAAGCAGGCGCCCTTCCATCGAGCTACCGAGCTTATTGTAAAAGTCCTATCGCTCGAAAAAATAATACCGATTTACAGTGTGAGTCACACTGTGTGACAGCGCGCTGCAGCGGGACTCGGCAAGCGGGCGGACTCGGGACGTTGGTTAAGGAAAAAATATCTGCGAGCGGGGCGTTTTGGAGCCGGGCGCGCTAAATTTAAAATAATAATAATAAAGGGATAAAATTAAAAAGCGTAATAGATTTTATTAGGATTAGGCCGATAATTTTAAAATAAAACCGATTAAAATGTAACGAATGTTTTTAAAATAAATCTTAAAGCTGCAAAAATGAATTCCTCAAACCTATATATACCTATTTGAAATATTTTTTTACTTGTTATTTTTTGATACTTTTTTAATTTTCATGTTCTATATATTGGGTTTATTAAAATAATATTGTTACACACATATACTCGTATATATGAAGCAAACAAATATTTTGCGTGTATACAGAAAAATAAATTAATTTGTAGGTATATTATGTACGGATATTGCCTATCTATCATAAGCGTTGGTTTTATCTATATTATATTAGAAAAAAAGACGTATATAATATACCTCTTTTAAACAATCCTATTTATTTTTTTGGATATATGGAAGTTTCAGTTGACCAATATTTATTAAAATGCAATGGGAACTTAAATTAAAAGTGGCTACAAATTTCTTTTATAAATTAAATATTTATTAAAAAAAAATGGTATTCAATGTACGTTTAATAAACACATATTATATGAACGTTTATAATATATGTCTATTAAATACACCAAATCCAAAAAATTACCAAATTATCGTTGAATTTACGTTTATTAAACCGATACAATTTTATATGTGTTTATTGGGTTGGTTTATTATTATGAATGCTATATTTAAACATGTACCTAATGTAGATGTAATAATCATGTCACAAGCATGGTAACGCGAGAAAATATTACTATAAACTTAGCTTCGTCTTCAATTATTACAAAACAATTATTGTCGTTTGGGTGCAATTTTACAGTGAAAAAACTTTTTTTAATATATCTTTTCTTTTACCATACATACACAGAAAAAAATATCGTACCTGATATTAATGTCCTACGATCATTAAGTGCAAAATCATTACGATAATGTCCTTTTCATAGTATTAATGCAATCAAGTAATTATGATAATGCTTAAAAAATATGAGTTAATGTATTATTGGATTGTCACAATGCCTGCCTGGTCATTATCTTAGTGCAAGAATTTTATTACTTTTTAGCCAAAATACATTAAGACAATGATATTTTACATTAATACGATGATTATTTACATTAAATCAATAACCTAGAGTACATTAGTTAATCATTGCTCAGTGATAAAATTAATGTCAAGGCTTAATAGATTAATACTCTAAATGGTTTAATTTAATAATCTAAAATTATTACATTAATGCCTATATAGACATCAACTTATGTACCCTAGCATGAATATAATGCCCTAACATATTAAATAATACAACAAATCATAACTTTATCGCCAAATACGTTGAGCCAATGTCTAAATACATTAATATTAGGCCCTGTTGTTTCCCACCACCTAAAAATGCAAGTAAGAAAACAATTTAACAACAGTTTAGTATTCCTGTTAATCCTGTTGCGACGTGCTTGCCCGCCCATCCCGATTGTTGTGCGTTTAGGTTTATTATTATATGAAATATAAAAAAGTGCAAGTATTTTTAACCTTTATTTCCCAGAAGAATGTGTCATGGTCTGGTCATTTATTGAAACTTACTTTTTTAAAATGAAGCATTCTAATATATTAGATACAGTTTCCAAAATCTATGTGACTTTTAGAATGTAAGTAAGACAATGTTAAAAAGTTAAGGTTTATTTATGTTTCATAAATTTTTTGTAATAAATATAAGGATTTTAAATTACCAAGGGTTTTTATTATTTTTTATATTAATCTTTAGTTTCATAATATTTACAAAAAGGACTAGAAATATGTAAAGTTCCAGTTCCAGTTTTGCGGTGACCCGGACATAAACCCTGTAGAAAATGTTTGGGAACTTCTGTAAAGGGAACTGGCTAAAGAGAACATCACCACATAAGTAATATTAATAATAATAATTATTAATATATTTTTTTACATATTTCTAGCTCTTTTTGTTAACTGATCAACAAAAAAATTGATTTAATGTTAAAACTTTAGATAAGTGTAATAATTTATATATATATATATATATATATATATATATATATATACATATATACAGGGTATCTCAAAAGTCAAGGACAGCAGAAAAGGGGTGGATAGAGGATGGGATTCAAAGTCGAATGGTCTTTGCCGTTTTTCAATCGACTTAAAATTCCATCCTCTATCCACCCCTTTTCTGCTGTCCTTGACTTTTGAGATACCCTGTATATATATATATCGATCCATTCCGGTATACCAATATCGATATATCAATTAATCGATATTTTTCCATCCCTTAATTCAGTCCTACTATTAATGCTTCTTTGCATTATGATAATGCTAACAGATCATTAATTAATGTATATTAGGTGATTGGGATAATGTTCTTTAATTGTGAATTGATTAAAAATTTATTAATTGGTTGATGTTTACTGGGCATAGAATTAATGTACTAGGACATTAATCCATGTTAATGGTCATTAATATCAGTACTTTTATTTGAGATCTTCCTGATTAAAATCAATGTCCGCCAAGCATTAATATTACGTCCTTGTACATTGAGTAATACTTTAAAAGCATTGTGGTAATGATTTTGAGCATCGGAGCAAAATTAATGTAAAAAATCATTGCGTTAATGTTTTTTTTATTAATATTACGTACGTTTTTCGTTGTGTGTAATGCATCTAATATGTTTAATATTATTATAATATTAAACATATTAGAGGCATTATGTATGGTAAAAGAAAAGATATATTAAAAAAAGTTTTTCACTGTAAAATTGCACCCAAAGGACACCACAACGAAGAATGGCAATTAACAGTCTTACTCTTGGTTAAATTATCTTTACATTGAAGTTATAAGATAAAAATGTTAACAAAATATCTTGCAATTTTAGAATAATTACCAAGATATGTTGACTCAATATTCTAAGTTTGTAAAGGCAAAATACAAAAGAACATTGCTTCAATAATTTTACATATTCATTTAATTTTTGTGTGTGCATCCATTTACTTAACTAATAGAAACATGATTTAATTAAATTTCTTAACAATATTTATTCAATATACGATTAGTGTTGATATATTGATTTAAATAAAATGGACTATTAAAATATCATCTTTAATTTGACATTCTCAAAATATTAATTAAAAGTAAAATTAAAGTATAGTAAATTTATTACATTTTCAACAAGATGGCGCACCACCTCATTGGCTGGATCAGAATTAACCATAACAGTGGATTGGTAGAAAAGGACCAATAGAATGACCCCCCATATCTCCTGTTCTGACACCATTAGACTTAAAATCTGTGGTCTACAGAACTCAGCCTCATTCTACTGAAGACCTGAGACAACGAGTTATTCCACGACAAACATTTCAAAATGTTCGAAGGGCATTTGAGAATAGACTGTACAAACAAAATAAAGTCATTTTGAGCAAAAATTAAAGTGTTTTACTTATAGAGCCTTGCTCGTTTTTAAATAGTATATGCTGATACCAAGTAAGTAAGTGCATATAAAAACGCATTGCCCTTGTTGAAGTCGTTTACAATTCTTGACAAGTCTCGACTAGTTTGTAGTGCGTTCACTCGTAAGCTTTTCTCGCCATGGGAGACCCCATCGATGTCTTCTGCATGTTTCGTTTTACTGCCTTGACAAATACCCACCTGATAAGTAAGTGATAATTGGATGTTTTTAAAATAATAGCTTTATTTGAGACGTACATATATGGTAAATATTTTTTAAAAACTTATTATTATATTATTTATTTAACATAATAATAATTAATAATAAAACTAATAATAACAGGTTTTTAGTCACAGGCTGAAGTTAGTTGACAGTTGTCAAATGTCATACAATCGTTAAAATAAAGTGCCTTTCTTGTAAAATAATACAACATGCAAAAATTATTTTATTATTATAATACAAAAATACAAAAGTATTAAAAAATTTCTTGCGTACTGTGCACATAAAACATTCTCTTCTCTTTTACTGTGAAAAACTGCTTCTATATCGATTGTTAGTCTATTTTCAAGGGATATGTTTTGATTTACCCAGAAAAATTTGAGATTTTAACGCCGGTAGATCCCAAGTTAAAAATTCTACGGGAATTCCAATAAATATACACAGTAAAAAATATGCATCGAGTAAAGTAGCTAGTGTAGTTAGTAAATATTTTAGAGTTGATATTCAGTGTAAAATGCACCAATTATTTAACTCTATAGCTTAATATTACTCTACATAACTCTATATTACATTATTTTACAGTGTAATAATAACGTAACTCTAAAAATATTATATTTTTTACTCGAATGTCTAATACAATCGCATTAGTGTAAATTTAGACTTTGTAAAAGGTAAAACATTTACACTTTAAATTAGTATTTTACAACCGCTATTTGCGTTAAAATTTCCCTAGTTTTCCTCTTGCTAGTGAATTATTGTTTTGGATTAGAGTAAACCCTAGTAGAAATTTGTCCAGTTTTCCTCACTACTGCTAGGGCGCTGGTTGGATTTAGATAGGGAAAAACTAGAAAGGGAAATCCTAGATCGGCCCCGACTAGGAACTAACCAGTAAAACTTGCCTAGTTGTGGCTCGGCTCCGACTGACTAGTTCACATCTAGTTTCCCTTATTAAATCCCAGTCTAGGCTGAGTCAAGTTTTCCTCGCCATAAACTTGTAAGTAAATGTATGGAAAATCTTTAAGATCAATCTTAACATTCCATTCGTATCGATCGATATAATTAAAACATAATGACAATAATTGTTATAACAATTATTGTCATTCTTACTCTTAAAATGGATTGTATTAAACGTTTTACAATTTAAATATATTTGATTTACAAGGCTTCTCTCGGACAAAAATTTAAGGAATTATGTTTTTGAGACGCTTCTTTGTTTCAAAGATAAAAGTTGTTTAATTAAACACCTTTAACTTAAGTTAAACTGGGAAAAAATTTAAGATTAAGATTTTTTGGGTGAGATTTAAGATGAGGGTGTATATTTAACATGCCTGTAGAAATCAAATGGACAAACACAATTTGTTAATATTTCAAATAACTTTTATTATATTTGCGTCCCGTCTCACTAGATGGCACCACGATTTTACAAATAATAAATAAATTTTTAATACCTACCTATCGAAGTTGGTAGACCTGCTTGTGACGATGTTGGTAGACCTGCTTAAGTGACATAAGTTATGTCATTCTTTTTTGTGCTTTATGGTAACCACGTTTGTTGAATCAATACTTAAGTTTTTAGAAAAATTGTGCTAGATTTATCAAGAAAATGGGCAAAAGGCTTGGACACTCGCCCGTTACTACTTCCTCAAGCAGCTCTGAAGAGGAAAAGGAAAATTTACGACGTAAATTAAGGGAGACGAGACGCAAATTTAAAGCCGCTAAAATGGCGGCAGATCAAGAACGGTATTGTTCACCTATTATTTCGTACGGAGGTACCTTCAAATCCTTCCGTATTAAAGGTTAGTTATTTTAGACGTCGTATGCCTGTCCTTTCTAGACTAGCATTAGTCTCATTTAATTACAGTATTGTGCTTAAATTTATCTCAACCAAAAGTTCTAAAGTTTTATGGGATATTTCAGGTGAGTCACCAAATTTTAATAATATTATCCCTTCAAACACCCCCCCAGGATCCACTGGCATTAGATACAATTCCACCCTTAAGTGACGACATGTGTAAAGTAATTGATCTGAAACAGGAAATACAGACACTATTCACATTTCGCAAATAGTATAAAAAGTACGATACATTTATCACTTAACACTAGTCCAGTTTAATAGTCGAAAATAATGCGTTTAGATACAGTCCAATAAAAATGCATTGCCTTTAAATATCATTAAATTTAAGGCAAATATTCAGGTAACTTCCCTTAAAATTTTATTTGATTTCGATTGAATGCAAAATGAAATGTGAATAATTATTAATTATTGCCTTAACATTTTAGATTTCATTGATGGACAAAAACTACCGGATAAACAAAGGCTTACGGCAAAAGAGTTAAAAAGCTTTAAGCTTCCAAAGACTAGAGTGGACGCAGAACCGAAAAAAAAAGAAAAAAAGTGAAAATGTAAATATATTTAAATCTAATAAAAAAAAATTTGCTACTGGCATTTATTATTGGTTAAAAAATTCACAAATATTCCCAACTAGTTTTAAGCTAGTTTTCCCTACCAGCTTTTCCCCAGTAGTTCCCCACCAGGAAAAGCATTACATGACTAGTCAGAAACTAGTAGGGATTCCTAGCGAGGCCCTCGTTTCATTTGGGGAAAACTAGCTAGAGCCCTACTAGTTCCACATTTAAATTTCTACTAGGGGTAAACAGTAAGCGAGTATATTTTTACATTAAAAAGAGTTAAATCTACACTTTTAGGGTTATTATTTGTGGTGGGGATTGCAAAGCGTCTATAAATTTGTAAACTAGTTTAGTGCTGTTTCCAAGGGCTGTTAAATGGTTCGCTTGTGCGTGGGTTCCGCTGCATAATGTATAAAATAGGTACATTATTTCTCTTTATTTATATTAAAGATATTTTATTGTAAAAACTTGAAATGTGATTAGGCATTTTGTCCCAAAACCGATAATAACAGAAACGAGGCAATTATATACAAATCCCATTCAAAATGGATGCATTGATTTAAAGAAACATTTGTTCGAGTTAATTTAAATATTTTAATCATACATTGTTTTTATTTTTATGTTAACATTAGTAATTTGATTTTTTATTTTTGTTATTTTTCACAAAATATACTTTTGAATTTAAATATGTTTTTAATTTTCCTCTCTTTATAGCAACAAAGGATAGAGTAATTTTTACTCGATTTGAATGTAAAGTTTACTAATCAGAGTAAAAAAGGTATGCATATTAACTAAAAATATAGTAATTTGTTTACTCTAAAAGATTAAATAACTCATTAATAAGAGTCTAAATGTTATAAAAATAGTGTAAAATAATACTCTAATTAACAAAACTATTTTTCCCGGGTCACTACCCAGAGTACCCTTAACACACAGTAGTGTTAAATTTATGCACTAGTAAATTAAATGTAACACTAAACTCTAAAAAAAGTCGTCGCATATAGAATGTTTTTAGAGTTTACTAGAGTTAAATATTTTCACTACTTTTTTTACTGTGTAACTGTCACTTTTGGTACGTTTAATATTGCCCGTGTAAGAATTTTTAATTCTTTGTGATAATATTTTGCTATTATAATAATAAAAAAATCAAAGGATAACATATTTTCTTAGCATATTTTGAAGTTATTTTAATATTTTAAAGTATCAATAGTTATTAAGTTTAATTAAAATTATATCGGGCAATGTTAATGGTACAAATTACGTCAAAAATGTTTATGGGGTGGTTACTTTATTTTCGAATAGATGTCGCTTCAAACAAATATTTAATTTAAACTATTTATTACTTTTCTAGGCACTCATTTAATTAAGCATTCGCTCGCAAGCTCAAACTTGATACATAATATACTATTATAAGTTACAACAATGTATGTATATATACAATTATAATGTAACAAAGTAATCTCTTCTGACAAATGTTGCAAAATTAAATTTTCTTGAGAGCTCATTATTTTAACCTGGCTACTCATAAACTTCTTATCTGGCATAATCCAATTTTACGACCACATTTTAGCCGTCTGACGGGCAATTTTGCGTCCATAAAGTCCATAAAAGTTTTTAACTCGATGCGTTTAACATACAAATTTCCAACAGTGCATCAAATTCTAATTGGTGGAGACGAAATTAGCAAATCCATCTTAAGTATTCGGATTTTTTACGAGGTTTTAAGTATTTAAGAAAATTTTACTTTGATTAAAAATGGTTTAATTTGTGGTTTTATGATGTGATTCAAATCACAAAATGTTGATCAACAAAAAAAAATCATTTTACATAAAACTTATAACTCAATAGGTACTGTTGTATTGTATTAGAATACCTATGGGTATACCCATAGGTATTCCAAGAAAAACGAAAGTTACTGTTGTTTTAAGAACAGTGTTCTCAAATAAGGTTTTATTTATTGGCAGATGATTGCATTGAAAACCAATTAGAAAGCTTAATTAAATCTCCATTACACCTATATATGGTTAATTAATATGCATACAGGGTGTTTCATAGGTCGCAAAACTAACAAAGAAAGTAATAAAAAATAATTTTCATTAACTTTAAACGTAGGTACCTATCCTTTTAAATGTTGACAACCCCATTTAAAATCTTAAGTAGTTCCTGAATGGAAAAAGGGTTGAAAACCACTTGATTGTTTTTAACACCCTAATCCAGTTGACAGATTTTTCCACTTGATTCGGTGTGCTTGAAAACAAACAAAAACGTGTGTATCAAATTATTTCTTGCCCATCCCAAGCAACACGGCTCTGTGGTATATACGTTTATTAAACGTATTGTTCGTATAAAAACCGTATAACATTTCAAAGGTATAAATAATATACGTTTTTCATATTACTTTTTTATATGAAACGTATAATATACGGATATTATAGGACTTTAACTTCAGTTAAATGATGAATTTATCGTAACATATACGTATATTATAGCAAAAAATATATTACTTTTTTTAACGTATATAAGAAACATATATTATATGTATATAATATTCCATTTTTGACACGAAGTCAAATAAAAGCCTAATTTTTTAGTGGTTCTGACTCGAAAAGTATGATAGGCCCTTACAAAACTTGTTTTGTGAATATCGGATAAATTTGAGCTGTAATTAAGAAATTATTTAAAAAAACTAAATTTTAAAAACGTATATAACACGTGTTTAAATTTTGTACTTAAATGGTATAAAGTATACCTATTTTCCACACTACACAATCTGGTATATAAACGGTATACTGTATACCGTATACAGTATACGTGTACAAAACCTATATTGAACACTGTAAAATTTAGTCACATGATTAAATTTACCCAATGATGTCGCGTCTTAACCCAAACAGCTACAGGTTCCGCCCGTGGCGTCATTTTGTAAGAAAAGCCTGTTGTGAAGTGAAAACGCCGGGCTCCAGGCATTGCAAAGTAATTATAATTACCTAGGTAAGTGTGCCTAAATACTTTAAAAAAGATTTGCTGTATTCAATTGTTGTTTTTATACATGGTTTTATTCGATTACAGAAGAAAAAAGAAGGCAAGTATCTTACTACACGTGGATAACAAATTTAAGGGTTAGTTCTTTTTATCTTTTGGAAAAGGAGTTGAGGGTAAGTTTTTAATTTATCTTTTAGAAGCTTTTGTTTAACTTTACATGAATGCATTCATGTAGGTACTTTTATCTTTATATGTTAAAATTTGGCAAGTCAAATAAATTAAACGATTTTTTAGTGTCAAGTAAAGGTTTCGTATACGTATATATACTGTATACTGTATACCGTTTACATACTGCCTGTTAAAAAGGGTGACCGTATGCAGGAAATTTTAGTTTTCTATACTAGAGATTCAAAATTTCCGAAAAATTTGGGTGCCGGAAAATATAAAAACTTTTTTTCTTTTTTTTTTAAATTAATTATGTTTTTAAAGTGCCAGACCATTAAACTTTTATCTTTTTTATTTATATATTTTTAAAATAAAAAAATATTAAGTTTTAGAATATTAAAAATAATTATAATATTTAAATTTTAAAACAATAAAAATATGATATAAGTAGTAAATAAATAATGATAATTATAATTATAATTATTATTTTTTTACCATATAATTTTTATTGTTCTAAAATTTAGAATCTTTTTATGTTTTAAATATTTACCCCATTTCAAAATTAAATTAAAACCAATATTAGTTTACAATGTAAACTAATATTTGTTCGTAAGGTAAATTTAGAAAAATATTTTTTTAAACGTCTTTGTAATAAACTTTTAAATAATTAATTGTCTTATTAATTTTAAATTTTTAACAAAAAAAAGTATATATACTATGTAATATGTATAAAGTATACTTTCTTTTGTATACAAAAGAAAGTATTCTTTATACATATTAAAATATGTAATTAAAAAAATTGTCGCAATAAAAATATTTTTATATTTTTTAATTTTTTCCTTTTTCAATTTTTTATTTTTAATATTCTGGAGTTATTTCTAAAATTTTCTTCTGTTTTTTTGTTAATTCATATAGGTACCTATCTTTCTAGGTGGTAGGTATGTCTTAATTTATTTATCATAATTAACATTAATTATTCATAATTATGTCCATTTAGTATAACAACAATAGCTGGAGTTATTAATGGCAAGTACTACCTACTAATTATTTATATTCTTTTTCCATTTTTTAGAAGCTGTAAAATTTTCATATTCAGGAAGAGAACCTCTTGATTTGAACGATTCTGTAATATCCCAAGCGATAAAAGACTGGCTGAAATTAAGCAAACACCGGCATCCGCATAACAGAGAAAAAATGTAAAACCCGTAGATACGTTATTTTTATTATAAGTTATAACTTTGTTTCCTTGTCACATTTGTGCAACAAATTTGTTTATTTAAAGAATATATGTTTTGTTTTTTGTATACGAGTTATTATTTCAGTACCGGTTCTTACTGCACGGCCGTGCAGTAAGAACAAACTTTTTAATTATTTTAGGTCACTTAAGGACTAATACATTTTATAGTTTATACAGGGTGTTTCCTAACCTCTCTGACAAAAAGAAGAAGGTGAATTCTCACTTAATTTTAAGACGAAAATGTATTTTTCGAATAAAATTAAGTGAGAATTTACCTTCTTTTTTTTTGTCTAAAAGGTTACGAAAAAGAAAAATAACCCTTTCATTATACGTATAAATGAATAAGGAAAAATAACATTTAATACACGTATTTGGTATACATATAAATTTATATAATACATAACATTTAATAAACGTATTTGGAATACGTGTAAAACCTGTAAATGTAAACTGCTAATATACGTTTACCATTTCATAAAAAAAATCATATATGTAAATACGTTAATGAAATGAATATAGAAATCTGTATATATACGTTGAAGTCGCGGACATTCTGCAGTTTATAATACGTTTCACATATACGACGAAGTGACGGATGGTAGTAGATCGTTTTAAACGTTTAATATACCATTCTGTGTTGCTTGGGATGTTAACATATTTATTCTATTTAAGTTTCTGTTAGGGAGTTAGTCTATTTTTAGACACACTTTTTCTTATCGCTACAAGTTTTAGAACGGTTTGAATGGGGTGAAGATTATTTTAACTGAATTTAAGTGGTCAAAGATTAAAAGTAATAAAATTCGGTTTGACAGTTTCGGCGTAAAAGAGGACGCATTTATAATATATATGTATAGACATAGCTGGGAGTATCTTCAAAAAAAGATACTTGAAAGTAACTTAGATACTTAAACTAATTTTCATAATTTTCTAGTTTTTATTCATACTTAAAAGCAACTTAGTTACTCAAAAGTATCTTAGTTACTTAAAAGTATCTTATAGTAACTATAGTTACTCAAAAGTATCTTAGATACTTTCTAAAGTATCTTGTAACTAAAGATACTTTTTACTTAAAGTATCTAATTACCAGAGGTAACTAAGTTATTTTGTTTAAAGTATCTTAGAAAAGTAACTAGATACTTTTCAGAAATAACTTTCCCAGCTCTGTGTATAGATTTTTCCTTTCAAACCTTAAGAAAAAGTGATGTTATCATAATTAACCACAATCACACTTAACCTACAAATTAAATAATCGATTGGTTTAAAATCGATATTAAAGTTATTATAATAAGCATGATGAGCAGATTACAAAAATTATATTACACAATTAATGTCTGCGTGTAAACACATTGGAATTTTATTAAAATGAAGATGCACCTGCCGTTGCAAGGTGGTCATTAGAGACGAAATATTAAGTAAAAATTGAAACAGGTGGAAAAGACTTAAGAAAACACCGTGGAAAAAGGTATTTGTTTTAATTTAAATGTTTATGGGTGGATTGAATTGATTTTGTGAGTTATGTCAAAATTTTTACGTAGAAATTACATTTCATCCAATGTTCTTAAATAAGATCTTTTTTTGCCTAAAACAGACTAAAGTAAAGATCGTCCAACAACTGCTTTTGTTACAACAAGAAGATCATTTTTATAAAAATTATTTATTTACAAACGCTGCTTTCAGTAATAGCATTTGCATTAACTATAACTATATAAAGTAAATTTACGTTATGTTTATAAAAATACGTTGCCCACGAGGCCGTTAGGCCGAGTGTGCATTAACACGAGCTTGAAGAAAGCCTTCCTCACAAGTATAACACAATGTTTTTCCTGCGACCCTTTAATTTTTTATTATTTTTAAATACAAAACAAAATAACCTAAAAACTTTTTTGACAGCTGAATGTCAAACGATGCTTTCCGGTTCTTTTCACACAGACCTGTCACTTTTCACACAGAAATGTCACTTTACATTCGTGTTTTGCCTTGCCAATGAAAAGATTCATTTTCTAAGCAACGATGCCATCATGAAAAGTGACTTTTACATAGTGGTCGTAGAAAAAATTAGTTTCATTATAATGATAATGATAATTATAATAATAATTATAATTATAATGATAATTATCAGTGTATGTACATTTTTTTGAGTGTACTACACCACCGAGGGCGGTTGTAATTTTTGTATAATAATTTATAATTTATAAATTATAAATAGAATAATACTGCAGCCAAAGTATTTTGACAGTAGTTTTGTATTAAAACAAATTTATTTATTTTGATTTTTTCTTAAATAAATTGCAATAGAAAGTGGTACAAGTGCAGTAAAATATTTTTTGTAATTAATCCACGGCAATTACAAAATTCTTCTGCATTTCAAATAGAAGTAATCATTTAATTTTCTACGACTTTGCTAAATAAAGAAAACGCGACATAAAGTGGTTAATTGCTTCATTCCATTGACATTTATAAAATTAGATTTTCACTGTTTATTTAATAAGTACCTATAAAGGAGTAAGTAACTAAATAGCGTTTCATATTTTCGGTAAGGCGGTTTTTCACCCGACATGAAATCAAAATTTAAATTAATAAAATATAATATTTTGATATACAAATTTAAAAGTATTTTTGAATTTTTTTCATTTTTCTTTATTAGAAACAGAAAAGCAATTAATCAATTAATCAAAATTCGTGTAGCTCAGCATTAAACGTTATTTAACCTTTTATCTTTTTCCACTGATTGAAATAAATTTAATCGGGAGCATGCACATTTTTCTCTAAAGACATTCAACCTCGTTTAATATTAATTTACTAATTATAATTAATCTGAGCCTTACCTACTCGCAAATTAGAAGGGGTGAATTTAAAACGTTTCATATTAATTTTTAATTAATTTTATTAAAGAGGCGACGGGGATTCCAAAAGACGTCTGTCTTTTTTGATTGGATTAAGTACTTGAATAAAAGTTTTTTAAAAACACGTGTTTAAAAATGATCTTATTGTTTAGTCTTTTAACTTGAAAATATCTCATTTTGCGAAATTATTATATCTAAATTATAATTTGACTGACTGTAACAAATAATTATAATTATTATTATTAATTATATAATTATAATTATTTGTTACAGTCAAAAACAATTTTAAAATATCTGATGTCGTTTAACCCTTAAACGATACAAAATGTGACAAAACTAATTAAAAAATGTGGATGTAAAATATAAAATTTAATTAATAAATGTTTTTGGTGGATTGTGTTCACGCTGCTTACCATATTTAAATTGTGTATTATAAAGATTGTTATTTGGATAAAGAACTTATTAAAACAATGTTTTACCAGAAACAACCAGAAGGGAAGGGAAGTTACTTATACTTATACTTATACTTATAATAGTGCATTAATTGGGTTTGCTCATACATATTTAGTGGGCAGATTTATATTGTTGTTTTATACATTCCTGAATAAATAAACCCTTTGATTATTAAAAAATATAATTTTTAATATAAAATTGATTAAAATAGTATATTATGTATCAAGTTTGATAAACGCCATTTTATACACGAATTTAATTTAGGCACGAGCGAGCTTGCGAGCGAGTGCTTAAATTAATGAGTGTATAGAAAAGTTTATAAACGAGGTGCATACTATACTTTTTCTACGACAAATACTTATTATTACCTTAAAATGATTTAAATCAAAAATTTGCATTGAGCGCAATCTATGAAACAATAGGGGAATCTGTGTGTCACTGTCAAATGTCAAATTTTTTATATTTCATAAACACAATTATAAAGGTTATAAATCGAAATGTATTTCTTGAAAATTGACAGTTTTTCACAGTGAAAGTAAAGAAAATGTTTTTTGAGCACTTTACAGTGGAGTCCGTGCCCGAATTTAAGTTATATATAACTATAGTTTACTGCCGGCGAAATTAAAAGGTCAGTACAATGTTCATATAAACTTTTCAAATATTGACGTTGAGAAACTATTTAATACTTTTGTATTTTTGTATTGAGATAATAAAATAATTTTCACATTTAGTATTATTTTACAAGAAAGGTACTTTATTTTAACGATTGTATGCCATTTGACAACTGTCAACTAACTTAAAACTGACTTCAGCCTGTGACTAAAAACCTGTTGCTAACTTCAGCCCGTGAATAAAGCGCCATAAAGCCACAACTTGTCAATGCGTATTTAAAAGGTCACTTAGTGTCATGAAAACATGTACGATAAAGGGCGTTTTAAAGGTGGGAGTAGAAAAAATAAAAAATGGTTATCTATAAGATTATTGTTATCAACTACATACACCTTCGTTTTTTCTATTTTCTTAAAACTACGTATACGTTATAACCACACATTTCAGCGCCTTTTATCGTAGTCAAAGGATTTGTCATCAGTTTCAATGACACGTGTGATTTCAAATAGGCAAGCGTGGGAGTCGAGGATCGTAAAAAATTTACACAAAAATACAACAATTAGCCAGTGTTTTGTTTGGAGGCGCGACACTATAGTGATATATTAATTATCCAATTCAAACGTAATTTAAATAATTTGAAGCCAATTTTTACCAACATGGCTAAAATTAGTTTCAAGATTCTTAAACACATTTAGAAAAAAATTTAAAAAAAGTATGATTTTCTGATCCAATGAGGATTTCTGTCGCTCCAATATCTACAATTTTGAAGATTAACTTCACCGTTTAAAGTAAAGGGGCTTTAGGGTGAATATATTGAGATGTCTCCCAAGTGAAATGTTTATTTTTTATTTTTGGTTGTTTCACTGTTAGTCTAGAATGGGGTTTTTGGGAAGCAGCCAGGTCTAGTAATAACATAACATAAGTGGTTCTGCACTAATGCAAGAATTTTAAGAAATCATACATTTTGAATATTAGAGTCTCACGGAGGTTAGGATTTCGTATGTTTTTTTTTAAACATCCCTTTGTATATTTGAAATAAGTTATTGCATCTTTTGATACCTTAATATTTTTTAATAATACAATTGTGCATAAATAAAATATTTATAAAAAAAATCTACTTACTGAGATATTACACTTCACGGTGGATAGGTTTTTAAATAGCAAATTAATGAACTTAAACTTTTGAATTATAAAACAGCAACACTCTTATCTGCATATAAATTCTAACTGACCTTCAGGAATCACATGCATCTATAATGTCGTAAACAGAGGTTTTTGCTTATTTAAAATGATTAAAGCGCCATCCGTTGCATAAAATTTAAAGCAAAAACAGATTCACGGAGGATAGAATCAATTTTTGTAACACCTACATAAATGGTTATAAAAATTATTATTTTTCTTTTAATTTTTAATAATATTTTATATTTGATTCGATTGCTTTGGATGTGTTTAATTTACTCAGTAAACTGATATTTTTAGTATGCTTTTACTACCTCAGATATTTGAAAACATGTAGGTTAACCTAGAAAGAGTAACAGTCACGGAGGATAGGTTTTAGACTTTTAAAACATTGTAAAAAATAATTAATTGCGGTTAAAAATGTGGAACCAGAGCTGTAATATCTACTTAATTATGAAAGATCAAAATAATAATAATAATATTAATAATAATCTTTATTGGCCACTTTATGTTTATCCTTATTGATGTAGACAGGTACAACTCGACAAATCTAAATATAGACTCTAAAAACCTGCAGTGTGCGCAAAAAAAGAGAGATACGACCGATCCCGGCGGCACAGAGGACTAATAAAGGTTTAAATATAAACATTATTAAAGTTATTTAAGAGGAAAAAATAGTAAATTTTCGATTTATTTATACAATTAGGATATTTGTCGTAGAAAAATTAAACTTTTCTAGGCACTCATTTAATTTAATTCGTGACTAAAACAGCGTTTATCAAACTTGAAACATTATATACTATTAAAACAAACCTAATTTTTCAGCTTACATTATTTTAAGGTTGATGATCTATTAAAATATTTGTTTATTAATACCTAATAAATTAAGGTGTGGTAAATATTTAGTACACATGTTCATGTATCCTTTCCAGCAATTAATTTGGTGTTTTAAATTGAATTAAACTAACCGACAAATAATTTTTAATGGTACATAATATTTAACTAGCAAAAATTCAAGAAACAGGGACAAAATGTTTTTTAGATCTGGGTCACTTTATCGTATTTAGTTAAGATAACTCAAAATTGGTGGTTTATTTAAATATTTAACTTAAAAATGTATTTATAAAATAAATAAGGCTTATCACTGCTCGGTTCAAGTACCGAAATTTATAATAAAAAAATATCTCCATTTAATGACGTTCGTTTTATTTTATCAAGGTTAAAAAAAGTACCAAGTATCAAAATTTTTATATATTTCCCAACGTATTTCCCACCATTAGAAACTCAAAAAATAAAACAAGACGTTTTTTGTAGGCATACATGTGTCGTCATTAGAAAAACGGAAGCGATTGCAAAATTTTTATTTGGGCGCCAGATAACAGCACAGTAGTAGTCATTTTATTAAATGTATTTACAAACGTGTTTTTTCATATTCGAGGAAAAGATAAAGTATTTATTTTAAACAAAATGTTTATTTATTAATGTTTTCTTACTTCATTCATAAAATTTGTTTTTTTATTTTTGATATTTTTAGGGTTCTTGAACTGCTTCAAAGTAATTTATATTTTTGTTATAACATCAACTACTTTGCTGAATATAAAGTCGATTTCTTTACTGATATTTGAGGAGGTCCATTCCAAAACTCGGCTTATCCACTTTTTAATAAAAAGGAGTTAGTGGTGTCTGTACATTTAACATGTAGCCCCCTATACCCTGAAAAGGTCATAATATTCTAAAATTTATCTATAGGTTATATAATGTCAGAACTGGCTTATACGAGGTGTGTTCAGAAAATAACGGGAATTATTAAATTTCGCGGGTTCGGAGGGTCCGGTTGTCACAAAATTTTCTTTATTATGTTGGTATACATGCCCCCGAAGTATGATAAAAACTTTAGCTGTTTTCATTGTTTACTTTGTCTGTGGCAGCCGCTAAGGTTAGACGTGTTTTATGAGCTCGGCGATTTTTCGTTCGTTAAAAGAAATGGATCAAAGAATTTGTATCCAATTTTGCTTAAAAAATGAAATAAATTCTGTGAAATGTTAACAAAGGCCTATAGTGAGTCTGCTATAAGTAAAACAAGAGTTTACAAGTGGTATAAGAGTTTCCAAGATGGCCGTGAAGACGTTGAAGATGACGAACGCCCCAAACGCACAAGCACATTAACAACCGATAAAAACAAGGAAAAAGTGGAAGAAATGGTTATAAACCATCAGAGAAGTCGCTGATGATGTTGGTATATCGATTGGCTTATCCCATGAAATTTTTTCGAATGTTTTGGGTATGAAACGCGTGGCAGCAAAATTTGTTCTAAAATTGTTAAATTTTGAACACAATTTTTGACCAAAAACAATACTGTAATGATGCCCCAGCCTCCATATTCGCCAGACATGCCTCTGTCTGACTTTTTCCTATTCCCAAAAATAAAGAGAACCTTAAAGGGCCGTCGTTTTGCAAGCATAGATGACATTAAAAGCGCATCGCTGAAAGAACTAAAGGCTATCCTAAAGTTCGAGTTTTAGAAGTGTTTCGAGTATTGGAAGAAGAGCTTGCACATGTGCATAATATCCAATGGGGACTGTTTTGAAGGCGACAATATTAATGTAGACGAATAAATAAATATTTGTTTCAAAAAACTAAAATTCCCGATATTTTCTGAACACACCTCGTACGTATGTAATTTTAAATTATTTCAAATTGGAGCTATACCTTTTTAATCAAGGTATGTATATAAATTGTATACTTAAGCCTATTTATTTCGTTTAAAGTATTCTGTAAGTGTAATATGCGTTAGTACTCACGTGTAAGGTTTTTGACGAGTTTTGGAATGCACCTCCTCATTTGTTAGCCCAAAAACAATTTTTTGAACAATTTTTTTTCTTTACAAAATTTGGAAATAAGCGGTCCAGTTAAATGTTCGGAGTTTAAAGAAAATTGAATGCCCTGTCAAAAAATGTATCAGTGATGAAATTATTGTGTGAATTTGTCCCCATGAAAACAATAGTCAGAAGAATTTTTTTATCTTCACATACAAACCGTAAACCTTGCTAAGCTTCGAAAAAAGGTCACTGCACGCACGCCTTAAGTATGTCAAGATAAGAAAAACTGCCCAGGACACATACTATTCCGAAAACTGATACACTAAATCTTCCACGTAGTCTAGTTTATCTGTTCTAGATGATGACTTGCTTATTTTTAAAACACATAAAGGAGGTGTGCTCAAATATTTAATGCAGCATTAAGAATGGCTTAGTGGTATTTTTAAATACGAAATGACTACCTGGTTTTGTATTTTTTATATCTATAAATAAGATCAAAATAATTTCAAATTGCAGTCTGATTAGTTTAATTATTAATAAAACTTAATATGGTTAATAATCATTTTTATTTTCACACCAGCGTTCCACACGTGCCGGAAATACTTTTTTACATTTGCCACTTGTTGCTTGTGTCTGCAGAGTAAGTTTAGCAAGACAGGGCCAAGTCCAAAATAGAGTTGAACACGTTTTATTGGTTTAGGAAGCATTTTATGTCTACCAACCGTCTTGAAATCCAAATTAAAGACCTTGAAGCACCCACACGGAACAATTACATCCAATGGATATCCAATGGATTTCTTTTATGGATATCCAGGATATACATAGGATATCCGGGATATCCAATGGATAACCATTGGATATATAAATGTCCGACCCTCCTGGACATAGTGTGGATATCCAATGGATACCCAGTGGATATAGTATTGTATGCAATAAGGTTGTAATCTGTATTCAATATGGAGATTGTATGGATATCCAATGGATAACCATTGGATATATAAATGTCCGACCCTCCTGGACATAGTGTGGATATCCAATGGATACCCAGTGCACTATATCCATGGATATAGTATTGTATGCAATATGGTTGTCATCTGTATTGGATATGGTGAATCAATGGATATTTACTTTTCAATAAATAACATTGGGTTTCAAAATTATTATTCTTTAATTTAAATATTTATTTTTATGAAAACATAAAATAGAACAGAAAACTACATATAACTAAAGAAGTGCTTGCCATCACTCCTCCAGCTGTCATTTGCCTTTTTATCAGCCTAATCATTTAGGGCCTATTTCACCTGTCTCCTTATGATCCCCAAAATTTGGCCAATCCATCAGCCCATTTGTTTTACATGGCACAATGACTAATGTACCATGCCCACCAACACTGACAGACAGACTGTTTCGACCTGTTGGGTCTCATCAGTGTCAGGCAGTTGGTGCCGAGAGACACGCTTCAAGCCAAGCAACCGCCCACCTATATACTAGTTGGGCGACCTGGACAGCGGCGAGATGCAGCGGCAAGGTAATATGGTGACATTTATCTTCTGTGTTCGCCGGCAGTGTTGTCAGACGTTTAAATAATTTCAGAAAGCTCATCAAAATGGCGGTTATATTATTAAATCTTTAATACTTAATTAATTAGTATACCTAGTATACCTATTTGACATAAATGTGGTGAATAATTATTTTAAATTTATTTAATTAATTTATTAAAACTTAATAAAGTACGGAAATATATTTCGTTTAGTTATTTTGCTTATAACCGACAACACTGAAGATTCTCAAATTCAGCGCGTGCGTAGTACATATATGAAATACAATAATAAACAAAAAGGACTTTTTTAAGTAATTTTTTATTGTATTGCAGACTGTCATAGTCATATTATTAACAGAAATAATATTATTAATATATAAATATTATTATCTGGGTAAAGTGAACATTTCAAAATTAAAAATTTCGTAGCTCTTGGCAAAAAATCAATTTAACGTAAAGTCGTTTTTTTTACATATGCTAGTTTAAACCATCACAAAATCCCACATGTATACATACAAGTATATATACAAGATATCCATATCAGTTATCCACCGGATATCCAGTGGATATCCAGTGGATATACATTAGATGTACAGTGGATATACTTTGGACATACATTAGTTATCCATTGGATATATATTAGAGATACTTTGTTGAAATTGGGTTAATAACGATTTAAATCATATTTATTAATCATTACATAAATTTATCCTATAAGGGGCTATTTTAAAAAAGAAAAAAATATTTTTAATGTTTTTGTTTTTATTTGAACATCCAGTATGGATATCCATCGGATATCCAGTGGATATCCAGTGGATATACATTAGATGTACAGTGGATATACTTTGGACATACATTAGTTATCCATTGGATATATATTAGAGATACTTTGTTGAAATTGGGTTAATAACGATTTAAATCATATTTATTAATCATTACATAAATTTATCCTATAAGGGGCTATTTTAAAAAAGAAAAAAATATTTTTAATGTTTTTGTTTTTTTTTTGAACATCCAGTATGGATATCCATTGGATATCCAGTGGATATCCAGTGGATATACATTAGATGTACAGTGGATATACTTTGGACATACATTAGTTATCCATTGGATATATATTAGAGATACTTTGTTGAAATTGGGTTAATAACGATTTAAATCATATTTATTAATCATTACATAAATTTATCCTATAAGGGGCTATTTTAAAAAAGAAAAAAATATTTTTAATGTTTTTGTTTTTTTTTGAACATCCAGTATGGATATCCATCGGATATCCAGTGGATATCCAGTGGATATACATTAGATGTACAGTGGATATACTTTGGACATACATTAGTTATCCATTGGATATATATTAGAGATACTTTGTTGAAATTGGGTTAATAACGATTTAAATCATATTTATTAATCATTACATAAATTTATCCTATAAGGGGCTATTTTAAAAAAGAAAAAAATATTTTTAATGTTTTTGTTTTTTTTTGAACATCCAGTATGGATATCCATTGGATATCCAATGGATATCGTAAAAGGCATGGATGTTATATGGACATTGGGATAGCCATTGGATATCCATTGGATAGCGTGTTCTGTGTGGGCAAATGCCTGAAAAAAATGACAAGTGGTTATTTTTTTCTTTACTTGTTTAATCATCTTATAGATTAACAATTGGGATGTTTAGATTCACTTAAAACCAAAAAATATCTACACACTTGTCATGTAGAGTTAATGATACAAAGTTTTATTTAATTTTTATTGTAATTTATTCATGTATTCCACTTGCTTGGCGTCTAGATACCTAACAATGGTAATTTCGCAAACATGATCTAATTGAAAAATAAATACAATGTATATGGAGGTATTTCCGATATGTTTATGTTAAATTATAGGTTTTATTTATATCCTTTGAAGTTTTTTTTAATCCAACAAAAATAACACCAATTAAAATCCGAAGATTTTTATTTTCACTTATAAGTATACAAAGCCGTAAACCTTTCTGTTTAAAAATATTTAATTTAAATAAATTTTTTAATATTATCACGATGTAGCTTTTTAATGTAAGTACACTGTTAAAAATGTTTGTAAAATTACTACATTTTTACTTAGCATTTGTTGTAATATTACATTTTGTTACAGCCAAATTACTAAACAGGTTCCAATTTTACAATGTTTTTGTTTTTGTCAGATACTTATAGTAATTTTACAATTTTGTATTGTAAAATTAAATTTGAAATTTTGTAAAATTTCTATACATATTCGGAATTTAATTTTACTAAGATAATCAATAAAATTACTAACCAAAATTTGCTATTTGAATAAATGTTTCGAAATATACAAATCAACTTCTGTTTGCATTTTTACTATTCAGGGTGTTTCAGAATAAGATGCTGAACCTTAAGGGTGTGAATCCTTAGTTGATTTTAAGAAAAAAAATTCAAATAAACCTATGACCTAAATCTCTTAATTTTTGATTACAGGGTGTTAAAGTTTTAAGAAAAAAATCGTTTTTTTATCACAACTTTAATAACTTCCTAGATATTTTTATAAAATTTGGCACACGCCTTCTAAACATTAACAGTAAGTTTTTGATGTAAAAGATTTTTTATTTTTTTTCCAGTGGCGTCCGTACAGGATGTGGTCTAGATATTTGTGGAAAAATATTATGCACGCCACTGCTATTTTTCAAAATAAAAATTATTTTTTAAATCCCCATTCATTTGATTTCTGACCATTTTTCGTACGACTAACGGTTTTCGATGAAAAAAATAAAAATAAAATTATAGGCACATGGCAATATGCGCATTAGGTAAATGCTTTTTATTTTTTTCACCGAAAACCGTTAGCCGTACGAAAAATGGTCAAGAAATCAAATTTTCCCTAAAATGAATGGGAATATAAAAAATAATTTTTATTTTCAAAAATAGCAGTGGCGTGCATAATATTTTTCCCAAAATATCTAGACCACATCCTGTACGGACGCCACTGGTATAAAAAATAAAAAATCTTCTACATCAAAAACTTACTGTTAATGCTTAGAAGGCGTGTGCCAAATTTTATAAAAATATCTAGAGAGTTATTAAAGTTACGTTAAAAAAACGATTTTTCCAAAAATATCTATACCACATCCTGTACGGACGCCACTGGTAAAAAAATAAAAAATCTTCTACATCAAAAACTTACTGTTAATGCTTAGAAGGCGTGTGCCAAATTTTATAAAAATATCTAGGAAGTTATTAAAGTTATGAAAAAAAACGATTTTTTTCTTAAAACTTTAACACCATGTAACTCAAAAATTTAGGTCATAGGTTTATTTGAACTTTTTTCTTAAAATCAACTAAGGATTCACACCCTTAAGGTTCAGCATCTTATTCTGAAACACCCTGTATATCATTTCAATCATGTACACTGTTAAAATTTTTTGTAAAATTACAATTGTTTTTCAAAACAAAGGATGAGTAAAATTACAAATCAGTGTATACCAAACAGTTTGACAGTTTCTAATAAAAAGCATCTCAGATTTACAAACGTTGTTTGTAATTTGATTTGCTATAATGTTATGTAAAATGCATAGTATGTACCGATTGCGGCAATCACGTGATGTTCTTACATCTCGCCTCGGTTGACTTAGGTGGACAGTATATAAGCCCGACATTGATAAGTCCTTTATCTCTGAAAATAGGTCTATCTAGTCCGGGAGGCAGTGAAGATTTTCGGTACTTATTTTCCCAGTCGGCAAACACCGATACAATTATTGGGTTTGTTATTCTGAGAAAAATTTATATATATTTAGGGGGGGGGTTTCCGATGGGTTAAGGCGGAAAATGCGTTGTTATAAAGTACAAATATATTGCACTTTTTTTTCCAGTGATAAAAATAATTCCATTAGTGAGAGATATAGTGAACTTAAGAAAAACAATAGTCTGGCTAATCTGTGAGTATGGGTAATATGTCTGGCAGGTGGAAAAATTAGCAAAACCATTGCCCTTATTTTCGCAGTCCTAAAAATTTTGTGAGATGATAGTTTATATTATAATTACAGCTGCAAATATAGTCTGGCTAATGTGGAACACTCCGAAAGCCTTGCCAGACTCGTCCAACCCTCCACAGGCGCGCTAAATTCGGCATGTTCAATTATACAGGCGATTGTTGTCATCTCTACATGTTTTTACTTTTCATAATGTATGATAAGAAAATAATTTGTGTAAAGCAAAATTTAAATATGGCTAAAAAAAAATGTCAGTCCGTCCGCCACCAAAAAACTTTATTCGCGAATAACTTTGTAACTATCAGAGATACGAGAAAATTTGTGCAGTTGTTTTTTGTAGGATTCTCTACAAAATCGATCTCTTGACAGTCTTTTGTATCTCCCTTAGTTTTTGAGTTATATCAATAAAAAAAAAGAAAATCGCGAAAATTCCCATTCAAACGCGAGTTTCTGCGGAACTATACAGGATACGCGAGAAAGAGAAAAACGATTTTTCAACATTTTTGTGTATCTCGTATAGTTTCTGGGATATAGTCGAAAAAAAAAATTGCGAATTCCTCTCCTCATTTAACCATCTGACTTGTGAGTCTGGCGGGGCTTTCGTGATTGTAAATAACAGCCAGACGTGTATTTTCTACGAAATTATAGTATTATTTATCATGTGACAAATTTTCAAATCCGGGAAAATAAGAGCAAAATTTTTGTAATTCTTACGATTTTCAAGATGCCGCCAGAACAATTTGCCAATTTCATAAATCAGCCAGACTTAATTTTGATTATAGTTTATGACAGTACCAAATAATGGGTTAAATAGTAAGCATGGGAAAATAAGGGCTACGTATTTCAAAAACCGGTCAAATTTTTGCTTCCGCAAATTTTCAGCCAGACTGACTTTCCTTCACTTGGGATGTGCCAGACTGTTATTTCCATTAATAAAATGACTCACTTTAATTAATTTGAAATATTTATGACTGGGAAAATAAGTGGACTTGACTTTTTGGCTCATCTAGTGAACCCATCCGAAAATTTTAGCCAGACACACAAATTGTCGTTTTGTGTCACCATTTGAACAAACTTAATGACATTCACAAACTGGGAAAATAAGAAGATAAAAATCTTCACTGCCTCCCGGACTAATCTGTCTAGCTGTCTGTCGGTATTTCAAGTTGGTGGAACGTACAACAAAAACTCTGGCAAGGTGAACGTTCAATTTTTTTTAATCTTTACAGTAATGGGTCAAGAAAGTTTCTTGAAGAAACTAAGAAAATTGCAGGTTTTTTTTCGTAATATAATTACAATACATCATTCGTAAATTACTAAATATTTTTAGTGTAATTTGTTGTACAAAATAACAATATTTGTAATTTTCTTAAACTGAGTCGAAATGAATTGTGTAGTATAATTATAATACACCATTTTAAAATTACAAAACATATTTGGTATTTTTTTTTGCAAAATTACAATACCTGTATAGTAATGTTACTGAACAAATTTTTAATAAATGCTTAGTGAATTTCAACAAATGTTTTTTAATTTTCCCAAATTGAGTTAATGAATCGTGTAGTGAATTAACAAAACCGCGGTTTTACGCACCACTTTTAATAGTAATAATAAAACTCGTTATAACATATGTTTAGTAAAATTACAATAGAAATTTTTAACAGTGTAGGTGTTTTAACTTTAAACACCATAAAAAAAATTATGAAACTTAAGGGGTGAAATCAATAAAATCGTGTTGTTTGTTTTTTCTTTTTGTTCTGCATTTCCTAGAATGGCTGCTATAGACTTAACACTTCCGTGAATTCTGACGATGGTATCGCTGATGCACAAAAGCCGATTTATTTATGGGGGCTTTCCAATAAAACCTGCAAAACGGCTCTCCTCTTGAATCATCGGCAATTGTTTGAAGCGGTGCCAAAGTTTCGACCGACGTTTTCGCTCTTTTATGGCTTTACTTTCTAGTTTACAATTGATAATTCGAAAAGCCGCACTCAAATAGATGTTTTTTTATGTTTATTACCATCATAGAATACAGATAATAGCCTGGATGTCCCCAGTAAACAGTGGTTAACTACACTTTTGACAAAAATGGGCTTTTAACACTACCTTTCAAGACCTACGAACAAACTTTTTTGACTGAAAAGTGAATTAAAATATATAACACTTTAAAAAAATATTTGTTAATTGTAACCAAATATTATCCAGATTTTATTTTTATGTTAATTCAAGTCTACATAACTTTATGTTAAGTAACAACTGTAATCTGTTAACTAATTAAATAAGTAGTTTGTAATTATAACAGACATTTTGTCATGTAACTTTAAAAAAGGACCTTATTTTTACAAACCTTTTTGTGAATGAAATAACTTCACCTTGAAGTGAAGAAATCTAGATATTAAAATTACGTTTGTACTAATTTAGTTTTAAAATAAAAATATCAATTAGAATAACTTTCATTTTTTTATTTGATAGACCAAATCAACTGGATTTTTTATTTCGATTATATATTGTTTTTTTATTGATTTGGGTTCTATAATTGCTTATATTTCGAATAAAATTTTATTTTTCATAAAAAATTACCAAAAACATGGCACGTGTTGTTTTTAATTAAAAAAAAAACAAATTCCCAGTATTTTTTCATCAAAATGAAGCTTTTTAGGGGGCGTCGCAAAAAAATTAATTTTTAACGACCACCCTAGAGTAGGTATACATATTCAATTATTGTATTATAAGTATTCAATTAAACTTTTGTTTGTTGTTAAAACCCTTGTTTAAAAAAAATGATTTTTATAAAAAAATAAAAAAAATCGGATTTTATATATTAAAATCAGATTCCTTAATTTTAATTAAATATTGGATACAATAATTCAAAAAAAAAATTGATTTAAATCTATTATTTTTTATTTTGTGTTCAAATGACATTGTATTTATCTAATAAAGTTTTTTTAAATAAATTTGATATTTTATTCAACCTTTCCAGTTAGTTACATTTACATACTTTTATATTAATAGAAAAGTATGTAAATGTAATTAACTGGAAAGGTTGAATAAAATATTAAATTTATTAAAAAAAAAATTGGTTTAATTATCTAATATTTTAAATAAAACATTCTATTTTATTGTTTATTATTTGAATCAATATTTTAATTATTTGATTAAAGTACCCATTCATTTTTTTAACCTTTAAATTTATTAATCAAAGTAATTTTAAAGATTAAAACTGCTCCCATGTTTATTATTTCACTAATAATTGTGCATTAAATTAATATTTTTAATAATTTCATTAAATATTACCATAATATTTATATTTTAACATTCATGAATGGGTACACAATTAAATTAAACACACCATTCTGAAATCATCAAATTATTAAGAAATTTGGTACAATATTATTAATAGTAGGTACTACTACAACACTTACTGATGTATTTCGTAACTTTAACCCACTTCACGGTATCCCATAATTTCAGTTTGAAAACCAGTGATGACATCTTTTTTGGATACTTCGCACTTCGCACACACTAAATAGGTATAAGAAATCTCAATAACATGTTATTGAGATTTCTTATACCTATTGCAATAATAAGAGATTTCTGGTAATATATTATCCCAAGTAGCACAACTGGTTAAATTAACGTTAAATTTACCTTCTTTCTGGTTAATTTACGTTAAATTATAATTATAACCTTAAATTAACGTTATTTTTTAAGTGGGGAATAAAAATCATGGTTAATTTAACGTTATGTTAAGTAAATTTAACTTCTTGGTTAATATACCTGTCGATTAAAAAAGTTAATATTTGGTAATTTTTGGTTAATTTTAATATTTAAAAGAGGTAGTTCTAGGAGAAAAACCAATGGGGCATTTTTTTTCTGATGAAGTGGCTCATAATACTTTTATATTTTAAACGCGCTCAAAAAAGAATAAGAAATAAAGAAAATAAAAATTTTAAAAAAATATTTTTTTTGCTTATATTTTATTTTACATAAAATTAATTTAAAATACTTTAAAACATAAAATAATACTATTTTTTATTATTGGTTTATTTAAATTAGATTTTTTTTGAAATAAAAATCAAAAATAAAAATTAATGGCATTTCCTTTTGTAAAATGAACAGCAAGCAATATGGCGATTATAGGATGCTTTTACTAATTTGTTATTTAACCAATATAAATTAACCTGCAAGTTTATTTAAACCATTTAGTTATTTCCTTGTGTTTAAGTTCACTACTTTATTTACCCATCAGTAATTTATAACTCTTTGGTTTTGGTTTCAATTTGGTTACATTTAACACATTATAGTTAAAATTTTCATTATGACACTATATAATAAGAACACAGAAATGATTAAATGAATAAGAAATAAAACCCAAGAATAAGCACACAAAACACAAAGCCAACTGGTATTATTTTTCTATGTAGGTAACAATGAAAACTGCAAAACCATCACTTTTTTAACGAGTTGGTTGATTAACGTTAATTTACCATTTAGTTAAAATACAGTTGGTAAAATGCAACTTGTTGGTTAAAAAATATACTGAAATTAACCAAAACTGTGGTTAACTTACCAAAAGGTTCAATTTATAGTTAAAATGAACCAAAATATAACAAGAAAATTAACTATTCTTTACCAGTTTTATTGGTTAAAATTTAAAGTTAATATAACGTTATATAACTTCTAAAATAACCTACTTATTAACGAAGGTAAATTAAGGTTATTTTAAAAGTTACAATTAACTAAAAATTAACCATTTATTTAACTTGGAAGTATTGTTTCACTCATCAGTTAGTTTTAAAGTTAAATTATATTAAAAAATAACTTTTAAATTAACTCTTAAGTACCAACTAGTTGGTTAATTTAAAGGTTTTTTTTTAGTTTATAATAACCGTAAAAAAAACTAATTGGATAATTCAACTAATTGGTTAAAAACCCAAGTTAAAAAAACGTCATTTAACTTAGATTTCGGTAAATTTACTTATAATACTAGTTATTTAACCGTTTGTGCTACTTGGGATAAACACTCTGGTTGTTACGAACACGTTACGAATAAAGTAAGAATAAAGTAAGAATAAAGTAAGCAGAAACATAAGTTGCAGACGCTGAAGTCAGTTGAACTTGTTGATGCGTATTGTTAGTGTGAAATGTTTTGATTGACTGCCTGAAATCACAATATTTTCCTTTGTTAAAATAATAAGAAACCCTGGTTTTCTACAAAAAATTATGTTAAAATATTACAAAATCAAATTAACAAACTACAAGCTAATGCCATTGAAATGTGTAAGAAATTGTTTACGTCCTGGACACGGTACCTGGGTACTTAAATTCATTAAAAAACACTTCGCTTCCATTAGATTTGCCAATGAGTGATTTATAGGGCTACACCTAGGAATTAGTGTCTTGCAGCTTTAAAAGCTGTTATCAATAGGAAACAGGTTGTTGTGCATTTTGCAGAAAAGTCAATTACCTGCACTGTTCTATGCGGGCATCTAAACGCATCACCTGGATTTAAATGGACATTACCTACCCCAAAGACTTGCTCGACGAGGGCGCTGCTCCAACGCCAGGTGCGATTCCTCCACTGATTTTTATACAACAAAATATTGCACACGATTACTGTTGTCCGGTACCACCTGCTATTAGAAGCATCCCAATAGGCACAACTGTTTAAATAACTAGCATTCGAAGTTAATTATAAATAAATAATAAATATTTGGTTTATTTATAGTCAATTTAAAATCTTGAAATAACCTATAAGTAAATTAGATATTATTTATGTTAAAAAGTAGGTTATTTTTTTGGACATATTTTGGTTTTGATATTACTTTTTGGGAAATTATCCACAGCTTTGTTTAATTTGGATACATTTTACCAAACATATTTTACGTTAACGTTAATTAATAAACTGGTTAAAAAAGTAATGATTTTGCACTTTTCATTGTTAAATTAGTCTCAATACAGCATTATATATACGCCTTCAAAATAGTCCCCATTGGATATTATGCACATGTGCCAGCTCTTCTTCCAATACTCGAAACACTTCTAAAAATCGATCTTTGGGATAGCGTTTAGTTCTTTCAGCGATGCGCTTTTAATGTCATCTATGCTTGCAAAACGACGGCCCTTTAAGGTTCTCTTTATTTTTGGGAATAGGAAAAAGTCAGACAGAGGCATGTCTGGCGAATATGGAGGCTGGGGCATCATTACAGTATTGTTTTTGGCCAAAAATTTTGTTCAAAATTTAACAATTTTGGAACAAATTTTGCTGCCACGCGTTTCATACCCAAAACATTCGAAAAAATTTCATGGGATGAGCCAATCGATATACCAACATCATCAGCGACTTCTCTGATGGTTTATAACCATTTCTTCCTCTTTTTCCATGTTTTTATCGGTTGTTAATGTGCTTGTGCGTTCGGGGCGTTCGTCATCTTCAACGTCTTCACGGCCATCTTGGAAACTCTTATACCACTTGTAAACTCTTGTTTTACTTATAGCAGACTCACTATAGGCCTTTGTTAAGATTTCACAGAATTTATTTCATTTTTTAAGCAAAATTGGATACAAATTCTCTTTGATCCATTTCTTTTAACGAACGAAAAACGCCGAGCTCATAAAACACGTCTAACCTTAGCGGCTGCCACAGACAAAGTAAACAATGAAAACAGCTAAAGTTTTTATCATACTTCGGGGGCATGTATACCAACAAACTCGAAATTTAACAATTCCCGTTATTTTCTGAACACACCTCGTAAACCTATAGGTTGTGAGTTTTGCTTGATAATGGAGCCTAAAAGAAATAATTTAAAAAATAAAGACTTTTTTCAACTTACCATAGAAAAGTTAACAAAGTTGTAAATCATTATTTAACTTCAAATCTTAGAACAGTCCCCTCACATTTAATTAATTTGGTAATCAACACTGAACACATGCGTTTTATAAATAAAAAGCAGGGCTGCAACTAAAATCATAACGTAAAATCGGCGGGAATTTTTTTAGGTTAGTTATTTTAAAAATATCAAGGTAGTTTAAGCGAGGGGTAAACCACTTTAAAATCTTAACGACCAACGTTCAATGTTAGTGGACGTTGTGTTGTGATTTTTCTCCTTATCAGTCGTTATTAATAAGGAAAACTTGCTTAATCAGTGCTTATCAATAAGAAATTTCTCTTAGCGACGCGTTGCGCATGGCTACCCTTGTTATTGTTATCCTTAGCCGTTAACTGGTAAGCGATTTGGTAAGCCGTTAATTGGTAAGCGATTTTTAATTTAAAAAAATCAGTGGTTTACCCCTCGAGTTTAAGTAAACTAATTTGGGTAATTTGGAACTATATTGTGTTAATTTAACCGAATTTAAACCAAAACCAAAGACTTATAAATTACCGATAGGTTAATAATGTGGTTAAATTAAACACAATCAAATAACCAAATGGTTTAAATAAACTTGCAGGTTAATTTATATTGGTTAAATAACCAATAAGTAAAAGCATCCTAAAATCGCCTTAAGGCGCAATCAATAATTATTGTTTGCTGTCCATTCTAACAAAAGAAAATGTCATTAATTTTAAAAATTTGTTTTATTTCAAAAATAAGGTAATTTAACAAACTAATAATAAAACATAATATTATTTTATGTTCAAAAGTATTTTAAATCAATTTAAAACAAAATAAAGAAAAAATAGTTTATTAAAGAACTAATGTCATAGGACGTCATTTTGTCGCACGCGGACAATTTATAAAACGAGCGACGAAGGAGCGAGTTTTGTAATGGACGAGTGCCACAAAAGGTCTTATGACATGAGTTCTTTATGCCATTTTATCTATTTTGCAAAAATTCTATAAAAAAAATTAATTTTATACCTTAAATTTGATTTGGTCGAATTTTACTTTGGATGGTTTGTATCACAGTCATTGGTTTGTCAGTTAATATCAAAATCGATTCGCCATGCCGTCCTTAATTTACTTATTTACAATAAGCGGCTGTTAATGTTAAAGAAGAAAAAAAGGATTTTCTTTGGTGTTAAACAAAATTAATTGCCAGAAAAGTCTCGTAAGTACTAGAAAAATCATAAAAATATAACCAATATGCAAAATATTATGCTGTTTAAAGTATAGCCATTTTTCTTCCGAAAACTCTAAAAATAGAAGTGTATGCTTGGTTTATTTGAGATATTGGAATAAAGCTCTACTGGGAATAGCTAACTATAAAGTTATTTAGATCTGTGTAGGTATTCTGAAAAGTTAAAAAAAACAAGAAGATTTGCTGAAGAAACTTACACTAGATTTGGAATATTTGATGGTAAGAAACCCAAAGTGTCAAAAATTGCCTGATTTAACTAAGAAAAATGATCTTACCATACTAAATTTTGTTACTGAAAGAACTAGCTTCTCAGTTAATGCCCTTATTAATAAAAAAAAATGCATAAGTATAGAATTACAAGTACCACCTCAAAATTGGCCATCTTAGAACTCAGTGAAAAGTTTTGTTAAATGAGAGTTGTAAATTACAACTTGTAATGTCTTTTTTTAAAATACAACCAAGGACGAACAAAAAATTGTATGCTACTCATTTAGACCAAAAAAAAATTTCGAAGACAAAAATATTTAATGTAATTTTATCTAGCACTAAAAATGTCTAAATTTAGATTTGCCTTTCACTCAGGATATCCAGAACATCCGTTTTTCTACAGCAAAACCGCAGTCTGATTTCCCGAAAACAGTTACAAGATATGCAGGGAAGTGAAACAAGATTAAGCGATGTTAATGCTAATTAAATGTATTAATTTAAGCGAGAAAAAATGAGATTTAAAGTTGTATACCACAGAAATATTTAATGAATTTAAATCAAATTTAATTCGACATCCCCACGTTTTACCAATCTGACACCTGTCATAGAGTTGTAACCTCACTTTTTTCAATTTAAACGGAAAGGCAACTTCCGCACGTGTATGTATATACAGGGTGAGTTATAAGTTGACGCGTTCCTTTTAACAGCGTGTAGAAATCAGATAGACAAATAAATATTTTAAGTAACATTTTTATCAAAACTCAAAAATAAGCGAGTTATAGCCCTTCGAAGTTTAATTAAATTTTGAGCCGGTCCTGGCTATTGTTAACAAAAAACATAACCATAAAAATAACAAAATAAACAAAATGTCATCTATGACCACAACCATAACCATTTAAACCAAAATGACACATTTTTAACAATAATTGAGACCCAAAAAAAAAGTAAATAATGACATTTTTCATTGCTAAATGTCATTTTGATTTAAATGATTATGTTTGTTGTCATGGATGACATTTTGCATTGTTTATTTTGTTATTTTTATTTTTATGGTTATGTTTTTTGTTAACAATAGCCAGGACCGGCTCAAAATTTAATTAAATTTTGAAGGGCTATAATTCTCTTATTTTTGAGTTTTGTTAAAAAAGTTACTTATTTGTCTATCTAATTTCTAAACGCTGTCAAAAGGAAAGCGTCAACTTAAAACTCACCCTGTATAGTCAATATCTTTGTGCTACTGGGGTTGTAAGATTTCATACATGTAGAGTAGAGTTACCAACTTTATTTATTAATAAAATGTAGCAAACGATAAAAGTTAAATCACTGATATAAAGTAAATAATGTTAAAGTATCCCATAATACTTATACAATGTTAAAGATAAAAATTATTTTCCTATTTACACATGAATAAAATGTAAATGAAACTTACTATAGAGCAAATATACAAACCTAGATAAACTTTTAAAAAAATACGGAATAACAAACAATGATAACTTTCGTTATGAAATGTTAAAATAAATATGTAGTTTTTTTATTTGCTATAAAACAGAAGGTTTCCAATTTATTTTGACTTTTACTGTTAGGATATAATTTTGGTTATTTTGTCTTATAAATGATCAATCAAAAACCCATAAAATAACTAGTTGGTTATAAATATGTATAAGTTTCGATTTTTTTGATTGAAAATTAAAATAATTTATTCACGTGATATAGTGATATCCTCATTTACATGTATTTTATTACATATAATTTAAGCCCATACAGTGTTGCCAATTTTCGACATTTACGGCTAAATATATAATGTTATTATATTTACATTATTTAATCATTTTAATAAAATCATAATTAAAAATTAAAGGTTATGAAGATTTAAAAAGCTGTGAACACTTTCATGCATAATTTAATCATAAAGGATATCATTCTGAATAAAATATCGCATATTTGATAATAACTTTTACCACCATTTTATTTTAATATTGAATTTGACATGTCCATTCTTTTAATATATATTTATTAACCGTGTCAGCCTATGAAACATACAGCGTGGTCTAAAAATTCATTAAAATTCAAAGTAAAGTTTTTAATGTACTGGATTAAAAGCTAATAAAAATAAAGTAAATAATAATTATAAATTTAAATAATCTGTCCAAATAATATTTTAAATCTAAGGTTTGGATAAAAATATATTTCAAAACAGATAAATTTGACAACAAGGGGTTTTCATCACTAAATTTTGGGACCATAGCAACATAGTATCAACTTTAGTGTCAATTAAATCTTGTTTCATTGACCTAAAATCTAAAAAATTTGAATTCAAAGCAATTAAACTCAATACAGTAAAATTTCGAGACTTATCATTTAAATTTTAAAACTAGTTTTTGCATTTTTATATTTTGTTTAGATATGGGGTGATTTATTTGGGAATTATGTAAATAGAAAAAGTCAATTTAAATAATAAATATTTATAATTTTTAAAATGATCTTTTTGTGCAAAACCAAGCATAGGTAACAGTGGTGTTGTTTTTTTATTTTATGTTGCGAGTTAATATTTTTAATTTTTTGGTGAAATGATTTTTAGGACGTTCACCTTTTCATTAGTGGTTTTTATTATTTGATTATTTTTAGAATTTTTTAATTTCAGGTTTTCGAATTTTTTTTTGTAGAAAAAAACACAATTTCAATGTTAATACCAAGACATTGAACTTAAGATAATCTTGTCAGGATAAAATAAATCGTGTTTTTATCACAATTATCATTTGACATGATTTCCGGTAACCCATACAGAAATTACAAAGTATACCTGAACGTTAAACATACGAAAACTTCGATATCTGGAAAAGAAAATATTTACAGTTCCAGTATGTACTGGGGACCATCAACCACTTAACCGTGACAAAAACCCTTATCTCTTACTTTTTTGATAAGATAACCGTTTCGCTTGTTGAATAAGAAAGGCAGGCCCTGGCCATGTTTGACGGTGCTACAAACTAACAATTATTTGAGCTTTCCTAGATAAGAAAAGTGACGTTAGCATTAAAAAAAGGTAATTACTTAACACTTTAACGCGTTTGCGGTTCCTTCTATTTGTAATGGCTTAGGTCTGTTAGTACTTTTAAAACCCTTTAGAATGATGATAAGGTTATGTAAGTAAGAGGAGGACATTCTCTAGTGGTGGTAAATTTTAAGCCTTGTCGGAGATAGCAAATCTGTTCAGTTAGCAAAATGATATATACCTATATATATATATATATACAAGGTGTGTTCAGAAAATAACGGGAATTGTTAAATTTCGCGGGTTCAGAGGGTCCGGTTGTCATAAAATTTTCTTTATTATGTTGGTATACATGCCCCCGAAGTATGATAAAAACTTTAGCTGTTTTCATTGTTTACTTTGTCTGTGGCAGCCGCTAAGGTTAGACGTGTTTTATGAGCTCGGCGATTTTTCGTTCGTTAAAAGAAATGGATCAAAGAATTTGTATCCATTTTGCTTAAAAAATTAAATAAATTCTGTGAAATGTTAACAAAGGCCTATAGTGAGTCTGATATAAGTAAAACAAGAGTTTACAAGTGGTATAAGAGTTTCCAAGATGGTCGTGAAGACGTTGAAGATGCCGAACGCCCCGAACGCACAAGCACATTAACAACCGATAAAAACATGGAAAAAGTGGAAGAAATGGTTATAAACCATCAGAGAAGTCGCTGATGATGTTGGTATATCGATTGGCTCATCCCTTGAAATTTTTTCGAATGTTTTGGGGCAGCAAAATTTGTTCTAAAATTGTTAAATTTTGAACAAAATTTTTGGCCAAAAACAATACTGTAATAATGCCCCAGCCTCCATATTCGCCAGACATGCCTGTGTCTGACTTTTTCCTATTCCCAAAAATAAAGAGAACCTTAAAGGACCGTCGTTTTGCAAGCAAAGATGACATTAAAAGCGCATCGCTGAAAGAACTAAAGGCTATCCCAAAGATCGAGTTTTAGAAGTGTTTCGAGTATTGGAAGAAGAGCTGGCACATGTGCATAATATCCAATGGGGACTATTTTGAAGGCGACAACATTAATGTAGACGAATAATTAAATATATGTGTCGAAAAACTAAAATTCCCGATATTTTCTGAACACACCTCGTATACATACATATATATAATTTCTTTTATTCCACTGTATATCTAATTGAAGATGCTGGAATGTTTAAATTTCTTAAAAAACCGTAGTATTTTATGCAAGCAGTGCCGGTTTAAGTTAGTTCGCCGCCCGGTTCTGGCAAAAACACAACGCCCAATGCTTTAAAATATTATTTTTTAAAAACATTTTTAAATTTTTAAGTCTTACTTTCTCACGTCAAGTGGAAGATTAGGTTGGTTAGGCTGGTATCTAACAGTAAACTTAGTATCCTATAAAATATAAAATGAGCCTTTATAAACAAATTATAAAAACTAATCAAAAGCACTAACTAAAAAATAAAACATTCTTTGGTTTATATAAAGTAAAGTAAAGTAAAGTACTAAGAAAAACTAATCAAAAGTTATAAATAAATAAAACATTATTCTTTGGTTTAAATAAATATTGAGAAATCCTAATACTAATAATTAAAAGGTTGTTTTCAAGTCTTTATATATAAGGATCCTAGAAGCCAAGGGATACAAGTACATTTTGTTTAGTTTTGAGATAACAATTTTTGAAGTAAACAACCACCTGGAATTTGGAGTCAAAATTGTTTGTTGTTTTATGACTTAGTTTTTTAAGATGTCTAAGCTTAGAATTTAGTTATATCCCTTGGATACCAAGTAAAATGTACCATTTACCACCTTTTTCTGTACAAAACTACATTTTTTTTAAATATCACTTGTATCCCTTGGCTTCTAGGGTCCTCATATATAGGTAGTAGCAAATTGTTTTATAACACTTTACATTTATTTCATCTAGCAGGTCTTGATAAATGGACAGAATTGCTAAGGAGTTAAATCTTTCTTGGGGAATTGTAGTTCTTTACCCTTTTTAGAGCAGAAAAAGATCGTTTACCACTTGCATTTGAAACCATTATAAAAAAAATTCGCAGACAATTATTAATATTCGGAAATGAAGATATTAATTTATTTTCGTATAAAACTTATACTAATTCCAATGGAGTTTCTATTTTTATTTCCGAAAGGGAAGTTACCAGTTTCTTGAGTTGGACACATTTTTGAGGAAAAAACTCATCCAAATCCTCCACGAAGATTTATGCTTTTAGATTAAACAAAAATTCAAATTTGTTTGTGCCAGATTTCTAGCTATCATATCGACAAATGATTTCGGATTATAGATTGTCAATTATTAAAATAAAACATATTGTTCGCATTGTTTCTTTTTTGCTTAAACTTGCCTCTGAATTATTTTCTTCAAATTGTAATTTTCTTATGATTATCCGCTTCTGAGCATAATTTTCGTTTCCTGTTAATTTCCTCGTAATGATCAAAATGATATCAAAGTTCTCAACTAAAAATGACAAAAGATGAGCATTTGTGCTTAAATCCATATTTTGATTTTGGACTGCTTTATTGGTTTCATTAACCCTTTGCAAAACGTCTATCCAAAAAGTTCAAATTATTCCGTTTCCAATAAATCAAGTTTTTCTGATGGAGAAGCTGCTTTAACTCTAACAACATTTTTCTCATTTGTATCCGTTGTATCCGCCGACGCAGTGTCGCAATAATTTTTTTTCTAAATTCGAACGATTAAGTATTTTTTTTAAATTATGGGCGGTACGCGGTACCGCCCCAAAAATATTTACCGCCCGGTGCTATAGTCCCCAAAAAACCCCTGTTAAACCGGCACTGTATGCAAGTGGTTTGGCGCCAAAGATTACGTTGGTGGTTAAACTGCGATTTATGCAAATTTGTATAAATAATTATTATAATAAAATATTGTTACATTGTAGATATATGTATTTGTTTATTTGGCAATATATTATAATTTGTTTAATTTGATTAATTAATATGAAATTGTTTAAAATAAAATATTATTAGCCGATTTTAATTAGTTTTGTCTCCAAAAGTTCGCAATATTGCAAAATAAGTAGTAGCATGAGTTATATTTTTAAAATCACTGTAGACTTGCAAGCTTAACATAAAATTATCAGTTAATAATTTGGCGTATAATGACCACGCGAAATAAGCCAATTTGTAATATTGACCTTTAAATTTAAAAATGTTAAAATTCGAGATGGGGATATGACCGCCCGGCTTATTGAGATGAGACGGTATCGACGTCAAATGTTTAAAATTAAAAGCCTAAATTAAGTCGTTTGCTACACCGAGAGAAAAGTATAATGCTGATTACCATAATTATAATACCCTTTACTATAATTTATATTACTATTTGGGACAACTATCTTGTATATTGCCAGATACTATGCATATTTGGTAATTTTTAAATATCCATGTATGTTAAACCTTAAAATAAAATATTTTAAAATCGAATATTTTTATTTGTTAAAAATTAAAAATTGTAACATATTTATTGTACTTTTTATTATACAAAAATGTTATGAGAAAGAATTGAACCTACACCTCGCCAAAGTTTTTTGTTTTGAGTGCGTTCCATCAACTTCAAATACCGACAGACAGGTGTTTTGACCTATATTGGGTATTATCAGTGTCGACACGACACTGTCGAGCAACTTGTAGTAGTGGAACACACCCAAAACAAAGAAATACCTGAGCTTATATAACATGGTTGGTAAGCCAACAGAGGCGAGATGTAAGAACATAACGTGATCCACACCGTCTAACGACGCGTCGCGACGTGGCCTTTACCGCAATCGGTACATACTATGCAACCAAGTAGGTTCAATTCTTTACCAGTAATGGGTCAAGAAAGTTTATTGAAGAAACTGAGATTATTGAATGTTTAAAATGTCATGAGTTACTATAATGTATATTATATTTAAATATATTGTTTATTTACCTTAAACATAAAAGTATCTTTATTTTTACTATATTTTTTATTAATGTGTAATATATTATAATATTAGATGTACACCTTACATTTGATTAAATCATATAGTAAATATTACTATTTGTAGATAGTAAAATCAATTTACTATACGAACATATTAAAAATTAAAATATATATTATACATTTATGATTTAGTAATATTGTGTTGTAATCTTTACTAAAATTGTATAATAAAAAATAGTATTTTGTATTACAATCTTAATATTGTATTGACGAATATATAATATTGTTATACTAAAAATTTGTTAAAGTAAATTTTACTATATTTTTTTTACTATCTAAAATTTACTATACATTTCTGTCCGTGTAGACTGTGACCGGAAAAATTCATTAAAAAATGTGCCTTTTTTCCCCGAAAAATTCCTTATACACACGTCCATTTTGCTTTTAAATTCCAATTTTGATTTTTGCCGCCATTTTTGTAAAAGCTATGACGTCATATGCCGTTTTTTTAAATTGTACCCCGTCTTTGTTTGCAGATTCGATTAGATGTTGAAACCAAATGGTATCATTTGGAAGATTTTTTACAAAAAATTTCATGATCGGATTTTCCACCATTCCTGGATTATTGTTACATAAATTCACCATGGTTTCAAAAAATTATAGTCTATGGTCCGGATCATCTTCGTTAAGTTCCTGCACTAGTCTAATTTTGTATGGATGGTACTTTTTTTTATTCATAAGACGTAATACTGAGCGTTAGCTGACTTGACTTGCTGCAACTAGGCTAGAAGCACTGTGAGAATCTTTTTCCACAATAATAAAAATTTTATTTTTTCACTAATACCTACTCGGACGGCCTGGTTTTGGAATATCGTTGACATGTCCAGTCTCTCTGAATTTCCGTTCAATTTTACTAACCGTAGCACAAGTAATAGGTCGAACTGGATACTTTGCATTAAATAAATTACAAACTTTTTGTTGTGTTCTAGTTTTATTGCCACATCCTAAGGTAATTAAAACTTCAATTCTCTGTGTTTCCGTTAAATGGCGCATATTTAAATACTTCGAAATATTTAGAGAATGCTTAAAAGACTACTTCACTAAACGCTCAACTAAAACTTTTTACACTGTATACACCACTATAGTGGTGAATAATTGTTTTATTAAGTTATAATTATATGCTAACAAAGAAATATAAAATAAAAAACTTGCCATTTCTAGAATAACAAAAAACAACAATAAAGTGCATATTAGAGTGGGTCGAAAAAAATAAATATTTATTTTTTGGAACGCTTTAGTAAGGAAAAGTTGCCTATTGTACTAAGAAAAAAAACGACATAAAAAAAATTAAAATCGGTTAACACCTTCCGTTCGCGCATCGTACTTAAAGTTTATGAAATATTGCAAAAATCGCTCCTTTTTTGTAAATTTTTTAAGTCAGTTAAAACTTTTTAAATAACTACGATTTAGTTTTGTATGCTTGTTTTATGGTTTAAATAACCTAAGTAAATTAAATTCTGATCAATAATCTATTTTTTTTTAGTGGGTGCAACGTCTTTAAAAAAACCTAAATTTGCTAATATTTCGCAATTTCCGCTGTGCAACTCTTGGTTCGTTTTGGTAGAACAAAACAAAACAGAACAGCCTAAAACTAGATTGGTTTCCCTCTACCCTGCCGCACCCCTGATTGACGGACGAAAAGATGATACTATTTTCGTCGAAAAGTTAAATGCCAAGCAATTTCGCAGGAGTCAGAAAGAAGAACACTATTCTCTTATCCAGGAACTTATATTGGACATGTATCTCCTTCCTCGAGTTCATCAAATAATATAACTCAAAGCATTATATCTCGTTTGTCTGAACTATCAATGTTACTAGAAAAACTAGAAGTAGTAGGATGTGATGGCACTGTAATCAACACTGGATGGAAAAATGGTGTCATACACCGGCTAGAAAATCATGTTGGACGCCCGCTACAGTGGAGCATATGCCTCCTGCATTTTAATGAGGTTCCTTTTCGCCACATTTTTCAATATATTGACGGTAAAACTGCAGGGCCTACTACTTTTAGTGGGTCAATTGGGCAACAGTTTACTAACTGTGAAACACTTCCTGTTGTCGATTATAAACCCATAGACTGTTCGGTTCCTGATATAGACAGGAATTTGTTGAGCAAAGACCAACAGTATTTGTTGGATATTTCAAATGCAATAACCTTGGGACATTGTCCAGAAGACTTGGCAAATCGGGACACTGGTCCTTTGTCCCATTCCAGATGGCTAACTGCGGCCAACCGAGTTCTTAGGTTGTATATAAGTTCATCATATCCATCCGAAAATTTAAAAGAAATAGTTGGTTTCATCTTAAAATCATACGTGCCTGTATGGTTTGCCATAAAAAAGAACAAATAATTTACTGACGGACCAAAACATGTCTTTCAAGCTATTCAAACATCACGGTATTTATCCGACGAATTACTTCAAGTTGTCGATCCAGTAATACAACGAAATGCATTCTTTGCGCACCCAGAGAATGTTCTGATAGCAACGCTTGTCGATAAAAGAGAACATATTCGGAAGCTAGGTTACAGAAGGATCTTAAAAGCAAGGCAAACCGTCCCAAAGAAGAAGACTGTTAGAAATTTCGTGCTACCGAAAATAAACTTTCAAGCTTCCGATTACATTGAAATTATTAATTGGAATTCTTGTGTAATTTATCCTCCCCCATTGCTGCGGGACCTAAGTGACGATGATATTAAATCACTAATCAATTCTAAAAGTACGCCCATCAGAGAAATACAAAAGTTTCCCTGTCACACCCAGGCTGTGGAGAGGTGCTGCAAACTTGTGACACAGGCCTCGAATAAAGTATGTGGACATGAGGCTAGAGATGGCTATATCCGAGCAACACTAAAGTCTAGATCGGTTATGCCTCATTTCTCTAAAAAATCAGACTTTAAATGTGTAGAAGATATGAGTAAGTAAAAAACACAGTCAGACAAGGAATCCTACCAACAATTGGGTGGTTGGTTGGGTAGGGTGTGGGTGGAACTCGACGTGCAATCACGTGGTGAGTTCTGGGTCGATTTGTTCTAACAAAACGAGCGAAGAGTTGCACAGTGAAAATTGCGAAAAATTGGTAAAATTCTGTTTTATTCCAAGACATTGCGCAAACGGAAAAGCATAGATTATTGATCAGAATTTAATTTAATTAGTTTATTTAAACCATAAAACAACCATAAAAAATAAAGCGTGTTTATTTTAAAAGTTTTAACTGACTTAAAACATTTACAAAAAAGGAGCGATTTTTGCAATATTTCATAAACTTTAAGTTCGATGCGCGAACGGAAGGTGTTAACCAATTTTAATTTTTTTATGTCGTTTTTTTTCTTAGTACAATAGGCAACTTTTCCTTACTAAAGCGTTCCAAAAAATAAATATTAATTTTTTTCGACCCACTCTAGTGCATATTGCTGAAATCACAATTGCATAATCTATTCAAATCTCCAATTACGTCAGAGATTCTACAAAAATGGCGAAAAATTTGAAAATTGTACACAAAATGTGGGTAATTAAAAAACAAAATCAACCTGTTCAAGTATTTTATTAAGAAAAAAACCGAATTTTTCATTTGTTTCATACTTTTGCCGGGCACTGTACAATATTTTAAAAGTGACTCGAGATATGATCATGATATCATTTATTGTTTAAAGGTAAAGGTAAGTCCATTAAAATTGTTCTCTGGGTTGTGTAGTTGCACTTTTTATGCCATTTAAAATTATAATATTGCAGCTTATCTGACCTACTGCCTCAAGAGCATTTTGTGAACTAATGCAACTGACGTTCGAAGTTCGGATAGTGCAATCAAAGTGCAATAAAAGTATAACAATATTAATAAACGCATGCAGATGCAGTGGCGGCTCGTCAGGGTAGGCCTCTGAAGCCGCGTCATACCCTCAAAATGAAGGAAGCTTTTTGCCTATTAGAAGTATACTTTTACTACAGTTCTACTGTACAGTACAGTTCTACTGTAGAACTTCTTCACAACAAAATGAAAAAATCAATCATACTAAGCATAAATGGTAAATTAAAATCAAATCTCAAATTCTTCTATCCAGGTATATTCCCAAGTATTTAATAGAATACTAATTATTAAAAGAAGGTTGTAAAGTAAAATACATGCTTTGGGTTTTCTCCTCATTTAAAAACAAACCAAAGTTTGGCATCATTCGCTGCAGTCAAGGACTCCTCTTCAAGATGAGCCTTATCCTTGCTTTTACAGAAAATTGTTGTATCGTCCGCATACATAAATACAGAAGCATTGTTTACAAAAAAGTCATTCATAAAAAGTATAAATAGCAAAGGCCCAAGAACAGATCCCTGCGGCACTCCATATTCCATTTGAACAAAGTCGGATTTTGTTTTGTCTATTTCTACACATTGATATCTATCGGAAAGGTATGACTTAACTAATTCAAGGGCAGTGGTGGCCAGTCAAGGGAGGCAGGTGAGGCAGTGCCTCATCATAGAGAATTAAAAAATTAAGTATAATTTAAATATTTTACTTTCTGTAATATACTATAAATTTTTAATATTTGGATTACATGAATTGTGAAATAGTCAATAAAATTGATTGATTTTATACGTGGAATACCCAGCAACATTTAAATTATTTGAATTTGAAACGACCGCAATTTAAACTAATATTTATAGCTAGATGATTGGCTCAGAAGCATGCCTGAACTAATTTAGACTCACGATTGGCGTTAGCCTTGTTGTCTCGTTCTATTACAATGCGATATCATAGTTGTCTCCTTCTCTCGTATTAGCATACGCGAGGCAGGCACGCCTACATCCAAGGAAATAAGCAGGTGTTGTGGCGACACTGTTGCGGAATTTTAGATAAATTATACTTCACACGTTTTTCAAAATTCAATAATAAATGGTATTATATTTCTTATAATAAATCGATTTAATCGAAATTATATTTCTTTTCTAAAATAAACATATTTTAACACTATCGCCATCTTGTAGCCATCAAAGTAACCAATAAAATAAATACAGATTCCTTCTTTATGTTTGTTTTGGTTATAAAATTCTGAACTGTTTAAAGAACAAATCTGTGGTTATTTACCCAATATTTTGTTTATTCTTTTTCTATGAGTTTGTCTATTTTATGATTCTTTTGTAAGTGGTTTATTCTGTGGGTTTAGTTAATTATACTTGGTGATATATGTGAATTTAGTCATTATGGATATAATTGTGAGAAATTGTACCGATATTGTTGACCTTCGTGGTTCTTGCTAAACAATGCAATATTAATTAGACAAAAATGAGGTTTATTTAAAATAAACGTCATTTTTACAATAAAATATATTTCATTGACAAAGTAGAGGATTCCTTCCCCACAACAGTTTTTTACTTAGTTTTAAGTACCTATAGGTTGTGAACTGCGACGTCAGTTTTTCTTCGCCTTTAAATGAGGGCGAAACCCTACCTCTGCCTCACCAAAATTAAATGTCACAGGCCGCCACTGTTCAAGGGCCACGCCGCTTACATTATAATGATTAAGATTGTCAAGTAGAAGATCCCTCGACACAACGTCAAACGCCTTGGACAAATCAAAGAATATTCCCTTAGCAATGCATCCCTCATCCATGGTTTCCCAAATATTACATACTAAGGTGTTAATTAGTGACATTGTAGAGAGACCATCTCTATATGCCAATTGAAAAGTTTAAAATAATGTATTTCATTAAAGTATTTTGAAGTCTTTCTAAAACCTTACCCAGAATAGGTAATAGTAAAATATATTATTTTATTATTGCACAGAGAGAAAACACTCTTATTATTACAAAATATAAGTTACGAACACATTTCTTTATAAGTACCATAAAGTTATAATTTTTAAATTTTGAAATATAATAAATAAACTTTTTGTTTAATTGGTAAAACATGATGAATTCCTAGAACTTAATTATTGCCTCAAGATAAGATATCTCTAATTTTTTAATAAATAATATAGAATAGATTTTAAACACACGAAGGTGTTTTGCTGGTTGATGTCTTGGTTATTAACAAAAAAAGAGTATTAGGTAATAATTTGGCGGTTATTTAAGAAGTTACATGAATAATAGTTAGCTGTCATGGTTTAAATGTATTACACTGGTTTAATATCAGTAATCTTACAATATCTACAGTATATTACACTATGAGGTAATAGTTAACTCATCGGGTAATAATAAATCTACGAAGAGATGACTCGTAGACGTTTTTATTATTATTATCCAAACAGATTTCTTAATACTTATTATTATATTTTATTTATTGCTATAGCATGGTGTTATATGTAATAACTTATTACTATTTACTAATAAGATTCATTTATACCCAATAAACCACTGGAGTGGGGATAAAAAAGTACCTATGCCGCATATAGGCTATGCGAGTTTCAACTAGTTCAGTTAAGACTCTTAAGAGATTTAGTCGATTCCCATAATAAAATAGTAATAGTTGCATCATTAAGTGGAAACGTTTTTTTGTGTGCAAATTATGGAAAATTACAAGGCAGATAGTCAGGAACTCTTAACCAAGTGTATACACTTAACTAACTAACTAACTACTAACTAAGGAACTCTTAACTAAGTGTACTACTGTAAAGAATATCACTCCAGTGGCATTGCACAGAAACGGCAGTTATGTTTTCTTGGTAAAAAAAAATACTAAAAGTAATATTTTTATGAAAAATAATGAAATCATATTTTGTTACCGGAAGCTCATTAAAGATGAGTGGTAACTTCGGATTTTTAGTCAGTTGTTAAAGGAATTTTTTTATTTTTATATATATATACCGGGCTCGGTATATACCTACGGATATATGGGTATATAGGGAGCCCGGTAAATAAAAATAAAACAGGAAATATAAAGCATTAAAAAATAAAAATAAATTTTTTTTAGAACTATTATTATAATACTATAATAGTTCTAACTACAAATCACTGATTTGAAATCAGAAGTTACCACTCATCTTTAATGAGCTTCCGGTAACAAAATATCACTAGGTACATTCTTTTTTCTAAAAATATTACTTTAATTATTATTATCTTTATGTACTCATAGGTATAAGCTTACTCTAAATGTATTCATTTTTCAATGGCGGCTGGTGGATTTTGACTATACCGATATCTTAGTTGGTGTGGGTCCCATGTCTTATAACTAAGTATCGGTATACCCAAAACCCCCCAGATGCAACTTTCTTTTTTTTGTTCTGTTGCACTTTAAATATTTTTAAACTTTTTTCAAAAATAAATTTTCTTATAAATACACACTTTTTTTATTACCTTATACAATCGCACTATTATAAATACATGCTATACTAATAATCATACATTTCTAATAGTTAAAATATGAATTGATAATTGCAATTAATTAAAATATTTATTATTATTTCTCGCATTATAATAAACACCTATTGCCTTTTTAATACAAAGGTCTTGTGAATGAAGTATTACCTTAAGTTCATTTACTATAAATAGGCTGTTCTAATATAAAGCGCCTGTGGATTAACTATTAAGTGAAGACCAATTACTATAAGAATACTTTTCTAACATAGCGTTTTTTTTTATTAATAGTAACTAACTAATGTTTTAACTGTTAATGAACTAAGTTTTATTAACAAATAAATATGATATACTTTAAGATGTGTTTACTATAAACCCATATGAGGTCGGCAAAATACAATGCTACGTTAAGGTAAATATAAACCTATTACGGTGTTTACAACCACTCCTTTCTCTCTGTGTGTGGTACATGCTACACAGGTAGAATTAGCAGTTTTTATTAAGCAACAAGTCGTATACGTATCAATATATTGAGTTGCAATTAAGGTTAGGTTTTCAAAATACCTAAATAAAGTTTTCTTTAGTTAAATATTTTTTTAATAAATCCTGTTCATGACATTATTCTCTCAATAATTGAAACGCCTTTTTTAAGAAGAAACGAAACTGAAAAAGACATATTGGGTAATATTGTCCAACGCCAAAAATGTCATCAATATTTAAAGAAAAGAGGCAGGGTAAGTAATATTGACGAACTTTTCATATATCTTGCTACTAAACCTACTCTCTAAAAATGAAATAGTCAAAAATGACTAATTTAATAGTTATTAGTGGCTGCTTTTCACTTGTACCATGGTTAACCATGGAATACCATGGTATCCAAAAATTTAACAGCCTATTCTTATGTAAAATTGTCCCCTGAATCGGAAAATGTCGTCAAAAGTTAAAAAAGTAGAACAGTTTTTGATATATAGTCAATTTTCCATTTAATATGGAATTGACTATATCTCAAAAACTGCTCCACTTTCATAATTTTCGTAGCGATGAAAAATTGCTGAAATCTCAACACTTAGCGGAGCATTCTGGGACATAGAGGAGCGCAAAAATACATTTTCGGCCCACCTAATTTTCCGAGAATTCATTTTTCGCCAAAACGGCATTTCCGGTTGTGAGGTGAGGTTGGCGAACTGTTTACGTTCTCCGATTCTCGGAAAGTCGCTTAATTTTACCTGCGCATTGTTATACAATTTTTAAATTTTATCTGATGGCAATCATTGTGTTTTTAGTTGTAGCGAGAAGTGCCAAAAGATAACCGCTTATTAGTTCTGCATTTTGGCAATAAAGTTATTATATGTTTTCTCGAGTAAGTATACATGTAAGGTACTCATTAAACGTTACTTGCTGATTTAATTAAGGAAATTTTATCATTAACAGGGTTAAAAATATATAATAATGACTTCTTAGTTCCGGACATTTGGTCAGTTTGCGGTGGGTACTTACATTAATTATTTACATTTACAATAAGGCGGTTTGTTTTTAAGATTAAAAGTTTGTTTACCAAAACAAATTTAAATTTATGATAAATAATTAATTAATTAAAGAATACAAAATCTGCATTTTTAGTTTTCAACATAAACAGATATTTTTAATTGAATGTGATCTTTTTAACTCAGATTGAAAGTTTGGACACCCCTGGTATTCCAAACTAATTCTGTCGCTAGATGGCGCCACAATAACAGGGGTATCCAAACCCCTTAATCAGTCGGAATTAAAAATATCACATTCAATTAAAAATATCTGATTATTTAATAAAATAAAAATTAAATCGAATTAAATATTTCTCCCATGATATTTTTAATTCTTTTAAAAATGTGTCCTATGTTTAACTAAAAAATACAAATGGGTGAATATATTGAGATGTCCCCCAAGTGAAAATGCTTATTTTTTATTTTTGGTTGTTTCACTGTTAGTCTAGAATGGGGTTTTTGGGAAGCCACCAGGTCTAGTAATAACATAACAAAAGTGGTTCTGCACTAATGCAAGAATTTTAAGAAATCATACATTTTGAATATTAGATTCTTCACGGAAGATAGCTTCACGGAGGTTAGGATTTCGTATGTTTTTTTTAAACATCCCTTTGTATATTTGAAATAAGTTATTGCATCTTTTGACACCTTCATATTAAAAAATTCAATTGTACATACATAAAATATTTATAAAAAAATCAACTTACTGAGATACTACACTTCACGGGGGATGGGTTTTAAAATAGCAAATTAATGAAATTAAACTTTTGAATTATAGAACAGCAACACTCTCATCTGCATATAAATTCTAACTGACCTTCAGAAATCACATGCATCTATAATGTCATAAACAGAAGTTTTTGCTTATTTAAAATGATTATCCGTTGCATAAAATTTAAAGCAAAAACAGATTCACGGAGGATAGAATCAATTTTTGTAACACCTACGTAAATGGTTATAAAAATTATTTCTTTCAATTTTTAATAATATTTTATATTTGATTCGATTGCTTTGGATGTGTTTAATTTACTTAGTGAACTGATATTTTTAGTATGCTTTTACTACCTCAGTTATTTGAAAACATATAGGTTAACCTAGAAAGAGTAACAGTCACGGAGGATAGGTTTTAGATATTTAAAGCTTTGTAAAAAATAATTAATTGGGGTTAAAAATCTGGAACCTGAGCTGTAATATCTTGTGAAAGATCAAAACATATTAAAAGTGTATGTCAAACTCATTTAGTTTTATTAAATATCACAGGGTAACACCATCGGGGGACATTTCGTGAGATTCACCCAAATACTAGAGCAGATATTTTAAATTCACTAAATTAAAAATATCTGTTTGGCATAAAAAATAAATTCTTAATGAAGAGAATTAAAAAAACAATTAAAGGAAGTAAATATTTAAAATTAAATATCAGTTTGGCATAAAAATTGATACAAATCTTCAAAACACATTTTTCACCAAATACATTCTCAAAATGTATGGCTTGTCCAAAATTGTTCTCAATTGCCATTCCTAAACTGTCCCCCTAGATCCAGGCCTGGGTAAAAGTAAAAACATCCATTATGCATTTATTGCGTGTAAAAATAAAAGTAATTTCAAGGTTTTTGCATACCTAAATAATTGCATTTTTTCAAAGTAATCATGATTGTTTATTTTGAACACTTGGCAAAATTATTAATAAATTCAAAGTAGTACTTTTTAAAAGGAATTCTTATCCTTATTAACCTTCACAATCGAATATGATTTAAAGTTATTGCCCTCGATGAAAAAAATTACAAATGTTCATTTATGTTTCTTCTACGCATTAAGGAAGCGTTTTTAATTGTTAAAATATTCTGTGATGATTTATTATTTATGTTTTTTATGGTTTGCATATGTTAATAATGTTTAACAGCCGAATTCATTGAAGAACTTAAAACCATTTTAACCGAATATTGCGGGAAGAAAAGTGACATAACTAAAAAATCCAATATTTAAAAAATAAAACTTTAAGGGAAATTTTTTTAGGTCGCCATAATGAGTTTTTTAAGATGGCATCCATTACTTATCTAAATATTTTTTCATAAATATTTTTCTAAAATATAATAAGGAAAGTTTTAGTTAATAAAAAATTATTAAAACTAAATAATTTTTAAAAGATTTTGTAGGTTTTAAGGTGTGTTGAATTTTAAACCAAGCAATCATTTTTCTTAATTTTTCTTAAAACCGTAAAAATTTAGAGGGCATATAATTTTTAAGATGTATCGTGCTTATTTTTATCAATAAAATAATGTGCGTTTGAATTTTAAAGCAAAATATTATTAGTTTTGACAATTTAGGTTATATTTTTTTATTCTATAGAATACTCTATAGGGTTGCCTTTATTACTTTGCAAGTACCATTTTGTAAAATATAAATAAAAAGAACAAAGAAATTACGAATGTCAATGTTTTAGAAAGGAAGAGCAAACAGTTATTTTTACGTAAATTTGTGGTATTTATATTGTTTTTATAACGTTATTCTCTTAGTAGATCAAAAAGGTTATTATGTAGGTAAAATAACGAAATAAACCATTCCCCAAATTTGGTAATTTTTCGTATCTATACCTTTATAAAACCGTTTTGGTTAACCGTAAAAAATACTACTACTAAAAGTTGACTTGGTAGTACATTTGTAGTTATTTTAACTTAAAATGCTGCTTGGGATGGAGCAAAAATATAACCTTTTTAGATTGACGACAATATATGAGGCGCCGTTTGTGCCATAATTATGTTGCTAATATATATTTATTTTTGTTTGATTATATATATTTTTTAAATTTATTTTTAAATTTACTTAATATATTTATTATTTTACTTAAAGTATATTTATTTTGTAAGAACAATATATTTATTTTTGTGTGTTAATATTAATTATATTATAATAATATTATTAATAATATTATGTTTTTTTGACATCTGCTAATATATATTTGTTTTTTTGACAGACAATTCAATGTGGCAACGTGGCATTGTCATTTAACCCGTTGTTCATAGATGTCGTTGTTCTTTTAAGTTTACAGTCATTTAACCCGTTGTTCATAGATGTCGTAGTTTTTTTAGTAGTTTACTGGTGTTTTACCGGCAATAATTTTTGAGGTTAGATTCTATCAGCGATTGTTTTTATTTATAAACGAAAGAAATAGTGAAGACGGTAAATTTTAAGCGGTTATTTAAAACAGGTAAATACCTAATAAATTTTTTTTTATTAATTTTATAGAATATTTTTTGTAAAAGCGAAATTTTAGTAATAATGGAAAGAAGTATTGAAAATATTGTGTCGCAAATTTTGCAAAGTCCAGAGTTGCGTAGCACACTTGAAAACACAGTAAGAAATATACAAAATCCCAGACCATCAACCACATCCTTATTAAACGTTTCTCCATCACCAAGAACATTTAATTCACCAGCAGAGATTTTGCACCCATCATTGTCTGTTTCCCAGGAATTACATAGAGCTTTCCCTAGTATTAGACCCTCAACAAATAGTACTCCAGGAAGTTCTAGAAGGGGTAGTAAACGAAAGAGGAATCCAGAAGTTTATTTCTGTAAAGATGTAATTTTAGTCAAGTGTCCAAATGAAGATAAAACCTTAAGAGGGATAAGCAAATCTTATGCATTTGAAAAAGGTAAGAGATGATCTTACATACCTATATCGAGGGGTCAACCACCCAAAGGGAAAACGTCCAGGGATTCCCATGTATTCCCATTATATTTTATTGTATTCCTATGTATTCCTATGGTATTCCCCTCTAAAATGTCCAGGGATTCCCAGGTGTGGGTGACCCCTCGACCTATATTAATATAGATAACTACAAAGGACCATTTTTTAAAGATCTTATAATCAGTGCTGTTTTAACTTTAAGAAAATATTAATATAAAAGTGTGAAAAAAATTGTTTTTTTGACACCCTGTATTTTGGAAACGGTACGTCAGAGAAACTTTTTGTATTTGAAAAAAAATCTTGTATTTATGCCAACTTAGTTGGCCCAACTATCACCCCACGAGAGATTGACATAGTTAGCATTTAAACCCTGTATAGTATACTTATACAGGGTGTTTCTTAATATGATGTACAAACAAAAGGGGGGGATTCTTTGGATTATTTTAAATCTAAAAGTTCATATGAACATAGGTCCGCAAACGCTTCGTTACCGATCTACAGGGTGTTAAAGTTTTAAGATTTTTTTGGTTTTTATTTTATAACTTTTGCATTTTTTAAGTTAGTAATTGTAAATTTGAGATATAGGTTACGCTGTAGGGCTTTCATCATTGGGCATGCCAAATAGTGATAAAAATCTACAGGGCAATATTTTTCCCACCCAGAATTTTTTTGCGGTGCACCGCTGGTAGATTCTAAAATACAAAATAAAGTTTATGATTTGTTTAAAAACTTTTTGGTATCCTAAAGTTTTTTCGTATCTGCTACCGTTATCGAGAAAAAAAATAAATAACAATTTTGTGTTATTCGCTGGATGAAATTAGGTTTTTTTAAAAGGTGTGGTTGGCTTTTAAATATAACTTGGTTAATTCATTTCTACAATTTAGTCTTTACCACGGTCCTTGAAATATTAACATTTTCTCCTGAAACACCCCGTATAAAAAAACTTTTTGGCTTATTTAAACTTTTATAAAAAATAATTTTATTTAAACAACAAAATTCTGAAAAAAGATTTAACGTTGTCTAAACGTGGGAAAACGTTATTTTCTACATTAAACGTTAGGTTCTAACATAAAAATCTACATTCAAAAACGTCGGAAAGTGGAAAAACGTTATTTTCTACCAGAGAGTACATTATGTTATAGGGTATGCTGTGTCAAATGTAGAATTTAATATTAATTGGACGTTTGAAGAAACGCTTGCCTTCATTAAAATGCTATTTAACAAACATTTAGCTGAAGTGGACTGCGAGATTATGGTTCCCATGGGTGGTAGGCTGGTTAGACCAAGTCTGCCACCTGGTAAGGAATTGGATGGTAGGTCCCTGAAATCGATTTTTTATCAAAAAACAGTTTATATAAGGCCTTCAATAGCACTTTCTGGTAGTGATATTGAAGATGAAGAAGGTAAAACAACGACTTGGAACGAAAACATAGAAATGGACTTACCTGAACCATCCAATTCTGAACAGGACGTGATGAATGATAATATAACTGACGTAAGTCCCACATATTGCTATTCTAAATAACGTATATTTTACTGGTTTTTAGGATTATGATAATTTGTTCAAAACCGATTTAGAATTAGCAATAAAAAACAGCCTTAATGAGGTAAATGATAAACAGGAGAAAACATTGAAAGACATTATTCAAGATTTGAAGGATAAGATTAATGATGACCGAATAACTCAAATTAATGTTTATAGAGAAGATATATTTAATTGCTGCCTAAGAGCAATTAATAGAAAATCATTTAATCCATTTAATAAAATTTCTTGTAAATTTAGCGACATCGAAGGTCGTTCTGAAGAGGCGGTTGATTTAGGAGGCCCCTCACGAGAGGTATTTCGCCTAGTAATTGAATATCTACAAAACAGTAGGCTTTTTTTTGGTGATAAAAAAAAATCAATTCAGTTGGATCAAGAATCAATGGAAAAAGGTCATTATTTAGGCGCAGGTCGTTTAATATCATTATCCCTTATTCATGGAGGGCCTGTACCCCATTTTTTTACGGAAAGTCTTTTTTCTCTTTTAACTTCGGGACCTGCAGACAATGTTCCTAATGTAGACGATTTGGAGGAGGATATAAAAAAAAAAGTTTTGAAATTAAATGAAATAGAAGATATTAACGTGCTCCAAGATTATGTGACAGAAGAACCTATATTTGCGATAGCAGGTTGTCATTTTATAAAAAGTATGGAAGAGAAGCAAACGGTATTTAGAGGTAATGGTAATTTTCAAACAATGGAATATTTTTTTTATACATTATTTTTTAGACATTGTACAATTTTACGGTTTTCACCGAGTTCGACCTGCGTTGAAGCAACTAAAAAATGGGCTAGAAACAGGAAATGTGCTGAATTTGATGAAAAAGTATCCAGAGGTTTTTAAAAAAGTTATGTGTGGAGACAAAATTGAACTCACTGCCGATTTCATGCAGAATTTGTTTTCGGTAGAGTTTTCGGAAATTGGGAGTTCAAAACGATTGATCGAAAACAGAATTATATCATTTTGGCGTGACTTCATCTTAGACTGCAGTGGTATGTATAGCAAGTTTTATTTTTCTATTGTTTATATCTAGTTTTATGTAGAGGAGAATAGCGAAGTCGACTTGCAAAAAATTTTAATATTTTGCACTGGTGCCGATGAACTGCCACCACTAGGGTTCCATGAGGTACCAAAAATAATGTTCCTTCATGATGAAAACGTCTACCCAAGATCCAACACATGTGCGTTACAGTTGCATCTTCCAACTGTTCAGAAAACGTACGCGGATTTTAGCAAAGATGTCAAGTTTGGTATTGGCAATGCAGACCAATTTGGTTTTGCTTAATATTTTAATACTTAAGTACATTTTTTATTTTTAAATTATCACAGCTCAAAAAACCTAACTTAATTTTTGGACGTAGATTACGAATCCGAGCTTAGTTTAGCTAGCTGAATCAGGTCAAAAACTAAAGATATAAATACAGGATCGAGTTGTAAATAGGAACAAATTAATTATTCTTTGTTAAAAAAATTAAATTCCAATAAAAAAATTGCATTAAATGTACAGGGCGCTTAGAAATTAAGAATGCATGGAAATGCTTCAACAGTGTTTTACGAAAAAATTCATTTTTCATAAAAAGTCCACATACGAAATAATATATTTTATTTTATTATTTATTATATTTTAATATAAAAATAATAATGTTAAAATAGAAATTTTTATTACGAATTTTGACTTTAAATATTTAAAAATTTTCTATAAAATAAAGGATTTTTAAGTCTACATAATTTCTGAGTACTCTGAGCATTTAATTCCATTTTTTATGTAAATCTAATTTTTTAAATAATCAGGAGTTTTAATGAATTTTTTTTCGCAAAATGCAGGGTACTTCTCTGTTGACGCATTTTCTTGTTATAATATCTGGGCACCCTGTATATTTGATTCAATAATTTTAGGGCAATTCATTTTTTAAACAAGCAAGGGTTTTGATGCAGTTTTCAATCTGGGGACACACCGTATAGGTATATTTTATTTTTGACCTGATACAGGGTATATCATACAGTTAAACTGAGCACGGATTTGTAATCTACAACCAAAAATTAAGTTTAGGTACCCATCCACTAAGAAATTTTAACGTTAATTTCACAATAAAAAAAATTACCCTTTAATTTATTTTTATTACTTTAATCGCAAAATTTTATTAAATAGGATTAAAAATTATTTCACGGGCAATGTTAATCATGACATTTACGTTAAAATTTCTTAGTGGGCGAGTGTTCAGCTGTGATATTTGCACCCCCTCCTGTGTTATTTAGTGGAGTAAGAATTTTTTATTATTTTTGTTTTCAGTTTTTATAAATTATTTTATTTAAATTTTTTAAGTAAATGTATAAGAGTTTCTATTTTTCTGTTATAAAGAACAACTTATTTATAAAAATAACTTTTATTTCTATTATTCTACCCATTACCAGTAGCAAAACAAAATATTCTAATTAAGTTCATTATTAACAAAAGACTTGATTAAATTGCGTACGCATGTGTATAAATTTATGCCGGAGGCACCATCGTCTATAAGTGGATTAGGCACATGGTTTCTGATCATAGCTAACTGATCATCTGTAAGAGTTATGTCAAAATCGGGAACGACAACATTGTTATCTGTTTCAATTGCTGGGAGTGGACCCAGACAATCGAGTCCATATTCTTGTGGGTTTTCTAAATAGATAGGATCTTCATCTCTTACGCAGCTTCCCGCGATAGTAGCTGCATAAAAGATTTGCACTGGTGATCTGTTTCCTATAAGATAGTAATTAAATTATTAAAACAATTCTATGTAGAGTGAACGGCAATGATGTACTTTTCATATAAAATTTAATAGCTATTTAAAACTAAAAAAGGAAACTTACTTTCTGTACTTAAACCATGATGATTCCACTGTCTTATAAATTCATTTAAGGTACGTAGTATCCGGGGCAGGAACACATAGGACAAACTGAATAGGTCAATTTCGTTATGTTCATCCAAAATTTGTACTTCTTCCATGTACAGAAATAGCTGCTTAAATTGTTTTGAAACCACACGGTTCACCTCTGACCACAATCTTTCAATTCGCTGATTGTGTACAGAGCGCCCAACGATAAAGCTACCTCTGTTACATCCTCGCTCTGTTATCATATATCTGGCTACCCCAATGTTCTCAGTTCCTCGATCGCCCCTCACACGACTTGGTAAACCAAATTGAGAAACACCCTTGCGAAAACAATCCATAACACTTAAAGCTTTGTTGTCATTTAAACAATGTAAATAAATTATCATTCTACTGAAACCATCAATGCAGCCATGAAATACCATTCTGAAGTTAACCAATTTGTGATTGGAGTCAATATGCCTAAATAATGGTATATTAAGTATTAAGGTCAATAGTTTACTAGTTGAATGTTTTTGGGGATTAAGAAAGTAGAGATCACCAAAACATACAAAACCAGTAAAATATACTGATCACATTGCTTATACTATTTTTTGTTGGGACATTTATTAATTGTAATTTATAAATAAAAAATCATCAAAATTGATCAACCTGTTTTTAAATTGCTACAAAAAAAAAGGTTTTTTTTAAACAAGCAATGCAATTTTGTATCAAGGTAGGAATATGTTTGTAAAGACTTTTTACAGACACCCTGCATATACACCTGGGGTCTTTTTTATGTTTAAACTTTCAAATATCTCGTAATAAGGACTATGAAAAATAAACATAATCAAATTTCAATCATACATTAGTGCTAAATTATTCCCTCCTCCCTTGTAGGCCTGGTTAGCTTTGAAATCGTAAATGTCGACCCCTATTTCTGTCAGATTCTGATTTGCTAAAAATAGGTATACTACGATTTGCCTGAAAAAAAAAAGATTCATAATAGATGGCGCTGCAATCGACAAAAAAACGATTTATCCTACTAAAAACCTTTAAATACGATTCTGCAATACTTTGCAAAAATACCATATTTTTATTGTAAAATTTAAATATTTTTTTATTAATAAATTAGTCCTAAAACAAATTTCATTTTCCTAAATTTTCATTTACTGAAAAGAGTCTTTCTAAAAAACTACTCATATCGTAACCTTGTAACAGACGTCTTTTTTGGGGGTACATTCCTGTTGAAAAGTTCCTATAGAATCCAATAAAATGCGACAAAAGCCTTATAGGAACCGGTTTTTGTCGCATTTTATTGGATTCTATAGGAATTTTTCAAAAGGGATGGTCAATGCGATTTTCTTTTCTTATTTATCGGAATGTTTCCAGTTGTTCCAAATGTAAATGAACATTTGAGAAATAGAATTTGTTTTAAGACTAAATCTGTACCTGAGAGCCAAAGAGTATTAAGTTCGTTTTTTTAACAATTTTGTAATTTTAATAATATGGTCTCCAAATAATAAAATTTAAGGTTCTTTGTTGAAAAAAAAAATGTGTATGTCAGCTCTGACGCACGACTGGAGTTTACTCCTTAAGCCCTTTCATTTGATACCCATATTGTAGGAGTGCTTTAAAAATAATTAGTCCGCCATATTGGATTTAGAGTAACGTCACTTTATTTTTCAAGGAAACTCCAATAATATAAAATTGTTTAAACAAATTAAAAATTTGTTTGTCGCTCTTATGGCCACCACTGTATATGTACTTATGGCCAC